>OX101818.2:47103146-49928146 GCA_944452925.2 Chrysolina oricalcia | reverse complement strand
TTTATTTATTTATTTATTTATTTATTTATTTATTTATTTATTTATTTATTTATTTATTTATTTATTTATTTATTTATTTATTTATTTATTTATTTATTTATTTATTTATTTATTTATTTATTTATTTATTTATTTATTTATTTATTTATTTATTTATTTATTTATTTATTTATTTATTTATTTATTTATTTATTTATTTATTTATTTATTTATTTATTTATTTATTTATTTATTTATTTATTTATTTATTTATTTATTTATTTATTTATTTATTTATTTATTTATTTATTTATTTATTTATTTGTAATACATCCAAACAGATTATAAATCCACTAGCATAACAGTAATTTTTATATGATGTGGAAGTCTTAACTAATAATTAACTAATTCGGAATATGTTGAGAAAGGATTTTTCTAAACTGGGTTAGTGAAGTGGAAAAGATATCTACATTTACTAAACTATCGAACTGTCTACATTATATGAAACAACGGACTGTGGAAATGATGGTAAGAATGAGTTACATCTATGTGAAAAGTGATGTTCGATCTCGAAGTGATTCGCGGCACATTGAAGGCTAATAATGTAAGGTCGGAAATTTCCCTACGCTTCCTCAGGGTAGTAAGCTCGAATTCGTCTAGAAGAAGTTCCACGAACAATTGTCTTGGTGTTTTTTGTATTTCGAAGGTCTATAAGTGATCAATTTGATTGTTGAAATGTCTACTTTCAGATGGTCTATGTTACTTGTTGGTTTATTGGTTGTTAAACCATTTAAAATTGAGAAAAACCGACAAGTCTCTCTGAATCATGATTTTCTCAATATGTTCAATGATTTTCAATGGTTGTAGAAAAAAAAAGTAACTGGCAAGGATCAGGTGGAGAATGTTGTTGAGGTTTCAACTTTCAGGAAAAAAATATTTAAACACGAAAATACTCAAAGTGTTAAAATGGGGATGCAGTTTAGGGGTTAAAAAAGTTTTTTGTGATTTGCGGCGAAACATTACCTCCTAGAGAAATATGTTTGGGAAAAAAGTTGTAGATAATAAAAGTATCAAAAACTTCTTCATTCAACACCTTTCGAAATATTAACCGTCAAAATGGTAAAAAAACGATTTTTCAGTAATTTTTTTTTCGCGTGTAAATGATATAGTTCATATACATCAATCATGAACAATTTATCTTAGAGACTTTCAACCAACCACGATCAATTCAAAATTGGTCGATAATTTAATCCAACTAAATACTGAACTCACAAATACGATGGTCAATTTAAAAAAATTTCAAATGAATATTCGAGGACTACAAAAAAATTTAGAAGAACACAAAATGTATCTAGGTCAATTATCAACCAAATTTGATGTTATCATCCTTACTGAAACGAGAATTATTGAAGACATTAGTTTATTTCATTTGGAAGATTATAATATAATATATAATGAGGTAAAACGATGGACTATTGTATATTTGAACAAAAATATTCCACACAAAAACAAAATTATTAAAATTTCACATATCAGAGCAATAGAGATAATATTCATGTTTGAAAATACTGATATTAAATTGATTGCTATACAGGCCGTTTCTTTTATCATGTGGTAACATTGCTATATTCTAAACCGTAACAGATACGAAGACGATTAAATGGGAGAAAAGGTAACTATTGTGGAGAACAGTACAATGGTCAAAGAAAATTTACAGGGAGTCTCGCCCTTCCCGAGTTATACAGGGAAAACCAAAAATGCTGTTATTTGTTTTTTACGAATAGAACTGTTATTTCTGAAAATATAAAAAAAATTATAAAGAAAGTTTTAATGTATTTAAAATGTACTATAAAAATGTAACAATGAATCTTTGATTAAACGTTTCGTGTCAACACGGCCACCATCAACATTTTTTTTCAAATAATTTCGATAAGAAGATACCCCAACACAACGAACATTCGTATTTTTCCTTCTTGGGCATTTTTGTATTACAGAAATCCTTGTTTCAAGGCTGATTTCTTCTGAATCAATTATCATACTGAATATTTCTATAATTCTCAATCCTGGAAGTAACGAAAATATTAGTTTTTGGTCTAAATACGACTATTGTGTGATATGGTACAATTAAATAGCATCTCACTTCATTTACCATTTTTAAACAAGTAGGCTTTGCTTGGTTACTATGGCAGGACAAATTAATGAGTTGTTGATACGTGTTAAGGACTGTCAGTCGTTTATACTGTCAGTCGTTTATACACTCAGTCATATCAAAAATGTATTCAAATGACGAAAGGACTGATATGCTATTTGCTTATGCAAAATCAAATAGAAATCCTCTTTTGGCAAAAAATATGTATGGTGAGCTATACCCAAATCGTCGTATTCCAAACATTCAAATGTTTAGACGATTTGAAAGAAATTTGAGAGACTGTGGTGCATTTGATAGAAATAAAACTAGAAAATGTGTTGTTACTGGAAGTATGCGGAACCAAATAAATGTTTTAGGTAAGCAAATATTACTTCATAAAGATTAACAAAGTGACGAAAATATTTTTTTTCAATTTAGGATTGGTCAGTTACAAAAATATTTATAATCAAGATTGTTATTTACGAGAAATTGCCCACGAACTAGGGATTTCTGTAAAATCTACCAGAAATATTTTGAAAAAGAACAAATACAAATGCTACAGGATACGCAAAGTTCATCACCTCAATGAAAGGGATTACGGAAGGAGAGTACGATTTGCGATGTGGTTGAGACGTAGAAATAGGGAAGTTGGAAATATTTGTAATAAAATAATATGGACGGACGAATCAAAATTCACCAACAATGGTTGGTTTAACAGAAACATCCATTATAGGTGGAATAATACAAATGAACATTTACATAGAGAAACCAATTTCCAGGAAAGGTTCGGAATAAATGTTTGGTTGGGAATTTTGGGAACAAACATACTAGGTCCTTTCTTTTACGACGAGCATTTGAATGGTGGAATGTATTTACATTTTTTATCCAATGAGTTTGATGGCTACTTAGATGAATTGCCACTGAACATCCGCCGTGAAATACAATATTTTCACCAAGACGGTGCCCCTCCCCATAATGCAGCAATAGTAAGGGAAGATGCAATATTCCCAAGAAAATGGATTGGAAACAATGGACCAATTGCCTGGCCAGCTCGATCCCCAGACCTGACTCCTTTAGATTTTTTTTGTCTGGGGATACATAAAGGATAAAGTTTTTTCGACAACTAGTACAGATATCGACCATCTCAAACAAAAAATAAGAGATGCATGTAATAGCATTACACCCATCATGCTAGAAAATTGCCACAGAAATTGTATGGACAGACAACTTATGTGCATTTAACAAAGAGGTCGGCAATTCGAGCATTTAATGTAGGTTATCATGAAGAATTCATTTTCTGTATTGGTTTTTTTTTCACTCAAAAATTCAATATGAAATAAATTGTTTTCTGTTTGTTTGATTTCTTCTACTCTTAAGTAAGTTTATTTCCGAGGTAAATTGCTATCGTTCGTCTCTGAAACTACAGATATCTTTTATTATAGTGTAAACATAATTTTAATAGATACATTTATTCAAAGCGTCACTGATAATTTTTATATCGGAGAGTTAGGTTTTGTGGAATCCATAAACGACCTAACGACAGGACCGTAATTAAAAATTGTTGTCACTGATGATGTTAGTTATTTTAAATGAAACGTTATAAAAATATGAAAGGAATTGTGATTTTATCGCTTTATCAATATTTGTACTAAAACAGACAGGTCCGTATTTGAAAAGAAATGTTTATGGTGGCCGTGTTGACACGAAACGTTTAATCAAAGATTAATTGTTACATTTTTATAGTACATTTAGAATACATTAAAACTTTTTTTTTCCATTTTTTTATATTTTCAGAAATAACAATTCTATTCGAAAAAAACAAATAACAGCATTTTTAGTTTTCCCTGTATAACTCGCGAAGGGCGAGACTCCCTGTAAATTTTCTTTGACCATTGTAATGTTCTCCACAATAGTTACCTTTTCTCCCATTCAATCGTCTTCGTATCTGTTACGGTTTAGAATATAGCAATGTTTCCACATGATAAAAGAAACGGCCTGTATATCGACCTCCATCAACAAACGTCGATAGTTTCATAGATAATCTGGCATTGTATTTAGAAAATTCGTAAAATACTGATATCCATATAATCACAGGAGATATCAATATAAATATCGAAGAAAATGAAAACAACTCGGTCAATAATTACTTGAGCATTATGAGCATGAATGGATGTCAATCCCATATTAATGACTATACCAGAACTACTTCTTATAGTAAATCCTGTATAGACCACTTCTTTGTCAGAAACTCACAATCACGCTTCAAATATAAGTCTATTGTTGGTGACCTTCACACTTCAGACCACAGTTCCATCATACTTCAAATAATAAATTCTGAAAAACAAAAAAGTAGTCATAAAGAAAGTAGATACAAATATTTTCTAGATCACAAAAAACTAATAGATAAAACACAACTGGAAAATTGGTCAACAGTTTATTTATCCGAAAACCTCGATAAAGCTACTGATAATTTCATAGAACTCATCAAAAAAATAACAGAACAAAGTACGAATAAAGTAGAAATGAAGAAAGCAGAAACCAAAAGAAATCCTTGGATGATGAATTATCTGTTGAAGAAAACTACAGAAAAAAATAATTTATACAAAATATGGAAAAACAATGCATCAGAATACAATAAAATAACATTCAGAAAATCAAAAAATGATCTAGACCGTTCAATCCAGGATGCAAAAAAAACTTCTATCTGAAAGAAATTGAAAATAATAGCAACAACGCAAGTGATTTATGGAAAGTTGTGGGGAAAATAACTAGTAAAACAGAGAAAAAAATAGTACAAGAAATAATCTGCACTGAAGATGGCGAAATAAGCAAAGATAAGAAAGTTATTTCAAATTGCTTTGTTGAATTTTTTTCAAATATTGGCGAAAAGTTGGCACAAAAAATCCAGAGAAAACAAAATTATTTCTTTCCAAAAACCAACAGATGTAACTCAATTTTCTTAGAAGAAACAACAAAATCAGAAATCATACAAACAATAGAAAAACTTAAAAATAAAAAGTCTCCAGGTGTTGATGGTATCAAATCTGAAACTTTGAAGTTGATCTCGCAATATACCTATATCAGAACCCCTAGCATTTATTATAAACTGGGCATTTCGAACTGGAAATTGCCCAAATGCTTTCAAAACCGCCATAATAACAACACCAGTCTTCAAGAAAGGAAACAGACTTGAAGTAGAAAACTACCGACCAATATATCTGATATCTAATATTGCAAAAATCTTCGAAAAAATATTTCAAATGCGAATAGATAAATATCTCAATAAATACAATATATTATCAGAAAGACAATTCGGTTTCAGAGAAAGCAAATCAACGCAAGATCCGATAAATTACCTGACATCAAAAGTGAATACATTGATAAGAAGTTTCCAGCTCTATGCATTTTTGTTGATCTTGCGAAAGCATTTGATACTGTCAGCCACTCTCAACTTCTCGAGATACTTGGATTTAGAGGAAAATATTATGATTTATTCAATAGTTATCTCGGTAATACGTAAAAATAGACGATGAAATCAGTGAAAAAAGAACAGTAAAGTATGGTGTTCCCCAATGTACTGTTCTGGGTCCCATTCTCTTCAATATATATCTGAACGATCTCTTTAAACTACAGATGGAAAGAGACGTGATTAGTTTCGCAGACGACACTGCAATTATTTACAAAGCTGATTCCTGGGAAACTCTTAAAACCTCTTCATAACTAGATTTAAAAATTATTATGAAATGGTTCGATAGTCGTTTGTTTTCCATTAATGTTGATAAAACTGTTTACGTTCCATTCACCTCGTACACAAAGCATTTACCTACCTATAACAGCCTAAACATTTCTACTAGACATGGAAATTTCAAGATACAATCCAATGTAAGTATAAAATATCTAGGAATTTATGTTGACTGCAATTTAAAATGGGATATTCATGTCAATTACGTTGTGAAAAAGGCCAGGTTTGTACTATATAAAATGATATATTTTTGCAAAATATTCGATATCAAATACTTACGGATTCTTTACTCTGCACTCCTTGAAACCCACCTCAATTATGGGATACCAATCGTCTGGTGATACATGACCTGCCCATGTGTAAAATATAACAGATATCAGAGTTTTTTAATATTACAAGAAATGAGAGAATTCGTCAAGGGTAAAACCACGCCTCCACCTAACTAATGTCAAGCATAACTCTTCTCTGTTCGAAATATTTTGATGTTTGATCAATTGCTTCTTACTTCTTCGATAGTCTTTAAATTGATACTTCGAGTGGTTCATCACCAATGGATCCAAAAATCTATAGTGTAGAATTTTCACTCCTGTAAAAAACTTGAAATAATATTCTTCTTTTAATTTAATTTTCAAAACAAGATTTGTTTATTAAAGTCGACGTCGGTTCACAGACAGACTTAGCACTTCGAAGCGATTCTTTGGAGTCTGGAAATAGTCATGTTCTAAAAGTAAATTCTTAATGTGAAAAAGTTGGTTCTACATTATCATTCTCGGCTACATCTGTTATTAGTACTTCAACTTCTACTTCAGGCAAATCTGGCGGAGCTGAATATGGTATAGGATTTGAGTTTTCAGTCATTATTACTGAACCATACAAACGTATGTTATGGGAGTAACATGAAATTTGAAATTTTACTGTCACAAAACATGAAAAACTGAGTCAGAAGACCAACATTTTAACTAAACTAACCTCAAAATCACTTAATCCCGATTTTCTATCAAATGGCTATGAATTTGAAAGCGGGGACATTTCTAGGATTGTAAAATGATTCAGGGTACCGAAAGACATAGATAAAATGCGAAAAAAATGCGTTTCCAGTGGTAGAGTATTTTTGGCCATTTACAAGGTTGGCAATATGTGGCTGAACTCCATTGAATGTGTGCGAGACACTCCAAAATACAACTGAAATATTTCAACTTTTTCGCCAATGGTTGAAGGTGGTAATGTTGAGCAGTGTTTACAGCTTCGTTGTGCTTGATCTTGTTGTCGTTTTGATATTCTATTAAAACAAATCATGAGACTGGTACATGACCACATTAAAAGTTAAAACAAGCAAGATAATTTAAAAATAATGCGATAGAAGTCATCATTTTTGCAAACAAAACGTGACAGCCACCTACTAGATATCTTCGATTCCATTTACAGAAGATCCGATCGTGCACGATGTTGTACTTTTTAAAAAGTAACTACGAGGATAAATTGAAAAATTCTTAGCCTACTGTAGAACCAAACAAAATTTCAATGTCAAAATATTTTATTACTCAACATATTCTCCTCTTAATTGGATACATTTATTACAGCGAACCTGCAACGTCTCTAGACCTTTCAAAAAAAATATTTCTTCTTGCTCTGCAAACCAGACCTCCACAGCTTTTATTACCTCCTCGACCTTTTTTCAGTTGAGGAAAGAGATGATAGTCGGACGGAGCCAAATCTGGTGAATAAGGGGGGTGTTCTAGTAATTCAAACCCTAAATCACGAATTTTTTGCATGGCAACATGAGATTTGTGTGCAGGGGCGTTGTCCTGCAAAAACAAAACACCTTTGGATAGCTTTCCGCGTCTTTTCTCTTTAATTTTTTCCCGTAGAGTGGTCAGTAATGTCGAATAGTAATCTCCAGTTATTGTTCTACCCTTATCCAAAAAATCGATCATGATTACTCCATGGCAATCCCAAAAAAATGAAGCGAAAACTTTTCCAGCAGATTTTTGGGCACAAAACTTCTTAGGTCTTGGAGAACCGGAGTGTCGCCATTCCATAGATTGTTGCTTTGTTTCTGGATCGTAGAAATGTACCCAAGTCTCATCCATAGTAACAATTCGGTTTAAGAAGTCTATCTACATCGTTTTCAAATCGAGCACAGATCGAACGCGATGCTACTACCTTTGCACGCTTTTGGTCAACATTCAAACATTTGGAGATCCATTTTGCAGCAATTTTTCGTTCGTATGACATATTCAGTGCTTCACATATCCGTTTTAGCCCAATAAGACGGTCTGTTAAAATCATGTCATGACCTGCATCGATATTTTCGGGGACTGACACAGAAACTGGCCATCCCGATCGGTCATCATCTTCAATGGAAAATTTAACTCTTTTGAAGCTTGCAGAAATGAAAAATATAACGACTTAAATTAATTGTACAGCTATATGAAAACGTTTTGAAAACGTTTGACAGGCAAGTTTCAAGACGCCACACTATCAAACTACAGTATTGTTTTCGGGCGTATGTGTTTTTTGTTCATGGCTATCCGCGATAGATTTTGGAGTGTTTTTTAATATCTGTTCTAGTTGAGGCATTGTTGTCAGAAGAACAGAAATTTTATACTTTTATTGACAGTTTATTCATGTGAACATTTACTTAGTAAAATATTTGCCTCGTTAAAAAGAGTATTTGTTTTATTCTAGAGTTCTGTTAAATATCGTTGCAACAAACATAAAGTTGACGGTCACCTAAAAAAATACAAATCCAAGTAAATATTACAAATACAATTTAATTTGATAAAAAATACTCCAACATGATTTGATTGTGGCTACTTCACATACATATAAAATCAAAATAGTAAAAATATGTATCATACGGAGGTAATTCAATATTTTCCAAACGAAAAGAAAATTCGAATAGCAGACTATGACTTCGTATCTGAACATAACTTTTAATTCTAAGCAACTTTTTTCTTCAACATATTTCTATATTTTTTGAAATAAGGGTACTTTATTCTTGAACGAACTTATCTTTTGGCCTATCCTGTATGGTGTTTGTCATAAAGCCATTTCAGGTACACTTGGTATAGTTTTGGAACATGCACCAACTTTTGTCAGGAATAAAATTTTCTGAGAAATCGATAATAAACAAGTTTCCCATTTGTTGCACACTTGGGTTTGAACGTGAGTGGGCCCGTATCAGGCCCTCCACTGCGGCCAATGGCCTATTGTTGCACACTTAGTGGACCACACTGTTTACGAGTAGTTCCACAAATTTCTGCAGTTGTTCTATATACAGTGACCGCCAAAAAGTATGTACGATATTGGAAAAAAGTTAATTGTTAGAGTATTGGAAACAAAATTCTGGGAAAAAGTTTGTGCATGTCCAATAATTGAAATTTACGTAACAAGTCCGGAAAAAAAATGTTTTCGGACGTGTTGCGTACCCTATTTTTTCGGCAATCATGTAGAATAACAAATCAATGAAACGCATTTAGTCTAAGAGACGAAAAGAGGTCGACTTTCACTCATTTGTTAACCGGATGAAACGATTCCAAATTTGAATATTTCGAACATTTCAGTTCTTATTTGTATTATATATTGAAATTCGAACAGAAGATAGGTACGAACAGAAATATTCTAATTCTTATTTATATTGATATTTGTATTAAAATTCGAGCACTTCCCGTCCTAGTCCGGGAAGTACGTACTTTCCGGACTAGGCCGGGAAGTGCTACTTTCCCAAAGAAAAAGTGTCCGGGAAGTAAACACTTCCCGTATGGTTGCCGAAAAAATCGATTTGGACACATGTTACGTGACCACTAGTATGGCAGCAAATTGGAAAAAATACCATGAAGAGGCCAAAAGTGGGATAAGATGGCAAGATATCGAAAAACGTTATCTGAAAAAGTTGCTTGGGATTCAATTTTATACTCACATACGGAGTTTCAAGCAATAAATCCGAAAAAATGTCCAAGCTCTTTACAAAAGTATTTTTTTCTGAATGGCTTGACTATAGTGGAACATTTGTATTTTGATGAAGATGACAAGACTTTCTCATTTGCTCCGCCCCATATGGCCCTAAATAAAAAATATTGCTTTTGACAGAACCCTCGCTGTTACAACGGTTCGTATCTAACAGTTATATCAGAATACAAAGACTAGTGTGGTGATATAGCAATGTAGAAACATTCTGGTTCCCTGATAATAATCAAGTTTTGATGACACAAACTTGAAATTAGAACGTCAAATTAAAGAGGCTTAAAGTATATGTGCGAAGTGAAAAGCTCATGCAGCATTATCATTAAAACTTGATTATAATCAGAAAACATGATGATTCCAGATTGCCATATCACCACATTAGTCTTGAAATTCTGATATAACTGTTAGATACGAACCAATGTAACAGCGAGGGTTCTGGCAAAAACCAATTTTTTCAATTTAGTATGCCATCTGTTGCGGAGAAAATTAATATCAATATCAATATCATCAAAATACAAATGTTTCACAATAGTCAAGCCAATCAGAAAAAAAAAATTTGATTTTTATGAAGAGATCGGAAAAACTTCAAAAAATATTGGAATTTAATTTTTTTTAGATTTATTGTTCGAAACTCTGTGAGTATTAAATTAAATTCCAAGCAACTTTTTCAAATAACATTTTTCAATATCTTGCCATCTGACCCCACTTTTGGCCTCTTCATGGTATTTTTTTTTCCAATTTGCCGCCATACTAGTGGTCACGTGACATGAAATGAAAAATCACTACCCCAAAGCCAGTAGAAAAAGAAAAATGCTTTTCCTTGCGTTTTTCCTAACGCTTTCTGTAAGGCAACAAACTATCCGCCGAAAGAAAAGCACTATTTTCCTCCCTTAGTTTTTAAATAGCAATTTCCTTCTGGTAATTCAGTTTAGTACAAAACAAGCCACAACGGTGAGAAATATCTGAAAAATAGTTATATGTAAAACATTTAATTATAGGTGGGAATTACTTTGCCAATAAATCTACTGACAGTACATGCTCAAAGTAGACTCATTTCTTCACACGATAAGTATATTAATTTTCATTAGCAGACCATTCATCATTCTTGAAATTGAAACTCGTTAAAACGCAAATTATAAGCGGAATGAAATAATAGCAGTTTCACGTGTGAGCAGAGAAACTGCATGTATAGCTGCAATATCAAATTCCGTGGAAAAATGCTAAACACGATATATCTAGAAGAAATGGTGAATTTGAAAAAACATCAATCGTATACCGATAACACATAATTCATTTGTGAGACCTTCAGAAAATTTAATTCCACCACAAAACGGTTTAAACCTACTCTAGATAAAACTGGTTTGCACTGCGTTTTCTAATTTTCCCTACTCCAAAGAGTCGATATCAACAAAGACCACTTTTTTGGAGGGCTGCTGAAGTGAATACCAGCTTTACAAAAACTTGAATGCGGTTCCAAGAGCTGATATTGAAGAATCGCTTAGTAAAGACCAAAATAAAAGAAAAACATGAAAAAAATTGTTTCAAAATTTTCCTTCATTTATAGTGTAGTGAATGAAAGCAAAAAATGGCCTTTACCTCGGAATAATTCAAGAAGTCATGAATTCGAGTAATAAGTGTGGAAGCAACTTACTAATAGCATGAATAAAAAAGTCCGCAGGTGACATTTTCCGCTCCTTGGTTTTTCCAAAAAATATCCAAAAATAACATTTCTTTCCAAAATAATCGCATAGGAAGCGTTTGACTAACAAAAATTTGATCTACTTCTACAAAATTGATAGGTAAGGGGTTTCTGGGGTCGCTGAGTAAGATTCTGCATTCAAAATTTGTAAAACAAAATGGCGGCTATCTAACAACAAGTTGAACAACGGAATTTACCGTCTTTCATGTTAAATTCACAATTCTTCCAGTCTTCTGAGTTTGTGAAGTATAAAAAATGAATTTTCACGTTATATCTATAAAATGATCAATATAAAATAAAAATTATGGACTTCATCTGAAAATTCATGTGAAAAATCAGTGTGTGCTTTCGAAAAATTTTCCATGCAATAATGGATTTTTATTACATCCATATTATTTATAATCTACCTACTATTCACAATATTCATCTAGGAATGAATAAAATCATTAAAATTTCTTCGTTATCACTCGTATATAGCTTTAAGAGATGCTACATCTGATATACTGGATATCCTTCTATGTATGTTTCTATAATAATCGTCTCTCCTATCTTCAATTGAAGTTATGATTGATTTTTTCAAAGGAGTGGTATGTTACATGATCTGCCTTACTTTTCCTCTTCTCCTTATTTTTGTTGGCTTCTTCTTAACACAAGAAGCATTTACATTCCTACTCAAATGATCCTACGGATAATCTTGTCGATCTCTTTTTGAAGTTATGTAGCTCGGATGGGTGTAAGATTTTCGGCATTACCTATCCATTTATTCCTTTTCCGCAGCTGCAAATTCACATCAATTTATAATATTGGTATTTTCAGATGACCGGGGATTAAGATCTATGAGTTTTAGAGTATTCTGAAACCATTTCTGATGTTAGTTCAGTGAAATATTTTCCCTAATACTTCACTTTAAAGCTCATCATAGTTAGCCATGGAGAAGTGATGCTTGTTTACATTCTGCAGTATTAATAGAATATTTCTGGCTCTTTGTCACAACAGAAGACATTTTCGAAATCATCCTGAGTATTATGCTGCCGTGCTTAGGCTAATGCAAAAATATGGTTTTGAGAAAATTGAGCTTTTAGACTTTTTTTAATGGACAGTGATATAAAGTGTAGATAGATATTTCATTGATTATTAGAAGATATATGGAGGCTCAGATATGCCCTTCTGCTATAAGAAAAATATAAAATAAGCCTTCAACTATCCAAAAAAGCCATAATTCGAATTTCGATAAAATGTCAGATAGGTACGCCCATTATCTTTAGCAGGGCAGTATGGATGAATAAGAGTTGATGATAATTCCAGCTACATATGACACCCTGTGTATGTCAATGATTCAGCATTGAGTTCTCGGCTTCTAGGACATTATAAAACGTGGATTTGGGGTAAAGGACCCCGCAAACTCCTTATGGAATTTGAGTCCTGGTGGATTTTTTTGAATTTTTGGTATGATGTAGTCCATGTAATTCTCAACAAATGTTACCATTGCGCCAATCCAAAAAAATTAACAGTTTTGCTGCTAGGTGGCGTTGAAATCACCCCTTGCGCAGATTAGACTATTTATTTTTGAACCCGGTAACAATATTTTCACTTGCTTCATTGTTGCTAATGTTGCACAATATTGTGCTGTTTTATAAAAAAAATTCTTACCCCTCCCCTTTTTCCCCCAACCCCTATTACGAAACGCAAAAAAAATATTTCTCGAGTGCCTTCAAATATATCGTCGAATGTTTAAATATGCCTAAATAAGGGAAATAGCAATTTTTTATGATTATCTCCCCACCCCCCAAATGAGACAAAACGAAAAAATTTCGGTGGATTTTTCTGAATTTTTGATATGATGCAGTTCAAGTTATTTTGAATAGAAATAAATCGGGTGACAAACCCCAAAAATGAATAGTTTTGATGCTAGGGGGTGTCGAAATCATACCTTGCTCAGAATAGATTATTACATTATTACAGGCGGAAACATTATCTCTTCGTATTTTTGTTTTATTTTATGCCGAACAATTGTGTAAATTTTCATAAATTGAAAATCTAAAACCTCCCTCTTACCCCCTATTTTAAAACACGAAAAAAATTAATTCCCGACTATTTGTAAATGCTTTATCAAAATAAATGTATTAATCAGATCAAATTGAAGAAATCGTACAGTTGTTTTACCTTTCCCTCCCTTCAGAAAAATATTGGTGTAGTTCGCTGACTTCTTAGTAGGGCGTAGTTCGTGATTTTTGAATATCAATTAATTGTGCGAATATCTTGAAAATAAATAACAATTAGATATCCACAATTTGAATTTGAGGTGGTGCCTGAATTATATTTTTTTCGTGTTTTGAAATAGGGGTTGGAGGTAATAAAAATGGAAACAATTGTTCGGCATAAAATAAAACAAAAATACGAAGAGATAATGTTTCCGCCTATAATAATGAATAATCTATTCTGAGCAAGGTATGATTTCGACGCCCCCTAGCATCAAAACTATTCATTTTTGGGGTTTGTCACCCGATTTATTTCTATTCAAAATAACTTGAACTGCATCATATCAAAAATACAGAAAAATCCACCGAAATTTTTTCGTTTTGTGCCATTTGGGGGGTGGGGGATATTAATAAAAAATTGCTATTTCCCTTATTTAGGCATATTTAAACATTCGACGATACATTTGAATGCACTCGAGAAATATTTTTTTTCGTTTCATAATAGGAGTTGGGGGAAAAAGGGGAGGGGGTACGAATTTTTTTTTACAAAACAGCACAATATTGTGCAACATTAGCAACAATGAAACAAGTGGAAATATTGTTACCGGGTTCAAAAATAAATAGTCTAATCTGCGCAAGGTGTGATTTCAACGCCCCCTAGTAGCAAAACTGTTCATTTTTTTGGGTTAATTGTTAATTCAAGGAAATCTACACAAAAGTGTAGAAAGGCCATGAATCAATTAGCCCAGATAAGTTACTGGGTTCAAAAGACTGTTGTCTTGATTGCAATTATTTAATTTCATCAGAACGTATTGTTTTCTGAAATTTGTCTATCTGAAAACATAAGTTTAAATTAACGAAAACATACTTATTTTAAAAAATCGTTGACGTTTCGGAGACTATAATTTTCCTCCGATATTAAAACTCGCTGAAAATTCAATTTTTTGTTACGTTTGAAGAAGTAAGATCTGGTTTTGGTTTCATTTGACTTTATCAAAAGAGATTTCATTTGAATTTGTCAAAAAAACACATTTTATTTCTTCCAACCTAATAAAAATGGGGTTTTTAACGGGTTTTGATAACGGAGGCAGATATAATCGTCAGAACGTCAAGAATTTTTGAAAAAGAGAAGTATTTGTTAATTGATCTTCTGAACGCAGTAACTTATCGTGATAAATTGATTCATTGCACTTCCACACTTATTCAAATTTCCTTAAATTGAATAAATATTGTTTTTCCGGCATCAGTGTGTTTCAACATTCGTACCTCAAAATTTGTAAAATTTGATAACAACTTAATGCGAATTTCCTTGACCGGTAACTTTCTGAGTTAACTGTGACTATTATGTTATAATTGGCGTTGAAAGCATAAAAAATAATCACATTATCAGCATAAGAAATAACTTGTTTGTAACCGATTAATGATATGCATCAACCCGTTTCAATCAACTTCATTGTAATAATACGAGTACCTTCGAGAGATAAGCTTCCATCTACTAAATAAGATTTAAGTATCTTGCGAGAAACAATAAGGATATGATAAGCTGAAATATCCATAACGTTTATTTATTCATTGGGATTTAAGTGAAGCCTACCTATACTTGTATGTGGGTATAACATATCACCCAATTATTTATTACGATTTAAAAACGCCTACTATTGCATTTGTGTAATAATAATATATCTGGAAATTTTGTAGCATTTCTTCTTTCCAAAATTAACCCCTCATAGCCTTTCATCACGTATTTGTCATGTTCTGTGATGGAAACGCCAATAAATTTAACACAGAACATTGATTCGTTTCAGTTCAAAGAAACTAGTTGTTAGTTGTATCGTGTAATTGTATAAGTTTATTCGAAATAAATCCATCAAACTGTTGTACGATTTTTTTCTTCGAAGAATCACACATAACTAATATATTGAAAAATCAATCAATCTTCTAGGTTACTGATTTTAGTGATGATATCACCAGTATTGAGTTTCCAATATTTTTAAAGGACTTTTCCTTCTGTATATTTCATACACCTTTACCGTTGATTGTTTTCTTTTATTGATGAGTAAGTGATATACTTGGTTGTATGTTCGTTGGTCTAGTGATTTTCATGTTATTTCAAGTTTTATAGTTTTTCCATTATCATTCGTGTGTTCATATAATTTCCTAGTCTTTTTGATGTTTGTGTTATTTTAATTTCAATGTACAGTTGAATACAACTAAAATTTTTAAAATCTTACTCCATATTGATTATACTAACAAGCTTTTGAACAAGTTGATTTTTTCTAATAATTGACAGAATTAATTATATTTCACGATACTAATCATCTCTTGAAAGGTTCTTTTAAAAACATAGTATCACAAAAAAATGAGAAAATAACAAGACAAATATTCTTCATAAAAATAAAAACTACCATACTTCTTGAACACAAATCAAATGTCATATATACAATTCTGTGTAGTGATTGTGAAAAATGTTTTAATATTTTATGGAAAAAGCAAAACGTTCTATAACAACAAGAATGAAAAAACATCTGGATCTCAAGAAAAGAGATACCATATCTTGTAGAAAATGTTCAGAAAAATAATAGTGATTTCAATTTTGAAAACACAAAAGTTGTGGGAAATCAAAACTATCTTTACAAATTCCTGAGTGACAGACGATTACAACTGGGATATTCACGACAAACTCATGGATACCTACCTCATAACAGGTATGATGATAAACCAAGATCTAAAGTGTCTGAAACAGACCCAAGTGTTAACATGTCTTAACTGAATGTGTTCTAATAATACCGATATACTTTCTCATCACATTCCACAAACATTGAAAAAATACTTGGTGAGAATTGTGACACTGAACAATTATTGGCTTTCGTCAACGATGTACACATTCTTCAGCATATATAAATTAATCCTGTACGTCATATACTGATTGAACCAACTGTATTGTGCAGTTGCTAATAACCCTAGCGGTGGATACAACTTTCATTCAATGAATTTAAAAAAACATGTTTTCACCTTTCAAGAGATGATTAGTATCGTTAATATGATTCTGTTAATTACAAGAAAGATACTGACAATCTAAACTGTTTTGTTTTATTGTTGATTTAATAAAACATTATAACTTTACTTTAGTTATTTATTAAAACTTGCATCAGCATCACCATCATGTTACATTGCAGTAGGAACTTAACAGACGACAAGGCGCGAGCAACCCTGTTGCCACAACATGGAACAATCATTTTCATATATGACGTGACCATAGAACAATAGCGTCACGGAACAACCTTAATCTACAACATCTCCCTTCTTAAACTAAGGTCCCTACCTAATCTTAACTAATACAATTCATAGTTCTTAAATTTAGAAGGAGCTTTAACATTTCTTATTGGTCTTGTATTATTTCTTAAATCAGGATTACAAACAATGTCACTATCAGATGTTTTACTTACTACAGTATGTTTTGTCTCAAAATCAGGTACATAGTTAGAATCAAATTTATTTACTGATTTTCTTAAGTGAATGCTATTTCGCCTGAGTACAGTATTATTTTGATCTCTCACTCAATATGATCTAGGGGAATCTTCACACTTTTTAATAATCTCAGCAGTTCCCATACATTAGTCTTTTGATTCTACTGATTCACCTTCATTAAACATTTTCTTTTCTTTACAAGTTTGATCATAATAGCATTTATCTAGAAAACGTTTTTGATCTATTTGTTCTTTGACCTTATCATTATCAACTTTTCGAGGACACAGCTCACTCTCAACAATAGGCAATTTAGTTTTGAGACTGCGACCCATAAGCAACTGAGACGGACTTAAGTTCAATCCTAAAACAGGTGTACTCCTATAATTTAACATACTCAATTGTAAATCATTTGACTTTCTAAGCATGTTTTTTTCAATGCCAACAGCCCGTTCAGCTAACCCATTTGATCGTGGATAATGTGGACTACTGGTGTTTATTTTGAAGCCCCAAATTTCTGCAAACTGCCTACATTCCAATGAATTGTATGGCATGTTATCTGAGATCAACTCATCTGGAATCCCATGAGTAGAAAATATATTTTCCAATACCTCTATGACACTTTCAGAGGTTTTCCTTTTCAATGGAACGATTTCTAACCACTTCGAGAAATAGTCTATTATTACTATGTAACTTTTCCCCCCAAAGTCTAAAATGTCACTAGCAAGTTTTTTAAATGGTCTGTTAGGGATACCATGTGGAATCATAGGTTCTTTGCACTCTTTCTTTTGCTATTTTTGGCAAATTTGACATTTTCTGATAAAATCTTCAATATCTTCATTTATTCTACCCCAGTACATTACTTTTTTTGCCCTCTGTTTAGTTTTCGTCATTCTCATGTGGGATTCATGTAATATTTGTAACATCTCATTTATTAACGATTTTGGTACAATAATGCGATTACCTAAAAATAGCAAATCATTAGAAAAAGTTATTTCACTTTTAGATGGCCAATAGAGTCTCAAACGTTTAGGTAAAGCTCTGTAAATTTTTGGCCAACCAACTTTAACATAATCTATTATCTGTGATAAGTCAGGGTCATTTTTGGTCTCTGTTTGAAATTTTAATCTTTTTTCCTCTGTTATATTGAAATGTTTTTCAATACTATGCACAATTTCACTTATCTCAGGGTCATCATTCACTGGCTCTTTTATGTATGACCTAGACAGTAAGTCAGCAATGTACATATACTTTCCTGGACAATATTCAAAATTTAAATCATATTTTAATAATTTCAACCTTAGTCTTTGAAGCCTGGACGATGAAATTTTATTTAGATCCTTCTTCATTATCCCTAGTAATGGTTTGTTGTCCGTTATAATTTTGACAGGTCTACCATAAATAAATTGATAAAACTTTTGGGTAGCATAGACAACAGCCAAAAGTTTCTTTTCACATTGCGAATAATTTATTTCTGACATGGTTAGACTTCGTGAAGCATGATAAATGGGCTTTTCTTGTATTAAACAACAACCCAGCCCATCTTTTGATGCATCACTTTGTATGATAATATCACTTTTGCTTCTAAAATTGCCTAAAACTAATTCTGAAGAGAGAATATTTTTGATTTTATGAAAAATCTCACTATATTTTTCTGTCCACTCAAAGTGAATATCTTTTTTAAGCAGTTCTCTCAGAGGACTAGTTATTGTGGCAAAATTCGGTATAAATCTATAGATAGTTTACCCTTCCCAAAATCCTTTGTAATTCTTTCAGGTTTGTGGGATTTTCTAACGCTTTTATCGCTTTTACCCTATCCGGGCAAGGTTTCATGCCCTCTTTGCAGAAGACATGACCAACATAATTTACTTCATTTACTTTGAATTGCTTATCATGTCGTTCCTAATTCAAAATCTTAGTTTTTAAGTAGGTAAGCTTGATGGAAATGTGAACGTTCCAGATCCAAATTCAATAGAACTATCAAGATTTAGTTTGTTAAACAAAATTGTTGGCGTTCTTTCCAAAGCACTCTTCGCGAAAACGATTTTTTCCTAATTTTGATCAGCATGTAAGATTCGATCATATAGTGTGATACATCGTTGTAATAAAAAAAAATACTTTTTAAAAAGGCAAAAATCCAATATGGCACTCATAAGAAAAACCCAAGTTGATTGTTGTAACTCTGGCATCAAGAACGCATTGAAAAATACGATGATAGATTTAGATTCCTTGTTAAAAAGTGCCTCAAGAACGTTCTAGTTAAAAATGTCTAGTTCTTTTGGTTTTCGATTGGAAAAATAAAAACGAAAATTACAAATTTCCGTTTTTTTCCAATAATTCAAAAACTAAAAATCACACATCAAATAATCTTTCAGATAATTGTTCAGCATGAAAACGCCCAACTTTGTCCTAATTTAACCGACCTCGTATCTCTTATAATAACTGAGATCCCCATGGTGGCGCTCGAAATACGGGCACCCTGTATATAGTTTATAACAAAATTTTAAACGATATTCAAACTATTTTAATTCACAGCTTGCCATATTATAAGTAGTTCAATAATTTTGTTATAATATATATTCTATAACGATGTACTCAAAAACTCGTTTCATCTTGATTTAAATAAAAACTTTGTCTATGTTTTATATTTACAAAAAACACCAAATTATATCCCTATGAAGGTTGTACTTCGAAAAATGACAACTTTGGACTGACGCAAAAGGAAGCATAGCTGACTGATCTGTGCGCATAATGGTATTTTGTAGGTGCGGGGATATTCCACACAAAATTAATTTTAGGAAATATAATGCAACACCCTCCTCCAACTTTCGTTTTTTGCCAGGTTTTTGAAATTTTTCAACACTGTGCGACAGTGCGTAAACCAAGATTTCACACACAAAAAATACTTAGTAATAGGTATTATTATTTTTAGTAAGATCCAATGGACAATGGTGAATATCTTTATTTTTCGTTCTATGTAGGTGTAGTAGTGTATTTTCCAATTTCAATTTCATTGAACTCGTGAAAATCAATTTTTGAGCACTGGTGACGGATTCATCAAAATCCGAAACGTTGGCAAGAAAACATCAGGTTTTCCTCAACTAAACCGATCCATATCCGAACAAAACCTTCTCCTTCCTAAATTATTGTTATTTTTCAAGTTTTCATTGGTATTGAAGACCAAACGGAAAGAAATAATAAATCGAAATAATTCATTTCAACGGGAAGATAAATACCTCAAATGTTCCGAACCGCAACCAGCGAGTGCATCAGGACAGGTCGCGCCACCTCTTCGTTTTCCCGCGAACTGCACCGACCTTAGGAAGGGCGAGAGGAGAAATCGACGTGTGTGGTCCCCAACGCGAGCAAGTTGCCTGCTCACGAGTGCCGGTTAACAATCTCCTTTCTGTATAAAACAAACCGCCGACATCCATCTCTTTCCTCCGCAGGATTAACCGCATGAGAGAATCCTGCTGGGAAAAATTCGAGCAAAAACGAGCGGCATCTCATTACCACTAACATAAATATGCAATATAAGCGAACAGGAATGTCATTATTATCAAAAATTGTTGTTTTGGTTTCTATAACAGGTATTATTAGGATGAACGATTACCGGTTTCGAAATAATACGACTCGGCGAGGATAAGTATATCCGTTCTTCACACGAAACTAATAGGGTTTGAACTTGGGCGCTGTCTGAATGATGACTGGTCAGTAGATTCTTGTCAGTGTTACTAGTTCATGAAATAATTAACTGTTAGATTCCTAATGAATTCAATTTGAGTGGTTCCTTTGTAGTTTTTGAAAAATTCACTCCTGCAATAATAGGATTACCTACTAGCCCAGCGAGCACAAACATCTCTGGGAGGTTTGGAGATGTTTCAAAAATGTAGTCACGCCGATGTTTCTTTGAGACGTAATATGTACTTCCCAAAGAGGTCTCTGAAGGATATTCAATGTTCTGTTTTTGTTCTTCTGTGGCGTTTTTTTAAATACCTATAGGAATGTATCGGAGATGTGCACAAAATGTTTCTCTTGTGGATGTTTTCACTTGGCGTAACATAGTTCACGTTTGAGATGTTCACCGAGAATAAATCTAGCGTTCGCGCAATCGCAAATGTGATCATGTGATCTCAGTGATGTTTGAGTTGACGGAGACTGGATAGCATCGTTTCTAGTTTCGACTTAATTTACGCCATTTTGTTTTCCGTAAAAGTAGTCGTTTTAGAGTGAAGTGAAACGTTTTGTCAAGACAAAATATTATATTTAGTAATCAAGTTTATCACGGACTGCAAAGTAAGGAATGAATTGTCGATATTCAGAAAATAAATAACCTCAAAACATATACCGGTTCTGACTCGTAAAATCATCATCATAATCATTATGTATACCTTATCTATGTAAAGTTAATAGTCAAGGACACTGTATTATTGAGAGTGTATTCACAGTTTTGATTAAATTCAGTTGAACCAGAAAACAACCAGTGTTAGAGATATTTACATTTTTGAAAAGTTGTTCAATTTGTATAAACAGTAAATATTTTAGGTTTAAATTTGTATGTGTGTTCCTTTGATCCTATTAAAATAAGTTATATCGATTTTTTTTAATCGCCCCAGAGTTCTCTTCATATTTTGACTATTGTCGATTTGTACAATCAATGACAAAAAACGAGATAAAAGTGCATTTTGGATGTCTCTGGAACATCTCAAACAATGTTTTATATACATTGATTTAATGTAGGCGAAAAGCTTTGAAAATGTTATATTGTGTCTTAAAAAAGGCTTTGAAAAAAACGTGAAAGAAATGCTTTTTGTGATGTCCCAGGAACATCCTAAAAATAGCCGCGTGCGGCGGACATTTGCATCTACATACACGTTCTATTCGTGTATGAACAGAACATCGCAGTGGAGGTTTGATGTCTCAAAAACTCTTACTTTTAACATCTCTGAGATGTTTTTGTGCTCGCTGGGAGGGAATCTACCCATAGAAAAGACGCTACTAAAACAATGAGACCTAAAGTCGAAAGTTATATCTATATTAATGATTATTTTTCGACATATCATGCAACCAATAAAAACTATCAATTTAAAGCTATGATGTACTTTCAAACCAATCACAACATTATAGGCCAATAAACAGAGCCATTTTTTCATAAAAGTTCGACTTAAATTGCTCCGCCGACTTCTTTTTTGCAATTCGGTCGTCACGGAGGATTGAATAATTAGAAATAAAGTTATCACCCCCTGGGGAGGTGCAAACCCCCAAAATCGTAAAAACTTTTTTCTGGAAGGTATTTTCTTGACATTTTAGCTCTGGGCAATAAATATGAGTGAAAATAGGTATTAATAATGGGGCGAATTAGTTTCAACAATCAAACCTCCTCTCGGGGCATCAACCCCTTCCCGAAATCGTGTTTTTTGGGATATTTTCTATGAATATGTAAAATTGTCAGTCCTGAGTAATGAAACTGAGCAAAAATTTGTAAAAATAATAGGTATAAATTATTAGAAACGGTTTTCCCGCCCCCGAATTCGGGGCATATCCCCCGCATCGCGGAAACATTGGGGTGAGAGGGAAGGGGAGAATATTTGAAAAAACTCTCAAACTATTACTCTTAGATATAAATGTGATTAAATAATCGTTGAGAACTGTCGTTATTGAGATTTAGAAGTATTGTTATAAAAATTATTCGCATATTCGAGAGAAGATCAACTCATTGTATAAATCAAACGCGGACCGGAGGTAACGAAAAATGAGTGTTTTTCAATGATATCGAGAGAGGGTATGGAGAAATGAATCCACAAGTAATCACCATCAAAAAATGTATACGAAAATATATTTATTCACTCATACAACTCATCATCTACTTCATCTTCAGTGTCCACATCTTCATCTTCACAATCCGGAAAAATCACTGCCAAGTTTCTACAGATATCTGTGGTATATTTTTTACAAACATTGGTACATTTTAGACCACTCTTTTTGCACGTGCAGGAGTCTCGGTTGGTTTCAAAGTGTGTTACGGGTTTATTTTGCACTAGAAAACCCTTTCTGTTTTAATACAATAACATCAGAAATTCTCTGTCATTGATATACACTTTCCACTCTGTACGCCACTGTATTCTTCTTCTTCTTCAGATTAATCAAAATGACAACTTGATCGTTGTCATGTATAGCTTGTTCCGAATGTTAGTACTTACCTTTGCTGTACTAGTTCGAGCGGACATGAACCGGCCTTAACCTAATGACAGTTATCAGTTGTTCTATTTTGCGGTATGACAGCGTTATTTTGTAAACATACTTTTGGTTAGTCTATTGTTTTGTACTTAGAACACAAAACCGTAACATTCCTACTCTATCTCTATCTTATGTCATTGAGGTACCCATTTCACATTCGAATACTTGACCTTTTGTTTGTTTGGTTCTGAGATTGAGGCTGGCGTTTTCGTGTTGTTTCAGTTGGCAACACTGAATCTTAAGGTGTTCTTTTCATAGCTCCTATTGGCTCGAGTTAGTTCCTGGACTGTTCCCACCGAACACTAACGAACAAGAAAGCGCCTTGTCAGATATTGACAGTTTTGACTTTGACGTCTGAGAGATATTCTCTTCTTTCTTATTTGTTCTTGATGAGTGACTGACCTACTTTGAAGATTTCCAATTAAAGTTTGATCATCGTTGATGGATCTTTGGAAAATTCATATCAGGAGAGTTTCTCATATTGTTTGCGATTTTTGACGCTTTATATTTTTGAGAAATCTCCGTTCGTTTTGCGAATTTTTTGAGGTTAGAAGTCACTTCATCATTGTGTGAAACCACTGGAACGAGAAACTCGCTATCAGACAGCAAACAGACCATCAAAGCTGTTATCAGAACCCTCCCACTTAATAGAGGTTAGTATTTGCATTTGGGCTCTACTTATGGCCCCATACAAGTGTAATCAGAAGTCAGACTGGTATTGTATATTCTAGGGTGCTCCTCTGCGGTTACCACTCTGATACTGCTCCTCTGCGACTACTACTTGGCTACTGTTACTGCTTCGCCGCTGGTAGTGCTCCACTACGGTTTATTGCTACTACTCTGCTACCGATTATTGGAGTTCCACTAATGTGATTGTTCCACTGTTTCGTTGCTATACGATTGTCTTTCCACTGTTCCACTAATGTGATTGTTCCTGCTCAACTGTGGTTGTCCCGCTGTATATCTGTTGTTCAGCATTCCTTCGCTATTCGTCCAGCTGTACCTGTACTTTGATTGATTGTGTCGTACCCACTGGGGCCAGGTAGCCGAGTGGTTAAAGCGACAGTGTTTTAGTCACTGGCTGCCGGTCGGCGGTGGTTCAAACCATGGCGACTGCAGAATTTTTTCTGATGGCCCGAGAAAGTGCTAGGAATCGCACGTTAAAAGGTAAGACCTCGTTAATCCTTGGCTCGCACAAGTTTCGACTTTTGAGGGCTGCCGTTCGTAAGGGGACGACAGCTGGTTAACGGAAAAAACAATTTTTTTAACTGTGCACCTGTATTCACCAAGGCACCGATGAACTACAACCACAATAATTGGTGAACTGGCATGCTTGAGAATATCTACATAGTATCAGATAAGTTTAGAATAAGACTGCCCCTAAGGCGTAAGTATCCATAACTGTAAGCTATCATCGTGACGTCACAGGCATAGCCCTCACTGGAGGTTTCATATTGATATATTCAAACAATACCATACTCTCAATCACAGCATTCACTTGAATTCATCTTGGTGGTTGATATTTACATTAATTTCATTTTCTTTTGTATGGTGAGCTGAACTGTGCATATACAGGGTGTGTAACGATCAATATATTTTATTAGTAAGGGACATGACTATTTCTTTTATTCTGGTCCAAGTTATCTAAGCGTAAGGGAAGACAAAATCTCTACATATTTATATATTATTATTATACCATTTACAGGTATCTATTGTTTAATATTTCAGTAATATTAGTGCAGTGGGTTGTCCCATTCCATCAGGGTGGTTTCGGATTTTTCACTAGCGATAAATCCGTGGCGCTCCGGAAAATTAACCCCATATTTCAATCTTATCGAAATCAATTTTTATTGTCGAATCCACGCCTACTGAGCTGCTGGGTATGTTAGAGGCGTGACACATCATTGCACATTCACTGCTCTCCTTTCCTAAATTTCGCCCCTAACAAGTGGTACTCTTTATCAAATATATCAAAAATAAACTCACCATTTTCGATTAATAACAGTGACAAAGCACTAAGAGATGTTTCCTCGTCTCAGACTATCGATGTTATCCCAGTATCCAGTGTTTTCTGAACAGGAACTTTTATATTATCTGACGTTTACATAGAGCAACGTTGACTGTTGCCCACTGCGCACCGACAGAACCGCCCCAGACAGCACATAATATCCATTAGATATCCAATGGATAGCCCAATATCCACTGAATATCCAGTCCATGAAATATATCCAATGGATATCCATTGAATATATTCTATGGATATTGATTAAAAATCTTGTTTTGTATATTTAACTGATAATATATCGAAAAATTTTATGGAAAATAGTTCAGAAGGAAGCTCTAATACATTTCTTCAACGCATAAAAAATTTCTGAATCTCCAGATATTTATTCAATGCATATCTAATGGATATTCTAAATGTGAATATAAGATATCCTATTGATATCTATGGGATATCAACAAGATATCCAGTGGATATCTTCACGGACGTCCATAAGATATCTCCTATATCCTGGATATAGGCGGACATATGGATATCTTTTGGATGTCTATAGGATATCCATCTATATCCAGTGGATAATGATATCCTGTGGATGTCTAATGGATATACTGTGCTGTCTGGGGCGCCGCTGTATACTATACAGCGGCGCGCTAGCTGCCGCATTGACAAGGTCCCAAGCCGATATTTTTCAGGTTTTAGAATCTCAATGAGTTTAAAGCAGGTACACTTCGGGACAGTTTCCTTTGGTCTTCCTCGGTCTCGAATCCCCATATTTCATCAAGGACTGATTTTATTTTTTTTCTATAGAACAATAATGCGATCAAATGCCTCTATTTTAAGTACTTAAAAGATTGACTGGCATTTAAAATGTATACAAGTAACCAAATTTGTACGGAAAACACAAAAAGCCCAAGAGGCTGAGGTGTAGCTGGTGAAAGGACCAGCATCCGAGGAAGGAAAAAAAACAAATTTGTATGAATATTTTCAATAAGAGCAGGGTTTTTTCTGCAAACTGCATTTTCATTCATGTTGATACGTGTTTTTATCTCTGAGTTATTAGCATGTGAATTTATAAACTCATCCCTCAAGATTTTGTAACCTAAAATATGCGAAGAGTTGAAAACACTCGTATTTAAAACCAACATTATTTGGACCGGTTAAACGTTATGCAATTTGACAATGAAGTATTCCTCAACTGTTAATTTTACTTGCTAGAAGTGATAAGACATTATTTCAGTAATCACAAGCATTATTTCACGAAGTCAGGAACTTTAATATTATAAGATTTTCAATTGCAATTTTGCAGCTGGCAACTGCGCATATAAATATAAATTATATCGCAATACAAAGCTGCAATCTTTATCTTCAAAATGACGTAAGATTTATCCGAATTGAACATTTATGTGAGGAGTTATGGAACTTTACTTCACGCGCTGGTTGAAAAAATGCACGTTGGCAGGAACCGGCGCAACACCTGCCCCATTGCGAAAGCATATAACTTCAGCAATTTTTTTCAAGAATACCGTGCTATTTCTCAAAATTTTGGTTGGGACAGTTTTTTTATAAAAATTTGTGCTCTTTCTGAATGTCAAGTTATTTTTTTGATTTAAAGTAAATTTTTTGAGATATTTCGAAATTACCTCAAAAATTTATTTTAACGCGATTTTGGAGGGGTTCCACCCCCCTGGAGGTGATAATTTTTCTCAGAAGTAATGTGCACACTGAGTGCTACAATTAAAAAAAAAAAATATCGGCGGAGCAATTTAAGTTGAGGTTGATAGCCCTGTTGATTGGCCTATTATTATAGTGGGAATTTTCTACTTAGATTATTGCCTCGGGAATATTCGTGGTATTTTGTTTTTATTGTGTGACAACTGATACTTTTGATTTGACGTCTGTCATCACTTTGCATGCAAATAGAAAAATGAATTTAGATAACCGTAATGAATAAAAATGTTATATATAGAGAATGTAATGTGTCTATGATTGGGGCATCAAAAAATAATCTATCGAATACCACACGAGAGTTCGATAAAGTAGAAAATAATTCTCCACATTTTTTCTCAAACTTGTTGCCATTTGGCAATAGTCACTCGAGACCTTCGGGCTCTCGTGTCTATTGCCTGGCAACAAGTTTTCGAAACATCTGTGGAATTAATTTCACTTAATTCTCACTCTCTTGTGGTAGGTATTACAACTGAAAATTTCATACTTACATTTTAAAGTCATTCAGAGACTAAGAAAATAAAATGATTTTCTTTTTACTAAATGAATGGTAATGCAGATTGAGTTTCATTAAACAAATTACATGAGAGTGATATTACTTTTATGAGTGCTCAATAACACGACAAATCTATTGCATACCACATCCAAATCATGATACTATAAAATATAAAGATATGCTCACTAGAAGAACGCAATTGATACACGGCCGCGCATGACGTCAGTAAGTGACAAATATGCGAATTTGGTCCTTATTACATTAGCTTTTTTTAGTTTTGTGCAAGTAAATCCGTTTTCTCATAAGTACTATGAATAGACAAAATGTACCATTTATGTGTACAATATATATACCTTCCCCCTTTACAGCTGTTATTTATACTTTGAAAGGAGTAATTGAAGTTTGGTTGAGTGATATTCAAAATTTGTTGTGGGTGAAGCAAACACTGAATATTGATTTGTTGGATCTGATGCTCTGTATAATTCATCTGAGACTGATAATGGTAATCAGTAAAAGCCGCCGTCGGAGACAATGACCTAGCGGATAATTTTGGTGTTGAAAGGAAAGTATGGATTTATCTGCACAGCATTTATTAGTGATGTATCCATGTCACAGAAGATGAAATCTCCAAGTCTAGATGCATAGAAACCCTCCAACTATATTAAATATGAAGATGTATTCAACAATGCAGACTTTGTGATAAAAGAACTTCCCACAGGAATCTCAAAGTAAATGTTCATTACGAATGTGAATTCTGCTGACAAGTTAAGAGAAAGCTAGGAAAACTTGTTGGGTACGCAGCATGCAGGAAGCATACTAGCTGCTCTTATAACACTTGTTCCAATATTTCGACAAAGTTTATCGTCATCATCTGGGAAAGAGTGTCCCTGAGGTCGTAGTTTAAGCTTCAAATACACGTACCTAAGTTGAACGTTTTTTGAATTTTATTATTGTTGTTTCCGACTATAAAAGTTTAATTAATGGTGATGGCAACCTTTAAAGACTCTTACTAATTGTTTTAATATGTACATTGCAATTGTTAACTTATATTTTATAATATCTATGCACACAACCGCATGGACACTCATTCCCTGATGATGACAATAAACTTTGTCGAAATATTAGAACAAGTGTTATAAGATTATAATTGCTGCATACCCAACAAGTTTTCAATTTAGGTCGCCTTGCAGAAAAATCCATCAGCCTATGTTTCAAACTATAGTCCTTTTTTAGAAAATGCTCCGAGCAAATTCTGGCATTGGTGACATTGAATTTAAATCGCTGACCACACCTTTGCACCCATATTCCGCATAAAGTCGTATTTTTAGGAAACGAAAAATAGCTGCACTTGGTTTTGACCTTTAAATTGTTATTATTATTTCAATTTACAACGGCGCACAACCATTTTCGTTCAAAATGAGGCAAAAACAATTTGAAAACACCCGTTACCCATAAGACAACTTACAGCTGATCACTACTTTTGTCACTTACTGACGTCATCGATAGGAGGGGCGTCGAGGGAAGATGCGCGTGAGCATATCTAATTCGTTTGTAGTATCATGCATCCAAATTTCAATTATTTCAATTATTATTGACTACTTCATCAGTTGAAATGTTCAATAACAGGTTATTATCAAATACTTTTCCTGTAGTGGTATTAGGTTCAGGGTGAATATAACTTATCCAATATTTTTATTTGACACTACAAATTATAGCACGTATGAGATTACTTCCTGTGATGTCAAGATTTACCACTACGAAGAGTACCCTAGAAACACAAGGTGGGGTCGCCGGTGACCCGACCACTTACATTTTGTGACATGCGCACTATTGTTTTGGATCTGCAGGGTTATCCTCCCGCCTACCTTCAGTACTCAGTGGTATCTGAAAGTGGTCGGGTGCGTTTTTATATTAGCCCACGTTGTTTTTCAGTACATTTCTGGGTTTTGACCCCACCTTCTAATTGACGCAATACGTTTTACGTCGGTAAGTTTTTCAAAGTATTAATTTTACGGTATCTAATTAACATTTTTTTTATTAGAATAACACTATGAATCCAAGTAAACGTCCTCTCATGGATGAAGATCTGAGGAAAGCCCTTTATGAGAGTGATTCCAATGATGACGAGGAAGATCTTCTAGATGGAAGTGAAAGTGAAGATGAAGACTCTGTACTACTAAAAGATCATCTTGACGACGAGTTTGATGTGAGCGAACTGCAAGTCGATGCAAATAATGATATTGACATTGTTCAAAACTCCATGGATCACGATGTGGAAAAAGACAAACGTCCCAGAATATTGGGCAAGAATAAATATGTGTGGTTTAAGCAACCTATGATTAGTAAGAGAACTAGAACTTCAAATAAGTATATCGTTCTTCATCTTCCCGGACCGAAGGGAGAAGATAGGAATAAAACCAGCGTAAAAGAATTATGGCACCTTTTTTTCCTGACTCGTTAATCGAAATAATTTTGACTAATACCAATAAAGAAATTGAAGTTCGAGCAGCAAGATTCACCACAGAACAATTTTATGTTCAGAAAACAAATAGAAGTGAGCTGCTAGCTCTTTTAGGCTTACTATATTTTGCTGGCGTCCTTAAAAACGCCCATCTTTCGCTTGCAGATATGTGGTCTGAAAAATTCGGTGTCCCCATATTTAGATGCACAATGCCCAAAAAGCGCTTTGATTTTCTGTTAACGTGTTTACGTTTTGATGATAAAACCACTCGCGCAGAACGTAAAGCTTTGGACAAATTGGCAGCTATAAGAGACATATGGAACATATTTCTTCAGGGTTGTCAAGACAATTATACCCCTTCAGAGTATCTCACAATAGATGAGCAACTGTTCAATTTATAAAAAATTACACAATTGATCAGCATAATCTGAACTAAAATACGTAGAGCTATTATTTCCGCCTATAATAATGATAGTCTATTATGCGCAAGGTATGATTTCAACGCCACCTAGCATCAAAACTATTCATTTTTGGGGTTTGTCACCCAATTTATTTCTATTCAAACTAACTTGAACTGCATCATATCAAAAATTCAGAAAAATCCACCGGGACCCAAATTCCATAAGGAGTTTGCGGGGTCCTTTGGTGAACGTTTTTTTTTTTTGAGGTGAGAAATCAAAATTTGGTAATAATTTATAGGGCGCTGCGAACGCTCTCATTATTTATTTTAATTTGCCTTTTTTACAGTGAACTTTTGGTATTTCTCAAAAAAGGTATTCTTGCTCCACAACGCTAGGGGCAACCATTTTTAAGAAATTTGCAAATTTCTGCATCGATGCAGGTTGGAAGCCATATGAAATTGCTCAGAACTTTACATAAACTGATTATGTGATAGATCTCGCTAAAATAAACAACTTTTTTTACGAAGATGTATCGAGATATAATTCATTCTCTCAAGATACAAAATGTTGAAAATGTTAAAAATGTTAAAATATCAACACCCGAATAATTTTTCGATACATCTTGATAAAAAAAGTTATTTATTTTGGCGAGATCTATCAGATTCTCAGTTTTTGTACAGTTCTGAGCTACTTCATTTGGCACCTAAATGACCCCATAACCTGCATCGATGAAGGTATTTGCAAATTTCACAAAAACACTTGTCCCTAGCGTTGCTGAACAAGTATACCTTTTTTGTTTAGAAAATGTGTAGGAATGAGATTTATAAATATAAAAAATTCCAAAGTTTCCTGTAAAAAATGTAAGGGGTCATTAAAATAAATAATGATAGCGTAAAGGCCGACAAGCCAGAACTGAGACGTGATAATATGGATACGCAGTGGCAAACCCGGGAATAGCGGGTTTAGCAGACCACCGAAACAATTCGTATCCCTCGTCAGTTACATTAAAATTAATACCAAATTTCAATTTTTCTACTCAAAGTAACCCGTGCAAAAATTTAATTTTTGCAAAAGTTATTCAAAATAATTAAAAATGAAATTTCAGTTTCAACATCTGGTATCACTGAAAAAAAAATATTTGCGGACACATGTTCAAGTGAACTTTTTATACTGAAATTAGTCAAATATTTACCCTTTGAAGTTTGAACAAGTACTTAATGAACACCTTGTAGGTATATTCGGCAATAATTTCTGATTATAGACCATGTTGTTTAGTTTAGGTTTACTTTGTCTTTTAATCACCTTCCTTGCTATCATAGAACTCGAGCAATATGACTCAGACGCACTATTGTCCTACCCTGTATAGTGAGTGCCATCATGTTCATTTGGGGTGTTTTTGTACCCACGTTAAATTTCATAAGGTGCGCGGATTGACCACAAGGTTCAGCATCAGCATTCCAAAACTTCTCACTCAACGCTATTTATTCAACTCTGAACAAAACGCCTCTCGTGTAAAAGTACTGACAGCAACTGTGAACGCAGTAAAGCTTTAAACTACCAGAAATCTTCGACGTAATGGCCGAGTCGTGCCTTATCTGTGTCCTTCCTCACACTCTCCGCGAGAGAGATAAGCGCGAAAATTATATGGTATAAATTCGAGCGTGTTGGCAAAATGATCGTTCGCATACCGTCCGCGGCCGGCTATTCGTATTCGTATAAAAAGGGGAAACACTGTTGGTATCTTCACTCGCACTTTCTGGGGTTTTTCATTATTCGTTTTAAGCCAGCTACTCATATCACTCGTTTCCCAGTTTTTCAAAATTTCGGAAATTATTCCCTAATAGCACACCATGTCCCAGGGCCGTCCCTATTTGGTACAAATCGTGTCCGAATGTCCGGGGTTCAATGCATTTTCATAAATTTCCTAGAAGGAATTCCTATGGATGTCTCAATGATGTCCCAATCGGTACATCGTATAAAACGTCTCTGCGAGGATGTCTTTGGGATGTCCTGGGTCGGATATATCTTGTAATGTTTCCTAGAACATCCATCGGACGTCCTTGTTAGTAAGTATTCTGGCATGTCTTTGAAAGGACGTCCCGTGGTTGTCCTGGTATGGGACATTCAGGAACATCCCGCATGGATGATATTGGACGTCCCAATCGGTTATTCTTAGAATATCTCCCTGAGAGGACTTCCTTGGGATGTCCTGATTCGGATATATTTTGTAGAATTTTTTAGGATATCCTTGGATGTCCTGGTTGGAATGCATTTGTCATGTCTTCGAAAGGACTTTCTATGGTTGTCCTGGTATAGGGACATTCTGGAACGTCCCAATCAGTGAATTTAAGAAAATGTCCCTGCGAGGACTTCCTTGGGATGTCCTGGATTGAACAGTTTTTGAAATGTTTCCTAGGTACATCCATCCAAAGATCAAGGATGGATGATCATAAAAAATAAAACAAAATTCGAAAACAGTTACAATAATCAGGACTCCATGTGTACCCAGTACCCGTGTATCCATCCCAGCTAGTGGTTTTACAAAAAAGGTAGAAAATAGATCGCATATTTACAATAGGGCTGAACATTATAGCGAAAACAACCCATCTGAAATAAAAACCATTTCACTATCAATAAGGTCATCAGTGGCCATATTCTCGAGTTTGTACGTATGCCAATTCGATTTACTGTTTCACAACAATGAACATGAAAAATGTATGTTTGTCTCTCTTGTTCGTATACAAATTGAAATCGAACAATAGACGAGGAAAGTGTTTCGTCACAAATGTCATACATGTCAAAAACTGCTTCCAAACAAAGAATTTTAAATGACATTCTCCGTTGATGATTTGCTGCTTTGCTTATTAGTTTGTGTTTGGTTGTTTGGATTTTGTTTTCTCATGCGAAAGAAGTTGAAAAACCTCAACGGAAACAATTTTGGAGTTATTGGAAAGGCTGATTAAAATTCGACGGAAGCTTGTTTGGAATCAGTTTTTGACAAGAATGACATTTGTGACGTCATCACTTTCCTCGTCTATTCCTCTATGTATGGAATCCGTGCATAAAGTTGTTTTCTGTGTTTTGTGTTCTGTGTTCAAGTGAAGTGTTGACGAAGTTTACCAGCTATGGCGGCTTTTCTATCGTCTTTTGGGATTAATTAGTTCAGTGACTGTTGTGGAAGTTAATTTGTGTTCATTCAGTATAGTTATATCTATAAATGAAAATAAAAGTTTTGTTCTATTGTTCTATTATCACAATATGAGTTAGGTGACAGGTCCGGAAACTGCTCAAAACCTTTTGGGCTGTGTTGAGGCTCAGTAGAGGTATGAGAAAATGCTGCCAACTGTTGCGCAGCTGGTCAAGGGTCATTTTGGCAGCATTTTGAAATTACCGAAAAATCGCTAAATTCTACATATTTTGTTAGAAATAAAAAAATAAGCTTTTGGCGCAAGAGTTCAATTCGTCCATGCGGATGAATTACTCAATCGTAAGAGGCATATTCAGTCTTTACACACTAATTGAGCACATGCAGTAGGATGCTGGTTAATAGTGCGTGAAAATAGACCCATCAGCATCTGTACATAAAAAAACTTTTTAATCTGAAATTCTATAAACAACCCAACAACCCATTATCCATTATCTTTTTTAAAGGAGATTTTTTTTTCAAAACACGTTGGAAATCAAATCTATCTTTGTATGGTGCATGGCAACACACGTTAAAATTTAGGAGCTGCGTCTTCCCTAGCTCATGCACACAAGTATCTCGAAAACTTCTGAGGGTTGCGCGTAGGGGTGTAATCGGTTGACGGAAATAACAATATCCTTCTTTGGTTTTAGATATACAGGGTGAGTCAGAATACAGAGGTGTCCTAAAATGCACCACCTATGCTGAACGCTGTCTATCACTGCATCTAACTAACTAACTGTCTCCTCGCGGCATGATACTTATATCTACGAAGTGTTCTCTCGAATATTTCGAGCCTCCTAGAAAATACGAGAGGGGTCACTTGCTGTTTCGACGGATCGCTTCTAGATGATCAGTTATTCCGCGTACGTGCGAGTGGTGGTGGTTACCTCTGTTAACAGATCGTCGGTGAGGCAGGTCCGGCATCAGTTCGATACATTACCCCCTTTTTAGAGATACTTCTTCCCGAAATGTCCTCCTTGGAGTATGTCGATATTTGCAAGATTTTCCTTATCTGCACCGAGAAGTTCTATGGAAAAAACACTCCACAGTCTCCATGTTCGGTCGTGAAAGATGGTTACGGCAAACCAAAATATTGACGCCGCTGGATTTGAACAATTTTGGGATTGCCAGGTCCACCAGATTCTGGTCCACCATCGTATTTCTGAGTATCTCTCAGACTCTTCCAGAAATTTTCAAACGTCGCGTCGCGTCGGTTTATCTCAGGAATGCTTCTTGGTAACCAGATGTTTATGTGTCCCTTCTTCAGCTGAAGAGCACCCATCCAACTTGTGGATACTATTCCCGCAGTGTTTGGAGTTTACTGAATTTCTTGGAGAAAAACACAGCGATGCTTTTCGACATTTCAAGATCTTCTGCGGATACTAGCAGGTGTTTGGCAGTGTACTGCGGAACTATAGACAACCTTGGACAAGTGGCGGTTGATGGACCTGTTCATTCGCTCAATCATTCCATCGGACTCTAGTTCTCGTCTTGCCGATGTTCAGCAGTTGGCACATTACCTCCAGATCTATTCAATGCAAACGTCCATTCATGTTGATGGATACCCATTGTACGTACAGACCACGGACTTATAACGGACGTCCAAACTTGTTCGTACGTACAGCTGTGTGCATAAAAAGTCATACAGGAGTTATAGGCTATTGCAAGCCAGGCGTGTTAATATTAATTATTAAAGTTCTTATCGACTTTAACAAGTAGTGTCAAAATTCAAACAATTTTTCTCAGTAACTCGCTTCATCATTTTTCTAGTGCAATTAGTGCAATGTCTCAATTTGTGTCGACCCTTGTACGACTTTTTTATGCACACAACTGTACATATAAGGTATGGATATAAACATCGAAATGAACAACAAAAAAAATTTATGGAGAAATACTTTCGATAATAAATGCAGCATGTGTAAAAAAGTAACACTAGGTGTTTATTCCCTTACTAATTTTGTATCAGCGTGATAACCTCATCAAAAAGTCTGTGATTTTTCTTTAACCCAGGTAGCACATCATATCGGCTGAATCTTGGTTCCATATTGGGCCAATATAAATATATTGTAAATGAAAATTCAATATTGGTCCAATATGGGTGAATATTCAAAAAACAATATTATATTAATAACATTGGTGGAATATTGGTTGAACTAGTTTTGAATGTAGATTATCACACGAAATATTGGGTCAATATTGGTTGAATAATTTCTACCAATATCGATAATACAATATTGGTTATATATTGTTTTCCACATCTAGAATAAATATTGCAATCCAAATATTCCAATCATATCGATTATAGGGGAAAAAACTATATTGTATTTCCAAGTTTGTTAGAATATTGGTTGAATATCATTTCCACTTTATTTGACAAATTGTAATAACTCATATTGAGTTAATATTGGTTCAATGATATTTACCAATATCGATAAAACAATATTGTCTTCACATCGTTTTTAACATCTACAATGAATATCGCAATCCCAATATTCCCCTGATATCGATTCTAGGAATAAAAACTATATTGTATCTCCAAGTGTGATTACACATTGGTTGAATGTCATTTCGCCAATATTCAACAAATCTTATGAATTAATATTGGGTCAATATTGGTTCAATAATATTTATCGATATCGTTAAAACAATATTGTCTTCATATTGTTTCCTACATCTAGATTGAGATGAAATTTGAATATTGGCCGAATATTCAATGAAACATATTGAAATTATATCATGATCAAACTTAGATAAAAATCCGCTAGATGGCTCTACATATACAACGTCTTCTAAAACCTACGAAAGTATATTAAATACTTCCTTTACCTTGTTTTCAAGACAGCTCACTCGGTGGTTATGGCGATCAAAATACAGACTCTGGTGTCACCTTCGTCAACTAAAGGACATTTAATAATTTACCAAGGTATATTGACATCCACCAATATATCCAAATGATATTGTACCAATATCGATAAATATTGTACCAATATCAATAAATATTTTGAGGCCATTATTGCTTCAAGAATATTCCACCAAAACTATTTCTAAAATATTCAAACAATATTCGACCAATATCGCAAAATGTTCACATACTACTTCTCGACAATATAACTTTTAAATATTGTGCCAATATTGTTAGAATATTGTATCAGCGAGATTGTACCAATATCGCCGAAGATTTTGAGGCCAATATTAGTTCAAGAATATTTTGCCAATATTATTCAAGTAATATTGGACCAATATCGCCGAATGTTCACATTTTTTTCTCGCCAATATTGCATTTCCAATATTTCGCCAATATGTTCACAATATTGTACCAATATTTTACCAATATAGGTGTGCTACTTGGGAAAGGATGAATAATGTCAAAAAAGGGCACACTACGAGAACAACGAATGTTTGGGAATTGTGTTCTTTTTACTTTTCCAATATGTTCCAAAGAACTGACCATTATTTGCAGAACACCTTGTATAATAGGTATTCTCTGGATTTATTTCGGATGTATTATGGATGTACATTGGACGTCCAGAAAATATCCTACGTGGTTGTTACTTGGATATGTTCTGTACATCCATTGAGTACACCAAATATTGATATACAATGGACGCCCAAAATACGCACAATGTACATCCATTGGACGTTTTCTGGATTTAAATTGTACGTCCAAAGTGGTGTCCCGGATGTCCACTGAACGTCATTGAACGTCCATTGAATATACATTGGACTGATTCTGGACATCCAATGAATGTTTAGAACTCAAAGTTGGTTTAAAATCGATTGTAAAGTTTGTACCGAACAGAAAAACATTAAAAACAAATAATCAGGCGTACAAGAAAGCGAGTTAATAAAAACGTAGTAAAGTAACACTTAGTGTCCCCTGCGACCTATTATGTTCGTACCAAATTTTAACAAACTACATCTTACCAAAAAAAAAATTGTTAAAATTGTTTTTTCCGTTAACCAGCTGTCGTCCCCTTACGAACGGCAGCCCTCAGAAGTCGAAACTTGTGCGAGCTAAGGATTAACGAGGTCTTACCTCTTTACGTGCGATTCCTAGCACTTTCTCGGGCCATCAGAAAAAGTTCTGCAGTCGCTAGGGTTTGAACCTTTGACTGGCAGCCAAAAGTGATTGAAACAATGTCGCTTTAACCAGTCGGCTACCTGGTAACAGCAATTATATTAAATATGTTTAAAAAAAGAACTTGTATATTATAATACTACTTGATTTCAAGTTACTCATCATAACACTATTACTTACTATTATCATCAACGGTTTTTAAGGATATAGTTTGTCTCAGTGCATAAAACTCTCTGCTTCTAATTCTTAATATTTCCGAGGGAGGACCCATGAACCCCTTTCCCGCGCTTATCTAGACTTCGCACCCCCCTGAACCTCCTGATTCCACAAGCGCCTTGTGTGAAGTATTTTGTATTTTGGGACTTCAAGATGTTGCCTTTTATTATTCAAAAGATATTTAAAGAAACAACTACTACTTATCGTACGATCCTCTTACCATTATAACCTGCTGACCTTTTTGAACTTTTAGCTTTGCTTCTTTTGGCTTACCTATTCTTCCACAAACATTGTACTGTAACTTTCTGTAAAGCTAAATAATAAAAAAAAATACCACAATCATTTCTGTCTTAAGTATTAACTGGAACACTGTCCCGATGTTATTCACTTCAACCTTCGATGTAGCTTGTAGCTACCTGCAGGTGGTGAATATAAAGAGTTTCATTAGGGGCCGAGTGACTTCTCAGTTACCAATCAATTACAAATAAAGCTTCAACGAGTCTATAGCGAGTATGCCTTGAAATGAATTGAAATACTGAAAAACGTTGTACGTGCTCCAAGAAAATTAGTATGAATATCCGAGGAATTTCTAAAAGTTTTTTCATCGGTACTAACCATACTTGTGGCCAACGCTAAAAAAATGAAGTACCTGGAGAATTCTGACATAATTATTCAGTCATAAAAATTCCTATGATTCTAATGAGAATCCTCATTGATATTCCACAAATATTATTATGGGTAGATACTGATGATCTTCGTCAGACAGACACCTTGAATATGTTATTAGGATACTATAATTTTATGATAATCATTTAGTCTAATCTCTAAATTGCGTTATTAGATCTGAAAAGCCGAACGAACTATTCACAAGCAATTAGTCCGAAATAATGTTACTTTAATTTAAGTCCATGGTTATTAGCGATATTAGTTTGTTGTCGTCTACTACTGACATTCTTTTAATAAGTTCGAAGTGATGCTGTCCAGGTTAGAAGTTATTGTCCAACTACTAAGCTGACTAACTATTACCCCACTGATTTTTTAGTCTGCTAAAATACCCAATGACCAAATGACCAAATTTTCCAAGAATGTAAGAATGTAAGTAAATGTTTCACAATATACAAATAAAAAAAGGAGACTTGATATTTTTATGAAAATATGGAAGGTGAAACAGGTGAGGAAAAATCACCTTCTATAGATTCTGCTAAGTGTGTAGTAAAACATTTTTCTCTATGACTATTGTATTCTACGTTCATTACATATTGATTTTTAATTGAAGAATAAAGGTGATTCCAATAAGACACTGTGGATCCTAACTCATTATTTAACGGCACTCGGCCAATCACAGGTTCAGAATTTTCAGAATCCACGGGAACTGAAAGGTTTAACAAACAAATTTCTCAAGAAGGCTTTGTTTGAATGAACTATTGTCATAGCTTGCCACGGGTTTTACTTAGCTTTCAGCTTTTATAATGGCAACGAAGCTGTCAGAGTGACAGGGTGGCTCGCAACTAACTCAAGTGGAGACGGGAGTGGGTCATACAAAATAAATTGTGATGAGATGTAAGAACATGGGCGCCAGAAATATGATGCAGGCTCACCCAATAGATTATTTATACTGATTCCCATATAACACGAATAGTATTAAAAATTAAAGTTACCACACTCTAAATGATAAACAGCTTACTGTTTGAAGAAGTATAATTATTAAACAACAAAATTATAGTGAACTGACTGTCCGGGTACGTTCTTACACAAAAACTAAATAGCTATATAAATAACTGATTATCAAAATTGACCTTACAATCGGTCTACAGGTGCAGTTCAGTGACCAAATATATGTTCAAACATTAACCAACCTTTAAGGTGAAAGTATACAGACACTAGTACGTAGACAAGGTTAAACGTATCCAATATTCAATACAAAATATATCTAACGCTGTAGGGTAGGAGAAAATAATTTGTCTTAACCAATCCGCAATAGTATGGTGCACCTTACCTTGTAGCGTTTACACAGTAGCCTTAGACTTTGATAATTAAAAAGGATATCAGTTGGATACTTAGTGCTATTAGTTGGTACTTGGAGTGCAACGTCGGTTCAACTAGGCTGATACCACACAGCTGATGTAGACTGCAATGTTGCTTCCTCGACAGTCACGCTAGCAGTCCCTGAAGGCCCTACTCAATGGCTATAGTAGGTGGAAGATGGTCACAAGGAAAACATACCATACATCTACGGAGTCCAGTAACTTCCTCCAGGAAGGAAAGAAATATAGTGGGAGAGAACTATAATAGTGCCCTATACATAAACCCTGAAATGCAACAAGAACTTGACACTTTGTTCAACAACTTGGATGACCTAATAACTACCTCTGTCCAGAACAGGCCTAGGTGCTCCCACAGTGGAAGATGCTTTCGGTAGGCTCTTTCAGATGTCAGATGAAAATATCCTGGTCAAAGGGTTAACAACGGCACATAGGGTCAAGTACCCAAAAGGCCTAACAAATCAGATCCTAAAATACATGAAGAATTGCCAAATGATAGAAGAATACCATGTGCGAGACTTACCAGAAATAATTGGTTTATATAATTCCCCGAGAGGTAAGGTTCAGAAATATGCATACACAGCAATTCAATCGACTAAACGAAAACTGAAACCTTTTAGCAGTTGCAAGATATAATCCCTTTACGGACGATTCAAATAGAAATCAAATTCTTACAACTCAGTCACCAATCATGTCAAAAGTGGAAAGCCCAGCACACTGGTGACAGACGACAGTCAAAACGAATTAAACTTCTTCTTCTCAAACTTTAGATCAAAATGTCAAATCCATGTGCATTGTTGCCGAGTACACTTCTCGAAGAGTATTACACTCTCAACTTATTATTCTTTTGCCACAAGCTAGAAAGATATTATGAAGCCCTATCCTCAAATGAAACACGCCTAAGTAATACTGCATGGCATAACCCATTTCGCATCTTCAGTTATGAAACCAACAAAAGTCACTCCGTGCTACTCCAACTGAATGCAGAAAGAAGTCACAACAACCACAAGTCTATGGCGTACTTCGCTTAGTGCGCACACCCCAGACGTGGAATGAAAAGTGTTGACAGAGTTCCAAAAGTAAACAACTAAATCACGAATGACAATTAATAACCTTGGGATAACGTGAAATATGACGTTACCAAAACATGATGACTTAAATGTAAAATGGATATACCTGGTAGCATTATGCAATGGGGACGCAATTGAGAAATAGTTGGATGGATTATCAGTGAATACACTCTCGAAGAAGCAACATTGTGATAGCATATAGGTATTATTAGTGTTTGAACATTATGAAATAAATGCAGAAGGCAAATAGTGGTAAAATGCATGTAAAATATGATTAAAAATTTCGATATACCCTGATTAGTTAATAATTAAAAAAATAACGTTACAAGCTTGGCATCCGCGAATGTCAGATTGACTATGTTCTTAGTTTTAACTTTGATCTGTGTGACAAGTACCTAATATAAAAATGAATAGAGCGGATTGGGAAAGCAGTGATAGTGAGGAAGATGAAATCTATCTTGCAACAAAGGTATGTCAAACAATTTTTACTTGAACGTCCCACACTCTATCAGTTCTTGGTCAGAGTTTCTCTAGCGTGTAGGTATTTCATTCACAAATTTTCGAGTGCCTGTTATAGCTCAGTTGGTAGAAGCGTGTACATGAAGTAAATGTATAACGAAGGTAGTTGTTAAGAAAGACACGACTCCTGGCCTAACATAATCCTGGACTATCATCCTGTGAAGTGTCAGTGCGACAGTCAGTCTCCAGGGAGGAGAAAAAATTGAATGAGAGAATCAATAAACTTGTAATTTTGAAGTTGAAATAAAAACTTTTCCTAACGATTTTTGAAATAGAATCTACAATTTTCAAATACATAAACCGACCAAGATATACCTTGGTCACATACATGGTCCTTCTGAGCAGGATACTTCCAGAAAAAGTGTAACTTCGCTACCATACGAGACTTTTCCTGTGAAAAACCAGTCCTGAAAGCAGTTCGTCGTTACCGAAGAACAAGCCTGAAATCAGCAGAAAGAAGTGGGTGAGACCTTTCCTATCCTATCCAAACCTTCATTATCCATTCTCTCTCCATTGCCTCTGTCTGAATTTTGTCGTGAAGTATAAATTTCCTCAACATGAGTGAAGATGAGAAACTACTCATTCGCAAACGCGCTTCAATAAAATCTCGTTTAACGATATTTTCAAATTTTTTACGCGATGAGATTAATCCGAATTTAACTGATCCTAGATCCAAGTTGGATGAATTACAATTATTAGATCTTCAAAGCCGTGTTGAGCGGCTTGAAACTCTTTTTGATGAATTTAATGATATACAAACTAAAATTGAACAAATTACGGACAATTTTGAACAGCAGTTGTCAGAAAGGGAGCAATTTGAAAACAATTTTTTCTCTAAGATGGCATATGCCAAAAGGGTTTTGAAAAATCACTATGAAATACAAGTTCTTCCTCCTGGAAGTACCCATACAAATGCTGTTCATGATAGTCCTGCATCCTATGTGAGTGAACATAATATTGGAAATATACAGAGTGTTCGATTACCATTGATAGATTTGCCCAAATTCAGTGGTAAATATGACATGTGGTTGGAGTTTCGAGATACTTTTGATTTTTTGATAAATTCTAACGATACTTTGTCACACATCCAGAAATTTCATTATTTGCGTGCATCACTCAGTGACAGTGCTGCGCAGGTCATAAAATCACTAGAATTTTCTTCATCGAATTATACAGTTGCATGGTCAATTCTTCGTGAAAGATACGACAATTCACGATTGCTCATCAATAAACACGTTCATGAATTGTTCAATTTAGAACCAATTGCCAAGAAATCCTCCTCAAAAATTCGTTTGCTTATCGATAGTTTATCCAAACATTTACGATCTCTGGAACAGCTGAAACAGCCAGTAGATCATTGGGACACTCTTATAATTTACCTAGTGTGTCAAAAACTTGATTCGCGTACATTGCGACAATGGGAAGAAAATAAATCTGAACATGAAGTGCCAACTTTGAAAAACCTAAAGTCATTTCTTAAAGATAGAGCTGATTTATTGGAAACAATAAGTGGTGATAGAGATTATACACGTGAAAATAATTCCAATAAAACAAAATCTGGTTTTTCTAAAAATTTTCTAGCTAGTAGCAATATTTGCGCATTTTGCAAAAAAGACCATGCTATTTATTATTGCGAAGATTTTCTAAAACTACCAGTATTTGAAAAAATTGAGTTTTCCAAAAGGAAACATCTGTGTCTCAATTGTCTCAAATCTGGCCATCAAACAAAGACGTGTCGACTGAAAGGTTGCTCTATATGTCGCTATCGACATAATACTTTACTTCACATTGATCGAAACAAAACTGAGTCTCCAGTCCTAGAAAGCAATATCGATCAAAATAGTGAAAGTGCAAATGCTAGCATAACTTTATCATCCAGTTCAAATCAACATATTTTGCTGTCTACTGCATACATTCAAATTTTTGATGAACGTAAAATTCCCCATACCATTAGAGCACTTTTGGACAGTGGAAGTCAATGTAGTTTCATATCGAGTGACATATGTCAAAAACTCTTCTTAAAAACTCATAAATTCGATTTTTCAGTTTCTGGATTGAATCAAATAGTGACAAAAATAAATGAACGTTGCACTTTAAAAATTGGTTCCCATTCCACAAATTTTCAAACCAAAATAAATTGTTTCGTTTTGCCTGAGATTACCGGGTTTGTTCCAAGTGTGAAACTGAATGTTTCCCATTTGCAAATACCAAAAACGATAAAACTAGCTGATTCAAATTTTTATAATCCAGGCAAAATTGACATGCTGATTGGCGCAGATTTGTTCTGGTCACTTTTATGTGTTGGTCAATATAAATTAGGTCCTGGACAACCCATTTTACAAAAAACCAAAATTGGCTGGGTTGTTTCTGGTCCTATACCTATTTCTCAAGTCACTTCTAGTTTGTGTCATATTTCTACAATGGACATTCAACAACAACTCAGTAAATTTTGGGAATTGGAAGAATGTCTAGACACTAACCAGGTACTATCTGTTGAAGAACGTACATGTGAAGATCATTTTGTCCAAAATTTCAAACGTTTATCTGATGGAAGATTTCAAGTTTCAATTCCATTCAAAGACAACTTGATCGGACTAGGTGATTCTTTCTATTTGGCTCAGAAAAGGTTTCTTTCATTGGAGAAAAAACTACAAAGAAATCCTTCACTGAGAGAACAGTATGTCAGTTGTATGTCTGAATATGAAACCATGGGACATATGACAAAGATCGAAGACTTTGATAAAAATGAAGTGGCCTATTTCATACCTCATCACGGAGTTGTTCGTGAAGATAGCCTTACGACGAAGTTACGTGTCGTCTTTGATGCATCAGCACCAACAACTTCCGGTTTGTCATTGAATAGCGTACAGATGGTAGGTCCAACTATTCAAAATGATCTTACATCTATTATCAATCGTTTTCGAAAACATGATATTGTTTTATCAGCAGATATCGAAAAAATGTTCAAACAGGTGTCTGTTGAACCTAGTCAAAGACGATTTCAAAGGATTTTATGGAGGTCGGAGTCATCTCAACCCATAAATATCTTCAATTTAAATACAGTTACTTTTGGAATGGCTTCTTCCCCTTTCTTGGCTATTCGTAGTCTTTTTCAATTAGCAATCGATTGTGAAAATCATTATCCAGTTATATCCGAAATAATCAAAAACGACTTTTATGTTGATGATTTACTCACAGGTGCAAATACTTTGGAAGAAGCTGTTTACATTTGTGATACAGTATCAAATATTCTAAACAGTGCAAAATTTCCATTGAGAAAATGGTACTCTAATGAACCACAGATCATAAAACACTTGAAAGCAGAATCGTTGACCACCGATACAACTATTCAGATTGGTCCTACTGAATGTGCGAAAACACTCGGTTTGATTTGGTCTTGTAATTCTGATGTGTTGAGATATAATATAAAATCAGAACTCGTACCTAAACGAATAACAAAACGATCCATTTTGTCTAGTACTGGACAGATATTTGATCCATTAGGTCTTCTTGCTCCCTGTACTATAATAGCTAAAATTTTATTACAAAAAATATGGCTTCAAAAACTTTCTTGGGATGAGTCACTTCCACTTGGTCAAAATTCAGGAATGAACTTCATTTTCTCAACCAACTATCCGTACCAAGACAAGTCTTGTGTCATAATGTGGCGAGTTTGGAATTGCATTCATTCTCGGATTCCTCTCAGCTAGCTTACGGTGGTTGTGTTTATATAAAAACAATTAATAATGAAGGAGAAAGTTTTGTTCATCTAATGTGTGCCAAAAGTAAAGTCGCCCCATTAAAAACAGTAACTATTCCACGTTTGGAACTATGTGGTGCTTTATTGTCATCAAGATTAGCAAAGAAAGTCTTTGATTCCATTAAACTGAATTTCAACCGGTACATCTTTTGGACAGACTCAACAATAGTATTGGGTTGGATTAAAACGCCTCCGAATCTATTAAAAACATTCGTTAGTAACCGTGTGTCCGAAATACAAGACATCACTGGTTCGTATGAATGGAGGCATATTCCAACAAGTAGTAATCCAGCAGATTTTTTGTCGAGAGGTGTACCACCTTCACAACTGAAAGATTTACGTTTGTGGTGGAATGGACCTTCTTGGTTATTAGAACCTGAGTCCAGTTGGCCCAAACTCACATCCATTATAGATGAGCTACCAGAAACGAGAAAAAACGAAATCATTTCATTTCCGTCAACTTGTATGGAAAAATTTCCATTTACAAAATTTTCAAATTTAAATAGACTCAAAAGAGTAACTGCACAATTGTTCAGATTTGTGTTCAATTGTAAACACTCCCGATTAGAAAGGAAACATATTGTGTTAGCGGAAGATATAGAAAACGCTTTTGTAATATTGCTAAAGATTTCTCAAAAGGAATCTTTTCCAAAAGAAATAATGATGTTAGAGGAAGGAAAAGAATGCAATTCAAAAAGTAATGTCTATAATTTGAATCCATTCATAGACGAAAATGGTCTACTGCGTGTTGGCGGTCGTTTAGACAATTCATTTTATAAATTCAATAAAAAACATCCTATAATTTTATGTGCTTCACACTATCTAACTAAGTTGATATTTACTTCTGAACATATTCGGTTATTACATGCTGGCCCACAATTATTGTTAGCTTCATTAAGAGAAAGATTTTGGCCAATTCGAGGGCGAGATTTGGCCAAGCAAACTGTGCGGCATTGCATAAGATGTTTTAGGAGAAATCCTAAAACAACACATCCCATAATGGGAAATTTACCTGCGCAGCGCTTCGAAACAGGATCGGTGTTTCAAGTCACAGGTGTTGACTATGCAGGCCCGTTTCTTATTAAAGATAAAAAAGGACGAGGTGGTAAAGTATCGAAATGCTGGATATCATTATTCGTTTGCTTCGCCACAAAAGCAATTCATCTTGAATTGGTATCAGAACTAACAACAGATTCGTTTCTGAAAGCCCTTCGAAGATTTGTGTCACGTCGTGGAACACCATCTTCAATATATTCAGACAATGGCACAACTTTTGTGGGTGCTTGTTCAAAAATGAAAGAATTGGGTAAATTTTTGATTAATAATAAAAATGAAATTATTGAATCATTAGCAACTGAATCCATAAAATGGAATTTTATTCCTCCAAATGCGCCTCATTTTGGAGGCCTTTGGGAAGCCGGGGTTAAATCGATTAAACATCATTTAACAAGAGTCATGGGAGAAGCTCATCTTACATTTGAGAACTTTTATACTTTGTTGACGCAGGTAGAGGCAGTGGTAAATTCCCGTCCCCTTTTCCTTTTATCCTCTGAACCTAGTGATCTCCTTCCACTCACCCCAGCTCACTTCTTAATTGGAAAACCACTTATGGCTGTACCAGATCCAGATTGCGAACATGTTCCTGACAATCGGCTCACACGATTCGAACGAATTCAAAAATTAGTAAAACACTTTTGGAACCGCTGGAACAAGGAGTACATATCCCAACTCCAGGAGAGGATTAAGTGGAAAACTACTGGTGAGCAGCTGAAAGAAGATCAGATCGTTATTATTAAAGAAGACAGGTTACCAATCCTTCAATGGCGATTGGGTCGTATAATATCTCTACACCCAGGAAAGGATGGTATAAGCAGAGTTGCAACCGTCAAAACGAAGGGAGGAAACGTCAAAAGAGCTTTCAATAAACTGTGTCCACTTCCACTTCCAACTCCAAGCGACGTTCAAGATCAACATGTATGTTGAAGATAGATATCTTCAATATGGGGGCTATGTTAAGAAAGACACGACTCCTGGCCTAACATAATCCTGGACTATCATCCTGTGAAGTGTCAGTGCGACAGTCAGTCTCCAGGGAGGAGAAAAAATTGAATGAGAGAATCAATAAACTTGTAATTTTGAAGTTGAAATAAAAACTTTTCCTAACGATTTTTGAAATAGAATCTACAATTTTCAAATACATAAACCGACCAAGATATACCTTGGTCACATACAGTAGTTATTAGGCGTGAGTTCGAATCTCACTCTTGTAAGTTTTTTTTTAAAATTATTTTCAATTAAGGCATTTATTCATTCATTAATGAACACCGATTATTCATGTATAATTGTTATTCTACCTTATATTACTTTATAATATATATTTATTTTCATAAATAATATTTAGATTTCATCAAAACTCTGACTATCGTATAGTCGTAGAGAAAGTATAGTCTTCTACTCGCGTATAATAGCTATTATTTTCTCGGATAATTACGAAACTCGCCTTCGGCTCGTTTCGGAATTTTTATCCTCGAGAATAATAGCTATCATTATACGCTCGTTGAAGAATATACTATTATTCAAATCAACGACTCATAGATTCGAATGTAGCTGTCACAATGCCAAGATAAGCCTCTATTCTACACTTACCAAGGTTCAGGATATTACGTATAAGGCGTAGAAGGCCTCGCTTTTTTTTATTTCCGGGGGATCTCGAGATCCCGAGAAGTGTGACATGTCTCAGTCTACCGACTGCGAAGGTTTCTGACAAATTAGTTATTTATGCATCAAGGGCGTAAAATAGTCTTTTATGGACCGCAGCGTGTAAGTAATAGCCCGAGCGATATGAATGTTACCATGGCAACTCAGTCATTTTTCGAAATAAGATTATATAGGCTAGTAGCAATATTATTTGCTGTCAATTTTTGTAATCACAGATAATTTATTACTGATTTTTTGAAACGAAAATCTGATTGTTATAAACCAAAGAAATCGAAGTTTATAAGCAGAGAAGAAATTGAGTGATTTTAGATGGAAGTACCAGACGATTTGTATCTTATGATGAAAGTAAGTTTTAATATCAAGTTTTCTCAATGTTCAGTAGGTTAATCTGAGAATTTCTTGTAGGTATTTGTGGAGCATTTCGCCGCGAAGAATGGGAAAATATCACAGTGGTCGACATTCAAGATTTTGAGACATTCTTACTCATAACTATACGTGAAACCAGAAATCGCCAAGTTATTTGGATATTTACAGAAAATGTTCTTCCTTGCGAGATCAGAATGATCAAAAGCGGTTTTTTTATATTATAAAAATGGCAAGTGGATGAGACAGGTTATCGGAAAAAATACATTTGGTCTAATACCATTCAGAATAGCCATTTACCTAGGTATTTCTAATGCGAGAAAATATACTTGTCACTGCTTCAGACGTTCCTCAGCAACTATGTTATCAGATGCAGGCGAGGATATAATCAACATTAAAAGACATGCTGGGTGGAAGTCGACGACTGTTGCGGAAGGTTACATTGAAAATTCAGTTGCAAATAAGCTGAAGATTGCTAAGAAAATTGTAGAAAATGATGAGCCTTCTACTAGCCATTGCTGTCAATCTGAAAATATTGCTTACCACTCTGAAACACAACATGCATTCTCTTCAGACTTCTAGTAATAAGGAATCAGTTGAAATCAGTAACTATCTGCAACAATAGAAAACAACAAATACAAATATTTCCATAAATAACTGTTCTAATTGTTTTGTCAATATTAAGTTATAATTCATTTTCTAAATTAATTTATGTTCATTGTTTTCGTTATATTATTGTTAATAAAGTTTTGGGTTTGATCATATGATCCATCGGAATATAGATTTCTATCGATATGAGATTGAAATTCACTTTATCGCCTGTTCAACGAGTTAAAGTATTCCGCGGGCGCAAAAGTGCTACTTTACGCCCAAAATGACCACCCAAAATGCCGACTCCAAAATGGAGTTTTGTCATTTATGGACCGATTGAGTCTGTACAAAATTGGTATATAGGGGTTTTTGGCATCATGATTTTTTTTTGTCATAACCTAGAAATTTAAGATGGCGGCTTCAAAATAGCAAATGAGTTTTGTGATGTATGGACCGATTGATTCTAAAACAAATTAGTTCAAAGGGGTTTTTGGGATCGGAGATTATAATTTTTTAGCAAAACATGGGAATTCAATATGGCGGCTCCAAAATAGCATATGAGTTTTGTGATGTATGGTACGATTGATTCTAAAACAAATTAGTTAGGAGTTTTTGGGATCGGAAGCAATGATTATTTTAATCAAAACTTGGCAATTCATGATAGCGGCTCCAAAATGGCGGATGAGTTTTGTGATTTATTTGTCGATTGATTCTTTAAAAAATTGGTATCTACGGATTTTTGGGATCGGAGATTATTTTTTTGGCTGAACTTAGGAATTCCCTCCAAAATGACGGACGAGTTTTATGACTATGATCCGGTTGCATACAAAATTGGTATGTAGGGGTTTTGGGTTCGGGTTTTTTATCAAAATTTAAGAATTCCGGATGGTGGCTCCAATATGACTTGCGGATTTTCTTATTATGGTCGAGATCTCGAGGTAGAATTCGGGATGCCGACTCAGATGTCGAGATCTCGAGATCGCAACATCGAAGTCAGGATTTTTAAAAAAACGTGGCCCTTATATACGCCTTGATTGAGTCCTAATAGAGGAAGAGTTGTGAGCGGGCTTAGGCTGTTCGGAGCGGAGAAGATATCGGAAAGCGCAGTTAGCAAAGGGGAGTTTATACACCTCGTAAGGGGGGATCATATCAATAAAAAAAGTAAAGAGATGAGTTTCAATTAACAAAGTGTTTGTAAAGCTGAGTAAATTAATACAAGCAGCAAGAAGCTATCAATCAAAATTTGAAATTATATGATATTATTTAAGTTATTTTATTCTATTTCTGTATAAACTTGTTCTGTAGTTTTATCTTTTCAAATTATGTTTTATTTCTTATTTCATTTCACGTGCTATGTAATCTCACCTTGAGAATATTTAATTTGAAATCGTTTTGTGATTAAATTTTCGTTCTGGTTCGTGTGGTACTAGTAGCTCTCCAGTTATGTACAAACCAATGTATGTTATATATTATGAGCATCATCCTGACAACTCCAAATTGAAGTCTATACCGGGTGTCTGCAGAAGGTGGTTCACCAGTTTAACTTTTATGTTTTTGTTGATAGTGGAAAGAAATGTTGGGGATCTGTTTACGACACAATAAAACTGGTGTCAGAAGTGTCTCAGCTTCATGCAACTTCTGGTTTAACTGAAAAATGACAAACTTTCGATTTTTAATTGTTTTCGGTGAAATGGGATGTCGATAAGAAAATTTATTTTCAAGACACCTTAATTATTTTTGTTTATCAGTTTTGTTGTTCACAGGTAACTCGACGTTTCTGAATCTTATTTTAATCTCAAACGTATCTTTATTTCGAAAAATATCTAACGAAATATTTTCAAGTTTTTTAACAACAAGAATCTTGTTTGAAAACTAACTAGTATGTGCAGTATCGAATCAATTGTAATAAAATGCTCTTTTTCCTTAACCAACCACCACATTGACAGTTGGAAAAATTAGTCCAAATGCCAATTTTAAAAATGAAATTTTACATAGCATATACATTTTGAACAAAAGCAGTAAAGTTGTATTTTTGCCAAAGTTTTAGGACTGAAATTATTGATTTAAACGTATCCATAGCACTCTGTAGCCATAAATATATTTTGAAATAAAATAAGTTTGGTTACAAAAAGTGATAACTGACACATTGCTGTATTCAGAATGTCATATAGAGACAAAATGAGTGAAAATATACCAGGTGTCCCATTTAAAAATCGATAGTTAATGTAATTTCCGGTTTCACTTCCCAAAAATGCAATATCATCTCGTACACAATATATCCTTCGAATTTCATTCCAGTATCTGCAAAAACAAAAAAGTATTGAGGTGAAACACCATCCGCGGACACCCGGTACTTTGAAACCGCGACCAAATGAATTCTGGAGAGAGTATACGACGAATGTTTTCAACTTGATGAAGTACCATTTCTTCAATGAAAACGGATCTTTAAAAATCCTGTCTTTCGCAAATTTCATATACAATAGGAGTTTCGTCGGATTGAGGATTGCTTGCTTGCCGATGATACCCCTATTGTTTGGGAAATTAGCGAAAGACTGGATTTTCAAAAATCCATTTTCATTGGGGATCTTTTCCCCTAATGATTTTCAGTATTGCCCCACTACGGCCAACCTACGGGTTCGACCTTGTTCAACTCTATTATTTCATCGAGTTTAGACTTTGTATTTGCATAAGTGGTAGCAGGTTGCATATGCTGGAGTAATTTTGTTGTTGCTATTTGAAATTGTTAGGTATTGTTAGAAATTTGACGTTTTACAGGAAGGTCTTTGGAAGGGTGTTGACCATTGCTAATATTTGTTTTCTTCTATGATGCGATTTCTATAACTGCAGATTTAGCCAGGTTAGTTCCCTTGCCTTTCTGACTGAGCCTATCTTCACACTGTTTACAGGTGCTATTTCTGCTCGATGTTTTTTTCTCTCCATATCTACGATTGTTTTTTCAAAACTTGCCATTTTTTGTTCTAGTTGCTTGATAATATAGTTTTTATGTTTCAACAACGATTTTAAATAAGTACCAATTTTCTTGTTTCAAGATACTGTCAGGGAAACTTTTTGAAACGTCTAAAAATACCATATCGTTGTGTCGTCTTGATGGTCCAAAGATTTGAAAACTTTATCCTGTTTATCTGGTTGCCCTACTGTTTGTTGGATTGGTTTTGGTAACTCGCACATGCCTCATGTCCACTTTTCCCACTTTCTATTCCACTGAGGTCACTTCTTTGATTTTACAGCATTCCAAATGGAACCATTGTTTACATGAACTCGATCATCCAATTTTACAACTGTTATATATTTTTGTTGTATTTATTGCAGGGCAGTTTCTGTATGATACCCTGGTATCCACCCTTTTGTGAAATCCTCAATCAAGCCTTCAAAGCCTTCAATGGTGGTATTGAAAATACAGTAATGTCCGCTTATAACGAACCCGCTCATTCCGAACTTCCGTTTAATACGAATCAATCTGTAGGGTACGAACTTAAGTATTATCAAACATGTGTTGATTTTTTCGCCAATAACGAACTCGTTTATAACGAACTTTCGGATAAAACGAACTCGGAAAAAATTCGGTTATAACGAACCTAAAACGGTATTTTACCACGAAAGCAGGGGATTCCCCGAAATCTTTTAGGCGATCGCCCGGAGCCCGAAGCCCGAAGCCCATGAATTCTGAAGTTGATCAGGGACTTTTGAAATGGTTTTCTCAGCAAATAAATAAAAATTTAACCATTAGTGGTGCTATATTGCATTCGAAGGCTGAAGAACTTGGAAGAAAGTTGTTAAAAGATGAAGAACCTAAAGTAAGTAGAAGCTGGATAGAAAGGTTTAAAAAAGACATAATATAACCAGTGGAAAAATTGTTGGAGAATCTAAATCAGTTGATATGGACTGTCTAAAAGACTGGCTTCAAAATAAGTGGCCAATAATTAGAGCAGCAAACTTTAAACATGGGAACATATTCAGTAGAGATGAAACCGGGTTGTTCTATAAGCTTGCACCTGACAGGACATTGAGATTCAAAGGAGAGAAATGTGAAGGTGAGAAGCTCTCTAAAGAAAGAATAACAGTGCATGTGGTAGCAAATTTAACTAGAACAGAAAAAAGAAAGTTACTGGTAATTGGAAAATCAAAGAACCCCAGATGTTTCAAGAATCTTGTGCAGTCATCAGTAAATTACAAATCCAATAAAGAAGCATGGATGACTTCAGAAATTTTTGAGAATGAATAACGGAAATGTGATAATGAATTACGCTGTGCAAAACGAAAAATCATATTGTTAGTAGACAATTGTCCAGCTCATCCAGATGTTCAGAATTTGGACTGGATCAAGTTAGTGTTCATGCCTCCAAGTATCCATAGTTTAAAAAGCAATTATCGTCGATTTCTTCTCTCGAATATGATAGATTTTATTGATAGTGGCGGGAAAAATGTTTCTATTATATTCATATGGCATGGCAAAAAGTATCAAAACAAACAATTTCTAATTGTTTTCAACACGGCTAGGGCTAATAAAAATTTTGATTCAGATGATGACCTGCCATTAGTCGAATGGCTGAAGAAAATTCAACAAGAAGTTCATAATGATAACGACATTCAAGATGATCCTCCTTATAATGAAAATGATTTCAATGAATTTGTCCATAGTGATGACCAACTTATAACTGCCGAATACTTCGATGATGATGCCATTGTCGCTTCTGTGTCTTCTGCAGTTTATACTGTTGATGATGATGAGGAGGAGGAAGATAAAGATGAAGAGGGCGAGAGTACGGAATTGATACCAGTTCCAACCATATCAGACGCACTTCGACATATCGACAGCGTTCGCTATTTCCTTCAGACCCAAAATACTTATGGTGGATTTATGCAGCAGTCATAAGTCATAAGTCTTAAGTCATAAGGAAGAATATTCGTCAATGATTGGTTGGAATTTACTGACCAACCAATCATTGACGGATAATCTTCCTTATGACTTAAAACTTATGACTTATGACTACTGCATAAATCCACCATTACTCCACAACATGTACTCGATCGACTAGCCGAAGTGGAATTACATATTAGGGATATTCATTTCACAAAAATCAAACAAACTAAAATAAACGTTTTTTTTATTTAAATATTTTCAACACTAATTGTAAATGTATGTATGTATGTACATGCTTGAAATATGCCTTCATAAAAATAATTAATTCTTGATATGTATTATCGTTCATCTTTTATAACGAACTTCGCTTATAGCGAACCATTTATGTTGGTCCCTTGAGGTTCGTTATAAGCGGGCATTACTGTATTCGACTGGCAACAGGTAAGTAGGTACATCAAAAAAAAATAAGTTAGGAGAGACTGGATAATTCCTCCTGCCTCGGAAAAATCAAAACTTGTTTTTAAGATTACCAGTTGAACAACAAATGGCTTTAGTTACCATTTCGGCGCACTGGTTCACTCAATCTGTACCACAGGTTTTCTGGTTGGATAACAAGCATTACTTATTTTTTGGTTATTTCCTACTAGTTTTGACATTATTACCTTCATAGGAAGCAAAATAGAGAACTTTGTTTATTCTTGCCCCTCTATGACTTTTTTTACTTGAAATTAATTTCCCCTGAAAGAGTTAAGAATAGATTCTGGTATTAAAATTGTAATTAAATGAGAATAAATTGTGGCGAGTGAATCAAGTTTTTCGTACTTATTCTTATTACCGCCAGTGAAAGTTCGGAACAGGTTTCTGGTTTCAATAGTAAGAGGGCCGGATAAGCTGTCTAAATTAATCTGAGTGGGTAGGTATTATTCAATATGATTTTCATTGGAAAAATATTTGTTGAATGTTACATGCAATTTCTGCCACAGAAAGACAATATTCTGTTTACGGCGATTTTAAATATTTTTCAACGTAGTATATTGGCAGTGGAATAATTTTTTTTCGATTATTTCGGAAAACTTTCAAGAATTGTACAAAAGTTGAGCATGAATATGCTAATGGAATAGTGAGTTTTAACGAAAATAATCATACCACACTTCCTACCGATTACTTTTCGGAAAGAAAAAATTACCGAAAATTTAACCAAACTGCCCAATTTCCCTGGAGCATCGTTCTCGAACCGATATCGCATAATTAGATGTTAAGGGAGCGAGATGATGAGTAAGAGATAGCAGCCGGAGCGACCAGCTCAATTCGGCAAGTTGGGGTTTATAAAGAAGGCTGTGAAACGAGTAAAACAAAATGCAGACCACCCAAGTTGAATATGTGATTGTATGAGAGAGAATTCTTATTGGTCGGAAGGCAGTTAACAGACAACGTCCCGATCTCGATTAGTGTTTGTAACGCCGTGTTTGATGGCCTGCTAGATGGATCACGGGCGGGTGCGACGAGCGGACAGGGGACAGGAGGTAATTTGTGTAATCAGCCATAATTTATTTTCTAGCGGACGTCACATTATTAAGAGAATTCTTCCCATCCAAAGTTTTGTTGTTTTCTCGTTCTTACTGAAATTACCAGTAGCTACAATAATTGTTACCGACAAATACATTTTTTGACACTTATTTATAATATATCTATTTAACTATAAAATAATTAGGAAATAAACAAAATATTTTTTTTACAACTCTTTACGAAAAGACCCCATTTTGTAATAGAATACCTTCAGCGAAAACGTGATTTCCGTCGCAAAAGAGAAATTCTCATAACGTTAACTTTAGTTTCTAGTGCCGAAAGTTGAATTTATATTTTAAATTATTTCCAGCCCTCGTATACCAGGTGACAACGAGATCACTTTCGGGCTGTCATTTTTTATCATTTCACCCTATAAAACGATACTTGGCAGAGTTAATATTTGAACTGAATGTCATTCGACTGATGTAACGACAAATTTCTACAATTTCCGGTTTCCCTGGAAATGACCTTAACTTTCGAAATTTAAATGGGACACCCTATATATCGTTTGTTATTAGTATTCTTTAAAAGGTTCTACATCCAAATTCATAATTTTCCGAATGATTTTGACATAAATTATATTTTTATATCAAATATCAATTTTCAATCTAGAGTGCCATGACCATCCTAGAATTTTTCTACGTCGATTCTCTATTTTCAGAAAAATCTAAAAAGATTATTATCTCTGTTCGTTAGCCCAGAGAAAGGCTGAAAAGTTGTATAATTTAATTTTTTTGTATTAATTCAAAAAACTTAAATGTAACCATATCACTTTCATAACACTATTAAATGCATTATTTCAAGACGAATCATTTCATTATTAATTTAAATTTTGCCGAATCTCGGCCGAATCTCGAAGTCATATATTTTGGAATTAATACAAAAAGAAAATTATACAACTTCACAGCCTTTCTCTGGGCTAACAAACGAAGATATTCTCTTTAGATTTTTCTGTAAATAGAGAGTCTAAGTGGAGAAATTTTAGGATGGTCATGGCACTCTAGATTGAAAATTAAAATTTGATATAAAAATATAATTTATGTCAAAACCAATTAAAAAATTATGAATTCGGATGTAGAATGATTAAAAGAATCCTAAAATCAAACAATATTTATATATCGAAAGTTAATGTCATTTCCAGGGAAACCGGAAGTTGTAGAAATTTGTCGTTACACCAGTCAGTTGACATTTAGTTCGAATAATAACTGTGCCAAGTTTCATTATACTAGGTGAAGAAATAAAAAATGGCAGCCCGAAAGTGATATCGTTGTCACCCGGAATAATGTTTTGACGACTTTTAATCATTAATAAACAACGACAGGGATCATTTCTATAACTAGAATGCATTTTTTTTACTTTTGTTTAATTAAAAAGCAAAATAGAAAAATACAGTGGAATTTAGAAACAGTTAGTTTGACGTTCCTGGTTAATTATTTAGACTTGTCAGTTTTCATTGAATGCATTGTTAGTTTTTTGAGTTATCATGATTTCTGATTGGGAAAGTGATTCAAATTTTCCAAATAGACCACCAGAAATACCAAATCAAGCTGAGAGAAGAGATATGAAGAAACACAAGCAAAATTCATCGATTGGACAGTTGATAATCACGTGAATTCATTTTAGGAAACTGTGCTGCTTGCGTATTTTGGATGCTCGTCAAAAAAATGTATGTCTTCAACACTATGGTGTATGTATTCGATGTCGTGAACCACTTTATCGATTAGAAATAATATTGATATCAGTAAATATCCTAAGTTATACATTCTATTTCTGATGATTTTGAAAGTCGAATGTCTAAAATGTTTTCTTCTGATGACATACGTACACACTTTCTTAAAGAATGCACCCAACTCCAAATACTTAATGACTAAGGAAAGGTAATTACTTTATTATTGATATTAATATTAACGTTTGTAGGTAGCCTCAGTTTTTGGAATTTCGGGAGCTTGTCGCTGCCATAAATTAAAAACTTTGACAGAAAATTTAAATATGAACTTTCAAAGGTCTACATGTTCTGCCAATGTAAGCTGCATCACAATGTAATCAATTTTGTCTTTTGTATTGACTAAAAATCTACTTGAATTGTAATTAGTTTTGAAAGAAATTTTAACGTTTTCGATGTTACCTTTGATGCAACCAGCTATTTTGTTTGAAATATTATCATTTAGGAAAGGAAGTGAATCAAAATTGCCAACAGAGTCTACTTCACGATAAGCCAAGTTATGCTCTTTCTTCTTCCTAATTTTCTTTTAATTGTTATTGGAAGCTGTTTCGCTTCCTGTCCTAAATGATAATATTTCTAACAAAATAGCTGGTTGCATCAAAGGTAACATCGAAAACATTACCATTTCTTTCAAAACTAATTACTATTTAAGTAGATTTTTAGTCAATACAAAAGACAAAATTGATAAACTTTCAAGAAGTGGTATTTATATGTAGACCTTTGTAAGTTCGTATAAAAGAGCACCAAACCCCAAACAAAGTATCTGCTTTTGGTGAACATTTAAGGTTAAACAACCATAATTTTGACCCACACAGAAACTCTCAAATTTTACAGGATGTTAGGTCCAAACATTATAACAGATTAGATTTCCTTGAAGATTTACATATAAGTGAAGAAATACTTAACAATGACCTTTGTCTAAACACTCAAGTCAATTTAAACAGATTTTATGTACCTCTTCATAGGCGTTTGAAATAATAATAATAATACTATCTTAATAACTTTTTCGAATAAATTCTTTTTAGTTCAAACAATTTTCATTCATTCACTAATTCTTTCTCTATGACGATATCACTGGGTCACCTCTGAGGTTCAGTATTCCCTCCCCCAACTCTGGATTGAAGATATTGAGTGAAGTTCTCATTAGACTTCTTCTCGGTTTCTTACCATTCCATGGTTGATGTTGGACAGAGCCATAGAGAACCCTTCTGCCTTTTTCATTTCTTTCATCGATTTCTAATTTTGACAATTTATTCTTTTCCACCAGGTGCTCTCTTCTTTGATTTACCCGAATTGCCGCTTCTGGGACTGAGAAAGTTCTCATCAGACTTTTCCCATGACCTTGAGCTCAATTCTGGTGGCTCAAACAGTATAGAGAAGACACAGAAAATCTTGATGAAGTTTTCTCTGGTAGCATACTTCTGAAAAACGAAAGGTTCCCATTAGACTGACCCTTTTCAGATCTATGTTCCGTTTTAAACTCATGTCTCGATTATTTCAATTTCTATTAGAGTTTTTCGAATAATGTCACATATGTCAATGGTCTTTGTCACTTGTCAATAGTCACACATTGTCAATTCAAAACTTCACTTCCACTTCAACATTCAGACAGACATGATGTAGTATCCTATTTCTGAATCCAGAATAATCCGGGAACAGGATGAAAGTTACTCAACTTTAAATATGTTATATATTATGTAAAATTTTAAATTTCACTTTGGTCCATGGACTTGATGTTTTTATACGGCTTCTTGTACACCTGACGAGTAAGTAACCTCACTTTTCTAAATTTTCCTAACGTTCAATTTTTCAATTTATCAAATTCAATTTCAATGGACCTTTACATTTACGGAAAATAAATTACAAAACTCTTTTAAATCGATAGTTATTAGTCTGAAAAGTCCATTTAACAAAAAGTTCCATTACTTTTCTTTCATTTTAAAAAAATATCACCTTTGAAAGTGTGCCGCTGACGTCACGTTCATCGGAAATACCTCCCACCATAATCCACGTTCCGAAACAGGCATTACCGTGTTCTCCTTAAAAATGTAACTTCTAGCATAATATAAGCCGTTGAGAAATAATCAATACATTGTCACTTGATCAACTCATGGATAAAAATCCACATATTAGCCATTTTTATTGTATTTGTAACTTTAAAATTTTCTGAACGGATCATCCTTTTGATGAAGAACTAGCATTGGCAACACAGCAAATCGTAATGACAGTTCTCAATTCTCAAAAGTTATATGGAGATGTGAGGTTAATGTTTATTTTATTTACATTCAACAATCAACATTCAACTGATAAATTCGATAATAGTGTAGTGAGGTGTTATCATAAACGATTTGGTGTGAATTTATTTGTGTAATTGTTCACGGTCTTTCTTGCAATGACTAAAATTTAAAATCATTCCTTGAACTCTGCTTTGAATACAATAATAACAAAACGTAAAGTACTCACTGAAATGTTCTTCACAAAAACATATATTTCCGTTTTTCACAAAAGGTTTATTCACTGTTTCGAACCACATTTTCCGACGCGCTTCATTTTTAGGTGCATAAAAAAATGTTTATTTATTGGAATTTGCACTGGTGTTCGGACAACCGGGTACAAAGCACCTTTTCGACATGTTCAGTTATTGCAGGGATACAGGTACTGGAGATACAGGAATTAATAACAAAATTTAGAACACAAACAACAAAAGCTCTCAAACCTTTCAAAACTGCATTAACCTCAAAACATAAATCAAAGTAGTGTTCGTTGAAGTTTAGATCTGATGGAACTGCTTCACTTGTATCAAATGGGTAGGCAAATGAGTTAGACAGAGACAAACTATTCTTATTGATCGCACCGTGAAACAGACGAAAGAACCCATCTGGTATCAAATGACAACTGTCATACGACAAATTATATTTGAATGAGATTTGGTGCACAACTTTAACAACGTTGCCAAGTTTAGTTTTGATGAACATGACGTCACGAAACCACTTTTCTTCTGATTATAGATAAACTAGTGGGCAGAAAAAAATAAATAAAAAATCCCGAGTGATATTAGCGTATTTACTTTCTAATTTCAGTCTTACCTCATATCTCTTGGAAAGGTCCATTATTACTTACTTACAGGTACGCACTGATGATGACTTAACAGTCGAAAGCGCTTTGCTACGATTTTCAAAATAAAAATATTTTGCATGAAATACAAATTTTCGTCCTTCAATTAATATTTAAGGCTCGACTGGAATTTGTGCTAAAATAAATTGTGTTCGCATACATGAAAAGCTCATTCAACACCATCATTATTTACTTCAACTTTCTTATTTAGCTGTACTGCGCTCTACAAAAATAAATTATGTTTGCAATTTGGAGTTATTCTGAAACTTCAGTGAAAACCACCAGCTTCAGTCCCACGTTTGATGAAGGAGGAAGAACGGTGATTGCGCCTGTCCTCATCTTGACATCCAGGGGCAGCACCTTCCTACATATCCAAAAGATTTTTTTTGTCCAAATTTATAAATTTCACTTCGTTTTCCACTTATATTGGTGGGGAGAGCACGCATTAGAATTTTCCTTGATTGGTCGTAAATCACCCTGTATCATGAAAAGCACAATTTGCCCACCCACTAGTTCGTGTTCATGAGTTTCTTTTCCCAATTTATATTACTTGTAATGATACATTCACACTCACCACTCACCAATAATTACTTACAATTATCTTCAATAAAACGTAACTATATTATGAATTAGAACTGGAGAGTTTGGGAACTGACCCGCTACTGACTCAAGCGCCGTGAGGAGCCTACAGGGGGCGCACTTACGTCCTTCTTGCTCATGAATAATAGTTACGATATAAGCTGTAATTGAATGATACTGTCAAAGCAATGGAAACCTGACGAAGCCTGATGATCATAAGTTGATTTTACGCGTGAGTAAACCCAAGAAGTTCTTTTGTCGTCCTCCGCTTTTTCACAAATTCCAATTTGAATCACACGTAATACAACTCATTCAATTAAGTTTGGAAGATTGTATAGTACAACCTATAATTTTTTTTTAGATCGATATTTCCTAATGAAATTCTTCTATCCTGATAAGTCTTCGTGACTTCGTGTAACTATTATGAGCTAAATGAGGCCTGGTCCTCAATTTTTAACATACCTAGTAGGTGTGTACCAATTACGACCAAAAGTTGATAGAAATATCAGTGACGTGAGTCACCTCTTCACAAGCTATCTGTGTTTATGATTGCGCATTTACAATTTATAGTTGTCTTCTGTTTTCAGATGAGATACAAATATCACATTCATATGCTGTCCTTGTTGACTACCATGACTTATTTGAGTTTTTCTTCGTCAAGCTATGTAGGCTTCATTTCGCTGATTTTTCACTAGTTGAAAATCTTGGGTGATACCCACAACGAAACTTCGCTTTTTTATGTTTTGGTTCCTCCTATATACTTCTTCGTGAACAACATATCTTGAAGTTCAGTTTCTATTCCTTTATTCATTATTTGAAACTATATTTGGAAAACAATTCAAATTACCTTTTAAATACTCAAGCAAAAGTGTTGCAAAGTCTAAACAGTTTTACGGTTTTGAAAAAATTAATGCTTTGTTTTTGACTGGTACCTATAATTTTTGTGAAAAAGAAAAAAGTAACAGGCAAGGACCAGGTGGAAAATGTTGTTGAGGTTCCAACTTTTAAGAAAAAAAAATACGAAAACACTCAAAACGGATGCAGTTTATGGGTTGAATACGGTTGCGATTTGCGGTGAAACGTGACCTCTCAGCGGGAAAAGTTCAATGGAAAAGTTGTAGATGATAAAAAATCAAAAACATTTGTATTCAACACTTTAACTGCCAAAATGACGAAAAACTGATTTTTCAATATTTAATTTATTTCTCGCTTATAAATGATTTAATTCAGATGAAAATTTATAGAAAAATGTCTTTTTTGGTGTCGAATAGGCATGATCTCCTCGCAATTCAGAAGACCACTAGTTTTCGAGTTAGGTACATTTTTCGAAAAAAATACCCTTTCACAAACAATTATTATTCCTGGTGTTTTAAATATTAATAATGCTGTTAATAAATCAAATTTACAGTGTGATAGTATTCTCGACGGACTTACTCCTGCTTTCTTGAAAATGCCACAATAACCAACCGTTTTTTAATAGTAATATACAGGGTGTTTCATAATAAATGCGCAAGACTTTTGGATGTGATAGCTCGTTCAAAAATATGAAAAAAAGTTTTTATTAACTTACCCTCTAAAATTCAACAGTTTCGAGATACAGGGTGTTGAAATAAAAAAAAATTATAGTTTTTTGCGAATATCTCTGGAACCGTTTATCGCACAAAAAACATATTTCGAATGCATTTTCTACTCATAATAAGCTATGTTTTGTGCACATTTTTTATTTTTTAAAATTCATAATTGGTGAAGATTTTGAAGGGGTAGTGGGTGTTTTTTTTCTCCAACTGCTACGCCACTGGAAAAAGTATGATTTTGAGCCACCTACTTAAACCGCCAATGTTTTCTACACAAAGAAGGTACTCTTGATCATAAGCTCTAAAGTTGACCGTTTTCAAGAAAAATCAACTTTCATGTTGAAAAACATGGTAAATTTTTTTAAATAATTTTTTTCTTAATTACTTATACAAAATTTATTTAAACGTTAAAACAAGTAACAAAACCAAACGTTGACTTCTTAATTGCAAAATAAAAAAAAACAATAACAATCATACTCAGTTGAATTTTTGGAAATATCCGCCGTTAGCTTCAATGCACGCATCAATTTTTCGAGGAAAAAACATTATTTAAACAACATGAAAGTTGATTTTTCTTGAAAACGGTCAACTTTAGAGCTTATGACCAAGAATACCTTTTTTGTGTAGAAAACATTGGCGGTTCATATAGGAGGCTATAAGGTGTACTTTTTTCAGTGGCGTAGAAATTGGAGAAAAAAACACCGACTACCCCTTCAAAATTTTCACAAATTATAGATTATAAAAACTAAAAAATCCGCACAAAACATAGCATATTATGAGTAAAAAATGCCTACGAAATCTATTTTCTGTGCGATAAACGGTTCCAAAGATATTCGCAAAAAACGATTACTTTTTTAAAGTTTCAACACCCTGTATCTTGAAAATGGTGCATTTTAGAGGGTAAGTTAATAGAAACTTTTTTTCACATTTTTGGACGAGCTATCATATCCTGAAGTTCTGCGAATTTATTATGAAACACCCTGTATAAACACAAAATTGTAGGTAATTGTAGGTAAAAATATCATAAAACTGTTATTAACGTTATCATGAAATAAACGTTTCGCTTTTTCAACACAACACGGAAAAAATGGTTTAAGTGAAACGGTTTCCTGACTTTTTTCGATTGTGATAAGAAAATTAATACCTACATTTAAAAAAAAAATAATTTTGTCTCTGGACGCTAGAAAAGTGTATTTTCATGTTTATCAACTTTGGGTTTCTGAAAAGTATATCATTACAACAGAAAGCCGTATTATAGGCATAATACAACAATTTATTTGAAGTAGATCTTGGTATTCCTACGGAAATGTAACGTGTTCACCTACTTGTTGATTTTTGACCAGTTCGGAATCAATCGGGAGTAACCGCCGCACCTGTTGGGGAGTTCATCATTCGCAGAACTGGCGTTATTCCAATTTCAGCATTTGAGTTAGTAGTTGTATGTGGACGTGTTATATCGTATGCCGGAATTATACTTTTATTACTGTTGTGAGTTGTGTGGATAGTTTGATATATGTATTTCACTTGTTGGTATGTAGAATATGGTAGAGTATTGACATTTCATATATAATAAGATCAGGAAATTTTTTCAAACGACAACAACAGTTTTGTTTGAATAGAAATATTCAAATTATTAAATTTTTATTTCCTTCCTTCATTACTTTTTTCAATTTTCAGTTCGTTCTTATTCTACTTTATGTTATACATAACTTGAATTTGCTAGGATCATAATGGGAAAAGACATTAGTTTGCCTGCTTGTTCATTTATTCATACTAAATACAAAGAGATTAAACAAAGTTCCGAAATTCCTGATTTTGAAACAAGTTTTACTGGGAGATCCAGTAAGAGTGGCCAGAGGCGATGATTTCTTTAAAAGAATCACCAAAATGTTGTATACTTCTTTCCATATCAACAAATAGTTCACGAAAAAATATTCTCATAAAAACTGCTATCTCTATCTCCAGTTTTTCTTGAGTAGAGTGTTTTGCTAGCCTGTATATGGTATGAAAGTACACTTTCTCGGAGTATAAACAGAACCATTGCTTCCTTGATGCAACCGAACAATTCATCTCATTGAGAATTTGAGAATGCAATAAATGTATTGAAAATAAAGCTTTATAAAATACAATTGACCTTTTTTTAATTGAAGAAGTAATAACTGTAAACTGAGTCAAGTGAATATTTTAATTGAGTCTGGTGTATCCTGATACCAAAGATGGAATGAAAGCTATTAAATGTAATAAATAACCGACCCAAAAGTGAGTCACTTAATAGGACCAAGTGAACCAAAATAATTATAATAATCTAAAAATGTTGCTGCAGTTGAATATTGTATAGTAGCAACTAATACATTTTTTTATAGATATAAGTATAAGAGTTGTTTGATAGTAAATTATTCTTCATCAATGGGAAATATGCTTGTCACCAGTAGTTATCAAACTGAACACTTACTGCAAATAGAAAGTAGATTGAGGCTAATAAAATGAAAAGGTGGCTTCTAATAAAGAATTTAATATCGGTAGGTTGTATTATGTTCCGCAAATTACACCAATAACATCAAATGAGCAAATTCAGAAATATAATTTTTCTTGTGGATAATAAAGCGTGTTCTTGACCCATACAGTGAGCACTTGGTGGTATGCAAATTTTACTTGCTACTATTGAATTCTTTTTTTCGATGAAGATATCTCAACAACTTGCCTCAAGTGAACAAGACATTCAAAAGAATACAAGCACAATTAATAGAATTTGCAGATATATTTTGACATGAATGTGAAATGTTTGAAAACATTTTCATAAAGTTTCGAGACGGTAAGAAAAAGTTGAGTGACTGTTTTTCGACAAAAAAACTGTTTGTTTCTCTTCTAGGTGCACCCCTATAAGAGATTCCGGCGGCGCCCATGACCGCTGCCCGAACATCGTTATCTCGACGTGAAATATATAATCAAGATTACCTGAGCCAGCTGATGGCCACCTCAGGTTTTTATTAGTTTATTGAAAACATAGGTATGCGATGACCTGCACTCGCCCGTGTGATAGGGCCGTACAAATGCGCCGCCATTTTTTTGGTGGAATTAATTTTCGTCGAAACTATATTCGAGATAAAGATAAAGATATATGTTAGGCGATCCGACCATAAAGTGTTCGGTGGTTTCTTGCGAGTTACGACCTGGACACGGGAAATTTCGGTAGGAATCCGTCTACACTGGAAAAAATGACCATCGCCATCAACGAATGTCCCCTTTACTGTGGGTTTCAATAGCAAGGAAAAGCTTTCAAAAACGGATACTGTCGGAATACTTTTTTCTGAAAATGTTTGTAAAAATGATATAGGTACTGCATTACTTCCCGGTAAACATTCAGCTTTACAATTAAGGTACGAGTCATATATAATTGCTCTTTTCGAAGATATATATATATATATATATATATATAACAGGAAGTTATTCATGACATCTACAGTCACTAGTTGAAACTTAATTTGACACGAACCAAGGAATCCAAAAGTAGAGATTTGTCCACAAATTGACAGGCAGCCAACAATTCGTTGTTCTAACCAACCCAAGGTTCAATCAAGTTTCTAATACGTTATGAGGAACGCAAGCAGAATCTAAGTGAAAATAGAGTATATTTCGTTTTAATTCCGAGAGTTCTAACCTTTGACAGCTGTTTCGTGCTAACGCACTCATCAGAAAGGATTTATGGATCTCTCGAAATCAAAACGAATCCACTCAAGAATTAATACCGTGAGGCAAAACAGAATACAACAGGAAGTTATTCATGACATCTACAGTCACTAGTTGAAACTTAATTTGACACGAACCAAGGAATCCAAAAGTAGAGGTTTGTCCACAAATTGACAGGCAGCCAACAATTCGTTGTTCTAACCAACCCAAGGTTCAATCAAGTTTCTAATACGTTATGAGGAACGCAAGCAGAATCTAAGTGAAAATAGAGTATATTTCGTTTTAATTCCGAGAGTTCTAACCTTTGACAGCTGTTTCGTGCTAACGCACTCATCAGAAAGGATTTATGGATCTCTCGAAATCAAAACGAATCCACTCAAGAATTAATACCGTGAGGCAAAACAGAATACAACAGGAAGTTATTCATGACATCTACAGTCACTAGTTGAAACTTAATTTGACACGAACCAAGGAATCCAAAAGTAGAGGTTTGTCCACAAATTGACAGGCAGCCAACAATTCGTTGTTCTAACCAACCCAAGGTTCAATCAAGTTTCTAATACGTTATGAGGAACGCAAGCAGAATCTAAGTGAAAATAGAGTATATTTCGTTTTAATTCCGAGAGTTCTAACCTTTGACAGCCATTTTGAAAGATAGACATTTTTTTTGTCGTCAAAAAGTAGCTTATGAACTGCCATTCCTCCAAAAAAAATTTCATGCGAAAATTCCAATCCGTTCAAAAGATAACAGGGGGGGGGGTTACTTTATGGACACACTGTATATAGTTTACCAGCTTTACAGGTTCCTACAGATTTCAAAACACTGTCAGCCACTGAATTCAGAAATAATTACAGAAAGGTGCTACTTAATTCAAATGAATGAATTAAAAAATGAGTAATTACGCCATCTTCATTATGTTTATTGACATGCTGACATAGATGTATTTTTTTGTAAGCTAGTCACCAGGAATGGCACTTGTATCACTTTTAATGCCAGCCATTTCTGTTTTACAGTATGATTTGAAATGTTTTTTATGTAATCAATGTTACCTTCTGTTCATTCTGCGAATAAATATTGTTATTATTATAATATTATTATACTGGTTTTCATCAGATGTCTCATGCATCATGTTGAATGAACTGAACGTATACTTCAAAAATCGATAATACTTTGAAGATTGCATATTTGCAGATAAATATGAAAATTTCAAATTTGTGAAATATAATCGTGAAAACGTCTTAGTCAATATAATCAATATTATCACCAAATAAATACGTATTTCTGAATATTTTGCCAGACGTAAGTTATATTTCCCAAAAAAACATATTATTATTCACCAAAATAATCAATGAAAATCATTTTATCATTAATATTGTCAAAAATATATGGAACATCCTGTACAATAAAATATTTTATATTTCAATACGTGGGTAACCTTTTTACAATTCAGTACGTGAGCGAAGATATTTTATTTTGAAACACAATTTGTCCTCAACATAACATAAACAAGAGTTTTCAAAAAGGCCACTGATAGTTCGATCTGGTAGTCGAGTTTAGAGTTCTGCCGTGCCCACAGCTAGTGAGGGCAATGAGGGGAGTTTGGAAGATCAGATATTAGATAGAAGGAAAATGTTCCCTAAATGTAAAAGCCAATATGTATTGTAAGTATCGATCTTTCTAAAATAATTTATACAAAAGTAACCAGTCTAGGAGAGATTCATTAATTCTTTGATTCATTAATTCTTTGATTAATTAATTCTTTAATTTAATAATTCCTTCATTTAATTTAATCGTCGTAATCTCATATTTGTACATAGTAAAATAAATGTTTTTATATTTTTCTAAAGTGTTTTAAATCTATGAATGATCAGTATCTACCTAGTTAGTCGTGAATCAACCCCAATTCACGACAATATATTTCTTGTGTAGTCATAATTTCGAAAATCAAATATTAACATATTATTTATACTTGTTTCCAAGTATCGTCCCTTCAAAGCTTTCCTGGCATCAGTCAAAATATGAATATTCTACAAATTTTGTAATATAGTAATGAATTTGAATATTTCTTGTTTTCCATAATATGGCAATAAAAATGTTTTACTCAAATTGTTAAATTTAATGACAAAACAACCATGTATTTTTGCAAACTTTGCCTGGCGCAAATTGAATACCTAAAAAAAAATTTCACTTACTGATCAAAATGATCATAATAAAAACTATTATATCCTGGGTGATGATTATTTTGAAAACGGAATTTGAACGTATTATTTATATAATATGTTTTCAAACATTGTCTTTTCAAAGTTTTCCTATTTTACGTATTTCGTAATATAGCAAAAAGCAAATATGATATATACATATAGCACCAGATTTGAACAGTGACTATACAAAAATTTCGATGATATAAAATTATTTGCATTCATTCAAGAAAAAATCAAAGCATGGATCTTAACAGTAACAATACAAAAAATAAATTAAATAATTCGAAGAAAAATAAAATGAAATAAATGTAAATTGTAATATTTTCGTTTCTAACAATTCACCAGTCTAAAAACGTATTTTCTCCATGCATGTATGAGTATACCGGGTGGCTACGGAAGTATTGCCTACGGAATATCTCAGTTATTGTACGAAATAGGTTTGTGAAATTTGGAGCGTCGATATAATGACATTAAGAGCTAGAATTTGAGCATATTGACATGTCAAAGTTAACTTCCGGTCTGACCGGAAGTAACATCAACTTTCTTATTTTAAATGGAAACCCTATTTTTTTTTTTATTTTCGCTTTATTCAGCATTCAATTCCCTTTCTAATGACATATCACAAGTTGGTATCTAACCAGAAGCTAGATCAGAAAAAAATTATTATTGAAATTCACCGAGTAGGCCGTGGAAGCAAAATGAAAGCCAAAAATTGAAAAGTTGGCTATGGAAACCATACGTCACTTGATAACAGTTGCTACTACTGTGATATTTTATTTTCATTCGTCGGTGTTATAAAAAGCCGACAAAAAAAATATTGGAAAAATTGGGAAAAAAACAATACTCTGTAGGTCCATAACTTAAATAGGAACATACAACTTTTTCTTGCCTGTACTATTCAGCATAACCATTCCTTTCTAATGATATAATAGAAAGTAATTATTTGAAATGAAATACCAAATAATCCAATTATTATTCTTCAAATAACGAAAAAACAGATTTATCGAAAAAAAAAAATTCAAATTGATAGGATTAAAGATAAAATAAATTCAAAACAAATGTTCGAAATGCATTCCCTCAGCGTCAATACATTTATTGACTCTGGTGATATTTTCATGTAAAACGTTTCTCAACATTTGGGACGTGATATCTTGGAAAGCTCTACGAATTTTTACTTCTAGCTCATGTAGAGTTGTAGGCTGTGTGGAAAAAAGTCGCATGGAGTAAGATCAGGTGACCTTGGTGGCCACCTGACTGGACCATGGGTTGTTATAAGTCTCTCTTGAAAGCAATTTTGAAGATAATTTCTCGCTATTCTTGAATTATGCGGAGGGGCGCCATCTTGCTGGAAGTACATTCTCTCAGTTATTTCCGCTGGTAGAATTCCGAAATTTCATTCGTTAAAAAATTAAAGTATCTCTCTCCGGTTAGTTGGCCTTGAAAAAGAATGGGGCCAACAATATGAGTTCCAACTATTCCTGCCCAAACATTCACACCAAATCTCTCTTGGAAGCCGCCTTGTCGAAACCGGTGCTCGTTTGCTATCGACCAGTACCTGGAACAAAAGACCGTTCACACTTTTAGCACTTTACACTTCGACTATCGACAATAATCCAAATAAAGTACAGTACCTACCTTGTATTATTCCTGTTAAATAATCCATTGTTGGTAAATCTTGACTCGTCCGTAAACAAGATATAATAGTTAAATAGGTGATTCTCAGCATTTTGTCGAAGAAACCAATTACAATATTCCAGGCGCCTTTCACCGTCATTTTCATACAAATGTTGATGCAACTGATACTTGAAGGATTTCAATCGATGTTTTTACAAAATTTTCCTAGCAGAGTCCTTACTTATAGCTAATTCGGCGCCAATCTGCCTTGAGGAAATTGTGCTATCATATTGTACTAAAGCTAATACAATAATTTCAGTTTCCTCATTAATAACAAATGCTAGGGCGGGGATTAGCGCAGTGGTTAAGCGCTCGCCTGGTAATCGAGAGATTGCAGGTTCGATTCCCCGACGGTGCGATCTTTTTTCATTTTCAGATGTGAAAGTCTGAATGACTGAGGCTCGTGTCGGCTGGGAATAATCCTCCACGATTCACTGTTGCGTTAAAAATTAACAGTGCTGCTCCTAAAGTGGCGTATGGAGTTAGTAACAAGGCCTATCCAGAACACGTGGCTAATGACCATAGCAGTCGATGCCAAAACACCAAGGAAAAAAAAAATAATAACAAATGCTTCTTGGTCTTCGTGAACATCAGGCTCAGTTCTTAATTTTTCTTCAAGCCACTGGAAATACCTTCTTGACGGTTGCTGCCTCCCTGGATATCGCTCTAAATACAATCGTTCAGCGGCATAAAATTTTTTTAAACATTCACCATAAATGAGAAACGTGTCAATTTGTTCGGTTCGTGAATAACGGGGCATTTTTTGAATATTCCACTAACTGATTTCGATTTCCAAACCCTTTTAAAATGGCAGAATCAAAAACACTACTTCGAACGTTAAAATAATATGGATAGCAGCGTTCGTGTCAGCTCTCATTTCTTTTTTGTTTCATTCCAAAATACATCTTAATCAGCCTACTTGTTAATATTTTGGTTCGAATGATTATTGCAATGGAATGATTATTCTGAATAGCACAAGCATCGTCCATAGGTAGATATTAGAATATCTATGGACGATGGCACAGACCAAGTACGTTTATGTTCCTATTTAACATAGAACCTACAGGATATAATTTATCATTCCACATTATTTTTAATTTTATTTTTGCGTATGGCGATAATCTGTTTTGTTATTTGAAGAATAATAATTGGATTTTTCGGTATCTCAGTTCAAAAAATTATTTTCTATTATATCATTAGAAAGGAATGGTTATGCTGAATAGTACTGGCAAGAAAAAGTTGTATGTTCCTATTTAAGTTATGGACCTACAGAGTATTGTTTTTTTCCCAATTTTTCCAATATTTTTTTTGGCGGCTTTTTATAACGCCGACGAATGAAAATAAAATATCACAGTAGTAGCAACTGTTATCAAGTGACGTATGGTTTCCATAGCCAACTTTTCAATTTTTGGCTTTAATTTTGCTTCCACGGCCTACTCGGTGAATTTCAATAATAATTTTTTTCTGATCTAGTTTCTGGTTAGATACCAACTTGTGATATGTCATTAGAAAGGGAATTGAATGCTGAATAAAGCGAAAAGAAAAAAAATAGGGTTTCAATTTGAAATAAGAAAGTTGATGTTACTTCCGGTCAGACCGGAAGTTAACTTCGACATGTCAATATGCTCAAATTCTAGCTCTTATGTCATTATATCGACGCTCCAAATTTCATAAACCTACTTCATACAATAACTGAGATATTCCGTAGGCAATCCTTCCGTAGCCACCCGGTAGGTATATCGTTCTACTCTTTCTTCCTTTTCTCTCCCTTCCTTTTCTATCTTTTTCTATTTCTATTTTTCTATTGTATAGCTATAGGGTAACGTAACATAGATAACGAATAGACTAACCAAATATATGTTGCAGTACAATAATAATTATGTACCATTCCTATGCACAAGGTCCAGCCTTTCACGGAATTACCCTTTATTTATTTGCAACATTTGATCAGAAACACTCATATTTTTTACCACATGATATTTTTAATTTTATTGTAAATTTCGTTTCTGCTGTAAATTTTATTTATATTATATTGTTTTGTTTGTTATAATAATAAGAAATATTTTATAATAAAAAAAATAATAATAATAAAATGAAAGCAGAATAATGAATAGGTACGAAGTATTCTACCAAACGATAGGTGCCGCTGCTAATGAAGTTACGAAGCATTAGCTCAAACTCAGTAACAGTATATAAATATTTATGGATCGCTGTTCTTAAAATGTCTATTTGTTATTGGACCCCATGGGTTACCATGATAGCCTGTTCAACCCCCCCCCCCCCCCCCCAATACAATCTGCAATCTACCATGATAAAGTTGGGACTCATCGCTTCAGAATAGACCGTCGTTTTGGGAACATGAGTTTTGAATCAGTTACTGACATTTATTATATGTTATTTGGACATTGTGCATATAATACCTACGTCATTTTGATAATGAAAATATGAACAATGAATTGTGGCGTTGGTACAACGCTTCAGAAAATACTTATAATGGATACGTTTCGATGATATTGATCATCATTTATATAACTATGAGTTTATGTTTCAGATATGTAACAAATAAAAAAATGTTTACCGCAACCCTCGGAAGTCTTCGAGAGACTTGTGTGAGCTAGGGAAGACGCAGCCGTTACCCTTCGCTCCAAAGGCGAACGCTCTACCACCACGGCCAAGTAGATTTCGTCTGTCGAATATTCGCGGCCCTCTGAAAATACGAGAGGGGCCGAGAGAGGTCGCTTGTTGATCGACTGTACGCTTCTAGATAGTTCTGCTTTCCGCATACTTGAGTGGTGACATCATCGCTGTTTATGGAACTTTGTTGAAGCGACAGGTCCGGCTCCAGGTTGTTACAATATACAGTATGTAATGGAATACTGTTTCCACGTATGGAGTGCAGCCACCAAACACACTCATCTCCCGGGCTTGGCTGTTTTCAGTCATGGTTGAAAGCATTCTTCGTCCATTTCGGCGCAGTATTGTAGCGCAATATGGGAATATATATTTTGTGGTATTACACTTCTACTATCAAAATCCGCTTCAGAAATTGAAATCGGACTATGCTGCAAGATAGTGCAAAAAAGACAAATTGCAATTGTGCCAAAACTAATGATCCGACAGAGCCTGTTTTGTGCACACATAAAGTACACATGATTCAGTACTTTTATGAGAATGGCCGACCCAACATATTGAAAAATTGCGGAATTGGGAATTTTTCTTAAAATAGCTAAATGTTCCGGTTTTTACAGTTTTTCTCCGTTACCAAATTAATAATCCGATTGGGTCGCAAAAAGTCTAATTTTGTTAATATTTGAATTCTCTATAGTTTCTTTCCTTGGAGCAACCATATTTCTGTAAAATACTTCATTTTATTAGCAAAACACTACAAAAACAGGTTTTTTGTATTTAAATGTTTATAACAAATTAATAAATTACAGTCCAAAACATAACAGAATATAACTATGTACACGGACTGTCTTTCTTGTGATGGCACTGTCGGTTGCTTACTAGTATTTTTGTTAAAGAATAAATTATTTTATGCCCTATTGATTGGTGTTTCATGGTTTTTTGCAATCCTAAGGCACCCAGATAAGTATTGTCTGAAGAAAAATCAGTAACCTCACATTACACCAAATTATTGGCTTGTCAATAGAACTGACCCAACAATCCTGTACATCGTAGGATTTGTCATTCATCATAGGCGAATTCTCTGCCAAACCATCACTTATTCACGCCATCGAAAGACCTGTTACATCTCAATACTTTCCGTACACACCGAAAACTATTTTAGCATGTATATACGTACCAGTAATTTCGTCTCATGTTTATTTCGTATATGGAGCAGAAAAACAGGTCTCGTTGTCTTGACTAACATGTAACTTGTTGGACAAATGCCGCGAGTGGCAGAATTTTCGATACATGCGATTCGATGGCAAGACGGTTTCGGTCGGCATGACATTTCCTTTGTGAACTTCTTGATACGCCATCTGTTTCGGGAATAATGTGACGACTACTGGGCAAAGACAAATTGCTGCTGTCCACTTTGCATACAATTTTGACGGAATTCGCTTTTGGAAAAAAAAGTGTTGAAATGGTACTTATCTACTTGACAAGTGATTATTGTCGCTGTTTCAAGAATTTAGGTATAAGTGATGGTTATTTATAACAATAGTTTTATAATACTTATATTCTCAATGGAAACCGTTATCATTAACGCTTTTAGCAATGTGAGCGAATACATAAACAACGCCACTAGTTATTAGACACAAAACTGTTGAAAACCAAAATATATTACATTCATGTTGATGTTCACAAAATCAAATGTGGAGTCATCTGTAACTGAAAGACAAACTACGAGGATATATTGAAAAATTCTTAGCCTACTATAGAACCAAACAAAATTTCAATGTCAAAATATTTTATTACTCAACATATTCTCCTCTTAATTGCATACATTTATTACAGCGAACCTGCAACGTATCTAGACCTTTCAAAAAAAAATTTCTTATTGCTCTGCAACCCAGACCTTTACAGCTTTTATTACCTCCTCGTTGGAAGAAAATTTACGACCTTTTAAACTTTTTTTCAGTTGAGGAAAGAGATGATAATCGGACGGAGCCAAATCTGGTGAATAAGGGTAATTCAAACCCTAAATCACGAATTTTTTGCATGGCAACATGAGATTGGTGTGCAGGGGCGTTGTCCTGCAAAAACAAAACACCTTTGGATAGCTTTCCGCGTCTTTTCTCTTTAATTTTTTCCCGTAGAGTTGTCAGTAATATCGAATAGTAATCTCCAGTTATTGTTCTACCCTTATCCAAAAAATCAATCATAATTATTCCAGGGCAATCCCTAAAAACTGAAGCAAGAACTTTTCCAGCAGATTTTTGGACACGAAACTCCTTAGGTCGTGGAGAACCGGAGTGTAGCCATTCCATCGATTGTTGCTTTGTTTCTGGATCGTAGAAATGTACCCAAGTCTCATACATAGTAAAAATTCGGTTTAAGAAGTCTACATCGTTTTCAAATCGAGCACAGATCGAACGCGATGCTACTACCTTTGCACGCTTTTGGTCAACATTCAAACATTTGGTAATCCATTTTGCAGCAATTTTTCTCATGTCCAAATTGACGTGAACTATACTCATTTGTATGAAATATTCAGTGCTTCAGATATCAGTTTTATCCCAATTCGACGGTAACATCATGTCATGAATTGCATCGATATTTTCGGGGACTGACACAGAAACTGGCCTTCCTGATCGGTCATCATCTTCAATGGAAAATTTACCTCTTTTGAAGCTTGCAGTCTAGGCTAACTAGATATCAGTACATCCTCGTATAGTCGCCAATTTCCATCGTTCAAGATAACCTCTCTCGGAAGGGATTCATGTTGAGAAGGAAAACATTCTCAATTGAAAATTGAACCATACATGACTCCACTGGAACTGGAAAAAACCTACGATAAAAATGAAGTTACTTTTTTGTGATATCTAACATAAAGTAACAACTTCCCCAACTAAAGCCAAGCCACGCTGGACATTGACATCTGATAGATATTGTAAAATAAACCTAACTTAAAAGCAAAAATCTGAAAGTGAAAATTTGCTTTTTTATCCACAGAATTAATTATTTTTCAAATGTCCAATTTCCATCGGAAATTCATATATTTGTTGGGTGCTACCTCAAGTCCAGTGCATAGCTTTGTGGATGATATAGTAGCCTTCACGTCGCTTTCTTTTCCAAAGTTCCAATTTCAGCCCATGAAACTAGTAGAGAAAGGCAAAGGAACGTGAACGATTTAAATATGGACCTAGCAACAATTATTTATTTATTTATTTATTTATTTATTTATTTAATTTTTCATTTCCATACAGACTCGAAAGTCTTTTTACATGGAAACTATAACTAGATACATTATAATAATATCTATACATAATCACACACTGAATATAACTTCATCTGTAAATACATTTCGATTCCTATATAATTAGGTACATTTTATACTAATATTTCTAATAAATGATTGACAATTGTATGCCTGAACTCTGAGAAGGGAGCGCTGAAATCTAAATTTTTCAAAGCATTGATTTCGTTCGCCATTCGAAACATGGTTGAGAGAGGACTTAAATAAGTAATTCTTTTACTTGTCATAGGTAGTCTGAACAGTAGTGGACATCTTGTAGGATATGGAGGAACATTGAAATGAGACCCAGTAAAGTTTCATCCGCAATGTTACTGTTGACAACCTTGTACAAAAACATCATTTGTGTTACATCTCGTCTAGTAGAAAGCGGTAATATTTTGAATTGTTGTCTCAGGTCTGCAGATCTAACTACGTTGTAGTCCGGCCATCGATGTTTTTCTTTGAAATAAAGATATCTTAACAATTTATTTTGAATTCTTTCAATTCTATCCAGATGCAATTGTGGTTGAGACTTCCAAATAAGAGAACCAAATTCTAGTCTTGGTCTTACCAGCGTGACATATAAACATTTAATTGTGGATATATTTGAAAAAGAAAAGCTGTTTCTTAGAATGAATCCTAACATTTTATTGGATTTTTTACAGATTTCATCAAAATGAGTTATATAGTGGGGATCCAACAACTTGGTAAAATTCAATGCAAATAAAACCGAAGCATGTCTTTTCTCAAGAAAGTCCGATCTCACAGTGGCCAACGTAATTATGTCAGGAGGATCCATACCAATTAAGACCTTCATTTCGAGGCTCCGTATCACCATCACCAGTACCCTTTTATTCGAAAGCCATGTGACGTCCATTGCTAAATGTACCGCTCAACAACTTGATTTACTGTTTCGTGCCAAGAGATATTTCACTTTCCGTAAATTGATTATGATTTATCAGACACAGATCCGACCTGTCCTGAAGTACTGTTCTCATATATGGAGTGTAGCTCGCAAACACACACTGAAACTTTTGGATTCTGTCTAAAAAATATCCATTCGTCTCCTCGGTGATGCTGCGCTTACAAGCTCGCTCACTTTTCTAGATCACCACAGAAAAGTGAGCGATCTGTCTCTGTATCAAAGATATTTACATGGGCGATGCTCTACTGAAATACAATGAATCGTTGCACCGTTAGCGGTCCCATCGAGACTGACCCGTCGTCACTTTGAAGTCATGCCGCAGATATCTTTCCCACGGCTCGTTCTTTCACCAAACGACAAATCTTTGGAACTCACTGCCCCGGGAGGTGTTTCCTGAGGCACACAGCCAGTAGAAATTCAAGAAGAACACCAATTCCTAATATTTTTCCTTGGCTCTCACGATGTTCTCTGAACATTATAGGATTTTTCTCTTCGTGGGAACCAAAACCTGTTCCCCGTCCAAATCATTTCGCATTCTGCTGTTTGCTCACCACTGGTTCACGCGATGAAGGTTTCTAGGCCGCTCCACCTAGCGAGCAGAGGAAGAACACTCCGAGTCTCCGGCTTGTTATCTACTCATTTGGGAGTCCGGCATTCAGCCACTCTCTCACCTCTTTAGATTCAAGTGAATAGATGAACCGTCCATGTTAGCTCAACACGTAGTAGAAGGTTGTTTAGATAATCGCTTTTTCTCCTCGAAACTTACAACTTCCTTAATATTGAAACGTCAATTCCTACCTACTTTTTCTCGGTTCTTACTGCTTTTTCAGAACACTAGAGTATTTTTTTTTTGAACGAAAATTAATAATGTACCTATATAGCTACAGATTTGGGTTGAGCAATCCACACGCATTCCTGATATCAATAACTATAGTCTACCAAAACATTTGATCTTTTTCTCACCACCAACCCTGATCTTTGCAAAATAGAAGCATGTACTATATTTGGGAACTCCGGCCACATATCCACCGTGGTGGTCGTGATGGTATAGAGCGTACGCTTCTCAATCATAGGGTTGTGGGTTCGATTCCCAGCATGGTCACTGGTATCGTGCATGTTGAAAGGTAAGGACTACGTCTTCCCTAGCTCGCACAAGTCTCTCGAGGACTTCTGAGAGTTGCACGTAGTGGTGCAGCCGGTTGACGGACATAACAATTTAATTTTTTTTTTCAACTTACAGTTACAATTTCAAACAAATGATATTCATAACATATTTTTACACATAAAAGGAAAAGTCGAGAAGACAGTTGTTAGTAATGAAGTAAAGTGACCTGCAACACGGAATATTCTTGTAAACAAAATTGGAACACTTGATGGTTTCACGATTATGCATGCAGTCAATGAAATGGCGAACTCGCTAGTTTTCGGTTGATTATTTTTTCTTTTGTTTTATGCAGATCATAAAGGCAATCAACATGGCACCGAAGCTGAATTCCGTCTTATTTCCTTGCCAACCCGACACCTGAGCCGTTCTGTCTCACCCAGCATTACGATTTCAGAAATAATGTCGGCGCATTGAATTAGAGACACACCCTTTCCAATGGAAATGCTGAGAAAATGGCCATCCTAGTCATCTGAATTGTAGTGCCATATGAGACGGGGTAGTGCTGTGCTGCTCGATGACGCAGAAAAAGAGCAAAGAGTAGAGATGAGGTTGTGGTCAGAGTTCTCACACTTCTATACTGCATGGATCAGGATTGGTGAGAAAAATTTCATAGAAAAACTGGTTGTTGACATCAGGAGTGCGAGTGGGTAGTTCAGCAAGGTGTTCTTGTCCATACGTGATTTTTTTTTGTGATGTGTTGGAGGAAATCTTTTATAAAGAGGAAAGAAGCCTCAGGCTCAAGGCTCCAGACCTACTGTGAGACTCCACTGATTCACAGGGTTACTCACTGAAACCTCCACCTCTAGGCCCGTCAGGTTGTTGCCCCCGGTGACACTTAGGCTTATTGACCCATTGTATCTTGCCTATGATGTGCACTGTCACAGTACCCAATCCAGTAATTTCGTGCCTTGTACGAGTTTGTACAAGCCCTTCACTGGGTGTGAACTGTATAGTTCTGGATCGCCAGATGGCTGCCCGAAGATTGCCTGTCTTTTGCGGTCTAGTGCCTCGGTATGTGTGTCACTGTATCTGGATCCCTACCGCATAGTCTGCAGGTAAGGTCTCCATTGTACCGTCCCATTCTGTTGAGGTGCTCCTTCATTGGTGCATGACCAGTCAGGAGTCCCGTAACGGTTCTCAACTGGCTTCTGTTCATCGTAAACAGGTCTGCCGTTCTCTGAGTTTATCGAAGTATTGTCGAAAGCCCCTTCTATATCTAGAAAGTCCGTTAACAGTACCTCTTTATTTTCCAGCGTATTTTCCACCCTCGTTACTACTTCGTGAAGTGCTGTCTCCGTTGAACAGCCAGTCCTGTAGGCATATTGTTCACGGTGCAGTGGTCTTTCCACCAGTACACCGCCCCTGATATGTCTGTCCACTAGCTTCTCCAAAGTCTCGAGTACAAATAACATAAGAATGATTGGTCTTAGGGACTTTGCCGAGCCCTGTCCTGCTTTTCCAGGTTTCGGTATAAAAGTGACCCTAACGTGCCTCCAAGGTTTTGGTATGTACCCGAGGGCCATACTGCCCCTGGGTGCGTTACAGAGTCTGATTTGCAGTGCTTCGGGACCCTTCTGCAGCATTGCTGGGTAGATCCCGTCTGGTCATAGTGATTTAAAGGGTTCGAATGTGCCTATTGCCCATTGAACTTTATCATAGGTCTTTGCTATGTCCCAGCCTAGCCTGAAGCCTCTCTCCAGAGTCTCCAGTTCTTCGATTGTTTCTTCTCCTGTGCTCATGTGTTTCCCTTGTTCATTCTTCAGGGAATATATTGCTTGTTGAGCATCATTCGAGAGTACTTTCTGGAGTCTGGCACACTCTCGAGAGCTTTCTATCTCCTCACAGTGCCTCCTCCAGTAGTCTCTCTTGGATTGGTTCATTTTTGGCTCTTCTGGCTTGCTTTCTCAGTTCTGCAAGTTCTCTGTTCCACCAGGGCACCTTCCTTGTGATGAGTGGGCAATGCTCGTTGAACGTAGAGATGGATGCGTCATTGAGTTCCTCCACAGCCAGCTCAAGGTCCCTGTTTGTTCTTATCGTTCGTTGCGTTCTTTGGAGTTTGTGGCCTAGGTCTGCTCTATAAGCATCCCAGTTCGTTTTCCTGGTTACTCTTTATTTTAAAGTTATCCGAGCAAGTTACCTCATCAGATACATGCCATTCTGTAACAAGGTTACTCACATATGTTGAGGTTATTGTTACGTCGAATGTACCTCCTTCCTGTTTTTCGTGATAAAGGTGGCCAACATGAATTGTAGTAGGTTTCCACCTCTTTCGTTGGTGTCGCTACTACCCCAAGTGATGTGGTGCGCATTAGCGTCACAACCAATGATCAGTTGCAGTCCTTTGTTAGTGCAATGTCTCACCAGGTCTTCTACATCCTTTGGTGGTGGTTCATGGTGATCCGATGGGAAGTAGGCCGACCCGAGCACTAGCTCTCTGATCCCGTTTCCCTCCTTCGTCTTGATCAATACGTGATAGTGACGACCTGCCTCGTATGTTCTGTTGGAAAACTTCAGCCACGTTGAAATATCTCATTATGATTACTTCAGCTGTAGGATGGTTGTGCGGAATACTATCCATATTAAGTAATAAAAACTAGAAGATGTCACTCTAGGATGATTCATTAGGTGATAACTGAAGGCACCAGAGGAATTTGGTCTGTTTGGTGTGAGCCAGCTTGAACCAAATCACGTCAAAATCTTTCGGTTCGAAACTCTCTTCGCGTTGGCATGGAAGCTTAGTCATAGAGTGAAGGCAAACACCACCTTTGAATGGAGCTTGCTACCAGGACAAAGCATATGTGGACCTTGGTGGAAGAGGTTACATGTGATTCTATCAGGGCCAGAATATCAGGTTTTTCCGCCTATAGATGATGGTGTGATGATGTTCTTGTCATAATTAGTGTCAGAATAAGATCTAAAAATGAAAGGAGAAAGGGAAGGAAGAAGGAAGTTATCGACCAAACACTGAAACATAAATTTTCCAATTCACAGCGCATATAGTCGATTTGGTGGGTTTTCACCGGGCGATGGTGGAGACCATCTGCCACCTATGGTTATCCTTTCAGTCGCTTCTTACGACAGACAAGATTTACCATTGGGCTATTTCTCAGTCCGTCCACCATACAGTGCTGCAAACTGAACACATTTTAGCTACAACGAGATCTTTGGAAAACATTCGTACCTCTATCCATATTTTCAGAAAACCCTTTTCCATTGTTTCCCATATACATATCGACTCAGATCGTCGTGGTGGACTCTGTATAAATAGATTTGAACGATTAATCTCTGAGATACTTCATCCCATGAGAAACACCTGGCAAATTGATCCTTATTTATGTAATGCAAGCTCGATAACGTTTTAATGCCATCTAATTTGTCTTACAGTATGGTAATGAGGCAAATAATTATGAAATGTCGCCCGTGTTTGATATGTAATATCAGCTCCACAATCATTTCTGAAAAATTGCTTAGGTATCTATTACATCCTCTAAGAGGTCTTGTTTACATTTACTGTGACACATGTAATCAAAACTTCAATTACACTAGCTATGAAGCTCATGAATGTTGGTTCATTAAACTAATGACATGGACATTAAATGTTGATTCCGGTTATAATCGAAGTAGCTTTCGATGGTGAGATCTTATATACTAGCAGAAACATAAAACGCAAGACAAATTATCCTTAGTAATTTACAAACACTAAACTTTGACGATTGGTAGATTGACGAACCCAACATAGTAAGGCGAATAATTTTGACATCGAAATATCCGTCTCTTCAATAACAAAGCGAATACCTGTATGTAACTTATTCCCTGTCTAACGCCACGTCGGATACTGAATTATATCTGACTCAATAGATTTGATGTTGATTTAGCTACTGCGGTGGCACCATTTCTTGTTTTCGAGATAAACTCCTTGAAAATTACAAAAACAGCATAAAAACTGGATTTTAATTACTTTTCGTCTTTTCCAGCGGATTTTCAACATTCTTATGATTATAGATGGGGAAAGTATTTAGTTTTCCATATTACTATTGAATTCTACTGTGGCACCACCTCTTGTTCTCGAAATAAACACCTTGAAAATAACGAAAACAGAATCAAAACTCAATTTTCATGATCATAGATGAAGATAGTATATCTCCGAATCCGATATCACTCCGAATTTCACCTAGGCATCAGTCATTGATCTCGAGATGTGCATATTTGATATAACATAAATAATGTTCTGGTATTTTTCTCTGTTATCGACTTTCCGTTCGGATTTTAAAGTTTCTCGATCTTCCAATTGTGATTGAGAAACTTTAAAATGATTTCCATTATCTGATAGTTGAAATAATTCCTCGGTGGGTTCTTTCCTTCTGGCCTCGAAATATATCGCTCCAAATTGACAGAAACAATAACATTTTGGAATTTTCATTAGTTTTAGGCTTTACTATCGGATTTTAAGTATATTTCCGATCACAATTGAAAATACCATATGATTACTATATTTTCCGATTATGTGTTACTTCCATGTAGATTCATTGATAATTTCCGAATTTTCATGCTTTATACATACATTTTCAATTCATTTGATTGTGATACATAGTCACAGTGGTTTTCATTATGTTATGTTCATTTCATGCTATATTTGTTATTTTCCTCACCTCAAGAACCACAAAATCAGTCAGTAGCCGTGATAGAGTAAAGACGTATTGTAAAATCACTCCGTTGTTCTGTGCTACAAACAATCTTGGAAAAGCAAATATTTTCATAACATTGTAAAATCATCATCTCCAGTGCACTTTATCGAAAATAAATCGATTATTACGATAGGACAATGCCCCTTACACGTGAACAAATGAGTAAGGTGAAACTTGCAGCCGAAGTGATGTTTAAGCAATTATGTGAGGACCAAACATTCATAAAGAGGTTGGTAGATTCCGTTTCTTCTGGGATTTTAAATATTTTGGGCGAAATAATGGGTCTACTAGAAAAAAGTGTTGATGATATAAAAACGGAAATACACTCTATGAAGACCAGTCACCAAGATGAAATAAAAAACCTCCGCCCCCGCGTGTATACAACCGTGATAACCTGGACTGCACTGATGAGGGACTACATCCCGAAACCGGTCTGCAGTTGGTTCCTTGTTTGGATCAGGCGGTGTCCTGCTGTCTGTCTCTGAGAGCTCTTGCAAAGTTGTTCCTTCAAAGTAACGATCTTTGCACATATGTCTGACAGATATAATTCAATATCTGTCGAGGTATTAGCCAGAAAAGTAGTTGGTTTCTGTCGGACATATGCCATACAATCTATACAAAGGTATAGTGAGTTCCTAAAGGATTGTTTTCGACTGTTTTACAGTCACTGGAACATATATATATATATATATATATATATATATATATATATATATATATATACCGGGTGATTCTCCAAGGTGGCTCACCCCTATAACTTTTTTATTATTGAAGATAGAAAAACGAAATTTGGGGGTTGTGTATTATAGTTCAATTTACATTTTTTGACATATTAACTTGCTTTATCGTACTTCCGGTTCGACCGGAAATGAGCATAACTTTCGATTTTTAAATGGGACATCCTATATATTTTTACTTATTTCGATCGAGAATGACATTCTAAATCCAACAACACCTCACTTGTCAATATTTGACAAATGAAGTAATTTTTATTTCAATTTTTATTTTTCGATCTAGAATGCCATGGATCGTGTGAATCGCCTCATTCTTGATCAAGTAACATGGGAAAAGTACGACTTTGAGGCTTTTGAATTCACAGTCGCTGTAAGAATTATTCAAAAGTCTCAAATATGAATTTTTCCAGTTAACGTGAATTTTTCAAATGGAAAGGGGGTGGCTCGTCGGCTTTTTGTGAAAGATCATTTTCTTACGAATAATTTGATACCCCACACTTTCACTTTATTTTCACTAATTCGAGCTGCATCAGATGCATTCTTTTTTGTTTCTCCGTAAATTAGCAACATGTCAATTTTCTCGTTTCTAGTATAATTTTCCATATCAAATTATGAACTATGCAACAAAAGAATTTTTGAAAGTGACAGCATATTCATTGGCCTATTTGTTTAGGTATAGTCCTAGCAACAGCTTCAATTGTTTGTCACGAATAACTAGAATAACAGGACTCAGTGCATACCGAATACGTATTATTTGTAATTGGGTATGGTCGCTTCTTGCAATCGCTCACAGAAATAGTGAAAATAAAGTGAAAGTGTGTGGTATCAAATTATTCGTAAGAAAATGATCTTTCACAAAAAGCCGACGAGCCACCCCCTTTCCATTTGAAAAATTCACGTTAACTGGAAAAATTCATATTTGAGACTTTTGAATAATTCTTTCAACGACTGTGAAGTCAAAAGCCTCAAAGTCGTATTTTTCCCATGTTACTTGATCAAGAATGAAGCGATTTACACGATCCATGGCATTCTAGATCAAAAAATGAAAATTGAAATAAAAATTACTTCATTTGTCAAATATTGACAAGTGAGGTGTTGTTGGATTTAGAATGTCATTCTCGATCGAAATAAGTAAAAATATATAGGATGTCCCATTTAAAAATCGAAAGTTATGCTCATTTCCGGTCGAACCGGAAGTACGATAAAGCAAGTTAATATGTCAAAAAATGTAAATTGAACTATAATACACAACCCCCAAATTTCGTTTTTCTATCTTCAATAATAAAAAAGTTATAGGGGTGAGCCACCTTGGAGAATCACCCGGTATATATATATATATATATATATACAGTGACCGCCAAAAAGTATGTACCATATGGGAAATTTTTTTATTATTGGAGTATTGGAAAAAACATTCTGGGGAAAAGTTTGTGCATATCCGATAACCTAAAAATCTATTTTGACACATGTCACGTGATCGCTAGAATGGCGGCAAAATTAAAAAAATTGCAATGCAAAGGCAAAAAAGGGGTAAGATGGCAAGATATCAAAAAAAGTTATTTGAAAAAGTCACTTAGAATTCGATTTTATACACATAAAGAGATAATTCAAAAAAATTGAAAATAGCAATTTTTTAAAAATATTTTCCCATCTATTTAAAAACATTATTTTTTTTCTTATGAATAGCTTGACTATACTGAAACATTTGCATTTTAATGATAATGACAAAACTTTCTCATTTTCTCCACACCAGAGGGCACTAAATTAAAAAAAATTGGTTTTTGCCAGAACCCTCGCTGTTACATTGGTTCTTATCTAACAGTTATATCAGAATTCCAAGACTATTGTGTTGATATGGCAATCTAGAAACACCATGTTTCCTGATTTCAATCAAGTTTCAATAATAATGCTGTATGAGCGTTTTACTTTGCACATAAACTTTAAGAATCTTTAATTTGACGCACTATTTTCAAGTTTATGTGCGAAGTGAAACGCTCATGCACGATTATCATCGGAACTTGATTATAATCTGGAAATTACCATGTTTTTGGAGTGTCATGTCATTACAATGGTCGTGGAATTCGGATATAACTGTTAGATACGAACCGATGTAACAGCAAGGGTTCTGACAAATTCCCATTTTTTCAATTTAGTGCCCTCTGGTGTGGAGAAAATGAGAAAGTTTTGTCATTATCATTAAAATGCAAATGTTTCAGTATAGTCAAGCTATTCATAAGAAAAAAAATAATATTTTTAAATAGATGGAAAAATATTTTTAAAAAATTGCTATTTTCAATTTTTTTTTAATTATCTCTTGGAACTTCGTTTATGTGTATAAAATTGAATTCTAAGTGACTTTTTCAAATAACTTTTTTTGATATCTTGCCATCTTACCCCTTTTTTTGCATTTGCATTGCAATTTTTTTCATTTTGCCGCCATTCTAGCGATCACGTGACATGTGTCAAAATCGATTTTTAGGTTATCGGACATGCACAAACTTTTCCCCAGAATATTTTTTCCAATACTCCAATAATCAAAATGTTTCCCATATGGTACATACTTTTTGGCGGTCACTGTATATATATATATATATATATATATATATATATATATATATATATATATATATATATATATATATATATATATATATATATATATATATATATATATATATATATATATATATATATATATATATATATATATATATAAAAGCATGGTTAATACCCCATAATAATAAAATTCAAAGATGAAAGTAGGGTAGATGAATCAATTTGATTATATAATATGATTTTGTATATAAAAATCGAGTCGTTGATTTGACGGCTTTTTTTAAATGATGTATATTTGAACTCTTCCAGGAGTAATTCATAGCTATGCCCTCTTCATAGCTATGAATTACTTCTGGAAGAGTTCAAATATACATCACTTAAAAAAAGCCGTCAAATCAACGACTCGATTTTTATATACAAAATCATATATAATCAAATTGATTCATCTACCCTACTTTCATCTTTGAATTTTATTGTTCCCCGTATAACTTCCAGATCACAAATAACATTTCACATCGACGTGCCTAACTCTCAACACCACTTTCACTGTCCTTTGACTTCTATCTGTAGAAGCTACAATAGTTTACAAATTATTGATATATTCTTTTTACCTGTATCTCAGTTTAGGAAAGCACTATATAATGCACTACTTAACTGATAGACTGATGCTAACAACTTACAATGTTACGTGGTATGTAATAATAATATAGATTCTGTTTTATTTTTCATGATTAATATTAGTTATTTAAGTAACAAGGAATGTAAAGACGTGTTAACATTCGAGGTGAGCGAGTACGAGCCGAGGCAAAGCCGAGGCTTGTCGCTTGCCGAGTATGATAACAGTCGATACATTCCGTGTTACTTATTACGTTTTTCCCGCTGCTTGTTGACATTTCTCAAAATTTGCCTGAATTGAAGTTTGTTTTCTTACCCTTCCTTCATGATTATTCGTTCGCTATTTCATTCTAAGTTGCTTGTGCGTGTAACTAAGTTACCGAATAAGCAGACAACAATAATATTCAAAAGGTCTCATAACCTAAAAATTGATATGAATGAAGCTGAAGGTATTACTTGTCAAAGTCAAAGTCATTATTACCCTAGGCATGTAAATGACACTATTAAGTTCCGTTGTCAAGATGAATTAGTAAACGAATGATATAGGCCATTTACCTGTTTTGTTGCTAAGCATGTATGGACTATTTACAGTGTCGGCAGCGGGAAAAAATTTTTTATTTTGTATTATAATATACCTACTCCTGTAATTGGGTCTTATGACCTGTTGGATGTATTTTCTCAATAAATAAAAAAATAAAATAAATTATAAGGTGGTACAAAAAAATATATGAATTGCATGAAATCCGCCCTATCAAATCGTTGTTTCTAATCGTTGCTAGCAACCCTTAAGCCTATAATTTTTTCGCTGCTATTATCTATCTTATCATGCCGTTGGTGTACTAGGCCAAGCTGTAGATAAAAATAAGAGGCTCTTTTCAAACAAAATAAAAGACGCAAACGGCCTATACTACTTTTTATAAGATAGTTCGTGAATGAAAACCCCGGTTTTTTCCTCAGCAAAATCCCTTTGTGGAATTTTCTAAACAAGAAATAGTGAAAAAATTACGTCATTTTTGGTTTTTTGAAAATATCTCAAAGATTATTCAAGTAATCGTTTTACAGTCAATGGAACTTTTGTAGAAAGTTATAAAACCTACAAAATGGTTTTTTATACGCCCAGATCGGTGCATTTTCACTGAGAAAATCCGGGAAAAAGAGACAATTTTTCAAAAATTCATCATTTTTATATAAATCTGAAGGTGGACAAACACTATTAAGAAATCTGATAGATAATAACATGTGGTTCAACTCTGCGCAAGATGGTTTCTGTCCGATATGTGGTTTTTGCAAAATCGCGTTAAAAACAATTTAAGGGCAAATCTTTCTAAATGCGCCAATTGAAGGAAAATAATCTTATTCAAATTCTGTAAACGACATATGGAAGTAGAGGTCAATATCTACAATTTGTGTATTTTGAATTTTCACCTGTGAGGTGGGAAATGTGTTGAAAATGTCTCTGGAAGTTAATCTAAATGCTTCAAAGTGCACCCGAAGTCGCTCGTATTACCTTCAGTTCGACTTCGGGTGACTTCGGATGACTTCTGACGCACTTTGAAGCGGTTTGATCATCTTTCAGTGACATTTTTAACGCATTTCCCACCTCTCGAGTGAAAATCTAAAATATGCAAATTGTAGATAATAATCTCTACTTTCAGATGCCGTTTACAGAATTTGAATACGATTTTCCACTTGCAAGATGTGCCCTTAAATTGTTTATAACGCGATTGTGCAAAAACTACACATCGGACAGAAAACATCTTGCGCACAGTTGAACCACATATTATTATCTATCATTTTCCGCAATATTGTTTGACAAGCTTCAGATTTATTAAAATTATAAATTTTTTAAAAATGGTAAATTTTTCGGGGTTTTCCCGGATTTTCTCAGTGGATAATGCACCGATCCGGTCGTATAGAAATCCATTTTGCAGGTTTTATAAATCTCTACAAAAGTTCCATTGACTGTAAAACGATTACTCGGATAATCTTTGAGATATTTCCAAAAAACCAAAGAAATTTAATTTTTTTTCAATATTGCTTGTTAAAAAAATTCCATATAGCGATTTTGCTAGGGTAATACATGAGGTCTTCATTAAAGAACTATCTTAAAAAAATTAGTATAGGCCATTTGCGTCTTTCGTTTTGTGGGGTAAAAAACCTCTATAGCTTGGTCTAAATTGTAAAACGAATCTGGGACCTTCGAAAAGAAATTACTTCGAAATCGATTACTAACTGACAATTAAAGAGTGAAACTGAGTTTATATTTTAAATGAATATAATAAATAAACAAAATGTTTTATTGAAGGAATGTCTTGTCTGCTTTTCAGTAGCCATGTAATTGGCTTATCAACGCAATCATCGGCATAAAGCTATAATGAGGTTATTATTCAAAATAAATGGCGAACTTAATATTAAAAACAAAAGGTTTTTAATTTGTATTTAAACACCTGGTAAATTGACATGTATACCCATGCATATGATATGTCAGGTTGATAATCAAGCAAACTAATATAAAACGGAACCCGTATGCGACATGTATATACTCAGCTAGAAAATCATAAAATCTGTTTGCATTAATACTTATGATTTCTTGCACTATATGCGAAGTGATGTTTACCATTAACTGTGACACATGTATTCAGAGCCTCAATTACACCAACTACAGCACAACCATGGTACATTAAACTAACGATGCGAACATGAAAAATCGCCTCGACATAAAAACCATATAATTACCCACCTATACCAGAACGTACTTTGGATACGACAAAAAGCGCTTTAATTAAAAGCGCTTCATATCGAAAGTGAAACCTTTCATTATTTTCTCCTCATATCCGGTTTGCTACTATAATTATTTTGTCACCTAACTAAGCGTATAGTTATGACTAGAAGTATATGGCATCATCAGTTCATGTGATAATCATTATATACTCCTACCTCTATTTTGTTATTGAATGGCTCTGAAATTACATCCCATACAAAAATGGCGGGGTTGAATGTGTGTATTCTTTGTTTCATGCCTAATTTGACAATTTCCCTCATATTATATGAACCAGTCAAATGTCATTATTTTCTCAATCTAAACCAATGACAACAAGACTTTCTAAAAAGACTGCTTCCAGCTCGTGGTATTTTCCAATGACATATTACGGCTAGACTCCGATATTTACATTTCGAGGAACGGTCACATTCTAAGCACAATTGTTATTGCCGCTTGTTTCGCGGAAAATATTAGCTAGTCAACCCAAAAGTCGACAAAGCTGAGTTTCTGCTGTTATATACACAATGTATATAAGCAGATAATTGCCGCAAAACAAGCGGCAGTAAAAATTGTGCTTAGAATGTGACTCTGTCTTGACCGCAGCTCGAAATTTAAATAACGGAGTCTAACGGTAATATGTCATTGGTATTTTCAAATCGATGTTTCGAAGATTCCTATGTTCTTTATTTCCATAGTTACAACAATCCTGGTAAATATAGAAACGTCAGATTGACACCTGAAAGACGCCAAATACACAAAATGAACCGTAACCTTCAAACGCGGAATTTTCAAAATACTATCACCTTGCAACTGTGCTGCTGTTTCTATGCAACACAGTTTTCGTGACAGCAAAAATGTATTCCTCAAAAATTCTGTATTTTGTCGAAATATTATTACTGATAATTCTCGAGAAGGCAACTGTAGTTGATACTTCCGATAAGCCTGGCAATCGTTAGCTGTTGGGTGAATGACTGAAATAATTTAACGGGCATTTCCAATAAAATTATCGACCGTTCTTGGAATCGCACGTTAAAAGGCACTGCCCTCGTCATCCCTAACTCTCACAAGTATCCTGAGAGTTGCTCGTGAGAGTACATATGAGCTGTTGAATGAGCAAACTGAGAGAATTAGTTAGAATTTTAGCTCATGGCCTCTAGTAAAAACGAAATGGTATCACCAACACTACTTTTTGAAAAGAAAAACATTGTGATTACTTGAAAAATTTTCAAATGGCATGGGGGTTCAAGTGACACATCGTTGAAAAGAGAATTCAATTCTATTTCCAACCATCTGATTTTTTTTGGATTCCGTTGATTTTTTTTACCATTTGCACTCAAAGTTTCAAGTATAAGTGCGGATCTGGCGTACCCTTATCTCGATAAATTAGAACAGTTTGATTTGTAGCAATGGGACAAAAATGTTTGAATGATATTACCGATACTACTTGTTCAGAGAAGATACATTGGAATTACTTGAAAGACAGCGCTGGGGGCACATCAACATGAAAATTTCGAAAGGAAAATAGATCAAAATTATGAAAATATATCAGAACGAAAATCAAAAAAAATTATATGGCTGGGAAGAGAATTAAATTGTCTTTTCAACGATGTATAATTTGACCCCTCATGTAATTTGAAATTTTCAAACTGATGTGCTCCCCAGCGCCCCCAATCGAGCGATCAAAATGTCTTTCATTTCAAATATCAGTGATACCATTCAAATTGATTCTTGTTTCATGTGTGTACGTCAAACCGTTCAATAGTTATTAACACGGAGGGGCTAAAAAAAGCCGCACTGTATATATATATATATATATATATATATATATATATATACATATATATATATATATATATATATATATTCCTTAGGTCTTTTCAGTCAGAAACTTTCTCCAAAGATATGTACTATTTGGAGGGCACGTCAGTATGATTTCCGCAAGTGCGGGTGTTTATTGGGTCCGAGAATCATGTGTTTCTCCAAAAATGTTCGGTGCAGGTTTAAGAAGACTCCCAGTTCAGAAGTGCATGAGAGTTCAGATTCAATTCATGCAAATATTATACAAGGAAGGAAGTGATTCCCAAACTGGATGATTTTTCAGAATTGCTATGTAAGCCATTTCTCAGTCCCCTTGTCAAGAATCCCCAAAGTTTAAACAAGGTATTTTCAGCTTTAAAAAATGCACTCCATATAATAGAGACAATGACATGAAGAAATGTTTGTGTGTTTGTGAAATATTTACACTTACTAATAATTACTTGAGAATGGTGTAAAACCAGTCGTAATTAACAAAGTCTTATTGGAAAGTAGACAAAATTTATTATTTATCTTCTACTTCAACATGAATTTCCACAAAATAAATTAGCCAGTGAAAAGCAGACTCAACAAATTTCAGAAAACCCCTCAATTTTGTCCAAAGATTCTCTTATACTTACAGTTCACGAGTGGGGGACTAGCTAAACCCGGTCGAGGTAGTTTGAGCGACTGGTACAAAAATTAGACGACTTTCGAAAGTTTTTCAGTAAAGCGGCCGTTTATATATTTTAAACTATATCATTATTGTTACTGGAGAATCACAAAGGCAGGCAGTTAAGGCGGTTGTAACGTCACGGCAAAGGCCTTTTAAAATTGAAAAAAAAGTAAATTTAAAAAATATTTCAGTAAATCTTAAATTGGAATATGTTATTCTCAGTATTATCTCATACAACGGTATGACCCCATACAATGGTATTACTATCTTGTATTCAGCAAGGCAGACATTGTCTCCGGTTGTAAAAATCTGGCAGACAGATAAACTTAAACATGTATAGTGTACAGTACTTACTTTTATATCAATTGAATCTGGATGTCCTTGAATTTACTATTATTATTATAAAAACTGAAAGTTATTAATTATTCGACAAATTTATCGTTGTATGCTGAATGAGGGGAACAACTAGAAATTATAAAAATTACCTATAAATATCAGGGTGTAATGACATTATCTTAAGTATAAGTATTATTTTTATTCATTTTTTCCATATAATTGAAAAAAACAAAAATTGCAATGTTTTATGCATTAAAAAATATATATTGTCACTTATATTGATTATAATAGAGCCCCGTCAGCATCATCAGGATCATCTTCCTCGACGCTAGAAAAGTGTTCGTCATCCTCCGTGTTCATATCAGTATGTGTAATCATACAATTTATATTTGTAATACGAAGTATTTTCAGAATAGTATTCATTGTAATGTAATTACCTGGAGAATCTTTCACCAAATTGCTGACAAGATCTGGAAATTGATCTCCCACCATCCATTTAAAAACGAAATAACTTTCTTCCTCTATCCAGTTCTATCCTGTTCCAGTGGGCTCAATGTGGTGGGCTCTACTTTGAAAAAATTTTTTCATATACCAGAAATGTGATGAGCTCTCAAGAACTACTAGTATAGCACGATTTTGCAAGGTGGAATAGAGGTCGCGTCGAAATTTCTAACTTTTTTGCAGAAGCTTTCATTAACATCAGTTAACTTCGTAGCTGAAAAGCTCAGTTAGTTTCCATGCATTTACTGGATGTGATTTTAATCCTTGTTTTTTCAATAAGGGGGGAAAAAGACCATTAACCTTGTTGAAGAAAAATATTCCATTTCCACAAGCCTTTGCAGCTCTTGGTGACGTTATTTATTACAATACAAATATTTACTTGTCAAATGTATGGCGCTAAAAAATTTCAGCTATTCGTCAGTAGCTACAAAGTTACTGATGTTAATGAAAGCTTCTGCAAAAAAGTTAGAAATTTCGACGCGAGTTCTATTCCACCTTGCAAAATCGAGCTATACCAGCAGTTCCTGAGAGCTCATTATATTTCTAGTATATGAAAAAATGCTTACAAAGAAGAGCCCACCACATTGAGCCCACTGGAACATGGTTGGATAGAGGAAGAAGGTTCTTTCGTTTTTAAATGGTTTGTAGGAGATCAACTTCCAGATCTTGTCAGCGATTTGGTGAAAGATTCTCAATCAATAAATTCTATTCTACAAATACTTCGATTTAAAAATACAAATTTTATGAAAGATAAAGAACACTATCGACGACGAAGATGATCCTGATGATACTGATGAGGCTCTATTGTAATCAATATAAGTGACAATATATATTTTTTCAATGCATACACAGAGAAAAAGGAATGTTTCAATGTAGTATTTCGATTTAGTTGAAAAATAAATACTTGGTTTGAGTAATATTCAATTTACTCAAACATCATTATATTGGATGAAATACATCGGTTTATTCCACCCAAATAATAGGTTTATTTGAATGTATTCAATAAAATTACATAAATCAATGCAAATATTTGATAAAGTCAAACGTGTCTCACTCGAGATAAACAAGAATTTGAATTACTTGATATTAAAAAATATTAACTTTTTTTGTAATGTGATTACATATTATTTGATGCTTGATTCCTATGGAGACAGAGAAAGGGAATTTCCATTACTTAAATCAATGCAAATATATGGAACGTGTATCACCTGTGATAAACAAGAATTTGAAAAAAGGGAAAGGAAATTTCCATCATGACCATGACCAAAGGAAATAGAAAAAAAGGTTTCCACACTCATTTTTGGTTTCGTTTCCTCAAATATTTCCAGCAAGTGAAAAATATGAGGCAAACTACTTCCCTGGCTATTACCACAATGGTAATTGAACTAAATCTGATAGAAAATTGTGCAACTTTCCTCCAAAAGGACCCAACTGCAAGTGCTTATTGTATTTAAACAGTAAATTATCCTTCATTTGGCTGCCGACATATTTCGATGTTATTGTTTGTCGTCAGTGCTATGGCATGTCAGACAACACTGAAGATATCCTCTGTCTCTGCACAACGAATCATAATCTGTTTATTTTATTTTTTTCACAATTGAAGTCACGTCTTTATTTGTAAAGAAAACATACTGAAGGGGAGATTATTATTTATTAGGCAGGGACAAGACGACTCTAATGTTGACCGATCTCCCTGTCGCTGACGAGAGGCAAGAGCCTCGAAACATGTCTGCAGGTGGTCATCCCCTGTCAAATTTAGAAAAATATACAATAAGCCATTGCAGTTGGGTTTTCTTCGAGGAACGTTTCAGATATTCCTGTCAGATGTAGTTCAATTTCCCTTGTGGAATTAGCCAGGAAGTTGTTTCTGTAAGATGTTCACTTTGTATATTCCACTTTATGGAAATATTTGGAGAGGTTATACTTCGACATTGTTATTTCAAATAAAAATAAACTTTATTGAATAATACTAAATAACACAACTAGAGTGTATATTGTTTGATGCCCAATTTGTATATAAGAGATCGTAAGCACTTAGGTTACAGATGTGATTGGTCATTGGAAATAGAATTTAAAAAACCGCTTGTAACTTACTCTCTTGTGAATACTTCAACAACATTTTAAAAAGATTGCACGTCAATAATTATATTTTAATTTGAGAAACTCAAATATACAATAAATGTTTTTTAAAAAGTAGATTTTTTATTTTTCGTATTTTTCAAAAAATTCTGAGGATGTATGACATTATCTCAGAGTACGTTATTGACCTCTAAATAGCAATATATCAATATATTGTATTTAACCCGATTTCCGTTCGAAGTAAAATATTGGTAATTCTAATCATATCAATGTATTTTGAATGAATTGTTTATTTATTCTACATGATTTTGTAACCCCTCAAATATTGGGCTATAGTTCAGGAACATGTTTTATTAGTAAAAATAACGCTGGAGTTCTTTTTAATTTTCCCCTTTCGAGTTATTTTCTACTAGAAAATGAGTCATCAAAGCTTTTTATAATAATACCTTTCTAATTATTCCATAAAAGTGGATGGAATTGTTTGGAAGTTTTTATCAACAATTTGCCTCAATTACCGCACTATTCAGGGGCAAATAACACCGAAACAAGTGCCAACGATAAAAAATAAAAAGGAACTTCTAGTGGTATTTTTACTAAAAATCCATGTTTCTGAAATATTTCCAATATTTATGGGTAGCTCTGAATACTATGAATTTCAAACAAATATTGATGGACGCGTCTTCAGATCAAACAATATGTTTTCTCAATTCAAAACAATATTTGTTTCCTACAAGTATTTCATATACTTTAACTGGTTCTATCAATTCTCAATACACCAAATTACTTATTTGGTATCAAGGAACAACACTCTGAATTCAATACTATATATTCTGAAAATAAATGAATATAGAAAGAAAACAATACATTTTTATGACACATTATCGGTCATGGCTTTGAACCAAAGTATATGTTTCCTCAACTAAAATAAATATTTTTTTCATTTTAGTGACTCACATTCTGTAGTCCAATATTTCATATTCTTGAACCAATTCTCTCAATTCTGATCTTACCTAATTATTCATTTGATTCGAAATAACACAATTTTTCATTCAAAACTATATATCTTCAGATGAAATAAATAAAAAGCAACAATATTAAAGCATTGTGATTTTTGCATCAAACAAAACAAAAGAATTGGCTGAAAGAAATTTAACACTCGACTTTATCCAATGTTTTCTTTATAGCAAAAAAATATTTGCATTGAAAGTTAAATAAACCTCCGTTTTCTTCGAAATAATAAGTTTATTTCACCATATTGAAACAACAAATTTGTTTGGCTGAAATATATTTTGCTTGATTCAATATGTAATTATTTTTTTTCTGTGTAAAATATTGCAATTTTTGTTTATTAAATCATATGGAAAAAATCAATAAAAATACTACTTATGCTTATGATAATGTCATTACACCCTGATATGTCTAGGTGATTTTTTATAATTTCTAATTGTTCCCCTCATTCAGAATACAATAGATACAAAGAACAATCTTTTACAGAGTTGAAAATAATAAAATTCGCTACTGGCGATGTTACAACCAAATCTTGCGACACAGCTACAACAAGACTGCGATGATGAAGAACTGTATAATTTCATAAAACATATTTCGTTCATGTTATCGTTCTTTTGATCATCAGCTATTCATTTTTGAAATAATAATTATTTTTGAATAAATCTTGTTCAATCAAAATGTGGTTCGATTAACTGCTTTTTCGCTCGATTTATTATTTGATCAATTGAATATCGATCAAATACATTTCAATCAAAAGATTTCGATCAGATCTCCGACAACCGAATGAAAGTTGGACTTTCCTCAAACCAAACGTTTCATTAAAATGTAACCTTCCCATGCCTTCAATAAGGTTCCATCTATTTTTTCTCATAATCATTAATGTTTTCACTTTTTCTTCGGGTTCTCACGATGTGTCTTCATAAATATTCCAAGAAACCTTTCGGGAAGTCGAAGAAAAAATTCGATCTAAAATTTATGTGATGTATAAAAATAGTGAATTTATTCCTTATTATTCTCACTAATTGGTTATTAGTATCTGATGAGTAAATGATTTACTGCATGATCGTAATCAGTGCTGTAATTGTCATAATTAGGTTATTTAGTGTGCAGAGTGCTATAGGTTGCAACCATTAGGGTAATTATCAGAATGTTATTCATCGTCTCTTGACTATAACAGAATAATTTGAATGCAAATTTTATTTTTTGAAGGAATTATAACCTTCTATAGTCTTTACGAACTCAATTGAGACAGCCAAACCAAGCGATCATATATACGAGGTTATATCTATACACAAAGTGCCGTTGATAATTTGCATTGGCATAAATAACACGTTATTATCTAACGCTCCTCATCTAAACTCGATTGGAAGTCCTCGTAGAGATGATCTTGAAAAAAAAATGTTATTTCCGTCAACCGATTGCACCCCTACGCGCAATCATCGGAAGTCTTCGAGAGACTTGTGTGAGCTAGGGAAGACGCAGCCCTTACCTTTTAACGTGTGATGCCATGCACGAGACCGATGACCATGCGAGGCTTTGAACACTCGACCCTTCGCTCCAAAGGCGAACGTTCTACCAGCACGGCCACCACGGCTGTCACATACAAGGGGAGGGCGAAATACCAAAAGAAAGCCTTTGATTGGCCTTTGTCAAACTCTAATTAGTCAGAGACTGAACTTCTTTGACCTGCCGCTGCCGAAGTCCAATCAGTTTCTATTTGCTAGAGGATTTATTTACTAGACAGTGCAGTGCAACTAGGCTCAGAGTTCAGACGCATATTTACATATATCGTTATTTAGTTGTCTTAAATAGATTGATTTTCTGTGCGGTATGGCATTCTGGAGACCTTTGTTGATGTCGTTGAAACAGAAGATTTTAATGCTAATTCAGAACCGCTCCAAGTGGAAGTTAATTCAGAACCGCTCCAAGTGGAAGTTGATTCAGAACGTCTCCAAGTAGGAGCTGATCTAGAGACGCAACATATGGAATTATTTAATAAAACCTTACACATTCAAACTCAAAGGGTTATTATGAATATGTATTCGCTTTTGAAATATGACAATAGTAGTGGTTTTTCAGACAATCAAATTGTGAAAAGGATAGGCGAGTTAACCAAAAACACACACAGCTACTGTGTTTAGAGTAATTCAAGCAGGAGACGTTGTCGACCATTCTAGCAAATGAAAGAGAGACGGACAGAAACTCAAGAAACTTGATTCAGCTTACAAAGAACACATTTGCAGATGTGTGTATACGTTTTATCAAGAAAATAAAGTGCTGACATTAGAAATGATTCATGATAAATTCTCTTCTGGTTTCACGAGCTGATGTTAGGATAATAAAATTATGTTATTCATCGCCTTTCGAATTTTACAGAATGCATTGATTCACTTTGTTAGGAAATTATAACCTTCTACAGTCTTGTAAACGCAGTAACTTGAGACGTGAAATGCCATTATATATACCGGGTATCCGCGTAAAGTGGCTCGCCATAATAACTTTTTTTTTGGTAGATAATGGAATGAAATTTGTAGGTTCTGTGTTTTTTGACAACTAACAAAGTTTCTTGCAACTTCCGGTTTAACCAGAAGTGACATACATACCCGGTATATTTTTACTTCTTTTGTTTCCATATGAAATATTGAATCCAACCATGTATCACTTGTCACTTTTTGTAACGAAACTTATTTAATATTTTGAAGTACATTTTTTATTTCAGGAATATGGATACTTTCAAATCGCTAATTTCAGTAAGTAATAAAATTTTGAGAAAATTACAATTTTACTGTTTTAGGTCAAAATGTATCTGCTACGTAAAATTTAATTTTTGAATTTTGTAGTACTAATTTTTTCAAATGGCAACATGCTTGGAAAAAAGCACGTTATGAAAATTGATTTGACTCAAATAAACTTTCGTTTAAAAACTTTGAAAGATTACATTGAATATATCTCAAAATGAACTATCATTCGAAATTAAATAAGACATAAATGCATAGAGTATTAACCTGTAACCACCAAAGCTGATATATCAAAATCATTACCAAAATCTATTTAAAGACATGGTTTTTAAACAATAATGTACAAAATATTTACTCAATTTACTTTTGAAGAAGCGAGGTAAAATGAGATTTGGACCTCCTTAATGATTTTGTTTATCAATTGTGTTGGTCACAGGTTACTCAATGCATTTTAATCTCATTTTGTTAACAAAAGATGCTTTGAAAGATCTAACGTAATTTATCATGGTTTTGACGAAAGTTTCTTTTAAACGTAACAGTGTCCGGTATCAAATCAATCAGAATAGAATGATCTTTCTTGCTAACCTGAATATCCACCATTTTGCCATTTAAAAAAAAATCAGAAATTTCAATCAAAAATCAAATGACCCCGCACATTTCTTATTGGAAATGGCTTTCCGTGAATTTGGCTGAATTTTTGTTATGTTGTAGTTCTTGATGAGCTGATCAAAAGTGTCCGTAGCCACAAAGTTCAAAATGGGCAGTTTTCGAGATAGGGAGCTTTCAAAGTGAATTTTTTCTATACATTTTGTGGTATTTTCCCACCAATCAGAGAGCTCTCATTTGTTGTTGGGTCGAAATTTGAATGTTCGGTGCTCAGAACCCGACTGAGAAATGATCTTTCTCAGTTACATTAGGCACCACCATCAAAAACTTTTTATACACTGCTCCACACTGGCTGTGAAATGTGGTAATAATTCCTAGATCTTCCTTATCTTTTCCAAAATGTTCATAATGGCGCTCAGCGAGCTTTAAGGGGGGAAATCGGAAAAATCATAATCATGTTTTTTCATAGATAACAATTGTGATCACTATTGATGTCATTTACTTATGATATGTGATTTATTTCTCAGAAATCTCGATAATCTGACAATATTGTGCCAAGACATTTTCCTCAGGGTGGCTCGAAATGGATGATAGCATCTTACAGCCAAACGTGATCCGTGAAAATGTCTGCATCTTTGATGCCTGGTAGTACTTTCCAGGTAGAATAGGGAGGTTCAGGTTTTGGAAGCAAACTATGAATGGAACTTTCGATATTTACCCCCGAACTCTTGAAAATACAATTTTTTTTCATAAATGTTGCATTAAAGTTTACACTTGTAAATGTGTATCAACTCATATGATCGTTTGCACAATGAATAAATAGATCCATCAAAAACGATGTAATAGAAGGAGTAACATTCATAATATTCTTGCGAGCTAGGTTAGGTCGTTCAGGTCAGATCAGACTAATAAAATATTACCTTTAAAATGAATTTTTCTTCAACTTCCAAGCTCTCATCTTGCGAGCTAGGTTGGTTCGTTCTGGTTAGATCAGACTAATAATTGGACGGGATAATTCTGCATAAGGTTATTATTATCTAAGGATATTATTGGACGGAGAATTATTGGCAGGATATTTTTGACAGGATATTTCTGAGCAGGATATTTAGTTGTACTCGTAGACCCTCAATAACTTGGTTTTCTATTTCGTACAAAAAAGTGTTTCACTTCCCGTCAGTGGATTATGATTTACAAGTCACATATGCACAGATCCGACTTGTCCTGGAAAACTGTTCCCGTAAATGGAGTGCAGCCCCTAAACAAACACACACTGAAACTTTCAGATTCTGTCCAAAAAAGAGCCATTTGTCTTGTCGGTGATGCTGAGCTTACAAGGTCACTCACTTCTCTGGAACATTGCGGAAAGGTTGGCGATCTGTCTTTGTATACAGATATTTTCATGGACAATTCTCTCCTGAAATAAAATCAATCGTTCCACCGTTAGCAGTCCCGTCGAGACTGACCCGTCGAGGTCAGACGTCACATCCCTTTATCGTCTCTTTGGAGAAATGCTGAGCATCTCTTTCCCAGGGATCGTTCTTCCAACGAACGGCAAATCCTTGGAACTCACTGCCTCGGGGGCATACTGCCTGCAGAACTTCAAAAAGGACACCACTTCCTACCTACCCTCCCTCTTCCTCGGCTCTCACGATGTTCTTTGAACATGACAGGATTTTTCTCTTCGTGAGAACCAAAACGTAAAAAAACATTTCGAATGAAGGAATATTTTGAACCCTTGGTATGATCACAATTCAATCACCCAAAACTAGTAGTAGACCCCGCTAACTCCTTATGGAATTTGGATCCCGGTGGATTTTTCGAATTTTTGGTATGATGTAGTCCATGTAATTTTCAACCAATGTTACCAGTGCGCCAACCCAAAAAAATGAACAGTTTTGCTGCTAGGGGGCGTTGAAATCACCCCTTGCGCAGATTAGACTATTTATTTTTGAACCCGGTAACAATATTTTCACTTGTTTCATTGTTGCTAATGTTGTTCAATATTGTGCTGTTTCATAAAAACAATTCTTACCCCCTCCCCCTTTCCCCCAACTCCTATTACGAAACGCAAAAAAAATATTTCTCGAGTGCCTTCAAATGTATCGTCGAATGTTTAAATATGCCTAACTAAGGGAAATAACAACATTTTATGATTATCCCCCACCCCCCAAATGACACAAAACGAAAAATTATTTTGAATAGAAATAAATCGGGTAACAAACCACAAAAATGAATAGTTTTGATGCTAGGGGGCGTTGAAATCATACCTTGCTCAGAATAGAATATTCATTATTATAGGCGGAAACAATATCTCTACGTATTTTTGTTTTATTTAATGCCGAACAATTGTGTAAATTTTTATAAATTGAAAATCTGAAACCCCCCTTACCCCCAACCACTATTTCAAAACACGAAAAAAATTAATTCAGGCACCACCTCAAATTCATGGATGTCTAATTTTTATTTATTTTCAAGATATTCGCATAATTAATTGATATTCAAAAAATGAACTACGCCCTACTAAGAAGTCAGCGAAATCCTCCAATATTTTTCTGAAGGGAGGTAAAGGTGAAACAACTTTACGATTTCCTTAATTTGAGCTGATTAAAACATTTAATTTGATAAAGCATATACAAGTAGTCGGGAATTAATTTTTTTCGTCTTATAAAATAAGGGTAGGGTGTAAGGGGGAGGCTTTAGATTTTCAATTTATAAAAAATTACACAATTGATCAGCATAATCTAAACTTAAATACGTAGAGCTATTATTTCCGCCTATAATAATGAATAGTCTATTCTGAGCAAGGTATGATTTCAACGCCCCCTAGCATCAAAACTATTCATTTTTGGCGTTTGTCACCCAATTTATTTCTATTCAAAATAACTGGATCATATCCAAAATTCAGAAAAATCCACCGACATTTTTTCGTTTTGTGTCATTTGAGGGGTGGGGGATAATCATAAAAAATTGCTATTCCCCTTATTTAGGTATATTTAAACATTCGACGATTTATTCAAAGGCACTCGAGAAATATTTTTTTTGCGTTTCGTAATAGGAGTTGGGGGTGAAAGGGGAGGGGGTAAGTATTTCTTTTATAAAACAGCACAATATTGTGCAACATTAGCAACAATGAAACAAGTAAAAATGAATATCATTTTTTACTTTCCTATTACTTGTATCATTCAAGTTAATGTCAATCATACACCGATCCACAAAAGTGTTCTAAACTCTGTACTGTTAACATTCATCAAAATATTCCTAGATTGACCGATTCGATAACGTTTGTGTACGTCGTATGCCAATTTGTCGAAAGAAGAAAGGCCCATGTCAGACACATGCTGACAACCAAACAAAAGTAATCGATTCAAGAACAGATTTTTGTTTTCGCATTACATGGTTTTGAACGGCACCGTGATGGCCTCTGGGTATATTATTTGATGTACATCATTTTCTAGACTGATTAGTTATTGGACAGGTAATGCATGAAATGACAAAAGTGAAAATGATACGGTGCATGGAATATTTGTTTGTTTGAATGTTTTAGACGATGTAGTAACTTACTATTACTATTACTTATATTTCGGACGTCCATCATGTTAATGGTTGAATGATTTCTATCTCTTTCAAATTTTTTCACAACATTTCAATTGCTTGAATCCGCATTCGTCTTCTGGTGAATAGTGACAAAATCAGATGCTACGCGACCTTTTATAGGTCTATAATTAAAGTGTAATTACGGTGTAATTACGCGCGGTCCTGTGGCGCGCGTGGTTTCGTGCTTTTTCTCCCTCCAAAACGGTCCATGAGCGGTTTCCATACGTTTTTAATTTCCACGCTTGGTTGACTGAAGGCACCATTGGCTTCTATGTAGGTGGTTTCCATAAATTTCCGTTTGATCCAATGTTCCTCTCTATGAAGAACACTAGCTTCGTCCCAGAGAATTCGGTGGTGTTTTGTCCAGGCGTGGTCAGCAATTCCTGATTTTGATGTTTCCCCTCGTTGAGTCCACTTTTTGTGTTCGGCTATTCTTACTGATAATGGCCTCTTGGTGTCTACGATTTACAAAGTCCCATGTGAATGTGGAGATTCCTATATCGGAGAGACCAAGAGGCCATTATCAGTGAGAATAGCCGAACACAAAAAGTGGACTCGACGAGGGGAAACATCAAAATCGGGAATTGATGACCACGCCTGGACAAAACACCACCGAATTCTCCGGGACGAAGCTAGTGTTCTTCATAGAGAGGAACATTGGTTCAAACAGAAATTTATGGAAACCACCTACATTGAAGCCAATGGTGCCTTCAGACAACCAAGCGTGGAAATTAAAAACGTATGGAAACCGTTCATGGACCGTTTTGGAGGGAGAAAAAGCGCGAAACCACGCGCTCCACAAGACCGCGCGTAATTACACTTTAATTATAGACCTATAAAAGGTCGCGTAGCATCTGATTTTGTCACTATTCACCAGAAGACGATTGCGGATTCAAGAAATTGAAACGTTGTGAAAAAATTTGAAAGAGATAGAAATCTTTCAACCATTAAGATGATGGACGTCCGAAATATAAGTAATCGAATATTTGTTTGATCAGTTTATTTGCTATCAATAAATAGACTGGGAGATGGTGACAGATTTTAGGTGACGATTTTCTTGTTTATGCCTCTGAGACGACTGAAAGATATAAATATATTGACAAAAATTATGAAAAATTTGAGCGGTTGCCGCGTTGGTTTGATATAAAAAATTCAATTTTCATTTGAACAAAAAACATGTGTTTTTGGGATGATTTTATCGCCGCTGCCATGTACATCAACAGCATGTTAAGGTAGACACTAGCAGCGAAAAATTATAGGCATGAGGGTTGCATGTGGCCAAAGGGTACCAATGATGACGCGAACATGTGAATAAAAATTAAAATTTTTGGTGATTTTCTCGTTGCTGCCAATTGAAAGAATGGAAGTTTCCATCATGAATGTCCCATAAAAAAAAATTGGCATAAGGTTTGCGGATGTCGAAGTGAGATTAAGTGCCGGAAAATTTTATGAAATTTGAAACAATTTTATGATGACATCATTTCTTATGCCTTTGACACTGTATGAAGTTTATGATGAATTATTTATTATGTAAAATTTGTACTATTTTTCATTCAGAAAACCTAGATCTTTGTATTAAAATGTATTATACTTACTACTACTTCGAAAATTCAGGCACTCAAAAAGTCAGGCACTCTACTAAAAAACTTATCAAATACATTGACAATAATAATGGGCTTGACAGTCGCTATAAACTGGCAGTCAACAAAAAAGCATTTCAAGCGTCATATTTTTGTGTACGTAATTCCATTTGAAAATGGACAACTCAGAAGACTTTGAAGATCTTCCTCCAGTTAGAGAGGCGACCAATACCTTAGATCCGCAGAAGTCAGAAGAGAGGTACAAAATTTTCTTTCGAGTATTCGAGGACTGGTGCAACCAAACAAAAGTATCCACCATAAAAGAAAAGGTTATATTAGCGTATTTCCACAAGTGATCACAAACATCGACTCTATGGTCTAAATACTCCATCCTAAAGCTTCATTAAACTGGAGAAGGATATCGTCATCAGTAAATATTATAAATTAACATCTTACTCAAAGCGAGTCAACGATCCATGGTTTTAGAACAAAAAGACGCCGAAAATTTCATCTTTAATGCTCCAGATAACATATATTTAATGACCAAAGTAGCCACTATCTTTGGATTATCTGGAGCTTGTCGTAGTGAGGAGCTACTGAAGCTGACAACCGATGGTATAGAAGACAATGGCAACATTCTGATAGTTACAATACCTTGTACAAAAACCAACAAGCCCCGAAAATTTGTTGTTTGCGATTCGGGAGAGAACAAACCAAGCTACATGAACTTGTATCAAAAATATAAAGCGCTTCGACCTAAGAACTGTCTAAATAAAAGATTTTTTATTTATATCATAAAAACGGGAAGTGTACAAGCCAAAGCGTTGGAATTAATACATTCGGAAATGTTTTGCAAAATTGCGGGTTATCTTGGGTTGAAAAATCCAGAGTTATACACAGGGCACTGCTTCCGGTGTTACGGTTCAAAATCAAATTTTAACATCGGTTTGCAGATGAGACTATTCTCTTACCTGATATTGTGTAAGATCCTGAAACCTTGCTATCGATTCTACATTTTATTTTGATGAACATTCGTCTATGATATAAATTTGACCACTGAATCTCTTTCTGTTTTTTATTATTGGTACCTTCGATTGTGTATGTGTTCTGGGCATTTTCATCTTATTATTGTTTAAGTGAAATAAATCATTTCGTCACATTATAATGTTTTCATCTTGATATAACGTTCAAAATGTAAGTAATTATTTGCTACGAGATTTGTGAGGTTATTATTTTCTGACCGTAGTTAGATTGAACATTTGAGCGAGTTGTTTCTGTCAGTAGTTCAGTTCAATACTTGAGATTTTGTTCGTGAAGTAGGCGTTTAGTTGAGCTGATGTCTCTTGCGCTTTAGTGACGTCATTCATTGGTTTGTTGGTTGCAAAACATTATTCGCATGGAGGGTGACTTATAGTTGATTTGATTTTGATCCTACTATTTCATCTGACTTTTACTAACTATTACACAACTACGTTGCCAATAATAGTTGTTGGAAATCAGTTTTGCACGAACTGTAATACGACGATTAGTTAGAATTTACCCACGAAGACGAAAGTGTTGGATCTTCAAGTTGTACCAAGCTCTTGGCTGGCCCTGTATTATCGATCTAACAGTCAATTCCATCCACCTCAGGATACTGCAAGTCTTGGAGGGACAAGAGGAACCATCTATCGGTAGTCTGAGCAGGTGAAATTGGTGTACCTTTCAGTTGAACCAAGCTTTCCGTATTTGTACCTTCGGTACGGGTATAACAACCTGTTCCATCCACCTCAGGACATTGGGAGTCTTGTAGGGACAAGAGGGACAATCCATCAGTAGTCTGAGCAGGCGAGGGTGTTGGATTTTCAAGTTGAACCAAACTACCTGTATTCTGCCATCTATACTTGTCAAGCAGTTATTTTCATCCACCTCAGGACACTTGAAAGTCTTGGAGGTACAGGAGGGACCGTTCACTAGTAGTCTGCAGTGGTGAACGAACCGAGAGACTGGAGTCTTCGAGTTACCCGTCCCTAGGTTGTTGACAAGAGGACGAAGGGATCAGTACGTTGTTAGTAGCTGCTGAGAGGGCGAAAGTGTTGGACCTTCCAGTTGTACCAAGACCATAGGTACCCTGAGCCACTTAGCCGAAGGAGTACAGACTGGTGTAACTATAGCAATTTTACCGTTCAACTTTTCAACATATATTTTCCAAATTTACAAAACCTCTCTTGGCCTTTATCCATTTCAATAACAACATTCGTTCCTACTTATTCCTTGGTATTGGCTGTAATGACAATTCAACTATTTAACATATAATATTCAAAATTTACGGAACCTCTTTTGGCATAAATTATTTTCTATATCAACATTTTTTCACACTTATTTTATTGTATTGGGTTTGGTCAGCAGTGGAGAAGCACACGGATAGAGCTCATTTTGTATATTATTTTCTAAATTTCCAGAACCTGTCTTGGCCTAAATTCATTTACTATTAATTTTTTTAGTTGATTCATTATTTAATCCAGATTTCCATTGGATTTTTTTCATTCATTGTTTTCCGAGGGTACTTCATGAAGGTATTTACCCAATCATAATTGTTATTATCAATAACAAGGGTTTCATTATGTTTATTTTTAATATTGAACTTCAGGGCAATATTTCACTACTATAATTATTACTATTATTTTTAATTGAAGAATAAAGATGATTCCAAGACACCGTGGATCCTAACTCATTATTCAACGGCACTCAGCCAATCACAGTTTCAGAAATTTCAGAATCCACGGGAACTGAGAGGTTCAACAAACAAATTTCTCAGATGTCTTTGCTTGATTGAACTTTTGTCACAGCTTGGCATCCGCGAATGTTAGATTGACTATTTTCTTAGTTTTAACTTTGATCTGTGTGACAAGTACCTAATATAAAAATTAATGGAGCGGATTAGGAAAGCAGTGGTAGTGAGGAAGATGAAATCTATCTTGCAACAAAGGTATGTCAAACAATTTTTAATTGAACGTTCCACACTCAGTTCTTGGTCAGAGTTTCTCTAGTAGGTATTTCATTCACAAATTTTCGAGTGACTGTTATAGCTCAGTTGGTAGAAGCGTGTACATGAAGTAAATGCATAACGAAGGTAGTTATATAGGTGCGAGTTCGAATCTTACGCTTGGAAGTTTTTTTTTAAAATTATTTTCAATTAAGGCATTTATTCATTCATGAATGAACACCGATTATTCATGTATAATTGTTATTCTACCTTATATTACTTTATAATATATACCTACTTATTTTCATAAATAATATTTAGATTTCATTAAAACTCTGACAATCGTATAGTCGTAGAGAAAGTATAGTCTTCTACTCGCCTATAATAGCTATTATTTTCTCGGATTATCCTCGAGAATTATAGCAATCATTATACGGTCGTTGAAGAATATGCTATTCTCTAGATTGGACTTTGAGTTCCATTTAACTAGTACTTTCCAGGTGTTCACCTTCTCACTTGTCAGCCTTTTGTGATCACAACGAGAGCTCCGAAGTCATCGAGACAAAACCGTATAAGGTACTCACTTATTTAAACGATTTTTCTGTATCCATCATACGGATTATTAGAGGTTTGTAAACTGCGAGCGTTTGGCATTTCATTCATCTCCTAACCCGAATACTAACACAAGGTAGTCGTCATACTACATACCACCAGTGCTTTTACTATTTAATATGATTATAAATTCCATTTAGAAATCTCCTTAGAGATCTGAGCAGTTTGTGTTTTGGGCTGGCTTCTTCAACTCACTGACGCGGTATAAATTTTAAAAAGAACCCATGGCATCCGAATTGAGTTAGTCGGTGACTGATATGTTTCAAATTGCTTTCTGATGGTATTTATTATCATTATTATTATACTACTTCTTTTTTTTTATAAAGAAGCGTAGCACCGGAGGTCATCGGTAACCCTTTTGGCAAACTCTAGATGCAATATAACAAACATTAATAGACACGGTGGATGGAAATCAACCAGTGTTGCCGAATCGTATATTGAGAAATCCCTAGAAAATAAACGGAAAATCGCCGAGAATATTTTTAAAACGCCTTCCAATGCAGTAGCGACGTCGAAGATGCAAGAATCTTCCTGTTCACAATCGTTTCCATTTGAAAAACCGTCCTCCATAGCACACAAGTTGCATTTTCAACAGGTGAGCCGGTTGCTATACTATACTTTTCCGCACTAGTGCTGAAAAGTTACTTTCCTGCACGATTTTTGTATTATTGAAAATTAATTTATGTCATTTTGTAGCATTATTATAAAATCTTGTTTATTAAAAACTTTTTTTTTCATAAATAAGATGGACAAAAACACTCGTAGGAAAAACAGTGTACCTAACTCTTGCGGAAAATGTGTTTTCCACCCTTGACGGCTTGCCCGAACGAAGCGTCGTTCGTGCAACTGCCGTCGCGTGCGGAAAAGTACTACTTTCCGCACTTGTTAGGTAAATAACTATTGATGTCAGATCAGAATCCCCAAAATATTCGAATAAATGCTCTCTATATTGTTTTCCAACTCATTTTCATTTCGTGAGAATAAAGTCCCTTGATTTTATATTATCCTGGATGTCACACCATACATTCAGTTCCTCAATAATCTTAACCAGAACCCAGTGAATACTGAAACGTAAAATGTTAAAATTTGCTACTTCTTTGAAAAGAAAAACGTGCTGATGTATCAAACGTTGACATAGATTGTACCACTTGATAATGCCAGTGTACGCTGTTTACCAATTTGTCAAAAACAGGAAATCCTTCATCAGGGTCTTGTCGACAGCCCGAAACAAAAGTATTCGATTGAACTGAAGATACGAAGTCATTGTTTTTTGAAATATACTATATTTTAAGATCTTGATATTATCTCTCAAGCCGTTTAATATCTATAATGAAACATATTTTTGTGTTAGGCTTCTTTATGTGTCAATAATTTATTCTTATCCAATTGTTCTTTGATCTCTGATCTCAGATATAGATGTTACATTGACAATAGTGTGTTTTTAAGTGTTCAAAGTGGCATCGATTTCTATGACCATTAGGCAATATACAGGGTGTTTCTTAAGTACGTGTAGAAAATTTAGGAGCGTGTTGCTGACATCAAAATATGAAGAAAAGTTCCTATAAATATGTGTCCGCAAGTTATTCGTCTCCGAGATACAGAGTGTCAAAGTTGAATTCTTATTTTTATTTTTTGTTAATAATTTCAAAATAATTTTGATATTTCGGTAAAGTTTGGTATCTGGGATAATCGATGCTAGTGATTTTGAATGACAAGATTTTTAAATTTAAAATAAATTCAATTAGAAATTAGTTTTTTCACAATCAACATAAAATTTGATTTTGTCATAGAAAAATCATTCCAGATACCAAACTTTACTCGTATATCACAAATATTTTGGAATTTATTCACAAAAAAGCAAATATAAGAATTATACTTTGACACTCTGTACCTTAGAAACGAATAACTTGCGAACATGTGTTTATGGGAACTCTTTTCCTTATTTCAACGTCAGCAACATGCTCCTAAAGTTTCTACTCGTACTTAAGAAACACCCTGTATATGAGAGGAATAACATCAGTTATTCACTGAGTATTTATAACTTGTTGATAAAAGTGATTAAACCATTGATATGACCTTCAAAGTTGGCAATTTCCAATTTTTATGCTTATGATTATGACGACATGGACAACGCGCATGCGCGTCGATTGCTATTTCAAAAATGACATGAATAATTGTTTGTTTTGACTTGTTATCCTTGTTATTTGTTATTGTTCATGGTGTCTCGGAAAAAAACGAGCCATCATTGAAATTATTGAGAAATGTGTCCTTTGGAATAAAAAGAAACTAATGACAGAGTTGTTATCTGTCAATTTTTTATTTTCGAACTAATGACTGTGATGCATAAATATAAAATTTCTTAAGACAACGACTAAGCCTAGGACTATTATGACTATGATAATGATATGTTGCAAAAATTGCAACAAGTAACCAACCAGCAGAATTTTGGTTTGATTGATCGTGCTATGAGACTGAAGAGTAATCAAATAGGCAGAGTGATGTGATGATTCGAACGGGGAACAGATGGCTTCAAAGCTCTCTCTATTGACTTACCCTTGCTCTGATGAGAGGCAAAACTTCTAAACTAATCTGCAGGTCCGAATTGAAACAAAATTCCGCTAGTTGGTTGAAGGGAACACTTCACAGATAAAAAAGATTTCTTCAATCAAGAATATACATACTCTTGAATAGAATAATCTTCTGAAAATAATAATTGTTGAGATGTTTGCTTCTTTACATGAATTCTCTTGAAATGAATTTGCTTGCAGTGAAAATATTATACTCTTCATCCTAGAAAACATTCACATCAACTCATTGTGAAACATAATCCTCTTAACACAAGAATATAATTCCTTGGTAGATATCACTAACCGTGCCACGTGACACATTCAACCAATGAGCAATCAAAGCAGCTGGCGACACCGCGACCTGTGAATACGACTTTCATTTCGACCATTTCATCCAGTTTGACCATTTGGGTTGGAGGTTATGAGGCTATGCGTACTGATATGAATGTTAGTTTTGTGCCTAGTGGAAACTGTTTCTATACAATAAAAATGCAATATCGAAAATTGAATTATGCTCATTACGGGCCAGTTGTGAAAATGATTGAAACATATTTTGGTCTTCTACAGTTTTGTGTCTAAAAGCGAGTGGCGTTCTTTATGTATTCAATCAAACTGCAATATGCGTCACTACTAACTGGTTTCATTGAGAATACAGTTATTAAACTTAAAACTATTCTCATATAAAAGCATTATTTATACCTAAATTGTTCGTAGTTGTGAATCTATGCTTTGTTTAATCTATTCAATGTTGCCAAAATGAAAATGGCTTCCATTCAATATTTTATAACCAAGTGCAAATTGCAGATTTGAACTCAACCTCCAAGTTGATAGAAGAATAGTATTCATTATTGAAATTGCAATGTTCTTGTCTCAACCTACTCCCATGATTCAACAAAATAAAGTGCCCATTATTGAAGCTAAAATATTCTTGCCTCAAACAACATTTGAAGTAAGTGTTCACTTGGTTCAAAATATTTTTCTTGTAAACTAATATTTGGTTGGACCTATTCAAGAATACAATCTGTTTGAACCAACGCAATTGTGCGTTGATGCAAAAAATCCTTTTTATCAGTGTAGCATCTGCAATGAAGATTAGGTATTGCCCAAGTATCTGTTAGATAAAATTCAATACCCGTTGTGATATTAGTCAGGGAAGTAGATGTTTTCTGAGAGGTATTCGCCATAATAAATAAGCCTACGTTGTAGGAGTATATGGAAATAAAAAGGGAAAAACATCGGCCGGCAACGACCATCGTAACTAAACGGTCGTCCAAAAGAGCTCAAGCTTTGTGATCAATGTCTGAACAAACTGTTGTAACCAAATTTTTTGTCAACATTTTTATTTGTAAATATCAAATAATTTAAAAAATATGATAGTTACGATTCGTAGAGGTTGTACTGAAACATGTTGAATGCACCTCGTACACAAAAGCTTTGACGCCTCGTTCGTAAATATCCAGATTCGTCGTCAAAGATTCGTTTACGTACTTGTTATATAAACTTCTCTGAAGTTAAACAACTTCAGTAGCCGACTTGATCGACATTGTGATCAATTCCCGTCCGTGTTTGTGACCCACATCAAAAAGCCTCTCTTATTTCGCATGTAGACCAGAGCTGATGAACGACAAAAAATATATAAGCGGGAAAAATTATTAACAGCATGAGACACACTAGAAGAGGAGCAGAATATTGTTCGAATGACGGGAAAAATAAATTGGAGTCGAAAAAATGGAGGAGGGTGGAACGGGGTGAACTTTTAGGGGTTGTAAACGATATTCAACGGTTTATCGCGATTGACAACGAAATTTGACCTCCTATCGAAAAAAGTTGATTTGCAAAGTTGTTCAAAATAGAAAGATCTACAACTTTTGTGTCAACATTTTTCCACATTACCTCAAATTTTTCGGGAAAATCGGAAAAACCAATTTTTCAGTTTTCATTTTTTTTTTCTCACGTAAAAATCATTTTTTTTAACGAAATTTGGTAGAAATATAACTTAACATGTTTCAAGTGAGCTGTAATTTTTTTGTAGCCAAATACAGATTTTTCCTTTTTTTTCGACAAATTCCGAAAATACGATGTCATTTTCAACTGAAAAGTTTCACCGATAAAGTTCGTCTTTTCAAGCTAGCCAGCTGTCAGTTTTTTCGTTGAAGCATCTATTTTCAGATAAAGCAATAAAAGATGAGCACTACTGTGGAAATTTTTTCCAGAAAACGCGAAAAAATTAAAAAACAGATTTTCAAAAATCAATTCTTTTAATTTTTGTTCTAAACTCATATTTATTTATTAAAATTATTGAAATTAATAGTTGAATTGGCGAACTTTTGGGGGTTAAAATGGTTTCTCCTACGAAAAAAAATTAAAGAAAAAGTTGTTGGCAATAAAAAGATCTACAAGTTTTGTATTCAAGATTTTCCCACATAACCTAAAATTTTCCAGAAAAATCAGAAAAACCGTTATAATTTGGTTTAAATTTTTTTGGAGCGAAATATTTATTTTTCTCGAAGCTCTTCGAAGTAATCTGAAAGGGGGCGGCTCCTAGTCACCAAAACGAATTTTAAACGCCAAAACTAAGAAATAAAGTAACAGACAAGGACCAGGTGGAGAATGTTGTAGAGGTTCCAAACGACGAAAAAAAAATGAAAACACGAATACACTCAAAACGGTGAAATTGAGATGCAGTTTAGTGGTTGAAAACGGTTTTTTACGATTTGCGGCGAAATGTGACTTCTTAGCGGGAAATGGTCAATGGGAAAGTTGTGGATAATGAAAAAATCAAAAACTGTTGCATGGAACACTTTTCGACCATTTACCGTCAAAATGGCGAAAAACAGATTTTAGAAAATTTGAGATTATGTGGAAAAATCTTGGAGACAGGAGTTGTAGATCTTTTCATTGCCAACAACTTTTTTCCTCAGTTTTTTTTTTTTGTAGGAGGTTAATTTTCGCTGCAAATCGCGAGAAACCATTTTTACCCCCAAAAGTTCACCTCCTTTCGTCCTTCTATCAGAATCAAATCCTTTTTACGTTCTTGTTTATTCTTTGTACCTATTAAGGTAACATGAAATTGATATTCTCGAAAGGTTTCAACAATTAATTTCAATAATTTTAATAAACAAATATGAGTATAGAACAAAAATTAAAAAAATTGATTCTTGAAAATCTGTTATTTTATTTTTTAGCGTTTTCTGGAACAAAATTCCACAGTAGTGCTACTCTTTTATTAAATAATCTAAAAGTAGACGCTTCAACGAAAAAACTGGCTGCGGGCGATCTTGAAAAGAAGAACTATCGGTGAAACTTTTCAGTTGAAAATGAGGAAAATGGTTACAAATCGCCTTAGGGACTTAAAATTTAAAAAAAAATATGAGTCCTATTCTACACCATATTCTACATCACATAGTCGAAAGGAGTGTGCCTCTTAAAAGAAAGCTAAAGTTATATTCGACACGTTCCGTATGATAAATATTTTTCGATAATCCTGTATGATTTAAAGGCATGAAACAGTATAGAAAATATTACAAATCTGTCTACAAAATGTCATTACATTTTTTTTCTAAGTCAATCATTGTGACGTCAGGGATTTTTACGCAATGCTTCTGCAATTTGACTCATTTCGTCCAAAATTTCGTAACATCCAAGCAATTCAGAGACGATCAATAATAGTTTAGGGATGAGTGAAGGTTACGCAGATATGTGAATTTACTAATATATATTATTATTAATAATATTTCATTTTAAAATAATGAACTCCACCTTCTAACCCAATTTTTTTCGTATCGCCTTGTATGTGTGGCAATAAATTCTTGTTCAACAGGATCTAGTTGTCTGGTTAACTTCCGTTTTTAGATGGATATCACAATAGAACTTGAGAAATCGAACTTTGACGCACAATTGCCCCACCCTGTAAAAAAATGTAGTCCAGATAAGTTATAAAACTTCTTTTAGTATTTTCGAAACTGTGGAGTACGTACTGGATAATATGAAAACAATGCATCCCTTTAATGTAGAAAAAAACATTTTTCTGTAGATGGCTTTGGAAACGATGTCAAAGTTTCGAAGGTTTTTCATTAGGGTCAACGGTACCAGGTTCAATAAGAACGTTAAATGTTACATTTAATATATTGAATCATGGCCCATTATTTTCTCCATATTATACTTGTACTAAATGTGCGAATGGAGGCTTGGTTGACCCGCCAGGAGGAGTTTCTCCGCCACACTTCCTGAGCGCCAATAAAATAATCGAATATAGTTATATACTTATTCGACACAGCCCTATCGAAATGAAATAGACCACTTTTTGTTATATCTTACTTAAGTCGCATCATCAACTTGAAGTATTAATTTGACCAAACTATCTGGACCATACTGTATAATTGAGCACCTGTAATGACACCAATGAACAATACTCAGTATCTCATATTAATGATTACTCAGAATAGTGAAAACTATTCAGGATAACGTTTTGAGTTGTTTAACAATGGAGAAAAAATGAGAGTTTTCAGCGGCATCTAGCGTCAAAACTAGCCTATAGAAAAAGTTATGCCCATTGGACTTTTTGTTTGGAATGATTTGAATTATAACATATCAAAAATTGAGCTAATTCGACTGGGGGCCACTTTCCCTATTAAAGTGTGCGGAATCCTTTGAGGCTAATATGTGAAAAAATGTTGGATACAAAAGTTCCAGATCTTTTTATCATCAACAAATTTGCCATTTAATTTTTTCGATAGGAGGTCAACTTACTCCAAATAATTTTTCATGTCATTAGAACAATATTTTGCTCCACTTCCAGTAGGTCTCATGCAGTTCACAATGTTTTTATCTAAAAAATGCATCAGCACTGGTCTAATGAACAAATCTCACGATGAATTTTGACAGCAGCCAATTTTGACCTACAGGGAAACAATATGATTAAATAATTCGTCCGACAAAATAATAGCATACTCCATTAAGTATTTCTGACAAAAACTTCATTAAAAAATGTTTTTCAATTTGTCCCAAGGACTTAATAACATTTTCCATTATTAAAATGAATCTACAAATTGCATGACCTCTTCATAAGAAATCATATTTTCTTCTCTAAATGAAGGAAGTGGAATAGAAAGTTCCAGAACCATTAATAACAATTTGTGAGGCAACAGCTTTATTCGATTAAGTTCCTATACCTTGTAATGTACTTTAGCTCAAAATAAAGATTGAAAAAAAAATGTTATGAGAAAAACAAATCTATCCGGTATTGAATGATGATGTGTGAATTTGAAACTCAATGAGCTATTCGATTAATAAATGATTATTTTCAACGAAGGAGTCTTTTTGTTGAAATTGATTGATTATATGAAAATCATTTTCCAGTAATACATAATTTTTTATATACTGCACGTTTCTAATCATTTTTGGTATACCTACTTATGCTGCATAATAATTGCATATCAAATTAATTTTTTTTTAAATTGGAAATAGTCCAGTAGCCACTGACTTTGAGCCAAATGTGGAGGATGAATTGTAGCATCATGAAACTCGGCACGTGACTTCTCGACATTTTGTATAGCGAGAAAAAAAACGTTTTTTCAAAAATACGAGGAATTTGAATAGGCTAGGTTAGGTTAGGTGAGGTAATGCCTCGAGTTTCGAATAAATTCGGCGTCTTTTTTATCTCTTAAAACGCCATGGTAGAGAAGAGGTGAGAAAGTATTTGAGGTTATGGTTAAGCCTCACTTCTTATAGGTACATGATTATTATGAGGATTATGAGGATGGTCAATACCAATAGTATAATATTTGATATGATCGTGTTAAAACAGTACCGTTATATTTTTCTTTCCAGAGATCAGTTGAGATTGAAATCAATATGATGTTCAAGAAGAACCAGTCATTTTCTTGCCCATGTTTCGAAATAATTTTTTTCACTCAAAAAGTAATTATTTCCGAGGTAAAATTTCAAATTAGTTTCACATAATATGTTATGTTGGCAATTGTAGAATATTTACACTAAAGGAACTACTTTTTGAGCTCTGAGAATGATATCAATTAACTTAGAAACGTGGGCAAGAATAAAAATGATTTTTCCATACATTATATTGATCCCAATTGGAAGGAAAATTTGTTATTGGATCACCAATCCCATCTGATGTGCCAATAATGTTTGGTAAGCATTCATTTCTGTATATCATTCTCTCAAAGCAACTCTAAGAAATTATGCACCTATTATTATGTATTGAAATATATATAAAAAGCATAATATTCATTTATATTATTGCCCAGGAACAGGAAAATCCCCATGATTTATGTACAAATTTCAATATCCTAAACACAGATTGGTTGGCACACAGATAATATTCTTGCGTTTTCTTCAGAGAAGATCAGTTCATTATGTACAAGTTGTACAAGATTACCTACATACATTTTCTCACTTCAAATACCCCTGAGGAAAGAATATTCTTATGACTTTATGACTTTTATTTTTGATGCCATATGCACGGGTTCGGTGGCCGTCCTTTAATTTAAACCCATCACGCCCTTATGGTTGAGAAGCGAATATTCTACCATTACAACCGTCATGGTATACACTTTGTTTTAAATGATACACCTATATGCCAACACAATCAGGATTAGATGCTAATAAATGAGATTTTCCATTGCCACTTACTCAAAAACATCCAGATAACAAATTCAAATGGAATTTAACTTCTTTGGGAGAAAAAAAGTTATGGTGTACACTTAACAAAACTCTTGTTTTTCTTCAGAATAATTCAATGCCCTGACACATTTCCACACCTCTTTTTGTAAAAGACAAGCTATAATTATTTCATAGGAACCACAACATTCAATACAGCTCCAATCCACCCAACGATTTTTTGAGGTCCCGTTCGGATCTAAAATAAATTTCTACTCACTAGTCGAACAAACGTAGATGGATATATTATTGTCTCACTTTTCCAATTTTCACAGCAAAAACAAACCGGAAGCCGAAAGTCTGAGACCCTGTGCGCTTGCAGCTCATGATCTGAACTGGAAGCATACTGCTCTGGAATAGGAGGCCATTTTGTTGGCTCTGATATCATAATCACTGTGTTGACTATATGAAATGAACAGATAAATTCATCTTCTTTCGTTTGTGGTATTCAGGGGTTTCTGAAAATCCCACGGTACGACAAAATTCTTTATCGTAAAAAATAGATATTTATGATACAAGTTCGTAAAGTAGGAATTTTTTGTATGAGCGTGAAGTTTGTTGAAAGAGGCGCAGCCGAGTTCAACAAACACACAAGTACAAAAAAGCCCTTTATGAAAGTGTTTCATACAAAGTTTTTTCTTCGACAGTTATTATATTGCCAAATTGTAGCAATTATATCATTAATTTGAATGTTTAATGATATGAATTGTCATCGTATTATCAAATAAAGACTTTCATTTTCATTTTTCAAAAATGCATAAATGTTTGAAAAGTGTGTAAGGGATTACTTTTTTCGGCAACCATCCAGGAAGTGTTCACTTCCCGGACACTTTTTCTCTGGGAAAGTAGCTCGAAATTTAATATAAATAAGAATTAGAATGTTTCTGTTGGTACCTATCTTCTGTTCGAATTTCAACATACAGGGTGTTTCTTAAGTACGTGTAGAAACTTCAAGAGCATGTTGATGACGTCGAAATAAGAAAAAAAGTCCCCATAAACACATGTCCGCAAGTTGTTCGTTTCTAAGGTACAGAGTGTCAAAGTTTAATTATTATATTTGTTTTTTTTGTGAATAAATGCCAAAATATTTGTGATATTCGAGTAAAGTTTGGTATCTGGGATGATTTTTCAATGACAAAATTAAATTTTATGTTAATTGTGAAAAAACTAATTTATAATTGAATTTATTTTGTATAAAAAATCTTGTTATTCAAAATCACTTGCATCGATTGTTTCAAATCTCAATAACTCGAAAACAGTTGCTCGCAGTGACCTCTATCAAGAATTTATTTTTTACACAAACAATAATAAATATTCCCCAATACCAAACTTTACCCAAATATCAAATTTATTTTGAAATTATTCACAACAAAATAAAAATAAGAATTCAACTTTGACACTCTGTATCTCAGAAAAGAATAACTTGTGGACATATTTTTATAGGAACTTTTCTTCTTATTTTGATGTCAGCAATACGCTCCTAAATTTTCTACACGTACTTAAGAAACACCCTGTATAACACAAATAAGAACTAAAATGTTCGAAATATTCAAATTTGGAATCATAGCCAGGGTAGTTTACTCTTGATCATAATTCTATTATTTGTTCCCCCCTGTACACCGTTGGGAAATTTAGAAGTTTGATAATTTGAATATAAGTATTTCGTAATGCACCAATTTTTATTTCTGACAAATCGATAATAAAAAAGTTTCCATATGGTGCAAATTTTTGAAACTCACTGTATATAGTCATGACCACCTTTTCATAGGCAACCCATTTTAGGCATTTTCGTCTATTTATGTATCTGAAAAAAAGTATGTGTCATCCGGTTAACAGATGGGTGAAGGACGACCTCTCTTCGTCTCTTAGACTAAATGCGTTTCATTGATTTGTTATTCTACATGGTTGCCGAAAAAATAGTGTACGCAACACGTCCGAAAACAGTTTTTTTTGGACTCGTAGACTTCCAGGACTCGCTAACGCTCGTCCTAGAATTTGGTCTACTCGTCCAAAAAAACAGTATTTTCTGGACTTGTTACGTAAATTACTATTTCTAAGCCCATGTCTGTAAACGTCAAAAATCGCACTGTCAACATTCCTTGTAAATGACATATAATAATAACATGCACGCAATGAGATCTCATAACATACACGTGCGTTTTGAGAAGAAAACTTAAACTTCTTGGTTTAATTCAATTACAATCAAATTTTTATTTACGTAAGACTTTATTTGGCCTATTTACACAAATTAAGTCAATTAAAAAACATAAAAACTTTTAGCATTAGCGAGATATATTTAGGATTGAAAGAGTGATGCCCCTAATGTAGACAGCACGTTATGCAATTTCTTTAAAAATAGGACACGTTTTCTTAAGTAGCATGCTATGAAAATAAATGTCATGTCATTTATATTGTCAATTTCTTGAACAAAATATAATTGTATCCGAACATTTTCTCGACTTTATCTACAAATATGTCTGATAGTAGTGAAAGTGATGAAATTGTGTGCACTCCACCGAAGATTTTATTAACAACTATTATAATAAAGTTTAAATGATTGCGATATTTTTTATTTAATGGAAGAAATGAATGGGCGTAGAAAAAGTATAGTACGTTACACGAGTTGTAAGCCCATTACGCAATCATGAAATTTATGCATTCGCCGCTACGTGGCTTCGTGCACAAACTTTTTCATTTCGTGCGTAATGGGTTACTTAGAACTCTTGTTACGTAATATACTATTACGCACAGTTGATTTTTTTACGCACTTATGCGAAAAAGTATAACTTTACGCACTGTCTGTCAGCATTAGTTTACGCACTGTCGTAGAAAAAAGAGTTTATGGATGACCTTTGTATTTTGAAATTGTGATTTAGTGTTGTTTTTGTATAGTTAATAACAGAAATGTAAGGTGTAAACCTCAAACTTGAAATTGCATACTTCGTTGTTCATGCAGGATATGTATAAGCGATTATTATTATCATTTACTGAAGAAAATGGTGAGATTAGATATGAAGAAGTTGAAAAATAAGGCATGACTAAAACCCAGTTTTTTTGGCATGTATTATTTCGTACTGTTTCACTACTCTCAAATCATTGGTTACCTCCAAAGAGGGTAAGCGGACCGGCTTTAGTGTAATATTATCTAAAATATCCATGATTTTTGCATCCTCCGTAAACGGCGCAGATGGGTTATGTGAAGTGAGGAAAAAACATTTTAGGTACTCAGATACCCACATGTTATATGCATGAGAAGTTAGAAAGAAAGAAGTTTTCAAGAACGAAATGCACTCTTACTTTTCCTTCTCTGATCCTTTTAGCAAAGTTATAACAAATTTAATGTTCGGTCCAGCCGGAACTTGCAGCGGCAGGAAAAAGCGAGTAGGAAATTTGATGCCGGCGTTCAATCACGTTTTTTGAAGAAACGGGAGCATTTTGTAAGGGATTACTGAGAATCATTCTTGTAGGGAATTGAATTATCTTTCACCCCATAACACCGTTTTTTAAGAAACATTATTCTTTCGGAGGTGACAATAAAAAAAAAAATTATCAATTTTTTTTAATTTCGACCTCCGAATTTTTGGTAACCAATTTTTTTTCTTATTCATCATGGTTCCATCTACTAGCACGCCGAAATTGGTGCTCCTCAAAACCTAAGTGAACTGGATTAAAAATGATTGATGTGGTAATGTAATTCTACCTGTACCTACATGAAGAAAACACCAAATTAATCCAAGGCCTGAATGTCAATGCAACTTGTATTTCATCTAAAAATTTCATTTTCATTTGAAAATCCATTGTAATGGATGATTGACAAGCTAACCTGACTATTCCCACATCTCCTTAAAGTTCCGGGGTCTATTACAGAACGATGGTTATGGTTAATGAACATACAAACATCTCACTTACTTCCATGTTTTTTTTATATATATCAAATATCCATTTAGCTTGTACGGATCGTTACGTTCATTTGTTAATTTGATACGAATGGTTTTATAATTCCATATATTTCGAATAATGACGGATATCTTCACACAGCAGCAGAACCTACCATATCTTTGGAAAAAGAGAAATTGAGTTACATTACCAGCTACACTCAGGAATTTTTGTTATAGTCTTACGAAAAAAGTAGGTTGATAACTACAGTGGTAAGATCTCTATTTGATAGAACTAAAATTTTGATTAGTTGATCGTTTGTATGGGTATAATATCCTGTAAGTAGATATAATAACTTTTTTGTACAACTGTCAAAAAAACTTGACACTTCTGCATCTCTATTGATACGTAAATGTTAACTTTTTTTCAGCGTGAAAAAAAGACTTTTTTTCACTGCCAAAATAATTCATGAAATATTACTTTCTGAAGGCTTTATTTTTAACAGAGTCAATTATTCGAACTAGAACTACGTAATATGCCGCTACAAAAATACAAAAACTCAATCAAGCATATTATAGTTATGAACCCCCTATATGATATTCATGATTTTTTTCATCTTATCCAAAATATAGAGATGCTCTCGAAGTGATGTCTTTTGATATTTATATTCATATATATTTTATCGGTTACTGCAGATTGCATTTGCTCAAATTTTTTATCTTTTTACTGAAATTTTAAAATGTATGTAAGCGAACGTAAGAATTGTAAAACAGAATATTTGTGCTATTTTTATTGTATTTTAATGTGTGATTTTAAATGAAATTTTATTGACGTGTCTACAAACTTTAGGTTAATCAAGACAAATAAAAATTATTATTATTATTTTTAATTGATTATTCATCATAAAACAATTTCATTTATTGGAATAATAATTTGTTTGAACAATAATTACTTCGAAGAAAACAGAAATCTTTGGGAGATCGTTTGCTAACGAACAGTCGTTACCGACCCTTTACTCCCATAAACACCTACTACGTAGGCTTATTATGGCAAGTACCTGTCAGAAAACAACTACTCCCCTGTCTAAGACCACGACAGATGGCTTTAGTGTTGTCTGTGTTGACCTGCCCGTGCACTGATGAGAGGCAACAACCTCTAAACTAGTCTGCAGGTGGTCACCCTGTCCAAATCAAAACATAATTCTGCTGGTTGGTCATAGAGGGCACTTGCAATTGCGTCCTCTGATGCTTTGAGGAACGTTGCACAAGTAGCTGTTAGATTTAATTCAATACCCGTCGTAGTCGTAGCCAGGGGAGTAGTTGTTTTCTGACAGGTACTTGCCATAATAAGCCTACCTAGTAGGTATAAATGGGAGTAAAGGGTTCATCATCGGTCGGTAACGACTGTTCGTTAGCAAACGATCTCCCAAATATTTCTGTTTTCTTCGATTAAATCTCTTAACCCGGAGATTCGGAGTGTTCTTTCTCTACTCGCTAGGTGGAGCGGCCTAGAAACTGCTTCCATCTCGTGAACCAGAATTGACTAATCAGCGGAGTGTGTATTGTTTTGGACGGGGAACAGATGGCTTCAGTGCTGTCTGTGTTGACCTGCCCTTGCACTGATGAGAGGCAACAACCTCGAAACTAGTCTGCAGGTGGTAACCCTGTCCAAATCAAAACATAATTCTGCTGGTTGGTCATAGAGGGCACTTGCAATTGCGTCCTCTGATGCTTTGAGGAACGTTGCACAAGTAGCTGTTAGATTTAATTCAATACCCGTCGTGGTCTTAGCCAGAGAAGTAGTTGTTTTCTGACAGGTACTTGCCATAATAAGCCTACGTAGTAGGTGTTTATGGGAGTAAAGGGTTCATCATCGGTCGGTAACGACTGTTCGTTAATAATTACTTCCATACATATTTCCCGAAGATGTTCCATGTTGCTGCTGATCAGAAAGATAGATATTTCTTGAAGAGTTTATTCAACAATTTTATCAGATTTTGTAATTTGTTTGGAAGAAGATGGACAATTCAATATTTTGTTAGAAATCTCAATTTTGTTATTCACACTATCTTCTATATAAATGCTTCTGCTGCGGAGACAGATTTCCAGCCACCGTGACGTTTTATGGATGTAATGCATTGGCCAGAAGAGTTACAGAGCTTCTCCTGAAACAGAGACCTGGTGTAGCTCTTATACATGTCTTTTCTACGAGGGTTGCTATTTATTTTTTTCAATTTTTCATTTTATTTTAATTCCTTTTTTGACAAGTACATTGCATTGGAAACGTCACAGAAAGAAGTAATATTTATACAATAGTTGATAGAAGAGAGGAAGACACTATTTACAGATACAGTTTTTACAACTAAAATGCACAATGAACAAACGGTTTTCACAACGACAAAAATTCATTAATGGTATAAAAACAGTTTTCAATCAGGAATGTTTTCAGGCTTAACTTGAACGAATTAAGGGTTTTATGGATTTTACGCAGTCTGGTAGTTTGTTAAACAGTTTCAAACCCATGTGATCTGGCATTCCTCGACAAAGGCACTCGAAATTGATCTTTTTGTCTGGTATAGTAATCATGAAAGTATTCATTGAGTGAAAATTGTAACTTATTTTTAAACACATATATACATAGCTCATAGAAATAAAGACAGCTTAATGATAAAATTTTGTATTGGGCGAACAGATTTCTACATGATTTGTTATACATCTGATAATGCTCTTCTGTGCAATAAATACCTGTGAAATGGCTGTAGCATTACCCCAGAAACAAATGCAATAACGCAATCTAGACTCCACCTGTGCGTAATACAAATTAATGAGTTGATTTATTTCTAATACATTCCTCAAATTTATGAAAAGAAATTTCAAGGAAGATAACTTCGATGTAAGTTTTTCACAGTGATCTTTCCAAGCCATGTTTTCATCTAGGGTAATGCCCAACAATCTTACAGAGCTGTGACTATTTTGCATTTGACTATTGTTAATAATAAATTTCAAATCATCTAGATGTTTTTGACTAGTGTGAATTCTAATAACTTCTGTCTTCTGTGTGTTAAAAAATAAACAGTTATCTTTGAAGAAATCTGAAACATTAGTCATTAATTCAGTACACTTGCTCGCAAGTGTAATGTTGTCTGCTGCCGAGATTACGAACGAAAAATCATCTGCATATGCAGTATAATCGTTATCACCAATAAAGTTATCAAGGTGATTCACATAAAGAATAAAAAGCACAGGTCCCAAAATTGATCCTTGTGGAACCCCCATATTCAAAGTTAAACTTTCCGAGCTGAATTGTTGAATTTCATTATCTACATTGGATTGTAATGATACAAACTGTTTGCGGTTTTCTAGAAATGATGATAACCAGGATAAGGATGCACCTCGCAAACCATACAATTCTAATTTCGTTAATAGTTTTTTGTGATTAACGCAGTCGAATGCTCTGCTCAGATCGCAAAATAACGCAGCAGGACACTCGCCTGCAACAACGTATTCTACAATTTGTTTATAAAATGAGAACATAGCAGTTGACATAGATCTTTCCTGTCGAAAACCATGTTGTTTGGAGGTTAAAATATTAAATCGCTCTAAGAAACTCGTGAGCCTGTTAAGAAAAATGTACTCAAATATTTTTGAGAAACTGTTCGGAATTGTAATTGGTCTATAGTTTTCTAATTGAGTACGATCATTTTTTTTAAACAATGATAACACTTTTCCGGTTTTGATTTTCTGCGGAAAAGATCCAGTCTCAAATGATTTATTTATCAAAAAAGTTAGGGGCTTAGATATCGTTGCGAGGATTTTTTTCAAAAGGAATCCTGGAACATCATCATCCTCCGCAGAGTACTTATTTTTCATTTTCGCATTGAGGATACTGAAAAGTTCGCTTTCAGAAACTGGATTCAAAAACATGGTTTTGATATTGAAGTCTGTCGAATTCACTGGACAATTGACTTGTGGTATCTCATTCACCAAGTCAGTGGGTCCATTTACAAAAAAATTATTAAATTCAGATGCCACTATTTTTGGATTATCTAAAATGTATTGAGAATGAAGAACTAAAACAGTAATTGGGGTGTAGAAACTTCTTAATTGTTTTTCAAAATACTCTCCATTCAAATCTACACATTTTTGCATTCGATTAAACCAATTGGCAAAGCAGTTTTTCCACTCCGAAGTAGGTATCTCCAAAACATGGTTTTTGAATGCTTAAACAGCGTCGAAAAGCGTTGACCACGTAATTTGTTCTTCACTTGAGGGAACAAATAGAAATCATTGGGTGCTAAATCAGGGCTGTACGGCGGATGAACCATCAATTCAACGTTTTGAGTGCTCAAATAGCGGGTGTTGTTTGAGTCGATGTGTGTGAGCTCGCATTGTCATGATGTAGAATTATCTTTCGTCGACGGTTCGTTTTCCTTATTTCATTGATGACTTCTGACAAACGAATAGTAGTGTACCATTCAGAGTTTACCGATCTACGTTGCTCTAAATGCACGGTTGCCACATGACCGTTCATACCGAAGAAACAGGCCACCATTTGCTTCATTTTGAAAGACCCATAGAGTCGACAGCTGTTTAGTTTCGGGCTCATGACAATAAATCCAAGATTCGTCACCAGTGTAAATGTTATAAACTGCATTTGATGCACAGCGGTCATATTTTGTAATCATTTCCATGCACCAATTTACACGATTCTTTTTTTGATCGATTGTCAAATTGTGCGGAATCCAACGAGAACAAATCTTTCTGACTGCCAAATGTTCATGCAATATCTTATGTATACTTGTCATTTTAATGCCCAGGGATGCCTCGATCTCGCGATATATCACATGACGATCCTGCATTATCAGTTCGGACATAGCATCAATGTTTTCTCGCACAACAACCGATTTTGGACGTCCATCTTTAACTTCGTCCGCCAGCGAAGTACGGCTACGTTTTAATTTACTAAACCATCGATATACCGTGGCCTTGGATGGTGCTTCATCAACAAAAATCGCAGTAAGTTGATCGGCACACTGCTGTTGAGATAATCCACGTCGAAAATCGTAAAAAATCATGGTACGTAAATGTTCACGATTTAGCTCCATTTTTTGGCCAAGATAAAATTTTCAAATGTCTAAAGGTGCATTTAGTCAACATAAACGTAATTTTAGCACAAGCACTGACATAAACATAACCTTGAAAATAATTTTGTATGAGACCTAATATTACAGGAGTTTTAGATTTAGGAATACATTTAAGAATGAAAGATACATTTTATGACATGAAACTTTAGGTACACGTGAATTCTGGACAAAATTTTTTCGTAAAAGTAAGATTCTTATAAAATTGAGAATTTCAAAGTGACATGTTTTTAGCATAAACTTAATTTTGTTGTATAAATGGTGCCATTTGATTTAACAGATTCAACTTACGTTTTTAACATATATTTAAGCACAATTTTAAAATGATGTTGACTAAATGCACCTTAATAACAATACAAATAGCGTATGTATGACAAAAAGTTCTGATTACGTATACTGTCAAAAATGTCAAACTTTGCGATAGCGCAGCTGGATCGCGCCTAGTAACACTAGTAAAACCACAAGCTGGGAATTTCTCCTATCTTATTTATCCCCACATGTTGGTTAACACATTTTCCTCTCGAATATTTCAAAAATAATCTGTTACTTATGCTCCATACTTGTGGCATATCTCAATTTAATCAGAATTTGAAACAATAAACGTTCTTGCGCAATAGGTCTTCGTATCAGGTATTTTAACAATCAATATAGATTCAGCATCTTCAACGGCAACATATGTAATAATTCTTCACGGCGACAAGCACCGCTGATACCCAAAATTGGGACAACCAACAAATAAAAAATATTGAAATTGCTACTAGGTAATCTTACAAAATTATGATTATATTTGAACCTTATAAAGTAAATTTGTTTCGTTATCAGCATCTTGAAAAAATTTAATGATTCATCCCTTGATAAAACTTTAGATTTCTTTCCTCGATACCCGACGCTTTTGTTCTTAATGAGCGGGACCAATTTTGAAAACTTTCTTTCATCATGTACTTTTCAACATTGAGTAGACACTCCATAACGTAGAAGGCTTTATAATTTTTGATTTTTCCTCAAAATAGCATATAAGCGAAATTGGTCATATGTTTTCTCATATATTAACTTGGATTTGGCCGGTAACATATTAGATACTATTTCATTAGCGTTCTCAGATGTATCTGATGGGGTGTCACCACCACTATCATAAGGCGCGTTCGGTAAATGCAGATCTGACAGCACGATTCAATCTGCCTGCTCCACTTTGCACTACAAGTATAGGGAAACCACGCCCACAGATTGAATCGAGCTGTCAGATTTGCATTTACCGAACTCAGCTATAATCGACATCCATCTTCTTGAAAATAACTTGAAATCGAAGCAACTGCGAGCAATCACATGTCAAACAGTCAAACACGCGGCGTGCAAACAAACCGTTTCTATAGTAACGACACAGAAAGACCATTGGATTCTGTGAAATTGTATTGGAAGTATTGATAACATTAAAGATAACATGTATGGAAAAGAGAAGTATTATTTACTGCCGTTTGCACCAATTTGAATTATAATTCGGCTCAACAAATTAAGGATTAACTATTAACCAATAATTAAATCAACATGATAATAATAGATCAAATCAATGTGGTGCAAAAATAATTCGATTTAATTGTGGATTTAATTTTAACTAGAGTTTAACTAAAATTCGTACAAACGGCCGAGGATGTATTGATATCTAGTTAGCCTAGACCAGTTCCCTGCATAAACAAAATATTGCATTACCATAGCAACGAACAATAACTCATTAGAAGTGTCAGTGTAACGTTGACGTCAAAAAAGTAAACCAGAGTTACACAATAAATTAAAAGAAAAAATATGTCCACCGAAATTGTGAAAATCGAAAAATTGGAGTATCGAACCATCATCAAGTACCTGTATTTAAAAGGGTTAAGAGGTGAGCAGATTTACGAAGATATGCTTAATACCCTTGATACGACAGAGACAGAGACAAATACAGACGTCCAGTAAACCAAGGAGACAACGACACCCCTGAAGAAGTACGGCGGAGGCGAGACCTTCGGCGACGCCAACGTCTACTTCAACAGGCACCAAATCACGATTAATCATGCTTTCACGTTTCAGATACCAAGAAGAACCGACCAAGTAGTAATTTCAATTTCAGTTGACTCAGTACACAGCACTCGGCCCTCAGCCGAGAGTTTTTTCAGGCCTTCAGCCAGTTTCAGGGGGGCACCATGCACATAAAGTAAAGTCATTGTTTTAAAAGTCAAACTCATGTCAGATATAAGGGAGCTTCAAGCCGAGAATTGGCTGGGCACTCCATATCAAACGGTCAGATTTTATTCTGCTGATCGCCAGTCATCAGGATGAGGAACCGCTTTAACGAGCGGGGGTGGTGGATAGGGGGGGTGAGCTTTCGAGTACGTACGAGTGCTGGGGAATTCATCCTTCCGGGACTCAACCTTAGGGGGTGCATGGTGGTGGTAGTTAATACCCTTGGTGATCAATGTCCTTCGTATGCGACCGTGAAAAATTGGACTGCAAGCTTCAAAAGAGGTAAATTTTCCATTGAAGATGAACGATCGGGAAGGCCAGTTTCTGTGTCAGTCCCAGAAAATATCGATGCAGTTCATGACATGATTTTAACAGACCGTCGAATTGGGCTAAAACGGATATCTGAAGCACTGAATATTTCATACGAACGCGTTCATAATATAGTTTACGTCAATTTGGACATGAGAAAAATTGCTGCAAAATGGATCCCCAAATGTTTGAATGTTGACCAAAAGCGTGCAAGGGTAGTAGCATCGCGTTCGATCTGTGCTCGATTTGAAAACGATGTAGACTTCTTAAACCGAATTGTTACTATGTATGAGACTTGGGTACATTTCTACAATCCAGAAACAAAGCAACAATCGATGGAATGGCGACACTCCGGTTCTCCAAGACCTAAGAAATTTCGTGTCCAAAAATCAGCTGGAAAAGTTCTTGCTTCAGTTTTTTGGGATTGCCATGGAGTAATCATGATTGATTCTTTGGATACTGGTAGAACAATAACTGGAGATTACTATTCGATATTACTGACCACTCTACGGGAAAAAATTAAAGAGAAAAGACGCGGGAAGCTATCCAAAGATGTTTTGTTTTTGCAGGACAACGCCCCTGCACACAAATCTCATGTTGCCATGCAAAAAATTCATGATTTAGGGTTTAAATTACTAGAACACCCCCCTTCTTCACCAGATTTGGCTTCGTCCGACTATCATTTTTTTCCACAACTGAAGAAAAGTTTAAAAGGTCGTAAATTTTTTTCCAACGGGGAGGTAATAAAAGCTGTGGAGGTCTGGTTTGCAGAGCAAGAAGAAACATTTTTTTTGAAAGGTCTAGAGACGTTGCAGGTTCGCTGTAATGAATATATCCAATTAAGAGGAGAATATGTTGAGTAATAAAATATTTTGAAATTGAAATTTTGTTTGGTTCTATAGCAGGCTAAGAATGTTTCAATATATCCTCGTATATTGGACTTATTCGTTTCAGACAGGAAACATTTTTTATACTATTCATCTGAAAATATTATTCAATATTTTCAGACAACAGTCGTTTAAAAGCGATGCTTATGTGAATTAACATTCACATCAGTTATACAAAAAATGTTGTTTGTATTTCGTGTATAAAATTCGTGTTTTCACGGTACATTCGAGAGAATTTTTGGCCGAGACCGCAGGAAAAGTTCTTGCCTTGACCTGCGGTCTCGGCCAAAAATTAACACTCTCATGTGCTATTGAAAAAACACTTATTTATTTTACGCTCTTTATACAAAAATAACAATTTTTTTCTTCTGCCATATAAAAAAATCAATCACATCAACCCTCATATCAAAAGTAATGTTTAATGTCCCTCGGGCTGCTGTAGTATATTGTGTCACAAGGGGAAAATGAGCTCTAGCAGCCCACGACTATCAGCTGCACGCTAATGCAGCTAATGCTTAGGTATAGGGCTGCAAATCGATTTCTACATGTGTAACGTACAACTGTTTTTCGCCTACTGATAAAACAAAAACAATTTCAAATATATTTAATTTTATAAATACATACATATTTCAATGAGAAACTAAAGTCGTAAAAATGTATGGAAATTATTTATTATAGTAATTGATGATGATTATCCCGCTAGCAGAATCTCCACGGAACGGTGTCTTGACTTAGTTGGTAGCTGGTTCGAAAAGTAGAAACTGGAAAAAGAGTAAAATAGCAAAAAACCTACCAGAAAATGTATTACTTGCTAATCTGTATATGTATAATTATGGATATGGTCCGAATTTTCAACGTTGAAAAGTGCTTTTAAAGTCAAGTTAAATAATGATTTTGATAGTTTTTCAGAATTTTGTGAATTACCTGCCCAAAAAGTCCAAAACTTTGTTTGAAGCATTTGGTTTTCAAAGGAAGTAGATGATTCTGAATATCTTATGATAGAAGTAAAAAAGTAAATGGTTTCTTTTTTTTAACATTGAATTGTAGATTCCTTTTATAATGGGGCTATACCGAGCTTGTCGCTGAAATTAACTATATTACATTAAGTTATGTACCATGACATCCTGAACTTTGTGACTGTAATTTGGAATTCCTCATATTCTTCATTTATTGTTTTGGCAATCTTCTAATAGTGTTTGTAGAAACATTGTATATGATGTTCAAGTTAAAAGTGCTTTTATTTTGTTCTCTAGCGGTTCTCCTAATCATACTATCTACATATAACCGTAAGAATTGATGATATACTGAGCAGTAATAAGGTGATCGACTGTGGTTACCTCAAGGATCCGTGCTAGGACCAACACTATTCAATATACCTATATATTAACGGACTATTTTCATTGGGCAACGGGAACATAGTTTGATTCGCAGATGACTCAGCCATATTTTATAAAGCAGATTACTGGAATTCCCTGAACATTAAAGTTGAAACGGACCTCTCACTTATCAAATGTTGGCTGGATAAGAAGTTGCTAACGGTTATTATTGATAAAACGCATTCCCACCGTTCTGTTGTAATGCAGCTGGAGAACCGCCATTCGATGAACTGATAATAAGAAATGATCTACCCTTTCATATCTTTCCTGAAAAGAAAGTGAAATACTTAGGAGTAATTCTTGACACTCATATGAAATGGGATCTTCATGTCAAATATACCGTCAACAAATTGAGGACCATTTTATACAAATTTAGAAAACTTAAAGAACTCCTACTTAATATTACTCACTTGTGGAAAGCCATATACGATATGGAATTGCGGTGTGAGGAGGAGCCTTGAATGCTCATATTCATCAAATTGAAGTAATACAAAGACGTTTTATTAAATTAATATTTTCAAAAAACAGCAGATATCCATCTGCGCGTTTATACACCGAAACTGGTATACTGGACATAAGACAGATGTATTTTTTATGCTCTAGCACTTAATATCATACACACAAAGATACAGCATTGCTTCTCTCACACCAGTACCACACACGCCAAAGAGATCAGTATACAACACCCCTAATGGTCAGGACTACAAGACTCAAAGATCATAAGCTACCTGGCGCCTAAACTGTACAATCAAATTACCGAAAGTATAAAATCAATCATAAATATCAATTGCTTTGAAAGAGATTTGAAAAAACAACTACCTACTACGTCTATTTGAATAAAAAAATCATATTATTGCCTTTGCTATATTGTCTACTAACTGTTCTGAAATGCATATAGATATATATATATATATATATATATATATATATATATATATATATATATATATTACTTATTTTTATGTACCACGTCCACTTTTAAAATTGCTGTATCGATTTTCCACGTTCTTATTCTTAATTTTTACTCAATATTAATAACGCATGTATTTTTAATTACAATTTTATTATGTATCTACAGTGTGTCCCACTTTGAGCAGCCACACCCTCATATTTCGTTGAGCATGAAATAATTCGAAATTTTCTTTGACTCAAGTTGTAGTACTCGGAAATACCTACCTTTATGTTTACGTAACCTTTGTATATCCATTTTCCACGGCTAACTACGACCAAATGAAAAGTGAAAAATTGGAAAAAACACACTAGGCATTTTTTTACCGCAAAAATAACACCAGATTCTGTTTCAGAACATCTAAAAACCCCCAAATCTCAATGCTTGAATCATTTGAATATACAGGGTATCATTCATTCTGATCAGAGTTTGCCTTGGAAAAGTGATATTTGGCTATTTTTCAATGTATTAATTAAATATTTTTGGGAATTCTGTGACAAGAGAAGACATTTTGGAAATTTTCCTAGCATTATTTATGGATTAGAGTTGATAATGCTACCAGCTACAGATGATACCCTGTATATTCAAATGATTCAAGCATTGAGATTTGGGGGTTTTCTGAAACAGAATCTGGTGTTATTTTTGCGATAAAAAAAATGCCTAGTATGTTTTTCCCAATTTTTCACTTTTCATTTGGTCGTAGTTAACCGTGGAAAATGGATATACAAAGGTTCCGTAAACATAAAGGTAGGTATTTCCGAGTACTACAACTTGAGTCAAAGAAAATTTCGAATTATTTCATGCTCAACGAAATATGAGGGTATGGCTGCTCAAAGTGGGACACACTGTATGACGAAACAAGTAGGTACATCTGTGTACTTATCGTTGTCGAATAACTTTTTTCGCTGTGTGGGTATTGTGTCTTAATTGTTTAAAGTTACTGCTTTAAATAAAGTTATATTCTTCTATACTATAACAAAACAAAATATCAAAAAGTTGTCAAATTTCGCTGAAAGCCATTTTTATAGGAGTTTGTTCCCTGATGGCCATTATTTAATTTTGTTAGTGACGTATCGTATTCTGCAGCTACCTATCAGAAAAAATAAGTTCAAAGTAACTAAAAAGTGCTCTAGACATAATAAAAATAGAGTTTTCCTAACGGAAGCCGGTTTAGTTTCCGAAATGTCAACATTTTTTTAAAAAGACAAGTATTTTACTATTGCTACGTTTTAATTAACTCGCCTTCTTTTCCATCTGTTTGTCTGTTTGTGTGTTTGATTGCTGTTGGGGTGGAATCTTGCAATCGATTTTAAACTAACTTTCCGATGAAAATTACTTCAAAAATTCATTGCTCACGTTCCTCATATTCAAGAAATTTTCTTCGCCTAGAGAACTATGATTTAGTGTACCCTAGGAGAATCGATTTATATCCTATCGCAGAAACAGCTCCTCATTGACCCTATCTTGAAAATCAATGTTTTTGATTAAGGCATATCCCTATTTTTATTTTCAGATACCTCATCTAATTCGATGTCAGAACCTCACTGTTCCCAATGTTCCCATGAAGATCCACCACCAGTGCATGTGTCAACACACCTGTTGACCCAACGTAGCAGTCGCAGTAATTCGCTTCTATTGAAAAAATGTTTATAGATGTTGGGGGATCAGAGTATCACACTTGCAAGTTCCATTTACCTTCTTTATATTAAATATCAAATACCCTGGAGATGTAGAACAGAATTATTCATCCAACGCCATTGCCTCAAGTAAGATTTTAAAAGTGCCATTGTCAACGAAAAAGGTGTTCACTTTCATGAACAAATTATCATTATAATAAAGAAATATTGTAAAAAATATAAAATTACAGGAATATGATAATCACGTAACATTTTTTTTTTATATTTTGCATTGTATAAAATTATCGATTCTTCTTATACTCAAAATATCCAGTAATAATTTTTTTCGTCTAACCGAAAAAGAGTTTTTGTTAGAATAATTGTTGATCAAGCAGCCATTTGTCTGAAGAACACAAATTTTTAATACATTACAGAAATTGATGCTGCCCCTGATGGTAAAATTGCATTGTATGTATGAAATGGGATCATATTTCCAATTTTGGGGACAACACCGACTATAGCACTACATATTTGTTTGAATAAACTTTACCATGATTTTACCGAGTGATAATTGTAATAAATGGTTCTTTTTATTTAAAGTTTTCAATCGCAAAAACCTCTCCCTTTCACGTATTAAAGTTCCAATTTAAAAGCTGCAAAATGCACCTAGTATTTATATCTTACCTGAAAATAATGAGAAAGTACATTTTGAAGAATCAAAGGAAAATTACTCATATACATACAGTACTAGAACTTTACCATTACAACGTAAAATCACTATGTAAAAACACAAAATAGATACATGGAAATCATTAATTGAATAAGCAATATACAGTGTTCCCAAGATAAGGATGAACAGCATAGGGGTCTCGATAACCGTAAGAGTTACACAGTAGGTCAAATAAGCAGAAAGTTGCAAAATCAAAGGGTCAATAAATAGATGTTGAGAAATCCCAAAAACGTTGTTTACTTTCGGAGATATTCGAAAAAACACCGAAATTTGGCGATTTAGTTTTTATTTTTTTCTGATGTTATTTGAAAAATTTCGACCAAAGGCATTTTCTAATTGCCACTTTTTACCAATTACAAAATGGCTTTCACAAAATCTCCCTACAACATTTCGTATGGAAGAAACCATCATCAACTTTGTTTTTTTATATGGCACGAAAAAAATGTACACTTTGTAAGACATAGTATTTTTTATTGTGAATGTAACGGCGCGGCGTACGGCACAATATGTTTTCCTTTGTTTTTATGCTAATAGTTTTTCAACGTCATCTATAATATTTTTAACTAAAAGAAACTAAAATAATAAGAATTAAGAATGCAAAATTATTGTTAAAGATTGTAAGTATTAAATGCTTTAGCATATGTTCAAACAAATTACCACCAGTTTGTAGACACAAGTATGCCGGTCTCACTGTGGAATCTATAACACGATTCAACATTTCAGGAGTAATTTTATCAAAATGCTGATCGTACTGAGCGAAGTAAGTGTTCCTCGTTTTAAAAATTTTCTTTGTATAACTCATTTTTAACATGGCCCCAAAAAAGTCTAAAGGTGTTAGGTCTGGTGACCTTGCTGGCCAGGGTGTATCACTATGGGTGCCAATCCATTTTCTTGGGAACCGCTCACACAGGTATTGGCGAACAGCTATGGCATTATGTACTGGTGCACTGGTGCACCATCCTTGTTGAAACCAGCAATTATGCACAGTGTCCAATGGCAAATCATCCAATGCATCTTCCAGATCTTGTAACAGACGAAGGTATCGTTGAGCAGTTATAGAAGCCTGATGGCAGAAGAATGGACCTATGACCTTCGTGCCAAAAATTCCACACCAAATATTAAATCCGAATCGATTTTAGTATCTGGATAATAATAATAATAATAATAATAATAATAATAATAATAATAGCGTTTATTGCCCAACAGTTTCCCTTTTACAGAGCAATTTTATAAATGACAATACAAGATTAATTAGTAGCACTAATTTCTAAATATGAATGAATGACAATCACAAGTCTTATTTGAATACAAAAACAAAAAAAAAATAAAAAAAAATAAAAATAAAATAAAAAATACAAAAATTCAAAGATGCGCACGAGATTTATTCTTGCGTTCACAAACACTGCAAGAAAAGAAGTCACAAACACTAGAAAGTTTGTTTGCATTACTGCACATAAAATGTATTGGTGCCTTTAACATTAAATTTGTTTGAGCTCTTTTGCATAAGAAAGTAGTGTTGTGTCTAGATGTTATTCTTTGAACAAAAATATCAATTTGCGACAGTAATGCGGGACAGTCAATTTTACCATTGAATAATTTATACAAGCATAAAACAGAAGCCTGATTTCTACGTTTTTCTAATGACACAAAGTCAAATCTATGCAACAAATCAAGATAATTACAGCCTCTTGGAGGATTAATTCCGTTGATTTTGAAGCTTAGGAATTTTAAGAATTTCTTTTGAACTTTATCGATAGCAGATGAGTATTGAAAATACTGGATGATCTCTTCACACGTGGATTTTGTTGTGACCAATAGTGTGTGTTACGCCTGAAAATACCGTTATTGGTATTCACAGTTTTATCCGATCAGATCACAGGAAAATTTGCATCGCCATCACACATTCTTGAATACCACTCGCAAAAATGTCTACGCCACTCGTCATCACCTGGTCCTAAGCCTTGACAGAATCGAAATTAATATGGCTTAAATTTATTTATTTTCTAAATAAATTGAGCTGTTGATTCAAGTATCCCAGTCTGGTCTTTAATTTCTCTAGTTGAACTTTCTGGGTTTTCAATGACTGATTGTAAAACTAGCTAAGTAGTATTTTTCTTCAGCAGGCGGTTTTTGTCGGGATAGCTCAGGTTTTTTAAGTGAACCATAATTTTTTTAATTATGTACTAAACGCCTGAAAATAGACTTGCCAGGTTGTTTTCGCTCCGGTTATTCGTTCGAATGCCTACATGTCTTCGGCTTCTACACAATTTTTTTGGCTTAAAATGTAGCAGGACAGCACATCAAATTTTTTCTTCGTTTTTAAAATTACCTCCCACCCTTTAAATGTAGAAGAAACGGAGGCAGTAACAACAATAACAACAACAATGAAATACTCATTCAAGACGAAAATTATTTATGGAAACTGACACCTATGTATGTTGCCATGAATTGTTTCTATATAAGCCGCCTATGTTCAAAAATTGTTGTAATAATTTTTACTAAATAAAACATAGGAAAACATATCGTGCCATACGTCGTTGCATTCGCAATAAAAAATGTTATGTCCTACAGGGTGTACATTTATTTCGTGTCTTTATAAAAAAACAAAGTTGATGATGGTTTCTTCCAAACGAAACGTTATACGGGGATTTTGTAGAAGTAAAAAAGTGTTTTTTTTCAAAACTTTTCAAATAACTTTTTAAAAAAATTAAAACCAATTCGCCAAGTTTAGGTTTTTTCGAATATCTCTGGAAGTAAACAACATTATTGGGATTTCTAACATGTTTTACTGATTTAATTGCGCAACTGTTTGCCCAATGGACCAATTGTGTAACTCTCACGGTTACCAAGATCCTCATGCTGCTCATCCTTATTTTGGGCACATTGTACATTTGGCTAGACGCATTGAGGGAGCTAGCCGACACTTTATCCTTGGAAGTTCGCTGACTAGAGATATAACAGCAGTCAGAGCCCACCATAACAGGCCAAAAAAAGCATGGGGGGCTCATTTACCAAGAATGGGATATTTTCCAGGAAAATCCAGACGAGGAGTGAACCAACACTCATAAACCAATAAAGGCTGAAACCCGGTTTTTTCGTTGTTTTTTCCGTTTGTTGATGGAAAACTCAATGATGAAAGTTACTGTCCTGATAGCCTGATGCCTTACATATAAGCACGTAAGAACCCTACATAACTTGGAGGAGGTAGGGAGAGTCAAACACCCGTAGACTTGAACTTGCAGCATCTAAGGCCTACACAACATAGTAGGATCCGCTCTAGGGCGGATGTGTGCTGGTTTTGCCCGCCCTCTGGCTTCCCAGAAGGGCAGGACGAAAAACCTATCACCGCATGAAATGCATATTCCCTTCTAACCCCTCTGTGGCTTAGTGATAGTTTTATTGTTATTTTATATATTTAGATGTTGTATGTTTCATATTATTTCATTGTAAATTTAATGAATAAATATTTTTGGTTTTGGATTTTGGGCATACTGTATACCTACATATTGTGTATTATTATTCAGGTAATAGCATTTTACACAACCGATGGTAAAATTTAGGTGTTTGTCATTTTATGACCAACGTTATTTACCTACCCAAATTTTACAGATCTATTTTTCATAGTATAGTGTTAGAGTGCTCTACTTCAGACGTACCTCCCGGTATTTATTTATTTGTCACCGGAGTTTCAGGCTGCAAGATAAGTGTATCAGATATTAGTCAGATGTTAGTCAGGTGATTATTCATGGTGTTGGGAATAATTAGCTGCGATTATTCACTACGTTTGTGATGGCGATGGAATAAAGTTGTGTGATGAGGATTGTCTTTTAATACGTAGTTGTGCCCTATGTGTAACAATTCAGAAGTGGGATAAAGAACAGGCTTCAGTTATGATTAGTGACAGTGAAGCCAGTAGTCAAAGTGAAAACTACAAAAGGAAATCAACAGAAATGGCTGGACCATCCCGTCATGGCAAAGGAGCAACCCAAGGATTCTCCAAGAACCTCAACGCTGGGGGTGCAAGATCCATAGCAAGTAAATGTACCCATTGTCGCCGAAAAGGGCATTTAAAGGAAAATTGTTGGTGTCTAAATCTGGCTATGCTATAGCTACTGAAAAGGCAAGTGAAAAAATTTAGATATTTCATTGATGATCTTGTTTTGGAATTACATATTTTTTTATATGAAGTATACCTGGATACAGGTAGTCGATAAAATTTTGCAAACGTTTTGCTAGTAAATAAACGAAACACCATATTATATTCTTCTAAAATTCTAGTAAAAGTTATTGAAATTCCAAAAAAATCCCTATTGGAATGAGCACTAACTGTTTGAATTAAATGAACTCCTACTGCATCTGACATTATTTATGGAAGCCTTCATAGGTGACATTTAGGCCAAAATTGGTCAACCAATTATAAACCATAGAAATATTATGATGAATATTCATGGGGAAAGTTGACGTTTTGAAGAAAGTATACCACATGCTCTCTTTACCTTTAGTTATAGAGAAAATGTCACGATTCATTCACATTTTTCCACTACGGTTTTTGTCCGAAATTATATAGAAAAATATTTGTTGATTTTATTGAGAACACTATTCAATTCAAAAGTAAATTTTGGTTAAAAGATATGCCACGATTCATCTGAAAAAATGTTCAGTTATGTCTCGACTGCGCTTACGAACAGAACCATTGGGCACTTATTATTATTACAATAATAATAATCTTCCAAATAGAATGGACGGTGTATCAGCAATTTGCTTTGTCAACTCAACCTTTTATGTCAGTAGTGCCGGTGGATTCTGTTGTGTTTTAGCGATAATCGATCCATTCTTGGAACTTTTATTCTCCCGAATACCATAGACCAGTGAATAAAAAAAAATAAAAATGATCAAAACATATTTTGAGAGATATATCGTGTATGCTTGCAGTACCTATATACTAGTGTTTATAAACGACTTTGGGTAACGAGTAAGCACGAGTGCAGCGTAGCTGAACGAATGTTTGAAAGACTAGTGTCTAGAAGAGTTTATGAACACGTTATATATTATGCCGTACAATGCTACGAATTCATATTGAAACAACAAAATTGAATAATTTTAGTTGATTTCTCTTATGTTATCGTGATAGTTTCAGTTGACAGACAAAGACCTAGTCATGCAGATAGGTTTTCATTAGTCAATGAATCACTGAAATCAACAATAACAATAGTAATGTATTTACGAAAACATGGAGTTACCATGGTGAAGTTTTCAATATTTTGAATTTTTGAATGAATCACAGATTTTGATAAATCGATCTCTTAGAACGGTATCCATTTCTAAATACCATTTTAGTTACATGAATATAAAAACGAAATATATCTGATCACAGTAAGGTTTTCACGAGTCAAAGCTTCAAGGCATTCACCTTGGAGTACTCATTTGAACAAATTTATAGCAGGGAAAAGTAAAAGAAAAAAAAAGCAGCACAAAAAAATAACCAACAAAAAATTATTCGATTAAATGACTCAATGTTTGTATTTGTAGTTTATCCAGAAGGTCATTCAGAGTTCTCTTGAATGAAAGACCAAGCCAGAATATAATACAATAAAAATTAAAAGCCTATTGAGAATGAACAAAATGAAAAGTTGGTGAATAAAAAAGTTGCTCTATAACATATGCGAATATGTTTAAATATGCGTGGTGGTGGTAATTTTGGTGATTTGTTTAGCATGATAAAACAATCTACTTTGCAGACATTGTTCATTAGATACACATCATCCGAATAAAATGGGAACTCTGTGAATAGGTACTAATAAACAGGTAAAATTATTAAAAGGTCACCAACTGCCTTCTGAGAGAAGGTTCTAATACTGGTCTCTTCTCAAAGCTAAAACCATTATTTGACTCTTTTAAGTACATGGAGAATCTATTGAATTCATTCAAACCTTGGAAAAATAATGTATACACAGGTAAATATTTGTGTCTAAGGGAAGTCGCTGCATGTATGAGTTAGAATGATTATAACTAACGGACATCAACCATGACTTCAATTTCAGCAGAGCCCTAGCCAGATCCCTAACCAGAGCTCTAGCCAGAGCCAGAGCCCTGGCTATAGCCAGAGCTCTATAGCTATAGCCACAGCCCTAGCCAGAGCCAGAGCCAGAGCCCTAGCCAGAGCCAGAGCCCTAGCAGGAGCCCTAGCCAGAGCTAGAGAAAAAAATGCTCGGGCAGCAATGTCTGTCTAAATGCGCCAAGAGCGCCAAGCTTAAAAAAATTATATAACAGAAGTGCTCGTGAGCTCGTGCAGCAATGATGAATAAAAAAACAAAAATCAGACCTACTAGAAGGTACTCATGAGTCCTGTTAGAAGGAAATTATTGGCAAAACTATAAATCCTGTTAGAAGGAAATTATCGGCAAAACTATAAGTCCTGTAAGAAGGAAATTATCGTCAAAACTATAAGTCCTGTAAGAAGGAAATTATCGGCAAAACTATAAGTCCTGTTAGAAGGAAATGAAATTATCGTCAAAACTATAAGTCCTGTTTGAAGGAAATTATTGGCAAAACTATAAGTTCTGTTAGAAGGAAATTATCGTCAAAACTATAAGTCCTGTTAGAAGGAAATTATCGGCAAAACTATAAGTCCTGTTAGAAGGAAATTATCGGCAAAACTGTAAGTCCTGTTAGAAGGAAATTATCGTCAAAACTATAAGTCCTGATAGAAGGAAATTATCGGCAAAACTATACGTCATGTTAGAACTATAAGTCCTGTTAGAAGGAAATTATCGGCAAAACTGTAAGTGCTGTTAGAAGGAAATTATCGTCAAATTTATAAGTCCTGTTAGAAGGAAATTATCGGCAAAACTATAAGTCCTGTTAGAAGGAAATTATCGTCAAAACTATAAGTCCTGTTAGAAGGAAATTATCGGCAAAACTATAAGTCCTGTTAGAAGGAAATTATCGTCAAAACTATAAGTCCTGTTAGAAGGAAATTATCGGCGAAACTGTAAGTCCTGTTAGAAGGAAATTATCGTCAAAACTATAAGTCCTGTTAGAAGGAAATTATCGACAAAACTATAAGTCCTGATAGATATTATCGCCAAAACTATATGAGAAGACAGAAAAAAAATACAAAAAAATTATGTCAAACACTGTTCAACATAGAAACGGAATTGAAATACTACAGTTTTTCTCTTTTTACAGGCAACCACGATGCCCTTTCCCCTAAAGGACGGACGGGAACGAAACAATCTACAAAACATCTCGCGAGGACGCTCCATGAACAGGATGGCCGAATGTTAGAGTGCTCTACTTCAGACGTACCTCCCGGTATTTATTTATTTGTCACCGGAGTTTCAGGCTGCAAGATAAGTGTTTCAGATATTAGTCAGATGTTAGTCAGGTGATTATTCATGGTGTTGGGAATAATTAGCTGCGATAATTTACTACGTTTGTGATGGCGATGGAATAAAGTTGTGTGATGAGGATTGTCTTTTAATACGTAGTTGTGCCCTATGTGTAACAATAGACTTATTTTCGTCTCTTCTATTTTTTCCTCTAGAATATTTCTTTTGACTGTTTGATTACACTTCGACATAATGCAAAGCACGCATATTTTTGGAAGATATTTTGATTCCCTCGGTGTTTGATTTTGATATTTTTCCACAGGAAAGGTGATTCCAAATATATCCAAATAAAGTTTATATTGAAAACTCCAGTCATTAGCATCAACGAATTTATAGACAATTTATTTAGAACTGAATATAAATTAATTGTTGATTTTTAAAACCATGAAATTTAAAGTTAAAAATTATTTCAAATCATTTCGCTATTATGTAATATAGCCGTAGAAAAAGTTAAGTACACTACGAGCAAAAAATACCATATTTGTCTAGGGTGATTGCTCCAGTAGTCGGCCACTTAACAGTACATCATAGGTTTGACACGGCTCCATAACATAAATAAAATTAAAAATACAAAAAAATACAAAGAATAGAATAAGTCTTTAGAATTATAAATTACCATGTTAGAGATTCATAGGGCTTCCACATTTTTATGAAAAAAATAATTTTAACAAAAAATACGCTCTTGCTAGTTCTCGGCAACGAGTTCCGACTTCTCGGCCTACTAGTGCGCCGGTTCTCGGCACCTTCCCAGTTATCGTCCATTGATCACCTTTTCTCGGCCATTAATCTTATGTTCCCTATCAATAAGGTCGATATTAGTGAATTATCCAGTAAACAACTAAAACAAAGCACTTATAAGTTTACTTAAAATTTTAATAGAAAAATTATAAAGAAAAATTAAATATAAAAATTTAAAAAAATAGGTTTATCCTTGAAAAATTAAAAATTGTTTCAAAGAAAATAAAGAGCTAGTTACTAAAAAATTTTGGAGCCCAGAGTTTTTGTGTTTGTGATCTTACACAATTTTCGCAGATATTAGCTTTTTTGGTAGCTTCAATATAAGGTAAATTAGCGAGATTAGCAACGTTTAATATATATATATATATATATATATATATATATATATATATATATATATATATATATATATATATATATATATATATATATATTGTAATTTCTCTTCAACAGCTAGATGAATATTACTGGACAAGAACAGGCATTTTTGATGCTGGTTGTCGACCGCATGGACTCTTTAGAAATATGTGCTGGCCGACAACTGGCTCACATTGAACCTATTCTCGGCCATAAAATGCAAGCTATCATAATTACTCTATATTATACCAATTTGGTGGTCGGACACTGGCTATAGTATTAACTTTTATAGCATCTTCAAAAAGGACAGAACGTTAAGTGTCCACAGCATTCGTCATTGCAATTGAAGGATCACGAATAGAAAGCTTATTATTCCAGTTCTCGGCCGCCATGGCCGACAAATGGAAACTCGTTGATTGAAACTCCATAGCACCGGCCACTGCTCAATAAAAAGAAAATATCATTAATTTTCAGTTTCCTTGCATTAAAATGTAAGTTCAACATGTACAGATACTAACTACATCAAAAATTTCCAGTAGATCTAGCAAAATTAGACAGAAATTTATCGTTGAAAAAGTTGTGCCAGACTATTTTTTTTTCAACTGATCAACGCTCGAGCAACGCTCGAGCAACATTAGACATTAGCCACTTCGACCACCCTGAACTAAACTGACATGGTATGAATAAATGTATTGGTATCACAGGTAAAACTAATGGAAGATGGCAGGAAAACTGTGGCCGAAAGTGTGGCGAGATTTTCGAAAATGAGGAGTTATTATTTTTCTTATTATTCCATAAAAATGACGAAAACGGCCGACAACTGGAAGTGGCCGGCAAACTGGCGCAATCACCCTATACTTGATAGATATAGAAGTGTTATTAGTCAAATATCAATGATCGTCTTCGAAAACTAAATTTATGAACAACACATCACCTTCAATACGATCGCACCCAGACGCCACTGGGTACTCTCGCTTTATCTGCGGATAAAGCTCAGCCGCAAAAACGCCGACCCATTACATTCGGCAACATACTTCGCGGAAGACCATTTACCATTTTATTAAAACCGTCCTGGAACCGTTGGCAAGCACTTCGCGCCCGCTCCAAGGGTTTTTTCCTCCATGTTAACGTCATATACCACACACGGTGTTATGCGGCAGCCCGTCGACGATGCGTCGGGCCCTACGATGGGCGGTGCTCTCCGCGACCCGACCAATGGAAGGTCGGTCTTCCGCCGGCTTCCCCCCCAGGCGTATTATTATTCAGACATCTGTTAATCACCTGGTCCAGTTAACCGCACAGAGCTATTAACTGTGAGAATGGAGTCTCGGCTTTAGAAACTGCTCGAGAAGCGGTGTTGCCGGAGCCGAATTCCCATATTAGCCAATGACTACACAAAAATTATCCGATTTAAAAAAAATTAGAGGAGACCCGGTAAAATGATCCCCCTATTGAGCTTCCAAATTCAGTTTTTGGGTGAAATCGAGTACGTACACAAAATTTCGTGAACTTAAGTCAGTAGCTATAGTCTTACCCTTTTGCTCTCTCTTATAATTTTCAGAGGACGTAGTTATCAACAGGAATCCAACTACATACCTACCTACCTACCTACATCCTATTGAGATTTTACCGAACGATCGTTTTGCCCCAGTGGATGGGGCAAGAAGACCCCCTCGAAGGGGCAAAGCAATTCCACTTTCATATTTTCCAGAAAAATGAAGATGTATTAAAAATTCTTCTTATAAACATTTTTATAAAAACTAATACGAAGTTAAATTTACTTTTCTGTCAAAAAAATTTACCAAATAGGTAATAACCAAATTATTCAAATAATAGGTGAATCACAATTATTGTGATAGCAAAGATCTCTGCACGTTGGGCGTATAGATGCACAAATAGCATGCAAAATTTTCCTCATCATCCTCGACCCCAGACTCCCAGAGCATTCATCATGAGTCCATTCTCCTACTGTCGAATTCGAATATGCCTTACCACAGATAATGCATTCACAATCATCATCTTCCCCGTTAGGACTCGAACTTTCATCAACTTTCTTTTTCTTTAGCTGTTTTCCTTTCAGTCTTGAAGTTTTCTTATTCTTTAATAATTATTTTCTTTGTCTGTGACAGGTTATTAGCATTTTGCTGTTTGTTCTCCAACTTCAACTTTTTCTTCGCCATTTCCTCTGTTTTCTTCCTATGCTCTTCCTCTAGCATATTCTTGATGTCAAAATAACTGATGTAGTGCATTTCCTTTTACCCTTGTCAGTTTGCATTATTGTCTGTTTTTTTGGAATTTGATGAATATCTTTTTCATTCTGCCCAAACCTTTCATGTTCAGAATCTTATTAGCTGACCGCTTTTTCAGAGCATTATTGGAACTGAGAACACACTTGATGCGGTTTTCTTACACACTCCACTTTATACTGAATCAATAGCTTTCATCATACTCTCTAGAGTCCAATTTTGTCTCTGAGATTTCCTGTCATAGGTATACTTCCTAGGCAAGTTCTGGCCTGCAAAAAATGAAATAATGTGTGTCAATATCACCAACTTAATTATATCAGATTCACAAGGGTAAAACCAGTGTTTATATAGAAGATAGTTAGTCAACCTTATGGGATTATAATTGGATCAAAATGGATGCCACATGTAGATGGCGATAGTGAGCTCGCATCCAAGTCATGTCGTAACTTCAGTGATCTGGCCTCCAAGTCATGTCGTAACTTGATTAAAACAATGGAAAAGCATTAAAATCAGGTTTTATTGAAGAAACCTGCATTGAACTGACGTCAAATATTCATGTTTGTAACCAATCACGCTAGATGACACTCGCGTTTGTGTTCAATACCTTTTCCACAGGCATTGACTAACTATGTTCTATTTAAACAATGGTAAAACGATCCCTAATCATTTTACATCGCGGTATTGGGATTGTAATATATTTTTATCGTCAGGTCCGGCCTCAGAAATATTACAGGATCATTTCGCCTCAAAGGGCAATTTTTATCTCAAAATTAGATTGCATTCAGTCATCCGAAATGTTGATAAAACTATTGAACTCACCTCTTCAAATCTCTTTCACGTGATGAAAACTGTAGATGATAATATAAAATATCTTATAACTAGATGAAATCACAACAAAACAGAAACGAAACAAGAACTCATCCTATTTGGGCAACAAAAAATAGCCGCGGCTGAGTTGAACAAGGTAAAAAGACTTGCATGCTTTAGCATAACGGGAGCTATGAAAACAACACCAACATTAGCCATGGAAGCACTGTTGGACCTCCCACCGATTGACATAACAATTATGGGAGAGGCAAGAATGCAACAAAAATCGATCAATAGATTTGATCACAATAAGATAAGGGATATAGTGGGAGGCGACATTTTTTAAATGGAACCAGAGGACCAAATGACTCCTAGATACTTCTACAACATTAACTTCGAGGTTATCATACAAGATCGAAGGGAATGGTCAAATGACAACATCGGGGGCAAACCTGGAGAGAGGATCTGGTATACGGACGGAAAAAAGAAACTGGTGATGGAATATACAGTGAGGGGAGAAACTCCCAAATAAGCGTCTCACTAGGAACAAACACCTCCGTATTCCAGGCAGAGATGTACGCTATCTTGCAATGCGCAAGAGAAATCAACATGAGGGAAATGCGCAATGCATGGATCAACATTTGGACAGACAGACAGGCGTCACTAAAGGCTCTCAGAACACAGCAAAACAACTTTGATGTGGGTTCCAGGACACTATGTGGCATCGAAGGCTATAAAAAAGCTGATAAACTAGCCAGAAACGGTTCATTAACTCCATATATTGGCCCAGAACCCACACTCAGGATTCCTAAATCCGACATTCGAGGATGCATTCGGGACTGCATCAAACGAAAACAAAGGGAGAGGTGGAACGAAGCCCCTCTTATTCAACAAGGGAAAACATACATTGAAGAACGGTCAAAACACAAAACTGAAGATCTACTCAAGCTGAGCAGGATTAAAGTTAGAACAATAACGGGCCTTCTCACTGGTCACAACCCAATGAGAAAACACCTGCACATAATAGGGCTGTACAACGGAGAAGTTTCCTGCAGACAATGTGGTAAAGGGACAGAAACAGCCAAACACGTACTGTCAGAATGCGAGGCATTAGACCGCAAGATACTGGCAATATTCGGGAAACCCAGGCTAACTCCCGAAGAATACAGCAGTCAACCGGTGAAGAACCTGTACCAGATTGATACAGGGGACTAGAGTTACGGGGTGGGTGCTGTGAAACTAACTGGAATGCACAAAAAGTCCAAGAGGCTGAGGCGCAGCTGGTGACAGGACCAGCATCCGAAAGGAAAAATAAAAAGCTCTTGTGGTGTTTTGTACAGCAGCACATTTTTCGTGACAGCAAGGTGAAAGTATTTTTTGAGAATTCAGCATTTTGTTGGGATATTACTACTGATAATCCACGTAATAGGAGAATTACCGCTGTAATTCAGCAATGATTCCACACCATTTTAATTGAATTGAAATTTTCCGGTAAACTTTTGTATTCAAAAATTATGCGCGGGCACTTGAAATCATCCGCAAAACGGATAATTATCCGGTACGGCAACACTGTCGAGAAGACCCATCGTTATAAATCTCGAATATCCTATTTTTTGTACGCGCAGGCACCGTTTCATAACTCACGGCTATGGTTTAGTGGTTTACGATGCCTAATTTGGAGCTCGTAGTATACGCCGCAGTGAGATATATATCCTTGTTTGCGAGGCGATTGTTCATTTAATATGCGAGATTATACTCATTATTGAGATATTAGCGGCGCGATCAAATGGAATTTGCGCCTCTATCATTATATTTTTTCAGGCTTATTGAGAGTAACTGTTTTTCTGAATGCGGTCTGAATTTTGAACATCGGGTTCGTCACGTGACTTCTGTTTGATTAAACTGGAGCATTGGAGCAGGAACTCTTTGTTTCCTTGAGAGAAATCTATAGAAATGTCAACAAATTCTAACCATGAGTACAAATTTAATGTGTTATACTCAGTAATATTTTTATATCGCTATATATGAATATTTACATTATAAATTCAACAAAACTGAAAATGTCTACAAACTGCAAAACACCAATGAAACATTTAAATATCGTATTAATGACGACGCCTCAGTGTATACCGCGGAAGCTGAAGCTATCGAAAAAGCACTGCTCTGGGTCACTACATTCAACATTGGGAATACCATAATTTTGTCTGATTCAAAATCTGTTTTACAAACATTAAATAGCAACCTACAAAAACACTTCAAAAACGAAATTATCTGTAAAATAAGACAATCGATTTGCTCTTTGGCAATAAAACAAGTCAAAATTATATTTATATGGTCCAAAGGACATGTAGGCATTGCAGGAAATGAAATTGCCGACTTAGCTGCAAGGGAAGCAACAAAGCTAAACTCCATAAGTGAAATCAATCTTTATGATGAGTTATTATGTCAAGCTAAACAAACTCAAAGAGAGCAGTGGAAATATATCTGGTTAGACTTTGTTAAGATAAGTAATAACCACTACAAGTATATCCACCCCGAATTACCAGTCAAAATACCACACATCTCAGAATTTCTGGTACCCAGATCCTATTCATCCACTATCAGTCGTCTGAAAATGAATCACGGTTGTTTCCCGGCACACCTTAATAAAATCGGCGTCGTAAATTCGAATAAGTGTCCTTGTGACAATTCATCAGTTGGAAACCTCAACCATATATTTTTTGAATGTAAGAGAAACTCACAGAACATTATTGAATTCTTGAACAAACTGATCTCCTTGAATGTATCTCTTCCTATAAATATCACCCTACTTTCTCTCAATGATAAAAACATATATAATGAAATAATTAAATTCTTAGCAAAGTGTGATCTAAAAATATAGAATGATTTTAATTACAAAATTCTGTGGCAAATAGAATACTTCTGATGCCAACTCACTACTAACACACACACACACAAACACAACTGCAAAAAATTAAGTTGCAATTTCGTGAAATGTACTGTATATTTCACAGTATAACATTCCAATTTTTTGAAATATTTAACAGACATTTTCGTATCTTCTTACTGATACAGTAATTGTAAATGACGCATGTATTTTTTAGCCAAACAGTTTTAATTTTACATGATTTGAATAGGCGAACAAAGACGGGTAAATGGGTTATTTCTTGTTGAGTTGTATAAACATGTGTACCATTTGCCTGAGGAGATTATTTTTTATTTTGTGGATATAACAAGCAACTTCTATTATGTAGAGACAGGCCAAAGGTTAAATATTGAATGCAAGTTTGATTTTGCGGAGAAAATTGGCTTTTTAACCTTCCACAGTCTGAAAACTATAGAAATGTAAATACGTCTACATATTATTGTAGTACAAAAGAATCAATTTGACCCCACACGGAAAAAAAGGTCCAAGTAAAACATTTTGCTGACTTTTTTTCGATTGTGATGAGAAAATTAATAACTATATTAGAAAAAAAATCATTTTGTCTCTAATATCCAGTAAGGGTGACCAGAGGCGAAGATTTCCATATCAACAAATAGTTCTCGAAAAAATATACTCTAATGAAAACTATACTCTCTTTCTTCAGTTTTCTTGAATAGTGTATTTTGTTAGCCTGTATATGTTATGCAAGTAGGTACGCTTTCTCAGAGTATAATCCGAATCATTGCTTCCTTGGTGCAACCGAACCTTTCATTTCATTGTGAATTTAAGAATGAAATGAATGTATTGAAAATAAGGCTTTATGCAATATACGAATGATCCTTATTTGGAGAACTAACAACTCTAAATTGAGGGCAAGTGAATATTTTAATTGAGTGTGGTGTATCCTGATACCAAAGATGGAATGAAAGCTATTAGGAAAGACAATAATAAACTACCCAAAAATTAGTCATTTAAACCAAAATTACTATAAGAATCTAAAAATGTTGCTGCAGTAGAATACTTTATATAGTAGCAACTAATATGTTTTTTAGTAGATTTAAGTATATATGACTTATTTGAGAGTAAATCATTCTTCATCAATGGTAAATTTACTTTCCACTAGTAACTGAGCACCTACTGCAAATAAAACGTAGATTGAGGTAGGTGACAATATGTTCCTCAAATTACATCAATAACAGCAAAGTGATCAAATTCAGGAATCTAATTTTTCTAATGGCTAATGAAGTTCCATATATAGTATGCAAATTTTCCTAGTTACTATTAATTTTTTCCGTGCATAAGATAATGCGTTTACAAGACCGTTGCCTTGAATGAAATTAATAAATTACATCGAATCGTATTCTGAATTGGCCTGTCTGAATTCAAATTATTTGAATTAACTATGAAATACTTCTGTTTCAAAAAACACATTCACCAGAATTTTTTGGTTCCGTATGTGTAAGTATTGATCTCCATTTATTGGTTGTTTTAAATACGATTATCACATCATATGATCACTGCTAAAGAAATGTACACAATTTATTACCACATTACATTATTTTGTCACGCCATCGGTACTGTGATATATTATCATATGTTTTATGTAATTTTCTATAGAAGGTTATCGTGTAAAATTACGCACAGTAAGGTATTCACTGACGTAACATTCCAGTAATGGTCTTTTTTTCTGCTGAATTTTATGAAATTTTTATAATAAAGGAGTATTTTTCCCAGAGAACTATTGATTATTTCGGATTCTTCATGTCGCCTACCATGATCCACAACGGATAATAAATAGCGATAAATAGTTCCTAAAAAAACGTTTTCTAGTATTCATGACTTACTGCCTTTTGCACGAATTTTAGTTAAATTCTAGTTGAAATTAAATCCACAATTAAATCAAAATATTTTTGCACCACATTGTTTGATCTGTTGTTATCATGTTGATTTAACTCGATTTAATTCGAAGTGCGGCCGAAGTCATCCGAAGTCACCCGAAGTCGAACTGAAGTTGATACGAGCGACTTCGGGAGCACTTTGAAGCATTTAGAGTAATTTCCAGTGACATTTTCAAGACATTTCCCACCTCTCGGCAGAAAATCCAAAATAAGCAAATTGTAGATATTGATCTCTACTTCCATATGCCGTTTACAGAATTTGAATAAGATGATTTTTCTTAAATCGGCGCATTTAGAAAGATTTGCCCTCAAATTGTTTATAACGCGATTGTGCAAAAACTAAATATCGGACACAAACCATCTTACGCACAGTTCAACCACATGTTATTATCTATCAGTTTCCGCAATATTGTTTGTTACCTTCAGATTTATGAAAATTAGGAATTTTTGAAAAATGGTCTCTTTTTCAAGGTTTTCCCGGATTTTCTCAGTGAAAAATGCACCGACCTGGGCATACAAAATAACATTTTCTAGGTTTTATAAAATTCTACAAAAGTTCCATTGACTGTGAAACGATTTCTTGAATAATCTTTGAGATATTCATAATCCATATCCAAAATCCAATAAAGTTGTAACTTTTTTCACTATTTCTTGTTTAAAAAATTCCACAAAGCGATTTCGATGGGGCGAAAACCGGGGTTTTCATTTACGAACTATCTTATAAAAAGTACACGGAGAAAACTCATCCAAGTAAATTGTTTACTTAAAAAAAATTGAATTGTGGTTACTAAATTTTCACCTACGGTGGGAATATGAGGGACTCATAGTAGATAAGCGAAACAATGTTTCTGAAAGTGTGTTCCTACCGTAACTCATCAGAATACTTAGCGAATCGAAATATTTTTCATGTTCGAAATCTGTAGGTGCACACTTAAGTAATTATAGGTATAATACCTACCACTATTGAATCGTTTATCTGAAACAACTTCACTTGGTCTAAGCCATCTCAATAGTAACGTCAATCGTTCAAATCGATTGGGTTAGTGATCAATTAACTTATGCTTAGTTAACTTTTTCATGTTCGGGCACGTTCGGGTGTTTCCGCAAAGTGCCTCTGTTGCGAAAACGGCCTCACAAGTCACAAGCCACGCCACGGCGTCATATCATTCGATTTGTTTCATCAACATATAGCGTCCTGTTATGAGCGTGATTGTAGCCCGAAGCATATTTATGCATGATATATGTTTGTAGTAATGAATGAGTGTATTATTTATTAATGGTTTTCTAATGAGTATAGCCTGTGTTGATTTTCAAATATTTCTAGTGTTATTGGATAAAAATTGTAAGTATGTGAGAATTATACTTGAAACTGTTCAGAACCATGCAATAATCTAATATGCCGAGGACTATTGTCAAATATAGCAGAAAATCATACTTACTTGATAATAATAGTCATTCGATTATTTCATATTTTGAAATAATTTAAAGTATATTTTTCTATGATGCAATTTTCATCCACTTGCAGTACAAATACTCGAAACTGACCATAAAAGCTACTCAGAGAAAACAATTCAAGTGAGTAAATAAATAATACACCAAAGACAAGAGAACTGCTACTTTACTGGGTGTGGAAAATAATACCAAGGATAGTAGAAAGTAGAAAGTAGAGGCTGAAAAATTATAGATTGAGTTCACTTGGGGTTACTGATCAACGTACTAATAATAATGCACCGATATTCTACCCATAAGTGAACAATTCATTTGGGATCAGTAAAGTGGACAATAAAGGGTATTAATCTGAAATATATCAAAATAGGTTAGTAGTGGTAAGTGTTCATTTCCAGGAACACAATTTTTTCAGTGTTTATTTGTCCCATATAGTATTCAAGTTTACTTGTGGATATTCAAGTTTCACTAATAGTTAGTGATTTTTTTTCTCCGTGTAGTATAGGCCGTTTGCGTCTTTTATTTTGTGTGAAAATAGCCTCTTATTTTTATCTACAGCTTGACCTATATTACACTATGTGTATTCAACCTATCCGTATAGTATCTTCATGTTATCACAAATTGCAATTTTTGTCACTGTGAAATATTTCTTAAAATGAAGCATCTTTTGAGCCAAAAATAATATTCAAATGCATTTAGTAACCTGTAAGCAACACAGCTGATGAAACAAAACTCCAAGAGCTAATAACATATCTCCAATAATTACCTAATATATCTACTTTGGCACAAGCGAGGTGAAATATGATACTCGATACATTTTAAATCTTATTTTATCACCAAATGATGCTAGATCTAACGTAATCTTTTCAAGTTCACTAACGGAAGTTTGAATAAAATCTAATAGTGTGCAGTGCTACTTAATAGTAATAAAATGATCTTTTTTCCTAACTCGGCGAGCCACTTAAAAAATGTTGTTATTTCAATTTAAAAATCAAATTCCATATAAAACATACATTTTGACCTGAAACAGTAAGGTTGTATTTTTCCAGAAATATTAGGACTGATATTATTGATTTCAACGTATTCATAGCCCTCTTGATTGAAAAATTATTTAAAAAATAAATAAAAAAAATTGTTATAAAAAGTGAAAAATGGTACAAAGTTGTAGAGAGAATTTCATATGGAGTTGAAAGAAGTGAAAATATACCGGGTGTCCCATTTAAAAATCGAAAGTTTACATCACTTCCGGTGAAACCGGAAGTTACATGAAGTTGAGTCACTTGTCAAAAAATGCAGTTTTCTTTTATATACAGATCCTTCCAATTTAATCTCATTATCTTCAAAAACAAACAAGTTATAGGCGTCACCTAATGAAATACCTTTTTCATCTTGTTACGTACATGGTGTAGTGAAAAATCGACAAAGTACATTATTTCCTCCCGAAACAACTGAAATTCTAGATTATTTACAGTTTTTCTAGAGCTAATAACATCTCGACAACAAGTTCTGATTGAAAATAACGGTAATTTGATCTTGAACATATGTTATGTTTCCAATTCTTTACTTCAGAATTTCGAGAGAACTTATATAATAGCTAGGACGACATATTATTATTTTCATACTTCGTCTCAGTTCAGAAAACATGGTTGTAGCCGTTTTTTGATTATGAAACCTTGACAAAATTGACCAAATCATTTCAACTACAGTTAGTGTCTTGATAATTCTGTAGTGATGAAAATAATGTGAAAATAACTTTTTCCGACAACCTACTTGAAATGCATATCATTTCGAACTGTAAACTAGTACAGAAAATTAAGTATTTCGCACTAGTACGAAATGAAAATTTACATAAAATATTTCCTAATTTTGTTGATTTGTTGATGTTCTTTGAACATCTCGTAGTATTTTGTTTTTCAGGTCGGTCGTCGGAAAAGTATAGTGTTAAACACGTTCGGAAACTGGATATTAGGATATATCTCTAAATAATAATAACTGTCATAGACATAACATAAATTTAAAATACCTCATATCTTTATACCAATTCCCCCGGTCCCATTTTTTTTGAAATTCATTATTTAAAGAAAAACGAAATACGAATATTTGTTTTCATATTTCCTTACATACCTACCTATATTTGCTGAACTTCAGTATAAAATTCCGACATTAAATTCAGTGTTCAACAACCAGTTACTTCAATGACAGTTCTATATAAATATTGTAGAAGTTCGACTAATTCACAAGACATATTTTGAAAGTATGAAAATGTATTGATATGAAATTGAAATTGAATATTTGAGATGTAAAATTTTATAAGGTTATGAATTTAAATAATTTTTAAAGTTGTAGAAAAAATATTTTAGAAAGTTACTTACTACAGTCACTAACTTTCTGTTATATCTGTCTTGCCTTCACGGTACTAATTTTTGAGTGGATTCGTTTTGATTTCGAGAGCTCAATAAATCCTTTCTGATGAGTAGGTGACCACGAAACAGCTGTCAAAGGTTGGAACTCTCGGAATTAAAACGAAAAATACTTTATTTTCACTTAAAAATATTTTAGGTATATAAATTTTTATTATGTAAATGTATGAAATATTTTGTAGAATGAATTGGAATTTTTTTTATGAAACAGATTTATCCGGCTAAGCTCAATATTAAATGTAGATACTCTCTTTCACATTTTCCTTTCTTTCTCACCAGCTCTCTACATATCCCCAATAATTTTAGAGGAATGTCCTGCTGATTTTCGGCGTATGAATTTAGAAGCGGCTTTGTCAAATTGATGAAGAAAGCTTATAAAATATACCCATACCACTTCTTCAAAAACTGAGAAACATAACTTTACTACCAAATCCAGATGTGCGAGTATTCACTTGTCATATATCTCTTTTCCAACGGACATTACAAAACCCGTAATCATAAATCAGAAATTCACAATGTCTAATTCGTAGAAGAGATCTTGTTTGAGATGGTTTATTTATTATGCTAGATTATACTTATTATTGAGATATTACCGGCATGATCAAATGGAGTTTGCATCTCTATCATTATATTTTTAACGCTTGAAAGTAACTGTTTTTCGATTTGCGGCCTGAATTCATAAATCGTTGAGTAGAGAAGACGAAGACGAAGACGACTACTCAGAATCGGCGAACCATTGGATTTCGACGGTCCAATGTTGCTTACGCAAAAGTTGGAGATTTGAGGTGTATGATTAAATTTATCATTTTAGATCTACTGACCTATTATAGCGGGAAAAGAAATTGTTTTTTGTATGTCTACATATCTATTAGGTAATTAAAAACGTTTCATATGTCACCGAATTCACACTGAATATTATGAAAAGAGGAAATGGAACTATGAAACAGTTATTTAAGTAACCAGTTATGGAAAGACTAATTTTATTTTTAAGACGAATGTAATATTCGTATTTGCCAAAACGAACGAACGACGTGAGCGATTTTCGCAAATTACGTGAGTCGAATAAAATAATAAATTTTTCCTGACGAATACAAAATTTTATCTAACGAAAGAATTGTGCTGTTCCAAATGTAACAACTCTTGCAGCTCTATACCAATAAATTCAACTTCATCGCTTTACTTGGGCATTTACTAAATTAATAATACCTGTCAGTAGTGTCAGTGGTGAATATTTAATAACAAATTAAGCCTAAAATGGATGATTCTGATGTAGATATGCCTTATGTTATAGAAGAAGCAGCTAATTTTGCAACAAACTTGATAATACCAAATAAGTTAAGAAACAGGTATGAAGAAGTAGGTACATGAGAAATTTGAAAAATGATGTCAAGAGAAATGATCAAAATATGTTTGTGAAAAGGTTCTGTTAGCATACTTACTTGAAAACAATGAACAACTATAAATCATCTATGGAGTAGGGAGGACGGGTACAATGTAACGTGGTACAAATGTAGCAAAAGCCTTAACAACTTCTGAAGATATTTTTCAAATCTGAAAACACGTTGCAAAAACATGCGTTTATGTGAAGTATCCCCAGTTTTGCCGTTTACCGGATAATTATCCGATTTTCAGATAATTTTAGGTACCTGCGGACAATTTTCATATCAAAAAATTTACCGGAAAATAAACATTCCAACAAATTTGTCTATTTCTTGTCATGTGTGTCAAAATAACCAATGAAATCAACATTACACTGATAACTACCCTTGGATAGTTTTCACTTGGGTGGATTCAACTTTAGCATAAGATGGCATAAGCATTATCATAAACATAACGGTAACATCAAAGGTTTTCAGCTTAAACTTAACATTGTTGTATAAATGGCGCCATTTGATATAACAGATTCAACTTTCGCTTTAACATATATTTAAGCACAATTTTAAAATGATGTTGACTAAATGCACCTTTAGTTATCACTAATGTTACGAAGTTGACCAAAGTCTTTGACATTTCATTAATTTAATTTATTTATTTCATGTCACTGTCCTGTCAGAGAAAGAATTCTCACCGAATATCCCTCGAACAATGATAAATAACTCATAATTTTTCACAACTTTCTCAAGCACATGTGCCGTTTTTTCTATTCTCTGTTATGGAACAAAAAATCGGTTCAGATTAATTTGTTGTGTTATGAGATCCAACTTCCGCATCTGTCTTGTCAGTGTCATCAAACTATTCAACCGTGCATGAGCCACGGGCTTTGAGAGGCGAATGTGAATTTTACCTACCACCGTTACGTAATGTAAAATATTATGATAGTGATATGAGTTTCGTAATGAGATACTTTACCGCACCAGTTCGGTAAAGTAGTATTTTACAGCACTAGTAAATTTTGCTTCTCTTCCTCAGAAACTGGAGATAAATCTAAAGAGTTTGCCTCTCTTTTATGAAGGTTCAGACACTCGAAATTGGCCAGATTTGAGTCCAAAACGCTGCAGGGTTCAGCTGGCTTATTAGTTGCTTTTTTCCTGTCAACGTAACTTCCTCCTGTGTTAATAATTTATCATTCAGTATTTGAGAATGCATCACCTAGAAATTTTTTAAAAATAAGTAATCAGTATTTCTATTGTATGAAGGTTCACCTTTTCAATCTCTAGAATATGCAAATTTATCTGCTTCACATATAGTTTTTTCGCCCACACACAAACTCATATATTGTGAGCTTCTAAACTTTTATATGCTTTGATTTCATTCATTGTGAAAGCACTCTTCGTTTCCACTAAATAATTAACAATATCAGAATAGGTACATTATTTCTATATGAAAAGTGAAGTATATTCAAGAAGATATGGATAAATGTCGATTACTGATATTTACCGTTGTCGATGAACATCAGCGAAACTTGAATTGTTAATATGTTGTAAAGTCCATTATTCCTAAATTTTAACATAACAACAGAAACAGAAAAACACATCAGAAACAGTTATAACAGTGCAGAAACAGAAAAAACTCCGAAAAACTTTATTTACAGAAGCAAACAGAAAAGTAAGGTTCTTTCTTCTTCTTTTGAAGTTATTGTACCTCCAAGATGTCAGTTACGCACCAGACCTATACTGTATTTCTTATCTCGAAACGAGTGTCCTATCCCTACTCTCATTGCGACCATTGGTATTTGTATCACAGATTGTTGTATGTTGCTAAATTGCTGTTCTTGTGTTTTTTTTTTTTCGTGTATAAATATATTTATTATTTTTATACTCATTTCAAAGCTGGGTTAGATAAAAAATAATGAAAACGCAGTATAATAACTAAAAAGAAATAACCTCAAAATTATTGACAAAAAGTTTTCTCCGCATTGCAATTAGAGATACCTACACTTTTCGTGACTACTGCGAAGAAGATACATTGTTTTTAGGACATTATTCGTAGTGGGCTCAAAGTGCATGAATGATGAAACGGCACTATGAATATTCTTCAAGACAATAGACTGCATGCAGACTATCACGATAATTCATTTGGAAAAACAGTCGGTTATTCAAACTATCGTAAAGCCAATCTCTCTGCAATATGCATAACCGAATGAAAACATCCAACCATTGTTCTGGTCGTTTTGTAGCTTGATTATTAGTCGAGATTATATAGGACTAGTCTTCCCTCTATATTAAACACACACCGGGCATTACATTAAGGGCGGTTCTGAAGGAAACTCAGGTAATTTTTTACCAGAACCAATTTTCGGAAGGGATATATTTTTTAATGATATATTGAGAATAATTACCAGATAATTATAGTTACCCTTGACTTTTCAATTAGAAGAAAGTTGGATAAAAAATATGTATTATAATACAGGAAGAACTAAAATGAATATCCTTCACGAATCCAAAGGAGAATGATCATTCGAATTTATCATACCCCGAAAGACATCACTCATATGTCAGTGGTGGTAGAAGTGGCTCCACTACAGTAATAGGAACTTTTTTTATTGTCTTGGCCGTTATACCTGATGAAAATCCGTAGTATATACATACATATAAGACTAACACGAAATTAATATAATTTGATGTTCAGAATCTTTTTCCTAGTATACCTCCTAAATATGTACAGTGTGCCCCACTTTGAGCATCCACACCCTAATATTTCATTGAAAATAAAATAATTTGAACTTATTTTTTTTTCAATTTATAGTACTCAGGAATACCTACCTTTATATTGATGGTACAGTATATCCATTTCCACGGCTAACTATGATCAATTGAAAAGTGAAAAAGTGGTGAAAACTTTAAGGATTTTTTATCACAAAATTAACATCAAATTCTGTTTCAGAATACCTTCAAACCCCCAAATCTCAATGCTTGAATCAATTGATTATACAGGGTGTCATTTGTAGCTGGCAATATTATCATTGTTTATACAGAGGTAAGATTGTTGGCCAACCTTATGGGATTAATATTGGATTCAAATGGATGCGACATGTAGATGGCGACAGTGATCTCGCATGCAAGTCATGTCGTAACTTCAGTGATCTGGCCTCTAAGTCATGTCGTAACTTGATTGAAACAATAGGACAGCACTAAAATCAGTTTTTTTTTGAAGAAACCTCCCAGTTAACACACACATCTAGACGATGTCGCTTTCTTGATTATTGTGGTAACAGTATGAGTTATTTATATACATTGCTGTTACCGCTTTGTGATGCCAATTATTATGAATTGTTCACAATTTTCTTCTCGTTAGTACCGCTTTGAGGTACAAAATGTGCAGAAAATCATGAAGCACATTCAGGCCCGGATTACCCATAAGGCCAACCTAGGCCATGGCCTAGGGCGCACGCTTGTGGGGGCGCAGCGCAGGATACGGGGAAATCTGACTAACTTTGTACTTGTGATTCACCCGACAAAGACGATCACGAAGACGAAAATAACCAAACCAAAACAGATGACAGCTCATTTTTAGACTGCAGTACTCCTAGTACTAGTCCTAGCACCTCTGTTCATATGATGCAGTCTTTCACTGCAAGAACAGAATCGGAACTAGACACAAAATTTGAATCTGAACCACAGGAAGATACTGAGAGTCTTCAATATCCAACACCAATTCAAAAGAGTTTAGAACGTGAACCTGAAAAATTGAGTTTTGATCTCGTCGATCCTGATCCAGCAAACTGGGTTGTAAATAATTAACTACGTGGTTACGTATCCCAACATGTGATAATTCAAAATAAAGAAGCTAATTTTTCAAAGGCAAAGAAGTAGTATTGTAACTATTTTTGGAGTTTTTCAGGTACTCATTTTTATAGATATTTAGCAAATGGTGAAAAAAAGGCAGAGCATGGCTTGTGTACTCTACAACTAAATGTGCAGTTTTTTGTGGTTCTAGCCGTCTTTTCCATTCGGAAACACAACCGGAATCATATTTTGTGAAAAATGGTATTAGTGACTGGAAAAATGTCCATGTACATCAAGGCTCAAAGAACATGAAAACTCCCTTTCACATAAAACAACACCATCACTTTAAAAGAGAGAGGGGAGAAACTGGGCAAGGTTAATTCCCACGTAACTAAAATGATAGATCGAGGAATTAGCTACTGGCAAATGTTACTGCAAAGAGTTGTCGTGGTGATAAAAGCTCTATCTTCTCGAGGATTACCATTTAAGGCATTTCTTGATTTTAATTGAATAACCTGATAGAAGTTGAACTTGGGTATAGGGAAAGCTGAAATAACTCATCCTAAAATTCAATTTTCTTTTCAATGGTTAAGAAAAAATGGAAGGTGCCGTTTGAGAATTTTGAGTTTTAGACAATTTTATAATGCGACATTCGAAAATCGCCTGCGCCCATATATATGTTAGCTTGGACTACCAGTTAACTGCTTTATAAATTTGGTTTCATAATTTTGAACGGTTTGCGGGCTAAACGTGTTTTCGTAAACTACTACAGCGGTAAGTTTTTTAAGAAAAATGGACATATCTCAAAAACTGTAACACAACTTAGGTTGCCTGAAGTCATAATCAGAATGCCAATCGAACCATGACAAAAAAAAATTAGGATTCCATCTAAAATAAGAAAGTTGGTACAGACTTTTGGGATACCCTGTACAGTTGTAGGACTGAGAACATTTGAGGTAGAACGCACATGATCAATTATGTCAGCATACTGATTTTCAAGTTTCTAGTCCAACTGCAAGTTGAAAAACTTCTAATGCAGGGCCTACGTAAATCACGCTGTATACAGTGCTGTTTATTAAATAGTGTGAGTGTGTTTTATTTTTCAACATGAATTTTTTTTAGTCAATCGTCAATATCTGCTTACTTAAATTGCAAATATTTGCTTTTCATACATTTTGGAATTTTAATAACCCCAAAGAAGCTCTAAAACGAGGTTTACAGTTAGATATGTCAAAAAATTCCACACTCCCCAGACCTCCTGGAAGGGGGCGTAATTTAGAACTTTGGCCTAGGGCGTAAATAGCTGCTAATCCGGGCCTGAGCACATTGACATGATTTTGATTTCATTGCTGAAGCAGTGACTTAAATAATCGGCATTGAGCGTTGTTTGTCGAGACTTCCGAGAGTCGGGTGTAGAACTTGTAGGTATTGGGTTGATGGCACGGACTCATTTTATCAATATTCTATAGGCATATGTCATAGTGTTCTGTTTAATTCTCTCTTTCGATAGTTAATAGTATTTGTTAACATCACCCAACAATTCTTAATATCTCTTCAAGGAGAAGAACGTTAAGTAAAACGGTAAATTCAATGTTTTAAAAATTCTGCATTTTCAGGTTGGATACTGATTTCGTCGGGAAGGAAATGCTGTCCAGTGAACTGGAATTGAATTTTAGTACTTTCTGTATTTCAATATTTTGTTTTTGTTATGATTTAGGTTTAACTAATGTTTTCAATGCTTTTAAACGTATATATTATGGAATCAACTCACGTATTTGTTTTCTAGCATCCCATGTCTATACAAACCATAATTCATTAACTATTGCTTTCGATAATAAAATCGAGGTATTATTTCTATTCATGTTGAAACAGGGTGAAATTTGTTTCAACCTCGAATTTTCCATATTTCTTATTTATTCAGGCTCCTAATTGAATATTGATGTGGCAGTGATTTGATTCAACTGGGAATTTGATAAGGTAATTGGGGGGAAGACGCGTAACATTTTTTTAAAAATAAAAAAAAATAATTAACTTTATTCAAAACTTACAAAAACTGTGTATTCTATTACAAATACAATACACAAATGATTAAACACAAAAAAGTTTTTATTATCTTAAAAATAAACGAAAAAGTTGGATAAACATTGACAGCTGTCATTTCGGCAACTTACCCCAACTACGGGGTAAGATGCCGACAGACTTGGGGTGAGATGACAAATTTGGGGGTGAGATGCCATAGACAGAAAACATTGTATTGGCCATCATACTCCAGCAAAGTGCCATCTTACACCAAGTCTAAAGTTTTGAATGTTTTATTTAGTGACTTTTGCGCAGGGATCGCACATATTCGGCCCCGAAGCACAGGTTTCGTGTAGCCACTTGTTGCATACCACACAGCAAATCCAGTCAACTTTGGGACCCTTTTTGTCAAAGTAAAAGCCATCGCAAATTGCACAGAAGTCGTCCTTGTCACTGTCAGGTTCATCAGAGCTATGGTCTGAGACAATATTTTCATCGCCACTGACTTCTTCACTACTGCTATCGTGTGCTACATTCTTCTTTTTTTTGTTACCTTTTTTACGAAGTTTCTTCTCTAACTTAGCTGCCTTCTCTTGTTGCTTCTTTTGTTTTTCTTCAATTTTTTTGCGTTTCTTTTGGCGGTAGTCAGGAGAAGTAAGGACTTCTGCATGTTGTTTTCTAACGTTTGGTCTACTAGGACCAGCTACGGATGGAATTGGTGCAATATCATCAAAATTTACTACAGCTACGTCGCCGCTATGTTCGTCAGAGTTTTCTGCATCGACATGTTCCACTTCTTCCTGTGAATTTCCAGTTTGGTGCTCAGCTAAAGCATATGCATGGTCGGGAATTGCATCTTTGGAGCATGGATAAATTCCACAAGCCCGAAATCCAGAAACACCATTCTGAACCGTTGCGGCTTGAGACCACGCTTTTGGTTTAATAGTTCCCCAAACTGATACCTGCAAAGCACAAGAAACAAAGAAATCTCTTTCAAACTTATTTACTTAAATCGAATTACCTAGTTATTCGACGCCCTGGATGATTTCTTATCCACTGATTACAAGTGCTATTCCAGAAGGTCTTTAAAGGTTTAAAAAATGAACGGTCGTGACTTGGTAAGCAAACCACATGAATTTCATTTTCAGCCAAAAAGTCCAAAAGTTCTACGTCATTAGAATGGGAAGCATGACCATCTAATATTAGTACTGCAGGCCCTGGTCCCTTACGAGGCAAAAAATGGTCTTTAGTCCATGATGAGAAGACACTGGTTTTCTCATAGGCGGACTCTGGAGACATCACTACTACCGATCCAGGGGGCATGTTATCTTCAAACTCATTTTTTTGTTTTTGCCTTTAAATATTACGTAGGGAGGCAAAAAGCTACCTTCTGCATTACAGCAAGCGATGACGCTAACTGTTTCTCCTTTTTCTGAGCTTGTGACCGACTGAACATCTCTAGCTCCTTTTGTGGCTTCGACTTTGGTAGGTTTATTGCATAATTGCAAGCCAGTCTCGTCCATATTGAAAATGTTTGCCGGTTTATCAAACAAATTGAGCGTCGTAAATGTATCGTTCAACATTTGGAAGTATGGATCTACTTCTGCGGCAGACATACCAAGTGAACGAGCAATTGAACGACCTTGAGCTACTCTCATAGTTAGGGTTGGGTGTCGTTTTAAAAAAAGTTCAAACCAATCGTAGCCTGCTAATTCTTTTTCTTGGTTAAATCTACATTTTAACCCATTCCTTTGCGAAAAGGTAAAAGCAAGGTGTCTTACGTCTCTTAAAGTTGGAGCATAGCCAATTTTTTCTAACCGTTTTATATAAGACACGTCTCATCAAGGTTCGTAGAGGCATTCTATATTCTTTAGCAATCGCATCTGCACTCAGGCTTGGCTGCTGACGTAAAGCATTTGCAGCTGCTCTAAGGTCTTCTTCAGTCCATTCGCCTCTAGTTGATTTTCTGACGTACGTTCGTGGCATTTTACCTAAAACAAACAAGATAAATTAAGAAACTATTCAATTAGACGTACTGAAAGGAAATCACTAACCAAAATAGACGCAAACCTGAGAAAAAACAAGAGTTACAAAGTTTACAGTGCAATTAAGATAAGGCATCTTACCCCACACGGATCTTGGCGTTTTACCCCAACCCTTAGGTATAAGATGCAAAACCCACAAATCAAAATAACAAAACCCTTTTTTCATTCAAAATAGGACAGGGGTATTGTAATGAATGCCAAAACCCTACATAAATTATATTAGCACAAACAAAAAACATTTAACACTGTATATCACATAATTAAATTCTATCGTAAAAAACTTACCGGCATAAAAAACACAACATCACCTCAAGGAACAGTTGCATGCACTTAAGCGCTTCGAAAACTATGATGTTCTCTAATAATAAACACAATAACAACGTAGCTGTGTATGTGGCGCGATCTATTGAGTATTGTCCAAAATACTTAGATTAGACATCTTCCCCCTTTTGGCATCTTCCCCCCAATTACCTTACATCAGGAGGTGTTATATGAATTCATTATAAAATTCTAAATTTGAAGTGTTTGTGACATATAAGAGAGTCGTAAAGTGAAGCGCATTTTTAAATAAGTACCAGTTAATTCAATTTCACATTGTAACGTTAAATGATCTTGATGTGCATTTGATTCCGCAATATAAATAGAATCTCACATTGGGCTAGTTTCGAGTCACATTTGGCATCACAATTTGATGTCTCGAAATGACCAATGAGGCACCGAATAGATATTTTCGCGACAGCAATAGAAGTCACTTTTCGATTCACTGTTGTGATCTAAAACATGAAAGTGAAGCCCACTACCATCTCTGAGATCATTTTGTGTTAACTGGGCTGTATTAAAATGACGTCAAATATTCAGGTTTGTGATTAATCACGCTAGATGACACTAGCGTTTGGGTCCAATACCTTTTCCATGGACATTGACTAACTATCTTACATCTATTTAAACAATGATATTATTAAATCTTTTTCATCAGTAATATTTTCTTAAGTTTCAAAATTTCTTCACTTTTCAGAAAATTCACAAAAATGTTCAATTGATACTGCGAAAAGTAACCAAATATTAGTTTTCCATGGCAAACTGTGACTACTTGAATAGAAAAAAATTTGGGAAAATATATTAGGGATCTTTTATCGAAAAATCAGCCCCAACTCCTGGTTTTGGAATGTCCCAGATCTGAATGCTGAATCTTTGAAATATACAGAGTGTCTTATGTAGCTGGCATTATCACCAACTTTTATTCATCCATAATGCTTGGTTGATTTCAAAATGTCTTCTTTTGTCACAAAGTGCTAAAAATGTTCTATTATTACTGTAGAAAGTAACCAAGAATCACTTTGTCATGGCTAACTATGACCAACTGGAACGTGAAAAATTGGATCATCAGATTCTGGTTCAGAACACTCTAAAACCTCCAGATCTTAATTCCCGAGAAATATACAGGGTGTCACCTGCAGCTGGCAATATCAACAACTCTCAATCATCCAAAATGCTCGGGATGATATCGAAAATGTCTTCTATTCTGATAAAGCGTCCAGATATTGCAGAATGTAAAAAAGCTTCACTATTCCATGGCTAACTATGATCAGCTGAAAAGTGAAAAATTGTGAGAAACATATCAGATATGTGTTATTATTGAACGAAAATTTGTTATTATTGTGGAGGATGTTCGTTTCTCGACATACTTTTTTGGAAATTTGAATACCAATAGTATAAATTGATGTGAATTTGAAACTGCGGAAAAGGAAAATATTGATAAGCGCAATAATTTTCAAAATAACTCAATTTAGGAGTTGAACTTTTGCCATATACAGATAACACCCTATATATTTCTTAGGAATTGAGATCTGGGGGTTTCATAGTGTTCTGATCCAAAATCTGATGTTAGTTCAGTGATAAAAGAATCCATAAGATGTTTTTCCTAATTTTTCACTTTTCAGTTGGTCATAGTTAGCCATGAAAAAAAGATTCTTAGTTACTCTCTACAATGATAATGGAACATTTTTAGTCACTTTGTGAAAAAAGATGACATTTTAAAATCAACCAAGCATTATGGACGAATGAGAGTTCGTGACATTGTCAGCTATATAAGACACCCTGTATATTTCAATGATTCAGAATTGAGTTCTGGAGTTCTGGGACATTCCAAAACCAGGAGCTGGTATTAATTTTTCAATAAAAGATTCTCAATATATTTTTTCCCAATTTTTCACTATTCAAGTGGCCACAGTTTGCCATGGAAAAGTAATATTTAGTTATTTTTCGAAGTATTAATTAAATGTTTTTGTGAATTTTGTAAAAAGTGAAGAAATTTTGAAAATTACGCAAATATTTACTGATGAAAAACAGATAATCACATTGCCAGCTACAAATGACACCCTGTATAATCAATTAATTCAAGCATTGGGATCTGGGGGTTTGAGAGTATTATGAAACAGAATTTGATGTTAATTTTGTGATGAAAAAATTCCCTAATATGTTTTCCCCGCTTTTTCACTTTTCAATTGGTCACAGTTAGCAGTGGAAAATGGATATACGAATTGTTTCATCAACATAAAGGTAGGTATTCTCGAGTACTATAATTTGAAAAAAAAATTCAAAACATTTTATTCTTAATGAAATATGAGGGTGTGTCTGCTCAAAGTGGGACATACTGTATATACTTTGTCTGCCATAAAGTACGTAACATATGAGAAAAAAGTTCATTATTAGAGTATTGGAAAACCTGAAAATAGATTTTGACACATGTCAAGTTACCACTGGAATGGCTGCAAATGGAAAAAATTGCTATGAAGAGGACAAAAGTGGGGTAAGATGACAAGATATCAAAAAAAGTTATTTGTGAAAAGTTGCTTAGTTTACAATTTTATATCTATGTACAGAGTTTCAAGCATTAAATCATGAAATTTGAAAATAATAATTTTTTTTTGAATATTTTCCGATCTCTTTACAAATATCAAAAAAATTTCTTTTCTCCTGAATATCTTCATTGCAGTGGAACATTTCTATTTAGATAATAATGATAGAACTTCCTCATTTTCTCCATACCAGATGGCACTGAAGTGAAAAAAATGGTTTTTGCTAGGACCCTTGGTAATGGTAATGGGTGGGGGACGCAACAGCGACTAGGTCCCAGTGTGCTCTTTTTGCAAACCCTGACATCTTCACTCATCCCATGGCGGATAGCTGCTCGAACCTCTTCGACCTTCTATGAAAGTCGAAATATCCCTCTATTGCAATGAGTGCAATTCCTCCTCCTCGATAGTGGCAGCTCCGAAAACGTTTTGTCTGAGCTTGTCATGAATCCCACATTCGCACAGGAAGTGGAAGGAGTCCTCCTCCTCACCACATTCCGCGCATAGTGGGTCTGCCTCAACTCTGATGTGAGTCAGATGCCTCCTGAGGCTGCAGTGGTCGGTTAGAACTCCCACCAAGAGTCGGAGTTCTTTGCAGCTTAGCTTCAGTATCTTGGCCGTCCTTCTTCTCTGATATCATCTGCTTTGACTGCCTGCAATCCCTCTCCACTCTTTTCCTAATGTATCAACGGCCCACTCATTCAGTGCCTTTGGTACTTGTCTCCTTGTTATGTCGAGTGTGGGTTCGGGCCTTGCTTGGCTAGTTGGCCTTCAATCCCTGCATAGCCCGGAACCCACATCAGCGCTATTTCCTTTTCAGTCGCAAGACTCTCCAAGGCATCTCTGCACTCCTAACCAGTTTTGATCTGGTTCTGGTTGCATTCAGAGCTCTGATGGCGGCCTGACTGTCCGAGCAGACATATATATATATATATATATATATATATATATATATATATATATATATATATATATATATGTCTCTATGGGCCGGACCTCACCTCTTCCATTCTGGTTGCCTCCAGGATGGAATACACCTCTGCTTGGAAAACTGTTGTCTGAGAACCTAGCGCATGGGCTCTTTTCTCTCCGTTTTCCAAGTAAACTCCTGCTGCGGCTTGTCCTTCCTCCAGTTTGGACCCGTCTGTAAAACAGACCAGGCTTTCTGGGCGAAAGGTTACCTTCTCTCCTTCCCACTCTGTCCTGCCTGGGATCTCTAGCGAGATCATCCTTTTCCACCTACTTTTCTCCTTTGCCTGTATCACTTTGATAGCGGATAGTGGGATTTCTTCCTCCGCTACCACAGCGATTTCGGTGTGCCCTAGCTGTGTACCCCTCTCCTCGCCAGCTCCCTGAGTCATGCATTCTCACATAGAACGCCATCGCTTCCTTCTTTATACAAGCTGGTAGACCCAGCAGGGCGTCTAGGGCTGCCAAGAGGTCGTCCTCATCACGCCGGTTATTCCCCTTCAAGCTAGTCTTTGAATTTTTCCCAGCTTGTTGGTTGTGGTTATCTGGTCCACTCTCGGCCACCAGACCACTGCTCCATATAGGATTCGGGTCTGATTACCGCCGTGTAGATCCAGTGGAGAATGTAAGGTTTGAAGCCCCACATCCCCCATACCGCCCAGCGCAGAGTCCATATAGCGACCACCGCCTTCTCGACTACTCGATCGACGAGTGGCCCCCAAGTTAGCTATGAGCCCAGAATCACCCCAAGGTATTTCACCTCTCCAGCCAGCTCTAGGGGTCTTCCGCCCATTACTGGTGATCAGGACCCATCTACCTTTCTTCTTTTGGTGTTTTAGTCGGATTGACTGAAAGGCCGACTAACTCGCACCACCTTTCTATTTTCCTGCACGCCAACTGCATCCGTCATAGACCACACCTAGGAAAGGGGCCCGTCACCAGGACAAGCCCGTCGTTGGCGTATGCCTGGGCGTAGAAACCGGCCGCTAGTCCCACCAAAGGTTAGGGGAGAGCCGCCCCTCACCAAGATGTCAGCCTGGCTCTCTCCCAGCGACACCGTCACTTTCACACTTTCCTCCGCTCGATGGCCGTAGCTACCCAGCTAATCAGCGCATGAGGGGTTTATCTAATCTGCAGTGCACTGCAGATGACGTCTGTACTTACCTTATCGAAGGCACCCTCCATGTCGAAGAAGACTCCTTGCTGTTACATTTGTTACATAGTCAAAACTTATCTGTGGATATTAACATAAATAATGAGAAAATAGCGTTGGTTACTGAAACAAACAATCTGGGTGTAGGTAGTAGTGGATTCTGACTTGAGGCTGGAAAAGTATGTAAAAACGTTGAGACAGCTTATTCTAATATCAAGTTGATATCAAGTTGACTGGTATCTTTTTTCTATATACATAAAAAAGGATTTGTGTGAAACAATAGTTTTATCATTATTCAATTGTGCAGATGCTCTAAATAGACTTAAGAGGCCATGAGCGCGTTCTTATTTGGGACGGTTTTTTTTGGTAAAAGAGTCGATAACTCAAAAACTGTTCGTCGTTTTATTTCAAACAAGGAGATACTTCTACAGGATGTTCAATTCTATGTAGTAGGTCTGCGGCAGCACCCCACGATGCTTTTCACAGATAATCGAGGTAGCAGCAATGGTATTTCTCTTCCATTCAAATTTGAAGCAATCTTCATCCAATCGAAATAAATTTGGTATCAAAAGAAAGGTAAAACGTTGATCTACGTACGTGCTGTGATGTTTTTTTTGAAATTATTCGTTCATCTACCCAAAAAATTGCTTCAAAGTAACTGTATTTTTGGGACATTTTTGAGATTTTTTTTGTGAAAAACTGGATTGAAATTTCAATTTACATTACAGCATACGTACCTAGATTTGAACGTCCTCTAGAATTCTGTCCTTGTTTGACATCGATACGACGAAGCGTTTTTCAGTTATCAATTGACTCTTTTAACCTAAAAAGCACCCCAAATGTGATCGAGCTCATGGCCTATGGCCTCTTAATTGTACAATACAAATACATGTCTGAATATGAAGAACAGTAGAAAGCTTCACTTTGTTAGTCTATGTCATAGCGTAATTGTCAATAAAAAACTTCCGTACCTTCATCGTAGAATTATAAATCGCACTGATATACACAACATTAATATTGGAAACGGGGGGTTGTTGAGTTTTCTTTCTTTGCAGAAATGTGCATGGACAACCTTCAAACAATAATTCATATACACTCTGACAGTTTTTGTCTTGGTACAGATATGTAGCTGCATGACGTTATAGTATGTTTTTGAAAAGGAACCAATTGGACACCTTCTATAAATACATCAACACTATTCGTCCAAACATAAAATTCACAATATAAATTCAATTAAATTTTTAAATTCCACAAAAAGTTGTAAAATATCCTTCGTACATACAATAGATAGATAGATAATATGCTTTATCGTCTGAAGGAAAACCTTATTGACAAAGCTTTGTCTATAATATAAACACAAGTAAACGACTAAGAATAAATATACCTAAGTAAAAATACATGCAAGCACAATAAAATATGCTGCCAATCTGAAAGTATATCGCAATAGGTATAAACACAAAATTAAAATACATCACAGACATTAATTACAGAACAATAATACAACATCAAAATTCAATAACACAGTAGATATTAAAAATTAAAAATTATCCTCATAAAATTCTTCCAGACTATAATAGGTTTTATCAATAAGAAAGTCTTCAAGGAACCGTTTTGGGTCCACTTCTTTTCAACATATATTTGAATGATCAGCAGTTATTTATCACTCGGAATCATGGAATTCTCTGAAAGAAAAAGTGGAAGGAAATTTTAAAACGATACTTCGTACGCCAACAACCTACCGGACTTCAAATCTCTTTCAATACAATGCGATGACGCTAAATTCTCAATTTCATCAGTGAATAACATAAAATACCTTGGTATATACAGGCCGTTTTTTTTAGCTGATCCCACTATTGCTATCTCGGAAACAGAGAGACCTACAAGGTCGGTTAAATGGGAAAAAAGTTTCCTATTTTGGGGAGCAATAATAAGCTTTTTTCAGATCTCAACTATCAAAGGTTGTTTTTGAGATATTCGCCAAAAACTAAATTAGTCGAATTTCGTTTTTTGGCTCCTCCGCCTCCATTTCGAATGATATAAGAAAAAGTTAAGGGAACTTTCAATAATGTTTCATATTTTTTATAATCTGATATGAACCAATTTTCAATGCAACGTTTCGTTCATTAGATTCCATCATCAACTTTATTTTTGTAAATACGGACCTCTAGTTTTTTTCATCTGATTTTGTAGCCACTTTCATAACAAATTCAGCTATGTATTACAATACATGTGTTTCTAGACGTTTTACTCCGAAAAAACATCATCAATATTTGGTCATACAATTCCCGTCAGTGTAGTCTCAAAAAAAAGTCAGAGGAACTTTCAATACTGTTTCATATTTGTTATAATCTTATATGAACCAATGCGACGTTTCGTTCATTAAATTCCATAGTCAACTTTATTGTTTTAAATATGGGCCTCAAGTTTTTTTCATCAATTGTAGTAGCCACTGTTTTAATCAATTACAATACATTTCTAGACATTTTTATTATTTCTTATTTTGACATTTTCTTCTGTTTGTTACTTGGTATATCACATTTGCTTTTGATATTGGAGTTTATGTATATCTTTGAGTTCTAGACCCAAAAAATATTGGTTCTTACTTTTTTGAGGTAGCTCATCACTATACACTGATCATGAGAAAAACGTCAAAAAATACATGTATTGTAATTAATAGCTGAATTTGTTGAAACAGTTGCTACTAAAATTGATGAAAAAAACTTGAAAACAATAAAGTTGACTATGGAATTTAATGAACGAAACGTCACATTGAAAATTGATTCATATAAGAAAGTTCCTCTGACTTTTTTTGAGACTACACTGACGGGAATTGTATGACGAAATATTGATGATGTTTTTTAGGAGTAAAACGTCGAGAAACACATGTATTGTAATACATAGCTGCATTTGTTATGAAAGTGGCTACAAAAATCGATGAAAAAAACTAGAGGTCCGTATTTACAAAAATAAAGTTGATGATGGAATCCAATGAACGAAACGTCGCATTGAAAATTGGATCAAATCAGATTTTAAAAAATATGAAACATTATTGAAAGTTCTCCTGACTTTTTCCTCCTGACATATCATTCGAAATGGAGGCGGTAGAGCCAAAAAACGAAATTCGACTAATTTAGTTTTTTGCGAATATCTCAAAAATTACCATTGATATTTAAAATCTGAAAAAAGTTTATTATTGCTCCCCAAAATAGGAAATTTTTTTCCCATTTAACCGACCTTGTAGGTCTCTCCGTTTCCGAGATAGCAATAGTGGGATCAGCTAAAAAAAACGGCCTGTATATTGACGCTCACCTAAAATGGGATGCATATATTAATTATTTGGTCGAAAAACTACGTATCGTTACATACAGGTTGAAATACATGAGACCATACTTACAAACAACCCAAATGCGTATGCTATATTATACCTTGTTCGAAACTCACCTTACATACGGGATAGTTGCTTGGGGAGCAGCAAACACAAGTTATATAAAATACCTGGAACAAATACAAAAATCAATATTAAAAATAATCCACCTCAAACAAAGAACTTACACGACAGACTCAGTCTATAAGGAAGTATTGATTTTAGATATCAGACAACTGTACTTTTTCAAAGCTACAATTAGGCAACATATGAATAGACAAGAACTACAGAAAATAGAACACCAGTATGAAACTCGCCAGAAAAATCATTCTTATGTTCCAAAATCACGCAAAAATACTCTTCAAAGGTCTTATTTTTACCTAGCTTCTAGACTATATAATCTCATTCCATTACCCATCAAATGCATCAGAAGTAACCACTCATTCAAAAATAAACTCAAAACCTGGATCTTGAGTTTGCCAAGACTATGGATACACCAATATGTTGATGTTTAAAATAATAATAATCCTAATTATCACAGAAACTGATTAGATTTTTATGTATATTGATATTATAGCTTATGAATCTAATATTTCAATATTATGTAATGAGTATATTCATTCTTACTTGAGTGAAAGTTCATTTCTGGTCCCATCATAACATTATTCCTACTACTTTTATTTTATTTTATTAATAATAATTTATTAATTATCTTATTTACACCCTTTTTATTATGTAAGTTCTCTTTATTAATCTAAGCATTATTTAGTATTGTGTTAATTCATCCCACGCACCGGTACATCCTTCTGTGGGAATTACATATTTATTCTATATTTAAATTATTGTGAAACATGTGATACATACTACAAATTTTTTCTGAATAAATATTTATTATATTATTATATTATTATATTATTATATTATTATATTATTATATTATTATATTATTATATTATTATATTATTATATTATTATATTATTATATTATTATATTATTATATTATTATATTATTATATTATTATATTATTATATTATTACACATTTTGCAGCCATTGTATATAAAATAATCTTTGACAAGTGTGGAGGTGGGTATGGGCAATCCAATGTCATTAGAATGACGTGTTGAATATATCGAGGAGCGTTTTATGAATTTATGTTTATATTTATTGATGAGACAGTTTGCAGAATGAATATAGAGATTACGTGAGTATTCTGTGTACTGCAAAGAGCGCCCTGCAAGATTGTAGCCGATTTGCTTTACATAGGTATTGAATTGCTGAAATGGGATTCTATATCGTAAGTTTGATCCTAGTAACGAGTGGTATACTGTTTTGGCAGCGCTTATCCCCAGTTCTTTCGATGTGACCCTCACTGCTTAACAACCAGAAGACAATTTCATATTGAGAGTTTTTATATGATCCTCGAATCTCAGCTTAAATCAATCATCACCCCGAGAAACTTGGATTGTGACTGATGTTCGATTGTCATATTTTCATTCAGTTGTATGGCCTCTAGATCGCATCGGAAACTGGTTATGTTAGTCTTCGAAATATTCAAGGATAGTTCGTTTGAATCGCACCAATTTTTTTTCCGACGTCAAGGCACATATTTTTGTGTAAATCATTTTTGTTTTTACTGTGCCATAATATTGTGGTGTCATTCGCGAATAAGGTAAATTTCCCTTAAATGTCTATAGTTGCTAGGTCATTAATATAAAGGAGAAAAAGTATTGGGCCAAGCACGGATCCCTGTGGAACTCCGCAATTAATGCTGGCTAAAGATGAAGAAGTTGTCGTTTTGACTATTTGTTTTCTTTCAGTTAGGTAAGATTGAAGCCATTTAAGTGCAGTTCCATTTATGCCATAGCGAGATAATTTCCGCAACAGTATTCCATGATTAACACAGTCGAAGGATTTATAGAAATCGCAGAAAACTGCTGCGATCACTTCATGTCCGTTCAAAGAGGAGTGAACTTCGTAAAGGAACGAAAATATGGCATCGTGAGTATTTTTCTTTGGCTGATGTTACAAAATTCATATTTATGGTGAAAGGTAGTAAAAAAATCGTTCAACATTTCCATAAAGCAGCATATACTCATTATTGAGATATCGAACAAGTGAAATGCATGGAAAATAAGTTGAACTAAGTGACTATTCAACCTAAAACGAATGTAACTAATATTAATGTCTTACTCTCTGATGGTGCTTGACCTAAAATACGCCCGTATATAAGCACAATATCAATTAATCTTTATCACACGGTAAATTCAGTTTGTTACCATGGGAGACACATCAAAAGTCCGAATGGGCAAACTATTGAACAGAGCTTTTGTTCCGCTAAAACCACAGAAATCACCGAGGAATGACATCGCACAAACAAATTATCCTTTTAGAGAGACAGATCGAATAGAAAAAAGGGAAAAAGGTTAATTGAAAATAATACTTCTTTTTGGCGCACACCGACAAGGTACATAATGTACGAAAAAGACATTTATTTCAGTGCTGACAATGTCGATGCCGGGCAGATAGCGAATGCCACACAACTAGACGCTACAGGGCGCCTTCCATGGGTGAATTATGGCCAGGCCGTTTTATCTGTTTTGACGCTAAACGCAGGCATTTACAAAATACAGGTGAAAGGCAGTCAAAACATGGCATTCCTTTTTCGTAGCACCGCCTTATTGTGCGTTTTCGAGATTGTCGGTTGCATCGTTCGTGATTTTTCGTTGGTGTTTGACACAATTTATGGAGCCTTGGAAATTATCGTCCTTGCATCTTATGCAGGTCAGTGTGGACAAAGAGAGTCCTTCGACAAAAACTATTTCGGAATATCTACCGTAAAATCTTTTCTAATAAAGTATTTCGAGTTTCTCCTGTTGACTGAAATTTTCACCTGTTGAATTCGGAAGATATCTGTTAGGTTATGGCCGATATTAAATCTCGCAGTCGACAACATTTGTTTGATTTTGTTTAGAAGAACTCCATATACCGGGTGTCCCAGAACACTGAGCCCAAAAAGTACGTAAATACAATGAAATAGTTCGTGTAAATAACAAAAAAAATACGCTTAATTTGGTCCAACGTAGATAGTTGTTATTACAACGAAAGTGTGTTCGTCGAATAACGAAATACTTGTTAATCAACGATCGTTTCGTTGATCAACGAATCTTGTTCTCGTTAATAGTACTAAACTACGTTTGTTAGTTAACGAATAGGATTTATTAATATTACGAATATTTCTTTACATTGGTTAATAGCATGAACCTCCATTAGTTAATTAAACATCAAAATTTATAAATATTATGAACTAAAATTGTCAAGCCAACGATATTCGTTAATATAACTAACTGTTCGTCAATTTACGACTTCGATTCGTTGATATTTGAAGCTTTTTCGTTAACTAACGGTTTATATTGGTTAATACCACTAACGTCTGTTCGTTAATTCAACGACAAAATTTATTGATATTATGAACTTAAATTGTCAAACCAACGATCTGCATTCGTTAATAAAATAAAAATGTTCTGTTAAACAATCCAAAATACAGGTTGTCTGTCCATTTTTGTTACGTTATTCAACAGGTGTAGGTATATGTGTTAACAATAATACAAGAGTAAAAATGAAAAATGTATTCCAAAATTTAAAAAAAAAAACATGTAATCTGTTTAAAAGTACATTGGGGAAGTGTACTTACTCAAAAGGGATACTTGAGGTTTGACTAGTCCTAAATAATCGATGAATCAAGGAAATCAAATGAAAAATATATAAACATATTCACTATGGTATTTTCTACATTTCAATTACATTATGCACAGTTTTTCAAAAAAATAAGAATATTAAAAATACAGTGTTTCACTTCTCATGAAAACACCATCGTATCTTCCGTAATTTTCGAAGTAGAACCATACAATTTTCAGAACCAATAGATACACTAGAAATGAACTAATTGCACAAAAAGGGTCATTTTACGTGATATACACTGCACGCCGGCAGCGATGGATCCACCCATTTTTCTGGAAAGTTAGGTATATTAGAGGGCAAAATTGGCGCGAAATTTTTTCGGATTCGTGTGCAGGATCTCCAAATTATTACTATATACCTGTCTCCTGGAAAATTTTCGGCCCTGAAAAATTCCACTTTGTCTCACTCCTCATGGAAATATCTCGGTATCTTCTGTAATTTTCGACGCAAAACCATGAAATTTTCAGGATCAATAGGTACACTAGAAATAAACTCACTACACAAAATCCTACGTGTTATACACTGCACGCCAGCGTCTCGACCATCTAAAAAATAAATATGTTTCTATAAAAACATATCCACATCAAAATATTAAATGCTTCAATAAAATGAATAGGTTATTTTCACTAACTTTCTGAATGAGAGTCGTTCAAAATGGTCAGGAGGCCCTTCATTAATTTATCTCTGATATTGTTGTTTGATTTTGGAAACAATACAATTTTAGGAATACATGTCTCCTTCCCAATTGTGTAGTAAGCCATTCCCCGTCTCAAATTCAGTATTGAAATCTATATCAATCTATAAAATTCCAATTTGAAATGATAACACAGATCCATCTACTTGGAGTGTTAGAAATTTACCAATCGAAATCCTGTTGGAGTTGTATACATATAGGCCCTTTTTTAAAAAAGGTCTGCCAAGTTAGCACTATCCTTGATCTCCAGTAACCTATATTTACTACAGGCTTTTCAGCAACTATTGAATTGTTCTGCAGTTGAATTGTCAAATTTTAAACTTCGAAGACAACTTTCTGCATCCGTTTCTGCAACTGAATAAAAAAGTTGAACAAGGAGAAAACTAACCTTTCAAAAAAAATAAAATAAGTCAAATCTTGTATTATAAAATATATTTGTACCTACATCATTATTCAATCGTGAATAAATGTTTTGTACGAGAGCTTTTTGGGGATTTGTAGTCTTGGTTTTGTATAGTCCACAATTGTGTTCATAACATCGAAATAATGAATTTGTTTGTATGTCGTGAGTTCTCCTGAAAGGTGAAATAAGAATTTTTAACGAATTAAATGTTTTTACAAATAAAGCATAACATTTTTATAGCTTCCTATATTTAATGTACTATCAAACAAACAGAAAATACTTCTTCTGAATAGATATAATCTGTAATCAACAAATCATCATTACTTACACTAAATCAGAATTTAAAAAAAAATTGAAATACTCACCAATGTTAGTAACAATTTCCCACAAAAATCACTGATTTATTATTAGTACTTACAAGGACACAAATAAAAGAACAAATGATCTAGAAAAACGCAAGCTTGCATTAGTTTAGTTCATTCTCCCCCGCCCAATTTGTTCACAAAACGGAAAACATACGTAGTTAAAACAACGGACGTATTTCGTAAGGCTACGTACAATACGTTAATACAACGAAAAATCTTGTTATATTTTTGTAACTAACTGAAGAAATTCGAAATACGTCGTATTAACGAATAAAGTTGTTAACCAATGAAATATGTTTATTCGCACTTCCCAACGTACTGTTTGTTGTCTGAAGGTATATTGTTCGTTAGGTTGGAATTTAAAAATCAACGTACGCAATATGTCATCCTTACGAAATATTTCGTTATTTGACGAATAACTATTCATTCATTTTTGAATATATTATTTACCTTGATTCATTGCAAAGACGTATTTTACGTCTTTGCAATGAACGTATTCATTAATCAAGGTAAATAATATATTCAAAAATGAATGAATAGTTATTCGTCTTATTAACAAACTACCACGTTAGTTAACAAAAATCATTTAATGTTTTTGTTGTGGTAACAACGAATTATTTATTGAGTCAACGAAAAAACAGTTTACCAACAGTGTTCGACAATATTACGAACCAAATTTTTTTCAGTGAAGCAATTTAGTTACCCCTCTGTATCTTCGTTGTTATTTTGTATAGATGCTTCAAATTCAGTACATCGATTTGATATCATGAATTTACAATTTAGCAAGTATTAGACCAAATATGACACTTCCGGTTTGACCGGAACCGCCTCAAATTTTTGCAAATTACGATTCGGTACAAAATTACCTTTCCAACGATATATATCACAATCATACTTCCAATTCACAAACTACTGATATAGTTGAGTTTTTATAAAAAAAAATACTTTTTTACGGAACATTTCCATTAAAGTGTGCAGTGGAATATGAAACAATATCGTGTGAGTAACAATAATTCGATGTCAAAGTTTTCACACCGTGATTTGATTGCAGACTAACTATTTTCCCAATTTTATTTATTTTTTTATTTTTCAACACAATTTCTTTGAAATGCTACCATAGGATTTTATTATGTAGGTAGGAAACTCCTCTATTTATTGTAAAACAAAACATAAAACTAATTGTTTTTGTTTTCAATTGATTTTTTATTAAGATAATCTCCATACTACACCTACATTAGTAGTGAAGATTTCAACTTCATGTTAGTTGGCTATGGAATTGAATTTGTTGAATTGTTCTGTCAGTGTTTTGACACCAAATCTTTTTCATTTTGAAAGTTCCGAATTTTCTAAGAAACCATTTTACAATATTGGAATCACATCAGTTCAGGTCACAACGGAATAATCATGATGATGTATCAAAATCTGTAATTGGTAGACTAAACTGGATAACTGAAAATATCATTCAATTGCAAACAACTTTTTTCAAATACATTTTTCGATATTTTACATAAGTATTAATGTCAGTTTTATTTACTCTATGGTGAATTTAGAATATCGGCCGTTTTCCGCTTAGCCGCACGCCACTGGCAATAACCGATATGCGCGTACTTAGTCTAATTGAATGCACCAACTTTTATGAAGAATGAAATTTTAGGAGAAACTATAAATAAAAAAGTTTTCCATATGGTTCCAACATTTTGGCGGACACTGTATGATTATGCAAAAAGAAGTCGACTATCACCTCCTGTGTTCGTTTCCCTTACTTGAGGATGATTGATTAGAATATCTCTAATATATTTTTGTTTTTAAATTATACTTATAAGTTTACGTCTTGTCATATTTAATTATTAACTTTCAGTTATATTCATTTATATTATATTCAATTTAATAATGGTGTCATATTTTATACAAATACAAAGTGGTCCTACAAAAAGTAGCACCTAGATTTTCTAGTTTTTTGGAATTTTAAGCAAAAATGCTCGAACATGGGGAGTTTGCTCTTGAGGGGTGTCACAACTCTAAAATTTGAAATGGAAGTGGGTTCGAGTGATACCCTATTTGTTGAAATTTACTTAAACATTCAATGCGAAAACGGCTTATAAAACATTAACCAGATAATTGTGGTATTAATGGAAAATACAAATAAGTTATGGCCATTAGAAATCAGGATAACTACAATCATTTCTAAATTACTTTATTTATTTATTTAGTCATTTATTCAGTCTTCTTAAGTACATATACATGAAATACAAATTTAAAATAAAATAAAATATGATAATGATGATAATGGTAAATGAAACATTGGTAGTACCTAAGACAGCTGAAAAGGGTTATAGTTAGTTCCATTGTATCAGATACAATGAACCCAATCTTCCCTATAACCCTTAAAAAAAACACACACATCATATACATATACATCGCATATAATATTATAATATAATTAAATCATATCAAAATGAATGAGACACTTGCTCCAAAGCAGTGAAGAACAAACAAAAAAAAAATAAGAAACAAAGTAAAGTTGAGGAACCAGATGAACATTTTTTTTACTTCCTTACCACACATATGTTTACACATTGAAATTAATTATGATTTCATTCTTCATTAATATCTGTTTCACACAATTTTTGAATTTTTTGGGGTTCATTTCTAGGAAATCGGACGGTAAGCCATTTAACAATTTGCAAATCGTATAGGAAAAAGATCGCTGGTATAAAGAACTGGTGTGACGAGGTAGAGAGATGTTATTCTTCCTTCTAATATTTATGTTGTGAATATCAGACCTGAAGGTAATTCTACGTACTAAATAGATGGGTTTTTGGTTTCTAAGGATTTTATGAAATAAACAAGCAGAATGTAGATACCTCCTTTTGATCATCTCTAGCCAGCCCAACCCAGAGAGTTTGTTGTACACTGAGTATCTCCTGCCAATACTATAAATGAACCTGACACATCTATTCTGAATAATTTGCAGCCGTCGGCGATTATCATTTGTGAGACATGGTCGGTATAAAACATCAGCGTAATTCAAATGGGAGAGAACCAGGCTCTCGCACAAGATAATTTTTGCTCTCTGGTCCAGAATATGACGATTATTGAAAAGAAGTTTCATTTCAACGAAAGTGCACAGAAGCACAGAAGAAAAATACTGCAACAGGTCCATGCACAACGTTGTGTAAAACACAGTTGTGTATATTTCACACAATTGTCCATTCTTTCATCGTCCGCGTTTTGTGAAATTCAATAAATATTTGTGCAAGTCAATTTGTATAGCATTCATGCACTTCCACATTGCCTGATAATACACAAAAATATTCACATCTACCATAACACAACTTATATGGAAAACATCTACAACGCATTGAACTTGTCTTACACCCGTTGTGCACTTTCTATTTGATATGCACAAATTGTATACTATTACAACACAAATGTGTGATTTGGCACAACTTGACCAAGGCGTCGTCTCACCCTACTAAATACGCATGCGCGGCACGTACACCTGTCGTATCTTGAATGTCCAAATACTCCAAATGTCCAGTCCATCATTGTTTGAATGTTTTATGCTGATCGAAGGTCGGAGCTGGCTAAGTACAAGGAGACTAAACATTATTTAACAGGAGAGTCTAATCCCCATAAGACAATGGGGACACTAATAGAAAGATATGAAAGAACATTTGTGACGAAATGTGACGTAGTTCGACATGTCATGGCCGCCGTTCTCTATAGACAGTGACGGACTAGCTCTTGGTATATGAGAGTTACTGCTGACAGTTTTGTTGCATGGTTCGAGTTCGACTCTGTACTCATGTCCAAGTACGTCACTATGACGCGTTGATGCTACAAGATTCTGATTGGCTAGAGCTTATTAAACCCTCCTGTTAGTTTAGTTCCTTTGGGCTAACTATACTTACTTTTTATTTACTATTTGCTCATGTGTGTGTGGTTTTGTGTCAAATGGAAGTGTTAGAATACTTGCGAAGTGATACCAATATTTGAAGGTTAGTTTTGCTATTATTTATGTTTTAAAATGAAACCTACAAACTGACTCATTTCCATCATTTATAATGGTTTGATAAGGGCATCCTCTCACCTAAATAAAATAAATATAGTTTGATACGAAGATTACTTTAAACTTTATTGTTGTTCAACGTGTTCAAAAATAACAAAATGTATATGGTTCATTTATATTTTGTGTTTCTGTTATTTTATTTGTAATTAGAGTTTATAGTTCAGATATTCTTGTTATTAGTTCTTTGCGATGAAATAAACATTATTTGAATGACATTTAATTTTATTCCAACCCTCTGGAAAATTAAGCTTATAATTTCTGAACAGAATAAGATATAAAGAAGCGAGCAGGTTGAAACTGATGCTTATTCTTATCTCATTCCGTTTGGATGTTATGTGCCTCAAGTGTATCCTTTCTTAAAACTATAAATGGAACCTATAAAATTTGGCCTTGCTTCGTACACAAATATATGAAATATACCTACACAATTCATGTATGCCGAGTACACAAATTTGTGACATTTTATGCAACCTATATTTAAAATACCTATACAATTTGTAAAAACTAGGTACACAAATTTTTACCATTCATTACAATTTATGCATAAACAGTACACAAGTTATTGATATTCGTTGCACAACATACCGATTAATTTTGTATATTTTGTGTATACTACAAGTAATAATGCACAAGGTGATGCAACATTAGAACATAAGTTTTGTTTATTTTTTAAACAAAACTAATAGTTTTTTTTTCATTCCTTGTATACTGTAAGTACATAATATTGGTTGATAAAATTAAACAAAACTATTCAGATTAATACAACACTGAAGTGTATCGTTCATACACAATATCTCTAATACAATATTATAGAAGAAAAAATAAATTGGTGGTGTTAACTTTTTAGAAACGAATTGTGCTGAAATTGTGCACAATTGTGTAGAAATCATACATTTATTTCTCTCTATGTGGGATTTCAATGTTGAATAATTTTTATCATTTCTAAAGTTGAAGTTATTTTAATTTCCCTGTAAAACATGGTTTATTCCATTACAGAAAGAGTTGAAATAATTCTACTTCATTTTCAAAATAATAGTTGTGCTAGACTTACTGCTCGGTTTAGGGACAGCCATCCTGATAAACATGTGAATGATTCGTGAGTTGCCAAAGTTAAAGTTTGTCGATACCGGATATATGTCTGTAATGTGAAACACCAGCCGCAGAACCTCATCAGAAATGAAGCTGTGAAAGTCGCTATTTTGGGGCATGTTTAATTGGATCATATACTCAAAGTACCCGTCAACTAGCTGAAATCTCAGGGTTCTCAAGTTCCTCCATAATATGGACTTTAAAAGCGAACAAATTTTATCCATACAAAATTAAATTAGTACAGGAACTAAATGAGGATGATTTTGGATGGAAGGCTGAAATTTTGTGAACAAATGAGCCAGTCTGTAATTGAAAATCCGCACTTATTATTTAACATTTCCGATGAGGGCGATGAGTGTACATTTTATTTCAATGGAGCTTTAAATAAGCGTAATTACCGGTACTGGGATGACATTAACCCACATTTGTTCCGTGAGGTTCATACCCAGTACCATAAAAAAATAACATCTGGTATGGCATATTAGGAAGTCATATTAGGACCACTTTTCATTCCTGGAAATTTACCTTATGGAGTCTACCTACACATGCTTGAAGATGCAATTAATCCTTTCATAACACAAATAATAGAAGATGACCAAAATCATAATGCTGATCGGCTTCATTTCCAGCAAAATGTAGCACCTCCTCACTATGTTGCTACTGTAAAAGACTTTTTAGATAACAGGTTACCCGGATGGTGGATTGGAAGGAGAAGCCAAACGGAATGGCCTGCCAGGTCACCTGATTTATTTCCTTAGGATTTTTTTCTTTGGGGACACTTGCAAAATAAATGTTTTGCTACGAAGCCCGAGTCCATAGAATATCTTCGCCAACGGATTACAGCAGGGTGCAGAAGCATAACACCTGATATGCTACCAAAACGAAATGTTAAAAATGGATTTCATACAAAATCTGCATTATTGTATGGAAGCAAATGGGTGTTTTTGAAGTAACGTTTTGATAAATCAATTTACAAATTTTACAAAGTATTGTTGAAAGTAAGAAACTTCGAAACGTATTTCTAATTGTAATTGTTTTGATTCCTAATACGTAATTAAAACTCATTTGTATTTTTCATTTTTCATTAATACCAGAATAATTTTTATGAAAAAGAACAAAGTAACAGGCAAGGACCAGGTGGAAAATGTTGTTGAGGTACCAAATTTGAGGAAAAAAACATTTAAACGCGAAAACACTCAAAATTGTGAAATGGGGAAGCAGTTTAGGGGTTGAAAACAGTTTTTTGCTATGTTCGGAAAAAATGTTCAATGGAAAAGTTGTAGATAATAAAAAATCAAAACTTTTGTTTTCAACACTTTTCGACATAACCTCAAATTAACTGTTAAAATGGTTAAAAACCGATAATTCAGTATTTATTTTTACGTATAAATGATTTTAATTCAGATGAAAATTTGAAGAAATATATCTTTCTTGGTGTCGAATAAGCAAGATTTTCCTCAATTAATAAGACGACTAGTTTTCGAGTTAGGTACATTTTTCGAAAAAAAAAAATAACCTCATCTTCCACCAACAATTGTTCTGGTTTTTTTTTGTATTTCAAATGTCTACAAGATATCATTTTAATTGTTCAAATGTCTACTTTCAAAATGGTCTATGTAACTTGGTGGTTTATCAATAGTTAAACCGCTTAAAATTGAGAAAAACCGACAACATGATTTTCTCAATATTTTCAATAGTTGTAGAAAAAAATAAAAATTATATTATTAAATTAATTTTGTAATGCAATTATGTATTCCAATATTTTATTTTGAATAATATAGTATAAACTACTTTTTGTCATGAAAATAATGAAGAAAGTCAAAAATAAATGAAAATATTGAGAAAATCATGATTTATAGAGACTTATTTCTCAATTTTAAGCGGTTTAACTATCAATAAACCACCTATAGTTACATAGACCATTTTGAAGTAGACATTCCAATAATTAAAATGGTCACTTATAGACCTTTGAAATACAAAAAAATGTCAAGACAATTGTTCGTGGAAGATAAGGGAATTTTTTCGAAAAATGTAAATAACTCAAAAACTAGAAGTCTCCTCATTTGCAAAAAAAAGCATGCTTATTCGACACAAAAAAGGACATATTTCTACAAATTTTCATCTGAACTAAATCATGTATACGCAAGAAAAAAAAACTGAAAAATCAGATTGATGTCATTTTGACGGTTAATTTGAGGTTATGTCAAAAAGTATTGAATATAGAAGTTTTTGGTTTTTTTCATAATCTACAACTTTTTTTCCTAAACAAATTTCGCTAGGAGGACGTTTCACCGCAAATCGCAAAAAACGTTTTCAACCCCAAAACTGCCTCCCCATTTCACCATTTCGAGTGTTTTCGTGTTCAAATTTTTTTTTCCACCGCAACAACATTCTCTACCTTGTCATTGCCTGTTACTTTTTTCCTACAACTATTGAAAATAATTGAAAATATTGAGAAAATCATGATTGAGATCGACTTGTCGATTTTTCTCAATTTTAAGCGGTCTAAAGACAAATAAACCACCAAGGTACATACACTATTTTAAAGTAGACATTTCAACAATAAAATTGATCTTTTAGACATTCGAAATACTAAAAACACCAGAACAATTGTTCGTGCAAGATAAGGGTATTTTTTTCGAAAAATATACATAGCTCGAAAACTAGTCGTCTACTAAATTGCGAATAAATCATGCCCATCGGACACGAAAAATACATATTCCTACAAATTTTCATGTAAATTAAATCATTTGTTCGAGAGAAAAAAAATAAATGCTGAAAAATCGGTTTTCGCCATTTTGACGGATAATTTGGAGTTATGCCGGAAAGTGTTTGATAAAAAAGTTTTTGATTTGTTTCTTATCTACAACTTTTCTATTGAATATTTTCCGCTAAGAAATCACGTTTCGCCGGAAAACCCAAAAAACCGTTTCCAACCCCTACACTGCATCCCCATTTCACCATTTTGAGCGTTTTCGTGTTTAATTTTTTTTCCCCAAATTTGGAACCTCAACAATATTCTCCACCTATCTGTTACTTTTTTTCTTATTTTAAGCGTTTAGAATTCGTTTTGGCACCAGCCTATAACTGTTTAAATAAATTTTAACAAATAGGGTATCATGAAAAACATAGTTTTGTGCCCTTTCAAATGATAAATCACTTGACCCTACTTTATTTTAGGGCTGTGACATTTTATACAATTTTCATCACATTTGTATCACCTGTTATGAAACTATGAAATATATTTGATATGATCTCAGATTTTTTATTTTATTCATGAATTAAAACAAAAAATCACTCCATTAAAATCATTGATTTAAATCGTGATTCAAATCGAGCTAACTCTGCACCTGCCTAATTGTCTTAGGGTTATACCAATCAGCAGTACCTACCCATAGGTTAGGTTACGATATCTAACGATTCTAATTCAGCGGTCGTAAGGGACAATAGTTGTCTTCTGTTTGATGCTTGTAGATGAAATTCCTGTTTTATACGATGTAGCGGAAGATCGCATTTCAAATCTAGTTTTCATGATTTATTAATTTATGACTCGAAAATTGATATTTTGTAGGACAATATCCATCTAAAGGGTTAAGAAATTTTACTCATATTATAAATGAGATTCACAACCACAAAGATATACAATAGAAGACAGAAATATATCAACTTTCTCGTACCTTGACCATAACAAAGGAACAAAAACTCCAGCATATTCAGCTCGAATGAATTAGACACCTCAAGTCAAAATAGACTACAAAGTAACAACAGCCAACCAGTTTTCCTTATCACTGGGCGTCAAAGACGCCGCCTTCTATGCCAAAAAGTCAAAATATCACCTATAGCCCGGGTGGCATCATCTTGTCAACAAAAGAATACAATTCTACCCGAGTCGCAAACTCAAAGATACCGAACCGCGGCCAGTCCACAAACGACTCGTTGTGTACCAAAAATAAGAAGATTAGTTCGTTTTGACATATTGTGGTAAACAAGGTTAAGTAATTGTAAGTGAGCGCAGGGACTACCTATATATCATTCATTTATCTTTTGTGCTCAGGTAGAAAACATGTACCTGAAAGTACACTGAATGAGGGCGTCCAGCAGTGAAAAAAATTATGTATAGGGCTTTTCTACTCGTGTATTTGCTTGTGTGTGAACATCACGCATAGGAAACTCGTATAAAGCCGCTTCAGAAAGCGGAAATTTTAGAATCGAATGAAAACTTCGGAGGTTTAAAAAATCGGGACTTTTTATGTTGAGCAATTCACCATAAAATCAAATCATCGTAGCCTTCTATTCATGGAAAACGTAGGGTAGGTATTGTCAATCTCAGAAAATTGTGATGTAGCAATTTGGCGATTATATACGAAATATACTTATCTAAATTAAATTGCCTAATTAAAATTTATTTCTGTTTTTGGCTTCACAAACTTCACGAAAAGATAAGCAATAATGTTTGTGAAAATACATCGACACTCCTACAGCTTGGCAAATCTAGCTCTGAATGTGAAATCACCACGCCTATCGTTGCGCAGTAGCAGAAGAGCTTAGTACAGTCCGAAACAAGTATGAGTTGCTGAACTGGTCAGTGGTCAGTTCTATTGTATCTGTTGCATCACGAAGCCCACTGTGAAGTTTTATGACTGCATGTACGATTATACTACTCTCTTTATCGTCCGAATACTTTCGTATTCTAAATTCGCGCATATCATACGTTTCTCGAAATACCTAGATTTGCTAAGATGTATGTTTTTTCTGGTTTGCCCAAAAATTAACCATTCTGATGTTCATATTGCTGCATAGCTCTGAGTCGATCCTTTTGACTGTCAAACTCAAGATTCTGGACATAACCTCGTGAAGGGTCCCATACATTCCTCCATCACTATTCAAGTACTCCATTCCTTTTGATCCTATGGAACTGCCCCGTCTCATGTGGCACTACAATTCAGCAGACTGGGATGTTCTTCTTATGTTGAAACTGGGATATATGGCTTTGATGCAATAACCTTAAGAATTTTCTAAACTATTCAAGTTATCAGAGGGACCAGAGGGTAGTGGTAAATATAAATACTAGAATTTTCTCAAGCTGAATAAAGGAGTACCATAAGGCAGCGTGGGACCTCTTCTATTCACTTTGTATACGGCGGAATTTTTTTCATATCTGGAACATTGCAATTTACTTCAGTACGCTGATGCCACCTATACTACTAATTCAATTATGCTGATTTTAAAAATTAACTCGGATATCTGTAAAATTGAACATCTGAGCACATGTTGCGTCTCGGTTCGGTACTATCATATTGTAAAATTGTATACCTCAAAATCTCAATTGATATTCCAGTTCTGAAAAAAGGAAGCACATCAGACCCCAAACAACTACAGGGGCATTTCACTTCTACCAAGTTCAAAACTCCTAGAGTGGCACGTTAACCAACAACTATTATCTTATCTCTGGCAACATAATATTTTGACCAATTCTCAATTTGGCTTTCGACCAAATATGAATACAGCTGATGCAACTTTGTTATTATTATTTCTATATATATATATATATATATATATATATATATATATATATATATATATATATATATATATATATATATATATATATATATATATATATATATATATATATATATATAAATATTTGTGAGCTAGTCCATCCCTATGCCTCTGACAGTGAGAAGCAGTAATTTGAGATTAACCTTTATCAATGTAATTATTTATCATGTACGAGGATATATTGAAAAATTATATTACTCAACATATTCTCCTCTTAATTGGATACATTTATTACAGCGAACCTGCAACGTCACGAGACCTTTCAAAAAAAAATATTTCTTCTTGCTCTGCAAACCAGACCTCCACAGCTTTTATTACCTCCCCGTTGGAAAAAAATTTACGACCTTTGAAACTTTTTTTCAGTTGAGGAAAGAGATGATAGTCGGACGGAGCCAAATCTGGTGAATAAGGGGGGTGTTCTAGTAATTCAAACCCTAAGTCACGAATTTTTTGCATGGCAACATGAGATGTGTGTGCAGGGGCGTTGTCCTGCAAAAACAAAACACCTTTGGATAGCTTTCCGCTTCTTTTCTCTTTAATTTTTCCCCGTAGAGTGGTCAGTAACGTCGAATAGTAATCTCCAGTTATTGTTCTACCCTTATCCAAAAAATCAATCATGATTACTCCATGGCAATCCCAAAAAACTGAAGCAAGAACTTTTCCAGCAGATTTTTGGACACGAAACTTCTTAGGTCTTGGAGAACCGGAGTGTCGCCATTCCATCGATTGTTGCTTTGTTTCTGGATCGTAGAAATGTACCCAAGTCTCATCCATAGTAACAATCCGGTTTAAGAAGTCTACATCGTATTCAAATCGAACACAGATCGAACGCGATGCTACTTCCGTTGCACGCTTTTGGTCAAAATTCAAACATTTGGGGATTCATTTTGCAGCTATTTTTCTCATGTCCAAATTGACGTGAACTATATGATGAACGCGTTGGTATGAAATATTTAGTGCTTCCGATATCCGTTTTAGCCCAATTCGACGGTCTGTTAAAATCATGTTATGAACTACATCGATATTTTTGGGGACTGACACAGAAACTGGCCTTCCCGATTGGTCATCATCTTCAACGGAAATTTACCTCTTTTGAAGCTTGCAGTCCAATTTTTCACGGTCGCATACGAAGGAGATTGATCACCAAGGGTATTAAGCATATCTTCGTAAATCTGCTTACCTCTTAACCCTTTTAAATACAGGTACTTGATGATGGCTTGATACTACAATTTTTCGATTTTCACAATTTCGGTGGACATATTTTTTCTTTTAATTTATTAACTCTGGTTCACTTTTTTGACGTCAAACTTTACACTGACACTTCTAATAAGTTATTGTTCGTTGCTATGGCAACGCAATATTTTGTTTAAGCAGGGAACTGGTCTATGCTAACTAAATATCAATACATCCTCGTATCTTCTTCTGGGAAATAAATGTCTATGTCTATATCGACCCGTTCTTCTAAGCAAGAATAAGAGAATTCTTGCAGTGCCGGTTTATCCGCTGGGTGCTTAGGGCTGGCGCCCAGGCCCCGGACTCAATGAAAACTATTTTTCAATTAAGAAACTAAACAGACGAGAAACCTGCAGTTAGAAACGAAGCCAAGGCACTGAGCAATTAATTGGACACTCATTTCGAAACAGCTCTACTAATTAATATCGATTTGGATAAGGATTTTAAAACGAGTGCAACCGCAAAACTTCAGAAACCGTAGAACTGAAACCACAGATACCATAAATATAAACTGTAAAGATGAACTCAAATGAAAAAAGAGAAGAAAAATTCAGAAGAAAATATTTGATGACACTACTTGGCAGAAGCCCATTAAACTAATAATAAAATGGATTAAGCAATCCAGACTTCTGCATTTAACCTATACAATAGAATCTGGGGGTCAAGATATTTTTCGATTGCGTTGGGTGAGCTACCCTGCGCTGATGATTGGCAAGGAACCATGAAACCGGTCCGTAGGTGTTCCCTCGTGTGGGTTGAGACATGTTTTGGCGTTGAGATTGGGAGAACATTGCAAAGTAGTTCTTGTAGAATACTTTGCCAAGAATCTAACAGATATAATTCAATGGTCGTAGGGTGCAGTAGTTGTTTTCTGTTGGAGACTTGCCGACGATTACACTTATTGTATATGTTAAATGCAGAAGTCTGCATTGCTTAATCCATTTTATTATTAGTTTAATGGGCTTCTGCCAAGTAGTGTCATCAAATATTTTCTTCTGAATTTATTTGGCTTCAGACGAAGTCGACACCATAGTCGGAGTGCTCTTCGAATCTTGGGGTCAAGATATTTTTCGATTACGTTGGGTGAGCTACCCTGCGCTGATGATTGGCAAGGAACCATGAAACCGGTCTGTAGGTGTTCCCTCGTGTGGGATGAGACATGTTTTGGCGTTGAGATTGGGAGAACATTGCAAAGTAGTTCTTGTAGAATACTTTGCCAAGAATCTAACAGATATAATTCAATGGTCGTAGGGGGCAGTAGTTGTTTTCTGTTGGAGACTTGCCGACGATTATACTTATTGTATAGGTTAAATGCAGAAGTCTGGATTGCTTAATCCATTTTATTATTAGTTTAATGGGCTTCTGCCAAGTAGTGTCATCAAATATTTTCTTCTGAATTTATTTGGCTTCAGACGAAGTCGACACCATAGTCGGAGTGCTCTTCGAATCTTGGGGTCGAGATATTTTTCGATTGCGTTGGGTGAGCTACCCTGCGCTGATGATTGGCAAGGAACCATGAAACCGGTCCGTAGGTGTTCCCTCGTGTGGGTTGAGACATGTTTTGGCGTTGAGATTGGGAGAACATTGCAAAGTAGTTCTTGTAGAATACTTTGCCAAGAATCTAACAGATATAATTCAATGGTCGTAGGGGGCAGTAGTTGTTTTCTGTTGGAGACTAGCCGTCGATTATACCTATTGTATAGGTTGAATGCAGAAGTTTGGATTGCTTAATCCATTTTATTATTAGATAAGAGAAGAAAATAATTTTTTATGAAACACCTAAAAACGAAATCGTTTCAAAAGCGCATAAGAGAGATTCAGAACTGAAGTGTTTAATGTAAGGAGAAGAATTAAATGTTGCGAAGAAGTAATGTTTTTTCACCTTAGACAAAAAAGGGAATTTGAATATCAATCGACATTTTATTTGAGAAATAGGAACGATTTTTACGAATTGTTAAAAATTTCAACAAAAACACAATTTATGAAAAATTTATGGTTATCCAGAGTGAAAACAGTCTTTTCAAATATTTTGACTCTAATGCAAATTTATTTATCGATGCCCATTTCTCATGTGCGTTGGGCCAACGATTTTTTTCGATTTTTCAAAATACTATTTTAATTTCTAATAATTTCCCAGGATCCAGGAGCACCTCTCCTTGGACCCGCCAGTTCCAAGGGGGTCCGTAAATCTTCTGAGTCCAGGACCCGAAATTATTTTTAACCGTTACTGAGACTGAGGCAAAGATTTAAGGACTGAAAATTGACTCAAATTACTAAAAATTTCGCACCAAGGTAAAACACGATTAAATTTCCACGGAATTTATTATACACGCGACATGTTTTGCTTCACTGTAGCTTCATGAAGTATTTTGGTCTTCTAAAATATTTTTCTTTGTAACCTTACTCTAATGCTTATCTTCAATTACTAGGTCTACACAACCTACCAGGGAAATGATTACTAACTTTTCTAATGATTATCTAAATCAATAACAAATAACAGTATGCCTAGACATATAGTTAATTATTAAGAGAATAACTTCAACAAAGGGGAATTAATAAGGTCTAATTGGTCGTTGAGTAAACAATTAGAATTTTTCAGTTTTTCCACATAACTCGTGTGATGTTCACGTATGCGGTTTTTGAACGATCCATCTGTCTGGCCTGCATATACTTTAGAGCAAGACCCACAATTGAATTTGTAAACTCCTGATGATGTTTTAGATTTCTGTTTCTTATCTTTATTATTTTTAATGAACCTTCCTAACGTATTATCTGTTCTATAGGCTATCCTGAATTTTGTTTATGCAAAAATGAGGTTAATTTTTCTGTATATAGCTGTATCTGAATATGTTGAAGTTCTGTAGTCTGCCAACGTATCTAATACTGGGGTAGACTTCTTGCGGTTAGCCTTATTGTGTAGTTTTTTAGCCAAAATATTATCTATTAAAACAACCCGGCGGTATCTATTATTAACTGCAAGTTGTTAAATGATTTTCAATTTTCTGCTAAAATATTCGGCTGATACGGAAACATTTACTAATCTATGAATCACCCTGTTGTATGCTGATATTTTATGTTGGTATGGATGTAAATAATTACTGTGAATGGTGATGTCTGATGGGAAGGTTTATGAAAAATTGCAAAATTGTGTTTGATATCGGATTTACTCATTTTCAAATCTAAAAAGTTAATTGAATTTTCTTCTTCTATTCCTACTGGGAATTTTATGTTCTTATGAATAGTATTAATATACACTTGTGAAAGGTGTCCAATTGTCTATTGAAAACATACCAAAACATCATCTACATGTCTGTACCAATACAAGAACTGTTGTGAGAATGGATATGTTTGTGGATCATTGTTTCGGGGTTATCCATGAAAATTTCCGCTAGTAAAGAACTCAAAGGATTTTCCATGATCAAACTTTCTGAAGATGAATAAAATTTATTGTCAAAAATGTTATTCTTTTTCGGAAGGTTTGATCATGAAGAAAAATATGTTGGAGTACCAAAATCGCTTGATAAAGCTACAGTGTAGCGAAACATGTCGCGAGTATAATAAATTCAGTGGAAATTTAATCGTTTTTTAGATTAGTGTTTATACAATGGAATTCCATCAAGTAAAAACCAATTCAATTCAAAATCTAAACATTTCTATTTATACAAGACTAGTTTCCCCTCGCCACTCGCCTATGGCTCGTGGTTCATCATCTTGTCACCCTCGTAGGAATTATCCTATTTTCCGCACAAGTTGCACAATACACAATTTCATCATTAGTTGTCGTTTATTCTTTCATGGAATGAGACAAAATTATATTCTAACAAGCATGGTCAAGATTCTCTCTTGAACTTCCATACCTAACCTATTTTGCTATCTCGTTTTAACGAAGACTACGTTGTATTCAAAAAAAAATTATGCGTCCGGTTAATACATCCATTATTCTCGTCCAATAACGCAACAACAGCATGCAAACACAATTCATTTTCGTAATAATAGTAAGCAGTGTGGTAATGAACGTTTTCGCGAATGCCATTTTGCGAACGTATACGATCAGCTCCAATTTCGCGGTGTCTGTTGGAAGGCGAGCAAATTGAGGTGCCACGCGATAAGTATATTCGAATGTACTAAACAAGCCCAGTAAATTGGTCTAGAAAATTGGCTCGCGTTCGGCACGAACCAGCCACTTTCGAGGTGACCACTACAATTCACCCATTGGTTTGGGTAATAATTCATCTCGGAAAACAGTCGAAGTAAGTTTTTACGTCTTTTTATGAAATATGTTAATTCCAGCCGACGTTATTATATGAAAACATTCTGTTAATTGCAAAGATATCCTTGTGGCGTGTATGTAGGTACACGCTTTCTGGAACTCACGCTAGAATTATTTCAAACATTCCTGTTGATAAATGTAGGTTTTCAGTCTAGTTGAAATTCTTAGTTTCTTTCAACTTACCTTATAAATAAAACAGTCCGCCAAGAACGCCTACGTCTCTGAAGATAAAAGCGGGTGCCTTATGTTGCCCTCAAAAGATACTTCAACAGCAAAAAAAAACGACATAGAGAATTCATTCAAACTGTGTTTTCAGAAAACCGTGTTGTAAATCATTGAATCGTTTTTTAAATGTTCACCTCTACCTTTATATAGGGTGATTTACCACTACTTAATTAAAATTAAATGGGTTACTGGTCTATCATGTGCCAAAGCATCTGTAAAATTTGAGAGCTGTCCGTGATAATTTAAACAATTTTTCGTACATCAACCGCAATGGATACGCCACTGCATAAATTAATTTTAGAAACCATCTAAGTGAAAACACAATCCCACTTCTGTGAAAGATGTCATGAGAACTGAAGCATTACAGTGTTACAGTGTTACTATCTCCGATCCGATCAAATACATATTGCTGCGGAACATCTTTTGTCCACTGAGGGAGAAAAGGAATAACCGAAATGCTTCCTGGTGGAACAAAAATCTGGATAAAACACGAAAAGAAGTTCGAAGGATATTTAACCGGTCTAAGGTATCAGGTGAATGGGAAAACTATAGGTCTGCTCTAACCACGTACAACAAGGATATCCGGAAAGCAAAACGAGAATCATGGGAACGATTCTGCGAAAATGTGTCCAACACATCAAGCGGAATCCGTATCCACACGATTCTATCCAGAGAGCCGACACAGGAGCCGGGATCGCTGAAACGTCCAGAGGGCTCCTTTAAGGCCTCCAGGAAAGAAACACTAGAGCTATTAGCTAATAACCACTTCCCAGGAAGCCTGATTCTGGACAATCAGCCTCTAGTCACAAATATAGGCTGGATAAAACGACCTAACAGAGATGACTGGGTGGTTGCCAACAAAATAATTACACCACAGGCGATAAGATGGGCGGTCAACTCATTCCACCCGTTCAAATCGCCAGGAGAGGATGGCATAGCTCCAGTTCTGTTACAAATCGGACCGGAACATATCATACCTGTCCTTATAAGACTCTTCAGAGCCAATTTAACTTTTTATTTATTTATTACACGGGAAGAAATACCCATTTACAGTTATATAAAAAACTGAGAAAAATATGTAAAATCATTAAAAAAATTATAACTACCTATATCTAACAGTTTTGTACAGTAACTAGACAAAAACAAAACAAATTAAAATGAAATGAGCAATTAAAGCTATAAAACGAGCTACATAGTAGCTCTCTTCATTTGCCAAAGCGAAGTGAACATTTGCCTGTCGCAGTAATCTAATGATCCCCATGTTTGCACCATAATTTGATCGATGTGCAACCAAGGAAAATGTGCTATATTCACGGAGTGCTCTAAGAGGTACATATATTTCCACTTCTTCTAATAATTCAGGAGCATCTATCAGACCGTTCAAAATTTTATAAATAAACAAGGACTTCTGTGGATCAGAGGACTCAAATTTATTACTGACAGCATGTTGGTATAAGAGTAAGGAATGTTCAGCCTAAAGGAGCAGTACATAAAAAATCTGCGTTGAACTCTTTCACATTTTTCGATGTGGACTTAAGCATAAGGGCTCCAAACAATCGAAGTATATTCAAGATGAGATCTAACCAATGAAAGGAATAATATTTTCTCTGTACTCATATGAACAAAATCTCTAGAATGTCTCTTCATGAAACCCAACTGATTGAGTGCTCTATTACAGATGTACTCAATGTGCGAAGAAGATGAGAGGTTTAGATTGGAAGATGACTCCAAGATCTTTGATCAAGGTAACTTTCTCAATGACAGTGTTATCAAAAATATAGTTGAAGGTTATCTCTTGCACTGTGCGATGGAAACTGATAACTTTACATTTCAAAAGAATTCATGCTCATTTTATTCACAAAACAACCATGTGAAAAAACATTCAAGTTCTTTTGGAGTATAAGACAATCATCTGGATTTTGTATGACATGAAATATTTTGATATCATCGGCATACATGAGAAATTTACAATCGGATATTTCTTTGACAATGTCATCGATGAATATACTGAATAGTAAAGGCCCCAGGTGGGAGCCTTGTGGCACACCCGAAGTGGCAGTGTATTCATCGGAAATGCACCCGTTCAACTTGACACATAGGAGGCGATCTGATAAATACGTTTTCAACCAGTCCAGAAGAGAACTACGAATTCCAATATACGATAACTTCTGGATGAGAATAGCATGATCGACTTTATCGAAAGCCTTAGATAGATCTGTATAAACAGAATCCACCTGTAGGCCCTTCTCTAAAGCCGATACAATGAAGTTGGTATAAATCATGAGGTTGGTGCACGTCGATCGTCCATTTTGAAATCCATGTTGACCAACACTTATTTCGTTAGCCAAAGTTGAACTGAGGAACCTATTAACCAAGCTCTCAAACACCTTGGGAATGGCAGAGATAATAGTAATAGGTCTATAATTTTCAATAATAGCAGGATTTCCAGATTTGAGAAGAGGTTCGACGAATGACTTTTTCCAATAGAAAGGAAAAATACCATTTGTCAAAGATTTATCAAACATTAACCACAGCGGTCTACTTAATGAAAAAACACATTTCTTCAGGAATACGTTAGGAATGATATCAGGGCCAGGTCCCTTACCAACATCCATTGAACACAGACATTCCATCACTTCTGCAATACCAACAGAGAGGCAGTTTCTTTGACGATATAGGATCAAAATGATCAAAACTTAAACTTTCAGTTTCATATAGGTACAGATGAGAAATAATTAGCAAGGGATCCAACAATGTTCATTTTATCATTTAAAGTAGAATTATTATATTTCATTGCACTAGGTATATCACAGTTTTTCCTATAAGAATTTACAAATTTCCAAAATGGTTTAGTAGTTTGACCAATTAGGAATTCAGTATTGTCATGTAGTACGATAGCATTGTCGAGATAACAATCGACATTGTGATCTCAAATTTTGAAATTCCGTCTAATCAGCATCAGAAAGAGACTGCTTAAATTTGATATGAGCATTTTTTTAAGGAAACACATTTTTTCTCCAAAACCCTGTACATAACATCAAAAAATACTGACACACATTTATCAGTACTCACACTTTATCACTGATTATTGAGGACTGACAAGAAAACACGGCCGCACACTAGACATAATATCTTTTCAAAATAACATGGAACTATATTCCATCTGACTGGACCGCGACTAGGGTGATCTATATTCCTAAGATGGGTCGAATGACCCACACCCAAAATCGCTCAGACCTATCAGTCTAACATCCTTTCTGTTGAAAAGCATGGAGAAAATACTGGATGGGCACATAAGGAGTGGAGTTCTAACAAAGCACCCCCTCACCAGTATGCCTACCAGGCTGGCAAAATCAACAGAACTTGCCCTCAATAACCTTGTCTCAGGAATAAGCGACGCCCTGGAACACCAGGAGGTAGCAGTCGCTGCATTCTTGGATATAGAAGGAGCATTTAACAATGCACTACCTCACTTTCTACATGAGGTCACTGTTTCTAGAGGGATTGAACCGATACTATGTGACTGGATAAGAACTATGCTTCACAACAGAACTATAACGACCTCTGTACAGGAGGAAAGTGTCAGTTTCAAGCCTGCCAGTGGCTGTCCCCAGGGGGGTCCTCTCCCCTCTGTTATGGTCACTGCTGGTGGATGATGCAGGCCATTCTCTTGCTTTGGGAGGTTGATCTGCAAGCATATGCTGACGATCTGGTCCTAGTAATGAACGATAAATCCAAAGAGACGATCTCCTGCGTCCTTCAGGATAAATTGGATATGTCCACTAACCCCCATAAAATGGTCATAGTACCATTCACCAGGAAAAGGAACATTCAATACCTCCTTCCATTAATGGTGTAACAATTCCTTTTGCGAGTGAAACGAAATATCTGGGAATAATCCTAGATAAAAAGCTGAATGGGAACTCGCACTTAGAAAAGACTAACCGAAAGGCTAGCCTATCATTATGGACATGCCGCAGAATATGTGGCAAAACGTGGGGCATATGCCAAAACACGTAAATTGTTTGTACATGACCGTCATACGTGCAATGATAACGTATGGCTCTATAGTCTGGTGGAGCAAGGGTCATAAAAAAATGGCCATTGCTAAACTTAACGGACTACAGAGACAAGCATGCCTGGTGATTAAAGGAAGCATTCGCTCCACGCCAACGGCAGCAATGGAAAACCTCCTTGGATTACTTTCTTCTCACGTAGTTCTGGAGAGAGAGGCAAGATGGGCAACATACATACCAAGCGGCCATTAGTCTACCGCAGGCATGTCATGAGAGGGCATAATAGCTCAAAACATTCTAGGAATGCCCTCAGACAACATGCCTAAAACTATCAACCTTCACACGTCCTACACTGTGGTCTTTCCCGAAAGAGAAAACTGGGTCCGGAATAAAACCAACCTATTTAGGACAAATGAACGATAGTTCACCGATGGTTCCAAAACTCTGGAAGGCGTCGGAATATATGGGATGAACCCAGTAGTGAAACGCTCGTTCAGTATGGGTAAACTATCTACGATATTTCAGGCAGAGGTATATGCCATTGAAATGTGTGCCAGGGAGCTGGAAAATCGACACCACACACGAAATACAATAAAAATATTTTCAGATAGTCAAGCAGCACTGAACGCGCTTGAACTGCTTTAAATCTGGGGCAGTATGAAACTGCAGAGACACCTTAAACCGACTGGCGCAACGCAACAACTTTACTCTAGTCTGGATACCAGGTCACACAGGCCTAGAAGGAAACGAAATAGCGAACGTCCTAGCAAAAGGGGGGGGGCGGTTCACTGGACCAGAACCGGCAATCGCATTAGCATATAGCACTGCCAAGAATGTCATAACAGCTTGGGCAGACAATAATAGACTCGAGTACTGGCGTAGTCTACCGGGCCTAGCCCATTCCAAAGCATTTATTGCTTGTACAAGGAAAAAACAGGACTCTGAAAAACTCAGAGTCATAGTAGGTTTGCTTACTGGCCACTGCAAACTCAAACATCACATGCATAAAATTGGACTTGCAAAAGATGCAGAGTGCCGGCTATGCATGGAGGATGATGAAACGGCTAAACACATTCTGTGAACATGTCCTGCAGCTGCCAGAACCAGATACTCAATATTTGGCGATGCGACAATAAGGCCAGAAAACCTGGTAAATTGTTCTCCCAATACGTTTCTTAATTTCGTCAAGAGATTGGATATACTGGGAGAAATATAACCATAGGGTGAGGCGCCTATTGTGCCTCACCCTATGGTTATATTTCTTGGCCGCACATTGACCGCAGTGGAGGGACTGATACGGACCCACTCACGTTCAAACCTAACCTAACCTACTGTCTCCGAGTGCAAAATCGCAGATGGTCGTTGTCTACTTGTCTCCGATTTGTCTTGGTGTACGAATACCCACGTCGTATGTGGAAAAACACAAAATTGTCCCTCAACATAACCCGTTTCCTCCAGATAATTCAATAATGAACCGTAATAGTCCTAAGTATAGAAATTTGATGAGACTTAGCCCTAGTGCACCTATGTATGTCACCCGTCAAAACATCGTCAGTTAAATTTGCAACAGTGAATGTATTTTGACGTCTTTCGTAAATCGGTACTATTCCGTATACCAGCGTTTACTTCTAGCGATTATTGTGATATGATTGATACATATGGTATAGTGGATGAAAATGCCAGTGCTTGTTTTCGAGAATAAGAGAGAAAATTTCCAAAAAGACGCCATCCAAACTCACGAACAATTTTGGGTGCAGTGCAAAGACTTTGTGATATCGGGACATGTTTTACAACTCACGTCGAACTTGCAGTGAATCGTGCTGTTGTTGTTGATGTTCTGCAACTCTTCGACGAAGATCCATTAAGAAGCAGCCCTGTTTTCAGTCGAAGACTTGGTTTCGCAAACTATGGTATGGCGTATTAACATTCGAATATTTGCTTTAACATGATAACTTCTAATTCTGTTGTGCTGTGTTGTGTGATTTGCAAAATTATTTTATTTCTTTTTGCCATTTTGTAATGTAAGTAACATCCCAATCTCACTTCTAACCCCACCAGCTCTGCTGTCAGTCCTAAGTCATATGAAGGGGGAGGGAGAACGTCAGCCTGCACGGTTCAACGTGGGCAGTTTATATCCAGTGGAGGCGCGTTTCTTCAAATTAATCAGGTATTGTTTTTGTTTCATTTTTGTAATCCATTTTGGTTTTCAACTTCTTTTGGTAGGGAAATTACACTGACAAATTTTCTGTAGTTGGCGGTAAATCACCCTGTATATGAACACTCCACACTTTGGTTGCGAAACATAAACAATTAGCCGACATTAGGTATAAAAATTCGGGAAGAATCTGTATACCAAATATCCAAGATTCGTAATAATCATTTTCACGAAAGCAAACAAAAGACTACACAACAGTTATTCACCTTACAAGTGCGAAAAGTGGTACTTTTCCGCACGTGATGGCAGATAACCGTGAAGTACATCATTTATCCTACGAGTGTAATATTTTATATTTAAAATATTTATGAGAAAGAAAAGACTCATTTAATTTTTATTTATTTACAGCTCAAACTAATATTATGAAGAATTTTAAAATCAAATGTACATCAGCATAATGCAAATTTGACGCCGGCGCCGATCGGTTCTCTTCAAATGTGTCAAGAACGAAATCTCATTGAATTTTCTATGAATTTTCGACAAGTGAGGATGCTGCTCCGCGAGAAACTGATGTGGATGAGGAGCTTAGGAGCTTGAGTTTGGTATTGGAGTGTTTGAACGTTTTTTTTTAGAATATGAGCATCTTCTTATTTTCTAGCGAATTCTTGATGTACGATTCTGCCACAGACGCAGATTTTCATCCGCTGTACCTTCTGATGTTGGCCCCAGATGTCGGCCAACATTATAGCTGGATATCACTAGAAACAATGACCGGTAAATTCTCAGGATTTGGGAGTCTCGTGTATATTTGAAGGCATTAATTCCCACTCATTGTTCAGTCCATTTCACTGATTTAAAGAAGAGAAAATACCGCTGATGATAAGTGTCAGCATCAGAACGCATGCAGACTGTCATACTTTTTGTATCATTCTAGGTAGTTTCTTGACATAGCTTTTTGGGAATTTTACCTTTCACAGTCGAAAATAAATTATCAACCATGGTTCTGGGATTATTTATCGCCAACAAACTATACTTTTTGTAGAACATGTGATAGCCATGTGTAAAAACTAGCTTCTGGATGCTATGCCATCAGAATTATAACCACCTAATTAGAATGTACATCTGCCAAAACAGCATATTTTGTTATTCTTGAATCCCACAAAATATGGAATAGCATTCTGGGAGGCCAACAGTAACCAGTTATTCCATTACATGTGTTACGCAAAATCTTGTCTAGATTTAAGTATTTAAAAACTGTAGAATATACAGTGCGCCTTTTTTAGTACCTACCCCCCTGTTAACTTTTGAACGGTTTGACTTAAAGACACGGTTCGAAAACCGTTTTGAATGGTCTCACCGAAACTACTTTCTGAAATGAAAGAGACATTGTGATTGCTTGATAGAGGGTGGGAAATTTTTAAATTAATGTTCCCCCCGCGCCTCCTATCGGGCAATCGCAATGTCTTTCATTTCAAAAAGTAGTATCGGCGATACCATTTAAAACAGTTTCTGTTCCATGTATTTAGGTCAAACCTTTCAGAAGTTAACAGGGGAGGAGAACTAAAAAATGCCGCACAGTATATTAACGGTAGTTTGTATATACATCTTGGAAACAGCTTATCTGATTCATAAAAACAAAAATTAATTCCATGTAGTCTAGACAAATTACAATACAAGGCAGAGTGGCCAGGATAAATAGATAATACCTCGTACCACTATGATCAAGAACTCAATCATTTACAATGGAATAAAAATATATAATCATTTGCCAAGTGTCATGAATAGTTATTTTTGTATCTAGTGCGCGAAATGCTACTTTGGTGATCGAGAACTGATTTTTTTTAACGAGGCGCAGCCGAGTTAAAAAAAAAATTGTCGAGATTACCAAAGTATTTCGCGCATGAGATGCAAACAAATTTTTTTCTACAAACGTCAAAAATATTGTTCTAAAATAAGTAATAACTATGAAAAATAGTATTGAACTGGCTTAAATAATTTTTCCAAATCAAGTAATTACTGTAACTATGGAAATAAAATGGCATTTGTTGACAATTATTTCAAAGTGACAGTTCTTGATAATTATTTTGGAGTGACTTTTTATTCGCGTCAATTTCGTGCGTGATAAGTATTTATTATTGTAAAAGAATGGAAATTTCGAGCGACGATGAACTAAGCAGTACCCCACCTAACTTGATAGATGCGGCCAATTCCGTAATTTCCAACCTTTTACCGGAGAAATCGAGGCGGCAGTATGAAAATGCATATCAGCAATTTAAAGAGTGGTGTGAAGCAAATAAATAAACGATTTCTTGTTTTTTGCTTGATTGAGGAGTTGAGGACCATATAGGTTAGAATATGAAAATCCCATATAGTTTACATGCAGTGTGCGAAATATATTTCGCACATTACTTCGCGCACGGTGTCATGGTAACGAATGAAAATGAAAAAAAGTGCCACTTCGCATACTGTTGTCAATGCGCGAACCTTGCCATTTTTTGACGTTTGTAGAAAAAAGTATTTCATGTATTCTGTACTAAGGTAAAAGCATACTTACTTATAATAACCTTATAATAATAATTAATATATGGTGTAATTAACTTATATTAACCTGGAGGAATATTTTTCACAGGAATTATACATTCATTATTTTCACCTATATTATATTTCAACTATCGCTCTATACAAGCTTATATTTGTTCTTACAACTTTATACCATTTTCGTATGTTGACAATTACTGTTTGGTTTCTTTGAAAAATTGGTTGCATTTTCTATATTTTTTCATTTATTTATGTTTGGATGGCTATGAAGGTATATTTACGTAACAAGCTTTGTCAACAAGTGTATGTACTTATGACAATAAAGCATATTTTGAATTGAACAAAAAATCGTTTTGTGGAGATCTACGAATCGTATAGTGGTTCCGCTCTCACCATATAGACCGTGATCGTTATATAGTACCGAAGCGGCAAAAACCTCTGACCATTGTGGTTTATAATAGAGGCTGAAAACAACATAATTTACGACATGGGGTGTTCTTCACTGCCGACCTACAAAAACTAAATAGCTTATTTATTCAAAACGTGAACGATTCAAAATGGCCGACCATAGGGAGAGCAGGTAACCGGCTTCGCCGCTATAAAGCAGCGTTAATAGCTGGTCTGAGTATTGTGTTCAAAAAATCTATCCCGGCGATATCGTGTAGACAAGTCGTCTTTTCTTTAACTGGTTTGTTTTCAACTCACTAACTTACCGTTTCTTTTGTGAGCCGTTCTCTAAAAGACTGAATGTGTTAATTATGCCATTTCTTTCAATACTCCTTACAATGAGATCTTTATTCGCCGATTCTGATAACGATGTCGAGCTTTTTATAAGTAATCACTCGAATAATTCTTTTGACTTCCCTAGAGGGAGTCATTATACGCTGTTTATGGCGTAGAACGACAACTATTACACGATGTGTGGATAAGGATAAGAACAAATTCAGTGTATAGTAGGAAATGCAATTAGAATAGGAATCCTAAAACTTGTCAATTTTAATGTCGAATTGACCACCTCCTGACACCTTATTTTATGAGGGCATTTTCAAGTTTTGAGACCTGACATCATATGATATTTTTTCAAATAAAACACTCAACAAATCTTTCATACATGAATACAATTTGTAATAATAACTGATGATGGTTAAGATTGAATTAAATTTCAGGTGAGGCTCTGATATGGAATTCTCATATTCACTATGCCAAGTAATTTAATATAGAGCATAAAATTAATGAGTTTTTAACAAAAATACTAGTAGGAAACCGACTATGTCATCACATGGAAGACAGACAGTTCGTATTTACATTCTGTTAGGTTTTCGACTCGCAACTTTCATTTATGATTTGTTATAAACATTTAAACAACAAAAAACGTGTTTTTTCTAATTGATTTGCTTATAACTTGAAAACTAGTAGAGCAATCCGGTTGCTCCAGTGGAAAGAATTGTAGATAATTGACAATGGGGTGTTTTACAACCCAGTCAGATCATTAGTAACAGAGAAAAACTGGAAAATTTTGCGTTTTTTTGAAAAATCCATAACTCTTCCATTTTTCATGAAGTAGGATTGGCCTTTCTCATGAAAGTATTGAATAATGTGTACTTTATGTGTGCACAAAACAGTCGCTGTCGGATTATTAGTTTTGGCACAATTGCAATTTCAAATTTTTTTCGCACTATCTTGCAGAGTGCCTGGATGCTCTAGTGATAACCCAATTTCAATTACTCAAACAGGTTATGAAAGTAAAAGTATAGTACTACAAAATTTATATTCCCATTTTGCGAAATGAGTGAAAAATGTATGCAAACATGACTGAAAACGGCCGAGCCCGCGTTAGCTGCCGAGTGGTAGGAGAGTCCGGGAGATGAGGGGAATTTTTCTGATGAACGGGTTACGTGATAATACGCTTCCCCTCATCTCCCGCTCTCTCATACCACTCGACCGCTTCCACTAGCTCGGCCGTTTTCAGTCATGTTTGCATGCAGTTTTCACCCATTTCGCAGCATTTTAGCGCAAAATGAGAAAATACTTTTTGTGGTACTGTAATTCTACTTTCAAAATCTGTTTTAGAAATTGAAATTGGACTATCAATAGAGCATCCAGGCACTAATGATCCGCCAGAGTCTGTTTTGTGCACACATAAAGTACACATGATTCAATACTTTCATGAGAAGGGTCAACCCTATTTCTTGAAAAATGGTGGAGTTATGATTTTTTTTATCGTAAATTTTTCCGGTTTTTTCAGTTTTTCTCCGTAACTAATGATCCGATCGGGTCGTGAAATATTCCATTTTGTTCGTATTTCAATTATCTACATTTCTTTCCATTGGAACACGTTTTTGTTATTTAAATGTTTATAAAAAATTAATAAATTACAGTTGCGAGTCGAAACTGAATATAATTACGGACTGTCTTCCATGTGATGGCACAGTTGGTTTTCTACTAGTATTTTTGTTAGGAAAAATTGCTCTATTGATTGGCCTAAGTATATTTTCTTTTCTAAGAAGGCATTTGATTAATAAATTCAATTCCTTCGTGTTATAATTAAGAGTTTTTAAAACTACCTTGTATCTGTGAGCTCTTGTTTTTTCTTCCCTCAGCGTTAGAATCACTTATTCTTGACAAGCCATCTTAGTGCGGCATAGTATTTCCTCTTCTTCTTCTTTACAGAACCTGTCATAGCATTTCTTCTGCTAGACCGATTTTTCTTTGTACTCATATGTTTGTGCATTGTTTTACCATTCTTGAGATGTCTGTTCATAATATTTTACAAGGGATCATGTCTACTGATTCTGGCCACCAAATTTTCAAACCTTTGAAACTTCGTGGTGACAAAGATCCGCTGAAATGGCACTCATGTTGTTAACGAAACCATAAAAAGTACCAGAAGATAAAACGTGCAAGTTCGTAAATTATGAAAGTGATTCATTTATGTTGTGGCTTACTTGCATATTTTATGAACTGATACGTTCAGCAGTATGTATCATGTCTGGTTCTTAACTAATGTAGGTATATGGTTATCCACTATTGTGTAGTCGTCTGATCTAATAGAAAAACGGTTTTCAAATGAATATTAATTTTTGAAATTTCTTAGAAATCTTCAATCTCCAAAAAGTATTTACATCTTTTCCCACTCGACTTTAAAGTCGGAATTTTATAAAATTCCGAGTTTAAACTCGGAATTTAAAATAATTCTGAATTTGAAGTCGGAATTTGATATAAGTATGGTAATCTCAACGTGTGTTATAATATTCCGACTTCAAACTGAAAATTATATTAAATTCCGACTTTGAACTCGAAATTTTATTAAATTCTGACTTTAATCTCGGAATTTTATAAAACTCAAACTCGGAATCTTCTCCCATCCATCTTTCGAACTTTGATTATTCAATTTCGTATACGAGGGTTGTTGAAAATGGTTCAAGAGTAAACTAATAACTAATAATAGAACTCAACTAAAATATTTTCGTTATTGTGACATTTCCGGTTTCACCGAAGTGACGTCATCTTTGTTATTTTTAAGTGCATATTCTGTATTTCACCTAATTTTTGGGTTCTCCCCAAAATTTCGATTCAAACTCATGTATCATACCCCATAACGAGAATGAACCGTTTTTGAGTTATTCGTTTTTTTTTTAAGTGAACAAACACATCATTTTTATAAAAATAAAAATTAAGAAACGTGCAGTGAGTGAATTATGACTATTAAAGGTTTAACAGATCTCGCACCAATTTCACATCCACTTCATAATCCACAGGATGCGCAGAAATGTGGTTCCAATAAGTGAATGAGAAAAATAAAAAATCTCAACTTTTTTTATTCAAGGTCAATTAATTCAATTCAATTATAAAAATAAGTCCTATAGTTATAATACACTTCCCAATACCCAAAACTAATAATTTTGGAGATGTTTCATTATTTTTTTATTGGTGTCCCATTTTACCTACTTAAAGCACGCGTCAGCGTGTTTAAATCGAACTTTCAAAAACGCGTTTTTTAAAGTTACCATGGAAACATCAACAACTCGAAATGTCTAAATGACAGCTTTTGATTATTGATCTGACAGCAGTAACTTGTAACGTCAAATAAACAACTCGTTCATTAATATCTGTAACCATTTGCTTTTCCATCCATTTGATGAACTTGTCTTTTTCTTTTTTAAGCGCATCATTATACAGGGTGTCAATTTGAAAACTTCCCACCCTTAATATCTTCCTTCCAGTAAACAATATGAGTAATCGAAAAAACAGGTCAATTTTATTGTCAAGGGGGACACTTTCACGGACTATTTGTAGCCCTCGTGGTTCAACCCCCTAGGAGGGGTAGATGTTACCCTTAGAATTTTAAATGGGAAGGGGGGTCAAGTGGCACATCATTTTGATGGGCGTTCAATTCTTGTTCCAATGGTACCCTGACTTATTATTTTGTGATGAGCATTTTCCGAAAAATTGCGTTCTAAACTAACAGAAGTAATTATTAGAACGCCTATACTGAGATGCATTATTGTATTGACTCCCTTTAATAAAAATGGTTAGAAGAGTAGGTGGCACCGCTCCAACCCTTGAATGACAGGAATAAATTTATTACGCATGGGATTTTTTATTTGGTGGTTATTTTCCTTCTACACAATAAAATTTAATTTGCGAAAAAGACATTTCCAACATAAAATCTACTTACGCTTATCTTATTAGCTGTTCGAAATGTTGTCCATTTTGCTCTAAACAGTAATACAGTCTGTTTTCGAACTCCCTTCTAACATTACGGAAAACTTCACTAGGAATTGACCGGCATGCTGCTGTAATTCGTCTTTTAAGTTCGTCAATATCAGAAGGTTGTGTTTTATAAACAACGGATTTAAGATGCCCCCAAAGAAAGAAATCTAAGGGTGTTAAATCCGGTGATCTCGGAGGCCATTCAACTGCTCCCCTTCTGCCAATCAATCTACCCGGAAATCTCTCGTTTAACCACTGTCGGACGGGAAGAAAATAATGAGGTGGAGCACCGTCCTGCTGGAAATGTAACAGATCCTCCTGCAAAAGTTCATTACCTTCTGCATCAATTTGAATTTCTAGCTCGTGAGTTATAAGAGGATCGATAGTCTCTTCAAGCATATCAAGGTACAGATTGCCAGTCAAGTTATCTTCCAGAAATAATGGACCAAGAATGGCATTTCCAAGAATACCAGCCCAAACATTAACTTTTTGTGGGTGTTGTGTATGCCCTTCCCGAAAAATATGTGGGTTTTCGTCACTCCAATAGCGACAATTTTGTCTATTAACATTGCCATTCAGAAAAAATGAACACTCATCGCTGAAACAGATGTTTAACAGAAGATTAGGGATGGTATTGACTCGATGAGACATGATTTCACAAAACTCTATTCTTCTATCATAATCATCCTCGTGGAGCTCTTGAAGAATCTGCATTTTATATGGATGAAATTTATGCATTTTCAATGCTTTTCTTATAGTCTCGCGTGACATTCCCGTCTGTTCTGATACTGATCGTAAGGAGCTCGTGGGCTCTGCAGCAAATGTTCCCAAAACTTCAATTTGAGCTGCTTCATTTAGTACTCTGGGGTTATTTCTTTTTTTATTTGTCACTGAACCAGTTTCGTAAAACTTATTCACCAAATCAAGCACATACCGGTGACTTACATTACAATTTGGATGTCTTTCGTTAAAAAGACATGCCGCCCTTCGTGCGCACTTTCCAACTTCGCCATAAATTACAATCATTTCAATTCTGTCTTGAAGAATGTAAACCATTTTTACACTTTAATACACTTATTAAAGTAATTCCTAAACAGCCCAATAGGTACAACGGTATTCACAATACTACCACATAGTTCAAATTTGCTAACCAATTTTTTGCCGGAAAACAGAAACTTTTTACAGCAGAAGTAGCAAAAAAGGAAGGCTATCTGTACAATTTCTGCGATGACACTTAAAAATTCAGCATTTAATAAACACAACTTTACTACCATCTACGTTTTACTATTAGACTACTTTTTTATGTAAAGTGTTTGGAGCTAATGGCTAATGTTACCCCTAATAAAGGGTTGGAACGGTACCACCTAATATTCTAACCAGTTCTGGCCAAACCATGCATCTCAGTATAGGCGTTCTAATAATTAATTCTGTTAGTTTAGAACGCAATTTTTCGGAAAATGCTCATCAAAAAATAATAAGTCAGGGTACCATTGGAACAAGAATTGAACGCCCATCAAAATGATGTGCCACTTGACCCCCCTTCCCATTTAAAATTCTAAGGGTAACATCTACCCCTCCTAGGGGTTGAACCACGAGGGCTACAAATAGTCCTTGAAAGTGTCCCCCTTGACAATAAAATTGACCTGTTTTTTCGATTACTCATATTGTTTACTGGAAGGAAGATATTAAGGGTGGGATGTTTTCAAATTGACACCCTGTATTTTTGTCATATTAACCGAGACTCTGCTTTACCATTCAAAGAATCAATATTAGAAATCCTTTTTAGGCACTACAGTGACAATAATTAATCTTTGTTGACGAATTGCAAATTTATCTCTGCGTTTTTCTCATTTCAATGACAAGGAAAGGTATACTGATGTCACATCACGAATTCAGCCATTTTACATCATTAGTACATATTAACATTTTTTGTAATAATAATACCAGTATTTATGATTTCGAGTTTCACCAATAAAAAAAAATGCGTAAAGTTTTCGTAGAAAACTGGTCTTTCAAACACTTGCTCTATTTAAAATCGCTCGTATTCGAAATACCTTTTGATCCACTTATACTCTAATATACTATTACTTAATTCTGCATACTTGTTTATTTGCACACAATATTTGGTGACAAATGAAAGAAACTTATTCATTATCAGATTCGTGCTCTCAAATGGTACAATATGGCTTGTTTTGGATATAATAATCACGATTTCGTTTACTGATGATTTATGTAATATGGTCTTAACAAGAACATGTACTACTTATGCTACAAGGTATCCAGAAAAACCGAAACCATCTGCACATATCATTAGAAGATTAATCCCCAATCTTACGAACTGCTTAGATACTTTGCAGCTTTTCCAGAAGCATCTTCGAAAAATCTCGATACGGATCATTTGGAACGACTGACGCTCGCTGATAATAGAAAAACTTGGTATTACCATGATTAATAACCTCCACATAATCGGCAGATGGTGAAGATGTATTTAAATGAAACTATTATGACCAGTGGTTTGGAACCGACGGTCCTCAATTATGGTCACCGTGATTGCCCGATTGAATAGATTTTTTTGGGTTATATTAAAAACGAGGTGTATTCTCATACGGAGAGTTCGTATTGCTGTGAACTCTATTCTACTGGACGTCATACGTAGATGTGAAAAATGCTTAGAAGTTGAAGTTGAACAATTGTTGCAGTAAAAAAGAGGTTAACAAAAGTGTCACACGTTTTGCATTGAAACTAAATCTGAAATTGTTTGTATTATAATAAACTGACACATATTGTAGCTTGTTTGCCTTAACAAATGAAGTGAATGGACCACAGTCTTTCTGTAGTAATAAGAAGAAAATACGGTGCTTCAGAATGCACACACGACACTGAGAGATGAAATAACGTTGTAAAGGGAAACATTCTCAATTGAAAATTGAACCAAAACATGACTCCTTTGGAAATGGAAAAACCCTACGATAAATTAAAGTTATTTTTTGGAATATCTAATAGAAAACAACTACTTCCCTGACTAAAGCCACGCTGGACAGTGAACTACATGTGATAGATATTGTGAATGGACCCTATATAACCCTAGAGTAAAAATTTGCAAGTGAAAATTTAAATTTTCATTCAGATATTTGTGATGAAAAAAGCAATTTTTTGTAATATCTAACTGAAAACAACTACTTCCCCGGCAAAAGCATCAATGAAATGAGCGATTTTCTGTGAGATACTTTTGAATAACATTCTCCATAATGTAACAAGTAAATTGTTACATCTCCTCTGAATCATTTAAAGTCTCACTTCACAACAATTCTTTCTTAATTATCTACAAATATTACTTATCGTTGAGACGCAAATAAATGCCTATCTTAATGCTCGCGAATAAACAACTATTTCAATACTCGCCAATAAACGACTATTGATCGCAATTCTGACTTCTGTCATCTGTCACAGAATTTCTTCGATTAAAATCATGGAAATATTTTGTCGACCGGAAATATTTTTTTTATGTACTGTGAACTAATAAAACTAGTGAGCTGGTGAATTCAAGTGCTACAAATCAGAGGCGTAATTGTTGTGCCTGTGCACGAGAAGCCATCTTGATGTTTTCTTAATTTGAAGATTTTCACAATTTCCGATCCTTCAGGTTCCTAAAGGGACTAATAAAGGTCCCTTTTTATCCTGGAGTGAACCCAGCACACTTTCGATATAAACCAGAAGCACATGAGCATACCAAGCTCCTGCAATCACTAACGTTAGATGAACACCTCATTCTGGAATCCTTTTGCCATGAACTCTATGCTGCCGAGGTCCATTGCTGTTCGAGCTTAGATTCCGGCCACTGTTACACACTGTTCCTGAGCTGCAGTCTCTCACCTAAGGACTCATGGATGGTAGCAACAGTCCTCTCCAAAGCTAAGTACACATATTGTGTGCTCTCAGTGTTTCTGCCAAAAACTCATATTTCTATTTTTATGCAAATTACATACTTTCCTGCCTTTCTACAAATTAGTCAACTGTTACAAATGTTCAACTGCTCAATTTATTGGTAAAAATAAATGTCAACAAATTTTGTACACTAGGTTTAATTCTCTCTAATTATTGATTCTTGGTGGTGGCGCCCCTTTATAAATAAACATTGTAAGGTCTCAATAACGGCAGTGCAATGTCCACCAGGAATGAATAGTACCCAGTCTAACCCACCTGAGAAGAGTCTCTGCTATAAGTTTACTTGGTGTTGACCTACTCTAGGCAACACGCTTTCAAATTGAGCAACTTTTGGTTACACTAATCTCATTAATAGATGTGAATCTCCAATGGAAACTGGACATTTAAGAAATGATCAACTATCTGAATGAAAATGCAAATTTTCACTTTCAGATTTTTTCTTTCAAGTTAGGTTCTTTTCACAATATCTATCAGATGTAGTTTAATGTTCAGCGTGGCTTTTGCCGGGGAAGTAGTTGTTTTCTGTTAGGTATTACAAAAAATAGCTTCCTTCATTTCAAATATCTGAATGGAAATGCAAATTTTCACTTTCAGATTTTTTCCCTAGAGTTATATAGGGTCTTTCACAAAATCTATCAGAAGTAGTTCAATGTCCAGCGTGGCTTTAGCCGGGGAAGTAGTTGTTTTCTGTTAGATATTACAAAAAAGTACCTTCAATGTATCTTAGGGTTTTTCATTTCCAGAGGAGTCATGTTTTGGTTTGATTTGCCATTGAGAATGTTTCCCTTTACAACATGAATACTTTCCAAGAGAGGTCATATTGTACGATGGAAAATATCGACTAAAGTTTATCTTTCAGTCGCATATGATTCCACAACTGACTTTAAGAACATCCTGTTCATATTTTCAATAAAATCAACATTAAATAACGTATTTTTCAAATGAGAAGGGCGACCAGCTCCGTCATTTTAGATGGGAGATTCCTATCTCACCCAGGTAAAATTATAAATTTACCTACAAAATCGTTCTTAATCGGCCTTAATCGTTTGTGATGTAACAATATATCAAGGTTATTATTATTGCTCCTAACACTTCAAGGTATCATGGACTTTCTTGGGACCGTAAGAATAATCAAATGGTTGTCTTTTCATTCATTTACGGAGTGAGCAGTAGTCAGAGGGATTTGGGAATTTGAAAAGGAATCGAGTAGAAACATTTCTAGAATTTAGTATTCAAAAATATCAATCTAAAAGTGATAAAAAAAATTGTCTGTGTTCCACTGCCTGTCTTATTCGATATAAAATCTGAAAACGCACAAAGAGGTTTGTTATCTTCAAAGGTGGCAATAGTTAATTAAAAGAAACTGAGTTTAGAACACCCCAAACCCACAAATTCCTCAAAGTTTATTTGGTTATAAGTATCTCCAAGTATCTAAGAAGCCATCGCTATTCCAACTACGAGCAAAAACGTCTGGCAGGGATGACGAGGGCTGTAACTTTCAACGTGTGACCCCAAGCACGGTCAAAAATTTAACTACTGTAACCGTCTAAGTACGTCAGTAAATAGCTTGACTTCAGCTATCAGCAGTATTCAACTCAAATCAAATTTGTTTCTATTCAATTACTAACCTTTCATATCAAACTCAGATAATATTCATTTCATTCCTTCTTTCCCTCCTTCCTTTCCTGGGTATATTTATAGGGTAAAACGAAGAGTAAGCTTCATGAAAATGAAAATGCTATTCCTGAAACACAAGATACTGAAGAAGCCGAGTGAATATCCTGGTTATATCTTGGGGCTCCTGCTACGATTTAACCCTAACCTGAACAAGCTAACTTCCTCACCTTTTCACCACATAAGACATAACAGCTAATATTAGCAGGCTAACCTATTCACCACATACTAAGCGTAAAAGCTACAAAATTATTTGAAAATGAATGATTCACAGTGTCACACATAAAGTTCGCGACATATGGAAGTTTTTTTATTAATAGATATAAAGAAAATTTGACTTCGCAGTTAGTTTGTGCTTGAAAAATGAGTAAAAAACAGCGTCTTTCCTTTTTTCATGTGCCTGTCAAATTTGAAAAAAGTCGAAGTGACAGTAGAGAGTACAAATTTGGAGCAAATGTATAAAATTGGAAACTAAGCAACTTTTTTCTTTGGCATTTTTAGAAATTTCCAAAAAATAAAACTGATATTTTGAGGATTTTCAAATTTGACAGGTTTATAGTGGCACATGAAAAAAGGAAAGATGCTGTTTTTTATTCATTTTTCAAGCTCAAACTAACTGAAGTAAAATTTCCTTTATATTTATTAATAAAAAAAACTTCCATATGTCGCGAACTTCATGTGTGACACTGTATATTTGGAGAACATGGTAGCTTGCTCAGGTTGGGTTTGTGTGTGAATCCGTCATAGTTAATAGTGCTGCCAGAATGGAATAACCGGAATAGTACAAGAAGTCGAGGAGGTAAGAGGTAAAGTCCAAGGAGTCAGCAAAAGAGTACAAGACGTCAAAAAATAGATGAACCGGAGATGAACAAGAAATTCAACAAAGAAGTGGATAAGATCAAGGAGAGGCTGGAAATGATGCACCACCCATCACAAGCGAGCATCCTCTGATGAATTCTCCCGTATCAGAGGAAATTCAGTTCTACTGACATCACTAAGTTCTTCACAAGTTGAAACCTTGAAGCCTCACACAATTGATAGGCAATCTCATCGACGTCAATTTAAAGCGGCAGCAAACGCAAACGGCAGGTTCCAGGAATAATTTGCAACTTTACTAGTCCTGTGTCTACGGGGCCAATATTAAACACCCTGAAGAACATTCTCGAGAGTAAATAAAGATAAATGTTGAATCTTTGAAGATCAGATATGGCCAGTACCTCATAAAAGTGTACCAAAGCCAACTACTCACGTAAACCCTGCAGGAGTATAGAACTGATGTAGAGATTCATGAATTTGGCCTATCCACAAGCACCAATGGAGTTCATAGAATAAATGGTAGTGCAGACCTTCATCGACTACTTGAGAGGTACTGACAAACAAATAAGCTTAATGCTAAAAGCATCATTGGAGTCCGAGGTGACGAAAAACGCATCAAGAAACACGGGGCTCAAGTACGGAAAGTTAAATTTAGCAAGGATTTTTCTACGAGAGAGGTGCTATTGAATAGAATATTAAACTTCACATCAGCATTACGCAAACAGCTACCTTATGAAGATAACAGTAAGAGACACTGCTACAATTATACGGAGTATATGGTCATCTACATAGGAGCTGTTGGGTGGGAGCAAGATCCAGAAGTCCAAGAAAAGAGAAGTCATCGTCCACAAGAAACGAAACGAGATCGAGATCCCCGAACCCAAGAAAAGAACAATTTGGTATTTTCACTAGAGGCGGCTTGAGGAGGTCGCCCATGCCAGAAAGGAGACCTCGAACGCTTGAGAGAAGTCTTGCTCTTAACCAGGAAAATGAGTATTCCCGAGAAATGGACAAGTCCGCTGGTCCAAGACCATTCAGATGATTGAATAGCCACATTCACCAAAGATACAGGGGCTTCAAGATCACCCGATTACCCAGACCTCGTGCAAAAATCTGTGGAACCGATAAGAAGTAATATGGTTTTGGAAACGGTTACGAGACAAACCGTGCACATCTAGAAAGGTCCTAATACTCTGAAACATCCTTTGTTGGTGGCAGAAATAATGGATGAATGTATTTTGGTCCTGATGGATATCATAGAGAAGAACGACTTTGTCCATAAGATCTGAAAGAAAATTTTGCGGATCGGTAGCGACTAAATCTTTATGAGCAAACAATGAGAAAATCCAGACTCTGAAACTGTCATTATGAGATAAAATGAACAAAATGCGAATTCATCTAATTACTTATGACTAAAAAGGAAAAAAAATCAATGAAGAGTAAAAAAATGAAGAATAGTAATTTACGTAACTAGTCAGGAAAATACTGTTTTTTTTTGGACAAGTAGATCAAATTCTAGGACGAGCGTCAGCGAGTCCTGGAAGTCTGCGAGACCAAAAAACTATTTTCGGACGTGTTGCATACACTATTTTTTCGGCAACCATGTAGAATAACAAATCGTTTAGTATAAGAGACGAAGAGAGGTCGACCTTCACCCATCTGTTAACCGGATGTAACATACTTTTTATGAAGTTGCCTAAATAGACGAATACGCCTAAAATGGGTTGACTATCAAAAGATTTCAAAAATTTGCAGCATATGGAAACATTTTTATTATCGATTTGTCAGAAAATATATAAATAAGATTGGTGCATTACGGAATACTTGTATTCGAGTTATCAAAATTCTGAATTTCCAAACGGTGTACAGGGGGGAACAAAAAATAAAATTTGATCAAGAGTAAAGTACCCTGGCTGTGATTCCAAATTTGAATACTTCGAACATTTTAGTTCTTATTTGTATTATATATTGAAATTCGAACAGAAGATAGTTACCAACAGAAACATTCTAATTCTTATTTTATTATTATTTATATTAAAATTCGAGCACTTCCCGGCCTAGTCCGGGAAGTACGTACTTCCCGGACTAGGCCGGGAAGTGCTACTTTCCCAAAGAAAAAGTGTCCAGGAAGTGAACACTTCCCGGATGGTTGCCGAAAAAAGCTTTTATTCAAATATACTAGAAAGGACAAAAATTCCATTGGATGTGTGACATGAATGACTCTGTGAGTCGCAGGTTCAAAAGCTTGCCGCACCTTATCAATTTGTACCTATACAAAAAATAGGTATATTCATGCGTGACAAGCTTTTGAATATGTTACTCACGGAATAAGCTACGTCACACATCTTAAGAAATAACTTTTTTCTGTGCATGTGAAATAAAAGCCTGTCTTTATAATTTTTTCTTGCAAAAATGGGAAATTATTAAATGGCTGATAATTTAGCCCACTATTGTCCTTGATCGTGATGACACTTCGTATTTTGGGATCTGCAAGGCAATTGTCTTTTTATTGCATAAATAATTATAATGAGTAATTATCTCACATTTGCTTTAAGGTGTTGATGTTCTTTTACTGAAATAATATTTTATTACTTGTCATTAGGTATGGAAATAATCTATTATTGTGAAACCAATTTAAAAGTTCCCTAAATCTGGATATATAGGTACTATTTATGAAGGTTAATTTTAATTTATATATCGCTTTAATAGAAAAAGCAGCGTTCCCTAGAAACAAATCATCGTGAGCCTATTAGTCAATCCGTAGAAAGATAGTAACACAATAGTTATTTATGATACAAGTTCGTAAGGTAGAACTTTTTTGTATGAGCGTGAACTTTGTAGAATGAGGTACAGCCGAGTTAAACAAAAAAGCTCCCTATGAAATGTTTTTTCTAAGACAGTTATTATTTTGAATGCTTTATTTTATAAAGTTTTCAATTTTCGTTGTGTTATCAAATGATGCCTTCCGAGTAAAATTTGACAGAAAATACTGTCTTTTTCAATAATGCGTAAATATATGAACTGTGCGTAAAAATGACTTTCCCCCCGGTGATTTTTTTACGCACTTGTGCTAAAAAGTATCATTTTACGCACTGTCGAAAAAAAAAAAATTTTTTCAATAGTCGAGCTGATGTAATATTTGAATTAGTCTATTTGTAATTGTGCGATAATGAAAGTTGTTTTGAGTGTTTATCCTGATAATTATTTTGGAGGGCCCACGAAAGATTTACAACAATATAGGAAAAAAGTCAACTTTATTACATTATAAAACTAGAAGGTGATTTTATTCAGTTCGGTGACATGGTAGGAACAATTAGAAAATTCCAATATGTGCCAGGCATTGCTATAAATATCTTAATATTGAAAATGATGATGATGGTTGTGATATCAATTTTTTCCAAGTATATCGTGCTCAACTTCGATGATGATTCCATTTAGTCTAACAAAAGTATAATTATTATTTTAATAAAACTGGAGAACCTCATAAAGAGGAGCAGATTATTATATTATCAAGTTTTTGAATGTAATATGTTTGTGTTCCTGATCAACTCTGAAGTCAGTACTTTTTAAATTGAATGTTTATGTCACAGAACATTTTAAGGGGTAATGTGATTTCATTCGTCGCATCACAGCAAATTTGACAGCAGATTGAATTGAAAAATATAACCTGTATAGTGCTTTCATTTCAATTTGTTCCACTTTTAGACGGCTATAAAATACTTACTTTTTGAGCTACATGGTTAATAAAAACAGGAATTGTAGAATTTTGTATAATGTCGTTTGGTTAAATAAAATATACTGTCACATCTCAAAATCATTGACATAACCTACTTCCTTTTAATGGGACACCCTATACATCATTAAATATTCGAAAATAAATTTTATGAAAACGTGCAAAACATGACCATTTTTACGTTTAGGCTGAATTTATATGAATATAATTGTAATTTTACAGATTCAAGTGTTTGTTATAATGTCATGATTGTCATAGTCCAGCTGGAATTATAATATTACAAATGTCATATTTGTCAATGCTCTTTTTTGTATGGTTTGTTGGTGAATGATAATCAAAATGAGATCCAAAGAAAAAATGTGATCATATTCTTCTCAATTCAGGTTGAAGTAACGGAAAGGAAGGGCATCTTTGGCATATTTTCATAATAGGAAAAAAATTTCATTCCAAATATTTAATTATATTCACTCATTCATCTATACAAAGGAGTAGAACTGCCACATTTTTTTTTATTTCACAGATTCCGACTTGTAACTTGGAATTCCGACTTGTAACTCGGAATTCCGACTTGTAACTCGAAATTCCGACTTGTAACTCGGAATTCCGACTTGTAACTCGGAATTCCGACTTGTAACTCGGAATTCCGACTTGTAACTCGGAATTCCGACTTGTAACTCGGAATTCCGACTTGTAACTCAGAATTCCGACTTGTAACTCGGAATTCCGACTTGTAACTCGGAATTCCGACTTGTAACTCGGAATTCCGACTTGTATCTCGGAATTCCGACTTGTAACTCGGAATTCCGACTTGTAACTAGGAATTCCGACTTATAATTCGGAATTCGTACTGGTAGTGGAATTTAGGGCACCTGGCGTATCAAACTGTGTTAGTGCCATTGTTGTGTGTTACAGAGATATGACTTTATTCAATGATGTAGATTTGACATATTTATTATGTTGCTGAACAAAACGTCAAAATAGACTTTATTGGGGTTTGCCAGAGTAACCGATGGCCCATACCTGCTCCAAACTACTACAAATTCCCATTTCCTACGAAAACTTCATGACTTTCAGATCTGAATTCAATAATGTAATATCATCTAATATTTGTATTATGGATATTATATAGTACGATTGAATATCAAAATTGTGAGGTGCTAGAATTAATTTTTTAAAACTAATGTTTAATTCATTCAGAGTTTTCGAACATTTGTTATTCGATAATAATAAAAATATTTTACATGAAAAATATGTGTTTTCATGTTTACCTTTTGAAAAATAAGATTCAATATGGTGAGTATAGTTAAATGAAGTAAAAGTGTTTGATTAATGTAAACGTCTGTAACACGTTCATGCCATACATGATGTGACAGATTGGGATATTTTGGAAACAGATACAACAAAGTTTAATCTGATCGCAGTAGGTATAGCATTAGGTACTTATACATTTGTATCATACGCAACTTTTTATTGTGCCTTCAAAAACCATTCTGGGTATGATTTTTAGATCAAGATATTGTTGTTCATTTCATATTACATCCAATCAAATGAGTAATGTCCATGATGAATGCTTATTTAACACAGCGACGACCTTTTGAGCCCGACGTGTTTTGATCTTGAAGTTTTCGTACACTTTTTAATGCATTTGACAAGGATTATGATTCAGGTATAATAAAAAAATATTTTCTGTTCCACTTTTTTATTTACCGGGTCTCAATGAACATCCTGCATATTATTCCATAGTTCGTTACAAATTCAACAACTATTGCGCATGATGAGGATTGAAAAGGCAACTGTCGAAAAGATTTTTCCAACACTTTTGTAGTAGGAAATACTTCCATGAAACTTGGTCCTATCGGAACATTCGTACTGAAAATTTCTAACTGCAAACATGGAATAATATACAAGAAATTCGTTTTCAAATCATACCTAGATACTGGTAAAAGTTACATTCGTTATAAAAAAAAAGAAGAAATGTCATTTCTTGATTTTCTTATTTTATGCACATTCCACTCCATAACCACTTGATTCAGATCCTCCTGAACTGGAATAAATGAAACCAGTTTCGATTTTTATGGGTACAGTGATTTTCACCTGAATAAGACTCATGGAATTAATTTGAATCACTGATCCATCCAGAAAAGTATCATAGAAATAAACTTCATCTTTCAGTGTTTGGAACAAATCCATCCAAAATTGGACACAGTTGTGCAAAATGGACCACCAATCTTTTATTCTTTGGTTGTGCACACTCTTTCCGTATATAAAACATGGTTTGGTGAAGTCTGAATTCACCTACTACTTTATTTTCCGTTCCCATATCGCACCTCATGCTTTCAGAACATCCACCAACCATCTTGCCGGGATTCTGAGTTACAAGTCCGAATTCCGAGTTACAAGTCAGAATTCCGAGTTACAAGTCGGAATTCCGAGTTGCAAGTCGGAATTCCGAGTTACAAGTCGGAATTCCGAGATACAAGTCGGAATTCCGAGTTACAAGTCGGATTTCCGAGTTACAAGTCGGAATTCCGAGTTACAAGTCGGAATTCCGAGTTACAAGTCGGAATTCCGAGTTACAAGTCGGAATCTGAAAATTAAAAAAAACGTGGCACTTCTACTCCTTCGTACATCTAGCTCAAAAAGTAAGTATTTTATAGTCGTGTAAAAATGGGACAAATTTTAACAGAAAGCACTGTACCTTGATTAAAATAATACATATTATTGAAAATCTTATTTTTGCCTAAAAAACCAATCCTAAATGTGTGGCGGTTTAACCCTGGGTCCCACTTCGCAGATTCAACAATTTCTAGGGTTTCTGAATCAATTGAAATATTTATCTGATCCTTGAATTCATTTCTACATTTTTTACTGCCAAAAATAAGTAATATGGATTTTGTAGGATTTTTACTCAAGCAGTGATCCTTTGACGCTCCAGATAAATTATTGAGATCGATAATTATGGCCGAGCACTCACCATTAAATCTTTCGGGCTAAAGGAATGGTAAATTTGTGTGTAGTCCACATAGTAATGAGATTGGCAATGTGACATGAATTATTATAAATTGGATGTATACATAGTAAACAGTAAAGGTCCCAAAATAGATCCCTGAGGGACACCTGCAGTAATATTCGATGTTTCAGAGTAATCATTTCCAATTTTTACTAGATATTTGCGGTTTTCCGAGTAGTTTTTCAACATCCAAGATGCACTATTAGTAAAACTATTATAGTGCAATATCGGTAATAAGAGTTGGTGATTTATATGATCAAATGCCTTAGAATGATCCAACAAAACGAGGGGAGATATATTTTTATCATCAAATGAGGAAAATAAATTGTCAGTAATCTTAGAGCTGCGGTTATGCAACTACGATTAGATTGTAGACCGGACTGATGTTCTGGAAAAAGATAATGTTCATCAAGGTTATTTGCCCATTCATTATTTTTTCCAGGATTTTTTGAAGAGCAGGTGGTATACTAATTGGTCTCAAATCCTCCAGTTGTTTTGGATTATTAATTTTTGGAAGAGGAATCACATGAGCCATTTTCTAGTAATCTGGAAATATGGAATTCTCGAGACAAAAATTAACAATTTGAGTAATATACCGGGTATAACAGGATCATGGTACATCCCCGTATCTCCGTTAGTTTTGAAGGTAATTGATTGAAATTTGGGATATCCCATATACATAATAATCGGCACTGTTTGACCTACAAATGATTTTTTTTCTACTTTCGATTTTCAAAAGGAACACCCTGTATATTATTACATTACTGAAATACTAAATTGAGTTTTTATGAGCAAATAAAGTTCATCGTAATCGATTTTGGGGTAAAACTCAATTTCCTCAAATGGAACCATATTGGTACAGTGGTACGTACCATTTATTAGTACTAGTAATAAGGAATTTGTTCAAACCTGGTAATAAAACGTGCGATGAATACAATTAAAATTACAGCTAAAAGAAAATAAGAAAATACAATTATTTTGTTCTAATTTAATGCTAAGAAGTTACTATGGTGGCTTTGAAAACAATGAAATTATTCCTTCAGATTGTCAAATAAATATTTGTTGGTTTATCGGTGTTTTTATTGTATATTGAAAAAGTCTTATTTTAATCGTCTTGAATTCCGAAGAGAGCCTAACCATGATCCCGAAGAAAACGTTATCATTGACGAAGGAACGGAAATTAATGTTTCAGCTCGAACAGAAGTTGATAAGACTGTTTCTTCAAGGCAAATTGGGTTTGAATTGGAAATTAGTGATCAAACGGTAAGCCGAATCTTGCACAAACATGATTATAAACCTTTCAAATATCAATTGCACCAGCACCTGTACGAAAATGATAATGAACGTAGGATAGAATATTGCAATTGGATCTTGCAGAATAATGTGCAGCCAAACAATGCTTTTTTGGGAATGATTTTATTTTCGGATATGGGATTATGGGATATGGGACACAATATTGGTCACAAGAAAATCAAAGATTAATGCGGGAGTGTAACTTTCAAGTGCGGTTCGGTTTCAATGTTTGGCTTGGAATACTCGGTCATAGAATCATTGGTCCAATAATATTTGAAGGACCCTTGACTGGAGATAGATACTTAGGATTTCTGTAAAATGAAATTGAGGTCAGGTCAACTGAATTACCTGTCCATTTACGACAGGGAATATATTTCCAACAAGATGGAGCTCCTGCCCATATTTAAAGAATAGTAATTGATTACCTTCAGGCATTCGAAGAAAACGTAATTTCGACGAATGGTCCTGTGCGATGGCCTCCAAGGTCACCTGATTTGACACCTCTCGATTTCTTTGTTTGGGGCCATTTAAAAACATTGTCTATGCAACCGCGAAGACCTGGAGTTGCGAGTAAGACGCGCAATTAATAGTATAACGGCCCAACAATTACCGAACGTTCCTCAAGAAACAGCTATGCGAGTTCAGAAGTGCATTCACGTTATTGGACAGCATTTCGAACAATTGTTGTAATGTTTTGTGTTAATTTTTTGTATTTCAAAGCCACCTCAGTAACTTAATAGGATTAAATTAGAACAAAATAATTGTATTTTCTTATTTTCTTTCAGCTGTAATTTTGAATGTATGTATCGCAAATTTTATTACCAGATATGAATAAATTCCTTATTAATAGTACTAATAAATGGTACCACTGTACCAATATGGTTCCATTTGAAAAAATCCAGTTTAATTCCAAAATCGATTGCGATGAACTTTATTTGCTCATAAAAAACGCAATTTAGTATTTTTGACGGGATTTAGATTTTTGTAGCATTAGACGAGTCAATTGGAATAAATCGGATGGCACACTTAAATGAAAAACTAAAAATTGAATTATCAAAAATTTTTACGTATGAAATGTCACTTATGTGGTTTCATTGGATTTAGAAAATTATGCAGATTTCGGAAATGTAGTAATATACAAGTAGTTCCATACAAAAATCGAAATTTGTTATCATTTCCGGCAAAACCGGAAATGAAAAAAAATCATTTGTGAGTCAAAAAGTGCCGCTTATTACGTTTACGAAACGTCCCAAATTTCAATCAATTACCTTCGAAAGTAACGGAGATACTCGGGGTGTACCATCATGATGCTGTTACACGCGGTATATTATAATATGAGGTAAACAAAGCAAAATCATTATCAAGTTCAGGTCTTTTGTCTTGTTGCTTTAGATTTTATTTCAAAAAGTTATTTTCTTATGATTTCAACATCAACATGTTTTAAAATAGAATATGTCTGAGCTTGGTCTAAAATTAACATAGAATTTTCAATTGGTATATTATTTTCACTCGGAGAAGTAACAAAATATTTATTGATTTCATTTACATCCGATATTTCATTTGGCAAATTGAAATGGTTTTGTTGGGGTCTAATATTAAGTTCTTTCAAGGTTTTCCACAAAGGATTATTATATTATTATTATTATTATATTATTTCTCGCCATAACATTTTTTCACGTTCCACAGCAGTGTTGCAAAAGTTCCTCATTTCTTTATATGACAACCATAGTCACGTTCTCTTTTAGACTTTTTAAATTTTGATAATTTTTTGTTAAAATTGTTATTTCCGTCAACCGATTGCACCCCTACGCGCAACCCTCGGAAGTCTTCGTGTGATGCCATGCACGAGACCGGTGAATCGGTGGATCGAACCCACGACCCCACGCATGCGAGGCGAACGCACTACCAGCCGACCACCACGGCTCATAATGCTTTCTCTCTTTGTTTTATAACTATTGATGAGACCACTGCCATTTTATACTCTAAGATCAATATAGCTGTAGATACATTTGTTCCTAAAAATCCAATAATCTGTAAAAAAAATCCTAGTTGGTTTTCTATTAGCACCATCAAGGTGGTTAAAGAGAAGAATAGATATCATTCTAGATGGAAAAGATACCAAAACGACGTGGATTACCTCAATTTCAAAATTTAACGTAGACGTTCCAAATATTTGTTAGAACTGGACTACAAGAATTACTTACCTAGATTCATGTGAAAAAATATATCTGCCGATCCAAATCAATTTTGGCAATATGTCAAAACAAAAAAGAACTCTTCTAGTAGGATAACATCTATTATCATCAACGACGCATTTTTTATCAGCTTTCAGTGAACCTTTGAAAAACCAAGATGAGAATGTATCAACTCGCTTTAGTTCCCAAAACATAAGTAACTATCACGTACCTGAAAACGTTATCAGAAATAAAATACAATCTCTCCAGAATAAGGGCCCAAGCCCTGACAAACATCCAACAAATTTTATTAAAATGTGCTCAGAGAGTTTCTCATTTCTTTCTACTGTATCTCCTTTTTAATAAATCTTTAGAAAAATGGGATTTTCCAAACGTCTGGAAAAAAGCATTCGTTATTCCAGTTCATAAATCTGGACAAAAACAATTACCTCAGAATTATACACCAGTGTCCACATTATGTATATTAGCAAAATTGTATTATCTTTGAATATCTTTATCATGATGTCATGCACATTTTGAATATACAACAACATGGATTTTTCAGAAAGAGACCTGTCGAAACAAATTTATTTGATTATACTGAATAAATATTGAAAAGTTCGAATAGCCGGATTCAAGTGGATGCCATTTACACCGACTTCAGTAAAGCTTTTGACAAAATCGATCATTTAATACTGGTACGGAAGCTATGGCTGGGGCTGGTGTGGCCGGCTCCCTGTTAAATTGGTTTCAATCTTACGTGATTAATCGTGAACAGGTTGTTTGCATTGGCAACTATCTCTCAAGATCAGTTAACATAACGTCGGGTGTACCTCAAGGTTCACATCTGGGACCCCTACTTTTCAACATTTATATAAATGATATTTCTGAATGCTTCAAATTCTCAAATTTTCTTATGTTTGCTGATGATCTGAAAATATTCCATACAGTGTCACACTTGAACCTGAACCTCAGCAAATGCCATCAGATGTTAACTTGACAATTTATAATTATACCGTACAGGGTCATAATCTCCACACCTACAGTGAAGTAAAGGAGTCATTTTGCGCACTCTTTTCATGTCATACGTAAATAGTCTGCTAGGCTTCGCATCAACAATTTGGTACCCCCACTATATAATATACATAAAACAAATTGGAAGCATCCAAAACAAATTCATTTACTATATCAATAAAAAATATCTCGGAAACCTGTCACAAAATCACTTCGTAAGTCGAAAGCTCAATTTTATTGGTCTTGCTGATAGAAGAGCTGTAGCCGACATCAAATTCTCTTCTAAAATGATAAATGGTATAATTCGTTCCCCAGCAATAAATAACTTGATTCAATACAATGTTCCACAATATTCCAATCGAAACTTTAATTTGTTTCATACATCCATACCAAACACGAATTACTATTTAAACTCCCCTTTACATCGATGTTTGAAAAGTTATAACTCCATCTCAATCATACTAGACATTGATATTTTTTCTGACTCTTCAACTACCTTCGTGAATAAACTTAAGAAACACTTTGTTCCATCCTGTAATCGATAATATTATGTTATATATTCCATATACAATTTTTCTACTGTATTTTTATATAATACCTTAACATATTTAATACACATGTGAATATACCGTTTCTGGGTTCGTCCTGTTTGTATTCCTATTAGTGAAAAATAAAATAAATATATCTTTCAGATTAGGTGTCGGCCAAGGTGCATTCTTGCAGGTTATTGAAAATATATAGGTATAAATTTTATCAAATACGAATAATCATTTCTCTCGGTGGATACAAACATGTTAAACTTGCGATGAATATTCCAAATGATGTTTTAATGTGTTGAAGACAAACAATAATTGGTGAGTAAATTCAGAAACATAAGAATTGATGAGATCAAACAAACTGTTTCTACTCCTAGCCCAAAATATGCGCATTGGAAATGAGAAAGTTCAACTAGCCGAGCCGAATGGGAGGTCCCTTCTCACCGCAACCGGGCAGAATAATTCTACGAAATCTCATGGTCCACTTTCGTTTGTAACAACGTACCGATAATTATATAGCGATGTACGTACCGACTACATAGTTGTTAACATTAACGATATCGTAAACCTTTTATTTTGTGTGCGTATTACAACACACACGGATTGAAACAACATAATTTACGATCGGGGTGTTCTTTATGCACCACATACCGCTGATTTATTAACTCTTAATAGCTTATTTATTCAAAACATCATGATCAATTCAAAATGGCTGACAACGCAAAGGGCAGGTAAACAGATATCTCTATGGGTTGCCTCTGCCCACCAGTCCGTTGCTGGAAAATTCAGACCCCTCGCGTGTTGCCGAAGTTCAGTTTTGATATTTCTATATGGAAACAATGGATCTCTGGCATCTATAATCGCTTAATCACCTCTCAACATGGTATTCGAATGTCGATAAGGGGGTCTCACACTGATTTTATGTAGAAGATATTTTTTAATAGTTTTCATTGGCCCAATCCATCAAATATCACTATAAACTTTCTTGCTTGAAGAAAATAGTAAGTACCTATATTATTTAACGAGCGGTAGTGTAGGTCATAACTCACGCAGATGAAGTTTGCAGCACGAGCCGCAGGCGAGTGCTATAATTGATCAAGTGAGTTTTGTTTATTAATAAAATTAACAGTAAAGTTTGAACAACTGAATAAATGTGACTAAATTGTGCAAGTTTATTGTTTCTCTTTGTGTTTGTTGCAAATATGTTGATGATGTAGGTACTGGTTGAGGTGTTATAGAACTGTATATTTTATTTGCAGTTTCTGTCTTATTCTTTTTGGAATCATCAACGTACCCCTCAGCCACAGTAGTTGATCGCCAACCGCCATGTCGTTTCAGTGCCGTTATATCCCCTCCAGCATCTACTAATAAAGTTGCTGATGAGCGGCGAAAACAATGCCCTGTATATAAATTACAGTCGGGTAATTTTTAAAATGTAGCAATGTCTTTCCCCATTGCTCAAAATTTATTAATGCCAATTCTTTGTGAATGATATTTTCCATTTTGAAATTTAAAGAATAATATCGTTTGCGATATATCGCGGTAGGACGAAAATTTAAATATTTCTTAACTACGGTATAAAAGTTTCCCGTAACAGTGAATTTTCTATGGCAATTTTTGTTTTTGTATTTGGTACACTGACCATAAAAATAGATCCATGATCTTCTAAATCAGTAATTTGCATAGATTATAATTCTGCTGCACGACATATTAAAGCAACCTAAAATAAATTAGATAATGATAAAAACGATTGAATTATTGTGAGATCGATGTACCTTTGTCGCCATATATTTCTCATCAGGAGCTTCATTTATGAAATTATTAAGTTGTTCTGGCGTAAATGTTTTTGCCTTTTTAGCTAGGTACATGTTTCTCTGATGGACGTTTAAGAAATGCACGTATTTTAAAATAATTCTCTATATTGATTCCATTATTTATGTTGAGTGTGCTTCTTAGCATGGAGTAGAAAGTCCATAGAGACGATGCTTTATATTTAGTGCTAAGTTCAGTAAAATATGCCAAAAGTACATTTTCTGTAAACGATGACCTAATGTTCTTACTGCTACACCAATCTTGAAAATTTTTGTATACACGTAACATTAGCGATTTGTCTTATTTCTGGAGGTGTACATATTAATTCATCTTCACTATCTGATTTCATCTTTTCAGCACAAATTCACAATAATAAGAATTCGGTATTAACTTAATTTGAGAATGTCAAAATTAATCAAGTGACATTACTCCCCATCCAGCTTGTGCTTGTACAGAAGTACAGAGTACAGAGCCACGTTGATATTTGGTTCGTAAATACCTCCAAGAATTTCCGATTTATTATAGTGAGTTATAGCAGTGAGTATTATAACTCACGCTGTTCGTTTACAGATACTATAACCTGCTTAAAAGCAGTTAAATAATCAATATATAATATAATAGGAGTATATAAAACAACTTACCGCATACAATTTTTGAATGTCTTATGACTAAACTGAACGACTAATTCCAATCATCCAAATTTTGTCACCTGTCTTTTCAAATGAGTTCCCATATTTTTTTTTGTGAATGATGGTAGAGGCGCCTTTCTGAGTGCAACCATATACCTACTCAAAGCATTGAACATTTTCATCATAATTAAGTACATCGATTAGTACGTAGATCTAACCCCACTGGACTTTTATATCTATAGCGCTAGCTCAAAACACATGTTTATGTTACAGCACTTGCAAATATCGAAGACCTCTATAACAGAATTAATAGGTATAGGTACGCATTGAGTGCCAGAGATTGAACTGAGTCAGTGTCCACAGCATATGCACGCAGGTTGTTATGAATGATTCCAAAAAAATAGAGTGGCTCAAGAGCAAAGTAACTTTAAGTGAATATTATTTCAAGCAGTGACTTATGATTTAGAAAGAGTTCCAAATTTGAAATCACAGCAACCTATTTCAAAAACAGGTTTTCACTGTTTTTATTCTTTTTTTTATTTCACCACCCTATGTATTATGAGGATTTGTAACTATCATCTAGAAAATTGCATTAATCGAACATTAATCGAATTTTATAAATGATGATTGGGCGAAACTTAACTTACGAAGGCGTAGAAGGGCCAACAACAAACTATTTTTCAAAATATTTGAACTGGCAATTGTCACTTTGAAGTGACAATTGTCTGGTCGTTTAGATGATTTTCAACGATGAGTCTACTCTGATATTACAAAACTTATTTTTGGAATAGGAGGAAGTCATTTAAAATTTGGGACACTCTTTAAATTATAAATCATTGGTTTAGTTTATTTTGAAAATACAGGTTATTTACCCTTGGAGCCACTTTCAACTGTTTTTACTTTCCTCGTATACAAAAGGATATAATTGAAATTTTGATAGTGCCATTCGATTTTTTGGGAGGATGCCACTTTTATGGGGCGTAACATTTTCTGAAAAATATTGAATAAACTATTTTCCCATTTTTTGCAAATAATTGCCGGTCACTATACCTATAGTTATGTATTTTACCCCCTAAAAACAACTCTGGTATCGAAATACTCTATAACGTAGTTTGAAATGAATCAGTTGTCTTCTGATCTTTGCAGATCATATTGACTACCATTTATCGTTGATGTCTTTTCACGTTGGTTGTCTCACAGTTGATTCTTTTCTCAAATGATTTTGAACTACAGATGGCATTCACTGTAGCTGTTTACAAATAAAACCTCTATTTCTGAATAGCCACGAGAAATGAGGTTTTGTCAGCACTAAGTTAGATTGCGAAACTCACCTTGATTTGGTCGTTAAGACAAGCTTTTGAATCTGTTACAGAATAACCTACGTCACACATCTGAAAGAAATTACTTTTTTCGGCAACCATCCGGGAAGTGTTCACTTCCCGGACACTTTTTCTTTGGGAAAATAGCACTTCCTGGCCTAGTCCGGGAAGTACCGGGAAGTACGTACTTCCCGGACTAGGCCGGGAAGTGCTCGAATTTTAATACAAATATTAATATAAATAAGAATTAGAATGTTTCTGTTGGTACCTATCTTCTGTTCGAATTTCAATATATAATACAAATAAGAATTGAAATGTTCGAAATATTCAAATTTGGAATAGTTTCATCCGGTTGACAGATGGGTGAAAGTCGACCTCTCTTCGTCTCTTAGACTAAATGCGTCTCATTGATTTGTTTTTCTACATGATTGCCGAAAAAATAGTGTACGCAACACGTCCGAAAACCAGTATTTTCCGGACTTGTTACGTAAATTACTATTTAGTGCAAACTTTTTAGTTTTCAAGCAGAATGTATATTAGGAGCCGTTATCTTGGATATTTAAATGTTGATCCGACCTCAAAAACATATCAATTCTTAATAGAATTGGACCATAATAAACAAAACTCGTCCGACATCTTGATATTGTGAATTTTTACGAAAAGATTTTCGAGAGACAGTTTCAATTCATAAAAATCCATAAGAATATAGTACATTCCTTTCTTTTCATAAACATGATATATACCCGTGAACGATACTATTTAAAATCTACTTTAGAGCAATAAGAAGGGCTTTACCTTTTGAAAAAGGTCAAAGTACATTTGCGGTGTAAAGGGGGAAATAGGAATCCCGAACGATGGAGGCGGAGTCTAATATTGAAATAAATCTAATAGCGTCTCACTCCAGCTCATTGCCCATTTACGTTATAGTAAAATTGGCCTTGAACGCGTATATGCCGCTTGAAATTCCAAACACTTTTACAACTCGGCCTACCAAATAAAAATGTGACCTTCGTGACGGCGATCCTCGTCGGGGCTTTGTTACCTGTATATCAAAGGATACCGCAAACTGCGGCGGACAAAATGCAAAATGCATTGTTTTCTTCCTTGGATGAATATTTCGCATATTGATAATTATTGATAGAGGTAATAAAAAAATATATATGTTCATCTGTTTTCTAAAAAAATAGAACATTAACAAAAGTGGAAACAATCAAAGACAGATATTAATCTTTCAGATATTCGGTTTATTGTTTTCAAAACACAACTGTACCCTGTTGATAACAACCTGAGTGTGTTTTCTTCGGAGACTGGCTTTGATCAACGTCTGATACTCAATGCATATTATAATTGAGGCACAGAATACTGAACTCTGTGCTTGAGGTCTTCGATATTTGCAAGGGCTCTAAGTGAACAAATTATTTGAGATAGGACCAGATGAAAAAGTCCAGTGGGGTAAGATTTGGCGACCTAGCAGGCCAATTTACCCCAGTACTATTCGATGTAACTATGATGAAAATGTATAGTTGTACTCGGAATGACAGTCTCTATCATAATTCACAATAAAAAATATGAGCACTCCTTTGAAAAAAAAGGGCCGCGAACACTTAGGCGAATCACCGTAGGTACAGTGAAACATCGAATTGAATAATTTTTGGCAGTTTTCGGGGCGAAGGTTTAGCCATTGATGAGATCCCTGCCTCACTAATAACAATATTACATGAACATTACATGTATTGCATCGTGAATACATGAGATTCACTCGGTGACTGCATGATAATACATGGTGACTGCAAGGAAAGTAGATTCAGTTCAAGTCATTCAATTATAGAATAGTTACAGACTAGTAGCTTAACATTGAAGGTTTCAATGATAGTTTAGATACATAGGTACGAATTTGTATGAATATAAAGTGTTACATTTAGTTACTAGTTAGTTAGTATTTCATTTTTTTAGTTAGTTTTTAGTTTTCAATTAAGAGAAATCTTTTAATTAGGTCGTTAGGGAACCGTTTGTATTTCTTTTACAATAACTAAAATACAACATTCCTATAGTAATAGAAGAGTTTAATGATAATCCAGGAAATCACAAAAAATATATTCATCTCAAAATGAAACCTCTAATATAATAATAATAAAAGTTAACGATATCAACACCACAGAAACAACGTTAATTCCTAATTTCCATATTCCTCTCGAATCGACTATCCACTATTTCAGGAAGCATGTATTGTCTTGCCAAAATGTATCATCGCGAAACATTTTTTCGACTTTGAAACCTTGATATGTCCATACCATGAAGTTACAGAAATCGAAACCAGTGACATGCAACTGCCCTTGAACCTGAAAATATCAATTATGGTTTATATTGAATTCCCCATTTGTTTTCCAACATTTTATCAGCCTTTAGCAATGCCTTCCTCAGGAGTCAGATTTCTTGCAGAATGAGGGCACTTTACTTCGACAAGAGCTTTGGTTCCTTCGATAACGCCATCAGGGCTTGCAGCGATAAAGTCGATGTTCTGATCAGTGAATAAACCACATTTGGAAACTTTAATCTCCAAATAATCCTCTAATTGCTTTATTGCATTTTTTTCATTTTCCACGCCATGTTTTATAGATTTTGCAAATATTCTTTTTGGATACAATATTGATTTGATCAAATTTTTTCTAGATGATTCAGGTTTTTTTTGCAAATTTTCGCAAATTTTTATGCTGTCACTCTCTTTCTTCTTTCATTTTTCCACATTTCCGAATCTGCCTGGTTTCTCGTTATTTCTTCAATACTTTTTTTTCTCAGTCGAAGTTAACTGTAATTCCTTCAGGTACTCAGAAATTGCCTGCTGTAATACCTTCTCTTCCAGGTCTGGTTTCTCGCAGTGGGTCCCATAGGACTGTGATGACTTTATCCCTTGAGCATTGGAATATTTATTCCGTTTCTTCAATTTCACTATTCAAATTTTCATCGTTCATAAAATAGCGTTCATTACCAAACAAAACACATTTATTCGAAATTGTACTTGATTTTCAACTTCGAACACAATATGTGGATTTTTGGAAGCCCAAAAATGTCGATTGTGCCTATTGTAAACTCCCTGCTGACAAAACTATATTATGTTGTCTAAGAATCCGGCATACTTGTATTTTCAAACACAACTGCGTTTGTATAATTTTCCATATTTGAATCAATTTTATTTAAGATTTTCACTTTGACAGAATATCATCTTCTTACTTACAGTTGTTTTTTGTTTCCATGGCATACTTGAATAAACACAAAAGCATTCGGCCAGATAAGGCATTTCTTGATTTTTATTGAAAAACTCGATAGAGGTTGAACTTGGGTATAGGAAAAGCTGAAATAAGTCATCCTTAAATTCAATTTTCTTTTGAATGGTTAAAAAAGAAATGGTAGGTGCCATTTGAAAAATTTGAGTTTTTGACAATTTTATAATGCGACTTTCGAAAATCAGCTGTGACCATATGGTACAAAATGGGACCGTCGAAGGGATATCAGGTATTAGCCTGGACTACCAACTAACTGCTCCATGAATTTGGTGTCCTAATTTTGAACGGTTTGCGGACTACACGTGTTTTCGTAAACTACTACAGAATTATTTTTTTTTCAGAAAAATGAGCAAATCTCAAATACTAATAGATAAGTCAACATAACAAAGGTTGTCTAAAGTCAAAATCAGAAGGCCAATCGAACCATGACAAAAAAATAGGTTTCCATTTAAAATAAGAAAGTCGGTGCCAACTTTTGTCATACTCTGTATAGTCGTAGGACTAAAAACACTTGAGGTAGACCGCATATGATCAATTATGACGGCATACCAAATTTCAAGTTTCTAGTCCAACTGCAAGTTGAAAAACTTCTAATGCACGACCTACGTAAATCACTATACATGTCACTTTTGACTTTTCAATAATTAGGTGGAAATTAATTTATTTCAATCGAGGGAAAAATTGCTAGAATCGTACAAAAAACGCTATAACCACCACCTCCTACGCTCCTTCTCCAATCAAATGTCTTAGATCGGTAAAATGTGCTTTTCGTTTTTTATACTCAATATACTATTCAAAGGTTCAGTAATATAAATATTCACTTACCTTATTTATTCTCAAGATCCTCTTTTTGGCTGATAATTTTTTTAAGAATAGTCGTTTACGGTAATTATTACCAGTTCGATAATTTGAATTGGGCATAATGTTGCTCAATTGACAAACAAATATTGAAAAACATAAGTGTAACTATCACAATACAAGAGGAAACTAAACTCTAACGGTAGCCCCCTCCCCGACCCTTCTCTGTGAAACTCATTTCGGGATAATTGGTCCCTTTGTCACTTGCCGCCAGTCGCTCGCCAGCTCCTTGCAAAACAAATCCAGTTTTTAGTAACTGATTGTGTGAGTGACCTGGAACGTAATCACGATCCGTCAATAAATCATTTCTGCTGCTCATTACTTATTATTTGTCCATTTCCAGAAAGAAAATGTTCAAATTAAATTGAATTATGAACTACATAAGAATTATAATTTGATAATATATAACTTCATTATTCTGATATAGGCTACTCAATTCGGCATATTTGCAACTTCAATAAACCCACTTACAACTTCTATTGTTTTATCTCCAGTGCTAAAATTTCCGGAATAGCTTCAGAATAATTTTTCAACTCATGAATGAATTTTGGCAATATGTCAAAACAAAAAAGAACTCTTCTAGTAGGATAACATCTATTATCATCAACGACGCATTTTTTATCAGCTTTCAGTGAACCTTTGAAAAACCAAGATGAGAATGTATCAACTCGCTTTAGTTCCCAAAACATAAGTAACTATCACGTACCTGAAAACGTTATCAGAAATAAAATACAATCTCTCCAGAATAAGGGCCCAAGCCCTGACAAACATCCAACAAATTTTATTAAAATGTGCTCAGAGAGTTTCTCATTTCTTTCTACTGTATCTCCTTTTTAATAAATCTTTAGAAAAATGGGATTTTCCAAACGTCTGGAAAAAAGCATTCGTTATTCCAGTTCATAAATCTGGACAAAAACAATTACCTCAGAATTATACACCAGTGTCCACATTATGTATATTAGCAAAATTGTATTATCTTTGAATATCTTTATCATGATGTCATGCACATTTTGAATATACAACAACATGGATTTTTCAGAAAGAGACCTGTCGAAACAAATTTATTTGATTATACTGAATAAATATTGAAAAGTTCGAATAGCCGGATTCAAGTGGATGCCATTTACACCGACTTCAGTAAAGCTTTTGACAAAATCGATCATTTAATACTGGTACGGAAGCTATGGCTGGGGCTGGTGTGGCCGGCTCCCTGTTAAATTGGTTTCAATCTTACGTGATTAATCGTGAACAGGTTGTTTGCATTGGCAACTATCTCTCAAGATCAGTTAACATAACGTCGGGTGTACCTCAAGGTTCACATCTGGGACCCCTACTTTTCAACATTTATATAAATGATATTTCTGAATGCTTCAAATTCTCAAATTTTCTTATGTTTGCTGATGATCTGAAAATATTCCATACAGTGTCACACTTGAACCTGAACCTCAGCAAATGCCATCAGATGTTAACTTGACAATTTATAATTATACCGTACAGGGTCATAATCTCCACACCTACAGTGAAGTAAAGGAGTCATTTTGCGCACTCTTTTCATGTCATACGTAAATAGTCTGCTAGGCTTCGCATCAACAATTTGGTACCCCCACTATATAATATACATAAAACAAATTGGAAGCATCCAAAACAAATTCATTTACTATATCAATAAAAAATATCTCGGAAACCTGTCACAAAATCACTTCGTAAGTCGAAAGCTCAATTTTATTGGTCTTGCTGATAGAAGAGCTGTAGCCGACATCAAATTCTCTTCTAAAATGATAAATGGTATAATTCGTTCCCCAGCAATAAATAACTTGATTCAATACAATGTTCCACAATATTCCAATCGAAACTTTAATTTGTTTCATACATCCATACCAAACACGAATTACTATTTAAACTCCCCTTTACATCGATGTTTGAAAAGTTATAACTCCATCTCAATCATACTAGACATTGATATTTTTTCTGACTCTTCAACTACCTTCGTGAATAAACTTAAGAAACACTTTGTTCCATCCTGTAATCGATAATATTATGTTATATATTCCATATACAATTTTTCTACTGTATTTTTATATAATACCTTAACATATTTAATACACATGTGAATATACCGTTTCTGGGTTCGTCCTGTTTGTATTCCTATTAGTGAAAAATAAAATAAATATATCTTTCAGATTAGGTGTCGGCCAAGGTGCATTCTTGCAGGTTATTGAAAATATATAGGTATAAATTTTATCAAATACGAATAATCATTTCTCTCGGTGGATACAAACATGTTAAACTTGCGATGAATATTCCAAATGATGTTTTAATGTGTTGAAGACAAACAATAATTGGTGAGTAAATTCAGAAACATAAGAATTGATGAGATCAAACAAACTGTTTCTACTCCTAGCCCAAAATATGCGCATTGGAAATGAGAAAGTTCAACTAGCCGAGCCGAATGGGAGGTCCCTTCTCACCGCAACCGGGCAGAATAATTCTACGAAATCTCATGGTCCACTTTCGTTTGTAACAACGTACCGATAATTATATAGCGATGTACGTACCGACTACATAGTTGTTAACATTAACGATATCGTAAACCTTTTATTTTGTGTGCGTATTACAACACACACGGATTGAAACAACATAATTTACGATCGGGGTGTTCTTTATGCACCACATACCGCTGATTTATTAACTCTTAATAGCTTATTTATTCAAAACATCATGATCAATTCAAAATGGCTGACAACGCAAAGGGCAGGTAAACAGATATCTCTATGGGTTGCCTCTGCCCACCAGTCCGTTGCTGGAAAATTCAGACCCCTCGCGTGTTGCCGAAGTTCAGTTTTGATATTTCTATATGGAAACAATGGATCTCTGGCATCTATAATCGCTTAATCACCTCTCAACATGGTATTCGAATGTCGATAAGGGGGTCTCACACTGATTTTATGTAGAAGATATTTTTTAATAGTTTTCATTGGCCCAATCCATCAAATATCACTATAAACTTTCTTGCTTGAAGAAAATAGTAAGTACCTATATTATTTAACGAGCGGTAGTGTAGGTCATAACTCACGCAGATGAAGTTTGCAGCACGAGCCGCAGGCGAGTGCTATAATTGATCAAGTGAGTTTTGTTTATTAATAAAATTAACAGTAAAGTTTGAACAACTGAATAAATGTGACTAAATTGTGCAAGTTTATTGTTTCTCTTTGTGTTTGTTGCAAATATGTTGATGATGTAGGTACTGGTTGAGGTGTTATAGAACTGTATATTTTATTTGCAGTTTCTGTCTTATTCTTTTTGGAATCATCAACGTACCCCTCAGCCACAGTAGTTGATCGCCAACCGCCATGTCGTTTCAGTGCCGTTATATCCCCTCCAGCATCTACTAATAAAGTTGCTGATGAGCGGCGAAAACAATGCCCTGTATATAAATTACAGTCGGGTAATTTTTAAAATGTAGCAATGTCTTTCCCCATTGCTCAAAATTTATTAATGCCAATTCTTTGTGAATGATATTTTCCATTTTGAAATTTAAAGAATAATATCGTTTGCGATATATCGCGGTAGGACGAAAATTTAAATATTTCTTAACTACGGTATAAAAGTTTCCCGTAACAGTGAATTTTCTATGGCAATTTTTGTTTTTGTATTTGGTACACTGACCATAAAAATAGATCCATGATCTTCTAAATCAGTAATTTGCATAGATTATAATTCTGCTGCACGACATATTAAAGCAACCTAAAATAAATTAGATAATGATAAAAACGATTGAATTATTGTGAGATCGATGTACCTTTGTCGCCATATATTTCTCATCAGGAGCTTCATTTATGAAATTATTAAGTTGTTCTGGCGTAAATGTTTTTGCCTTTTTAGCTAGGTACATGTTTCTCTGATGGACGTTTAAGAAATGCACGTATTTTAAAATAATTCTCTATATTGATTCCATTATTTATGTTGAGTGTGCTTCTTAGCATGGAGTAGAAAGTCCATAGAGACGATGCTTTATATTTAGTGCTAAGTTCAGTAAAATATGCCAAAAGTACATTTTCTGTAAACGATGACCTAATGTTCTTACTGCTACACCAATCTTGAAAATTTTTGTATACACGTAACATTAGCGATTTGTCTTATTTCTGGAGGTGTACATATTAATTCATCTTCACTATCTGATTTCATCTTTTCAGCACAAATTCACAATAATAAGAATTCGGTATTAACTTAATTTGAGAATGTCAAAATTAATCAAGTGACATTACTCCCCATCCAGCTTGTGCTTGTACAGAAGTACAGAGTACAGAGCCACGTTGATATTTGGTTCGTAAATACCTCCAAGAATTTCCGATTTATTATAGTGAGTTATAGCAGTGAGTATTATAACTCACGCTGTTCGTTTACAGATACTATAACCTGCTTAAAAGCAGTTAAATAATCAATATATAATATAATAGGAGTATATAAAACAACTTACCGCATACAATTTTTGAATGTCTTATGACTAAACTGAACGACTAATTCCAATCATCCAAATTTTGTCACCTGTCTTTTCAAATGAGTTCCCATATTTTTTTTTGTGAATGATGGTAGAGGCGCCTTTCTGAGTGCAACCATATACCTACTCAAAGCATTGAACATTTTCATCATAATTAAGTACATCGATTAGTACGTAGATCTAACCCCACTGGACTTTTATATCTATAGCGCTAGCTCAAAACACATGTTTATGTTACAGCACTTGCAAATATCGAAGACCTCTATAACAGAATTAATAGGTATAGGTACGCATTGAGTGCCAGAGATTGAACTGAGTCAGTGTCCACAGCATATGCACGCAGGTTGTTATGAATGATTCCAAAAAAATAGAGTGGCTCAAGAGCAAAGTAACTTTAAGTGAATATTATTTCAAGCAGTGACTTATGATTTAGAAAGAGTTCCAAATTTGAAATCACAGCAACCTATTTCAAAAACAGGTTTTCACTGTTTTTATTCTTTTTTTTATTTCACCACCCTATGTATTATGAGGATTTGTAACTATCATCTAGAAAATTGCATTAATCGAACATTAATCGAATTTTATAAATGATGATTGGGCGAAACTTAACTTACGAAGGCGTAGAAGGGCCAACAACAAACTATTTTTCAAAATATTTGAACTGGCAATTGTCACTTTGAAGTGACAATTGTCTGGTCGTTTAGATGATTTTCAACGATGAGTCTACTCTGATATTACAAAACTTATTTTTGGAATAGGAGGAAGTCATTTAAAATTTGGGACACTCTTTAAATTATAAATCATTGGTTTAGTTTATTTTGAAAATACAGGTTATTTACCCTTGGAGCCACTTTCAACTGTTTTTACTTTCCTCGTATACAAAAGGATATAATTGAAATTTTGATAGTGCCATTCGATTTTTTGGGAGGATGCCACTTTTATGGGGCGTAACATTTTCTGAAAAATATTGAATAAACTATTTTCCCATTTTTTGCAAATAATTGCCGGTCACTATACCTATAGTTATGTATTTTACCCCCTAAAAACAACTCTGGTATCGAAATACTCTATAACGTAGTTTGAAATGAATCAGTTGTCTTCTGATCTTTGCAGATCATATTGACTACCATTTATCGTTGATGTCTTTTCACGTTGGTTGTCTCACAGTTGATTCTTTTCTCAAATGATTTTGAACTACAGATGGCATTCACTGTAGCTGTTTACAAATAAAACCTCTATTTCTGAATAGCCACGAGAAATGAGGTTTTGTCAGCACTAAGTTAGATTGCGAAACTCACCTTGATTTGGTCGTTAAGACAAGCTTTTGAATCTGTTACAGAATAACCTACGTCACACATCTGAAAGAAATTACTTTTTTCGGCAACCATCCGGGAAGTGTTCACTTCCCGGACACTTTTTCTTTGGGAAAATAGCACTTCCTGGCCTAGTCCGGGAAGTACCGGGAAGTACGTACTTCCCGGACTAGGCCGGGAAGTGCTCGAATTTTAATACAAATATTAATATAAATAAGAATTAGAATGTTTCTGTTGGTACCTATCTTCTGTTCGAATTTCAATATATAATACAAATAAGAATTGAAATGTTCGAAATATTCAAATTTGGAATAGTTTCATCCGGTTGACAGATGGGTGAAAGTCGACCTCTCTTCGTCTCTTAGACTAAATGCGTCTCATTGATTTGTTTTTCTACATGATTGCCGAAAAAATAGTGTACGCAACACGTCCGAAAACCAGTATTTTCCGGACTTGTTACGTAAATTACTATTTAGTGCAAACTTTTTAGTTTTCAAGCAGAATGTATATTAGGAGCCGTTATCTTGGATATTTAAATGTTGATCCGACCTCAAAAACATATCAATTCTTAATAGAATTGGACCATAATAAACAAAACTCGTCCGACATCTTGATATTGTGAATTTTTACGAAAAGATTTTCGAGAGACAGTTTCAATTCATAAAAATCCATAAGAATATAGTACATTCCTTTCTTTTCATAAACATGATATATACCCGTGAACGATACTATTTAAAATCTACTTTAGAGCAATAAGAAGGGCTTTACCTTTTGAAAAAGGTCAAAGTACATTTGCGGTGTAAAGGGGGAAATAGGAATCCCGAACGATGGAGGCGGAGTCTAATATTGAAATAAATCTAATAGCGTCTCACTCCAGCTCATTGCCCATTTACGTTATAGTAAAATTGGCCTTGAACGCGTATATGCCGCTTGAAATTCCAAACACTTTTACAACTCGGCCTACCAAATAAAAATGTGACCTTCGTGACGGCGATCCTCGTCGGGGCTTTGTTACCTGTATATCAAAGGATACCGCAAACTGCGGCGGACAAAATGCAAAATGCATTGTTTTCTTCCTTGGATGAATATTTCGCATATTGATAATTATTGATAGAGGTAATAAAAAAATATATATGTTCATCTGTTTTCTAAAAAAATAGAACATTAACAAAAGTGGAAACAATCAAAGACAGATATTAATCTTTCAGATATTCGGTTTATTGTTTTCAAAACACAACTGTACCCTGTTGATAACAACCTGAGTGTGTTTTCTTCGGAGACTGGCTTTGATCAACGTCTGATACTCAATGCATATTATAATTGAGGCACAGAATACTGAACTCTGTGCTTGAGGTCTTCGATATTTGCAAGGGCTCTAAGTGAACAAATTATTTGAGATAGGACCAGATGAAAAAGTCCAGTGGGGTAAGATTTGGCGACCTAGCAGGCCAATTTACCCCAGTACTATTCGATGTAACTATGATGAAAATGTATAGTTGTACTCGGAATGACAGTCTCTATCATAATTCACAATAAAAAATATGAGCACTCCTTTGAAAAAAAAGGGCCGCGAACACTTAGGCGAATCACCGTAGGTACAGTGAAACATCGAATTGAATAATTTTTGGCAGTTTTCGGGGCGAAGGTTTAGCCATTGATGAGATCCCTGCCTCACTAATAACAATATTACATGAACATTACATGTATTGCATCGTGAATACATGAGATTCACTCGGTGACTGCATGATAATACATGGTGACTGCAAGGAAAGTAGATTCAGTTCAAGTCATTCAATTATAGAATAGTTACAGACTAGTAGCTTAACATTGAAGGTTTCAATGATAGTTTAGATACATAGGTACGAATTTGTATGAATATAAAGTGTTACATTTAGTTACTAGTTAGTTAGTATTTCATTTTTTTAGTTAGTTTTTAGTTTTCAATTAAGAGAAATCTTTTAATTAGGTCGTTAGGGAACCGTTTGTATTTCTTTTACAATAACTAAAATACAACATTCCTATAGTAATAGAAGAGTTTAATGATAATCCAGGAAATCACAAAAAATATATTCATCTCAAAATGAAACCTCTAATATAATAATAATAAAAGTTAACGATATCAACACCACAGAAACAACGTTAATTCCTAATTTCCATATTCCTCTCGAATCGACTATCCACTATTTCAGGAAGCATGTATTGTCTTGCCAAAATGTATCATCGCGAAACATTTTTTCGACTTTGAAACCTTGATATGTCCATACCATGAAGTTACAGAAATCGAAACCAGTGACATGCAACTGCCCTTGAACCTGAAAATATCAATTATGGTTTATATTGAATTCCCCATTTGTTTTCCAACATTTTATCAGCCTTTAGCAATGCCTTCCTCAGGAGTCAGATTTCTTGCAGAATGAGGGCACTTTACTTCGACAAGAGCTTTGGTTCCTTCGATAACGCCATCAGGGCTTGCAGCGATAAAGTCGATGTTCTGATCAGTGAATAAACCACATTTGGAAACTTTAATCTCCAAATAATCCTCTAATTGCTTTATTGCATTTTTTTCATTTTCCACGCCATGTTTTATAGATTTTGCAAATATTCTTTTTGGATACAATATTGATTTGATCAAATTTTTTCTAGATGATTCAGGTTTTTTTTGCAAATTTTCGCAAATTTTTATGCTGTCACTCTCTTTCTTCTTTCATTTTTCCACATTTCCGAATCTGCCTGGTTTCTCGTTATTTCTTCAATACTTTTTTTTCTCAGTCGAAGTTAACTGTAATTCCTTCAGGTACTCAGAAATTGCCTGCTGTAATACCTTCTCTTCCAGGTCTGGTTTCTCGCAGTGGGTCCCATAGGACTGTGATGACTTTATCCCTTGAGCATTGGAATATTTATTCCGTTTCTTCAATTTCACTATTCAAATTTTCATCGTTCATAAAATAGCGTTCATTACCAAACAAAACACATTTATTCGAAATTGTACTTGATTTTCAACTTCGAACACAATATGTGGATTTTTGGAAGCCCAAAAATGTCGATTGTGCCTATTGTAAACTCCCTGCTGACAAAACTATATTATGTTGTCTAAGAATCCGGCATACTTGTATTTTCAAACACAACTGCGTTTGTATAATTTTCCATATTTGAATCAATTTTATTTAAGATTTTCACTTTGACAGAATATCATCTTCTTACTTACAGTTGTTTTTTGTTTCCATGGCATACTTGAATAAACACAAAAGCATTCGGCCAGATAAGGCATTTCTTGATTTTTATTGAAAAACTCGATAGAGGTTGAACTTGGGTATAGGAAAAGCTGAAATAAGTCATCCTTAAATTCAATTTTCTTTTGAATGGTTAAAAAAGAAATGGTAGGTGCCATTTGAAAAATTTGAGTTTTTGACAATTTTATAATGCGACTTTCGAAAATCAGCTGTGACCATATGGTACAAAATGGGACCGTCGAAGGGATATCAGGTATTAGCCTGGACTACCAACTAACTGCTCCATGAATTTGGTGTCCTAATTTTGAACGGTTTGCGGACTACACGTGTTTTCGTAAACTACTACAGAATTATTTTTTTTTCAGAAAAATGAGCAAATCTCAAATACTAATAGATAAGTCAACATAACAAAGGTTGTCTAAAGTCAAAATCAGAAGGCCAATCGAACCATGACAAAAAAATAGGTTTCCATTTAAAATAAGAAAGTCGGTGCCAACTTTTGTCATACTCTGTATAGTCGTAGGACTAAAAACACTTGAGGTAGACCGCATATGATCAATTATGACGGCATACCAAATTTCAAGTTTCTAGTCCAACTGCAAGTTGAAAAACTTCTAATGCACGACCTACGTAAATCACTATACATGTCACTTTTGACTTTTCAATAATTAGGTGGAAATTAATTTATTTCAATCGAGGGAAAAATTGCTAGAATCGTACAAAAAACGCTATAACCACCACCTCCTACGCTCCTTCTCCAATCAAATGTCTTAGATCGGTAAAATGTGCTTTTCGTTTTTTATACTCAATATACTATTCAAAGGTTCAGTAATATAAATATTCACTTACCTTATTTATTCTCAAGATCCTCTTTTTGGCTGATAATTTTTTTAAGAATAGTCGTTTACGGTAATTATTACCAGTTCGATAATTTGAATTGGGCATAATGTTGCTCAATTGACAAACAAATATTGAAAAACATAAGTGTAACTATCACAATACAAGAGGAAACTAAACTCTAACGGTAGCCCCCTCCCCGACCCTTCTCTGTGAAACTCATTTCGGGATAATTGGTCCCTTTGTCACTTGCCGCCAGTCGCTCGCCAGCTCCTTGCAAAACAAATCCAGTTTTTAGTAACTGATTGTGTGAGTGACCTGGAACGTAATCACGATCCGTCAATAAATCATTTCTGCTGCTCATTACTTATTATTTGTCCATTTCCAGAAAGAAAATGTTCAAATTAAATTGAATTATGAACTACATAAGAATTATAATTTGATAATATATAACTTCATTATTCTGATATAGGCTACTCAATTCGGCATATTTGCAACTTCAATAAACCCACTTACAACTTCTATTGTTTTATCTCCAGTGCTAAAATTTCCGGAATAGCTTCAGAATAATTTTTCAACTCATGAATGAATTTTGGCAATATGTCAAAACAAAAAAGAACTCTTCTAGTAGGATAACATCTATTATCATCAACGACGCATTTTTTATCAGCTTTCAGTGAACCTTTGAAAAACCAAGATGAGAATGTATCAACTCGCTTTAGTTCCCAAAACATAAGTAACTATCACGTACCTGAAAACGTTATCAGAAATAAAATACAATCTCTCCAGAATAAGGGCCCAAGCCCTGACAAACATCCAACAAATTTTATTAAAATGTGCTCAGAGAGTTTCTCATTTCTTTCTACTGTATCTCCTTTTTAATAAATCTTTAGAAAAATGGGATTTTCCAAACGTCTGGAAAAAAGCATTCGTTATTCCAGTTCATAAATCTGGACAAAAACAATTACCTCAGAATTATACACCAGTGTCCACATTATGTATATTAGCAAAATTGTATTATCTTTGAATATCTTTATCATGATGTCATGCACATTTTGAATATACAACAACATGGATTTTTCAGAAAGAGACCTGTCGAAACAAATTTATTTGATTATACTGAATAAATATTGAAAAGTTCGAATAGCCGGATTCAAGTGGATGCCATTTACACCGACTTCAGTAAAGCTTTTGACAAAATCGATCATTTAATACTGGTACGGAAGCTATGGCTGGGGCTGGTGTGGCCGGCTCCCTGTTAAATTGGTTTCAATCTTACGTGATTAATCGTGAACAGGTTGTTTGCATTGGCAACTATCTCTCAAGATCAGTTAACATAACGTCGGGTGTACCTCAAGGTTCACATCTGGGACCCCTACTTTTCAACATTTATATAAATGATATTTCTGAATGCTTCAAATTCTCAAATTTTCTTATGTTTGCTGATGATCTGAAAATATTCCATACAGTGTCACACTTGAACCTGAACCTCAGCAAATGCCATCAGATGTTAACTTGACAATTTATAATTATACCGTACAGGGTCATAATCTCCACACCTACAGTGAAGTAAAGGAGTCATTTTGCGCACTCTTTTCATGTCATACGTAAATAGTCTGCTAGGCTTCGCATCAACAATTTGGTACCCCCACTATATAATATACATAAAACAAATTGGAAGCATCCAAAACAAATTCATTTACTATATCAATAAAAAATATCTCGGAAACCTGTCACAAAATCACTTCGTAAGTCGAAAGCTCAATTTTATTGGTCTTGCTGATAGAAGAGCTGTAGCCGACATCAAATTCTCTTCTAAAATGATAAATGGTATAATTCGTTCCCCAGCAATAAATAACTTGATTCAATACAATGTTCCACAATATTCCAATCGAAACTTTAATTTGTTTCATACATCCATACCAAACACGAATTACTATTTAAACTCCCCTTTACATCGATGTTTGAAAAGTTATAACTCCATCTCAATCATACTAGACATTGATATTTTTTCTGACTCTTCAACTACCTTCGTGAATAAACTTAAGAAACACTTTGTTCCATCCTGTAATCGATAATATTATGTTATATATTCCATATACAATTTTTCTACTGTATTTTTATATAATACCTTAACATATTTAATACACATGTGAATATACCGTTTCTGGGTTCGTCCTGTTTGTATTCCTATTAGTGAAAAATAAAATAAATATATCTTTCAGATTAGGTGTCGGCCAAGGTGCATTCTTGCAGGTTATTGAAAATATATAGGTATAAATTTTATCAAATACGAATAATCATTTCTCTCGGTGGATACAAACATGTTAAACTTGCGATGAATATTCCAAATGATGTTTTAATGTGTTGAAGACAAACAATAATTGGTGAGTAAATTCAGAAACATAAGAATTGATGAGATCAAACAAACTGTTTCTACTCCTAGCCCAAAATATGCGCATTGGAAATGAGAAAGTTCAACTAGCCGAGCCGAATGGGAGGTCCCTTCTCACCGCAACCGGGCAGAATAATTCTACGAAATCTCATGGTCCACTTTCGTTTGTAACAACGTACCGATAATTATATAGCGATGTACGTACCGACTACATAGTTGTTAACATTAACGATATCGTAAACCTTTTATTTTGTGTGCGTATTACAACACACACGGATTGAAACAACATAATTTACGATCGGGGTGTTCTTTATGCACCACATACCGCTGATTTATTAACTCTTAATAGCTTATTTATTCAAAACATCATGATCAATTCAAAATGGCTGACAACGCAAAGGGCAGGTAAACAGATATCTCTATGGGTTGCCTCTGCCCACCAGTCCGTTGCTGGAAAATTCAGACCCCTCGCGTGTTGCCGAAGTTCAGTTTTGATATTTCTATATGGAAACAATGGATCTCTGGCATCTATAATCGCTTAATCACCTCTCAACATGGTATTCGAATGTCGATAAGGGGGTCTCACACTGATTTTATGTAGAAGATATTTTTTAATAGTTTTCATTGGCCCAATCCATCAAATATCACTATAAACTTTCTTGCTTGAAGAAAATAGTAAGTACCTATATTATTTAACGAGCGGTAGTGTAGGTCATAACTCACGCAGATGAAGTTTGCAGCACGAGCCGCAGGCGAGTGCTATAATTGATCAAGTGAGTTTTGTTTATTAATAAAATTAACAGTAAAGTTTGAACAACTGAATAAATGTGACTAAATTGTGCAAGTTTATTGTTTCTCTTTGTGTTTGTTGCAAATATGTTGATGATGTAGGTACTGGTTGAGGTGTTATAGAACTGTATATTTTATTTGCAGTTTCTGTCTTATTCTTTTTGGAATCATCAACGTACCCCTCAGCCACAGTAGTTGATCGCCAACCGCCATGTCGTTTCAGTGCCGTTATATCCCCTCCAGCATCTACTAATAAAGTTGCTGATGAGCGGCGAAAACAATGCCCTGTATATAAATTACAGTCGGGTAATTTTTAAAATGTAGCAATGTCTTTCCCCATTGCTCAAAATTTATTAATGCCAATTCTTTGTGAATGATATTTTCCATTTTGAAATTTAAAGAATAATATCGTTTGCGATATATCGCGGTAGGACGAAAATTTAAATATTTCTTAACTACGGTATAAAAGTTTCCCGTAACAGTGAATTTTCTATGGCAATTTTTGTTTTTGTATTTGGTACACTGACCATAAAAATAGATCCATGATCTTCTAAATCAGTAATTTGCATAGATTATAATTCTGCTGCACGACATATTAAAGCAACCTAAAATAAATTAGATAATGATAAAAACGATTGAATTATTGTGAGATCGATGTACCTTTGTCGCCATATATTTCTCATCAGGAGCTTCATTTATGAAATTATTAAGTTGTTCTGGCGTAAATGTTTTTGCCTTTTTAGCTAGGTACATGTTTCTCTGATGGACGTTTAAGAAATGCACGTATTTTAAAATAATTCTCTATATTGATTCCATTATTTATGTTGAGTGTGCTTCTTAGCATGGAGTAGAAAGTCCATAGAGACGATGCTTTATATTTAGTGCTAAGTTCAGTAAAATATGCCAAAAGTACATTTTCTGTAAACGATGACCTAATGTTCTTACTGCTACACCAATCTTGAAAATTTTTGTATACACGTAACATTAGCGATTTGTCTTATTTCTGGAGGTGTACATATTAATTCATCTTCACTATCTGATTTCATCTTTTCAGCACAAATTCACAATAATAAGAATTCGGTATTAACTTAATTTGAGAATGTCAAAATTAATCAAGTGACATTACTCCCCATCCAGCTTGTGCTTGTACAGAAGTACAGAGTACAGAGCCACGTTGATATTTGGTTCGTAAATACCTCCAAGAATTTCCGATTTATTATAGTGAGTTATAGCAGTGAGTATTATAACTCACGCTGTTCGTTTACAGATACTATAACCTGCTTAAAAGCAGTTAAATAATCAATATATAATATAATAGGAGTATATAAAACAACTTACCGCATACAATTTTTGAATGTCTTATGACTAAACTGAACGACTAATTCCAATCATCCAAATTTTGTCACCTGTCTTTTCAAATGAGTTCCCATATTTTTTTTTGTGAATGATGGTAGAGGCGCCTTTCTGAGTGCAACCATATACCTACTCAAAGCATTGAACATTTTCATCATAATTAAGTACATCGATTAGTACGTAGATCTAACCCCACTGGACTTTTATATCTATAGCGCTAGCTCAAAACACATGTTTATGTTACAGCACTTGCAAATATCGAAGACCTCTATAACAGAATTAATAGGTATAGGTACGCATTGAGTGCCAGAGATTGAACTGAGTCAGTGTCCACAGCATATGCACGCAGGTTGTTATGAATGATTCCAAAAAAATAGAGTGGCTCAAGAGCAAAGTAACTTTAAGTGAATATTATTTCAAGCAGTGACTTATGATTTAGAAAGAGTTCCAAATTTGAAATCACAGCAACCTATTTCAAAAACAGGTTTTCACTGTTTTTATTCTTTTTTTTATTTCACCACCCTATGTATTATGAGGATTTGTAACTATCATCTAGAAAATTGCATTAATCGAACATTAATCGAATTTTATAAATGATGATTGGGCGAAACTTAACTTACGAAGGCGTAGAAGGGCCAACAACAAACTATTTTTCAAAATATTTGAACTGGCAATTGTCACTTTGAAGTGACAATTGTCTGGTCGTTTAGATGATTTTCAACGATGAGTCTACTCTGATATTACAAAACTTATTTTTGGAATAGGAGGAAGTCATTTAAAATTTGGGACACTCTTTAAATTATAAATCATTGGTTTAGTTTATTTTGAAAATACAGGTTATTTACCCTTGGAGCCACTTTCAACTGTTTTTACTTTCCTCGTATACAAAAGGATATAATTGAAATTTTGATAGTGCCATTCGATTTTTTGGGAGGATGCCACTTTTATGGGGCGTAACATTTTCTGAAAAATATTGAATAAACTATTTTCCCATTTTTTGCAAATAATTGCCGGTCACTATACCTATAGTTATGTATTTTACCCCCTAAAAACAACTCTGGTATCGAAATACTCTATAACGTAGTTTGAAATGAATCAGTTGTCTTCTGATCTTTGCAGATCATATTGACTACCATTTATCGTTGATGTCTTTTCACGTTGGTTGTCTCACAGTTGATTCTTTTCTCAAATGATTTTGAACTACAGATGGCATTCACTGTAGCTGTTTACAAATAAAACCTCTATTTCTGAATAGCCACGAGAAATGAGGTTTTGTCAGCACTAAGTTAGATTGCGAAACTCACCTTGATTTGGTCGTTAAGACAAGCTTTTGAATCTGTTACAGAATAACCTACGTCACACATCTGAAAGAAATTACTTTTTTCGGCAACCATCCGGGAAGTGTTCACTTCCCGGACACTTTTTCTTTGGGAAAATAGCACTTCCTGGCCTAGTCCGGGAAGTACCGGGAAGTACGTACTTCCCGGACTAGGCCGGGAAGTGCTCGAATTTTAATACAAATATTAATATAAATAAGAATTAGAATGTTTCTGTTGGTACCTATCTTCTGTTCGAATTTCAATATATAATACAAATAAGAATTGAAATGTTCGAAATATTCAAATTTGGAATAGTTTCATCCGGTTGACAGATGGGTGAAAGTCGACCTCTCTTCGTCTCTTAGACTAAATGCGTCTCATTGATTTGTTTTTCTACATGATTGCCGAAAAAATAGTGTACGCAACACGTCCGAAAACCAGTATTTTCCGGACTTGTTACGTAAATTACTATTTAGTGCAAACTTTTTAGTTTTCAAGCAGAATGTATATTAGGAGCCGTTATCTTGGATATTTAAATGTTGATCCGACCTCAAAAACATATCAATTCTTAATAGAATTGGACCATAATAAACAAAACTCGTCCGACATCTTGATATTGTGAATTTTTACGAAAAGATTTTCGAGAGACAGTTTCAATTCATAAAAATCCATAAGAATATAGTACATTCCTTTCTTTTCATAAACATGATATATACCCGTGAACGATACTATTTAAAATCTACTTTAGAGCAATAAGAAGGGCTTTACCTTTTGAAAAAGGTCAAAGTACATTTGCGGTGTAAAGGGGGAAATAGGAATCCCGAACGATGGAGGCGGAGTCTAATATTGAAATAAATCTAATAGCGTCTCACTCCAGCTCATTGCCCATTTACGTTATAGTAAAATTGGCCTTGAACGCGTATATGCCGCTTGAAATTCCAAACACTTTTACAACTCGGCCTACCAAATAAAAATGTGACCTTCGTGACGGCGATCCTCGTCGGGGCTTTGTTACCTGTATATCAAAGGATACCGCAAACTGCGGCGGACAAAATGCAAAATGCATTGTTTTCTTCCTTGGATGAATATTTCGCATATTGATAATTATTGATAGAGGTAATAAAAAAATATATATGTTCATCTGTTTTCTAAAAAAATAGAACATTAACAAAAGTGGAAACAATCAAAGACAGATATTAATCTTTCAGATATTCGGTTTATTGTTTTCAAAACACAACTGTACCCTGTTGATAACAACCTGAGTGTGTTTTCTTCGGAGACTGGCTTTGATCAACGTCTGATACTCAATGCATATTATAATTGAGGCACAGAATACTGAACTCTGTGCTTGAGGTCTTCGATATTTGCAAGGGCTCTAAGTGAACAAATTATTTGAGATAGGACCAGATGAAAAAGTCCAGTGGGGTAAGATTTGGCGACCTAGCAGGCCAATTTACCCCAGTACTATTCGATGTAACTATGATGAAAATGTATAGTTGTACTCGGAATGACAGTCTCTATCATAATTCACAATAAAAAATATGAGCACTCCTTTGAAAAAAAAGGGCCGCGAACACTTAGGCGAATCACCGTAGGTACAGTGAAACATCGAATTGAATAATTTTTGGCAGTTTTCGGGGCGAAGGTTTAGCCATTGATGAGATCCCTGCCTCACTAATAACAATATTACATGAACATTACATGTATTGCATCGTGAATACATGAGATTCACTCGGTGACTGCATGATAATACATGGTGACTGCAAGGAAAGTAGATTCAGTTCAAGTCATTCAATTATAGAATAGTTACAGACTAGTAGCTTAACATTGAAGGTTTCAATGATAGTTTAGATACATAGGTACGAATTTGTATGAATATAAAGTGTTACATTTAGTTACTAGTTAGTTAGTATTTCATTTTTTTAGTTAGTTTTTAGTTTTCAATTAAGAGAAATCTTTTAATTAGGTCGTTAGGGAACCGTTTGTATTTCTTTTACAATAACTAAAATACAACATTCCTATAGTAATAGAAGAGTTTAATGATAATCCAGGAAATCACAAAAAATATATTCATCTCAAAATGAAACCTCTAATATAATAATAATAAAAGTTAACGATATCAACACCACAGAAACAACGTTAATTCCTAATTTCCATATTCCTCTCGAATCGACTATCCACTATTTCAGGAAGCATGTATTGTCTTGCCAAAATGTATCATCGCGAAACATTTTTTCGACTTTGAAACCTTGATATGTCCATACCATGAAGTTACAGAAATCGAAACCAGTGACATGCAACTGCCCTTGAACCTGAAAATATCAATTATGGTTTATATTGAATTCCCCATTTGTTTTCCAACATTTTATCAGCCTTTAGCAATGCCTTCCTCAGGAGTCAGATTTCTTGCAGAATGAGGGCACTTTACTTCGACAAGAGCTTTGGTTCCTTCGATAACGCCATCAGGGCTTGCAGCGATAAAGTCGATGTTCTGATCAGTGAATAAACCACATTTGGAAACTTTAATCTCCAAATAATCCTCTAATTGCTTTATTGCATTTTTTTCATTTTCCACGCCATGTTTTATAGATTTTGCAAATATTCTTTTTGGATACAATATTGATTTGATCAAATTTTTTCTAGATGATTCAGGTTTTTTTTGCAAATTTTCGCAAATTTTTATGCTGTCACTCTCTTTCTTCTTTCATTTTTCCACATTTCCGAATCTGCCTGGTTTCTCGTTATTTCTTCAATACTTTTTTTTCTCAGTCGAAGTTAACTGTAATTCCTTCAGGTACTCAGAAATTGCCTGCTGTAATACCTTCTCTTCCAGGTCTGGTTTCTCGCAGTGGGTCCCATAGGACTGTGATGACTTTATCCCTTGAGCATTGGAATATTTATTCCGTTTCTTCAATTTCACTATTCAAATTTTCATCGTTCATAAAATAGCGTTCATTACCAAACAAAACACATTTATTCGAAATTGTACTTGATTTTCAACTTCGAACACAATATGTGGATTTTTGGAAGCCCAAAAATGTCGATTGTGCCTATTGTAAACTCCCTGCTGACAAAACTATATTATGTTGTCTAAGAATCCGGCATACTTGTATTTTCAAACACAACTGCGTTTGTATAATTTTCCATATTTGAATCAATTTTATTTAAGATTTTCACTTTGACAGAATATCATCTTCTTACTTACAGTTGTTTTTTGTTTCCATGGCATACTTGAATAAACACAAAAGCATTCGGCCAGATAAGGCATTTCTTGATTTTTATTGAAAAACTCGATAGAGGTTGAACTTGGGTATAGGAAAAGCTGAAATAAGTCATCCTTAAATTCAATTTTCTTTTGAATGGTTAAAAAAGAAATGGTAGGTGCCATTTGAAAAATTTGAGTTTTTGACAATTTTATAATGCGACTTTCGAAAATCAGCTGTGACCATATGGTACAAAATGGGACCGTCGAAGGGATATCAGGTATTAGCCTGGACTACCAACTAACTGCTCCATGAATTTGGTGTCCTAATTTTGAACGGTTTGCGGACTACACGTGTTTTCGTAAACTACTACAGAATTATTTTTTTTTCAGAAAAATGAGCAAATCTCAAATACTAATAGATAAGTCAACATAACAAAGGTTGTCTAAAGTCAAAATCAGAAGGCCAATCGAACCATGACAAAAAAATAGGTTTCCATTTAAAATAAGAAAGTCGGTGCCAACTTTTGTCATACTCTGTATAGTCGTAGGACTAAAAACACTTGAGGTAGACCGCATATGATCAATTATGACGGCATACCAAATTTCAAGTTTCTAGTCCAACTGCAAGTTGAAAAACTTCTAATGCACGACCTACGTAAATCACTATACATGTCACTTTTGACTTTTCAATAATTAGGTGGAAATTAATTTATTTCAATCGAGGGAAAAATTGCTAGAATCGTACAAAAAACGCTATAACCACCACCTCCTACGCTCCTTCTCCAATCAAATGTCTTAGATCGGTAAAATGTGCTTTTCGTTTTTTATACTCAATATACTATTCAAAGGTTCAGTAATATAAATATTCACTTACCTTATTTATTCTCAAGATCCTCTTTTTGGCTGATAATTTTTTTAAGAATAGTCGTTTACGGTAATTATTACCAGTTCGATAATTTGAATTGGGCATAATGTTGCTCAATTGACAAACAAATATTGAAAAACATAAGTGTAACTATCACAATACAAGAGGAAACTAAACTCTAACGGTAGCCCCCTCCCCGACCCTTCTCTGTGAAACTCATTTCGGGATAATTGGTCCCTTTGTCACTTGCCGCCAGTCGCTCGCCAGCTCCTTGCAAAACAAATCCAGTTTTTAGTAACTGATTGTGTGAGTGACCTGGAACGTAATCACGATCCGTCAATAAATCATTTCTGCTGCTCATTACTTATTATTTGTCCATTTCCAGAAAGAAAATGTTCAAATTAAATTGAATTATGAACTACATAAGAATTATAATTTGATAATATATAACTTCATTATTCTGATATAGGCTACTCAATTCGGCATATTTGCAACTTCAATAAACCCACTTACAACTTCTATTGTTTTATCTCCAGTGCTAAAATTTCCGGAATAGCTTCAGAATAATTTTTCAACTCATGAATGAATCTGCAATTCATTCAGTTATCCATAGTATCCATGTAAAAGAGCATAGTTATGTGAGGGCGCTCGAATCAGTGAAGATAAATGCTCGAAAATTGAGTATGTAGAGGTTAAACAGAAAACGCTTTGACGATGTAATTTTGAATGGATCATTCCAATTTTTTTTTTGAACATAGATAAAAGTATAAGTGAGGCATCTCACGAAGTACTTTTTCGAAAAAAAGAACAAATCCTGAGATAAAAGTTAGTGAATCTGGTCAATGTTCTGCCTATTTTTTCAACGTTATTCTTTTTTTACATGGAAAAGTACTTCGTGAGATGCCTAGAGCCAACATTCGAAAATCGGATGATGAAAAAAAATCTCGAGTTTATTCAGCGAGCTCCGTGTATTTTGTTCTCTTCCGTTCCTTGTTTTACTAATAGTCACTAATAGGGTTAAACCCCTCTTAAGAATATTTTTTAGATCTGAAGAAAGAAGAAATGGTAATTCTTGTGAAAATAAGGATTTTTTATGCATCAAGGTACAAGCGATTAATGGAATTGAAGTATAACGGCATCTAAACAAATAAAACGATGAAGGATTTTTTTATAATCTTCCAGAATTCCTACAAAGAGTAGCTATTAAGGGTTCTATTAATTTCATTCCAGGATTAAATGACAAATGATTGTCAGGTAATTAAGATAGTACTTCACACTACTTATTGATCCATGTTTATTTAAAAAAATTTAATAATAATTTTTGTGTTTTTTATGTGAAATTAATAATATATGTGGTATGTAGGTAAGAATAGACATAGGTACCTATTTTTTGATACATTTTTTTGATACATTTACTGTTTTTGGTAAATACTTATAATTGATGTTTGCCAGAATAGTGTTCCATACTATATTGTTCTTTGAAACCAGGCCACTTGTTACATGCGTGATATATTAGCCACCTAATCCTTGTTTCAATTCAACAAGATGGAAACCCAGATTGCAGCTGACTAGTTTTTGAGTATACTTAGTGAATAATTTTAGGTTATGTAACGCTTCATTACTTCTTTTCATTTTTTGCTTATAGATGGTTATGAATGTATGTTAGATCATAAAAAACACAACATCACTTTTATAATTGTGTTCATCGCTAACCTTTGACCTCTTGTCACGAATTACTTCGTCGGCGTCGTGCATTCTTCCATCCAGTTTAGATGGATTTGGAAACACGTTCTTCCAATAAATCTCTAGTCATTACACATATAAGTACATATACGCGCTTATATCATGATGAAACCCACAAAATGAAACACACCGGAAAACTACTAAGTCGAGAACTATATGAAAGTAACCACTAATTTCAGAGCATCACAATCGAATCAAATTTTTCAAGACACTGCCAAGAAGTTCCTAGCGCTGCTATTTTGTCGTCACAGTTACACCCTTTCTTGATCACAATCACGATGATACAAATTAAACATGGCAGTTTCATTTTCGTATAATTAACTGTTTCGAGAGTATAGGTGTTTAAGATATTGTAGATAGAAAAATACAAACCTTGAAAGATTTGTGTTTATAACAGAACTATTATAGTCACCAGTACCTGGCCCCTTTCATTTGATGATAACCACATATTCTATACTTCGTGAGGCTCCTGTCCTTGACGAGTCCGACAACTTTTTCCTTTGCCATTTTCCCCGATTCGACCGCTTTTTCGCTCGGAAAACTCGAAACATGGCGATTTCCCGGGGTCTTGAAAATTTATTACCACATTTTTGTTTTTATCAGAGGGGGTGGAAATTTATTTTAGAAAACGAGGGTAACCTTGTCCTACAAATTATTTTTCTGCTATTGTCGAGTCTGACAACCCAAACATGGCATTATACCGAGGTATTTAAAATCAATTACCACAAAGCTAATTTTTACAGAATTGTTTTGAAAAAATTGAAAAATTGAAGGGTCATATTGTCCGACAAATTTTTGGCCGCGTTTTTCCAGTCCGACGACTGGAAGTCGGAATTCCAGCGGGGTAATGTTTATTGATTACCACATGTCCAATTTTTGTTTGTTACAGTTTAAATTATTAGTATAATACTTTGATACAGTTGTCCGACAAAATAGTGTCCGCTAACTAGCGAAAAATCGAAAAAAAAATTATAATTTCAAAGACGATAGCGTACGCGCTTTTCGTTTTCCACGATATAAGAATCAACATTCAGTCATTAATTTCCGATAATTGTCATTAAATATTATAAGTTGATAAAAATGTTAATTGATACTGTAAAATTAATAAATATATTCCCTGATTATTGTATTCCTGTTTCAAAATCGTTTTTTGTTGATGTAGTGCTAGGAGCCAGGAATTAACGAGGTCCTACCTTTTAACGTGCGATTCCTAGCAGTTTCTTGGGCCATCAAATGTCTGCAGTAGCTACGGTTTGAACCTTCGACTGGCAGCCAACGTGATTGAAACACAGCACTTAACCCCTCGGCTACCTGGCCCCATATGTTCCTCAAATTTTCTAAATTAATATTAAAACATGATATTTTAGGTACTGCTTAATATTAAAAAAAAAATTCTATATCTATATAAAATATAAAAATTCTCCTTTTTTATATAGTGCCATCTGCAAACGTGGTTTCTATAAAAAATATTACGTCAAAAATGTAAATCAAATTTGTTCATGAATATTTGCAACTTTATTTGTAGCTAACAGAGAAACAAAAATAATCGTTCTCCTAAAAATTTTTCTCATTTTCTTATGGGACTGGTGGTACGCCGATATATTTTTCGTCGGACAACTCGATTTTTATTATCAAAAATGGTTTTTCATCATGTCCCATTTTTGTCCGACATGTGGTAATCAATACACAATACTCCGCCGGAATTCCGACTTCTAGTAGCCGGACTGAAAAAACGCGGCCAAACATTTGTGGGACAATATGACCCTTTAATTTCACTAATTTTTATTAAACATTGTGGTAATTGATTTTCAGTACCCCGGTATCTTGGCATGTTTGGGTTGTCGGACTCGACAATAGCAGACAAATTTTTGTCGGACAAGGTTACCCTCGTTATCTGAAACAAATTTCCACCCTCTTTGATAAAAATAAATAATGTTGTAATAAATTTACAAGGCCCCGGGAAATCGTCTTGTTTCGGAGTTTTCCGAGCGAAAAAGCGGTCAAATCGAGGAAAATGGCAGAGGAAAAAGTTGTCGGACACGTCAAGGACAGGCGCCTCATGAAGTATAGAATATGTGGTAATTATCAAATGAAAGGGGCCAGGGACTGGTGACTATTATAGTTACGGTATGTACTTATAACTGAAGAAGCAATAATTTTCTTAGGGTGATCTATTTGTTGAAATTTGTTTTTCAAACTTGTTGTATAGCTACCAATATTTTCAACCTTGTCAACTCTTTCTGAATTTCGGACCAGTTCCGCCAACCAATTGCGCTGGAATGTGGTACACATATGTAACTTCAATGATAATGCAATAATGTACCTATTACCATGGAGTCGGACATCCCTTTTTCTTGAAAAAAGTTCCAAAAACTCGCAAAAGGTAATTTGGAAAAATCCGTAAAAATAGTGACAAATATCAGACAGTCGCATAATTTAATGCAAAAATATCACCTTACTGTTCCGTGAAGGCTAGATAGAGAGCGCGTAAGAAGTAGAAAATTGATGCAAAAATTCAAAAAAATAATATTGGAAAATCCAGTAAAAATGTTAAAAATTACATCGGACCGCCGCATCCTTGCTTAACAACCAATCAGTCTATTTCAAATTTTGAAATTCAGCCAATAGAATCGGAATTACAGTGAAAATATAGCTTGTCGCTGTATTTTCACGGTGATAAACCAGCTTAGTTTTTGTTTTACTAGCTGTCAAGTGAAAATAATGATTTAAATTATAAACGTCAAATCTTTGTGTTTTGACTAGTTATATTTCTTAATCAATATGAGCGATCGTTGGGGACAAATGGCTATTGGTATCATAGATGAAGCAGTGGAAAAGAGTATTCCGTTGAATACGGCCAGAAATAAAGAATCAATTACCAGGCAATTCAACAATTTTTGCTCAAACAGGGGTATATTGTCAATGCGAATACCACAATTGTGGAGCTGGCTGATATTTTTAAAGATTTTGCCTGTATTATGACCCCAATTTTTCTCTTTAGTGTTCACGTTGTTAGATTTTGATTTCTGTGAATTACTTCAAATTAAAACGGTTACACGATTTTTGTTTATTTCAAATCAATATATTGTCGTCCTAAATATAATTCGTGGTATGATTAATAACCTATAATTTTTTGGAATATCAATTCATTAGCAATCCCAATGCAAGAAAATACAACGAGTCCGCAGGATTTTCAGTTTCTTGAAAAAACCACTTTTTCAAAATTAGCAAAATCTCAAAAGTTATACAGGGCTATTCAAATTCGAGTCTATACATGGGGATTTCGATAACGGTAAGAGATAGAGGGATGGTTAAATGGGGGCAAAGTAGCGTATTTCAAAGGTTAATTAAATGGATGAAAAAAATCTGACAGCTTCTTTAGTTCTGGAGTTATACAGGAAAAATCGAAAATTTCGAAATTCTTCTTTTGTCTATATCTTTTTATTTTACTAAGATTTTTTTTTATTTCACCAATTTACCATAGCAACTTTTTGTAGGCTAACAAAATATCTGATTAAAAATTATATAAAGGGGATCGTATAAATTGGGCCACCCTCAACTTTTAATTTTCAAATATCGACCTTCTTTGCATTTTTTTGAATTCCAAGACGTAGTATTTTCATATGAATTACATAGTGTTTTGGAAATATTGAACTATTACCAGTAAAATTTCAACATTTTTTAATTCCATAACAACTCTAATTGAATAATATCAGAGAATGAGAGGTGAATCGGACAACTTGATCTATTAGGAATAATTAATTTCAGAATTTCCAGATCATCTAGTCTCACTACTTGTTCGGAATAACAATAAAATAAAATCAACATTTCCAAGAGACATTTTTCTTTACCATAATGTAGCACTACTAGAATAATTATTCATCCCCATGTCGATTGACCTCAGTGGGTATGAAGAAGATCTGTTGTATGTATTCTGCTGAGAACTCACAAACATGATCTGTCACAAACAAAACATTGGATTTTCATATTTTATAACTAATCACACAGGAACTTGTTTAATTATTATCAAGAATTGGAATAATATTATAGGTAAGTAATCATAATCTATACAAATGTTCAGTTTGACAACCAGACATTTACTTGCTCTGAAAATTGTATTATTCGGGAGCCAGGGAGTTTAATAAAACTACCTTCCAGTGATTGTTCAAGGAATATTTATTAAATCCATAAGTGGAAAGCTTTCAATCAAAATGTTTTCATTGACAATACCTGCCGTCAACTCTGACAACCCAATGTCACTATGATTGTACATTTTATCAAATGTAACAAAACTAGAATTAAAACTAATAATAATACATCCCTTCTTATAAATTTAGTCTGTCTGGTTTTTTTACAGAGCGACCAGTTCTTGTTCTATGTAGTGGTCTGATTTGAAACTATTGGAGACTTCGCAATGCTACTCAGGGGACTTTACGGCAATGGAGTAGAAGTTCGATGCGAAACAGAAAGATCAGTAACCGGTTCAATAGAGGGTTCACTGATATCAAGCTCATTTGTTTTTTTATCAAAAGAGTTTGAAGACTCTTTGAGATCTATTCGATTTCTTCGTGTCACGTTGCCTGTAGAGTCCTTGACAAGATAAGATCTAGGTGATTTATGTTGACACACAACCTGTCCAGGTTCCCATTTGTGTCTTAGATGATTGAAAATTGTCACATTGCAATGACGGTTTTAAATCTTTAGTGGCCTTGTTGATTGACCCTTTTCTGACTGAACTCTTTTCCACTCTTCTCTTTGTCAAGTCTCTCTTTCTGCGTTTTTGTACACACATTAGCGAAGTGATTACGACCTTGTCATTTTGCACAATTTTTGTTCCAAGCCGGACACACATTTTTTCTTTGTGAATATATCCGCAAAACTCACACTCTTCCTCACTTCTTTCTCTTCTTCCTCTCGTATTTTCTCTTGAAAATTTTCTGGTCTTGACTGCGCTAACACTAGCTTCGCTTTGTAAGACTCTGATCTGCTTTTTGCTTACTTCCTTCGCTCTGCAGATAGTGACTGCTTGGTCCAATGTCAGGTCAGGTTTTCTCAGCAATTCCTCACAAGCACTTTGGTCAAGAATGCCTATGACAATGCGGTCACGTATGAATTCATCCAACAACGTCCCATAATCTGTTGTTTTTCCTGCAGTTCGTAACTGTGTCAAGAAGTTGTCCTTCTTGTTGTATTATGCTGTGAAACAAGAATTTCTCGAAAATTACATTTTTCTTTGGCTCACAGTGATCTTTGAACTTCATTAGGACATTTGCAAGAGTCTTTTTTTCTGCTGGCAACGGATCAAATGAGTTGAACAGGTCAAGTCCATCATCACCTACTAAATTCAGCAAAATAGCAATCTTCTTGTTATCAGATTCTTTCAATAAATCTGCAGCTGTCAGAAAATTCATGAATTTCTGTTCAAATTTATACCAGTTATCAGCTAAACTACCTTCTAGGGACAACGGTTCAGGGGGGTTGAAGTATGCCTCCATCTTCAATAATTGCTACACTCAGGTAATATCAGGAACTAGATCGTTTTCTGTGTGATAGGCTAACTAGCTGCCAGGGAATGCCAGGGAGTTTAATAAAACTACCTTCCAGTGATTGTTCAAGGAATATTTATTAAATTCATAAGTGGAAAGCTTTCAATCAAAATGTTTTCATTGACAATACCTGCCGTCACCTCTGACAACCCAAGGCCCAATGTCACTATGATTGTACATTTTATCAAATGTAACAAAACTAGAATTAAAACTAACAATAATACAAAAGTCAAGTACACTGAGATCAGGAACCTTGCAAGCCATCTTATAGGCCCATTATTTGCTATCCATCTGTCTTGAAATGTTTCTCGTAAAAATTGATTAACGTCTCTCGTGCAACGTGGGCGAGCTCCATCGTGTTGAAACCACAACCGATTTAAATTAGCAATGGGAATATCATCCAGATATTCACTGAAAGTTTGTCTGAGGAAGTCTAGATAACGTTCGCCACTGATCGTCCCGGCAAAGATGTATAGGGACCAAGAACTCGATCCTTTAAAATTCCAGCCCATACATTTAGTCCAAACCGCACTTGAGGTCTCGCTTCTCTAAAATAACTTTCATTGATTTGTGACCAAACATGATCGTTGTTCCTATTGAAAACACCACAATTTGTAAAAGGAGTTTCATCCGACCAAATAATATACTATTCAAAAAGTATGTCATCGCCCAATTTTTGCAACATCCAATTACAAATTTTTTTCCGTCTTTCGGCGTCTCCTGGATACAATTTATGAACGATTATATCTTTATAGCATTTTAATCTGTTTTTTCTTAAAGTACGCTAGACTGTAGCTTACGGCAAATTCAATTCCTCAGCAATTTGTAATGTGGATTTTGAGCCTATTTAACCATTTTTCAGTAATACCTACTTACCGCTTGAAGTATGTTTTCCTGTAACACAATAGGAATTTTGTTCCCATATTTTCTCCTTGGTTTTGTGAAAGATCCATACTCGCGAAGGTTTCTGTCCAAAAGTCTGAAATATGTGGGACGCGGCTGATGTCTATCTGGGTACAGATCTAAATAATTTTCAGCGGAAAGATGAATGTTCCTATTATTTCTGTAGAAAACGTTGACCATATATCTTTTCTGCTCTGTGGGGAAACCGATTTTCAGTACTAAGAAACTGTCAAAATATTGACAAGTGAGGTGAACTAAAGATTTACTTTCCAAAGCATACTATGAGAACTGAAATAGTTTAATCATAATTGTTGTATATAGCATTCTGATGCCCATGAATTTGTTGTAAAATAAAGGTAGTTCTAAAAGTGAGTGACAATGAAATATCTCCAAATTGGTGTCTGGAGTATGAAGATTTCGAAGATTTTTGTTTTGCAATGAATATGCACATACATGTACTAGGAAGAATACATTGATCATGGGTTGCGTGAACTGAAATGTGGATGAATTCTTGAGGAAGACATTCTTCGTCGAATAATGTTGATTTTCTTCCAAATGCTAGGCATTCTATACCTTATTTAATGATATTATTTTTCAATTACAATTTTAAAAAAAAATTAAATTTTACTGGTAATTGTTCAATATTTCCGAAACACTGTAATTCAGATGAAAATACTACGTCAATATGAAATATTATTCTTGAGATTCAAAAAAATGCAATAAAAAATACAGATCCGTATTTGATTGAAAATTAAAAGTTGAGGGTGGCTCAATTTATACGATACCCTGTATATAATTTTTATTCAGATATTTGGATAGCCTACAAAAAGTTGCTATGGCAAAGTGGTAAAATAAAAAAAATCTTCGTAAAATAAAAAGAAATAGGCAAAAGAAGAATTTCGAAATTTTCGATTTTTCCTGTACCTATAACTCCAGAACTAAAGAAGCTAGGTCAGTTTTTTCCACCCATATATTTAACCTCTGAAATACGCTACTTTACCCACTCTATCTCTTACCGTTATCGAAATCCCCATGCATAGACTCGAATTTGAATAATCCTGTATTTTTCGGAAAATAAGAAACATTTTGATGAAAATTTTCAAGGAGATCTTTGTTGCAGCTCATTAAACAAGGTGAAGGTGAGAAAAATTTGAATTTTTCGTTAAATTCTTCAATGATCGATTTTTTCAATTTTTGAAATAATTACAAATTTCGTATATCAGGAATTAATTTTAAAACTCCATTTGTTTTTTAGGATCACTTCAGCGATGGAAGGATTGGCAAAACCATTGAGGACTGTCAAAAATTCCACTTTTTTGGCAAATCATCTTCCATTAATAATAATAATAATAATAATAATAATAATAATAATAATAATAATAATAATAATAATAATAATAATAATAATAATAATAATAATAATAAGGCAGGGAGGTCAACCAACACCTAAGGCCCTGGTGAGTTGCGACACCACCTACCCGAGCAAAGGATGCAAAATCGGACCGGCAGCTCATGCGCATCCGGGAGGGAAAAGGCATCTTTCCCTCCGGTGTCGGCCGTGGGTTTACTGGGTTAACCCCCCAGTAAACCCTAATACTCGGTTCCAAACAATCGGGGAAGAGGCCCCCACAACCGACCCCCTCGGATTAGGGGTCAAAGGCAAGGTGGTGGGGCCAACAACGATGATTTGCCAAATGACAACCGCAATGATAACGGACGCTTTGAGTGGACGGACGAATTGAGAGACGGACTTCTGTATATCTACGAGAGCAGTGAGCCCGACCGGAGAGGATACATGGCAAGGATGCATGCTCTCTGGTGTGAAAGACACCCAGAGCATGCCGCCGTTTCCGCCCAAAATCTCAGGGATTATGTTTCCTATCTCCGGGCTCGAGGCTATGTTAGAGCTCCTCCTCAGCCGATTAACGAAGTGGCAGAAGTGGCAGATATGCCACGTGTCGGTCTGGCTGTAGAGGAGGCTCGCAACATACCACCAATGGAGGACATCAGAACCCGCAGGGCGCTTCACAATATGAAGCCCCTGAAGCCGCAAGAACTGGCACGAGTGGATGCAGAGATTGGCGATGTTCTTTCAGAAGAGGCTACCATCTGGCAGATCAATTCTGTCGTGTACGACGCCGCTCGTGCTCTATCCCAGACGGAGAGGAGGGAAACCACCGCTCTTGTTGGGAGGCATGAGCGACGCGTTTACAAGATGGAAGCTAAGATCAAGTCGGCGAGACAACACGCGTCTCGTATCCAGTGTGTGGTGGACTACATGTCGGCCAATAGGCCTTTTACGCCGGCAGTGCGGCGAATTGCTGCAAAGCTAAGACGAGCTCACCACACATTGAATCAAGGCGTGCTGTTTACCATAAAACAGCACTGTCTTGATAGGATACGAATGCTAGTGGCTGCAAAGAAGTCACTAGTGAGGCGGGCGAGAAGTATCGCGGAAAACATGAAGTTCCGCGATAAACCTTCTCGCTTATTCCAAGAGCCTCCACGTGTTGTCGATAACCCGCCGGCTGCTGATCGGGTAGAAACCTTCTGGAAGAACATCTATGAGTTTCCGCAACCACTCAATGTAGACACTCCAGCCCTAGCGCAGTTCGAAGCTTACTGCAGGACGCTTCGGCAGCATGAGCACAATGATCTGCGCAATCCGATAACCACGGAAGAAGTTCGAAGGGCGCTAAAAGGTTCTAAGAATTTCGCTGCTCCAGGCCCTGATGGGTTGAATATCTATTGGTGGAAAAAGTTTCCAACAACCCACCGCCATCTGGCTAGAGTTTTTAACTCATGGCTAGATGGGGAGCAGCAGATTCCGGAGTGGTTTGTCGAGGGGCGAACCGTGCTCATCCCCAAAAATGGAGATTTGTCTGATCCAAAGAATTACAGGCCGATAACATGCTTGAATGCTTGTTATAAGTTGTTTACACGCATCTTATACACGCGCATTCTCTCCGCAGTTGATCCGGTGTACGAACGGATATATGAGCAAAGAGGGTCAAAGAAAGGGGTCGCCGGCTGCAAGGAGAACCTGCTCATCGATAGATGTATCACGCAGGACTCCGTGCAGTATAAGCGTAACCTTTCGATGGCCTGGATCGATTACCGCAAGGCATTTGATACAACATCGCATGAGTTAATCATGCATTTGCTCAGATGTCTTGAGGTACCCGATCAAATAGTGGGATGTATTGGACAACTGATGCCACTCTGGAGGACTCGCTTCACCATAAGATCTGGTAGAGACACAGTCCAAACAGAGCAGGTCATCATTAGAAGAGGCGTGTTTCAGGGAGACTCCCTCAGCCCTCTTCTCTTCTGCATCTCACTATTGCCATTGTCCGTTGTACTCAGGAATACCCGTGGGTACAACTGCGGCACCCCCAGCAACCGGAGGCATAAAGTCACCCATTTGTTCTACATGGATGACCTAAAATTATATGCCTCTGGAGAAAGGGACCTACATCAGTCCCTTAGGGTGGTGGAAGAGTACACGCATGCTATCGGAATGGAATTTGGGATCGACAAATGTGCCACGGTTCATCTTAAAAGAGGACGATGCGAGGAATACGGAGAGGATGTCCAGCTCGTAGACGGAAGCATCCTACATCATCTGGATGCCGGAGAGACGTATACTTACCTAGGGGTGGAGCAACGCCACTCACAAGAGGTATTCACAGTTAAGAACTCTCTCCGCGGCAAGTATCAGCATAAACTCCGACAGATCTGGTCATCAGAACTGTCGGGGAAGAACAAAGTTGCTGCAACCAATATGCTTGCCGTTCCGATCCTTCTTTACTCTTTCGGAGTAATGAAGTGGACTAAGGAAGAGCTGCGACAACTCGACGTTAAAACTCGCAAAATGATGCATCTCAATAGGAGCTTGCATCCTAAATCGTCCGTTCCACGGTTATACTTTTCCAGACAACGGGGAGGCCGTGGACTTTTGAGTTTGGAGTGTCTGCATAACAGAATGGTTCTGGATGGGGCCTGTAAAGTCATCAGGAGTTCAGATCCCCTTCTCTGCATGGTCCGCGACCATGAAAAAGCAGGGATTGGAGCATTTCTTTTTAAGGCAGCAACCCGTGCGGCCGATGAACTCGGTATCGTATTCGACACTGAACGGGCTAACCCAAACTCTGTCACCGAGTTGGGACCCGTTCAGCAAAAAGCTCACATCAAAGCTGCGGAGACAGAGGTCCTGCTACAGCTACATATGGATAAGCCAATGCATGGTGTCTTCTTTCACAACATCGAAGACATTGGCTTGTCCAAAAGCTTGACCTTTGCCTTCCTCAGGTCGAGTGAGCTAAAGTCGGAGACCGAGGGATTCATAATGGCCTGCCAGGATGGTGTCTTCAACACCCTCGTCTACCGTAGTCGCGTGATGGGTATAGACGTCCCTGACACCCGATGCAGGGCATGTCGTGGGGCACCTGAGACCGTAATGCATTTGCTATCAGCATGCCCATCTTATGCGGTCTCAGCCTATATCCACAGGCATAACGCGGCGCTACGAGTGTTATACTACCATCTACGACACTCGTACGGTATAGACGAGACACCGGTGTTGCCTTATGTTCCGGGGGATATTGAGTCCGTGGTGGAGAATGAGAGGTGCCGGATCTATTGGAACTACTCATTCCCCACCCTCAGGCAAATACAAGCCAATAAGCCTGATGTTGTCCTCCTCGACCACCAAAGTAGAACGATATTCGTCATGGAGTTTTCCGCTCCAAGCGAAATGAATATCGTTCGAAAAGAGGAGGAAAAACGGACTAAATATCGAGATCTCCTCTTTGAACTCCGCAGGTTATATCCGGACCATTCTGTCAAAATGGTGGTTCTGATCATAGGAGTCCTTGGTGGAATGATGGACACACTGCTCTCCAACTTGAAGATAATACCTGCTTGCCGTAATATGGCAGAAATCTTAGCAGCGCGAATGCAGAAGGCCGTCATCCTTGGTTCGCTCCGTCTACTCAGGGCACATGATTCTCGGACCCAATAGTCACTCACCCTACGGACGTAGGGAGTGGTTATTGGGGTTAACGACACCAGCGCGCCCTCCGGATGTATCGGAGCACCGGAGACAGGGCCTGACTGGTACATTCCCAACGGGAAAACAAAATAATAATAATAATAATAATAATAATAATAATAATAATAATAATAATAATAATAATAATAATAATAATAATAATAATAATAATAATAATAATAATAATAATAATAATAATAATAATAATAATAATAATAATAATAATAATAATAATAATAATAATAATAATAATAATATTTATTCACAATACTGGTTACATATAAATGATACAGAGCCAGGGTAAATAAACATAGGCATCTCAGAAGCAACATTTCCGAAAAAATGTTCCTTGTGCGTTGATATCGCCAAATCTTAACTATAAATAAACAAAATGGCAAATAAAATATCAAACTGAGTATGATCATGATATTCAGTTTGTAACAACACAGTGAAAATATGTATAGTATAAAACATATATGGGTATAGATAAAACGTACATAAAATTAGTATTGGTAGTATGGGTTGATTGAGATGTTGATTCAACAAGCGTAAAATATCACATTATCTTGATATTGTGTCGCAATAAGTGTATATGTCTGGATCATATTGCTCGCAGATAGTAAGTTACTGGTAATCATTTCGATAAGGTAGGTGGTGATTGATTTATGATGTGATGGAACGTATTTCTATCGGAAGTTTTGAGCCAATTTTTCATTTATTTTTTAAATTTCAAATTATGGCACCTATTAATGGACTGTATTTTTTCTGGTAGTATGCTCCAAATCTTTGGGCCAAGGTAGTTGCAGTGTCTTTGCCCTACTAATTTATGGCATCTTGGGGTTACGAATGCCTTTTCTTTGCCTCTGGCATTATGTTGATGTTCGATTGGTTTCGTTTCTATTTTGTTTTCAAAAACTCTCATTATTATTTTCTGGCTAAATAGTGTGGGGTATCCAGGAAATTACTGACCTTGAATAGCTCATCGCTTCAGAACGTCTTTCCTTTACCTAATATAATTTTCAGAATTTTTTTCTGTATCGTGTCCAGGCATCTCAAGTGCGAATCCTTAACTACTCTCCAACCTATAATGCCATATGATAATTGTGACTGAACCAGGCCATAGTATACAGTTGTCAGGTAGGGAATTTCTAGCCATTGTTTCAAGGTTTTGAAACGAGACAAAAACCCTCGCAATTTTCGAGTTAGGTAGTTTATGTGTAAATCCCATTTCATGTGTCGATCGATTATTAAACCTAGGTATTTAATAGATGTACTTTCGGGAATCGTCAAGTTTTGATTGCTTATTAATGGTCCCATATCTGGCAGCTTGTTAGTGTAAGACGTGAATGGTAAGTATTTTGTTTTTTCGGCGTTTAACGTTAATTTGTTAAATTGAAACCATTTTAAAATATTTTTGAAATCTCTCTCTGATTTTGTTTAGAGGTCATGCCACGTGTCCCCATTATAGAAAATTGCTGTATCATCTGCAAAACTGAAAATGGTTCCTTCGGAATTCATTTTCAGTAAGCTATTTATGTAGATAATGAACAAGATAGGTCCCAAGACCGTACCTTTAGGGACACCGTAAGTTACCGTGCATGGGCTACTTCTATTTCCATCAATGTCAACTATCTGTTTTCGATTGCTCAAATAGGATTTGAGGAGTTCATGTGATGTGCCCCGTATGCCGATGTTTTCTAATTTCTCGAGGAGGTTTTTATGACGTACATCAGTATCAAAGGCTTTTGAAAGGTCAACAAAGATACATAAGGCAGGTTTCGATATATCCAATGATTTGTAAATTTCCGATTTTAAAGTGAATATAGCCTCTGTCGACCTTCCATCTCTGAATCCATATTGATGTTCAGATAGAATATTGAATTTTTTCAGAAATCCCGTTAATCTGATTTTTATGATTTTCTCTAAAATTTTTGCGAAATTTGAGATTAATGATATAGGTCTGTAATTGGTAATCTCAAGCCTAGTCCCATTTTTGTATAATGGTTTGACGACACCTATTTTCAAAGTATCGGGAAAAATTCCTGTATCTAAAGAAGAGTTGACAATATGCGTGAGAGGAGTTACGATTAGGCCTGCAATATTTTTTCATATCATTTGCCCACTTATATTATCATTTCCCGGACTATTATTTGGTTTTAATTCCTTTATAATATTCAAGACTTCCTCCGGGTTCGTGGGATACATGAATATACTCTTTTGGTGTCTCTCTAAAATCTTTCGGAGCTTCAATTTTGTTTGCAAGTTTATAACCTACTTCACTGTACTGAGTATTAAATGCATTTGGAGTCTCTAGCTTTTTGTCTATGATATTATTGTTTTCTAGTTTAATTTTAGTGATATATCTTTGTGGTCTTGTTTTGTTACATGCTTCTTCCACAGTTTTTCAAAGAGCTTTCGATTCATTCGTGTTTTTATTTATTTCATTTCGAAAAAACTGTTTTTTGCCTTCCTAGTTAGTGTGCTGAGTTTATTTTTGTAGTTATTGTATAGCCTTTTGATTTGTAAATTATTAGGATATTCAGGTAGGCGTGCAAATAAATAATTTTTTTGTTTTATAGATACTAGTAATCCTTGTGTTATCCATTTTTTCCGAAAATTCCTTTTGTTTTTCAGTTTTTTCTCTGTTGTATTTTTAATTATGTGAAATTTCAAGCTATTAATAAATGTTTCACACTTTGTATTGATATTATCCGCTTTGAAGATGTGGTTCCATGTTATTCCATTTTATAAATCTTGTCTCAAACTAGGATAGTTGGTATATTTTTTTACTTTTTTCATTGATTCCTTATTGATGCTACTGCCGATTTCTGCCATAAAAGCTATTGGTCGATGATCACTTATTTGATCATAAAAAATAAAGGACTCGATTCTATCATGAAAGTGTGTATTAGTTTTAACGTAAAAATGGTCAAGGCAGGTTGAACTCACTGGTCGTGTTACCTCGTTTATATAGGAGACGTAGCCAAAGTACTCCAAGTTACTTTTATTCCTCACTATAATCAACTTCACTTAATAGATCTATGTTTAAGTCACCGGTTATTATATGAAAATCATTGTTGCCAATTTTTGGAAATAGTTGTAAAATTGGTTATTGAATTCATTAGGACATGAATTCGGAGACCTGTATACAGGGTGGGTCACGGTCGATGGTACCTTAGACGTTTACGGAGAACGGGACATAGGATCATTCTGAAAATTTGGTTTCTCAAGTAGTTGCTCTTGGTCTATCGATCTAAAATATTTTCAGCAATGCAGAGTTGCCGCTTATACCAGAAAGTAGCAGCATCTTTGTTATTTCAAATGGGTCACCCTGTATATTACCGCATTTTTGAACTTGTCATTCCTTTCTGATTATTTCTGCCTCGTATTCCCCTATACCTATCTCTAACGGTTTTTGAGATATTGGTTATTTTCCATATTTTTTATCCAAAACATAGCTCGAATTGAATGTTTATCTCTGCGGTATTTGGATTCTTAGGAAGTTGCAATTTTGTGTTTAGTTCATCAAGATCATGTACATTGATTCTGTATAGAGAAGTTTGTTCTGCGTTATACAGGGTCGTTCAAAATTCATGATCTTACTGCTAGATACAAAAAGGGTTGAAAGTGCGTTTTTTTAAATGGAACATCCTATATATTATGAAATATCCTGAAAGATGACTGAATTCCCTTCGAATTATTATATCATGTTCCTATACCTAAATAGCCAGAATTCCGAGATAATAGCAATTTTCACTTGTAATCTCCCAAGTGCTTGAATTATTGCCGGAAATTTTTCGAGTACATGAATTTTTTTTCAAAATTCTTGTACGAGATAAATTTACGGCAAATAATTCAAGCACGAGGGGGATTCGGTAAGAAAATTTCACACCGAGAAATGAGAATCATCCAACAATTCATAAGAAATAACTAACGATGGTTTCACCTGAACTATTTATAACCACTGAAATATTGATATGTAAAATACTTAACAAAATTTTCATCAATAAATGTGTTTAAATTTGGAACAAAAAAAATAAAAAAGTTATGTTCTTATCGTGGATTGAACCATCGACCTAGCGACTCATAGGTGGCAACACTACCGCTGAGCTCAAACTCAAACTCAAAAATACGTATATTCAGATATTTAATTATTTACATTGCATTTCGGTGAAATCTATGTACAACACAACTCTGCTTGATATTTTCCGCCCACCTCCGTGGTCTGATAGGGATCCCGCAGGTTGTGAGGGAGTGCTGAGGTGGGGGGGTCTCCCGAATGTAGTGTCTCCTCGGCTCCTCAAGAGGAACAGGTGAGGCACCCCCGCTGGTGTTGACGGATGTAACTCAGATTTTACCTTCCTACATCATGGTATTAGTATACCCTGTCTCCCGCTATGCTAATACAGGGGTTGATTGTCAGATTGATCAGATTTCAGAAGTGTGATTTGTGAGGGGTGTTGTGGATTCCCGGAAAAAGTTTTCGGCAAAAAACCGGGTTCTGGTCTTAGTCCTCTATAGAGGTGACTTGGTGCTTAGTCTTGGCGTTCATAGAACAAGTCCAGTTTTTGGTAAATGAGCCCGCCGTGTTTGCGGTGCTCATTGTGGTGTGCCCTTACTCTTGTTATTTCCCTGGTTAGTGAACTCTTGGTAATGTGATATTTGTAAAATTTATATAAAAGATTCATTATGTGATCTTGGATAGTGGTGACTTTAGCTAGGTCACGCACGATTCAAAGAAAATTCATGGACTCGAAAAATTTCCGGCAATAATTCAAGCACTTGAGAGATTACAAGTGAAAATTGCTATTATCTCGGAATTCTGGCTATTTAGGTATAGGAACATAATATATCAATTCGAAGGAAATTTAGTCATCTTTCAGGATATTTCATAATATACAAGATGTTCCATTTAAAAAATCGCACTTTCAACCCTTTTCGTATATAGCAGTAAGATCATGAATTTTGAACGACCCTGTATAACGCAGAACAAACTTCTCTATACAGAATCAATGTACATGATCTTGATGAACTAAACACAAAATTGCAACTTCCTAAGAATCCAAATACCGCAGAAATAAACATTCAATTCGAGCTATGTTTTGTATAAAAAATATGGAAAATAACCAATATCTCAAAAACCGTTAGAGATAGGTATAGGGGAGTATAAGGCAGAAATAATCAGAAAGGAATGACAAGTTCAAAAATGCAGTAATATACAGGGTGACCCATTTGAAATAACAAAGATGCTGCTACTTTCTCGTATAAGCGGCAACGCTGCATTGCTGAAAATATTTCAGATCGATAGACCATGTGCAACTACTTGAGAAACCAAATTTTCAGAATGATCCTATGTCCCGTTCTCCGTAAACGTCTAAGGTACCATCGACCGTGACCCACCCTGTATAGCTGATAGTATAACGTTTTTATTGTTATCATTTATTCTCACTTGAAGAATTTTCGTATTCCCCAGAAGTATATTTGAATGTACAAAATTAAGATTTTCCCTAATGAACACTACTACTCCATCATTCTTATTTAATGTTGATTCATTATAAAGTGTGTTATACCAACCGAATATGCTATTGTCATGTATGATAAAAGTTTCTGTCAGTACAAAAATATCAAAATGAATTTCAAGTCGACTCAAATATATATATACAGCTCATCGATATTTTTGGCTATACTACTAATATTAGTGTGGAAAATCTTCCAGCTTCTTTTTCCTTTTTCTGAGAATGGATCAAAATCTTTTATATTTTTTATCCTTACAGAGTTTTTTGGTTCATTTTGATATTCTTGTATGAAAGGATCCATTGATATGAACAAGTATCTTCAGAATAGTAGAAGGATGATCAATTTGGTTTTATAAAGCTTCTAATAAAAATTTACAAACTATTTTGATTCTTTGATCGAACGTGTCTTCATTTTTAGTTTATCAAATACCTCTTTCGTTGCTTTACTTTTGAGTGGAGTATTTTCGGTTGGTGGTTTGGAAATTTTTAAATCCTGCCTGATTACCTGATTGCCTGATTACTGACTAATTCCCGCTCAAATGGTTCGGAAAAACTATAATCGATTTAAATTAGGTACTATCACAAAGATCGTGAAAATCTGCTTTACAGTTGGCTACGAAATGAGGGATCTTCGTAATTCCGCGCTTACACAACCTAGGCCAATAAACAGAGCAATTTTTCTCATAAAAGTTCAACTTAAATTGCTCCGCCGATTTCTTTTTTGCAATTTGGTCGTCACAGAGGGTTGAATAATTAACAATAAAGTTATCACCACCTGGGGGGTGCAACCCCCCCAAAATCGTAAAACTTTTTTCTAGAAGGTATTTTCGTGACATTTCAGCTCTGGGCAATAAATATGAGTGAAAATCGGTATTAATAATGGGAGCGAATTATTTTCAACAATTAAACCCCCTACCGGGGCATCAACCCCTTCTCAAAATCGTGTTTTTTGGGTATTTTCTATGAATATGTAAAATTGTCAATCCTGAATAATGAAACTGAGCGAAAATTTGTAAAAATGTATAAATTATTAGAAATTATGTAGAAATTATTAGAAATGATTTTCCCGCCCCCGCATTCGGGGCATATCCCGAAACATTAGGGTAAGAGGGAAGGGGAAGAATATTTGAAAAACTCTCAAACTACTAATCTTGGATATAAATGAGGGTAAATAATCGTTGAGAACTGTCGTTATTGAGATTTAGAAGTATTGTTATGAAAATTATTCGCAAATTCGAGAGAAGAACTTATTGTTTAAATCAAACGTGGACCGGAGGTAACGAAATATGAGAGTGTTTTTCAATGATATCGAGAAAGGGTGCAGAGAAATGAATCCACAAGTAATCACCACCAAGAAATGTATAGGAAAATATATTTATTCACTCATACAACTCAACATCTACTTCATCTTCAGTCTCCTCGTCTTCATCTTCACAATCCGGAACAATCACTGCCAAGTTTCTACAGATATCTGTGGTACATTTATTACAAACATTGGTACATTTTAGACCACTATTTTTGCACGTGCAGGAGTCTCTGATGCAGCCGGTCGTGCAGTTACAAAAAAACATTTTTAAATTGAATTTTTTTTTGTCAATTCGATTGGTTTCAAAGTGGTACTCTTTTCCCAGCCCCAATTTTCAGGATGTATCTCATATGACAACCATGTCATATTCAACATTTGTATTTTGCAGGTAAATTTTTGAAAGCGTATAAAATCCTAAGCATTTATTCATTTTTAGCGTTCCAATCAATAAAATGTTAATAACAAACTGGCATTTTCTCCTGAATTCCTAGGTGGACCTTTGGAATTTTGGAAATGTAAGTCATATCTGACATTGTAATATTTTGAAACAGAGCTGAGTTGAACATGAAACAAATATTTCAAAGATAAACTCATCATTTTCAATTAATAACAGTGACAAAGCATTAAGAGATGCTTCCTCGTCTCCGACTATCGATATTATCACAGTATCCAGTGTTTTATGCACAGGAACTTTTATATTATCTGACGTTTACATAGAGCAACGTTGACTGCTGCCCACTGCGCACCGACAGAACCACGCCGCTGTATACTATACAGCGGCGCGCTAGCTGCCGCATTGACAAAGTCCCAAGCCGATATTTTTCAGGTTTTAGAATCTCAATGAGTTTAAAGCAGGTAAACTTCAGGACAGTTTCCTTTGGTGCTCTGTCTTCCTCGGTCTCGAATCCCCATATTCCATCAAGGACTGATTTTATTTTTCTTTCCATAGAACAATAATGCGATCAAATGCCGAGTAACCTCTATTTTAAGTACTTAAAAGATTGACTGGTTGCATTTAAAATTTGTACAAGTAACCAAATTTGTATGAATAGCTTCAATAAGAGCAGGGTTTTTTCTGCAAACTGGCTTTTCATTCTTGTTGATACGTGCTTTTATCTCTGAGTTATTAGAATTTGAAATTATAAACTCCCTCAAGATTTTGTAACCTAAAATATGCGAAGAATTGAAAACACTCGTATTTAAAACCAACATTATTTGGACCGGTTAAACGTTATACAATTTGACAATGAAGTATTCCTCAACTGTTCATTTTACTTGCTACAAGTGATAAGACATTATTTCAGTAATCACAAGCATTATTTCACGAAGTCAGGAACTTTAATATTATAAGATTTTCAATTGCAATTTTGCAGCTGGCAACTGCGCGTATAAATATAAATGACATCAGAATACAAAACTGCGATCTTTATCTTCAAAATGACGTAAGATTTATCCGAATTGAACATTTATGTGAGGAGTTATAGAACTTTACTTCACGCGCTGGTTGAAAAAATATACGTTGGCGGGAGCCGGCGCAACACCTGTCCCATTGCGAAAGCATGTAATTTCAACAATTTTTCTCAAGAATACCGTGCGATTTCTCAAAATTTTGGAGGGGAAATTTTTTTTGTAAAAATTTGTGCTCTATCTGAATATCAAGTTATTTTCCTAATTTAAAGTAAATTTTTTGAGATATTTCGAAATTACCTCAAAAATTAGTTTCAACGCGTTTTTTGAGGGGGTTCCACCCACCCTGGAGGTGATAATTTTTCTCAGAAGTAATGTGCACACTGTGTTCTCCAATTAAAAAAAAATTATCGGTGGTGCAATTTAAGTTGGGGTTGATAGCCCTGTTGATTGGCCTAACCAGGTTAATTGACTAGACAACGTAATATGAGATGGCTATGGGTTGTTTTGCTATAAAACTGAATAGCGTTATTATTGGCAAGTTTGACAATTCGTTTTGGTTTTTCTCAATACGTGTCCGTTAAGAGCAGTTTTCTTAGAGTTGTTTTTCGAAGTGAAACTTACCTACAAAAATTAATGATAAGTAGAGCAACGAAGAAAAAATAGAGCCTGTTCTAATTGTCGGTGGAAATTATAAGACGTACAGGGAAGCAGCGAGGATATTCAACGAACGGCATCCCAACAATCATGTTAACTACTCGACTGTGAGCAGAATTTTGAAAATATTCAGAATTACAGGCAGTGTCGAAAATAAATAAGTTCAAAAAACTCATTACCCTTTGATAAATGATGACAAGCGTCAACTGCAAACTATTGTAGAGATTTCGAGGACTTCTCTGCGAGAAATCTGCCAACAGATTATGATATCGCCGTCATCGTCCAGAAGAATTCAGATAGCATATAAGTTTCGGGCTTTCAAACCTTAAGCAATTCATAAGCTGCAAGAACGAGATTATGATGATCGGCTGTATTTTATTTTTGGGTGCAGGGGCGAATAGAAGACGATAGATCATGCATCCAGTAGGAATGTGCTTTTCACCGACGAAAATACATTTACATCAAATGGAATTGTCAGTTCTGGGAATTGCCGGTGGTGGACGGTCGATAATCTCCATTTTGTCATAGAGGCATGTGACCAATACTCATTCAAAACTAATGTCCGGTGTGGTATACATATTCAACAAGCAAATCAATGTCCAGTATTTTTAAGAGAAAACTTAAATTCTGAGAGGTAACTGCTTCTACTTAAAACGCATCTGCTTGATTTATTCATAGAAATAAATACATAGAACGCCAATACAGGACTTCGGATAAGGATTCAGTGATGCCACCACACAACTTTTGGCACGTTTTTCGGCATTTTTCCTTCATGACAGGGTTCCTGGCACCCTCAGGAACCCCGTAATATTATTGAAATTGTTCATAACGACGGAAATATTGAGATTTTCCATAAAATACAAAACACTAGGGATTTTAATTTTGTTTAGGGATTTTTCTTTCAAAATAGCGCTAAATTCAAAACTAGAGCTAGAGTTTTGTTATTGAAAGAGGTATTATGTAGTCTAGGAAGTGCCGGATAAAGCCACCGTGGGGTCCGTAGCAAATGTGAACAAGAGGCCCTTGATTTGCATTAAGTATTAAAGTATAGAATTTAAAATAAAACAGCACATTTACAAAAAACTTTCCGTGATTTAATCCGAGCAAATTTGGAGATAACACTCGTCAAATCAATATTTCTAAGTTAATCACTTTCTATGTTCATTATATTGAGGTCGTTTGATGTTCTTGTCCCATTGTGCTCCTTAACACATTTGTAAAACGCTTTAACGTTGAAAGAGAACATTCTCCGCTGTAGTTGGTGATTATCAAAATCAAGTGAATGCGAAACACTATTCCAATATTTGGGAAACACGATTCCAATGAATTTTATGTCAACAGTTTATAAACTTGAAGTTCCTGAGCCTCGTGCTTTTTCTTTCTGCTGTCAATATCATCAGCCACATCTGTTTTCAGAAGCTTCGCAAACTGCACCAGTTCATTGCCCAGACTGTCTTCCACATCGTCTAGGAAATAATTGACGATAGTTCTTTTTAAGATCTTTTCTGCCGAAGTATTCCAAATACACTAGTCACTTGATGGTAAGCTTCCATGCATTTAGCTAATGCAGACAATTACAACAATAAAAACATGAATTTCAAAACGTTGTCCAGGTGTTTGATGTTCTACAACTTCTTCGAGTGTGGTAGAGCCTTCTTTTATGAGGTCTGTAGGTGGTATAATAAACATAACTTACTTGATAGTTTTTTTTACTTTGCGCACAGGCGCGAGGCCCCCCAGGCGCGGGTCCCGTAGCATTTGCTTACTGGCTGATTTGCTAACTGGTACTTGGTAGCATGCTAGCTGGCAAATGCGGCACTGAGTGTAGGGTTATCTCTTTGTCAGTGCACATTCGTTCCATGAAAAAGTTCAAAAGTAGAAATGATATTCAACCATTTTAACAGTTATGATTAAAATGTAACACATACCCACAAAACTGACACAAAATACAAATTCTGTGATGTAACCTCAAAGTATTCAGGCAAAGAGCATTTTAATCAGAAAGGTAATAAGGTTTGTTTGTCCGTGAAAGTTACCACTCAGAATATTTTCTAGATCGATTAACTATTTGGCAACTAGGAAACGTGAAATTCGCTATTTTTTTAAATTCAGTAAAATGATATATTTTGAAATTAGCGCCATTTTGTGAGAAAAATCCCTAAAAAAAATTAAAGTCCCTAGGGATTTGTATTTTATGGAAAATCTCAATATTCCCGTCGTTATGAACAATTTCAATCATATTACGGGGTTCCTGAGGCTGCCAGGAACCCTGACATGAAGAAAACTTGCCGAAAAACGTGCCAGTAGTTTTAAAGCCAAAAGTTGTGAGGTGGCATGACTGAATCCTTATCCGAAGTCCTCTATTAGTTCGGAATAACGTGGTCCCCCACGGCAGATAAACCAACCCATGAGTATGCGCAATAGAGCACAAGTGTCGCTAGGGACGGTCTTAGGTTTTTTGAGTTCCTGTTCCTGAATCTGGTATAAGTTGTCGGTAATAGCATTTGAAATATAACACAGTTTTCCTTTAATGATTTATACAGTAAATCAATAATTGACTTTTTGAAAATAGAAATATTGAGTGTAGGTCTTCTATTTTGTGCTTTCTCGCGACCAAGTCGGGAGAAATTATTGTGATCGTCAAAAAATTCAAATTTGATATTTTGATGGGAATTGATTCCACTCAGTCTGTGAATCAGAAAAAAACTCAATTTGTGTGTCCATCGGCTTCACGGCTAAACCGTTGAGCCTATTATAGTCGAAATCCATATCAGACCCAGCAAACACAGTTACAACACAGATGCATCGCAGCGATGTGACCTGCGATATCGCATTCTATGTCGAATAGACGTCGCTGCGATGTCGGAGGGATGTTATTTTGTCCCACACAAGATTCATCCATGCGACGTCGCTGCAACAAGTTCTGCGATATAACAACGATATATTTTTTGAGATGTAACTGCGATGTGTTTTTGCGATGTATACGAGATGATTCCATATTGATATCGCAGGTATATGTGAGCGTGTGACAAATCGCAGCGATGTACTTTTGTCTCGCAGGGGTTAGGTAATACAAAGGAAAATATATAAATGAAAAAAAGCTTTGGATGGAAAATATGTATTGAAACATTTTATTTTCAATAAATATAATGTACTCAAAATGAAACAACATTGTTCTAATCGAAGCATTTTCCAATAGTAAAAAATAATGATACCTAAAACAATAAAACTTTATCACCCGTCTTTTATGACAATAAGAGAAAGAGGAAAATGAACGCTTTGCCATAGTTTCAAGAGAAAAATTATTGGTACTTACTTTTATCCTGGGAACTATACCTAGAAAAAGTTTGTCACAGGATAATAAACATTTATTAAATTACTATGCATGACCATTAGTTGATCAACCTTGGTGCAACAAGCCATTTATGGTTACGTTCAATGTTTATGATCGAGAAGCAAAATGAACGAATATAGAAATTTACGAATCTCAAGCGCATGTGTAATAGCGTTCATTGTTGACATCGCAAAAAACACATACGACGATAACATCATCGCGGCGAGGAGAAATTTGTAAAATCGCAACTGTGACTCTCAACGTATGTAATATCGTACTGTTGCCTCATTGCGACATCTGAGAGATGTCATGTCACAGATGTATTTGCTTCTTTACATCGCAGCGATGCAACGTTTTTGATATCGCCGTGTTGCCTCATTGCCACATCTCACATATGTCATGTCACAGATGTATTTGCTTCTGTACATCGCAGCGATGCAACGTTTTTGATATCGCCGTGTTACCTCATTGCGACATCTCAGAGATGTCATGTCACAGATGTGTTTGCTGGGGAGTAAGGAAACACTTTCTTTATGTAGTCGTATTTTTGATTTTCGAAATTCTGGATATTGAAGTTGGTTTTCTACTTCTACAAATCGATTGATTAATTAATTAGTTATAATAACAAAGGCTTTCATTGACAAGACATTACAAATTTTTTTACAGGAGTTCAAACTACTTGTTGACTCTTTTTGTTTCACTTTTCCACCATTTTTGTTGAAAAACTAAAATGTAATTGAAGGAGATATAAAATTGGGAAAAAATCTGTCGAATATAGTTTCTCGGGTAAGAAACTACATTTTTGCATTTGATCAGAGGTTCTCATTTATCATTGTAAATGTTGTTGAATCGTATAGGTAAATTGTAAATTCAAATGGCATCTTTTGTAGTAAGAAGTAGATTATCGAATATTGAGAGAAATAAATATAAAAAGCAAAAAATTCAAATTGTTACAGGATATATGTTTCTTTTTGTTTCAAATAAGGAGAAATTGTAGGATTGGAGAAAAAAGACTATAATAATTCCCAATACATTTTATTTTGTAATGTTACAAACTTATTTCTATCAAACGAAAATTTTGTTTCAAAATATATTGATGGGAAAATATCATAAATTTACTTCAATTCACCTCTAATTTTCTCAGTTTGCGACATTGCAATATTGAAAAATCTAATTCTGGTGTAAATTCTTGTTATTGCTTTTATCATTTTCAATTTGTGACTCACCTCATAGGGAAATATATTTAAAATGTGGTTTATTATTGAGCTGAATAATTTTTCATCCTGAAATAATATTGATGAAGTTTGGTGTATGAAAATTTCCAAAAAATTCGTTTCATTTAACATAAAATTATCAAGAACCTACCGGATTTTTCTCTCATGGAAAATACAAATACCTATCTATAACAGTTCGTGATGGCCTTATGAGACCACCTCTTTTTCTATTCAGTAATTTAAAGTTTTCTGCATCTGCAGAAGATTCTGTAATGTCTTCAAAAGTAGACAAACACACTCTACATTTGATAATTTTTTTTATAGATTCAACTGCAAATCCTGATATATATGTGTAACCACACATTTTCAGTCAGAGTACTCAAAGAAAATTCCTCATCTTCGATTAACATGTCGTTGACATCAATGTCATATTTTTTTATAATAGACATATCATCCAAATTCAAGTCCGCATATTTTTTTTTGCCTCTGTGTCGTTGCCAATATATTGGTGTTATCCAGATTCACACAGTTTCCCTGAACAACTGCTAAAACCCAACAATGCCAAAACTCAGAAGCCGACACTGTCTCTTGATACGCCACGATAGGATTTTGAGGCGGTGTTGCCAAGTTTACTGGACTTCCCACAATGACCTGCCCTAACCACAGATGATGTTCCGAACCTCATTTGGAACACGAAAAAAAAAGGAAACTTGGCAACGACGTGACCAGACACAGCAATAATGCGCAAGTGCAAAAGTATGTCATCATTCCCTGTGAGGGGTCATTTAACTGAATCGCGGACAGCGGTTTTGGCATTCTAGTGTTTATTATAATTTCTATGGATTTATTAGACCATATGCCATTTAAACTTGCGTTGAGGAATGTATTTTCAACATGACGGTGCTCCAGCACACTCTACTGTTGAAATGCGTGATTTTCTTGATCATCTGGCCTCCTAGATCTCCCGATCTAACTCAATGCAATTTCTTTCTATGGGGACATTCGAAATCTGAGGTTTATAAACACAGACCGTTCAGATATCAAGAACACATGGAAAATACGACAAGAGTATGTGCTGCCCAAGTTCCGTGCAGCTATATGTTGAGGAATGTTTCAAGGAAATTGTATGGACGAACCTTCATGTGCATTAATAGGAATGGATGTTGGGATTTTATTTTATTTATTATTCTTCATTTGATTCATTTTGTGGTTTAATTCGTTTTTAGATTTCAATCGTATGTTGTTTTGATGAATTAATTGAAAGATTTCATGCAATTGTTACTTATTTCCCGAAAACTATTACTTTTAAGATTTTGTCAATTTTGAAAAATATTTTTTTTCAAGAATCATAAAATCACTCAGTATCTATATCTGATAGGGGCTAAGTAGGTAACAAGTTCGTCAGCCTTTAACCAACCTCCACTAGGTAACAAGTTGATGACAATTTTTTTTTTTTTGAAAAATCGCAATTAAAGATTTTTTCCATTTGTTGTGTACTTATTGTCTATATTGGCCAAACTGGTAGAACAAGAAAACTAATTCAATATGTTCAAATAATCAAATAATAATCTTTTAGAAGAAAATCACACGTTTAATGGAGAATTTAAAATTTTACATATAGAAAATGAAAGATTGGAGCTTATCATTTAGAATCATAAGAAGTTATTAGACGGAAAAATTCAAACATATTGCGACCAACTTGATTTGAATAACTCGCACCTTTATTTAATTTATTTTCTTGGAAGTAGAGATTATTAGAATCTTAATCTTAGAAGTCATTTCTTAATGTTATACTCCCTGTAAATTTGAATAGTACCCACCTGTAAAAGGTAGTTCTCATTAATGATTTCAAAGGGGTATATAAATGTTAATTTAGCTTGTATATTCACTTGAAGAAGCTATACTGTGTGTGCGGAACATATCGGGACTAACTAAAGTTTGTGAATATCGAATCGTGTGTAATTTGTACAATTACTACAGATCTTCATTAGTGAAGGCCGAGTCAATCAGAAGAAAAAAATATCCAAGGTGTTTATTTTGAAAACAGTAGAATTCGAGAATTGTTCCAGATCACCCTGAGTTTTAACGTAAATTCAATTGTTGCGTAGGTTTCAGCACATAGTTTGGACACTTGCATACCGATATTTGTTCAATAATTTCTATCAATTAGGTTTTGTTGAATTTCTATTCTCGTCCATGATTTTTCATTAAATTTGATAAAAATGAGAATAACTTGGCAACGTTGCATCGTATCCTAAAAAATACAGAAGATTTAGTAAAAGCAAGGCAGATTTTGAAAATTGAAAAACATACATGTTAATCTGTTTGAAAGAGAAATCAAATGTTATAGGTACCCTGGATTAGCAGCATATCAAGTAACAAATAACTTTTATTATGATTTTTTTCTCAATGTTTAACAATAACAAGTAGCAGCCATGTTCCGTATATACCGAATACGACAAGAATAACATCATCTGACAAACCCTTGCTCACCAGTGTTTAGAAGTTTTTACCTCAAATCAAACAGAATTTGTTGGTTATACAAGTTGCAAACAAAGTCCAACAGCACCAGGATACTCTCAATAGTTGTAGAATGCCCTAATGGATGCCGCGCGTAAAATTTTAGCCAATCTTCCAGTCCCTCTCACTAAGAGAGGTGGATAGAATTATCCAGGAAAACCGCAATGTCTTTATAAAGTTGTCATATAAATAAATGACATGGCATCACAAGTTGAAAGGTAAGAGGTACGTCTTTTCTCTAGCTCGTACAAGTCTCTCGAAGACTTCTAAGCGTTGCGCGTAAGGGTGCAGCCGGTTTGACGGAAACAGCAATTTTAATTTTTAACAATTTTTTTCAACTAACTTATCAACTCAGTTCATTGTGAAGGACCCTGTACAATACAATAATTCCCAGTAGAAATTATTTCGCTTCAGTTTGGTTCCATAATTATCCACTAACCTTAGAAATAAGTTATCACTTCTCATTGACATATTTACAGAGCTATTGTGCAAAACGAAGTAGGTAATCTGCATTAAACAAGTGTTCCAATAGGGTGTGGTTGCATTTAAATTAAAATGAGTAATGGGGATGACTCTTTATAACCATATAAAAAGATTCTAAACGACCAGATCCTGATTCAGTTCCGAGATCAAATGTTCAGTCTTGAAATATGGCTCATCCTGTATAAACTGAACTCGGAAAACAGCAAATAGGGCAATTAGGTGTCATTTCATTGATAAAAAAACTATAACTTTTGGTATTCTTCAAATCTTATATTTCCTTCCATAATCTTTGAGTATATACTTGTTCTCTTCCTGAGTCTTGGGGCTCCATCGAATTGAAAGTTTTGAATCAATTAAATAGAGTGCTGCTTGCTCGGTCTCAGATACGAAGACTGGCGAGTTTTAGGTCGATAAGATATGCATGGTCATGTATAATTGGTCCATTGAAAATATGCAACCAGATTAAAATTCCAAGTTTATCTTCATTAATTTAGTCAACTATGGGAATTCAAATCCTGTTCGCATAGACAAAGTAGCGATTTGGAATTTATACTACTTCAAAGGTAGCCCAGGGTCACTTTCTGTCAACCTTTACATTTTTAGAGGATGTCAAAAGAGACACGGGTTTCGGGTGCTTTTGTGTTTTCTTTCCAGAAGATGCAATAATTAACATCGGGAAATACCAAGTATTTGAAGTTGAACTTTTATACTCGCAACCAAATTTTTGGAAAAGTGGCAATGAAATCGAAAATTACTCTAGCGGCAATAAGTTATGGAAATACTTGTTACTCAGACATAATGGTACATTGGATCATGACAAACTTTTGAATTGCCTTAAAATGTACGTATTAGGTACCAGTTCTGAAAGTGATGACAAATTACCTATTTGAACGAACCCAGTATGTGGAAATACTTAATGTTCTCAGTGACGAAACGGTTGTTCCATTTGGATTACCACGAGGAACAGTTCTCGAGTCCATCTTTTTAATATTGACATAAATAATTTATTAAAAGTACCTAGTGCAGGAATGTTGTTTTTTTTTTCGCTGATGCCACAGCGATTTATTGAAAGAGTAATAGTTGATCTGACCTAAGAAAAATGGTCAAAAATGATTTACTCCTTTTAGTTAAATATCTTAATGACAAACTCTTGAGGTTTCCTTAACCCAATGCGGGAACGCGGGAGCGAGAGGTGGAGTGGGAGCGGGAGGAGCGGGAACTGAAAATGGGAACCTTGCGAATTGCTAGATATCTAATACTACACTCATCTCAGATTGAAAATGGGAACCTTGCGAATTGCTAGGTATCTAACCCATCAGTCAACACAGAACGGTCTCAGAAATGGTAGTGGGATTCACATTCATGTTTCAGATCACACCAGTGAATCGCAAAGTGACTTCCATTATTATCGCATAAACGTCTATTCGGTGCCCCGTTGGTCATGTCGAGACATCAAAATGTGCTGCAAAATGTGACTCGAAATTAGCCCAATGTGACATTCCATTTATACTTCGGAGACCCTTTCGATGTAACACTGTGAAATTGAAAGGACTCTGATTCTCCTGTATGTCAAGAATAAAACAAAGCTCACCATGTTTCAACATAAATAGAAATTATACCTCAATGTTATTATTCTTACTAATGAATTACGGTTCATATGGAATGGAAAGCTAGAAATAAAATGCGTGAGTTGATTCCGTAGTATATAGTTTTCACAAACAACTTTTCACAACAACTGTCTAAATCATAAAAAACAATGTCGGGGCGTGGCGCAGTGGTTAGAGCGTCCGACTTTGGGTCGAAAGGTCCGGAGTTCGAGCCCCAGTTGCGGCTGAGATTTTTTAATTTAATTTGATCGATTAAATTATTAAAATCTCGTGGCTGGACTGGGGTGAGTCCTGCACGATTCACTGTTGCGTTCCAATTAACAGTGCTGCTCCTCAGGTGGCGCATGGAGTTAGTAACAATGCCTATCCAGAACACGTGGCTAATGACCATAGCAGTCGATGCCAAGACACCAAAGAAACAAAACAAACAAAAAACAATATACAGAAATGTAAAAAAATCTATAATACAACTTCAATCCTCTGGACAGCATTTTCTTTTCGGTGAATTCAGTATCTATCCTGAAAATGCCAAATTCTGTAAATCACTGAAGTTATCTTTCCACCTTTCAACTCACCGTTCCAGTCCTTGAAGGGATACAGTTCTTGGTAGGAATAATAATTGGGCAATGTTAATGAACACATTTGATTTAAGTTTTGAAATAAAAATAATCAAACAGACCACTACACACTATCAGAAATACCTATAGAATATTTAAAGGATGGCGTCAACCAAATACAGATTCTACTTGACTCTCGACTCGACAAACAACTCTGGCCATTTTGTGTCGTGATGGTGATGTCATGCTCAATTTTGTTACCAACCTAATTTCTTCTATACCGACAAAATCGCCATGAAACCAAAATTCATGGTAATGTGCTCTGCAATTTTCTTCACATTTTGTGCTCAAAGCGACACTAACGAGAAGAAAATTGTGAACAATTTATAAAATTTGGCATCACTAAGTGGTAACAGTGATGTCTAAATGCAACTCATTTTGTTACCATAATAATCATGAAAGCAACATCTCCTAGAAGTTTGTGTTAACTGGAAATACTACACTCGTCTCAGATTACTCTGTGTAAAAATGTAAAAAAATATCGCCAAGAACATCCGAATTCGCTACTACCGGGAAGTTACCGCAAAACCGGTGCTGGATATCACATTATGAAATTCACTATCTGAAAACCCATGCAAACATATAATTATGAAAAACTGTCGGTCCTTTTTCAAATACAACTGTTTCCGGAGATAATACGGCCGCTTAAAAACAGATGCTATTTCGATACCAAAAGCGTATCAATCCTCAGCTTTGCTAATTAATGCAGAACCGCGTTCTCGCGAAAGGCGTGGGTTATTATTATTACCCTAAGTAGCATCCAGCTTACTAGCGTTTCGCTCATTCAATTCAACCGAAACGCAGAAGGGTTGTTTATCGTGTGGTACTTCTTGATATAGTAGTCTTTTGTATTTCGAACAAGGTTCATTGCTATTGTATCTCAAGGTACCGTATTGTACACGAATGTAGTAGGTAAATATGGTTGACGTTTGGAATCGATGTAGTTATACGAAGAGTAATTGGAAAAAAGCTGGCATAACAATAAAACACTCGTGTTACTTCTTGATGGGCTTTATTTCAGTTACAATCGTACTAACTTGAATTGTTTCTTTCCGGATAAATTACAATAAATGTGTTTCAACTCAATTAACAAAAACCTCTGGGCGCTATCTTCAGCTTTGTGCTTACAAAATGAGTAACATAATATATACATTGTTATTACCACTAGGTGAAGCCGAATATTATGAATTGTTCACACTTTGAGGAACAAAATGTGTAGAAAATTGCGAAGCACATCAACATGAATTTTGGTTTTATCGCTGAATCAGAAAAATACTTTCCTCTGAGTTGGAAAGTGACACAAAATAACATTAGACGTGAGTAGAAGTATTGAGTTGGCGGCATGATACCGTTCTATATGAATATTCTTCTTTCCCTCTAAACTTTTTTCAGTGTCAGAAACGTGATAGAAATGTTTTATGGATATAGTTGTCGTCAAACATATAAGATAAATAAAAAAAGCCGCAAAAAATTGTCTTATCTTTTCCATCTCTTCCTGGAAAGTGCCACATAATGTTGGGGGCAAGTGGTGCAAGAGTTTGAAATAGCTAGTGCATTATAGGTAACTTCGCCATGGGTAAAGAATTTTTCAATTGCATCAAATTCATTATTGACAGAGGATTAATTAATTCAATTTTTTTTGATAAATGAGTATACTAGAGATCGATACTATGTACATAGATACGAGTAATTCAAAAAGTATATGCAGTATAATGATTCAATTTATCATTCATTAAAAAGCTATTCAACAAAAAAATAGCAAATAAAAAACATTCTTGTACATACAGGGTGTTCATTCAATACTGCATTCTTCACGACTCAACATCTGGATTGTCAGGAATTCAGATATTTTTGTTCAGATAATTTAAAAATAATCTAGAGAAGGGAATGGACCTTTCCAAGAGATATGCGGTAACACTGAAATTAGAAAGTAAATACGCTAATATCACTCGGGATTTTTTATTTATTTTTTCTGACCGCTTGTTTATTTATAATCAGAAGAAAAGTGGTTTCGTGACGTCACATTCATCAAAACTAAACTTGGCAACGTTGTTAAAGTTGTGCACCAAATTCTCATTCAAATATAATGTGTCGTATGACAGTTGTCATTTGATACCAGATGGGTTCTTTCGTCTGTTTCACGGTGCGATCAATAAGAATAGTTTGTCTCTGTCTAACTCATTTACCTACCCATTTGATACAAGTGAAGCAGTTCCATCAGATCTAAACTTCAGCGAACACTACCTTGATTTATTTTTTGAGGTTAATGCGGTTTTTCTAAGTTTTGAGAGCTTTTGTTGTTTGTGTTCTAAAATTTGTTATTAATTCCAGTATCTCCAGTACCTGTATCCCTGCAATAACTGAACATGTCGAAAAGGTGCTTTGTACCTCGGTAAATTATCCGAACTTCCCTTCACGAAGCCTTGTTCCATATTTTTAATACACAATTACACAAATAAATTCACACCAAATCGTTTATGATAACACGTCACTACACTATTATCGAATTTATCAGTTGAATGTTGATTGTTGAATGCAAATAAAATAAACATTAACCTCACATCTCCATATAACTTTTGACAGTTGAGAACTGTCATTACGATTTGCTGTGTTGTCAATGCTCGTTCTTCATCAAAAGGATGGTCTGTTCAGAAAATTTGAAAGTTACAAATACATTAAAAAATAGCTAATATATGGATGTTTATCTATGAGTTGATCAAGTGACAATGTATTGATTATTTCTCAAAGGCTTATATCATGCTAGAAGTTATATTTTTAAGGAGAACTGTATTGCCTGATTTGGAACGTGGATTATGGTGGGAGATATTTCCGATGAACGTGACGTCAGCGGCACACTTTCAAATGTGATATTTTTTTTAAATGAAAGAAGAATAATGGAACTTTTTGTTAAATGGACTTTTCAGACTAACAACTATCAATTTAAACGAGTTTTGTAATTTATTTTTCGTAAATGTAAAGGTCCATTCTCAAATAAGTGCATATACCAACATGGTCTTCCATGAAAATAATTTCAACTCTCCAATTGATCGCTCTGTGATTCATTTATATGAACTCTCTGTAATTCTATGTTTTCAGATCGAATATTGCGTTGCCACGCTATCATTATTAACAGAAATTTTATTGCGAAAAATCACTTGTCAATGATCAATTGTGCTAAAATTCCAAAATTATATTTATCATATGGGTGTCTTGAACGGACTTTTCATCCGACACAATTATATTAAATTTTGGTGCCAAATATAGTTTTCTCGATTTTTATCGGTGATTTCTATCAAGTTTTAGTGCAATCATATTTATTTCTTACATAAAATTTAATGTACTTTCATATCCTAAAATCAAATTCGGGAATATAATCAATATTGGACACTGGCATTCTGTTTCGTACAATTATATTTTTATTCATCTGCTCTTGGGTATTTTGTGAATCCCTAAAATATTCTGAATAGCTGGGTGGGTGAAAATCATACATTCTAACTCCCACCCATCCGGTTATATCTCACTTCCACTGGATGTAATGGATCGCCTTCGTTGGATATCTTGAATAGTATGTGATTGGTGATCCTTCAGTAATTCAAGTAAATTCAATATTAATTTTCAACTTTAACGCCCTGCATCTCAAAAACGAATTGTTGTCTTTTACATGTTCACCTATAGCCATTATTTTCCTTGCAATGTGAGAAATTAATGAACGGACCGGTCCACCTTAGGAATCATCCTGTATGAGCAAATATTGTGCTAGTCCTCACATTTCCTCCAAAAAAAATATCAATCACAAAATATATATTTCTGCCAAAAATACATAGTACCACACCATACACACCTTATATGGTAATCACATGAGAAAATTGGCTAAATTCAGTGTGAGTCAATATCAATACTTACATAATTTCAGGAAATTACCAGGAAATTAATTCCTATTTTGTCAATAACCAAACAGTTTTTCAGACTCAAATCGCACTAAATCAATATATAAAATTATTGACATCTCTACCTTTATTCAAATTATTCCACCTATCGCCCCCACGTAACACTTGGCGCGGAAGATGTAAAGGCCCGCACAGCAATTAGGTATGTTTTTTCCATGCAGGGTCGGGCGTAGTTATAATAGAAATCACAGCTGTTTGCGGTACGCGCAGCTATTAGCAAATTAGACTGGGCAGTTGTTTACCTAATCTAAGGATACTAATAATTATAAAAACGGATTATTCTGAATACAAAAGTTACAGTGCTCTTGTTAAATTAACATGAATAATCTGCACGCGTCACAATATTTAGTGGCATATGTACTAGTCCGACCCTGGTTGGCGGCATGGGAGTCAATTTCATGCTAATCGACCATTTTTTGCGGCTTTTTTTATTTATCTTATATGTTTGACGACAACTATAACTGAAACCTCTCCAATTCAGTCTCTCTGGAGTTTCAGAAACGTCCCAGAATGTTGGTAAGTGTCCTACCTCGGTGAAGTATCATGAAACGTTTCAACAAAACTGTTCCGGGCACGTTTCAACAAAATCATTCTGGCCACGTTTCAACAAAACCGTCCTCGGAACACATTTCAACAAAACTGTCCTTTTACTGTAATCTAGACAAATATCAAAATAAAATACAGCATGAATCTCTAACATTTATTAAATATTTCAAAATGATGTATTGTAATAACAAACAAAACAAAAAAATATTTGAAAATATATTCGCTGAATATATGGTTCTACTCAGTGATTTCTAATTTCCGTTGCTCTCTCATGTATCAAACTAGCTTGCTATGAGAAATTGTATTCCTGAAGTCCATATTGCTTTCTTGATGCCCCAGAAACATATAAGTAATTTCAGTTAATATAGAATGAATGACATGTCAATTTCATTATTGTTATATTCAAAATTATATTGGAATTTAGCGAATTGAAAAACATAAAATTTATATTTTGTGGAAATAGTGGTGTGAGAAGCCCAATCTTATCAAACCATATTCTCTCCATAAAAAAAACTTTTTCTTTAAAAAATCTTGGTGGGCCACCTTCTGCAAAGAAACATGATTTTCAACAAGATTTGAATGCCGTTTTTTTATTCGGAGGCTATACAATATGTTAGGGGATAATGAATCTCGAAATTAGTTTCAAAGTCCACATTTTTTCTGATTCTGAAATAACTTCACAATAGTCCAGGGTATTTTCAGATTTATTAAATATTTTGGTTTTGGTTACCAATTAACTTGTATGTCAATAAACATTAGTAAACATCTGATGACCACCACAACAAATTGACGAATAAAATAATTAAAATGAAAATAGCCAAACATAAGTAAATCAGAACCAGAATAAAAAACACTGATGGTGGATTTATGCAGCTGTCATATGTCATAAGGTTTAGGTCATAAGGAAGAATATTCATTTATTATTGGTTTAACCGTTTATTCCAACCAATCATTGACGAATATTCTTCCTTATGACCTAAAACTTATGACTGCTGCATAAATCCACTATGAAATTAGAGAGAGCTGACACAAGACGCAGATCAAGAATATCCAAAATATCTGATGGCTGAGGAATTGAAAGAAGCCGAAAAGTATTGCTTGAAGATATCACAAGCTGAAAGTTTACCCGAAGAGATGGAACAATTGAAGAAAGGGAAGACTGTGAAAACAAAAGCCGGTTGAGAAAACTTTGCCCTGCATTAAACGAAGATGGCACACTCGTAGAAGTAGCTCATCACTTGACAACCCTGAAAGCATCCAGCGATAATGGAACCAACCTGAGACGAGCCGCTGAAGAATTACGCAAGGCTTACAAAGATCTTAGCGAAAACAAGATCGTAGATGAATGCACTTCCAAAGGTATCAATTTTCGGTTCATTCCCCCAGCACTTCCTCATTTGGAGGGAGCTTGGGAAAGACTAATCGTATCAGTCAAGAATGTACTAGGAACAGCAGTACATGGACAGTCCCTAAGAGACGAAACACTTCTGACACTGTTTGCCGAAGCCGAGAACATTATAAATGCTAACCCCCTCACTCACGTATCATTGGATCCGTCTGATACAGAGGCTCTAACCCCTAATCATTTTTTGATCGGAATTGCACACGCAAAAAAATTTGAAAACCATGATTTCCGACAGGAATGGCGAAAATCACAAATGTTGACATACAGTTTCTGGAAAATGTGGGTAAAGGAATATTTACCATCACTTACTCGCAGGACAAAGAGGTAGTCTGGGTGTCGAATGCCTAATAATAGGGCAACCTTGTTTTGAGGTATGAATAGAATGTTTTCACTGTTTTTGAATGCTTACGTCATGTAGATTTTTTATCCGATTGATGCCACTCTGCCAGGCTTGAGCAATTTGAGTAGTTCAACATGGCGTCCAAGGTGGCGCCCAAAAAATTGAAAATTTTGTTTCGAGGCGATATTGTCATAAGGCATATCATTTTATATGTTTGAAAGTGGTAAATCAAGAAACTGTTTTAATTGTTAACTTAAGGATACTGAAGATAAAAAAATCATTTCAAATTGTCACCTAAGTTTAAGATAACATAGCTGTAAAGTTCAAATCATACTGAAATTTTTCTTCAGTCACTTTTATTTATTGATTGAGCTATTTTGGTATTTGGATAAGAGCACGTTTTCCCTTCATGTGAGCATTTACACAAAAGGCTACATGAAATATTATTTGCCCTACAGTTACATGTAGTATAGTTATACAGTGTTGTTCAGATCTGCATGGAAATATCGTCATTGCTAAAATGTGGTCTGGTGCAATTGTAGTATTTTGTGGGATTGAAATGGGAAAAAGCTCGTTATTCGCTTTGTCTCTTTGCCAGCCTTATGAATTTGGATCTGGGCAGAGTAATAATGGACTGTTTGCAGATAACCACAAAACAAAACATTTACGGAAAGCATTCCCTAGTGGGTGGTAATGAAGAAAATGAAGGAGCTCGTAGTTGCGCTTAGCCAAATTTTTTGCCCAAACAGAAAATCTCAACTCTGTCATATCAGTAGCGCCTTTAATTCCATAACAAGAAGCAATAAATGTTAAACATTCCTTTACCCCGTCATGGCTTTTCGTGGCCAAATTTTCGTTACTGTTTACCTGTCTGAAGACACTTTAGAATCTTTTTCTGTACTATCCCATAAAGTGAGGCAACAGAATCACAGCCAAACAGGGCATGGGAAGCTGGAAGACTTGAAATCATGTCCTTGTATTTTGAAACTGATTCCTTGATATCTACTGGCCCCCTTCCTGGTTTTAGCGTTGACATGCAAACTTCATTTTTCATACCTAGTCGATGGTAGTAGTACAACAGTAAAACGAATACGTCAGTGTCGTCGCATATAACATGAAGAGTTTCATTTTTCAGCTATTATCTGTTGAATGATAATCATAATTTCTTGCTCAGTTGGCGTTTGTTAGCATTATTTGACAGCGTTATATTCTGTGTCGGTTCAGTAAGTATAAACTTCCTTCCTATGACTCACTCTTGTTCGTATTTTAACACATCAGTCATTTTTATATAATTTTTTTTTATGTTTTGGTACTTAAGAGAAGGAATATCCTGTCATGTTCTCAAAGAACATCGTGAGAGCCGAGGAATTTTTGCAGACTCAGGGAACACCTCCTGATGCAGTGAGTTCCAAACCTCTGCCATTCAATGAAAAAACGAACCCTTGGAAAGAGATGTTCGGCATGTCTCCAAAGTATCGAAAAATGGATGTGAAGACTGACCTTGACGGGTCAGTTTCGATGAGACCTCTAAAGGTGGAACGATTACTGATATTTCAGTAAAATATCTGTAAATCAGAGACAGATCGCCAACATTTCTTCGATGTTACAGAGCATTGAGTGAGCTTGTAAGCTATGCATCACCGACGAGACGAATGGCTCTTTTTTGGACATAATCTAAAAGTTTCAGTGTGTGTTTAAGGGCTGCAGTTTAGGAAACATTATTGCAGCCTTAGTTTTGCAATAATATTTTTCACATTGACTGTAGGAAAAATTGGACCTTTTATTCGTACTCCTCAATCTAAAAATATATACATGATAATATACCACAAGTTAATATCGCTTCAGAATAAAATTTTCAATATTTCGGACTCCATCTTGGACGCCATCTTGAATTACTCAAAATGCTCAACTCTGGAAGAGTGGCATCAATCGGTTCTGAAATTGACATAAAATAAGCTATCAAAAACAGTGAAAACAATTTATTCATACCTCGAAACAAGCTTTTCAAGATGGCACCCAGACTATGGGTTGATAATCAAAAATCATTAAAAATTGATGAAATTGTTGTTATTATTGACGATAACTCACCCAGAAACACCTGGAAAATGGGAAGAGTTGTCGCAGTTTTTTCAGGCAAAGATGGAAGAATCCGTGTAGGTCAAGACAGTGACAAACAACATCTACCGTCGTCCTGTTACAACACTTTGCAAGTTGGAAGTCACAGAAGAAAAGTAGAGGTGAAGAATAGTTCTTCACGGACGGGAGAATGTTGGAGTTTTTATATTTTATATTTGTTGATTTTACATCCTGTATAAATAATTTAAGATCGTGGTTACGAATGACAAAAAAAAGTTGTTATTGATTTTTGATACTTGTCAAAGATTTTGAAAAGTGAAAACATCGAAGAAGTACATAGTTTTATTGAGAGAAAGCGAAACAACTTGTATTATTCTAAATGTCCTTGGGTCCTCAGAGAAGGCTTTCTGTACAAGGAAGAATAGTTCCCAGTTTGAATCACAATGTACACTGGATTAATCTTCTTTCAATACTATTCAGTCGATTAGTCGAATTTAATGGAAAGGTACCTACACTTGGTTTCGACAACAAACAGGCAAATAGGCGATACCTATATGGAGATCTTGACGACAGGAGACTTTGACGTCACTTGTATTCGTCTAATGAAAAACCGGTAATATTTCGCGCGAATTTAGCTAGTAGTCGAAATCTACTTCAATCTTTTTTTTTTATCAAACACAATCGAAAAAAACATTGAAAAGTCCTTTTTTGCCACGCGGTATTCTCAGAATCAAAGGAAGACTTGAACAATCTGAAGACCTGAATTTTTTTCAAAAACATCCTGCAATTCTAGATCCAAAACAACGCTTCACGAAACTGTTGATTGAAAATTATCATGCTAGATTTGGACATCAGGGTCAAGAACTCAATATGAACGAGATTCGCCAACAATTTTGGATTATGAAATTAAGAAACGCCGGTCGAAAATGTAGAAATGAATGCTTCTTCTGTAAAAAAAGGAATTCCCAACCACTTATTCCGGAAATGGGAAGCTTCCAGAAAGTCGACTCCAGAGCTTTGTGAGACCATTTACTGTGAGCGGAATAGATTATTTTGGACCTATATGGGTAACAATTGGCAGACGTCATGAAAAACGCTATATCGTTTTGTTTACTTGCATGAGTGTGAGAGCCATCCATTTAGAAATAGCAAATTCACTCAATACCGACTCTGCTATCTGGCGATAAGAAGATTTGTAAGTCGTCGAGGATGTCCCAGGGAGATACATTCCGATAACGGAACAAATTTGCACTCTGCTGATCGTGAATTGAGGAAAGCCGCCCAGGACCTAGATTCAGAGAAAATTTTTGAATTTCTGTCCCTCAAAGGCATAGAGTGGAGATTCATTCCACCAGCCTCCCCGCACATGGGAGGGAGTTGGGAGAGGTTGGTAAAATCCGTAAAAAATGTTTTGAAAGTGACTTTGAGAGAAAGACATCCGAGAGAAGAAGTATTGAAAACACTAATAGCTGAAGCAGAAAATATGGTAAATAGTAGACCACACTCGTACGTATCCAGCGATTCTACAGATCCTGAAAGTCTCACACCCAATCATTTCTTACTGAACTGTTCCAATGGAGCTGCACCACCTACAGGAAAGTTCGAAGAATCCGAAGTGAACTTGAGGAATCAACGGAGGGCGTCACAGGAGTTAGCAGACATTTTTTGGTAACGATGGAAAGAAGAAAATTTACTCAACCTGAACAGACAAACGAAATGGTATGCTGATAGAGACTGTATCTCAGTGAACGACATTGTACTTGTTATGGATGACACACTTCAAAGGAACATATGGCCTCTTGGGAAGATACAAAAGGTATACATGGGGAAAGATGAAAAATGTCGTGTTGTTGAGGTGAAGACAAAATCAGGAATTTATAAACGTCCAGTCGCCAAAATTTGTAAGTTACTCAGCAGCAACGGAACCTGAAAAAAAAGAAGAAGAAGAGTCTTGTTGTGATGTCATCACGAGGGGGAGAATGTTCTTGTTATTTTTATTATACTCACTGTGTATGAATGATTTACTTTTGTTATTTTTATTGACTAAAAAATTGAATTTTGACAAAACTTTGTATTTTGAAGTTGAATAAAAAAAGTTTTAAAGGTCATTTTTCTCAGTTTATTCGACTTTAAACTAGAGAAAACAATTCCATTAGGACTGACGTGTCCGTACACCCAGTTTACTTGTAAATCTTTGGAAAAAAATAAAAATTACTCGTGTAATGTCCTATTGCAACAATTTGTCAATGCAACTATCGTAAAATAGTATATTCTGTAACAAGGTTAGGATGAAAATTCGATGCGAGTGGAAAGTTTCGAGCGCGAGCCGAAGGCGAGCGTGAGGAACCACGAGCATCACGAATTTTCGTTCTAACCGAGTAGCAGACTATATTCTCTCCACGATCAAAGATAGGAAACGTGACAGGAATAATTTTGACACTTACTCAAATTTTGCCACTACGATGACAATCAACTGCGTCAAGACTAATGTTATTATTGCTAACCAGTGTGAGAATATTATTCTATCACAAGAGAGAGGATGTAAATACATTTAAATTGCATGGGGGCAGAGGTGTTGCAGAATATTTCTTCAATCTCAAGAGAGAAAATTCCAGCATTCTGTAATCAAATTTGATTTCAGAATTGGCAAATTCTGTGATGATCGTGGAGAATAGTATACTGTAACAAGGTTAGAATGAAAATTCGATGCGAGTGGAAAGTTCCGAGCGCGAGACGAAGGCGAGCGTGAGTAACCACGAGCATCACGAATTTTCATTCTAACCGAGTAGCAGACTATACTTTCTCCACGATCAAAGATAGGAAACGTGACAGTAATAATTTTGACACTTACTCAAATTTTGCCACTACGATGACAATCAACTGCGTCAAGGCTAATGTTATTATTGCTAACCAGTGTGAGAATATTATTCTATCACAAGAGAGAGGATGTAAATACATTTAAATTGCATGGGGGCAGAGGTGTTGCAGAATATTTCTTCAATCTCAAGAGAGAGAATTCCAGCATTCTGTAATCAAATTTGATTTCAGAATTGGCAAATTCTGTGATGATCGTGAAGAAAAAACTGTATCATACATTGTCGTAAAGAGCTTTTTTGTACTCGCGTGTTTGTTGAACTCGGCTGCGCATCATTCAACCAACTTCACGCTCATACAAAAAAGACCTACTTTACGAACTTGTATTTTAAATAACTATCAAAACATTTTTACATGGGAGCTTTTTTCAAACGTTTCATTTTGGTTTTGGTGATTAAACGTTTTTGCAACTAAAAAATATTGTAAAAACCTGAAAGAAACGTCTGAATAAAATTTTAGCCAATTCGACCGAGAGCCGCAATTTCCCGTATGTTTCCGTGCGGGTTTTTTGGGGTACTCATTAATTTTCCCGGTAGCATCCTACAAATAGCAGAAGCCCACCCAAACCTACAACAAATGGGATTGCGCAGACGAAGGGAATCAAGAAACGACGAACAACAAAAAACCACCGAACGCTGGATGACGACGTGAAAGCCATAATCGTCGAGGATAATGGAATCACGAATGTTTACCTGTCGAAAAACGCAGGAATTATAGAAGAAGCTCCCGGCGGGACATCATTTATCTATCTTGTTTACAATTGTTGCGATCAATTAGGGTGCGAAAGAAAATTGATGGCGTGGAGCAACGAGCTGAGAAAAGTCTTACAAATTTCGCAGCTGTCGTGCTGAAACTCTCGAGCACAAAACATGTGTACACGCGGCGTCACTTGACTTCCTTCTCGCTCGAACTCATCATTCGCACAAAAGGTTAACCGCAAATCCTCTGGTGAATAGGATGGGATCCAGTGGCGGGTTGAAAGGTAAGGCTCATTATTAGATTATGTATTAACTGAATAGGCAGTTTGAACAGAACTTTACTTTAAAAATGAATATTTAGAACTTGACATATATTTTCAAATATATACAATTGAATAACACACTCAAAAAACATCAACGTTCTCAGGGAAACCATGGTTAGCCAGGATGTTATATGATTCGACGTACATTTCCAACGCCCCCACTCGACGAATCATTCCTCAAACATACACAAAGAACTTCTGAACTCTTCAAAATTTTCTTTAGGCAAAGCCTCCGTCAAACCATCAGCAATCATATTCTGACAATATTCAAACTTCATTACATTCGTCACCAAATGTCGTAAATTATGGTATTTGACATCTATACAGTGCGGCTTTTTTTAGTTAACAGGGGGGGGTGTTAACTTTTGAACGGTTCGACGTACAAACATGAAAAAAAAAATCGTTTGGAGGATTTCACTAATACTACTATTTGAAATAAAAAATATGGTGATTGCTCCACAGGGGGCGCAGGGGGACACATCAACTCAAAAATTTTAAATGGCATGGGGGTCGAGTGTCACATCGTTGAAAAGAAAATTCAATTCTCTTTACAACCATCTAAATATTTTTGAATTTAGTTGAGGAATTTTTTCCCAATTTCGATTTTTATGCCATCTGTAGTGTAATTGCAATATTTCTTCTCTCAAGAAAGTAGTATCGATAATACCCTTCGCAATGTTTTTGGTTTCATTATTCCACAACAAACCGTTCAAATTTATCAAGCTATGACTAGTTTTCAGATCCGCATTTATATTTGATATTTCGAATTTGAATTGCAAAAAAAATATTAACAAAATTCAAAAAAAATCAGATGGTTGTAAAGAGAATTGAATTCTCTTTTCAACGATGTGACACTCGGCCCTCCATGCCATTTAAAAATTTTGAATTGATGTGCCACCCCGCGCCCCCTGTCAAGCAATCAATCACCATATTTTTTGTTTCAAAAAGTAGTATCGGTGAAACCCTCCAAACTGTTTTTTATTCATGTTTGTACGTCGAACCGTTCAAAAGTTAACAGGGGGGGGGGGACTAAAAAAAGCCGCACTGTATGTTTGCTTCTACAACTGATCTTTTCGGTTGTAGCTAATTTAATACAACCTTGATTATCTTCGTAGAGACAAAAGTTGCATCATTACACTCTAGACCAAAATCTCGCATGAGCAGCAGCAATATATTCGGCTTCAGTCGATGATAAAGAAACGGATGTTTGTTTCTTGCCACACCAGTAAACAGGATTTGTTCCAAGGAACAACACAAAACCGCTCACTGACTTTCGATCTGACATATCTCCTGCCCAGTCCGAGTCCACGTAACCATTCAAAATAATATTCACAACGGATCTTATTTTTAATTTGAAATAACTCGTTCCTTTTGACAGTATTCCAATCAACCTGACGTGGATTGCTTACTTTTCTTGTCAAACAACCAACTCCAGTAGCTATATCCGGGCGTGATATAGTGGATAAATAGAGAAGAACCCCCACTGCCTTCCTATACTTTTCATTATTGGGAAGATATTCATCATTCTCTTTCGACTTCGGGTAATCAGTATTCATTGGGATGGAAACAGGTACAGCGTCCTCTAAACAGAATTCTTGAACTAGTTGATCAATATTTTTCTCTTGATCAAGTAGAAAACTTCCATCTTCAGTCCGTTGAAATCGTATTCCCAGGAAATAAGTTATATCTCCCAAATCTACGATATCGAAACATCTGTTCAAGTCGTCTCCAAGTTTCTTTCACGGATTTCGGAAAAACTTGCGAATATGGACATTTCTCCGATTTTGACGAAATTTTCACAGATGCCTTAAAATAGCGAATAATTAATACCGAGATAATTTTTTTTTATGCGGAAATCATGTTTTTTTGGTTTTTTCGATAAATTGTGTGGCAGTACATACCCTACAAATATATAAATTATAACCAGTTTAAATTGAACCAACTGACTGCTTCTGTGCTGTTTATTCAGTTCCAACAAATGCCAATAACTTTAAAATGGTCATTCCAAGCCATACAAGAAACCATTCATATAGGCAACGGTTTTAAATTATCGGGGGAGGCTGTAACGAGTCACCATGTACCTCTGTATGTATGGGTGATGCTGTCAGAGGTCACCTAGCGATGATCAATTAATAATAACAAGATACTTTAGCTGACACTGTTATTGTCAAAGTTTATTGAAAATCATGTTTTGCTATTAATTAAATATTCAATTACACTCAACTACAGTGCTTGTTGTTTTCACTGTGCGAGTGCTGCAAATACAATTGTTGATGTCACAAAAGTCTGGGTTATGTTTTCCGGTCAGTCTACGTATAGAAACTCAATAAACCCCCTACAGTTTCAATTCATCTGAAATTGAAATTCATAACAGAAATATTGATGCAAGTGTCAAATGTCAAACAAGCTAAGAGACTAAAAAGAGAACAAAGCGACGTTGCTAGTTTTCTTTTATTTCCTGCATACCAGGATCAGTTTGCATGTGATTCTTTTTTGGAAATATGTTGAAAATATCTGGAAAATTGTTGAATTTTGGGCTGTATTTTGTGTTGCTGAAATGAAGGAGGAATCTTGAGCGGTTGGCGTGAGATCGTATGTGGAAACATCAGTTATTATTTTCTTTGCACTCAGATCTAATCTTTTGAATTGAAAGAAGGTGGTGTTGAGGAAAGTTACTCACAATTTTTAGCGTTTAAAACGTTACTGCGCTTCATCGTCATTATATATGCTTGCTTCGCTCGCCCCTATTACGTCCCGACCTTACTGTAGACAGATCTTAACTTCTAACGTAAAAGAAGGAAAAACAATGTAACCTTACTTTGGCACTTTTGTTACAGACGTTGATTTCAATCCGTTCACTCTTTAGCTTTGAAACCGTTTAAATAGTTGCTCGCTGCGCTCGCCGTCATTATGCTCGCTTCGTTCGCCCCTATTCGCTTGCCCCTATTACGCTCTGACAACTGCACACAAATTCAATTTTCTAACGTTAAAGAAGGGAAAACCACCTAACCTACCTTTGACACTTTTCTTACAGAAGTATCTTACGATCCGAACACTTTTTAGCGTTGAAAACGTAAATAAAAATACAGTTGCTCGCTTCGCTCGCCCCTATTCCACCTCGATAACTGCTCACAGATTCAATCTTACAACGCAAAAGAAGGAAAAATCACTTAACCTAAATTTTAACCATATCCTTGGAAATATTCGCAAGTTTTTTTGCGATTCGACTCATGCGGCGAAAAAATAACTGTTATGTAGTAATATCTAACTCCACATACTGAAAAATTACATGTTATCATTCATCATTCAGCGCAATTTTTTGCCGTGTAAAGGCTATTCCACATAAAGGCAGTAGCAGTGGCACTAGCGGCATTGACTCTGCCCCTTTTGACGCTGTTATCTGAATGAATGACATTGGAATAAACATTTTCAACCAATTGTTTGTTAAAAGCAGTTGAAAGAAATCATAATATCCATCTCAATTTCAAGATATTTTCAAAGTTAGAAATGCGACACTGCTAGATGAATCACACTTTCAGCAGCGTGACCTTGAATTTTCAGCTTCGTCAAAACATGTTTGCCATTGGTTATCTTATCAATAGAGGGGGGTGACGCCACCGCTACTGCCATTATGTGAAGCAGCCTTAAGTCGAATCGGAAGAAAATTGCAAAAATTCGAAAGGAAATCCTTTAGGAGGTGGACGCACGCTAAGGAAGTCAAAGTTGGCAACGTTGCATTTGCATGTGGTCCGATCATGTTCATGAGAGCTGTCATTGAATTTATCAAATATTTTTGAAAATCGAGTTAAAAATTTGAACTCCGTGATTTCTTGAGCTTCATTCAGTCAATTAATCTCCTTTATACTTCTGAGAGTTGATGTTTATAGTTATTGACCAGTTATTTGGATTGGAAATTACGTGAATTGTCTTGGACTGGGGAGTATTTGTGAAGTGACCACTATGAAGGATTTTCGCCAAAAAAAGGTTCTCACAGACATTTCCGCGGAAAAATTTCGGTAAAGGTAAAGTTATCGGGCTCATTCTCCAAAAAAAAAAAAGTGAAACTTACGTAGTTTTGTCATTGTACATTTTCAGACACGAATTTTGCAGTCAAAATTTGCACAAAATGCCTCCTTATTTTTGTTGACACTGTCATTAAACACTAATTTATCCATATTTCACAAATACAAACACCAAAAACTAAAATTATACTCAAAAACTTGACCTTCTTTTACTAGCGATTCTAACCCAACTTTTGTTTGGTTTTTAGTAATTTTCATGATTGCAGTAGGTTGGTTACCTGAGATTTGCGCCGCCAACTATTCAAATTCAAATATGAGCAATAACTTCCCCTTCATTGTTATGTTCAATTGTTTAATTTGCGCCATGACGGCGCAGATTCAGTGATACCAACTTCTTATGAGCATGTAAATAACTAACAAATAGGTTAGAATCACTAGTAAAAGAAGTTCAATTTTTTGTATGAAAAAATTAGTTTTTGTGTTTAAAAACGTGAAATATGGATGGATTAGTGTTTAATGATAGCGTCAACAAAAAGAAGGAGGCATTTTGTGCCAATTTTGACTGCAAAATTCGTGTCTGAAAATCTACAATTTTCGACTTTAAAATGGCTATAACTAAATTAATGGAGACCCCCACAAAATTCGTGTTCAGGAGACAAAACTACGTAAGTTTCACTTTTTTTTTGAGAATGAGCCCGATAACTTTACCTTTACCAAAATTTCGATTGGTAAAGTAATTTTATCATGTTTTACACAATTTGTGCAAGTTTCATGAAAATCGGGTTCATGTCCACATTCGCAAGTTTTACCCGGATTTCTTTCTGTGACAAATAATAAAATCATCAACATATATCAGCAGATAGATGAAATCCCCATCTTCAATTTTTTACTGATCGTTTTGGCTTTGTGTGAATCCAAAATTCTGGAGAACCTCTGTTAATGCGATGTTCTATGTTCTATGCTCTTGAAGCTTGTTTCAAGCCATAAACAGATTTATGCAGCCTGTAAACCATATGAGGTCTATCATGATCCACGAAGCCTTCTTTCAATTTTCCGTTCAAGAAAGCGGTTTTCACGTCGTAATGCAACCACCCTGGCCTTATATTTCGTTACATTACTTTCTGCATCAGTTTTGATTTTGAAAACCCATTTAGAATTAACATACTTCTTATTCTCTGGAAGATTTGTCAGAGACCATACTTCCTTTTCTCGTAATGATTCTAATTCATTTTCCATCGCCTTTATCCATTTTTGTTTTTCGATTTCTGGAAATTTCATCAAGTCACTCCACGATTCTGGTTCTTTGGAATACTTTGACGTTGCAGTATAGGAAAATTTCTCTGCTGGTACCCCGTCATTAAGTCTAGCCGATCTTCTTACAGCTTGGATATCATTCAACGAAGGATTGTCTTCCATTTATTTCAACGAAGGACTGTCTTCCATTTCACATTCAATACTGTAGATATTTTACTTCCAACTCTGGTATTTTCACATTTACTTCAACATTCTCTTCCACTAAATTACTTTCAGTTTGTTTGGTTCTATAGCTTGAATGTTGATTTTCAATAAACTTCACAGTTCTGCTGATTGTTATTTTATTAGTAGAAGGATTCAAAACTCTGTAACATTCACGATTTTCTGTGTACCCTACTAAAACTCCGTTTTAGCTGTATCATCTAATTTACTTCTCTTCTCTTTCGGAATGTAGGTATATACAGTACATCCAAAGCTTCTCAAGTGATCTAATTTTGGCTTTTCTCCTTCCCAAATCTCATAAGGCGTCGTGCATATAGCTTTACTTGGAAGTCGATTTTGTAAATAATTAGCTGTGCTTATTGCTTCACCCCAATAAGTGTTCGGAAGTTCAGCATCAATGGTGTTTCAGTTTTCATGGGACCACATACGTCGGAATGAATGAGATCAAGACATTTATTTGATTGCTTCCGACAATGTTTTGAAAATGGTTTCTTGGTCATTTTTTCTTTTACACAACTGACACATTCCAAGTATTCTTGACAAGTACTCAGTTTTATTCCATCTACTCAGATGTATAAAAACCCTGGTGTGTCGAGTGATTCGATTTTGTTTTGATTTTTCAAAAGACAAATAAACAAAATGAAATAGTGGTCTGCTTCTTCAGTCGGTCCCAGAGATAGCGCCTTTATAGAATTTTAGTCATGTCAATATTCCAGGGATATGGCGATAGACGACTGTTGTCAACTTTATGGAATTTCAACAAACTTCAAATACTGTTCAAAAATTAATAGTTGTGATGGAATCTAAATTTCATAGTGCAATTTCCCTGTATTATTAATGTGTTTGTCCATTTTGCTGTATATTTTCTAAGAAATTCATCATCCATTCAATGATGATTCAATTTATCTGATTGACTCGGCCGTTACTTGATGAAGATCCATAGTAATTGTATAAAATACACAGAAAACGATTCGATCTCCACAAACTTTATTCAATCAGACAATGAAGAAGCTGCTGTGCTGGCGAAACATTGAATAAAATTTGTGAATATCTAATCGTTTGCTGTGTAGTCTGTACAATAATAATTTGATCATGTTCCGTTTTTGTATCATTTGTGGGCAATCCAGAGAGACGAACAAAATAATTTATCTATATCCAGTACCGAACCACCATATTATGAAGATTATCACATAGTATCTTGTATTATTAGAAAACATTTTAATGAAAATAATGGCACGAATATATCTCACGGAATCCCGTCATTCCTGATTATATTAGCACAAGATTGACAGGTTCTAATGGTGAATTTTCATGAAGCTCAATTTCGCTACTTCCAAATGAAATGCGTGGTTATTATTGTAGTTTTTTTTTCTTTGGTGTTTTGGCATCGACTGCTATGGTCATTATGTTCTTTATAGGCCTTGTTACTAACTCCATACACCACTTTAGGAGCAGCACTGTTAATTGGAACGCAACAGTGAATCGTGCAGGACTCACCCTAGTCAAGCCACGAGATTTTAATAATTTAATCTGTTAAATTAAATTTAAAAATCCCAGCACAACCAGGGTTCGAACTCCGGACCTTTCGACTCAGAGTCGGACGCTCTAACCACTGCGCCACGCCCCGATTGCATTTCAGTAAAAAATTATAAAAATAAGTCAAAAATGTAACAAATAAAACTGATTGGTGATAGTGATTCAGTAAATTTCAATAATTAGGTTTCTTTATTCAGTTCATCCGCCGACAATACTTGAAAACTTATAAATTGTAAATTTACCCTAACAGGAAAACCGACCGTGGCGGTACACGCAAATGCGGAATATTTGGGAAACAGGTCACGATTTCATTTGTTTTCTCTTAATCAAGCTGGCGAATTGTCTCCCGTTTTATCCCACACTTTTACAGGAATGAGTCGACACACCATGGTTTTTAGACATCTTACCATCTACTAACCCCATTTCAACAAGTTTCTTGATGTCTTCTGGATTTCTATGCCAAACATGGATGCAATCAATATGTTTTTCGACGGAGATATTGACCCTTGGCGTTTCTAACACTAACTAATATAGCCCGTTTTCAATTCTGCCCACTGCAATGATATTAATTCCACATTTCCTTGAACACATATCATTTTCGAAACTGACATTGAAACATTTTTCTGTCAGACGTTTAACAGATAGTAAACTGGAATGCAAATCGGGAACATATAATACATCTTTTATACGGACTGTCTCAGTTCTTCCTGATACTTTACAATGCAGGATTCCTTCACCTTTACTGGCACAAATCATTTGCTTTCCATTGGCAACTGTAACTGTATCGCAATAATGTTCCAAATTGACGAAAAAATAGGCATTCGAAGTCATAAGCACCAAAATCTATGAACCAATTCGTATTTTCGTCACTTTGATCTCTGTAGTTTCCACTGAAGCAATATTCTTCAGTATTGTTTTCAACTGTTGTTTTAGCCATATTTCCGTGACTTGGAATTTTACTATAATTTCTTGCTTGCTTCCTTTCACTTTTCTTGAAGAAATAACAATCTTTCTTCGCATGGCCCAATTTCTTACAGAAGAAACAATCTAAATTAGGAATATATTTTCTGTTTTGACTGCTAAAAGTTCTTAGAGCAGTCTGATCTGACTCAGAATCTCCAGTTCTTCTGTTATATTCGTCAATTAATTTGCCTTTGACGTATTCGAGAGTTAATTCATCATCGGGACTAGAGTCCTCCAAGAAGTAAAGCAGCTACGTGAAAATCCTTTATACTAATTTATACCAATTCCTCTTAGCAATTCCACCATTTCGAGAGTATTCCTGATGTATTCGGACATCGATTGACCAGATTCCAGTTTGGTGTGATACAGTTTACGAAGAAGATATAACTTGTTACTCAGATTGGCTCTTTCGTGGACTTTCTGTAGATTATCTCACATCTCTCTCGCAGACTTGGCATTACATATATGGATGATCTGGTTATTTTCCACTGAAAGCGAAATTGTACTTTGAGCTTTCATGTTCAAATCGTTCCATTTTACTTTATCTGCAGCAGAATCAGGTTCTGTTTCAGTAATGACTTTCCAGGATCCTTCTCTTATCAACATCATCTTCATCTTGAATTTCCAGGGTTGATAAATACTGTTATTCAACTTGGAAAAACCAAATTTTGTGTCCAAAGACTCCATATTTGTTTTACAACTGCTCCAACACTCAAATAGAGCACTACCTTATTCAAGCATGATCTGGGCCCATAACCTATTAGATTATGTATTGAATGAATAGGCAGTTTGAACAGAACTTTTACTTTTAAAATGAATATTCAGAACTTGACATATATTTTCAAATATATACAATTGAATAACACACTCAAAAAACATCAACGTTCTCAGGGAAACCATGGTCAGCCAGGATGTTATATGATTCAACGTATATTTCCAACACTCATCGTCTGCCCTATTCAAGACTTATGAGGTAATATTACTTCGGTATTTTGCTTTCCCAAGTATGCCAGTACCTTCTTTGTATATTTATTCAAGTCTATTGGAGATTCACAAGAAGCTCCTTCGTATCATGAGCAATCCAGTTTACATAAACATAATTACGTGTATTATATGACAGCAACCTTAATAGACCTCAACGTTTCAAACTGACCAAATCACAAAAAAGTTACTATGATTTCAGATTATACAGGGTGTTTCCAAATTCAATACAAATATTTCAAGGGCATATTCCTGGGGTCAAAAAAGACTTTTTTCCCATAAATGTGTGTCCTAAAATTCACCCCCTCCAAGCTAGACATTGTAAGTTGCTAGAAAAAAAATTTTGGATTGTGGCTACAATTATGCATCAAATGTTCAGAAATTTTACAGGCCCTTCGTTTTTTGGACGCTCTTGCTGCAAAAATAAGGTACCTCTCATTTAAGGGGGTGAATGAGGGATGTCTACAGTTTTTATGGCCCAAAAAATTCAAATTCAAATACCTATCACAATTGAGTTGGCCATGAAACAACCTGAAGTTTTGGCCTCTTGCATTTTTAATCAGCTCTTGATTTATCATTGTATTATCATCGAAATACCTCAAAATTTCAGCTCAGTTGGATGCCAACAAATGCTTACATACGAAAAGTCGCAGAATAAGAATTCAATGAATATTTCAATAGAGCAGCCACACAGCTGCTAAATGGGAAAAACCAAAGCCAAACCTATAACACCAAGACTGCCAAGAAAATCCCATACTCAATTTATTTCAAACCGATTACCAAATATGACATAAAAAATAGTCACCACTAACTTTCTCAAAAAATTGTCACACTGTCTTACTCAACCTCTGACATATTTAATTGAGTCCATTAACAGAAAGGTATTTTCCCAGAATGTTTAAAAACTTCAAGAATAAAACCGATCTATAAAGGAGGTGAACTAGAGACCATTGGAAACTTCAGATTAATATCTCACTTTGCAAAAGTTTTTAAAAAAATCCAAAACCGAATTTTTCAATGAGAATAAAATATTTAACGATAATCAGTTTGGTTTCGGAAAACAAAAATGCACTGAAACTGCAATCATAACATTTTTGAAAACCTGTAAGAATAAAAAAATATTGGGTTTTTTTCTGGACCTCATCAAATCATTCGACTTGGTCGACCATGGAATCCTCCTAAACAAATTGGAAAAATATGGAATTCCGGGGATACCCCTTCAGTGGATTGAAAGTTACCTGCAAAAAAGAATCACTATGTTGAAGCAAACGGAAAAGAATTCAAAAAACTATATACCTCAACAGAGTACCTCAGGACCTCTATTCTATGTAGCATATGTAAATCCCCTCCAAAGTGATAATTGTGTGATGCATGAAGTTGGTACTACACTTCTTTAAAATAGTCGCAACATTGAAACCTCACACAAGAAGCTACAAAAATACATGATACATCTGCAAAATTGGTTTGAGGAGAATAACCTGATACTGAACGAACAGAAAGCATCTCTTATCAGATTCCACAAAGCTGGTAGCAAAGATGATCGATCCTTATTAGTGAAGTAAAACACTCAGAGCGTCAAACAATTGGAGTATACAAAATTCCTAGCTGTTTTGCACGCTCTATTCATTTCTTCTATGCTTACAGTTACAGACTTAAGAATGTTTCTAAGACATGGAAAACTACTGAGGTCAACATGATTACAAGATGACCTCAAAATTGTTTGAAAAATTACTTCTCAAAAGGCTGAAGGAGGTCTTTCAACTATACATCAAGTTTACGGAATAACAGAATCAAAAAAATTATATTAGTGGGAGAAAAAGTGCGTTCTACTTTCTTTTTAGAAGAGATACAAGCTTACGAAGTGTGGCACGAATACCTTAATTATAAATTGAGGAAATGTTTGCCCAAGCACTACTCATAATTATTCGTGTGGTATATTTCAGATGAGGGTTTTTGAATCAAGCAAGAACATGATTATTCGAATTCAAAAGAAATTAAATCAGAGGTGCCACAAGGAAGTGTATTGGAACCAGTCCTTTATATATACTGTACACCAGTGATATTTCTTAGATTATAGAATGTGATAGCTACAATTGCAACAGTTGCATGCAGACTATACCATAATTTAGCCGTCAATCACGTCCACAACTGGAGAAAACGGTGTGTAATTAAAATGAAATCTGTTCATGTCAACTTCACTAACAAAAAATTGCAAAAGTTTGAGAAACGGTCCTTCAAGCGTTCAAATGCTCTTCTGTGGGTTGTCTCCTTCCAGGATATCTCTCTTGATAAATTCTAATTGCTTATCAACCATTTTTATAAGATTCTTGCTTTATTTGTATGTATGTATGTCTACCTGTCTATAAAAAATCTGTAAAAATAGTAAAAATGATGGAGATCATCGGGCTAACGAATTCTTACCCCCTGCGCCCCCGAAAGTTGAATAGAGAAAGGGTAGGAGTTCAAAAAAATTTACGACGGTTTCGGAAGTGGAAAATTACGACAAAAAATGTTGGTCGGGGGGTTTAGGGGGGGGGGGGGGTCGGAGGACCCCTCTACCATTCTCAAAAAAAGTTATAAAAACTCGTGAAAATAAAATCAGAAAACTCCGTAAACATAGTGAAAAACATCGGACCGTCAAATAATTTGATTTCAAAATAATTGTACACATCTGTCCCCTGAAGACACGATACAAAACGTGTATACGAATTCGGAATTTTTTCCGACGGTTTCGGAAGTGGAAAATTACGGGAAAAAACGTAAAAACAGTGAAAAACATCGGACTATCGAATGATTTAGTTTCATAAATGTTAACTCCTGAAGGCTACATAGAGAAAGTAGACAATAGGAATTCAAGAAAAGTTTCGGACGTTGCGAAAAACATTGGCAAAATATATCGGGAGGGAAGCTCGGAAAAAGTTTTGAAAACTCACGAAAAAAATTTGGATTCAAAAATAGGGGAAAAGAGTCGAATAATTTTCGTAGCTTGACCTGTATCCAGTAAGGTGGGGTATGAATAAAGAAGCTGGATGGCAAGGGCTAGCAAACATACGCATGCCACTAATATACCAACCTCTAGGCATCTGGCGCACCTATCAAGAGAGATAATTAATCAAATTTTAAATGTTTAAACCCCTGGTATAATATTTGACCAAGATATTAATATACATCAGTAGGCATATGCTGCCGTCTGGCGTTCTAGCACAACTATTTGATGGGAATTATTATCCCAATGGCCCATCATAAAGCTGGCATTTTGTCCATTTTTCAGTTACTTTTGTGCTTTTTTTATAAACAAAGGAAAAAAATTTAAACCAAAAAGTATGTTACAGAAGTACTTATTAGTCCTTAATTATAGTGTGTTTGTTTTAAACGGTTTTGATATTTATCCACAGTATGCGTAAAATTATGAAAAAATAATTTGAGGAAAGAATTTGTACATCTCTTATTTATTATTTTTTATTTGTTGAATTATGACTAAAATAAGGTAATATTCTAATATATATATATTCTAATATATGTCAGTCAATATATATTGTAAACAGTGTAAGTGGCAGCCCAAATATGTGACCGATAAACAATTATTGAAGAACTATTTTTTTTAAATAATTTTTTCATATTTTTTGTATCTTCTGCTTATATTTTATTATGATGGAAAATCATTCTCTCATTGAACTTGTAGGGAATATTTCCCTCGTATATAAAATTTCTCATAAGAGAAATGCAATTATCGAAAAATTACAGAGGAAATTTCCCTCACAGCGATAATTGCACTGTAGTGACGCGTTTCGCGTCACGGCAGTGCAATTATCGCATTAGATGTCAATTCAAGTGAAGACGCGCGATTTTAATGTCAGAAGTGAGACTTCAAATGTGTCATCTATCTACAAGTGTTCATATATGTGAAATTTCCTACCGAATACCACTCGTGCATTGAAAATTAACCAGATAATTCTGAAAAAAACGTGTTTTTTTTTATAAAAAACCGCACTCGGTTATTTTTTTCGTTGTTTCAAAAAATTGCCCTCCTCCTTCGGAGTCGGGCAATTTATGCTTTGAGACAACGAAAAAAATAAACTCGTGCAGTTTTAAAAAAAAACACGTTTTTTCAGAATTATCGGTAATTTTCAATGCACTTGTGGTATTACCCACGGAAATTTCCCTCACGTGTAAAAACGTCCATAAGAGGAATGCAATTACCGCTGGCTCACAGCGATAATTGCACTGTAGTGACGCGTTTCGCGTCACGGCAGTGCAATTATCGCATTAGATGTCAATTCAAGTGAAGTCGCGCGATTTAAATGTCAGAAGTGAGACTTCAAATGTGTCATCTACCTACAAGTGTTCATATATGTGAAATTTCCTACCGAATACCACTCGTGCATTGAAAATTAACCAGATAATTCTGAAAAAAACGTGTTTTTTTTATAACAAACCGCACTCGGTTATTTTTTTCGTTGTTTAAAAAAATTGCCCTCCTCCTTCGGAGTCGGGCAATTTATGCTTTGAAACAACGAAAAAAATAAACTCGTGCAGTTTTTAAAAAAAAAACACGTTTTTTTCAGAATTATCGGTAATTTTCAATGCACTTGTGGTATTACCCCCGGTAATTGCACTGCGGAGCGATAATTGCACTGCGAAAACATCCCGTGGCCATGACACCGCAAACAGTACTGAAAAATGTCAGAACTTTTACAACTGCGTGTTCAACTGTAATTCCTTTGTTCAAAAGCGTGTCTAGCACAATTTTATTTATATTTTTTTTTTGTATTATGATATCTTTCATAAAAAAAAATCAATATTTCTTTATTCGTGAAAAATTCCAATGAACTACACTAGTGCATAAAAATGACCAGATTCTCGGGATCTTTCGCCAAAATATGAAAATAATCTCGTGCAATTTTTAGATTACATTCTTTCTTGAAAAATTATTGGTAATTTTTACTTATGCGATTATAACCGATAATCGCTCCACTGACTGTTCTTTGGGATAATAATTTACTACCTCAGTGGGGCAACTGTCCCTACAAGTTCACTAGGAGAATATTTTCCCACCTTGAAAAAAATAACCAGAAGTCAAAAAAAGTATAATTCGTTTTGCTAGTAAATGACAGTTCAATGAAAAGCACCAGTAAATTTTCAGTTAAAATGTTTCTCATGCTTCTGCAACTTAAAGTGTTAAATGTGCAAAATAAAATAAATTTTAAAAAACTTTTTCGAAACAAACTTTCATTTATACAATACTATACAATACAATTTTATTCATCACTAGCTTATCGGACTAGTCAAAATCAGAAAATGGCAAAATTAAAAAAATTGTGTATAATAGACAATACATACAAAAAGATATGGAAGATATATAGAAAATATACGTAATGATACAACTATATCAAATCACATTTTTAAAAATTCGTCTATGGTATAAAATGCGATGTTCAGAAGATATTCATTTAACACTTTTTTTCTAATTCTTTTCACTTTCTACATTACCGACAATATTTACAAATTTGTTGTAGGATTTTATTTGTTGGTAAGTATAAGAGTCTTGACCGATCGTGGGTCTGGAATATTGACTGATAAAACTGTTTGCTGTTGCGTTTGTCATGATTATGAAACTTACTTTTTCTCATTATGTTATTGTTAGTTATGTTCAGGATGAGAAAAAAAAATATATATATATATAAAGGGATGGCAATGTCATGATCTACAAAAAATAAATAATCTCCATAAGACTCACTAGGGTGTACACCTCTCATGCATCATAAAATCCTTTTCTGAAGAGTGAATGCTTTATCGAGATGAGCTGATGCTCCCCAAAAGGTAAGGCCATAGGAAAGTATTGACTGCAAAATATGCAATCCTCAGAACATTTATTGAGACAGTGTTTTCAATTGTCTGATAAGAAAACATACAGAGCTTAATTTAAACACAACGTTTTTGATGTGTTTTTCCCATATCATTTTATTATCGAGAGTGATTCCCGAAAATTTAGTGGAATTAACTTCTTCTATTGAGTGTCCATTCAATCTCACTAAATTATTATAATCTTGGCAGGAGTTTTTTGTAAAGAAAGACATGACGACAGTCTCAATGTTATTGATTATAAGGCCATTGCTCAGACAATACTGATGAAATTATTCTGCAATCGAATTTGCTTTAGAGACAGAGTCCTGGGATTTCCATTGATACCAAATTTTGTGTCATCTGCATATGCTACTAAAAGATTTGGAGTCTTACAAGTTTTGTCTAATCATTCATGATTAATATAAAGAGTAAGGGACCTAGAATGGATCCCTGAGGCACTCCAACTCTCACATGAGCTTCTTCCGATTTACAATGATTGATTACTACTATTTGTTTTCTCTCATTCAAATATGATTCAATCCACCTTTTGGCATTACCTCGTATTCCTAATCTGTAAAGTTTTTAAAGTAAGAGGGTGTGATCAATGGTATCGAAAGCCCTACTAAGGTCAAAAAATATAGGTATCGGTGATGTCTTTTTGTTCAGTGAATCATATATAAATGAGGACAACTCACCAATCGCCGTTGTTGTGGACTTTTTCTTTCTGAAATCATGTTGGTTAGAAAAAATGAGATTAAATGTTTCCAAAAAATTTACTGCCCTTGCATTAAAGCAACTTTCGAACAACTTTGAAAATTGGCTCTGCAAACATATATTTCTATAGTTTGCAACTTCATTTCTAGGTCCCTTATTTACATACTGGTATTGACTTCGATAGTTTTAAACTGTTTGGGTATTCTCCTTCAATGAATGATATGTTTATAAGGTAGGATGGCTGTTTGTACGTTGACAATCTATGATACTGCTTGAAAATGTGACCTCCGAGCTCATTAATACCTGCTGCAGGTTTGGAAGATGTTTTCTGAATCAATATTACTATTTCCTGAGGTGTTGTGGGATATAGAAATAATGGTTTTGCCTTGTAATCCGTGAGCTTCAGATTTTCATAGTTTGGACTGGCACAATCAACATCCATAAAATGATCACTAAAAGCATTAACAATATTATCAGTACTATGTATGGTATGTCCATTTTAAAGAATAATTTCCTTCGCACAATCAACATCCATAAAATGATCACTAAAAGCATTAACAATATTATCAGTACTATGTATGGTATGTCCATTTTAAAGAATAATTTCCTTCGGCATTTCATTGTTTATATGATTTTTTCCTCTCATTTCCCCAATGATTTTCAATTATTCTTCCGAAATGTTTCCAGCATAAATTATTCTGTTGTCATTATATATTTTTTTGGAGTGCTTGACTTCTTCATTATACTTTTTTTTAAACTTATATATCTATTTTTTTATTATTTCCTGATGATTTATGATTTTTCCACAATCCATTCAAGGTTCTATGTATGCATCAACTTCAATTCTTGAGTATTCCAAACATTTTTCTTGCTTGCTCTAATTTTCTTATGGTTATATGGAAATGCATTTAGGAAATTATAGATGAAAGTGTTATAAAAAGCGTCAAACTTATCGAATTGTTGGGCCTCGTACATTTCCTCCCTCTGTTCATTCTTCAGAAAATGGTTGAATGTGAGGAGATTACTTTCACAAAAATTTCTTTGGCGAATTATTTTTTCAGTTTCATTTTTATCTATATCTAACTGCAAAGATCAAATCTGAAATGTGTGATCAGATGTATGATTTGCTGTCAAATTTGTAAATATGATATGTGTATTTGAAGTAGTTGTTATACGAGTGGGCTCTGTCACTAGATTAGTCATGTTGAATATATGAAAAATATTTGAAATTTGTCTGGTAATATTATTATCCAGTAATAAATTGATGTTTATATCACCACATACGATATAGTGATAATCTGTTATGTAAATTTCATTTATTAGCTCATATAGAAGTTTCAAAAAAATATCTAATTCACCTTGAGGGGAACGGTAGATACTGACATCAAATAATTTATTTTTAAGAGGATGTCCTAATACTGCTATTGATGCTTTAAAAATCTCCTTTATATTACTGGAAAATCTCCATGATTTCATGTGTACATGATTTTTTGCGAATATGCATAGACCTCCACGTTTGAAATTTTTTTTACAATAATTATTTATTAACGAGTTGGTAATTTTGTATGACTAATTCCCTAATCTTGTGCCTTTTCAACCAGTGTTCTGTAAAACAGCATATATCAATCTTGAACTGGTTGAGAAGTAGGTAATTCTAATTGAGGTATTTTGCTGCCTATTTGCCTTGAACATTGAAATTCATGACAACAAGCGAATTTTCTTTTTTTTTGAACTATTGAACTGAAAAGTATAAAAATTAATATTTAAGAAAAAAACTTTTTAACAATATATCATTTTCTTAAAACTTTAGGAGTGAAACGTCATTACATTCAAAATAAAGCCTCAAGGTTTTGAGAAAAAAAATTATAATTTTAAGTTTTTTTTTTATTTCAGTTCATTAGTTTATTAATGAAAGCTTGTTTCAAAAAGGTTTTTTACGTTTGTTTGATTATCGCTAGCACCGAGTACATAGATCATGTCAATCATTTCTTGATCGGAAATATTTATGATAGTAGGTGAAGAAAGTTTTCTTGAAAGTTCTTTCATTCACCAAACTAGTACTGATCGAGTGAAATTCATACTTGACTCATATAAATGTTTTTTTCATCTATTGAACCAACTCAATTAGTTGTACATAGCAAAAAATGTTTCTCAATAATGACATAAAAATTTTTTATTACGACCACTAATAATGACAACCGTTCTACCCGCACAGGCCATGCCATTGGGTATACACTCATATGAATGTTTATGATGGATTAGTATTATTATTATTCCATCTGTTCAAACAAATTTCTCGGTCTTCGTAAGAACGTCCCGAATCTATTGATTCAAAAAACAACTCGAACAAATGCCGGATTTGAAGAATGAGCAGAGGTAGGTAATAACTGTCCTTGGGGCACACATAATGAAATGACAGAGGGTAACGCAGCAAAATCCCAAAAACTTTAAATTACATCACAACATGGCGTCTGGTAGGCGGCTGGCCCTTGATTGGTCCATGGAGAATATAACAGCTGCACATCGAGAGCTATTAATGAGGACCATTAAAGCACACCGGGGCCAATATTTGGTTAAAATGTGTGTGGATGAACCCCAAATTGTCCATATCCTTCTCTTTCTACCCTCATTTCTTTTTTATGGTGCGGTCGTTGTGTCCTTTATATATTATGAAGATAAAATTATTTTTCTTTCGCAGAAGATACAATCTGCAAATCCTTATTTTATAATTATCTAGTTGGTGATACAGTGAAATTACAATTTAATGGTCATGTAGAACTTGAAACCGTAAAATTGTAAGAAATTCGATTTTGTTAGCAGAATATTTTACTTACCTACCTGAACTCAGGATGATACGCTTAATGGAAGCAGTGGTGGTATCGTGAGGTTAAAAAGGGGTAGTTATTAAGCCTTGGTTTTTCCTAGTTATGTTATTTTCAATAAACAGGGTGTCCCACGAAGATTAGGACAGGGAATATCTCGGAACTCGAAAGTAGTGGAGAATTGTAATTTTGAGGTTCTGAATTAAAGCAATTGGTGCAGCTTTTTTTGATATTATGCTACCCAATGAGCTTTTTGTTTTCGTTCAAGTGACATCAGATTCAAAATTATCAATGGGACAACCTGTATATTTTGGCATTTTTATGTTCCTCCCGATAAAACAATTTCAACGGACTATCATAGATGTGGTCTAAAACGATTAATTCAAGTAATACAGGTACTTCAATATCCTTTGTCCCACGACGTCTGAAACGAGCAATTGTCAAATTATTTAGGTTTAGGGTCACCCTGGCAGTCCTATATTTTTCGTGATGATCAAGACACAAAATTATATTAATCATCCATATTTTATTAAAAAAAGTCGTGAGGCAAAGGATATTGAAGTACCTGTAGTTCTTGAACTAATCGCGTTTTAGACCACAAGTGTGATAGTTTGTTGAAATCCAATTATTGGGAAAAACAAAGAATTGCCAAAATATACGGGTTGTCCCATTGATAATTTTGAATCTGATGTCACATGACCGAAAACTAAAAGCTCATTGGGTAACATAATATCAAAAAAAGCTACAACAATTGCTTTAATTTACAACCCCAAAATTACAATTCTCTACTACTGTCGAGTTCCAAGATATACCATGTCCTAATCTTCGTGGGACACCCTGTATAATTGAAAAAGTAGATGAAAAAATTTGAACAGAAAATATTACCAAACTGAAATATTTTCTTGAAAATGAGAATTTCCTTTCGGTTTATGAAAATCGCAACAATATCAATTCTATAAGTATCTGTTAGATTTAATTCAATGCCAGTCGTGGTCTTAGCCAGGGGAGTAGTTGTTTTCTGTCAGGAACTTGCCTTAATAAGCCTACTCAGTAGGTGTATATGGGAGTAAAGGGTTCATCATCGGTCGGCAACGACTGTTCGTTACTAAACGATCTCCCAAAGAACTCTGTTTTCCTCGGTATCAATTCTGCCTAGGGATTGTTTCTAAATCTATTAATATATTCCATTGGCTTAACCTGCCCAAATATTGATTAAAAATCCATGAATTATGACACACAGGAGGTACAGAAAACAGGAGATAACAAAAGGAATAAAATCAATGGGAAATAACTTGAAAAATGTATTCTAGTTGAACAAAAATGTAATAGGCCAAGCTGTAGATAAAAATAATAGGCTCTTTTCACACAAAATAAAAGACGAAAATAGACTATACTACTTTTTATAAGATAGTTTGTAGATGAAAACCCCGGTTTTCCCCCCAGCAAAATCGCTTTGTGGAATTTTTTAAACAAGAAATAGTGAAAAAATTTTTTTTTGGTTTTTTGGAAATATCTTAAAGATAATTCAAAGAATCGTTTTACAGTCAATAAAACATTTGTAAAAATTCATAAAACCTACCAAATAGTTTTTATACGATCAGATCGGACCATTTTTCACTGAGAAAATCCGGGAAAACCTCGAAAAAGAGACCATTTTTCAAAAATTCATTATTTTTAAAAATCTGAAGGTGGACAAACAATATTGCGGAAACTGATAATAATATGTGGTTCAACTGTGTGCAAGATGGTTTCTGTCCGACATGTAGTTTTTGCACAATACGTTATATAAACAATTTAAGGCAAATCTTTCTAAATGCGCTGATTTAAGGGAAATGATTTTATTCAAATTCTGTAAACGGTATATGGAAGTAGATATCAATATCTACAATTTATATATTTTGGATTTTCACCTGAGAGATGGGAAATGTGTTGAAAATGTTCAAAGTGCACCCGAAGTCGCTCGTATTAACTTCAGTTCGACTTCGGGTGACTTCGGACGCACTTTGAAGCGTTTTGATCAACTTTCAGTGACATTTTCAGCACATTTTCCACTTCTCAGGTGAAAATCCAAAATATACAAATTGTAGATATTGATCTCTACTTCTATATGCCGTTTAAATAATTTGAATACTACGATTTTTCTTAAATTGGCGCATCTTGCAGGGTGTGCCCTCAAATTGTTTATAACGCGATCGTGCAAAAACTATACATCGGACAGAAAACAGCTTCAGATTTATAAAAATGAAAAAAAAAATTGAAAAATGGTCTCTTTTTCGAGGTTTTCCCGGCGGATTTTCTCAGTGGAAAATGCACCGACCCGGTTGTATAAAAATTCATTTTGTAGGTTTTGAAAATCTCTACAAAAGTTCTATTGACTATATAACGACTCCTTGAATAATCTTTGAGATATTTTCAAAAAACCAAAAAAGTTGTAATTTTTTTTCATCATTTCTTGTTTAAAAAAATCCACAAAGCGATTTTGCTGGGGCGAAAACTGGGGTTTTCATTAACGAACTATCTTGTAAAAATTAGTATAGGCCATTTGCGTCTTTTATTTCGTGGGAAAAAAACCTCTATAGCTTGGTCTATAAATGATTCGGATCTTTCAGAAAGCATGACAATGATTCAAAAAAGAGTATACCACTTTCAAGGCAGATTTAACAAAATTGTACTTTTTCGAAATTTCACCAAAAAAATTAACTTGCTGCAGCTTAAGAAGTACGAAAAGTATGTTAACCATTTTTTTCTTTGTTTTCTCTTAACTTTTTTTAATGGTGCCGTACAAACATCGAACAAAAACCATTTTGAATGGTATCAACAGAAGAACTTCTTGAAATAAAATGCATTATGGTTGTCCGATAAAGGGGGAGGGGGGACACATCAATTTAAAAAAATTAAAATGCATGGGGGGTCTCAACTTACACATCTTTGAAAATTTTATTCAATATGATTTCAACCATATTCAATTTTTTTCTTCAATACGTATTTTTACAATTTTGCTCTCTTTTCCTTTCGAAATTTTCAAGTTTATGTGCCCCCAGCGCCATCTGTCAAACTGTCAAGTAATAGCAACGTATCTTCTTTAAAAAAGTAGTATCATTGATACCATTCAAAATATTTTTTGTTCTATTGTGTACTTATACTTTATATTTCAAGTGCATATGGTAAAAAGAATAATAACAAAATCTGAAAAAAGGGTTGAAAAGATAATTGAATTCTCTTTCCAACGATGTGTAACTTGACCCCCTTTGTCATTTGAAATTTTTAAATTCATGTGCCCCCGCCTCCCCTATTAAGCAATCACAATGTCTTTGATTTCAAAAAGGTTTTTGTTCCATGTTTGTCAAACTATTCAAAATTTATAGGGGGACTCAAAAAGCCGCACTGTAGGTATAGCATCAGGCATATATCTATTAATAACGAATATTGATAACACGTCATAAGACGCAGTGTAATCAAATTGAAGCCAAAAATATTTATCTTACCTTTTCTCAAACGGGCGCTGGGAAACTAGTTCGCATGCCGAATTCTGAGTCACGAGAAATGTCATTAATTTTTAAGGTTATGCATTTTCAACCGTCCCATATTGAAAATGGGCTAACATTTGTCTATATTGTGGATAAATGAAGAATGAGAATTATGCAAAATGGTCAATTAAACTTCGAATCATTAAAAAACGATTGATTGATCCATTTGTAACTCTAATAATAAAATATCTGTTTGTTACCTGTTACCAGACTTTCATCAATCAATTTCCTTCCAAAAGCGGATAAAAACTCATTAAACTTGAGAAAATATGGACGGACAGTTGTTTGAAAATGTAAATCTCGTTTCTCATCGGCCTCATAACCGCCAAGAAAATATAGTTTGCTGGTAGTGATGTATTTTTACCTCCTGAACACAAACTCGAAGTAAAACGCGGCAATCTTAAATTCTTTCAGGCATGAATCTAGAAATTTATAAAATGAGTCATATTCTAAGGAATAAAACCCATATAGTGCCGCCTTCTTAGAATTAGCACAATATACACTTGCTCTCTGTAACCTTATCCAGATTATGAGGTTATGTTGGAATTTGCCGAATTAGCACCACATAAGATTTGCTTATCATAGGTATCTTCGATAATTGTTGCTGCCGAACCATGCACGCTAGAAAGAGATGTAAAAACAAAAGCGTGCCTTTAAATTGGAATCTCTAGCGCAAGCGCATTAATTCAGCAGCGCCCAATTCGAAGTCAATGCTCATTTTTTTGTCATCACATAGGCTTTCCTCATTATCCATATTCGTAGGTGGTATGATAACAGGTAAGACCAAACAAAATACAAGTCACGAACGTCGTGAAAAACCCTGTATATTATTTATCTTATTGATACTTTTCAGTACCGAATGTTGTAGGCAGGCGCGTATACAAGGGGAGGGGTAATGGGGGTAATTACCACCCCCCACGATCGAAGAACTGTTTCAATCAAAATTAACATTAATATTCACAAAATGAGAGAATTCATTTCATATTTAGAAAAACATGATGTTTTTCAGTGATTATTTGCTTTCTACATTTTCAACTGAAACAGATACATATGGTAGATAAAATGGGAAAATGATAATAAGGCTCTTCGGCTCTTTCAGCGTATCAAAAATTTGATGTGAATATTTATCCCACCATAAAACATATTTTACATTTTACCAGTTTTACCAATCAACGTAGCATCCGCTGAAAGAAGTTTTTCAGTCTTGAGACGTTAGAAAACATGGTTGCGATCAACAATGTCACGGGATTGACTGGTTGGTTTGGCTCTCCTACATATCCATAGAAACATTGAATTAGATATCGACAAAATTATAAAGAGATATAACAATGCAAAATATCGTAAAGTAGAATGTATTCTAATTTTTGTAATTCTAATCTCTGTTAGACTTAAGATTTGGTTACCTGATTGATTTGTTTCATTTGATTTGTAAACTTGATTTATCTTTGCTTCTAGTTACCTTTGTAAATGTAGTCACTTTCAAATTCTGTTATAAATGAACTGATTTGATTTCAATACCTACCTTCGCTTCAAGTTACTTTTAGGGAGAACGTAAAGGTTGGAACAAATTCGTTAAAAACTTGATATGGCCATTGGGGTAAAAAGCTCAGACACGTCGATTTTCTTTTTCAGTTGCACATTTTTTGGTCCACTTATATTTTTGATGACTTCATCACTGTTCGAGTAATGATAATTTTTTTTTAAATGGCAACACCTTATTTTGATAATACCTTCTAAAAGAACGCAATTTTCTGTGTATGGGTGTCATATTTTTTCTTATGTTATACAGTGTGTTTCACTTCTCATAGAAAAACCCTCGTATCTTCCGTAATTTTTGACGTAGAACTGTGGAATTTTCAGGATCGATAGATACACTAGAAATGAACTCACTGCACGAAAAGGTTCTTTCTACGTGATATACTCTGCAGGCCAGCAGCGATGGAACCATCCATTTTTTCGGAAAGTTATATTATGGAGCAAAATTGGCACGAAATTCCGTCCGTGAATCCTGAACAAGAATCCGACGGAATTTCGGGCCAATTTTGCCCTCTAATATAACCAATCAATCAATCAAAAATATGCTTTATTGTCTAAGAAAAAGTATACTTATTGACAAAGCGTTAAACTATCCTAATACACATAAAAGAGTTAAAAGATCAGTAAGTAGAAGTTAAATACTAGAAATATTGGTTTAAAATAGAAGGCAATAAATATAAAATAATTTATAAAATCACAATATATAAATTACAAACACATTATAATAATAAAAACTTGGTTACGATATATATCACCATTTGTCAATGTAATATTCATGTAGGCAATAGTAGGCTTTCGTACACAATATATCTTTAACTGCCTTCCAGAATTTAGAAGAGTCAGACATTTACTTCAAATTAATTGGCAAATGATAGAACAGTTTTTTACTTTCAAACATCAATGCATTTTTTATTAAAGAAGATTTTAGAATTGGCAAAGGTATGTTATTGTTTTGTCGTGTTTCGTATGTTCTAAAACTTGTCATATTTAGATGTTTCTTTTTCATCAAACATACAGATTCAAGCATGAAGATGCTGCATAAAGTTAATATTTTGTGAAGCTGAAATAGAGGTTTGCAGTGATCGGAGTTTTTAACTCCGCGCAAATAGCGTATTGCTCTTTTTTGCATCACAAAAACGGAATTGGCTACAGAAGCCCCAGAAAGGAATGCCATATCGCAAATGAGACTCAATCAATGGAAAATAAGATGCTTTAGCTATATGATTATTAAATTTCAATTTATCATCTATAGAGTTATACCCAAGAACTTAGTATTTGATTTATTAACAATTGTTCTGTTCTCTAAATACAAACTATCATAGTTGAATTTCAAAGTCAGGATATTAGTTTTATTTGCATTGAAACATAGAAAATTGGCATCACACCAATTTTTTACTTTTTCTAAATAGATCGATATTATGTTTTTCAGTGCATCTATGTCATTCCCGTGCCACATTATAGTTGTATCATCATCAAACATTGTGAACTTCCCTGAGATATCGATACTTGCTAAGTCATTCAAATACAATAGAAAGGGAACAGGGCCGAGTACAGATCCTTGAGGAACACCACGATGGATCTTTGATTCCTCCGATTTTACATTTTGTATTCTGACCATTTGCATTCTGACAGAGAGATATGATTGTATCCAATTGTGGACAGTACCTCTGATCCCATAACGGTGCAATTTTTGAAGCAGTATTTCGTGATTTACACAATCGAAGGCCTTTGAGAAATCACAAAATACTGCTCCAACAGCATCACCTTCATTCAGTTTCAGGTAGACAGAGTCCAGAAGATTGAAAACTGCATCGTTTGTGTTAGTTGATGTGTTAGTTGAACTGAAATCCAAAATGGATGGTTCCATCACTCCTGGCGTACAGAGTATATCTCGCTGAATGAATCTTTCTGTGGAGTGAGTTCATTTCTAGCGTATCTATCGATCCTGAAAATTTCATGATTCTACGTCAAATATTACGGAAGATACGAGGGTGTTTCTATGAGAAGTGAAACACACTGTATAACATAAAAAAAATATGACATCCATACACAGAAAAATGCGTTTTTTTCGAAGGTTTTATCAAAATAGGGTATTGCCATTTTAAAAAAAAATATGATGACGTCATAACTTGAACAGTTATGACGCAATCAAAAATATAAGTGGACCAAAAAATGCACAAATCAAAAAGAAAATCGACTTGTCTGAGATTTTCTTCCCCAATGGCCATATCAAGCTTTTAACGAATTTGTTCCAACCTTTACGTGCTCACTGTATCTGTAAAAGTTAAATGTATTTAGTTTCAGAATGCATCTGTTGATTTCGTTGAATTATAATTTTCTTTTTTCATATTAAATAAAACAAACTGAATTTGATATATTTTTCCCACCTTTATGTTACCCCACCGACAAATCGAATTATCAATTTGAAGGTATTTGACCCTGAACAAAAAAAAATCCTCTGCGGCGCTTTTCTATTTTCTGTTACTCCCGCGCCACGAATTACCCCCCACCCCCATGTAACAAAGCTGTATAAGCGTTTGGTTGTGAGTACATTAGAATTTTCTATTTCAATATAGGACCGCAGTAGTAGGTACAGTTTCAATATTCATTTTTCATCTTATACATGTCTGAATTGCCGCTAACATAGGTATTTTTATATCTGAGTGGGTACATGTAATTTGGTTTCCAGATTGAGAAGGGTCAGAAAAAATGTGTGATTCGGTTCCCCATATTTAAGGTTTACCTAAATTTTATTTGTAATTTGGTTCCAGAGGTTAAACCTTTTTTTTAAATTTACCAACCCTATACGAAGACATTAGAGTGCGTGGATATTGATAACGTGGGTAGATTTTGCACCATTTTTCTTTGTGAACATACATTTTGTGAGGAGTTATTTTTGAGTATGATCTAACCAGAACAATCTAACTTACGTAGACATTTGAGTGCGTGGAAATTTGGGCCATCGCAGTGGTCGGTGTCCGAACCGAGAAGGTGAAAATTGGGATTAGGAACTAAGTTACGTATCTATTATTATCCAGCATCTCCGATAAATTTCTGATCTACTACCTGGCGGGAACCAAACTATTAACACCTATTTGAGTAGGTATAGTGTCTAATATTTTTAGTCCAGATCTGATTTCTCACTGGTTCACAAAAGTCCGTAATGAAAAATTCCTTCATAAAGTTTTTTAAAATAGAAGTTCATGCTACTAATAAAACTTGTTGGCACAATTCACGATGAGGATATTGTATCATCTCGAATGAGTTTGTCTTATGAAGATTTTTTCATAACGCGCTCACTATCTGTTCCGACAGATCTTTTATTGGTGTATGTTATCCACATATGTTACACGTTTTATTACATTCAACACATCGTTATCTACACCCGTTGTCCAAAAATTGCGGGAAGAACTCGCTATCATCGATATAGAAGCGGTAGCTTCCGCATATTAGGGAATTTATGACATAAAGGTCTGTTCACATACCATCGTTCCTTGTCCGAACTGTATCAGTTCGTTGCACTTTCGTATCCTGAAAAAAATATCTTTCTGTAAACTTTTCTCATACGCAAGAAGAATCGTACATGAACCGACAGTCTGTGCAAAGCACTTTCGAAGTGATTCAGTCCTTCTGATGATAGTTGAAATCATATCAACAACATTTATTTTTTACTTGTCCATTACTGCTTTTTTCTCCTACCATATATGAAAATAAACCATATCATCCCTGAAAATCAGAACGAAAATAATGTTTTTCTACGACAGTGCGTATACTAAGTTTTTACGCACTGCTGACAGTGCGTAAAGTAATACTTTTTCGCACAAGTGGGTAAAAAAATCAACTCTGCGTAAAATCTTCATCTGTGCGTAAAGTAATATTTTACGAACTGTTTACACATTTTTCAAAAAGATAGTTTTTTACTCAGAAGTCGTCATTTGATAATACGAGGAAAATTGAAAATTTCAAAGGATAAAACATTCAACGATCAAAATTTATCAATATAATAACTGTCATAGAATAGTATATTCTGTAACAAGGTTAGAATGAAAATTCGATGCGAGTGGAAAGTTCCGAGCGCGAGCCGAAGGTGAGCTGGAGGAACCACGAGCATCACGAATTTTCATTCTAACCGAGTAGCAGACTATATTTTCTCCACGATCAAAGATAGGAAACGTGACAGCAATAATTTTGACACTTACTCAAATTTTGCCACTACGATGACAATCAACTGCGTCAAGGCTAATGTTATTATTGCTAACCAGTGTGAGAATATTATTATATCACAAGATAGAGAATGTAAATACATTTAAATTGCATGGGCGCAGAGGTGTTGCAGAATATTTCTTCAATCTCAAGAGAGAGAATTCCAGCATTCTGTAATCAAATTTGATTTCAGAATTGGCAAATTCTATGATGATCGTGGAGAAAAAACTTTCGTAAAGAGCTTTTTTGTACTCGTATGTTTTGTTGAACTCGGCTTCGCCTCATTCAACAAACTTCACGCTCATACAAAAAAGTCCCACTTTACGAACTTGTATCATAAATAGCCATTGTACAACTGTCAAAAAAACTTGACATTTCTGCATCTCTATTCATGCGTAAATGTTTCCTTTTTTTTCACTGCCAAAATAATTCACAAAATAAAAATGAAATTAAATATTACTTTTTGAAGGATTTATTTTTAACAGAGTCTCAGAATCTCAATTTTGTTATTCAAACCATCTGCTATATATGCTTCTGCTACGGAGTCAGTTTTCCAGCCACCTAGACGTTTTATGGATGTAAATGTAAAGTCCCTGCATTGGCCAGAAGAGTAACAGAGCTTCTCCTAAAACAGTGACCTGTGTAGTTCTTACACATGTATTTTCCAAGCCATTTAGCAATTAAGCTGGGAATTTCTACTATTGTATTTATCCCCACATGTTGGTTAATATATTTTCCTCTTGAATATTTCAAAAATAATCTGTTACTTTTTGTATGAGGTGGCCGTAGTGCTCTAAACTTGCGGTATATCTCAATACAATCAGATTTTAAAACAGTAAACGTTCTTACGCAATTAATATGTCTTCGTACACGGGAAAAAATTTATTAGTAGGAAGTAAAATTTGCATACCACCAAGTGAAAATTTGCATCCTATATGGGACAAGTACACGCTTTATTAGCCACAAGAAAAATTAGATTTCTGAATTTGATCACTTGCTGTTATTGATGTAATTTCAGGAACGCAATGTAACCTAACGATATTAAACTCTTTACTAAAAGCAAGCTTTTTATTTTATAAGCCTCAATCTACGTTTTATTTGCAGTAGGTGCTCAGTTTGATAACTACTAGTGACAAGTAAATTTACCATTGATGAAGAATGATTCACTCTCAAATAACTCATATACTTAAATCTACAAAAAAATATATTTGTTGCTACTATACAGTATTCTACTGCAGCAACATTTTTAGATTATTATAGTAATTTTAGTTTACTTAGCCTTATCAAATGACTCACTTTTGGGTAGTTTATTATTGTCTTACCTATAATTGCTTTCATTCCATCTTTGGTATCAGGATACAATGGACTCAATTGAAATAACCACTTGCCCTCATTTTAGAGTTATTAATTCTTCAAAGAAGGATCACTTGTTTTTTATAAAGCATTATTTTCAATACTATTACAATATTCATTTCATTCTTGAATTTAAAATGATATAAAAGGTTCGGTTGCACCAAGGTAGCAATGATTCAGTTTACACTATAAGAAAACGTACTTGCATGGCATATACAGGCTAGCAAAATACACTACTCAAGAAAAACTGGAGAAAGAGATTCCAAAAATTATGACAATATTTTTTCGTGAACTATAAGTTGTTGTGGAAAGAAGTATAAAACATTTTGACGGTTCTTTTAAACAAATCATCGCCTCTGGCCATCATATATCTATTAACTACGAATATGGATAATAAGGATAGCCTATGTGATGCCAAAAAAATGAGCATCGACTTCGAAATGGACGCTGTTGAATTAATGCGCTTGTGCCAGAAATTCCTATTCAAAGACACGATTTTGTTTTTTCATCTCTTTCTAGCGTGCATGATTCGACAGCAACAATTATCGAAGATATGAGAAGCAAATCTTTCCAACATAACCTCATAATATGGATAAGTTTACAGAGAGCAAGTGTAGATTGTGCTAATTATAAGAGGGCGGCACTATGTGGGTTTTATTCCTGAGAATATGACACATATAAATTTCTACATTTCTAGATTCATGCCTGAAGGAATTTAAGATCACCGCGTTTTACTTGGAGTTCGTGTTTAGGAGGAAAAAAATACATCACTACCATCAAACAATTTTTCTCGGCGGTTATGAGGCCGATGTGGTACGAGATTAACCTTTTTAAACAACTGTCTGTCACATACCCAATCCATATTTCTTCAAGTATAGTGAGTTTTTATCCGCTTTTGGAAGAAAATTGATTGATGAAACACTAGTAGCAGGTAACAGACATTGTGTTACAAATGGATCAGTGAATCGTTTTTTTAATGACACGAAGTTTAATTGACCGTCTTGCATAATTCTCATTCTTCATTTATCCACATTATAAATATGTTAGCCCATTTTCAATATAGGACGGTTGAAAATGTCAAAAGAAGCATAACCTTAAAAATTTATGACATTTCTCGTGATTCAGAATTCGGCATGCGAGGCATGCGCAATAGTTTCCCAGCCCCCGTTTGAGAAAAGGTAAGATAGATATTTTTGGCTTCAATTTGATTACATTGCGTCTTATGGCGTGTTATCAATATTTGTAGTTAATAGGTATATGCTGGCCATACCCTTACTGGATCACCCAGTTTCATGATTAAAAAGAAATTTGTTGAATTTGTTTGTATGCATCAGTATAAATGAATGAACAAGCAGGCATGCTAATGTCTTTCCTCATTATGATTATAACAAATCCAAGTTATGCATAACTTAATGAAGAATTAGAACGTTCTGAAAATTGAAAATAAAAGTTAATGAAGAAATTAAATAAAAATATGTAAATTTTTAATATTTTTATTGAAACAAAACTGATGTTCAGTCTTTTGGAAAATTCTCCTGATTCCATTGTACATAAAATGTTAATACTCTAGAAATGTTAGGTCAAAATCCACATTCTACATACCAACAAGTAAAATACATAAATCAAACTAACACTATTCACACAACTCACAACAGTAATAATAGTATACTTAATTCCGGCACACGATGTAACACGTCCACATACATCTACTAACTCAAATGCTGGAATTGGAATGAGGTCAGTTTTGCGAAAACTTTGATGATCAGTGCAACGGTTACTACCGATTGATCCCGAACTGGTCGCATATCAACAAGTATGCGAACAGTTTCATTATCGTAGGAACACCTATCTCTACTGCAAATAAACTGTTGTATTATGCCTGTAACACGAGTCTTCGTTGTTATGATATACTTTTCAGAAACACAAAGTAGATAAATATGAATATACACTTTTCCAGCACAAGTAAAATGTTGACCTGACATTATATAAAGTGAATTATCTAATGTTCAAAGCACTTGATGTATGGATACAATATTATAGCTACAAGTTCATGCGTTCAGAATACTAATTTTTTTAGATAAAAAAGGTTATTTTTTTTATATAGGTATTAATTTTCTTACCACAATCGAAAAAAAGTCAGGAAAACGTTTTACTTGTACCATTTTTTTTTCGTGTATTAGGTATTTTAACAATCAGCATCTTATATAAATTTATTGATATCATCCGTTGATAAAACTTTGATTTCGGTCCTTGGTATCCGACGCTTCTGTTCTTAATGAGCGGGACCAATTTTGGAAACTTCCTTATATCAATATTTTCCTTTATATTCAATGTACTTTCCAACATTGAGTAAACTCTATAACGTATTAGGAGGTTTTGTAATTTTTGATTTTTCCTCGAAATAGCATATAAGCACATTTTCAGAAATTTCAGAAACCTTTTTTATCATGTTTCTTGTCGCACCATTCACGAAATTGGTCATATATTTTTTCATATAACTTGGGTTTGGCCGGTAACATATTAGATACTATTGTATTTGCTTTCTCAGATATATCTGATGGGGTATCACTACCACTATCATAATCGACATCCATCTTCTTGAAAATAACTTGAAATTGAAGCAACTACGAGCAAACACAGTCAAACACGCGGCGTGCCAAAAAACCGTTTCTATATAGTAACGACACAGAAAGACCACTGGATGCTGTGAAATTGTATTGGAAGTATTGTTAACATTAAAGATAACATGTATGGAAAAGAGAAGTATTATTTAGTTATTTTGGAATTATTTTTTCAGACAGGAAAAATCTTTGAAAACGATTTTACTGAAAATATTGAATAATATCTTCAAGACAACAGTCGCTTAAAAGCGATAACTTATCGGGACAAAAAACCACGTCAAGATGTATTGGAAATATTTATTATTAATATATTTCAGACGATGTGAATTAACATTCACATCAGTTATACAAAAAATATTGTTTGTATTTCGTGTATAAAATTCGTGTTTTCATGGCACATTCGAGAGAATTTTAGACCTCGACCTGCGGTCTCGGCCAAAAATTAACACTCTCCATTTTAAGCACTTAACACAAAAATAACTATTTTGCCATTGGCAACTAAATTTACTATTTTGCAGTTGTCACTTCAATGTGAAAATGTAAAATAGTAGTGCGAAAAGTAATCTAATGGAACAAAATAATCAATAAGCAAAACAATCAGCTTCGTATTAAGCTCGGGATTTTTTCTGGATATTCATTGCCTATTTCGCTCCTTCTTCTATATCGGATGCCTGAGAATATTCATACATTTTTACAGTAATCAATATTTTGATAGGCAGTGTGGCTTTTTTTAGCAGGTTTGACGCCTCATAATGCCGCCCGTATTAATATTTATTTATTCAGTCACATTACAGAAAATAAAGTCCATTTGTGGCAGGTCAGTACATAGCAGCGAATTATAAAATAGACTCACAACGAGGGTACAAGTATACTTTTTTTATTAATTAAAATTAGATTTGGCGAAAAAATTAAGCTGTTTTTGTATAATATCTAACAAAAGCATTTACTTCCGTAGCTAAATCCCCGCTGGGCATTGAACTACATCTGATAGGTATTGTGAAAAGAACCTATCTTGCAAATTTTCACTTTCAGATTTTTTCTTTCAAGTTATATGGTCTTTTCACAATATCTATCAGATGTAGTGCAATGTCCAGCGTGGCTTTTGCCGGGGACATAGTTGTTAGATATTAAAAAAAAAACAGCCTAATTTTTATCGTAGGTTTTTTTACATTTCCAGAGAATTCATTTTGTTTCAATTTTCAGTTCAGAATGTTTCTCTTTTCGATAATGTACCTATCTGTTATTGCATTAGACAAATAATGTTGAATTTGGTGTATCTAATTAATATATCTGTTTGTGCATCAGACTTGGGGGGCGCTTTAACATTTCAAAAGTTTCAATACATGGGACATTCATTCTTTGCTTCATTTCTAAAATTATTGAAGGGCCCTGAAGATGAAATGATTACAATTCGAAACGTCGCGTAGGTCAGAAACTATTAGTCCCAACAAACTATCTGAAGGGCCAGGTAACCGAGTGGATAAAGCGTCAATGTTTGAATCACTTTTGGCTGCCGGTCGCTGGTTCAAACCACAGCGAGTGCAAAATTTTTTTGATGGTCCGAGACAGTGGTATGGTAAAATACAATGGGCATCTGATTACGTGTCATCTGGTCAGCCTGGGTGGCTGGACGAGCCTACCACGCACGAGGTGGAGTGTTTAATGGGTATACCTGAGGGGGATTCAATTCGGACTCAGGGGACTCCCACACTACCTTATGGGATGTGTGAAACAGGCCGGATAAGGTGCCCGTAAAGGGTATCAACCACCTCGTTCACCTCGAACACATCAATGTAACCATTCTCTTCCAGACTGAGATCCGGAGCCAGATATACATGGTGACCCAGGGTTAAACCGCCAAACGTAATAAGATTTTTGTTTCCTATAATCATATTTGCTAACTTACTTCGTTTTCGTCAAAGTTCCTTGGACTACGAGCTCTCCTGACTCAACCCCTATGGATTTTTTATAGTGTGCAATGAAAAAAGTTTATCCTGAGCCCATCAACGACGAAGATGCTCTCCGGTAAAGAATTGTTAAAGCAGCACCAGATATTATACCGTGCAGCTGCAAAGTCTGTAGTTTGCAAGTGCGAACTTTGCAATGAAAAAAAATTTTGTCATTTTGAGCGGTTTTTGTGAATCTTCATTTTCTCGTTCTCTAATAAATTAAAGTAAATAAATGTGCCCTGATATCAATTACTTCAATCATATTACCCTTTGGAGCGCCACTGTAATTAATAATTTTATTATGAGTACATTAAAAGAAGGACCTTATTACCGCAAATTAGCATGCCAGGTTCTATCAAAAAGGTTTTTAAATAATTGATAAAAAAACCGATTTAGAAAACGATGCAAGTTAGGACACATTCTCACAGAGAAAAAAAGTTTTCTTTTTACCTAAAATACGATCCAAAACGTTTGGCGGTTTAACCCTGGGTCACCCTACATACAGGGTGATTTAGAATGAGACCAACAAACTCCGTGTGCTGATTCTTTATATAAACATAATATGATATTTGTTGTTGTTTGTTCAAAATTTGTTCTTTCCGTCAACCGGCTGCACCCTTACGAGCAACCCTCATAAGACTCCGGAATACTTGTGTGAGCTTAGGAGAGACCAGACCCTTAACTTTTAAAGTGTGATGCCCTTATGTTTGACAAGCGAACGTTCGACCATCACTACCACCATAAAAAGATGTTTTGATTCGCATTTCGACTGAAGTCCCGAGTATATAGTCGGACCCCGACATTAATTTCGGCGCTCCGACTTTAATTTCGGCGCTCCGACTTTAAAGTCGGGGGTCCGAGATTAAAGTCGGGGGTCCGAGATTAAAGTCGGGGGTCCGAGATTAAAGTCGGGGGTCCAAGATTAAAGTCGGGGGGTCAGAGATTAAAGTCGGGGGTCCAAGATTAAAGTCGGGGGTCTGAGATTAAAATCGGGGGTGCGAGATTAAAATCGGGGGTCCGAGATTAAAATCGGGGGTCCGAGATTAAAATCGGGGGTACGAGATTAAAGTCGTACCCCCGAGATTAAAGTCGTACCCCCGAGATTAAAGTCGGGGGTCCAAGATTAAAGTCGGGGGTCCGAGATTGAAGTCGGATCCCCGAGATTGAAGTCGGGGACCGAGATTAAAGTCGGGGGACCGAGATTAAAGTCGGGGGAACGAGATTAAAGTGGGGGGTCCGAGATTAAAGTCGGGGGTCCAAGATTAAAGTCGGGGGTCCAAGATTAAAGTCGGGGGTCCGAGATTAAAGAACAGAGCCGGAACTAGAATTCTATCTCATCTTTTTCAATGTTTTTCATAATCGATATTTCTGATTTAAACCTAGAAATGAACTTAGTTCATTCACAAATAATTCCAATTTCCTTCACAGAAACGATAAAAATTGAAACACAAACCTAAAAATTAATGGAAAACTTTTAAAAACAAATACAGTTGGTTATTCTATAATAACGTTACTCACATATACCGGGTGTCCGCGGAAGGTGGCTCGCGCCTATAACTTTGTTTTTGAATATGATGAAATGAAATTTGGAGGGTCTGTATACGACACAAAACTGCATTTTGACATGTGCTCAACTTCAAGTAACTTCTGGTTTCACCGGAAGTAACAAAAATTTTCGATTTTTAAACAGGACAACTGGTATATTTTTACTTCTCTTGACTCTGTATGAAATTTATGTAGAGAATTTCATACGGAGTACCGTGTATCATTTGTCACTTTTTGTAACAATTTTTTTATATTTTTTTAAATTCAGTTTTCAAGCTAGAGGGCTATGAATACGTTCAAATCACGAATATCAGCCCTCATATTTCGGGAAAATTACATGTTTTCGATCAAAATGTATTTTATATTGGAAATTTTATTGAAATAACAATTTTTTTTTCAAATGGCAACATGGTGGCTCGTCGGCTTAGGAAAAAAGATCACTATGATTAATTTGATACAGCATCCTATTAGGTTTTAAACGAACTTCCGTTCGTAAACTTAAAAGGGTTACGTTAGATCTAGCCTCATTTGCCGATAAAATGAGATTTAAATGCATCGAATAACCTGTGACGAACACATCTCATAAAACAAATCATGAAAAAAAATTACTTGTCGAAATCTCATTTTTACCACGCTTCTGCAGAAGTAAATTAACAGGTTACCAACCAAATGCAGTGTCACTATTTTCACTCGGGTTTGAAGGCCGTCGTTTCTTGGAATTTCTTTCTGACTTTTCGCCAGCGCGAGTGGCTGGCTTCTTCAGAGGCTTATCCATCTTAGATAATCTCGGATAATCTCAGATGACTGAAGATTCCGTCTCCGGAGATTGTATTTATTCTGACTCAGGTAGTTCCTTGTGCTCATTACCGTATCTGGATTGGGTACATTTTCATTAACCTTAGTTGTTTCCTTTTTTACCAAATGCATTTGTATCCTATTTTTACCTCAAAAAATGCTTAATTTTTAGAAATATCTACGGTAATATTTTTATATTTTCAACGGAAGTTTGTTTATTGAAATCTAAAGGTTCCGTCAAACCAAAGCGGGAACGCGGGAACGGGAACGGAAAATGAGAACGGTGCGAATTGCTAGAAAAACAGTAAATGTAGCAAACCATAATATATTTCTCTGCTTATCTGCATTTCGGAATACTGATAATTACTCCGGTATGTATTTTTACACATCCCACTAGAATTTAGTCTCGCATTCATCCCGCTCCCGACCCTGTCCCGCGTTCCCGCGTTGGTTTAGGGAAACCTTAATACTTAGTGTGCGGTATTATTAGTAATAAAATGCTGTTTTTCCTCACCCGAAAGTCACAATTTTGTATTTGTATTTTGTAAGTTGTATTTTTCCCTAAATTTTCAGATGGAAATTCACCCAATTAAAAATGAAAAGTTGATGTCACTTCCGATCAATCCAGAAATTGCATGAAGCTAAGCCACTTGTCAAAATATACAGTTTTCTCTCGTATACAGATCTTCCAAATTTTATTCCTAATCTTCAAAAAAAAGTCATTGTGACGAGCCACTTTTCGCCTGGTATAAACATTGAATACTTTGTGGATACAAAGTATAAAAACATAAGGAAATCAGTAAATAATTGAATGAATAAATAAAAAATATATGAATTAATATCCTCAACGACAAAAAGAAAAATTCAATAACAAGTTATAATTTTCGAATGAAATGTATAAAAACATAAAGAAATGAAAAATTCAATTTTCTATGTTGAAATTTATTGCTTTCTTTATGTTCATGTTAAAATCAGATTATATTTTCCACTTTGCATAAATGGGAATAACAATGGCCGTTTGAGACTTGATTATCAGTAAAAACCTTAAGGATTGGCTATTAGGTAACCATCAAAATGAGAGAATAAATATTTCTTCAAAACAAATAATATTCAAAAGTGAATAAATAGAATGAGACTTGATTATCAGTAAAAACCTTAAGGATTGGCTATTAGGTAACCATCAAAATGAGAGAATAAATATTTCTTCAAAACGAATAATATTCAAAAGTGAATAAATAGAATGAGAATCTCAAAATCGCATCGTTTGAGAACCACCAACGGTTGCCCTCTTCTGTTCAGTAGAGGAACCTTCTCTCTCAGTCTGTCGAGTGGTAGAGGCATTGTTTGAAGAGTCAATATCTGTGGAATTTGATATATTCTAGCAAAACGTGTTTGCCTGCTAGTGTTTTCAGTTATCAAACATGAGTATATATGAACATATACTGATGTTCCCTATTTAACTAAAAATGAACATTGAGAAGAACACAACTGCAGAAGGGTCTTTCCTAATCAGCAATCGTGACAGGGTGCGACATCTATAACGATTTGCTTGAACTGATAAAAAGGATTTCAGGTTTTTCTTAACATGAGCGGTAGATGGCGGTAGGGTAGCTACTCTAACTGTTTCCACGTTTCGCATTGTTTAAATAGAAGGAATGTTATCTTTGGCCAGAAATACTACTATTTTGAAGTTTTTGAAAATACTGGAGTATATCTGGAGGCGAGAGCTCTAATAGGCTCCGCCTACCAGCCTTTTTGCAATACCATTGGCCGACTTAAATGTTCGGTAATGGTATAAATTAAGGCTTATTTGGCTGTTTAAGGCAGTCATCCAGGAGCCGCCCGAGGGCTCGGACAATTTCCAGGAGAGAAGCCCTCACTTCTGGATGGCTCAGTAGTGTACAGTAGAGTCCAGTGTAAATAGTATTTCTGGTTTTTAGTGATCGTCGGCCTGGCATGCGAATTAATGGAACCTCATTGGTTGGCAACACCAAGAAATCCAAAAAGATTTCTTATGTCAGACACGTTCCTGCTGGTTTTCCAAATGAATGAAGAGCTCCGGAGTTGCTGAGATTTTTGCGACGATACTGTACTTCGGGTAGGTGGTGCTGAGCTAGCCGGACGAGGCAATGCGTCCTAACTTCCTACTATCCGAGTGCACGCATTTGTTGACAGGAAGATGTCAATGCCTGTGTAAAAGCGTTGTATGAGGACAAAGAGACTAAACTAACAGGAGGGTTTAATAAGCTCTAGCCAATCAGAATCTTGTAGCATCAACGCGTCATAGTGACGTACTTGGACATTAGTACAGAGTCGAACTCGAACCAAGCAACAAAACTGTCAGCAGTAACTCTCATATACCAAGAGCTAGTCCGTCACTGTCTATAGAGAACGGCGGCCATGACATGTCCAACTTCGACACATTTCGTCACAAATGTTCTTTCATCTCTTTCTATTAGTGTCCCCATTGTCTCATGGGGATTAGACTCTCCTGTTAAATAATGTTTAGTCTCCTTGGGGGAAAACAAGCCAAGTCGCCATTAGAGCGCATGTGATATGAGTGGCAGTTAATTAACGTTTTCTTGGTTTTTAAAACAGTTTGCTGAAGTTCAATGTACCAAAATACTTCTTAAGATTCGAATAATGGGCAGCAAGTGCAAGAGGCATTGCTGGGTGCCGCAGTGTAAACACTTATAAAAGATACAAATGTATCAATACACAATAACTTCCCAAATATCCCAAATCGTGCAAGGTGTTGCAGAACATTTTGAAAATTGGAAAGCCTATTTCTGAATACAAATCAGTGTGTAGCAGGCACTTCGTAGAAACAGATTATATAGTTATAATTTCAGAAGATCTCATTGGTCTTGGTAATGTCACACTAATTTCAGGGAAACGTACGTGTTGATATGTTCAGTATTGGTTATAATATTAATGCTCTTTATATTTCAATTGACTTCATGAAGCTTCGATGATAAAGCAAAAGTTTGTAGAACCAGCCCAAATATCTCGGGTTTCTCCACATTTTTGATTTGACACAAAATAATATGTCCACTTTCAATGCGTGTTCGCGTTTCACTATCGGCCGAATTCTATCGCCAATATATTTGGATATGTCCTCCAAATTGATCTCAACAAGTACCGTCCTTCAAAATTCACCCTTATCGGTCAAAATACAAAATAGAAATGATTTAATTATCATTGAATCAAATGGGGGTTCACCACCGAAATTAAATTATAATATGATGACTGGAATGCTCTTAGTTCCTCTGCGCACCCGTATAAAGTGATAACTCTAGGAGATGAAGAAAGGAGGCACATGCAATCTAGCAGAGAAATACTTTATTAATTACTTGTATGGGTGCGAGAGAGACATTAATCTGCACGTACGTGTTATTAAGGATCGTTCATACCCTCGCGAATATTCGCAATTTTTCTGCGATTTGCAAATCGCAAAAAAATCGCCACATGGACGTTCATACTCATACGGCGAAAAATTGCGGTAAATGATGAATCATGAAATGTCATTTTTCGGTATTTGACGTTAGACATTGTTAATTGTTTGTTTTTTTTTTCATTTTTCTGAAATATCAGTTGCAAATGAAAGAAGTAAAGAAGAATTGCTCACAGTCTCACTCACTGTTTCCCAAATGACATTACTTGTTTCAATTATATTTTGTAATACGGAGGATATTCGAATTCGGTATGCTAAAGACATCGATCTCATGTTGTCTTCAGAAGATCAACAACAAATTTGATAAGAAACCCAATTGCAAGTTATAGTATACCTAACTAGAATCTATTCTCAGATGATTCAGCAGATCGAGTAAATAAAACAGTGTCCTTAAAAAGTCAGATCCACGCTTTTTATTGGTGAAGTCCTGCAAGAGGCTCAGGAGTTCTTAGGACACCTGCTACATGGCCATGTTAACAATAGGCGTGTTCTTTTTACCAAGAATCTCAGCTCATTTCAGTTGACATGTGAGATGTCAGTAATCTTTTTTTTTATCTCAAATTGAGATCAGGTGAGATTTTTACCTCCCCCCTTGCCGATCGAGCACACGCTGGATAGAAATATCATTCTTAGATTTTTGTAAATTTCTCGACTGTTTTGTTGGACTGTTTTTGGTCAATTGAGAGTATTTCTGAAAATCTCATAGCTCATAGATGAAAATATCATCTCACATTAAGATGAGATAAAATTTAAAAGAACACTCCTATTGTTAACAGATCATTGCAGAAGCGAGATTTGATTTCAACAAAAATATTTGTGGACAACAGTTCGTCGAACTGAAAGCAGGTCTATTGGGATGCTAGATACGCATCTCCCGACAATAATAATTATATCCCTGAACATTTTTATCGTGGAATATTTGACAAAAACTGCATATAAATATATAAAAATTAAACATAAACAGCCTTGTCTAAAGATATATTTCAAGGTACTTAAATGAAAATGGCGAAGGTATAGAACAGAATAATCTGATCTAAATTTTGTTTCGTGATTTGTGCGAATTCGCAAAAAGTTAAAATATTTGAACTTTATTACGGCATGTCTGGCAGCCATTTTGTTCGCTGAAAAATCGCGAAATTCGCAAGACTATGTTTTCGCCTTTAGTTTCCCAATTTATGGTTTGTAAACACGCCAGTGCAGTGCAGCGCGTCTTTGGTCATGTTCCCGAACAGTACTGCCCAGTAATTTTGGTCGTAATCGTAATTTTGGTCGTTCCGATTTTACATTTGGCGCCACTTTTCATGGAACCTTGTTAGACGCTAGAAATTTACTGGTTGCAACTGTTACAGAAATGGTCGTGTAGTCCCATCAGTATCCCCTCCTCGAATTGATAATAAGTTAGGTTAGGATATGTTATTTAATATTTATTCCATTTATTATTAGCAATATCGTTACAATTAGCCCATATGAAAAGACAGCAAAACAAATGTATCAATTAAGTGGTATTAGAAGACTTGCTACTAGAGGTTGATGCCGAAACCGCCTCAAATTTTCGAGCGTTGTTCTCTCTCACGTCTCTCTTGATGTCCATGTAGATGCATGAAAATTAAAATTTCAGATCATAATCATGCCAGGCGATATTTGCTGGCCCTCAAAAGACAACTCGACAATACATTCAAAACGTCAGACTAAGAAAATAAATCCATAGGTCATTATAACAAAGAAATACTACCTTTCTTACATTCAAAGCTCTGCTAGAGCTTGAGGTACTTGAGCTATCCGAATTTTCTGATGATTCAGAATCTCTATCCCCTGATATTTCTTCAATTATCATTTGATTAATTGCAACCATCAGTCAGTATCACATAATAGTAATGATATAATTTTGAACTAGATATGTTCCCACCTTACATTTGACAGTCTGACTTTCCGAAATCAGATGGCAGTTTCAGGTTCCTAAATTATCTACCGTGGCCAGTACTGTTCAGTAATATCGGAACATAAGCTTTGTATCAGTTTTATATGTTACTCAATTTGTTAACTCGATTCCTCCGCCACTGCCAGGAACCACAAAACAAACATGGCGGCCTCCATGAGAAATCCAGTCGCGTAGCCTGACCACAATAAACATTGTTTAAATAGAACATGGTCAATGCTTGTGGAAAAGGTATTGGACACAAACGCGAGTGTCATCTAGCGTGATTAGTTACAAACATGAATATTTGACGTCATTTTAATGCAGGTTTCTTCGAAAAACCTTGATTTTAATGCTTTTCCATTGTTTTAATCAAGTTACGACATGACTTGGAGGACAGATCACTGAAGTTACGACATGACTTGGATGCGAGCTCACTATCGCCATCTACATGTCGCATCCATTTTGATCCAATTATAATCCCATAAGGTTGACTAACTATCTTCTATATAAACAATGCTATAAGATATAAGTATGAGTTCTGTGAGCCTGACGAGCATTCCAGTCATCATATTATAATTTCATTTCAGTGGGGTTCACATTGTTTTCCCACTGAAATGAAATTATAATATGATGACATTATAATTTAATTTCAGTGTGTTTTCCCCATTCCATTGACCAGTTTGACAGATACTGCAGCGCCAATTATCGGAAAAATTTCCTCGAATCATAAACATTTATTTTTCGAATCACAGAGCGCGTCCCGCTTGCATTTTACCGTACTCCACACATATCACGGGCCTCGACTGTTTAGGAGGTCTGTGTCACACACCCGTCTGTCGTCTGTGGCACTAACCATATTTCAGTTCTGTGTTGTCTGTGGTTGGCAACCATATTTCAGTGTTCTGTGTCGTCTGTGGTTGGTAGAATTGACAGTTAGCAGATCAGTCAAAAGAGTCAAGTCAATATTGACATGTCAAAGGTCACAGCAAAGGTGTGGAATGCAGAGAAATTTTACATGTTTCTCATGTAGAATTAATAAATTATGTTAATATGCTGTGTTTGGTGTTGAGGATTGGCGAAGTCAGTGTTTGATTATTAAATTAGATTAGGCATAGCTCAGTGTAAAATGGCTTCAGGTGATACGATTGAAACTATACCAACAGTAGACCCAAAATTGATGACAAATATGAATAACTCCAAGGAGATTTCAGCCTACCATGAGTCAGCAGACACGGAAGAAATTAATGGTAATAACTATTATTAAATATCCAGTAGTTATTCGTGATAAGAAGTTAGAGTTTTTTTAAAATACTTGTGGTTCCACACTGTTATCCTAGCCCTATAATAGTGAGAAAACATGACTAATTTCTCATGACCTAGTCCTACTTGTCATGTTTCATTTTGCAACTATTCAAAGGTGATTTTTTCGTATTGGGTGTGTGATCAAATAGAAATGACAGCAACAGTGAACTCAGATCTCATTATATCCTAATGATCTATTATAATCATTAATTGTTTTGCTTACGTTGTAACGTTGGGATTCAACAAATTCCGTAGAATAATGATCATTGAAGGATTTACTATGAATTGATGTGCATCAAATTTATTCCTTTCATCAATAACATCACATTCAAAATATTGGCTTTCATTTGCAGTGAACCTAAGTACAAAGCAATGATTGGTGGGTGGATTCAAACCTAAAAATAGAGGAGTATGTACTTTGATAAAATAACTCAGCCCTTGCAGAATAAAGTTGTGATAATCTCGTTCAGTTTTTTATTCTTGCTTTATAGGCAACTTTCTGTTCCTTACTGTCAAATCCAACTGTTAAGGTTCTTGTCAAATCTATGAATTCATAAATGCTTTCACAATTTTGTTGGTAGTCAAACAGACATTTTGCCTGTGTTTGTTGGCTGAACATCAAGTGCAGTATTTTACTTCATTTATTTTGGTCATTCTTATTATACAATTTTTTTTGAAGATTCCAATAAATACTCAATAACAACAAATATAGATTTGCCTCTCTGATACCTGTTGTAACCTGATTTCAAGTGTTCTATCAGTTCATGTTTGAAGAGCAGTATGGAAGTAGATTTCTTGATATTGGTGGGTAGATTGTCATACTCCAAAAACTTGTAATACAAAGAATTCATTGTTTTCCAGTGACTAGTTCGAGGAAGGCCTACATTAAATTATTCTATCTCCTGTAGTCGTTATGAACTGGTACTTGACTGAGAGCCAGATTTGAAACTGATAATAACATTGTCAAAATTACTCTTTTCATGAAGCTCTTTTTGGTTCATCCACTAAATTTTCCTTTGGAAATTGAAACTAAGAGTCTTGGTATTGTAAGATATAAAATATCATCTAAGTTAGGTTAGAGTTATAAATATTTAAGTAGTTCTTTTTCTGTAAAACCACAAAGTTGACTCTGATATCTGCTGAAACAAATTTTTTACCATAATGGAAATATCATTGTAGCTTGCGAGGCCTAATGCCCCATTTACTTTGAAAATTATCTTTATTAGATCAAGTATTTTACGTTCATCTATGAACAGATTACTGGAAAAAAATCTCATAAAAGTCCTTTTACCGTTTTGCTGCAGTAATATTACAAATAGATGGGTCTTCACGGTACCTAGAACCCGACGCTATCTACGATCTGATAGCAACATATAGTAATAATAATAGTAAAGACTTTGAATGTAAGGTATTCCTAACAAATGGAATGATTCAATTCCTGCACATGATGACTTATGGCAGGGATTGCTCTTCCATCCAACCAGTGTAATAAAGCGGTAGTTGTTTAACATTGTACCATTGGATCGTGAGCACGAAAATCTACCCTTAACCACCACTTTACCATAACAACGTTTTACTAGACACTTCACTCTCATAGGCATCAAAACGACTTATTAAACTAGTCAACTTCCCCCCCCCCTCTGCTCTAGATCCCTAGACCCCAAAAATGTCTTAGTTGCTCAATGTATGTTTTTTTTCAGACAGAGATGATGATTCCATACCAAACACCAGCTTACAAGATGTAAGTATGGCACATTCACTGGTTTAGGAATTAGAAAGAAATATTGTTAACCATCCCTTTTGTTTTTTAAATTACTTGAGTGGTAAGAGAAAAATGTCAACTTACCCAATATCGTATATTTCGAAGATGTAATATGTTCCTATTTCCTATATATGAACTGGTGCTCAAAAATATAAACTGATGCTTTTAGATTCTGCCTGTAAGCGAGCAAATTGTCAGTTATGTCTTGCTTACAAACTTGCTTACTTCTCTGAAACACCACAGAAAATTGGACGAATTTTCTATAAATATTTTCATGCAGGTGCTCTTCTGAAACATCATCAATTGTTCTACCATAGCAGTTTCATTGATATTGATCTTATGAAAAATGTTATTTCCGCCAACCGGCATCTGATCCCAAATTATACCGTGTGATTCAGACAAGTATTCGCGGCCCTGTAACTTTCTTATTTGAAGAAAGAACCGTAATGTACCATAAAGTTTTTGAATGAATGCAATTGAATGACTTACTGAATCCAGTTATCCACATTGTGTCACATGCCAACTTTTTTTTTCCTTAAGAGTTGTTATATTTTTTTTGTAAATTATGATAGAGACTGTTTTTCTGAGTTGAACGATATGCACCAGTTAATACATGTTTATCATAATTACGTCGAGTACTCCGGAGATAAAATGGCCTTCAAGGTCGCCAGATCTTACCCCGCTGTACTTTTTTCTCTGGCATTATCTCAAAGAACATGTTTGGTTAGAGCCTTTTCAAATAAGACCTCATGGCTCAAGATCAGAATATTCATTGAGTGTCAGAAGTTGAACAGAGTCAGCTTGTTTATCGAACTCTTTCTAAAGTAAACAGAATATCAGAATTAATAATAATAATAATAAAGTTTATTCATAATAGATTACAATTTTATTTATATACAATATATAAGGTATGAATAAACTAGAAAATTTCCTCACGAAGTGGAACTTGTAGTGAGGTGAGAAATATACATATATATGAATATAAAAACATTAAATTGAACAATTTCTTCACGAGTGAGAAATATACATATATGTATATTTTCAGGGTGCACCGAAAACGAAACAGATCGAATATCTTCAAAACGCATGTTTTGTGAATAAAATGCAAAAACAGGTCGATTTTTAATCCAAGGGGGACATCTTCCTATCACAACCTCAACTGTCATACCTCTCCCCCCACCCCTTGGGCACTATCACCCAAACAATTTGAATAGGGAAAGTAGTAAGTGTGATACATCATTGAAAAGGTAATTCCATAAGGAATTCAGCCATGTCAATTTTTGCCACCTAACTTTTTATTTTGGCGCCCTCTTGCGGGAAAAATAACTGTTCCGTATTCCAAATTATAATACTGCATTTGCAAGCTATTTTGACATAAATTCGGTGACAATGCATTATGGATTTTTCCTAAGAGAAAAAACAAAATGGCGGCTCCAAAATGGCGGACATGATTTGCAATTATGGTCCGATTCGATTGAAAATTGATATGTGGTGGTTTTCGAAGTCGGAGATTATGATTTGTTCGTCAATACAAAAAAACAAGATGGTGGCTCCAAAATGGCGGACGAAATTTGTAATTCTGGTCCGATTCGAATCAAAATTAGTATGTGAAGATTTTCAGGGATATTCAGGCGCGGTAAAATTCTGATTCTGTTACGCACAGAATAACCTACGTCACACATCTAAATAAAATATTATTTCCTAATTTGTATAATTTTTTTTTTCATCAATCCAATTAATTCACTGTAGTCATACTGTAAACTTGTAAAACCTTCATATGCCAATTTTGAATCGAATCGAACCACAATTAATAATTTCGTCCGCCATCTTGGTTTTTTGCATTGACAAAAATATCATAATTTTTCGCCCTGAAAATCAACACATCAATTTTGATTCGAATTGGACCAGAATTACAAATTTCGTCCGCCATCTTGGAGCCACCATCTTGTTTTTTTGCATCGCCAAACAAATCATAATTTCCGACCTTGAAAACCACCACATATCAATTTTGAATCGAATCGGACCATAATTGCGAATTATGTCCGCCATTTTGGAGCCGCCATTTTGTTTTTTCTCTTAGAAAAATTCTATAATGCATTTTAACCGAATTTATGTCAAAATAGCTTGCAAATGCAGTATTATAATTTGGAATACCGAACAGTTATTTTTCCCGCAAGAGGGCGCCAAAATAAAAAGTTAGATGGCAAAAATTGACATGGCTGAATTTCTTATGAAATAACCTTTTCAATGATGTGTCACACTTACTACTTTCCCTATTCAAACTGTTTGGGTGATAGTGCCCAAGGGGTATGACAGTTGAGATTATGATAGGAAGATGTCCCCCTTGGATTAAAAATCGACCTGTTTTTGCATTTTATTCACAACACATGCGTTTTGAAGATATTCGATCTCTTTCGTTTTCGGTGCCCTACCCTGTATATATAAATATAAAAACATTAAATAAAATTATTGAAATGAAATTATTGAGTTGAAAGATTCATACATTTATCATGTTGTGAAAAAAATTACGATCTTTTTTGAATATCCAATCCTTTACTTTAATTTTGTATGAATAAAAAGATTTTGTTTTTATAATCTCTTTTGGAACTATATCGAAAACTTTTCCTATAATATTTGTATAATTTCTAGTGGATTTATTTTTATTGAGTTTATTTTTTAAAGTTAATGTTATATCTAGTGTTATATGAATGATTTCTAAAATTGATGCAATTTTTGTTTTTGAAGATATAAATCAACATTCTATATACAAATAACTGAACATTATCAAATTTTCTACTTATTTTATAAAGAACATCAGAAGAAAACATAAAATTTCGATTGTAAATTATTTTTAAAATGTGTCTTTGTATCACTTCCAAATTATACATTAAATTTTGTCTTACTCCACCCCATCCAAGGATGCCATACATCTCAAGATGTTTCATTGCAAGAAATTTTTTTAAAAACTTGAATTTGGGAAGAAGACATCTCAATTTTTTCACAAGGAAGGAAATTTGATGGTCCCATCTCAAATGTCTGTCAAATTTGATTCCTAGATATTTTATACATTCAGTTTCATGAATTTTAAAGTGACTGTCAATTTCAAGTGGGCCTAAATTTGGTAAAGAATTTTCAAAGCAGGTGAATGGGAGATAATAAGTTTTATCAAAATTTATTGTAAGTAAATTTTTGTCAAACCAGCCTTTAATTATTTTTAAATCTTGTACAGTTGTTTCAATGCAGTCCAGGTAGAAGCATTATAAAAATAACAGTATCATCCGCAAATGCATGAATTTTTCTATTACACTTTAATTTAAAAAGATCATTGAGAAAGATATTGAATAGTAATGGACCTAAAACACTGCTTTGCGGTACTACATAACAAAAAGCCATTGGATCACTAACAGTTTTGTTAATTTTTACATGTTGTATTCTATTGCAAATATAACTCTTCATTAATTTGTAAGCTATTCCACGGAAACCAATAAGTTCCAATTTTTTTAGCAGTATTTCATGACTTACAGAGTCGAATGCTTTCTTTAGGTCAAGAAATATACTGAGATTTGGTGTGTTATTATCCAATGAGTTGTAGATATGAGAAGTGAGGTGACAAATTGCATGTTCAGTGGAAACATTTTGCCGAAATCCGAACTGATTTAGAGACAAAAAATTTATATGATTTAGATATTTTTCAATTCTCACCTTTAATATTTTTTCAAAAATTTTTGCTATGCTTGAAATCAAAGTGATTGGCCTATAATTTTCCATTTTATTTTTATTACCACTTTTATATATTGGTTTTATAATACCAATTTTGAAAGAACTGGGACATACTCCAGATTTAAAAATAACATTTAAAATATGTACTAAGGGATCAGAAATTAAATCAATTAATGTTTGCAAGACTTCAGTTGTAATACCGTCCGCACCTGGAGATTTCTTTTTTTTCAAAGTTTTTATTGCATTTTCAACTTCAGTTCGGTTTGTTTCCTCAATGTATATGGTTTTTAGGCAACTTGTTGATGTTTTTGATTCATTATTATTGTTTACTATTTGTTCTGCTAAATTTTTATCAACACCACTATAATAGTTTATAAATTCATTTCTTTTTCATCAGTTAATGTCTGATTTTTCAACTCAATTGACTTTATACCATATGAAACAGGTTTTTGTGTTTCATTGCATAATTTGTTAATATTGTCCCATAACTTTTTAGAAGAATGACAGTTTTTTTCTATTTCTTGTTTACAATATTTTATTTTGGCTTCATTTATAATTTGAGTTAATTTCTTTTTAAGTTTTTGATATAAATCTGTTTTTTTATTCCTTCAGTCATCCATTTTTTTCTTTTTTTGGATTTATTTTTCATCTCTACACGAGTAGTGCTTTTATCTATGGATGTTTTGATTTCATTTATTAGATAATTTGCCAATTTTTCTGCATTTTCTAATTGAAAATATGTGTTCCAATCAGTATATGAGAATTGCTCTCGTAATTTTTTGTAATTATTATAGTATTTGTATTTTTGACTGGTAATTTCAATATATTTCTCACAATCAATTTTTAGGATAATAGGATAATGATCTGTTATATTATATCTGAATATTATTGGTTTGAAGTGAGTGCTAGTTCTTTTACTTTTGATAAATATATGATCCAAACAAGATTTCTGATTTGCCATTTCTCTTGTATAATCATTTATATATGATAAAAATCCATGCTTACTGAAAATATTACAGTATTCATGACAATATAGTCTATCAGAAAGAATGTCAATATTAATATCACCAATAAAAATGGTTGTACTATTTTGAAATTTATTATTATTATCATGTAGGAAATTATTTAATGATGAATTAAATTCATATGGAGATGTTGATGGTGATCTATACAGGGTGTTTCTTAAGTACATGTAGAAAATTTAGGAGCGTATTGTTGACATCAAAATAAGAAGAAAAGTCCCTCTAAACATATGTCCGAAAGTTATTCGTTTTTGGGATACAGAGTGTCAAAGTTGAATTCTTATTTTTATTTTTTGTAAATAATTTCAAAATAATTTTGATATTTGGGTATCTGGGATTATTTATTATTTAGTTTGAAGAAATATATTCTTGGTAGAGGTCACTGCGAGCAACTGTTTTCGAGTTATTGAGATTTGAAATAATCGATGCAAGTGATTTTGAATGACAAGTTTTTTAAATTCAAAATAAATTCAGTAAGAAATTCGTTTTTTCACAATCAATACAAAATTTGATTTTGTCATTGAAAAATCATCCCAGATACCAAACTTTACTCGAATATCACAAATATTTTGGCATTTATTCACAAAAAACAAATATAATAATTAAACTTTGACACTCTGTATCTTAGAAACGAATAACTTGCGAACATGTGTTTATGGGAACTTTTTTTCTCATTTCGTCGTCAGCAACATGCTCCTAAAGTTTCTACACGTACTTAAGAAACACCCTGTATAATGCAATTACGTGAACAAATTCATTTTTATTGATATTAATTTTCATTGTGATAATTTGAAGTTTATTTAAGTTTTCTATCCTATATTCATAGGTATAATTATTTTTAATGTATAATACTGTCCCATCGTTTTGATTCAAACGTCCCTCATTGTATATTAAATCATATCCCTCTATATTAAATAAATCTGTGTTATATATTCTGAAAGTTTCTGTGAATATTAATATATCAAATTCTTTGTCAAATTGATCAATAAATATTCTTTCTTCATCAAAATTTTTAGAAATACTATGGATATTATTATGGTAAATTGAGAATTCATTTCTTTCAAAACTTACAACCCTGTATGACCTGAATTCCTCAACAACTTCAGTTTCAATAACTGCATTTTGATTTAAATTAACTAGGTATGGATCCATATAACTTTTTTTTGTATTATATATATATATGCACACACACATACGCACATATGTAAATAATCATTGTATGTTTTTCAAGTTTTCGATTTCCTCTTCACAGTTGATAATTCGGGTATTTTCATTTTCATTATTCCGAACAAAAATCTTCCCATTCCTGAACCAAATAAACTTATATCCAAATTTCTTCAATTCTCTTGATTTGCCTAATAAATATTTGTTTCTTGAAGTCAATTCTTCATTAAGGTATATCACCAATTTTCCTCCCAATCCTACTTCTGAAGATGATAACACTCCCTTAGTTTTATAATAATGTTTGGCTGCTTGTAGAATTGTTTCTTCATTTTTAAGTATGATTTTCATAGTATTCACTGGTTTTTCTTTGTTTTCTTTTAACCGAATAATTTGTTTGATTTCATTTGTTTGAGACTTAATGCAGATTTTTTCAAATATACCTCCAATAATTTCTTCATCCAATATAGTTTCCTGCTTAATAAAACCTTTAATTTCAATATTATTTCTAAGTTTCATTTGTTCATCACAGTTGATTGCTTGTTTCAAAAGATTGAGTTTTGTTTTTATATGTGTAATTTCTTTTTTTTAGTGTCATATTCTCTAAAGTTATCTCTCTTCGTTCCTTTTTCAATTCTTTTAAAATTTTCAGTACTTCTTGATTTTCTGCCTTAACATGTACAACTGGTAGGTGAGAATTTCACAAAAGACATATAATTTTTTTTAAAGTTGTAAACTATACAGTGTGTCCCACTTACCATGCTCACCATGGGTATCTTTTTAATGGTGAGAGATACGAGGTTGGTTAAATGACACCAAATGTGGAGTTTATCAAGGCCAACCTTAATGTGAAAAAACATTTTGATAAAATCCATTCGTTTTTGTTTTATACGCAAAAAACAGATTTTGATCATTTTCATGTCTCCTCCGTAACTTCTTTATTTATGAAAATATTCGAATAGGATTTTCACATTCTCATGGCAGTTTTTCATTGAAATTTCGAAAAAAATATGAAATTTATACCAACTCTTCTAGAATTTGAGATATCAGCACCAACTTTTATTTTTCAAATGTAGGTCATAGCTCACTATGACTTAGTTATGAATAACTTTTTTTTCTCTTACAGATGATATGTCACAGTAATACTTTTTTGTTGATAACAACGGAGTTATCGTCATTTATACAAATACAAAAGAACAATTTTGAAGTCGCCATCTTGAATTTATAAATTCTATTTAAAAAAATCATGATCTCCGACCTCAAAAACCCCCACATACCAATTTTGAGTGGAATTGGACCATAATCACAAATCTCGTCCGCCATATTGGAGGAGCCGCCATTTTTTATTTTTAATTTCAATAAAAATTCCATAGTGCATCGTCACCGGAATTGTGAACATCTGCCAAATTTCAAGTTATTAGGACCGCCGAAGTGGGTCAAAATTCACAAGAGACATGAAAATGATCATCAAAATCTTTTAATTGCGTATAAAACTAAAACGAATAGATTTTATCAAAATATTTTTTTACATTATAGTTGGCCTTGATAAACTCTACATTTGGTGTCATTTAACCGACCTCGTATCTCTTACTATTAAAAAGATACCCATGGTCAGCATGGTAAGTGGGACACACTGTATACAATTGGAAGTTGGAGTGCAGTCAAAATTCATTAAAATATTGTAAGCTGTGAGTATAGTTTAAGTGTTAAAAACTCTTCTATTGTGTGAAAGCAATTTTCCAGTACATATTTTTTCGTTGTTTTTCAAATTTTTGTAATTGTTGATGGCTTTCACGGAATTAGGAGTCATAAAGAGAAATGCATTTAGTTAAAATCGGGTTTCTAAATGAATAGATTTTTTATTGTAGTTTTCTCATTTCACTGAGAGCTCTTTTTATATTATTTTGCAATTTTCCAAGAGTTTCTCCGCATACTGTAATTGTTGTGTCATCAGAAAACATTGTTACATGACCCACAGTTATATGGTGGGGAATACTGTCTACAGAGAGGAGAAAGAGTAATGGTCCCAGAACGGGAATGTCAAGAGAAGAATACACTCTCTTATAGTCGTTTTAGCTTGACGAAAATACTTTTGAGAGAATGATAAGATTAAATTAGATTTATCATTGATCTCTTTGAATCATATACATACTACATTCAGAGGGGTGTTAATGCCACCGTCAATACCAACCCAAAACGTTGGGCAATTTATTCAACAAAAAAATGGTGAACAAATTGAAGTGTACTTTGCTGATGATTATTTCTTCATAGTTTATGACAATTGACTAGTTAACTCTAACAATTATTCTCATGTAAGTAAATATCAACGCCGCTATTTCAAATCCCTGCACATCAGTACCAATTCTTTTTAGAAAATCTTGGAGTCAGGTCCAGATTGAACTCCTAATATTTTTTCTAAAAAACTGTATTTCCTCCCTGTCCAGTCTACTGTACCTTCTTTTAAAGTTTTCCATAAATCAGGAAGATTTTCCATTTTTTGGAAATTCATTGTTTTATTTATCCGATTTTCAAATCAGAAGACCAAGAAAGGATACCGCACACTTTAATAGGGAATTTGTCCCCCTATCATCTGTAACCATGTGTAACCTGACCAAAGCCTTCGATTGTTTATCACACCAAATACTTCTGGAGAAACTATGGTACTACGGAGTACGAGGTATCACTCTAGACCTCGTTGAATCGTATCTTTCAAATCGCTACCAAAAAGTAGAAAATGACAATACATCATCTTCTTTTCAATTAATCAAATATGGAGTCCCGCAAGGTTCTCTACTGGGCCCGCTATTATTTATAATCTAAGTGAATGATCTAGATAACTTTGTTGGCTCAGATAAATGTATTTTGTTTGCTGATGACACCTCTCTTATTGCATCTGAAAGAAACAGCAAAACTTTAACTGAACAAACTGACAATATAAAATGTCGTGCATAACGCTGGTTTTCATCCAACAACCTGGTCCTAAATACCGAAAAGACACAAAATATAATTTTTTCCACCAACCACACTATCCAAACTGGAGAGAGTGTGAAACTTTTAGGAATAACCCTTGAAGAAAATCTAAACTGGACTGAACACATTAACGTGCTATGTAAAAAACTGTCAAGTGCAATTTTTCTGATATGTCAACTAAAACCCATAAGTAACACGGTCACCCTGAAAGCAGTATATTTCGCATTGTTCCACTCGCTGATCAACTATGGGGTTCTCCTTTTGGGTAACTCATGTACAGCAATAAAAATCATCCGACATAAAAAAAACGCTATAAGACTTATTGCCAATGTGGAATACAGAGAACACTGTCGACCATTATTTATTGAACTCGGTATAATGTCACTACCCACTCTATTTATATACAATGCACTACAGGAAATACACAAACAGAGCAAATATCTCATCACTCAGGGTGGCATTCACCATTATAAAACAAGACGCTTAAACCGTTCAAAAAAGAACTCGTTGAACCACAACCTTTACAACGTTTTACCAGACGGAATAAAAAGTTTCAGTTTCAGAGACTTCAAATACACAATCAAAATATACCTTCTCAAACATAATTTTTACTCAGTTGATGATTACCTGAGCACCAAGCACACCTCTCTGACATGCCCTCTGCCATCTCAGTAATATTTCATAAAGGCGGATTTAGCGGATTCACAATGCATAATTTAGTGCATATGCGTAATTTTAATTCACACCTAATCCATCAAAGTTCAATACAGGGACTCGATTGAAATGATTTACCCGTTTCACAATTTATAAAGATATCCCTGTGTTGAACTGTTATGGAGTATGTAGAAAAATTACGCATTTTAAATCAGGAAAAGTCGCCTTAAAATTACGCATATGCACTAAATTATGCATTGTGAATCCGCTAAATCCGCCTTAATCTTTCATTATTTACAATATTTGACTAATCTTTCATTATTTTTATCAGAATTGTTTGTTGTGTATATGTCATTCTTTTGATTCTTTTATCTGCAGAAGTCTACCACAAAGTGTTTGTCAATGTCTGTATTATATACATATATATGAGTAAGGTTATTCTGGACTTTCATTGTCTAAAAAAAGAACAAAGAAAAATTCAATTCTCTGCAATTTTTAATTTTTAAGTGTATACACTTGATAACGACTGTAGATTTTAACAGTTGAAACGTCGTGATTAAAAATTGCAGAGAATTGAATTTTTCTTTGTTCTTTTTTAGACAATGAAAGTCCAGAATAACCTTACTCAAAGTGAAACATTGTCAACCACTTTCAAACAAATACATATATATGTTCAATATATATTTTTTTAATTTATTTTTTTAAGGTATCTACCTGCTGACTTGCTGCAAATATACTAGATATGTATGTAACGCAGTGAATAAACTATTCTATCAAATTGGCTGAATTGGTATGTTTGTAGTCCAAGTCATTCCAAATAAGTCCAATGAGCACAACTTTTTCTATTGGCTAATTTTGGCGATAGAGGCCGCTGAAAACTCTCATTTTTTATTCATAGTAGAACAACACAAAACGTTATTCTGATGATAAGTAGGTACTTTAGATTTACAATTTAATTCGACAATTTGTCTTGGGGTAAGAAAGGGATGGCGCTGTGTAAGTGCGCTAGTCAAAAGTGGAGGATATGCACTTCCAACACCACCAAAAATTGTTAGGCGAAATTAATTTTTATTGAATAAATACTTTTTTTACCTCTCTCAGTACATTCGTGACAAGCTGCCAAACTCCATATCTCGAGTTTCAGTCTGATTTAAAAAATTCAAAAAGCCTTTCAATCATCAGGAATTGGACTATATGGCTCTATATACCTCTTCTTTCACTCATTAGTGTTTGTGTGGTCTTTGAGACCGGGTAACGCAATTGCCCCTTTCTGCGGAGCATGTGCGCAATAGGGACACATTATATTCTTTCGTTTTTGTAACATTCAATTAACAATTATTATTGCTGAATTCGAATAAACAGGACAAAACCGTAGTCAAAGGTTTCTAAAATGTTAGAATCATTGTTACTCTAGCATCTGAGGCCAAGCAACGCTAGGCTGTGACCAACGGACCTACTTTCGAAATTCTCGGATCGTTCTAGGAATCGCTCGTAAAAAGGACCTCGTTAATCCCTGGCGCGCACAAATTTAGACTTTTGAGGGCTGCCGTTCGTAAGGGGGCGACAGCTGGTTAACGGAAAAAACTTTTTTTCAACAATCTTTAGCTGTTTCAAGTTGAACTGACAAAATGTATAGCACCATCTCACCTTATATAAAAAAAGTTTATTCTGGAAAGTGAGTTTGGTCTTCATTCTTCTAGGTTTATAATTGCTTCCCGGGTACTTGGGGATATTTGACGCCTTTATGCTCGTTCTAAGGGTGTCAATATTGCCTTCTTTTTGTAAACTTGCCTGCTAAATCCGAGAGTATGTTTCTAATTGCTTTGATGTTGGTTATTTCACAAAGGAGTTAATTTTGTGGATATCTAATGGGGTAGTTTTCGGCTGTTTAGGTATACGATATTCTAAAATAAGGCTGCAGATAATCTTGTTTTTTACTGGTTTTAGTGTGGTGGCTGAAGTTCAGTTTATTATCCGTGTTAATTCAAAGTTATTTGGCAGTATTTTACCAGTGTGAAGTTAGCCACATCCACAGATATACTCCAAGAAAAAAGTTAGGTAAACATATTTTCAGTTTTTATGAAGGGAGTAACGAGCAAAAAATTACCCCAATCAAGCAATTCAGTGCCGATAATGTGATCTCTCTTACCAATTGTCAGGCCTTCAAAGGGTGGTAGAGGGGGTAGTTCCTACAAAGTATTTCACTAACTTTTCCAAATGAAATAGTACCGCATTCTCCTTTCAGGTTGTGTCTCATGACTACAGAAATTACAAAATCGCGGTATGAGAATAATTCTTAGATGTAACCGATTCACCTCAGTTCAAGAAATTCACAAAATATTAAAATGGATGCCAGTATGCAGAAATTTATACTACTTGGCGATGATATTTATATACAAAATCGTAGTTTACAGGGTTTACAACCACAATATTTTAATAAATGTATTGTATCAAACAATGAGATTCATGGCTGAGACAAGATCGAAAAATAAATTCTATAGTGAAAAAAAAAAACAAAACAAACAAAACAAACAAAAACTATATGAATTCTTTAAGGTTTCCTCAAACCAACGCGGGAGCGGGAACGAGATTAATCCGAGACTAAATTCTACAGTGGGACATACCGGTGTGATTATTCATATTCCGAAAAGCATTCAAGCAACGAAATATATATGGTTTACTACGTGTACTGTTTTTCTAGCAATTCGCACGGTTCCAAAGTTCTGTTCCCGCTCCCTTGTTCGCGGTTTGGTTTGACGGAACATTTATTCTTTAAAGGCCTAAATGAATTCAATAAGCTACCAAAACTTGTAAGACGATAACAAAACCTGAGAAGTTTTAAGTCTTTGCTTTTTAAATTTAAATGATGAGCTTTAAATTTTAATTTAATCTTAGTATATTTTAATTTTAATTATATTAATATCTTAAGGTGGCCGTTCAATGGCATGCATGCTGGCTACTGCTCGGACGGCGAATCGGTGACACGTAAATAACTCAAATTTGGTAAATATATTTGGAACATAATGGAGTACTTGTTGAGACTTTAGACGGAAGTCTACAAATCGATAAAATTCACGTTTTTGTAATGTGTCAACAAGAAGACCTATTGAAATCGTTCAAAAGCTAACATAGACCAATTTTTTACACTGTTTTTGAGAAATACGAACAGCACTCGGAATTAGGCGGCAATATTCCAAAATCTAGCAAATTTATAAGAAATTGCATCTTATTACTCACTGAGTCAGTTCAGCAATATGCGAATAGATTGCGCCACAGTAGAATTCATTATCATCAAAATTATGAATGAACTGGAATTTGGGTGATGGCAGTGAACAAGCACAGCACTATGAATAGAGTAGAATGAAAGATGTTAACGAATATTCGCATTGAGCGGCGAGAAATGCTTTTTATAAATTCTTTTATAAATTTTGTCGCATCATAGGCGTGTATTGGTGCATATGAGGGGCAGCTCAATATATTTTTTGGCCTTTAATTCATTAATCAGATTCTGAAATAAGAGTCACTATAGTATGGTAGGGTTTTATTGAATTCATAGATCGTTTTTATACATATCCACATAAACTTATTCATTTATTTTTGATGATGAATTGACCCGGACGTTGTTGTATTAAAATGTCTTACATTTAAATATTTCAAATTACCTTTTGTAGTTATATATAGGTTATATCCTTAAGCTTTGTGAACGAGAATTGCATTTCTTCCGATATTAAAGCATATTTTGATGGATTGATAGAGGGGACAGTGATTTCCCAGTAGAAAATTGTAAAATTGAAATAAAAATTGAGTGTTAGAGGTATTCTAAAAAAAAATTATATACCCAATAATAAAAGGAATAAGTCTCTTCAATTTCATATAGGTGTAATGAAATTTTTACCTGATAATCATAATGGTAGAATAGATCTGAAGAAAATGTGTGTAGGTAAAAATCCGCAGTTACACAATCATTAACAGATAAAACTTTCGAGGAGTTAGGAAATTTGCACATCGATTGAGATTTTAAAATGGTCTGACATAAATTCTTGACTATTACAGTTTCATAAAGATTTAAAGAAAAAAATAGTCTAGTGTTGAGCCTCGATCAATATATAGGTACACATATATACTGTGAGTCAAAGATAATAATAGATAATTATAATAATCATAGTAAAACCATTTTCGTCATAGTTTTTAGCTTCTGTCGAAACGAACATCGTCGGAAAAGAAAAGTAAAAAATGGAATACAAATCGATAACTCTTTGAACTCTGCAGGTTTCACCAAAAGCATTCTGTTAAAATGGTGGTTTTGATAATAGGTGTCCTTGGTTTAATGATGGACACCTTGCTCTCGAATCTGAAAATTATACCGGCTTGCCTATATACGATAGAAATCCTTGCCGTATGAATGCAGAAAGCCTTCATCTTTGGTTCACTTCGTCTGCTCAGGGCACATGAATCTCGGACCAAATAATCACTCACCCTACGGATGTAGGGAACGGATATTTGGGTAAATGATACCAGCGTGTCCTCCAAATGTATAACAGCTTCTGGAACAGACTTGGATAGTCCTTACGGATAAAATATCTCGAGAATATATTGAAAAAAATTGAGATGAGATGAATTGGAACATAATGAAATCGTTATACGTAATACAATATCAAACGCGGAATGAAAAATAATTACAGAGCCGCAGTACGGACATCTTTGGACTCATTATACTTGTTGATCACTTTTATGTGACACAAAAATTTGAAAAAATTATGAAAAAAAAAGTGGTGGGTAACAGAATATTCAAAGAGGTTGGCAATAATGAAACAAATGAAAAAAAAATTCTTTTTTATTTCCCGATGCAATCCATGGTGGATCATATAATTTCTCATTTCGCAAGGAACGTTGTCGTATTATCTCTTCGAAAACACAATCCTCATAAAAATCTTTCCAAAGTTGGTAACATCTCTTCTTTCCATAAAATTTCGTCCTCTTTTATTTCTTCTATGAATATTTCGTGATGATCTCCGACATACACAACAAAATAGCAAGAATTTCTTTTTGTGATATTCAGCTGACCCTGAACCTGCAACAATATACATATTAAATACTTACCAGCTAAGTATGTATCTCAAAAAATTGTCACAAAACACTCTTTACCTGCCTAAGCAGGAAAGTAAAAACTCTGTGAGCTGTGGAAACTCACACTGGTTTGCCTGAAAGTGACAGCTTCACTTTTCATGTCACAACACTCTGTTTTGCCAGTGCTCGTTATTGAAGACCTCAACCTTCAGCCTCTGCCCTCAAACATTACTCGCACTCATTGCAGTTTGTTGATTTTTAAATAACTATTTCACCATTGTAATTGAGAAACAAGAAATGTCTCTCCGGCCACTGCAATCAAACATTACCCGCACTTATTGCAGTTTTCTGATTTTCAAATAACTATTTCTCCATATAATTGAGAAACAAGAAATATCTACTCACCTACCACGATTACATTGATGACACATTTCACTTAAAGGAATTCATGTTTTTTTACACCACTCAAAACCTAAATATCCAAAAATAACAATCCCCTTATTTTACACAAATAATTGAAATACTGCAATGATCAACCTACAAATCCGTTGAAATGAATCATACACAAACGAAATCTTCAATTGCAATCTGGTAAATATATTCGAGGGTGCAGAAAGGGATTCCCAAATTCCTTAAATACTTGTTGCGAGTCCATACAAATGAATGTTGCCAAGCATTTATAAAAATAAAAATCTTTGAGTTCATATTTCTTTCTTTATTCAGGCTTGTACTACAAAACATGGGAACATGGGTGTTGATATTTCAAGAACATTATTCAACGGCATTTTTATCAAAAGTCATATCTTTCTAGATATTATTCAGCCAGAATATGAATTAATGATTGAATATATAAAATAAAACGAGAATTATTGTGTCATCTGACATCACTGCTCAGCGGCGTGATATTTCCATTTTACAATCATAGTAGCAATTGATGCCGGTAACAATGCTTCATTTTTATGGTTGCATACTTACTTGGATAAATATTCATTCGAATGGCTGGTGGCTCCTCTGTCGGATTAGTTTGTCAAGCCTGATCAAACGGGCAGCTTAATGTTTTAATGAAACAACTGTATATGTTCGTATTTAAAAAAAATGTACAATTACACTAAAATCAGAATACGGTACTGTTTAATTGGGGAAAGTTATTGAATTATTTCCTAGAAATTACCCCCTCTATCACCCTCCGGAGAACTGACAAACTATATGGGGGATGTCATTCGATTCATTTTCCCTTCAAGATACACGCCCTGAAAACTTAATACTCTTTCATTTGGGATAGTTCATCGACTTCTGGTCGAAAACAAGTTAAATTAAAGGAAGTTGTAATTTTTTAATCTGTTTTGTGATAAGTGTTGACAACAGCTGTTATTCTTCGATTCTATACTCAGTTTATCACCATTGTTCAACTACCTTCTAATAATTTATATTTTGCTTGTAAAATTAGTTTTTAGGGAATTTCAACTTCTGAGTAAAACATTAGAATGTGACAAGCTTTGTGATATTTATTTTTATACTGTTACTTTAGTCTTATTCCAATGTGGTTAATGCCCAAGAATAGGGAACAGCACGTGTCCCCGTTCTGAAATATTATCATTTGCACACAAACATTAACATCCGAGAAGCTATGTGACATACTCAGAAATTGATATTTTTCATTTTCTTTTCTTTAATTCGTAATTAAGATTTTGTGATACCTTACAAACTGAAAGACCTGTGGGGCAGCGGGTGAGGCAGAAGTACAAAATTCGCCACTGGTGGGCGGAGTCTAAATACTACGGAAACATGATAATCGCTTGTAAACGCATTCCCTAGACCGAAGCTCATTAATATTCAACAATTACGAGGGGGATTCGAAGTTCGGTACGGCGTGGCGGTACCGACGCGCGCGTCTGTCGACTAGCCATCATCATAAGCTTGAAGAATGTAGGTACTGAATTTGGGTGATGGACGAGTGCATTCGAATCGAGCATTTATATCGGATTCCAAATAGCTGAAAACATGTTCCGATTATCTGTTTACCAAATGCAACATAATCTAATAACAAAGCGTATTCACAACTTTGAGCATCAGAGAATTTTCTGAAATATTAAAAATGTATGAACAATTGCATACATACCGGGTGTCCGCAGAAGGTGGCTCGTCCCTATAACTGGATTTTAAAATAAAGAAATGAAATTTGATGGATCTGTACCTATATACGAAAGCGTCTAAGGGTCACATAGTTTTTTTTTTTTTTTTCAACTTCAAATACGAAATTTCCGACTTTAAACTCGGAATTTTATTTTTCCGACATCAAAGTAGGAAATTCCGACTTAAAAGTCGGAATTTTGAAGTTTTATCTTGATACTTTAGTACTTTTGTTTCACTCAAGTCACACATCGTAAATCTTCTTCAGTGTGACGAAGACAATTTTTGGTTACTGCATATAAACAATCTAATAAAACGATAGTCGTTGCCGACCGATGTTTCACTTTTTACTTCCATATACACCTACGACGTAGGCTTATTATGGCAAATACCCGTCAGAAAACTACTACTCACCTGGCTAATACCACGACGGGTATTGTATTATATCCAACAGATATAATGCACAATTACAATATACAATGCCCGTTCCCCCTCTACTAATTTTTGAACCACCTGGTATATCGCAACGAATAGGAGATAAAAATCTACTTTTTCATAAAAAAAGCACAGCTAAAAGTTCCGAAATGGCAGCCGAGTTTAAAGTCGGAATTTCCGAGTTAAGAGTCAGAAAAACAAAATTCCGACTTCAAAGTCGGAACTTTCGACTTTAAACTCAGAATTTACGACTTTGAAGTCGGGAAAATAAAATTCCGAGTTTAAAGTCGGAAACTCCGTGTTTGAAGTCGAAAAAATTGAAAAAGAAACTATGTGGCCCTTAGACGCTTTCGTATGTTTAAGGGCCTATTCAGACACATGGTTGCACACCCAGGGTTTTTGACCCCGCATGATAAATTTCTCCAATATTAATAAATTTAATACTTCTGAAAATGACTTTTTGATAGAAACGCAAGTAAAAGGATCGTATGTGGACTGTCTTGCAGTTTACAGACACAAGAATAAAAAATATATGATTGTAAATGGCCCATGCAGGGTTTTTGAAGCATGTTTAATTTATAAGTATATATTTCTGACCCTTGTGCCTGTATACTGCATAACAGTTCACATACGTTCAAAAAGTCATTTTCTTTGGTTCAGAAGTATTAATTTCGTTAATATTGGAGGAATTTATCATGCAGGGTGAAAAACCCTGGGTGAGCACCCATGTATCTGAATAGGCATTGTGACATTAAACTGTATTTTTTGACAAATGGCTCAGTTTAATGTCACGTTTGGTTTCACCGGAAGTAACATAAACCTTCGGAGAATTAAATATTTTAAACAGAAGACAAAATTTTAAAGTAACAATTTATTGCTCTAGTTTATAACTGATTTAAATTTAAAATTTCATTGTAGGGAAGACCCTACAACTCATTTTTCATTTTTTATTCTCTCCCGAACTTCCATGCCTCTATTTGTCCTACTATCTACAATTTCCGGTAAAATGTATTCAATATAAAACTTTGTTATTTTTCTTTCCATTTTTTCACTCCAGAATTCGTGCTTTCGAGGAATTTTCTCCACTTTAATTCCTTGAGGGGTCCACACACATAAAAAACAATAATTCATTTTGGCGATCCGCAATTGACCCTGGATTTGAAAGTACCAATTATGGCATTCGTTGATGGTCTTGTCCTTTTTCCAAAATGTTATTTTTCTTTGAACTATTCCTTCATCAACAGTCATAGTCCTGGCTCCATATGGACATTTTATTTCCACAATGGAGTTTTCTCCCTCTAAAATTCCATCAGGACTGGCAGCCATGTAACTGAATTCTTCATCAATGAATAGTCCACATGTTGATATTTTCCTTTTCAAGTGATGTTCTAGCTCTTCTCGTGCTCTTACTTCATTGTCTATGCCATATTGAGTGGCTTTTGAGAAAAATGGTACCGGATGCACAATAGATTTAACCAAATTTTTTACCAAAGACGATTCCCTCTTTTTACAAATCTCTCCAAATTTAGAGGTAGTAACGCGTTTTCGCCTTTCACTTTGCCATAGAGCAGAATCAGCCTGATCTCGTGTAAGCACCTCAATTTTTTTAGCCTCTTCAACAGATATTGACAAATTTTTCAAAAAATCTTTTGCTGCCATGCTAAAAGAAGCATCATCCATATCTGGTTTTGTGCAATGCTCTCCGTAGAAAAGATCATTTCCTCTGTGCTCCCGTCGTTTTTTGTGTTTATTTTTTCGATTGGAAACAGCGGCCTGCATCAATTTTTTTTGTCTTTGTAATTCATATTTCAAAACGAAGGGGTCGTTCAACCTTCCATACTTCGATTTGAGAGTGCTCAATTCTTTTTTGGTATTCATGGCAACCACAGACGCATAACAACGAGTTTGGTAAGACCTCTTCATGATATAGTTGACTCTTTTTCCCCCAGAGTGCCTTGCGATTACACTGTTGAATTGTTCTGCACAATTGTTGTCTACATCGTATATTAAGCTTTTGGAATGATTTGCGAGGTATCTGACAAACTCCATTAGTTTATCGTATAGAGCTGAAAATACAGATAGTTATTTGATATGTTCAATGTGTCCAATATATTGCATGGTAGAGAATTGCACAAAAGGTAAGACATTTCTAATTTTTCATACCGCAATGAAAGCAGCAATACGACATCGCCAGCAAGACGAACAGCGTTACGCTTCGATAAAGCCATGCTCGTTATCGCGGAAGCGTGTATGTGAGAGCTAGAATTTCTGGATCATTGTTTCCAGAGTGGTGGAAAGGGGTCAAATGAATGCTCAAAAAAATATTCACTTTCATCGTATTCAAAACTTCATTTCTCAATATTTTTAGTGGACGTATTTATTTGTTCAATGAAGATATACATACACAATTTCCTTTGCAGCTTTTGATTATAGTGCTTTGATAGGTTTTCATCTCCCCAAGAAAGGACCCCGCAAAATCCTTATGGAAAATGGCTCTCGGCTAAATTCACTGAAACTTTGCAGAAAGATAGTATTCGGTATGCTGATCAAAAGTCTCAATGGGCACAATCCTCCATTTTCAACCCCAGACCCCCTATAGCCCCCCAAAGCCCCCAATGTACACTTTCCGGTGTGTTAATGCATAAGTTACAATTCATCTTCAAAGCGTTTCTTTTCACTGCCCACCCTTTTCTCTAACCGAATTTTACATTCTGCCCTCACCACACCTCGCCCCCACCCCTGCACCCCTACCCAACCCTTCATTAACAACCCATTACTCATAAGTATGTTCATTTTTGCTGTTGCAGGTTTCAATCGATGATTTATCGATAATCATGCGTTCGCTTTCTTTCTGATTCATATCAGTTACTTCGATCAAGTAAAAATTTTCAATAAAATCGTTTCTCACGTGACCATCATCCCGAAAATTTATGTTTTTTGAGATATCACACAGTTCATTTTCGATATTGGAATTTTGTTCATAGGTCGTTTCAACAGTGGGACCTTGTTCAGAACAAGTAATTTCACTTAGGCGTTTTACACCGCAAAGAATCACGTCAGCGAAATCACTGCTCGAAAATTGTTCGTTTGAGTAGTCGATATCCCTGAAATCTTTCCTCTCTTCTGTTTCATTCACGGGAATAGTAGCAGTCACATCATGAATATCCATATATTCCACCGGTGATGAACCAGACTCCGGCATATCTAATAATCTTGAAGTCCCAGCTTGACTCAACCTGGATGACACCTAAAAATATTTGCCATCAATCACCAGGAACTGGACACCAAATAAATCATTTATTTTAATGGTAAAAAAGTATTCAACCACATTTCGTGTTGGATATAGAATATCATATTCTACACAGCTTGATAGAAGGAATAGGGAATAAAAAAATACCAGTATTTTCTATTTCCTATAAGGAACAATTACTAATTTTATCATGAGACCATCTACCCCTGTGTGATTTATTGGAAACAAATATATTATAGTGTGTCCAACTTTGGGCAGCACACCTCCTTATTTTCTTATTCGAAGACCGATTTAAAAAAAAATCAACATGTAGTACTCTAGATCATAGTCACAGTAATTATCAGTAGTAATAACCCAAGGACATTGATAATTATAGCAAATTCCGAAAGCTTGTTTCCTATAAGCAACAAGCTTGAGGAATTTGTTATACGCATAGAAAATTTTTTGCTAAGCGATATTTTTCAATATTGCCTAAGTCTACGAATGCTTTCCATACAAATTTGTTATTGTAAACAGCATATTTTGATATATTTAATACGAAAATTTCATTAATCTTCTCGTCAGTATTACAACCAAATCGTGAGAATGACATTTTGACGTTAGTGAATATTTGAAACTTCAAATTCGAAATAAATCAAAATATATATATATATATATATCCATAGCAACGTGAGAGTGATAACAGACCACTTGGCCTGTTATCAGTATAACAGATGTTCTGATTTGTTGTATTCAGTCAGATGACCTCAGTTTAACTAATTTCATTGGATTTTCGCTTGAGCAAAATATTTTCATGTTAAGTAAATCGACTTTTGTGGAAAAAGTAAATAAAAGTAGGTATAACTGCCGTAACTGTCACAGTATAGGTATACGATTTTCGAAATTATGTGATTAATTTAGAAGTGAGCGCTAACGAAATTGGCGTTGTAACTTCACCCTGCATAATAAAATATTTTACGTACAATTACAGTTCCACTCACCTTATGCAATTGGTGACCTCTGGATCGAGATGACACTCTCGTAGATGACATCCATAATCTTTGCTTCGGACCTTTTCGTATACGCGGCATTGTTGAAATCAAAATCGTAATACTTTCACTGCACACAAAAACACAAGTAAAACTAAATAATGGATTCAGAACTACAGAATTCTCTCCCACCGCATTATGACTTTGAACACTTTTCTATTGGCTGCAGTTAATAATTAGATAAAGCCTGATAATCAGGTAGTTCTAAATTGAAACCCCCTCTGGTCATCGGCTTGAGTATGTGCCACTAATTTCGATTCAGGTAGTTTTATTAAATTTTGAGTAACTCTCCAGATTTTTTTTTACTAACCAATGGATATGAAATAATAATATAATATTCCATGAAAATTATAATTCTTCACCCATACGGCTATCCCTCGTAAACATGTTGAAATGTGAATGTATTTCATCTCACTTCATAAATGAACAGTTCCTTTGAATTCTGAGAGCGGCGCCACTCTCCGGATACAAAATGTTGCCGTGCAAGGGTTTCGTAGTCCCTAACTTTTAAGGTTTATTTTTCATTATTAGTGTATGAAAAAATTTGGACGTGTTGGTAAAGATCTGATCTATGTCCCTGTTTTCTTACTTTTTGGAAATTTAATTTGGTTCTCTTAAAAAAAAAATTTGAAAATCATCAAAAAAACATGGACTTTGCGATTTTTTTCAGAAAAAACTAAATCAAATTTTGAAAAAGTGAGAAAACAGGAACATAGATTAGATCTTTACCAATCTATTTTTTCATTGACTAAAAGTGAAAAATGAACCAAAAAAGATAGGGACTACCAAACCCTTGCAAACACTATTTATATTATAGTACAACTTGCTCTTAATAAGGCTACTTTTTTCATCCCATTGGAAAACGTACTCCTAGCGACTCTGATAAATGCATCGCTACTTCACACAGTTCATACTTTCACCGTCAGAGGGCTCTTAAAAGCTGTTTAGTATTTCTTTAAAACTGTCAAAATTACTCAATGTTCCAGAAACAACCACAAGGAGCGGTAGTGCTTGGGTGAAGTTATTCGAATCAAAGTCAAATTTTGCTAAAATCGAAGGGCGATTCTATCTATCTATGCAGAAAACCCAAAAAATCAAATCATGCGTGTTCCCTATTTGTGTCTTTGACAATTTGAATATAATTTACCTATTTACCATATGTTTCAGATCTCTTCGTATTTAGAGTTGAATTGTTTATTTGTATGCATTTGAAGGTCTTGAATTGTTATTAAAACTCCAGATAAGATTACTGGCTCATGAACCTTGAATAACACTCGAAATAAAATACAGTAATCATCAAAGAAGGAATAGGAAATGTTGAAAGTTGAGTTTGGACAAATATTATCAGTTATTTATTAATGTTTTGATAAAATGTATAACCCAATCAGTCAAGTCAGTAGAAAAAGAGAAACGCTTGTGAAATGTTAGCCTGCAAAATCAGTTGTCTACTTCCCATTTGTATGTATTATTCAGTCTTCATTCAAACTCTTTGCATAATTAAGTAACTCAACATATATTAAGTATTTCAAATCAGATTAAATTACCTTCACGCATGCACGTACTTCCTTTAATTCATTTCTACTTTTCAGGCCTTTTAGTGTCCTTCTGTATCGTGATTATTTTCATTGGTACATTTTATCTTTATTCAGAAGGGCAGATTCCACTTTGTTTTGTTTTAGACCTTCTGTATGCACGTTATTCAAATTATTACTAGAAGTCATTTATTTAAAAACTTTCAAATATTCTTTAAAGCAGCAATATTTAAATTTGATACCCATGAGTGTAGGTATTCAAATTGATGGCCAAGATTTGATAGGGATGCCTAGTATTTTGAATGATTTTTCTACAGTGTGTTCCGTATGTCTTTGGTCAAGTTTGGTTTAGTACTTGATAAATTGTGCATTCATGACATCATATCAATGTATCAATTTTGAAATATCTTAACAAAATAACAACGAAGATACAGGGGGGTAAATTGGTTTTGAGACACAAGGTAAATCTTAAAAAAAATTGACCGAAAACTAGCTAATCAAAAAATTGCTATAACTCTGGAACTGAAAATATCTGCTCACCTCGAAAGCACCTATGAAATAATATTCCTACTCCAGTTTAATCATGGAATCTTAAGTCAGTCAAAAAAAATTTAATTTATTCGCAGAAAAGTCTTGTGAACTATTCACATAGACTGATTTAAATTTTTTTATTTGCTGGTATTTGTACTTTAGTAAAATCATCCAAAGAGTGTTTTCTTAGTTTGTTATACAGAGTGTTAGGTATAACTGCCGAAGTGTCAACAGAAGACAACTCTCGACAAATTCCAATCATTTTCGAAATATGGTCATCCAAATAAACAAGAATGGCTAACTGCAACTGAAAAAATTAGGTGTTGCATATGTGAAAAATTAAAAGTTCCCAATTTCTGCGGTATCGACATTCAATATAAGAATGATGTATAAAATTTGTTTGTGCCCTCTGAAAAAATGGTTTGCGTTGAACCTCATCAAGAATAGGTTACCAATGAATGTTCAAAATGCCCAAAATTTACGTCAACACATAACACATGCAAATTCAAATTTCGCACGTTCTTCGCGAATTAACAATTTGTGTTCTCAAAAATCGTGTTGTTTAATATCAATTTCAGTGTCGTAAACAATGTTATCTATGTGGCCCACAAGGATAAATCCAAGGGATTTCCGATCGAATTATCTTAATGCTGTACTATTTGTTGCGATATTCAATAATGCGACAATTCATTTGTAAAAGCATTGCCATCGCCAATTACAGGATTACAATTTGAAGGTACATGACGCCATTGACAATTTTTGGTCAAGGTTTCGATTTCAGTCATTCGATTCGGAATGAATAACTTCCAAGTATTTGGTGGTGATGCTAACCATGACAAAACTATTATACTAACCGTCCAAAGGTATATATTACTTACAGAAGAATTGATCGATTGTTTTACATTATCATAAAGTTGAGATAATAAAACAGCACCGCAAAGTTGGAGTCTCGGTATTGTAATTGTTTTTAATGGTGCCACCCGTGTTTTACTGCATAAATTTCGTATTGACGTAACATTCTGACTGTCAATTGATTTGACACAAATACACGCGGCATAAGCTTTCTTGATATCTACGCTTATTACAAATTTATGTTTTCGAAACCGATGGAAAATTGAAAAGAGATCGGTTTATTCATCGGTCCCGCAATTGAAATGTCGTTCAATAATATATCGTTTGATGATTTACAAGATCCATCGAAAACGACTCGCAATTTTGTCGATGAGCTTGATTCGTTTATCACCCCATGGTGTGATAGATAAAAAATACCTGAAGATGTTGCGTTATTTATCATGCTAGGCTCTATTTTACTCAAATTTCCTAGCACTTCCTATTCTGACATAAAGTCAACATCCCTTTGTTTGAAAATTGGATTTCTATTGAATTTCCTACCCATAGCTTCAAATCGTTTGATTGCGTTTTGTGATGAATTTCTCAAAGAGTCTGGGTTTTCACGAATTGGTAATGTTACAACAAAATGTCCTGAATGATGACGTTCTGAAGTTTTCATAAATTTGTCTTTGCAATTTTGTTCTTCGCAACTTCTTCAATTTTCCAAAATTGTTCTATACATTTTTCAAGGGATTTATGAGTTGATACATTACAAAGAAGATACATTACTATGATTTGGTTTAACCAACAAAGGTCCGGAAACTACCCAACGAGTTTGCTGTAATACTGGTAAACCTGCGCCTAGATTAATTTGACCGGAATATAATAAATCAAAAAACACACTAGTTCCTATAGTCCGGTGGGAGCGATGGATTATCATTCAATGACCCATTTTTTCGGTATATCAAAATGGGACCTAATCAGATATAATCGGAAAATTCTTTCACTGTTCGGAAGGCCTATTCACGTACTTCAGAAGGAGTTATCAAAAATTTCCAACAAAAAGAAGAATTTTCTGAAAGTTAGCATTATTTTGTGCTGAGATTAAATTTTCAATAAAATGTTAAATATTCAACTCGCTAAAAGTCACTCATCATTCATCAAACTGAGATTCTTTTTACACTCAAAACTGCGCAATTTTCCCAGCAACATTTCATTCCGATTATGTATAGATCTATCATAGATAATAAATTGGCTACAGCAATTTGAACGCGACAGATACAAGGACCGCATGGCTCTTCGGTACGCTTCCGCTAATAATGTTACGCCTACACACTACTCGTTTTTTTTGCAGCTATGTTAGTATTTACCCTCCATTCCATATGAGGTGCCGTTTGGTCAAAAAGTGTTTTTACAAATATATAAAATATTGTGTCAATATATTTATCAGTTGTAGCAATATTTTTTCCCAAAATATTTATTTTTGATCAAACACAATATATTTATATTTCAAGCGTTGCAAAAATATTGAAACGTGAATGCCCATATATTCATAAATCGATCTATTTCATGCCGTCAAGAGATGGCGCAGCAGACGTTATTTAATACACATTTAATACACATTTGACTTTAAATAAACCAATGATTATTCAAAAAAACTAAAGAAAACATATTCTGAGCATATATTCTGGCGGCAGAAATATCATTCGGCCGCTATATTCTCGAGACAACATGAAATAGATCGAATTTATAAATATAAGTATGGGAATTCACATTTTTATCTATTTAGAACGCTTGAAACGCAAATATATTGTGTTTGAACAAAAGTAAATATATCGGAGAGCAAAATAAAAAGTATTGCTACAACTAATAAATATATTTTCACAAAATTTTACATATTTGCAGAAACACTTTTTACATAAACGGCGCCTCATAATTTCGGGGGTGATGAGATATCCAAGAGAATATTGTCTGCAAAAGCAAAATAAACAAAAATCCTGCTGGAATTCAATTACATAGGACTTGTAGAAAATCATTTTGTTGCATTATCAATATTACAGAGACAACCAATGAACTCGCAAAGTCCAGGAGGTAGTAAGGATGGTGATCATATTTTCAACTTTTCTACTGAGTGTCTGATTTGTGGTAAATGTGGCACCCACAAGAAAAATGTCTTAATTCAGGCTTGCACGGGAACTGAATCTGAGAAAAAACCAAAGTAACTGAATTAAAGGAATCTTCAGTACGTGGTAATTGGGTGATGATGGAAAAATTTGAATTGTTCCCAGATTCATTTGCTTCCAAAGTTATGTATCATCGTCCCTGTTACTATAAATATTTCAGCACGAGAAACATCCAAAGCAGTAGGAATAAAAAATCTGATTCAAGTGGAAAATCTGTCCCAAAAACAGTACATTTACTATTTTATTTGTAGGTTTTGAACAGTAGGAGGTAGAAAAATCAAAACTACCAAAGCTATGTTGGTTCAGTCAATGAAAAGCATCGAAGAAGGAAAAATAATTGCAGATCCTAGGTACTCCAAATCCAAACTTTTTGAGAAAGTCCCTTGAAAACCACTTCGGAAACAGATTACCATTTTCTTGTAAATCCGGCAAACCTACAATCGTATACATTCTCCAGATATCGTTTATGATCTTCTCAATTGCCAACTTCAAATCGGATCTTCTAGGTCTCAAGAATGTATCAATGGAGAATGATTTTACAGAAAGCTGCAGGTAATTTGCGACAAAATCTAATAGGGCATGCTCGCTGTAAAAACAAATCAACCTATGTCACTCCGCAAGCATTGACTGAAACAACTTGTAAAAAGAAAATACCTGAATCACTTTAAACATTCATTTCTTGCATACTCATTCATAAACATTTAATTGAAATTTCGCAGGGGACTTTCGACATTCGTAATGGCAGCATGCTTGATTCTACACATTTCTAACAAAAATGATAGCAACTTAATAATAAAGTCGGACGACACTGCCGTCTTTGTTGTATTATTTGAATAATTAATCGAAGAAAATATTCATGGAGAAAGGCCATGCTAGTGTTTCTTCAAATAAGAAAAGATTTATCGCGATTCACGAATTAGATGATATTTTGGAAAAAATCTGTTTGGGACATTTATTCGAAAAAATGCAATGATATTTCTTTGGTTCGTCTCGGCACGGCAGTTTTAGCGAAAGCAATGAAGTAGGAAATTGTGAAGATGAGGCCAGGTTGATTCTATCAAAAAGTTCAAAAAAGTCTGCCAAAGAGATACCACCTACAAAAGATGCCTTTCATTTTCATGTTCTGAGGTAGTATTTCAGAGTTATTAACACAATGGGGTTTAAATTTTGTTTTTTTTTTGTTTCTGTAAATGCTATTATCAAGTATGGGTTTGGTCATATTCCATACTTACAGAATCAGCTGGATTTATGAGTCTGCCGCAAATTCCTGCCGATGTCAGGAAAATCATAGATCTTTACTGCAATGATGCAAGTTGTGAAATTGTTTTTATGCAAGCAAGAAGGGATGACTGCAATTGCAAACTTGCATGTTCCAATGAAGAAACAGTATATATGGAAAATGTCGAAGACTGAATGATTAAAAAATAAAAATTATTCTATGAAATCATCTCTAAATATTTTAATATTTCTACCAAAGAAAAAAGTTTTAAAAATGTAATGTAAAATGTTCAAATAAGTTCCACAAAAGTTAGGAATTTCGATTCGATCAATCTTATTCTACTATTATTTTAAAACCTTAACGTAAAAACTGTTTTGTTTTATTTCACGCCAGGTTACAATCGACTACAAATATAGCATCGCAGATGGTATGTCCCGTCGTCGTCAAATGGCTGCAGCTAATTTATTAGTGAGATAAGATCTACATATAATGGAATTGCGCAGTTTTTGGTGAAAATGGGATTTCTGTTTGATGAATTATGAGTAACTTTCAGCGTGTTGAAAAAATAACATTTTATTGAAAATTGAATCTCAACACAAAATTATAATTATTTTCGGAAAAAGTTTTTTTTTTACTTTTTGATAACTCATTCTGTAGTTCGCGAATATGCCTTTCAAACAGTGAAAGAATTTTACCATTATCGCTATTATACTAGGAGTTATAGCGATTATGATGGATAATCAGGATAATCCATCGCTCCCACCGGACTACTAGCTACATAAAAACGGGTAGTATGTTGGTGTACCATTATTAGTGGTAGCGTACCGAAGAACCATGCGGTCCTTGTATCTGTCGCGTTCAAATTGCTGTAGCCAATTTATTATCAACGATAGATCTATACATAATGGGAATGAAATGTTGCTAGAAAAATTGCGCAGTTTTGAGTGTGAAAAGAATTTCAGTTGGATGAATGATGAGTGACTTTTAGCGAGTTGAAAATTTAACATTTTATTGAAAATTCAATCTCAGCACAAAATAATAATAATTTTGAAGTACATGAATAGGCCTTTCGAACAGTGAAAGAATTTTTCAATTATCTCTTTCATACTAGGAGTTATAGCGCCTTCATTTTGATTTTTGGAATATTCCAATTTTTTCGTTTTTTCCCTATAACTTTTGGTCATGACCACGCTGGCGTGTCGTAGATTTCCATTCCATGTGTGGAGAGACATAAAAAATCGACCTGCACCGGTCCCATTTTGAAATACCGAAAAAATGGGTTAGACTCTCAGATCAATAACTTATTGATCTGAGGTTAGACTTTAAAACGAGCGAATTCGCCGCTGTTTCTACCGGACTACTAACAGAATATCAAGTTCTCTACTAACATTGTTCAAATCAGCTAATTGGATACCATCGGGTATTTTCAAACATTGAGTATTGAACGAATTGGAAAGAATTATCTCACTTATTTTATCTAACACGAGAAAAATTAAATATGCGTTAAATTCATCAAAACCTGATTTAATGGACGTAAATGTTTTCTGAAATATACTAGTACTTGTCTTACCTACGCCTAGGATATGTATGTTGGTACTCGATGATCGTATTTTAAGTTTTTCGTTCAATTTACGTGTTATGAAATTCGGTTGACTACCACTATCAAGCAATGCTCTGCATTTGTTCCATTTGCCACCATCGTCTTGTATCAACACCATTGCCGTTGGAAGAAGGGTCTGAGACTCTCGATTTTCACAATGATTAGTAATAGATCCGTTAGATGTTGATACTAGCGCTTGATGTTCAATCTGAACAGATATATGTTCATCGTTTGCATTGTTGTTTGAATTTACCTTATTTGTTACGGCTGCTACATTCGAATTCGATGCGTCGAGATCTTGGTTATGAAAATGTAAAAGAGTATTATACCTTTTCTTGCACATTTTACATCCTTGTGCTTTACATGCGAAAGTTTGATGATTATCACAGTTTAAGATTTTTTACTTGCGCTAGACGGGATGCCACTGGCTTTAAAATTGTGGCATGCGTAAATCTGATGATCTTCCTTACAAAGCGGATCCGAATATTTGACATCATCGGTTGTAATTCCTGAAAATGTTTTTTCCTATGCCCCTTTAACAAATGTTTGATATTTGATTGGTTTTGTTTCATGTTTATTAGATTAAGGTATTTGGAACGCTAGAGCAGTTTTCTTACGAATACAATGAAAATTTGTTATGATATTTCTCGACATTGGCTACATCAGCTGAATTTTTTTCATAATTTTCGTCCATTTAGAATCGGAGATAATTGTACTCAAAGTTGTTCTCCAATAGACTTCTAAATCATAGCACTATAGGCCAAATGCAATCATTATTTCAAATAACACGCTGTAAAGAAGAAAGGCGTCTTACAAATTTGATGAAAAACTAACACATGTCAATAAACTCTATAACAATGCTAATAACCAAATCTGGAAAAATTCGTACATCTAATTATCGAAATACAAGCTCCCAAAGTCGACAATGTTTTGATCGATGAGAGCATGAAAATGACCACGTCAAGAGCAATGGCAACAACGCTCGTAAGGATCACGAGAAATATATCTCGAAATAAATAGACCAGGAAACTAGAAAATTGAAACTCTAGAATTGGAGAATTGGGCAGCCTCCCTGTCCATATTGTCAGTAGTAATACCACAAGTGATTGAATTTTTGCGACAAGTCTATGGATTCATTTCTGAACGAAACTGACTTATGAGATAAATTCAATCACGAGTGGAATTTTATTAGACTATTTCACTAAGCATTAAAAGTATGTATTATGAACATGTGATTGGTCAGATTACGTGAATAACTTAAGAAGAGTGGAATAGTCGTCAGAATATTGTGGGAATTTTGGAAAAGATTAGACGTGAAATTAGAATAATTTTCTGAACAAAATGATCAAAGAAAATTTGTGATTACTCTTTTGGTTTTCGTAGTATATTTTACCTCTCTTCCTAGTTTGGCTCGATTCCACTTGCGTAGGAATTCATGATTTCTTTTCCTGAAGTTTTGCACATTTGTATATATCAAGAACGATCATCATATAACATTCCAAGTTTTTTTTTTGGTTCTCGCCGAATAACTCCAAATAATACACAGGTAAGAATAAAATAAAATAATACTTTAAAAAACTAAAAAACATGCTTTATTTCCAACATGAAATGGAAAGTAAAATATAATTTTCAATATAATTACTCAAATGTAATAAAACGTTGGTGCTTGTTTGCCGTTCGATTTACCTTATTTTTCACCAGTATTAACTAGAGTCGAACTGTTGCAAAATTCGCACATAATTCTTAAAATTGAGAGCAAACCCAATCTTCTTTCATTTATTATGTTTTTCGTAGATAATATCCTCTTGCATTTATCACAAAACAAAATTTTTCCAAGGTCGGATAATTCTGCCTACCTTCCGAGCTCCCTTCACATAATTTCTCATTTTCCATTTTTTTTGCAATGAGTCTTTTTTTCAAATGACTTTCTTTAATGAACCGTCCCTTGTGAACTAAATTGGTTCGAGCCATTGCGTTAACGATTTATCAGTTTTCAATCACTTTTAGGCAATATTATCGTCAGGACTATAAAAATTACTGACACTGACACTAGCGACAGAGCAGTGTTGCCTAGCGCCTCCGACACTAGATTCAGATTGGATGGTTGAAATGGTCAGAACACCAAATTCACTTTTATGATCAACGTATGTCTAATGGGCCGCAAATAGAAAACTTTTGGCGCATACCGTACCTTTCCAAATACCTTAAATGCTCCCATGCTTTTTCACGATAAATCGATTCTAAGAAATCTAGTAAATCTTTGAACTTCAATCCTTTTCCTTTATTGTTTGTTCTATTGCTTATAACCAAAGATTCCCATTCTGTTTGAGAAACCGAATCTAATTTCCAAGTGATAATATACAATAATAAAGTGTCCCAACTATCAACATGCTCACCTAGAGTTTTTAATGATTGTATGTGGTACATCATCAGTAAATTTTCGTAAATTAATGTGAATTTCCTTAGTGATCACAGGCAGTTCAAACAACGCCGCGACGTGATTTTTAATAATGATCGATTTATTTTGATATCTGGATTTCAAAATATCCCATGCCGATATATAATTGTCATTCGTTACTTCAATGCATTATATGACTTTGGCAGCATCGCCCTTCAAGCAGCTAATTAGAGAATAGAAAACATATCTCGAAATTGACCCCATTTTTTATACCCTCCGAAAAATTTTGCTAGTACTATAACTGGAAACCTGACGATTGAGGATTGATTCTGGTTTGGATTAAACTTTGATACAGCTATAACACTGCCTGAATGGCTAGAAACATCGATTTCACTTATACAGTGTGTCTCACTTCTCATGGAAACACCCCCGTATCTTCCGTAACAATAGTGGTAAAATAATGAAACTCTCAGGACTGATGAAAATGCACAAAATGCACCTACCACCTGAATGGGGTTGGCCTAAGTGATATACACTGCCCGCCACTCGCGATGGAACAGCCCATTTTTACGGTAAAACATACTAGGGGACAGAATAGGCTCAAAATTCCTACAGATTCGTGATCAGGACCACCAACTTACTACAGAGACACATTTTCCCTGAAAAAATTTCAGTCCTGAAAAATCCGAATTTGTCTCACTTCTCATGGAAACACCCCCGTATCTTCCGTAATTTTTTACGTAGAACAATGAAATTTTCAGGATCGATAGATACACTGGGAATGAACTCACTGCACGGAAATGGTCAATCTACGTAATATACACTGCACGCCAGCAGCGAAGGAACCACCCATTTTTCCATCGCTGCTGGCGTGCAGTGCACATCATGTAGGATGACCCGTTTTGTGCAGTGAGTTCATTTCTAGTGTATCTATCGATCCTGCAAATTTCAGGGTTCTACGTATAAAATTACGGAAAATACGGGGGTGTTTCCATGAGAAGTGAGACAAATTCGGATTTTTCAGGACTGAAATTTTTTCAGAGAGAAAGTGTATCTGTAGTAAGTTGGTGGTCCTGATCACAAATCTGAAGGAATTTTGAGCCTATTTTACCCCCTAGTATGTTTTACCGTAAAAATGTGTTGTTCCATCGCGATTGGCGGGCAGTGTATATCACGTAGGCAAACCCCATTCAGGTGGTAGGTGCATTTTGAGCATTTTCATCAGTCCTGAGAGTTTCATCATTCAACCTCAATTATTACGGAAGATACGGGGGTGTTTCCATGAGAAGTGAGACACACTGTAGACCGGAAGATGGCGACACAAAATATTAGGTCATTTGTACCAGTATGGCGGTTCTTCAGGAGTCTGATTACGGAATGACAAAAAAGAAAATGATGGTCATAGCGCTGTTACCGGGGACCCAATCGCGTGGGCGTTAATCGAACGTGTCGGATAAATAACGAGTGTCGAACGATTTGTTCCACAAAAATGCTTGTATTTTCCGATAGTCGATAAAAAAAGAAGTACGCGGTAGCGTAATTCCATACTTCTCCGAGGTGACTTACAGCCCGCCATACCGACACGAAAACATTAATTAAAAAAAAACAATTCAACCATTTGTACCAAGAATGTAACGATTTTACGGATCGCCATCCGGGTCCCACTATGCCCCGACACCGCTCACAGCGCCTAACTTTCGTTCCATCCGAATGTTGCGGCTGCGGACGCAGTGGAGATTTGGATACGCCAAATCAACGCGCTTCGTCCTGTGCAATCCGGAGACGACACAGGTCGAGCTACCATTTGTGACCAATGGTGAGGCCGTATACTGCAGTGGTTAATTTTTGCGCAGCTAATCACCGTCGAGTAGCCATTCACGGAAATCACCTTGCCATACGTTTCGGACGGTTCCCAATGGCCGCCATACCACCGTAAGGGAGTAAACATTTTTTTTGCTAAAAGATTTGTACCAGCATGAAACTTTTTTTAACAGTTCTCTGTATGATCATAAATAGAAGTCTGATCATGCCATACCTGTGGGAGGTGGCGAATATTTACAATATTTTTGCCAAAATTCTTAGATTTTATTCGTAATTCGAACGATTTGTACCAGTATGGCACTAATTTTTCCTGTAAGTTTGAGGTTTAACGAATATAATAACAAAATTTCGAACACCTAGGTGGCGACAATCTTGTCTCATAACCAGATGTTATGTCGTATAATATTGTACGGCTACCGGCGCTCGAAAGATTTCTAGAATTGTCTTGTCTTACTGATGCAGTAAGCAGTGACGAGGACGAAGAAAGCGAATTCGAATATGTCGGGGATTCCGGTTCAGAAGACGTTTAAAGTCCATAAAGTTTTGTAAATCTTTCGGAATAAACTGCATTAATATTGACATTGCATTTATTTTTTTCACATGTACCTGTCACGATATTACAGGTGAGCTATTTCGATGAATGGTTTCAAGATTGTATTGGTTGTCGACATATCAGAGCGAGTGTGGTAGCTCCAGCCCCCTGGTCACGGTATAGGCTTATTTTTTAATACAAAAAAAATCAGAATTTTTTTATCTAGTCCACCACTTTGGCACTTTGCCATAAGTACAGTGTAATTTTCCAGAAGCATAGTTTTTTTTTCAAGTTTGGAAAATTTGAAATGCCAAACTGTTACAATTCATTCCAATTTTATTTTACATATCTTGCTCGCATGTAACAGGCTTCCGCCCCATAGTTACAGTATGGGATAATTTTTTTTAGGTTGAATTTTATCCAAACGAACTGAATACGATGATGCCATACTGTACCAAATGATTTTATGTCTTGCACCTTGAAAACCTGTCGAAAAAACAAGTTTTTCAAGTATGGCGCCACTTTTTCCCTCTACTAGAAGTATGGCACATATAATAATGGTCACATTGTATCATATAATTTCCAAAAATACAAATGCCATACTGGTACAAATCGTCAATTTTTTTTAACATCTTGGCTTAAGTCCGACAGTCGTCCGCCCCATGGTTACAATCTGGAATAATTTTTTTTAGGTAGAATTACATCCAAACGAACAAAATACCATGATTCCTTGATGTAAAAAATGATTTTACGTATTTTACAGTCGTATTTTCAAAACGTGTCGAAAAGTAAGTTTTTCAAGTATGGCAGCACTTTTTCCCCCTACTAGACGTATGGGAAATATAATAACGGTCACATTTTATCAAATACTTTCCAAATATCCAAATGCAATACTGGTACAAATCGTTTAGCAAAAAAAATATTTTACTCCCTTACGGTGGTATGGTGGCCATTGGAAACCGTCGGAAACGTATGGCAAGGTGATTTCCATGAATGGCTACTCGACGATGATTAGCTGCGCAAAAATTAGCCTGGTACAAATGGTTGGGCAGGGGGTCCACCCTGTGCCCTCGGCGTCGGGCGAGGAGTGCCCACGGTGATTCCAAACACCGTTGGTTGAAAGCCGTGGGTCCTCGTCCAGTCAACATGGTAGCGGCTGAAAAGTCACGAACGGTTACCCATCTAACGTAGGCTGGAGGGATGCAGTATGGGTGAAAACGACTGCAGACGGTGACCCATCAACGTTGTCGGAGGAATCTGACTAACATGGGTACCTAGGGGGAAGGGGAGCCCCATCAAGGCAACTTGATGCCCTTCCATAAGGTGTTGGCCTCTAAGGGGCGGGGGTTTTGCTGGATAGGACAATGGAAAATAATACCGTAATTCGGTAGATGTGGTCAATGCCCTCACCCTTAGGGTTGGGGTGGGTGGCAAAGCCCATCTCGGCGTGTGAGCAACGCTAAATTTGCTCGGGCACTGACACTGCAGAGCCAGTAGTATACTTCAGTATACGGCCTCACCATTGGTAATATGCAAATGGTAGCTTGACTGTGTCGTTGCAGAGCCTAAGCGCGCTGATCTGGCGTATCCAAATCCCCATTGCGTCCGCAGCCGCGCTGCGGATAGACCGTAAGGTAGGTGCCGTGAGCGGTGTCGGGGCGTAGTGGGTTACGATGGGCGGTACGACCTACCGTCACATCACAAAACTCCAATCTTGGTACAAATGGTTGAATTGTTTTTTTTTTTTTAATTAATGTATTCGTGTCGGTATGGCGGGCCGTAAGCCACACCGGAGAAGTATGGCATTACGCTACCGCATACTTCTTTTTTATCGACTATCGGAAAATACAAGCATTTTTTTGGAACAAATCGTTCGACTTTCGTTATTTATCCCACGTTCTATTAACGCCCACGAGATTGGGCCGCCGGTACCAGCGCTATGATCATCATTTCCTTTTTCGTCATTCCGTAATTAGACTCCTGAAGAACCGCCATACTGGTACAAATGACCTAATATTTTGTGTCACCATCTCCTGGTCTATTACTGCTCGTTTATTTTTATAAAAATTATCGATGAGTATATTAGCTTTTTGAATAACACTGATGTAATATCGCTCTTCGAATTCTTCGCGTTCATCTGTATTCATTTCATCCTCATCAATAATTTTTATTTGATCTTGAACATTGTTGAACTGTTCTAGTAGTGAATGATTTTGTTGGAATCGCGTTTCTAATTGAATAATATTGTCCACGTTATCTTCCAATGCGAAAATGCGAATTTGTCAACAAACGTTATGAATCTAGCCAAAGTTGCTTTCACTTGAGACCGCGCTTTGTGTTGAACTGCCGTTTTTCAGCCATGATTTTTGTTCACTTTTAACTATTCGCATGATGTAAAAAGAATACAATAATGCTTTTTATTGAATGCAAATTGAAGCTATTAAGAAAAAAGTTGTTCAAATAGAAACGATAATCAACAATAGGTAAGGGAAAGGAAAGGATGATTGATAAATGGAACAGACTCACTGATTAAACTAATGCTCACGATGTTGATGTGTTTCTTCGCTTTTCCTTCCGACTCTCCGGTCTAAATCGCTTTCAGCTTGCTGATTCTGCCTGTTCACTTCGACAATGTTTGACGTTTTATGTATCTCCTGTGACTTTTGGATCTTGGTACGAATGACCATGAGGAATTTCGTTATTAAATTTGTGATTTCAAAAGTATTTAATTCAATGATTCATAATAAAAACGTCAAAACTTTTACATCTGTCAATGAACAATTTTTCGTAACTATGAAAAAACCTTAGCAACCTTACACAAACAAATATTGTCCATGGAAAGTCTGATATCTGCGTATGAATACGGCGTATGATCCGACACTCTTTGTCGAGCGGCAATCAATCTCTTTGCGCTCTAAATACACAAATAGCTATTTTATATTATTGTTGCACATTTTATTAGCAATACAGTTATTCTTTGGTAGAATATTGAATTTTATTGATGAAATAAATAGTTTTATAATAATATCTTGTTATGAAATCGGGTTTTATATTTTAATGAAAGACTTCATTGAAATATTTCATTGATTTGTTATTTGGCACAAGTATTGAAATTCGGAAATAAATTAACTGAATTTATTCTGGAATGAGTTAACTTGTCTAGAAATAATAATAATCTCAGGTGTTTCTTGGCATTCAAGCTAGTAAAATGATTCGTACACAAATGAGTCATTCCCAGTTTATAGAAGCTGTTTTGGAAATCTATTCTGGCCCCTTTCTAATAGATGTTTTTTTACATGATAGCAAGAAGCTGTGATTAAGCATATTCAAGACCAAAATGAACAAAAAGCCAGAGAACAATTTAAATGTATCCCAAGAAGAAAGCCTAATTTCTTGAAAAAATCTGATGACATTTTATTAATATGGTTTCTGAAGTTATCAATCAAAACAGACAACAAGTTCACTGGTTTCGCCCTCTTCCTGTAGTCCAGTTATATCAGTGAACTGGTAAAACAAAAGGATCTGAAAGTTCCTGTTGTCTGGAGCCAATTAGATTTGTTGTAACTATGTTTTTCATTGAGATAATGTTTTCCACAATTAAATATTAGTTATGTGGTAGTGAATACCCTTGATTCTACCTGACATAGTTCAAAGCTTTCAATTTAAGATCGAATTAAGGAGTTTAGTCTTACTATCATTTTATCGGTTGCCTGAAGTACTACCTAGAGTCGCTCTATTTAGGACAAAGCTTCGGAACTCATTTTACATAGCCTACAACCAAAAGCTTGAAAGCACTTCCAAATATTTTTCTCTCTCTCTCTCTCTTTTTCATCCCCACTCTTGGTCCACATAATTGACAAGGTCATTTGGGTGTTTTAACTTTCCACAGTCTGAAAATGAAAAAATCTTAGTTTAAAGAAAATCTAGAGGTAATCAGGTGCGATCCATTTCGACAGAGTTTGTTGAAAAACAGTTTCCTTCAGCTTCCTCTTTTCTTAATTTGTTTCTCACATTAAAATGTTTGTATCACTCCATCATACATAATAAAATCGCCATCAGATGTGAGAATATCTTCGGATATTTTTGAACTAATTATTTTTCGATTTCTTATATAATTTTTATCTGCTTCCTGGTGTACAGTCTATGATCTCGATGTTTCAGCTTTATAACCACACAACATACCTTGTAATTTTAGAGACTCTGAATGAAAATAAATCGATTTTTTGGTTTATTTAACATATATTCGAATTCCTAGCCGAGGTCACATGAAAAAACTTGATGAATTTTGTTGGCTTTTACATCTCTATTTGAAATTTGGAGATTCATATTTGAATGAAAAAATAAAAATCAAAAAGTTCATTAAAACCAAATAATAATTAACATAAATAAATTGTAAAATTTGTTTTCAACAGTTTTTTCTCCATATATAGTATCAGAAAAAGCTCATTCATTTCACTACACCGACATCAGTTTAATATGAATATGTAATTGTTCCTGAAAAATATTGAAATTATTTCATTCACAGGTCCACGAGAAAACGATCCCAAATGATGCAAAACCGAAAACGGAACGTGAGAGAAAAATTGGTCATCGACGAGTCGGGGTCGGGGGTGAAATTACTTATAAAAAAATTCAGTCCACCCAAATCATGGGATCTATTCAATTGGGTAAGTAAGACATGAACTGAATAATTAATCAGATCTGATTACATAATGATTATTAATTTTTCAAATATAAATAGTTTTAGAATTAATATTCACAGGCTTGTATGTACTGTAAAATTGTTTTTTAATCAAAATAACGTTCATTATGAATCTAGAAGACTATTATATAAAAAATGTATTGTTCAATCATTTGGTTATTCAATATATGCACCTTGTTGCATTTTAATTTTCACATATTTAAAAAACTTTTATGGCTGTGACTGATTTTTAAATTTATTCCAATGCACAGTGGTTTGTGGAATCCACGTGGAACAAAAAATAATAAATAGAATGATCAGAATATTATTTAAAAAATTATTACACTTTTTTCTAATTTAAAAAATGTACCAAAAATAACTTTACGGTCAATCTACAGTTTTCTAGGTACTGAATATGATAGTTACAATAATTATGGAATTATGGAAATGCTATAATTTTGAAATTTTCTAATTAATTAATACAAACAAAAATACCTATTATTTTATTGTACATTTGGCAAGGTATATTTATCACCAAAATGTACAGTGCATCCTTATTATACTCCTTACAAGCATAAAACATGTTCAGTAAGTTTTAAAATTTATTTTATTTATTATTTTAATATTGACAATATTGTAGTACAAATCTAAACTGAAAATTAGAAAAAAATCGTGTGTAACCACTATCTCTACTGATTGATTTCTGAAAGCATTTAGTGATATATAGTTTTCAAATTTAGATTGTTTATTGATTTTTTCTACATTCATGCAAAAAGCAAAACTTTATTGAACTATATTCAGTGGAAAAAGAAGTTCTTTATTACACTAGTGCAATAAAGTTTTTATTGCACTCATCTGTCATTCTACTTCAACGTGCTGTCATCATGACAAACATAAACGTTTAAACCTACTACATATTTAGCAGATATTCTGTGAGATTGGCAATAGGTACTTCACTACGAAATATTCATATTGAAAATTGCACCAATTGTTCATTCACTTTCAACATTGAGGGTAAAAATAAAGTTTGAGTTAAATTGTTCGTAACGTATTAGTTCCTGTTTCAATGCAAATCGATATTAATAATAAAGTATTCAAGTTGCGCTTTTCATTTTCCTACACCTAGTGCCGCACCTCAATAAATCATTTTTTGCTTTTTGCATGAACGTAGAAAAAATGTTGTATGCAACTCGTGCAAAAATTGTTTATTGCACTCGACGTGTTGTCCAACTCGGACTAACATAAAATAAAATTAACATAAAATATCAATTATTCACATGATTGCTTGCATTGTTCACCTGTTACTTTCATTCCAAATAAAGATCATTAAGTGGATTTTAATTCAACATTAGGTATCCAGCATGCAGTGGGAGGCTTGGCATCCAAACCTGAAAGAGATCTTCTTATGCAAGATTTCATGACAGTGGAAACTACAAATTTTCCAAGTGAAGGTTCCAATCATACACCAGCTCATCATTTTTCCGAATTCAAATTCAAGAATTACGCACCCATTGCTTTCAGATATTTTAGAGATCTGTTTGGTATTCAACCTGATGATTTTTTGGTAAGAATTTGATTTTATTTATAAACTCATATTTTGTACGGAAAAATATGAAAAAGATAGTAAAAAGACAATGTGTAACACTGTTGGGTATTGGATAATATTGAATTCATAAAGTCTCATAATGAGAGTATGTTCCTCAGGTCATCAACATGTCAAAAATTGAGTCGAATCGAACGAAATGAGTATTGTCGAGTTTTGGAAAAAATTATCAAAATCTCACAATTTGAGCCCCTGTCAATCTTAAACTGTTGTAAAAGGAAGGTTGGCGCTATTTTAACTTTCGACAATTAATACAAGGCTAACATGATAGTGAAATTTCAGAGATTTTCTCTGAACCATTTTTTCATAAGAATAGTGCAAGAATCTTCTCTTGAAAAATGTTACTCTTCTGTAAACCTTTGCATCTCTTCAAACTCAAACTGCGTCATTCAGACAATAATGATTATTCCATATCGATTATGAAAAATATATAGAAAAAATGTATTCAAGAAATTTATTTATAATTGAAATAGGGTATCTAAGATAAGGAGTTATCATTCAACAATTGTAGGTATTTTTATTTTAGAAATGGTGCACATTATAGTTGTTTATGTAATAATGATCATTTATGATCCGAATTATATAAAAATAATTATTTGCTGGCATCAATATTTACTTTTTCAAATTCAAAATTTAGTATTTTTGAAACAACAGGTACATTAAGTTAGACATCTGCAGAACGACAATAACAAACCCCAGTTACATTTTTTTTTTATAAAGTTCACTCATACTAAACATAGAATATTTACACTAGTCAAACAAAATTGTAATTGTACTTTTTGTGTTTCATTATGGCAGAAGAACTCTTGAAATTAATTATATTTATATGTCACTTATGTCCTTATGCCACTAAAATATATTGATAAATAACTTTCATAATATTTCTTCTTACCTATTGAAGATTTACTGTTTTACAATAAATTGTGTTTTTGAGATGTAACTCCATTGTATTCATTTGAAAACATGTTCTAAAAAATAGTTTCAATTATCTGTTGAAAAGTATAGAAATCTCAGATCAATAAGTAATGAGGTATCAACAGTACACGTGCATCAAAATTGTATTTGTTAAAATTGGCTAAGCCATTAATAATAAATAAAATATAGTAATAAATAACACAAGATAGGTTGCAGATTGTTAATACAGCCCATTTCGAGCATCTGATATAATTTAATTAATCTTGAATTGTTTTCTTTGTATCTTTTATTTGATTTTTACATTCCAAAATAAAGATGGTAATGTACATGATTCGAATACTTCCATAATTGATTTGGTAAGTAACCATCTTACATTTGCTTCAACAATGTAATTCTACCTCAAAAGGTTCTTATACTTTGGTTAATTTTATAAGTCTTGTTTTACAGAATTTTAACATATTACCTCAATAACTTTGGATTTGATAAAAAGCGGTGAATTCCGCTGATTTTTTGGTATGATGAACTTTTTGATGTCCAGATCAAGTCTCCACAGGCACGACGAAAAATATTGGACAGTTTTTGAGAAAAAAATTGCTCAAAGTGGGCAAAATGGGGAATTTGGTAGTAAAACGGGAGAAATAGATCGTGCTATTTTGCAACTTAGTGCCTCTTGGAAATTGTAGCATGCGCTTTAGCAATTATTTTATGGGTCTTTTGTCTTCACAGCGCCGTTTGCCAATAATTTCAGTCTATACAGGGTGACGTATAAAGACATAATGCAATTGAAATGGGCATATTGATAACGTTACAACACTATAAATATGTGCGAAAAAACGTATCGCAAGATTTATTGAAGAATAACATTGGTGAAACGTACTTTTCAACGTCCTGATGGAATGTCTCTATGAGCTCAACAGAAAATAATGTATAGTCTTCGAGAAAAAACGGCCCAAGTCGGCAAAATAACGTCTGAGGAAATGAAAACTAGAACCTGTCACAAATAAGCAATGTTTCATTATTATCATTCTTTCAATCATCCTATCATTCCTTTACGGAATAATTTATTTGGCATAATCCTACATTGATTTTTATTCATTATATAATCAAACCAACTATTCCATAATCGCATTCCTATATTGTCATGATGACATATAATTAGTAATGACTGTACTCATTTAATGTATACATGGTAAATAAGATTTTTCTAAAGTTTGAATCTATCGCCTGTTTATCTGATATTCCATACCTCTCTGATGGCTTTTATTCAAAATCGAAGATATTGTTTCATATGCAACAATATTTTCTATATACAACGAATTGCAAAATTAGATGAAGATGAACAATGAAGAAAAACGGGAGATTTCTTTTCAACAAAGGGAAGCATCAGGACTATCAGATATTCCTACTGACAGCTTTACAAGACTGTGCCTCAATTGTAATAGGGCAGTGATGGAAGAGATAACCGATTTGGAAGACGACTGGACGTTTCTCAAGCTGAATATTTTGAAACAAACTTCGAGCGAATCGTGCGTAGGATGTAGCTATACTCAATCTGAATCGGTTAACTCTGAAGTGCCGAGTTTGGTTTTGAAAAACATTTATATCAGAGTCTTGCATACATCACTTAGATAAGAACGGTTTTTTCCTGAGACAAATTCTTCCTGGGTTGCAGTTCAATTTTCGATCATGTAGAATGAAAAAAAAAAGGAATATGGTGGCTTTCTTGCAAGAATTTAGGAATGTGCAGAACATGCCACAATGGGATTACCAGTTGATGATACCGGTTGAAATATTAGTTCAGTAGCGGATGAAGTAGATAAAACTATTTGACAATATAAGAATGCGATTATGGAATGGTTAGTTCAATTATATGATGAATAAAAATTAATGTATGATTATATCAAATACATTATTCCGTGAAGGAATGATAGGATGATTGATAGAATAAGAATAATGAAACATTGCTTATTTGTGACAGGTTCTAGTTTTCATTTCTTCAGACGATATTTTGCCGAAGACTGTCCATTATTTTCCATTGTGCCCATCGAGACATTCGATCAGGATGTTGAAAAGTACCTCTCACCAATGTTATCCTTCAATAAATCTTGCGGCACGTTTTTTCGTACATATTCTGTGATACAAGTGACTTCCATTATTGTCCCCTGTATCACCCCCTATATATATCAATTGAATTATCTTCTATATAACCATATCCATATCCATTGACTAACTTTCTCACAATCTGTTGTTTTTATGTTTTAAATTTTATTTTTTCATAACTCTTTATGCGTCACCCTGTATAGACTGAAATTATTGGCAAACGGTTCTGTGAAGACACAAGACCCATAAAAGAATTTCTAAAGCGCATGCTACAATTTCCAAGAGACATGAAGTTGAAAAATAATACGGTCTAGTTCTCCCGTTTTACTACCAAATTCCCCATTTTGCCCACTTTGAGCAATTTTTTTATCAAAAACTGTCCATTATTTTTCATCGTGCCCGTGGAGTCTTTTGATCAGGACATCGAAGAGTTCATCATACGAAAAAATCAGCGGAATTCACCGAAAGCCATTTCCCTTAAGGTTTGTGCGTGATCCTTTGACAATTGAAAACTTTACTCATTAATGTGGTTACCCTACTCAAACATGTATTCCACTGTTATGATTGACTAATATTCACTCAATTAAATAGATATCCTCATACAAAAAAAAGAAAAACCCCAAAAACACGTTTTACATAAATATGGACAATAACACAGAACAAGAGCATATTGTAACTATCTGGAGCCGGATCTGTCTGGTTGTGACGAGATTCAGAGGAATTCATTATTCCACCGTTACCCGCTAACGGCTGCTCTGAAGGAACGATCGGGAACCATCGAGAACAGTTTACTTTGGATATAAATACCACGCGTGCAGTAACAGAGTTAGGGTAGACAATACACGCATAAATTATATCGGTATTTGGATTTACATATACAATAGTGATTTTAATTATTTGTAGAAATAAATTAGCCGCTCTATTTTAGGTGTATGAATTAATTGGAGAAACCAAGTTAAGGATATTTTTAATACAATATAATAAAACCAACATTAGTAGAGAGAAACATTTCAAATATTCACAAATGATGACGTGCAAGACGGTGGAAGACCTTTTTTTTTCCAGAATGTCTAGAATAACTGAAGACGAAAATGGTGATTGAATGGAAAATGTTGACGAAATGGAAAAATGTTTATTTAGATCATGCATCTGAATAATATTGAAATGACCATTATACAGTTACTATTTCATTCATTGATATTTCGACCAGTAGCATACTCTCATTAGTCATTCAACAATTTATCCAAATTTCTAATTGACAAAATACGGTCTCATAAATTTTTTCGGCTTCTCGGTCCAATAAAATGCTGTATTTTTGCAACCATGCGGATGTTGATTAGTGAACACTTGTTGGCGGATTTTAAAGTTTTGAGAGCAATCATTCGTGAAATAATCGTCCGAATACCATTCGTAATTTTATCGTGGCAACATTTTTAGATTGATTTTCTCGAGTTTGTTGCCTATTTCATATATGCACCTGTAAATCTATATGATTTATATTCATAATATTTTTTATACTGCCAACTCATACGTTGTTACAGATAATAAAGAAAACAATTGTCATCTATGTGTCATTATTTCATAAAACATTCATTATAATTGATTATAGATGTCTCTGTGCAATGCAAGGTTGAGGGAGCTGTCAAATCCTGGTGCTAGTGGCTCGATTTTTTACGTTACCAATGATGATGAGTTTATCATCAAAACTGTACAGCATAAGGAGGGAGAATTTCTACAAAAATTATTAGCAGGTTTGTCTGTTGAACCAAATATTTGGGAAGGTCTTATATTGTTCCATAAATAGGGGTATATACTAATTTGAAGGTAATCATATTGAAAACTTTTTATTTTTTAGGTTATTATATGAACCTGAATCAAAACCCTAGGACATTGTTACCAAAGTTTTTTGGACTTTATTGTTATCAGTGTAATAGCAAAAATGTAAGACTGGTTGTTATGAATAATTTATTACCTAGTAACATTACTATGCATCAGAAATATGATTTGAAAGGAAGTACGTATAAACGAAAGGTAAGAATATCTACTCACTTCATTTATCATATTTCTGTAGATGAGTCTACCAGTAAAAAAATGTGTATATTTTGGAATAAAATATAATTTTTCTTGAGAAAGTGGACCTGCAATAATTATTGTTTCATTATCAACTCATTTCAGGCCTCAAAAGCAGAAAGACAAAAGCGTTCACCAACGTACAAAGATTTAGATTTTTTGGACCATCACCCAGAAGGAGTTTTTATGGAAGCGGATACTTATAATGCACTAGTCAAAACAATTCAGAGGGATTGTAGAGTATTAGAAAGTTTTAAAATAATGGATTACAGTTTGCTGCTGGCTATTCACAATTTGGACCAGGCACAAAAAGAAAAGTCGGTAAGTCTACAAATTTATCAGCTTCATATCACCTAAATTTGCCAATTCTATATAATGCTCCAGTCCGTGGACAGAGTAGCCATTAATTTTTATTATGAAAAATAATTTTCATATATAGTATTTGGTACTGAGTATGAGCTTTTCTCACTGTTTTGTTGAGAATTCTCTGACGATCTTATAGTCCTGTTCTGTATAGTAAGAACTTGTAATTCTCAGGGCATATTTGGTGATTATTATTATTTATTATATAATTCAAATTACAGGGGTTGTCACAAAAAACTAAATACTCTATATCTACCGAACGAATTGAAGTAATATTTATACTTATGACAAAAAACAAGCTTTTCATTGATACTAACAAAGGCGGAAAATATTTTGAAAACAGTATCACAGAAAATAGGAGTGATTCAGAAGCCCTGTAGAAATTTCTGAACTCACTACTTCATAAAGAAAACAAAAATATAAATTTTTTTCAAGTGGTACTTGATGGCAAAATCATTTCTGACCCAAATAAAATATATAAACCATCATTACTGGTTCATATTTTCCTGTGTTACCTAGACATCAGAACAGAAGATTTTAAGGTCATTACTACAAGTGAACTGAAAAATATTGTTTTTAACTTTTCAAATAAAAAAGGCTCAGAAGATAGAGTTTTTAAAGAAATGTTTTAATAATTGCTGTGCCGCTTGATAATTTAATAAACATCTCTTTTAGTATACAAGGTACCAGATGAATTGAAAATTTCAATTATTGTGCCAGTCCCAAAATAGGTAATTCTCACAGAGCCGTTGACTAGCTCAATATGCTCAGTTGTACTGAGAAGATAGAGAAAGTAGTATAGCAACAACTATTATTAGAGTTTGTAGAGACAAACAACATTGTAAAATGTGTTCTGTCAGGATTTCGAAAAAACATAGCTGTGAAACTGCAATACAATGTGATTTGAACGACTGGAAGAGTAATTTAGAACCATACAGGGGCAGTGTTTTCAGATTTGAAAAGGGAGTTTGAAATTATTGATATGGGTAGATTAATACAAAAGATAGAGAGTATTGGAGTGAAAGGTAATGCATTGCAGTGGCTCAATAATTACTTGATAAATTTTATCCAGTCCAGTCCCAGCTCCTCTCCGCATTCCAGTAGTCAGAATGTATTTTCAGCCTTTGCTCTCCTGTAATCATTTCGTTGCATTTCAGGTGACACATCATGACAGGGAGGATTCAGAGATTTTTTACTTATGAGTACATTCTTTGTATTCACATACTCCTTTCCACATAGCCTACTCTTTTTCCTCACGTTCCTTTTCCAGGTTTTTTCATTTCTTACTCGTTTCTTGCCTTGTTTATTATTTTGCATACTGATATTTTGATCACCTTCTGTATCAGAATCACTATAAGGGACCAGAATAACTGCATTATTCACAGCTTCATTCAAAAGAATGTCTGGGGCTGCAGTAAAGGAATGCGATGAACGTGAATCATTTTCTGAAACTGCTTCAGGAGAAAAATTGTGATCATCAAGGTCATCGTCTGTATCGCTTAAGGGTGAATCATTTACTGAGGCCACATCAGGAGAATAAGTAGGCTCAACAGACTCGTCATATGCCAATTGAAGGTCATAACCAGTTGGTCCTGAAAAAAACGATAATAATTACAAAATGTTTTGCGATTGTCAGCTGTAAGTTTCGAGTCAGTTGAAATGGAACAGAAATTTAAATATTTAGAAGGAATTATAGACAGACAGCTTAAGTTTAAGGAACATGCAAACAATTCAATAGAAATGAAATCATATAAAATCAACTACTTGTATAGATGTTCTACTTTCCTGACAAAATGGGTCAAAGCTATTCTTGTTAATACCCTAATATTACCCCATTTCACATACTATTCCACGATACTTTACCTGCTCAATCAAAATGAACTTTTCCGTTTTAGAAAACTTGAAGTCGAGCAATAAGAATGATACTGACATATTCAAAGAGAACATCTCTTGGGTATATGTTGAAGGAAATGCAGTGGTTGTCAGTAGATGACTTCTTTGAGTATTATACTGTAATATTTGATTTCAAGATTAATTCGGGTACCAAGTTATTTAAGAAATATTGTTAATTACAATTCTGATGTGCATACTTACAATACAAGATCAAGAAATGATTTTCACGTTACACTGGTGGCAAAGAGACAGACACAAACATCTGTATTTTTTAAAGGTCTGAAGAGATTTAATCAGCTGCCCCTAGAAATAAAAATCTGATGACTTGAACAAGTTTAAAGTAAAGGACCCCGCAAGCTCCTTATGGAATTTGGGTCCCGGTAGATTTTTTTGAATTTTTGGTATGATGTAGTCCATGTAATTCTCAACCAATGTTACCATTGCGCCAACCCAAAAAAATGAACAGTTTTGCTGCTAGGGGGCGTTGAAATCACCCCTTGCGCAGATTAGACTATTTATTTTTGAACCCGGTAACAATATTTTCACTTGTTTCATTGTTGCTAATGTTGCACAATATTGTGCTGTTTTATAAAAAAAAATCTCACCTCCTCCCCTTTTTCCCCCAACTCCTATTAACGAAACGAAAAAAAATATTACTCGAGTCCCTTCAGATGTAACGTCGAATGTTTAAATATGCCTATATAAGGGAAATAGCAGTTTTTTATGATTATCCCCCCACCCCCCCAAATGACAGAAAACGAAAAACATTCTGTGGATTTTTCTGAATTTTTGATATGATTCAGTCCAAGTTATTTCGAATAGAAATAAATCGGGTGACAAACTCCAAAAATGAATAGTTTTGATGCTAGGGGGCGTCGAAATCATACTTTGCTCAGAATAGACTATTCATTATTTTAGGCGGAAACAATATCTCTACGTATTTTTGTTTTATTTGTTGCCGAACAATTGTGTAAATTTTTATAAATTGAAAATCTAAAACCTCCCCCTTACCCCCTACCCCTATTTCAGAACACGAAAAAATTCATTCAGTCACCACATCAAATTCAAATTGTGGATGTCTAATTATCATTTATTTTCAAGATATTCGCACAATTAATTGATATTCAAAAAACATGAACTACGCCCTACTAAGAAGTCAGCGATCTCCACCAATATTTTTCTGAAGAGAGGGAAAGGTGAAATTAAACAACTGTACGATTTCGTCAATTTGAGCTGATTAAAACATTTATTTTGATAAAGCATATACAAGCAGTTGGGAATTAATTTTTCTCGTGTTTTCAAATAGGAAAGGGGTAAGGGGGAGGTTTTAGATTTTCAATTTATAAAAAATTACACAATTGATCAGCATAATCTAAACTAAAATAAGTAGAGCTATTATTTCCGTCTATAATAATGAATAGTCTATTGTGTGTAAGGGATGATTTCAACGCCCCCTAGCATCAAAACTTTCCATTTTTTGGGTTTGTCAACCATTTCATTTCTATTCAAAATAGCTTGAACTGCATCATATCAAAAATTCAGAAAAATCCACCGAATTTTTTTCGTTTTGAGTCATTTGGGGGGTGGGGGGATAAACATAAAAAATTAATATTTCCCTTATCAAGGCATATTTAAACATTCGACGATTCATTTGAAGGCATTCGAGAAATATTTTTTTGGCGTTTCGTATAGGAGTTGGGGAAAAAAGGGGGGGTAAGAATTTTTATAAAACAGCACAATATTGTGCAACATTAGCAACGATGAAACAAGTGAAAATATTGTTACCGGGTTCAAAAATAAATAGTATAATCTGCACAAGGGGTTATTTCAACGCCTCCTAGCAGCAAAACTGTTCATTTTTTGGGTTGGCGCAATGGTAACATTGGTTCAGAATTACATGGACCACATCATACCAAAAATTCGAAAAAATCCACCGGTACCCAAATTCCATAAGAGGTTTGCGGGGTCCTTTAAAACTTTCTTCATTCTTCTAGAACTGGAGCTTGATAAAAATATGTTTCTTGAGGATTCTATTCTATTTCACCATTTTGCACTGGTACACCTAGATATGTTCGCTTCAACTGATTTCAATGTATAGTTTTTAAACAATTACAGAGACATGTTTGTATTAGTTCAATAAGATCAAATTATAATGTGCATTTTAATTTCAATAAGTGACTACGTTTGTTGACCTGGTACTCAAAACAAGTTTTACCCTGTTCTTTGCTCCTAGGTCGTTAAGGTTTTTGTGTGTCTCCCAAACTAATTTGAAAGAAAACCTGTATGATCGCATGGCCTTGTAGCCTTTATTGCCGCGTGACATTCTGTTTAGCTCAGATATGGTGTTTTGATCCCACTGACTTTTTTTTGGCTAAACATTACATTTTAAAATTATTCAGAATACTATTACGAGAATTCATGTTTTTGTGTAATCAAGTTGAGTATGCAAAACATTAAAAATTCATCTACATTAAATTTATATCACTGTAGGAATGTTGATTATTTCCAATTTTATTTTAGGAAAAAAAATCTCAATCTCAAACACAATTGGACATATTGCCTGAAGAAGGGGAAGCAGGCGACATGAGTGCGGCGATGCTTAATGAAGAAAGGGAGAGAGAAAGGGAAGACAGAATAGGTGCGGCAGCCATATTGAACCGGAGTAAATCAATAAATCGTCAGAGACTGGTTGCACATTCCACTGCTATGGAGAGTATACAGGCTGAATCGGAACCAATTGATGAAGATGATGATACGCCGTAAGTAAAATTGACTCCTAGAAAATTGACCAAGCTTACTCAAAAAATGTGTTTTTTGAGATTCTATCGAGTCTAGTCGAAATTATGGTAATTGTTTTTTTTTTTTCAATGTGCTAGAACCACCTGTTTTTTTTTCAATTTATTCACATCACTTTTTTTCATAACAATGATATCATCAAACTTCCAAGAAACTAAGCATTTTGCATAAAAATTAAATTTAAAATTAATCTAAAACATGTGGCGCCGTCTGGATGAAAAGTGTTTTTGAAAATATGTAAAATTTTGTGTCAATATATTGATTAGTTGTAGCAATATTTTTTATTTTGCTTTCCGATATATTTATTTTTGATCAACAACAATTTAAAATGTAAAGGACCATTATGATAATTGAGCAAAGGCTTCAGAGCGTTTTGTAAAGAACAGTACTTTCAAATCAATCTTATTTTCTGTAATCATCAACTGGTTTTACCAATTCATTTAAAATAATAATTATAAAATGTTTTTTGGAATGTTGGTATTTGTTTGGGATGTTAGTATGTTAAAATATTTCTCTAAAATAATAATTTTTCAAAGGTTTGATTTTATAGGAATATGTACGAAGCTCTGGAAGATAAGTGGCAGATAAGGTCGGACTAAATGAACTTAAGGCGAGAATGTACGTTGTTTAAAAGTAATTATTTATGGGGCGATTATCTTGAGTTTACCTGTTTTTTCTTATGATTTGTTTACCACCCACACTCTGAATTAATTAAATTATTTATATACGGTGTGGTCCATATGTATGAAAAAAATTTAATGTTCAGCATAATTATGTACTTTTAGAAACAGTCTTGTAAGATTTATATTTTACCAAGTTTTCATCACCTTGCTTTCTTGTCTGTTTGTTGTAACTTCCCCATGAGCTAGATACTTGAAACTTCAAGCATTGGTCAGAACTGGACGGCAGTGCAATATTATTGCATAATAATATAATACTAATGATTTTGCAACTAATTTTAAACGAATTCCATATGAGCTAGAGACTTGAAACTTGAAACATAGTTCAGAACGGGATGACAATAAAATATTATGCAATATCATGTACCAACCTTTCTATCAGTACTAACAAATTCAAAAGAGTCGAGTTACATAACTCTAAATGGTCATTAAGGCTTTCGAAATTGGGGTTTTTATTCAATTTATCAATTTCAAATGCTTCCAACAAGTTCATATTTCTTCGTTATTTTTATTTACTGTATGATTCGTTTTCTGTAAATGTTGAAACATAGCTTTTTTATCCGATATCACATGATCACATTACCTTATTTTAAAATTTCTGCCTGTCAACTAAGACTGAAATATGATTATTATTTTAAAATTGTACTTATCTCAATCCTTAAAGGGGATGAAAGAAAGTGCAGATGTTTTCTAACTGCTAAATCTTGATGATCAAATTGTCTTTTTGAGCATTCTCTCATTTTGTCTACTACTCCCATAACAGTATTGACATTTTCCAACCACATTTCGAATGTTCATTTTCAATGTGGAAATGACTTAAAAATAATATACATGATTAATTAGATTTTCATTGGTGCATAATGAATCATTTAAATTTGCAGACTCTGATATACTTTGAATATGATTCTTTTTAAATGTGGTTGAAACAGTACTTACTTCAAATACAGAGAACGAGTGGTCTGAAGCGGAAAATGACTATATCAGATATTTAAATATAATTTAAAAAATTTCTTTCAGTCCAGGGGGTATTCCTGCCCGGAACGAAAACGGTGAGCGTCTGCTATTGTTTATAGGAATTATAGACATTCTGCAGAGTTACAGGCTTAAGAAAAAATTAGAACATACGTGGAAATCAATGATTCATGATGGTGTGAGTAGTTGAATGATTAATGATTGGTTTGAATTTTTGCTGATATGTTTTTTTACAGGATACTGTCTCTGTACATAGACCTAGTTTTTATGCCCAAAGATTCCAGAAGTTCATGTCTCAGACTGTGTTTAAGAAGATTCCATCACGTGAGTACTCTCGATTTAACTATATGAGATTTTTTATGTCGGATCTGTATAATCGACTTTAAACAGTATCCTCCAGATTTTGTGATACAAATGGGAACTTATTTTGTAAAATATCAGTTGGCGAATTCCATTTATCATGAAAGTACAATAAAAACATATTTTTTTGGAATTTTTTAGAATTTTTTTTTCCACCCAAAAGCAAATAGTGCCGTTAAACTGTTGGTCATTTCCAGTGGCGGCGATAAGGGAACCGCAAAGCCCGTAGGAAGGGGCTCCTTCGACCTCTTTGCTAAAACTTCTAATTTTCTAATTGCTCTAAATGAAGGGATACACAACACATTGATAACAAGAAAAGAGGCACCTGTACGTGTAAACAAAGTTCACCTGTTCACAGAATTCTGTAAACTTAGGTATTTATTCTACATCTTCTATGAAAGTTCAGATTACTCCGTCAGCAAAAAAGTGTGTGTTGTTTTGTCTTCATTCGCCGATCCGATTACAAGAAATAAAAAGCAATTTGCGGTAGACTTTGATGGCCTATTGGAATGTTGACGCTGCGGCGGAGGTGGTAATGCCATTGTAGGTACATAGATATACCAATTAAGTCCGCTCACTCTCCGATCACAAAAAACCCTCCACTTTTCGACCATATCAAAGGAGTTAATGCTGACAAAGAGAAAACCGAAAACCAGACAGATTTTTGCGATGGTACTGTAGGTTTTTCCCTGCAGTTGAAATAGCAAATTAATGCACCCCATTTTTCTTTTTTATTTGTTAAGTCGCCCCGGAGCACATATAGTGGTGGTGTTCCCTCTCATCAGGAATGATGTGCCGATGGTGGGGGGTATAACCATTCTACCTTTTAAGTATTAATTTAATTTCCATAAATTTTTCAACATCATCTTCAATACAATGAAGCTTTGTCAATAAGTTTATCATTAACTTCCGACAATAAAGCATATTTTGACTTTGACTATATTCGAATCACCTAGTAAATTATGGCATTTATATTATCCAGAGTGGCAATAAATCCATATAACGGAATATCGCGAATTTCTAAGAAAAATGCTCTCTTCTTATAATAGGTATTTTTTCTCTGGAAAATATTTTAATATAAATAATATAATATAATAAATAAGTATATTGAGTATTATTATAGTGAATTATGTCCCATTATGTCTGGCAATTCCAGATTTTATTGTTTTCTTGCCACATGTATGAATATCCAAATAAAATTTGGCGGGTGGGCCCCCGAATCCTTATCGCCGCCACTGGGCATTTCCCTATCATTTTATAAATGAGGAATGACGATTTTTTTTTTAAATAGACTAGAAATAAAGCACCCTGATTTGTTCCAATCTTAATGGAAGAAGTAATTTATGATCAAAAATGAAGGTGTAATTCAAATCTGATGTCCCAGACACCTATTCTGAAAATGTTCTTTGATTATTTCATTTATAAGTTTCTTCCTTGAACAATATTTTTGTGTACTTTGAGAAACAATGTACAGACGAAGTAAATGAGATTTTTGTTGGTGCATTCTCAGTTTGGGAAAACTAGGACAATTTTATACGGTTTTTTCATATACCGGGTGACCACTAGGTGAGGTATATAAGCCCCCCCCCCCCCCCCCCAACTTTTCTATACCTTTGAAGATACAGGTTTCAAATTGATATGTCGCTAAGGGCAAGTTTTTGAATTCATCAACTGTCAATGCACATTAAGCGCGTTTTCAGCAAAGCGTTTCAAAATTCGGCGATATATTGCAATGAAATCCACTATACAGTTTGTTTTTCCATCGCAGGAAACAATGTATCTCCATCAGATCCATCGATCTTATTATCCGGTGGATTCGCTGGATTGTCGATATAATTAATTGTGAGGTTACAGTTTCAGACTATTTTTGAAATAATGTTCGTCTTCTAAATCATCCAATGTCACGTTCAGTAGATACGTAATGGAGTATTTAATAGCCTAAAAGATGATAGTTGGTAATAGTTCATCATCATCTGAAGAAACTGACAGTGAAGAAATATTATTTTTCATAAATATTAAAAATAGCTCTGATCTTCATAAACCATAGGCATCGGAGTTCCAGTCAGTAAGTGTGTATCAGCAACGGAAAAAGGGGAAATGTTGGTTTATGACTATGTTTACGATCACAGTTCAAGAAGTCTGCATTGGTTCATCGAACAGTTCGTAAATTTAGTGAATATTTGTATTCAGCAGAAGCACAAAACGCCACAAAAAGACATCGAATTAATAAAGCGATGTTTTTATTTTTGAAAAACTTACCTATTGTACTTGAATACGCTTATTTTGACGCCGCAACTGAGAATTTGCCACTTCCGGTTTAACAGGAAGTGACCCCAAACTTTTTTTTCGTATAACACTACATTTTTTTATGATTTTCTAAAAAATCTTCGAATTAGTGATAGGCTGTTTTTCAAAATTGACAATCAGTTGAAAACTGGCGGAGATGCAGTTGGTTTTTCAATTGAACAAAATTGGCAATAAAAATCAAACTTAAAACTCCATAGTTGATAACTAGAATGAAAAAATTATAGGGTGTCATTTAAAAAAAATAACGTCAAAATCATCATATTCAAGTAGGTACACTAGCGGCATACCAAAGGAACCTTTATCTTCAAAACTGTAGAAAAATTTGAAGGCGCACACCTCACATCGTGTTCGCCCGGTATTTCCAAAAATGTTCTGGTTACTGTGGATACATTTTTTTGTTCGTTATAACATTGATTTATGAAAAGGGAAGGATGTTTTTACTGATTAAACTTGTTCGAAATTATTTATGTTTTCATCGTTTTCAAACAGATATGTAGATATTAAATTTTTTATTTGTAAATCTTGTGGTTAAGTCGTTATATAATGAGTCGAAGGAGAGTCAACGGTTCCAGATCTCCTGTTTACAAGACTATTTTTTCATTATAGGTTTTCACTAAAATTTTAAAAAAGATCCATGTCATAAAGATTTTTAGAAGCTGAATAAGGGTCACATCATATTTCTTATTGAAATGTACTGTAATTCGTGGTTAGCTCCCTAAAAACTTTCAAGGACTTGTGAGTTATGATAAGTTGTCCAAAACAATGACTCGATTGTGTTTAGTTTCGGTACTCCTCATCTGAGGTTATACTGTGTATCCAACTTTGAGCAGAAACACCCTGGTTTTTATTTTTATTTTTATCTCATGTACCTTCAGGTTGATGAAATATTCGTATAGTCATTTTTCATAGCTTCATATGACCAATTGAAAGGTGAAAAATTTGGAAAAATAGGCATATTAAGGATTTTTTATCACAAAACTAACAAAGTTAAAGAGTTAGAAAAATACCCAATCACCAAAACTACGTCAATTTCACTCGACGCGTGTTTCACCAACAAAGTTAGCGTCATCAGTTTTGATTGTTTTCTACTTCTCTGAATTTTTATTCACACCAAAGATTCCAAATATTCATAGATGTGAACAAAACTAACACCTGGTTCTTGTTCAGAATGCCTTAAAACCCCCAATACTTAAACCATTAAAATATATAGGAAGTTTATAGTTGCAAACTTTTTTTTTATTCGACAGACTCCTCATAATTGCCAAAGAGGAATCTCTGAATTTTCTCACATAAATTTAGTTTTTAACTTTGCGGGTATAATTGAACCGTTTATTCACCTTTTTATACAAATTGATGTAATGCTTTTTAATTGAATTTTGAATAAACTTTATTATTATTATTATTATTATTATTATTATTATTATTATTATTATTATTATTATTATTAATCTATAGTTTACAACCATTATGAAATAAAGAGTTAGACATTTTGCCTTTTACAGATGATATCCTGTATAATTTCGTGAAAAGTTGTTCTGAACCAGAATCTGGTGTGAGTTTTATGATAAAAAATCACTAGTATTTTTTCCAATTTTTCTATTTTCAATTGGTCATAGGTAGCAGTGGTAAATGGATATAAGAATATTTTATCAACCTGAAGATAAATATTTCTGAGTTATAAGTAGAGAAAAAAAAATTAAATCATTTTATTATCAATAAAATAAGAGGGTATTGTTCCTCAAAGTATGAAACACTATTTATATGTGTAAACACCTACTTTCAACTTTCAATTCTGACAAAATATTTCACTGTAAAAAATGAAACCATGCCAGGTACTTTTTGACATAGAGATTACATCTCGGTTGACAACGGTATCCAACAAGCCACGATGACTTCAAAATTATGAAATGTGAAGGATGGTCATGTGATATCCCAATTGAAAGATATTTTAATTCTCTTCATATAGTTGATTGTTCTTGAAGTTTTGCTACATGTGCCTAGTTATTAGGTTTCGACTAAATCAATTAGGTGTACCTACAATTTTTTAAACTTTGTAGCATAAAAGTTTTTGCAAGTCAAATGCTGTTGAAACTTGAGTCATTATGTACGAAATGAAGTTAATTTCTGTTATCTTACCAAATGTTACTCAAATTTGAAAATATTTTCTGCTATTGAATAGTTCCGCTCTAAAACCAACAAATTTACTTGCTATTCGTTTTCCTAGTCCATTAATTATTTCGATTTGTATAGAGAAAACATGTGACTTCAATTATTATCCCCACAAGAAAATCGAATTGTTTTTAATTTGTTAACGACCTAGTCATTTGATGGAACCTACCAACCAATATTTATTTAAATTTGAACCAGTCAGTTTCCAGCAGGTCTAAAATAGTGAGAAATTGCCCAATCGTTTTAAAATTATTTTTCATTTCAAATCCACCCAGATTTGCAGCTATGAGCTCTGGAATCATGGGATGGATTTCATTTAAACATCTTTCTACTAGAGATATGGAATCCATTATAGAATTTCTCAATATTTCTTTTCAAATTTTACAAAATATATGTTTTTTGTGGTATCCGGGACTCAACAGACTGCCAAAGACAGATCTTGAAAAAACGGGGAAACAAACTGAATACCTGCCATTGAAATTATATAACCAGAATGGAAAATTTATACAACAAAAAAACTTAAATATAAATTGAAACAATCGTTGCTTTTGAATCCAATGTATTGGAGTGCCATGCTTGGGAGTGACCTCCGATTTCCTTATTTGATTTTGGAACTTGAAAAGGACAATCAAACTCTTTTTATCGCCAAATCTATTTGTATATACAAACATAACATTTTTAATGATGTGATCGTTGATGTGCCATGTTAAACCTCGTCGTATACCTATAGTGTATTGATGGGAATCTGCTTACAAAATTTGTTTTATATATTTACATACCATACCTTTTGTGACGTGCCTAAACATAATAGTTGTGTGAATTTTTATTGTATCGCTACTAATTTTGTAATTTTTTGAGGTGAATAAATATATCTATCTATCTATCTATAAGCAGTAACACATACTTTGACAATTATTAACATTTCCATTGGGAAAAAAAAATTACAATCAAGCAGTAACACATAATTTGACAATTAACATTTCCATTGAGAAAAAAATTACACTCATTGCTAAAGCAGATACTTATCACATATGCAGGATAATTTATTTTGAGCTCTGTAAATTAATTTCTTCATTTAATCGAGATTGATCCGATGAGTTCACTCTTCACAACCCCTTGTCAAACATCTCGTTCTTTCAACAAACAGCAAGGCTTTGAGACTTCTTTTATACAGAGGTTTTCAAGGACAATAATAAAGTTACGAAGGCTAATGAAAAAAATACTGCAATTTTCATACTTGAACATTTGAAAAGTGACAACCAAAACAAGCTACCACTTTGAAGAGAATTAAAATGGTATCACATGACCTTCCTCTCCTACTCAAACATGTGAGATGATAGGTTCAATGGAATGTCTGTCCCAACTTCATATCTTGATTGGTTCAAAAGATAGTAGGGGGACTATTCTCACAGCAATGTATAAACTTAATAATGATAATATGAAACATACTAGCTAAAGAGTATCAGTTGTCCCCATTCATGTTCCTTTCACTAGTAGTATTGTATATTTCATCAAAAAGCTTTGTAGTTAATTATATTTCTTTGCTATCAAGCGACAGCTCAAAGTTGATAATTAAACTAAACTAAAACTCATCTGAAATTTTTTTTCGTTGATTCAAAGGAACAGAATAATTCATTTCTTTGAAAATATAGAATACTCTGAAATTTTGTAACTAGAGAGATTTTTTTGATTTATTATCCATTAAGGAGTTAGTTTTCTGGTTCCTCTTATTTTTTCATTTTATTATTTGTCAGGTTGATATGGATATTTCAGGAAAAGACTATAATATATTAAAAAAATCGCAATTATCTCTTTTTCATTTAAAATATACTATTGATTTAGACCTTTTGAGGTATAGTTCTATTACATGATGAAGATCTATAGTCTTATTAGGATGATGTTCCCTAGGCCGTTAATGTATCTATATCTTTTAATGCTTCATGTAGTGGACTTGCCAGAAATTAAAGGCAATCATCGCAAGTTTCGCAACCTGGTTTCCAGCTACATAGGTAAATCCTAATTGATTTTCTTACCGATTTTGCTATTTTTATTTTGCTACAACTTTATAAGGTTTCCCAGAAAATAGCATTGCCAAATTATAGCAGGTCATTTGTTAAAAAAAAAAACTGGTCAATAGTATTTGTTTATATGGATTTCCTGGAAGAGCTAACTACACATTGTTCTCGTTTTGAAACATACTACATTTCATTCAAGTCTGAAGGTATTTTATTATTCCACTCAATAAGACTTCAGTTAAAGACGGACCTAGTGGTTCATTTTCAGCTTGGGTATTGAAATCTTTGAGTATCGTTTTTTTTCCAAAAATTAAATATCGTGATGAATTAAAACAAAAATAGTGGTACAGTATTTAATGATTCTTTGGAGTGGGTGTATCCAATATACACATTCATTTTAGAAATTATATAAGGCGCATTTATTGCTAAACTTGTAAGGTAAATAATTGTGGTCTAAATTATGGAAGCTTGTATGTATAAAAAAGTATTGCTCTTTCAAGAATCATGATAAAAAATATCTGAATTTGTTTATTTTTGTGAGAAATTTTCTGGGATGACCTGCTTTTTTGCCATTTAAAGAAATAAGTGCATTACAATGCTTAAAATGGATTGCTTTCACTAATTGGCACGAAATCTAAAGTAAAAAAGAATGCTTACTAGTTTAATTAGATTTTGAATAATTCACATTTCAGAAAAGACTATTTACAAAAATATTTTGAAGAATGATTGAAAATAATCTGTTTCCTGGTGGAATTTGATTATGTATTTTTTGTGAATAATTTTGAACTGAAATTAAATCACTGCTTAATCGGATGACATAAAATTCTGGTTAGATTGATTTCTACAGCAAGCATAAAGCATGACAAAAGAAATAATATTATGCATTAGATTAGAAATTAGGTACCTATTGGAGCACACAGGGGCCATTAATAACTTGACATGGCAAGATTGTTTTGTTACTTACCACTAATCTATAATTCTTGTCTGGTTCGTTATATAATAAATAATAACAAATTTGGATTATGAAAAGGTGAAAAGTCAAATGTATATTTCCAAACTATACATTTCAGTACAGATATACGTGTAAAATGAAAAATTTCTTCCAATTATTTGAGAAAGGTTAGTAAGTAGTTTTTAATAGCATCATATGCAATTTAGTTTTCCTATAAACTTTATTCTTGCATTACTACTTACTTCTTAGTATAGTTTGATATCTGCATTGGTCGTGACGGAATTCAGGTGAACAAAACTTGCTGCTGATGTTGTCTAAGTTTTGTTTTAGTTCCTCTGAATCCTTGGCTATGGCTGGCAGTCAAAGTAAGTCCTCTTTATACAACTTTGTCTCAGTTTTAGTATCATTTGTGTATCTAATTCAATCACAAAAATAAATTGTGCATGTTCAATGTAGCGAGAGCGTTTATACAAAAGTTTCAGTCATCTTTAGAATATGACCCAAGAGTTCCTAAATTCCAACTTATAAGTATTCGTTATTGCATAAATGCACAAAACTCTGATACACAATTATTTTTCTGATTACTCGTTTCTGGCTTTGTCAATCAAAATTTTATTCTTTCCATAATAAAGCATGTTTTGATTTGATTATTACATTTAAATTTATAATAATAATAACTCGCTACCCGAGAAATCCGGAAGAAGTTCGACGGCTCGAGGAACTTTGGGCCTGTCAGAGTGAACCCTTGTAGAATTGGTAAAGAAATTGTAAGATGAAAAAAGAAACATCAACATGTCATTTGCCAAGGTCACTGGTCATAAATATGAATTTTGTGATTGAAACTGAACCGAATAGATGGTGAAACATAATTTAATAAAATCATAAGACAACCGTTGAGTTTAATTCTAGACTATGATAATTACTGACAAAATTGTATGAAGATGCCTATAGACAAAAAAAAATTATATTTTTTATACGTGGTGAGAATGTTCAATTTTGAAAATATTGAAATGTATGAAAATGTATTAGCATGGAAAGTCTAGAGTGTAGTCATTTCGTAAAACAAATAAGCATGGAAAACTGATTTTATTAACCTTTATATATACTTATAGAATTACTCTCTCTTTCTACTTTCCTTCCTGAGTCAAGTTGAAGATGTGCAAAACAGTCAATCAAAATTAGGTTATAGGCGATGCAAGTTAGGCGATGCTACATCTGGTGGTCAAATTGCTGAACTGATGATGAAAATGAAATTGAATAATCCAGTATTCCGCATAAACCTATACAATAGATATTGTCGTTGGCTAATATCCAAAAGAAAATAACTTGAATTATAGCTGTTGGATTCTTGATGGAGTTTTCTGCAAGAACTAGTTTGCGGTGCTTTATAATTCTGTTGGAGACTTACCAACGAAAATATCTATGCGGAAGACTATTATCTAATCCAATATTTTATTTATGTATTTAATTTGATCATACGGAATTAACTCCATTTGGATACAATACAGCAAAAATAAATAAAAAATCACATTTTAGTGATTGTCACCAACTTTGACTATTTGATGAACTGTTAACGTTTTTCTAATGGTGTTTGCTTCCCATAATTTGTATGATGGAATGGTAAGTAAAACAAATGGCTTTGTCATAAATTCGAAGTTCGAAAAAGTGTACCGGAGAGTATGACAATCCAGGTCAGTGTTTGGTTGACGATAATTTTTGGAAAACGAAACGTCGGGTTTCAAATTTGACTCGGCGTCTTGGTAGGTTGGTCTTGAAGAATCTAGGAAAAAAACAACGGATAGAAAAACCGAAAAAACCCGGAAATGAAAACGGGAAAAAACGGAGAAAAACGGGAAAAAACGAAAAAAAAAAGCCGAAAAAAAACCGGAAGAAACCCCTTCGAATAATCTTGTGCTATTACATACTTATTTATATTACGTATTATCCCGTCCAATTATTAGTCTGATCTATCCTGAACAAACTAACCTAGCTCGCATGTTGGGAGCTTGGGAGTTGAAGAAAAATTCATTTAGAGGGTAGTATTTTATTAGTCTGGCCTAAACTAAACGAACTAACCTAGTTCGCAAGTTGAAAGGTTATTATTGGTCAGGATATTATTGTCTTAGAATATTATTGGACTGGGGATTTTTGGCAGGATATTTTTACTAAACTCGCTGCTGACGCGGTTTAAATCTGTTAATATGTAAGATAATAGCTAAAGATTATTCCAAGGGTTTTTTTTCGGGTTTTCTTTTCCGAGGTTTTTTTCCTTGATGAACTTTCTGTAATTTAATCTCTGGCAGAAATCCATTTCATTTCAAAGTGGAGTGGTATAGACGAATCGGGAAGAAGTATCACAAAATCATCTCAACATTAATTATAAACAAGTTTCAAAATGTTTTGGGATTCAGCAAGAATCCATCTTCAGCCTTATACAAGTTATGGAGAGGAAAAAACGTCCTTTTTCAAACAAATGTGAAAAATCGAGGAAACTTGAAAACAAATATTGAAACTATGTCCAAGGCCCAAGCATGTTTATAGTTAGATAAAAAAGAAAATATTCAAATTTGCTAAAAAATTACATGGTCCGAAGACATGTGTCTTTTTCCTCTCCATAACTTGTGTAATGCTGAAGATGTATTCTTAATGAATCCAAAACATGTACCTACCCCCTATTTTGAAACTTGTTCATAATTGAAGTTGTGGGGATGATTTTGTGATACTTCTTCCCGTTCCTTTCATTTGATACAATCTTTTCAAATAACACATGATAAAACTTAATGATATGTTTTGGTATACAAAAACATCAAGGATAGTACAATAAGTCTTCTTGGTTACAGTGCCTACGGAGTCAAATAGTCATTTGTATTTGTGTCAGTCAGGAGACACCATCAAAAGAACATGTTAATATTTTGAAAGTCATTCTCGATTTCAGCATGTTTCAAAATTCGATCAATAACTTGATCTTCTTCTGACTTTAATGCGTCTGTTTATTTCTTTCTTTTGGTCCGTTTTAAATTGAATCTGCAAGTTACAACTCGGTATTGCTGCATGTGTTTTACAGAGAGGCAGAAAGTGACATTTGGGGTGTGGGATAGTTCAGATAATATGCCTACCACCGCTCCACTAGAGTGTTCTAGTCTTTTTTTGTTTATGTATCGTTGATTACACTCAAAACGTCTCTTATTTGTGGAAATTTTTGGGATTTAGTAATATGGCACAGATGATGGTATAACACTAAGGGCCGGTTGCATAAGAGCCTTTCAAATATTTCATCATAAACATTAACATGGCGTTATATGCGAAATTAGGTTGCATAAAAACACTGATCATTGACTTGATGTCACTTTAACTGGTCTGGTATGACCGCTGGAACCAGTGCTACTTCATCTAATTTAGGAGCCGCTCGTCTTCCTTCAGTTCTTTTTATTTCTCTCTAAAAATTCAAAAATTCAATGACCATTTCACTAGCCTAAATCATTCGGACTTTCACATCTGAAAATGAAAAAAGCCCCGCCCCAGCTGGGAACCGAACTTGGAACCTCTCGGTTACCAGGCGGGCGCTTAATCCCGCCCTATTTCATGTTTTTATTTTAAATTTTAGTTCATCAAGTTAGTACATATAAGTTGTACATTAGGTAAACAATACAAAAACAATATAAAATTATGCTCACTTCATCAATTGCTGCCTCTATTTTGGCATCCTCTAGGTCCTCTTCTATGAAGCCATCATTGGAAATTTTATCCAGGTATCGTTTTTCTTCTTAAAACAGTATTATATCATACAATTTGATTTGATACCCCGGTACAAATAATAGTTTTTCGATTTTTTGTGTTTTTTCAAGTTTTTTTCAAGATTCCGGAAATGAATCACAAATAGTTGCAGGGAACCGATGCTTATCAAAACAAATTTTAGTCACAGTCACACGAGTTATCACTTATATTTTCATCTAAAACCGATTCCTTTGTTCTCTCTTTTAAAATATTCCATAAAATTCGCAATTTTCGTACATTTAAGGAACTTTTATGTACTATGTATTCTCACCCACAATTCTCTTTTCTTCTTTAATCTTTCCTTATCTGTAGAGAAAATAAGAAAAAGTGTAGTTTCCTATACATATGCATCGAAAGAAAAAGCAAAAAGAAGGGTAGCTTTATATACTTTATGCATCGAAATAATTTTTCTGAAAACTGTACTTATTTTTTTATTACTATTACTGCTATATTGGAGGATAGTTTCCTTCACTTCAATTTTATTTTCATTTTTACTAAGTCTCCATGTCTTATTTATAGTATTATTTATCTCAGACGAATAATGTAATTGAGTAGAACAATACAAATGACAGCTTTCAAATGAAAACACCATTAAACCTAACCTATTAATTTTTCTTTATGCAACCGGTCCAATAGCTTTTTTCAAAAATAGATTTGGTGAAGGAGAAAACTATATTTCTAAAATCTAAAAATTGAAAAATCTTAAGCGGGAGTTTAGAAGAACCAAGAACTTTTTCGAAAAAGTGTTTTATTTTCCCCCTAAATGTCACTTTTTCTTCTATAAATGACAAAAGATCTCTAGGATCATGCATATAAAGGAAAACCACTACTAAACAACAAACTTAACCTGTGTAGGCGAACAACAAGAAGACGGCAAGCGCAACTACGAGACTGAACCAAATCGCATCCTCTATGGGAAGACTTTTTTATTTAATTTGATTTGTAAATTTAATGAATAAATGTATGTTGTGCCAGGTTATTGGAAATTAATGTTTTCCGATAAGTCATACCAATCTTGATACTAGCCAACATTTTTGTTCACGGTCCTGGGATAAACCTCTCTTCCAGTTTTGTATATTTTTCAGTTTATTTTTGTTTCAGCCTTGAAACACTCGCCTTCGAAACGGAAATCGTTGTCGAGGCCATTGGGACGACACGAGGAAGCAAATGAAAGAGAAAGTGAGTAAAAATGTTTATAACTAACTATTTAAAGTATAAACAAGAGTTTATATATACTAATGAACATTTTCAAACTACAAACGTATTTGAGATTTACTTTGTACATTATCACTGCACAGTAATGTATTGGAGAAAAGTGAAAATTCGTTTAAATTGTCGTACCTAAAGTACCCCTGTATCTTTATGACTGTTAATTTTTAATTCTGTAAAAAAAATTACGTTCCTGTCATCTGAAAGGATCTTCATCTATACTAACAGTTTATCGTGATAGGAATATACTTCAGTGTTCATTCGAAAATTAACTTGAAAACAATTTTTTTTTCAAATATATTTTTTTTCTTACCAGAAAAAATGAGAATCTCTTAGCCGGCATTTGTTACTTTTTGAGATTTTTATGTGAGTCCGCATGTATTAAGAATAGTTTATTTATTCAGAAAAATATTTTTTTAAATGCTTAAATACTGGGATGTTATCCAGTTTCTAGTGGAGAAAATCAAATCAGTATTACAGTGAAGACAGTAGTAGCCTGACTAAATGAATAAAGTTGGTAATTGTGATGAATTTTACAAGTAATACTTACAAATGATCATTAAAATTGTTCATTTTGCTGTGTTCAGGATGCAAAAACCCACTAAAATGTTTTAAAATATTACTTTGGGCCTTCAGTGTTTTGAGTGGCCTCGTATTTGTTTGGATTCCTAATACCTGACGCAGAATATTTATCAATAAAATATAATCAAGTATGAAAGGTGTTGATGATGTAATTATGTAATATAGAAAGTAAAGGATCTGGAGAAAAAAATTATTAATATTATAAATTGATGGATATAGGAGATCATTATGAAAAGCGAGAAATAAAACTTTCCATGTTTTTATACCACTTTTATTTGTAACTGACGTTACTGCAGTTTATAATACTATTAGTTTGATAATGTCCATATAAGACGAAACAAATAGCATCGCAATTGTGTGAGGAACATTGCATAAGTATATGTTGGATATAATTCAATACCCGGCGTGGTGTTAGCCAGAGGAGTAGTTGTTTTCTGATATGTATTTGCCATAATAAGCCTACGTTGTAGGTGGATGTCTCTCTCATCACCCATTTGTCGAAGATATTCAAAAGGTTCTTGAAAAACAAACTGACATCATTCATAACGAAGTATAGACTTATTTCTAACAGCCAATATGGCTTTAAGGAAAAAACGTCAACGGAAGATGCTGTTCTTGCATTAACTGAAAAAGGACGACCATGTCTAAGTGTATTCATTGACCTCTCGAAGGCTTTTGATACTGTCAGCCACCGATTGCTTATTGAGACATTAGAACGAGTAGAACTGAGAAAAAAATGTGAAAATCTGCTCAAAAATTATTTTCAAAATGGTAAGCAAAAGGTAAAAGTGTCTGAGAAAATGAGTGATCTGAGAAAAATCGATTATGGAGTACCTCAGGGAACTGTATTGGGCCCACTTTTATCCAATCTGTATGTTGATGACTTTATATTCTTCCTCTTCGTCACCACAAAGTCTGCACTCTGTTTCTCTGTTTATTCCCATAGTGTGCAGGTGTTTTCTTATGCCGCAGTGTCCGGTTAGTAAGCCGGTAATTGTGTGTATCTTAGATCTGTTTACGTCGAGGGTGTCGGCCGTCAGTGTTTGGCTTAGGTGTCTCACCATAGCTATTCTGTGTCGATGCCCTTCGATTTGGTCCCAATATGGGCTCGTTCGGTATTGAGATCTCAGAGCTGAGCAGATTTTAGTTACGTGGCCACAAATGAATCCGAATCAATCGGTAATAAACGAACGAAACGGGCGAGGGCAGCGTAGGCTTGACTTTGACATGTTGTTAACCCATAACAACATTTAAATTTGCACAGTTTTTTTGCAAGGAATCTTCAAGTTTGAAATTCTTGAATATTTCATTAATGAGTATAAAAAATAATGCTTGTTTTTGTTTAGGGAAATCAAATGATTATTTTTGATGATGATGAAGATAACTTCACACTTTCAAATCAATCTTGTCTGCCAAAATTCTCCGAACGATAAAGATTTACCTCCCCTACAATCGGCGGCTATAAACGAACGATACAGACTAATCTGAGCAGTCCGATGTAAATATCGAACGCGCCTTATATTTGGTTTTATTAGGTTTCCGTATCGGGTTTGACTAATACGAAACACTGGTTCTGGACCTGTGAATGGTGAATCAGATACTTGTCTTGCAAATTGGTCTGCTTTTTCATTGCCTTCCATTCTCCTACGTCCAGGCACCCAAAGAAGTGTTATCTTGTTGTGTTTTGACAGTTCATTGAGGCTTTGAAGGCATTCCCAAACTTCTTTTGACTGTATCTGCACTGAGTAAAGAGCTTTTATTGCGATCTGGCTGTCGGATAGAATGTAGGTGTGTTTTCTTTCATACCCAATGTTTAGATTAATCTGTATGCATAACCTTGTGGCATGTGTCTCAGCTGGAAATACTGCTGTGTTTTTGTTATGTATAACTATAACGTTCCTTTATGGCCCAGTATAATTTCCAGTTCGGTAGTATGGTCTTCATCAATTATTTTGGTGTGGCCAGTTTGTGGTTGGGTTCTCGAGTTACCAGCTGGTATAAGTCTGCACTCATCCTCGCCTCTCCCATTACTGTGACGTCCAAAGGTGGAAGGTTTAGGATGATTTCCATAGCAGCTGTTGGAGTGCTATTTATAGCGTTCCTGATACACAGACAGGTAAGCCTCTGAAATTTTCCCAGGTTGGTTTTTGACTGTCTCTGTTTTATATTGGGCCACCACAAAAGTGATCCAAATGTGATTCTGGGTGTTATATCGCGGTGTATAGCCGGTGCATGACTTTCTGTTTCAGACTCAATGTTTTTCCAAAAGCTTTTCTGCACATCTTGAACGATGTTGCGGATGCATGTTCCAGGTTAGTTTCTTATCTAAGACGATCTCCCAAAAGAACCCTGTACTTTGTGTTCAATGTCTGAATGGTATGATAGATAAGTCCATATAGAACTAAACTGCAGCAACGTTAGTTACAAATAGTAGTGGTAAAAAAATCGACGCTTGCAAAACTAAGGGGCGTATCGTAAAAATTTGCGAATACCAAGAACAAGGTAATGAACAAGCACTTATTTGGGTATATTGAATGCGCCCACAACGTTTAAGTAAATATAAGTCAAATCACAACAAAACAAATACAAACGGGCATCTCATTTTTCCTAACTTATCAGGAGAGCCGTTGTTGTGATTTGACTTATATTTACTTAAACGTTGTGGGCGCACTCAATATTGGATGTGAATGGTAATTTTTTTGAATATACTTATTGAGTCGCTTGTTCATTACCTTGTTCTTGGTATTTGATGGGTTTGTTCTCTCAATTTAGCGTCAAAACACAGGAAGTATTATTCTTCATATGATTAAAATATATATATATATATATACATATATTAATTTTGACGTATATTATTGTCATGTCAAATGATTTAATTTATTTTTTATTTCAATTCGTTTTTGAAATACTTCAAGTTTTCTCCACAAGTATATTTAATTTTCTGTTTATATACAAATAAGTCGGTAAAAATATACCCATGTATTTGCCAAATTTGATGATTTGAAAAATTGGTTGCAAAGACGAAACAATAAAAAGGATTCCATTTTCATCTTGAGTTTTAAACATGATGGTGTTGTTAAAAATGTAATATCTAATTTTCTCCTTTGTTATTTTTAGATTATATTCAATATTCTAATCGATCAGTATATAATTTGTTCCCAGTTTTGTGATAAAAATTTTCCGAACTGACATGTCCGTTAATATCAGAGTGCATAATAAATGTCTACTTACATAACCCACTCACTTATCATATAGTTTGTTGATTGGGTTCATTCGTCCTATCGTTCATATACTTCCTTCCACTTTGCTTGCATTTCAACAAAAAATATTTCATGACACCTTTATTCATTGTTGTGTACTCAGCTGCCGTACAAGTGAAGACCAGTAATTCAACTCAACATAGTATTGTGAGCAAAAATGGTAAGTGCGTTGAGTGTCTTGTTGTTTGTGAAGAATATACAGTGAATATTTTTAATAATTGGATCTGTGACTGATAGTTTTTATTATGGTTTTCCTCAATCATGTGAAACTTTCGACGTGATCTCTTTCTTCTTATTCATTTGACTTGATATTGTATTTGATATTTTGTAAAGTATTATTTTGAATCTGTATATATTAAGTTAAATGTTGAGTCGCAAATCCTAATTTTAGTTTTTATTGGAATGGTTTTCGTTCTTTCATCTTAAAATAATAATAATATTTTTTATTCCAGATTGTATAATATTAACTTTTCTCGAAAGAGGGAATTCAGAGTACGTTCTCATCTTTTTCCAGAAGATGGAAAACGTTTTCTGATATTTCACTCAATACATTTTTGTTGATCTGTTTTCCATTTGTAATTAAAAGAATCCTTCGTGTATTGGTTTTGTTTTTCATTTAGTGATAGATGACATAGGGAACAACCAGTATTTTTGGTGGGTATTGTGGTATGTTTTAAAATTCAGACAAAATGGAACCCTTTCAAGTCTCTTAGGTGATTGCAAATTGCTGAACTCAACAAAAGAATGTTTTGTTTGTTTGAGTACCTAGTTTGAAATGTATGGCTCATTGGGTAGTCAATGCAATATTCTCATGCAAGTTTTTGAAATTCTATGAACATTTTAAAAATTACTAAGTAATTATTAAGGTAATATACCAACCCACTGTTTTCTTCAAAGGTAAGAAACTTTATTATTGAAAGTCTAGTTCAATTTTCATTTATCATTTTTGTTCAGTTGCAACAGATTTGAGGTTCTCAATATTTGAGATAAAAATAATCTCGTTACTTTCAGCGGCTTGCATTTTATAATCCATGGACTACAAAACAGTTTGTAGTATTCATTTGAAAACCCTTCTCACATTGTTGAACACCACTGGAGATCATTTCGAATTTATGAATATTAAAGTTAATAGGACGTCATCATCATCATGATATAATTATACCAAAGTTTTAATGCCAAAGTTTATAACAGATAAATGAAATTTTTGTGCCGTCAGCTGTGTGGGTAGGTTTTTTTGACTAGTTCGTATGACATCTAAGTGTCATTTTTTGGCCCTGTGTCCATAAAATAGAAATTTGGTGATGTTACCACTAAAATGACCAATATAAATTATAAACGGCTATCAATCAAAAACAAAGGAACAACTAACCTAACTATAATCTGAATTGATGCACAACAATAGTATCTTTTTCAATCTTGAAAGCTAGCAAACCTTCACCCATTCAATCAATCAACATATACTGTATTGTCAAAGTGTACACAAGATACAAAAAAGCAAATAATATACAGGGTGACCCAGGGTTAAACCGCCAAACATTTAGGGTCGGTTTTTAGGCAAAAATAAGATTTTTGTTTCTCATTCCATAAGTCCTATCATGTGTCGTTTTCGAAATAGTGTGTGTTAAAGTCTCTTGGCCTCCGCGATCTACTGATTTGACCCTTAAGGATTTTTGTATAGTGTACAATGAAAACTAAAGTTTATGCTAAACGACAAACGTGCTCTCCGGAAAGAAATTATTCCAGCAGCACCAGAGATCACACCATTAGAGTGTCGTTCGTCGGTGCGAACTTTGCAGTTTTTGTTTGCTAGTGGCAGGTGGTTAAACAATTTCTCTCCAATATTATTGCCAAGGAAATGATCAGAAATTCATAATAATTTGACATGGTCCCCTCTTATAATAGCATTATCTCGCATTTGTTTATAATTTTTACGTTGTTTTTCCACATGAAACAACTTTCCACTCGTTTATCCTGCATAAAAATAATTATATTTGTTAAGACTTCGAGTAAGTTTATTAACACCAGGGAAAGAAAAAGGAAAAGTTTGTTGTCAATGCGATATATAACGAGAATTTTAACCTTTGACATTTGATTTTGTCATGTATGTTGAGTAAAATGAAACACTTTCAAAATAGTAAAATATTGAATATTCCCTCAAGGGGTGGTCCTTCACAAACAAGAATCGTTGCGCGAAACAACAATAGTAAAGTAAAACCTAGGCTTTATTAATAAATAGTACTGGAAGCAATTGCAAATAATATCGTTGAGCTTATGCTTTATAAAATTAGCAAAAGCATTTGCTGTTTTGTCCCTTTAGAATTTGCTAAATCTTTCTTCATACTGTTTAAATTAAATTGATTACGAAATCACTACTGGGAGCGCTTACTACCTTTTTTAATGCTACCTATTAAAGCTATCTAAAAACTGGAAAGTGTGGCAATGGCTCAAGGACAAACAAAGTAAGGTCGGTAAGTTTCGAAAGAGCAAAAATGTATTTCGATAGTGTGAAACCATTTACCTACACAATGCACAATTTCATTCAAAGTAAATTTAAATTTGTTCAGTGTTGCAATGTGAAGGGTCTTCAAATAAATCCTATGATGCTGAAAAACTGTTACAAGTCCCCCCGGAAAATTTTACAATCAAAGAGTCTCATTAATTTTTTCCAGCATCGATTTTGAATTGAAAACCAGTTTGTGTGCTCACGATCTTTCGAACCATTTCAACTAACCACGAATTTCATCCATTAAAATGTCTTTTTCATGCTGCCTCTACTCATGGGTTCCTTTTCATTGATCATTCTCATCGCCGCTCGATAATTGACGAACGTGCAGTAAACGTCACTGACACGATGTCTGCCAAAACGCCCGTACCTCTCGCTCACCCAGTTGGTGGATCGCAAACGACAACAGCGAACGTAACTTCGGCTCCTTCCGTCGTCTATCCGGCCGTACTCGTGGGCCGTTCCAGTAACGATACGAAAACAAAAATCCCTCCCCCGGTTCCTCCCAGGGGTACGCCGAAACCGACGCGGGGCGATCACTGCGACAAAGGTGTGGTGAATTTTCTGTTTTTACGGGGTTCAGACAGGCGGGGAATTGATGGAAAACACAAAAACAAAGTTTTGCCAAAATACAAAAAATCTCAATTTTTTTCTTTTTTTCGTACAGAGTGTTAGAGGTATGACCGACTTAATTTGAACAAATGATTACTGGAACTCGACCAAAACATAGAACATAATCTCAACCGTTTTGAAGATATTGCTATTCTGATAAACAAAAACTTTTGAACAACGTGGACACCGTGGACACCGAACTTAAGCATGAAACATAACCTTTTGAGGTTGCAAAACATTTAGAACTTTTCAGTTTATGTGAAAGATTTTTGTAGTATTAATAGTAGTAGTCATTATGGGGAGGACGCTGCCAGGCAAGTGGGCCTAAATGGACCCTTTTTGTCATCCCCAATTTTCCTCGTATCTACATTACGTCCCCTGATCTTCTTTTTCGTACCTTCGTGACTTTCTAGTGAAAGCCAGTATGTCCGTCCACCCAATTCGGTTAGTTCCTCTTGTTTGAGTTTTTCAGCTCCAAAAATCCCAAATCGTAACCTTCTATACGCCTCGCACTTCGTCTTTTTCAGATTTGCGGCAAGTGGGGCTGTCTTCTATGCCTATTAGTGTTAGGTGTCTGCCTAATTTGTTATGTCCTGTTAGTATTCCTATATGAAGGCGTAGTGCTTGGCCGGTTTCTACCTAAGAACCATGCTGGAGCCGACCACAAAGTCTTTGGCTGTCTGCAGCCGGTATTATTCCTCCAAAGTTCGTTCAGTTCCTCTTCCGCCCGATCGATAACGGCTGAAGAGGTTTGGCTTCCTGCGATGCCTAGTAAAGGTTCAGGCCCACAGAACGGTTTCGTGGAATCGGTCCTAGCAAGTTAACCTGCCACTTCGTTTCCGCGCACCCCTCTGTGACCCGGTACCCTTATCAGGTGAACTTCGTTCTGTTGTCTGCTCGGGCACTTCTCTCACCTCTTGCATCTTAGCTACGGTTAGAATGGCGAAACTTCAACTTGGAAAACTGTTGTTAATGCGAAGTTTTCTCTTCGTTCCAAGTAAATGCCTGCACCCGAAGCCTATTTGTCGGTCAGACGCTAACCGTCTGTGTACCAAATAAGGTTTCCTGAGCTAAACTCCGCTGTATTTCCTTCCCAATCTCTACTCGGATAGTGAGAGCAAACTTTCTATTCCATCGCAGTCTATCTTATACGCTTTTTATTCTGAGGGCGGAAATAAGAATCTCCTGCTCCGCCCACTTGGCAAATTCGTCGGTCCCGAGTCCCGCATCTTCAAATAGGCTGCCATTACCTCCTTCTTGATCCAGACTGGAAGCATCGGCAACCTCAGCAGTACCTTAAACACCCGTTATTACCAAACAAGGCTTTCGTCCTATTGTGCTGATCTGTGCGCCTGGCCACCATACTGACCCATATTGGATCTTTGGTCTTATAACTGCCGTGTACAGCCAGCGCATAATATCTGGGTTGGTACTCCAATTACTTCCTACAATTCTTCTCAGTTGCCCAATAATTGCTACCGACTTTTGAATCTACATGCGGTGTCCATGAAATTTTGAAGTCCAAAACCACCCACAGGACTGCTGGACTAGCGCCAGCTCTTGGCCAGACATGATGGGTAGCCTGAATCCTCATCACCACAGAGTCTTCACTCCACGGTTTCTCTATTTATTCCCATGGTGTGTAGGTATGTTCTAAGGCCGCAGTGCCCGGTTAGTAAGCCGGTGATTGTGCGTATCTTACATCTGTTGAGGTTAAGGGTGTCAGCCGTCAGTGTTTGGCTCAGGTGCCTCACCATGGCTGTGCTGTGTCGATATCCTTCGATTTTGTCCCAATACGGTGTTTTGATTTCTTCCACTCATTGATTAGGTTTCCGCATCAGACTTTGCTAATTCCAAACGCTGGGCCTGTGAATAGTGATTCAGATGCTTGTTTTGCAAGTTGTTCTGCATTTTCATTTCCTTCAATTCCTCTATGTTCGGGCAAGTGTAACCTAGTTGTGTTTTGACAATTCATTGAGTCTCTGAAGGCATTCCCAAACTTGCTTTGACTTTATCTGTACTGAATTCAGAGCTTTTATTGCGCTCTGGCTGTCAGGTAGAATGTAGATGTGTTTTCTTTCATACCCATGGTCTAGATTCATCTGTATGCATGTCCTTATGGCATGGTCTCAGCTTGGAATACTGTGGTGTTGTTGCCAAGTGGGACTACGTTCCTTTTTGGCCTCACCCCATATATTCCTGCTCCTGTTCCTACATATGTTTTTGAACCATCTTTGTACCAGATGTTTCCAGATAATAGTGATTCTACCCCCGAGTCCCATTAATCCCACTTGAGCTGTGTTTTGAATGGTTTTTCGTTAGAGTATTGTGGTAGCATGTAGTCTGATATCATTTCATTGTCACAAACAATATTTTTCATTTGGCTCATAACTTCCCTTGCAAATCTTCTCGTACTGTGACAGGTTTTTAGAAACAATACGTAGTATGTGTTTTTCGGTATTTAGTTGTTTTTTGGAGGACAAGTTTTTCTGGTAGTGACAAGACTGTCGATATCCAGAAACAGAGCAAATTATACGAATGTTCCATTTACTTCCGAAGGCTCGTCCACGTGCGACGAGCGACCTTTTAATTAATTAATAATTTTAAATTTAATTATTATATTCTGTATTTCTGTGGATTTCAGAATTGCCAACAATGAGATAATATGCATTATTTTAAATGGTTGGCTTTTAGCCATCATCTGTTGAAATTTCGACGGTCGTGTTGCTAACGTCATTTATATTTCTTACTACATATGGGCAAAAATCTAACAGAAATCAACTGAATTATATTCATCAGATTCATCACTTTTTAGCATATTTTACCTTTTATCGAAGTTGGCGATACTCGGAGTGCTTTCGATTTTTTTTTTTTTTTTTTTCAAATGGGACTGTATGTCATGTTTAGTTCCGTTTTTTTTATTTTCAAATGGGACTGTAAGTCATGTTTAGTACCGTTAAAAAGCTTGTTTTTCCCACTTCAGTATTACTAATATTGTTTCACTAGTACTATAAATACACTCTGTTTCGTTCTTTTGTGACCACCATTGGCAAACCAAATGAATATTTCGAACATAGAAGGATGCAAAGTAAGAAAGTCTTTCCGAGGTGAGTTGAATGAACTAAAAAACTGAAAGAAATATTAGTAGAATTCTTCTGGACTTCCATTGTCTAGAAACAAAGAAAATAAATTCTCTGCATGTGTTTGAAAGAAATATATTAGAATTTGCCGCTTTGTTCTTATACACGGACCATAGGCCGAGATTATTTACTTGAATTTTTACAGCTGTTATTTCTGTTTCTTTTAAAAAGAAAGTACTTTGTATCAACAAAATGAAAAAAAAATAATTAAGAAACAAGTTATTCTTGAAAAGAAATAACGAACCATGCACTATTTTTTCATAATCTGCAATACTTCAAATGAATCATGAACATTAAAAAATATAATATATAATAAGAGGAATAATTGAAAAATCCGTTACAACTATTTAAACTCCGGTGAAAAATGGATGAAACCCTCTATGAGAATTGAAAAGAATAAAAATCCAATATGTCGAAAATGAAACGAATTTCTTATCGAATCAGACGAATCATTTGGGTTCATGAACAGGTTGAATAGGTGCTAACTTCGCTTAAATTTGGCCATTGATTGGATTTTCTTATCTTGCTTTTTATAATTTGTCCAAACAAATTCTATAAGTTTGTTTGAGAGTGGTTGACAATGTATCAGTTTGAGTAGAATTTTTCTGGACTTTCATTGACTAAAAAACAAACTTATACTTAACAGTACTTCTCACAGGGCACTGAACATAGGTAGAGTTAGAGCAATTGATAATTTTCCGGTCTATTTTCAAACTATTCAACAAATAATGCTTTAATCTGACGCAATGTACGTCCTTGATCCTTGAAAATGCTAATTTGACAATTTGCACTTTCTCAGCAATTTCGTTAACCATGTTCAACAAATGTTATTACGTCTTTAAATGAACTACCTATAAGTGTCTTTGCTAGATAATTAGGATGTTACGATTACAGTTATTGTCATCGTGAACAGCGAAACCGAAAACGGCGAAAACTGAAGGGGTTGGACGATAGTTAATTGGTCATATCCTCTCCTATGTTCGCAGTACTGTGAGATGATCTGTATACAGGGTCCTGCAACTGCGCTCCGGTGGTCCATAGCTTCTAAACGGCGCAACTTGAAAATTTCTTTCGAATGCGAGCATGTTTCCTACTTTGGAAAATATTCCGAAGTATACAAGGTGACCCAGAGAAGTGCACCAACCCAAACTTATATTTTTTATAATGGAACACCCACATCACATGGTTGAATACAGCTTACTTTGACCATTAAAAAAATATAGGGTCATGTATGTTCATCAACGTTATATCCGGAGATATATCGATATTACTTCAAGAAACATAAGGTATTCAACACTCTGTAACTCCTCGTGGAAAAATAATTCTAAAAACTTATGGGAAGCGAAATGACTCCAATATAGTCTAGTTTCTGTAACATGACACACAGTTGAAATTTCAATACTTTTTGTGTACCGGATAGGTCGAAACGCAAATAGAAATATATCTTGTTTTTTTTCAAACGGAAACCCTTATATTTCAGTATTGGAAAGGCCATAAAATTTCCTTCCGAATGATATATCACACTTGGTATTTACTTCACCTTGAAAATAACGTAAATTTACAATTGAAAAATCCAAGATATCTTTCAATTTGCGTTTCGATCTATCCAGTACACAAAGTGATGAAATTTCAACTGTGTGTCATGTTACAGAAACTACACCACATTTGAGTCATTTCGCCTCCCATAAGTTTTTAGAATTATTTTTCCACGTGGAGTTACAGAGTTTTGAATAACTTATGTTTTTTGAAGTAATATCGATATATCTCCGGAAATGACTTTGATGAACATGCATGATCCTATATTTTTTTAATGGTCAAAGTAATCTCTATTCAACCATGTGATGAAATATAGGGTGTTCCATTACAAAAAATATAAGTTTGGTTTGGTGCACTTTTTGGGTCACCTTGTATACTTCGGAATATTTTCCGAAGATACTCTCTCAAGAGGGAAACATGCTTGTATTCGAAAGAAATTTTTAAGTTGCGCCGTTTAGAAGCTATGGACCATCAAAGCGCAGTTGCAGGACTTATATGTATAGTCAGCATAGTCGGATAATTTTTGTTTGTTTGTTTTCAAGGTAGGCACTTTTATTTCTTTATAATGATCATAAACTTGTCTTCGAATAAAATCAGATGCCTTATCAACTTTTTGCAGGGAATGATTAATGTCACCTTCTCGTTTGACGGTTCTATAAATAGATTAATGTCCTAAGTTTGTGAGATGAGCTATCCTTTCGAATACTTCATTGTCTGATTTGTTATTCATTTTTTTTTAAACTTACGTACATAGTTAATACAAGTGTTTGGGTTTGAATATGAAGATCTTTGTTTTTAAATTCTACTTATTCTTCCATCAGTGCGTTGTGCACCTCACGTTCTCAAAAAAGCCTTGTTGTACGACTGCACACAAAATTATAAATTATTTTTGAATGGATTGATACAAGTGCACCAAGGCACACGGCACATGGCACTTGTTCCACGGCACATGGCACTGTTCTGCTCGATATCGTCCAGTCACGCGCCAACAACAGTAAAAATTATTAATTGGTCAGCGAAGTTACTGATATACATGGTGTCCAGAGATGAAACCGACAAAACTTATGGGGTTTGAAGGGACTGCCCATACGATTGCAAAATGTCATATACAAATGTCCAAAACCGCTTCGTTACCGACATACAGAGTGACTTTAACATGAAAAAAAAATATTCCGGTCCTGATATTGGTTTCGTTCGAAGGGCTTCTTGTTGAGGCCTTTCAGTGTGATTCATGTACAAAATTTGAACCCAATCGGCCAATCCCTGTATTAAATATGACGGATTGAATTTCCTGTCTAACTTCACAAATCACTCTGTATGTCGGTAACAAAGCAGTTTTGGACATTTGTATATGATATTTTGCAACGAACCTTATACATGAGCCGAAAGTAAACCTATTCAACTGACTTCGAATAGACCCTACACCGATTATTGGTGATAACCATGAACCTTTCTTTAGGCGGTCCCTTGTTCAAGTTGCACCAACTTCGTGCTATTAGTAAATACTTTGCCAAAAATCTGATGGATGTAATTCACCAGACGTGACAGAAATTGCTGTTTTCTGTTGGATTTCATTGATAATGCAAAAATGAATGTATTGCAATCCTCTTTGGGAATCATATTTGGACCGGGAAATACTCTTGGGATATTTTATTGCCTGTGACTTGTCTGAACCCTGTTGCGGGCATGTCTGACAGCTTCGTGAATCTGTAGTAAGGAATCCTCTTCACATTTCAGAGAAATTAGTGTCGTTACATAGGGTCACTGATAAAATACTAGGTTATTATAAGATAGATGCATTTTTTTATTCTACAAAATTCAGTTACAACGAATGGCTTTATCAAAAGTATAGAATATAGTTCATACATTTCCAGGATTATAAAAATTATAGTAAAATGTTGCCTATGAGGATTAACTATCAAAAATACTTTATAAGGAAATTGCTATGACTTCTCATTTCTTGCATGCGCAATCCAAGATTAGGAATTCCTATATGACACTCCAAAATGCTTAATTTCCTTATTTTAATGTCGTATTATTATGATTATTTCTCCGATCGTCGTGGTTTTGTAAACCCTTTGTAGTGAAAATCGTTCATTTAATTTCATTATATATATACTTAATTAATTGTTATAGTCTTTCAGCATATCATTGTTGAAATCGATTTTAGTTGATAAATACCAAATGAGGTTAGTAGAATCATTTTAAAATATTTAATTAACGCACTTTAATAAAAAGGCTTCCTCTGAAAAATAAGCAATATTTTGAATCTTCCGTCACAAGTAATCCTACGACTTGTTGTAACGAATCTTAGACCCAACCGTTCATTGTTATATATTTATTATTATAGAATATTCATCGCTTCCAAAATACTGGTGATGCCACTTCCATGATTTTATCTCTTACATTCAGCAATTTGCGACTGTCTCTTTAACTATTTATGACTTCATGCCGCAAGGTAGGAAGGACAACCGGTAATGGCATGATTCTATGTATGTTTAACTAGCTCTCGTTTTAGACTAGAAAACTGACAATACCTAAGCGTATTTATTTTATTCCAATCACTAAGGTAACCTCCTCTTCAGTCAAGTGCTATAGTTGGTGACGATAAGGAATTTCGAAAGATTATTTCAGAGTCACCAAGGTAGTAGCGATCTCGTTTGCCTGATATTCGAAGCTTCACAAAATCAACTGAAAAGTATTGGCATTATTGTAAGAATTGTGCCCGAAAGTAAGTTCAGAGGGGTAAATGAATGTTTTATTTCTTATCAGAATTCTGTTCCTCAACAAATTTTTTCATCAGTACCATAGTTTTCCTGTGTGTGAAATAACTTTGACCATTTTCATTTAGGCATGTGAAACTATTGTTTTTTTTTCTGAAATAAAACTAATGATATTTCTCACTGGTTCTATCTTTCATTGGGAAACTCTCTAAGTGCCTTTTGAATGTTGAACTCAGTATCTTCCCCTGTCTGCAACTCGCTGACCACAGGAAATTGTGAAATACGTGCATCACCAGAAGGAAGCCGGTTTTTTTGTTCATAAAACATTTTACCCGAAACCTTCTTAGAGATATTAGGAATCTTAACAGGGTATAAGACAAACATCTGACTGAGAAGAACTAGTTCCCGGAATAATACCTATCACAAAAAGCACCAGCAGAAGTGTTGTTCTAATGAATATTGCTCCAGTATCTGTTAAATGTCATTCAATGTCCATCGCAGAATTATCCAAGGTAGAACCTGTTTTCTGTCAGGTACCTATTTTTCTTTATATCTCACCTTGTGGGATTACTCTTACAGCTTGGTTTGAAATATTTCTTATTTGTCACCTTCTTTCTGACAAATTCTATTCTAGCCGTTTCGAAATTAAAACATATATTATTCAAATGAAATCAGACCCATTTATGATAGTAACTTTGAACCTAAGTCATTGAGTAAATAGAATAATTTTATCTGTCATCTGATTTCAGAAAGATTATTTGAAACGCTTGCGTCTGAATAATGTTGAAAAGTTTATATCTTCAGAAGACTTTGTATTTTGTGAATGTCTTGTCTTTAGGCAAAAATTCTAAACCTTTTTTTTTCTCTTTGCTTCGTTAGGTCCATGCACGATTCGGGAGGGAGGATGGACAGGAAATATTTGTTCGATATCGTAACTCTATTTGTATGTTTTTTAGTTGCTGTGTTTCGTTTGTGTGCTTAATTTTCTCCTGTTTTCCTAACATTGTTGTAGTTTGATTACTGGTCTTGAACTTTGAAATAACTCTGGTTATAGATACGCTGTCCAGAACTAATGCTACTAAAGCTTATTAATTTCTTATGCAGGTACTGCGCCAAGCTGCTGCAGTACTCCGCCACCTACGTATGAGGCCTTGGATCAAGAGCCAGGCGATATTCCATTGACCATAGGCGCTACTGCCTCCTCGACATCCCATGCCCATCTGGGCTCCCATTCTTCCAGCCAATCGTATATTTCTCACCACCATATCACCGTTAGAAATTATAAAGAAGATGCTGTCAGGTGAGTTGAAAGATTATATAATTGTTTATCTGTTCTCGTTTATGAACAATGATAAACTAAATCAAATTTGTATTTTAGTAGTATATAGAAGAATAGAATAGACTGATTGAACGCACCAACATTTTTATACGAATTGACTGATATCCACGCTATGAAAAATTTAGAGAAGTGTAAGTTCTATAGTTTTGCCACATAATACGTGTAAATTCATGTGAACCGACAGAGAGCAAATAAAAACTTCCAATTTACACAAAAAACATTTACTGCATATTGCTTTATAACTTGTTTCGAGGATAACATAAGTACCAGGCACAAATCTAATTTTGTTACACCCAAACACAGATTGAAAAATACCGTGAAAGGGCAGCACTATGCAGCTCTCAAATTTTATAATCATATAGGTACCCTCGAAGATCAGAGAAGACAAGTACAACAAAACGCTCTTTAAAAAATACGTTTTTGATCTATTGTGTGACATGAACCGTATTCATTACAATAATTCTATGACAAATCAGATTTAGTCTCCTAATAATATTTTATTTATATTCTATATTAAGTACATAGTTTTGTATTGATTTCTTTTGACTGTTATATTTTACTAAATGTTTAAATCTAATGTAAGTTAAGTTTAGAAATTGTAGTTTTAAGACAATTTCCATATTAATATATATATTTACTATACTTATTTGTAATTTGTACTTATGACTTGAGTTTTTCAACTGTTTCAAATTGAAAGCTTTAATAAATAATATATCTATCTAACACTGGTGGATGTGAATAAAACAAATTTTAAGTAAATGCTTATACTTTCTTGAGACACTTATTCATTCCATACATAAATGAAAGGAATGAATATATAGTATTATAGCATTTGCTAGATTTTATTCACTACACCCAGCTGTGTGTCGAAAAAATTGTAAACGTTATTACAACAGCAGTGGGACTCTGAGTCATATGGAATTCCAAGCTACAAGCTTAACATCTTAGATTTTGGAGAGAAATCTGTCGAAGAATGGAGAATTTGTATTCAGAAAAGTACAGTAATAGTACGCAGTCAGAGCCATAATCCATTAGCCAATGTATATTTATAATTACTTCTGTTTTATTTAAATTTAGGCAGTGGTAGACTGGAAGTCAAAAACGAAGACAAAAGCTGCAAAATTGCAGAAAGATCAGCTAAAGACCGGCAAAGTATTTACAATAGCAATGGTTACCTCTTCTATTGACCTCGATATATATTGCTGAGCTATAGAAAGACCGTGACTTCTACCTTTTACTCTTTGGTATGTTCCAGTTGCATAAAATCTTGGGACACTAAGAAATCATCTAATTATTGGTGGGAAAGCCACAGGTTTATTCAAATGATCCATCTGAGGCAGAAAACTGTTAAAAATATAATTAGGCCAATCAACAGGGCTATCAACCTCAACTTAAATTGTTCCGCCGATAATTTTTTTTTAATTGTAGAATGCAGTGTACGTATTACTTCTGAGAAAAATTATCACCTCCAGAAGGGGTGAAACCCCCCCAAAAAACGCGTTGAAATTAATTTTTGAGGTAATTTCGAAATATCTCAAAAAATTTACTTTAAATCAAAAAAATAACTTGATATTCAGAAAGAGCACAAATTTTTACAAAAAAAGTGTTCCTACCAAAATTTTGAGAAATCGCACGGTATTCTTGAATATATGCTTTCGCCGGCTCCCGCCAACGTGCATTTTTTCAACCAGCGCGTGAAGTAAAGTTCTATAACTCCTCATATAAATGTTCAATTCGAATAAATCTTACGTCATTTTGAAGATGAAGATCGCAGCTTTGTATTCTGATATTATTTATATTTATACGCGCAGTTGCCAGCTGCAAAATTGCAATTGAAAATCTTATAATATTAAAGTTCCCGACTTCGTGAAATAATAAATTCAAATGCTAATAACTCAGAGATAAAAGCACGTATCAACATGAATGAAAAGCCAGTTTGCAGAAAAAACCCTGCTCTTATTAAAAATATTCATAGGAATTTGGTTACTTGTACGTATTTTAAATGCAATCCAGTCAGTACTTAAAATTGAGGTTACTCGGCATTTGATCGCATTATTGTTCTATGGAAAGAAAAATAAAATCAGTCCTTGATGGAATATGGGGATTTGAGACCGAGGAAGGCAGTGCACCAAAGGAAACTGTCCCGAAGTGTACCTGCTTTAAACTCATTGAGATTCTAAAACCTGAAAAATATCGGCTTGGGACCTTGTCAATGCGGTAGCTAGTGCGTCGCGATATGGCGCGGTTCTGTCGGTGCGCAGTGGGCAGCTGTCAACGTTGATCTATGTAAACGTCAGATAATATAAAAGTTCCTGTGCAGAAAACACTGGATACTGGGATAACATCGATAGTCGGAGGCGAGGAAACATCTCTTAGTGCTTGCTTTGTCTCTGTTATTAATTGAAAATGGTGAGTTTATTTTTGAAATATTTGTTTCATGTTCAACTCAGCTCTGTTTCAAAATATCCGGATTGTGAAGATGAAGGAGATGATGAGTTGTATGAGTGAATAAATATATTTTCCTATACATTTCTTGATGGTGATTACTTGTGGATACATTTCTCCATACCATTTCTCGATATCATTGAAAAACACTCTCATATTTCGTTACCTCCGGTCCGCGTTTGATTTATACAATAAGTTGATAATTTGCGAATAATTTTCGTAGGTAATACCACAAGTGTATCGGTGATTATCGAAATAGCAATTCCTTTGAATTTGAGAATCAAATTATGTTGCTTGGCCTAAAGCAACATAATTTGATTCGAAACCGAGAAGGAATTAACGATAATCGCCGATAACACGAGTTGTATTTGTTAAGATTATTTCATGAATAAAATCAAAACCATTTTTATTCATTTACTATTCAATTTAACTAGGGAACATTAATCCCGCATTTAGTTCTGAAATTATGCAACTAACAAAACATGTACTTGATATCTATTTCAGTTACAAATGACAGAGCGCGTCATTCGTAGTTTCTTCATTGCATGTCTAGTCTACTGCTGAGGTTATGTTTTGATAACATTTTGATTTAGTGATTTGATTAATCAACGAGTATGCAAAATTTGTCGAAAATTGTGAAGTTGATATGAATTAATAGTGAGTGCTTTTGGTCAAAGTTTGGTGTTGTGTCATTATAGCAGCTTGCTAGTGGTAAGTTTTTGTTTTGATAATAACCAATCAGGAATCGAACTACAAAATCGAAAACACATCATATACATATCCAGTAGCCAATCAAGAGCCGAACTACAAAATCGAAAACATGATGTTTTCATTTATCAACACAAAAATTTCAACCAATCATAACACGCTATTTTAGCATAAGTGAAATAATCATAACAATACTTTTAAATCTCAATAATGACAGTTCTCAACGATTATTTACCCACATTTATATCTAAGAGTAGTAGATTGGGAGTTTTTTCAAATATTCTTCCCCTTCCCTCTTACCGTCTTACCCCAATGTCTCCGCGATGCGGGGAATATGCCCCGAATGCGGGGGCGGGAAAATCGTTTGTAATAATTTTTACAAATTTTCGCTCAGTTTCATTACTCAGGACTGACAATTTTATATATTCATAAAAAATACCCCCAAAAAACACGATTTCGGGAAGGGGTTGATGCCCCGGGAGGGGGTTTAATTGTTGAAAATAATTCGCCCCCATTATTAATACCGATTTTCACTTATATTTATTGCCCAGAGCTGAAATGTCAAGAAAATACCTTCCAGAAAAAAGTTTTTATGATTTTGGGGGGGTTGCACCCCCCCCCCCCAGGGGGTGATAACTTTATTGCTAATTATTCAACCCTCCGTGACGACCGAATTGCAAAAAAGAAATCGGCGGAGCAATTTAAGTTGAACTTTTATGAGAAAAATTGCTCTGTTTATTGGCCTAAATTGACTATTTACTCCAAAGAGTTCTTTCTTCTATTAAAAAATGAATTTGGCTCTTCTCTCATGAGTCTTCTCTCAATATTTCCTAAACAAATGTCTTCTAGCCTTCCTTCTTCCTCTAGAGCTAATACATGTAATCCTTTTATATGCAATGTAATGCAATAATATCACAATTTATTCAAAATGAATTAAAAAGCACATGAAACTTCCAGCAGTTGATAATAAAAATGCGTGACAAATGTGACAATGACAGTAATTTTGGACACAAGAATATGAAATGTTACTGGAATATCACCAAATTTTGGCAAATGCTTTTAAATCGGATAGTATGTTGCCGAACAGACCCGATGTGTAGGAGACTAGCACAGAGTGCCAAATAATGTGATAGTAATCGACTGTAGAAAGCAAGGGGTAGAATTATATATGACACAGAGTCCCACTGCAGGATGATGACACATTTGTCACCAAGTATATTTTTTTAATGATACCCCCTGTATATTATTGAATGAATGAACGCACAATCTCACTTCGACGGTCATCATGTATACTAGCTGTGGTGTATATTTGAAAGATTCTGTGTTGAAACTTTTTAAAGATATGTATTTTTAAAGCTACCAGTGCAAACCTTAAATGTTTCTCAAAATTCGTAATAACTTGAAAACGGTTAAGAATTAATATAGGATTTCAAAAAAAATTGTATCAAAATAGTAAGTAGATTACAGATATTTAATAAAATATAGGGCGATCCATTTAAAATATGGAAGTTTGTGTCCACTTCCGGTTTAACATGAAGTGCTACGCCACTATAAAGCTGGATTTATAAACTTGCCGTTCGCCGTTGGAGTTGGCGTTCGCGCTGGCGTTCCCAATCAAAAGTACAGAAATCCGTAAGACCTATTATATCTACCGTCGGCGTTGCCGTTCGCCGTTGGGCTGACGTTCAAGTTAAATGCATTTTAAGTCGGACGCCAGCGCGAACGCCAACTCCAACGGCGAACGGCAAGTTTATAAATCCAGCTTAAATGTTTATAACAAATTTATGAATGACAGTTGCGAGTCCAAAACATAACAGAATTCAACTACGGACTGTCTTTCATGTGATGGCACAGTCAGTTTTGTTAAAAATCACTCATTTTATGCTTTATTAATTGGTGTATAAGGTATATAGGAACCGTATCCCAAATATTAGTATAGTTTTTCGCCCAAAAGAACTACAGAATAATGAAGTTTCTGGTTGGAGAGGGTTGATAAAAGTGTCATAACATGCACAATTGTAATTGTTAAAAGAGTTATCAAAAAGTAGTGAGAAAAGAATTTCATTAGTTTTCAGTTTACTGTGAAAAACTTACCATACTTCCAAACATAAGAATGATGGTGCGTTTCATCCTAATATATTTGCACATATTTTAATTGCGCATTATTTCAGTATAAGTGATATAAAGTTGGAATCTCGACCTGAAAATAAGTCATCCCTTAGTGTGGAATCTGGAAGTTCAGGTGCTGGACATTCGAGTCATTCAAGGGGGCTTGCATGGACTCCTCCAACATCAGTAGAAGGGTCCACTCCTACGTGGACTGAAGGTACACCTTCTTTTACCGAATCTTCAAGTAGTGGAGATATGGGTGAGTGATTAAATGACTAGAGTGTCTTCGTTTTTTATGAAGCTTTCTTAATATTTAATTTTTTTTTCATCCTAAATGATTTATTTTGGAATAATATTTTCACTTTTCACTTTTATGATGGAAATATTTGATTCATTTTAAAAATATTACTCAGTTATACAACCACACAAATCCTGAAATATTTTGTCAGTCATTAAAGCAAAGAAAAGTATAGAACCAACGTCAGTACTGTTCTGACAATACTCATGTTGACGGTGTATTAGATAGGATGCACACTGAGCCAGGAAACACACTGATCGACCAGGACCGACCGTCCGCGACCGTTCATCTACGACCAAAATTTCTAACACGTACATTCTTATCGCACAACTCACACTGTATAATCGTCCTCGGGGGCAGGAAGGCACAGGGTAATTGCTTTGTATTGAAATCAACAATATCAGATCATTACAGTCAAATATTAGATATAGAATTTGATATAGTACTTCAAGAATATAATGGAAGAAAAGCTTCTTTACTGAAAGTGACATAACACAATTCAGTCACTCATTATCAACACAAACGTGGGAAACTATAAAATACGAAGGAAATAGTATAGAGCCTTTTATGATACACTTTATTATCACTTTGATTCTGCCTTCCCAGAGAGAACATGATGAATCAGATTGGGTAACTTCCGATATAAAAAATTATTCACGGCATATCAGTGATTTTCACATGCTGTATAAAGAAACCAAATTTGAAAATATACTAATCAAACACAAACAGGAAAGGAAGGTCTACAGAAAATACATCTCAGATTACAAAAAATCGTTAAATGACAGTAGGATTTCTTCATCATGCAATAAATCTAAAACAGTATGGAGTATATTCAATAGTACAAAAAACAAAACCAAATAGAGAGATACGTCCCTAGTCCTATTAAATGAGAATGAAGAACCAATTACACAGCCAGGGGAAATAACTGAATACTATTGGAATTTTTTTAGCCAGCCAAAAACTATTCGCAGAACCGAATGTCATTAAGTTGCCCACAATAACAATACAATATTTTTACGCCCAGCTGATCGAACTGTGATAGTTAATATACTGAATGATATGCAACCAAAATATTCATCTGGCATAGATGACATTCCACCTGCGATATTGAAAAAATTACCGTTTTTATTTTGTAATCCCCTAGTGGACATGATTAATGAAAGCCCATCATCTGGAATATTTCCACATGACTTAAAAGTAGCAAAAGTAGTACCAGTATTCAAAAAAGGCTCTATAACTAATATAAACAGCTACAGACCAATCTCTCTTCGTCCATTGCCTTCAGAGGTCTTTGAAAGGGCAATGTATAATAGGATACTATCATATCTGCAAATAAAAACATACTTACAGCCCAACAGTTTGGTTTCAGACGAGGCATGTCTACAAAATTAGCTATATACAATGCAGTTACATAATAATATATCAAAGAAAATGTTGAAAACAAGAACACTCCAGCAGGTCTATACTTTGATCTTTCAAAGACCTTCAATATTTTTTTTTGTTATATGTTGAATAACTTAAAACTATTAAATAAGATTGAAAACAATGGTTAGGGGCCTTGGTTATCAACTTATTGAGTCTTATCTGACAGACCGCTCACAGTTGGTATCTGTCATGAAAGATCATGGACTGTATCAGTCAAATAAAGTATATATTGAACAAGGTGTACCGCAAGGGTCAATTCTTGGCCCTATCCCATTTTTGCTTTATGTAAATGACATACTTTGCTTTGTTTTGCATCTTGGTAGTGTATATCAGTTTGCTGACGATACTTCTGTTATTATTACGGGAAATAGTATTTCAGAACTTTCAACCAAATGTTTAACTGTGTCGAATAAAATGAGTATTTGGTGGGACCGTAATGAACTCCAGCTGAACGCAACTAATATATTCAACAAAACAAATTTCGAAGAAGAATCCTTGTATGTAAAGCTGCAAAGTAAATCAGTTCCAATATCACAGAATTTCAAATTCTTATGCGTAACATTGAATGCAAGCCTTAGCTGGGACACTCATATAAACCTATTAAATAAAAACTCATTCTGTGAGATACTTCGTTATCTTAGGGAACAAGTATCAATCAGTAGTTTCAGAATGTACTACTTTGCTCATGTGCAGTCTATTTTATCTTATGTCATAATATTTTGGGGCTCATCATCCAACTCGCAAAAAATATTCGTAACGCAGAAGAAAATTAGCATAACTAGATCGCAATACCTCTTGGAAACCATATTTTAATGAACTTGACTTTATGACATTGCCTTCCTTGCACTTTCTGGGTCTTCTTGTCTGTTTTGTGAAGAAATATCCACACCTGTTTCCAAGTTACAGTGATCAGTACTCAACAAACATGAATGTTACAACTAGATTCAGCAATGAATTGGCAATGAAAAAAGCCCATACTACCAGGCAATTAAGGCATATAGTTCCTTACCCCAAGACTTGAAAATTATCACAGATGCTAAGAAATTTAGAATTTCAGTAAAAAGGTATTTGAAACAAGAATGCTTCTATATTTTTAACTGTTAGTGGCAATAAGACTTTATTTTATATTCGTATATGTATATTTTATATCTGTATGTGTGAATGTCATATCATGAACTTGATTTAAAATTTTAACAATTTACTATTGTAAACTCTGACGTTTGCTGTGTCCTTAGTTGATCGTTCTACAATAAATGGATTATTATTGTTATTATTATTGTGGTTGGAATTCAGTAGTTGAACAAATAAAATTCACGGTAGAGATAGAAGTTGACGGACAATTTCCATTTTTGAACACATTGGTAATCAGGAATGGAGAACGTGTGGAAATTGACATCTATAGAAAACCAACCAACACTAATAGGTAGCTTTACATTCACGCGCAATAATGCGCGATTGGAGCGCCACGTTCCAATCGCGCACGAAAGAACGTCAGTGTAAATGCTGAGAACCGAGTGATTATTAGCATTTGGAAGCGATTGGAACGTGGTGCTCCAATCACGCGTGATTGCGCGTGAATGTAAAGCTACCTATTATATTGATACCCGTTGATTCCAACCACCATATTCAGCACAAAATGGCGACTTTCAATTTGCTAGTTCATTGAGCGTTGAGCTTTCTACTTAGTGATGAACTTTTTCTGAAAGAAATTGAAACCGTCAAGAGATAGCTATGAACATTGGATCGACCTAAAGATAATAAGATATTCATAAAAATTACACACGATACACGGCTTACGAGAGTTCTCATTTACATCTTCCGAGACGCAAACTTTCAGCTTGTACATCAATCTCCAAATGTTATTAGGTAATCCGAAAGACAAAGTCCCAACTATAGATAGATCAGAAATTTGAGAAATTAGATGTCAAAATCGTGATAATGTTTAGAAAGTGTCTACGAGTCCCGAACATGGGATTCGTTGAAAGAGTAAAACTCCCGTGGCTTAATGACTATGTTCTGTACCAGGTTAGCTCGGTAAGGTTTGAGTGTAAATTCGCCGCCGAAGGCTAAAGCGAAAAACACCTATTCTGGATGGTTATTCTGTATATGTAAAGTTAGTCAGGTCAGGTTATATTGGCTGATAAACTACAAATTTTGAAGTCCGTGTGACTGCGGCTGTCTTCTTGCCATTATAGTGATGGTGGGAGGTGCCCAGTCGGGAAATCAAGCTCTCGTAACAGTGGTCCCTTCAGTCAGGATTGCGATTATCTTCGAGAAGTCCCGAACGGTGTCATTAAGCCACACCTCTTCGGGATTTTTACTTTTTCAAGCGATCTCGCGTTCGGGACTCTAGCCTCGTTCTAAAGTTTATTATGGCCGAACCCAGAGATCTACGAGTGTCCGGTTCCTTGAACATTTGGCCCATGCTATACAGGGTAACCCAGGGTTAAACCTCCAAATATTTAGGATCGGTATTTTAAGAAAAAATAAGATTTTTGTTTCCTATAATCATGAGTCCTAACTTGCTTCGTTTTCAAGATATATGGTGTCAAAGTTTGATCGAAATAATCAAATATCTATACCACTGGTTTCACCCGTTTTCGCTGTTTGGATGGACTGCTGAATAGTTCACCTCTATTAGATTTAGTTGAAATACGATTTACGTCAGTAATTCTCAACTTCAAAGCATCTGCAACCCTCTGAAATCAACGATTGGCAAATATTTAATCTCACCTAACATTTATATATAGTTCTTATAGATGTAGGATAGGAAATTAATATAACAGCAGTTAGTGGAAGTAAAGGTCCTCCATTTTCACGTTATCTTTCAAAGTAGTCTATTAAAGACGCTACTATTTGTTGGGACTGTTTTGACAATGCTTTAGGCATATTGAATATACGCAGGTCTTATCAAAAGAATTGGTTAGTTCTGAAAAGAGCTCTTTTTATTATCGAACAGAAAACGGTAAGGAATCAAACAAAATAACACATAAACTGAACCACAAAGTCATAGCTGTCAGACAATGACAGTTTTCGGGTTTTTTTCGCTTCGGCAACGTCTGAAATTTTTCTATCAGTTGAGCAACTTACAAAATGAAATTTTACTAGTTTCATCGCTACTGAAAGCATTTAATTGGGAATTTCAACGGTGTTATGTCGGATATCCAAAATTACCAAACATGACGTCATTCTCTTCTTAACATAAACAAACTATAAATTCGCCGCCGGAGGCCGAAGCGAAAAACACCATTTGGATGGTTATTCCGTATAAGTACGTAAAGGTTAGTCAGGTCAGGTTATATTGGCTAATAAACTACAAATTTTCAAATCCATGTGTATGCGGCTGTCTTCCCGTCTTTATAGTGATGGCGGGAGATGCCTATTCGGCAAATCCAGCTCTCGTAACAGTGGTCCCACAGTCGGGTTTGCGATTATTTTAGAGAAGTCCTGATTGGTGTCATTAAGCCAAACCTCTTCGGGATTTTTACTTTTTCAAGCGATCCCGAGTTCGGGACTCTAGCCTCGTCCTTAAAAGGAGGCTCTTATTACCGCAAATAAGCATGCTAGGTTTTATTAAAATCAATTAAAATCAAAAACGAAACATAGGAAAAAGAGTTTCCTTTTTACTTAAACAAGCTATCCTAAACGTTTGGCGGTTTAACCCTGGGTCTCCCAGTATATTAAGAAAATAAATCTAGTGTTGCAGATCAGTTAATAGAAACACATCATAAAATTATCATTCAAAATTTAAAATTAGTGAAACCAGTTGATGATAACCGGAAATTAGATTGTTATGAAAGTATTGCTATTCACAAGAACAGCTTAACTAAATCCCTTCTCAATAATGATAATGGCTGAATGGAATACTTACCTATTATCGGTAGGGGCGGGTGAAATCATACCTGACCTGCAATTAATAATTTTATAAAAATATGGCTGTTTTGGATATTTACTTTTAGTTTAATATTCCTAGTGATGAAAGTAATTTGGTTATCTGAAGGCGCATGTAAGAGTGAAAATACTTGTGTGGTAAAAGGGAAAACACAAATTTTTCCTCAGTTTGCGTTATGCGATAAAAATATACGTGTTGGGAATTTTGGTTGTAGCCCGACGGTTGCGGACGTGGGTCTTGGTTGCTTCCTTTTAATGAGACGTCTTGATATACACTTTTAATAGCGCCTCTGGATGCATGGAATCAAGTAATGGACAGCGAGGATGAAGGAATGAATTGATAAGCTCTAGGCTTCAGATAGAAAATTAAGTTACTAATGTTCAGCATTGATTTTCATGATTTTGGGAGATACAGGGTTACTCATGAAATTTGTTCATTCCGTCAACCGGTTGCACCCTTACGAGCAACCCACAGAAATCTTCGGATGACTTGTGGCAAGCTGAGGAAGACGTGTGCCTTAACTTTTATCCCAAGCACTTTAAGGGCCGGTCTTTTCACCTATAGATAAGTCCCAGATCTATCAGATAAGGATATGTAAACCTGCGAAGTTTATCCGATAGATAGTTATCAGAGACTTTATTGTGAGGTGAAAAGACCGGCCCTAAGAGGCATTAAAGCCATATTTTATTCAAAAAACGACCATATGTATCAATTGATATATATTTTTTTGTTATAATTCCAGTAGCGCTGAGCTGGCACAACCATTTATTCAGATTTTGACTAACAGGTATCAAAGTATGCTGGGCCACTTGCTAATAAGATGTTTAATATGTAATAGTATTTCAAAATAGCCCTGTATCGCCTGTCCATTAATAGCGATATTTTGTATATAGTCTCCACAGATAAATTAAAATTGTTTCTCCCACTGGATTGGATGTAACTTTGCAAACACATTGTCAAGTTTTATAACATTTATTAATAATACAATTATCAGAGAAAATTAGACTTTTAGACCAAGCTAAAGAGGTTTTTCCCCCACGAAATAAAAGACGCAAATGGCCTATACTAATTTTAATAAGATACTTCGTTAATGAAAACCCCAGTTTCGCCCCAGCAAAATCGCTTTTAAGGATTTTTTTTGTTTTTGTGGAAATATCTCAAAGATTTTTCAAGGGATCGTTTTACAGTCAATGGTAGAGATTTACAAAACCTTCAAAATGGATTTTCATACGACTGGATCGGTGCATTTTCCACTGAGAAAATCCGGGAAAACCTCGAAAAAGAGACCATTTTTCAAAAATTAATAATTTTTATAAATCTGATGCTGGACAAACAATATTGCGGAAACTGATAGATAATAATATGTGGTTCAACTGCGTGTAAGATGTTTTCTGTCCGATGTGTAGTTTTTGCATAATCGCGTTATAAACAATTTAATGACACATCTTGCAAGATGTACCGATTTAAGGAAAATCGTCACATCTTGCAAGATGTACCGATTTAAGGAAAATCGTCGTATTCAAATTTTGTAAACGGCATCTGGAAGTAGAGATCAATATCTACAATTTGTATATTTTGGAAATGTGTTGAAAATGTCACTGAAAGTTGATCAAAACGCTTCAAAGTGCGTCCAAAGTCACCCGAAGTCGCTCTGAAGTTAACTCAAGGTAAGTTCGGGTGCACTTTGAAGCATTTAGAGTAACTTCCAGTGACATTTTCAACACATTTCCCACCTCTTCGGTGAAAACACAAAAAATACAAATTGAAGATATTAATCTCTACTTCCAAATGCCGTTTACATCATTTTAATAAGATGATTTCCCTTGAATCGTCGTATTTAGAAAGATTTCCCCTTAAATTCTTTATAACGCGATTGTGCAAAAACTACACATCGGACAGAAATCGCATCTTGCGCACAGTTGAACCACATGTTATTATCTATCAGTTTGGCAGCGGGCTGACGGGGTAATAGTGCGATCATTGAATACATTGATTTATTTTTCACTTTGGTTTTGCAAACGTTATCCAATCTTCTGGGAGAGAGCATGAATATCTGAATAAAAGCTCATAAAGTTTCAACTTAACCTATTAAATATATATTAGGTTGCCCAACGACACCTTTACGGCAAAGCAGTCATTCTTCAACCAAACTTCACCACAAGAAAACGGTGGAGCATGCTATCAATTGCCTTTCCACAGAAATGGTGAGTATCAACCAATGAACTTTTAATTGTGGCCGTGGTGGTGGCGAATTTTTAGGGGCGTTTTGAAAAATCTTCAAATTTTGAAAGGTGCTTCCTGACAAAAGAGAAAATCCAGCGTAACTTTTTTTTCAGGAAAGCCTTCCTGAGGAAGTCACACACCTTTGAATGGATTTGATGAGGTATATATTGTCTGATTTGTCTATACAAACCACTCAGAATAAATCTGTATCACCTGATTCTCTTGACTGGAAGGCTTTATACTGTCAATTGATTGAAAGGGAGATATGGGGTAACGTACCATTAGAGTTTGACATTCACAGTGGAATTGTATTGTAATATGGGGCAACAGCTTTTTGTTGAATTATTGTAAACGAGCAATGTTCATAGTATGAATTACTAAAAAAGAATTTTTTTTTCAATCCCAACAATGTGCTCGACCAATCAGTGATAAGGTTTATGTACTTACTTAGAGTTAGATCTCAAGAGATTATTCAAGTCAACTTATTTATTTATGGTTATTTCAATTTAATATATTACATGAATAAATTATGTCTATGATGACGCAAACGAAATTTGAGATTTGTTTATTTTTATTCCCTGTAAAAATGGGTCGCAGTGAAATTATCAATGCAAAACATACACAGTTTCAAACCATAAACTATCATATCCATAAGTAAACATGAGCATAAACTAGAATAAGTGTTCACCAAGTCGAACAAACTCCAATGGAGGCTTGGATGGCATATTTTTGATCTATCTTTGTGAAGCATGATCAACAAATTTTTTTATACAACTGGTCATTTTTTTGTTATCATGAAAATGTATTACAGGAAAGTATCTACATTTCTCCAAACGCAAAAGGCTTCACAGAAACTATGATAATCTCTTTTTGCATATGGTGGATGTTACAAAATATTAGAACAGCTCAAAGACTAAATGATGAAGATATCAACTGTGAAGTCACATATACCTCTTTTGATAATACGTTTTACAGATTTTTAATTTAATTTAATAATAGTTTTTACCAAACAGTTTATGTTGAAGTTATCATCGAAGTATCATAGGAAGTTAAGAGCAAATTTGATCATTGTCCAACTAACAATTAGAAATTAGAAATGTGTCCATCAAAATTAGTGATTTTTAATAAGTGATAACAAACAGATGGCTGCTATGCCCACAGCTGTATTTCTTTCTATATACCTACAATGTTATGCCAGCTTTGTGACAAATCTGTCATGTCCATTTGTCAGGGTTTTGCATAGGTAAAAAACTTCAGATTGAACCTTGAGTTAGCATTATATGGAGAGATTTTTTTATTATCAAATTTTGGGCCATTCGTGTGGTTTTAGTAAAGGTAGCCTGAGGGCGCGGTAAAAAGGAGAACATTGTCTATTACCTGTGGTAATTGTAATTTTACATATTTCCAAATTTTTCCAGTTTTAACAGTTTCCTTACCAAAATCAGTAGTATTGTTAGAATTCCGAGGAGAAAATAAAGTAAACTATTATTTCTTCACAAATCTACAAATTACAAATTAAGAGATTTATTATTTTCGTGTTATGTAAATACAAGGAATTTTCATATTGCAAATGCTTGCAAGCTACTTTTTATTCTGATAGTAATAATAATTCGTCTTATTCTCCATAAAATAAAATACAAAGTACAAAAATAAAGGTGTAGGTGAAGGCGTAATGTCAACATGAGCTGTTTTTAAATTCTACCAAATATTCCTGAAGGGAAAGAAATTAAATATATGTATAACAATAAAAAGAAGTATATAAATATAAAAGCAAAGAAATCTTGCATAATGAATTTTTTTGGTAATAAACTATTGAAATGCTGAATGTTTACCGAAATAGTATTCCTTATAAGTTACCCGAGAATCCGTGGACAAATAAAAAGGCAACCAGAATTAAACTATGGCCATTCAGTACTCGAACCTGGCCGAAATTTCCAAACACCAAACCCTTTTCATAAAAAAAATATCCTCACATTGTCCCTGCCTTGAATGAATAATCGTCACATATTGGATTCAAAATGGGCAGTTTCTTATAGTCAATTTCTCCATCAAAACTGTTTGCACATTTTTTAATAACATATCTGGTGGTAATTCTTGAAAAAGATTTGTGAAATTAATAATAAACTTTTGCAATTGTTGTGAACTTCTCAGTAAGTAGTATATAACTGTGAAATCCACTGATTAGCTATTTGCTTAATAGATTGGAGGTTTTTCTTCCTTTTGCACGACTTTTTGTCAGAAGTTTATTCAAGCTAAATGATCAATGAAGCCTTTGGAAAGGCATACATAATAAAAAATCACTTGGTTGTGATGTGAAGAGTGAAGATTTTACTGGAAAGTCAATATTTTTGGAAATATCCCTTTTGTGTCAAAATGGTGGGGATAGGATGGTTTGGTTTTCATTTGAGGATTCAAACTTAAACAGCAACGTATAGAGATTACAGGAATGATACCAGTACCTCAGGTAAGCCCCACCTTTGTGAAAGTATTTCTGTTTGAAAATATTTAAGCCACAATATTGGAGATTTTCAATGTTTATTGATAAATTTATTTATTTTACTTGGATAAAAGGATATTATCAAAATATCGACTTTTTGAGTTCTCTTTAATAACGGAGCGGTGGAAGAGCGGCCGACTCTGGGACTGAGGATCCTGGGTTCGAGATCCACTCGGAGTTGAGATTTTTTAAATTTAATTTCACCGATTAAATTTAAGATAGATCTTGAGTGGAGTACGTTTATTTTTCAAAATATACAAAGAACCGGGCTGTAACAGAGATAAATATGGATTCACAGCCTCATGAAAATTGAACTTGGTGCTAACTAAACCTCATTACTTGTGCCCATTAAGGAAAATCGGATATTTTTCATGAACTGTTATAAAAAAATACATTAACAGTTGAACTTCAATTTATTGAAATTGCGAATACATGTTACTTATAGTGATCATCACATAGTATTTTCAAGTTGATTGATTAAGTCTGAAAAAAACTCACATTTTCTTCTATTTCATTGGATCCTAAAATAAATTTATCAAAAAACTCACTAGAAGGACTTTTTGTCTACTTTTTTGTCAACTTTGGAATTCTGAGGTCCTCACAGAATCAACCTAAAGCCGTTAGGGTTAGAAGTTTAGACCTTTCATGTTGCTGGAGAGTCCACTGAACTTGTGTAACCGTTAGAAACGATAACTTGTCTTGTTGATAAACTATTTCCAACTGTATGGAAATCCTTTGCAGTGTTGAAGTTATGCAGAGAATAAATGGTGCAGTATTTTTATGCATAGAGACCAGAGTAATCCAGAGCTTTAAGTGAAGAGTAGCGAAATAAGCTTCCAGAACCACATGAGCCACCATTGAACTTACTTCTGGGAAACAGCTGTTTACCTCTCATATATTTTTGGGGTATTTTTCTAATTCGAAACTGAATTTATTTTAGTAGAATTCTTCTGGACTCCATTGTCTAGAAATAAAGAAAATAAATTCTTTGCATGTGTTTGAGTCACGACGTTTCAACAGTTAACATCTACTGTCGTTATCAAGTGTGTGAATGCGACAAGATATCTCGAATACTTATTATATAGCCTGCAACTGATGTACCTGCTATAAAGGTAATTATGATCTTCGCGGGGTATCTCTCAGGTTATCAATGTTAATTAATGTGTTACAAAGACCTTTTTTTGGTGAGTGTTGTTATTGATGACCGATTTTGATAGGTCTTGACACAGAGTTTTTATTGAAATCTCAATCGATCTAGCTGAGTGATGAGTGGCTTCCACACATTCCGAATCTCTATGCTCGGCTGACTGAACACGTTGTTATTCTGAATATAAGCCGACTCTATGAACTTTCTCTTATACCAATGCTGTTCTTTATGGATAACTTCGGCTTCCGACCATGCGATGCTGTGCTGATTAGTCCATACGTGATCTGCTATTCCCGCTGTTTCTCCTCGCTGAGTATTTCTCTTGTGTTCACCGATTCTCACATTTAGTGGTCTCTTAGTTTCTCCAACATAATCCATCCAAATTCACACGGAACACGGTAAATGCAGTTTTTGGAGTCACTATTCTCGTTGGGTGGTCTCGTTTTTGTTAGTTGGCTACGAATGGTATTACTTGATCGGAAGCATGTTCGGATGTTGTACCTTGATCCAATTCGCCTTATCTTATCTGATAAACCTCTCACATAGGGAAGACATAGGGTAGGCTGTGTTGGTTCATCTGATTTCACGGTGTTGCCTCTTCTGCGGTTATATGTTTGTCGGAGTACCCATTCCGTCGCAGATCTTTCTTGATGATGTTCAATTCGTTGGTCAGACTCTCGAGCGGATAATTCCTCTCTTCGTCGCTCCATGATGGTTCGACTCAAAATTCAGGTATTGTCCGGTGTGAGTTGGTTTTCTGTACACTGATGTTTGAAACTTGCCATTCGTTCTTTGGACTTTCACATCAAGAAAGGGTAACCCCTCCTGGGTCTCCTTTTCCATTGTGAAATTTATGGACGGTCTAATGTTGTTTAGGAGTCGCAGAAAGGCCTCGAGTTCTTCGTCTCCATGGTTTCATATGACAAAGGTATCATCAACATATCTTAGCCACATCCTAGGTTTCTTGTCGGCTTTGTCTATAGCAAAAGCCTCGAACCATTCCATATATATTTGCTATGACAGGTGACAGTGAGGAAAGGTCTTTGTAACACATTAATTAACATTGATGACCTGAGCAATACCCCGCGAAGATCATAATTACCTTTACAGCAGGTACATCAGTTGCAGGCTATGTAATAAGTATTCGAGATATCTTGTCTCATTCACACACTTGATGACGACAGTAGATGTTAACTGTTGAAACGTCGTGACTCAAACACATGCAAAGAATTTATTTTCTTTATTTCTAGACAATGGAGTCCAGAAGAATTCTACTAAAATGAATTCAGTTTCGAAATAGAAAAATACCCCAAAAATATATGAAAGGTAAACAGCTGTTTCCCAGAAGTAAGTTCAATGGTGGCTCATGTGGTTCTGGAAGCTTATTTCGCTACTCTTCACTTAAAGTTCTAGATTACTCTGGTCTCTATGCATAAAAATACTGCACCATTTATTATCTGCATAACTTCAACACTGCAAAGGATTTCCATACAGTTGGAAATAGTTTATCAACAAGACAAGTTATCGTTTCTAACGGTTACACAAGTTCAGTGGACTCTCCAGCAACATGAAAGGTCTAACACTAACGGCTTTAGGTTGATTCTGTGAGGACCTCAGAATTACAAAGTTGACAAAAAACGTCGTGACTCAAACACATGCAAAGAATTTATTTTCTTTGTTTCTAGACAATGGAAGTCCAGAAGAATTCTACTAACACTAATACATTGTCAACCACTTTCAAACAAATGAATTTATTTTCTCTCTTTTTCCACCTTGTATGCTAATAAATATTCTGTAGAATCTCTTGGGTTAAAATCTAACCTGTATCTACATTATGAACATAATTTTTATTCCTGTACTACTTTTATTAACCATCAGGCACACGCGCCAATTTTCGGGACGCAATCACACTCGCGGGGTAGATTGAACCCCATTTACTTACATTCAAAAAATACACATTCTTTGTTTTTTGAAAGAAAATTTGCATTTACTTTATAAAATGTATCTATATTCTTTGAATATACCAATTTTTATAAAAAAATTAAGCACAGTCAGTTTGATTTCGTTTCATTTAAAATTCATTGACATTCTCGATAGTAACATGTCGGTATCATGTTTTATTAAATATTTGAAAGAAACATTTGCTGTATGTTAGTTAAGTGGTTATTTTTGAGAAATTACATGATTTCAAAAATGAAATAACAAAAAATAATACTTTTCATTCATCATTATTTTTAGTAATTTCGTATGTTATTTCTTTTTCTCCATGAAAATGCACCCAAGACAAAGAACAAATGCGTCCACGCTGCGACACAAAAGCGTAAATACTGATTGTCCTTGGTAATTCAAAGGGTGGGGTGGTGACTGAAAGGTATACAGAGTTTGACATTCGACGAAATTTTATTCCACGTTCTATCAACTAAAAACATAGCGCCTGGGTGGAATCCACCCCAGCGCGTGTACTTGAGGGTTAAGAATATTGGTTGTACTCCTGCAGAGCCATAACAGAGACACTATCGTGCGCTATTAGTTTATTTTTAATTATTTTCTTTCTATTGGTTTATGTTCAGGTGATTATATAATCTGAAAATCAATTGAAGTCCTAAAGAAAAGTTATTGTGATTTTATTGCAAGCATTTAGTATCTACAAGAATCCAATATTATAATTGTGAATGTTTCAAAAGTGCATGCCTCTCCTAGGTAGCCTCTTGCTGGAAATTTTGAGCTAGCCGAGCAATACTTATGTTGAGGATTCATTGATAGTAGGGTGATTGTGCCGGTGATTGATTCTGAGCACCTCCAAGTTTACCGTTACAACTTCTCTCAATTAAAAAGGTACTTTACTCTGGAGCTTCTTTCAAAAATATTAAATCTCTCATATAAGAAAAGAGATCATTAAAGTTTGGAAGTAGATTTTGAGTTTGGGAAGATGCAAGCACTTTTATATAGAAAACAAAGGTTACTTTATCGGAAAGAGTACACGATACATACCGGCTGGAAATAAGTAATTTTTTTAGATAAAAATTCAATAGGTTGTTTCCACGACAGTTTGGGTTCAATATAATAGTTCCCGAGAAATTTTGTGTAGGCTGGATTATTAATGCTCAATGTATCACTATCAACGTTTAACACTGTTTTCTGATCTTCTCATCTTTTCACTAGGTCTCTATCAGCATCCACTGTTGTTCAATCATCGGTCAAAAAAAGTGTTCTGGTTTTGATATATGGGGTGTTAGTCAGTCGTTTATAAAGACCAGGAATAACGCGGATCCTAAGTCGGAGCCCTGTGGCACTCCTCTTCATTTATTTGAATAGGATTATGGATGCTTTTCCATTCACTTGTGAATTGTATTCTACTTGTGAGTTATAACCTCATGAGATTTATACCATTTTCTGTATTGGTATGGATGTAGTAGGTATGAATCCGACCCTGATATACCTATCAAGCAGTTTTTCCAATGTTTTCAATAAGAAAGCAGAGTTATTGGCCTCAGAGACTCTGGTTTTAGTAACACCCAGTTCTGGTTAGAAAGTGCATTGTAAGTTATAAGAAATGTGATTTTTTTTATAAGAAATGGTATTTTCTGGGGAATTTTAAATAAAAATGTTCTTGTTTTATATCCTGCAATCTGCCAGTTACTCTATGAAGGTGATACTTTTTACAATTCGCCTTGAATTTCGTATATAATGATCTATTTTTGCAATAAAATATTCAGTCTAATCTATCATTATTTATCTTACAAAGTATGTTTCCATATTTTTTCCAGAATTCCCCAGGGCTAACAGAATCATTCCGAAAAAGAAAACAATGAATCAAATGTTGCAGAATTCCAATGGAAATCGTTTAACCAAAGTGAATTCGGCCAAGAAGTTTACATTCCAATGGTTATGTCGTCGATTCTGGCGCTTTATCCTAGCCTTTCAGTGACTGCAGATCACCATGGAAGTCTTCATGAGGATTCGGTCGATTGCAAAATAGGATTACGTTACAATGCTGGTGTTTTTGTGGAGCTTTAATATTATGTACATATTTGGTGGCACCGTATAAGAACGTTTTGTTGTAAAAATTATGCTGCAAACAACGAAAGATGGCAGTAAGATGTAAAGTTGTAGGTCTGTCATAAATTATTGAATATATTATACATAATATAATATAAATATACAAGCATAAAAGGAACCTTATATCCACTGTTTTTGTATTCATTAAATAATTTGTTAGCCCATTTGTGATGCAGAACATTTCGTGAATATCCGATGATTGTTATAAAATACTCAAAATGCCAAATAGAGATTCTTGATACAAATACGTGAGGTTCTATGAATTCATGCAAAACCTTCATCCATTTCCATCTAAATCTCTCAGAAATTAGAGAGTGTATAAAAAAGCAAATCTGTAATGTTTTCAATACTTTTGTGAACTCAGGATATTATAATAATATTTATTAATTTCAAATAACAATTGAGTTTACAGCAATGAGATCATTCAGTTAATACCACTGATGGAACAATTCAGTTATGTTCCAAATAGTGGGGGAACCGGTCAAAACTACTCCGATTTTGATGTTTTTTTCTTCTAAATAATAATGATAATATTTATTCACTCAGTATATACAGATCTGGAAATTTTTTACATTTTTAGCATATATATTCTGATCAACAAGATGAAAAGCGTGAAAATAGAGATAAAGCTCCTAAAAATATGAGCGATAGCATAAAATGTTAATTTAAAACTTTGAATAAATTATGATATCATGTGGACACTTGAAAGAATAAATTCCCATCGAAAAAAATGTGTAAGTCTATTATTCAAAAAGTTATACTATTGTTATTTAACAAAATTTTCACTGGTCTCCGTTTTCATAAAAGACATAAAAGTTTAAATAATTGACCTATAAATTGTTGGCTTCCTGGAGCCCTTCTAATATACCTACTTAACAAGATCTGACAAGTAAAGTTTATTATTTTGTTTATTATAATTTATAACTAAAAAATTAAAAATCCAAAAGTGTTGTTAAATATTTTTTTTGACGAATGTTTTACTATTGCTGTTTTTACATCTAACAATGGCAGTAATTAATACTGGTTACTATTTTTTGCCGTCATTTGTTTAAAAATTAGTTATAAACAAACATAATATTTAAGATTTTTTTTATATTTCTATAATGCTGTCCTGGAAAAACGATAATTTAAAAACCTATTTTGTCTCTTAAATACATTTTTTGATTGTCTTTCAGAAACTCTCTGAATTACTGCATTCGTTTCATATCTCACTACTATTAATTAGAATTACCACGACAGAACTCGTTATTGTGTAATGTCTGATGAAATCTTTGCTATTCAGGTGTTGATGGTTTCACTTGGGAGTCCACTTGATTGAAACTACATCAAATATGTTTTTTTTTATTGATATAGCCGATACTTGATTAAAATCCATGTTAATGTCTATAATAAAACTATAGTTATTAAATGTTTTACTGTGAATGTTGTTATAAATGATAAAATTTATATAGAAGAATGAAATTATTACCAAATGAATTAGTTTGGGACAAGTTTGTTGAATTCTTTTTTTTTACTTGTCCAGTAGATAACTTCGGGGCCTTCTACACGGGAGAAGAGTATGCTTTTTAATATATGTGATCCATATGACACCAAAAATGAGCCTGTAAAAAGCATACGTTAAATAATTGTTCAAAGATAGCCGAAATTTTTTTCAACTTTTGAATTTTCTTTTGAATAGTTCTACACGCCAGAACAGTATGCAAATGAATATATACTGTCAATGGGTCATATGAACTTTATATTCAACCCGGTTTTAAGTGTTAAATAATTGTTCCGAGTTATTACAAAAAATTTGCATATCAACAAATCAATTGCAACGCATGTGCACGCCGCGATTGTATGCTTTTTAAATTTCGTGATCCATATAACACCAAAAGTCAGCCTGTGAAAAAGCATACGTTTAAAAATCGTTTTGAGATACCACTTTTTTTACATGTACAGTTGATAATTTCGGGGTCTTCTACACGAGAGAAGAGTATGCTTTTTAATTTTCGTGGGTTTTTCAGTTCAAACTGTCGGAAAAACCACTTTGCATACATTAAAAAATCGTTCAGAGATATCAATTTTTTTTGCAAATTCAAAATTGGTTGGTGCCTCCGCTGCATGCTAGAAGTCTTAGATATTTTGTGAGAACATTATTTTATAAACCTATAATAATCATAATTTTAAAAAAGCATACAATAAAAAACGTTTCAAGAAATGTGTCGTTACCGGCCGGTCTATAGTAAAAGATGTAATTAAGAGGGATCTTATTTTGCTGAGTGTGAACAAATGAGACAGAAAAAATACGATATGGCCTCCGGGTCTATTACCTAATAAGAGTTCATCAAAAGTAGCCACTAATTTTTCAAGGTCCTATATGCTGCTGTTTTGCTTTCAGCGCCAAGCCGTTGGCTATCTTTGTTGCCATTCTTTTTTACCGTCACATACCAAACAAATTGATATTTTTGATTATTTTTCAGGTGGCAAACAATGAAAATAATCTCAAATAATGAACAATAGACAGAATAAAATTCTGTTTATGGATATATTGTGGCATTCAAGACAGCTACTATCACTGCTCGTTTACTGAAATATGTTAGGTTTACACATATACATTACAATTTTTTGTATCTAATCAAAAAATGTATGTATGTATGCTTATAAGTATGTTGGACATACAACATCTCCATTCTTTTGACATATATTTTCCGAACAAAACGCGTTATTATGATATGCTTGTTCTTCATTCGAAACTTATTTCAATGCCGCAACAGCTTATTTGAACATATCTCTTTTCAAACTCGTTTTCTCAACTTTATTATTTAAAGTAGCTCGCTTCAGTTGCTAGGGATTAGCCAATGAAATTTCTTGTTCCTTATAGCAACTGAACTCAAGTCCAGCTTTGACATTTTTCGTTCAACCGTATTTCTAAGACGACAATAAATTGCACCGCACCGCACGCTCTGTGATTGGTCATTGTAGTGGCGGTGAGTTTAAATGACAGACAAGATAGAAGGCAAACTGAGTTGAAAATGCGTGAATTACTAGACAATCTTACCTAACCTGAATAACCTTACGTATAGTCGAGTTCCAAAATTGTAGATAGTGACTCATGTTGTAAAGAGATTTCATAGGCCAAGCAAATCGATGCCTTAATTCGCAAACCGAAACTACACTATACGTATCGTGGAGTTAGCCGGTTGGCGAATTAAGGCATCGAAATGATACATTTACTCCTTAAAAAAAGTTATTACTACTTGTTGGTTTTTTGCATACCGACAAAAGGGGAAATATTCAGTGTTAATTAATAAACAAATTAGTAGGTTATTGCAAAATTTATTTAACGCTCACGAGAACTGAAATATTTTCAATAATTTGCCTGGCCTATTTAAACTATCAACTGTCTTCGAAACGAGTACGAACGTTGTCAGCTTGTATGATTCAACTTGAAGTTATCTGCATAGTTGTAGGTTATATCTTTCTCTGACGGTTGATAATGTCTGAGATGAACACTGTCGTCCCAGATTAAAGCGACGTTATTGGCAACAATGCCATTGATCAGGTGTTTCTTCGTGTTGCATGGGCGCGCTGATAGGGATTTCTTACAGCAGAGACCGGAATTGTTTGTAATATTACTGTTTGTGAATTGTGAGTAATTTGAATTTGAAATACTACATGTTGAAAGAAAAGGGGTGAAATGAAATTTGCTTGAAAGATTGGATATTAATAGAGATACGAATTCTCGGAATTCCAAGGTAGATTAACTTATAATCTACAAACAATGTTTGTTATTCCTGGAATAATTTTAGGGTCGGTACAAAACTACCTCTCAATTAATTAACGGTTTTTGTAATATAAAAGAAGGACATCGTAATTGTGACTAGTATACTTCTGCTTGAAGAAGGTATTGTATTGGCTTTGGTGACAAATAATAAATATGTGTGAAAAGAGTAATAGTGAACCGGATATCAAAAAGAAACGTCACAATTTAACACCCGAAGAAACAACCATTATCAAAAATGTGTTTGAAGGACTTCGAGCCAGAGACCAAAATATGAATGTTAGTGATGTGGTTACATCATGTAGCATTTTTACAAAAGTTTCCGAAGCTAGTGTGTACACAATAATTTTAAAAAGGGATGAAACAAACGATATTAATACTTTGAAGGCTGAGAAGAGAGGAAGAAAACAAATAAAATTGGAAGATATAACCAAACACGCCATTCGTCGTGCAGTACATGAATTTTATATTAAAAAGGAATTACCAACTGTAAATAAACTAGCTTCCTCTCTGCAATCTAATGGACATATCCCAAAAATATCGAGACGTATTTTGTTACGTACGTTGCGTGAATTGAACTTCAGGAATTTGAAGAGAAAGAGGAATAGTACCCTTACTGAAAAAGAGGAAATCATTGTATGGCGCAAAAAGTATCTGAAAGAATTTCGAAGATAAAAAAATATATTATACAGATGAAACCTGGTTAAATGAAGAACATACTGTGACAAAAATTTGGCAGAATTAAAATTTAAAAAACGAACGTCAAGCTTTTGTAGATGGTGTATCGACAGGTCTGAAAGCGCCATATGGAAAGGGAAAACGCATTATCATTACCCATATTGGTAGCGACTCAGGATTTGTTGAAGGAGCTTTAAACGCATTCGTTTCTAAAAAGACTAGAGATTATCATGAGGACATGGATGCAGAACATTATGAAAAATGGTTTTCACCTATTCTTTTAACAATCACCCAGGAATCCCAGGATTGTTATGGATAACTCTCCATACCAGAGCCGGCGTGTAGAAAAGTTACCAACCACCACATGGAGAAAAGCCTAGATTGCAGATTGGCTTACTACAAAAAACATTAAATTCAATGAACCAATTTTGAAAATCGAGTTACTAATCTTGGCAAGGTGTCATAAAGATAAATATTAAAAATATGTAGTATGAAATGGCGTGAGATTGAGGTGTAATTGTACTTCGATTGCCACCCTACCATTTTGAGTTATACCCAATAGAACTTATATATGAACTCAAATAAAAAATGAAGTAGCAAGGAACAATGTTACTTTCAAATTAAACGACGTAATACTACTGCTTAATAGTACCATCAGCAATGAGACTTCACAGTCGTGGATAAAATGTATCGAACATGTGATAAAAGAAGAGCAAAATATGTTGAATCTTGATAACTGCATTGAAATTACCATCGAACCCGTAGTTGTGCATCTAGGCGAAGATACTACCGATGAATCTGAAGATGACATGGACGACTCAGATCAGATGTTAATTTTTATGTTTATATATGGTTTATAATTTATGGAAATAAATATTCAATTATGTTGAACTATTTAGTACCATTACGATCATTCCAAAACAACATTTATTCATACTCACTCGATAATTATTATTACCGGTTTTCTCCACCTTGGGCATCTTACAATGAGCAAATAATTTTTGTGGCAACCAATTCGTTCTAAACTGCGGACGATTATTTCTATTATATGATTATGCTTTGATCTTCTATATTTGGATTGAAACAAATGCTGGATTTTGTAGAAGAGACCTAATCCTAACAAATTCATTTCAATTATTTATAAGAATATCCGCACGCCTATGACTCGTCGATTTCCTTTCCCCTCAGTCCCGCAAAGGTCTATGTTAAAAATTCATAATTGAGAGCGATTTAACGACTATTCATCCAAAATTGTTAATAACCTAGCATTGGTCAGAGTGTTAATTTTATTGTGTAAACTACGATATTAATTAAACACTACTATTCTTCATTATTTACTCCACCACTCTCTCTCTCTCTTTCAATTATTGTCCATCGGCTTCCATTCGGCGCCATTATGATATGCCCTGCTGCGAGAAATCCGTTCCCATCCGGCCTCTAACCGGCGTAGACAGCAAAGCTGTATCGGGGGGGAGCAGTTGCCTTGCTCTAGGCAGTACTGAAACCCATATTAATTTACACTTTTTGATTTTTAACAAACACTTTAATCTTGGGTCGATGCACGTCCATAGACGGCGGACATTACACACACATTAACCTGACTTCCAACACACGTGACCGTTTCTGTACCGTATAATTTATCTACAAGCATTTCGTAAAACTCCATTCCGCAAACTCCCTAATATACCTATACTGAGCATTGAAGTTAGGATAAAGTGCAATAAGAACACGATTCACTTTGGTGTGAATTCTATATTGGACTCAATGATGATGAAGTTACGCCGCAGAGCATTTTTTAACACAAATTCACAGCGTGGCCATATGCATTTTAAGGCCCTCCTCATTAATATCACTTAAAGTTTTTTAACGTAAGTCAAAGTACAGAGTACAGAAAATCGTCAAGAGGTAATACTTAGTGCTCTTTTAAATAGGTAGTTAATTTTACATGCTCTTTTAAATTGGTAGTACCTGGGCGACCGAGCTTCGTCTCGTTTTGCAACCTAATATGAACTGCAGTCATTTAAATAACGAACGTAAAAGCAGCAATACCGAAAAAATAGCTATTTATGATACAAGTTCGTAAAGTAGGACTTTTTTGTATGAGCGTGAAGTTTGTTGAATGAGGCGCAGCCGAGTTCAAAATATTAAATCTAAGGGCCTCCTAAATTGCACATCTTTAAGCCAATGCCTTATTGAATGACATAGAGAAAAGGTTTGGACCACTCCTGAATGATGAACAGTACCAACTTGCCGCGGCATTTCACCCAAAGTTCCAGTTGATATGGCTGGAAACGTATGACAGCAATAGAGTGAATGCAGTAAAAAAGTGCATGGAAAAAAAGGTAGAAGATGCCTTACGACAATAAGCAGCGGAAAATTCGAAGGACAGAGATAGTTTAAGTGGCGAAGGGACTGGAGGGAGCAATGCGAGTAACAACGATGATGACGAGGAAGACTTTTTCAATTTTGTCACTCAGTCTATAGAAAAACCAAAGAGTTCCTCGAGGAACAGGTATTCATATATCTGTTCTTTGAATACAATACTGCTATACCCTCAAGCGCTGCAGTTGAACGTCTTTTTTCCACTAGTAAAGACATTTTAACACCAAAAGGAGCCTCGCTTTCAGACGAGAACTTCAACATGTTAATGTTCATGAAAGGGGAATATACACTTTATGCCCGACGATTAAATTACACATTTGAATTATACAAGTATTTTGTTTTGATCCTAACCTGTTAACTTCCAGAACCTAAACCAACGTTTTATAAGTTCACTAACGCAACGATATAAAGGTGCAATTTTACACATATTAACGGATTAACGATTAACGTTAACTTTCGTTAATTCTTCCGAAATGTAACGCTTTAACGTTTAACGAAGCGAACTTTTTCGTAGCAGATTAACGATTAACAAAGTTATAGTGTGACCATCTCTAAATTACAGATCCTGCCTTACTTTGGTTAAAATCCTGCCAACGTCTGTAGTGAAAAATGCCTAAATGTTGCCAACTTAACCAACTTTATTTACCGTTTTTATAAACCAACAAAAGTAAAAATACACATACATATATACGCTATATTTTTATTAAAATAAAATCAAATATTGCAATTAGCATCGTATTCTTCATTTTCCGCATCTTTGTACATGGACTTATTCATTCTATTCAACGTGCCTTGTGTTGGTATGAATGCAGTGCAATCGCCATGCTCACCAATACCTTGTTTCACATGCAAGATAGACTCTACATGTTTGTTAATGAATCTGTTTCGTGTTTTAGTCTTTACTAAATTAATTTTAGAAAATATTCTTTCGCATGCAGCGTTGGACATTGGTAAGCATAGCAGTCCCTTTGCGAAATTTGCAATATTTGCATATTTAAATTGTCTATTACAATCACGCATTTTGCCGACAGCACCCCAAAAATTGTCAACACTTAGAAGAGAATTCGAATTACTACTACCACCAGAACCAGATTCTAACCATAAAGTATAAACTCGTGTTTATGAATAGTTTGGTTGTTTTATGATTATCAACCTTATACACAAAGTATTAAAGTTGTTAATTGAATGCCAAACAAAAAACAAACATAACAGGAGAAGTACGAGGGAATCCCCTACTCGTTGTTTTATGATTATCAACCTTATAAACAAAGTATTAAAGTTGTTGATCGAATGCGATACAAACATAACACGAGAAGTAGGAGGAAGGGGAATCCCCGACCCTAACCCCAAGGTCGCCAAGCCCACATTCCACATGCATACATGCTCGCGACGTGTCCAGGGTTGCCATTTCCGGCATTTTGTGTTGCCATAATGAAATTTATTTTCAATAACCCAATACTGCCAAAAACTGCCAAGTTTTATAAAACGTCAACTGATCATGCCAAAGGCTAAAATAAGAGGCAAATCCTGCCAAAATGGCAGGAACCTGCCAAAAGTTAACTATTTGAAACGGTGCCCGGCTTTGGCTACACGCTATGCAAGTATGTCTGTGATGGCCATAAGGCAAAGTATACTTCTTCGTAGTTTTTGAATCACTTCTAAAGGGTGCATTCAGCCAGTGTGGTTCTAGGGGTAACAACAGACAAAGCGACAACGACTACTGTGGTCTACTGACTAGTGACTAACTTTTTTTGAGGGCTGAAATGGTTCAAATAATAAACAAATATGGAAAGAATTATTTTAATTGTGAGAAAATACAAATGATTCATCTTAGCGGAAGACTCGGAACAAATATGCCAGTGTGAAGTTTTTATTTGACTGGTAATAGACGAGGAAAGTGATGACGTCACTAATGTCATTCTTGTCAAAAACTGATTCCAAACAAACTTTCGTCGAATTTAAATCAGCTTGTCCGATAATCCGATATTGTTTCCGTTAAAATTCTTTGTTTGGAATCAGTTTTTGACAAGTATGACATTTGTGACGACACACTTTCCTCGTCTATTGAACAGAGCTTACAAAATAAAATGGTTTTTCACCAGTATGAAGCCTCTCATGAATTTTCAAGGCACCTCTTTGAGAGATTTTGAACGGTACTTGCAACGAAATGGTTTTTCTCCTGTATGAATAATTCTATGGACCTTCAATTCAATCCAAGCGATGAAAGTATTGGAACAAATTTTGCAATGAAATGGTTTTTCACCAGTGTGACTGCTCTCATGAACCGTCAAATAATGCATTCGACTGAAAGATTTTGAACAGACTGCAATTTTTTTTTCCTGTATGAATCCTCCCATAAATGTTCAAATCACTCGAAGTGGTGAAAATATTCGAAAAAGTTTTGCAATTGAATGATTTTTTGCCAATATGACTCTTCTCATGAACCGTCAAGTAAACCTTTCCACTGAAATATTTTGAACAGATTTTACAATGAAGTGGTTTTTCACCAGTGCGACTCCTCTCATGAACTTTCAATGAACTCGAATAACTGAATGATTGTGGACAAGTTTTACAATTATACGGTTTTACTCCGGTATGAATCCTCCCATGGATCTTTAACCCTTTCGCTCACCGTGACCCCAAATAAGGACAACTTATTCAAACATTATTTATGCATGTTGAGCTCTGTTTTCACTGCAATCTTCTATCGCACTCTGATCAGGATAGTATATTATTTCAAAAGAACACATGTGCAGCCATCTGTAGAATATAGTAAGGAGGTGGAATTCAAATGAAATAAACGTTTCTAGAAGTCTGCGTATATTAACCACAGAAATGAAATTATAATGTCATCATATTATAATTTCATTTCAGTGATATTACCGTGTAGAGCTTTGTTCTGTAAGTCTTCTTGGCGACATTCGAATAGTGGCAACTGTCAAATAAAGTCTGTCGTGGAGAAAACTTGTTGAATTTCGGTTGATAATCAATGTATCATTCGTTTTTCGTATATTTTGAACTTAAGATTTTTATAGTGTGGTGTACTGTTTTGTGGACATTGTGAGTCAACGGTAAAATCAACGTAACCTTTTTATATATCACTATGATATATTTCAGTGTATATGAAATGGTCAGGAGACCACTCACTGACGAGGAGCTATTGCAAATAATTGAACAAGGTTTATCAGATATTGAATGTATGAGTGATGATGATGATGTACGGGAAAAACAAGTTTACTTTGTAGCAAGTGCATGCAATATTTATTTATGTTTGTCGAAAGAAACTGTTTCATCAATTATCATGTGATTGTGAACAATTATTAATAAAATAATATTGTAATAATGTGATAAACTCTTATTTCATATAATAGGGTTCATAGAATTTTGACGCCGTTGGCTCACACTGTCCTCATTTGGGAACATGCCCTAGGGCACAGAAGAACATTTTGAAAAAAATATATTGTCGCAACTCAGAACTCGCTTGGCTTTTCGAGAGGATTTTTAGCTGTAATTCATCCAACCCACATTCATCCAAATAATGAAAGTACTCATTTTTTAGAACAAATTAACATTTATTGAAACAAGAAAATTAAATAAAAGAACGGCTGCTACACTAGCAGGACAAAAACTAAACAAATGAATTATGAACAAATATAGGTATAAATAAAATACTACTTACAATGTGCTGGTGACCAGCAGAGCCAGAGATGCCAAACATTTTCAAGTAATAATTAATTTTCGAGCTGTCTTCAACTCAGCTGACGAGTGATAAGAATGAAATCATGAATTAATCTTAACCTGCCCAAAAGGTGTATTTATAGAGAAACAATATGATGAGCTTGCATTTTTCGTTAGGTCGCTGCACGCATAAAAGTGCTTACCTTCTCTGTGCAAGTCTGTGAATTTCGAGCTAGTTTATATTTCTGTCTCCGGTAATTGTATCAATTTTGATGTCTATGAACTTGAAGAATTAAACTATGGAATTGTGGATACTGAGTGTTTTTATTTTAAAATGTTGAAGTTGATGTTGAAAGATCTTCAAACTTTGCATTTGCCTACATGGATTTGAATTATTTCATGATTATTTTGTATATTTGACAATATGTATATCAAAAAATTGCAAAAATCATAGATGCTGTAGAAAAATATTCAGATTTTTATCTTCAAAATTCATAATTCGTGAGCGAGAGGGTTAAATCACCTGAATTGGTGAAAGCCTTGGAACAAATTTTGCAATGAAATGGTTTTTCGCCAGTATGAATCCTCTCATGAACCGTCAAAAGAACTTTTTGACTGAAGGACTTTGAACAGGTTTTGCAATGAAATGGTTTTCCACCAGTGTGACTCCTCTCATGAACTTTCAATGAATTCGATCGACTGAATGATGCTGGACAGGTTTTGAAATTATACGGTTTTTCTCCAGTATGAATCCTCCCATGGATCTTCAAATCACCCGAGAAGGTGAAAGTCGGAACAAATTTGCAATGAAATGCTATTTTGACAGTATGAATCCTCTCATGTAGAGTAGAGTACTTTATTTAACCACATTACGTACAGGTACAGGTACTTATGGCAAGTCATTGTAAGAAATAGAGAATATGTAAGAAATACATTTTGATCTTAGATAATAGTAAAGACTAGGGTAAATGTAAAAAATAAATAATAGAGTAAATATATAAAAAATGTAAAAGTTTGTTGTTCAACACCTATAGACAGCGGTCAATTAAGAATACATGCTACAGTGATATAATATATATATATATATGGACAAATACATGCAAGTTAAAACATATATTCAAGTGGGACACAATAAAAACCACAGTCTAAACCTTCAGTGTGCTTGCCAATATAATATAATCTGGTATACTGTAAAAACAATTTTTTAAAAGGGACTTTTTAATGGTAAATTTAAACATTTTTGGTTTCAATGACTTTACTGACTTATCTAGAACATTATATAAGTTTAAATTCAAAGAATTTTTGGAGCTGACAGCTAATCTATGTCGCTGAACGTTCAACAGATCCGCCGATCTTGTATTGTAATTATGTATGTCACAGTGTTTATGGAAAGTGCTCTTATTACTGTGAATTTCTATAAGGGTTGTGAATATATATAAGGTTGGAAGTGGCATGATTCTGAGCTGAACAAAATGTTGTTGACAGTGCTCTCTATATCCTATATTAGACAATAATCTAATGGCTTTCTTCTGATATTTGAAGATTGCTGTTGCGTTACTAGAGTTACCCCACAGAAGAATGCCATAGGATAACACTGAATGAAAAATATGCAGTCTTTAAAACATGTACGCTGGTGATAGGTTTAAGTTGTCTTAAAACGAAGAGAATACTAGAGAGCTTGCGTTGCGTACATTCCACATGTTGAGACCAATTTAATCGATCATCAATAACAATGCCCAGGAAAGACACGCTTTGCCCTTTTTGGTGCAGATGGTTTGAGGAAACTATTATATTTTGAGTTTTGTTCTCATTTAGTTTCAGTCTGTTTTGCGTGAACCATTTTTTAGTTACATTTTTGTTGTCCTCAGCAGTTTGATATAATGCAGTGGGAGACTTATCTGAACATATAAGGGTGGTATCGTCAGCAAATAAAACGCATTTTGTGGGTGCAATTGATTGACATAAGTCATTGATATATACAATGAACAGGAAAGGTCCCAGGACTGAGCCCTGTGGTACACCATGTCTGATCGGTTTCAAATCAGATTCAATATTATTCAAATCAACATATTGAAGTCTATTACTGAGATAGGAACTGATAAGAGTTAAAATATTGCCTCTGATTCCATATTGACTCAGCTTTTCAATAAGTATATTGTGTGATACACAATCAAAAGCCTTAGTCAAATCGCATAATGTCAAGGAAGTATGTTTTCCATAATCAATGCCCTCTACTATATCGATCACTAACTATCCTGAAGGCGGCCTGAGTAGTGGATTTATTTTTGCGAAAACCATATTGTGATTCATTAAAGAAAAATCTCTTTTCAAAGTAGGAATATAAACGATCTTTCAGGATTTTTTCGATGATTTTGCCTATTATGGATATTATGCTAATTGGGCGGTAGTTATCAATAGATGATTTCTGACATTTTTTGAATAACGGTATAACTCTAGAGATTTTAAAAATGTCGGGAAAAATTCCTGTGCTGAAAATAAGATTTATTAGATGTGTTAAGGGTGTAATAACTTGCTCAGCAGCTGCTTTTATCAAGTGGCTATTTAAATCGTGGGTATCTCGAGAACTAGAATTGTTTAGCTTGTTAATTGCAATGTTGACTTCGTGTTGACAAACAGGTTCTAGAAAAAAATACTCTACAGGGGAGGGAACATTTTTGAAGTTATAGCTTTCATTGGTGTTCAGTTGCGGAAGTAGTTTTATCGTTTTCTCGGCTATGTTACAGAAAAAATTATTGAAATCGTTTTCTGAGATTTCTTTTATTGTGTTTGGCTTGTTCTGTTTCTCTGTATGTTTTTGTTCCATCATGTTTTTGATACATTTGTAGAATTTAAAATATATTTATCATAGGCAAGTTTTTTTTGTTTAGATATTTCATGATGATAAATCTTTTTCATGTGTTTGTAAGCCTCAGTATCTTTAGAGCATCTAGACACCTCTGATATTATTCTTATAGATTCTAGGTTGCTCCTCATAGATTTGAGTGTATTGTTATACCAATGTATTTGAAATCTAGGGTTACCCGCAATTTTTGAATTCTTTTTTTTTTGGAAATGATTGCTTCATAGCATGTTGAAGTGTATTTATGAGAGATTCACTTAGCTTATTTACATCGTGATATTCAGACATGAAATTTCCCCAGTCGACTTGATGTAGTGACATTTTAAATTTATCTAGTCCCCTTTGTGTTATGTACATTGTAGGTATTTGATTTCCATTTTCTGAAGATTGCTTAATGAAAAGAGACATGAGCTGGCCCTTGTGATCAGATAAACATGGGTCTATAACACCTGCTGTGAAGTCATTATCGCTTAAGTTAGAAATTATGTAATCAATGCAAGTTGCTGATGATGTAGTGACTCTTGTGTAATCAGAAATTGTTGTTTCCAAACCAAAGGATTTTAGGATACACTTCAAATCAACAAGTGATGTGGAACTAGACAGGAAATCTATATTGAAGTCCCCAACCAAGACAATTTTTTCCGTACGCTTTAATAGACTAGACAGTAGACCTTCCAAATTTTCTAAGAATGTCTTGATATTCCCTTTGCATGATCTATAGACAGTTATTAGTAAAATATTCAAGGATTGTAGATGAATACCACAGAACTCTGAATGCAGTTCATCATTATAATTACTCAAATTTAAAATATTTACCTTTAAATTGTTTTTGCAGTATATGGCAACACCGCCATGTTTGTGTGAACTCCGACAGAACTCAGTTGCCAGATAGTATTTTTCTATATTTACTGTAGTCAAATTTTCGAGTGTTTGCCAGTGTTCTGACAGACAGATTATGTCCAAATCAGAATCAGCAGAAAACACATTTAATTAATTTACCTTATTGGCAAGACACTGAATGTTTGTATGAAATATTTTAAAAGAATTTTCACTGATTGTTTCACTTCTCGAGGAGTCTTCTAATTTTGTATCTAGTCTAAAAAAGAAGCCGGTCTTTTTTGATTTTGATTTTCTGCATAAAAGATGTTCCTGGTGTTATGTTTCTCATAATATTTGTTGAAATCAAATCTCCTATAGCGAATCTCTCTGGGCCAGAAATTAGGATCATATAATTTATTTTTATGTTGAAAGTCGGCTGCAATTGCGAAGGTTTTCGAAATTTTATTTTCTTTGAGATCTTTGTCAATGAGATTGTCGCAGCTGTCTCTGGTATTTCTTATGAGGAAATTTAGGATGTTGTCTTCAGTCACCGATTGAGGAACTCTATTTAATTAAATCCAAACTTTCGGGGAATTTCTTCTTGAAAGAATGGTTCCGATATTATTGTTATCCGAGGGTTTGTGATTTTCTGGATCCTCTTGGTCCGTGTTATCTAGGTTATTCATTGATGCTTCAAATTCGACATTATTATCCAAATTTATAACTTCTTGGCATTTTTGTCTTGTCTGTATTTCCATGGTCTCCAATGAAACCTGTTGCAGATTTAGTGTGTTCGAATCGCCCCGTACTTTCGATATTTCTTCTTTGTTTACTTCTCTAGGGTGAGTCATATTTTTATTCTTATTGTCAGTCACACTGATGGGTTTTTCCTCTTGGGATCTCTTTTCGATTCTGTCAAAGTGAATTTGTATAGTCAATAGGATAGCTTTGCTGAGGAAATATTTTCCTGTATTTTTCAGGTAGTGACTGTTTCTAAAGTTAGATTTTCTGAGATGATTGTTCGAGTTTAGCAGACTTACATGATTAATCTTATTTTCATGGATATGTTTCTTGATTTTCAGGTTTACTTCGTATATGTCTTGCTTCATAATGGTGTCATAGTTGTAGACTTCTGAGATTAATATCAGATTTGTGTTTATCAATTCTTTTGCCAATGTTTTGACAGAGTTGAGGTCAAATAAGACTTTTGACTGAAGGATTTTGAACAGGTTTTGCAATGAAATGATTTTTCACCAGTGTGACTCCTCTCATGAACTTTCAATGAGTTCGAATGACTTAATGGTGCTGGACAGGTTTTGCAATTATACGGTTTTTCCCCGGTATGAATCCTCCCATGGATCTTCAGAGCACCCAAAAAGGTGAAAGTCTTGGAACAAATTTTGCAATAAAATGGTTTTTCGCCAGTATGTCTCCTCTCATGAACCGTCAAATGCTCCTCTCGACTAAAAAAGTTTGAACAGGTTTTGCAATGAATTATTACAATTATTGGTGTCCTCCGTTAAAAAAACCACACATTCTCATTAGTATTCTCAAGTTGTTTTTAGAATAAAAAAATATATATATTTCTGTACTTATATTTTGTATTTGTCGTGTTCATTTAGTTCATAAAATTTTTAGTTTGACTTGTTTACTGTATTCAGTATATGGTCACTTTGTCTAAGATTTATCTTGGACAAAATGAATTCTTTCATGGACTTTCAAATTGCTTTTTCCAGAAAAATCTTTCAAGCAGATTTTGCATTAAAATGGCTTTTCTCCTGTATGAGTCCTCCCATGGACATTCAAATTACTTGAACTGGTAAAAGACTTGGAACAAATTTTGCAAAGAAATGGTTTTTTACCAGTGTGACTCCTCTCATGAACTGTCAAATGATCTTTTCGAATAAAAGATTTCGAACAGATTTTGCAATGAAATGGTCTTTCACCAGTGTGACTTTTCTCATGATCTTTCAATACACTAGATTGAGTGAATGATTTTGAACAGGTTTGGCAATGATATAGTTTTTCACCAGAGTGACTCCTCTCATGGACTTTCAAATTACTCATTTGACTGAAAGACTTTGAACATATTTTACAATGAAATGGTTTTTCATCAGTGTGAGTCCTCTCATGAACCGACAAATTACCCTTTTGACTGAAAGATTTTGAACAGACTTTACAATTATATGGTTTTTCTCCTGTATGTATCCTCCCATGGATCTTCAAATCACTCAAAGTGGTGAAAGTCTTGGAACAAATTTTGCAATGAAATGGTTTTTCGCCAGTATGACTCCTCTTATGAACCATCAAATGCTCCTTTCGACTGAAAAATTTTGAACAGGTTTTGCAATGAAACGGTTTTTCTCTGGTGTGAATTCTCTCATGAATTTTCAAATCATTTCTATAAGTGAAAAAGTTTGAGCAGAACTTGCAATGAAATATTTCCTCTGTCATATCTTTCTTCTGGTGTTTTACAGAAAGATTATTCCCAAGAGGGTTTGGACAGAATTCAAGTTTCTTCTTACTATCATATTCCACAGGAGTCACTGGAAGTCTAGGAGGTAAATCAGATGAGTCTGGTTCCTTGACAGCTTTATCTCCATATACACTTTCATCTCGTATTTCAAGTAGATTTAATCCGGAAACTGAAAAAAAAAAGACTTTAGTAAGTGATCGGCGATTGAATTCTACCAATAACTGGTTGATAACAAATAACTAGTATAATTTGATTGTTTGGTGGTGTGAAGCTAGCAATGATTTTTTTCTCACTTCTTTTCTAGTAATAACAGAAACAAATGTTGACATTATTTTCTATGACAAACACAACAGTTTTTTTTTAATAAATTGCTTTTATTTATTATATTTTATTGAAGCCTCAATCGTGCCTGCGGTAAGAAGTTATTGATAGGATTCAGATAGTACATCGGTGGTAGACTAGCCTAAAAAGCTTGAGACGCAAATTTTCCAGACCCTCTAGCAGATTTGGCAGTTCACTTGGAAAGTCCTCCTAGAGCAAAATATACATCAGCATGAACCCCCCCAAATGTAGTTGTCAAAATCAGTGATGAGAGAATATTTCTGGACCGAACCTGATTTCTAATTATGACATGTTTTGTCAACTAGAATTGTTTCTTCAGACAATAAAGTATATTAAGAAAAAACCTGTATTGGTTTTCTGCAATATCTAACAATCAGCTTCAGTAACAAAGCGATAAAGGTTGAAGATGGAGCTTTCGGAATATTGAAATCCTTGATAGAGAAATTGCTCTGCTTGAGTGGATGGTAGGCCTTGTGATCTATTCTTTAAGAGAGAAATTTGAAGAGAAATCAATTTAAAAACATGACAAAACGTGTGCGAAAATCATCACAAAGATACATACCATTGCATTTGAGAAAATGTTCTTGCTTGGTCCATGCCAAAGAAATGATTAACATGTTAACTGAACAAGGACATTTGTTTGAAGAAACTGGCTTGGTTGTCAATAGGGCCCTCCAAAATAATTTCAACTGTCGAAGCTGTCAAGTGTGTTACAGAAGCATTTACTGTGGAACTAAGACAGTATGAATATGTCATGTTCTGTCTCGATCAAGTTTGAAATGCAATTCATGAAATTATTCCTTAGAGCAATCTTCAAGACTACAACAAGAAAAGCCTGCCTCTGAGGCAAAGTCCAAGATTGTTAACTTGCATAAAGACTCCAACTTGTTTTGCAGATTGCAGTAGCATCTGAAGCACGGAATGGCATCATTAATGATTTCTTTTTGCATGAAAATCAAATGTCCCCACCATTTATTTCAGATGAAAGAAAACTCTAAAAACCAACCAACAGATATTATAGACTGTATTCAAACAAAATAAGCTGCATAGATTCTTAAATTTTAAGTGACAAATATTTTTATCAACTGACCCTAACTATTCATTCAAACAGTATTACAACAAACTTGCATTAATGCACGAGACTGATACAAGGCCAGGGGCCCTATTCTCAAATGTCTACTATCATATGTCGCATGCGACAAAATATGCCCATCACCTTTCTAAAATATGCATTGAAAAGAGATGGAGATATTTTGTCGCATGCGACATAGGCTAGTAGACAATTGAGAATCGCACCCCATAGGCATGCAGTTATCTCTGTTGGGTAAAGGTAAGCTTATCAGGCTCATTCTCGAAACAAAAAGAAAAGTGGTGTTACTTACGTAGTTTTATCTCCTGAACACGAATCCAAAAGAATTTCGTGGGGGTCTCATATACTTTTCGGGTTATGGCTTTTTGAATCTTGAAAATCGACTATTTTCGGTCAAAAATCGAAGAAAATGCCTCCTTCTTTTTGTTGACACTTTTTTGAGACCCTAATCAACTCATATTTCACAATTACAAGCACTAAAACCAAACGTTTTATACAAAAAAATCAACCTTCTTATAAAGTATACATAACCCTTCCCACATCTCTAGAACGAACGCCAATGAAGAGTGAGGTTAAGAATAAGTGTAATATAAGATTTAAGAGGGTTAATATTTTCGTAAAACGTTTGGTTTTGGTGCTTGTAATTGTAAAATAAGAGTTGATTAGGGAATGAAAAGAGCGTCGACAAAAAGGAGGCATTTTCTGCATAATGGTCGATTTTCAAGATTCAAAAGGTCATAACTCGAAAAGTATAAGAGACCCCCATGAAATTCTTTCGGATTCGTGTTCAGGAGATAGAACTACGTAAGTAACACCACTTTTCTTTTTTTTCGAGAATGAGCCCGATAAGCTTACCTTTACCCTGTGTTGCAGTGAACTTTCATAGCGTGAAATATGCTAATTTTGGTAATACACTTGGCGGAATCTAAAACCTTTACTTGATTTTCCTCACCAGCTTCACTTTTGATACCATCGTTGAAAATATCAATGTCTTCCTCATTTTTGATTTGTGCTGCGTCAAATTTACTCGATAAATTATCGGAAAACTCGAAGTGATCAGAATCTTTTGGGTTCAGATTCTTCACATCAAGTTTTTCTTCATCAGTCTGTTCTTGATAGCTGTCGATAGCATGTTTGTGATCAACAGAGTCTGATTCACTACCAAAACTGTTATAATAGCTACCGCATTCATTGAAAATATCGATTTCGCATGTCTCACTTTTCACTGCATCTACTTGAAAGGCTTCACTATCACTGAATACGTTACAGTCGATTTTACTTTCTTGCTGAATTCCAATTATATTAATATTCATTATCGAATTTTTACAAGTCTTGTGAAGTATTTACAAAGATTCTTTGGTATTCACTAATTAATAAAGAATATTCAGAAACAATAAACAATTAAAGAAAATCTAAAATTTGGGAAGTGACAACTGACAGTGATTGGTGATTGACACTAGGCGTGTTCGGTAAGTGCAGACTGACAGCTCCATTAATGGTGAATTTAATGCAGCAGTCATAAGTCATAAGAAATAATATTCGTCAGTGATTGGTTGGAATATACGGACCAACCAATCATTGACGAATATTCTTCCTTATGACTGCTGTATAAAGCCTGATTCACATAATGGCAGTAGCAGTGGCACTAAAGGCAGTGACTCCGCCCCTTTTGACGCTGTTATCCGAATGAGTAACATTGGAATGGAAATTTTCAACTAATTGTTTGTTAAAAGCAGTAGAAAGGAATCATAACAGCAATCTCGATTTCATGATCATTTTAAGGTTAGAAATGCGAACACTGCTAGATTTTACTGCAAAAAGTTTAAATGAATCAAACTTTCAGCAGCGTGACCTTGAATTTTCAGCGTTGTCTAAACATGTTTGTCATTGGTTATCTTATCAATAGATGGGTGTGACGCCACTGCTACTGCCATTATGTGAATCAGGCTTAAATCCACCATTAATCTATTCTGTCTGCAGTGTCTGCTCCGTTTTCCACCACAAGTATGGGAAAACCAGTGAAACCACGCCTACAGATTGAATCGAGCTGTCAGATTTGCATTCACCTAACGCGCGCCATGATGGTTGTTAAAAGACATGTTGCCGTGAAAAAAATATGTTTGGGTCATAGAAATCATAATATATATATATATATATATATATATATATATATATATATATATATATATATATATATATATATATATATATATATATATATATAATATATATATCTATGGTTTGGGTCCATTAAGGGCAGGTTGTAACATTGTTTACAAACAATGGTTGTACAAACCAAGTTCACCACCAGAGTGGAACTAGAAATTTCTTTGGCTAATCCATAGTGTTAGGGGTTTTAACCCGCTACCAATGTGGACTGTACTTCTTTATTTATTTGATTTAATAATGAAAGCCCAGCACTTTCAACCAAAATTGTATTTATAACATGTACAAAAAACTAAGTGACAAGTATTCCATATTCTAAATTCTAAAACAAGAATATTGACTGGTTGTTATGGAAACTGCAAAGCAACTCAATTCAACTATTGTCTCTGTCTCAGCGAAGGATGGGTTTTCGGCGTTGCCAGATTTAAAAATTGTCCTTAGACCTACAATTTCTAACACAGCAACTGAAGCGAGTTTACTTAAACTGTTGTTGAACTTGGATTGTACAACCTGCCCTTAAGGGTTGGTTGTTCACTCGGAGATGATCGACAGATCAACTAATCTTGGTTCAGTTAACAGATATTAGCCAATCAAATCGCTACTTCCTTGCCTACGAAATCAAGATTAGTTAATCTGGAAATGACCTCGGATAGAACCTTAGATCATATATCGACGGTCTCAAATCAATACCTCGTAAGTCCGGAATTTCAAGTTTTCACTTTTCCTCACCAACACGAAATAATGACTTGTCTGCGCCATCTATTAAAAGGTAGTAGAACTGCCAAAGTCCGTTACTGAGAAATCGAAGTCAAATCGATACCACGTAACTGAATGGGTGAAAAACTCAAAACAATACGTCGCAAGTCTATACAAGTACATGCAATCTAGACGGGAGCATTTGTTCATAGACAGCTACATCTATTCAAGTCGATTATTTAATAGTAATATTTAATATCAGTGTGTGGAAAGTAAATGTAAGTATTAACAGCATAATATTTGAAAGAAAATATTTGAGATTAATTATTAAAATAGTTCTAGAGGAATGTTTTCCTCAAAATTTGACTTACGAGTTATTGAATTTTATTCAAGAAATTGAGATACATGGTATTATTTTATTTTCAGTGAAGCGAAAATGAATTCCCGTACTAAGAGAATGCTGGATTTATGCAAGCCAAAAAAGCAAGAAGAAGTAATAGACAGAAGTTTACATAATAATTTAATGCTGGATAATAATATAGAAAATAGTACATCATTTAATATAATGGATATGCCAGTGGACATTATAGAAGATTATTTTTTGACAGAAAGTTTTGATCGTAATACCATTGATGTAGCTTTGGATAAAAGTAATGAGGAAATTGAAGAAACTTTGGAGGAAATTGAAGAAACTTTGGAGGAAATTATCCCAGATTTTGAAGAATATAATGAAGCTGTCAGAAGCATACAACTTTCTCCAAATACCTTCGATGTTTTAACACAACCAGTTCAAGATCAAACTTTATCTAGCCCAAATTTTGAAGAAACTAATGAAGCTGTTGGAAGCATTCAACTTTCACCAAATACCCTCAATGGTCTAACACAACCAGTCCAAGATCCATCTTTGTCTAGCCCAGATTTTGAAGAAACTGATGAAGCTGACAGAAGCACACAACTTTCTTCCAATACTCTCAATGGGTTAACACAACCAGTTCAAAATCCATCTTTGTTTATATTACCTTCGAGCCCATTAACAAGTACAACTGAAGATACTGTGGCTAACCAAGAAGGAATAAGATGTGAAAAATCACCCAAGAAACGAAAATTAGGTACAATATCAAGAAAATTAATGAGGAGCTAAGGATGAAAGGAAAAAAAAAATTTGGGGTATCGAAGACCAGCAAACCAAACCAAAACTTTTCATGATGCAGATAGAGGGGAGCGCAAGATGTGTCCAACTTGTTTGTCAACATTTTGCGCTAAATCAAATAAGAGAAAATGCAGTGAAATAAGAGAAGAATCAAGAAAGGGCATTTTTGCGATGTTCTGGAAGGACTTATCCTGGGATCAACGAAAAACCTATGTATGTAGTTTAGTTACGAAAGAAAGACCAAAAGAACGAAAAGCAGCAATTGTTGATAACTCCCGACGTAGCGGGACTCTTAAATATACCATTAAGGTTAGTACAGAAACGGTGCCTGTTTGTAAAAGAATGTTTCTTTCGACTTTTGGCCTCAATGAATGGCAAGTTAATAATTGGGTAAGTCGTAGTCATAATGGAATGTCGCAAGCAAAGGAAGAGAGGCCTAAAATAGGAGGAATTCTTTCTTCTCGAGTTCCTAATGTATTTATGAAAACTTTCTTACAAAAATTAAATAAGCTGCCCTCTCACTATTGCCGGAGAGAGACTAACAAATTGTATTTGGAGCAATCCTTTGCAACTATCACTGAGCTTTATAAAGTGTACGTTGATGCATGTAAAGATTCTAACGAAACTGTAATGAGCCAAAATTCTCTAACTAAAATGTTAAGAAAAATGAACATCTCTCTATACAAACCAAAAAAAGATGAATGTGACATTTGTTGTCAATTCAAAGAGAACAATTTATCTGAAGAAGAGTGGCAAAGGCATCAAAACGAAAAGGATAGAGCAAGAGAGGAAAAAGCTAAAGATAAGGAAGAAAGTTTAAGAGGTGCTCCACACGTTTTAACAATGGATCTGGAAGCGGTAAAGATATGCCCTTCAATAATGGCAAGTGCTCTGTATTATAAAAGAAAATTAGCAGTCCATAACTTTACAGTTTATAATCTGGCTACGAGACACTGCACATGTTACTGGTTTGACGAAACACAAGCCGATCTACAAAAGCTTGTAGAGCCAACATTCGCATCTATGATAGTAGATTATGTAAGAAGAAATTTAAATGATGGTAAACCAGTTATTCTCTATTCAGATGGCTGCACTTATCAAAACCGTAACAGTATTATGTCAAATGCTCTTCTACATTTATCAAAAGAACTAAATATTTCCATTCAACAAAAGTTTCTTGTCAAAGGACATACTCAAATGGAATGCGACAGTGTTCATGCAAATATTGAAAAAAAATTAAGGAACAAGAAAATTTTCTTACCAAGTGATTACTGTCGCATTACTGAAGAAGCCAGATCATTACTGGAAAAATATGAGGTCAAAATACTTTATAACCAGTTTATAGTGTATCAATCTATCAGGCCCGGAAGGAAACCAGGAGACCCACAAGTAGTGAATCTACGATCAATTCAGTATAATCCAGATGGAAAAACTTTTTATAAAGTAAATTTTAATGATGAGTACAAAGAGCTGCCACTGCGAAGAAAAATGGAAGTGACAGACCAAAATAATTTTACAAAACTCTTTAAGGAAAGATTAAAGATTACGAAAAGTAAATTTGATGATCTTCAACAACTAAAGCCTGTTATGCCTGAAGATTGTTGGCTTTTTTACGATCACTTACCACATGATTGATATTTAAAATTTAATTTTGTTCTTTTAAATACTTTCATCATTTTCATAATCGTTTTTAAGTCGAGTTTTCTTGTTTTTAATGTATACTGTATTTTTGTTTATGAAAATGTTTAAGAGAAAATTAAAAGTTTCAATTACTCGTAACTCCGTGTTTTTACTTTTCAATAGCTAGTAAGTCTAATTTAGTACACAATTTTTAAAAAAATTAAAAACAAAAACGGAATTCAAAGGTTTTTCATATTGATTTGTTTGTTAAAATTTTTTATCAAATATTTGATCGTTATTAATCAACCAAGACAGTTTTATGTTCCTCCCGTAAAATGTTTAAATGAGACTTACGAGGTATTGATTTGAGACCGTCGATATGCTACGCTAGATACGGCACTTAGGTTATTTGTTTTGTAGGTCCGGGGGGGGGGGGTCTAGCGTACTAATCCTTTGATTGGTCGATTTCAAATTTCGATGTTAGTTTGACAAATAACAAATCAGACAAATGTCAGATATTGTGTTATTTCTGCAAATTTGACGATCTTATTGAGAATATTTTTATAGGTTTGAGAGTTTTTGCTGTGGACAATTTAGTTTGAAGAACAGTGCTTCGATTTCTCATCAGAATGCCAAAATCGTGTTTAGTTTGTAATGTTAAATTTGAGAAGGATTCTGCCAGATCTTTTCATAGGTATGTATTCCATAGGCGTGCTATTGGATAGGACAGGAAGTCGGAATAGGAACTAAAAGTAATTTATGGATAGATACTTTAATTTGAATTGTTTGGCTGATATCCAATGACACCGACAATGTTAGCATCTTAAGTACCTTTTAGATAAATCGCTGTTTCTTTCGGAAATTCATTCACAGATTGCATGAAATACAGCCATATTTCTTACGAAGCAGTCATGAAAACTATTTCATTTTGCAGGTTTCCAAAGAATCTTGAACATAAAAAAGGTTGGTATGAGGTTTTGGGTATTACCGAAAAGATACATTATTATGAAGTTTTGTGCTCTGATCACTTCTCTCCACAAAGTATCAGAACTTCACCAGCCGGCAAGAGATCACTTGTGAAAGGAGCTATACCAATTGCTATTTCAGTTTTACAGCCAATGACTATTGAAAGGTATGATGAGTAACTCTTTTTTCAATTCTTTCATATTCAAGTTACTATGTGCCTTCTCTGCAGAAACAAATCAGCCATTGCGTCATCAGTCCCTGATGGAAGTATTTCATCTGAAGAAATATCACGCAACCCTTCAATTGCATCAGAACTTGAGAAGGGAAACCAAATGTCAATAGAATGTGGACTACAAAAACAAACCAAGAGGTACATTTGAGGATACATTATATTTAATATAGGGATTCATTGGAGGTTATAGAATATTATAAGAAAAATCCGTTAACCTTCTGATACACACAGCTCTCATCCATGAAAAAGTATTCACTTATTCCATTTTTCAGACGACCAATTGAAGAGGGAAAACCTATTCCTTTGAAAATATTCAAAATGATTTCTGCAAGTGATTCCCCTGCATCGTCATCAACTTTAACTGCTTCAGAAACTGAGAGGGAGTACAGAAGGTTACGTACAAGGTATATATTAGAGTGTTTCTGCCTATTATTTTATTTTCATTAGTATGTTTTTACAGGAAATCTCTTTTGAAAACAGTAAAATTGAAAAAAAAAAGTGGATAGGTCCCAAGCATATAAGAGAAAATGGAAAAAAGCGCAAAATATTCTTATGAATCAAAGAGTAGTAATCAGCAATCAAAAGAGACAAATCTCTCGTTTGAAAGCAAAACTGGCTACTTACAGAAAAAACAATGATTCATCTCAAGAAAAACAACTTTCTCAGTACTAGTGCTGAGGCAATTATTGATGTGAGTATTATCGTATTGGACCTGAGAATAATACATCCCAAATTAACTTAAAGAATTTTAAAAATTGCAGAAATTCAAATGATTTTGTAACTTTTCTACTGAAAACCTTGTTACAATACTGTATTTCAATATATAAGGAGGTATTCAAAGCCTTGATTTTTATTGCAGGCTGCAGTTCCTCAAGGTTCTAAAGCTATTATGAAGATAATTGTAGGTGGTCCTTCCAAAAAACAATATCCACCAGAGCTCAGAGCCTTTGCTCTAACTTTGAGCTTTTACGGAATGAAAAGTTATCAGTATGTTAGAGAAAAATTCAACAACTGTTTGCCCCATCCAGATACCATATCAAAATGGTATCGATCTATTGATGGATCTCCTGGATTTACAGAAGAATCATTGAAAATACTTAGACTGAAGGTACAATCTGGTGAAAAAGTTTTGTGCAGCTTAGTTTTGGATGAAATGGCTATAATGCAGCGAGTGGAGTGGACTGGAGCACAATTTACTGGATTCATAGATGTCGGAAGAGGTATACAAAGTGAAGATCAGCCTCAAGCAAAAGAAGTTCTTGTTTTTATGTTGGTTGCAATCAACAGTCACTGGAAAATACCTGTTGGCTATTTTTGCATAAATGGTTTGAAAGGGTTTGAAAAATCTTGTTGAGTGAAAGAACTTTTGAAACTTATTCATTCAACAGGTGTAACAATCACATCGATTACTTTTGATGGAACACAAGCCAATTTACGCATGTGTGCCTTGGTGCCTTGGTGCTAATTTTCATGATGTCACAAATTTGGTTACATACTTTCCACATCCTTTACATGTAAGCCAGTATATATTTTTCTTGATTCATGCCACATTTTGAAGTTGTGGAGAAATTGTTTGGGTACATATAAAGTTTTAAACAATGGTAATGGGAAAAATATATGTTGGAAATATTTTGAAGATTTGGTTGAACTTTAGCAGGCGGAGGGCTTACATGCTGCTACCAAAATAAAAAAGCGGCATATTCTGTGGAAAAACGAGAGACAAAAAGTTAAAATTGCGACCCAAACTTTCAGTAACATTGTCTCAGACGCCTTAACTTTTCTAGAAAAAGATTTGAAGCTAGAGCAATTTCAGAATGCAGAGGCAACTGCAGAATTTTGTAAAATTGGTAATAATCTTTTTGATATTTTTAATTCAAGGTCGCAATTTGCAAAATATGATTTTCAAAAATGTTTGTCACCGAAAAATTCAAAAAAAATCTTTGAATATTTGGATGAATACAAGTCTTATATTTTAGGTCTGGAATTCAATGGAATTTCTATTCTACTTACTGACAGAAAAACTGGTTTTATCGGTTACCTAATTTGTATTGAAAGTTTGAAATCTTTTTATGAATATTATGTCAACACTGAACCACTTTTGAAATATATTCCTACATATAAATTTTCACAGGATCATATTGAAGTATTTTTCAGTGCCGTTAGAAGTCGTAGTGGCTTCAATAATAATCCAACAGCAAAACAATTCCAGGCCATTTATAAGAGGCTTTTGGTTCACACATAAATAAAGGGTAGTAGTTTTGCAAATGCAGTTGCTTTGGATAGTACCACTATTCTTAGTGTAAGCTCTGTTACCAAGAGTAGTACAGGGGAAAACTTAGAGGATTCTAAAGATTACATTGAAATTTTCGACAGTTGTCAAGATCATGATTATGTAAGTTCCCCTTCATGGCATTTAACAATGTTTGTTGAAGATATTGTATCATACATATCTAGTTTCGTTGTTAAATGTTTAAAAAAATGTGTAGTTTGTATAGAATATGTATCAATGTTGGAAAGCAAAGAGACTTTTTCATTACTGCAAAAGAGAAAATGTTATGGCAAAATGATAAATGCATCCAAATTTGTAATCAATATCTGTAAAAAAGGTGAAACCTACCTACGGATTTATCGAAATCGGAATAATTTATTTTCAAAAAATATTAATATTTTGAATGTTTTGGTTAGTGGTTCTCTCAGAAACCTAAAAACTCATGTGATGGAATTTTGCAATGAGCACTCTTATGAAAATGATCCCTTGAATGAACATCCTTTACATCTTACAAAGTTGATACTAAAAAATTATTTTAAAATTCGTATTCATCATGAAACTTTCCAGTTGAAGGATAATGTAACACATAGAGTAAGAAGCTTGTTAACGAAAACAATACTGCTTAAAAATCAATGAAATGTACTTTGTCCCAAGAAACATTTCTCTTTATGAAGAGATTTGGAAAATATACAGCAAGGACATTATTATTTTTGTGAATCATTATCTTAAAAAAAGACTAACATTTGAATAATCTGTAGATTTGATGTAAATATGTAAATGAATTTTGCAAATAGTCTTTTTTGTGGTCCTGATGGCATACCTGCCTATTTTCTGAAAAATTAACTTTGTGTAGTAAAATTATGATTCAATATTTATCTTGATTCTAGAAAATTTCCTGAATACTAGAAATATAGTTTTGTCAGACCCATATTTGAAACAGCATAATCGGAAAACATACTTAGACTAAAAATTATAGAGGTGAATTGCTCTTGTTGTTAAAATTGTTATTTCCATCAACCGGCTGCACCCCTATGTGCAGCCCTCAGAAGTATTGGCGAGACTTGTGCGAGCTAGGGAGGATGTAGCCCTTACCTTTTAACGTGTGATGGTATGCGTGCTGCCGCCCAGACTTGATCTACCGTCGTTGCTTAGACTGAGTGATTACTTGTATGTGATCGTACTCACAGAGCCATTATGATTGTCCTGATATATGCTTGCAGTCTTGTATACCTAAATTATTTGACTCCCTTGTTACAAATTATTTTTATCTTGCGAGTGTAAAAATGTAATTATAGATCAGCAATGTGGTTTCAGTCAGAGAAAATTAACAGTTTATACCAGAATGATATATCAAAAGCCTTTGAAATGAGTTACAAGTACATCTACGCTGACTTCTGAAAGGCTTGAGTTCACGAGTTATTGATATTGACATCCAAATTGGCGGTATAAGGTATAACTGGTAACTTTCTGATCCGGATGAGGAGTTTTTTGACTGGTTGATTTCAGTGGGTGAAAATTATTAACTATATTTCTAATATAATTGGGAGTCCACTCTAGAGTACCACACTGTGGCCCCTTGATATTCAATCTGTTTGTGGATGATATCAATGGAAGTAAAAGTGATTCACATTTCTTACTCTTCGCTGATGATTTGAAAATATATATCATAAATAATAATGAAAACTGTCTTATGCTACAAAAGACCCTAATGAAATTTCACGATGGTGTAAAACCTGAATGTTATGGATCTCAATCTAACCAAGTGTTCCTCTATTCACTCTAAATGTTCTCAAATATCCATTTTCCTATAATGAATTGGACTTGAGAAGAAGGGTAGATAAAATCAAAAATATTGTTATTCTAAAGGACAATAAACTTACTGATATTATCAACCCATCTTTCAACATTTTTAGTAAAACATAGATCAATAATCTTTCACTTAGCGGTGATTTCTAGGATTATATATATACATATAAAAACGTGGATTATTGAGGGGAACTGTATGAAAATACAAAAAAGAAAAAGTTATTAGCCCACAAATGAACGGTTGGCTTTCTGTTTTGACTCCGTTTGTTTCTGTTTTCACTTGCAGCCTAGTGTTGCCCATCCTACGGTTTGCTCGAGTGCTATGTCCAATAACTTTTTCTTTTATATATATTATATATAAAAATATATTCCAAATATGTCAAATTGATGTATATTTCAGTGTATAATTTTATTTCGTGGATTATTATCGTCTTGCCTTCTGTTTAATTGTATATTTGGTATTTATATTTAGTACCTAGTATTCATATATATATATATATATATATATATATATATATATATATATTTTTACTCTTACTGATATTGGGGCTGTATATAATGTAGAATGAATGAATGTTTTTGAAATATGTTTCATAAAAATAAACAATTTTCATCAGCAAGTTTTTCATTTTTTATTTAACTCAATCTGTACGACGCCACGGTACATTTTGACATATCTTGTGTATTGATATACTTACCAACTTTTCATTTTGTTTTTTGTTATGACGAGTTCATTATCGATGGGATTTTCAATTAGCCATAATAAAGACTGGTAAAAATATTTTCTCGTATTCAAGTTTACGTAACTATAGAGTTCTTGATTGAATTGACCTCATTGCCAGTTTTAATTAGGTATTTTTCCAAGGATAATTTGAAACCAATAAAGGCACTCCTTGATATCATGATAAAATTTGTGGAGAAAATTTGATCGAAACTTGAATGGAATGTTTTCAATGGACCCAATATCTTCTGGGTATTCCAAAAATATCAAGATGAACAGTACATAAATATAAGTCTAGTACTACTGGTTAAATTTGGCGTACTAAATGAATGATACATACAGGTATATAGAAAAAAGTAGAACTTTGAAACCACTGAAAGATTTTCTGTTTGTGGGGTTGAAGTCAATTTTGAGGATGCCAGGGAGTAAGAATGAAACTCTTTGGTATTGCGTCACGACATAAGTCCTGAAGAAGGAAATAAACATTTCCGAAAGCTTGACGCAATACCTACCAAAGAGTTTCTTTCTTTCTCCCTGGCATCCTCACAATTGACTGCAACCCCACAAACAGAAATCACTCAGTGGTTTCGAAGTTCTTTTTTCAACTGACCGGTCACGATCAACCCAAGGTTAAAGGTATGTATGTACATGTTTTTTCATAAATTATTGCGGATATAATCATTAACGCCTACAAAATTTATTCTTAAGGCTGTTATATTACCCATCCTCTCAGATTATCCCTATTCACAATCATTTCATAGTCTTCCATGGTAAGTATTTCATTGACTTCTCAAATATCTATTCTGAGAGATCGTAGGTACTGGCGTTTGCGAGAATCCAAATATTTTCGGTTCACATTAATTTTCATTTCACTGTAACCGAAATGGAAATCCATCATTCATTAGAAAACACAAATTGAAATATGTGTGTTGCAAAAGTACGTCAGTATTGTCAATATTCACTGTACCACAAAATATTTTGTGCACTGTACCAAAATATCTCGTACGCCACTGTACTGTAGTACGCTATTGCCCTCTTCACTCCCTCTTATCAATACCCCTCTAATACCAAACAATTAGTACATGATGCCGTATCTAGCGTAAGCATATATGATCTAAGGATCGAACAATGGATTATTTTGTAACTCTCATGCCTGTAAGTACTGAGAATATCTTAATATTCGACCTTTGTCTTCTCTAACTATATGTAGTTGTTTTTGGTTTTCCTTTTTTTATTGAAGTTTTATTCCAAATGTTCATCATATTCAAATTCAAACAATTACCTAACAATATATTCTCCACGATCATCACAGAATTTGCCAATTCTGAAATCAAATTTGATTACAGAATGCTGGAATTCTCTCTCTTGAGATTGAAGAAATATTCTGCAACACCTCTGCCCCCATGCAATTTAAATGTATTTACATTCTCTCTTTTTTGTGATAGAATAATATTCTCACACTGGTTAGCAATAATAACATTAGCCTTGACGCAGTTGATTGTCATCGTAGTGGCAAAATTTGAGTAAGTGTCAAAATTATTGCTGTCACGTGTCTTTGATCGTGGAGAAAGTATAGTCTGCTACTCGGTTAGAATGAAAATTCGTGATGCTCGTGGTTCCTCACGCTCGCCTTCGGCTCACGCTCGGAACTTTCCACTCGCATCGAATTTTCATTCTAACCTTGTTACAGAATATACTATTCTGTGAATAAAATCATGTTTTTTTGAATGAAATAATAATAATAAAAGTGTGTTTATTCAAGGTGAAGTTCAGTCAGTGACTGCTCTTACACTCAACCTAATCATGTTTTCCTTTCATCAACGACAATATAAAGACACCTCCAGCGATGTCGTATACAAACGAAAAAATTGATCGTACAATAACACGACAATCTTCAGCTACAGAATCGCAAAAGTCGTTAATTAACGATTGTCGTTTCTAACGATAGCGTTATTTTGGTGTTCGGTCTCAGATTCATTAGGTTGCGCAATAGGTCGGCGGCTAATCGTTAAATTCGAGGTGGGGATCTTAACTCAAATTTGGCGGCGAATTTTACTTCTATACAGTACATCCAGCGTTCGTTGTGCCAGAGAACTTCAGCCGCAAACCCCCTGAGTAGATAACTAATGAGAGAGACCTGGGAGGAGCGCCACGTCAAATAATAACAATTATGACCAGTCAGCAAAAACCCATGAGAGAGCAATGGGAGTCAAGTTCAATGACCTATTTCAAGGTTAATGAATGCACTGGATATCAAATTACCTGGAATTCGATGACGCCATATTTCCGGTGAATGAAATTTGATACAGTTCAATGACCTATTACAAGGTTAATGAATGTGCTGGATATCAAATTACCTGGAATTTGCTGACTATATATTTCCGGTGAATGAAATTTGATACGGGTTCAATGACCTATTTCAAGGTTAATGAATGCACTGGATATCAAATTACCTGGAATTCAATGACGCCATATTTCCGGTAGGCGAAATTTGATACGGGTTCAATGACCTATTTCAAGGTTAATGAATGCACTGGATATCAAATTACCTGGAATTCCATGACGCCATATTTCCGGTAGGCGAAATTTGATACGGGTTCAATGGCCTATTTCAAGGTTAATGAATGCACTGGATATCAAATTACCTGGAATTCGATGACGCCATATTTCCGGTAGGCGAAATTTGATACGGGTTCAATGACCTATTTCAAGGTTAATGAATGCACTGGATATCAATTTACTTGGAATTTGCTGACGCTATATTTCCGGTGAATGAAATTTGATACGGGTTCAATGACCTATTTGAGGTTAATGCACTGGATATCAGATTACCTAGAATTCGATAACAACCGGTTACAAACAAGTCTCAACAAGTCGGAGAAATTCGATCCTGGTTCAACAACCTCTCAAAGTTAAGGAGTGCACGTGCCAGATATCAGATTACGTGGAATTTACTGACGTCATGTTACAGACAGGTCTCAACAAGTTAGAACAATTCAATACGGGTTCAGTGACCTCTTCCAAGATCAATAAGTGTACTTGTCTGATTTGATAGTCAGACTTTGCAAGCGTAGTGTATTTAAACTGTTTCAGACTTTATTCTGCCGGGAGAAAAATTTGAATGTGGAATTGCTTAACTCTGGAATGCATCCACCTTCACCCAGAAGTTTTTACAGCTGAATTTTCTGATAGGTCATGAATGGCAACTGATGGAAAACTGTTCCTTTCCCTCTACCTCATATTTCGTATATTACCATAAGAGAAATTATTTCAACTTCATTTTGAGTGAAACGTTCAGTATGTTCACAAATCTAATAATTTTACAAGCCATTTGGCAAGGCTTTCTCCTCATACAACAACCCGATCACGATGTGGAAGTATTCATATGTTTCGATAGTAATGGTACATGGAATAAAACTTGTTCCTCTAAGTGGGAGAGGATGATTCCTTTTGAAATTGATAATTTGAGAAGTTTAAAAACTCCAATACCGACCAATAGCACAGAATATAAGTTATCAATGAGGAAACATAATTCTACCGAACAAACAGACAGAATAAAGCTATACACATCCCCACCATCAGGTAATGTAAGAGATGATTCTGAGTCTACAAGAGTTCAATCTCTAACCTATTACATAGCTGTCTGCTCGTCAGTGCTCATCCTCACTTCATTGGTAGAAACAAGTCAGAAATTATGGAATGTGAAATGTGTTTGAAGACGAAACTCATAAACGAACACAAGGAAGATAAAAAACTTTGTGCATTTACTAAAGATGAACTACAACATTTTCCATTAGAGTACTTGATCCATGCAGCCGAGCCTATGGAACTTCTTTTTGCATGGCCCAAACTTCCTCATCGATATGTGCAAGAATTTGAACTCCAGATCCGACTACCTTGTTATGTTCATTTCAATCGCCCAGAATGGCACTCTCATGTGGATGGTTTTCCACAGGCTCAATCTAAATGTCATTTATGTATTAAAGCTCTGAATAAATTGTAACTTTATCAATAAAACTAATATTTTTATATCATTCTTTTATTTAATCAATATTCAACAGAAAGTACAATAATCTAATCATCTATTAGATTATCTGCCATTGTAATGAGGAGATCCAACATTGCGTCATTATCTTTCGGATTCAGTTTATGATGACCCCAAGCTAATGTTTCCACATTATTGGGTAAAACAAATCTTTTGTCGTCACTAGATGATAACGCAATCTTGTTTCTCAATTCCGTGTAAATGGTATGTAAATAAGAAGTGAAAACATACATTTTGCGTAAGATAGTGCCACCTCTGTCACATTTTTGGAAACTCCTTTCGCATTTTTCATCACTGTTGTGCTCTTGATACAATATGCCTTCGCACCTGTCCCATAAAAACATTCTACCGGTGATCCTGAAAATTCGTCTTTCATCTTACCGACCATTGATACTGTTTTAGGAACGTTGTGGATATTGTCGATATTAAAATTAGATGTATCAAAGTATTCTATATTTTCTCTCATATCATCGTATACATTTTCTGTGAGTATCTCCAGAATCAGTGAATCGGTATCAGTGTAACAGAGGTTCGCTTTCTTACCATACTTTGTTTTAATGTATCCATAATAAAAATCATAAATTATGGTTTTTGAAATATCCAAAATTGAAAACCCTACGTAAAGCGGCTTGTCATAGGTAACTGTTAATTTCTCCATTTGAACAGCTACCAAATTCTCATCAAACAGTGAACAGGATTTGAAATAAGGTTTTGCTATGAATCCTTCAGCTCCCACAGACCCTGGCATATTTTTCCAGTGACTGCATAGTCTCTTGTCCACGTTCTCCATAGTTTTTCCAAATATCGAGTTTATGATGAATTTGAAGAGATCACGTTCAAATTCATTTCTGGCAGAATTTCGAAGATTTGTGTTTAAATCAATATATTGCTTCAGCCATGCTGACTGTGTGAATTCCAAAACCCTGTGTACCTTCTTCAATTTCAATCCATATTTCAAACATTGCTTCAAATTTCTGTAGTGTATGATGTATCTTTCCTTAGACATCAAATTTGGTGTCAACTTAGAATAATTGCTTCCAGGAGGTTTAATATTCTCTGGACAGAAAGGGAGATCATTATGATCATCATGTAAATTTGGTGGATATTCCAAATCAACTTCCAGTACATACCCCTTCAAAGATGTATTCTCAATTTCGAAACAGACAAAATTTTCTAGCTCATACTGCTCAAGCCATCTGAAATCTCGCATTGGAAGACATTCACTCATAGCAGCTCCATACAAATTTGTTGCATCAAGATATAAAATATATGAGTTCGGTTTGGAAGGATTATAAGATGGTATAAACTGATTATTAGCTATAGCCTTTCTTTTACTGCATTGACTAACACCACCTCGAATTCCTTTTTTAAAAAAGTGAACCATATCAATATCAGTTAGGAGCTCTAGTTCAACCTTAGTTAAACGTAGCATAGCATCCCAAATGAGGGAAGGAGCTGTCACGTACTGGGCTGGATCCAATTTATATTTTTCCAAACATACATCTCTGAAATTTTCGAAGATATCTGCCAATAGTAGAACATCTGATTTTAAGTAAACATCTGAGTATTCTCCTAGAGTTGAGCATCCGAATTCATTCCATACTTTAGAAGCTCGATCGTAATCTTTTTCGGAAATTTCTCTGCCTTTCAGAATATCAAAGAATTCAGATTTACTTGGTAATGTAGGCTGCTCCAATTTTTCATAGGAGTCAACATATGAATAAGGAAAAACACCTTTGAATCTTATCATATCAAATTTTTCATCATTTTTTTAATATTTCCTCACCTCTCGACATTGAGATGGTTTCAGTGTTTTACTCAGATTATCTAGAAATTTTGATAAGAAGCGGAAAGAGTCTGTAAATCTCAGAGAAATGTATTTGTCTCTTATTTTGCGGTTTTCTGATTTGATATGATTTGGTGAATGAAATATACTTCTCTTTGTTTTGGGCAATCACTGAGATATTCTCATTATTCGAAGCCAGTTTTTTTATAAACAGATGACAATCATAATTTGTTAAATTATGAAAGAAAACAGGAATGAATTTCACCACTTTATACTGCAAATTACATCTGGAATGAGCGCTTGCGCGGTACACACCTGTCAAGTGACAGTGATCTCGGACTTTGATGTCTTCAGGTTTATAGGCGTTACCACAGATATGACAGTGTGTAGAATTCTTAAATTCACTGTCTTCTTTTGCTGAAAGAGCATTTCTTCCACCTGTTTCAAATGTTTGTTATATAAATCCGGAACAAGGTCATCTAACATTCTAACAAACACCTCAGCACAATCACTTCCACGATATTGTATGAACTTCGAGTATTTGTCATCAAAATTACACTTCACATAAAAAGCGAATGAATATGGCTCGTGTTCATACGATTTCAATGTGAATGAGTGCTCATCAGATGGTTCACTATGATGAATAGGTTTCAACAAACTCTCAAAATCTGCATATATCACAAATCATATTGTTGATGAGCAGTCAGTTTGTCACTCGTAGGGAAGAATTGAAGGCAACCATCACAAATATACACACGACCATTATGCTTAGATTTTTGTCGTGATACCAATCTTGACAGATCTGTAATGATGCAATAGTGGCTATTTTCATCCAAATCAGCTATGAGTAGAAGATTCACATGAGTTGCAGATCGATGTGTTGTGAAATGTAAGGGCCCCACGATGTTGGTAACCATTTTACCCTCCTTGAATTGTGTATCTATTCCAAAAACATTGACTGATATATTGTTCATTCTTTCAAATTTGGAAACATCCTTCAATTTCATTGGAAAATCAATGCCTTCAAAATCAAGTAACGTAGTATAATGTGGATATGGAGATGTGCTCGATGGATCTCCATTCGAAGGAAAAACTGCTGCCATAATGGACCAAGCAAAACAAGCACTATCCGAGTTCTTCACATTCAGAACAGCCTGCTTAAATTTAATTGTTTTGGGTAACTCGACATACGACGAAGCTGATAATGGATGATATGTGTTTATATTCACATCGAGATACCAAATCTTTTGTAATGACCAACCTGAGTCTCGTTCCTGAAATTCGGAAGCGTTTGAAATCATCTCATCTCTGAATTCCTCATAAATGTAATCCAAATCAGTGGAACAAGTGATGAATTTGTTTTTTGTATTGAAGGATTTCATGTCTCTTAATTCTTTCTCAGGTATAATGTAGTGTCCAAATAGTTCAAAATTTATTTTCAAATTCATGTGCTCTTGCACATATTCCGAGATGATGTTTAAAACTTTCGATTTAACTTCTTCCATGAAGTTGACGTAATCAACACATATTCCACTACTTTTAAATCGATAACTTGCTATTATATTCTTGAACGCGTGTTGAAGTTTTTCGATACCGTCTTCCAGTTTCGATGAAATATTCGCATGCAACCTCTTCCTCGACTGCTGAGCGCTGGTAGATGAATCAGTCAGTTTGATTTTTTTCAACTGTGGAGCACTGGTGAGCCTTCCTGCTAGTTCACCATCAGCTTCTTTGAAGAAGCACCTCTTTTGCAAGTGTGTTAGTTCGCCATCAGCTTCTTTGAAGAAGCACCTCTTTTGCAAGTGTCGGTTTAGATTATATTTTGTTTAAAAATTCATTTTACATATGTCACACTTCATGATCAATCAACCTCAGAGGTACGAATACTAACTGTAATTGTTAGAACAACTCCGATTAAATAGATAAAACCCTCGATATACGCTTGCGCATTGCTGTTTCTATAGCGGTCAATGACCTTGTGGAAAACATCGGCTGACTAGACAACCGGATGCTGTAAGTTCAATGACATGTCGAGTCATCAATCTGATTAATTGCAGATGTTACAAGGTGACTTCAAGGTGGAAACATCTGGTGACTAAACAAACGGACACTTATTGAGACATTCCTGAAGTGCTCTTTGACTCGTTAAATCCTGTAATGAAATCTCAAGAATAAAGTAAATTGTTTTGGGGTATTTTTATTAAGATATATCCATTATATACATTTGATATAGATAATAAACATTTGAAAGTGCACATATACAATTGTCTTTAGTATGATATAAACAAGTTGCTCCAGATGCTTGTAAACCGGGTTGTTCTTCAAATTCTATGACTGGCTGCTGGCTGAATTTTTTGATGTATTCTGCTTTTTCCCTTCCTTTGACAAAAATAGTATCAACTCCCTCAGTGAGCCTCTTCATTATATTTCCAAATTGATGTAATGGTGTGAATCCATCATTCCAATGTATACAATGATGATTGTGCATCAACCAAGTGGCCTGACTATGGAATTTTGGTGGAAGCATGTTCAATGGAAATGGAGGTCTGAATACATAGTGAGAAACCTTACTTCCATCGAATGCAGCCAGTTCCTTAGGTAAAAATTTATCGTTCTCGGAATTGAAACCTTGTACATCTATCACCAATATCATATTTTCAAATTGATAAGTTTTCTTATTAATGATTGTTTCGAATTGTATGACTCAATCAATTGTTTGAGTACTTTCAGGTTCTTATGATGTTGCTTCAATCTTCTTCGATACTCCGATATCATTTTCGAACTGATGTTTCCAACATGCAAGTCTTTATATATAACAACATGCGGAGCATGCGCATTAATATTGTTTAACAATTTTCGTCAATGGATTATATGAAAATTCTATCTCGTGTAGAATAAGGCAGTAGGCAGTTACATTTTTGGGTGTGGTTTCAGCAGTTTCAATTTCAATTCTAAGTACGATGGAACCGGTCTGAATAGCTTCTCTTTGACGTGAACATTCGATGTGGACCAGAGGTGCCTTCACTTTGAATTCATTTGGATTGAGAATAGGTTGATTTGATTTGAGATAGTAGTAACTCTCTTGGAAGTTAGCATACATTTCATAGAGTTTTGCAAATTTGTTATTTTTGAAATCAAGATTCAAGTCATTGTAAGGATATCGTTCGGAATTCAGAAATACTCTCAAATTGCTGAGATTGCAGTGGTCGAATGTACTCATATCAGTGGTGAGCTTTCCTTTTTTACCTTGTTGAAATGCAATTATAACATGTCGCGGAGTTTCAACCTTCGTAGTTGTTTTCACAGCCCAAGTATGTCTTGTTGTTTCATTCAGAGAAGGGTACTCAATCAATTCCCAGCTTCTGAATTTCAGAGGAAGTTCGACATTGCTATTTATTATTTTATTCAAATCTAGTTGTTCCTGAATACTTAGTGTCACGTGAGGGACACACCAACTCAGTTTGCTTATGCTCACTTTCGGTTTTTCAGAATCATCTATACTAATCACAGCATCCAAATCATGACTCTCACGAATCAAAACTAGTTCTTGTCTCATATTGATCACAATTTTTCTGAAGTCTTCAAAAAAGCCAGCCCATAGCTTGAGCGGAATACATACATTGAAATTCCCATCATCATCGACTAATATTTTATCTCTCGTCCCAGCATTCACATCATCAAGCATTTTGCATAGGTATACTTTCATTTTCATTCATGGATAAGTAATTTTTCATCGTTGATACTAGTCCAATGTTTCTGACAGAGTCTACCACCACACAATTCAGCTCATATCGGAGTTCACGAAATAAAAACGATATTGCGTTGTTGATAAATTTTATTTTCGTAATTGGCTCCCCATCCGGTCTTGTGAGTTTTCCCTCTATGAGTTACAAGGTGATGTATAAGCGTCCAAGTCCTGAATTGGAATTCTTATTTCGTCATTATATTTGATTTCACTGGTGATATAAGGTTGATATGTATGAAACTGATAATCTTCGATTGCATTGTCACTGAATGGTTCACTCGTGATTTGTAGCAATTCCATTATATCAAGAGTTCCAATCCCAAAGATTTCAAGTACTCTTTGTGTTTTGGTGTTAGTAATTCGGCAGTTGCTTTTATACTATATTTCGAAGGTCGCTTAACCTTCTTTTTATAGGGTTGCTGGAATGCTGATTTATCAAATCTCCAGACCATTGTTTAAAGAGTCTTCCTTCTCAAGTGCAATCTAACAGTAACTTCGTTCCGGAAATCAATTAAATTCAAATTTTGATCGACAACTCTCACCGTTATGTTGTTGATTGTCTTGATAGTGACGGGGAAATACAGAATATTCAATGGAGTTTCTACTATTTTATACCCTCTTGGTACTGTCGGAAAGAATTGATGAATCATATGCACTGGATTGCCATTCAAAAATGAACCCATCGCAATATTGCAATCAACACAAATTGTATTGATTGAAAGAATTTTCACTTCATGATCTGATTTGTAGATGTTATTTGCATTGAGGATTCTTTTTTCGAAGCCTAATAATTGACCAATTGAATTTTGTACTGAAAAATTTATTTTGATATTGGTCCGAATGACCACTTTTGAAGTAGTCCAATTTGGATCGATGGATACCTCAACATCTTCTTTGTTGGTAGTCTTCTGTTTAATGAGGATATCAAGAATATCTGTTACATCATAAAATCGTTCAGGAATTATATAACTAAATTCATCTCGTTCCCCCCATACCAAAACATTGTTTAATTTTGTTATGTTTGGAATAACATTGAAAGAATCGAAATTTGCCAAGCCTATTTCATACTCCATATCATCATCCAGATAAATTGGAGGGTTAAAATTATAACTCAACACTGAAGATGAATCACTCAATGTGAAAGTAAAAGACATAACTTCCTAATGATAGTTTATTGATTAGTGAAGGAAATACATCAGAGATACTGATTATATAAAAACAAAAGACAGTATTGCCCACACTGATAAGAATTAAACTTCTGTAAGGAATCATAGTTATATTTGATATTTTTAACGTCACCAGCGCCGTGGAAATATTTTATCAATTCCTTTGGTGGTTTGAGATTTCCATAACTGTCAAAATATACCTACAACTTCATCATTATTCTTGAAGTATGCCGTCCAATGAGTTCCTTCTCCTACGCCAGAATCAAGATTGATAATGCCGCACTCCTTGCTCTTTATTTTTGTGGGAAGTTTATCTCTCATGAAAACACCTCGAAAGTAAGGAATCCTCAAACGTTTCGCATTCTCTATCAAATCGATATTGGTTAAGGCCCGGCGTGGTAACTTCAACAGTTTTTTTGATACGGTTGAGCAAACATTCCATAACCTTTGCGTGGTCTCAAATATAAACCTTTTCCTTTTTGTTCCATCGCTAAATCATGTCTCTTTTGCTCAATGAGCCTTTGTTTCTCAGATTTTGCTTTGTTAACTGCTGAAGCAATAGATGCTGCCCCGCCTCCTACAGCACCTAGCGCCCCTAGTAGTGGTAGTAAAAATGGGAGAAATCCACCTTTCTTTGGAATTGGTATGACTCTTTTCTTCTGTTTATTCTTTCGTTTCTTGGCAAGTTTCAATTCATCACCCTTTTTTTGTTTCTTCGGTTTTTTTATTTTTTGTTTCAATCCCATCCCCAACTTGCTCTTAAGATTCATGATATTAGATACACCTAATGCTGTTACTTTTTTCCCCAATTGTGCATTGGATGATTTTAAACGTCCGGAAGCAAATGTTGCCAGTTTCTTGTCTGCAATATTTCTTGATTCTATATCTTCACTTCTGGAATAAGCAATGTCGTGTTGCTTACAAGCCTCATCGAGTGGATTTACGCCTCTGTCCCCTCTCAGTAATCTCTTTTCCAATTTGGTACCAGGACCACAATAATTATATCCAGGGACATGTAATTCTATTGGAATTTTATTGATCAAAGTATTCAGAAAACCTCGACCTTTCTTTCTTGTGTTTCCACTCGTACTAACGACTGATTTCTTTTGCTGTCCCATTATATTATGTTTTGATCAACTTAGATACACGTATATATACCAATTCCATCTGCACTAATGTTAGTTTAAAGATTATTTCAATATGATGAAGACCGAAAAACAAAAGGTGTTGCTTCCGGTTATTAATCATGATGAGATCAATGTAGAGAATAATGTTAGAAAACATGGTGCGCTATTTGGAGGTCAATCTAAAAGAGGTTTACTCGTTGGAGCAAGTGGATCAGGCAAAACTAATGTGATGTTGTCTTTGCTGGAGCAACCCAACGGCCTTCGTTTCACGAATGTATACTTATTTTCAAAATCATTATATCAACCTAAATATAATTATTTGAGGATTTTGCTGGCACCTATGAAAGAAATTGGTTTCCATGAATATACGGATTCTGTTGAAGTTATTCTTCCTGAAAATATACATGATCATTCAGTCATAATATTCGATGATGTTACTACATGTGATCAAAATATAATCAAAAATTATTTCTGTTTCGGTCGTCACAGACACACGGATTGTTTCTATTTATGTCAAACTTATTCTGCCATTTCCAAACAACTCATTCGAGATAATGCTAATTTGCTCATGATCTTTCAACAAGATCTAACAAATCTTAAGCATATATATGATGATCATGTCAGTATAGACAAGTCCTTGCAAAATTTCAAAGAACTATGCTCTTATTGTTGGAAAGACAAATTTAGTTTTCTCGTTATCGATAAAGATTGTTCCTTAATTGAGGGGCGATACAGAAAGGGTTTCGATACATTCATTTATATATAAACATCAAGATTGTAGTATAGTTGTCAGTCATCATGAATAGTCAATTAAATGAACAACTATTAAGAGCAACGAAGGCTTTGAGAAGAAAATATAAGACATTGAAATCCGATATAGCAAAATCTCATTCACATTTAGAAAAAACTTATGAACCAATCACTCAACCTTTGAAAGAGTTTTTGTCTGCTGTTCAACAGCCCCTAACGACTCAGTTCAAGCAAGAATTGAAACACGAAAAAAAATCACCTCATCCAAGTTCTCAGTCGACACCCCAAAAATTGCATAAATCAACACCTCAAGAGTTTTATCAACCAAAATCTCAAAAATTTCATGAACCGACACCTCAAGAATTTCATGAACCAGCACCTCGAAAATTGTATCAAGCAACACCTCAAGAATTTTATCAGATCACTCCTGATGAAGAGACATTTCAACATGATTCAACCGCTCCAAAATCCGACTTCGATGGAAGTTATTTCGAGGAAAGTATGCGCCCTGTACTGAATCCACAAGAACAATACTTACAACAGTTTGCGATTCCTTTGCCCCGTGCATATATAGAAGACAAAATTTCAGATACAAAAAATACGTTTGATGACACTTTTGGAGTATATTTTGATCCGTCTACGGAAAAATATGCCATAGGTAGCTCCTCTGTGGATTTTGATGGTGCCGATATTGTTATTGATAACAAGTTCAAATACAGTGGAACTGCAGGCTTATATGAATTGCTGTTCAAGAAACAACCCCTTGGGTATAGAAATAAAGATGTTGATTCATATATCGATATAATGAGAAGAAGTAATGCACATTACCTCCATTATGATCCTACAAGGGGTTTATCAACATCACATGCATCAAAGTTTGTTAATATAATAAAACCACGAACTACAACCTTACACTCTTTGGCTAAAGAACGAAATCTTGAAAAAACTCAAAAAGATACCAGTTTATCTCTTCCCAAATACAGATCAAGAATTAGTTCAGCCCCAGGAAGGACTACAAGGAGTAAAATGGGCTCAGGGCTAACTATGCTTGATTTCAACAACATACCGGTTGAATATAAATATTTTGATGATTTCAATGAGCTAGTGGAGCGATTGAAACTCTTGGTTGCGTCGCAATGTGCTGGAAACACCGGTGTGAAAAACGAAATTACAAGCATATTGGAGGAACTTCGCGAGGCAGGAATAATAAAATAAAAATTCTCTAAGATTTGACATCATTCGGTGTTTAGCCGTGACATCATGCCCATCGATAAATTCGGAAGACATTTCCTGAGAACATCTCAAACACCATATGCTAAACCAGAAACACTTTCAAGAGCCTCACCGATCAATACACCTTTCTACATATGGAATCCATCTTCGTATCATACGAAATGTGTTCTTCATTTGAGGGCAACCAAGGATATCAGGAAGAGTTTTGGGTTTTTTGTGTTTGAAAATGATGCGACGTCCTGTTTGTGGAAAAATTGAAAGCATCAATTCAATACCAAATGATGTATATATTATATATCACTAAGAGAAGAAGATGCAGATACTGTTCCGTTAATTAGCCTCATAGGAAAGGTTTTAAATAAAGGTGATAAGATCACTTTCTTAGTCAATCAGCAGCAACATAATCAACTGTGTGTCGAAATTGTACTTCAGTGCCCGATAACTCAAAATGGATAAAGTCAAAGAAGACATTGTAGGAGAATTACACAGAAATTCACGAAGACGATTCAAAAGAAGGCGTGTTATCATCAAAGGTTTGAAGGATCTACTTCAAGCTGATTTAGTTGAAATGATTCCTTACTCCAAAACTAACAAAGGATATCAGGTTATAAACGTATTTTCCAAATATGTTTGGTGTGAGCCCGTTAAAACTAAAAGTGCAGGAGATGTGACTGATGCCATGCAAAAAATATTAAGGGATATGAAAACTAAAATCAAGAATTTACTAACTGATATGGGAAAAGAGTTCTACAATGGAAAATTCAAGCAGTTGATGGATAAGTGGAAAATTAATCATTACAGTACTTTCTCAAATTTGAAAGCTAGTATAGTTGAAAGAGTAACAGAACTTTGAAAAATAGAATGTGGAAACAATTCAGCCTACAAGAAAGCTACAAATGGTTGGGTATTTTACCAGATATAGTTTCTGACTATAACAATTCCGTACACAGCACGATAGGAATGAAACCCAAAGATGTAAAAAAATCCATGAGAAGTATTTACTCAATAACATCTATGGTCATCTCAAAACAGTGGATCCAAGGAAACGAAAATTTAAACTCAATGATCATGTAAGAATAAGTAAGTACCGGGAGGCATTTGCTAAAGGGTATACACCAAACTGGTCCAATGAAATTTTCACTGTTAGAAAAGTCTATCAGTCAAATCCTGCTGTTTATTTTCTCAAAGATCAAAATGATGTTGAGATACAAGGTGAATTTTATGAAGAAGAACTCCAAAGAGTTAAACATCCCGATGTGTTTCTAGTTGAAAAAGTTCTAAGAAAAAAAGGAGACAAACTCTATATCAAATGGTTAGGCCTGAGCAATCAGTATAATTCGTGGATATCAAAAAATGATTTTGTATGATATTTTTCCAAATAAAACAATATGAAATTCACAAAACAGTTTTATTTATACAATATTTACATTATAAATTATTCACAAAATCTTTGCTTGAAAATTATTTGTCTATGTGTTGAATCCAAAATTGGAGCGATGGTATTCGAAGTTACTGTTATTCGCCTCTCAAAGCGCATTCTATCGATTGCTTCATAAGTCCAATATGTTTTCCGAGAATTCTTGTATGCAAATTTCCATGTGAACATATAATAAGTTTTATTACGACTTTCATTAAAGGCCACACTCCTATTCATGGTTTCTCAGAAAACTCAGCTAAGAAAACTTCTGGGTAAAGATGGATGAATTCCAGAGTTAGACTTATATTTTCACTATTGTGGTTCACCCTTGGTTGCAGCAAATTTAAAGCATTTTGCAACACATCACCACTCAGCTTGCACAGTCCATTTTTCAAAATTTGGAAATATTCTCCATAATGATATCTTTTCAAGATATCTACCCTATAATCAATTAGGGGTTGGAGTTCCCATAGGTTGCAAACTGTTTCGAACCCCAAAAACACTGAGGAGTGGTCTTTTATGATTTTGACTACTCTTCCGTTAGTAAATTGGCTAAACTCAATGGTGAATCTATCGTCTTCAATGGTCTTCGGTTGATCTGATGAGTACAAATAATTGGTGATGATTCCTTGGTGTGTCAAAAACTGCTTCCACTCGTTTTCTGTGAAAATCACTCAGTCTCCCTTATTTCCAGTAATTTCAATACATGGAGTGAAATTCAAATCATATGAAAGATTCACAACAACAAATTTACATTTGGATTTATTCAATGGGAATTTTCTTTCACACAAAACCACTTTTCATTTTTCTTTGCAAAAATATTCTTTCGACAAGTCAAATTTGAAATCGGTATTTCTCATTTTGATAAGAGAATGCTTGCTATAATATTTTCCCCGGTTTATATATTTTTATCAGTATAGTAGTGGGGAGGATTTTTTTGAGAAGACTTGTATGTGTATGAATCCCTTTGCTCTCTCATAGTTTTGACCTTGACTCCTATTGCTCTCTCATAGGTTTTGACCTTGAATGCCATTGCTCTCTCATAGGTTTTGACTTTATGAGAGGTCGTTGAACCTGTATTGGATTCTGCTGATGACACGTGACCGGATGTTTTCAAATGAAATACCTGACACGTGCATTCATTAACCCCGAAATAGGTCATTGAACCTGTATCAAATTTCGCCTACCGGAAATATGGCGTCAGCAAATTCCAAGTAATTTGATATCCAGTGCATTCATTAACCTCGAAATAGGTCATTGAACCTGTATCAAATTTCGCCTACCGGAAATATGGCGTCAGCAAATTCCAAGTAATTTGATATCCAGTGCATTCATTAACCTTGAAATAGGTCATTGAACTGTATCAAATTTCATTCACCGGAAATATGGCGCCATCGAATTCCAGGTAATTTGATATCCAGTGCATTCATTAAATTCGAAATAGGTCATTGAACCTGTATCAAATTTCGCCTACCGGAAATATTGCGTCATCGAATTCCAAGTAATTTGATATCCAGTGCATTAACCTCAAATAGGTCATTGAACCCGTATCATATTTCATTCATCGGAAATATAGCGTCAGCAAATTCCAAGTAAATTGATATCCAGTGCATTCATTAACCTTGAAATAGGTCATTGAACCCGTATCAAATTTCGCCTACCGGAAATATGGCGTCATCGAATTCCAGGTAATTTGATATCCAGCACATTCATTAACCTTGAAATAGGTCATTGAACTGTATCAAATTTCATTCACCGGAAATATAGCGTCAGCAAATTCCAAATAATTTGATATCCAGTGCATTCATTAACCTTGAAATAGGTCATTGAACCCGTATCAAATTTCGCCTACCGGAAATATTTCGTCAATGAATTCCAGGTAATCTGATACCTAACACGTGCACTTATTGACCTTGAAATAGGTCATTCAACCCGTACTGATTTTCGCTGACTGGAACTATTGCGTCATCAAATTCCAGGTAATCTGATACCCAACACGTGTACTTATTGAAATTGGTCATTGAACCCATCTCAGATTTCTCCTACCGCAAATATGGCGTCATCGAATTCCAGGTAATTTGATATCCAGTGCATTCATTAACCTTGAAATAGGTCATTGAACTTGACTCCCATTGCTCTCTCATGGGTTTTTGCTGACTGGTCATAATTGTTATTATTTGCCGTGGCGCTCCTCCCAGGTCTCTCTCATTAGTTATCTACTCCCCTGAAATATTTTCTGACGTGGATTAGTTGCAAGATAGTAGAAGGGACAATCTTTTTCTCACGGAGTTTGCGAAATAAGCTCAATTATTATTTTGGCAATGAAAATTAGAACGGAATGTTCTCACATACACTACCCGAATGCAGGTGGGTTAATACAAATATTCCATTCATACTAAAATACGCATTTTCGATTGGTTGAAATTTTTGTATTGATAATTGAAAACATAATTCTTATTGTTGTCATCATCATTGTATCAACTGCTGTGCAGTATGGAAGCACCCTGTACATAATCGCAGTAAGGCTCTCACGAGTCAAAGCTTCAAGGCATTCACCTATTGGAGTACTCCTTTGAACAAATTCATAGCAGAGAAAAGTAAAGGCAAAGAAAAAGCAACACACAAAAATAACAAAACCAGGATAGTACACCTTAAAAATGTTGAGCCCCAGTGAGCCTAAATGAAATGAAAAGCCTAGTGAGCATGAACAAAATGAAGAGGCAGTGAAAAAAAGTTGCCCTATAATATTTATGCATAAATTTGCGTGGTGGTGGTAATGGTAGCGATTTGTTTAGTATGATATGAATGTATTACATTCGCTTGAGAAAGATACTGTGTATCGAAACATGTCGGGTAGACAATAAATCTGTGGAAATTTAATCGTGTTTACCTTAGCGTCATATACTATGAATTTCCATCAAGTAACGGCCTCGTCAATCCAAAAAAAAAATGATAAAACAATCTAGTTTGCAGACATTGTTCGGCAAATTGGTGAATACTATATAATAATACCAGGTAAAAGTATTGGAACTTCCAATACCTTCCAATTTGGAAGGTATTGCATTACAAACTGTCGCCTAAGAGAAGGACCTACTACCGAATCAACGCGCTTCGTCCTCTGCAGTCCGAAGACGACACAGGTCGAGCTACCATTTGCATACTACCAATGGTGAGGCCGTATGCTGAAGCATACTACTAGCTCTGCAGTGTCAGTGCCCGAGCAAATTTAGCGTTGCTCACCCGCCGAGAGGGGCGATGCCTCCCTACCCTAAGGGTGAGGACAATGGCCACCTCTACCGAAGTACGGTGTTCTTTCCCATTGTCCTATCCAACGAAACCCCCGCCCTCTAAAGACCAACGCCTTATGGAAGGGCATCAAGTTGCTTTAACGGGGCTCCCCTTCCCCCTAGGTACCCATGTTAGTCAGATTCCTCCGACAACGTTGATGGGTCGCCGTCTGCAGTCGTTTTCACCCATACTGCATACCCATGTCAGACTGGATTCCTCCAGCCTACGTTAGATGGGTGACCGTTCGTGACTTTCCAGCCGCTACCATGTTGACTGGACGAGGACCACGACTTTCAACCAACGGTGTCTGGATTCGCCAAAAGGGCACTCCTCGCCCGACGCCGAGGGCACACGGTGGACCCCTGGCCGTGTATATAAGTACAGATAAATATGTGTGTCTTAGGAAGTCGCTGCATGTATGAGTTAAAATGATTTAATTAACGAACATCAACCTTGAATTTGACTTCAGCCAGAGCCGAGTGCTTAAAGAAATAAATGAATTAAAAAAATGCTCGGACAGCAATGTCTGTCTGAATTCGCCCACAGAGCGAAAAGCTAAAAAAATTGTTTATCGGACTATAGTGTCCGTCCAAATATGAAAATGTTAATTACCCCCTTCATCTTTACAGTTACAAAAATTGGAGCTCAAAACAAGACGAGGATGCCTAAATAGGAAGGCCGAGTGAGATGACCATATCCGGTTTTACCTACCGGTATACCGTCAGTCCGTATCATCCGGACTGACAATGCAAATGGTTACCGGTCAGGATCCTGACTGTATGCAGTTCATGTGAAAAGGGCAATTTAAAACAATGGAACGAACTGACCGTCTGGACTGACGGTACGGTGCATGTGGAACGGCTGTTATTGTTACTATTATTGGTTGTGCCGTTATTATTGTTGTCATTATTATTATCGTTATTATTTCTATCATTGTCAGTATCACCATTATCATTATTGTTATCATTATCATTTTATCTAACTGCTGTGCAGTGTGGAAGCACCCTGTACATTTTCATTTAATTTTAGGAATAGGAACAAGCAGGTACTCTCTCTGGTTTAGTTGCGTAACCAGATAAAAGAGTGACTAAAGTATTATTCTTAGCTTGAATTTGACTGTGGATTGTAAAAATCAGTGCAGAATAAATCGTTGAACCGTTCGAACGTGCTTTAGTTTCTAGTCGTAACAATTGTCAAAATGAATTTTGAGTTGTATGCACAAAGCATGGCTAAGATTTGATACAACGGGAGATTGTTTACTTATGAAAACTATAGTGACAGATCGGCGTCATGGAATTTGGGAATCTTATGACAGAGTGACATCAAATAATCTTTTCAACCGACCTTACACTTCGCTATACCAGTTCTCGCTTGAGTTGAAAGAAGTTACCATTATACTAACAACTTTCTGGAATGAGTTTTATTTCAACTTCAATCAATATTTTTATTCTATTTAATTTCGCTAACATACAACATGCAATATACTGATCATCAAAATTTGTATTTCATTGCAATAAAAACACGATGCAATTTTTTCAATTTTGTGTTAATTCTATACTAGATATAGAGTAAAACAGCTGCGGAGTTTTTTTGTTTTCAAAGGTTTTTGAATGACGGAACCTCCATCAGGTTGGCTTACGAGATAAAGCACATATTACGAGATAAAGAAAATAAATGGTTTGAGACAATTCTTAGCTGATCTCACAAAAGTTGTTGAGACAAAATCAATTACAATGTGAAGGGTCAAACAGGAAATTTTACCCGTTTCGTCAATGATACCACCACCACCACAACGATGATGAAACTGACCTAAATCAATCATCAACTCAGATACTAAAGAAGTTGAAGAATGGCGGGGCTCAAATTTTTTACGTTCAAATATATTGAAAATTCAATATTGGGAATAGGACAGGAATATAATAACAATACAAATATGGACCTTGCCAAAATAGGGATTGGCTAACTTGGTAACATACAAGGCAAACAAAACTTGTGCATATATTAATTAATACCGTTTAAGGTAAAATTCCGTTAACCGGGCGCTACAAGCTACAAAAAAAAATTTTGGGACGTTTGACCTCTTGAACAAAAAATCCAAATTAAATTTTTGGCGGTATCAAGTAATTTCGGAGATACGGTCCTTTTTTTGAATGAAAATCGGCATTTTCTGGTACACGTTTCTTCTTCGAAAAATACACTCAAAGGCCTCCTTATTTTCACCAGCACAATATACACACCCTAATTCACCAGTTTTACACTTTTTTTTTATTGAAAACAGTTTTTCATCAACAAATTGTAGCTTTTTTTAGCAAATACAAAATCAACAAATTCATGCTGTTTTGTTTAGTGAATATCTATCATTTCAGTTGTCAGGTTGGTAACAATGGAATTGACGGAAAGGCGATTCTAATTTTGCGACATTGCCAATGTGATTCCAGAAATATTCAATTCACGTATCGCATAGAATATTTTAGTGAATGAGTATGAAAAATAAGTTGATATAACCACAACATTTTCCCATCAACACTCTGACTGCACATTGGAAACAATGGTACTCATACTGTTTCTAAATGACTAGCAAAATTCAAAAGAACGAGACAGATCACGGAAATGTGCGCAAACAAATATGAATATACATACACACAAAAAAATAATAAAGAACACTTTTCACATAAAATAACCTACTTTAATGACTATAAATCAACCCTACAGACCCGATCTTATGCAAACCTAACCGAGCTTACCCGACTATGCGATACGAATAGGTTGCGTCTTTTCTATCTGTTATTTAGGTAATTATTTGTTCGCAAAAAATGCCTGCTACATGCTCCGTCTATTTAAAAATATCTTTTGTGCATTCAAAATATTAATACCAAGATTTTTTTTCCCATCCCATCTGACAACGAAATGGCTCTTCTTTCATAACAAAGTAGCCAGTTTCAATGTCTTTTACTGACTCAACAACAACAATGAGTCTTAATAACTTTATAAGAGTACAATGCGAAGTTGTCAGATTCCCTCAAATTCCTGCATACTGAATACTCATGAATATGAATTGTTTGTAGTGAGTTTTCGGAAGTATTGGCGCCCTAGAGACAATAATAATGCAATAATAATAGTTCCCAATAAACACTCGAAGAGTGAACCATTACTAGTAAAGATATTCAGCAAGAAATACGCAAGCAAAGCGAGCACGCGCATTTCTATTACTACTTTTGTAACTTATGTAACTTATCTCTTACTTCTTGGTAAATATATCTGCGAGAAAGACGCGAGCGAAGCGAACGCGCGCATTCCCATCACTACTCTATCGATTTCTGACGACTTTGAGTAGAAATTTTCATCCCTTACTCGTTAGTAAACGAGACCTGAAAAACGCGAGCGAAGCGATCGCGCGCATTCCCATCACCACTTTGTCGATTTCAGTCAACTTTGAGTAGAACTTTTCATACCTTATTCGTTAGTGAACAAGACCAGAAATACGCGAGCGCGCGCATTCCCATCACTACTTTGTCGATTTCAGTCAACTTTGAGTAGAAGTTTTCATACCTTATTTGTTAGTGAACAAAACCAGAAATACGCTAACGAAGCGAGCGCGCGCATTCTCTTGAAAGTTGACTGAAATCGACAAGTAGTAGTAGTAGTTCTTTGGGGAGGCCGCAACCGTACCCAGCAAGTAGGCCCTCATAGCCTTTTTGCCATCCCCTGTTCTCCACTTATCTACATTCATCTTCCTAGTTTTCCTTTTCAAACCTTTGTGACCTCCTAATGAAGGTCAGTATATGTCCGACCACTCCAAGTTGATTAGTTCCTTTTGTTGGAGTTTGTCAACTCCGAAGGTTCCAAATCTTAGCCTCCCGTATGCCTCACACTCGCCGAGGAAGTGAGATGAAGTTTTCGTCTTCTTCACATTTTTGGCAAGTGGGACTACCTTATACCTTATACCTATAAGTGATAGGTGTCTGCCTAACTTGTTATGTCCTGTTAGTATTCCTATAAGGAGGTGTAGTGATGGGTGATTTCTGCCTAAGAGCCATGTCGTCCTTGACTGATTGGAGCCGGCCACGAAGTCTGCAGCCGGTGTTATCCCTCCAAAGTTTATTCAACTCTTCTTCTGCCCACTCGTCGAGGGCTGACGAAGTTTGGCTTCTTGCGATGCCTAGTACAGGCTCCTGTCCACAGAACGGCGTTGCGGATACGGATCTGGCAAGTCCGTCTGCCACCTCGTTTCCGCGCACCCCTCTATGTCCCGGGACCCATACCAGCTGAACTTCCTTCGTTTCAGATAGCTTCTCGAGCGCATCTCCGCATTGCTGTACAAGCGCTGAGCTTGGTTTAGGATGGCAGACGGCTCTGAGCGCTGCCTGACTATCCGAACAGATATAAATTCTCTGTTCGGATCCATCTTTCACCTCTTCTCTCGTAGCTACGGATAGGATGGCGAACACTTCAGCTTGAAAAACTGTTGTATATCTACCCAAAGCGTAGCTCTCTCGTATTTCTGTTCCCTCCAGGTAGATTCCGGCACCCGAAACCTGTTTGTCAGTTAGACGCGAACCGTTCGTATAACATATTAGGCTTCCTGTGCTAAACTCCACCGGAATAGTAAGAGTAAACTCTCTATTCCATCGCAGTCTGTCTTGTGTGCTTTTCACTCTGAGGGCAGAGATTGGGATCTCCTGTTCCGCCCACTTCGCGATTTCCGCATGACCTATCATCACTCCTTCGTTCACCCAGACTCCCGAGTCCCACATCCTCAAATGGGCTGCCATTGCCTCCTTCTTGATCCAGACTGGAAGCGGTGGCAGCCTCAGCAGTACCTCCAACACTGCGGTTGGAGTCGTTCTCATTGCGCCAGTTATTACCAAACAGGCCAACCTCTGAACCTTGGTGAGTTTTCGGCGGCCTATTGTGCTACCCTGTGCGCCTGATGGCCACCACACGGCTGACCCATAATGGATTTTTGGTCTTACGACTGCCGTGTACAGCCAGCGCATGATCTCTGGATTGGTGCCCCAATTACTTCCTACAATTCTTCGCAGTTGCCATAGGATTGCTACCGACTTTTGAATAACCCTATCTACGTGCGGCCTCCATGAAAGTTTGGAGTCCAGGACCACCCCCAGGTATTTGATCTGCTGAACTAGCTCCAGCTCTTGCCCAAACATGATAGGTGGCCTGAATCCATATTTTTTCCTCCGTTTGGTGAACAGGATCATCTCTGTTTTTGTCGGGTTCACTGAGAGTCCTGCATCACCGCACCATCTCTCAATAATTATTCTGCAGGCAGCCTGCATACGGTCGCAGACGACTCCGATGAATCGTCCGCTGATTAGGACAACTCCATCGTCCGCGTATGCCTGCGCCTCGAAACCTTCATCTGTGAAATCGACAAAGTAGTGATGCATGCGCGCGCTCGCTTCGCTCGCGTATTTCTGGTCTTGTTCACTAACGAATAAGGTATGAAAATTTCTACTCAAAGTTGACTGAAATAAGTAGTGATGGGAATGCGCGCGCTCCCCCGAAATTTCGCAAATCCGCGCGCGCGGATTTACGAAATGTAGGGCGAGCGCGCTCGCTTCGCTCGCGTTTTTCTGGTCTTGTTCACTAACGACTAAGGGATGAACATTTCTACTCAAAGTCGTCAGAAATCGATAAAGAAGTGATGGGAATGCGCGCGTTCGCTTCGCTCGCGTCTTTCTCGCAGATATCTTTACCAAGAAGTAAGAGATAAGTTACATAAGTTACAAAAGTAGTAATAGGAATGCGCGTGCTCGCTTTGCTTGCGTATTTCTTGCTATATCTTCACTAAGAATGGTTCACCCTTCGAGTGTTTATTAGGAACTATTATTATTATTATTATTGATGAAAAAATTGCCAGTCTATAGGGCGCCAATACTTCCGAAAACTATTCACTACAAACATTTCATATTCATGAGTATTCAGTATGCAGGAATTTTAGGGAATCTGACAACGTCGCATTGTACTCTTATAAAGTTATTAAAACTCATTATTGTTGTTGAGTCAGTAAAATACATTGATACTGGCTACTTTGTTATGAAAGAAGCCATTTCGTTGTCAGATAACTGGATTGGAAAAAAAAATCTTGGTATTAATATTTTGAATGAACAAAAGATATTTTTAGATAGACAGAGCATGTAGCAGGCATTTTTTGCGAACAAATAATTACCTAAATAAACGTGTCGGATCACAAACATTAATTTTTGGTATATGCGCATGCGCAAACAGATAGAAAAGACGCAACCTCTCCGTATCGTATAGTCGGGTAAGCTCGGTTAGGTTTGCATAAGATCGGGTCTGTCGGGTTGATTTATAGTCATTAAAGTAGGTTATTTTATGTGAAAAGTGTTCTTTATTTTTTTTGTGCGCATGTATCTTCATATTTGTTTGCGCACATTTCCGTGATCTGTCTCGTTCTTTTGAAATTTGCTAGTCATTTAGAAACAGTATGAGTACCATTGTTTCCAATGTGCAGTCAGAGTGTTGATGGGAAAATGTTGTGGTTATATCAACTCATTTTTCATACTCATTCACTAAAATATTCTATGTGATACGTGAATTGAATATTTCTGGAATCACATTGGCAATGTCGCAAAATTAGTATCGCCTTTCCGTCAATTCCATTCTTACCAACCTGACAACTGAAATGACAGATATTCACTAAACAAAACAGCATGAATTTGTTGATTTTGTATTTGCTAGAAAAAGCTACAATTTGTTGATAAAAACTGTTTTCAATAAAAAAAAGTGTAAAACTAGTGAATTAGGGTGTGTATATTGTGCTGGTGAAAATAAGGAGGCATTTGAGTGTTTTTTTTCGAAGAAGAAACGTGTACCAGAAAATGTCGATTTTCATTCAAGAAAAGGCTCGTATCCCCGAAATTACTTGAGACCGCCAAAAATTTCATTTGGATTTTTTGTTCAGGAGGTCAAACTACGTAAGTCCCAAAAAATTTTGTTTTGTAGCTTGTAGCGCCCGGTTAACGGAATTGTACCCATTTTAAAAATATAGTGAGGCAGCATCTTTCTTACTCAAGATGTGTATTTCCTAATGTGAAAAAATATTTGGAGGATCGTTTATATTAATTCAGTAATTGGTAACTTCCCTGAAAAAAAACATTTTCATTAGTTGTTCGATTTGGAGAATTAACTTTTTATAAATAATCGTTACTTTCCCGTTTTAATGAAAGGTACATTTATATTTGGTGGTTCCGCAAGCTCCTGCACTATATTCATTGACAAACAAAAGAGAAAAACATTCTAAATCTTCAAGAGGAAGGTAGCAGTGCCGGCCGGCCCAGAAGATCCCGCCATATCAGAGAAAACGGTAAGCCACAATATTGTCTGCCATAATCATTCGCTTTTACTTTCAACTACATAATTATTATCGTAAGAACCCTTACAGTCCACGCTCAAGAAAGAACATTAGTATTGTTAGATGGTTATTGTTAATGATTTATGATTTTAGACCCCGTATAAACAAACTTATTGTATTTTGTCGATGTTTGACAAGAAAGTAAATAATTTGATAGAAGTTGTCATTGAATAAAAAATATAAAAGTTTTCACGTTCTTTCGATTGAACCAGCCATAATATTTCTGGAAGACATCCAGAAACCGACTTGCAGACAGCAACATTGATCCTCCAAATCCGAATCTGAAGAATTGTGAAAATTTCAGTCGACAACATGAGCCATGTAAAATCTGAAACAGGCGCCATAAGGAAAAATTATGACACGAGATCGAGCCGACAAACCATTGCAACTAATCAAATACCAAAATCTGAAGCAGGGGATAACGTCCTGAAGAAGAATGATACGGCGAAGATAGATGGGAGTTCAGCGACTAAATCGAACAAGAATATGTCAGACAATGCGAGTTCTTAGGCGAATTCCGATATATTCAAAGGGAAATCTACTAATACAGCTTCCAGAGATGAATCATCGAGAAGTAATAAATCCAGTTCTTCAACTGCAGAAAGACGAAAATTATTGGAAATCAAGTTAGAAGCGGAGCGAAAGATTTCTGAAATGAAAGAAGAGCTGATTCCTAAACGACTAGAGTTAGACAGATTGAAGGTAAAGGAAGAATTTAGAAAATTGAGAAGCGAAAGGTCTGACAGGGTTTCGGTAAGAAGCGATGAATCAGGTGAGTCAGTAGATAAGGATTTCATGATAAATAAATGGATTGATCATTCATTATTGCCGGAAAGGGATGAAAAACCTAATCATGACATCCCACAAATGAAATATGAATCAAGAAATAATGACAGTGACAATTTGTATATTCGAAGACAATGTTTAGACAGTAGTCTGCCACATTTCAGTGGCAATCCTACTGTGTGGTTGATTTTTATTAACGAATATTCGAAGACGACAAAATTATGTAATTTCTCTGATAGCGAAAATTTGATAAGATTACGCAAATGTTTGAAGGGTGAAGCTTTAGAATCAGTGAAAATGTTACTAATTTTCCATCAAAATGTTCCAGATATACTACAGACAGAAAATCTTTATGGTAAGCCTGAATATATAATAAAATATTTGATATTCCAAGTGAGAAGAGCTCCAGTACTTAAGAAACACAAGCCCGAAACGATAATCAGGTACGCTAATGTTATAAATAATCTAGTTGTTGCAATTAAACATCTAGATCATGACGTTTATCTGAAAAATCCTATTTTATTGGAATAATTCATTTCAAATTTGACTGTAGGATTGAAACAACAATGGTCTATGCATGCTATACATTTGAAGGATATTACACTACTGAACTTTTGCAGCTGGATGAGAGATGTAGGACGAGTTGCAGGACTACTCTACAACCCAATGAATCGATTTGATCATCAGGAGCACAGGAAATCCGATTCAGTTTTACTTGCTGATCAAAATAGACACAGAAATAGTACAGAGGTTTCTAGGAAAAGTTGCAGCTGTTGTGAAAGCGGGACGCATTATTTAGGAAAATGCTCGAAATTCAGGGGAATGGACGTCGATAACAAGTGGAGCTTTGCAACAAAAAACAGGTTATGTATTTCATGTTTGAGACCGAATCATTGTATTATAGTGATTGTCGTTACAAAAAATATTGTGCTATTGAACATTGTAAATCAAAACATATCACATTGCTTCATAAAAATTTTAGCGATCAAATGAGACGAGATGAACACGCTGATGGAAATGACAACAATACTGCCCAAGAATCCAGCCTCATTCATCGGTCAAGAACGCCTGTAATGTTGAGAACTATACCGGTAGAACTAGAAGGTCCTGATGGAAAATTACTCATTTTTGCACTCTTAGACGAAGGATCCACGGTTACTCTTCTAGAGGATGAGGTAGCTAATAGAAAATTGGTTTGGTAGGTGAAAACGAACCACACTCTGTATGCAGTGGACCAATAATCAAACCCAAAGAGATTCAAACTCTAGACGGGTGAATTTACAAATTAAAGGTTCTTTTCCAAATGCAAAATGTTTTTCACTCATTGATGTTAGAACCATTGAAAGTTTAAATCTAAAGATTGCATTTTAGATATGGAATATGTTACTCGTTCTTGGCCATATCTGAAAAATATTCCTGTGGAGTCTTTTAAAAACATTATTCCAAAAATGCTCATAGGTTCTGATAATTATGATTTAATAATGCCTAGAAATTTTGTGGAACAATCGAGGTATGGACCAAAAGCAACATTAAGTAAGTTAGGTTGGGTTATAAATGGCCATGCAAGTACTCAAAAACAAAATTGATGGTTCGTAAAATTTCCACATTTGCGACAAGAATTACGATGACGATTCTCTTCATGTTTTAGTCAAAAATTCATTTAAAATTGACAACAGTCTGTTCTTTGATGAAAATTTTAATTCAGAAAATGATGACAAAATTATGAAATCGATTGAAATAAAAACGAAACGAATCGGTGATAGATTTGAAACAGGTTTAATAATATGGAAAAGGGAAGTTATTATTGTCCCCGAAAGTAAAAATATGGCCCTAGCTCGACTGCACTGTCAAGAGAGGAAAATGGACAAGGATATTGAATTTGGAAAAGCTTATTGTAAAAAAATTGATGAATACATTGCCAAGGGTTATTTGAAAAATTATGCAAGAATGAATCATAGAGAACATGGTACCTTCCTCATTTCGCGGTTTTCAATACAAACAAGCCAAATAAGTTACGAATGGTTTATTTTGATGCCGCCGCAAAGTCCAACGGGGTGAGTCTGAATGACATGTTATTACAAGGTCCAGACCTACTCACGCCATTGATTACTGTGCTTTGGACATTTCGCCAAAGGAAAGTAGCATTTTGCGGAGATATCCGTGAAATGTTCCATCAGGTGGTTATAAGGGAAGAGGATAGAACATCTCAAAGGATTTTAGGGAGGGGTTCAGATGGAAATCGAGAACCCGATGTTTCCGAGATGCAAGTCATGACGTTTGGGGCATGTTGTTAACCCTGTTTGGCTCAGTACGTGAAAAACAGAAATGCCGCAGACTTTCGAGTTGATTTTCCGAAAGCGTATCATGCTATCCTTAATGAACATTATGTTGATGATTTCCTGGGAAGCTGCGATACTGAAACCGAAGCTTTGGAGTTGATTGAACAAGTTATTACTGTAAGAAATTTGATTCTGATATGGAATTGCCTGTGGAAAGAGTTTTAGGTATTCATTGGAATCACGAAAAAGACATTTACTTTCAGTTTCAACTTTCATGGAGAGCAAATTGTTCACAATGAACTTCCTTTAACGAAGAGACAAATTCTCAGGCTAGTAATGAGTATTTTTGATCCGTTAGGATTTCTTAATAATCTAGTTATTCAAGGGAGAATTATTCTTCAAGAATTATGGCGATATGATATCAGATGGGATGATACTGCTCCACAAGAAATTTCTACAAATTTAAAAAAATGGATTCATGACTTAGAAAGAATATATGAGATCACAATTCCACCTGAATACCTGAAGCACAGTCGGTACAGTTACATACCTTCTGTGATGCGAATGAAAAAGCGTATGCAACAGTTTGCTATTTAGGAATTCAAGTAAATGACACCGTAGAAGTATCGTTTGTTTCGTCAAAATGTCGAGTTGCACCCCTAAAGACTGTTACAATACCCAGATTAGAATTACAAGCAGCACTCATGGGAAGCAAACTTTCAAGTCGTTAGTAATCAGGATAGGTAAGTCGATATTTTGGAGAGATTCAAGAATAGTATTGTGGCGAAGCTGCGGGCGATGCCGGACCTGAACTCTCACGTATAGCTAGCGACCAACCGCGGGAGACTGTCGATGCGCTTGCACCGAGAAGAATCTGGACGGTGCGGTGAGTCTGGGCGATTCGATGGAAAATTCTGGAGCATTCAGAGAAGTCAACGTCGGATATAAAAAGAACTACGCAGCGGACAGACATATAGTCAGTGAAGTGAAAGTCGAATATAAATACTAGAGTGATTGTTATGTAAATTAGAGTACTGTGAATCATTGTATTTCGTTAAATAAATTATTTTAGTCAGTTAATTGGAGTATAAATCTACTATAGTGGTGATCAGAAGTGCGATTGTTAGAGATAAAATACAGAGTGTTCGTGTAAGTAGATAGCTTGTGTATTTCGGACAATTGTTTTCGCGAAAATAGACAGTGACTGATAAACATTTTTCGTGACACTTCTCGCGTGTGAAATAGACAATAATAATAATAATAGACTGGTGTCCGGGAAATAGACTGTGTGAAATAGACAATAATAATAATAATAGACTGGTGACCCGTGAAATAGACATAGACTAAGACAAAATGTGTTCGAGGAAAGTTCGCCTGGTTGAATTGAAGGTTGCGGAATTGAAGCAAGAACTGGAGGAGAAGGAACTTGACACAAGTGGTAAAAAGGCCGTGCTTCAGGCAAGACTTTCTGAGGGATTACTCCAAGAGGGCGAGGATCCAGAAACATTTTTATTCGAAGTTTCTGGAATTGATTTGGGTTTCATAATGAATAAACTCGATGAAAATTCCAAATCAATGAAAGAAGAACTGCAACAAAATTCAAGAAACCTGGACGATAAACTTCAAGAAAGTTCGAAAAATCTGGAAGAAAAGCTGCTAGAAAATTCGAATAATCTGGAAGAAAAACTTCAAGAAAAACTTCAAGAAAGTTCGAAAAATCTGGAAGAAAAGCTGCTAGAAAATTCGAATAGTCTGAAAGAAGAATTTCAAGAAAGTTCGAGAAATTTGGAAGAAAAGCTGCTAGAGAATTCGAATACCATGAAAGAAGAACTTTGTGGCGTGGCGAGCCGATTAGAAGAAAGAATGGGAACTGTCGAGACAGAGATGGAGAAAATCAAAGATGAAATTGAGGAAGAGATGGGAAAATTGAAGGAAACAATCAGTGATGAAATCAGAGGCGGAATCGAGGAAGAAATCAGCAAAATGAAAGAAACAATCAGTGAGTTGAAAAAGCAAATTGACACTACCCACACCACAGAATCTGTCAATGAAAATTCAGTACTGGAACTGAGTTTGAACTTAGAGGATGTTCAAAATGGTTTGAAAGATGTGAAAATCAGTCCGGAAACAGGAAAACTCTCCATGAAACCACCCCAGTTTGATGGAAAAACACCATGGGCAAATTACCGCCGACAGTTTGAAGCTGCAGCAAAGGCGAATGGATGGAATACAGGAGAAAGAGCGGTAGCATTAACACTGGCGTTGCGTGGAGAAGCAACGAATATCCTACAAACCCTCACGGCACAAGAACAAGAGGACTACGAGCAGCTGATTAAACATCTCGAATTACGGTATAGACAGACCCATCTAGAACATGTATACCACTCACAGCTCAAAAACCGCTGCCAGAAATCAAGCGAGTCCCTACAGGAGTATGAAGCAGACATTGCACGCTTGGTTCGCCTTGCATACCCAGCCACACCGGAAAAGGTAATGGAGCGACTAGCAGTTCAGGCATTCTTAGATGGACTTCGTGACCAGGAAACCAGACAAGCATTGACACTAGCTCGTCCAACACATCCCGTGGATGCACTGGCACGCGCTTTGGAATTTGAGGCGGCGAAGCAATCCTGCAGAAGCCAAAGTAAAGTCCGAGTTATTGAAGGAGACCCACAGGAGCCTGCTAACCTGGAAGCTGCCATAAGGAAGGTGGTGAAGGAATTGTTGCCTGAGAGAAGACTAGTGAGATGCCGGAACTGTAGGAAACTTGGACACGTGCGTAGTCAATGTCCAACCCTCAAGAGGTCGAAACCAACGAAGGTTGTTGAGAAGGGGCAATCGTCGGCCATTACTCAGAGAGCCCCGGTGAACAACGCATATGTCGCTGTCCTCCAACGACAGAACAAAGGAGCCTTTGTAGACGGTTTCATTAACAACAAGCCTTGCGCAATGCTGCTGGATACAGGTGCGACTAGGACAATCCTTGGACCTGCTTTTATTAAAACACCAGAGAGAATGGAACCAACATCCTGGAAGCTACGCACAGCAACAGGAGAGCCGGCCACTGTACATGGTGAGCTACCGATTGAACTGATTCTAGGCAGCACAAAAGTGAAACATCGGGCATTAGTAGCGGACATTGAGGACGACGCAATTATTGGAATGGACATCATGAATTCCAGAGGGTTTGAATTGAACTTCAAAGATGGCGTCCTACGTGTGAACGGAGAAGAGCTGGTGCTACATGGAAGAAGTGAAGAGATGATTCGTGTTCTGCTGGTTGAAGATGTAAGTGTACCCGAGAGGGCTGAGACCATACTGGAGGCTCGCTTGGACGGAGGTGCGAGCAATGGAAGCGTGGTGATGTTCGAGCCCAAGCTTCATGATGAGAAAATTGGACGAGGTATTGCACTAGGCAAGACTTTGTTGCGTGCTGATAAAATTGTGCCAGTTAGGGTAATGAATGTCAATTATTACCCAGTGACTTTGAAGAAAGGAACTGTTTTGGGGCACTGCTCGTCAATTTCCTCTGTGATCAGGAGTGTACACAGTACTGTTAGTCAAGACAACAACCTGACAGCGGAACTGGAAAAATTGGTTACCCTCTCTTCCAAGGGCATTGAACCAGCCCAACAGCCCAGATTGAGAGAATTAGTCAAGAAGTACCAAGACATCTTCGATACCGGACAAGGAAAAGGGGGTCGAACGAATGTAGTTCAACATAAAATTGATACTGGGGATGCTCGACCAATCCGACAATCAGCTAGACGACTTCCTCTTGCCAAGAAGGAAGAGGCTGACAAAATAGTGATATGGGAAAAGATGGAGTTATTGAACCATCCGACAGTCCATGGTCCTCTCCAGTCGTGCTGGTGAAGAAGAAAGATGGATCAACACGCTTTTGCGTAGACTATCGTCAACTGAACAACGTGACGAAGAAAGACAGTTACCCTCTTCCGAGAATAGACGACACCCTAGACACGTTGGCCGGCTCCACGATTTTCTCGACCCTTGATCTGAAGAGTGGATACTGGCAGGTAGAACTGGCTCCAGAAGATAGAGAAGAGACAGCCTTCACCATCGGCTCGGGACTGTGGCATTTCACCGTTATGCCATTCGGGCTTTGTAATGCTCCAGCAACATTCGAGAGATTAATGGAGACGGTTCTGAAAGGACTCTCATGGAGGACGTGTCTGGTATATCTCGATGACATCATTGTAGTTGGCAAATCGTTCGAAGACCACGTTAAAAACCTGGAGGAGGTATTCCTGCGACTGAGAAATTCTGGATTGAAGCTGAGCCCCAAGAAATGCTACCTGTTCCAAAAAGAAGTACGTTACCTTGGCCATGTTGTCTCTGGGCACGGAGTAGCAGTGGATGATGAGAAGATCAGAGCAGTGAAGGAGTGGCCTATTCCTAGAGACATACACCAACTACGTAGTTTCCTTGGTTTGTGCACATACTATCGCCGATATGTGCTGGGGTTCGCCAACATCGCTAAACCACTGACCAGGCTCACGGAAGGTCAAACAAAGTTCCAATGGTCCGAAGAATGCCAAGACTCGTTCAGGAAGCTGAAGGGGGCATTGATCAACGCACCAATTTTAAGTTATCCCCTTCCGAGTGGAAAATTCATTTTGGACACGGACGCCAGCAACGTGGGACTTGGAGCTGTCTTGTCCCAGATCCAGGATGGGCAAGAGAAGGTCATCGGATACTTCAGTAAAACTCTCAGTAAACCGGAGCGTAACTACTGTGTCACCAGACGAGAACTGTTAGCTGTTGTCAAGGGAGTAGAACACTTTTACAAATACGTGTACGGAAGAAGATTCCTGTTAAGGACCGACCACGCAGCCCTTAAATGGCTCCTACAGTTCAAAAACCCCGAGGGCCAAGTAGCACGTTGGATCGAAAGACTCCAAGAATTCGACTTCGAGATCGAACATCGAGCTGGGAGTGGCCACAAGAATGCAGATGCCCTGTCAAGGAGACCGTGCCCAGACGACTGCTCACACTGCCGACGAGCAGAAGAGAAGGAAGCAGCGGTTTGTAGAACCACGGCAGTTGACAACAACTGGAATGATAACGAGGTCCAGAAAGACCAAGAAAAGGATCCAGATCTTGGGTTAGTCATCGGTTGGAAAAAGAGTAATCAAAGACCGACATGGCAGGAAATTGCAAGATATTCCCCAGCACTCAAATCCTACTGGGCCCAATGGAATTCCCTTACCCTGGACAATGGGGTCCTGAAACGTGTATTGGAGTCCGAAGATGGTGGGGAAGACAGACGTCAGATTGTGGTGCCCAAGAACAGAAGACAGGAAGTACTCCGAGAGATCCATGATGGAGTTGCTGGAGGACATCTGGGTGTGACGAAGACCCTGCAGAAAGTAAGGCAGCGGTTTTACTGGGTCAATTGTCAAGTTGATGTCAATGACTGGTGCAGAAAGTGTGCTGTTTGTGCTGCCAGCAATGGACCTCGGACACGACCCAAGGCCCCGATGCGTCAGTATAACGTAGGTAGTCCATTCGAGAGAATCGCCATTGACATCGCCGGCCCGTTCCCCGTATCAGATCACGGAAATAAATACATCCTTGTGGCAATGGACTATTTCAGCAAGTGGGCCGAAGCCTATGCCCTGCCCAACCAGGAAGCCATCACCGTCGCGGACGTCTTGGTGAAAGAGTGGATATGTCGATTCGGTGTACCCTTGGAGCTGCACTCGGACCAAGGCAGAAATTTCGAATCCAACCTGTTCCAAGAAATGTGCCAACTGCTGAACATCCGCAAGACGAGAACCACAGCTCTACATCCACAGTCCGATGGAATGGTTGAGCGGATGAACAGGACTATCAATCGCCACTTGTCCAAGGTAGTCTCTGACCATCAAAGAGACTGGGACCAGTATCTCCATTTGTTCCTGATGGCCTACCGTTCCGCAGTACACGAGTCGACCGGCCAAACCCCTGCTAGTATAATAATGGGCCGAGAGCTGCGACTTCCCTGTGACCTAAAGTTTGGGATGCCACCAGGACAGGATACCGCGGGAGAGGACTACGTCAGTAAACTCCGGCAGCGAATGGAGGACATCCACGAGTGCCAGCGAGTGCCAGCGACCGAATGAAAGCGACTTATGACATCAATGCCGATGCTGGAGGATTTCAGGTTGGTGACCTAGTTTGGCTGTACAACCCGATGCGTCGCCGGGGCCTGTCACCGAAATTACGGAATTCATGGGAAGGTCCGTACAAGATCATCAAGAGGATAAACGACCTGCTTTACCGAATCCACAAGCCACCCAGAGGTAAACCCAGGGTCGTTCATTTCAACAGGTTGGCTCCTTACGCTGGAAATCATGACCAAGTCCGCACCCTCAGACCACCAGAGGATGCGATGACGTTCCAGAAATTCATGTCCTTATACTCAAATGGACAGAAAGTGTCACACGGGGTAACTCGAGAGGAGCCACGGGATCTTTTCAAAGTGCCAGTCGATTACGCCCTAGCACACTGCGTCGCAGAAGATCTTCGAATGACCAGGGGCATCGCTGTAGTGTTCTCCAAGAAATTTGGCCAACTCCAGACACTACGGAAACAGAATCCAGAAATTGGAGGTGTGCTACAGCTGAAGAAGGGCCAGAGGAACATCTACTACTTGGTGACCAAGAAGCATTCCCAAGACAAACCGTCCTATGAAGATGTCTGGAGGAGCCTCACCCAACTAAGAGATACGATGGTGAACCAGAATCTGGTGGACTTGGCAATCCCAAAATTATCCTGTGGTATTGATGGGCTGGATTGGAGAGTTATAAGAAGTATGTTGGAGACGATATTCCGATCCAGCGGCATCCAGATTTTGGTTTGTTGTAATCCTATTCCACGACCTAACATGAAGACTGTGGAGTGTTATTTCCATCGAACTTCACGATGCAGATATGGGGAATCCTGCAAATATCGACACACTCCAAGGATGACATTTCGGGACGAAATATCTCTAAGAAGGGGGCAATGTGGCGAAGCTGCGGGCGATGCCGGACCTGAACTCTCACGTATAGCTAGCGACCAACCGCGGGAGACTGTCGATGCGCTTGCACCGAGAAGAATCTGGACGGTGCGGTGAGTTTGGGCGATTCGATGGAAAATTCTGGAGCATTCAGAGAAGTCAACGTCGGATATAAAAAGAACTACGCAGCGGACAGACATATAGTCAGTGAAGTGAAAGTCGAATATAAATACTAGAGTGATTGTTATGTAAATTAGAGTACTGTGAATCATTGTATTTCGTTAAATAAATTATTTTAGTCAGTTAATTGGAGTATAAATCTACTACAGTATTGTGCTGGATTAGATCTGATATCAATCAATTCAAACAGTATGTTTCGAACAGAGTTCTAGGAATCCTGAAAAATACAGAACGAACTGACTGGAGATGGATACCTACCACTATGAATGCTGCAGATGAAGCAACTAGGGGAACATCGAAGGGACATATCGATTGGATGAGAGGTCCTCAAATGTTTTATAACAATATGGACACTTGGCCGAAAGAAGATATCAAGAGCGAAAAATGTACCGAGGAGATGAAGAAACTCTTTATTGGTCTCGTATGCGACTCCTATGTTTCGAAACTTCCTGACGCAACTAGATTTTCTTCATAAACAAAACTTATGAGGAGTACAGATTGAGTTTTACGATTTATCAAATGTTGCAGAAAACAAAATCAAACAGGAGAACTTGATGCAGACGAGATCTGAAAAGCTGAATTAATATGGTGGAAACATGTTCAAGGAAACTGCTTCCCAAATGAAATTATGGACAAAGCAAAATTTGAAAAGAAGTAAAATCAAAAAGCTCTGTCCTTATTTAGATGAAGCAAATATTCTCAGAGTAAGAAGTCGTATTTCCGGTGATATACCAGGATTTGAAAACACCCGGTGATATTAGACTCAAAACATGAATTTTCCGAATTATTAGTAAAATTTTATCACGAGAAATGCAATCACCAAAGTCGTTCAACAGTAATCATCGAGATAAGACAGAGGTATTGGATTACTGGACTAAGCAATGTAGTGAAGAAAATCAGGTATGACTGTCAAGTATGCAAAAACGATAAAGCTATTCCACAGATACCTGTTATGGGAAATTTGCCGAAAGAAAGAGTCACCCCATATGTACGACCGTTTACATATTGCGGTATGGACTACTTTGGACCCTATCAAGTTAAAGTTGGTCGCAGAAGGGAAAAGCGGTATGGAATCATATTCACCTGTTAAACTGTCCGAGCAGTGCACTTGGAAATTGCTAATTCATTAACCACCGATTCCGCAGTCATGGCTCCAACGAATGTTTTCCAGAAGAGGTTATCCATCGAAAATATTCAGTGACAACGGCACGAATCTGAGGGGCGCTGATAATGAATTAAAACTTGCACTTCAAAGTTTCAAACAAGACATTATTTCTTCCAAACTTTCGGTACGAGGAATCAACTCGATTTTCAATCCCCCAACAGCATCTCATATGGGTGGAGTTTTGGAGAGACTCATAAGATCTGTTATGACTACGTTGAAAGTCATTCTAAAGGAACAAGCACCCACAGATGAAGTTCTGCACACTTTATTTTTAGAAGCCGAAAACATACTGAATCATCGACCGCTCACTGACGTCTCCTTGGACCATGAAAATGACGGAAGCTCTGACTCCTTTCCACTTCTTACTCGGACCTCAAGTTGAAACAGAACCGAACTTTTTAGAAAACTTCATTGTAGATGGCATTTTCTTGAAGAGACAATGGAGAATAGTCCAAGATCTGTCTAACAAATTTTGGAGAGGATGGATAAAGGAATATCTTCCAACACTCCACTTACGGACCAAATGGCACGATGAAGTAGATCCAATCAAAATCAAGGACATCGTTATAGTGGTGGATAATCTTTCACCTCGTAACGTTTGGATGAAAGGAATAGTTGCAGCCGTATTTTCTAGAAGAGATGGCCGTGTACGTGTGGCAGATGTCAAAACCAAGAATGGAGTTTTCAGAAGACCGGTAGCGAAACTTTGTCGACTGGATGTTAAATGAGACCGGACCAGTTATGAAGATTTCAAGAATCCTTCATCGGGAGGGATAATGTTAGATTGTTATTGTTAATGATTTATGATGTTATACCCCGTATAAACTGATTGTATTTTGTCGATGTTTGACAAGAAAGTAAATAATTTGATAGAAGTTGTCATTGAATAAAAAATATAAAAGTTTTCACGTTCTTTCGATTGAACCAGCCATAATATTTCTGGAAGACATCCAGAAACCAACTTGCAGACAGCAACAAGTATTCTCAAGATGTTTTAACAATTTGCTCTAAATATATTTCTGTACTCAAATCTTGTATTCATGTTGTTCCCTTGATTCATATTTTATTTTTACCTATTTACTGTATTCAGTATATAGAAGCTCACTTTGTCTAAGATTTATCTTGGACAAAATGAATCATTTCATGGACTTTCAAATAACTTTTTCGAGTAAATCATTTTGCAACAAAATGGCTTTTCTCCTGTATGACTACTCCCATGGCCATTCAAATTACTTGAACTGGTGAAAGATTTGGAACAAATTTTGCAAACCAATAGTTTTTTACCAGTGTAATTCCTGTCATGAACTGTCAAATGATCCTTTCAAATGAAAAATTTTAAACATACTTTGCAATGAAATTAAAGTTGATAGTTGGATGCAAAACAAAGGCCACGTGTGAGACTGATGCAATCACTGTAACTTTTTTTAAAGGATGAACTGGTTCAAATAATAAAATATTGAAAGAATTATTTTAATTGTGAGAAAATCCAAATGATTCGTCTCAGCGAAAGCCTCGGAACAAATTTCGAATGAAGTGGTTTTTCGCCAGTGTGATCTCGCATGAATATTCAAAGTTTTTCTTTGATTGAAACATTTTGAACACAGCTTGCAATGAAATGGTTTTTCTCCTGTATGAATCCTCCCATGGATCTTCAAATCACTCTAAGTGGTAAACTCTAAGTTGGAACAAGTTTTTCTATGAAACAGTTTTTCACCAATGTGAATCCTCTCATGAACCGACAAATTAACCTTTCGACTAAAAAATTTCGAACAGATATTGCAATAAAATGGTTTTTCGATAATGTGACTCCTCTCATGAATTTTCAATGAATTCGATTGACTGAATGACTGTGAACAGGTTTTGCAATGGAATGGTTTTTCACCCGTGTGGTTCCTCTCATGAACTTTCAATGCACTCGATTGACTGAATGATCGTGGACAGGGTTTGCAGTTATATGGTTTTTCTCCGGTATGAATCCTCCCATGGGTCTTCAATTCACTCGAAGTGGTAAAAGTCTTGGAACAAATTTTACAATGAAATGGTTTTTTGCCAGTATGACTCCTCTCATGAACAGTCAAATGATTTTGAAAAGGTTTTGCAATGATACGGTTTTTCTCCTGTATGGATCCCCCCATACACACTAGATGACTTATGATGGATTTATGCAGCAGTCATAAGTCTTAAGGAAGAATATTCGTCAATGATTGGTTGGTCCGTTTATTCCAACCAATCATTGACGAATATTCTTGCTCACGACTTAAAACTTTTGACTGCTGCATAAATCCACCATCAATAGAGATATGAGAATGAACCGGACAGTATTAGTGTGGATTCATGCAGCACCAAGTAACAATTATCAAGTAGCAATTATCAATTAACAATTATCAATTAACAAGTATTGAAAATATAGCATTCATGCACCCAAATTAACAATTACCAAGTTAACCTAACTTTTTCGTGGATGCTGTTTAAAAATTCAGATTCTATTTGTTCTTCGAAAATAAATGATCAGTTTTGTGTACTCATGATGGTCACTAAGTAGGCGGAGAAAAGAATGTTTGACAATCTCATGATATCAGTGGGATTGCATTTTGCATGACCATATGCATGTGGCGTTTTTTTTATACCCCGAATGACAACATCAAATGTATGGCCTGCAAGACCAAATATTGCAATGTGAATACAAACTATCAACACTGAGAGGGTCCCTGCTATTGTTTCTAGCATTAAGCATTATCTCTGATATTTTTATCTTTGATGATCGTAATTATGCCCTTATCATATACAATTTGGGAAATTGCCGTACAAAATCAGCCAAAATAGCATCATCAATTTCCATTTCGATTTGAACGAAAACCGAAAACACAACACAATAATACAAACTGCCCCACAAATATTTGAAAGAGATTCATTTTTGTCATTATACTGACCAATCCGCGTTCACCTGCGTACTAGTTGCGCACTAGAAGAAAATATTGTTCAATTAGAGTAAAAAGATAAAAGTTGGCCAACTTCCACTTGTTACTTGTTAATTGATAATTGTTAATTGTCTGCATGAATGCATTCATTGTAAAACAAGAAGTTCAACTTGTACTTGCTAATTGTTAATTGATAATTGTTACTTGATAATTGTTAATTGGTGCTGCATGAATCCACACTTAGTGTGTCGACCAAAGTGAGCGGAGCTCTTGAACATACAGAAAGTGTTATAGTTTACTATTTGTTACCAATTTACTATCGTAAATTATAAATAATGTAAAGTTTGTTGTGTTAAACATAAACTAGTGTTTTTTCAATATTATTGAGGAGTAACACACCAATTACAAACAAAAATTCTCTTATTAGTTGAGAAATATTGCTAAAATTAATAGTGGATTTATGCAGCAGTCATAAGTCATAACTTTTAAGTCATAAGAAAGAATACTCGTCAGTGATTGGTTGGAATTTACGGACCAACCAATCATTGACGAATATTCTTCCTTATGACTGCTGCATAAATCCACCATAAGTGTTCACGTATATTTACCAATTGGTTTCCCGATTTTCAGTTCAAGTCCCCATGTTTTAACTCATTTCTGGGAAAAGACATGTTGTAATTGTTTTTATACAAATAATTGTGGCATTTTTTTAAATAAACATTATTATTATTAAAGAGTACATGGACACATTTGCAGATGAATAACTCTTGCACTTCGGTACTGTACACAATTGCTTTGACTTAAGTCATATCAAAGCTATGCTTTTTGCATTAAATCAGCAAAATCAAACCAAATATAGAACAACAATTTATTAACACTAGATATTGTGGCAGAATGTTTGTTTTCCCGGAGTTTTACGTACAAATTCCAAAATGTAGACGTCGCCCACTCCGTGGTAATCGCAAATAGAAGCTAAGTTTGTCGAAGATTTATCTTGGACAAAATGAATCCTTTCATGGACTTTCAAATCACTTTTTCGAGTAAAATCATTTTGCAACCAAAATGGCTTTTCTCCTGTATGACTACTCCCACGGCCATTCAAATTACTTGAACTGGTGAAAGATTTGGAACAAATTTTGCAAACCAATAGTTTTTTACCAGTGTAATTCCTGTCATGAACTGTCAAATGAAAGATTTTGAACATACTTTGCAATGAAATGAAAGTTGATAGATGCAAAACAAAGGCCACGTGTGAGACTGATGCAATCACTGTAACTTTTTTTAAAGGCTGAACTGGTTCAAATAATAAAATATTGAAAGAATTATTTTAATTGTGAGAATATACAAATGATTCGTCTCAGCGAAACCCTCGGAACAAATTTCCAATGAAGTAGTTTTTCACCAGTGTGATCTCTCATGAATATTCAAAGTTTTTCTTTGACTGAAACATTATGAACACAGCTTGCTGAGCCCCTCTCTTATCTAATAAATGAATCTTTTATATCAGGCTTGTTTCCTGATATAAAAGAAGACAAAGAGATTCCTATTTATAAAAATAAAGGGTCAGTAAGAGATATCACAAGTTTCGATACTTGGCCCCCTATTCTTTATAATATTTGTTAGTGATATCACAAAATCTTGTTCAACCCCAAATCAAATCATTCAATATGCTGATGATACCAACATTCTCATGTCAAATACTCAAATCGAACAACTCACTAAAAACAGCAACAAAGCATCTCATGAGTTAAATCAGTACTGTAAAGAAAATGGTTTAGAATTAAATGTGACCAAACCCCATTTCATGCGCTTTCTGCCAAAAAATGTTTCACCTGATTATGAATGATAAAAATCCATCGAGAGTGTTGAAACTATAAAATTCTTAGGAATAACATTAGACTCCAAGCTCACCTGGGAGGCTCATATAAATAACGTAACTGCCAAGCTAAGTACTTACCTACTGTTATATTATAAAAAATTTAAGAGATACTGTTTCTTTTCATATACTAAAACTTCTTTATTATGGTTTGGTACAATCTACTTTGCAATATGGTCTGATATTCTGGGGTTCATCACCATATTTTGATAAAGCATTCATAGCTCAGAAAAAATTTTGAGAGCTATGTGTAATGTGTCTCCTGTCACATCATAAAAAAGCCGAAATTCTAACGTTACCTAGTCTTCTTATTTTGCAATTGATTTTGTATATTAAAGAAAATGAACATGCTTTTAACAAGAATGATGACGTACATTCATATAACACAAGATATAAAACAAATATTTATCAACCGTTATCAAGGCTAGGTATAGGTCAACATTCACCAAGGCAAATTGGAGTCAAGTGTTTCAATAAGTTCAGTAACATAATGGATAGTCAGAAGGGTGTACAATCAAAGATAAAAACTTTAAGCAAAAAATCCAGACATTTTAGGCTGACCATATATTTTACAGTGTAGAGGAGTTCCTAAAATTTTAAATTTGTTCTATTGTTGAGTATTTTATAATTTTTACCTAGTATAAGTTGACTAGTCGGATAGGATTGTACATTGTATATTTTATTATGTATGATGTGGAATTCTCATAGATGAATAAATGTCTTGCTGTCTTTCAATGAAATGGTTTCTCTCCTGTCCCTCATAGATCTTCAAATCACTCTATTGGTAAACTCTAGTTAGAACAAGTTTTTCAATGAAATGGTTATTCACCAATGTGAATTCTCTCATGAACCGACAAATTAACCTTTCGACTAAAAGATTTTGAACAGATATTGCAATGAAATGGTTTTTCTCCAGTGTGACTCCTCTCATGAACTTTCAATGAATTCGATTGACTGAATGATTGTGAACAGGTTTTGCATTGGAATGGTTTTTCACCCGTGTGGTTCCTCTCATGAACTTTCAATGCACTCGATTGACTGAATGATCGTGGACAGGTTTTGCAGTTATATGGTTTTTCTCCGGTATGAATCCTCCCATGGGTCTTCAATTCACTCGAAGTGGTAAAAGTCTTGGAACAAATTTTGCAATGAAATGGCTTTTCGCCAGTATGACTCCTCTCATGAACAGTCAAATGATTTTTTCGACTGAATGATTTTGAACAGGTTTTGCAATGATACGGTTTTTCTCCTGTATGAATCCCCCCATGGGTCTTCAAATCACCCGAAGTGGTAAAAGTCTTGGAACAAGTTTTGCAATGAAACGGTTTTTCACCCGTGTGACTCCTCTCATGAACCGTCAAATGAACTTTTTGAGTGAAGGATTTTGAACAGGTTTTGCAACTGTACGGTTTTTCTCCTGTATGAATCCTCTCGTGGGTCTTCAATTCATTCGAAGTGGAGAAAGTCTTGGAACAGATTTGGCAATGAAATGGTTTTTCACCAGTGTGGTTCCTCTCATGAACTTTCAATGCACTCGATTGTCTGAATGATTGTGAACAAGTTTTGCAATGAAACGGTTTTTCACCTGTGTGACTCCTCTCGTGGACTTTCAGATTAGGCAGAGTAACAAAAGCCTTGGAACAAAATTTGCAATGAAATGGTTTTTCACCAGTGTGAATCCTCTCATGAATCTTCCAATAACCCATTTGACTGAAAGATTTTGTACAGACTTTGCAATTATATGGTTTTTCTCCTGTGTGAATCCTCCCATGAGTCTTCAATTCACTCGAGGTGGTGAAAGCCTTGGAACAAATTTTGCAATGAAATCGTTTTTCGCCTGTATGGCTCCTCTCATGAACCGTCAAATGATCCTTTCGAATGAAAGATTTTGAACAGGTTTTGCAATGAAATGGTTTTCCACCAGTGTGAATCCTCTCATGAACAGTCAAATGAACTTTTTGATTGAAGGATTTTGAACAGGTTTTGCAATTGAATGCTTTTTCACCAGTGTGGACCCTCTCATGAACTTTCAATGCACTCGATTGACTGAATGATTGTGAACAGGTTTTGCAATGAAACGGTTTTTCTCCATTGTGAATTCTCTCATGAATTTTCAAATCATTTCTACAAGCAAACAATTTTGAGCAGAACTTGCAATGAAATATTTCTTCTGTCATAACTTTCATCTGGTGTTTTACAGAAATATTATTCCCAAGAGGGTTTGAACATAGTTCAAGTTTCTTTTTATTATCATATTCCACAGGAGTCACTGGAAGTCTCCAAAGATAAGCAGATGAGTCTGGTTCCTTGATAACTTCATCTCCAGATATACTTTCATCTTGTATTTCAAGTAAATTCAATCCGAAAACTGAAAAAAAGAAAGATGAAGTAAATAAACAACGAGTGAATTCTACCATTGTTCAAATATTTAAACAATGATTCTACCAAAAACTGGTCGATAACTACACTTTTTCAAGATGTAAATCAGTTCAAATTCAGAATAGTGAAGTGAATTGAATTTCAGAATATATTCATTGTAATTCAGAAAGGTGAATTGAATTTCAGAATGTGTAAATTGAAATTCAGATTAGTGAATAGAATTTCAGAATGTGTGAATTGTAATTCAGGATATGTGAATTGATTTTCAAAAAGTGTGACTCGTAAATCAGAGGAGACAATCTGTGAATTATGTACCAAGTCATACTATATGCAATCGAAGCTCAGTGGTATTACCAAACGATGGTATAATAGCCTGCAAGACGACAACAAGACTTGGCAAGAATGGAAACAAGCAGTACGTGCTGAACGCATTTCCGTCACTGGAGCATTTTGTGGATAATTTAAAGCGAATGATGGAAAGAAAGAAAAGCGAATGATGGAAAGAAAGAAAAACCAAATGAGTCAATGATTCATTACTATTATCATTGTTTGTAGAGAAAGAAGATAATTGGCCAATCTTACGTACTTTCAGTTGAATTCAAATGTAGACCATCACTACACAAGTACACAGGGTCGCTAGTCCACGAGTTTCCAGTCACGTCATTTCTTGATTTTAACGTATGTATTTGATCATCTCGTAAAATGTGATTTATTGAATATTCCGATAGATGGCTCTGAAATATAACTTTGACAGGTGCATCCTATCCAGAGGTGCGTTTCAATATTACGTCCGACGTGCGTCCGACGTTTAACTTTTCTTATGAAGCGTTTCGATATTAGAACGTCTTGTCCGAAAACTTCATTCCATCGTTTCAAAATTCTTGAGTGGAACGTCCGACCGTCAACTATTTACCCCACGATTTAGGAGAGTGTTTCAAAATTCAATCTGACAGATATCGCCCGACGAAACAACTATGACGTCATACATCGTCCGTTACCGGACGACATACGTTAAATTGAAACGCACCTCTGAGTTGTACTGGTAAACTCGAGATTCCATTCATTTCAGTTTCAGTGTTTATATTAAAATGTTACAACTTGATTTTAATCACAGTGAGTTTTGTGTTTATTTGTTTTGTTCCGTTATTCGATCAGGTAAAGGTAAGCTTATCGGACTCATTCTCGAAACAAAATGAAAAGTGGTGTTACGTAGTTTTATCTCCTGAACATGAATCTGAAAGAATTTCGTGGGGTCTCTTATACTTTTCGAGTTATGACCTTTTGAATCTTGAAAATCGACAATTTTCAAACTCGATTTTCTCAGCGAAAATTCGCACGAAATGCATGCTTCTTTTCGTTGGCAATTATTTAAGACTCTAATCAACTCATATTTCACAATTACAAGCACTAAAACCAAACGTTTTACACAAAAATTCAATCTTCTTATAAAGTATACCTAACCCTTCTAGAAAGAACGCCAATGAAGAGTGAGGTTAAGTATAGTGTAATATAAGAAGGTTAATTTTTTCCGTAAAACGTTTGATTTTGGTACTTGTAATTGTGAAAAAAAGTTGATTGGAGAATGAAAAAAGTTTCGACAAAAAGGAGGCACTTTCTGCGATTTTTTACCGAAAAAATCGTGTTTGAAAATGGTCGATTTTCAAGATTCAAAATGTCATAACACAAAATTGTAATTGATTCCATATGTAAGTCTGAATCCCATTTTTGGACAGACTATTCAAATATATTTTTCCCCCAAAAATAAGAGTGCTTTTCATATTTTTGAACTAAACTTGGTAAACTAGGCGTAAGTAGGTATATTTGTATATTTTCTCCACTTTTCTCCACTTTTAACTGATAATTACAAACATACTATTTGTTCCATTGTGTGACACCATCTTTCAATTAGTGATATGGGCGACACAAATGTCACATACTGGTTAAAATTAGTCGCCCAGTGATTGAAATTAAAAAATAACCAACACAAAACAGTTTGCCCCGAAAATAATAAGGCAAAGGTGCTGTTCACCGGTAGTGTATTATGAGCTATGTCCCAGTGATTTTGGCTTAAAAAATACACTGAACACCACATGTAGGTGAAAAGATATATTTCACTGAAATTCCACACTCATTTTTCAACTGAACCATGCACAGTATTTTTCATGATGAATGAATACAAAATGATAAAATTGATATTAAGTTCCCAACAGGAAAAAGAGTAATTCTTCATCTTTCACGTTTACTTTATTAAAGAACCCCGCACAAACCTTATGGAAACTGGCCCTCTGTCGAATTGGCTGTAACTTTGAGAAAACGAAGTTCTCGGCATCCCGAACAAAAGTCTCCACGGGCACAAAAAGATCCTATGAGTAGTTTCGGAGGTATGGGACCTATAAGTCCAAGACTTTTAATGATGTTGCACCTGTGAGTAGACTTAGCTGGGAGTCAAAATAACCGTAAACTTGAGCTAAGGCTGTTGAAAAATAGCATTTTTGAATCCTACCGTTTAAAAGCAAGTGATGGAGATGTCGGAAAATCGGGGAAAACCTGAAAAAACGTGGAAAACTCGCTTAAAATCTACATTTTTCGCTGTCGAGATGTAAACAGTCTAGATTTTTTTCAAAAAAATATTTTATTTTCAGAACTTCAAACCTCTCGCTTAATAATAAAGTGTGGGAGAATCGGAAAATCCAAGAAAATACAGAAAAGCTTGGAAAACGTATTTATTCAAACTTCATAACTGTCATCCGTGTATTCTTTTTTTTTTTTTTTTTAATCTAGACATTTTACATCTCGACAGCGAAAAATGTAGATTTTAAGCAAGTTTTCCACGATTTTTCAGGTTTTCCCCGATTTTTCGACATTTTCATTATTGAAATTGTTGAAGTAAGGAACTTGCTCGCAGTGCTGATATGTCTTATTCTATGTTTGAGTCTACAAAATTTTATTTATATTTGACTTTGTCAATTTGTTGATAACAAAAATAATAAAGTTTGATTCAACTTGTCATAAGTTTTACTCCTATATTTCACAGTATTACAAAAGGTTATGGGCCCAGCGATCTTCTGAAAGTAGGAAAGACGGTCGAATTATCAAAATAAAACCATGGACAAATTTCCCAAGTTTGAGAAACTACATGGAAAAACCAATTTCCATTCATGGAAGGCAATGGTTCAGTGTTACATGGATCTCAACAATTTAAATAAAATCGTTTCAGGTGAAGAAAAGAACCCAGAACTAGAAGGAATGCCTGAAGATCCAGCAAAAGTCCAACAACACAAAGAAATATGTGAAGATTGAAGGTACCGACATTCTCTAGTGAAAGCATTCATTTTGTTCAATGTCGACATGGAAATAGTTCCTCAGATAACCTGTTATCAAGATGCTGTATGCATAAGGAAAGCCATCAATGATATTTATGACAAGAAAAGTGAATATTCGCTACATGTTTTAGTGAAGTCTGTAATTGGAATAAAATGTAATTCTGTTAAAAATATTCCAAGTCATATTTCCAAATACAATGAACTCTGGTCAAGATTGGTTGAAAAAACGTCTGGTTCTAGCAATAGTGACTCTTTGGAAGCTGCATTACACCCATTACCTACTTCTACGAAAGCCAAAGGTTCATTTTTTTTTAACTACATTGCCGGATGAAATTGATAATATCATAGACAATTTGAAAATGAAAGATAGCCTAACTTACGATGATGTATGTTCAAGATTACTAGAACTAACAGTTGTCAATTCCAACACTGATTCCGAAGACAATACTGCATTAATTGGCAGACAAAAACGAAGACATTTTCTCAAGCAAAGAAATTTAGAGTGCAGCTATTGCAAAGAAAATAACAAATGGTTCACTGGACATACTATCCAAAACTGTAGAAATATTAAACGAATCCAACATGAAGATGTGAATATATGCCAAAAGCAGAAAGATACTGAAGATTGTGCTTTTCCAGTTTTCAACGAAAACGAAAGTAATCACCAGTGGATTTTCGACACAGGTGCTACATCTCATATGTCAGGAAATAAAGAAGCCTTCAAAAACTTGCGTTCATATTCAAGTCAAATTCGATTAGGAAACGATAACAAACTGAAGGTAACTCACATTGGAGATGTAAAAATCAATGCTCTACTACCTTCCCAGCAGTCGATCAAATTCACTCTGTATGACGTCTTGTATGTACCTGAGCTAAAATGCTCTCTCATGTCCTGGCAGAAAATGAGAGAAGAGAATATCCAAATGAGAGGCGATCTAGAAGAAATAATTTTAATAAAAAATGGCAGAATAGTGGGATGGGTGAAACCAAATAACAAACTACAAATTTTTCAAGAATCAAAATTCGAAGAAAATGTCCAAATTTCCGAAGACAATGCCAATGTAAGCATAATTGAATGGCATAGAAGATTGGGTCATGCAACAATAAGCCTGTTTAATGAAATAAAAAATTCTGTTGCTGAAAGTCAAATTTTACCCAAAGAAAGGCCTTCTATAGATTGTGAAGCATGTATCAAATCTAAGATGTCAAGAACTATATCAAAAGAAGAAGGAAATTATTGTCAAAGAATACTAGAAAAAATACATTCTGATGTGGCTGGCCCTTTCAGTACTAAATCTGTGGGAGGAAGTTTATACTACGTTACATTCATTGGCGAGTTTTCTCGATACATTGAGGTACAATTTTTGAAACATAAAAGTGATGTAGAAATGGCTGCAAAAGACTTTGTCCAACGTATGGAGCGTCAAACTGGAATGAAAGTTGGAACCTTCAAAAGCGACAATGGTGGAGAATTCATTTCCAATTCATTGAAAAATTTCTTCAAATCCTCTGGTATAAAATTGGAATACTCCATATCACACGTACACGAAACAAATGGCATGGCTGAACGTCCAAACAGAACAATTATAACAATGGCAAGAACATCTCTCATTGATTCAGGACTTCCATTTTCACTTTGGGCAGAGGCTGTATCGTATTCAGTTTATACAAAAAATAGGCTTCCACATTCTTTTCACAAAATGACACCTTATGAAAAATTTTTTGGAAGTAAACCAGAAATTTCTCATTTAAAATATTTTGGACAAAAAGCTTTCGTTCATATAAACAAGGAGGCCAGACCGAGTGGAAGTAAATTGTTACCAAGACCTAAAGAAGGTATTATGGTTGGATATGGAACAAGAAATGGCTGGTACAGATTTTATGTTGACAACAGAGTGGTTATTTCAAGAGATTATAGATTTTTAAGAGAAGAAAATGCAATTTTTATTGAACCAATTTCGAAAACATTCACTTCTAGACCACAGTTAGAACAAGAAAAGCGAAATCTAGTCAATAATTTTGAACCTCGGCAACAGGATGAAAGTAAAGAAGAAGGAACAGTAGAAAATTTTGAAATTGGAATAGATAATGTAGAAAAAAATGACTTTATAAAGGAAGAAAATGATATACAAAAAAGGATGATAATGACAATACTATTTCAAGAACTTTGGAACCAAGAAGAAGTAGTAGGACACGAAATCCTCCAAAACTATACGAAGATTTTTTATATTTGGCAAATGATGATCCAACGACGTTCAAAGAAGCTTTGAACAGTCCTGATTCAGAAAATTGGATTATGGCTATGAAAGATGAACTCGAATCAATGGAGAAAAACCAAGTGTGGAAAATTGTAGAAGAACCTCCATCTTGCAGGTCTGTTGGATGCAAATGGATTTTCAAGAAGAAATTTTCTGAAACTGGGGAAGTAACTAAATACAAAGCAAGATTGGTTGCTCAAGGATTCACGCAAATTCCAGGGATTGATTTTGAGGAAACATTCTCACCAGTAGCACGATATGAAACAATCAGAATTTTGCTGGCACACTGTATGATTGCAAGACAACTAGACATCAAAACAGCATTTCTCAATGGAGATTTAGATTTTGATATATTATATATATATATATATATATATATATATATATATATATGAAAATTCCTGAAGGAGTTCATGCAGAGCCAGGGAGAGTATGCTGTTTGAAGAAAAGTATATATGGTTTGAAGCAGTCTCCAAGAAAATGGAACCAAAAATTAGTTAGCTTTTTGAAAGAAATAAATTTGAATCAATCATCTGCTGATCCTTGCATGTTTATGTCATGTGATGGAAAGAAAATAATAACAGTCTACGTAGATGATTTGTGTATACTAGGAACTTCAGAAAGGGAAGTACAAGAAGTCGAAGATATCTTATCCAAGAATTTTGATGTTACATTCTTAGGAAAACCAAAATTCTTACTATCATTTCAAATTTCATGGTTTTGTACATCAGTATTTTTGAGTCAAGAAAGATATATCGAAAAAATCTTGGAAAAATATGACATGGTTAATTGCAATGCTGCTGCTGTCCCTATGGATCCTGGTGCAAAACCGCAAAAAGCAAAGGAAGATGATAAAAGAACTGATAAATTCGTCTATAAATCAAAAATCGGAAGCCTTCTGTTTCTTGCTATGGGAGTATACCTCAAAAAATGCAAGTTGATTGTAGGTGGCGCATTCGCACGGGTGTATTTTCTGCCTAGGTTCGTCGCTATCGGGCTAGATGTCTCGCGCGATTGTATCAAACTAGGGTCACTGAATCCTAGAAGGCTTTGGCCTTCTTACGGGTATAGCCAATGGGTGGAGTCTAAATAGCTCAAATGTTCCAAAAACACCACGAAAATTAGGTCTGATGTTTGAACTAGTAACACATGTCAAAAGTCAATTTTTATGTCATTGCCGTCATTGGAAATGTTTTCAAAAATAGTTTTAGCAGATTCACAGTAAAGAAAGCAGATTGTCTTAAGTCCCAAAATTTTCTGATGAGCTCTGCTGTCACTGATCCAACTTAGGAATATGTTGATTACTTTTTTTTACTGATACAAACATTCCTTTCTTCTGAAAGTGAAGTCCTATTGTGCAGTGAAAATCTGCAAGAATACCGACAAAAGTCGTAAATTATATTGTATTCTCAGAGGTGAGTTCAAGATCATTTTGTTTATAACTTGTTAATTAGTAGATTGAAGAATACATTTTTCCCATTTTCCTCACTAAAGACAAATACAGATTATATTTTCATTCAAACTTTTTTTTCAGGATTGACACAGGAAACCTTGAGAAAGAAATAGCTATCAATAGTATCAATATTGAATAACTTGATGTAAAATTGTGACAGAAATCAGGACCACAACTAAATTAAAAAATGAACTTAAGAAATGTATACTTAACAGATGTTTTCAATTCCTATGTAATATAACAATATTTCACCTTTGACTGTTTTTGCTTTGATATGACTTATTTATCATTTCACAAATTATTCTCATCATTCCTATTCTAATAATTGTTTGATTTCTTCATCAATTTTTATTTCATATGTATTGCTGTTGATCAATTTATGTAAAAATGTAATCCCTCTCTAAACAGAAACGTTTCTTGGGATCAATAAATAAAGTGTGTGCAGTGAAAGTATAACCATTTTTGTGTTCACTAGGAGTACAGCTTACTTACTTATAAGCTGTGCTAGGAGTCTAGGACTGACAAAATTTTTCTGAATTGTTTATCAATTTTCAGATTTATTTAGGAACAAAAGACCTAAAAATGGTTATGGAAAAAAGTGGCCAATTCTAATAGGCACATAGAATGGAAAAGTTGTAAATTATAAAAATGGAACCTTTTCTTTCGAAAAAGTTTTAAAATTCTAAATTGACGTTTATCTTGAGAAAATTGATTAGACCATAATAATGTTAGTATATTGGTAATCTCTTTAGAACAGCTGTTTTATTGAAGTGAACGGCTATATTTTCTTGTTTCAACCATACCATATGGAGGTCATAATTCACTATCACAAGAAACTTCTTATTTATGATAGGATACAAAAAAAAAAACATTAGGTATTGTAACGTGTATCTTTCGTATTTGCCTTTTTCAATGAATAGTAGGTATATATTGTGACTAAGAAGTATTTGGGAGAAAAGTAATCTCTAATTTTGAATAATGAACCCATTAATGGAGAAGTTTATTCAGTGTTTTTATAAAGGGTTTGTAACTCTGTGGATATATTTAATCAATCATTGGCAACTTTTACACATTATTCTGAAAACAACACTAGGTTCTGCCCTTCTAAAAGAAACTCTTGTGTCTGCAGCAGAGATGGTCGACGGCTGAATCTCCATGTTCCATAATGGCTGGTGGTCGGGCCACAGAATATAGGGGCCGTGTCCGAAAGTCGACGCTTTTTTGAGTCAATTGTACACCTGACAATTTCAATCCATAACAAAAAATTGGAATTGATATGTATCCATTGAAATTAAACATGATATCCATAATTTACTCATTTGACATTCTGACTTACAAAAGAAACATAACCCAACTTTTTTTTCAAAAGTATCGATTCTCTCTCTCTTATAACCCTTGCTTCCTACTTGGCGCTTTTGTGGGTTATTTGGAACATTCAAAGTATTTAAAGAGATTGGAACTATTAGACTCCACCCATTGGCCATACCCGTAAGAAAGCCAAAGCCTTCTAGGATTCAGTGACCCTATATCAAACGCGATTTCCACAGGCACTGACTATCTTCTTTCTCTATGAACAATGCTATTATTCAAAAACCTTGTTGGTAAGAAAATGAGATATTTCTGATGCGAATGCCGTATCCCGCATTATCGACGGGTTGCCGATCGAACAACAACGTACTGCAAAATATGCAAACTTCAAGAATCCTGAAGAACTATTTCAAGGCTTTTTGTGCAAAATGGATCGGGATGGATCAGTACCTAGCAGTGAACGTGCTTCTGTGAAGAAGGAGGTAACCAAGTGTCGTGTGTGTGGGAAGATGGGCCACCTTGCAAAAACCTGCTTTTTCAGGAATGCCGACAAAGCTGCTGGACCATCTGGGTACAAGCCAAAGAAAGAATGTACACATTGCGGCAGAAGGGGACATCTCAAGGAAGACTGTTTCCACCTCAACCCCGCCAAGGTTCGTCTGTTAGACAATCGGACAATAAAGTTTTCCCAATAACCATTCATCAGATACCATTTCAAATATCATGACATATCAAGTGAAAGTAAAAGATAATCACGATTTTTTTCAGAATTTTCTACTTCAACGTTCCCTCACAATTTAAAAAAATTCTGAAAAATCTTGTTATAAAATCAAAGACAGTTGAGAAGAATTGCTGTTGCAAGTGATATTTATATGAAATTTAGAAGAGTCAGCATTGAGGAACTATTCATACTATTTTTCAGATATAAAATTAAACGATTTATATTTTTAATAATGATTTTCAAAACCTTGGAGAGAAAACGGTAAATCGCGCCGCTCCAGTAATTGATTCCTATGTAGTACATGAACGAAAAGACAAGAATAGTTCTGCTACTGTCCACAAGGTATTGCACAGAATTATTGTCACTGTCATATTTACTGTACAGCGGTAAGCAATGTAATTTGTTTAATTTTTCGAAAATGAAAGTTACGTCGATGGGGGTTGTTTGTCAGTTCATCAGTTGGATTGGTCCGCCTAAAGCCTTGTAGTCCTTGGACAGAATTAAAGAAGTATGTAAGTAATAAGTTTGATGTTTTGCGATTTAAAATATCAGTTTTGGAAATAAAACAGGACGCGAAACAGAATTGAAAAATAATAATAGTAAAAATGGCGTATTTATTGGCCATTCCAGTTGTTTTTGAATAACATTATATTATATACATAAAAACTCGGTCCCCACCTTTGGAAACACTAAAAACGATTAAAAAGATAACCCGTTTTAGAACAAAAGGAGGTCTCTATCAATGGTAAGCCTGGATGTTCTGCAAATCAATCGAAATTTGCAGACAAGGAAAATACATCACTGTTTCTGAAAAAATGTGGTGTACACCCATTATAAAACTGAAGAATCCGCAAATTTTCCGAAACTTGCAGACATGATAGGAAAGTTTGAACCGACATTATTATAATAATTATTAAAAAAGGAATTGGATGTTTTCCACCATCATGAATCATGACTTTGTATGTGTCTCATCAATGTTGACTTTCTACTATAAACCTCATGTTTAATGTCTTGATAAAAAAAAAAAAAACTTCTTAAAAGCTCGACCAAATAACAAAGGGTATTTTTTTAAACAGCCCAGTATTTTGACTGCATCCTCAAGATCCACTCCGCATTTTTCTTTAACTAGCCAGTCAAGACTACCCTTGGCCTTATACATATAATATATATTCTATATCTCTAATGTAGATAATACAGTAGATAAATAATTCATTATTGAAGAGAAAGAAATCACAAAATCATCTCCACAACGAACAAGAAATGTAATAATAATAATAATTATGAGTAATCCGGCAATCCGTAATATGCTACATAATGCATTGAACCACATTACCACAATTGATACCAGATAATAATTAATAATCCTGTGAGCTATTTTGCAGTACTCCAAATAATGTTGAGATTTGGCAACAATGCATTAGCAGTAGGGTTGACCGTTGGATATTCGGTACATTCGGTAGATATTCCAGCAGAAAACTGTAATTTATTTGGAAATATTAGATCGCTGTCACTATGGTATGAAAAACATCTTGTCAGTGCCATCTTTCAGTTCAGAAACGCGAAGTATTTGACTTTATATGAACCTTAAAAAAAAACATGTATTGATTTTCTGCAATATTGATGAACAGCTTCATGAATACAGTAACAAAGTGATAAAGGTTGAAGATGGAGCTCTTGGAATCCTTGATTGTTAAAATGCTCTGCTCAAGTGGTAGGCCTTATGATCTATTCTTCAAGTGACAAATCAAGTGAGGATTTTGAAGAGAAATCAATTTTAAAAAATGACAAAACGTGGGCGCAAATCATCAGAAGATATATATCAATGTATATGAGAAAAGGTTTTTGCTTGGCCAATGCCAAAGAAATGATTAATGTGTTAACTGAGCACGGAAATTAATTTCAAGAAACAGGGAGCTCCAAAATAATTCCAAGCATCAAAGCTGTTACAAAACATTTACTGTAGGACTAAAACAGTATGATGAATATGTCATGCTCTGCCTCAAAAAGTTTGAAATGCAATTCATGGAATTATTCCTCAGAGCAATCTTGAAGACTACAACAAGAAAAGCTGGTGAGGCAAAGTCCAAGATTGTTAACTTGCAGACTTTATTTGCAGATTGTAGTGGCATCTGAAGTACAGGATGGCATCATTGACGAGTTCAGGTCACATGAAAATCGAATGTTCCCACCATCTATTTCAGGTGAAAGAAAACTCTAAAAACCAAACAAAATATATTCTAGACTGCATTCAAACAAAATAAGCTCCATAGATTATTGAATTTTAAGTGAATATTTTTATGAACTGACCCTACCCATTCATTCAAATAGTATTATAACAAAATTGCATTGATGTACGAGACTGATACAAGGCCAGAGGCATGCAGTTATCTATGTTGCAGTGAACTTTCATAGCGTAAAACATGCTATTTTGGTAATACACTTGGCGGAATCTAAAACCTTTACTTGATTTTTCCTCACCAGTTTCACTTTTGATCTCTTCGTTGGAAATATCAAAGTCGTCCTCATTCTTGATTTGTGCTGCGTCACATTCACTCGATAAATTATCGGAAAATATGAAATTATTTAAATTCTCTAGTTTCAGATTCTTCACATCAAGTTTTTCTTCATTCTGTTCTTGAAAGCTGTCGGTAGCATGTTTGTGATCAACAGAGTCTGTTTCACTACTAAAACTGTTATAATAGTTCCCGCATTTAGTGAAAATATCAGTTTCGCCTGGCTCAATTTTCACTGCATCTATTTGAAAAGCTTTACTATCACTGAAGTCATTACAGTCGATTTTCCCTTGTTCAATTCCAAATGTATCAGTATTCATTATAGAATTTCTACGAGAGTCTTGTGATAGTATTTACCAAACACAAAATTCAGAAGAAATTAAAGAAAATTGTCTAAAAATATACTCTGAGTAATGTAATGAGAATAAAAAATCCCAAATTGACAACTGACACTAATCAGTATCATGCATTGTTGCCAAGTGAACATTCACAAAATCCTCACTTTCAATAATCCTCACAAACATAGCTTATGTTCACAGAACTATATCTCTCTGTGATATACTTCTGTGCTTATGTTCCGATATTACTGAACAGAGGGGTGCAATTACGAACACTCGATCCGTCGTGACTTTGACATATGTCAGATTTGAGCAATTATGAAAATCAATACAATTCAAAATGTATTGCAACTTGAGTCGATATGAATGGTCTATATGGTAGATATAATTCCATTCTATCTCTATTCAGAGAAATTTCGTGATTTCGATTTCGTTTCGAATCGGGAACAGCCATCGTTCTAGCCTACGTATCGTGACAGCTTTCTTATCGAGTGTTCATAATCCTACCCCTGGGTAGAAACAAAATCCTAACTTCTAAACACAAACTAATAAGCATAGCAGCAAATCATCAACAGAGAACGCCACCTAAAATTCTTTGTTTGGAATAAGTTTTTGGCAAGTATGACATTTGCGACGACACACTTTCCTCGTCCATTGCAACATAGGGAACGGGCCATTCTCTACAAATAATGTTCAATGTCCTTGGTTGAATATGTCATGGCCGCCACTCTCTATAGACAGTGACTGACTGGCGCACTCCGCACTCTTTGTATATGAGAGAAGTACAGCTTTTAGCACAAAGTAGGGAACTATAGTTTTGTTCCTTTTGGTTCGAGTTCGACTCTGTACTCATGTCCGACTACGTCACTATGACGCGTTGATGCTACCAGATTCTGATTGGCTGGAGCTTATTAAACTCTGTTCCTAGTTTACAAGGAGACTAAAATTTAACAGGAGGGTTTAATAAGCTCTAGCCAATCAGAAACTTGTAGCATCAACGCGTCATAGTGACGTACTTGGATATGAATTCAGAGTCGAATTCGAACCAAGCAATAAAACTATCAGCAGTAACTCTCATATACCAAGAGCTAGTCCGTCACTGTCTATAGAGAATGGCGGCCATGACACGTCCAACTCATAGAAATATATATTATATACTTAGGCTGAGTCAAGTCTCCGGTCCGACCAATATGATTAGACCAGCGCGGTCATTTCGTTGACTTGACGACCTAATTAGAACTGTATGTATGTGACCAATATTTTCAATCATCTGATCGGTCCGACTGATTGTCATACTTCATACTGAACGCGCGTGCCTTGTCCGACCGGTGACTTGACCCAGCCTTATGGTGGATTTATGCAGCAATCATAAGTCATAAGGAAGAATGATTGGTTGGTCCGTATATTCCAACCAATCATTGACGAATATTCTTCCTTATGACTTAAGACTTATGACTTATGATTGCTGCATAAATCCACCATTACTCTAGAATGCTAATCCCGCCAATTTTCATGGCGAAAAGCATGCCGCGTATGCGACCCGTTCACGATGTGCGCATGCGCGTCATCAGTGTAGTTTGGGTAGATCGTTGCCAAGTTTGGAAATAATTTGGTGTTCCAATTCAGAGTTTTTTGTTATGAGACAATAAAACACATGTCATTTGAAAGACAGAAATTTGACAGCGCATTTAGGACTTTTTAAAACCGAAAAAAAACTTTTAGAGATAGTTTACTCCGAATTTCAGGCGTGAAAGAAATTTATTTAAAACAATGTATCCTATGCTAATGTAATTATAATGACCGAGCAACAGTGCTTTTTCATCAACAGGAAGACTTGTCACTAAGATCTGTCACTCTTGTCAGAGACAGAGACGGTTTATAGAATTTCAGATTTTGTCTTGTCGGTTTGTGTAGTATTTGTTGTCGTTGGTTCTTTCATCATTCGTGAATTTGCATTAATAGTGTTCCTTTAAAGACAATTTCTAATAAAGCCGTTTCTTGTGTAAAGGAACAATACCTGAAAAAAATCATTTTTGGTAGATAATAAAAAAATTCATGTACCTATTGGCTTTGCTCAAATAGCTTAAATATTATTTTAGCTTGACAAAAAAGGCATGATTTTTGGTTATTAAATTGTTCTTAACATAAATCTTGGAAGCTGGGAAAAAATTAAAGAATAAGTTCACTTCAGGGTCAGATAGAATACCATCATTTCTCTTGAAAGACTGCTTAAGAGTATTAGTTCACCCTCTACAAATCCTTTTCAATTTAATTTTGAAAACATCAGTTTTTCCAGAAATTTGGAAAATTGCCAAAGTTTGCCCAATCCATAAAAGTCAAGATCGTAATGCCATTAATAATTAAAGACCGATATCAATCTTGAATAACTTTGCGAAGATTCTGGAGACCATCTTGTACAGTCGCATTTATCTGTCCACCAAACATATTATATCTGAATACCAACATGGTTTTATGAATTCTAGATCCACCGTTAGTAACCTGGCTGTTTTTAATCAATATTTGTGTGAAACTTTAGATCTTAGGCGGCAGGTCGATGCGGTGTACACAGATTTCTCTAAGGCTTTCGATAAGATCAGTCATAATATACTTATTCACAAACTTTCAATAATGGGCATTAATGAAACAATTACTTACAACTTTTAGAATCATACCTCCATCAACGCAGACAATATGTTCATTACAATGGTTTTTATTCAAATATCTATTTTGCAACTAGCGGAGTACCTCAGGGGTCCAATCTTGGTCCATTATTATTTTTGATATTTATTAATGACTTGTGCAATCTATTGGAGTGCAATAGGTTGATGTTTGCAGATGATTTGAAGTTATACGCTACTATAACCAGTTTAGATGACTGTATGATATTGCAAAATCAAATTAATACTTTACACACATGGTGTCTTGAAAATTGCTTGCATTTGAACATATATAAATGTAAAATCTTAACATTCAGCCGGAAACTCAATACATTACAATTTCCCTACAGCATATATAGATAATGTCACATTAGAAAAAACTGATACCATTAAGGATTTAGGTGTCTATTTTGATCAGCAACTCACATTCAATCAACACATAAATAGTATTGTTAGTTCAGCATATCGATCATATGGCTTCATTATAAGAAACTGTAAAAATTTCAATAACATTTTAGCATTGACCTCTCTATATTTCAGTTTAGTCAGATCGAAACTAGAATATGGGTCCATAATATATGGAATCCTATATATTTTCAATACTCATCTGCTATCGATAAAGTTCAAAAGAAATTCTTAAAATTCCTAAGCTTCAAAATCAACGGAATTTATCCTCCAAGAGGCTGTAATTATCTTGATTTGTTGCATAGATTTGACTTTGTATTATTAGAAAAACGTAGAAATCAGGCTTCTGTTTTATGCTTGTATAAATTATTCAATGGTAAAATTGACTGTCCCGCATTACTGTCGCAAATTGATATTTTTGTTCCAAGAATAACATCTAGTCACAACACTACTTTCTTATGCAAAAGAGCTCAAACAAATTTAATGTTAAAGGCACCAATACATTTTATGTGCAGTAATGCAAACAAACTTTCTAGTGTTTGTGACTTCTTTTCTTGCAGTGTTTGTGAACTCAAGAATAAATCTCGTGCGCATCTTTGAATTTTTGTATTTTTTATTTAATTTTTTTTAAATTTTTTTTGTTTTTGTATTCAAATAGGACTTGATTGTCATTCATTCATATTTAGAAATTAGTGCTACTAATTAATCTTGTATTGTCATTTATAAAATTGCTCTGTAAATTATTATTATTATTATTAAGAAGAGACCCCAGCAGAACATTTGAGTGAGAAAATTGTAATTTGTGGCAGACATTTTCCTCATGAAGATTCATGTGAAAACGACAATAGAATAATTTGAAACCTATAGTGCAGTACCAATACTGTGTTTGCGTAAGCATGCATCGTGAGTGATAAAACTTTCTGGGCCAGTTTCACAGGTCCCAGTTAACCTTCAGATAACTAACTGAAAGATTAGACGGTGAATGACGTTCTTTCAATGGCGTTGACAGGTTCACATTCTAACCATTAGTTAATTGATCTGGACCCTAACTAGAACCTGTGAAACTGGCCCTCTGCCACACCGCTTATATTATGAGTTCTAGATTCCTACAAAAAGTACTAAAAACACACACAGGATTCGCCTCAGAAAATGAATGTCAATATGGAAGTGCTTTTCTTTGATGGTAAGGAAAATGCTTCTGGCCTCACCCCCTCACCCCTATTGTGGAAATTGCACTGAGGTTATACTAACTGCATTCTATAAAATCTGTAAAAATGTCTACTGGAAAAGTTCTCCACCAGTAATGCAGACGATTAATAAAATGACAGAATGATATTTCATCCAAATCGTATCATAGCAGAAAAGGACTTCAGCAGATGCGCAATTACACCGATTCGAAATTATCTCAATCCGTACTTTTTCAGAATGTATTCAGATAGACTGGGAGATCTTCAGAACGTACATGTCACTGTCAAACATAGCAGTAGAAACCATAGAAATATATATTGAGTAAGTATATATTATATATTTCTATGGAGAATATACATATATAGGCACCTATATAAATAAACAGAACAAACCCATATAAAAAATACTTTAAAAGAACAAAAAGAGTAAATGTAAATACCTACCAAACATTTTGGTGTCCTTTTGTAAAGTTGTTTATGTGAGACAGCTAAACATTACAAAATTATAACCTAACAAGTGATATTTGAATAAACAGCCCAATTAAAATATTTCAATGATTTTTCTTAAATTGAATTATATTAAATATCATATTATTCTAAGTTCATAACAAACTTATTATTGACATATGAATGGATGAATGCTCAACAGCTCGACTAACAACTTATTCCGTTGTAAAATTAACAATTCTTCAAATTACTTTTTAATTGCACGCACCGGCAACACTGTTCGAGCAGTGTTCGGAAATCCCATCGGTCTAGCAATGTGCAGTATGTCAATGTACGGTCGGCTACTTTGGCGGTATATCTTTATATCGGACTGAGAATGTGCGTTCTGTGTTTATTTATTTATTTATTAACGGGTAACACCCAATTTGTATAATACAAGTTTTACATATCGTGAGATTGTTAACACTAGAATTAACCTAAAATTTGTAAGCTTACAATAATTACTAATATTAGTGAAGAAATTACAAAAAGTACAAGGAAAGTAGAAGAAGATAAAATACTGCTATGACTTACAATTTAACAACATTAAGAAGTAAATGAGCATATAAAGAAACGATTTGCAATTCAAAAATCAATCAATAAGCCTCAATTTATTTCGAAGCGTACCTTCAGTCTCGTTTAATAGATCAAATTTCACACCGTTACCATTAGAGATCATTCTTGAGAAGGCTGAATGCTTGCCATAATTACACCTGTGAAAATCAGGTGTTGGGTGCAATATGGATATCTGCCGGTATTTTGAAATAATGGTTTAATGAAACATCAATCGGAGATTATATTAATATGAAAAATTACGTGTTTTCGCAATTGACATTCGGATTCTATACATGTAGGACAATGATGTAGGTGTAAATGCAAATACAGGAATGTACAATCGATATTTTTCATTCTGCTAATGTCCAGTCGGTTAAAAAACTGTCTGATGAGGTGCAATATTGAGTTTTGTGGTGGGGAAAAGTGCGTTATACCAAATTCATTTTCTGATCAAGACGTAATATGATAAAGTAATATCGGACAGTTTGTTTATATGTTTTAGTTCGTTCTGATAATATGTGTGTTCCCGTGGATTTATGCAGCAGTCATAAGTTTTAGTCATAAGGAAGAATAATCGTCAATGATTGGTTGGTCCGTTTATTCCAGCCAATCATTGACGACTATTCTTCCTTATTATGAGTTATGACTTATGACTGCTGCATAAATCCACCGTCTCCTTGCCTAGTTTACCCTTTTTGACAGGCAACCTGGCAACCATGGCAACCATCGAACCATTATATATTTTATATTTATTTTTATTGTACCGTCTAAATGTAAATTCATACGTACGATCTATACAGAAAACAAAACTAAACAATAAACACTCTAAACAGAAGGTTTAAGTTATTGGTAATATGGAACCATTTGAGAATTGTGAAAACAAAATATGTGACATAAATTTAGAGGATTTTCCCTTCATTTGCCGAATTTGCCTGAGGCGAGGTGATTTGAGGTTGGTCGAAGCGGAAGATTATTTGTTGGGTTTATTCAACTTATTTGTGACCATTACGAAGATTAACGTAAGTTTCTAGATTTCCTCACGTTTATTTTCAAGTGTGGTATTATTATGTCAAAACAACGGGCAGTGGGCACCCAAATTAAGTCAAATTGCTTGAGTCAAAGTCAAATCGCTTGAGTCAAAGTCAAATTGCTTGAGTCAAAGTCAAATTGATTGAGTCAAAGTCAAATTGATTCTTTGAGACTTTGAGGCCCACATACTTATGTCACAGAATAAGGAGGTACCTTATTCTGTGCTTATGTATAAAAACACGTTAAACATTTTGAATTCACAATACAATATAGCAATGTGAAATAAATGTAGTATAAATAACATCGAATACAGAGTATAAATAAATGGGATAACGTCTGACTGCTAAACATAACAAAAGTGATACAGCATAGGCAGAATAACGCTGAAACTTGGTTAACTTCAAATTATCTCAAACTAAACAGAGATAAAACACAGAGAATTATAATATCATCAAATCGACAAATAACAACGAAGCAACATGTAGATTATTGGGGTTTAAAATTGATGACATATTAACTTGGGAAGCACATATTGCTGGATTGTGTAAAAAACTTTCTACACAACTGAAAATGTGACTAAGGTCAAAGTATGGTATTACAGACATACTTTTCTCTTTTCAATAGCCACCTGACATATGGCATACTTTTATGGGGTCAGTCTTCACATGCAATTAAAGCCTTTCGTAGGCAAAAAAGCAATCTGGATCATAGCCAATGTTTCTTACAGAGAACACTCGTCCCCTATTTCAAGAACTTAAAATACTACCCTTTCCATGTATTTTCATACTTCACAATGTTCTAGAAATACACAAAAATAATACTAAGTACCTCCCAAATGCTGACTTTCATAATTACCCAACTTGAAGAGGTGCACAACTGAGGCCTCAATTTTATTGACGGATCTATAAGCTCTAAATTCACTTGACCTACATTTTATACAATAAAATACCAGCAGACATTACTGGCTTGAATTATAACCGTTTCAAGATTAGAGTTGAGCATTCACTATTGAGGCACTGTTTCTACTCCATAGAAGAGTATTTGAATTGTGAGGCATTAATTTTTTAACATGTTGGCTTTTGTTTTAATTTTAGAAATAACAATTTTAGATGTAATTAGTGTGTATTAACTGCAACCATTGTTTTTCTTACTTTGTCAGTTTGAATTGTCACTATTGTACATTTTGTATTTAATGTGATGAAAAAAATCTATCTATTTGAGCAATTATTTCTTTTTCAAGGTCCATTCAACAGTTAATTTCCCAAGTAGTATCTGCAATCAATGTATCAGTAAACTGGAAGATATATCATTATTTATTGATATTTCAAAATATAATAACGCAAGTCGGGAGAACAACTTGATTCCGACAAAAGAAAATATATCAATAGTTAATTGTGGATTGTCTCAAGAATATGCAGAACAAACCGGAAAAACAACTGAAGAATACAAGGAGGATATTTGTCTTGAAGAATCGGAAATTTGTCGGATCTGTTCGTTAACAAGTTGCCTAACACCTTTCGAAGAGAAGGCTCATTTGATGCAGCTATTTCAGAATATTACAGATATCGATGTGAGTACTTTGATGAATGTCTTGTTTTGATTGTAATGTTGGTATCATTTTCAGGTAGAAGCTGAAGCCAACTTTTCGGAGAGGAACAGCATATGCAACAAATGTATCAACGAAGTAGAAAATATATCATCATTCATCAGTTTCTCACTGTGTAACGATATGAAACTTAAAAATGCCACTGGAAGAGATGAGGCTCTTAAAACTGAAGGTTGTTTAGAAGAGAGTGCAAGTGATATCAGTTCATCAAAGTGGAATGTTATAAAATTTGAAGGTATTTCAGACATAAATGAATTGAAAATTGAGTCCTATTCCGATGAAAATGCATCCTGTTATGAAAGCAAGGATTTCCATGCAGTTGATATCAAGGAAGAATATTTTCACAGTCCTGAAGTATCTGTTAGTCAAAATCATCAAAATAATTTGGAATTCTGTAGTGAAACCAACTCTGTTGATAAACCATTAGAGTGTGATCCATGCAAAAATGAGTTCAGTACTGAGAACCACCTGAAAATAATTCCACATGGAATGGAATCCAATCTGAAAGCTCAGATCATGATGAAGGAATTCATATGTGATTTTTGCGAAAAACGTTTCAATTCTAAGCGGAATTTACAACAGCATATGCCAATCCACACTGGAGTAAAACCATTCAAATGTGATTATTGCAAGAAAAAATTCATCCGCAAGCAATATTTGAAAGCTCATTTACTCAGTCACACAGGAGAAACACCATTCAAATGTGATATTTGCGAAAAAAGTTACACTAGCAAGTGGCATTTACAAGAGCATAAGCGCACGCACACTGGAGAAAAGCCGTTCAAATGTGATTGTTGCGAAAAAAGTTTTACTAAGAAGGGGAGTTTACAAAAGCACATGGAAAAAAGTCTCTCCCATTCACAAGATCATTTGCCCAATCACACTGGATTAAAACAATTCGAATGTGAATGTTGCGGAAAAAAATTCAAAGAGAAACAATATTTGAAAAATCATTTACTCATTCACACAGGAGAAAAACCGTTTCAGTGTGATATTTGCGAAAAAAGTTTCTCTCTAAAGTGGAGTTTACAAGAGCATATGCGTACTCACACTAGAGAAAAACCTTACAAATGTGATTATTGCGAAAAAAGCTTCACTCTCAGGGGTACTTTGAGAAATCATTTACTCACTCACACAGGAGAAAAACCATTCAAATGTGAGATTTGCGAAAAAAGTTTCCCTAGAAAGTCGCGTGTACACGAGCATATGCGTACTCACACTGGAGAAAAACCATTCGAATGTGATATTTGCAAAAGAAAATTCCCTAAAAAGTGGCATTTACAAATTCATATGCAAACTCACACTGGAGAAAAACCATTCAAATGTGATTATTGCAAAAAAAAATTCGCCCGGAAGCAGTATTTCAAAACTCATTTACTCAGGCACACAGTGACTTGAAACTACATCAGTCAGATACCCAGAGGCGGATCATCGCAAAGGCGCAGTAATTGCGCGCTTCGGGCCCCCGAAGAACAGGGGGGCCCCAAAAGGCCTCAGTTTTCACTGTGACCATTAATGAGCACAAGAATACGAAGGCAACAAAATATTGAATAATTTTCACTTTGTTCAGATGATTTTAATGTTAGAGGAAATAGTACTTATATTAAGAGCAAACACTATCTTGGTAAAACGGGAATCCGTTTTGAGCCCACAGTTTTTGTTTGCGAATTTTTTAATTTTTTTTGCATTACTCAAATGTTTTTGTGTAAATTCCGGAACTTCAGTGATTTTTGGTTATGATAATTTTTAAGAAAAAAAAAATTAAATGACATGATTTAAAAAAATTGAGAGGTTCCGGAATTCTTATAGGACCACCAAGCCCTTACAAAAAATATCTATTTCATGAAATCAATGGTTTTTGCAAGAAACGGATTCTACGATCTGGAAATTTATATCTGATTGGCTCTGTAATCGACAACGGACAGGTGCTGTGATGCCAATGTTCATCGAGTTTATTATCTTCACCCCCATTCTTGATAAGTATGCCAACAAACCTTAGCTGGAAGGGATGAGGAAGAAATTCTACTTTTCGCTGATGATGGCTCTTAAGGTCTTGCATCAGTGTACACTCTGGTTATCTATCGCATGAGATTTAAGTACGATGAATTTATTGCCTCGATGGCAAACGAGGTAAAAAAACGGAGGTTCAAGATGCGATATACAGGGTGCAATCTAACCTCTTGCACTCCCGTGAAGGAGGTGTGTGTACAAAGGCATGTTAGAACGAATGGCAGGTGTGAAAAATGCGAAAAAAATATTTTGAGTTTTAAAATTTTGTGAAATGTGGGTCGGCATTTTGGGAACCTCTGTCCGCCATCCTTTCAGACCAGAAATGGCAATTGTCGGTGAAGGAAAGACACTGAATGTCGAACCGAATTGAGATTACGTTTGCAGAGGTCTAGAGAGTCTCTCATCCTTAATTATGGGTTTCAAGCTGATGGAATAGGAACGTAAGTATCACAGTAAAATGAAAAAAAAAACAAACCTCATGGGTATCCGAGTATCCAAACTGGTACACTGGTAGCTCAAGGCAGCACTAGTAGCTGAAAATTAGCTATTCATAATTCAGACCTCGTTAGGAGTTTTCATCGAATTAATTCCAACTCTTCAAATGACGTGGTTTTACAGGTTTTTTCGGGTTTTCTACAGCAGTAAACGAATTCACCACCGAATCAATTTATGCAGCCCCGGTGCTCCGATACATTTTCTTCCCTTATTTCTTTGTTATTGCTGTATTTAGTATTTTAATAAAAGTTTTTTTTACTTTAGTCTCAAATACTGATTTTTTTCCAACTTCTGTAGTTGAATAGGAACACATTTTTTCTCAGTTTTCAATATTTTTCTACTTCATAGAGCATTGTGATCTATGAGTAGAAAAATGTGTGAACTCAGGGCAATGCATTAATGTTTCGATGTTTCTCTAAAAACCGAGGATATCTGATTCGATCAATTTTTCATTATATTTCAACTTACAGTTTCAGATCAAAATAGTAAACAATTTGAGCTGATTTTTGTCGTTGAACCGCATTCAATAATGGTTTGAAAACATTCAATTTTACGTCATCGTTTTGACAATCGCGAAAACGATATATTTTCAAAACAGTGTCATTATCAAACAAATGTCATTTTCAATTTGAAGTTTATCTATCTGGTATTTGTTATTAAAATTTAATTCAATAATCAATTAATTCATTTACAGAAAATACTTTTTTTGATAAACTTTTTTTATTTATTGAATGAAAGTTTATTTTTGATGAGGACATAGCTTGACATAGCTTTTCGGGAATTTTAACCTTCGACATTCTGAAAATGGAAAAATGTTATTTCAAAGAAATCTGTGCAGTCCTACCTCAGAAGAACAGATGGCAGCTACACAGAGGATGAAGAGCAACGAGCTCTCCTCTTACTGGAGACGCACTTTCCAGGCAGCTTACCATTTGAACCCGGAAGATCACTGGAAGAACCAGGTAGAGCCAGACGAGAAGACTGGGAGGTAGCAAAAACCATATGCACTCCCCAAAGAGTGAAATGGGCAATTGACTCCTTCCAACCATTCAAGTCACCCGGAATTGATGGTATATTTCCGGCCCTTTTACAAAAAGGGCAAACGGAACTAATGCCATTCATTATCAAAGCAGCCAGATTCAGTCTGGCCCTCGGGTACATACCGAGCGACTGGAGGAGAGCACGGGTAACCTTCATTCCCAAAGTAGGAAAGAAGGGCCCAACCCTCCCGAAGTCATTCAGACCAATCTGTCTCTCATCCTTCTTACTGAAGACAATGGAGAAGATGGTAGATAACTACATCAGAACCGAGATACTGGAGAGGGTGACATTGCACCCCGGGCAGCATGCATACAGGGCGGGCAGATCAACGGAAACCGCTCTGTACGTGCTTACTGAAAGCATCCAGAGATCTCTCGAGTATAAAGAAATGGCCATATGCACTTTCTTAGACATAGAGGGGGCATTCGACAACACCTCTCACGAAGCAATAAATAGGGCCCTAACGAACAAGGGAGTAGACAGAACCACATCCAGATGGATGTGCCAAATGCTGGCTACAAGAACCGCTGAAACGAAAGTGGGCGATACCAGCTTTCGGATCAGCACAAGCAGCGGATGCCCACAAGGAGGGGTACTATCACCTCTGATGTGGAGTCTCGTAGTAGACGAACTACTCGGAACACTCACCTTGCCTTGGATATGCTGACGACATAGTCATTATGGCCAAAGGCAAATTCGAAGGAACCCTCTGCGATCTACCAGAAGATGGTGCCTCTCTGTGGGATTGAGAATTAACTCATCAAAAACCACAATGGTAACATTCACTAGAAGAACAAAGATTCAGCACCTAAGGACTGTTCGCCTCGACGGATCAGATTTAGGATGGCAGCAAGAGGTGAAGTATCTAGGACTAACCCTAGACTCAAAACTACTCTGGAACAGACACGTAGAAAAGATCACTAACAAGGCAAAATCATCACTGATGGTGTGCAGGAACATTGCAGGAAAAACATGGGGCTGTAACCCATCAATACTGCGATGGATGTACACCATGATAGTGAGACCTATGATCACCTACGGAGCAGTAGTGTGGCACGGTGGAACCGAACTCGCCACAACAAAGAAAATCCTGGAGAAAGTACAAAGACTAGCATGTCTTTGCATAACAGGAGCAATGAGGTCAACTCCAACAGCAGCAATAGAGGTCATTCTGGACCTCACTCCTCTCCATCTCATGGTGAGGAGAACTGCTTGGGGAGCAAACCTGAGGTTGGCCAAAGTCCGACTCAAAGGGACAGCACACAGTGTAAGGGGCTCAACCCCCACCGGAAGTGCACACCTTGCCGATCTCCCAACTGACGAAATTACCAGGAAATTTACTTTCGAGAAATTTTTTCGAATGGAACTAAATACCAAGAAACACTGGAGCACAGAATCCATTCGAGCACTGGGTAAGAATACCATTACATGGTACACGGACGGGTCTAAAACTCCCGACGGAACTGGAGCAGGAGTATTTGGACCTCGTACCAAGTACTCCGAACCCATGGGACACTTCCCCAGCATTTTTCAAGCGGAAATTCACGCCATAGCAAGATGCATTCATTTCAACCTCGACAGGAACTACCGGAACAAGGAAATTGCAATCCTCTCCGACAGTCAAGCAGCCATCAAAGCGTTGAGCTCATATAACATCAACTCGAAGATGGTCTGGGAATGCCTAGAAAAACTTAATGATCTAGGCAGGAACAAGGTGATCCTCTGGGTGCCTGGGCACGTCGGAGTAGAGGGCAATGAACAAGCAGACACCCTGGCACGAAAAGGGGCATCAACGCCACTGATCGGGCCAGAACCATACTGCGGACTTGGAAAATCTTACTTCCGAAAAGAACTCAATAAAACTGAAGAAGCAATGAGAGCAATATACTGACAAAGACTTCCAGGGCTAAGGCAGGCCAAAGATCTCCTCGGCAATTTCAACCGAGCAAGATCGAAAACACTGATTAACCTCAGCAAAATTAGTCTAAAGACAATCACAGGTTTTCTAACGGGGCATTGCAGACTCAAAGAACACCTAAGGAAGCTAGGCTTAGAGGAGGACAACACCTGCAGATTCTGTGGGGAACACCCAGAAACACCTCACCACATATTGATGGAGTGTTATGCTATACACCACAAAAGATTAAATATACTGGGATCACACCAGCTGACTGTGGAAGAAATACCACAAATGGACCCCCTCAAAATCCTAAAATTCCTGAAGGAATTGAGGCTTGAGGGGCTGCTGTAAACGAGAACACCTTGAGATAGCAGAAGAAGATGGGGCACAATAGATCTAACTAGGTCGCAGCGCATCAGTCACCATCCATACCTAACAATACAATACAATACCTAGGTATCATCTCATCAACTTATTGAATACATGGTGTTGTTACTCAGCAAAGTTAATCAAAAAAGTTTTAGCCGAGCTGAATTCCTATTCTTTAATGTATGACTACTTGAACTATTACTGAAATAAGATAAAACAAGCCCATCATTTCAGAAAATTGGGAAAATTTCTTGGACTCAACTTGAACCATCCCAAATTTCCTCCATGGTGAAAAAATTCAAACATCACGGCAGTCTCCGTGTCATAATCTGCCGGAAATACTACTATTTTTGATTTTGGAAAATTGCCCAGTGGGGTATATCTGGAGGCGAGAGTTCAAATAGGCTCCGCCTACCAGCGAATTGTTATACCACTGGCCGACTCAAATGTTCGGCCCAAAGAGTACACCAGTTCGGCCAGTGTATAAATTTAAGCTCTTTTGGCTGAAATCTTCAGTCATCCAGGAGCTGCCCGAGGGCTCGGACAATTCCCAGGATAGAAGTCCTCACTTCTGGATGGCTCAGTAGTGTTAAGTGTAAATAGTATTTCCGGTTTTGGAATCTACGTGTTTGATATTTAGATAATGAGGCAGGAAATAATCATGTCACCAGATGACTGGAATATTATGGTGGATTTATGCAGCAATCATAAGGAAGAATATTCGTCAATGATTGGTTGGAATCTACGGACCAACCAATCATTGACGAATATTCTTCCTTATGACTTATGATTGCTGCATAAATCCACCATTAGTGGATTTTATTTAACGCCATTATACATGTTATGTACTACAGGTTCATCTTTACATACGTCATGAAAACATCTTGTCAACTGTCAACCATAGAGTTAGTGCTTGTTAGGCCTGGTTCACACACCTAACACATCACCGAACACTACGGCCTGGCATGCGAATTAATGGAACCTCGTTGGTTGGCAACACCAACAACATTAAGAAAGAATTCGTATGTCAGACACGTTCCTGCTGGTTATTCCAATTAGACGAAGAGCTCCGGAGTTGCTGAGTTTTTGCAACTATGCTGTACTTCGGATAGGTGGTCTGAGCTAGCCGGAAGAGGCGAAACACCCTACTTCCAACTATCCGAGTGCACGCATTTGTTGACATCCGGTTGCTCTGGTTTTTATCAGGGACCCGGACCCGGACCGGAACCGTTTTGAACCGAAAACCGTAACGGAACCGATATTTTTTCGAGGACCGGAACCGAAACCGAACCCATATTTCAAATTCGATTATTTCGTGGTACCGAACCGAAACCCTTAAAAAATATAACGGGTTTTTCGGTTAATTTCGGTTCTATCCGAAGTCAATCATTGATGAAATGTGTGAGATGTCACAGAAGGTACATACCTTCGATATCAATAGAATGACAAGTGACAGGCAGAATCACAGCAAAATAACGCAGAATAATAGTGTTAAATGACTTGTTTTTTGGAAACACTTTATTTTTTACTGTTAAATTGCAATTTATAACGACCTTTCTGATGATGACTGTAGAGTAGTTTTTGGGATTTAGGTCTCAGATTAAAGAAAACGTCGGCTTTCAAGAAATATCGTTTTCTTTAATCTGAGACCTAAATCCCAAAAACTACTCTACAGTCTTTATTTTTTACATTTATGGTTTATGTTTTGGGCGTTTTGGCGCGTTAATTAAGGTCACTGCCACTCTCTGGAGCAAAGAGTACCTACACAACGAGTACTCTTTGTCTCTTTGCACTGGAGTCACTGGTCTTATACATTTCCATTGCTGAAGCAGTTTTGTTTGGATATAGGTACAAATAATTTGAAAGAATGGGGCGTAAAATAACGAGCGAAGCCCACCAACAATTCAGGTATATACAATTAGAGGACAAATCAGTGTGTAAATTATGCAAAGATGTGGTAAAGGTAAGTTCATCTTCTTCAAATTCATGGATTTTCTAGTTTTGCTGTAACAAAAAAGAATTCAATAATGACATCATCACCCCAAAATTTATTTCCCGAAAAAATCCAAGAATTGTCAATAATTATAAATTGTTACTTGCTATTCTATCATTATTTATCCATTTTTTTCATATACCCATCTAAATTTTCCGTTAGAGGGTTTGGATATGAGTAATTATGCGGCAGACAATGTAGCCTCTTTCCGCTACTTACAGTCTGTACTCATTATCAAATCATAGTGGGACTACCTACAGCGGGCATTACAATGCCTACTGTAGGCATCCGTATGCGGGCACGTGGCACGAATATAATGATTCTCGCTTATCCCCTATTTCATCCAGATCCCTCGTGAGCGGAGAGGCTTGCGTTCTGTTTTATGAACAAGAAGGCACTAAATATATTTAGTTATATTTTTATTTTTATTATGTATTGTATTATATTATATCATATTTTTTTATCACATATAAATATACACATACTTATACAAAACTTAAACATATAATATAACATGTGACCTTTTTCATTTAATTAGTATATTATATAACTAGTTTTTCAAACGTCCTTTTAGTAAAAAGTATTTTAAGCACGAGCGAAACTTAATGGAGCGAGTTTTTGGAAAAATGAGTGTCTAGAGGAGTTTATCAACGTGTTAAATAATTTATTTGACTGATCAAAATGTACCTATTCTGACAGACGGGATTTCAACCACTGAAGTCACTGAAACAGTAACTGTAGTGATGTATTTGAAGAATGGAGTGGCCATGGTAATATTTTTAAATATTTGCTTCGAACACAGATTGTGAATCTGTGATTATTCAATCATTTAGAGTGATATACATATGTATGCTATGTTAAATGAGTTCAAAAAATTACATTATAGTTATCGGAGTAGAAAAAAAGCTGTTAAATACTATTTACCTCATATATTACTGAATTCCATACATATATAGGAAACGGACCGAAAAGAACCGTTTGGACCGAAAAAAATTGTCAGAACCGAACCGAAATAATATTCTGAGAACCGTAACTGAATCGGAACCGATATTTTCAATTTCCCTTGGACCCGAACCGGAACCGATATTTCATTTAGGTCCGGATCCCTGGTTTTTATGATATATCGGTATCGAAAGATCCCAAAATGGGTCAAGATATCTAAAGTATTGTAGTTGTTCATGCTTAATAATATTGACCATTTTTGTGAAGTTAGCCACACTTGTCCAGCCACGGTTTCTGACGTGCGTAAAGCGCACGGCACGCTCTATGATTGGTCTCTGTAATGGTGGTAAGTTTAAATGACCGACAAAAAGGCAAACTGAGTTGAAAATGCGTAAAATACTAGCCAACCTAACCTGACTAACCTTATGTAGACAGAATAACCATACAAAATTGTTAGCGATATAACGACTATTCATAGAAAATTGTTAATAACCTATTAGCATATTGGTGGGGGTGCTAATACCGTGCATTTTATTGTTTTATTGCGCAAGAAGACTAAACGTTATTTGACAAGGAGAGTCTAATCCCCATAAGACATTGGGGACACTTATAGAAATCGATGAAAGAACATTTGTGACGAAATGTGACGTAGTTGGACATGTCATGGCCGCCATTCTCCATAGACAGTGACGGACTAGCTCATGGTATATGTTACTTGTGACAGTTTCTTAGTTCGAGTTCGACTCTGTTCTCATGTCCAAGTACGTCACTATGACGCGTCGATGCTACAAGATTCTGATTGGCTAGAGCTTATTAAACCATCCTGTTAGTTTACTCTCTTTGAGCCGTGCAGTTCTGTGGTGCAGACCGTTGATTACGGGATGGAGCGTTATTTACTGGCAGTTTTGCCAGATCTATTGGAAGACTATGCTTTTGATAACAAATTAACACTTCCTGACTGAAACCTACGAAGGCGTAGAAGCGCCAGATGTAGTGATTTTTTCTAATTCCCAGATAAATCTGTCTATTAGACAGTTATTGTGTCTAATAGACAAATATAATCTGTCTAATAGACTTATATTATCTGTCTATTAGACAGATATATATATTTGGCTATTAGACACTTATATCTAAGAATTGGTATAATTATTATAATTCCCAGATAAATCTGTCTATTAGACACTTATATCTGTCAATTATAATAACTGTCTAATAGACTGATATTATCTGTCTAATAGACTTATATTAACTGTCTATTAGACAGATATTATCTGTCTATTAGACAATTATATCTGTCAATTATAACAACTGTCTAATAGACAGATTTATCTGGGAATTAGAAAAAATCACTACATCTGGCGCTTCTACGCCTTCGTAGAAACCAAATACATACTGCCAAAATACGTCAAGAAGACGTATGAAATATCAGCTATTCATGTAAATTATAAATAATTTGGAAAAGGTATTCAAAATATGCCGAATCAAATCTATGGTGTTTGGTAAAGTATATCTGGACTATGAAAACTGAGAAAGGAGATGCGCTGCCTCAAAAATATAATCACTATTGAAAAAAAGACACCGAGTTGTGTTCGAAACATCATTCAGATTTCTTTGGACTCCCATCCATATAACAAAAAAAGGTTTTTCAACTCGACTTCTTTCCAATTTCATTTTTGCAGAAGAGCGACTGTTATTTTTGCGGCAGCGTGACTTCTTTCTCAGTTTCCATGGTCCAGGAAAATACTTTTTTTCGGCTATGGGCGGGAGTTCAAAGAAATCTGAATAGTGTTCCAAAAACAACCCGGTGTCTTCATTCAAATGGTGATTTTATCCTTGCAGCAGCGAGTCTCCTTTCTCATTTTTCATAGTCCAGGAAAATACTTTTTTTTTTCAGCATATAGACAGGAGACCGAAAGAATCTGAATGATGTTCCAGACACAACTCGGTGTCTCTTTTCAATGGTTATTTTATTTTTGTAGCGGCGCGTCTCCTTTCTCAGTTTTCATAGTCCAGGAAAATACTTTAATTTTTTTTCGGCATATAGACGGGAGTCCAAATAATTATGAATGATGTTTCGTCACAACTTGGTATTTTCTATCCACTGGTGATTTTATTTTTGCGGCAGCGCGACTCCTTTATCAGTTTTCATAGTCCAGGAAAATATTCTAATTTTTTGTCAGCATATGGACGGGAGTCAAAAGAAATCAGAATGATATTCCAGACACAACTATAATAATAATAATGAATTTATTCAATAAGCATATTACATTATATTATGTCACCATGATATCCATTCATACTTATTGAATGAGATCATATTCAGTGTCATAATCCAACCGACCGACGATTGTTCTTCCATATGGCCTCTTCCAATGGTGATTTCATTTTTGCGACAGCGTAATTCCTTTTTCAGGTTTCATAGTCCAGGATAATACTTTAATTTTATTTCGTCATATGGACGGGAGTCCAAAGAAATCTGAATGATGTTTCGAAAACAAATTGGTGTCTTCTTTCCAATGGTGAATCATTTTTGTGTCAGCACGTCTTTTTTCATTGTTTTCATAGCCTGCGTAAACCCTTCAATATTTTTTCGGCAAATGGACCAAAGAAATGTAAATAATGTTTCAAGCAAAACTCGGTGTCCTCTTTCATATGCAATTTCATTTTGGGGCAGCGCGTTTCTTTAGAATGCAAAATTACTTTAATTCTTTTCTTCGTTTCGAAGGGAGTCCAAAGAAATCTGAACGATATCTCATTATTCATAACCCGGTTTTCTATTTCCAATGCTATTTTTATTTTTGTAACAGGTGGGTGTACAGATATATTTTTCCAAACACCATAGATTTGATTCGGTATATTTTAAATACCTCTTTCAAATTAATCATAATTTACATGAATGATATTTCACACGTCTCTTTGACGTATTTTGGCTGTATATAGTTATTTGATTTCAGTCAGGAAATGTTTTTGGACATTTGTTATTGAAAGCATAGGCTTCCAATAGATCTGTCAACAGTGTCAGTAAATAACGCTCCAACCCGTAATCGACGTTCTGTACGTCAGAAACCGTGGCTGGAAAAGTGTGGCTAATTTCATATAAATATATTGACCGCCACTCATGAGGTGAAACCAATATGTTCGTAATGCCAAGAGGAAAGACAGTGCACAAAATGAATCGATCCATAAACTCCCAAAGATTTTAGTGATTCATTCGAAACGGTTTTCATCGACAAGAATATTCTAGAGAAAATAGATGCCACTATTATTGCCACTGCCGATTTTACTTCGAAGTTTTGGGTATGAGACAAGGTATATAGCTCCTCGTCATTACAATCTGTATATTCTATGTATCCTCCAGTTACAGCAGTACCTCTCTCAGGGTTAATTACATGTATTACTGTAAAAACTGCATGCAGATGGTTCGATTACTATGATTTTCTGATGTCATCATTATCGTCAAAATCCTTTTTGACCGAAGAGGCATTCTCTTCAACGAGACGTTAATTAGTATTATTTTTTCTAAGTACGTAAATATACTACTTTTTTGCATGAATTTGAACGAGAAATATAATTTTTCTCATTATAATGTCTTTTTTCTCATTATATTAACTTTTATCTCATTAAAATGATTTTAATTTCATTATAACGACTTTTATAATATTTCTCATAAAACTGTTTTTCGATATCGGACGCAGCTTATTGCACAATCGGAGAGTGAAGATCTAAAAGTATATTCCAATCCACGATGCAGTGTATTCAAACATTTCAAACTATGATCAGCACGACGGTTTAGTGTTTTATGGTCGTTTGACCAATACCAAAGATTTATAATCTACTCTTTGCCAATACCATTGCAGATTCCAGCAAGCCACGAAGCGATCACGTGCTGATTATTGTCACTGAAATATACCTTATAACTGGAATGCCAATGCAACTTCTCAAAAGTGTACCCTTTTGAACCTCGCGCAGCAGTCAAAAAAGTCAAGGGAGGAGCATGCGTACTAATATTCGAAACAGGACCGGTCTGGTCCATAGTATAGAACGAATTTCTATACGATTAAATTGATGAAAAACCACCGCGGCCTGACGGACGCTTACAATAGAGACAGTGATGACGTCATAAATGTCATTCTTGTCAAAAACTGATTCCAAATACAAACTTCTGTCAAATTTAAATCAGCTTGTCCGAAATTGTTTCCGTTGTTTTTCAACTTCTTTTGCCTGAGAAAACAAAATCCAAACAACAAAACACAAACTAATAAGCACAGCAACAAATCATCAACAGAGAATTTCACCTAAAAGACTTTGTTTGTAATCAGTTATTGACAAGAATGACATTTGTGACGACACACTTTCCTCGTCTATGTGGATCAGCTTGAAACTTAGATTTCACAAATATCAAATCGTGGAAAAATTATCATACCACATTCATTTTCCCAGGATAAAAATGAACTTCACGATAAAAAATAATTTATAATGAAAAACAAATTGAAAAACACAATGCCCTACCGAGGAGTTTCAAATGTGACCTATAGTTACTCTTTTTTTGAACATTTTCTGGGAAAAAACTCACACAAGCAAAACCAAACATAAAATGGAGGACTGAACTCAATGAACTGCTATAAATAGCGCCTAAGCCGCTCCTGGCCGAATTCATCGATCAAAGACGTATGTTTTCATCACAGAACAATTCACTGGTCTCTGTTATGATCAAAGACATGATTTTCACATATTTTCATCTACTGCGTAGGTGCAGATTCTGATATTTCCATCCCCATGGATGGCACAAAAATTCTTCGCGCATATGCCTGCATTGGCATTCCAGTTATAAGGTATATTTCAGTGATTATTGTTTGCATACGCTGCATCTTGTATTGGAATATACTATAAGCCGATCCATGCCGAACCAGATTTAGTAAATGCTTACTTTATTAGCCAAGCTTACCTTCCCTAATTTTTCTACTTGGTACCCCCCAATCTAACAATGAACCGTATCAATTCGTCCTGCAAAATGACTGTGATCGTTAAAAGAAGGCAAACCTAGCAAGCTCTAACCTGATTCGCAGCACTCGAATTGTTCCGAGCGGCTAATGTGTCGATATTTACTCTCTCATTGTGCAATACAAAAGCTACGTCCGATACGAAAATGCGTCGGGGTCGGTGACGATCTTTTCAGAACAATCGGATTATTTTTACTTTCTGCAGTGGCAACACTGTTTATTGTGATATGTCCAAAGACCTCAAAAACAGAACTTCTCTGTGATGGTGGATTTATGCAGCAGTCATAAGTTTTAAGTCATAAGAGAGAATATTCGTCAGTGATTGGTTGGAATATACGGACTATACGGAATATACGGACGAATATTCTTCCTTAAGACTTATGACTGCTGCATAAATCCGCCATAACTGTTATGATGTGTTTCAAAATTTCAAGGTTAGTTTAGAAAGAACAGAATTTGACATTTGACAAATTGTAAATAGCAGTAAAATTCAAGACCAATCGCGAAATGTTCCCGCCCTTTTAGAGTGCGCCATCTTTGCTAATCTAATCTTTGGCACAGACCTCATATGAGGTCTGTGCTGCTGATGGTGGATTTATGCAGCAATCATAAGTCTTAAGTCATAAGGAAGAATATTCGTCAATGATTGGTTGGAATATACGGACCAACCAATCATTGACGAATATTCTTCCTTATGACTTAAGACTTATGATTGCTGCATAAATCCACCATAAGAGATGCCGGTACCGCCACTGAAATATACCTTATAACTGGAATGCCAATGCAGGCATATGCGCGAAGAATTTTTGTGCCATCCATGGGGATGGAAATATCAGAATCTGCGCCGACGCAGTAGATGAAAAGATGTGAAAATCATGTCTTTGATCATAACAGAGACCAGTGAATTGTTCTGTGATGAAAACATACGTCTTTGATCAATGAATTCGGCCAGGAACGGCTTAGGCGCTATTTTTATAGCAGTTCATTGAGTTCAGTCCTCCATTTTATGTTTGGTTTGCTTGTGAGTTTTTTCCCAGAAAATGTTCAAAAAAAGAGTAGCTATAGGTTATCACATTTGAAACTCCTCGGTAGGGCATTGTATTTTTCAATTTGTTTTTCATTATAAATTATTTTTTATCGTGAAGTTCATTTTTATCCTGGGAAATTGAATGTGGTATGATCATTTTTCTACGATTTAATATTTGTGAAATCTAGTTTCAAGCTGATCCAAATTGTAAGCGTCAGACCGCGGTGGTTTTTCATCAAATTAGTCGTATAGAAATTCGTCATCTATACTATGGACCAGACCGGTCCTGTTTCGAATATTAGTACGCATGCTCACCCCTTGACTTTTTTGACTGCTGCTCGAGGTTCAAAAGGGTACACTTTTGAGAAGTTGCATTGGCATTCCAGTTATAAGGTATATTTTAGTGGGTACCGCCGGTACCAATACAGTACATCGACAAAGGTTAAGTCGGTGGTACAGTAAGCTTCCTTGGTCATTCGCCTGGCCTCTGGTAGTAAAACCGTCACTCCTCAGTATAATATAATCATTATGTAAATAAAAGCACAAAATATAGACCTACACAGAACAGTCTCGTTTTATATTGCATGTATCAAAAATTCATAAACCCACTCCTTCTCTAAAGGCCGATTCAGATACATGGGTGCCCATGCAGGGTTTTTGACCCTGCATGTGAAATGCATGCCTGTCGACGTTCACATCTGTGCGTGCCGGCTTGCGTCTTTCGTCAAAAACGCGGGGTGAGCATGCACATGATCTAGTGATTTCTCAACATAGATGCGTTTTTGATGAAATATCCCTACTTTTCCGTTGTTGGCAATTATGAACTTGGGAAAATAATAAAGATTAAAAAGGTTAATAAATAATAAACAAAGTGTTAATTTTTACAACTGTATCCGGAGCTAAAAATTATCATTTATTCATAAATTCTCCTTCTATTGTACAGAATTCCAAAGGCATTTGGAATTCACAACTACCCTTCAAGCCCTACTGAAGCTGCAGGAGAATAGTTATTTGTTTAACTAGACAGCAAATAAGTAGTAGATTGACTGCCGAGGCTGAATTCATAGCCGAGCGTAGCGAGGCTAGGAATTCAGCGAAGGCAGTCAATCTACTTTGCTGCCGAGTTGAACATATAATTTTTTCTCCGATTGTTCATAATGATATAGGAGGATATTGTATTTGCAAATTATTACAATTCCCACAATCTCTTTATTTTTCCTGCAGTGTTCAATTAAAATAAAATTTGATAGAAATCGCAGTTGTTGGAATGGTTGGTTGCTATGGAAATGTCCATAATAATTATAGTAAGTACCCACTTTGCTGCCTAGGCAGGAAAAGTAATACTTTGCTGATTGATATGTGTCAGTAAAATTAATATTTGCTGCCAATCGGAGAAAAAATTATATGTTCAACTCGGCAGCAAAGTAGATTGACTGCCTAGTTAAACAAATAACTATTTTCTCCGATTGGCAGCAAATATTAATTTTGCTGACACATATCAATCAGCAAAGTATTACTTTTCCTGCCTAGGCAGCAAAGTGGGTACTTTGCTGCCTAGGCAGCAAAGTGGTTACTTTGCTGCCTAGGCAGCAAAGTGGTTATACTCAATGGGAATAAAACATTTGACGTAAACATTTATTAGCAATAATTACATAACACTTTTAACAAGAATTTAAAAAACAACTGCGATTTCTATCAAATTTTATTTTAATTGAACACTACACGAAAAATAAAGAGATTGTGGGAATTGTAATAATTTGCAAATACAATATCCTCCTATATCATTATGAACAATCGGAGAAAACATTTTTAACAACTTGTTTCGATAAGGAAATGGTTTCATGACATTTATTATCAAAGGGCTGCATCTCGATGGTCACATATTATGGAAGTGAATTAGTTTTGCCTGGTAGTGATATTGGTTCAGGAACTTGAACTATGGGCTTCTATAGAACACACACCATCTAAAATTCTCCCATTTGTGCCCTCATCAAAATACAAAAATATGTAGTTTAGTTTGAGAAAGTTGAGCCACTACTACTACTACTTTTTTCCATGAATTGCTCCTAGTGCTTCAGGAAATTGCCAATTCTGCATATGGTTATCTACTAGTAATCCACTCTTCTGTTTCATTCGGAAACTGACAATGGAGAAAAGATGGATAATCACCTGCGTCGGACGATATATTACTAATGTGGTTGATAAATGTATTGAATACTAATATACTATTAAACATAATACTTGATTACGTTGCAGTTCGGTTGATACAATGATACTTTTAAGTTGTAATCCTTTCTGCAATATTTTCAGGATATATATATATATATATATATATATATATATATATATATATATATATATATATATATATATATATATATATATATATATATATATATATATATTCCATGTTTTCATATTTGTATAGGAAAAGATGAACTATTCAGGGAAATTGTATGAAAATGCAAAAAGAAATATAATACAAATCTTTCAAAAACCATTGTTTAGAGTATTTATTATACATTGCATCGGATACCTCTGGAATTATTACAGAGATTGTAGAGTGACTGACTCTGAAAGAGTAGTTCAAACTCTAGGTAATGGTGGGATATATAAGCCTATTCACAAGCTGAAATAGTACCTCTGCGAATGGGGGACTTTTTTTCTATCAGCAACTCTACTCTTTGAAGTACCTAACTTTTGAAAGGTAGGTTCATTCATTCTGATATATCCTTTCAATCATGGTCTAACCCACTTTCTCCTTTCATTTCCCATTCCCATAAAGATACAGCTCCATACATGAAATAATATATAGGGAATATGCAAGTGATTTAAATTTACTTGATTTTTTTACCACATATACTTTATTGTCTCGAAATTACACCTAAACCATTAGTTTATCAGTTAGTTTGTATTTAACTCCATAAAACTTCAATCAAAAAGTGCATAATAAGCGCGCGGAATTCAAATTTGCGAAACGCATCACCATTGGTCGAAACGAAGAATGACGTCACATGCACGTTATGAAATTTATCTGTGTTAATATTCATACTGTGCTAGTCGTCTTTCATAGAAAATTTGTTTTTATTTATATATTTGTAGTGTTTTCCATTACATATAGTTCGATTTTGGTCTTGTGACAATTGTAAATTATCAAGAGAAATGACTGAAAGCGGTTTTGTCAAAGCACAATCCGACAATACCGGAACTGATAAGTAGTAATAGTTTATCAAATGATAGTTTTCCTTTTGTAATTTAGAATTTAGGTGAGGCAGGCAGGTATATACAAAACATTTATGCATACAAAACTTACTTCTGATCAATTCACTTCATGTTAACTATCGAAATACAATGTACTCACATTGAAATGATCTTCACAACAATGTAAATGTGATATTGGAGATACTTCGCCTCTTCTCATAACCTTACACCATTGTTTACGTATTTTCGCATCTCTTGGAACAGAAAAAAATAATTAACTTGGTGTACTTTAAGATGTCTAAAAATCCTGTACATCTTAGTGTACTTATAATTTTGTTTTGGCATTCCGGTACTAAACAATACCTATAAGATGGTTTTTTAGCATTTTCCATTATCGTAATAGCAATTAAAACTGCTAATTCCTAACCTAATTAATAACTGTCAATAGTGTCAATGGCCATAACTATAGAAAGGCTTGTTCATTGAAGACTGCTCTGGTTGATCGAGATCACTTTCACATATGTTCATCTTTTATAAAAGATCAACTTCAAGCAAGTAGAGCAATCAGAGTACGTCAAAACGAACAACACTGAAGAAGAACAACGCTGATAGCGCTATGTGACGTCATCCACAGCGCGCGAAAATGGAGGCGTTCAAATCATATATCGAAGTTATATATGGTAGATATATGGTTCAAATAGGTCAAATTCAATCGGTATTTTATATATTATTTTAAAAATTAATTCCAAGACTTTCAACCGTATTTATATTTTTTACTATGTTGTAACGAAGTAAAAAATTGATTAAACAAATAAAAATAAATTATGCATATTCCCTATTACAGACTTCCAAATTATATATAAATATTTTTTTGTAGTAGCTGAGGTATCCATAAAATATGTTATAGCATAAAATAAGAATGATATGAATAAACCAAGGATAAAAGATTCACATTCAGTGAAATATAGTGCGGAATAATTTGAAAAACTCAAAATTCATTCTTCCAGGATTGACATTTAGGCCCAATTGTACAGTCCGGGTTTAAGCATTGTTCGATCCGAGGTCATTTCCAGATTAACTAATCTTGATTTCGTAGGCAAGGAAGTAGCGATTTGATTGGCTAATATCTGTTAACTGAACCAAGATTAGTTGATCTGTCGATCATCTCCGAGTGAACAACCCACCCTTAAGGGCAGGTTGTACAATCCAAGTTCAACAACAGTTTAAGTAAACTCGCTTCAGTTGCTATGGATTAGCCAAAGAAATTTCTAGTTCCACTCTGGTGGTGAACTTGGTTTGTACAACCATTGTTTGTAACCAATGGTACAACCCGCCCTTAATGGACCCAAACCATATATTATGATATCTATGACCCAAACATATTTTTTTCACGGCAACATTTCTTTTAACAACCATCATGGCGCGCGTTCGGTGAATGCAAATCTGACAGCTCGATTCAATCTGTAGGCGTGGTTTCACTGGTTTTCCCATTCTTGTGGTGGAAAACGGAGCAGACACTGCAGACAGAATAGATTTATGGTGGATTTAAGCCTGATTCACATAATGGCAGTAGCAGTGGCGTCACACCCCTCTATTGATAAGATAACCAATGACAAACATGTTTAGACAACGCTGAAAATTCAAGGTCACGCTGCTGAAAGTTTGATTCATTTAAACTTTTTGCAGTAAAATCTAGCAGTGTTCGCATTTCTAACCTTAAAATGATCATGAAATCGAGATTGCTGTTATGATTCCTTTCTACTGCTTTGAACAAACAATTAGTTGAAAATTTCCATTCCAATGTTACTCATTCGGATAACAGCGTCAAAAGGGGCGGAGTCACTGCCTTTAGTGCCACTGCTACTGCCATTATGTGAACACAGATTAGAAAACATACAGATAGGAAGCTCCGCCCATTTCCTTTGATGTTTCGAATGCCGACTCTATGACCTTGGCCCTTTAAATTGGTGTGCACCGATGTTGCCAGATCTATGACGAACATCCCGGGCACAGTGTTGCCATTGCATGGAACGTATACATTTGATTTGTCAATTGTCATTAGTGTCAAGAATGAGAAAATCTGACAGATATTTTTTGCAGAAATTAACATTGGCTGCGTTTTATTTGTGTCCTTCGGTAGCAACAGAATGACAACTGACATCTTTATAACCAATCACAGCAACCAGAATGGGAATAATAGTATAAAAAACGACATGAATTATCATTCCGGAAGCAGAATCGCAGTATAAAAACGCAGCTATTAGCTTAAAATAAAATGATTTAAATGTGCTAGATTTGGTTAATCCTGTTCAACATCAACAACAATTAGAAAATTTCATGAGTATATTTTTTACAGGATTGATTATTAACATCCAAATAATTTCTTGGTTCAAACTGAAATACAATAATGTTTAAATGTAAATATGTAAAATAAAATAAAAATATGTAACCCTGCAAAGATGAAACTTCGAGCACTCCAGCTCGTAGAAGAGAACATATACCTCTCCACTCACAACTCACAAGGGATTCAGATGATAATGGTTTCAGTAGAGAATCAATGTGAGAGTACCATGAGCCAGCATAAAGATGTCTACAATAAGCAGTGCAGCGGTAGATTTGTATTGAGAAATTGTTTGGAGCTTCATTTCAGTTAATGTTTTTCTTCTGTTTTAACAGAACTAGTAAAATTATTAGTTTCATCAAAGTAAACTGTTAATACGAAGATTTTATGAATCAGTCAAAAGTTTGTGAAACAATAAAGTAAAGAAAGCATTGCATTTGTTTTTCGAGTGAATGCATTTGTAGGTCTTCAAAATTTAGTTATTTGATTTCCTCGGAATCATCCAAAAAATAAAAACGATTGGTAATCATCAAAGTATGCAGACTTCAGATATCATTAAATGACTTACAAAAACTAAATCTGGAGAAAAGCAGTTTTCTACAATTTAGTGAACCATTTTTTATATAGTAACAAAAAAAATATTGGCGAAAATAATGTATTTATTATTTCAAAATCAATCACAATTTTATACCTGGGTTCCTATTACAAATTCATTAAAATAGTAAACTTTGTATTTTTTTAGGCACAGTTCTGAACCTAGCATTGCTATTTTTCATTACATAATATTCGTAGTGGAAAAAATAATTTTATGAAATAAATATAGGGAAAGTTTTCACAGGGGTAGTTGAATTTTGAGAGACTTTTATAAATATTACATATCTATTGGCGCGACTATTTGTTAAACATTTTTCAATTTTTCAAATTTGTCTTGATGGACATTTCATCGATGCATACAGTAAAAAACGTACCCTGTGAATGCATTTGTTTTACCTTTAGTGTCAATATCTAAAACAAAATTTTGTTGTATCCAGCAGAAAACTTTTTTTACAAATAACAGAAGGGATCCTGTAGAAGGCATCAAAAATATATTCTGTAAATATTTATAACAAGGACCCAAAAAATAAATAGTATGGGCGAATCGTTTGAATTCATCTGTATATCGCCTGCCAAATTTATTAGTTTTGTTTAAATTTCTCAGGATTCAAATACTTATCCCCAAGTTGAAGAAAGTTTTCTTCAGATGGCTCTACAACTTGGTCTGAATTCTTTTTTCAAATTCTTATTTTCGGTTTGAAGAGCTTTCATTTTTCAGCTTGAGTTTCCCTATTCTGGGGGTATGGCTGGAAACTTTAGTTCTTTGTGTTTCGACTAGATGCAGCACATCAAGGCATTCTACCGTTGAAAGTGTGCCAGTATCACAGATGGAAAGAATTATGATAACCTGCAATACTTTTATCTTCTTGGATGGTACAGGACTTTCAAAATTTTTATCAAGCTCTCCTCTTCTCGAAGTGCTTGGTACACTTGCAACATCAGTATAAGCTGTAAAAAAATTTAGTATGTAATTACAATACCAAAACAATGTTTCTGCTGTTTATATTTAAATAGTTTTCAATGAAATAAAAGAAAATAAGTAGGTACCCACATTGTACTTAACATGCTTCATAATCGATAGGCACTGTATCAGGAAGTAAACGTGGCATTTCAGAAGGATTATTATGCATACAATTTTCATTATGCAGGCTACAAACTCTAAACTTCCTATAGAAATTGCTTATAGGTATCTTATCCAGAAGTTCTTTTTGTAGACAAGCTTGTACCTGAAGGGTGCACCTGAAATGTAACAATACCATTATTTAATATGGAAAACTGACATGTTTTCATCATAATGCAGTAATCAATTCTTCTATACATTTTCTTGCAAAAGCTCAACTATTTGATCAATTTCATTAATTTATAGAATAGATATCACCTACTAATAGAATGAATACTTACATCCTTTCATCTTTAGGAACCCTATGAAATTTTAATATTTCTGTTGTATCAGAAGATGAACGTCATATGCAGTTTTTGTACATGCAATGAAATCCGCTTCATTTTGTTTATGCATTGTCACTATTGTCAGCTCAACTAATTACAACAAAATCCAAAAATCTAAATACTCAAAAATCGAATAAACCTAACCTTATCAATCTGACAGCAGTGACAGCCTTCAAAGGGAGAGTTTTTGATTACCGACCGGTCTCTTCAGCCGGTCACTCATGTCACGTGAACGATTCTATGATGGTTTCGACCGGTCGCAGTGTAGAGAAAAACGCCTACGTCTTTGAAAACGCACAATTTTCAGTGACAGCCGCGACAGGTTTTATTTATTTGATTTGGATAATGGATTTGATAGAAGGAATTATTATTGTGAACTCCATATCGGAATTATTATATTCTTCAAGTGAATCGTCTGGTGATGAAGACGATGATTTTTTATTTTTGTTAAAAGATCGGTATAAGAGATGTAAAGTAATTGATTACTTCAGCACCATAGTTGCATACACTGATGACATGTTCAAGTCTCATTTCAGACTTTGTCGAAGTTCCATAGAGGTACCTTTTTAACACATGGTGAATTTACAATATACTAATCATTTTATATTGTAGGAATTGGTGCATGAAATTAAAACTCCTTATGTCATTGTGAAAGGAACTGATCCAGTACCAATATTGAAGGCATTGTTGACCACAGTTTGGTTGATAGCTAACCAGGAGTCCTATAGGTCTATTGGCGAAAGAAAATAAGATCGCAGCGCCACCTATAGCAAGACTTTGAACTACGAATCACGGACAAAGGTTGTTGACTTTACACGTGTTTATATGGCGTTTTGACGATCTGTACTCCTATTTTCAAACAATTTGTGAAAATTTTTGATTTCTATATCTAAAAAGTGATTGTGTTTCTATTGAAAGACTCTAAAGAACGTTCCAGTAAGGTGATTCAAAGGTATTTCATCTCCGATTAGTTTTGAATGCTTCTGAAATTCAAGGTTGTATGGCGTTTTGATGATCTGTTCTCCTATTTTCAAACAATTTCTGAAAATTTGTGATTTCTTTAACTAAAAAGTTATTGCATTTCTATTAAAAGACTTGAACGATAGTTTCAGTGTAGTTTACAAATATTTTACTTGTTTTTGGAGGTCATGATTTGTCAATTATTGATCTGATTCATTCATCAGTCTGTTTGTCAAACAAGCATATACTTCGATATTATTTAGCTTGCCAATTTTCAGTTTCAAAATCCATGCTTTCCTTTGATCAATTTCTTCAATCTGGTAGAACCAATTGGTGATTTTTTAACCTTGCTTTTATTTTTGGGGGAAATTTGTGATATCCCACATTTTCCTTCTTGCCATATGTCCTGCATCCTGGGACTGAACAACTAGGATTGTATTTTCCCATATTTGACAGTCTATCAACGGTATAAACCAAAAAAATACGAACAGAAACAGAAATCGAGTATGGAAATATCCTTAATCAACAGAATGAATCAGATCAATAACACACAAATCATGACTTCAAAAAACACGTAAAATATTTGTAAACTGCACTGAAACTATCGTTCAAGTCTTTTAATAGAAACACAATAACTTTTCAGTTAAAGAAATCACAAATTTTCAGAAATTGTTTGAAAATAGGAGAACAGATCATCAAAACGCCATGCAACCTTGAATTGCAGAAGCATTCAAAACTAATCGGAGATGAAATACCTTTGAATCACCTGACTGAAACGTTCTTTAGAGTCTTTCAATAGAAACACAATCACTTTTTAGTTATAGAAATGACAAATTTTCACAAATTGTTTGAAAATAGGAGTACAGATCGTCAAAACGCCATATAAACACGTGTAAAGTCAAAAACCTTTGTCCGTGATTCGTAGTTCAAAGTCTTGCTATAGGTGGCGCTGCGATCTTATTTTCTTTCGCCAATAGGTGATAGATTTGGGTTCAGCAAAGGTCATTGCCACTCCATTGTCTTGAGAACATGCAAATTGATTTATAGGAAAAGACATATATGGATTAAATGGCCCCTACAAGAGGCAGCTGTTAAATGTATTCAGGAATTTAATAACCTTAGAGGAGAAAATGGATTTCCAAATGTACTGGGCTGTCTTGATGGTACTCATATAATCATTCCCCAACCAAAAAATGATGATGCATATTACACTAGAAAGGGTGTGCATGCATTGCAAGCCCAATTAATTTGTAACTCCAACTATGAGTTCATAGATGTTTTTCTAGGATGGCCAGGATCATGTCACGATGCAAGAGTATGGAGAAATTCACCTATCAAACGGGAGATTGAAATACATCCAGAAATGATTCCACATGGTTGTTATTTATTGGCAGATACAGCCTATCCTCTATCAAATGCTGTTATGGTGGGCTTCAAAGACAATGGTCATCTAATCCAAAGGCAAAAAATATTCAATAAAAAATTAAGTTCAACAAGAGTAGTTATTGAACAGGCTATTGGGAGATTAAAGGGGAAATTCAGAAGATAGAAATATTTGCATACAACAAAGCTTGAAAACGCTAAATACTATATTATGCTGGCATGTATCTTGCATAATATTTCTTTGAAGGAAGGGTTTGACTATGAAAATTCAGATGATGACGAACTTGATGCAGATGATGTTGGGGTGGATATTCATGAAAGGAATCCAGAAGCAGAACGAAGAAGGAATGATATAATGAATTTGACATGCAACTAGGTTATGCTCTTCAATCATCAGATGCTATGGTCTGCTTATCAACTATTGTTCATGAAAATAAATGTTATGAGAGGCAATCATGTAATCAAAGAAAAATACATTTCAAGAAATCAATTTATTTTTTTAATAAAAAAACTACAAATAAATTAATCACGAATTCCTGTTAACTGTACATTAACCAGGGAATAGGTATATCAGAAAGAACAAATAAAAATTAAATTTCTTATTCTCTAGGTCAATACAAAAATGCATTACTTATTTTGAGATTTTAGTATTAATGCTTATGCTATTTTCATTAGGGCATCAGCTTTTTTATTTTCTATTTCTTTTTTCTCCTCCCATCTTTTTTTGGCTTCTTCTTCATCTCGCTTTTCCTTTTTGTTCTTTTCAAATAAGTACCTCTTCATTGTCATTTCAGGCATTTTCCTTTTGGCTTTTGTGTGTTTAGTACTGTCACTCATATTTTCAGAGATCACCTGCATTTCTTCATGGAGTGAACTGCTATTTTCACTACTTGCAGATCCTTGTTCCTCAAACATACTTCCCAATAGTTTATCGTCCGGCTGAGTATTAGATTTAGTTCCCAACACATCATTCATCATATTATAAAATTCCCAGGTTACTGAACTTTCTCCTGTTTTATTTGTTTTATCTTTGATGGCACGGTAGGTTTTCAACAAGGATCTGTATTTATCTGAGCAGTTACTTCCTGTTACTTGGTATCCATGTCCGTTCATTTTTAAGGCAATTTCATCCCACAACTTCTTTTTAGTGCATTTTGGAATCATAAATTTGTCATTAGCGGAGAAACGTAGTTCTAACAGAAGTTTGGTTTTATTTCCATGCCACATTCTCTCATTTTCAGTTTCACCATTATCATGTGATGTTGATGGTGGATCTTCGGTTTCTGCAGGAAAACTTTCTGTTTCTTCAGTGGAAGTGCGTAGGTTATAAACCATTTGAGAATACTTACGGAAATTGTCTTCACCTGCAATTGAAAAGTTCAGAATTATTGTTATGATTTTTTGTGGCAATATATACGGTTTTATTCAATCATGAAATGGTTTGTTTAAGAAAAATGTTCCTCAAAAAGCAAAAATTCATCATCACTCAGCTATACTTACTACTGATAATTTCCAAATAAGTGTCATAGTCTACTTGAACGTCAAAAGACTCTCCATTATATTCTAGAGCTACACATTCACTCATTTTACATATTTTTTCCCTTTTCTTTCGTATTAACACTTTTACTCGTCAGTTGCTCCTCATTTTAGAGGTTATTTCAAAACATCAAACAACACACCGACCGCTTCGCCCACCAAAAATTCCCGGGCGAAATGGTCTTGGACCGGTCGGTCATGGTCGATAATGAAAAACGGTTTCATTTGGAGAGCGGTCAGTGCGGTTGACAACTAAAAACGCTATGGTCTGAGCGATCGTGACCGGTCGGCAATCAAAAACTCTCCTGAAGTGGGCTTTAAATTGGTGTGCAAATCCATCTCTCTCTAATTTCGTTTGTCTTGTCTAACCTTCCCATCTGTATATTTTCTAATCTGTGATGTGAATCAGGCTTTATATAAGGAAGAATATTCGTCAATGATTGGTTGGTCCGTATATTCCAACCAATCACTGACGAATATTCTTTCTTATGACTTATGACTGATGACTGCTGCATTAAATCCACCATTAATGGAGCTGTCAGTCTGCATTTACCGAACACGCCTACTAGTGTCAATCACCAATCACTGTCAGTTGTCACTTCCCAAATTTTAGATTTTCTTTAATTGTTTCTGAATATTCTTTATTAATTAGTGAATACCAAAGAATCTTTGTAAATACTTCACAAGACTTGTAAAAATTCGATAATGAATATTAATATAATTGGAATTCAGCAAGAAAGTAAAATCGACTGTAACGTATTCAGTGATAGTAAAGCCTTTCAAGTAGATGTAGTGAAAAGTGAGACATGCGAAATCGATATTTTCAATGAATGCGGTAGCTATTATAACAGTTTTGGTAGTGAATCAGACTCTGTTGATCACAAACATGCTATCGACAGCTATCAAGAACAGACTGATGAAGAAAAACTTGATGTGAAGAATCTGAACCCAAAAGATTCTGATCACTTCGAGTTTTCCGATAATTTATCGAGTAAATTTGACGCAGCACAAATCAAAAATGAGGAAGACATTGATATTTTCAACGATGGTATCAAAAGTGAAGCTGGTGAGGAAAATCAAGTAAAGGTTTTAGATTCCGCCAAGTGTATTACCAAAATTAGCATATTTCACGCTATGAAAGTTCACTGCAACACAGGGTAAAGGTAAGCTTATCGGGCTCATTCTCGAAAAAAAAAGGAAAGTGGTGTTACTTACTTAGTTCTATCTCCTGAACACGAATCCGAAGAGATTATACTTTTCGAGTTATGACCTTTTGAATCTTGAAAATCGACCATTATGCAGAAAATGCCTCCTTTTTGTCGACGCTCTTTTCATTCCTTAATCAACTCTTATTTTACAATTACAAGCATCAAAACCAAACGTTTTACGAAAATATTAACCCTCTTAAATCTTATATTACACTTATTCTTAACCTCACTCTTCATTGGCGTTCGTTCTAGAGATGTGGGAAGGGTTATGTATACTTTATAAGAAGGTTGATTTTTTTGTATAAAACGTTTGGTTTTAGTGCTTGTAATTGTGAAATATGAGTTGATTAGGGTCTCAAAAAAGTGTCAACAAAAAGAAGGAGGCATTTTCTTCGATTTTTGAATGAAAATAGTCGATTTTCAAGATTCAAAAAGCCATAACTCGAAAAGTATATGAGACCCCCACGAAATTCTTTTGGATTCGTGTTCAGGAGATAAAACTACGTAAGTAACACCACTTTTCTTTTTGTTTCGAGAATGAGCCCGATAAGCTTACCTTTACCCAACAGAGATAACTGCATGCCTATGGGGTGCGATTCTCAATTGTCTACTAGCCTATGTCGCATGTGACAAAATATCTCCATCTCTTTTCAATGCATATTTTAGAAAGGTGATGGGCATATTTTGTCGCATGCGACATATGATAGTAGACATTTGAGAATAGGGCCCCTGGCCTTGTATCAGTCTCGTGCATTAATGCAAGTTTGTTGTAATACTGTTTGAACGAATAGTTAGGGTCAGTTGATAAAAATATTTGTCACTTAAAATTTAAGAATCTATGCAGCTTATTTTGTTTGAATACAGTCTATAATATCTGTTGGTTGGTTTTTAGAGTTTTCTTTCATCTGAATTAAATGGTGGGGACATTTGATTTTCATGCAAAAAGAAATCATTAATGATGCCATTCCGTGCTTCAGATGCTACTGCAATCTGCAAAACAAGTTGGAGTCTTTATGCAAGTTAACAATCTTGGACTTTGACTCACAGGCAGGCTTTTCTTGTTGTAGTCTTGAAGATTGCTCTAAGGAATAATTTCATGAATTGCATTTCAAACTTGATCGAGACAGAACATGACATATTCATACTGTCTTAGTTCCACAGTAAATACTTCTGTAACACACTTGACAGCTTCGACAGTTGAAATTATTTTGGAGGGCCCTATTGACAACCAAGCCAGTTTCTTCAAACAAATTTCCTTGTTCAGTTAACATGTTAATCATTTCTTTGGCATGGACCAAGCAAGAACATTTTCTCAAATGCAATGGTATGTATCTTTGTGATGATTTTCGCACACGTTTTGTCATGTTTTTAAATTGATTTCTCTTCAAATTTCTCTCTTAAAGAATAGATCACAAGGCCTACCATCCACTCAAGCAGAGCAATTTCTCTATCAAGGATTTCAATATTCCGAAAGCTCCATCTTCAACCTTTATCGCTTTGTTACTGAAGCTGATTGTTAGATATTATAATATATAATAAACTCTTTATTAGCATCATGCTCTTCACAGTGACTAAAAACATACACAGTTTCAATTACCATACTAAAAAAACTATCACACTAGTACAAGTCTTAAGATTAATTTAAAAAAACAACACAGCTTACATGTAGTCTTCAATCCGGAATATGAGACTTCACATATTTACAACATTCTTTTTTAAATACAAATATTGATGGTATTTTTTTCAATTCCATTGGTAGATTGTTAAACAAGATCAATCCTTTACTAAATATTATTCCTGCATTCAAATTAGGGTTGATATAAAAATCATTTGTATCTTTCATACGTGTATTATAGGTATGGATATTACTTATATATGTCAGCTGATCTGAAAGATAGGTTGGTAACATATTATTTTTTAATTTATATACAAACAATAACATGTTGTAATTTATTCTTTGTCTAATTGTCATCAATGATAGAGTATTCAACATTTTCTTAATTGGTGTTCGCCTATTACAATTTAATATTGCCCTCATGGCCCTATTTTGTAATTTTTGGAATATATTCATTTGTTCATTATTTAGAAAAAATAGGATAGTGCTACAATAATCAAGATGAGGTGCTATGACACTTTTGTATATTGTAAGTTTTGAAAATTCAGATATTTTGTTATTCAATCTATAGAGGTAGTGTATTTTTTTGGCCACTTTCCTTTTTACATAGTTTACATTTGCGTTCATATTCAATTCTTGGTCCAATATTATGCCTAGATATTTGAATTCCTTGACTTGTTCGACTTCCTCATTTTCAATATTTATATGAAATTTTAAATTTTCATTTAACATCTTAATCTGGCATCTATTACCTATTAGCATAAATTTACTTTTTTTCACATTGAGCTTTAATCCATTATTACATAACCAAGTACTTATGTTTGTAAGATCCTTATTAAGATTGTTCTCTATTTCATCTGTTGTTCCTGAGTAATATAACATTGTGTCATCTGCGAATAGTTTTATTTTACATTTTGTTATCTGTGTAGCTATGTCATTTATAAAAAGAATAAATAATATTGGACCAAGGATTGAACCCTGTGGCACTCCATTTTTTATTTCGAGTAATTCTGAGAATTGATTATTATATTTTACAACTTGTTTCCTCTCTTTCAAGAAGCTAGTGAACCATTTCAACACATTACCAGTGATGCCATATTTTTCTAATTTTTTTAATAGTAGATCTACTTTGATTGTTTCAAAGGCTCTTTGAAAATCTAAGAATACAACACCTATTAGTTTCTTTTCAGCAATATCTACTTTCCACGAAGAGATCAGTAGTTGTAACGCAGTTTCACATGAATGTGACTGTCTGAACCCTGACTGTTGTGAAATTAAAATTTTGTTGTTGTTTATATACATTAACAATAGTTCTTTGACTGCTAGTTCCAGAAGTTTTTCATATACTGGTAGTGTGTTGATTGGTCTAAACTCTGAACATATTACCGTGTTGCTTACTTTTTGAATGGGATTAATGGTAGATACCTTCCAGTCATTAGGAAATGTTCCTTCACTCAGAGATAAATTTATAATTTTTAAAAACCAGTTTCCAGCTACCTCTATAGCTAGTTTGACTATGTTCAGGTTTATTCCATTTCTGTCTGTAGTATTTTTTTTCAGTGATGATAAGATTAGTTTAAGGTCAGCCATTGATAACTGCCTGAATTCTCCAAAATTTGGTAGAAATTCTGTAATAGAACTTATGGTGTGTTGAGTATTATTCCTTGGTTTTATTTTTTGACTAATTTCGTTTATACTCTTGATGAAGTATGTGTTGAAAGCGTTTGCAATATCTCTATCATTTTGTTCAACTTTATCTTCAAATTGAATATAGGATGGATTCTGACCCTTGTTTCCATTGAGCAATTTTTTAAATGATTTCCACATTGCTTTTGTATCACTTCTATTCCCTTCAATTTGTTGGTCATAATATTTTCTTGTTTCTAATCTTATTTCACTAGTAACGTTATTTCTCATTTTTCTATATTCATTCCAATCCGTATCTGCCCCTGTCAATTTTGCTTGCCTGAAGAGCCTATCTCTATATTTCATTTTATTCATTAACTCATCAGAAAACCATACATTTAATTATTATATGTTTTATGTTCTTTCCAAGGACAAAATATATTTAATTTTTGAACCAGAAGTTCCACCAAATTTCTTGATAAATCATGGATGTTCAGGTTATCATCAATAACCAAGTTCAAATCAAATAAAGACATTTGGAAATTTATCCTATCAAAATGTTTGAAATCCCTTCTCACTATAACATTATGTGGTTTGTTCGATTTTAATTTTTGATTATTATGCAGTGATACAATAATATTGGAATGATCAGATATTTTAGCGATATCTGTCACTTGGTGTTGAATATTTTCAATATTTGTCACCAAGTAGTCAATCAAAGTGGCAGAATCTTTAGTCACTCTCGTATTATCTTTAACTACTACTGAGTCCTAGGTACATGAATAGTTCCTTTATTTTACGACTGTAAGTTTGATCTAAATTGAGATCAATATTAAAATCCCCTACAATTATTATATCATGTTTTTGGCACGCCAATTCTTCCAACTTATCTTTCATAAATTCAATGCACTCACCATGAGATGCATTTGGGGAGTGGTATATACAGCATATAATATACCAATCACTGATAATTTGAACTTTTATAGCAGCTATCCAGACATTCATAATTATTTTATCAACCATAATTTGTTGAAATTTTAAATCATTTTTTAAGTATATAGCAACCCCACCGGTGTGTCTACTAGATGAATTACATAATACTGAATTATAACCATTGATTTGTGTTTCATGTTGCCAGATCTCATCTGTTACATGTGTTTCAGACAAGCAAATGATCCATGGATTGTGACAATGAATACTATACATAACATTAGTAAAATTTCTTAAGAGACTTTGACAATTTGCATATAATATGTGACAACTAAAGTAATTGGCATTTAGTTGTTTGATATTTCTAAAAAAGAATCTGGTTTTTGTACCTGGTCTTGTGAAATTAGTTCATTTGTATTTAAACTTAAACTAGGGGAATCTAAAAATTTTTGACCTTTAACAAAATTAAAACGCTGATAAATGACACCTTTGGGCCACAGGGAATCGTCATAAACTTTTCTGTGGTATTTAGGATCCACACCAATTAAATAGCAATTATTGTCTTTGACTTGATAGTATGTCTCCACCTTTTTGACATCTATATCATCAGGAACTGCGTTTAAAGCATTAGTTAGATACCTTTGTATTTTTTCCGGTGCTGCATTATCTTTTACTTTTTTTTAAAAAACCCAAATTCTTTTTTTTTTCTTCGTAACTGCACTCCCCTCAAAACAGTCTTCAGGTTCAATGGACGGGCTGATGTCCGCAGTACCTACTCTTCCTATTCTTCTTTTTCTTTTGACCTGTTTGAAACCATCAGCATTATGATTATTCTCAGCAATTTCTGATGAGGCACCACCAGAGCATGACGCAATAGGGGCCTCTGGATCACCGAGAGTAATAATTCTATCCATTACATCTATCTGCGTCTGCCTGAGCGTTTCATATGTTGTGTGGTTATTAGACTCCTTTGAAATTTTATTTTTATTTGCCGCTATACCAGGTTGAAGGTTGGGGGCCATGTTTATTGACAGTTTGTTGTGAGGACTAGAAATATTTGAATTTCTTGGTACCCCACTATATGATGGTTTTACTTCTTTTTCTGTACTATCGAGTTTAGTTTTTAGATCTTTAGTGAGTGTTTCTAGTGCATTGTGTACGCGCTTGGATTTTGAAGTATTCTCCTCAATTTTATTGTGAAGAAGCTTGTTTTCAGCTTGTATTTCGCCTAATTTATTCGTTAGTTCCATAAGTTGACTGGAAAACTCCTTCTTCATAATGAGAATTAGCTTGTCCATTTCCCGTTTAATAATATTCTTGGTTTGAATTAGATCATGAAAATTTGGCCTACACCCTGGGCATAGAAAGATCATGCGTCTTTGTGATAGGTCAATAACTTTCATTTCAGAAGCAGTTAGTTGACTGCATTTTCTACACATAATGTTGTTGCAATTCTCACAGCAACACTGATTTTTCAGATATTGCAGAAAACCAATACAGGTTTTTTCTTAATATACTTTATTGTCTGAAAAAACAATTCTAGTTGACAAAACATGTCATAATTAGAAATCAGGTTCGGGCCAGAAATATTCTCTCATCACTGATTTTGACAACTACATTTGGGGGGGTTCATGCTGATGTATATTTTGCTCTAGGAGGACTTTCCGAGTGAACTGCCAAATCTGCTAGAGGGTCTGGAAAATTTGCGTCTCAAGCTTTTTAGACTAGTCTACCACCGATGTACTATCTGAATCCTATCAATAACTTCTTACCGCAGGCACGATTGAGGCTTCAATAAAATATAATAAATAAAAGCAATTTATTAAAAAAAACTGTTGTGTTTGTCATAGAAAATAATGTCAACATTTGTTTCTGTTATTACTAGAAAATAAGTGAGAAAAAAATCATTCTAGAAAAATCATTGCTAGCTTCACACCACCAAACAATCAAATTATACTAGTTATTAGTTATCAACCAGTTATTGGTAGAATTCAATCGCCGATCACTTACTAAAGTCTTTTTTTTTCAGTTTCCGGATTAAATCTACTTGAAATACGAGATGAAAGTGTATATGGAGATAAAGCTGTCAAGGAACCAGACTCATCTGATTTACCTCCTAGACTTCCAGTGACTCCTGTGGTATATGATAATAAGAAGAAACTTGAATTCTGTCCAAACCCTCTTGGGAATAATCTTTCTGTAAAACACCAGAAGAAAGATATGACAGAGGAAATATTTCATTGCAAGTTCTGCTCAAACTTTTTCACTTATAGAAATGATTTGAAAATTCATGAGAGAATTCACATCAGAGAAAAACCGTTTCATTGCAAAACCTGTTCAAAATTTTTCAGTCGAAAGGAGCATTTGATGGTTCATGAGAGGAGTCATACTGGCAAAAAACCATTTCATTGCAAAATTTGTTCCAAGACTTTCACCACTTTGAGTGATTTGAAGATCCATGGGAGGATACATACAGGAGAAAAACCATATAATTGTAAAGTCTGTTCAAAATCTTTCAGTCAAAAGGTTAATTTGTCGGTTCATGAGAGGACTCACACTGATGAAAAACCATTTCATTGTAAAATATGTTCAAAGTCTTTCAGTCAAATGAGTAAATTGAAAGTTCATGAGAGGGGTTACACTGGTGAAAAACCATATCATTGCAAATTTTGTCCCAAGGCTTTCGTTAATTCGACTAATTTGAAAGTCCATGAGAAGAGTCACCATGGTGAAAAACCATTTCATTGCAAAACCTGTTCACAATCATTCATTAAATCGAGTGCATTGAAAGTTCATGAGAGAAGTCACACTGGTGAAAAACCATTCAATTGCAAAATCTGTTCAAAATCCTTCAGTCAGAAAGTTCATTTGACTGTTCATGAGACTGTTCACGCTGGTGAAAAACCATTTAATTGCAAAACCTGTTCGAAATCTTTCAGTCGAAAGGATTATTTGTCGGTTCATGAGAGAAGTCATACTGGTGAAAAACCATTTCATTGCAAAATTTGTTCCAAGGCTTTCATTAATTCGAGTAATTTGAAAGTCCATGAGAGGAGTCACGCTGGTGAAAAACTATTTCATTGCCAAACCTGTTCAAAATCATTCACTCAATCTAGTGTATTGAAAGATCATGAGAAAAGTCACACTGGTGAAAGACCATTTCATTGCAAAATCTGTTCGAAATCTTTTATTCGAAAGGATCATTTGACAGTTCATGAGAGGAGTCACACTGGTAAAAAACCATTTCTGTGCAAAATTTGTTACAAGTCTTTTACCGGTTCAAGTAATTTGAATGTCCATGGGAGGACTCATACAGGAGAAAAACCATTTTATTGCAAAATCTGCTTGAAAGATTTTTCTGGAAAAAGCAATTTGAAAGTCCATGAAAGAATTCATTTTGTCCAAGATAAATCTTAGACAAAGTGACCATATACTGAATACAGTAAACAGGTAAAACTAAAAATTTTATGAACTAAATGAACACGACAAATACAAAATATGAGTACAGAAATATATATATTTTTTTATTCTAAAAACAACTTGAGAATACTAATGAGAATGTGTGTTTTTTTTAACGGAGGACACCAATAATTGTAATAATTCATTGCAAAACCTGTTCAAACTTTTTTAGTTGAGAGGAGCATTTGACGGTTCATGAGAGGAGTCATAATGGCGAAAAACCATTTCCTTGCAGAGTTTGTTCCAAGACTTTTAAAATTTTGCAGGAGTTTAAGATCACATCAGGATTCATACAGGAGAAAAACCATATAATTGCAAAGTGTTCAAAATCTTTGAGTCGAGTGGATCATTTGACGGTTCATGAGAGGAGACATACTGGCGAAAAACCATTTTATTGCAAAATTTGTTCCAAGACTTTCACCTTTTTGGGTGCTCTGAAGATCCATGGGAGGATTCATACCGGGGAAAAACCGTATAATTGCAAAACCTGTCCAGCACCATTAAGTCGTTCGAACTCATTGAAAGTTCATGAGAGGAGTCACACTGGTGGAAAACCATTTCATTGCAAAACCTGTTCAAAGTCCTTCAGTCAAAAAGTTCTTTTGACGGTTCATGAGAGGATTCATACTGGCGAAAAACCATTTCATTGCAAAATTTGTTCCAAGACTTTCACCTCTTTGGGTGCTCTGAAGATCCATGGGAGGATTCATACTGGGGAAAAACCGTATAATTGCAAAACCTGTCCAGCACCATTAAGTCGTTCGAACTCATTGAAAGTTCATGAGAGGAGTCACACTGGTGGAAAACCATTTCATTGCAAAACCTGTTCAAAGTCCTTCAGTCAAAGTTCTTTTGACGGTTCATGAGAGGATTCATACTGGCGAAAAACCATTTCATTGCAAAATTTGTTCCAAGGCTTTCACCACTTCAGGTGATTTAACCCTCTCGCTCACGAATTATGAATTTTGAGGATAAAAATCTGAATATATTTCTACAGCATCTATGATTTTTGCAATTTTTTGATATACATATATTTTTTTTCAAAATGTTCTTCTGTGCCCTAGAGCATGTTCCCAAATGAGGACAGTGTGAGCTAACAGCGTCAAAATTCTATGAACCCTATTATATGAAATAAGAGTTTATCACATTATTACAATATTATTTTATTAATAATTGTTCACAATCACATGATAATTGATGAAACAGTTTTTTTCGACAAACATAAATAAATATTGCATGCACTTGCTACAAAGTAAACTTGTTTTTCCCGTACATCATCATCATCACTCATACATTCAATATCTGATAAACCTTGTTCAATTATTTGCAATAGCTCCTCGTCAGTGAGTGGTCTCCTGATATATAAAAAGGTGTTGATTTTACCGTTGGCGCACAATGTCCATAAAACAGTACACCACACTATAAAAATCTTAGAGTTCAAAATATACGAAAAACGAATGATACATTGATTATCAACCGAAATTCAACAAGTTTTCTCCACGACAGACTTTATTTGACAGTTGCCACTATTCGAATGTCACAAAGAAGAATTACAGAACAAAGCTCTACACGGTAATATCACTGAAATGAAATTATAATATGATGATATTATAATTTCATTTCAGTGGGTAATATACGCAGACTTCTAGAAAAGTTTATTTCATTTGAATTCCACCTCCTTACTATATTCTACAGATGGCTGCACATGTGTTCTTTTGAAATAATATACTATCCTGATCAGAGTGCGATAGAAGATTGCAGTGAAAACAGAGCTCAACATAAATAATGTTTGAATAAGTTATCCTTATTTGTGGTCACGGTGAGCGAAAGGGTTAAAGATCCATGGGAGGATTCATACCGGAGAAAAACCGTATAATTGTAAAACTTGTCCACAATCATTCAGTTATTCGAGTTCATGGAAAGTTCATGAGAGGAGTCGCACTGGTGAAAAACCACTTCATTGTAAAATCTGTTCAAAATATTGTCGTGAATTGGGGTTGATTCACGACTAACTAGGTATATACTGATCATTCATAGATTTAAAACACTTTAGAAAAATATAAAAACATTTATTTTACTATGTACAAATATGAGATTAAGACGATTGAAATTAATGAAGGAAATAATTAATAAATTAAAGAATTGAAGAATCTCTCCTAGTTATTGATTGGATAAATTATTTTAAAAAGATCTTTACTTACAATACATATCTGCATATACATTTAGGGAACGTTTTCCTTCTATCTAATATCTGATCTTCCAAACTCCCCCCCCCCATTGCCCTCACTAGCTGCGGGCACGGCAGAACTCTAAACTCGACTACCAGATCGAACTATCAGTGGCCTTTTTGAAAACTCTTGTTTATGTTATGTTGAGGACAAGTTGTATTTCAAAATAAAATATCTTCGCTCACGTACTGAATTGTAAAAAGGTTACCCACGTATTGAAATATAAAATATTTTAATGTACAGGATGTTCCATATATTTTTGACAAAATCGCGCGCCTCGAGCGATTATATTAAAACCAACTGACAATTCGATACAGGTTTACAAAAACTATGAAATTAATACTACGTAAATATAAATATACAAATAAATATGCGCAGAAGTCAGCTTGCACCATCTCCATTTGATTTCTTCTCCCCCTTGCTGCCTCTTCTATCTTTGATTGGCTCATTTCGTTTCCATTCAATAGCTTGTACCATGATTCAACGGTGCCTGGGTACAATGGGATTAGCGTAGACCCACTCTTTCGGTTTATTCAGGCTTGGGTTCGCTTGGCTGGACCAGGTATGGTATGACCCAAACATACTGGACAACTCCTATTTGGCACATATCTGCCTGCCGGGACTTGACATGGCTCCAGTGGACTTGGCATGGATTTGCCTGCCGGGACTTGGCATGGCTTGGTCCGGTTGGACTCCATTTTGGCTCTGCTTCCCTGTATTTGGCATGTGTCTGCCTGACGGGACTTGGCACGGCTCTACTGGACATTGGCACTGCTTGGTCTGGTTGAATACTCCATTTTGGCTCAGTCTGACAAGACATCAAGGAGCATAGCTTGACTTGATAGCAATTGGCTTGGCTTGGTAGGACTTGGCTTATTCTGCCTTATTGACCTGGCTGTGGTAACTGTGACTTCATCTCGATTCACACAGGGATTCTCTTGGAGTGGTACAAGGTTGAAGACTCTTTCGCGTTTCTTACAGGAGGTACAGTTCCTATAACACAAAAAAAAATTAAACATACTGCTATCTACCATCTGCTTTTTTAACAAATACCGTGCTCCAAAATATATTAACTACTACTCAACCTTATTCTCATTATAAACTTATCATACATATGCCAACCATATAAATTCAAAATATTTTTCGAATTATCCGATATTAATATATACTTATTATAATATAATCATCCATTCATTTTAGAAGTATCATAACTGTCAAATTTTTCATTCATCCATAGCCATTCTCTTTCCTTTACAAAAAATAAAAATACCGCCATCTTTCTCATTACGAGGCTAATTTTGAGATGCGATATCCTGCAATTCTTTGCCTAGGATTAGATACAGAATATCACAAAACAATTTCACACTCGCTTTTCACATTCAACAATATTCATTCAATTCTTTTCGACCCCATTCGTTAATTCTTACTCACTAAAACACTGTGCACAGTTTTATTATCAGGCAGTTTCATACTTCACCCTTCAATTCATATTAACATGTCGGCCATTGCCTACAACCTTATTTCGTTTTCCTACGAACTCTTCTTTTTCTATAAGTTCCAAATCGCTAAAAAGACTTATTGTGTATACGCATAGCTTTCAATCTACGTGAATCATATCCGTTTTCGCATTTATGTAGATACTCTATAAGTAACTGGACTCTCCTCTCATCATAGGTATTCCGTATTCATACAACACAAAATAAATCATCATAGTATCAATACAACTTTCAATCGCGATTTCATTGTCAAATTCTCTCTGACAAAATTGTGTATTTAGCATACACCAATAAGGATTCAACAAATTCCTTTCTCATAAGCTTACTCGATACGACTTCCAATCGCGATTCAATTGTCAAATTCTCTGACAAAACCGTGTATTTAGAATACCTACACCAAGGATTCAACAATTTCTTTTCTCATAAGCTTACTCAATACGACTTCCAATTGCGGTTTCATTGTCATATTCTCTGACACAACCGTGTATGCAGAATACACCAAAGATTCTACAAATTCCTTCTCATTATTCTGAAAAATCGTTTACTGCACCTATTGGGTGAACGCCAAAATAATATTGCATCTGTCCATGCATTCTCTGAAGCGCATCTCTTACGATTCTTCAAAAAAATCCCAAGAGCAATTTTTCCTGGCGCTACAAATTCTGGAAAGGCAGCGGGCGTTCCTTTCTTTCTTCCTTCTGTCAACGTACTATTCTCTGCTAGGGGCCAGGGGGAAGCTGAAGATTCAGTGTAAAGTAGTATTGAATTTGTACTCTCATAAACCGTATACCCAAGATATCACAAATTATTCATTTAAAAATAAAACAAAATTCAAATAGTTTTCCTGAAAATGTATCGTTAGAACCTTACACCAATAGCATTAATTTAATCTTCATAAAATTCGCTGGAATTAATTGTACGGTATCGCGTACATTCTTCAGAGTTATATTTATTTAGAAATGCTATTGTTGCTCAATACTTGGGAGAGATTCATTCAGAAACAAAACATATGGATCAGCAATTTCTACCTAGTTGTACCGGATCTAGGTCATGTTCAACGTTTATGAACTGCAACGTAAATACGATTGAGTTGAATTTATCACTATACTTTCAAATAACTAACAAAATATAAATTGGACCATTATGAAGAATGAATCCAAAACTAAAGCACGGCGCCTCCACCACTTGTCGTGAATTGGGGTTGATTCACTACTAACTAGGTAGATACTGATCATTCATAGATTTAAAACACTTTAGAAAAATATAAAAACATTTATTTTACTATGTACAAATATGAGATTAAGACGATTGAAATTAATGAAGGGAATAATGAATTAAAGAATTAATGAATCAAACAATTGAAGAATCTCTCCTAGTTATTGATTGGATAAATTATTTTAAAAAGATCTTTACTTACAATACATATCGGCATTTACATTTAGGGAACATTTTCCTTCTATCTAATATCTGATCTTCCAAACTCCCCCCATTGCCCTCACTAGCTGCGGGCACGGCAGAACTCTAAACTCGACTACCAGATCGAACTATCACTGGCCTTTTTGAAAACTCTTGTTTATGTTATGTTGAGGACAAGTTGTATTTCAAAATAAAATATCTTCGCTCACGTACTGAATTGTAAAAAGGTTACCCACGTATTGAAATATAAAATATTTTAATGTACAGGATGTTCCATATATTTTTGACAATATTTCAGTGGAAAGGTTTACTTGACGGTTCATGAGAGGAGTCATATTGGCAAAAAACCATTCCATTGCAAAACTTTTTCCAATATTTTCACCACTTCGAGTGATTTGAACATTTATGGGAGGATTCATACAGGAGAAAAAATTGCAGTCTGTTCAAAATCTTTCAGTCGAGGCTCCTTTTGGTGTTAAAATGTCTTTACTAGTGGAAAAAAGACGTTCAACAGCAGCGCTTGAGGGTATAGCAGTATTGTATTCAATGAACAGATATATGAATACCTGTTCCCCGAGGAACTCTTTGGTTTTTCTATAGACTGAGTGACAAAATTGAAAAAGTATTCCTCGTCATCATCGTTGTTACTCGCAAAGCTCCCTCCAGTCCCTTCGCCACTTAAACTATCTCTGTCCTTCGAATTTTCCGCTGCTTATTGTCGTAAGGCATCTTCTACCTTTTTTTCCATGCACTTTTTTACTGCATTCACTCTATTGCTGTCATACCTTTCCAGCCATATCAACTGGAACTTTGAGTGAAATGCCGCGGCAAGTTGGCACTGTTCATCATTCAGGAGTGGTCCAAACCTTTTCTCTATGTCATTCAATAAGGCATTGGCTTAAAGATGTGCAATTAAGGAGGCCCTTAGATTTAATATTTTTTGATTTATAGGCAAGTGCCACGCGCCGCCAGGCACTTGTCGGTGCCGTGCGGCGGTAACTATTAGGCATTGGATTAACGGACTTCTGCATATTAACGGAAGTTAACGTGTCCGTTCACATTTTTAAAAGTTAACTTAATAGTTAATCCATTAATCAAAATGTTAACTTCGTTAATTTACGATTAACGAGTTAATGCCCAGCTTTGCGTGTAGCATAAAAACATATCACAAAATGCCAATATCACCACTTCAGGTAATTTGAGGACAATATGGGAGATACATACACGAGAAAAACTATTTCATTGCCAAATCAGTTCCAAAACTTTCATTTTCTAATGAATTGAGGTTTCATTGAACAGTTCATACAGAAGAAAAACCATTTCATTGCAAAATATCTTCAAGGAGTTTCTCTACTTCGTTCGTGTGGGAGGTCCACGGAAGAATTTATGCAGAAGAAAAACCATTTAATTGCAAAATTTGTTCAAGGAGTTTCGGAATTTCTCTACTTCGTTCGAGATGAAGGTCCACAGAAGGATTCATACAGGGGAAAACATATTTCATTGCAAAATGAAACACTTTCGCAAAGGTCTTTTTTGTACTCGCGTGTTAAACTTCACGCTCATACAAAAAAGTCCTACTTTACGAACTTGTATCATAAATAGCTATTTTTTCGGTATTGCTGCTTTTATGTTCGTTATTTAAATGACTGCAGTTCATATTAGGTTGCAAAACGAGACGAAGCTTGGTCGCCCAGGTACTACCAATTTAAAAGAGCATGTAAAATTAACTACCTATTTAAAAGACCTCTTGACGATTTTCTGTACTCTGTACTTTGACTTACGTTAAAAAACTTTAAGTGAGATTAATGAGGAGGGCCTTAAAATGCATATGGCCACGCTGTGAATTTTTGTTAAAAAATGCTCTGCGGCGTAACTTCATCATCATTGAGTCCAATATAGAATTCACACCAAAGTGAATCGTGTTCTTATTGCACTTTATCCTAACTTTAATGCTCAGTATAGGTACATTATAGGGAGTTTGCGGAATGGAGTTTTACGAAATGCTTGTAGATAAATTATACGGTACAGAAACGGTCACGTTTCTTTGTATTATTTACGCATGGAGCTTTTACCTTTACCTTAAAAGTAGATAACTTCAAAATTTTATTTGTAACAAAATAAAAAAAAAATGGTTTGCTCGACTTGATTTAGGTACATTACTAATTATTTCCAACAAGTACGATGAAGTAATTGAATATTATTTTCTCTACAAATTAATGAATCAAGAATTAACTGAAAAATAATGCCTATATACAGGGTAGGGTGTCCCTGGACTTCCTGTTTTCCTCTTGGCAATGTATAGATGGGATCAAAATATCCAGTACTTCATATAACTTTTTATCCTAAAATCCTTCGTTACCAAGTTACGGTGTAACACCCTGTAGGTGTTGTAATATATTTTAGAATACAGAAGAATTATTCAAGTTTAATTTTAACGGAAAAGGGAACCGAGTATCTGTGCTATCGACATTAAGGTCAAAAGGACCATCTGAACATCGTAAAAACTTTAACGATAACCACTCAACAAGGGCTTATCTTAGTGTTTTCGTCTACGAGAGATAAACCACCCTGACTGGAGTTGAGGTTGGTTTTGGGTAAAAAAAAAGAGGAGTCGGTTATACGGCGCGAAGAATACCGGCCGACTGACACAGTCGGTTGTGATTAGCGACGTGGAATTTTGTGGCAGTTTTGGAGTATACACGAGGCGATTTTATCTAAGTTAGAAGCGATTTCTTGTTTTTAGTGTTATTATTTGTAGGGACGTTTGAAGTCCGATTTGAATTTTTAAGTGTCAAGGTATTTGGTGAATCGGTTCTGTGTATGGATAGAAGAGTTCCCGCTCCTAGACTTTGGTGAGAGTATCTGTTTGATATCAAAGTGGTATATTGGTTAACCAATATCTGATTATGATCAAGGTTCCTTTCTCCCATACTAGAGTAGGTATATAAAAATATACGGGAAGGAGTAATTAAGAGGGCCGCTTAATGCTTCCCCGTATACTTAAATAGCTCATTTTAACGTAGGCGAATATTATCCACAGTAGTAGAGTAGGTAGTATAGATTATTAAAAAAACCAAGCAGAGCTTATCTCTGTTACTTGCGACAGTTAGATTTTAGAAAAATACTCCAGAAATTGTAGGATTAATTTAATTAATTGATTGATTGTTGATTGGGATTACTATTTAGGTTCGTAGAGAAATTCTCTCGTAAATTTCATATTGTTGGTATTTATTTCTGTTTATTATTGCGACTTTCAACCACTTTATATTTAATAGTTAGTTTGTCGAACTCTTTGGTCTCACTTCAGACCTTCAAAAGTCCACGCATTTAAGCCGTGGCGGAGTCCACCCTCCAAGGACATACTGGTGATAGAACCTAGCCAACCGCTATAGTAAAGTAACGCTAACCAACCACCAACTTCAAATCCGTGTGGTCAGAGCGGATTCAAAACACAATTCCGACCTGGTAGCAGAAAGATATCCTTCAATAAAAACATTCCTTCGGCGTGACGACGATAGGGGCGACAAAATCTTTGTGGTATAGCTTTGGAGGATATGAACAAAAGGGCTATCGTCGCACAACTGTCGGTTGTTACAGTGGTGGCAGCAGTGGGATAATTTTTTTAGGGGTTTGAAGAGGGTTGAAGGAAAATTTCGTTCAGAGGGCGAATTTAATTTTTTTTAATGTTTTTTATTTTTTTTTCATGCTTTGAACCAAAGGGCTATCGTCTCACAACCGTCGGTTGTTACAGTGGTGGCAGCGGTGGGTTAATTTTTTTTAGGGGTTTGAAGAGGGTTGAAGGAATATTTCGTTCAGAGGACGAATTTAATGTTTTTTATTTTTTTCATGCTAGTTTGAAAATAATGCGTTACAGAAGGTTTTGCGACAATTGTAATCGGTATTAGTAGTTTGAATTCAAATTCATTTATTTTATTGAAAAATAAAAAGTAGATAGAATGAACAGTTTCGAGTCAGTAGATAGACTGAGCGGGTTCTGCGACTTTGGAAAAGTGCGTGAAACCTCCGCAATCTAGGAGGTGGAGCTATAAAAAAATGTGGGTGGTTGTTTTGAGGAGTTTTAAATGGAACGTGTGAAACCAATAATAATAATAACATAATTTTTTTTTAATCTTCATTATTTTTTTTAATACTATTTTTTTATATTCGATAGAAGTAAGATAGGGTTATCAACGTTAATTAATCTCAGATTAAGATAGGGAATTTCAGGATAGGAAAGGGAACCCTTGATATTAACCGATTTGTGTCTATAAGTGTGTTATTTTTTTTTAATTGAGCAAGGAATCCAAGTAGCAGCTCCAGGACCGGTTTTTATTTAATATTCATAATGAATCCTATGATAGGCGCACCAGGGGCTGCACCCGTAACTACCCCCGTTATGGGAAATATTCGCTAGGGATGATTGCTGCAACCCTAGATGATTTTTCAGGAAAGGAGGCAGCAAGGTATTTAGAAAAGTTGGAATTGCGTTCCAAATTAGACGGTTGGTCGGAGGATGAAACCCTCCAATTATTGAAATTTAAGCTAGCTGGTGATGCCTATAACTCTTTTAGATCAGATCCAGGGTTGAACTCGTTGAATTATTCAGGTCTTAAGGCTAAGTTGTTGCAGAAATTCACTTCATTCAAATTGCCTGGCGAAAATCAATGGAATCTGAGTAGGTGTTTCCAACGACATGATGAGGATGTGTCGTCATTTTGTACTGGGTTGAGGATTTTAGGTGCTAGTTTACTCAAAGAGGATTTGGCAGGAGCCACCGTTGAGGAGGAGTCAGGCATAAAGAAGAAAAACAGGGATTTATTATCAAATCAATTCAAGGTTGGCATGCGGAAAGACCTTATGAAAGAAACCGGTGTTTTATTGTTGCGTGAGGATAATTTGAATTTGGAGAAGGCTGAGACGATGGTAAAATTACAGGAGACAACTCTGATGATGATCCAAGGAAGATGTGCGGATATGAGAATTTCCGCAGTAGATACAGAATGCGAGTACCAGGCCCGTGGTGGAATACCCGACCAGTTGTCTAGGGAAAAGGAGAAGGAAAATAGAAGGATGATTAGAAATGCATTTAGGGGTTCCAGAGGTTTTGACAGTGCACGCAATCCCAGAGCAGGAGGAGGCCAGAGGTTGCCGTAATTCTCAACGAGGAACCGGAAGTAATTGCTTTTTGTGCAATCAAGGAGATCATTGGGCAAGAGATTGCCTAAGAAATGATAGGAGTGGGGGAAGACCAGGATTCCGTGAAGTTGATAGGAGGAAGCAACAAGGAGCCGGGCTTCATCAGCAATATTGGAGTTCAGTTAGAAGGGAAGCGATTGGAGATAGAGGGAAGTCCACAGGGGAGTGATGCAGTTCACGGGTGCGATACCTAGGCAAGAGCAACCATCATCTTCTTTTTCAGGGCCGCACGAGAACAGTCAAAACAATGCGAATTTAAACTGTTAAGGCCGAATTCCTTCTGCAAGTATGGAGGCCAATGTCGCACCGGGGGGCAGATATATTAAATTGCTTCGAAAGGATCGGAGAATGGGGGCAGATTCACAAGATATACTGGATATACCTTATATTATTAGGGTACGTGTGAAAATGGAGTGTTGAGTGATTGTTTAGTGGATACAGTGGCAGCAGTGACTCTTATTCTCACTAGTGTCACCGGACACTCATTACGAACGTGAGGCAGTACGAATATGCTGATAGGTACTGCAGATGGAAGCGTGAGTACGAGATGTATCGCCATCATTTGTGATGATGAAATGCTGGGATCTGTTCAAGTTTTATTGGGAAGGGATTTTCTCTATACCAACCGTGCATCCATAACTTAACAGTAAGAGCCATCAGTCACCATATGGGGAAGGACCATCCCATTTTTAGATACAGAAAATCTCCATAGAAATGTTAGCGGTCAGGCTTCGGGAGTAGGACAAATTACCAAAAGGGAAAACTACCAAGAACCAGCGAGCAAAAAGAATGATAAAAGGAGAAATACCACTCATATGGAATCACCGCCTGGATTAAGGAATTTATACCCTTCGCGAATTTTTAACAGTAGGGCTCCTATAAGTCCATCCTATTCTCAACGACCTAGAGGGAAATATGAGTGGACAAGTTGGCTCCAAAGGGTAAAATTATTTTTTGAGAGTTATAAAACTGGATGTCAAGAAGCTACCTACGGGAACAAGAGGAGGAAAACTACGAACAAGGTGGCAGGTTCGCGAATATAATTACATAAGCCGAATAATTATGAGCAGACGCCTGAAAGGATAGGAAGGAAAATGGAAAGCCAGCTAGCTACTTGATTCCAAGAAAAATGAAAAAACAACCGAAATTCATCGGTCCGAACAGACTATCGAGACGGAAGATATGGAGACCAGTCCTCGAGCAGAAGATGTCAGCAAGAGTGACAGCGTCGTTACAATTTCGAAAGAAAACTTGCAGGAAAAAGTAGCTAATGAACTGGGGGCATCGGAAATTGAGGAAAATCACAAGGATCCGTTTCCAACCGACTCAAAAGAGATCAAGTCTATGATTGTTCTGGATGATCACCAGCGGACAGTAAAGGAGCACGTTATCGAATCTGACGTAGTAGCAGTGGAGGATCTAATAGTTGCACCGAGAACCGAAGCACTTATCCGAGGAAGCTTGAAAGTGGCTATGAAAGGAGATTTATTGGTATGTGAGCCCTTCGAAATAGGAAATCCTCAAGCACATGTAGCTCGTACACCTGTTGGAAATCAAAAGGAGATCCCAGTAAAGATAATAAATTTATCATGGAAAGAGGTAAAATTGAAGAAAGGACAAAGTCTCGGCAGGGCCAGTGTAGGCGAAGAAATACCCCCACAGAACATCTCTGATGAAAAAATCTGCAAACTGGATTTTTCTAACGATGACTGGATCACACAAGGATTCGACTTGCAACATTTTGACGAAGAAATAAGTCAATCAGGAAGTATAGGCATCTATTCAGAGACGACGACGAAGAGCTGACTAGTACAACGAAGGTGAAGCATAGTCTGACTTTGGTACCAGGAGCACAGCCAATTTGTAAAGCTCCATATCTCATACCTTATCGTCAATGAGAAGTACTCGAAAAAGAAATAGAAAGGTTAATGGAAATGAAAGTGATAAGGCCTTCCTGTAGTCCATGGTCGGCACCTGTAGTATTGGTAACCATTCGCCTACCCAACGGGGAAGAAAAAGTAAGGATGTGTATCGACTACAGAGGACTGAATAGTATTACAAAAAAGGAGTATTATCCTCTACCTAATATAATATCGGATCTGATCCAGTGATACAAGGCTGGGAATAATATACTATTTTCAGTCGTTGACGTAGCCGAAGCCTATCATCAAATAGACATGGAGGAGCAGGCGATACCACTTACAGGATTCAGCACGTTCCAAGGTCATTATGAATACACTAAAATGCCTTTTGGACTAGTCAATGCACCTTCAACGTTCCAACGGTTCATGGACATGACATTAACAGGATTAACCCCAGAATTATGTATGGTGTATTTGGATGACATCATCATATTCAACTCAGAAGGGTGAATATACCACATTGAGAAGTTAGAGAAAGTTTTCGAAAGGTTAAGTGAGGCAAACGTAAAACTAAAGCCAAAAGAATGTAATTTTATGTTGAAGAGAGTTAAATATTTGGGACATATTATTTCCCAAGAAGGTATACTACCAGATCCCGAAACCATAGAAACGATCACCCGTTTTCCCTTGCCTAAGAACATTAAAGGAGTCAGATTATTTTTGGGGATAGTAAATTGGTACCGGCGGTTCATTCCCAACATCACGGATATATCAGCACCTCTGGTTAATTTGACGAAGAAGAATGTGAAATTTGAAATCACGGAAGAAGTGTTAGAGACAATACAAAAACTAGAAAATGTCTTGAAATCAGACTCGATTTTAATTTTTCCAGACTTTGAGCAAACATTTATTTTGGCCACGGACGCCTCTGGATTGGGAGTAGGAGCAGTGCTGAGCCAACTCCGTGAAGGATACGAACGATCCATAGCCTACTCAAGTCGAAAACTCAAGAAGGCCGAACTTAACTACACGACAACAGAAAAGGAGCTGCTTGGAGTTGTGTATGGAATACAAACCTTCTGTTGTTATGTATACGGAAAAAAATTCTCAGCTATAACTGACCATCGGCCACTTAAATGGTTACTGACATTGAAAGATCCGAGTTCAAGATTGACCAGATGGGCACTGGCCTTAGCAGAGTACGATTTTGAAATGATTCACCGACAAGGAAAACTCCACGGAAATGCCGATTCCTTTAGTCGGATGTATAATAAAGAAGAAAACTTCGTAGATGTGAAATACGGGGAATTCGAGGAGTACCAGAAACAGCATAAAACACCAAAGTTCCAGAAATTGACCTATGAGAAAGGGGATTTGTTCACTTCACCTGAAAATTGGGCACTAGCTCATTGTGTTTCTAAGGACTTAGCAATGGGAACAGGGATCTCCAAGACCTTTAAGGAGAGATATGGATATGTGAAGTCCCTACAGAGGCAAGGAAAAACCGTAGAAGAAGTAGCAATGCTAGTGCTCCCCGAAAGGACCATTTATTACCTGGTCACAAAGAGTGCCTATTATCTGAAACCTACTTACCATACCATATGGGTATGTTTGAAAGAACTCGGAACTAGTTGCAAAAGGAACCAAGATACGTTTCTGGCAATTCCTAAGCTTGGATTTGGACTGGATGGATTGGTTTGGAAAAAGGTGGTAGAAATGATTGAATTCATTTTCTACGGGTCAGACATCGAGATAAAAGTATACGAGGGAAAAAATACTATGGAAAAACCTGTCTGGTTATTAGAAGATCTGGTGATGGAACCAGTTTGGGATAGAGATATGTTGGAAAAGGCTCAAAGTCGAGATCAGTTTTGTCAAACTATAATGCTTCAACTGAAAGATGAAGAAACGGAAAAAGAAGAATATTACCTGGATAAGGATGGAATACTTTACAGAATTGAAGCGGAAAAAGAGAAAAAATTAGTAGTACCTAAGGAAATGGTGAAGAAAGTTCTGAAAGATTTTCATGATTCGCCAATGGCAGGAAGGACATCAGGGACAACAAAAGACGTTATGGAGTATAAGGAAGAGATTTTTTTTGGCCTAATATAAGAGCAGAAATTACAAAATATGTGGAAGCTTGCGAATCCTGTAACAAGTGAAAAACCTCTCCACATCTGAGAAAAGTACCCTTACAAAAGTAAGGCTTATGAACCTTGGGAATTGACGTCCATGGATGTAGTTGGCCCTTTAGTAACATCATGGAATGGTAATCGTTACCTTTTGACGTTTCAAGATTACTTCACGAAGTATGTGGAAGCAATTCCAGTGCCAGACCAGAAAGCAGACACAATTTCGCGGGCATTTGACGAACACATCATCTGCCGACATGGAGCGCCTAGTATGCTACTGACAGACAGAGGTGCAAACTGAGTTATTTAAGGCAGTGTGCAAAGTCTTGGGTATCAATAAAATACAAACTATGCCCCGACATCGAACGGTCAAATAGAAAGGATGCACCGAGTTCTGAAAGATATGTTGTCGCACTATATAGCAGACAACCAACGAGACTGGGATACCTGGGTTCCGGTGGTACTGATGGCGTATCGTGGAAATGTTCATATTTCCACTGGCTATACCCCATTCTTCTTGTTGCATGGACGAGAACAAATATTCCCGATAGAGGACTTTATTCGACCACAGCGGATAAAGTACGATTGTGCAGAAAACTACGCCTCTGAGTTAGCGGCCAGACTCAAACAGGTTTATTCTCGAGCGCTGAAAACATTGGAGAAAGCCCACCAATACAACAAAAAAACAAAGGAGAGGACATATGAGCTCGGAGACTATGTATATCTCTTGAGTATGAATGTTTCAGGAATATCAAAGAAGCTCGTGAAGCCCTGGGTAGGTCCTTATGTGATGATAGAAGTAATTGGACCAGTAACCTACCGAGTTAAACTAATTGGTGGTAAGAATGAACAGGTAGTACATGTTAATAGTCTGAAAACGTACAGAACCTATGAATCGGAGGAGAAGGCTTCCGTGGAAACTGATAGTGGTACCGACGACGAGGAGGAGATTGAGCTTGGCAATGGAACGATGCCCAAGCCCACACAAACTGGGGTGGTGGAGAAGAGAGTTGTCTTCCCTCCCCAGTGGATATAATTTCGAGGTCAGACGGAAGAAGAGGTGACTGATGTGAAGAATTAGGAAGAGATACTGAAAAAGAAGTTATAGAGGACCATGCTCATCTGAGAAGATCGACTAGGATCCGGAGAGAACCAGATAGACTGAACCTGTGAGAAAATATCAACTGAGTAAATAAAGAGGAGCTGAACGATAAAGAGTTGGAGGGACGAAAAAGAGTTGGATCAATATGGTTCGGTCTGAGTCGAATGAAAAGGGATGGAAGCGCAGTAAGGGACGAGAGAATGGCGGAGTGAGGGGAATCAGATGAGTGAAGGATTAGGAATCGATACTGGAGAAGAAGTTATAGAGGACCATGCTGATCTAAGAAGATCGACTGAACCTGTGAGAAAATGCTTACTGAGTAAATGAAGGGGAGCTGCACGATGAAGAGTTGAACGAATTGTGAAGCTTTGGAGGGACGAGAAACAGTTGGATGAATGATTGGGTCCGAGTCAATGAAAAGGGATGGAAGCGAAGTGAGGGATGTGAGACAATAGCGGAGTGATGGTAATCAGATGAGAGCCGTAACTTGAAGAGCGCGGGGTGAACTCTCTTCAAGCTAACTATAACTGTAACTATAGCTAGTGTCTGTCATTGGCCCGGACCGACATAAGGCAAATAATCCGATATGCTTGTATTCTTTTTCACTGTTTTATTTATTCGATTTGATTTATTTTTGTGACACTGTGTGAAAATACGGTCATTGTTGTATTTGGACATATTTCAATAGTTATTTATGGACAAGAGAAGAGCCAACGCAAAAAGCGTCAATCCAGCATGATGGGAAAAGACAGCAGATCAACGAACATCCTAATGATAGCTATCTTGTTGAGTTGGTCGTGCACTATTTCGAGTGGTGAACGGTAATATGATCGCGTATGACTGTAGTGATGGGAAAATGATCATTACTACCATATTTCGCAAAGACGTTAAGAAGTGCCCAGAATCAGGATCCAGGATATGAGTATTGCCATCGTCCATATATATACTAATAAGTCCGCTCACTCTCGCAAGCGACCCTTGCCCTGTCTGGCTTGCGCGCCGGCCTGGTGGGCTAGCCAGTAACAGTTCGCAACGATGTCCGCATGATTTACGACCGCTCCCAAAAAGAGCGGCACTTTTCGACCACATCAAAGGAGTTACCAGACTTATTAGTATATCTATGGACGATGGTATTGCCAGGTCGGTGTGAATACTACAGCGCCATGATGTTCGATGCGTATTGACTTGTTCAGTGGAAGTAACTGTATAGTACCTGTACCAGTATAGATTGAGAGCAGATGACTTCAGATTAGTTCATCGACACCAGGCTGTAAACTACCAAGAGGACATTAGGCAGAAGACATCAATGGCTCGACCACAGCATCGGTGAGCATCTTAGGATGCATAGCAGATAACCCCAGCATCCCCAACAACTACGCCGACTACCGGGACCCCAGCCAAATGCCGCATCCCCTCCATCGAAGTGGTTACCCTATCTTGCCTCAGACACACTGATGGTCTGACCGCAAGGTCTGTAACGAGGAGTTTGAGTGATGGATCCAAAACAAACTTTATTAATACAGTGAACTCGTAGTGCGGTCTATAATCGGATAGGACTATATGGAAGCAGAGCATATTATTGAGTCGATCAAGTAATAGGACAACCGATGCGAATCGAATTTAAGATAGTGCCCCGCTGACCGACAAGGGTAGTCAATCATAGGATGATAGTTGAGAAGGCAAAGTCACCAAAACGCTGGTAATCAACTTCCCAGCGTTACACAGCTACAATAAAACTTTACTCGGGAGTGATTATTACCTTGGTTCCATTGGTACATGAACATAAGTGGATTATAGAACAGTTTCACTCATTGTGACTTGCATGCAAATAGTTAATGGAAAAAAATTATTGTTGTAGGTTAAGAAATATTTATTAGGGACCCCTAATTATTACCCGCTAGTAACCCCACTAAATATTGGATGTCCATAAAAGGTGACTTTTAGTTTGTTAGTTCTCAGATTTGAATTCGACATAAGGTGGCGTTACTTCGGATTGCCGGTGGGCGTGAAGTGATAAGAAAAGTTAGGGCAATAAAGCCAAAACTTTTTCAAAGGGGAAAGTATTGTAACACCCTGTAGGTTGTAACGAAGTTACTGAATTAACCGTTTCCTCAGTTTACCAGAAGCAACATTATTAAGATCCATTTATATCATTTCACAATTATTATTAACCCCCTATTGTCATATCGTCCAAAGTCAGACAGAGCGCGACGGTAGAAATCTTCATTTACCAGACCGATAGATTCGAATTGCAAATTGTACGTTATCGGTAGGTGTACCGTACCGCCGATGGATGGCACAACGCGCATAGCATTAGATTTCGTACAGAAACTGTTTTGATATACCCCAGAAGCCGTTCAGTCAGGGAGTTCACTTCAGTGCACGATTCTCTTGGCGATCAGTCGAGAGAAAGCAAAAGCCAGAGGTGAGAGCTACAGTGCAGGCCCGGAGGTAGACCAGGACATCCGACAAAGGTTGGTGAGCATAAGTAAAAGGGTGAGCAGTTCTCAGATCAGCCGCCTAAAAAGGGTCCGAAGCCCATGAAAGCTGTCGATTGAGGCGTTGCTTTGGCACGCTCCATTGTCAGACTTCTAGAATTTAGTTGGGTTGTTTGTAATTCCGTTTGAAAGCTGTCAATTGGGCCGTTGCTGTGGCACGCTCCATTCACAGTCTTATAAAGCTTCAAGTCCGAAAGCTGTAAATTGAGCCGTTGCTTTGGCACGCTCCATGGACAGACTTATAGAATTTAGGTGGTTTATTTGTGATTCCGTTTGAAAGCTGTCAATTGGGCCGTTGCTGTGGCACACTCCATTTACAGTATTATAAAGCTACAAGTCCGAAAGCTGTCGATTGAGCTGTTGCTGTGGCACGCTCCATCGGTAGAATTTATTTAATTTGATTGTGATTCCGTCTGAAAGCTGTCGAAGAACTGACTTCACAAATGTTCAGGAGTTTTCTGACGTCACCAGAGCGTACGAGCTGCTCCGACTGGAAGTCGAACAGGCCCAGAGAACAACACCGTCCCCTAGTGCCAGGACAGGACCACTAACAACAGTAAGACCACCCCTGTATCCCGTCAACGGCCAGACAACTCCTGTAGCCCCTAGAGTGACCGCTCAAGGCCCCATACCACCGTCCAGCCGCACCGACAACCGCCCACTCACAGGCCGAGGTAATGTCGCCGCTCCAGCAACCAGTTCACCCGCTGAGAGAGTACGAGAGTGCTGGCGATGTGGACAAACAGGACATTTCCGGAACCAGTGCCGAGCAGCCCCCAGGATCTTTTGCTCCGTCCCGTGACTGTCCTTGTGCTCGGCCGGAAACCTGATAGGGCGCTGCAATAACATGAGGCCTGTGCAGCAAAGCCCCTGTGATGCCTCAAATACCACCCCCCTGACGAACAATGTCAACCGCCCTCCTGACGCCGTGCCAACCAGGACATTTCACCAGGAAGACCACCGCCCCCATATCCGAGTTAATGTTCCTGGAGGAAGCGTTAACGCACTCATTGATACCGGAGCTGTTATCTCTTATGTGGGAGACAGGGTAGCCAGAAAATGAGACTCGCTGGGAGTACCGAAAGCTCCAACCGCAGCAAGTTCAGCCAGACTGGCTGATGGAGACACCGTCATAGTCCCAGGAACATACCAGGTGGAGATTGAACTTGACAACCACCGATTCAAGGAGACGTTTGGACACCTAGGTGGACTCTCCTCTGACATGGTCCTGGGAATGGATATCCTCAAGAAAAGACAGTTCAGCTTGGATTTAGGAAGTGGACAGATTTCAGTGAATAACCGTCCCGTCGTAATGGAAACTCGGCCCGTCCCTTGTTTTCCTATTGGAGTCACTGAGACAAGGCCACCGCTGACACTTACCGATGAGGAAGAAGCCAGTTTACACACTTTCCTGCAGGAAGAACTACCGTCGTTTGAGGAGATTCGAGGAGTAACGCCGTTGGTCGAACACAGGATCCGTCTTTTAAATCCTGAACCAATAAAACAGCGTTATCGACCGCAGAATCCACGAATGCAGGATGTGATAAACATGGAGGTAGATCGGATGTTGGACGAAGAAATCATAGAACCATCAGAGAGCCCATGGAGCTTGTCAGGGTCACTGTCTATTTTCACAAAATTCCCAAAACAGCAACTAATGAACCCTGACTTGTTTGTGGAAACCGCGGCTAAGCTTTTCGACAGTGGAGACGGGGTGTGTAGAGAGGTTGAAAGAAAGTTATAAGATAAGTAAGAAATATAATTTATTGATTTAAAGCTTGACGGAAAAGAGTTAGAAAAGTTGAATAGAAGAAAGAAGGCAGGTGGCTTCACCCTAACGTAGTACTGGAAGAAGAAGATTACATGAAAAGACCTTTTCTGCTGATCCTGGCTACCGTGGCCAACCGTAAAAATCAACAGGCCATAAACATAGAAGGAGAGAGGAAGAAGAAGATAGAAATTGACAGTACAATTTGACAATTGGCGTTATGCGAAAATTTATAACAAACAATTTAAATGCAATGGTTCGTGTACAAGAACTGCAAAGGATCAACAATACATCTGAATCCGACAACAGTAATTATTGTACTGATGGAAGAATACAGTTACCCTCGGTATGCATACCACCGGTTTACACTTATTTATGTGATTCTCAATGAAGCAAGTTGACCCAAAATTACTATTTTATATTATTTGACGCACTTTTCTCGTAGGGTTCGATGACACCTTAGATCATATATGCTTACGCTAGATACGGCATCATGTACTAATTGTTTCATTGTTTGGTATTAGAGAGGTATTGATAAGAGGGGGTGAAGAGGGCAATAGCGTACTACAGTACAGTGGCGTACGAGATATTTTGGTACAGTGCACAAAATATTTTGTGGTACAGTGAATATTGACAATACTGACGTACTTTTGCAACACACATATTTCAATTTGTGTTTTCTAATGAATGATGGATTTCCATATCGGTTACAGTGAAATGAAAATTAATGTGAACCGAAAATATTTGGATTCTCGCAAACGCCAGTACCTACGATCTCACAGAATAGATATTTGAGAAGTCAATGAAATACTTACCATGGAAGACTATGAAATGATTGTGAATAGGGATAATCTGAGAGGATGGGTAATATAACAGCCTTAAGTATAAATTTTGTAGGCGTTAATGATTATATCCGCAATAATTTATGAAAAAACATGTACATACATACCTTTAACTTTGGGTTGATCGTGACCGGTCAGTTGAAAAAAGAACTTCGAAACCACTGAGTGATTTCTGTTTGTGGGGTTGCAGTCAATTGTGAGGATGCCAGGGAGAAAGAAAGAAACTCTTTGGTAGGTATTGCGTCAAGCTTTCAGAAATGTTTATTTCCTTCTTCAGGACTTATGTCGTGACGCAATACCAAAGAGTTTCATTCCTACTCCCTGGCATCCTCAAAATTGACTTCAACCTCACAAACAGAAAATCTTTCAGTGGTTTCTAAGTTCTACTTTTTTCTATATACCTGTATGTATCATTCATTTAGTACGCCAAATTTAACCAGTAGTACTAGACTTATATTTATGTACTGTTCATCTTGATATTTTTGGAATACCCAGAAGATATTGGGTCCATTGAAAACATTCCATTCAAGTTTTGATCAAATTTTCTCCACAAATTTTATCATGATATCAAGGAGTGCCTTTATTGGTTTCAAATTATCCTTGGAAAAATACCTAATTAAAACTGGCAATGAGGTCAATTCAATCAAGAACTCTATAGTTACGTAAACTTGAATACTAGAAAATATTTTTACCAGTCTTTATTATGGCTAATTGAAAATCCCATCGATAATGAACTCGTCATAACAAAAAACAAAATGAAAAGTTGGTAAGTATATCAATACACAAGATATGTCAAAATGTACCGTGGCGTCGTACAGATTGAGTTAAATAAAAAATGAAAAACTTGCCGATGAAAATTGTTTATTTTTATGAAACATATTTCAAAAACATTCATTCATTCTACATTATATACAGCCCCAATATCAGTAAGAGTAATATATATATATATATATATATATATATATATATATGCTGAATACTTGTTTCAAGGAGCAATAAATGTATATATATATGTTCCAGTGACTGTAAAACAGTCGAAAACAATCCTTTAGGAACTCACTATACCTTTGTATAGATTGTATGGCATATGTCCGACAGAAAACAACTACTTCTGGCCAATACCTCGACAGATATTGAATTATATCTGTCAGACATATGTGCAAAGATCCTTACTTTGAAGGAACAACTTTGCAAGAGCTCTCAGAGACAGACAGCAGGACACCGCCTGATCCAAACAAGGAACCAACTGCAGACCGGTTTCGGGATGAAGTCCCTCATCAGTGCAGTCCTGGTTATCACGGTTGTATACACGCGGGGGCCCGGTGCCCGTCATCGTTCGCCAGGATGAACACTGTAATCGCTTACAGGATCCACCACGGCAACAGATTAGAGAGCGCTCCAGAAGGACATTTCGGATGCGAAATGGTATATGCTGAATACTTGTTTCAAGGAGCAATAAATGTTCCAGTGACTGTAAAACAGTCGAAAACAATCCTTTAGGAACTCACTATACCTTTGTATAGATTGTATGGCATATGTCCGACAGAAAACAACTTGTTTGGATCAGGCGGTATCCTGCTGTCTGTCTCTGAGAGCTCTTGCAAAGTTGTTCCTTCAAAGTAAGGATCTTTGCACATATGTCTGACAGATATAATTCAATATCTGTCGAGGTATTGGCCAGAGAAGTAGTTGTTTTCTGTCGGACATATGCCATACAATCTATACAAAGGTATAGTGAGTTCCTAAAGGATTGTTTTCGACTGTTTTACAGTCACTGGAACATATATATATATATATATATATATATATATATATAAGGCAAGACGAGAATAATCCACGAAATAAAATTTTACACTGAAATATACATCAATTTGACATATTTGGAATATATTTTTATATATAATATGTATAAAAGAAAAAGTTATTGGACATAGCCCTCGAGCAAACCGTAGGATGGGCAACACTAGGCTGCAAGTGAAAACAGAAACAAACGGAGTCAAAACAGAAAGCCAACCGTTCATTTGTGGGCTAATAACTTTTTCTTTTTTGTATTTTCATACAGTTCCCCTCAATAATCCACGTTTTTATATGTATATATATATAATCCTAGAAATCACCGCTAAGTGAAAGATTATTGATCTATGTTTTACTAAAAATGTTGAAAGATGGGTTGATAATATCAGTAAGTTTATTGTCCTTTAGAATAACAATATTTTTGATTTTATCTACCCTTCTTCTCAAGTCCAATTCATTATTGGAAAATGGATAGTTGAGAACATTTAGAGTGAATAGAGGAACACTTGGTTAGATTGAGATCCATAACATTCAGGTTTTACACCATCGTGAAATTTCATTAGGGTCTTTTGTAGCATAAGACAGCTTTCATTATTATTTATGATATATATTTTCAAATCATCAGCGAAGAGTAAGAAATGTGAATCACTTTTACTTCCATTGATATCATCCACAAACAGATTGAATAGCAAGGGGCCACAGTGTGGTACTCTAGAGTGGTCTCCCAATTATATTAGAAATATAGTTAATAATTTTCACCCACTGAAATCAACCAGTCAAAAAACTTCTCATCCGGATCAGAAAGTTACCAGTTATACCTTATACCGCCAATTTGGATGTCAATATCAATAACTCGTGAACTCAAGCCTTTCAGAAGTCAGCGTAGATGTACTTGTAACTCATTTCAAAGGCTTTTGATATATCATTCTGGTATAAACTGTTAATTTTCTATGACTGAAACCACATTGCTGATCTATAATTACATTTTTACACTCGCAAGATAAAAATAATTTGTAACAAGGGAGTCAAATAATTTAGGTATACAAGACTGCAAGCATATATCAGGACAATCATAATGGCTCTGTGAGTACGATCACATACAAGTAATCACTCAGTCTAAGCAACGACGGTAGATCAAGTCTGGGCGGCAGCACGCATACCATCACACGTTAAAAGGTAAGGGCTACATCCTCCCTAGCTCGCACAAGTCTCGCCAATACTTCTGAGGGCTGCACATAGGGGTGCAGCCGGTTGATGGAAATAACAATTTTAACAACAAGAGCAATTCACCTCTATAATTTTTAGTCTAAGTATGTTTTCCGATTATGCTGTTTCAAATATGGGTCTGACAAAACTATATTTCTAGTATTCAGGAAATTTTCTAGAATCAAGATAAATATTGAATCATAATTTTACTACACAAAGTTAATTTTTCAGAAAATAGGCAGGTATGCCATCAGGACCACAAAAAAGACTATTTGCAAAATTCATTTACATATTTACATCAAATCTACAGATTATTCAAATGTTAGTCTTTTTTTAAGATAATGATTCACACAAATAATAATGTCCTTGCTGTATATTTTCCAAATCTCTTCATAAAGAGAAATGTTTCTTGGGACAAAGTACATTTCATTGATTTTTAAGCAGTATTGTTTTCGTTAACAAGCTTCTTACTCTATGTGTTACATTATCCTTCAACTGGAAAGTTTCATGATGAATACGAATTTTAAAATAATTTTTTAGTATCAACTTTGTAAGATGTAAAGGATGTTCATTCAAGGGATCATTTTCATAAGAGTGCTCATTGCAAAATTCCATCACATGAGTTTTTAGGTTTCTGACAGAACCACTAACCAAAACATTCAAAATATTAATATTTTTTGAAAATAAATTATTCCGATTTCGATAAATCCGTAGGTAGGTTTCACCTTTTTTACAGATATTGATTACAAATTTGGATGCATTTATCATTTTGCCATAACATTTTCTCTTTTGCAGTAATGAAAAAGTCTCTTTGCTTTCCAACATTGATACATATTCTATACAAACTACACATTTTTAAACATTTAACAACGAAACCAGATATGTATGATACAATATCTTCAACAAACATTGTTAAATGCCATGAAGGGGAACTTACATAATCATGATCTTGACAACTGTCGAAAATTTCAATGTAATCTTTAGAATCCTCTAAGTTTTCCCCTGTACTACTCTTGGTAACAGAGCTTACACTAAGAATAGTGGTACTATCCAAAGCAACTGCATTTGCAAAACTACTACCCTTTATTTATGTGTGAACCAAAAGCCTCTTATAAATGGCCTGGAATTGTTTTGCTGTTGGATTATTATTGAAGCCACTACGACTTCTAACGGCACTGAAAAATACTTCAATATGATCCTGTGAAAATTTATATGTAGGAATATATTTCAAAAGTGGTTCAGTGTTGACATAATATTCATAAAAAGATTTCAAACTTTCAATACAAATTAGGTAACCGATAAAACCAGTTTTTCTGTCAGTAAGTAGAATAGAAATTCCATTGAATTCCAGACCTAAAATATAAGACTTGTATTCATCCAAATATTCAAAGATTTTTTTTGAATTTTTCGGTGACAAACATTTTTGAAAATCATATTTTGCAAATTGCGACCTTGAATTAAAAATATCAAAAAGATTATTACCAATTTTACAAAATTCTGCAGTTGCCTCTGCATTCTGAAATTGCTCTAGCTTCAAATCTTTTTCTAGAAAAGTTAAGGCGTCTGAGACAATGTTACTGAAAGTTTGGGTCGCAATTTTAACTTTTTGTCTCTCGTTTTTCCACAGAATATGCCGCTTTCTTATTTTGGTAGCAGCATGTAAGCCCTCCGCCTGCTAAAGTTCAACCAAATCTTCAAAATATTTCCAACATATATGTTTCCCATTACCATTGTTTAAAACTTTATATGTACCCAAACAATTTCTCCACAACTTCAAAATGTGGCATGAATCAAGAAAAATATATACTGGCTTACATGTAACAGGATGTGGAAAGTATGTAACCAAATTTGTGACATCATGAAAATTAGCACCAAGGCACACATGCGTAAATTGGCTTGTGTTCCATCAAAAGTAATCGATGTGATTGTTACACCTGTTGAATGAATAAGTTTCAAAAGTTCTTTCACTCAACAAGATTTTTCAAACCCTTTCAAACCATTTATGCAAAAATAGCCAACAGGTATTTTCCAGTGACTGTTGATTGCAACCAACATAAAAACAAGAACTTCTTTTGCTTGAGGCAGATCTTCACTTTGTATACCTCTTCCGACATCTATGAATCCAGTAAATTGTGCTCCAGTCCACTCCACTCGCTGCATTATAGCCATTTCATCCAAAACTAAGCTGCACAAAACTTTTTCACCAGATTGTACCTTCAGTCTCAGTATTTTCAATGATTCTTCTGTAAATCCAGGAGATCCATCAATAGATCGATACCATTTTGATATGGTATCTGGATGGGGCAAACAGTTGTTGAATTTTTCTCTAACATACTGATAACTTTTCATTCCGTAAAAGCTCAAAGTTAGAGCAAAGGCTCTGAGCTCTGGTGGATATTGTTTTTTGGAAGGACCACCTACAATTATCTTCATAATAGCTTTAGAACCTTGAGGAACTGCAGCCTGCAATAAAAATCAAGGCTTTGAATACCTCCTTATATATTGAAATACAGTATTGTAACAAGGTTTTCAGTAGAAAAGTTACAAAATCATTTGAATTTCTGCAATTTTTAAAATTCTTTAAGTTAATTTGGGATGTATTATTCTCAGGTCCAATACGATAATACTCACATCAATAATTGCCTCAGCACTAGTACTGAGAAAGTTGTTTTTCTTGACGAGAGATTTGTCTCTTTTGATTGCTGATTACTACTCTTTGATTCATAAGAATATTTTGCGCTTTTTTCCATTTTCTCTTATATGCTTGGGACCTATCCACTTTTTTTTTCAATTTTACTGTTTTCAAAAGAGATTTCCTGTAAAAACATACTAATGAAAATAAAATAATAGGCAGAAACACTCTAATATATACCTTGAACGTAACCTTCTGTACTCCCTCTCAGTTTCTGAAGCAGTTAAAGTTGATGACGATGCAGGGGAATCACTTGCAGAAATCATTTTGAATATTTTCAAAGGAGTAGGACTTCCCTCTTCAATTGGTCGTCTGAAAAATGGAATAAGTGAATACTTTTTCATGGATGTGACCTGTGTGTATCAGAAGGTTAACGGATTTTTCTTAGAATATTCTATAACCTCCAATGAATCCCTATATTAAATATAATGTATCCTCAAATGTACCTCTTGGTTTGTTTTTGTAGTCCACATTCTATTGACATTTGGTTTCCCTTCTTTTCGGTAATACCCAAAACCTCATACCAACCTTTTTTATGTTCAAGATTCTTTGGAAACCTGCAAAATGAAATAGTTTTCATGACTGCTTCGTAAGAAATATGGCTATATTTCATGCAATCTGTGAATGAATTTCCGAAAGAAACAGCGATTTATCTAAAAGGTTCTTAAGATGCTAACATTGTCGGTGTCATTTGATATCAGCCAAACAATTCAAATTAAAGTATCTATGCATAAATTACTTTTAGTTCCTATTCCGACTTCCTGTCCTATCCAATAGCACGCCTATGGAATACATACCTATGAAAAGATCTGGCAGAATCCTTCTCAAATTTAACATTACAAACTAAACACGATTTTGGCATTCTGATGAGAAATCGAAGCACTGTTCTTCAAACTAAATTGTCCACAGCAAAAACTCTCAAACCTATAAAAATATACTCAATAAGATCGTCAAATTCACAGAAAAACACAATATCTGACATTTGTCTGATTTGTCATTTGTCAAACTAACGTCGAAATTTGAAATCAACCAATCAAAGGATTAGTACGCTAGACCCCCCCCCTGAGAGGTGCGTTTCAATTTAACGTCTGTCGTCCGGTAACGGACGATGTATGACGTCATAGTTGTTTCGTCGGGCGATATCTGTTGGATTGAATTTTGAAACGCTCTCCTAAATCGTGGGGTAAATAGTTGACGGTCGGACGTTCCACTCAAGAATTTTGAAACGATGGAATGAAGTTGTCGGACAAGACGTTCTAATATCGAAACGCTTCATAAGAAAAGTTATACGTCGGACGTAATATTGAAACGCACCTCCGGACCTACAAAACAAATAACCTAAGTGCCGTATCTAGCGTAGCATATATGATCTAAGGTTTAAGCTGAGCTCAGCGTTAAGCTTAGTTCAAATTTCAGTTGTACAGAGCAGGTTCAGTGCTGAGCTTGGTCATTTTTCATTTTGTAGACTTAACTTGAGCTGTGGATTTTGATAGTAGCTTGAACCGAGGTTTGCTGCGTCAAACGTTCAACCTTCAACCTCTCAAGTCTGAAAACTGGTAGCACTGATGTCTGATTGTTTAATGCTGTAAACTAAAACTGATTCATAGTTTTCTCTTTTTTAATTGATAGTTATTTTTGTTCTCATCATTGTGTGCTGAAATAATAAAATAATGGATCAACAGCTAGATGATATTCTTCTGGAACTAACAGATGATGAAGATTTTGTGGAAGCAGTAGAAGTAATAGTAAACGCTAGAAGACAGCCAAAGAATTATAGAGATAGAGTCGATCACTTTGTAAAATAGAATAATGAGGAAATTGTAGAAGACCAACATAAAATATTGTTTCTCGAAGTGCGTTTAGTAAACCCGAGCTCAAATATGGAGTGTACAACGGAAAAAATATTTCTGAACCCGGTTCTTCTCTGAGCTTAGTTCAGTTGAACCTGGGCTTAAACCGGCCCTTACAGAACCAAATGAAATATGACCTTTAGATAGAAACGCACGTGAAAGGCACGTATGTGAATGGTCGTGCAGTTTTCAGGCACATGCGTCAAAAATGCATATGCGTGTAAATCGCACGCGCATCAAAAACCCTGCGTGGGCACCCTTTTATCTGAATCGGCTTTCTTTTAACTTTTGATTCCAACCTCAATTTATCAGCTATTTATTTGTATATTAACATTTTTTGTTTCTGGAATTTTGATGATGTAGAAAAGGAATTTCTATATTATGCTAACGATTTAACGAATATTCGACAATACATTTCTTAACCGCAGACTTAACTCAAGATGAAACTTGTAAGTAAAGTTAATAACTTTTTCGAGTACTTGTTAAATTGCATTTTTTTTTTCAGTATTGCTTAAGTAACGACCCAAATAAACCATGTCACATCCTCACATTCCGAGAGATAACAATGATGTTGGACTGTGGTTTATCTATGCAGTCATTGTTGAATTTTTTACCGCTATCCTTCGTACCTTCAAATAAACTCACAAATTTACCCAACTGGATGCCTAGTGATACTTCAGACCCAGATCTGGAGGGAGTAAGTATCTTGATAAAGCGGTAGAAAACTTATGGACAGAATATTTCACAGGAACTGAAAGAAAATGGTGACAGGGTGTTTGTGGACTCGCCACCTGAATTTTGTCCCCCACTAGACAAACTTATTGACTTTTCACAAGTTGATGTTATTCTTATATCAAACTATCTTTGCATGATGGCTCTACCTTTCATCACCGAGGGAACCGGCTTTAAAGGAAGGGTGTATGCTACAGAACCAACATTACAAATAGGGAGGTAATTAGGTATTTCTCATGTAGAAAATGTTTGGAATTTTTATTTTATTTTGGCAGGCTATTATTTACATCAATATTGTAGGCTTCTATTGGAAGAATTGGTTGTGTACATTGAGCAATGCCCAAAGTCTACGTTTGCCTCTCAGTGGAAGAATTTTGTACACAAATGTCCCTATCCGCTAAATGAATCTTTCAAGCCAAAGTCTTGGAAACACATTTATAATATGAAACAGGTCAATGCTAGTTTATCAAGAATACAAATGGTTGGGTATAATGAAAAAATTGCAAGTATAACAAGATTTTGGAAATTGAACTATTACTAATACTGAATCTGTTTTAAGGATGTTTATGGTGCTTTACAAGTGATACCTGCTAGTTCTGGCCTATGCTTGGGTTCTGCAAATTGGGTGATAAGTACAGAGCACGAGAAAATTGTATACCTGAGTGGATCAAGTACTCTTACAACACATCCAAGGCCTATGGATCATCATGCTCTCAAAAATGCAGATGTCCTCATAATGACTGATCTCACCCAAACACCCATTAGCAATCCTGATTCCATGTTGGGAGTATTGTGTGTGGTTGTTGGTAAGATATTGCTTACTTAGTTTATATCCTTCCATTCAGAAAGAAAACAGTAGTACATATTAATTGTGGATAAGTAAGACTGAAACTAATGATTTCAATGATGTGTTATAACTATGTTATCAAAAGCTTTTATTCAACTTGCTCTGTGTGAGTTAGATGGGTACAAATCTTGCCAGCTGAATTAGAACCACTTCATCTTATCCTATGGAATTGATATTTTACATGTTGGTTCAGTTCCGATGACAATACATTAATGTCGAAGAAATTGTCCCCCCTGTCCCCTGAAAGCTAGATAGATGCGCAGAGTTTCGGAAGTTTTCTTGACAGATTTGGACTTCAAGAATTACAGCGAAAAAAAATTAGGTAGGGGGGCTCGCCTCCCCCCTTTTCTTGAAAAATCCGTAAGAATATTAAAAAATATCCGACCGACGAATATTATGGATTAAAAAAATTTCACCACCCCTGCCCCCCCTCAAAAGCTAGATAGAGAACGCAAAGGAATTCGGAAAATATTTCAACAGTTTCGGCCATGGTAAATTATGATGAAAAAAAAATTAGGAAAACTTGTAAAATAGAAATCGAAACAATCCGTAGATAGTGAACTTAAAAAAAAAAAAAAACTTTTATTTAACTGCACTAAAAAGAATAGAATAAATGTCGGGGCGTGGCGCAGTGGTTAGAGCGTCCGACTTTGGGTCGAAAGGTCCGGAGTTCGAGCCCCAGTTGCTGCTGGGATTTTTTTATTTAATTTGACCGATTAAAATTATTCAAATCTCGTGGCTGGACTGGGGTGAGTCCTGCACGATTCACTGTTGCGTTCCAATTAACAGTGCTGCTCCTAAGGTGGCGCATGGAGTTAGTATATCCAGAACACGTGGCTAATGACCATAGCAGTCGATGCCAGAACACCAAAGAAAAAAAAAAGAAGAGAATAAATTGAATAAATTTTAAAGTGAATTAAAATCATCATTTTGTTACATTATAAAATTTTAAATGGTATAAAAGCTGGTCGCGAGAATAAATCTTGAGGTAATTTTAAATTTAATTTACAATAAGAAATCCGAGGGGGAAGTAAATAGCCATTTTTTGTACACCTAATGAAAATAATGCAGTAATTAACTCTAATGAAAAATAATTACCATTAATGATGTTATACTATTCATCGGAAAATCACTGATTAAAATCCGCGTCTGCTCGGCGATCACTTACCGATTGTCAGACGGCATAAATTTGCCAACTAGGAACCGAAAAAAATCATATCACGGATCCCCAGAAACATAGATTTCGATTTTAAGTTGAATATGAAATGATTAATGAAGTAATGAAAATGTTATGATGTACACCTAATGAAAGAGTTACTTCCCCCTCGAAGAAATCATAGATACTTCTCGCGACAAGCTTTATATCATTAAAAATTTTATAATGTAACAAAATGATGGGTTTAATTCACTTTAAAATTTATTTTCTTCTTTTAAATAAAAGCTTTTCTCTAAAAAGTTTTTTAAGTTTATTATTCTATCTGCAATATCATGTATCATTTAACTTTTACTCACAAAGCATCACTTAAGAAGGTATATATGCTCCAAAAAAGAGCTGTTTGGTATGTTTGCAGGGCTGGCTTCAGAGATTCATGTCGGCCCCTATTCAAAACACAAAGAGTAATGACCCTTACCTCCATATTTATACTTGTGACTGTGTGTTTGATGTTTAAAAAACATAAGTAAAACAATAACTCCATAAGAAATTCTCGTTTTCCGACTAGACAGACTTGTAATATTGATCTCCCTAAGCCCAACACTATTCAAGCTAAGAATTCACTGATTTATAACTCAAAAAAAGTTTTCAATCATCTACCTCAGTACATGAAAGAGTTACTGTTCGATAAGGCATACTACACTTTGGACGAGTTTTCCAACGAAACGCTTTAAGTATAAAACTCTATGTGATGACTTTGTGGTCTCTTAAGTGTATCCTAGATTTGGATATAAGGCATTTCAGCGCATATAGACGTATGTTTTAACTTTTTTGTGGGGTATTTGTTTATGTTGTGACCCGAAAGAAAAGCTACCCGCTGAACTCCAGATCACCAGGTTCTTCAAAAGAGTATACAATCTAACTTTAATTATATAAAAATACTCAGGTGAAACAAATACAGATACAAATTTCAAAACTTGTCAAAAGTAACAACGGAAGAATTCAATCTCTCCGACTTTTCATCAATTGTCAAAAATAATAAAAATTATAGTCAAAGAGCAAACTTGTATAAACGTAAACGAAATAGTACATAGTATGTTTCCGACATCCTCCCACCTGAGGAACGTTTACATAAAAATAATGAATCAATCGTCGACGGAGACATACTTTATACAAAATAAATAAATCTACGGAACAAATCTTTCAGGTTGCCGTATTTGACGACCACTCCTAGTACACTGCACTTTATCGGGTACTCTGCTTTTGATATCAGGTACGATATCTGTCACTACCGCACTATCTCGATGAGTGGCTTGACTGCTCGGTTCTTCTTTGTATGCCGGTTTGGATAATTCTGTTGTAACAGGTTTTTTCGATGCACTGTAAGAGCTAAATCTTCTGAATTGGTCTGACCAAAGATCCCCTTGAAGTTTTTACTCGAACTAGACGGATTCGGTTGTCTCTTCCTGCAATCAGTTCTACAATACGACCTAATGGCCAATCAAGTCGTTTTTGATTGTCATTTCCGACGAGAACTATTTCACCAAGGGTAACCTGCCGACAATGCTTCTTACTAGGTAGTGATGATAGTTGTCCCAAATACTCATTGTGGAACCTGCTACTTAAAGTGGTCCTTAACTTCTGTTTGTATATCATCTTGCGACTTAGGGAAGTTTCATCTACAACATCACAGTCTGGTATACTACATTCAGCTTGATCGCGCAGAAACATTGCTGGAGATAAGGCAATCAGGTCTACTGGATCACTAGACAGATACGTAAGTGGTCTCGAATTTATGACGGCTTCGCAATCGCATAATATGGTCAGAAGATCTTCATAAAATAACGAAGTACGACCAAGTACTTTTCGTAATAAATTCTTCATAATACCAATGAGGCGTTCCCAGAATCCACCCCACCATGGAGCAGCTGGAGGATTGAAATGCCAATCAATGCGTTGTACAGTAGCAAAATTGGAAATACTGTCCCAATCCAGCCGTTTGAACGCGTTTTCGGTACCTACAAAGTTTGTCGCATTATCACTATATACAGTTTTAGGTCTACCACGTCTCGCTATGAATCGGCGAAGGGCTTGAATGAAACTATGTGCAGATAAAGATGTGGAAAGTTCTAAGTGCACTGCGCGATAAACCGCACACGTGAAGAGGCAAACCCACACTTTTTCTCCATTTTTCAAGTATAATGGTCCCGCGAAGTCGACACCGACAACTTCAAAGGCCACAGCTTCCCGAACACGATCCACTGAAAGAGGCGGTGACTCCATATCAAATCGTTTAGAACGATATCGGTTGCAAATAACAGGTATGAATTATGGAGCGTACTGCACGACTACCCCCAATAACCCAAAATCTCTCCCTTAAAAGACTCAATAGTCCTTGTGTTCCAACGTGACAGGAGTTGACATGGAGTTTTGATGACAAAACAATCGGAAAACGAAAATCTTTGATATCTTCTCTTTCGGAAATTCGTGTTCTCAATCTAATCATGCTATCTTCATCTTTGAAAGGATTGAGACAGTTTATATCTCTACAAGTTTCGTCCCCGAAAGATTCCTTCTGAACAATTTGTAGATGAACTTTTCTGCATCTTCAACTTCCTTGGTACTGAGATTACCTTGACGTATGACTGTGGGTCTTTTTGAATTGAACAAAAATCGTAAAATCCATGCCATCATGCGAAAGGTTTTACTAATTTCAGAAAAATAGTTCAAATGCCATAAATCTGAGTTGTTATTCATCATAGAAGTGACTTTCACCAATCTTTTTTTCCTTTCGTTTTTGATTTCTTCCTCATCACACACTACATCTTCCCGATGCCATAGTTCAGGAATATCATAAAGTCGTGCGGAACAACCACGAGATGGAAGATCCGCTGGATTGAGTGCACTAGGTACATGTCTCCATGAATTGATTGGAGTTAATGCACGTATTTCTTGGACACGATTCCAAACGAAAGTTGTCCATTCAGCTCTGCGTCGAATCCATGAGAGTACAGTGGTCGAATCGCTCCAAAAATGACATTCTAGTTTGTTTTTGAAGTTTTTCTGTACCATATCATATAATCGGGCTCCAGTGCAAGCAGCTAACAGTTCCAAACGTGGAATTGATACCTTTTTCAATGGTGTCACTCTCGATTTTGCTGCCAATAACTGTACTGAGACTTCATCTGTTTCAGCTCTCAAGAATACGGCGGCGGCATATGCCTCTTGGCTCGCATCAACGAAGCAATGGATACCGTACTTTCCTATAATTCCAGAGCCATAGCCAATCCATCTGGGAATTTCAATTTCCGTCTAAAAGGGGAACTCTTCAACCCAACGAATGAAAACTTTCTTCAATTCATCGTCGACAGGTGTATCCCAATTCAATTGTTTTTCCCAGTATTTTTCAGGACATATGATCTCTGTGAACCACTGTCTGTGACTGCTCGTATCTGACGAACGCCATAATCACTGATCATATTTACCCGTAAAGTTTGTAGAAACACATGAGTGTGTGATTTGCTAAAGATTGCTAGGTAGCTGAAGTTTTTCCTTTATCGGGAGCAGACATGTTTGTATTCAAGGAAATTTTGTTTGATGGCAATTCTGGACACATCAAAGCAACATGTGGATTGCCACACAGAAGGCATTTCAAACGTGCATGGCACCTTCTAGTTTGATGTCCAGTTTTTAAACATCTGAAACAAGCGTTTTTTTCTGTGGAGATTTTGCGTTTCTGTTCCAATGAATATTTCTGAGCTTTGAAACAATTTTCAGCGCCATGCGAACCCTCACAGAAAATACACCTGACAATATTATGGTTCATCAGCCCTGCAGCAGTCGGTATTGAAAGTTCATTTGACACCTGCTTGGTTAATTTTTTCAGTTGACTCTTACCTGAGTTCAGACCAAAACCCTCTGCAGCCAAAGAAATGCGCCCCTCGTTCTCGACTTCTGACTTCACAAAATTCATAAGGCATTCCAGTCGATTCAGAGTCGATGATTCTAGATTAGTCCCAGAGTTTTCTCCAGACTGTGTACAAGGAACTGAAGAAGAGAAACTCGGGGACCGCTGCCAAACACATAATAATTCCTCAGGAAGACAAGATTCAATTAGAGGGAATAACATTGCAGCACAATTATCATTTTTTATACCAAGCGTCTCGAGAGCTCGCAACTGTGTTTCTACCTTATCATACAAAGTTGAAAGCAACATTTTATTGTTAGATATGGCATTATCGATAACAAGTTTCAATAGTTCCCTGACATATACTTCTATTTGTAAATCTTTCCTCCCACAACGTGATTTCAGACTGTCTATTACTTTTTCATAGTTTTCAGCAATGGGAGGAAAGCTTTCAACTAGCCTGGCTCTACTGTTGGGTATTGTCGCTTGGATCAGATACTGAAACTTGTCAGCTGAGCTTATATTCGGATCATCATTGATTTTTTCGAACTGACCCCAAAAGGAAAGCCATTGGCGTATTTCACAACCAAAAGTTTTGAACTTAAATTTACGCATACCTGGGTGTGAAGTGGAATTACTCACTGCTATACTTGTGCTGGAATGGCGATCATCATCATCAAGAGCGATATCATCGTGTTTCGGACGAAAATTTTCATACGTGATCTTCAAATCAATGAACTTTTTCAAATATCATTCACATGAATCCATTTCCAACAACAGATCGTCTTCACTCATGTCAGTTTGCAGAAGACCGTCGTAGATTTCTCTGTTAGCTATCGACAAGTTCTCATGTTTCTGCAATAATACCTCCCAAGCAACTTGTATTTGTTGTCGGCAGCCTTTTCAGAAAACAATTTATCAAGTTCATTGGCACTTTTTGTAAAAGCGGCACGGAGTTCTTTACGATGTTTCTTCTGTTGATCCATTGCGCACGACGATAACCCGGTTGAAAACCTGTCTGTCTATCAATATAAACGCCGAAAGTTTTATCTGCACAAGATCACAAGCCCACAAACAGTTTCTAATTAACCTGGGTCCTGTTACGGTCAACAGAATGTTGTGACCCGAAAGAAAAGCTACCCGCTGAACTCCAGATCACCAGGTTCTTCAAAAGAGTATACAATTTAACTGTATAGACTTTAATTATATAAAAATACTCAGGTGAAACAAATACAGATACAAATTTCAAAACTTGTCAAAAGTGACGACGGAAGAATTCAATCACTCCTACTTTTCATCAATTGTCAAAAATAATCAAAATTATAGTCGAAGAGCAAACTTGTATAAACGTAAACGAAATAGTACATAGTATGTTTCCGACAGTTTATACACATTAATTTTATCTCATTTCATTCTCCTCAACAAACTTTTATATTTTCACTGTTATACTTCACATGTATATGTGGACTTTTATATTGTTTTAATGATTATTTATGACACTTTGTTAATAAGAATTTATTCTTGGACAATAAAGTATATTTTGTTTGATTGATTTTAATATTTTTATTAACAATTCAATTTTACAATGTATGTACCTTCCCGATTCAGAAGGATGGTTAATCCTTCCAGCAGTGTTACAAAACATTTTTCAATGGCCAAAAAGTGTGCAAATTTCCACAAACTATCGGTGTTGATGATGACTTCTTCATTTATGATTGTAGCAAAGCAACTTTCCATAAAATGAATCATTCATCATGACTTCTACTGAAGTGCTTGCTGTTCAGATGAAACAAAATCGAGTTGTAGTATTCTTTTGCGATGAATGTACGAGAATCTTAAAAAAACTCCCTTACTGCTAAAGAAAATATCATCAATTGAAAATGAATCGTCGATCTGAAAAATTAAATTGAAGTAATAAAGGAACAAATGATGTAATCAATAAAGATTTACAAGCGCCATCAAAGGTCAAACAATATAATGATCTTCAATCTATCAGAGCTTCAGTGACATTACCAATGAAGTAGTTCAAATTAGTAAAACCTTTCGCATTGGCAAGAAAAACAAAGACGGTGCTATAGAGCCTTGAATGTTGTACTGGAAAGCTCGCAAGATGTCTCATATCTAGTAAAAAATAGGAATAAAGTGAAGAAATATTTTTAGCAACTGGAACTGAAACAACACATAGAGCATGGCGAAAATTACTGGAAAATGAAATACATAAAGGGATACCCAGATTCATAAAATCAAAATACCAAATACATTTTCATCACCTCAACTTCCAATCATTTATCACCAAAAAACTGTCACGTTGACAACTTCAAAATATCGAACAAAAGATATCTTTTCGGTGACAGGGAGATTCATCCATTGAGCTCGTGTCCTAAATTATCCGATTTGTTAGTGGATGATAGATGGACTTCAATAACCAAAAAGAAAATTTGCTTTTCATGTCTTATACCTTTCCATGTCTTACACCTTTCCATAATATACGTCAATGCCGGAAGAAAATAGTGCGTGGAAAAGATGATTGCAAAAGACTTCATCACGCATTTTTTGCATAATAATTCTAGAAATATTAGTAATTAGATTGCACCAAATGTAACTCAAACAACTGCTATATTCTAACATGAACATGAATTTTGTTGGAGGATGCTTCTATTATCACTCTCATTGATGAAGAATTTGCGGATTCTTTAAATTTGAACGGTTCGAAACAATATCTCTGCAGTGGACAAACGAAGATGTCGTGAATCATGAGAATGATCCTGGAATGGTAAGTTTCACGATAAAAGGGAAGAATGACGGGTTCATGGAAATTTAAAAAAATGGTGAAAGAGCTTCAAATTTATTTTGTCATCTATACCGACTTTTTGAAGGCTTTCAATAGGATCAACCATGATATCTTAGCATACAAGTTGAAGTATCCTGGTTTCAGTGGACAGTTGTTCAGTTGGTTCAAGAGCTTCTTGAATGGACGAATACAATGTGTGAAAGTGACTGGATGTATTTCACATGCCATAACGGTATCTTCTGGCGAACCACAAGGTTCACATACTGGCCCAATCCTCTTTAATCTATTTATAAATGATTTATCTCTCAATCAGAAATTCCCAATTTTTGTTATTTGCTGACTATCTGAAATTATTCCGCCCTATGAACTCATTTCATGATGCAAACCTTTTGCGAGATGATATAGACACCTTAGTTGACTGGTGTCAACTCAATAAGATGGATTTGAATGTCAGAAAGTGTTTTGTAATATCTTTTTCCCACATAAAAACATCTACCAACTTTCCTTATAAAATCCTTGATAATCAATTATCACGGGTCAATGAGATCAAAGACTTGGGAATTAAAATTGATTCAAAACCGACTTTTACTGACCACATAAACGAAATCACTGCAAAAGTTTATAAAAGATTGGGTTTCACCTTCAGGACATGCAGAGATTTCAGTCACAGCACATTGAAACTACTTTACTGCTCACATGTTAGGTCCATTCTGACCATTCTAGAATACGGGTCTATTGTCTGGTCTCCACACCATGATTGCTATGTCAAACAGATAGAAAGAGTGCAAAACAAATTCTTGAGGTGAGGCTTATAAATTGGGTTTACGTAGGGAAGAATATGGATTCTTTTAAATATTCGACCATTTATCACAGAAGATGAGTCAGTGATATATTTCTACAAAAACTGTTTTTCTCTCAGACAATATCAACTGCCCACAAATACTTGAAACTCCTGTTTATACCCGTATACCTGAGACATTTGCAATTTCGTCCCATTCCCCTCTCAACAGAATTAAAATAACTTATAACAAAATTTCACAGACCCTTGACTTATTCTGTATGGATGTAAACAAAATAAGGAAGGTTTTAAATGATGTCAGCGTGTAATGTTCTATGTATATTTCTTGTGTTATAATTTGTAACTTGTACGTGAGTGCATAATGTATGTATATTTATTGATGATGTAAATTGGGTTATCCCGGGAAATAAGTAAATATTGAAACTTGAAACTGATATAATGAAGGATGACTTGGATATTCTTCATGACCGTGTCAAGGAAAAAATGGAAACTAGACAAAAAGAAAATCGTCAGGAACTAGCACGATAACTTGAAGACAGAAGAGCTCAGCAGATATTGTACAATGCATTGAGACGAATAGGACAGAGATTTGAGACAGGAATACTTTGGAAAAAAGAAAATTTAGTGTTGGAGCCTTTTCAAAATTTCATATATTTAGACCGTCAGATAGTGACAGATTTAGGTGCCCCATTTTCACATACAAGCCTCGAATAGGGTTGAAAAGTAAGTCGATGTTGAGTAAAATTAAGGAAAATTTACGAGTGGCTCGTGGGGAAAACATATGGAAAAATCAAAAAGAATTTCCATTAAATTTTCCGACAATAAAATCTACTTTTCCATTCACGCCACTCAAGCCATTATGTTTTTCGGTGTAGTGACGATGTAGGTTTTCATAGTTTCGATGGGCTTGCGTAGGAAAACCTGTTAAAATCTCGATGTTTCTTTACAAGATTATAGCCTCATTTTAACTCTTTAGCCACCTTCAACACTCAAGCCTTTGATCTTCTGAAGCCAGGTTCTATTAATTAATGATTAGGTGAACACGGCTCGCGTTAAAATATGGAAAATCGAATTTTCCATGGAAAATCGAATTTTCCATATGTTATCCCCAGGAGCCACTCGTAAATTTACCTCCATTTTACTCAACATCGATGTACTTCTCAACCCTATTAGAGGCTTGTATGTGAAAATGGGGTACCTAAATCTGTCACTATCTGACGGTCTAATTCTATTATTTGTTTATATTGGTTTTGAATCCACTGTACATTTTTTAATTTAAGAAAAACGTATGTCATCGATGTCAAGCGAAAAGTAAGAAATATATACGTTGTGTCAGTACAATATTGTTATTTCCGTCAACCGATTGCACCCCTACGCGCAACCCTCAGAAGTCTTCGAGAGACTTGTGTGAGCTAGGAAAGACGCAGCCCTTACCTTTTAACGTGTGATGCCATATATTGTAACTTATTCCAAAAGTAAAACTTGTGGTATTTTGATTGCTTATAAATCTTACATTCTGGTCCTTCGAGTCGGATTTGTTTTTATCTGAGTTACCCGAATAATGCCATCCTTACCAGGATAGACTTGCTCGACTTTCCAAAGAAGCCGTTCGTTTCTTGGCATTTTCTCGTCTACCATGATAGTCACGTCACCAATTTTGATGGGCTCAGTTTAAGTAGGTATGCCATTTTTGTCTTCTCACAAGTGTTGGGCGATACTCTTTTACTCGAACTTTCTGGTACTATCACTCCTTTCTAAGGGGTTGTTTCCCTTATAGCTGTAGAAACGTATAAATAAGGAAGAAGCGAAACACCGATATGAGAATACCACGGGCTGGAGACAGTGTTTTCGAAAAGTCCTTTTCTCATTGGTTTATATAATATGAGGGAAATTGTCGCGATAATACAAGTTGTCTTTGATTTGTGATTGGTCAGATTACGTGAATATCTTGAGAAGAGTGGAATAGTCATGGAAACACCCCCGTATCTTCCATAATTTTCGTCGTAGAACCATGAAATGTTCAGTATCGATAGTTACACTAGGAATGAAGTCACTGCACAAAAAGGGTCATCCTACGTGATATACACTGCACGCCAGTAGCGATGGAAAAATATGTGGTTATACGTAAGATGACCCCTTTTGTGCGATGAGTTCATGTCTAGTGTATCTATCGATCCTGGAAATTTTATGGTTCTACGGAAGATATGAGGGTGTTTCCATGAGAAGTGAAACACATTGTATATCTGCTAGAGCTCCAATTGTGGCCATCTGTCGAATAGCGAATAATATCAATGTTGTTGTGAATGTTGTTGAGGTATATTTTGAATATGTAATAATCCTTGTGTTGTAATGAATGGATTTTTTACGTCTAATCAAGCAGGTAATGGACATTTGATGTCACAATTGTTGGCATAGAGGCCAATTTCACATTTTATTTCTTACCTATAGCAACAACCTTTCTAGCACGGAGCAATCTTGAATATTTCGCACGCTTTTTAGTTCATTTGAGAATGATCATGAAGCAGTGTTACTACTTTTTTCTATCTGGATTTTGAAAGTTTGTATTTAGAATTTTCTCATCATTTGAATTATTTCAGGACTAACTCTAAGAGGAGGCGGAAACGTTTTGATTCCCTGTTATCCAACAGGAGTAGTTTATGATCTCTTTGAATGCTTGTCGGGTAAAATGCAGGAGTTGGGCGTTTCAAATTGCCCCATGTTCTTTGTGTCGCCCGTAGCTGACGTGTCTCTGGCGTACTCTAACATCTTAGCGGAATGGTTGTCTTCTGTTAAACAGAATAAGGTTTATGTTCCAGATGAGCCGTTTCCCCATGCCATGCTGGTGAAAAGTAATAAACTGAAACATTTCAAGCATATATTTTCTGATGGATTTAGTACCGACTTTCAAGAAGTAAGGTTACAAAAGTGTTCATATCATCATCTCTTTTTAACCTCATTATTTTCAGCCATGTGTTGTTTTTTGTGGACATCCCAGCTTGAGATATGGAGACGTTGTGCAGTTTATAGAATTATGGGGAAACAATCCTAGGAACTGTATAGTGTTCACAGGTAAATATGCTTATTTTAATATTTGAAGGGGTAATGATTTAAATAAAAAACACTTTCTCAAAATCTCACATGAGAAATAACAAGAGAAAAATTCAATATGAACCATGACCAATAGCGTAAACTAAAATGGTGTACTTGTTTATCATGTGGAAAAACACCTGTAAAATTTTAGAGCGATCCGTGATGATTTATAACATTTTTTGTTCGCCAACCTCTAGATGCGTCACTGAAGCAACTCATCTATGTTTTGATTGATGACACATCACGTCCTCTGAGTGTTAAAATCGATGATGGTCGAAGAAGCGGCTGGTTAAACCCATGCAACTTTATTGGAATCTAGTGAGCATGCTCAGTAGATTCCAAATATGGCTGCTACATAGCTGATCTCTCTGAATTTTGAATAAACAGTCGTTATATTGTAACAATTTTGTTTTGTTATTATGTAAGATTAGTCAGGTCAGGTGTGGTTGGCTACTAATTTACGCATTTTCAACTCGGTTTGTTTAGCTAGGTTATCTTGCTCAGGTTAGGTTTGTGTGTCAATTTTGAGCGAAAAAAACAAATTCACGCATTTTCAGTTTGCTTTCTTGTTTTGTCACTTAACATCCCACCATTAAAATTAAATTTCCGGCTTGTTGAATTGAAATATTTTGATTCGAGTTTGGCGCTTGCTCAGTACTTTCCAATAAAGTTGCATGGGTTGATCTAGCCGCTTGTGATGGTCGGTAATGAATTTTCTTTGATTCAATGATTTCACGCACATTACAGTCGTGTACGGAGTCTGTCAGTCAGTCAGTCCAGAGTCTCTCTCAGCCAGTCCGGTGTTTACTGAGACATTATTTCGACGTATTTTTTTGTAAATCTCTCTGGATTTCTGAGAAGCTGAGCTTGTGCGAGCAGGGGAGGTCCGGGACCTACAACTTACGTAAAACTGGATTCCGAACCACTTCCGCTGTAACACCACGACCCTACTGGACACTCACTTCCCTGGGAATGAACCTATTTCTATGGGGCACATTCCAGAACGACATAGTAGACCTACCAGAGAAGACAGCAGTTGCCAGACATATTTGCAGCAGTAGACGGATAAGATGGGTCATGAACACCTTCCTATCATTCAAATCAGTAGTAGTTGATTGTTGTTAAAATTGTTTTTTCCGTTAACCAGCTGTCGTCCCCTTACGAACGGCAGCCCTCAGAAGTCGAAACTTGTGCGAGCTAAGGATTAACGAGGTCTTACCTTTTTACGTGCGATTCCTAGCACTTTCTCTGGCCATCAGAAAAAGTTCTGCAGTCGCTAGGGTTTAAACCTTTTACTGGCAGCCAAAACTGATTGAAACAATGTCGCTTTAACCACTCGGCTACCTGGCTGGAATATTCTTTGCGCCAGCGCGAGCAAGAAGAGATCCTACTACACATAGTGAGAATTAACCATAGCAGTCTAGATCTGAGATATATACCAGAAATATGGAGAATGGCCAGGGTTACCTTCATTCCTAAAACACGAAAAAGGGATACAACTCACCCCAAATCCCAACGAACAATTAATATCACATCATTCGTTCTGAAAAAGGTGGAGGAAGCAACTGATAACTATATCAGATCAGAAATCCTGGAACGGGCGCCCCTGCACTCCCTTAATCCACGGAGACCGCATTGGTGCAACTGACAGATGAAATCCAGGATGTACTGGAGAGTAAAGAAACGGTAGTATTTGCCTACCTCGACGTAGAAGGAGATTTTGACAACACACCACTCGAAGCGCTAGAAGACAGAGAAGCAGACAACACGACAACTAGATGGATGTCGCCATTGCTGTCTACCAGAATTGCAGAGACTAAAATAGGACAAGACACTATATCCATCTGCACAAGCAGAGGTTGCCCACAAGGGGGAGTGGCCTCCTTACTCATGTGGAGCCTGATAGTCGATCGACTCCTCTGTGATTTTACCGAGATCGGTAAATCATGCCAAGGCTAAGCAGATGACATAGTCATAATCGCGAGAGGCAAATTCAAGAGTATTCTCTGTATTCACTTAGCGTCAACCCCACCAAGACTACCCTAGTTGCCTTTCCAGGGAAAAGAAAAATTGACCTCAAATCCATCGAACTAGACGAGAAGTTATTGAATGGTCAAATATCTGGGACTAATACTAGTTAATAAACTCAACAACTCATCTGGTAGTAACCAACAAAGCCACGAAAGCCATAATGGTGTGCCGAAACTTTATGGAAAAGAACTGGGGATTATATTATGGGCCTGGAACCAAATATTCCAAAAGTCAACTCCCCTAGCATTTTCCAAGCGGAAATCTACGCCATTGGAAAACGCGTCCAGTTCAATATAGAAAGAAATTTTCGCAGACAAGAGATTATTATCATGTCATAGCCAAGCAGCCATTAGTTCATTCTCTGCGACAACAGTAGTTGCCTTTCCGCTAAATGCGGCTGCAGTCAATGTCAGTGCTGAGAAAACACTAGCAAATTAATCGCAAACCGCCTGGTGGCACACATGTGTGGCATGCAAACCGCAGACAAAACCGGTTGTCCCACATGTGTAACATGAGCACTAAAAGGGTTAATGCCCTGAACTCGCATGTAATCAACTCCAAGATAGTGTGAGAGTGCCTAGAGAAACTGAATGAACTAGATTAGAACAACAGTTACCATCTTATGAGCGTCGGGACACACTGGAGTGGAGAGTAATGAAATAGCAGACGTACTGGCAAAAAAGGTGCAGAAACACAATTTTTTGGACCTGAACCCAGCACAAAAGATCCCAATACTGGATAGAATCAAAAGGAATGGGGCAGGGCAAGATACTACTTGGAAACTACAATCAGAAGAGATCAAATGACTGCACCAGAGTAAAAACAAGCTCTGAATACTAACGGGAATCCTAACAGAACACTGTCGGTTGAGAGGATACCTTAACAAATTCGGATTAGACGAAGAAGAGGAATGCAGATTTTACGAGGAAAATGACTAAACCTCTATCCACATTATATCAGAATGCATTTACCTGCAAAATCCGAGGGTAAGATCCCTCGGAGAATACCAAATAGAAGAGGGTGATATACCTAACCTGAAGCCATCCGATATCCTGAACTTCTTGAAAGCCATAGGACTGGAGGAACTGCTATAGTCGTTGAGACATCTTAAACGCCTGGGCGGTAGAAGGGGACACAATAGGTCGCAGTGTATTGACCCCCCTCTAAACAGAGAGAGGGAGACCTAAAACCACGCATTTCATCAATTGATCGTTCAAGAGTCATTGGTTCCTATGGCTCGAATGTAATTCGTGCTCAAGAAACACCAACATTTGAACATTTTTCCAATTTGGAAAACTTATGTTATAAAATTTAGACTCTCACAGGGATTTTTTCAGAATCGCTCCATATAAATATGGAAAATTTTGTGGCAACAGTGCCCGACAAATATTTCGGGGAATTATAGATTTCGGACGGTCCCAAAAGCTTGCGGGGGCTCCAAGTAAATCACGCCCCCCTACCGATAATTTTCGCAAATAATAATATGTTCAACTCGACATGAAGAACAGATATACAAAGTCTCAAGGTTTAACTAATATATATTTTTTTCGGTATTGGGCCTGAGGTCTATTTTGCTACTACTTTTGGTGGGGAAAGCACGCTGTATAATTTTCCGTAATGTGTCGTAGTTCACCCTGTATATTCGAATTGACTTTTATGAAAGTTCTTAAGTGATATCAAAGAATGTGCTATTTTGACACTAGTTGGGACCTTCATCATTTGAGACCAAAGAGTTACATTTTTCATCTGAGTTATGTTCATACAAGATGGTGATCATTCGATCTTTTATGCTATTAAACTTCAACAAAACTTTAAAATGTTTTGTTACTGTCATTTTTAGAACCTGATTATGACTACATAGAAGCTCTAGCTCCATACCAGCCATTGCAAATAAAGGTAGCTCATTGTGCTATAGATACTTCACTGAATTTCACCCAAGCTAACAAACTCATCAAGGATTTGAAACCAAAGACGCTCGTTGTACCAGAATGTTACACTCAGCCACCAGTATCGGCTCCTAATTTAACTGAATTAGTTATTGGAAACCATGTTGACAGTTCGGTAATTCCTTACAAGTGGGGTGAGGTAAGAATCTCTACAAGAGTACCTGTATCTAATTGAAAAAAAAAGAATTGAATTGAATATATGTGAATAAAGATAATTTTTGTTTGAAATCTCAGAATTACCTCTTCAACTATTTTTTTATTTATCTCTCCACAAATTTAATTTGCCAACATTTCAAATCGAATACTACAGCTTATTGAAGACAACACACTATATTTGCAGATATAATAAATCATTTGTTATCAGTGAGAGTTAGAGAAAGTCTTGATTTGTTCCCTGTAAATACAATACAAGTGAAAAGATGAACTAAATAAAAATATCAACAATACAATGATATCAATAATAATAAAATTTATATATGTTTGAAGGTATAAAGTTATTGCAGAAATACTTCCTTTCAATAACAATGAACACGTCACTATGTAAATATATAAATAAAATGGAAAAGAAGTAAGTACTCAAAGATTTTGTGTCACAAGACAAAGAACAATTCAACAAAACAAAAAAGCATCAGTACCTTATGTCACAATAGATCGTAGACGAAATTCTTCATCGGTGTAGCAATTTCTTTCTAGAAAATATTTTTAGCATACCAATGGAATGCCTATTGAAGTTCGCCCATATTGGCCATACTATCTCTTCCATAGTTTCGATAAAGCTAAAAGATGAGAACTTCTGGATGAATTTGCAACCCTTACATCGACATCCTTACACTACCACCCTCCCTCAGACTACCACCCTCAAGATAATCCAACAAGCACAAAATTGAACCTGTTTTTTTTTCCTAGTAAAGTGTAGTAAAAGTAATTCAGAATAATTTATAATGCAATTAATGTAAAAAAACACTAACACAGGCTGAAGGACCTCGTTGAAATGAATTTAGTTTACCTTCATTAAAGTTTGTTTATAATTATTAATTGTGCTTTATTGAGAAGAAAAAGTACAAACATATTTTTAATATGTCAAGACCACAAATACAACGTAAAATTATAAAATGTGTAGTCTTAATTTTAAAATAATTAATTTAGATGAACCACTAAACAAGTGACATCAAGTATCTTCTTGGTAATTTCATGTTATAAGAAAATATTGCATTGGCTTGAAGAGTGGTAAACTTGCATAAGTTATTTTTTATTGCAGGTAATCAACTTACCCCTTAAAAGGAAACAGGGACAGATCTTTGTTGAGACAAATGTTGCTCAGAAAATTGTTCCTGTTGAAATAAAACCTGGTATCAGTTTATCTACAGTGACTGGCACTCTTAGTGTAAAAGATAATGTACACAATATCGAGGTTAGTATTTATTGCACATGTGTTTTGATTACCATCAGAACAGTAGTAGTGGTGGTAGTACCACCCACGCTCACTAGTAAAGAATTGCTCAAAAAGGTTTCACCAAGTTACAATATGTATGAAATTTTATTTAACATTATTTATGTATGTCCCATAAAGTTTAGTAATTAACACAATTCAATTATAAATTAAAACGAGTACTGTCCGATCATTGTTTTTATAGTATATTTGAATTCGAGACATTGATCAAGGAGAACGAAAATATTTTCATGAACCATAATAACCTGTAATTTTATTTATAATTCTATCATTATTCATACTCTCCGATTTCTATTTATATATCATTTGTATTATTTTATGCTATATTTTTATTTTATATCTTCTATTCTTTGATCTTCAACCTACTGACGTTCGTACATAATGTAAATGGTCTAAAGGAGAATAAATATGTTATTATTATTATGATTATAGGAAATTTCTTCAGAGGCAAACACTAATTACACTATAAGATATGAATGGGGATCTCTGAACGTTACAGACTTTATGCAAAAATTGTCACAAGAAGGTTTTTCTAATGGAAAAGTGGAATCTTTAGGTGGAAATGTCGTAGTGATTCATCTGGTAAGGAAAACTTCTGGCATAATGAATAACATAATAGTTTTATTCAATCCTATTTCAGCAAGACGATGATGCTTTGATTCAGTTGGAAGATAACAATACTCACGTGCTGTGTAATGGCGATGAAAATATAAGGACTAAATTGCGTAATGTTGTGATGCAGTGTTTGAAGAAATTTTAATGAAATATATGTATATTTTTTATATCACTCACTTTTATTCAATTGAACAACTTTACCGGCTATGATTGATAATAAACTATTACTCATCCTCATTTCTTGAGTATAACATTTAATTATATTTTAAAAAGCGATGGAGTGAAAGAACACCCTATACTACATACGTAACGATACTTAGACGGGACAGCGCATTTTTATTTCGCCAAGATACTAATCTGATGTCGAATCTTTTTCATTAGTATTATTTGCTTAATTTTCAAAATTTCTTCACTTTTTACAAAATTCACAAAAATATTTAATTAATACTGCGAAAAATAACCAAACATTACTTTTCCACGGCAAAGTGTGACCACTTGAATAGTGAAAAATTGGGAAAAAATATATTAAGGATATTTTATTGAAAAATTAACCCCAACTCCTAGTTTTGGAATGTCCCAGAACCCCAGAACTCAATGCTGAATCATTGAAATATACAGGGTGTCATATGTAGCTGGCAATATCATTTTAACTCTTATTCATTCATAATGCTTGGGATGATTTCGAAAATGTCTTCTGTTGTGACAAAGAGCCCAGAAATATTCTATTAAAACTGCAGAATGTAAACAAGCATCACTTCTCCATGGCTAACTATGATCAGCTAAAAGTGAAGTATTGGGGAAAATATATCACTGAACTAATATCAGAAATGGGTTCAGAATACTCTATACTCTGAGATCCTAATCCCAGAGTCATCTGCAAATTCAAAATAAGTCAATTTAGGAGCTGAACTTTGTGACAAAAAAGACATTTTAAAATCAACCGAGCATCATGAATGAATAAGAGTTGGTGATATTGTCAGCTACATATGACACCCTGTACATTTCAATGATTCAGCATTGAGTTCTGGGGTTCTGGGACATTCCAAAACCAGGAGTTTGGGTTTCAATGAAAGCTCCTTAATATATCTTCCCATTTATTTGGTAATTTTTCGCAGTATTAATTAAATTTTTTGTTAATTTTTTAAAAAGTGAAGAAATTTTGAAAATTATTCAATTAATACTGATGAAAAAGAGATAATCATATTGCCAGCTACAAATGACACCCTTTATAATCAATTGATTCAAGCATTGGGATCTAGGGGTTTAGGAGTATTCTGAAACAGAATTTGATGTTAATTTTGAGATGAAAAAATCCCTAATATGTTTTCCCCACTTTTTCCCTTTTCAATTGGTCATAGTGAGCCGTGGAAAATGGATATACGAATGTTACATCAACATAAAGGTAGGAATTCCTGAGTACTATAATACGAGGATATATTGATATCTAGTTAGCCTAGACCAGTTCCCTGCATAAACAAAATATTGAGTTACCATAGAACGAACAATAACTTATTAGAAGTGTCACAGCCGTATGCATAGTCAATCGCCAGCGACTCGCCAGAGTTTCGCCGTTCGCTACACAAGGATTATAATGCACAGTCGAGCTCCAAAAAAGTGACATCTACGCGATAAGTCACATTTTGGCGAAACGCTGGCGATTTACAACTTTTTTGGAGCTAGACTGTGCATTATAGTTCTTGTGTAGCGAGTGGCGAAAGTCTGGCAAGTCGCTGGAATTGACTATGCATACGGCTGTCACAGCCGTATGCATAGTCAATTCCAGCGACTCGCCAGAGTTTCGCCGTTCGCTACACAAGAACTATAATGCATAGTTAAGCTCCAAAAAAGTGGTACATCGCCAGCGTTTCGCCAAAATGTGACTTATCGCGTAGTTATCACTTTTTTGGAACTCGACTGTGCATTATAATTCTTGTGTAGCGAGCGGCGAAACTCTTGCGAGTCGCTGGCGATTGACTATGCATACGGCTGTCAGTGTCCTCATTCGACTTCCGGTAATGGTGGCGTCCTTAGTTGGAAGTCAAGTTAATGTGTGTGAATGTTCTATTTATATCATAATTTTCTTGAAGGTAAGTGTTTTATTGTGTATTTATATATTCTCCCTGATCTCTACGCCGGTACCCAGGCCGGATGACAACGGATTTGTCGGATCGAGGGGCTTACCTGATCTGGAGAAATTGAGACCATAAGGTTTCAGAAATCCAATTAACTCTAAACTAAGAAAGAAAAGTGTCAGTGTAAAGTTTGACGTCAAAAAAGTAAACCAGAGTTACGCAATAAATTAAAAGAAAAAATATGTCCACCGAAATTGTGAAAATCGAAAAATTGGAGTATCGAGCCATCATCAAGTACCTGTATTTAAAAGGGTTAAGAGGTAAGCAGATATACGAAGAAATGCTTAATACCCTTGGTGATCAATGTCCTTCGTATGCGACCGTGAAAAATTGGACTGCAAGCTTCAAAAGAGGTAAATTTTCCATTGAAGATGATGACCGATCGGGAAGGCCAGTTTCTGTGTCAGTCCCCGAAAATATCGATGCAGTTCATGACATGATTTTAACAGACCGTCGAATTGGGCTAAAACGGATATCTGAAGCACTGAATATTTCATACGAACGCATTCATCATATAGTTCACGTCAATTTGGACATGAGAAAAATTGCTGCAAAATGGATCCCCAAATGTTTGAATGTTGACCAAAAGCGTGCAAGGGTAGTAGCATCGCGTTCGATCTGTGCTCGATTTGAAAACGATGTAGACTTCTTAAACCGAATTGTTACTATGGATGAGACTTGGGTACATTTCTACGATCCAGTAACAAAGCAACAATCGATGGAATGGCGACACTCCGGTTCTCCAAGACCTAAGAAGTTTCGTGTCCAAAAATCTGCTGGAAAAGTTCTTGCTTCAGTTTTTTGGGATTGCCATGGAGTAATCATGATTGATTTTTTGGATAAGGGTAGAACAATAACTGGAGATTACTATTCGACATTGACCACTCTACGGGAAAAAATTAAAGAGAAAAGACGCGGAAAGCTATCCAAAGGTGTTTTGTTTCTGCAGGACAACGCCCCTGCAGACAAATCTCATGTTGCCATGCAAAAAATTCGTGATTTATGTTTTGAATTACTAGAACACCCCCCTTATTCACCAGATTTGGCTCCGTCCGACTATAATCTCTTTCCTCAACTGAAACAAAGTTTAAAAAGTCGTAAATTTTCTTCCAACGAGGAGGTAATAAAAGCTGTGGAGGTCTGGTTTGCAGAACAAGAAGAAACATTTTTTTTAAAGGTCTAGAGACGTTGCAGGTTCGCTGTAATAAATGTATCCAATTAAGAGGAGAATATGTTGAATAATAAAATATTTTGACATTGAAATTTTGTTTGGTTCTATAGTAGGCTAAGAAATTTTCAATATATCCTCGTATATGGTGTAGTAGTAGTGATACCAAAAGAGTGTCCATTGCCCTGAAAAAAATAACTCGCCTACTATTCAATCTGAAGATAAGACTCCTGCAAACCTTATTTCAAAAAATATAATATTCAAACTGTTTCAAATATCTTCATTCACGGCTTAATCATATTAAAAATAAAGAAATGAATTTGGAAACAATACTCAGTTGCATGATATCCAACCATAAAAGAAAATTTGCTGACAATAAAAATACACAAATATACTTACATGGTGAATAACCATCAATGATCTGCATCAGACATAAAATCTAAAAAACGGACATTCAAAATGAATGAAATAAAACAAGTGAATAATCATAGTAGGCAAATGTATTTAAATTGTAAAACTATTTATTCTTATAAATGCATTAATGGCTTTCTCCTTTTTTACCAGTTACCCTTTTGAAATCGCCCATATTTGTAGTATTTATTGGAGAACCAATAATAGCTAGATGATCAATTTGAGTTATTTCTCCTCCACCGAGATTATCCTTGATGAAAAATTGAATGTTCTGTACATTTTGGAATTTAACATATCGCAAGTTGACCGGATTTCCCTCTACATCTTGTGGAGTTAATCTGAAATAGAAAGATATTATAATTGAAAAAATATAGGTGCAGGGGTTAGGGCAGTGGTTGAGCGCCCGCCTGGTGACCAAGAGGTCCCAGGTTCGGTTCCCAGCCGATGCGGGCTTTTTCATTTTCAGATGTGAAAGTCTAACAGCCGTATGCATAGTCAATTCCAGCGACTCGCCAGAGTTTCGCCGCTCGCTACACAAGAACTATAATGCACAGTCGAGCTCCAAAAAAGTGGTACATCGCCAGAGTTTCGCCAAAATGTGACTTATCGCGTAGTTGTCACTCTTTTAGAGCTCGACTGTGCATTATAATCCTTGTGTAGCGAACGGCGAAACTCTGGCGATAAGTCATATTTTGGCGAAACGCTGGCGATGTACCACTTTTTTGGAGCTCGACTGTGCATTATAGTTCTTGTGTAGCGAGCGGCGAAACTCCGGCGAGTCGCTGGAATTGATTATGCATACGGCTGTAAATGATTTAAGCTCGTCAGATGGTAATAATCCTCCACGACTCACTGTTGCACACGGCTAATGACCATTAGCAGTCGATGCCAAAACACCAAAGAAAAAAAAGGACACGACCTGAAGCGCGGAGTGTTGCAAGTGCTTTAAAGGCACTTTGTACACATGTATCATTTACTATTTTTCATCAGGATAATGTTCCTTTCATTTTATCTAATTAAGTAGGTAATGGTCATCTGATGTCACGTATTGCTGACATGGGCTTATTGTACATTGCATCTGATAAAACAAAACTTGGCCTTGTTACCTTTGTAGCTCGGCGTGTTTTAATCTTGAAGATTTGGCTCGCTTTTTGGTGCATTTGACAAGTATTATGATGCAGGTGTAATAAAAAATGTGTATATAAACATAAACCAGACCACTCTCAGGTAGCGATCTACCTATAAATACCAAAGTGCAACAAACATCAGATCGTATTTTGAGATCAAGGAGTAGGTAGATAGATACCTTGTTACCTCATTAGACCACGACACGAGGAGTAGGCAGATATAGGCCTCGTAGTCATTCTCTTGAAAATGGCTCCAAAGCAGGAGCTGAAACGTCGATATAAACTCTCAACGCGGTTCAACCCATTCGGTAATGTACATAAACATGTAAGCATATATACAGTCACAAAATTTAAAACAAATGACATATACACGCAAGTATACAGTATTTATGACCACGGAAAATAAAATGGTATGCTATCTACGATGTAGATGGCACCTGTAAAATTTTAGCAAAATCCGAGATGATTTAAATAATTTTTTTGTTCGCCATTGCCCCTATGCAGTCAGCCTACGATCTCCCGATATTCAATGTCTATGACTGATCGTGGTTCCAGGCATATTAGTCACACCTTATAAAGGTGTTTAATGAGACATCAGTACCACATTTTCGTCAATAGATGGTTCAAAAGACAATAATACATATGACTTATATGTAATAACTCACAATATGTTTAATACAAAATTGTATCCAAAACTATTACCCGAGGAAATAAAAACTTTCAGTTTACACAAAAAATGTATACACCAATAATTGTTTCGACACAGTGTCATTCTCAGAGAGTTATAAACTAGGTTACATCCAAAACATTATCAATATTGAGTGCAGGTAGGGAATGTTACTGATGACATGATGATAGATTAGAGAACATTAGACCGTCCATAAATTTCACAATGGAAAAGGAAACCGAGGAGGGGTTACCCTTTCTTGATGTAAAAGTCCAAAGAACGAATAGTAAGTTTCAAACGTCAGTGTACAGAAAACCAACTCACACCGAACAATACCTGTATTTTGCGTCGAACCATCATGGAGCGACGAAGAGAGGCCGCTCGTTGGTTGACCGGGCCTACAGCCTCTGTAACACCGATGTGAGTCTGACCAACGAATTGAATAACATCAAGAAAGATCTGCGACGAAATGGGTACTCCGACAAACATATAGCAGCAGTCCTTAACCGCAGACGAGGCAACACCGAGAAATCAGATGCACCAACACAGCCTACCCTATGTCTTCACTATGTGAGAGGTTTATCGGATAAGATAAGGCGAACTGGATCGAGGTACAACATCCGAACATGGTTCAGATCAAGTAATACCATTCGTGACCAACTCACAAAAACGAGAACAGTCCAAAAACTGCATTTACCGTGTTCCGCGTGAATGTGGGATGGATTATGTTGGAGAAACTAGGATGCCACCAAATGTGAGAATCCGTGAACACAAGAAAAATACTCAGCGAGGGAAAACATCGAAGCCGGGAATAGCAGATCACTTATGGACTAATCAGCATAGCATCGCATGGTCGGAAGCCGAAGTTATCTACAGAGAACATCATTGGTATAAGAGAAAGTTTATAGAGTCGGCTTATAGTCAGAATAATGACGTGTTCAGTCAGCCAAGCAGCATTCGGAATGTGTGGAAGTCACTTGTCACTCAGCTAGATTGATTGAGATTATAAAACTCTGTATCAAGACCGGTCATCGATAATAACACTCGCCAAAAAAGGTCGGAGTACCTGAAAAATTCCGAAATGAATTTTTATTAGTTCGGAAGGGGAATGCTATCACATTAATTAACATTGATGACCTGAGAGAGACCCCACGAAGATCATAATTACCTTTATAGCAGGTACATTAGTTGAATACTATGAATAAGTATCTGAGATATCGTGTCGCATTCAAATACTTGATAACGACAGCAGATGTTAACTGTTGAAACGTCGTGACTCAAAACACATTCAAAGAATTTATTTTCTTTGTTTCTAGCAGGGAAGTCCAGAAGAATTATACTAACACTAATACATTGCCAACCACTTCCAAATATGGATTGATTTATTGTATGGATTATTAAGAGGCATTTTGGATAATCATGTTGAATACTCACTCTATATCCTGAACACTGTTGGAGCTATCTGCCTGATCAAAGTCCAAGGTTCTTGGTTGATTGATGAAAATTCTAATATTCTTGGGACCCTTATCAGATGGTGCGCTTATTTTCAAACTATGTATTTTCACAGCCTGGTTGAATGCAATAGAAATAATTAACTGAAAAACAAAATTAATTGTGAGGATAAGTATCAACTATTTTTAGTAAATCTACCCAAAATAGCAAAGAGGAAGATAATTATAATTACTTCGAAACTAAACAACATTGATATTTCAAATCAGTTAGAAATAATCAAATATACATATACATTTGTTAATAATTGATGATTTATTCTGTGGAAATGTATGATGAAATATAGGCTTCCACCGCCGAAACCGGTCGCAATAAATAAAGAATTAGTGGAAAGTAGACAAAAATTATTTTCTTCGTCTAATATTTACACTTGTACAGTATTATGTAATATTCATTGAATAGCACATTCTCACCTGTTCGTCACAGTCGGACTGTAGGAATCCTCCTCCTGATGTCATACAATTCACAAACGGATGATCATCACTTTCGTTGAGACATTCACACTGGGCTTTGGTAATGAAAGGTTGTAAGTCCATCTGTCATGTAAGAGAAAAATAACCAATTATAACCTCAAACTAGAAATGTAGAAGCTGATTTATACCACTTCAATTCTCGGACTAAATCATAAAAATAAAGGGTGTCCATTTGAAAAATTGGAAAGACACGTCAAGTTTATTTTCAAGGAGGACTCGTGTGAAGATCTTTTGCAGCCGTAGTGGTTCAACCCAGTGGGAAGGGTTGATGTCATCCTTAAAGTTTTAAATGGGTGGCGGGATTGAGTGGACACCATTTGAAAGCTACTTTAATTATCTTTCCAATAATACCATGATTTTTTTTTTTTCTTGGTGTTTTGGCATCGACTGCTATGGTCATTAGCCATGTGTTCTGGATAGGCCTTGTTACTAACTCCATACGCCACTTTAGGAGCAGCACTGTTAATTTTTAACGCAACAGTGAATCGTGGAGGATTATTCCCAGTCGACACGAGCCTCAGTCATTCAGACTTTCACATCTGAAAATGAAAAAAGATCGCACCGTCTGGGAATCGAACCTGCAATCTCTCGATTACCAGGCGAGCGCTTAACCACTGCGCTAATCCCCGCCCTAATACCATGATTTATTATTTTTTATGTCATACTAGTTCATTATTATGTTTTTATTGCTTAGTTACCAACTATCTAATGTCGTACTTTATGCCCGTGCGGGCATAAAGTTCACTTTATGGCCCGCGCGGGCATAAAGAGAAATAATTTCGTCAGGAATTTCAAAATCTTCGTTCATTTTGACTTCTAACTTTGACACATATAAAAATTATTGTGATTTTATGACATTTACGTTTGTCAACATTCACCTAGCAACGATAGTGTCTACTATGATAAAATGGCAATGTTATTAATTCAAACCAGATTTTTTAAAATACTGATTTGTATTGAGATTGGATTGCAATAACGAACTAGCATGACATGAAGTTATGTATGTACCGCGGGCATAAACAGATGTGTATACCCTCGGGCGACTTACAAACCCTCAGGCCAGAGGCCCTCGGGTTCGTAAAACGTCGCCCGCAGGGCATACACATCTATTTATACCCTTGGTATATAAATAACTATTATATAGTAGTTTCAAAGTAATTGCGTTCCAGACATTTCAATTAGCTATTATTTCAAACATTACTTATTATTTCTAGTCTCGACGTTTGATTTTAATTTGGTGGTTATTTAAAATTTATAATGAAAACTATACAGGGTGTCCAGTAAACCTTGTACAATATTGAAACTGGCGATAGACCAGGTCATGACTTTTCAGAATATCGGAATTTCACCTCAGTAAAAATATCACCGTTTTCGAGATAATGGGCATTTTGAGAATTTCAGGAAAATCGCTACCTTACCTTAGATTTTTGAGTACCATGTATAAAAATTGAGACAAATTCAAAAATCTTTGCTGCTGAAGATTACTGATGAGTGATGCTTATAGACGTACAGAACAGTTTTTCAGAAAGTGAAAAAAAATTTCAAGAAATGAGGGTAAAATGACAGATTTGAGTTTCATCAATTTTTTTAAAAAAGGTTTGACATTTGTCTGAAAGAAACATAACCAATTGGTAGAGGACATTCATTTCAAAAGAATGCTCATTTTGCCCAGACTTTACCATGGAATTAAACAAACTGTAATTATTTTTGGATGAAGGGATTTCCATTGAATTAGGCGTGGTTTTATTCCTACACCCAAAAATTATTTTATTTTGATTTTATCCAGATAAAATGTAGAAATGATTATTATCAAGAAAGAATGGACTGCTTGGTAGCATTAAATAGTATGTCAATAGAATCAACTTTTCATGTAATTAAGCCGACATGGCACCGATTGAAACGATTTTTTGTGAAAAATGTCACAATTGTCCAAAATCTAGATTCCAACGAAGATTCAGAGAACGACAGATGTTGTGTCCGTAGAAGCAATAGTTTCCTGATGAAAAAATAAAATACAGCATTGTGCATGAACGGATCCTCTGTAAATAGAATTGAAAAAATCTAGTAGTGGCTGTCACATTTTGTATGGACAACTTGTGACTTTTTTTTATTCCGCTTGTTTCGTTAAGTGGTATTTATTCCTTTGTCTTGTCATACACACGTTATACTCCCAGAGAATATGCTCATAAGCACTTCATTCATGGTGAATGTGGAGGTAGTGCTACTGCTGCAGCAGCGCTTTATGCAGAACGATATCCGATTGCACAATGCCGCTCAGAGAATCGCTGATTTGGGGGCTATAACCTATAACGCATTTGAAAAGGTTCTTCTTGAAAAGATATCGTCTCCGCGTACGAGTGGATGGAAAATAACAGTTTTGTAATATTATTCAGTGTGGTTTATAGTGTATGTTGTTTCAAAAAAACGTTGAATTAGTAATTACTTCTTTACATCTCATTGAATGCTTCCTAGCAGTTGATTCGTTATTAATCATAACTATTTAATCATTTCATCTTGATACGATAAAAATAAAAGACATTACTGACAAAGTCTACTGGAGTTGATTTTACTCAGAATAATATCACACTCTAATATAATCGAAATTCTACTCCTACCAAAAATAATTATCGTATGTTTTATACCATGGTAGAGTCTGGACAAAATGGGCATTCTTTTGTAATGATTATCCACTTCCACTTAGTCATGTTTTTTTCAAACAATAATGTCAAACTGTCGTTAAAAAAATTGTTGGAACTCAAATCTGGCATTTTACCCTCATTTCTTGAAAAATTGTATAGTTTCCTGAAAAACTGTTCTATACGTCTGAAAGAATCATTCATCAGTAATCTTCAGCAGCATAGATATTTGAATTGGTCTCAATTAGTACGCATGGCACTCAAAAATCCAAGGTGAGGTAGTGATTTTCCAGAAATTTACAAAATGCTCATTATCTCGAAATCGGTGAGATTTTTACTAAGGTGAAATTCCGATATTCTGAACAGTCATGACCTGGTCTATCACCAGTTTCAATATTGTACAAGGTTTACCGGACACCCTGTATATATGAACGGTATAGGCAAGATACCTTTGTGGATAGTAAGAAGGGCTGAATTCATTTTCAACCCTCAAGGCAGACGCAAGTTCATAAGCCTATTGTAGTCCTCTTCGACCATTTGTTACAAACAAACTATCCAGATGTACTTTTCCAACACATCAGATAATGCCAAAAGAAATGTCTTTGCTACTACCGAATCTTAAGATTATACTTGGAAAAAGTAAATAAATAACAACTCACATGACCTGCTACTACTTCATTTTCTTCAGTTTCCTCCGATCCATAATATTGCTTAATTTTATTTTCCAGTCCCGTAGGATCGGAACCTTGCAAGCGGTCAATTTTTATCTGAAAGTTAACATTTATGAGAAATCATAGAGATTTATTTTTAAGGGTTTGTGTGTGGCAAATATATTTATAGTGATATTTTCATTCATTGTAATAGATCACAAACAATTCCCTGAAAGAAGTCCAGTGACAACAATGGGTAAAACCATAAAGGTGATGAAGGCAAAATCAAAATTTGTTAGGCAAGCAGTACAGTATGAATCCAGCCTAGTTAGATCCCGCTAATAGGTTTCATTCTCGATATTTTGCTTTGTCTCATCATTAGGATATTTTACTCATAGGCGATATGCATTGTATTTCGTTAATCATAATTCATAAATATTTTTACATGACATGACCAAATAAATCTTCTTATATATCAATTATATTTTAGAAATGTTTCAATTTCACTTTCAATACCGATTTTGAGTTAACAACTACAAATAAAAGCACCAGAAATAATTGAAAAAATGGAGTAAAAAAATATTTTTAAATAGAAGCTTTCATTCAAAAGCACTAAAAACTAGAAAATTATTTCTTCAGATGTGAGACGTAGGTTATTCTGTGAATAACAGATTCAAAATCTTGCCGCGCAAATTTTTCAGTTTGAATACAAAAGAGACAAGTTTTTGAATCTGTTACTTACAGAATATCCTATCACACACACCTAAAGAAATAATGTTTACTTTTTAGTGCATTTGAAAAAAGCTTGTCATTAAAAATATTTGTTAGCTAAATTTATTTTAATTCTTTTAGTTCTCAAGCAAAATATATATGAGCCGTTATCATCAATGTAATCATAATATCCGACCTCAAAAATCCACAAATACCAATATTATTTCATTAGACTCGGACCATAATCACAGAACTCGTCCTCCATCTTGATATTATGAAATTTGACGTGGGTGTGTATGTTTTTATACATCTTAGTTTGTATATAAGTGAAAATGACACTTGAGATATTCTCATATATTTATTGCTTTATTTTTATTTATTGGTAATTCAGAATAATGATTATGTACCTGAAATCCTATACTTTTTTCTAGATTTATTCCGTATACTATTTATATTCATTACCCTGCATCTTTTGATCCCATACAAGAATTCAATTACTTACAGGTATTCCCATTTTATTGTACATTTTTTAGGTTAGTTTAGTTCTTTTTACGTTTTAAGGATTTGTATGTGCAATAAAATATTATTATTATTAACCAAGGCCATTAGAACCGGCTATCATTATTGAATGCATGTACAATATATCGTGCTATTGATTGTTGACCGGTTCCTTCGTCCTTCAGGATCCAACCCTGAGGGCAGCAGCAATGTAATGGTGAATAAGAATAATATATGGGACCGTCATATCATTGTTTAAACAGAAGTAAGATAGTCAATGCGTGTGAAAAAGGCGTTGGACCCAAACGCGAGTGTCATCTAGCGTGATTAGCTACAAACATGAATATTTGACGTCATTTTGATGCAGGTTTCTTCAAAAACCCTGATTTTAATGCTGTCCCATTGTTTCAATCAATTTACGACATGACTTGGAGGCCAGATCACTGAAGTTACGACATGACTTGGATGCGAGATCACTGTCGCCATTTACATGTCGCATCCATTTGAATCCAATATAAATCCCATAAGGTTGGCTAAGTATATTCTTAATAAAAAATGGTCATATTGAATTTGGAGTGACGTCACTTTATGTCCATTCTTATCAGAAAACACTTTCATTAGAAACCCATATCATGATGGTAGATAGGAACCAAGAAGACTAAAAACAAGGAGTGTTTGATTCCCATAAGACAATGGGGACACTAGTAGAAAGAGATGAAAGAACATTTGTGACGAAATGTGACGTAGTTATACATGTCATGGCCACCGTTCTCTATAGACAGTGACGGACTAGCTCTTGGTATATGAGAGTTACTGCTGACAGTTTTGTTGCTTGATTCGAGTTCGACTCTGTACTCATACCTCAGATCAATAAGTAAACATAGATCGGCCCGATGCAACGTAAACATCACATTCACTGAACCGAAGACAACTTTGTTTATTTACGTACACCTCTCATCCTAAATGTTTTCAAACATTGACGCCCTGTTGTCAAATTGGTAAAAAAATATGATTTTGGTAGGAACCTACCAATAAATGCATAATCAATCATATTTTATATTCAGATGTATTATTCTAAAAATTCTAGAGAAATGTTTATGTCCAGAAAGGTGTGAAAAAATTACCAAAAAGGAAGATATAATATGTCGTTTTGAACTGATGAAATTTTAGGCACTTCGAGCGGTTACTAGAATTATTTTACTCTTGGCAACACCGCTTGTGACACCGGCCGTGGCGGCCATTGTACCTTGTCGTTTTGTGTGGATGAAGTGTTGTTAGAAATTTTCCTGTGTGTTTTCGTGGTTTTTGTCCTGCTTAAACAACTTAAAGTTACATTTGGAATATTTTTCAAAATAGTGGAGTGGTTTAGTGAGTCACAATGTCGAAATACTGCTTTGTTTGCAAAACAAATGATAGTAAACAAACATTCCACAGGTGAGGTTCCAGTGGCGTCGAATGCACGATGCAAATCATGCAATCAAACGTATTAGTCAAATATAATATTGGAGGACAAAGAAACTAATTCAAAATTACAGATACAGAGGCAAAGTGGTGAATTGTGAATGTGGTGAATGTTTGTTATAAATATCTGTGAGCAGGGGGAAAACATTGAGGCTTATGAAAGGAAATAGTTATTTATGTATCAAGGGCGTAAAGTAGGCGTTTATAGCCTCTGCGGCGTGGATGATGGCCCGATGGCGTTAGCCGAGGGCCATCACACGCCGAAGGCCTTAAACGCATTTTACGTACGTGATACATACAAAATTTTATGCACTAGCGGTTTTATAGCGCGAATCACAAATACTGACTTGATTTGCAATGGGCTACACGTTTCATACGTTATGCATACAATAATTAAGGGTAACATAATATGAGGAATGTGAAACTATAGTAGCTGAGTGCTATATTGGAGAATCTATTTCAAATAAGTAGATCATCACCGAAAAAATTGCCAACGATTATGAACAAATGTTGGAAAGAGTATTGCTCTATTGAACTGAAATGATTCTAATTCGTGTTAGGAATTGCATGAAATGATGTGTGAGTATAGACAATTTGAGAATTTTGTCTACTTTAGGGTCCGCCGGGCCATAATGCACCCGCGGGCGGTAAAGTGCCAGTTTACGCTTGCTGAACCGGGCGGTAAAGTGTACTTTACCGCCCGCTAGTGCATACATTGAATTTATTTTCCAATAATATTGACATTGTTAAAATTCTAACAGTGAGGACAATTAATGATATACCAAAGGACTTGCTTTAAATATTTGGAAATCATTTCTTTGAGGAAGAGCCTTTATCAAACCATAGTTTTGCCTTGGTAAAGGTAATAAGTACTTCAATTTGTTTTCAAAATCTGATTATACCTTGAATTGTCAATAAGCGGAACTGACAAAGTAGAAAGGTCAGGTCTCTTTTGACAAAGACAGTTCTATTTAAAAATCAATAAATACCAAGTGTTGAAATCCTCATGTACTGAGCTTTCTTGAGAATCATTCTTTCACATACACTTTATATTTATACATTTGTAATATTATATGTTAGGCTTACAATTAAATAAATAATAGTGATATTTGCCAATTTGTTACAAGAACGTGTGGTATAAGCATATATTTCATTCAATAAATATTTTAATTCCTGTATTAATGTTGATTTTACCTTATCGTATACCTTGCCATCTTGTGATCACTATATTCCTATCCAAAATAAATGCTTTAATAAAGAGTTATATTTCTACTTTTGTGTCCAATTACTTTTCCCAGACGTAATCTATATAATATTGTATAATTATAATTTATTGTGTTCACAACCATTTCTATTGTTTTTGGGCATAATAGGTGAAAACCTCTACCCTTCTTTTGTATTAATAATAATAATAATATATAATGCAACAAATGTTTCTATAGATTACGTCTGGGAAAAGTAATTGAACACAAAAGTAAAAATAGAACTCTATATTAACGCATTCATTTTGGACAGGAATATAGTGATCACAAGATGGCAAGGTATACGATAAGGTAAAATCAACATCAACACAGGAATTGAAATATTTATTGAATGAAATATATACTTATACCACACATTATTGGCACATTGGCAAATATTACAATTATTTATTTAATTTTAAGCCTAATATACAATATTACAAATGTATAAATAAAGTACAACATTATTAAGCTATGTAAATAAAACGACTATTTGAGAAAACATTACAAAACAAAATATACATACATATCACCAGACATTAGATCAGATCACATTCCAAAATCAACAAAAAAAACAAAAGAAATACTAAATATCTCAATGAGCTGTCACTATTTTTCCTTAATGATGACACAAGTTTACTGAATCAGAATTTTTTCCAAATTGTGGTAGTTTATTGAAATCGTCTAAGCCTTTATGAAACCTACTATTCATTCCAAAATTCGAATTAAGTTTTATTAATGTAAAAATTACTATGTTAAGAGAGAATACAATATTTCTTAGTTCATTAATTATTGTTAAAGTATCAAAGTGTATGTGAAAGAATGATTCTCAAGAAACAGTACATGAGGATTTCAACACTTGGTATTGATTGATTTTTAAATTAAACTGTCTTTGTCAAAAGAGACATTACCCTTTCTACTTTGTCAGTTCCGCTTATTGACAATTTATGGTATATTCGGATTTTGAAAAAAATTTGAAGTATTGCCTTTACCAAGGCATAACTATGGTTTGATAAAGGCTCTTCTTCAAAGAAATGATTTCCAAAACTTTTAAGCAAGTCCTTTGGTATATCATTAATTGTCCTCACTGTTAGAATTTTAACAATATCAATATTATTGGAAAATAAATTCAACTTTCCTGTCATAAGCTTCAATGTTTTTCCCCCTGCTTACAGATATTTATAACAAACATTGAGGCATTCACCATTTTGCCATGGGCTTTTCTTATCTGTAATTTTGAATGAGTTTCTTTGTCCTCCAATATTATATTTGACGAATACGTTTGATTGCATGATTTGTATCGTGCATTTGACGCCATTGGAACCTCGCCTGTGGAATGTTTGTTTACTATCATTTGTTTTGAAAACAAAGCAGTATTTCGACATTGTGTCTCACTAAACCACTGCACTATTTTGAAAAATATTCCAAATGTAACTTTAAGTTGTTTAAGCAGGACAAAAACCACGAAAACAACACTTCATAAACACAAAACACTTGCACTTGCGTTCTCTGATGCTTTGAGGAACGTTGCACAAGTATCTGTTAGATGTAATTCAATCCCCGTCGTGGTCTTAGCCAGGAGAGTAGTTGTTTTCTGACAGGTACTTGCCATATGAATGAACTGGTCCAAAATTTAGGAAGGATAATACTCAACAGAATGAACAATTTATTTATAGATGTTGGAGAAGGTTTCTTAACTCATAGGGCCAGCTGCATAAAGAATTTAACAGACAAATAAATATTTGATTTGATGATTACTAGGGCAACGCATATCTAAGCTCACCAGTTATGTTACCTACGTTAACAGAAGGCTTATTTATGCAACTGGTCCATATTTATTCAGATATTCGTATTGATTCGTTGAAACTTGATCTACACAACATAAACCCACAGGCACCAAACTTGAAATATAGTCAAGGAACTTGTTAAATCTCTCGAATTAATTACTTTAGACCATAAATAATGCTGTATTTTTGATAGCTGAAAACTCCTAGAATCCAACTAGTGAAAGAACATCATCATAAATCACAAAACTAATTCGCTATCTCGAATCCCCAAATTTTGATAAAAAGTTATTTGCTGCCAACCCCCGGCTTTTTACTGACCCTAGGAATTTTAAGACAAAACCGTGACATAACTTGGTACTGCATTTGCATAAGTAATTTTGACCCCCTTAAAAAAGCACGGCACTGTGCTAGAGGAGTTGTGTTTTGGTTCGTATGTCAAAAACCCGAAACAAAACAGTTTCCGCAAGAATTATCTTCGGTTCAGTGAATATGATGTTTACGTAGCATCGGGCCAATCTATGTTTACTTATTGATCTGAGACTCATACCCATGTACGTCACTATGACGCGTTGATGATACAAGTTTCTGATTGGCTAGAGCTTATTAAACCCTCTTTGTTTTTAGTCTTCTTGGATAGGAACAACATTTTGTCCGTCATTTTGAATTTAGTGTGGCGTTATTTTATTTTTCGTATTCTTTTCAATTGATACCCATATCATGGGGGTGCATAAAAAATAACAAGTCCGCCATATTAAATTTGGAATGACGTCACTTAGCTAACCATGCATTGTCATCCAAACTAAACGTGTATGCAAAATTTCAGCTCAAGCGGTTGGGGATAACTGTTCTAAAAATCAATTACAAGATTTGACATACAAAACAAGATATACTTATGAAAATTATCGATATGACAAAATTCGAATAGGAGAACAAGCCTATACTAGAACTTTGAGTCTGTGCTCAGTTTTTTTAATGGTCTGCTTCCAATGTTGACTAATTTTCCAATTCTCTTGGGAGGTTATCACGAATAATCCTATTTGACTATGAATATTTGGAACATTGGAAATTCAAAACATAAAAACTACACAAACACTAAAACTATTGAACACAATTTACACTTGCAGACGTCCGAATCATTTGATATTTGATAGGTGTTCACTGTTCATAATTCCAGTAGCAGGTGGGTACTCCATTATAAATATTTTTAAAGAAAAAACAAAAAAGCGAGATTTGTGATTTGGTTTCTGATTCGATACAAAATGGGTATGTGCAGGTTTTCGGGGTCGTAGATTATTAATCTTTCGTCAAAATTAATAATTTCAAAATGGCGGACGAGATTTGTGATTATGGTCCGATTCGATTTAAAATTTGTCTGTGGGTTTTTCTGGCTCAGAGATTATGAATCTTTTGTCAAAATTGATGAATTTAAGAAGCGGTTCCAAGATGGCGGACGAGTTATGTGATTATGTCCGATTCGATTCAAAATCGGTGTTTGGGTTGAGAGATCCTGGTATCTTCGGGTTGATGAAAATTCATTTTTTATAAAATTTCAATAATTCAAAATAGCAGCTCCTATTGGTTTATTTTGTGAGTTATGGTCGTATTCTGTTCAAAATTACTATTTAGGTGTATATGAATGCATTAATTTGAATTGATTCGAAAATATAAAATCTGATGTGGAATCATGAATAAAAAATTTAAATCAGTTATCAGATTTTGACTTTCAAGTTAGTTATTGAAAATAGTTACCAATAAGATCTAATCGCAATTTTCTTGAAAACTATTTTCTCGATTTGAATGTAATTTTTTGCAGGAAAGGTACATGGTTTTAAGTACATATGTCTTATTCCATATAAAGGGTGAAACAATATGAGACTCTATCACCAGTGAAACATTCAATTCAACCGATGTAAATTAATACAACTGTTAAAAATAAATGAAACAATGTTTTAGATAGATGTTTTACTCTAATATACCTGAATATTGAAAAAATTGGATATTTCTCTCTTTTTTTACATTTCTTTCTCTGCCTTCAACAACATTAGAAGCATTTATCCCTAATTCTCATTCCTCTAGGAAGATGTCCGTTCAAAATTTCAAGTAGAATGCAATTTACAAAAAATGCTTTCAGCTTTGGAAGCATTATTGATTCCCAAACACAAAAGCTATTTGTATATTTAGAGCGCAAAGTGATTGATTGCCGATCGACAAAGAGAGTACCGCGCGAATTACACTTTGTGCTCGAAATACACACATGATTTTTTCTAAAAACGCAGCTCCTCAGACATAAAAACGATAGACACTTCATTCAACTTAGGCACATAATATTACCTATGAGAAAATTTACATTCAATAGTATTCCCAAATGTATAAGCTATCCAAATATCCAATAATTTACATTTCTAACAAACGGAAAAAAAAAACTTGCGTAATTAAAAAAAATAAAAAATTAGCTAGTCCAGAGTTTGAACTCACGCCGAGAACGCTAAATCAGTTTCGTACGAAGAATCTCTGCCATTACACCACCGCAGTATCTTAGATTGCTATGAATTTCTTGTGTTCAATTTCTATCATGCAAGAATGGGTTTGTTTTCAACAAAAGCTAGGGAGATCGAGCGTTTTTTCAATATTCTCGCTCTAGAGCGTAAAAGCTGTCACAAAATGACATTCCTCAGAAAACGTCAACTTTCCGTTGAGATCTGAAAGCGTCAACGGCTACTTTGGTGAGCGGTAGTAGAAAAATGTCTTTGTCTTTTTACATTGAAATCATTTCAAAAAACAGTAACAACAATAGTTTTCCTTGAATTTGATAAAAATAATTGTGAACCTTCTTCAACATAGAATCATTAATGAAAATAAGAAAACGGAGTAAATAAATTCGAATGATTACGATTCTCGATATAAATGCCGCCAAAGAAACAAAAAAAGCCGTAACAATCACCTAGTATCAAGTCAATATGTTTCGATTGTTTACCGTGCTGCGCTGCACCATAGAAACATTCCGCTGTAGCTTTTCAACTTCAAAGGAACATCAAAAACGTCGCGCCGCCCAAATAAACCGTTGTATTGGAAACCAATGTTGAACGGAGTTGCCGATATGGGAGTCACAAGAACAAGTTATTAGGTACTATGCGTAAAAACATGCCGCTAACTCCGAAATTCTCGTTACATAGCCCTGACGAAGGAGTGAATTTCCTGATAAATATAAATAAAAAAAAATGTTTTTAAGACAAGATTTTATTCAAATGCACGAATATTTTCTTTAGATCATTAGTAAAATATGTCATATTGAATTATTTAGTTTCGAAAAACTCATCTCCTATTCCAAAAACTCCTAGAAACAAATTTGAAATAGAATCTTACCTTAAATCTCGATGCCATCTTGAATTTTTTTTATTTTGACAATAAATGTCAAAATCACCGATCCAAAGAACCCCTACATTCTTATTTTGAACGGAATCGGACAATAATTATTCGTCCACCGTTTTGTAGCTGTCATTTCGAATTATCAAACAATGACAAAAAAATCATGATCTCCGACCACAAAAATCCCTATACCTATACCTACCAACTCTAAATAGAATCAGACCGAGAATCAGAAATTTCGTCCGCTATTTTAAAGCCACTACGTTGAATTCTCAAAAAAAAATTAAGACATCCCACCCAAAAGCTTCTCTATACCAATTTTGAATGGAATCGTACCAGAAATCACGAAACTCGTCCAACATTCTGGAGCCGCCTATTGGTTTTTCCTAATATAAAAATGTTATGGAGTATTGTGTCCCAAGTGATAAACACATGTTTTTGAAAAAAGCTATTGTAAAAGTTATAATATTCCATAGTTTCGATCGACCCGAATGAGTTTTCTTTTTTCCCATTCCCGATCCGACCCTGTGCCAGATGTCATACTGCCTATATGATACTCTCTCTTTTCTTCACCAGTCGTGTGGAAGGAACAACCTGAGGGGCGTGTCATTTAAAAGAAATTCAGTTCCATTTCTGAATCCAGAAATGTAAGTAATAATTAGTTTTCACTGGTCGACGGCTGAACCAAACCTTTATTAGTTGACTTTGATAAAGCTGGATATTTCTCATTTCAAATGGAATAAAGCAAGGAAACCCATTTCGCGAAAACAACACATTTTTGTACAATAATTTTAAAAAAAAATTTAACATCTGAGAAAAATGAGAAAGTCGTTTAACTGGGCGAATGATAGACTTCGATACTGAAAAGAAACAACACCAAAATATTCGTTCGTTTTGATGGTGGAACTGAACAAAAATGCCCAAAAATGGGGGAAAATATCCTTTTCATTAATTTAAAAGTCAAAAAATATTTTTTTCATTATTTTTATCTTTATACAATCAACAAACCTTCTCTACTCAGAAAAAAATCGTTTCTGACTCCCCTTTTTCAGGGATGAAGACCCTTAACCTAGAATTATATATGAGACCCAAGTCCTTCACATTCGATATTTACTGCAATATCATCATATTACAGTATAAGTAATAATTTAATATTATTACAATATAAGTATTAAACACATTATTAATCCTAATTAAAAGGGTTAGTTTTTCTTTCTAGTGGAACTAATTTTGAAACATTTAGATCCAATATAATGACTTTAAGGTTTCGAAGAGAAGAAGGCATAATCAACTGGTTCCAACAAAAATGAAAATCCTGTAATATTCAGAGAACATCATAAGTTACAAAAATGATAATTAGAAACAAAACCATATGGGATAGTGTGTTTTTTCTTAAATATGGATGTAAGTGAAAATGACGATGACATTGAAAATTTCTCTGTTTTCATCAAATTACTGAAAATATTATGGTTCATTACAATCTTAGAAGTAGATCTAGGATATCAAGAAAAATGTTTTACTGAATGTTTAGAAGAAAAGTTTTTGATTAGTGATAGTTACACCTGAGAGTGATATACTATTAATTTCTTTATTTAGCAAGTTGCTAATTAGAATTGCTGCATTGCATGATACATTTAAATTAAAATTTAATGCTAAATCTATGACTATTTGATATACTAACCTTGTTGCGATAAAAGATAAAGGTAGGCATTGCAGAAACTCCTTGAGCTGCTGCTGTTTCCTGACATTGATCAACATCAACTTTTAAAAATACAGCTCTAGGATATTTGGAGGCTAGTTGGTTGAACACAGGGGCTATTCTCAGACAAGGCCCACACCTAGAAATAGGTAGAGGTGAATGATTCAAGTGGGTGGCTTCAAACTAATATATCCAACTTACCATACTGCAGTGAAATCAACCACTACGAGTTTCGTGGAAGCATTGGACAGCTCCGTTTGAAAATGTGTTTCATCAGTTATAGCTTTTACTGATCCCATTTTTCTTTACTAAATTTTAAATGCAATAAGCAGTGATTTCTGACGTCAAAACTCAAAACTGTCATATAAAATAGAGAGGTTACTGAGGTTAGTCAAAAAATTGCACATTCATGTTCTGTCAAATTTCTTCTTCTTTTTTCGAAGTAGAGTTTTCCCAGGGAGACTAAAATTTAACAAGGAGTGATTGATTCATATATCTATTAAGTTAATAGATATATGGTTTGATTCCCATAAGACAATGGGGACACTAGTAGAAAGAGATGAAAGAACATTTGTGACGAAATGTGACGTAGTAGGACGTGCCATGGCCGCCGTTCTCTATGGACAGTGACGGACTAGCTCTTGGTATATGAGAGTTACTGCTGACAGTTTTGTTGCTTGGTTCGAGTTCGACTCTGTACTCATATCCAATTACGCCACTATGACGCGTTGATGCTACAAGTTTCTGATTGGCTAGAGCTTTTAAACCCTCCTTCTTGAATTTTAGTCTCCTTGGGGTTTTCCCAAGGAGACTAAAATTTAACAAGGAGGGTTTAATAAGCTCTAGCCAATCAGAAATTTGTAGCATCAACGCGTCATAGTCATAGATATATGATTTCTATGATTATAGTGACGTACTTGTATATGGGTACAGAGTCGAACTCGAACCAAGCAACAAAACTGTCAGCAGTAACTCTCATATTCCAAAAGCTAGTCCGTCACTGTCTATAGAGAACGGCGGCCATGACACGTCCAACTACGTCACACTTCGTCACAAATGTTCTTTTCTACTAGTTTAGTTTCTACTAGTGTCCCCATTGTCTTATGGGACACTCATCAAACACTCCTTGATTAATTATAGTCTCCTTGGGGTTTTCCTTTTCATTGCGTCGCACACGATTGACGATCACGAAACAACGTCAGAACAAGAAATATTTACGTAAAACTACGAACAACGATCTGCTACAAAAATGCGGGTAATTTGAAATCAAGTATAGAACGCTATTAATAATAATAATGAGGGTCTTTATTGAGTTTAAAAAATACAACAAAAGGCAAAGTTCAAAAACTACAGTGGGACACCGTAGTTTTTGTTCTACCACTCAGGTTTTTCGTGTCCTTGCGACTGAATACCAGACAGGTGGAAACTAGGAAAAATTGTCAAAGTATTTTCAGGGCCAGATGGTCGGATTCGAGTTGTGGACGTCAAAACAAAAAATGGGATCTTTTGAAAACCAGAGACGCTTTCCAATTGAGAGCTTGTTACCCCTGAAATACCCCTGAGATCACTCCAGGATCAGTTCAATTGACAGGAATACATGTTATTCAACGGAATCATGTTATCTCGTGGTCTTTGAGATCACTTCAGGAGTTACTCGGAGCTAACCACTGGATCAATTGGAAAGCGGCTTTAGTAACTAAATTAGCCAGAATTGAAATAACCAAAAGTGAAGACGTTTCTTCACGGGGGAAGAAATGTAGAGTCATGTGAATGGGAATATTATTATTTTGTTGTTAAGTTTTAAAGAGTTATGTTTATGACCGATATTAAATAAAAGTCAGAATGTTAGTTTTTTGACTATTCATTGAAATATAAAAACATACTGACGACGCAACAGTATGTTCTCCTCGTTGATCGCAAACGTAATTAGAAGCACCTCCTGAATTACGGACGCAACGGTATAAATTGTTCATCAATCAAATCAAATAGTAACATCAAAATCTTTCTGTTATTTTTCAAAATGTGTGACCGACTGGTAACCTCATCGCTTAGAATTGGTAGGTGAGCTTTAAAAGCTATGGGCCAACAACGTAAAAAAAAACATGGAAGATCGAAGAGAATAACCTAGCAAAAAATACCAGACATCAGTTTAGTAGGTTATGTTTATGTTATCTCATTTTCGTTTAAAAATGTCCCATTATTTTTCTATTTCTTATGGATTGAGATGCTCTAAGGAAATATTTTCTTCAAACAACCTTTCTTTCCGATTAAAAAAATTCATTAAAAAAGGGATAGTGAGAAATTATTCAGTGGAAAGTGAGTATATAAGGATTTTGTCCCAATTTCATCAGGAAAGTTTTGGGTTCTCTTATAGAAATTCAAGAAAATGGACAACGAACTGAAAACTTCATTCCATTTCTTGAGAGGATTAACCTGAGACGCTCTGAAGCAAGAAAGAGCATTTTAGTACAGGTTCAGTCAGAAAAATCGTTCAAGGAATTACATAGTTATTGTAGTTCAATAGGAACTGTTCAGAGTATGTTTCACTATTCAACGGGCGCCGAACCTATGGTATTTCTTTATATTGCACTTGAATTTTAATTTCATCATATTTATTTGCAGCACTTTTTTATTGTTGAATTTGAGAAAGAGATGGACGTTCACAATATTCTGAACACCAGTAATCATGTAGAAGAAAATATGGCAATTCCAACAGATTCACATTTTTTGTGGTTTAGGGCGTCAAACAGAAAATTAGCTAAATTGAAACAAAAAGGATCAGCTAAGATAATGGTCAAAGATGGAACTAGGATATTTGAAGAAGAAGAAATTAGAAAAAATTTGCGTAAATGTGATGATGTAAGTTTATAATAATTTAGAATCTCTCACATGAGTTTATCTTCAACTCTACTTTGTGAGGATTCAATACCAAATTAGGTAATGGAAAAAGTTGCATGGATCACCATTTATGAATAACTTGAGTATGAACAGTGTTTTAAGTAATTTCGAAAATATATCTAACAAATTATAATATTGTCATCATCAGAGGGATGTCACCATCACCAAGACACAATGAGGACAATATCATATAAGATCAGCGTGAAAGCAGCCATGAATTCCAGCTGTGACTTCGGGAGTGACCACCACTTTGATACAGGGGCAATCCGGACTGCCAATGGTCATCTTTGAAGTACATAATGTGGGATGAAGTCTGAAACATAGCTTAGCCATGAATTCGTGGTTGGCTATAAATGTGTTTCAGTGAATGTTAGTTTTCTTTGGTAATAAAATTGAATTATTTTGTTGTTGACAAAATTTGAAAAATTATCTAAAGCTTGAAGAAATATTTGAATGAAACACTTTTATTTATTTGTTATACCTACTTGACATTTACAGATAATAGTGAATAAGCTAAGTGGAGATAAAATCAATAATTTTTTCTATTACATGAAAGAATATTTTTGCACTTGGAAGTATTTATAGAAAGAACAAGACGTATACCTACCAGAAAATAAAATGTCCGAAAAATCTTAAAATCGCGAACATTGAAAAATCCTCAACAATCGAAATTGAGACAAAATCCATAATTTATTATATCAATGGACTCTGTGGATACTAGTGAACAAGACCTATACCAGAGAGTATTTTACCGGGCACGATATCATCCTTAAACTACCCCCCAACCATGACCAAAAAATCGTAAAATTCCAAACTTCGAAAATTCCTTAAGAAGCTGAATGGAGATAAAATTCAATTTTTTTCTATAAAAGGACTGTGTGGATACTGGTGAACAAGGCCTATACCTAGGAGTATTTTAGCAGGAACGATTTCACCCTTAAATTACCCCTCAATCACGTCATTGAATTATCACGAAATTTGAAAAATTGCCAGTGATATAAATGGAGGGATAAAAGAATAATTTTACAATACAAAGACTTTATAGAAAGTGATGAACAAAACGTATACCAGAAAAAAAATGACAGAAAAGTCATAAAATCGGGAAATTTGTAAAATCTTCGACAAGCGAAATGCAGGTAGAATCAATATTTTTTTCTATTGATGGGCTCTGTGGATACTACTGAACGAGACCTATACCAGAGATTATTTTTCCGTGCACGATATCATCCTTAAACTACCCCTCAAACAATTCCGAAAAATCGTATAATCTCAAACTTTGAAAAATCTTCAACAAACTAAATGCAGGTAGAATCAATATTTTTATCTATTAATGGGCTCTGTAGATCCCAGTGAACAAGACTTATACCAGAGACTATTTTGCCGGGCACGATTTCAACTTTAAACTACCCCTCAAACACGTTAAAAAAATTGAACATTCCCAATCTTTTAAAAATCCTCAACAAGATAAATGCAGGTAGAATCAATAACCCTTGAACTACCCCTCAAACAAGTCCGAAAAATCGTAGAATCCCGAACTTTGAAAAATCCTCAACAACCTAAATGAAGTAAGAATCGATATTTTTCTCTATAAATGGACTCTGTGGATACTAGTGAACGGGAGATTATTTTGCCGGGCACGATTTCACCCTTAAAGTACCCCTCAAACACGACCGAAAAATCGTAAAATCCCGAACTTTGAAAAATCATCTAAAAGCTAAATGCAGGTAGAATCAATATTTTTTCTATTAATAGGCTCTTTGGATACTAATGGAAGAGACATATACCAGAGGTTATTTTGCCGGGCACGATTTCATCCTTAAACTACCCCTCAAACACGTCCGAAAAATCGTAAAATCCCGAAATTTGAAAAATCCTTAACAACCTAAATGAAGTTATAATCGATATTTTTCTCTATTAATGGGCTCTGTAGATACGAGTGAACGAGACTTAAACCAGAGATTATTTCACCTTTAAACTACCCCTCAAACACGTCAAAAAATCGAACAATCCCATAGGTACTTTTAAAAATCCTCAACAAGCTAAATGAAGAAAAAATACATCATATTTTCTATTAATGGACTCTGTGGATACTGGTGAACGAGAGCTATACTAGAGAGTATTTTGCCGGGCACGATTTCACCCTTAAACTACCCCTCAAACAAGTCCGAAAAATCGTAAAATCCCGAACTTTGAAAAATCCTCAACAACTTAAATGCAGTAAGAATCAATGATAAATAGAAAAAATGATGGATTTTTTATTCATTTAGCTTGTTGAGGATTTTTAAAAGTTTGGGACTGTTCTATTTTTTTTTACGTGTTTGAGGGGTAGTTTAAAGGTGAAATCATGACCGGCAAATAATCAGTGGTATAAGTCTCGTTCACTGGTATCTACAGTGTCCATTAATAGATAAAAATATTGATTCCACCTGCATTCAGCTTGTTGAGGATTTTTTGGACGTGTTTGAGGGGAAGTTTAAGGGTGATATATATATATATATATATATATATATATATATATATATATATATGTACATTACTAAGTTCATGGGTTGAACCGCGTTGAGAGTTTATAACTCGACGTTTCGGCTCCTGCTTTGGAGCCATTTTCAAGAGTGTGACTGCGAGGCCTCTATCTGCCTACTCCTCGAGTCGTGGTCTTGAGAGATATCAAGGTCTCAACCTGCCTACTCCTTGATCTCAAAAGACGATCCGATGTTGGTTGCACTGTAGTATTTATAGTATTTATGGGTGGTCAAGGCTTGCACTCATTCAGCATGATGTTCTTTAATTTTACTTTAAATATAGGTAGCGACCGTGCGTTTTTCAGGTCATCCGGGAGGTCATTAAAATTACTCAATCCTCTGAAAAAAACTGAATTTTGTGATTTCATTGTTTTAACAGGCTCAATGAATATATTATTTCTCGATCGGGTGTTATAATCATGGTGTTCAGAAACGATATTTTTTCCCTCAGATAAGTTGGGGCATCACCTGTTCTTATTTTGAATATAAAAATCATGGTTTGATAGAATAACGTTTTATCTACTGGTAGCCACTTCAATAAACTTAACATTTCATTAATAGGTGTTCGTTTAGAACAAGATAATATTGTTCTCATTGCTCGATTCTGTAGTTTTTGTAGGCGGCCTATTTCATTTTGTTGTAGCAAATATAGAATGGTGGAGCAGTAGTTGAAGTGAGGAAGTATCAGTGTGTTGTATATAATAGTTTTTGACCATTTCGAGAGAATACTGGAGCATCTGTATAAATAATTAATTTTGAATGAAATTGTTTTAATTATATAATTCGCATGATTTTTTAATTTTAATTCTCGATCAATAATGATTCCTAAATATTTAAAAGTATCCACTACTTCAATTGAAATATCATTTATTTTTATTTCACAATCATATTCTCGAAACTTATTATATTCTTTGTCATCATGAATTTAGTTTTGCTTGTATTTATCTTAAGTTTGTTTGCGCAACACCATTTGTAAACATTTCCCAAAGTTTCATTCACGGTCTCTACCACTGCCAAGATATCTGAATTAGAGAAGTGAATCAGAGCGCCATCTGCAAATAAGTGCACCGAGCATCTTCCAACATTTTTCACATCGTCAATGTATATAAGAAATAGTAACGGGACAAGTACACTACCCTGGGGGACTCCCTGTTCATTCAATATTTCATCAGATAAAATATTATTCAATTTAAGTTTTTGTTTTCTGTTCTCTAGGTAATCTACAAGCCATGCTAATGCATTTCCAATAATACCAATGCTTTCTAATTTCATTACCAGTCTATTCCTATCCACAGTTTCAAAAGCTCTTTGAAGGTCTAGAAAGATTACACCTGTCATAAGATTATCTTCCCAGTTTCTTCTAAAATCATCCAGAACACATTGTATGGCTGTCTCACAACTGTGACCACTACGAAAACCTGACTGCACACTATTTATCACTCTGTTCTGCTCTATGAAGTCCACAATTTGCTCATATGCAGCCTTCTCTAAGACTTTTTCTATAATGGGTAACATATTAATTGGTCTCAGGTCACTAGCTTTGATAGAGTTTTTTACTTTAGGGATTGGCACAATTGTGGATACTTTAATATTATTGGGAACCCTACAGGTTTCAAAGGATGAATTGATTAGATTTAAGAGAGGTTGGGCAATATTACAAAAACAGTTCTTGAGGAAAAGGGTGTCCACATCATCTGGGCTACCTTTATTTGGCAGAGAGAGAATAATTGTCTCTAATTTTTTATAGTCAATTAACATGAAGCTGTCAAGAACATGTTCTCTGTATCTACGCAGAATTGGAAAATCAGGGCCTGCATTGTCTATTTTATTACTGATTTGTTGTATACTTTCTACATAGTACTCATTCAAAGTATTAGGCATTGCATATATGTCTTTTATTATTACATCATTGTCAATTTCAATTTCTCTCATGGTATTATCAATTATTTTCTTAGGAACACATAATTTCAAGATTTTCCACATTTCTACAGCATTGCCTTTATTTTCTGATATTTTATTTTCAAAATAATTACGCTTTTCCTCTCTCATGATTTTCACCGCTATATTCCTATTTTGTTTATAAGTTTCCCAGTTTTCTTGATTTCTGTGTGTTACGAACTTTTTATAATTGTTATCTCGATTTCTTGTTGCCTCTTTCACACGCTCTGTCCACCATTCCCTGTATTTAGGATATATCTTAATTTCTTTTTTGGGGGCAATTTCATTGAGAATATTGATCATTACTAAAAAGAACTTTTGAAATTTCTCATCAATGTCATGTATTCTGAAGTCCCAATTTACTTCACTAAGTCTTTGGTTTATTAGGTCATAGTTAATATTTTTTCCCCTGCTTTGAATGTGTACTGCCGTTGATTCTCTAGAAAGCCCTATCAACTTTACTACAATAATGTTGTGATCAGTTATTTGAGGTGTATTAAGGACTTTGAGTTTACCTCCGTTTGTAAGAACTAAATCTATTAGCGTACCACCATCCCTACTGATATGTGTGCAATCCTTTACAATATTTTCTAATCCAGCGTCACTAATAATGTTTTTCAATCTATTACTATAAGTATTTCTTGATAACCAGTCTATATTAAAATCTCCGGCAATTATCACATTTATCCTTTTATCACATGCATTGTGATCTACCCAGTCCTCAAGACAGTTTAAAAAGTTCATACAGCTACTACTGGGAGATCTATACAATGAAACCATAAGAAATGTATGTTTTTCATGGATGATCTTTACAGCAAGCAACCAGCACATTTTTTCAATGATTACTTTTTTAATATCTATTACTTTTATGCTGTTCTTCACATATATTGCTACACCACCCGTATGTCTACTTTCGCTGTTTGTCCTATATAATTTGTAACCCAAAATGTACATTTCACTATCATCAATACTTTCTATTAGGTGTGTTTCCGACAAGCAAATCAAAAAGGGATTTTTACTGACAATAAACGAATAGATTTCATCAAAATGTGCTGGCAAGCTCTGTGCGTTCATGTAAACTAACAAATTCTCTATTTTCCTATCTATACAATCATTTGATTTGACTTGCCTAAAAAAGACTCTTCATTATTTGCATTACATGGGTTTTGCCTTTTGGTGGGAGTTGTTTTCTGATAGGTAATTGGTGTGCTACTTGTCTTACCTTTAACTAATATACGTCCGAGAATAGATTTGCATAAGGAAAATTTACTATATTCATACTTAGAGTTGAATTTGCAGTTGAAAATCATTGTTATATTAGCATCTTTATCCTCCATGTATTTTCGGAAGTACCTGTTAATTTCGTTTAAGACGTCAGTGTGATGTACACTTTTAATACATATAACTAGGTTTGTAAATTTAGCGAGTGATGCTAAAATTCCCAAAGAGTATACATTAATGTTTTTAACAAAATTTAAATTCAGTGTTACAATCACATAGTCCTTACTACAATAGTTAATTGCTGAGTTGTAAACAGTTTTTGAGATCGTTTCCATATTTGCACCTGGTTTAACAATACCTGTCACCTCATGAATGTTTGTGTCTATGAGTTCTTTCATAATAGCTGCCAGTCCCTTACCACTACCATCCCCGTAGATCAGGATCTTGCCATTTTCCTTTGGTGAACATGAGTAGGATGATTTATTATGTGTCAGCTTACCTGTGATCATTGTATCGTCAGTTATTTGCCTGTTTATTTTACTCTTTTCTTCTTCAAGTTTTTTTTTCCTTGTTTTCATACATTTCCAATTTTCGACGCAGTTCGAGTAAATCATTTACAAAGGTTTGTTTTTCATTTTCTAACATCTTCATTGTTTCGATCATGTTTGTGTTGATTTCTTTCATTTCCTCCAACATCCTATTAGTTATTTTATAATTTTCCTCATTTCCTTGGATTTCTTCTTTCAACAAGGTTGTAATATCTCTTACGATATTATATATAAATGTTTAGTATAAATACTCAATAAGAAGAAAGTCGTGGGATTTTAGGAGTTTCAGAACAAAAGAAAATATTACTTATTGAAAAAGAATTGTTGATATTCACTTAAATATTGAACATTTAGTACAAATTAACATTGCCTCAACCTAAGGCCTAACAATACTTATAATTAATGAAAGATGAGGGGAAATGAAGCGAATGATGAATAATTGATTATTTCTAAGTAGATAGATCTGACTAATATCTAAGTTATTTTTTTTAAAGTCCACTATTATTCATTATCTAAATAACTATGCGAATCCCGGTTGAAACTGACAAATAAGGTAGTAGAAGTTCTCCATAAATAGTAACCTTCCTAGGTTCACTTGCTTAGGTCTATTAGTACAAAGATCTCACCAGCTTTCAGTTAGGGCAATGTGTAGAAAGACCCTCTGTATAGAGACACCAAGAAACAACAAGGAATTTCCAATTCCTCCCACAAACTGGACTGAACTGCTTTCACCAGTTACGTTTTCCTTTTATTACTGATTTGAAAATTTTCATTTGCTTAACTTTAGTTTAAGATTTGAACCACGTCTCCGCTAAAAGGGATACATCTGATATAAAATATTGCATGATATGTTTTCATACAGTTAAAGTAATATTACTCACCGTGGTTATGTGAATCTTTAACTTTTTCTCCTGAAGTTCTGATAGAAATTAATTCAGTAGTGATCAAATTTTGACAAACGTCAACCTGACATTTAATTACTTGATCACTCAACAAAATTTCGAAACAGGAAATTGAATACATGTTTTGCTGTTACATCGTCCCACCAATTTATCGAATCAATGTTGAATACTATTGATTCAATAAATTCAGAATTGAATACACATCGTTACATTGTCCCACCAATTTATTGAGTCAAAACTGAATAAATATTGATTTAGTAAATATACAACTCTCAAACTTTTCAAATGAATGACTCCATTTTCTCAATAGGAATATGGTTTGAGCAAAGTCACATTGAAATTACCTCTGAACTTATTATTTACTGGATCAGTTAGCTCATAGACATTCGGAGGAATCGCTTTAGTGACAACATATGGTCCCTCATAAATTAAAAAGAATTTTTTGATAGTTTTATCTTCTGACGACGATATATCATTCGCTTTTAACCAAATCAAATCACCATTGACATAATTTATAACTTTTCCAGGTCTCATGAATTTCTTTCTTTGTTCAGATTTTTTTGTAAGTCTTTCTCTGGCTAGTTCTATTTTGTATTCTTTTGTCACTTCCTTTCTTGTTTCTTCAGGAAATTTTATTAATTTCATAATTTCAGTATTTGGCTTTTCCCCGGTTTGCAACTCATGTGCTGAAAATCCCGTTGACTCATGTGTTACTACATTTAGCCAACAGTTAATTTTTTTCACCCAAGTGACCCAAGATCTATGGTTGTCATGACAATAAGTACGGAACAATCTCCCAAGCTCTCTCATCACTCTCTCGGCAGGATTTCCTTGAGGATATCGAACTGAGGAATGAATAACCTTGACGCCTGATTCCTCCATTTCTCCTATGAATGTGGGACTGGTGAATTGTGTTCCATGATCTGATAAAATTCGTCTTGGTTTGATTACATTCACAAAATAATCATTTCGTAATTTAGTCAAAACCTGTTTGGTAGTTGCTCTCTTCAACGTATATAATTTGATGTATTTCGTGAAAACATTCAATACAACAAATATATATTTCATGCCAAATTGGCCACTAGGTAGTGGACCATAAAAATCTATAGCTAGTAAATCTTTTTCATCCTCAGGTATTATTGACAAATTTTTCGATGTATAGCTGCAATTTGAAACTTTAGCTTGTTGACATAATTTACATCTTCGAACTATCTTTGAAACATCTCTTTTGATATTTTCCCAAATGAAATGTTGTTCCATCAACCACATTGTCTTTGATATCCCAAAATGTCCAAACTCGGTATGATAATTTTCTATCATTGTTTCTACCAATGATTTTGGTAGATATACTTTCCAAGAATTCTCAGGTTTCCGTCTTGCAAAAATATGTCCATTAAATTTCATGAAATGAAACCCTTTTGGTTGTGTCGATTGTAAGTGTCTCTGTAATCTTGTATCATTATTTTGATGCTGAGAAATGTCTTTTAGTGCGGAAGCAATTTTTTTTTTCAAATTTTAGATTTAGTTCTGCTATGATAATATCAGGGCCTATACATTTTGTTTGATTTTGATTTGAAGGATATCTGGATAGTGAATCTGCGATTTTATTCTCTTTTCCAGGTATATACATAATTTTGAATGAAAAATCCTGAATTGAAAGAACCCATCGTGTCAATCTAGAATTCAATAATTTACAATTCTGTAAGAAAGATAAAGCCTTATGATCACTTTGGACGATTATTTTCATTCCAAATATAATATTCTTCCATTTATTCATAGACCAGACAATGGCCATAGCCTCAATTTCAGTGGTAGTATAGTTAATTTCTGCTGGCTTCAACATTCGGCTTGCGAAAGCAATATTATATTCAATTCCATCATCCCCAACTTGGAATAATCTAGATCCAATTCCAATGAGTGATGCGTCACTCTGTATATAAAATTCTTTCAATACATCAGGGTGATAAATCATTGTTTTTCTATGTATAATTTGTTTGATTCGTTTGAAAGCTACTTCAACATCTTCTGTCCATTTCCATTTAATTTCTTTCTTTAGTAAATTTGTCAAAGGTTGCATAATGATAGAGTAATTTTCACAAAATTTCCTGCAATAATTAGTTAGTCCTAAAAATGTCCTGAGCTGTCTAATATTCTTTGGTTTCGGAAAATCCATTATACTTTCAGTTCTGCTTTCATCCGCCCTGATACCATCAGGAGTCAAGACGTGGCCTAGAAATTTAATTTCCTTCAGAATGAATTTACACTTTTTTATATTTAATGTCATGTGAACTTCACGTAGCTTTCTGTAGACAAATTCTAAGTGTTCTAAGTGCTCATCTAAACTTGATGAAGTTATCAGTATATCATCGACATAGGTATTAACGAATGAGTATCCTGGAGCAAATGTTAGATCAAGAGCCCTTGTCATTCCTGCCGTAGCTGTACTCAAACCAAATGGCATGACTTTATAATGGTAGACTCTGTTAATGTATGTGAATCCTGTATATTTTCTCGATTCTTTTTCTAAAGGAATTTGCCAGTAGCTACTTGTCAAATCAAGAGTTGACATGAATAATGGTTTATCGAAGCGGCACAACAATTCTTCAGGCAGTGAAGGACATTCGTAATCCTCAAAAATCACTCGATTAAGTTGTCTTGCATCTAAACATACTCTAACTGAACCATCTTTTTTTATGACTGGTATCATCCCGTTGATATACACAGTGCTAGATTTTTCAATGATTTCATCCTTCAGCATTTCTTCTAACTTTTCTTCTACAGCCTTCCGATGAATGAATGGTATTGGATATCCTTTCGATCTAAACGATTTATCATCTTTGATCTGAATGACATGTTCGTAGATATTTGTACGTCCTGGCTTACTGGAAAAAATCTCATCATACTTGAGTATTAATTGTTTCAGTTTAATAGTTTGTTCTTTGGTTGCATCTGTCCCACCATTGTTCAACAATTCATCAATTTCTAATTCTGTAATGTAGTTACATTCAATCTTGCTGTCATTTTCGGTTGAAATGTTCTTTCGAAATATTTTCTTTATATTTATTTTTCCTATTTGACATTCCATACTATTATCTTCAAAATTTAATTTTGCTTTTGTTTTAGTAAACCAATCTGTTCCCAATATTAGAGGATGTATTAAACCCTTCACTATGAGACAAACAGTATCTATTGTTTCATTACTCAATTTTAATGATAGATATGTCTGAAATTCTATACGCTTGCTTTTTTGACCAAAAGCGCCCAAGATTGAAACACCAGTGATAGGTAAAAGTGGTACATTTACTCCATGTTGTTTCAATTCACTTATAAATTCATCTGATACACAAGTCATTTCACACCCGCTATCTAAAAGTGCATTAACTATATATTTACTTACCTCAATTTCAATGACAGGTGATTTCATTGATACTTCTTCATTAGGGTGTTCATCATTACTTCTGAAAACAGTTCCACAAAAAGAATTTGCTCCGTTTCTATTTTGGGTCGTATTTTCGGAGCTATAATACGGCCCATCTAGTTTTCCCCATCCTCATTGGTTTCACTGACAAAATCCATCACTTTAACTTTTGGTTTCAAATATGTATTCTCCCGCCTCTCATTTCTGTAATCAGGATCCTTTTCACGCCAGTTCAAAGTAGGTTTATTATCCGAATAAGTATTTCTTGACGTACTTGCCTCCAGTCTAAAATCGTTTTTTATATCTGATACTGGCTTTTTATTTCCTATTCTTGCCATTCGTTTATTTTCGGCATCATCAAATCTCTGAAGTAATTTATATACTCCTTGTATAGTAGGATTTTCCATGGAAAGGATAGTTTTTTCAACATTTGGATTAAAATGAGCCGATACGTTATATATTATACTTTTCTCGCTTCCAATATTGTTGACATATTTTGCTCGATTCATTAAATCGATAAAGTACGCTGCCATTTTAGATTCTCCCTGTCTTTTATAATAACTATTATCTATTTCATAACGAACGATTCTTTGAGCAGTTTCTCCCCACAATTCTTCCAAGAATAAGGTCTACTCTTCAAAAGTGCTTTCGTCTGACACAAACATTGAACACCATTTTTGTGCATCCCCTAATAAACACTTTTTTGCTAAACGTGTTTTATAACCATTTGGAATGTCCAAATCTTCCATTGACCTCTCCAAATTGTGAATAAACTCTCTACCAAATTCCCCCTCTTTAGCCGCGAAATTAGGAAGATATTTTTGACATTTATAAATGTTCATCATAACACTATTTTTTTCAATTTGCAATGGTTCGTATGGTCGGCCAGGAAATAAAATCGGTTGATGACCGTAATTATTTGAAACTTCATGACGATTTGTCAAGGGAACAGAAACGAATTGTTGATTACTTTGATTTGGTAATTGATGAAAATCATTCATTTGGAGATAGGGTACGTTACTGAATACAACACCCTGATCATTATTGCGAACATCCGATTGATATTGGAGAAACGATTCCGATGTTGTCATCTCTGGTGCTAGATGTGGCACGTTTTCTCTAGACATTCTGAAATTTGTTTGAGAAGTCAACTGAGGTGAATCACTCACAAAGTTACCATTTTCATGAGAAATTACACCACTGATCCTATTTACTTGCTGAGAATTGACAGTATTGTCTCGGGTTGATACGAGTCTATTCGGAGTTGACATTGTTGATTGCATCTCTCGAAGGGAATCATTCAACACGGGTTGACTGTTTGATCTGGAAAATTGAACTCCTGATCGTGTGAACATTTTTATTTATATTTATTATTATTATTTTTTGTAGTTTGTTCACAAAAAAGAACTGAAACTTTACCTGAACCAACAAGCTGGGCGCCAATGTAATATCTCTTACGATATTATATATAAATGTTTAGTATAAATACTCAATAAGAAGGAAGTCGTGGGATTTTAGGAGTTTCAGAACAAAAGAAAATATTACTTATTGAAAAAGAATTGTTGATATTCACTTAAATATCGAACATTTAGTACAAATTAACATTGCCTCAACCTAAGGCCTAACAATACTTATAATTAATGAAAGATGAGGGGAAATGAAGCGAATGATGAATAATTGATTATTTCTAAGTAGATAGATCTGACTAATATCTAAGTTATTTTTTTTTAAAGTCCACTATTATTCATTATCTAAATAACTATGCGAATCCCGGTTGAAACTGACAAATAAGGTAGTAGAAGTTCTCCATAAATAGTAACCTTCCTAGGTTCACTTGCTTAGGTCTATTAGTACATAGAAAGATCTCACCAGCTTTCAGTTAGGGCAATGTGTAGAAAGACCCTCTGTATAGAGACACCAAGAAACAACAAGGAATTTCCAATTCCTCCCACAAACTGGACTGAACTGCTTTCACCAGTTACGTTTTCCTTTTATTACTGATTTGAAAATTTTCATTTGCTTAACTTTAGTTTAAGATTTGAACCACGTCTCCGCTAAAAGGGATACATCTGATATAAAATATTGCATGATATGTTTTCATACAGTTAAAGTAATATTACTCACCGTGGTTATGTGAATCTTTAACTTTTTCTCCTGAAGTTCTGATAGAAATTAATTCAGTAGTGATCAAATTTTGACAAACGTCAACCTGACATTTAATTACTTGATCACTCAACAAAATTTCGAAACAGGAAATTGAATACATGTTTTGCTGTTACAAGGTATTTTCACAATTTTTTTCTGATATTTCTTTTCTCAGACTATCAATTGTGTCTAACTGTGCTTTAACTTTAGTAACAAATTTATTTTCTTCTTCCATCACTTCATCTTCAAAATCTTCAGTTCTTCTCTGTAAGCGACTTATAAACCTATCTTTTTCCTTGATTTCTTTTTTCAACTCGTCAATCTCGTTTTGCATTCCTTGTATTTCTTCTGCGAGTTTCATTTGATTATCCCCATTCTCATTGCTTTTAAATTTCATTTGTTTATTTATTTCATTTATTTCCTCTAACAGCTTATCAGACCTATTGCTTTCATCAGTGACCTTTCTTCTGCATTTTCGGAGCAATATATTACGTGACCACTCACCACTGTTACACCTTTAATTTGATCCAAACAACTGGAATGAAATATACTCAAACATCCAATGCAGCATTTGTTCTTGAGATCTTTTATGCAACATTTGAACTTATTTTCCATATTATAGTAATATCCTTTAAAAGGCAAAATTTAGACTATTTTTACTGGACTGTAACATATGTTTTATTTTATTGGTGCTTTTTTGCTACGTCTTTGTTGCACCTTTTTTGTCGCCTTCTACAGTTATGGTTCAAGGAGACATTTCAATATTTCAATCAAACTGCTGTTCAACTTCTTCAAATTCTACCGCAAAACTTTCTTAAACAACAGAGCACATCTTTCACCATGTGCCTGGAAAAATTTCTTATTCAAATAACCATTTATTCCACTAGAATAAGCACTTTTCAGCAGAGTTCACAAATTGTAATACAAATTGTAATAGAATTTCCTTCAACTCAATATCATGCCCGGCAAAATAATCCCTGGTATAGGTCCCGTTCACTAGTATCCACAGAGCCCATTAACAGAAAAAAATGGTTTCTTACTGCATTTAAGTTATTGAGGATTTTTCAAAGTTCGGGATTTTACGATCTTACGGACTTGTTTGATATATAAATATTCTCTGACATACCTATCGTTCAATAGTATGCACAGAGTCAAATTATTGAAAAAATCATGGATTTTATTTCCATTTAGCTTTTGGAGGATTTTTCAAAGTTCGTAATTTTACGATTTTTCGGACGTGTTTGTGGGGAAGTTTAAAGGTGAAATCGTGCCCGGCAAAATACAGTCTGGTATAGATCTCGTTCACCAGTATCCACAGAGTCGATAAATAGAAAAAATGATGGATTTTTTATTCATTTAACTTGTTGGGGATTTTTAAAACTTTGGGACTGTTTAATTTTTTTGACGTGTTTGAGCGGTAGTTTAAAGGTGAAATCATGCCCGGCAAAATAATCAGTGGTATAAGTCTCGTTCACTGGTATCTGAAAAAATTATGGATTTGCCTTGGTAGGCATACTGGTGAACATTGAGGGGATGCTTTGTTAGTGCCCCACACATTATGTGTCAACCCAGTATTTTCTCCATGCTTTTCTACAGAAAGTATGTTAGTCTGAGCGATTTTAGGTGTGGGTCATTCCGACCCACCGGAATATCACCCTAGTCGCGGTCCAGTTAGATGGAATATGGTTCTAAGCTAAACTGGCTCTGAAGAGTCTTATAAGGACAGGTATGATATGTTCCAGTCCAATCTGTAACAGAACTGGAGCTATGCCATCCTCTCCTGGCGATTTGAACGGGTGGAATGAGTTGACCGCCCATCTTATCGCCTGTGGTGTAATTATTTTGTTGGCAGTCATCTCTGTGAGGTCGTTTTATGCGGCCTATATTTGTGACTAGAGGTTGATTGTCCAGAATCAGGCTGCCTGGGAAGTGGTTACTAGCTAATAGCTCTAGTGTTTCTTTCCTGGAGGCCGCAAAAGAGCCGTCTGGGTGTTTTAGCGATCCCAGCTCCTGTGTCGGCTCTCTGGATAGAATCTTGTGGATACGGGTTCCGCTTGATGTGTTGGAATCATTTTCGCAGAATCGTTCTCGTTTCTTTCCGGATATCTTTGTTGTATGTGGTTAGAACAGACCTATAGTTCTCCTATTCACCTGATACCTTTGCCCGGTTAAATAACCTATCGTGTTTTATTTTTGTTCCACCAGGAAGCATTTCGGTTATCCCTTTTCTCCCTCAGTGGACAGTTTTCGGGATAAGCTAAAAACACTGCTATGGTTTCTTTATTTTCCTCCAAGGTTTCTGTGATTTCTTTCACTAAAGTGTACGTTGCATCTGTAGTTGAGATCCCATTCTGAAAAGCGAACTGACATTCGTGTCGTACTTTATATGCAACGAAAAAATTCACTAAACATTTTTTAAATAACTTAGCGATGTTGTCTTTCTAGATTTCAGAGCAGATGAAAATTTTACATAATATCACTAAACTGAATGATGTCGGCACTCGATTGAGGTTTCTCACTGCCCAGCAAGTAGAACATGCAATATCCGGAATGTTTCCTCATGCGTGTGCTTATCCTTTTGGTTCCAGCGTGAATGGCTACGGTAAAATGGGATGTGATCTGGACCTCATTTTGAGGCTGGTAGACAAAAAAGTGTGTATACTTCTCAATGCATAAGTTGTCAGTTGCTCGAAAAATATAATACCATTTATATTTTAGAAAGATGGTGAAGGAAGACTTGTTTTTCACTGCAAGCCAGTTACTGGGACAGAAAGATCAGTGACACAGAGGCACATAGAGACTGTGGGTGATTTGATACACTTGTTTCTTCCCGGATGCGGGAATGTCCGTAGAATTCTGCAAGCTCGAGTACCGATTGTGAAGTACCATCAACAGTTGACTGATGTGGAGTGTGATGTATCAATGTCGAACATGTGAGTTATAATAATAGTAATAGTATATTCAGTAAATACGGTAGTCAGATATGAAACATAGCAGTTTAGTGTAAATGGATAGTTTAAATATGAAGAAAAATTAGGAACATTTAAACAAGAGATCCAATACAAAGAAGTAACCACATAGAAGAAATAGAGAAAGAGTTTAAAGGACGGACAGAACTAGTTTGATAGAAAGAACTGCCTTCACCATTAAAAATTTCATATAGACTAGTAAAGGAATACAGATGGTGTAAATAATTTGAATAAGTAAAATGATAATAAAACACTAAAAATTTACAGTCACTAACAGATTAAAATAGTTGATGATTTTAAAGGACGGACAGAACTAGTTTGATAGAAAGAACTGCCGTCACCATTAAAAATTTCATATAGACTAGTAAAGGAATACAGATGGTATAAATAATTTGAATAAGTAAAATGATAATAAAACACTAAAAATTTACAGTCACTAACAGATTAAAATAGTTGATGATTGTCAGTATTAAACAGGTGTCTCACTTCTCATGGAGATGCCTCTTTCTGAAAAGTCGGTGATTCCATCGCTGCTGGCATGCAAGGTATACTATTCGAAATGATCCCTTCTAGGTCATTTTGTTCATCTATCGATTCTGTAAATTCCATGAGAAGGTATAGCTCAAAACAGTAGAAACTATACAGAGGAGAGTAAAAATGCATTTTTTTAATGGGTGGTCAGTCAGAACCGCCTCAAATTTATTTCATTTTCCACTTGTCCATTACTGCGTTTTAATACCTTGGCAACGGTTGCTGTTAACCTTCCTATAGTATTTTTACCTACAGGTAACTCAATGCATTTATTATTTCTGTAGGTTAAAAAAAAACTACGTTGTTCACATCCTTTTGGTCGTAGTGCAATGTACTTTTTAACTAAGTTCAAGGCTTCTATTTCGCTTTCTTCAACAATGATGAAACTTTTTGAGGTGCAGGTCTTGGTTTCTGATACCTTGATTAGTAAAACGGCTCCTCTGTCTTCAATGTTATCAATTGTCAACTTGACCATTTCATCACGTCTTAAGCCTCCAAATACGCCCATTACCAGAACAACTTTATGTAGCAGAAAAGTATCATCTAGAGCTTTTCTTATGAAAAGTAATACTTGTCCACCTTCCAACACCTTTGATTTTTTTGGAATGTATCCTTTTGATTTAACTTTCAGAAAGGCCATCAGTTGACTGAATGTTTTCTTTAACAATCAATGTTGATTTCAGCTGTATTTGGTCCATAGACTATTTGCACTATATTTTTCAGACTGAAATAATGTAAAATGAATAAAAAATATTAATATTTTTCATGAGATACACTGACCAGTTCCTGGAAGTATGCCATTAAGACAGTTTCATTTACGGTATTCACTCTGTTTTCATCTTTCCATTTCAAATAATGGTCATACTCCTTCTCGTATAAGTATTTGGATTTCACAGGCAGTTTTTAGTTTCCTCCACTAACAAGCTTGTCAATTCTAACAAAAATGCAACGTTATTTTATTAAATAAACAGCCCTTAGCAACCTCTTCAATGTTTCCATGGCAATTGCATAGAAGCTCACTTGTGCTCAGTTGCCGACCAGAACGCAGTAAATACTATGAGAAGAAATTTATGAAGTAAGCAACGTCGTTTAAGATAATGTTTTCGTGAAAAATAAAATCTGGTATGCACCACGAGCGTTACTAGATCCTAACGCCCATCGGGCAACATTCATCCCTCGGGCCAAAGGCCCTCGGGTGTTAGGATCTATATAACGCACTTGGTACATAAATAGCTAATATCTACTTATATTTCCTGAGAATTGAATTGATTTGTTATAGCAGATGATACATTGAACGAGTGATAATCGAGGGAGGTAATACATATAGTAGATAAATAGAATTATTTTAAAAGAAAGAAAAAACAAAATGTAAACAAATAAAGTATGACAAATATAAAGAACAAAAAATACAAAGGAATTGGTAGAATATAAACAGAAACAAAACTTCAGACTTAAATGATAATATGGCATTATATTAACGAGCGAATACTTTATGGCATGGAACTTTTAAATAGAAGATACAACACTGAACAGAAACAAGCAGAAAGTACCAAAAGGACACATGATGTTAATTTGGAAGAATTTTAAGACGCATTAGTAAAGATAGAGTATGTGTAAAGTATTATTGTTGCATGGATGATTTGCAACAGATTCAGTTGGTAGGTTTTTTATTCCTAAGGTTATCAAGCCACATGAAAATAAACTGCACTGGAAAGAATGTGACGTAAAAATAGTAATTTGAATATATTGGAATACACTCAACATGCTACAATAATATTATGTGAACAACTCCTGGCGCGCTGTCATAGACGCGTCCTGTCAGTTGAAATCCAACGTTGCCAACTCTAGCAAAAGCTTGTGATACATTATGTTAAGATATTCCTTGAATCTGGATAATTATATTCCTAAAATAATGAATGTCAGAACCAAACTGAGTCTGCAAAACGGCTAAAATAACAACTCGTAGGGGTAATGGACCAATTCAGCACTTGCCAGGTTCCTTTGGACAAAGACGCGTGCCACAAAAATTGAAGTATAATACTTTGTGAATTTTATAATATATGCTTTCCAAGTAATAAACAGTCCTGAAATTACTAATATTTGTGTTTTCATTCACAACTTTTTGTACATCAAAATGACGACTATTTTATTATATTGTCACATTGACAATATTTTTCTAAATGGGGTAATTTCAAATTTAACAGTGAAAAGAGTATTTTTCGATTTCATTCCGAGAGATCCAAAATCATTCGACAGCTGTTTCGTGGTTTTCCACTCGTCAGACTGTAGATGTCACAAGTTACTTTTTGTAGTATAATACTTTGTGTATGTATATGTGAAATAATTCGGATTCATGTTATGAACAGATTCGGACATTTTAAAATGTTGAATTAACCATGTTCCTTTTTTGGTCTACTTGTGTTGAAGCTCCCTATGTTCTGCCTTGAAGTGTCCGAATCTGTACATATATTGAGCTAATGATTTTGATTTTATGTGAGAGTTGCTGGGTTTGATTCCTAGCTGCTCCACTTTATCAACCCATTAGTACCCACAATTATGAATGAGTAAGTTCCACAATATAAAAGTATCAAAGAAGAAAATGAACTGGAATTTCACATGTACTGACAACCCGAATTAGGTTAACTCACTCAAGTAATGTGAAGACTGGGATCTTGACTGTACAAAGCCGACGCAAGAGTGAAGTCACCTACATAATAATAATAATAATCTTTATTCAGCGAAATATGCAATACAATAGTTGAAAGTATGACATTATAGATTGGCTGAAAAGGCGAAGCTCATCTGTTGCAAGGAATGCATGAGATGGTCTTCCACTTAACCTTCGTATACAGATTACAAAGAAAATATATAATGATAATAAATAAAATAACGACAATTTTGTCACCCACTAATAAGAAACAACAAATAAGTACAAATCTATAAAATCAAAAGTACTAAATACGACTAATGCATCTACCCAAATACATAAAATCCTAATAAGGCATATGACAGAGTTTCAGACAGTTCTATGTAATTCTTTCGAAAAGTAGTGAGGTTCTTATTTTTCAAAACATTCGGAATAGCATTATAAATAGCGGATATATTATAAGAAAAACTACGTTCATATAAGGAAGTTCTATGACTTGAAGGTGTTATAGTTCGGAATATTATTTTCCTGTAAAGGTATGACAGGATTTTTGTCAAAATTATTTTAAGATAAAGAGTGGCGCAGTGAAGTTTTCTACGAGATTTCATATTCAACCACCCAGCTTCTTGGAGTTTATGACTGATTGGTTGACGTCTACGGACACCATAAATAAGACAATAATTTTGAATTTTTTGGATTCTTTGTGCATTTGCAGCAATGAGACTGGTTCCAAAAACAGTATCAGAATGCGTGAAAGTGGACAAAATGAATCACACAGCATTTTTTTAAGATTAGCAATGCCTGAGAGCTGCACAAAATTTTTAGCTTCCAGATACTTTTTCGAATACATTCTGAGATGTTTTTCGAATGGTAAGGAACAATCCATCCAAAAACCTAAGTTCCGAACAACTTCGCAGAACTGAACAGGAATATCATTTATTTTGATGGATATAACCTCTGTAAATTTAAATATGTATGTGGTCGTCAACGATCCACTTTACAATTTTATTTTTTCTCTTTGATATGCCCCGAATTCATTTAATATAAATTTATATTTAGAATTATTAATAATTTTCAGGTCTGGTGTTCACATGTCCGACTTCTTATACATAATGGGAGAGCTGGATGATAGGGTTAGGCCCCTAATTTTCTGCATTAGAAAATGGGCCAATATTGTAGGAATTACCAATTCTTCTCCAGGAAGATGGATAACAAACTTTTCATTGACCCTCCTAGTTCTAGCATTTCTCCAAAGGCCGATGAATTCACCACCCATATTACCATCTTTAAATACATTAGCGCAATTAGCAGGTGAATAAAACAGGAACAGTTATTGGTAACCAACACACTTAGTTTGAACACCAACATCTTTATTATTTGAAAAATGTACTATCTATATATCAGCATAGGGTCGGACTAGCACCGTGGTAAATCCTGCCTGTCGTAAAGGATAACCATAGATGGTAGATGGACTCCACCTTGGTATTAGGACATTTGGGCGCGGCCAACTGGGCGCGAGTCAACTGGGCGCAGGGACAACTGGGCGCAAAAACAACTGGGCGCAGGGACAACTGGGAGCAGGGACAACTGGGAGCAGGGACAACTGGGCGCAAGGACTACCGGGCGCAGGGATGACTAGGCGCCAAAAACACAACAATAAACAAAATTAATAATAATTCTTTTATTACTCTCATCTACTAATCATAAGATAGGATGACTCGACCAAAGTACCCCTGTGGAGTTCACAAAATGAATTTTTCTTCAAGTTCCAAGCTACCAACTTGCGAGCTAGGTTAGTTCGGTCAGGTTAGATCAGACTAATAAAATACTACACTTAAAATTAATTTTTATTCAACTTCCAAGCTTCCAACTTGCGAGCTAGGTTAGTTCGGTCAGGTTAGATCAGACTAATAAAATACTACACTCAAAATTAATTTATGATAATAATTACGATTAGTAAATTTTTGTTGGCGCCCAGTCGTCCCTGCGCCCGGTAGTTCTTGCGCCCAGTTGTCCCTGCGCCCAGTTGTCCTTGCGCCCAGTGGGCCGCGCCCAGTTGTCCTTGCGCCCAGTGGGCCGCGCCCAGTTGACTCGCGCCCAATTGGCCGCGCCCAAATGTCCTAGACCCCTCCACCTTCGCCCGCTGAAACACCATATCGACTATATGTGCTGTTAAATAGAGTGTCCATATTTTAGTGTTTGGGCTATAACTTCCGGACACCTTTTTCATTCCCCTCCTTTCCGCTTTCATTCTCAGGTCGCATTCTATAACAGTAATAATGATTTAGTCTCCTCGACAAAATTATTCCGGACGCAAAATACCTCTCCATTCGGATTTCCGGGCGAAAAATATTTGAGGTGATACACCATTGAACAATTTAAAGATATACCTAACATCCGAGATCTCATCAATAACACCAATAATGTCCACCGTCACCTACAGGCGAAAAAACCTGATATTTTGGCCCTAACAGAAACACAAATAAACTCCTTTACCAACAAGGCCCTCATGCTCTGTCCGGGTTATGAACTCCAATCTCGATTTAGATTCAAAGGTGGCCTTTGACTAACTTCTCTTGCTGACGCGAAGAGTTTCGAGCCGAAATACTGGAGTGATTTGGTTCAAGTTGTTCAGGAAAACTTGAATCTTAACCCTACCCAGTCTTTACATATTCAAACTCATTATAGATTTCACACAGCAAGGACTCAATATCCCTAAGAATCGAGATATTCACAAAATTCATAAACCATTTTCTAGATTGTCTCTTGGACAGAAATCTCACAAATACCAACAAATAAAATGCTTCAATGAGTACCTGGAGCAATGCTCAGAAACAAACAAGCCGAGTAAATTTAAATAAAAGAATGGGCTTCATACATTTCTCTGTTATGGTGCATTTTATTCTCTGGATGAGTACCTGGGGATATGATTATTGTCATTATTATTAGTAGTGTTAACTTCTAAGTACAAAGCCAAAGTAGAGTCCAATATCTTATCTTATAGAATATTTCATAGAATTTTAAATATGTTTTTATATATTTGTGTATATGTGTATTGCTTAAACTTTTAGCCTCAGTTTTAAGATTTTGACTAGTCTGAATTGTGTATATGTTTTAAAGATGAATAAAGCTACTTACTTACTATTGATAGTCGATAGGATATTCGATAATAGGAAATATTTCATCTTATTCAAAAGTTATACAGGGTGGTCAGAAAAATTATATGATTTTCACGAATTTCAAACAATTTTTACTTTATTTTTTCAAATATTGCACCCATTAGGGGTTTGATTGCTTATTGTCAATAGTTGTCAAAGAGAGATTGGCTTAGGTCTTTTTTGAGGTGTATACTACTCAACCATTGAATTTGGGAGATTTTGTATAATACTGCATATGTGTCTTACAGCAAACGGAAGGAAATTTGAACATTTTTAATATTGTGCCTAATTCATTAAAAAGTTTTTTTGGGGTGGTTTGTTTAGTAGTTAAGTACTCTTGAATTTGAAGTTTGGTGAATTTTTTTATGCATTTGCTGATCATGGAATATACATCGTTCTGTCACAACTATTGAGGATGAGCAATCAAACCACCTGTGAAATATAAAAATATGTCACATTGTAGGGTGCACTATTTGAAAAATGTATCTAAAGACAGTTTTTATTTCGTGAACATCATTATTTTGCTGCCCACTCTGTATAACTTTCGAAGAAGAAGATTATTTTCCATGATAGAATATGCTATTGACTATCAATACTCTTAAATGATTTCATAAATTCTCCGTAGGATAGGTAATAGGGTTTTCCGAAAAATGTCAGCATATTGAAAAACTGCTGTAACTTGGAACGAATTGTCGTATTTTCAAAAATGGAGAACTATTAATTTGTCTAAATGAATTAGAATTCAGAAATATTGGAATATATGTGTTGTGCTACCAAAATAAAAACTGATATTCGATTTTGTGTGCCTTTCTTGCACCCCTCGTATAAAAATAGTCATTTCTGAAGAGAACCATCACATTATATTTAAAAGACTGCTATTGGCGGAACACACTGTATGTTTCAAATTTTCATCTTCAAGCATGTTTTTGGTAGTTACTTACGTTTTTTTTGTTACCATACATATTGAATTATCATAACAAATTGTTGGTGTTCAAACTGGAAATACGCTTTATTTCTATAGTATAAATTTTGATAATTTTGAATAGGTTATTTCAATATCTTAATGTAGACTAGTTTCTTCAGTGATGGAATTGACTTTAAGGAATACTTTATCATTTTAGATACCAAAGACCAGTTCGAAATTGAAAACGGCATCGTCTGTACATTTTTGAGAGACATAAGGAAGTTAAAAGAGACGACTCAAAATAAAGAGTCAATGGAATCACTATTAAGGGAGTTTTTTGAGTATTATTCTCAGTTTGACTTTTCCAACAAGGCAATTTGCCTAAACGAAACCGTCGATATTCTCAAACCAGAATTCAGCGCCATGTACATAGTAAACCCTCTAGAACGGGGTTTGAATGTAAGCAAAAATGTGAGCCTTGAAGAAGTGGAAAGATTCAGAAGTGAAGTCAAGAACGCCGCTTGGATATTGGAATCACAAGAAAATAAATCAAGTGACTGGGGGCTCCTATCCATCTTCGATCAAAAGAAACAAAAAATGTCTTTGAACAGTTTTCCCTTTCAGGTCAAACCTGGCAGACTTGTGCAAGTTAGTGATTTGTTTGAGAAAGAAATTGAGATAGACTCCAAGAAAAAAAATAGAAAACAAAATTTTGATGACAAGAAAGAAATACAACACGAAAACATAACAATAAAAGATAGTCAGAGGTAGCAAAAAAATTTAACAAACATTTTGTTTATTTATTGAATTATAAATTTACAAACAAAAAAATGGTTTTTTTCACGCACAATTGATCTAAATGTAAAAAAATTAGTAGCGATTTTTTTAAAATCTGCTTACACGTCTATACATTTTCAAAAATATGTCGTTAATGGAATTTTAGTAGCATTCGAACTAAATCCATGAAAAAATTATTGGGGGTGATATAGTGCTATGCCGTGCAATTCTTGCACCAAAACAACTGAACTGAATCTCAGGGTTTTCAGGGGTGCAGGTTACTGATTGAAAGTCGTTGTGAAGGTTGAACGGTTTAATTGAAGCTGTACTCCGACGGAATAGGATGGAGTGTTTTATCGTGTAGTCTAAATAAAGAGATAAAACTAATTACAATAGGTTCACCCACTAAATGAAATTCTACCTACCTAAATAAAGAGGCCGGCACGAACTAAATAGCGGCAAAGCTGCGTTTAGTTGTTGGTTACCAAAAACTTTTTTACGAGACACACAACTAGAACAGGATATCTGCCAAAATCAACGCGGTTTCGCATAGACTTCGAAGTGAGCCTTTTTTACTTCCCCCCAGTAGCTCAGTTTACCTACGTACGCTTCATATTTGGCGCGAGGCCTCACCTCAACAAGTAGTTGTCGAGCAACCAGATTTATACCGGGGCGTTCGCAGAGTTGCATAGCGATCAGGGGCTAAAGGGCCCGCGCGATCGCCAAAGGATCTTGGATACATCCAGCGATCTGTTACATCTTCATCCCCCTTTACTTGAGGTCCTTGAGGACTAGTGCGAATTGAGCGTCACTAAACTCACGTCGATAAGCCCCCCATAACCTTTTACTTTATTACGGGGGTTCGTAATATTTTTTCACATGGCTCGCATGAAACATCCCTATTTCACGACCATTTTCGTGTAACAGGATGTGTCATTGTGAATTCGTTTTTTAATACGGAAAGGGCCTTCGAAAAGTAGTAACAATTTTTTAGTTTCCCGTTTCACAACAGCAGAAACGTTATTAGCTCTCAATAAGACAAGATCGTTGGGTAAGAACCCCGGGTGCATAAGGGTACGGCGGGCTGATTTAGATCGTAGCGACGCGTCAGCAAGGATTAATTTCTCATTATGGCTTAGTGATGTTGACCCGGTAGGAGGACGCAAAGGTGCCGGTAAGATCTTCGAATTACTGATACCAAGTTGCAATTCATTTGGTGTGAAGCCTGTGGACTCGTGTACTACCGAATTTAAGAATTCTTCGAACAACTTTATTTGCGTTGCCCACCCTGATTGTTGGTCGTGGCAAAACGCTCGCATAAATCTGCCAATTTCGCGCATACAGCGTTCACTAGGGTTTGCTGCGGGATGTCGCACGGAAATATAAATTAAATTGACGTTCAACTCGTTGAACGTCAATTGCCAGGATGTCATGAAGAATCCTCTGCGTGGGACCATATGTCGGAAGGTAATCTCGGGTAAGGCGATTTAAAATTGCGCGCGAGGTGGCACGTTTAAGTGGATAGAGCTTCACAACTTTAGTAAACACGTTGAACACTACTAAAATATAAGTGACGCCCCCTCGACTTTTGATTAAAGGACCTAAACAGTCTATTGCAATTAGATCGTCCTTTGATTCGGGAATAATTGGTACTTGTGGTGGACAAGGTAAAATCGAAATTTTCGATTTTTGGCAAAGGTGGTAAGTTTTTATGTACTTCTTGATTCGCCTTTGCATATTTGAAAAATACACTTCGTTTTTCATAGCGCTGTGGGTCTTGTATACCCCAAAGTGGCCAATAGCCGTGTGGTAACTTTCAATGCAGGCGTTTACAAGAGGTTCGAGAATACAAAGTAAAGCGTTTTCATCGCTACCGTATTTACAAAGCACTTCCCTGAAAAGAACAAATTGCCCTGAGGAAAGTACATTTTCTTGTAATTTATTCCGAATGTGTACTATCTTCTCATCAGACAGCTGAAGGTTTTTTATATCCTTCAAGGACTTACGAAATGATTCTGGAAGCTGCAAAGCCAGGACCTGGAAACATTTATCAGTAGGAGTAGATAACCTAGTACAACTGTGTCGCGACAGGGCATCCACCACGTAGTTTTCTTTACCAGGTATGTGTAAGATATTAAACGAAAACTCTTGCAAGGCCAATGCCCAACGAGTTATCCTCGCAGAGAGGAGCCTACAACTATTGAGGTAGGTTAAGGTTTTGCTGTCAGTGTACAGGGTGAACTCTGAACCAATCAAATACACCCTCCACCTTTGGATAGCCCATAAGGCGGCCAGTACTTCCTTCTCATTCGAATTATACCGGCGTTCCCGGTCCAACAGCAGGCGACTCGCCCAGGCCACCACCCTTTTTTCATCGTTAACCACCTGAAAAAGCTGGGCAGCGATACCATCATCACTGGCGTCCGACATCACGTGCCAAGGTAAAGCAGGGTCGGGATGGTATAACATAGTAGCTTGCTGTAACTCCTGTTTCAGCGCTTGGAATGCCTGTTCTTGAGCAGCTCCCCACTTCCAGCGGTTTTTCTTTCTTAAGAGGGAGGTTAAGGGTTCAGAGAGAGGCACATTTTGAGGAAAATCCTCTATCATAGTTACAGAGGCCCAGGAATTTTTGAACTTCCTTCACACTTTTTGGCCTTTCATAGTCCATGATAGCCTGGATCCGGTCCGGGTTTGGACGAACGCCGGTTGTACTAACAATGTACCCTAAAAACTGCATTTCCTGTTTGAAGAAATTACATTTTGATAGCTTAATGGTTAGACCGGCTCGCTGTAACCGGGAAAAAACTTTTTCTAAGTGTTCCAGGTGTTGGTCTTCGGAGGATGACATCACAAGAAGGTCATCCACATAGGAAACCAGAAAATCTGAAAATTCTTCCCCAAAAATTGTTGACATGGCTCTGGAGAAAGAAGCGACAGCAGTACAAAGTCCAAAAGGAAGCACTCTGTACTGGTATGCCTTGTTTCCTATCATGAACCCCGTATATTTTTTATCTTGTTCGCGGAGTGGCAATTGCCAGTACGAATGAGATAAATCAATTTTAGATAGAAACTTTTTTCCATTCAGCCGTGAAATAATATCATCTATTCGAATACTCTTTCGAAATCGGGCACCAACAAAGAGTTCAGGTACCTTGCATCCAGGCAAACACGTACTGAACCGTCCTGCTTAACAGCAGTCATTAATGGTGAGATATAAGGAGTTGCTGCTCGTTCAATGACTACCCAACTCTCCATTTGTTTAATTGTTTTTTCAACAGCCTCCCTATGCGCAACTGGTATAGGGTAGCTTTTTATGAAAAATTCTTTGTCAACCTTCAAGTGGATTTTATGATAATAAAGGTCCGTGCGACCTGGGATATGAGAAAATAGTTTCTTATATCTACAAAGTAAAATTGAAAAAACATCTTTCTTTTTTTCAGGGACACCGGACGACGAGACAATAACATTAATATCTACAGAATTATCTATTGTTTGACAATTTCGATTGCTAATACTTGTAGCAATATTTTTATTTACAATTGCCGTTACGTTCACAGGTGGGGGGTTTCCCCACTCATGGTTGAACTTTGCTTCTGTAATGGCAACAATCTGGTCTTTGGTATAGAGAGTAATAATTTTGTTTTTGAGGTCCATTGATCCATTATATAACCTCAAAAAGTCTACACCAAAAATTATAGGATAAGTTAAATCCGGTATCATGAGAAACTCATGTAAGAATGATACCTTATTACACTGAAAAGACAGGTAGGCCTGTAATGAGACCTTCCTAAATTTGGACTTGAACGCCCCCACAACACGAATCACAGTGCAAGGAAAATGTGGAATTTTTGTGTGAAAATCTGAAAGTTGTTCCCATACTTCAGCTGAGCAGGCTGTTATGGTACTCCCTGTATCTAACATAGCCGGGAAATGTAAGCCATATAAATTTATTAAAATGATTGGTGACCGGGTGTCACTTGAATGATTTTCGAGGTCGCACTCTTCTAACAAATCTTCTTTTGGGTTATTTTCTACATTTTGAATTTTTTATTTATTTAATACTGCTCCCACACCCGAAGTTCCGTGTGGGGACCTTACTCGTTTCCCGGAGGGCATGCCCCTTCGGTTTCTGGAGCTTCCAGGTTAAGAGTAGAAATATTGTTTCTGCCACTACCATTATTGCTGGCAAAATTTTTTTGAGAGTAGTTACTGTAACCTTGGTTACGTCTGAAATGATTTGTATCATTTCGAACTACTGAATGGGGAGCGACAATGTTTTGCTGACTATTAACATAATAGTCCGCTTGTCTCAAGCGATTACAGGCTGCCATCAGGTCGTCAGCGCCCACTAAAGTCACAGAAATATTTGGAGGGAAATGTCTTGCTATTATTGATATCAACTGTTGCTGAGTGTAAGGTGGCATCAGGTGCCTAGCCAATAATATTTGTGAATTGAAATAGTCCACGAACGACATCCCTTCCTGATATTTCCCTGCTTCTAATTTCAATTTTATATTCAACTGAAGGGTTGGACCCCAAAATTGATCCAAAAATGAGTTTTTGAACTCAGCATAGGTATTGAACATGCAGCTGTAGCAATCAAACCACACTTTGGCAGATTTCCCAAACAAACCCTGTATGAAAAATTTCAGTTGCTGAAAAGGTATATTATTGAAGTCAAAGTAAGCTTCGACATTGCCTATAAAGTCGATGGGATGCAAATCGCCCTCGTTATTAAAGGTAGGTAAAACTTGTACATGTTTCAAATCAAGTAAACTACACATATTTGTTTGAGACACTCTGTTTGATTGAAAGTTTTCATTTTGCAACCTATTGATTTCAAAAATGTTATTTTCGTTTTGTATATGCCTATTAACATTTTGTAAATTGTTTGTTACCGTCTGCGGTACACTATTTGGACAAGTATACATTAAATTATTAGTGGGTGCCTCTAACTTACGATTGTTGGAAAAATTATTGTTGCCAATTTCAAGATTCAATGGTACCGAATTTGTGACAGGCAGTGTATACTGGTTCCGGGTTGACTGATATGAATTGGTTGGTAAAAACGCATTCTTGTCTTGGGCATTTCAGAGTTTTTATTTTGACTGTAAAAAAGCGATTGTCTATTCGTATTTGATTCCTGTCTGATTTGTGGCAAATATTCTGGATTTTTTGCTGCCTGTGACAAATTCAAATGCGAATTTCTTAACGAAGTGTATAACAATGGTTCAAATGATGCATTTTCAGCGAACGTTGTTGCAGGTTCTTTACTGGGAGGCATTGACGTCACCGCTGACGATGACAAATTTGGAACGGCCGAAAAATCAGATATAATAACTGGGTTACCTGTTTCTGAAGGTATTTCACCTTGGGAGTGGTGTTGTTCGTCACTTCCATTCTTCCGAAGGTTGGACGGTGTCATAGGATCGGGTATTTCTTGACGGTGTTCCAGACGGTTCGGTCTGCTCCTCGTAAAGTATCCCGTGGTCCCTTTGGGAGATTTTTCGAGCACCATGACTATTCAATCAGCCCTCGCTTGGTCGCCAAGTTGAACTGAATCTCAGGGTTTTCAGGGGTGCAGGTTACTGATTGAAAGTCGTAGTGAAGGTTGAACGGTTTAATTGAAGCTGTACTCCGACGGAATAGGATGGAGGCTTTTATCGTGTAGTCTAAATAAAGAGATAAAACTAATTACAATAGGTTCACCCACTAAATGAAATTCTACCTACCTAAATAAAGAGGCCGGCACGAACTAAATAGCGGCAAAGCTGCGTTTAGTTGTTGGCTACCAAAAACCTTTTTACGAGACACACAACTAGAACAGGAAATCTGCCAAAATCAACGCGGTTTCGCATGGACTTCGAAGTGAGCCTTTTTTACTTCCCCCCAGTAGCTCAGTTTACCTACGTACGCTTCATATTTGGCGCGAGGCCTCACCTCAACAAGTAGTTATCGAGCAACCAGATTTATACCGGGGCGTTCGCAGAGTTGCATAGCGATCAGGGGCTAAAGGACCCGCGCGATCGCCAAAGGATCTTGGATACATCCAGCGATCTGTTACACAACTGATGGGTATATCTCAGAGTGGAGTGCATAGACAAATAGAATCAGGAGGGAACTCCCAAGTTAATCTCCACGAAAACAATTTGAGTTTCTTTTTCAATAGAAAAAAAATGGTATGAATAATAATAATAAATCTAGTAACACCGTCCATGAGTTTTTTCCGTGTATGTCTATTGTCGAATAGCAAAAAATGATAGTTCCAATTTGTAGGTGTTCCAGTAATTGAAATCAGAACGCATTAATGAAATGAACAATAATGCTGTGACTGCTCAGCTGTGTACATCAATAATTGTCATGTTGTGATTCACCATTAACAAACTGAGCCCATTTTTCAAAATAAAAATAGATATGGCTTATATACAAGAAAAAAAAGATATAGGGGGTTGTTGATATTAATATCGTGTTATAAAAAAGACAATTATCATTTTTAATAAAGCCTAATTTTTCAAGTAATTTCCCTTAATACACGTCAAAATTACACTCGACTATACTACCTATCAGATAAATAGTAATAAATAAAATTAAGGTAGAATAAGTAGTTAAGTAAACTTTTAGCTCCTGAAGATGCTAACTTTGTTGGCGAAACGCGCGCCGAAGTGTTATTTTGACGTAGTTTTGGTAGTTTCTATTTCCAAAGGTTCCATATTTTCATTTATTCAATATCATTAGCACTAATATAATCGATCAAAATTTGAGAAAAAAAGTCAACAAAATCCAAATTAAGGGGGAATAACCCATTTACACCTCGTTAGCCAGGAATTACACTGATCGACCAGGACCAACCGTCCGCGACCTTCCATCTACTACTAAAATTTCCAACACCTGGGTATATTCTTATCGCACAACTGACACTGTTCCATCATTCTCGACCGTCCACGACCGGTTTTCAAAGACCATGATTGAAATTCCAACCTGCTGTAAATTGTAGTCGGCCTCAGACTACCGTGATGCAATGCCCATACGCTAAATTACCATTTGGACACATGTTTGTGATAAACTTTCAACATTTTTTCACATAAACGAAAAATTTAATATTATTCATGTGAATTGGTATATTTCCTATTGAAAAAATAAAGTATCTGTCTGGAATTCGTGAGTACTATTTGTCAATAAAGTTCCACAAACTTTTTTACTTTTCTTCATTAATCATTTATAAAAATAACAGAAACTCATAATTATTTTTCACTATCACTGCTACTCATTATTTACAACAAAAGCATTAACATTATGATTTAAACTTGTTTTCATGAAATAAATAGAAAATTCACATAACCTTATGAATGATAGATCAATATCAGATTTACAAAATTATTCTAGCGGTTGGTCGTAGATGGTCGATTTATTTACAACAAAAGCATTAACATTATGATTTAAACTTGTTTTCATGAAATAAATAGAAAATTCACATAACCTTATGAATGATAGATCAATATCAGATTTACAAAATTATTCTAGCGGTTGGTCGTAGATGGTCGATTTATTTACAACAAAAGCATTAACATTATGATTTAAAGTTGTTTTCATGATATAAATAGAAAATTCACATAACCTTATGAATGATAGATCAATATCAGATTTACAAAATTATTCTAGCGGTTGGTCGTAGATGGTCGATCAGTGTGAGTTTGAAAGTTTTCATTGATCTACTTCAATTTTTGGTTTTATGTGGACGGTCGGTCCTGGTCGATCAGTGTGATTACTGGCTTAGAGCAAGACTTGCAATCAAACAAAATATCCATCTGCAGTTGAAACGTTAATTTGGGTTAAATATAGATTTAACTTCAGTACAAATTTGGCATAAAAACCTATAAAACGATGGTGGAAGGAAAATAAATATTTAAATTTAATATTTGTCACACAAAAATGTGTAATTTATACTGATTAACAATGATATTCTTAAATAAAAACTTCACTGAATACAGTTATAATATACAAAATTCAACAAGTGTAATACTTATATAATACAGAAACTAATTAATGGTACATTGAATCGGCATGAGTATCACAATAAAAATATATTTTTCACTTGTAACGAAATTAGATTCTCCACATCAATCTTAAGAATTAAATTACATTTTACATCACATTTTTACCTAAAATCTAATATGGCTACATCAACTTGAAAATCAATTTTTGCAAAACTAGCTTAGATTCATTTTATTAAAATTCACAATTATCTGCTGTATTGAGTATGAGTTGAATATACAATGGGCCATAATTTCCGATGCAATAACAATAATAGTCAATGTTATTAATTAATAAATAAACATCAAGGAGCCATCGAACAAGGTCCTTCAGCGAGTGTAAAAGTTGTCTTAAAATACGTCTTGGGTTGGTGAAATAAACACTGATTCAACTATTAGACTAGGACCAATCTAATTTTAAAAACGTGAATTCATGAAAAATTCTTAGCAGTATGTGGGTGGTCGAGAAATTCAGGGCAGGTCATAAATGAACTAAGAAAAATCAAGACGAATACGTAAAAGTTCCGGAAAGGGTTTAGGGGTAGCTAAATATGCGTTTCCCATCGGAAAAAGTTATTCGCAAAAGTCTAAAACTTTTGCATCAGTCATTTTTTAACAAAACCTCAAAATTAACAAGAAAAACGCAAAAAACAGTTTTTTGTGTTTTTAATTTTTATCTCCTCCAAAAATGTAATATTTTTTTATGAAACATGGTGACAACGTTCTTCTTTGTTTAAATTTTCAATTTTTCAACTTTATCAGTGCTCATTCTCTTCGTTGAAACCTCGACTTTAAAATGGCAAGAAAAACAAATTTGTTTGTGAGGAAAAACATCGTTAAAAATGCAAATATTAAAATAAACGACTTTTTCTTAATCGATTTTTCAGTAATTTCGAGAATTTCTTATTTTTTATTGCAAATTAGCTTTGCAATTAATGAAAAAGATTAATTTTCATATATGTCATTTACATTCAATTATTTGTTTAAACAATAATCGAATGTGTGAAAACTTCAAAAAAGAAAGGCTATTTATTTAGATTTTTTATACATAAACGGTCAATAATGTAATGGTCACTTTTAAAAAATTCAAATATAAAATTGTTTTTTCTACGACAGTGCGTAAACTAAGCTTTTACGCACTGCTGACAGTTGGTAAAGTAATACTTTTTCGCTCAAGCGCGTAAAAAAATCACCTGTGCGTTCAACTGTGTAAAGTAATTTTTTACACACTGTTATACATTTATGCATTTTGGAAAAATACAGTATTTTGCGTCAAATATAACTCGATGATATAATTGCTACAATTTGGCAATATAATAACTGTCGAAGAAAAAACTTTGTATGAAACACTTTCGTAAAGGGTTTTTTTTTGTACTCGCGTGTTTGTTGAACTCGGCTGCGCTTCATTCAACAAACTTCACGCGTATACAAAAAAGTTCTACTTTACGAACTTGTATCATAAATAGTTATCATTATGTTCAATTATTTGTAGTGACTTTTTCATTTCAATGCAAATTGGCTAAGCAATCAACTGGTACCTGTCAATTTGAATTATAACATCAACAGGGTGTTTTCAAATTTATATCTACAGGTCCCTCAATTTTAGTGAGGGAGCCAACAAATGTAATGGCAAAGTTTTTGGGGATGGATCATGATGCAGGTATAATAAAAAAATAGTTTTTATACCATGGGACTGGAATGATTGTTGCCCTTTGGGCAGATCCGTCGGGCAACAAACTGCACTCGTGGGATTAAATAGGTCCCTTTAGTCCAATGGAATATTATCATATACTATTCCCAATAGGCGAGAACACGAAAAAATGTTATCGCTCCAAATATGCTTCAATATACACAACGCATTTACAGGGTGTCCGGTAAACCTTGTATAATATTGAAACTGGTGATAGACCTGGTCATGACTTTTCAGAATATCGGAATTTCACCTTAGTAAAAATCTCACCTTTTTCGAGATAATGGGCATTTTTCAAATTACTGGAAAATCACTACCTCACCTTGGATTTTTGAGTGCCATATGTCTACACATTGAGACAAATTCAAATATCTTTGCTGCTGAAGATTACTGATGAGTGATGCTTTCAGACGTACAAAACAGTTTTTCAGAAAACTATACAATTTTTCAAGAAATGAAGAGAAATGCCAGATTTGATGATATCATTGAAAATATGAACAGGATGTTCTTAAAGTCAGTTGTGGAATCATCTGCGACTGAAAGTTGGAATTAGTTGTTTTCTGTTAGATATTACAAAAAAGTAACTTCAATTTTATCGTAGGGTTTTTCCATTTCCAGAGGAGTCATGTATTGATTCAATTTTCAACTGAGAATGTTTCTCTTTAAAGTCAGATTTGAGTTTCACCAGTTTGACCAGTTTGACATTATTGTTTGGAAAAAACATAACCAAGTGGAAGTGGATATTCATTACAAAATAATACCCATTTTGTCCAGACTCTACCATGGTATAAAACATAGGATAATTATTTTTGGAATGAGTAGAATTTCGATTATATCAGAGTGTGATGTTATTCTGAGCTAAAATCAACTCCATTAGACTTTGTCAGTAATGTCTTTTATTTTTATCCTATCAAGATGAAATTATAACGAGGTTATCAAATATATTTAACGTGGATCGAACGTTTATTTAAAACAAAGCTTAACTACAACGGGTGAAAAGAATAATATTTTGTGTATTATCTCTCGCGATGGCAGTTGGACGTCTGACCTTCGACTCATTCGACTGACTTCCAAGGGCTCTCGACGTTCACTGATATCCCAGTAAACTATATTTAGATCGTTTGATCTCCGCCTGCGTATTCTAACGGCTGTTTCTCGCCATACACAAAATGATTATAAAATTATGAGTAATAACGAATCAACTGCTTAGAAGCATTCAATGAGATGTAAAGAAGTAAATACTAATTCAACGTTTTTTTGAATCAACATATACTATAAACCACAAAAACGATTATTCAACATCGCACTGAATAATATTACAAAAATGTAATTTTCCATCCTCTCGTACGCAGAGACATCTTTTCAAGAAGAAACTTTTCAAATACGTTATAGGTTATAGCCCCCAAATCAGCGATTCTCTGAGTGGCATTGTGCAATCGGATATAGTTCTGCATAAAGCGCTGCTGCAGCAGTAGCACTACCTCCACATTAACCATAAATGTAGTGCATATGCGCAAATTTTCGGGGAGTATAACGTGTGTACGGCATGCTGAAGAATTAAATACCACTGCAAAGCAGAATAATTTCAAAAACTACGACAAAAGTCACAAGTTGTTCAAACAAAATGTGACAGCCACTTACTAGATTTTTTCAATTCTATTTTCAGAAGATCGGTTCATGCACAATGCTGTATTTTATTTTTTCATCAGGCAACTATTGCTTCTACGGACACAACACAGGTGTTAAAAAAGTTTTTAATTTTCGACTAGGATTCACCTCCTATAAAATTTTGCACTTATTTGGTTACACCCTGTATATCTGTTGGTCTCTGAAACTCCGTTGGAATCTGGATGTTGGACGATTGCGACATTTATCACGATATATCGAAATAAAATAATTTTTGGTCGTAAGTATAAAAGTTGATGGAAGCCTAGAATAAAACCACGCCTAATTCAATGGAAATCACTTCCTCCAAAAATAATTATAGTTTGTTTAATACCATGGTAGAGTCTGGACAAAATGAGCATTCTTTCGAAATGAATGTCCACTTCCAATTGGTTATGTTTCTTTCAGACAATAATGTCAAACTTTTTTTTAAAAAATTGATGAAACTCAAATCTGTCATTTTACCCTCATTTCTTGAAATTTTGTTTCACTTTCTGAAAAACTGTTCTGTACGTGTAAAAGTATCACTCATCAGAAATCTTCTCAAAAATCCAAGGTGAGGTAGCGATTTTCCAGAAATTCATAAAATGCCCATTATCTCGAAAACGGTGATATTTTTACTGAGGAGAACTTCCGATTTTCTGAATATTCAATATTGTACAAGGTTTACCGGACACCCTGTATAAATGTACCCAGAAAATATTTATGGAGTCAAATTTCAATTACAGCCGTTCCCATTAGTTTCTGAAAATCAGGAAATTTCAAATGTACTAATATTGGCGCTCTTTGGAACGTATTCTCCCGAGCCCAATCAGACAAAACGGCGTATTCTAATCGGGTTGATTATGACGTGAAACGGCAATGCTATTGGTTGCCCGGAATTGTCGGGAGAGGACGTCGCAACAATTTGTAATGGCGCGAGAAAGAAGCCATTTGAACTTTGTCGACTTTAAATATATATTTTTTAAGATAAAAAAAAATAAACAAAAAAAAGAAAACAGGTTATGCACAAGCTGCAGAATCCATTAAAAATATTTTTTTAATTTCGTGTTCTCGCCTATTGTATTCAAAATTCTATCCATAACTGTATATGCGAAAAGGCCCATTGTGAAACACTTACTCAACAGCCCTTATAGATATTAGTGGTTACCTGGCTTGTTTGGCCATGGTCTAGAGACTCATCTACAACTAATAATCCCAACCGATCAACGGACCAAAGGAACCAACAGGAATCGAAAGATGATCCGCTTCATTTTTTAACACTTCGGTCGTTGCCACACTGATAAAAAGACTGGATGTCTAGTAGGTACATCGCCAAAACTACATTTTTTTTTTGAGTACCTTAAAATCACATAACAACGATTTTTGTCATATACAAAAATCGTTGATATTTACATGGATGAATCAAAATTCATAAAATCATTTAAAACTAATCTGGTATAGTCAGCCGTTTGTTGAAGAATTGTTTTCATTATCAATTTGAATGTTTCTAACTATACCTTTTGAATAATGACTGTAGAATTATGAAAAATTTGGTCTTTTCCATAACCAATACAATACAAAAGAAAAACAATTGTATTTATACTAGTGTTTATCTTAAGGCAAATATATCTTTTTTTTTTCGAATGAACTGAGAGATATAGCGTTCACTAATGATCGACAATAACCAAATAAGTATAGTGGCCGATTTGCTCAGCGATCGAAGTGTCGGCTGCTGTAATTTCAGCTAGTATTGGACCCGGTTCAAGGCCAGGTACGGGGGAATTTTTTATCAAAAGTATTGTTATTGATAATCGGCCACATGCCTGTTGAAAAACAAGTGTGAGGTGAGCTGCCTAGATGCCAATCCCGAAGTCTAATGCTTACTTCGGATGCGCACCGACCATTCGGGGTGGTTCTGTAAGTTTCCCTACAGCTGAAAAGTGGATACGCCACCAAAAATCAGTCGCCCCGGAGCGCCACGGCAAATAATTACCGTCCTCTACCCGCACGGCTATGCCTTTGGGCACACTCTACCAGTGTTAATGAGGGAGTATTATGAATTAAATTAAATGAAAAAATTCCAGTCGGGCACTTTCTCGGAAGCTCCACTCCCCAAACTACAGGGTAAGCAGCTATTGGTTCCGGGAATCGTGCGCTCTGAGCAGACGCAATGAACCGAGGATGAGATCCTTCTACATTTGTCAGACAATGATTTCTGAGACATGCCGGTATGATTTTTACGTTCGAAGGGAACCAATCGATCACACCGCCTAGTGGCCCTACTATCAGATCAACCATTTGTACTCAATGGTGTGGGTAGAGATTGCGGAGTTCGAAGAGTAAATCTCTCTCTCTTATTATTATTATTTTTCCATAAGGAACCTTTCCACGAAACTCCAATACATACTCAAATAACCCCCCCAACCAAGCCGGTTTATTTTCAAATTCGAGAGCAGTGTGTCCATCATTCCACCAAGGACCTCTATGATCAAAACCATCAGTTTTATTTTGTTAAAATTGTTATATCCGTCAACCGGTTGCACCCCTAGGCGCAACCCTCAGAAGTCTCCGAGAGACTTGTGCGAGCTAGGGAAGACCCTTACCTTTTAACGTGTGATGCCATGCACGAGTACGATTACCATGCTGGGAATTAGACCCATAACCCCATGCTTGAGAAGCGAACGCTCTACCAGCACGACCACCACTGTCCACATTTTTTTAACTGAATGGTTTGGGTAAAGCCTGTGGAGTTCAAAGAATAAATCTCGGTATTTAGTTCATTTTTCCTCCTCTTTTCGGGCGATGTTCGTTTCGCCAGGAGCCGTTAACCCTATGACGAAAATAGTCTTAATTTGATGGTAGATGAGGACTACATCAGGCTTATTGGGTTGTATTTGCCTGAGGGTGCTGAATGAATAGTTCCCTCAACGGACTCAATGTTCCTCGGGGCATAAGGCAACATCGGTGTCTCGTCTATACCGTACGAGTGTCGTAGATGATATTATAACACTCGTAGCTTCGCGTTATATGGATATAGGCTGAGACCGCATAATCTTGACAAGCTGCCTCACGACACGTTCTGCATCTAGTGTCATCTATACCCACCACATGACTACGCTAGACCAGGGTGTTGAAGACACCATCCCGTCAGTCCATTATGAATCTCTCTTTCTCCCACTTCAGCCGACGTGACCTGAGGAATCAATCCATCAAAATATTCTTTATTGCCTGAAGATTCGCATCTCATTGACAAAGTCTACAAAACAGTCATGGCATTAATGAAGTTAATACATATAGTAGTAAAACAAATTGCATGTATAATTTAAACAACACATTTAACTTAGACGATATAAATAATACAAGAAACGATAGACATAATTAAAAACGAAATACAATTCTAATTATTGAGCAAGTCAAGTGTCACCCATGTTTTGTTGAAGTATTCACTAACGTCATGGAATACCTCTTTGAAAACCAACTTCACTGATCTGAATAAAACTTTTTTTTTTATTAAATTTGAAGTTGGAATGGGTAGCCTTGTTACTTTGGCGGGTTGATCCAAAGGTGATATTATACATTGGTAGGTTTTTATGAACCAAAGATACCGTTTCCAAAATGAAAGAATGAAAAGGTCAGAATCTGTGAAAGATGGATAGTGTAACTTCTGCCAATTGTGCCTGTCAACCATAATGGGTGCACTATATTGACACTATTCACAAAAACGAATTACTTTCAAAAAGTGAATTAGACATTGAAATATCTGGTGGTATTAAACCAAAATAGTCATTTCATCTTTCTGGTTTTATTAGAGACACAGACTTAGCCAATAGTTCTTATTGGTTATTATGAGTGGAATTTCAAAATTTCTCTTTGGATTTTAGGTTAGTTCAGCACTACTTTTTGGTACATTTTTTACAATAATGACAAATCCGAAAATAATTGTAAGATAATCAAAAGTTTTGTATCACTCGATTCGTTTCTTTCAAATATATTTGTCATACACAATGCGCCATATACCTATAATTTATGTCTCATTCAAACACCAGCTGGTGGAAAAGTAAAATGCTAAATTCATTTTCGTGTCAACACGGCACCGAGAAGGTACGTTTCACATGTGAAAAATCATCATCAATAAAAAAAATTATGAAGTAAAAATAAACATAAATTATAAATCAGCTCATAAGTGATAAAGTCAGAAGAGCGGTGAAACATTTAAACAGAAACCCTTTTTTATTACTTGGAGGAATATTTCGATGATGACCTCGATTTGTGATTTGTAATTATCCAATGCACCTATAATGAACTGCTTGTTGGTGTCCATTTTGTTATTTTATTTGGCTTATTCACATGTTTGTAATTTATTTTAAAGATGGGTCTAATTTTCTACCTGTGTATTTTGTAACCATAATTCCATTCATCTAGTGTTTGGTTAACTGTGTTTTTATACCCTCAACTTTATAATTTGAAATTTGTTTTGCAAGACTTTGAATAAGATGTAAATATTGATTGAAAGTTTGATTTTGTGAAGGAAATTAGTTTCTTGGCATGTTTTTTTGGGTGTTTTAAACCTTCCACAGCCGAAAATAAAAAAAAAATGTAAATTCAAAGAAATCTACACTAGTGTTGAAGGACAAATGAATTATAGTCTTTCCAAAGTCACTTGAATGTTTAGTTTCGACTCAATGTATAAGGCTCGTTCGAATATGCACACGATGATGTGTGAATTACATGAAGGAAAACAAAAAAATTATTGAAGATTGTTCCCGGTATAATAGAATACTATAGAACAAATTGAGCGTGATTCTGGTTTAAAAAATATATTAGTAACTTCGCTGACCAACTGTTGCATAAATTACCAAAAATATTTTTTTTTGCTGTTGGACAATCTCGAAAAGAATAGTGCCGTGGTACAAGTGCAGTTGTATTAATCCGGTTTTTAGTATTGAATATTATAGAAGAATGGTGCTAGCTTCGTTATTTTTTTTCAAGGATGACCTGTTTAATGATTTTTTTTTTCATTTTGTCCCAATAAACTTCTCCAAATCATATGAAAATTAAATTTTAGTCAAGTTTTGGTAACGGGGACAAATATAGTCTCCGAAACCCCAACGTTTTTTAAAAAAGACCTTTTTTTAGATCAATTGAAATTACGTTGCTGAATAAATATAATAATTTTATTCAAGACAACAGTCTTATACACACAACAAGCCAATACAACTTTTATATTCTTGAGTAACGTATGCATGTGACCCCTATATTCATAACAACCACTTTAACAGAATGGTTTAAAGCCTGCGGAGTTTTTTTTTTGTCTGGAGCTGAAAACTTCAAGAAGAAAATCGTCCGTCTTTGATGTCGAAGAAGACAACATCAGACTTATTGACTTGTATTTGTCACTTCTCATTCTCCAAGACTATTATTACTCCAAGGTAGTTCTGGTAGATACTTTGCCAATGATCTAGCAGGTCTTAGGGGGCATTAGCTGTTTCCTGTTGGAGATTTGCCGACGAAGATTTTCCTATTATTTAAGATTATTCATAATACATTTGAGTGGAGCAAAATGGAACTCCTCAAACATGAAAATATATTTCACTTCATATTAAAGCTGTGGTACTTTTAGGTCGTATACATGTTGCCGTATTTATCTGTTTAACCTAGAAATTCCTATCTAGAGCCAAACGCATTTTTCTATTCAATTTGATTACCTAGCCTTCACTGATAACTGGCAATAACCATGAAACCAATACCTAGGTGTTTCCCGTTTTCTATCAAAATATAAGTTTGCTTATGAGATTTATACAGCACCGCGATCTTGTAGATCCTGCCAAGAAAGTAACAGATATAATTCAACGGTCGTAAGGGGCAGTAGTTGTTTCTTGTTGGAAATTGTTTATAATCAATTTGTCATTATTTGAAAAATAATGTTTTTTTTTTTCGAAAATATGAACAGGATGTTCATGAAATCAGATGTGGAATCATCCGCGACTGAAAGACAAACTTCAGTCGCTATTTTCCATCGTTCAAGATAACCTTTTGGAAGGTATTATTCATGTAGAAAAGGGAATCTACTCAATTGAAAAAACAGGACGCGTGTGGAAATGGAAAAAAAACCGATGACAAATTAAAGCTATTTTTTGTAATATTTAAGAGAAATAGATTTTCGTCGACCAAAATTTATTGGAGGCCTAGTGAAAGAGATGCAATTCCCGCATCATTTATACAGTGACCGGTAGATTTTTGGAAACAAATGGGGAAATAGTTCATTTCAGATTTCTCAGATTTGTTATTCCTCATACATCCTCTCAAACTCAAAATGCACTATCAAAATTTTAATTATATGCTTTTGAATACGAGGGAGGTAAAAAAATGTGTGGCTCAAGGTTAAGTAGTAGTAGTAGTTCTTGGGGAGGCCGCAGCCAGGCAAGTAGGACCTCCATGGACCCTTTTTGCCATCCCCTGTGATCCACTTATCTATATTTCTCCTCCTAATCCTCCTTTTCGAACCTTCGTGACCTCATAATAAAGGTAAGTGTGTCCATCCACTCCAAGTCGATTAGTTCCTCTTGTTGGAGTTTCTCAATCCTTCTTCCTTATCGTCCCTTACGCCTCACACTCGCCAAGGAAGTGAGATGAAGGTCTTCTATACCTATCAGTGATAGGTGTCTGCCTAACTTGTTATGCCCTGTTAGTATTCCTATAAGGAGGAGTAGTGCTTGGCATTGGTATTATTAGTATTATCCCTCCAAAGTTAATTCGACTCTTCTTCTGCCCATTCATCAAGGGATAAAGAGGTTTGGCTTCTTGCGATGCCTAATACAGGCTCCGGTACACAGAAAGGCATTGCGGAAACGAAGCTCATAGACCGGGAAATGGTGACACAAAATATTAGGTCATTTGTACCTGTATGGCGGTTCTTCAGGGGTCTAATTACGGAATGACAAAAAAGAAAATGATGGTCATAGCGCTGGTACCGGCGGCCCAATCGCGTGGGCGTTAATCGAACGTGTCGGATAAATAACGAGTGTCGAACGATTTGTCCTACAAAAATGCTTGTATTTTCCGATAGTCGATAAAAAAAGAAGTAGGCGGTAGCGTAATGCCATACTTCTCCGGTGTGACTTACAGCCCGCCATACCGACACGAATACATTAATAAAAAAAAATTCAACCATTTGTAGCCATTCATGGAAATCACCTTGCCATACGTTTCCGACTCCCTTAACATAAAATGTATTAAGGAATAATATTGTAGAATTTGATCCCTTTATAGAATGCTCCAGACTGTGATGTGAGTTTTCTAGGGTATAACCATATACATAATAATAATATGGAGTAGCCGTCACGTGACTTTTTGGCACTGTCCTTGCGGCCTATAAGAGAGAGATGTTGTGAAGGATAGAAGTCAAGGCAAAATATAGGAATTGGGAGTATTGGGCTAGGTTGCGGAACGCGGGAAACTGTAATGCATGGTATTTTATTATGTTTTTATCCAGTCAATCACATGGTGAAATTATAATTCCGTAACAATGGTCCATCGGTCGGGATTGCAAAAGTTTCGAATGGCGTCATTGGGCCACCTATCTTCCGGATTTTTATATTTTTGACCGATCCCTCATTCAGCCTAGACACTTCCTATGTGTTTTGCCGGAACTAACTCTATCGTTTTCATAACACAACTTCAGCTGCAACGGTGTCTTTCTCATGCCCACACCCAGTTCATATTATAATATGTCTACGGGTATAGCGAGGTTATGTTTACATCTAGTTTGAAGATTAGGTAGATTTTGCCTTTTATAATGTCCACCTCAATTGCAGTTGAAATTATAATTACCTCTGGACCAAGACCAACAATCCCAAAAACCACTTTCAACTTAGAAATTACTGGCTGTAAAAACCTACTTTCACTCATAGTGCTTACAATTATTAATGTACAAAGAAATAATTTTTAAATTCACAATTCAACTAGTATCAGCACTTATCAATACGTATCTTAGGAACGATTTTTCGAAAAGTTTTCTTTTTCACAACAGCTGGTTTTGTGATGTAGTTGTCTTCTGATAAGGTGCGACTATTACCCTTCTCAGAATTTGTCTGTGGTGGTGGTGTTGTTATGACCGGAACTGTTGGGCTGGTGATGTTTGGACCAATATGAATTATGAAAGGCAAGCCAGTGGGGCATATCAAGGGAGTGACTTTCTTTTGTTTCTGCGAGTTAGGAAGTGGTTTATTACTTCGATTTAAAGCTGGGGCTGAATCTGTAAAGCATGTTATTTTCTTCATCAATTGAAAAATATTTCATCCAGTAAAAAATTTGTTGTTGATATCATAAAATGTACAAAATAATATTTTGTCATTGCATATTTTTTATTTTTTCAAAGAAAAGTAAATAGGCTATGTGAATTTTTCTTACCAAATATCAGAAGGGCTCCTAAAAGATTAGAATTTTGAAAATTATGAGATCAATTGCAAAAGTGGTTCGTATCATTTAAAATAGGAGAAGCTATCAAATCTCAACCATAATAGAATAACACTTTCAAATTGCTGCCAATCAGTTTACAGGGATATTGATTATCTACTAGAAATAAATGAAATATTAACGATCTCATCATAGCACAATTAAGAAAAAAATCGAAGATTGACAAACTACCTATTGTATGAAACATTGTATGAAAATGTTCAAAATAACAAATTTCAAATAACAAACTTTTATCAATTTTGACAATTTTCTCAAATATAGTTGAAATAGGTATAAATAAAAAATATTCACCAAATTGAAAGCTCTAATTAATACTATTATGGGTTCCAAGAATAAATAATATATCTGTGTCTCCACATGCACAAAGTAGGGCACACATTTCAGAACTTTACCTTTGGAGTTTTTTTCCGCATCCCTGGCCAGATGACGTTTCAATAAATTATTTTCTGCTTTCAATCTTTTATTTTCTTCTCTCAGAGAACAAATTTCCTCTTCCATTTGCCTCTGACGGAGTTGTTTACGTTTTCTACATCTTGTTTGAGCAGCCCTATTCATTTCTCGAATTTTTTCTCTGGTTTCACTTGTACTCGATATATTTTCGGATCCACTGTCGATATTGATAACTGAGTCTGTGTCTTTCCTTGCTGTCAAGTCACGAAAAGGTATGACTGATATGAACTTTGTCACAGATTCAGTACTTTTATTCTTTAACTTCTCTTTATTTTGGAGAGTCTTTATAATTTTATCTTTGACGGTTTCAGTTAAATTATTCACTCTAGGAGAAGTTTTTGGAGAGCTCTCAGAAGTGCTATTGGAATATAAGCCTCCAAGTGTAAAATCACATGACCGAGACCTATTATCCTGCTTAGTGTGACTTGCTGTAGTTTTAGTTTTACTGCCTTCAATATGTGGTAAAATATATGGTGTATGTAAGGTATCATCAGAGTTGTTAGCTTCTATCACATCCAAAGTTCCCCCACTCTTCACTATATCTGTAGCTTTCTTAAAAATTTCATCAAAAGGATTCACGTTTTGAAGATCTTGAAAAAGACCAACCTCTTCACAATTCCTAATGAATCTGGTTGGAGTTGGTGTCTGATCAGCAGCATCGTTATTTTTATTTACTAGTCCCAAATTTAACATCATATCATGCTTTTTTTGATGCCATTCCAAATGATCTTTGTTGGTGAAAGTCATTTCGCAGTCCTTAACAGTACATGCAAAAGGTTTTTGTTGGGTGTCATTCATTTTAACTCATTGAAATTTATCAAACTTTAAGTGATGTTTCAATATGTTGGAGATATTTTTAGAGGTTTGAATTTACAGTTTGGTGTTTACTTTATTTTAAGAAGTGTCTAGTCGTCCGGTAACAGGATGGTTGAAAAAAAATTATTCGCTATAAACGCAAACTAGTCGACCGAAATTTTTACAGTTAATCAATAAAGAGTAAAATTTATAATAATAACTTAGTAAATGAATTCATAACTTAACATACTTAATTGTGATTATGTATATGCCTAGTATAATTCTTTTCGTTAGAATTGAATTTTAATAACTTTTTTACTTCTTAAACAAATGACTGTAAATTAGTAGTCTAACTATTTGACAGCTGTCACAATTTAAAATCTCAATTTCATATATCATAACTATTCGAAATAAAATAGAATTTTAATGAAATTATGATAGGTAATAAATGTAGAAAACGTGGTGTGAAAAGGTGTATAAATCCTATACCAAAATACTACTCGATCATATTGTTATATCAATGGAGGAAAAAACTTCGTACCAAAGTTACAGGAGAAAAAACTTCAAGCACATTTCAAAAAGAGTGTGAAGCCTCATTCAATTTGAAAGTTTCAGATAATGGAGATAGTTTATTTATTTCATGCGTAAATTAAACCCATATACTCACCGAGTTACAAATGAATGTTACGACCATCTTCCTCAAGTCAGACAATTACAACAGAAGTAAAAGATAAATTCAAAGATTTACTGAAATTAAAAGCAAACACATAAAATAGTGCTGATGAAATACATTTATGATCTGAATTACAATCCAGAAGTGAATAATAAATTAGAAGAAATTCAAAATATTTAAAAGAATGTATTTCATGCAGAAAGTTATTTTTTAATCGAAGAAAATGTATTTGAAGGTCTTTTTTACTACGCCTGGAATGAAATCAGCGATGAGTTCATATCCTAAATGTGCTGGAGTAGGTAGACGGTACATTATTCAAGCTATTAAATAAATATTCGGACGATTAACTTATTTTCAGTCGTCAGGTAGCTGGACATTTTATATTTTTTAATCATCCGGTTACCGGACGACTAGCGACGTCCTTTTTTAAGAGTTTTTTCGCGAGTAACCATTTTATAATAATTACTAACAGGTTTTGACTAAACGGTAGGGCAAGGACAGTGTTCGGTGATCTCGGGACGGGAATCTTTAGAAACCCTTTTTACCCAATTCAAGAATATACTGCTTGGCAAATCTATCTATTCCTCTGAATATTGTGTGACAGATTTGCCAAGCTGTACGAAACTGTCCCTACTTCAAATTTGTTTATTATTGAAAATAAGTGAAGGATGAGGATTGCACGGAACTCTATTTTAAGGCGTAATTTACTTTCTTCATTTGAAAGATCCATCTGCTCATAGATGCGGGAAGTGAAACAGTTCCCGTTTTATAAATTACGGCTTCATTAATGACGTCATTAACGTACTCCCGTATTACCGTTCTGTCGCGAAAATGCAACGGGAACTGAAATTCAGTTCCCGTTAGAAGGACCACTGAAATGAAATTATAATTTGATGACTGAAGGCTGCGCGACTCAAGATGTTTTTATAGTCTTCTTGTGCGCGACTGGATTTCTAATAGAGGCCGCCATGTTTGTTTTGTGGTTCCTGGCAGTGGCGGAGGAATCGAGATTGAGTTGATTGTAACATTTTATAAGGAATCTTTATACTATGATTGTTAACATATAAAACGGATACAAAGACGCGCTGCACTGCACTGGCGTGTTTACAAGCCATAAATTGGGAAACTAATAACAAAGAGTAGGGTCTATGACCCCTACTCTTTGCTAATAACACGTATGTACAGATGAATGTCTCTCTCGCACCCACACAAGTAAGCAATAAAGTATTTCTCTGCTAGATTGCATGTGCCTTCTTTCTTCATCTCCTAGAGTTATCACTTTATACGGGTGCGCAGAGGAACTAAGAGCATTCCAAATTATAATTTCATTTCACTGAGATGGACTAATAGAAAGAGATGAAGGAACATTTGTGACGTAGTTGGACGTGTCATGGCTAAAGAGTTGGAGTCATAGCTACTCTTTGTCATGGCCGCCATTCTCTATAGACAGTGACGGACTAGCGCACTCCACACTCTTGAATAATGTTCAATGTCCTTGAACGATAACAACCTTCAAAATTTCTTTGGTAGGGGTATAACTGCTGTAACCGATTTCAGATCAATGGGATCTCGCGAAAAAATACTTTTTAGTATATATAAAGAGTTACAGGTGACAATTTTGTTCACAAAATATCCCCACCGATATTTTTTGGTGTTCATTTATATTAAAACCATATATCTATTAACTACGAATGTGGATAATAAGGATAGGCTATGTGATGCCAAAAAAAATGTGCATCGTCTTCGAATTGGACGCTGTTGAATTAATGCGCTTGCGCCAGAAATTACTATTCAAAGACACGATTTTTTTTTCATCTCTTTCTAGCGTGCGTGATTCGGCAGCAGCAATTATTGAACATATGAGAAGCATATCTTTCTAACATAACCTCATAATATGGATAAGTTTACAGAGAGCAACTGTAGATTCAGCCTTATTCAGGTGTCCACATGAATATTGGAAAATTTTCAATATTGAATATTGTAACTCAATTTCAGGAAAGTTTGGTATTCACGTGTCACTCTTGAAAGTCAGATTATTGAATGTTGAAAAACTGTTATTGGAATAAGTTTTCAGACTTGGCAACGTTGGAAATTCGGTCAAATGATACATTTTTGACAGATGCGACTGCGTTGTTCAAATTTGTTTGGATTGGAGAATTTATAATATATTCATTTTTATTATTTGAGTTATTTGACAAAAGAGATAAAAAGGACTAAACACTACAAACTAATTTTTTATCAACAACCAACCTGGAAACGCATCGAACTTAACCTTTTCCTCATATTTTTCTCCATCAGTTTGAGGAAAATGAACTTTATGTCCAAGGATGTCAGTTCTGTTCTGCCCTCCTTAGCCAAAACGCCGTATCTGCATAGAAGTCAGCATTGAGTAAGATCAGTTTTTGTTTAGATGTCTGACCGTTGTAAACTATTCAAAATTTTATTTTGATTCATGCATCATTCTTTCACAACGGTCAGACATCTAAACAAAAACTCAATTTTGACTTTTCTGCAGATACTGCGTTTTGGCTAAGGACTTGGAGGGTAGAGTTACAAGTCAATGCACCTGGTAACGAAAGATTACCTCATGGGACAGCTCATATCCTGTCCAGTGGATTTTTGATATGTCCCTTGGACATAAAAGCACATTAAAATGCTTAATGCCTCTAAGCATTTTAGTGAGATGAAAGTATAGAGGACACATTATTTGTGATTTGGAGATTTCTAATTAATTTCATTCTGAATCGCGTCCTATTTCATTCATTGGCTATCTTTGATTGTGCTCTAGTCTGGAAAATGATATGTAAATACACAAAAATGCTAAATATGTACATTTGTTTTCATCTTCTTTCCTAATTTTGCAATGCTGTAATTAAAAGAGGGAAACTTAGGAGATCATACCCATTTTCTTACTAAAAAAGTTGACTAGTTGATTAAAAATACTCGGAGACATTAACCTCTACATTTTCAAGATTCAAGTTTATAAACAGTTCCTTAATCATATGCTTATGATATATGAAACTTGGAAAACTGTTGTTGAAAGTTTTTGGACACGTGAATTGGAAAAATTGAAAAATATTCAATAGTGAAGAACTTTTCAATAACCAACAATCAATATGGCTTTTCAAGGAGCACCAGAATAGACATCCGCCATACTTTTCAATATTCAATTCAATAAACAAGTTTCAAGGTGCACCTGAATAAGGCCCATTGTGCAAATGATAAGAGGGCGGCACTATATGGGTTTTATTTCTGAGAATATGACACATTTGATCAATTTCTACATTTCTAGATTCATGCCAGAAGGAATTTAAGATCGCCGCGTTTTACTTGGAGTTCGTGTTCAGGAGGCAAAAAATACATCACTACCAGCAAACTATATTTCTCGGCGGTTATGAGGCCGATGTGGAACGAGATTTAGCTTTTCAAACAACTGTCTGTCACATACCCAATCCATATTTCTTCAAGTTTAGTGAGTTTTTATCCGCTTTTGGCAGAAAATTGATTGATGAAACTCTAGTAGCAGGTAACAGACAGTGTGTTATACAAATGGATCAATCGTTTTTTTAATAACGAAGTTTAATTGACCGTCTTGCATAATTATCATTCTCCATTTATCCACATTATAAAAATGTTAGCCCATTTTCAATATGGGACGGTTGAAAATGTCAAAAGAAGCATAACCTTAAAAATGTATGACATTTCTCGTGATTCAGAATTCGGCATGCGCAATAGTTTCCCAGCCGCCGTTTGAGAAAAGGTAAGATAGATATTTTTGGCTTCAATTTGATTACATTGCGTCTTATGGCGTGTTATCAATATTTGTAGTTAATAGATATGTGCTTAAAACTTATGACTGCTGCATAAATCCACCATTAGACTCTCCTAGTCAGATAACGTTTAATCTCTATCAAAGTTCTGGGAATAACATTCGATTTGAAGCCTTTTTTCAACGATCATATCGCAAAAAATTACATTTTCGAAACACAATGGAAAATTTAAATATAAAACTAAGATATTCTACATGTTGAAGGTTTTGTAGTATTGAGTTATGGCTTTTTTTAATCAAAAGCTTTTATTTAACTTGCCCTGTGTGTGTGTTTTTGTTAGTTGGGTACAAATCTTGCAAGCTGAATTAGAACTACTTCCTCTTATTCTATGAAATTGAAATTTTACATATTGGTTCAGTTCCGATGACAATACATTAATACCGAAGAAATGGCCCTGCCCTCCGGAAGCTAGATAAAGAACGCGTAGGGATTCGGAAGGTTTCTTGATGGATTTGGACGTCAAAAATTACAGCGAAAAAAAATTAGGTTGGCTCGACCCTCCTTTTCTTCGAAAGAAGTTGGAAAACTCGCGAACTTAAAATCGAAAATTATGGTTTAAAAAAATGTCACCCCCCTGCTCTCCCTCATGTCCCTAGATAGAGAAAGCAAAGGAATTCGGAAAATGTTTCAACAGTTTCGAACATCGAAAATAATGATGAGAAAAAATTCCTTTCCTGTCACGAAAAAAATTAGGAAAACTCGCGAAACAGAAATCGAAAAAATCCGTTAAAATAGTGAACATTATATGACCATTGAATAATACGGTTTCAAAAGTATTTACCCCTCTTTCCCCTCGAAAGCTATATAGACAACGCGTCCTGATTGAAGAACTATAGATTGTAATAAATTAACCGTGCAACTTTGACGCATTAATTGAAATGATGAATATCAAAAGAAAACAAAAAGAAATAAGTTTTATTTTAAAATCTTTTTAGAGAAAATCTTTCATTTTAATTCAATAAAAAGAAGAAAATAAATTTTAAAGTGAATTAAACGCATCTTTTTGTAACATTATAAAATTTTAAATGATATAAAAGCGCAGCTTATCTACCACTGTAAGCTGTGATAAAAGCTTGTCGTGAGAATACATCTTGAGGTAATTTTAAATTTAATTTCCAATAAGAAATACGTAGACACTTCTCGCGACAAGCTTTTATATCATTTAAAAATTTTTAATATAACGAAATGATGGATTTAATTTACTTTAAAATTCATTTTCTTTTTTTAGTGCATTTGAATAAAAGCTTTTCTCTAAACAGTTTTTTTTTAAGTTTATTATTTTTATTAAAATAGTTTCAGAAAATTTTACAAATCCATCACAGGAAAATTATACTTTGTAAAAATAAGGCTTCAATATTAGTGGATGCTTTGAAGTTAAAGAAAAAAATTAGAACTACATACATTTTATTGACTATATGTGTATAATTCAGTTTACTTTTTCATGTCCACTGTCAACTAGTAACATTACCAATTTTTTGTTTATACTACTAGTTACGTGAGTTTGCAGAGTCCAAAGAGCTGCAAAGAACATCACTTCCTCTTTCCTTCGTGAATGTGCAATATTTTCTAGAACTTGTTCCTTCACCTGTGAAATGAATAATTGAATAAAACCAAATGCTTCACAATGTATTAATCAAAATATACTTTATTGTTCAAAGAATCAAAACTCTTGTTAAAAAGACAAAAATTAGATAAATAAGTAAATATTATGATACAAGAGCAAAAGTGAGTTTTTAAAGCATGAACGATTTGCAAGAGCTCTGAAGGCACTTATAAACACGGGCGTAAAAACAGCAACAGTTTTTCATCCACGGTTTTCGATTTGGCAACACCGCGCAGTTCCGCAGTTGCATTGCGTTCACGTAAGTTACGGCTCTTGACCTTTTATGAAACCAATAAAAAATTGACGATTCAAATGGTAGATTCTCGAACTGGATATTGTTAGGAGTTGTAGATCTCAAAAAAAAAAGATAATAGGAGGCAGTGGTGTTCTTGAGGTAGAATGTAAAATTCATACTGAAAAATTATCGGTTCATGGCACGCAATGTGAATAAGTGAAAAACAGTCTTTTACATCTCAACTTTTATACCGCACCCCCACAAGTCATTGTCGGGTCGTCGTAAGGGGTACAGATTTTTTTTTAAATTCCAATTTTTAACCAAAAACGTATTCGGCGATGGCACTCGAAATTAATGGGTAGATAACGATCATTTGCATCCTTACTTTCACCCTTCACCCCCAAAAGTCATTGTCGGGTCGTCGTAAGGGGTACAGATTTTTTTAAATTCCAATTTTTAACCGAAAACGTATTGGGAGATGGCACTGGAAATGAAAAGGTAGAAAATAATCATTCGCATCCTTATTTTCATCCTTCACCCCCAAAAGTCATTGTCGGGCAGTCAGAGGGGTACAGAATTTTTTTTAAATTCCAATTATTTACCGAAAACTTATTAGGCGATGACACTCGAAATGAAAAGGTAGGTAATAATCATTCGCATCCTTATTTTCATCCTTCACTCCCCAAAAGTCATTGTCGGGACGTCAGAAAGGGTACAGAATTTTTTGAAACTTCCAATTATTCACCGAAAACTTATTAGGCGATGGCACTCGAAATGAAAATGTAGAAAATAATCATTCGCATCCTTATTTTCATCCTTCACCCCCAAAAGTCATCGTCGAGCCGTCAGAGGGGGTACAGAATTTTTTGAAAATTCCAATTATTTACCGAAAACTTATTAGGCGATGGCACTCGAAATGAAAAGGTAGAACATAATCATTCGCATCCTTATTTTCATCCTTCACCACCAAAAGTCATTGTCGGGCCGTCAGAGAAGGAACAGATTTTTTTTTAAATTCCAATTATTTACCGAAAACTTATTAGGGAATAGCACTAGAAATGAAAAGGTAGAAAATAATCATTCGCATCCATATTTTCATCCTTCACCCCCAAAAGTCATCGTCGGGCCGTCAGAAGAAGTACAGAATTTTTTGAAAATTCCAATTATTTACCGAAAACTTATTAGGAGATGGCACTCGAAATGAAAATGTAGAAAATAATCATTCGCATCCTTATTTTCATTCTTCACCCCCAAAAGTCATTGTCGGGACGTCAGAAGGTGTACAGATTTTTTTGAAAATTCCAATTATTTACCGAAAACTTATTAAGCGATGGCACTCGAAATGAAAAGGTAGCAAATAATCATTCGCATTCTTACTTCCATCCTTCACCCCCAAAAGTCATTGTCGGACCGTCAGAAGGGGTACAGAATTTTTTGAAAGTTCCTGTTATTTACAGAAAGCTTATTAGGCGATGGCACTCGAAATGAATAGGTAGAAAACAATCACTCCATCCTTCACCCCCAAAAATCATTGTCAGAAGGGGTTCAGATTTTTTTTTATTCCAAATTTTTTTCTATTAGGCATTAGGTGATGGCACTCGAAGTGAATAGGTAGAAAATAATCATTTGCTACCTTACTTTTATCCCTCACCCCCAAAAGTCATTGTCGGGCCGTCAGAAGCATTACAGAATTTTTTGAAATTGGAATTTTCCAAAAAATTGCTGTACCCTTACTGACGTCCCGACAATGACTCTTGGGTGTGGAGGATGAATATAAGGATGCGAATCATTGTTTCCTACCCAAAAATTCAGAGTGCCATCGCCTTATACATTTTAGGAAAAAAATTGGAATTTAAAAAATATTCTGTACCCTTCAACGGGCCGAAATTGACTGTTGGGGGTGAATGATGGAAATAAGGATGCAAATGATTGTTTTTTACCCATTAATTTCGAAGGCCATCGCTAAAACATTTTAGGTAAAAATTGGAATTTAAAGAAATTATGTACCCCTTCTGACGGCCCGACAATGACTTTTGGTGGTGAAGGATGGAAATGGATGCAAATAATAGTTTTCAATTTTAAGTTTTCGGTAAATAAATGTAATTTTCAAAAAATTATGTTTCCCTTCTGGCAATTACTTTTGGGGGTGAAGGTTGAAAGTAAGGATGCAAATGATTATTTTTTAGCTCCTCATTTCGAGTGCCATCGCCCAATAACTTTTCAGTAGATGATTGGAATTTTCAAAAACTGCTGTACCCCCTCCAACGGCCCGACAATGACTTTTGGAGGTGAAGGGTGAAAGTAGGGATGCAAATGATTGTAATTTACCTATTCATTCCGAGTGCCATCGCCTAATAAGTTTTCGGTAAAAAATTGGAATTTTCAAAAAATTCTGTACCCCTTCTGACGGTCCGACAATGACTTTTGGGGGTGAAGGATGAAAATAAAGATGCGAATGATTATTTTCTATCCTTTCATTTCGAGTGCCATCGCCTAATAAGTTTTCGGAAAATAATTGGAATTTTCAAAAAATTCTGTACCCCCTCTGACGGCCCGACAATGACTTTTGGGGGTGAAGGATGAAAATAAGGATGCGAATGATTATTTTCTACCTTCTCATTTCGAGTGCCATCGCCTAATAAGTTAAGAGATAAAAAGGACTAAACACTACAAACTAATTTTTTATAAAAAACTGCTGTACCCCCTCCAACGGCCCGACAATGACTTTTGGAGGTGAAGGGTGAAAGTAGGGATGCAAATGATTGTAATTTACCTATTCATTCCGAGTGCCATCGCCTAATAAGTTTTCGGTAAAAAATTGGAATTTTCAAAAAATTCTGTACCCCTTCTGACGGTCCGACAATGACTTTTGGGGGTGAAGGATGAAAATAAAGATGCGAATGATTATTTTCTATCCTTTCATTTCGAGTGCCATCGCCTAATAAGTTTTCGGAAAATAATTGGAATTTTCAAAAAATTCTGTACCCCCTCTGACGGCCCGACAATGACTTTTGGGGGTGAAGGATGAAAATAAGGATGCGAATGATTATTTTCTACCTTTTCATTTCGAGTGCCATCGCCTAATAAGTTTTCGGTAAATAATTGGAATTTTCAAAAAATTCTGTACCCCCTCTGACGGCCCGACAATGACTTTTGGGGGTGAAGGATTAAAATAAGGATGCGAATGATTATTTTCTACATTTTCATTTCGAGTGCCATCGCCAAATAAGTTTTCGGTAAATAATTGGAATTTTCAAAAAATTCTGTACCCCTTCTGACGGCCCGACAATGACTTTTGGGGGTGGAGGTTGAAAGTAAGAATGCAAATAATCATTTTCTACCTATTCATTTCGAATGCCATCGCCTAATAAGTTTTCGGTAAATAATTGGAATTTAAAAAAATTCTGTACCCCTGTGATGGCCCGACAATGACTTTTGGGGATGAAGGATGAAAATAAGGATGCGAATGATTATTTTCTACCTTTTCATTTCCAGTGCCATCGCCTAATAAGTTTTCGGTGAATAATTGGAATTTTCAAAAAATTCTGTACCCCCTCTGACGGCCCGACAATGACTTTTGGGGGTGAAGGATGAAAATAAGGATGCGAATGATTATTTTCTACCTTTTCATTTCCAGTGCCATCGCCTAATAAGTTTTCGGTGAATAACTGGAATTTTCAAAAAATTCTGTACCCCCTCTGACGGCCCGACAATGACTTTTGGGGGTGAAGGGTGAAAGTAAGGATGCAAATGATCGTTATCTACCCATTAATTTCGAGTGCCATCTCCCAATACGTTTTCGGTTAAAAATTGGAATTTAAAAAAATCTGTACCCCTTACGACGACCCGACAATGACTTTTGGGGGTGCGGTATAAAAGTTGAGATGTAAAAGACTGTTTTCCACTTATTCACATTGCGTGCCATGAACCGATAATTTTTCAGTATGAGTTTTACATTCTACCTCAAGAGTCAAGCACCACTGCCTCCTATTATCTTTTTTTTTTCGAGATCTGCAACTCCTAACAATATCCAGTTCGAGAATCTACCATTTGAATCGTTAATTATATATTGGTTTCATAAAAGGTCAAGAGCCGTAGCTTACGTGAACGATATGCAACTGCGGAACTGCGCGGTGTTGCCAAATCGAAAACCATGGATGAAAAAACCGTGGCTGTTTTCACTCCCGTCTTATAAACATGTATCATATATGTTATTTTTTATTATATGACTTCAAAAACAATGGAATTCTGGACAAGGATTATGTCCCTTAAAAATTATTACATTTTGTATAAAAAGTTTCTATAGTAATTTTCGTTTTAGAAAAAATTTGAGTTTGCACAAGTATTTTTTTAAATGCATATCTTCAAATGTTTCAACATTGAATCTTTCAAATTTCCACCAGAGTTACTGTAAATGATGAGTGTAATATGTGTGATGATTGATGACATTCAAAGTGGTATTATTAATTTTCTCAGAAGCTGTACGTTGTGTCAAAAATTTTCTTTTCATGAGAGCAAGAACATAAGAATAAAAAATCATCTGATTTTGAGGAAATAGTTACTAGACCCTTATTTGATAAATTTTTTAAGCAGAAAACATGCTATATTCTTGTTTGGGGGACATAACTAAAGCCAAGAAAATCTTACCATATGATAAAAGTCAATTCAAATTGAGATATGCCTATGTAATAGGGAAAGTAAGATTGAAGCCAAAAGTTCTTCAACCCTTCATACCAGTTTGGTGGCCCATATTAACCTAAATTGAATCAAATGAAAGAATAGGAGGTGGCTGATTGTGGGATTTTTAAAATTTTGGTGCTCTTTTCTGACTACTTATTGGTATTTACCAGAAACTTTAATGAAAAAGAGCATAATAGTATTACCTACCTTGAATTCATCCAAATAAGCATTAACTATACTTTCAACTAACTCAACAACAGCCTCAGTTTTAAGTGAAATAAATAGGGTTTCAGACTTTCCATTAACTTTTTTCAGTGCTTTGATTTGTTTACTAAAAATTCTGAAGCGCTCTTCTATACTTTTCAAATCTTGAACCACTGCATACAGGTTGTTGGTATGTTCTTCTAACAGAGGTGAATAATTTTTAGGATCAGTTGATTTTTCCACTGCAATCATCTTAACATACTGAGCACCCCTGATATGTGAATCGTTCCAGCGTTGAATTGCGTTATAAAGATCGGCTATTATGTCCTTAGCTATGCGAACGGGTCCTGTTAAATTTTTTTTTGGTGAACTTGCAATGGGACTCCTAGGAACTGAAAATTGAGAGGCTTTATTTGCAATTACTCACAATCTGATGTAATTTTATTACTCTCTAAGGAACAGAATTTCGAGGGAGAGTCTTTATGGTTCATCCCGTATTTATTAAGAAAGAAAGTGTTGAATGTCTGATATTTTTCTATCACATAACCCTGCCTGAGCGTCTGAAATCTCTGAAGAAACGATAAAAACCTGAAAAACCAAAATAAAAATTGTAGGGTTAAGTGTTGATTTATCCATCACATATTACAGATACAAGTTTAGATGCGAAACTGAATACCTGTAAAAGCGATTAATCGTATTGCGCCACTAACATGAAATGGGTGTGCTCAGCAACTTAAATATTTGAAAGTTGGTTACAGATTTCTGTAATGGGTTTGTAAGTCACCAGACTATAACAAGAAATCATCCTTAACGATAAAAGTATACGCGGGTAATTTTGAAATGTGACGTAGGTTTTGATTAAATAATAAATAAAGAAAAGTACAACTTTTGTCCAATCAACACTTAAGGCGTTCTCGATTGGCGATCGGTTCTGTGGTGCGATTACGAACACTCGATCCGTAGTTAGCTTGACATATGTCAGTTTTTAGCAATTATGAAAACCAATACAATTCAAAATATACTGCAACTTGAGTCCATATCAATGGTCTATATGGTAGATATAATTCCATTCTACCTCTATTCAAAGAAATTTCATAGTTTCGATTTCGTTTCTACTCAAGAACATACATCGTTCAAAAAATTCTGTACCCCCTCTGACGGCCCGACAATGACTTTTGGGGGTGAAGGATGAAAATAAGGATGCGAATGATTATTTTCTACCTTTTCATTTCGAGTGCCATCGCCTAATAAGTTTTCGGTAAATAATTGGAATTTTCAAAAAATTCTGTACCCCCTCTGACGGCCCGACAATGACTTTTGGGGGTGAAGGATTAAAATAAGGATGCGAATGATTATTTTCTACATTTTCATTTCGAGTGCCATCGCCAAATAAGTTTTCGGTAAATAATTGGAATTTTCAAAAAATTCTGTACCCCTTCTGACGGCCCGACAATGACTTTTGGGGGTGGAGGTTGAAAGTAAGAATGCAAATAATCATTTTCTACCTATTCATTTCGAATGCCATCGCCTAATAAGTTTTCGGTAAATAATTGGAATTTAAAAAAATTCTGTACCCCTGTGATGGCCCGACAATGACTTTTGGGGATGAAGGATGAAAATAAGGATGCGAATGATTATTTTCTACCTTTTCATTTCCAGTGCCATCGCCTAATAAGTTTTCGGTGAATAATTGGAATTTTCAAAAAATTCTGTACCCCCTCTGACGGCCCGACAATGACTTTTGGGGGTGAAGGATGAAAATAAGGATGCGAATGATTATTTTCTACCTTTTCATTTCCAGTGCCATCGCCTAATAAGTTTTCGGTGAATAACTGGAATTTTCAAAAAATTCTGTACCCCCTCTGACGGCCCGACAATGACTTTTGGGGGTGAAGGGTGAAAGTAAGGATGCAAATGATCGTTATCTACCCATTAATTTCGAGTGCCATCTCCCAATACGTTTTCGGTTAAAAATTGGAATTTAAAAAAATCTGTACCCCTTACGACGACCCGACAATGACTTTTGGGGGTGCGGTATAAAAGTTGAGATGTAAAAGACTGTTTTCCACTTATTCACATTGCGTGCCATGAACCGATAATTTTTCAGTATGAGTTTTACATTCTACCTCAAGAGTCAAGCACCACTGCCTCCTATTATCTTTTTTTTTTCGAGATCTGCAACTCCTAACAATATCCAGTTCGAGAATCTACCATTTGAATCGTTAATTATATATTGGTTTCATAAAAGGTCAAGAGCCGTAGCTTACGTGAACGATATGCAACTGCGGAACTGCGCGGTGTTGCCAAATCGAAAACCATGGATGAAAAAACCGTGGCTGTTTTCACTCCCGTCTTATAAACATGTATCATATATGTTATTTTTTATTATATGACTTCAAAAACAATGGAATTCTGGACAAGGATTATGCCCCTTAAAAATTATTACATTTTGTATAAAAAGTTTCTATAGTAATTTTCGTTTTAGAAAAAATTTGAGTTTGCACAAGTATTTTTTTAAATGCATATCTTCAAATGTTTCAACATTGAATCTTTCAAATTTCCACCAGAGTTACTGTAAATGATGAGTGTAATATGTGTGATGATTGATGACATTCAAAGTGGTATTATTAATTTTCTCAGAAGCTGTACGTTGTGTCAAAAATTTTCTTTTCATGAGAGCAAGAACATAAGAATAAAAAATCATCTGATTTTGAGGAAATAGTTACTAGACCCTTATTTGATAAATTTTTTAAGCAGAAAACATGCTATATTCTTGTTTGGGGGACATAACTAAAGCCAAGAAAATCTTACCATATGATAAAAGTCAATTCAAATTGAGATATGCCTATGTAATAGGGAAAGTAAGATTGAAGCCAAAAGTTCTTCAACCCTTCATACCAGTTTGGTGGCCCATATTAACCTAAATTGAATCAAATGAAAGAATAGGAGGTGGCTGATTGTGGGATTTTTAAAATTTTGGTGCTCTTTTCTGACTACTTATTGGTATTTACCAGAAACTTTAATGAAAAAGAGCATAATAGTATTACCTACCTTGAATTCATCCAAATAAGCATTAACTATACTTTCAACTAACTCAACAACAGCCTCAGTTTTAAGTGAAATAAATAGGGTTTCAGACTTTCCATTAACTTTTTTCAGTGCTTTGATTTGTTTACTAAAAATTCTGAAGCGCTCTTCTATACTTTTCAAATCTTGAACCACTGCATACAGGTTGTTGGTATGTTCTTCTAACAGAGGTGAATAATTTTTAGGATCAGTTGATTTTTCCACTGCAATCATCTTAACATACTGAGCACCCCTGATATGTGAATCGTTCCAGCGTTGAATTGCGTTATAAAGATCGGCTATTATGTCCTTAGCTATGCGAACGGGTCCTGTTAAATTTTTTTTTGGTGAACTTGCAATGGGACTCCTAGGAACTGAAAATTGAGAGGCTTTATTTGCAATTACTCACAATCTGATGTAATTTTATTACTCTCTAAGGAACAGAATTTCGAGGGAGAGTCTTTATGGTTCATCCCGTATTTATTAAGAAAGAAAGTGTTGAATGTCTGATATTTTTCTATCACATAACCCTGCCTGAGCGTCTGAAATCTCTGAAGAAACGATAAAAACCTGAAAAACCAAAATAAAAATTGTAGGGTTAAGTGTTGATTTATCCATCACATATTACAGATACAAGTTTAGATGCGAAACTGAATACCTGTAAAAGCGATTAATCGTATTGCGCCACTAACATGAAATGGGTGTGCTCAGCAACTTAAATATTTGAAAGTTGGTTACAGATTTCTGTAATGGGTTTGTAAGTCACCAGACTATAACAAGAAATCATCCTTAACGATAAAAGTATACGCGGGTAATTTTGAAATGTGACGTAGGTTTTGATTAAATAATAAATAAAGAAAAGTACAACTTTTGTCCAATCAACACTTAAGGCGTTCTCGATTGGCGATCGGTTCTGTGGTGCGATTACGAACACTCGATCCGTAGTTAGCTTGACATATGTCAGTTTTTAGCAATTATGAAAACCAATACAATTCAAAATATACTGCAACTTGAGTCCATATCAATGGTCTATATGGTAGATATAATTCCATTCTACCTCTATTCAAAGAAATTTCATAGTTTCGATTTCGTTTCTACTCAAGAACATACATCGTTCTAGCCTACGTATCGTGACAGCTCTCGTATCGAGTGTTCATGGTAACGGTTGACGTTAAAATGACAGAATTTTTGGCAGCAGTTCAGTTTCTGGTTCAAATAGTGACGTCATGGAGAACACCGAAATGAATGGATAGGTAGTCGGTTGCGGTTAACAGAATTTATCATAACCTATTTAAAACACAAATACTTTGTTATATCTTCATTTTTCAAGAGCAAATGAGTATTTTTCATCGTAATTACACTCTTTCTCTAGAATTTTCATCTAGAATTACTTGGTTGGGCTCTAAAAGAAGAAAAAGTTTTGGAGTGATTCAAAAGTTTCCTTATGTCTCATATAAGGCTGTGTCAAGTCAACGGTCGGACAAGGCACGCGCGTTCAGAATGAAGTATGACGATGAGTCGGACCGATTAAATGATTGAAAATATTGGTCACATACATACAGTTCTAATTAGGTCGTCAAGTCAACCAAATGACCGCGCTGGTCTAATCATATTGGTCAGACCGGAGACTTGACTCAGCCTAAATCCCAAATACTTATACAGATCTTGTGAAATAATCAAGTGCAGAGTCGTGCAGAAGCAGAACCTACTTATTCATCATCTGAGAACACCTAACAGGTGATAATCAACTGTATTGTCGAAACTGCACCAAAACAGCTGACAACCATGAAGTAACGAGTATTCAATTAAGCACCTTAAAATCTATCTGATCAGAACTCTGGTGCTCTTCAACTATGACTAAGCATCTCAAAGATGTATTATTAAACTATTTCAACATATCAAGCTAGGAGAACACCCCAATTCTGGTCACTACTACACTACACAATTTTCCTTTGATGAAATAAATTTATAGCTGATTTCTTTTTCACAACAAATCCCAAAAAAGTTCATTAGTTTCAATATTTAGCGCCACATTCATATTAGGCTCAAAAAGAAAAAACAAATCAGAGAGAGAAAAAGTATACCGCTCATTAAGAAATACTCCTGCTGCTGGTTCAACGGAATCAGGACCGGGTTATATTCGTGACGTCATTGATAATGAATCGAGAACGGTTGGTTCAACTGTGGTTAACTTTTCGGTGATACCAGAGTCAATCGAGAACGCCTTTAGTCTTGGTTTATTAGTTAGGACCGGTTTCGGCTTTTGCACCATTATTAAGTTAGATTAGGGTATTGATAATGGTGTAAAAGCCGAAACCGGCCCTAACAAATCTTTATTTATTTATTTATTACGGGATAACCCAATTTACAGAATTAAAAAATATACATACATTATGCACTCAAATACTTAAAATTCGCTACATATAAAATAAAATATGCTAATATTATAAAACACAAGAAATAATTAACATAGAACACTAGGCGCTAACATCTCTTAAAACCTTCCTTATTTTATTTACATCCATACACAGAATAAGTCAAGGATTTGTGAAAACTTGTTACAAGTCATTTTAATTCGATTAAGATGGGAATGGTGGGCGTAATTGGTTGTATGGAATGAAATTGAAAATGTCTCAGGAATACGGGTATTATAAACAGGAGTTTTCAATGCAATAGTCTTAAGTATTTGTGGACAGTTATTGATATTGCCTAATAGTATTTTTTGCAGAAATATTATATCACTGACACATCTTCTGTGATGAAGTGGTTGAAGATTTAAAAAGAATTCTATATCGGTATATTTATATTCTTCTCTACGTAAACCCAATTTATAAGCACAACACCTCAAGAATTTTTTTTGCACTTTCAATCTGTATGACATAGCGATCATAGTGTGGAGACCAGACAATATATAGACCCATATTCTAGAATGGACCTAACATATGAGCAGTATAAAGTATTTTCAATGTACTGTGACTGAAATCTCTACATATCCTGAAGGTGAAACCTAACATTTTATAAGCATTTATATGTTCAGTAAAAGTGAGTTTGCAATCAATTTTAATTCCTAAGTCTTTGATTTCATTGACCCGTGATAATTGATTATCAAGTATTTTGTAAGGAAAGTTGGTAGATGTTTTTATGCGGGAAAAAGATATTACAAAGCACTTTCTGACATTTAAATCCATCTTATTGAGTTGACACCAGTCAACTAAGTTATCTATATCATCTTGTAAAAGGTTAGCATCATTAAATGAGTTGACAGGTCGGAATAATTTCAGGTCGTCAGCAAATAACAAAAACTGGGAATTTCTTATTGAGAGATATATATCATTTATAAATAAGTTAAAAAGTAGTGGACCCGAATGTGAACCTTGTGGTACACCAGAAGATACCGTTATGGCATGTGAAATACATCCAGCCACTTTCACACATTGTGTTCGTCCGTTCAAGAAGCTCTTGAACCAACTAAGCAACTGTCTACTGAAACCAAGAGACTTCAACTTGGATATTAGGATATCATGGTTGACCCTATCAAAAGCCTTGGAAAAGTCTGTATAGATAGAATCAACCTAACTCAGTGAAAATTAGACAAAAGTTGCCGTATTCTTTATTTATAAATTCAAAATGAAATTCCACACTATAAATAACTCATTTTTCAAACAAGAATATTTCATGACATTAGAACTTGTAGCTAAGAGACTCCAAACATATTTCTCTGATAGGTGCGCTTTTAGAATAGAAAATCACAACTAATCATTAGGATGAAGATATATTTTTAGTTTTGTTTCTATTATTTAGAATGTCTATAGATAATACATAGGTACCTATTACAGTTTACATTTTTATTCATACTTGAAAGCTTTGTAGATAAGGTGAAAAACTTTTGACTTTGACTTCGTTTAAACCTTCTCTTTTGTTCCTTAAAAAAATTTAAGAAAAGGAGAAAATTACCAATGAGAGTTGTTCACCTGGATAGACCAATAATGCATCACGTATAAGTCATAATTTCATTCATAACAATAATGGTTATGAATGTAAAAATAATTATTTTTGAAGAATAAGTGGGATAACTAGTAGTGCCATAATAAAAATGTCACAAAAGTGACTCCTTCACCACACAACTATAAGTTATACACTCAACTGCAACAGAATAGTTCACCTGCTGATTGATCATTTACGTGTCAAAAAGCTCATATAGGCATGGGAAGGTGTGGGAAGTAAGATTAGTTGTACCATTTTTCGTTATACCTGGACGAAATAATGGAACCTTTCTCAATAAATTGTTCAAGGTACGTGTAGAAGGTTTAATAATTTTTTTTCTACTACCGCTTACTAAATTAGCCTTTGACGTTTTCAGATCTCAACGTAAAGTTGACGTTTTCCGAGAAATGTCATTTTGTGACAGCTTTTACGCTCTACAGCGATAATATTGAAAAAACGCTTCATCTCCCTATAGCTTTTGTTGAAAACGAACCTATTCTTGCATGATGGAAAGTAAAGACAATAAATTCAAATCTTTCTAAGAATCTGCGGTGGTGTCAAGGTTAGAGACTCTTCCTACCAATCTGGCATTGATCTCGGCGTTAGTTCGATCTCGGAGTTCGGTATTTATTTATTTTTTTGGAAAGTTATTTTTCTTTTGTTCGAGATGTAAATTATGCGATATTTGGATAGCTTATACATTTGGGATTACTGCTGAGTGTTCTTTTTCTCAAAGAAATATGTGCCTATTTGTTAAATGAAGTGTCGATCGTTTTTATATCTAAGAGCTGCGTTTGTAGAAAAAAATCATGTGTGTATTTCGAGCACAAAGTGTCATTGCCAGTCTCCAATCTGTATGACATAGCGATCATAGTGTGGAGACCAGACAATATATAGACCCATATTCTAGAATGGACCTAACATATGAGCAGTATAAAGTATTTTCAATGTACTGTGACTGAAATCTCTACATATCCTGAAGGTGAAACCTAACATTTTATAAGCATTTATATGTTCAGTAAAAGTGAGTTTGCAATCAATTTTAATTCCTAAGTCTTTGATTTCATTGACCCGTGATAATTGATTATCAAGTATTTTGTAAGGAAAGTTGGTAGATGTTTTTATGCGGGAAAAAGATATTACAAAGCACTTTCTGACATTTAAATCCATCTTATTGAGTTGACACCAGTCAACTAAGTTATCTATATCATCTTGTAAAAGGTTAGCATCATTAAATGAGTTGACAGGTCGGAATAATTTCAGGTCGTCAGCAAATAACAAAAACTGGGAATTTCTTATTGAGAGATATATATCATTTATAAATAAGTTAAAAAGTAGTGGACCCGAATGTGAACCTTGTGGTACACCAGAAGATACCGTTATGGCATGTGAAATACATCCAGCCACTTTCACACATTGTGTTCGTCCGTTCAAGAAGCTCTTGAACCAACTAAGCAACTGTCTACTGAAACCAAGAGACTTCAACTTGGATATTAGGATATCATGGTTGACCCTATCAAAAGCCTTGGAAAAGTCTGTATAGATAGAATCAACCTAACTCAGTGAAAATTAGACAAAAGTTGCCGTATTCTTTATTTATAAATTCAAAATGAAATTCCACACTATAAATAACTCATTTTTCAAACAAGAATATTTCATGACATTAGAACTTGTAGCTAAGAGACTCCAAACATATTTCTCTGATAGGTGCGCTTTTAGAATAGAAAATCACAACTAATCATTAGGATGAAGATATATTTTTAGTTTTGTTTCTATTATTTAGAATGTCTATAGATAATACATAGGTACCTATTACAGTTTACATTTTTATTCATACTTGAAAGCTTTGTAGATAAGGTGAAAAACTTTTGACTTTGACTTCGTTTAAACCTTCTCTTTTGTTCCTTAAAAAAATTTAAGAAAAGGAGAAAATTACCAATGAGAGTTGTTCACCTGGATAGACCAATAATGCATCACGTATAAGTCATAATTTCATTCATAACAATAATGGTTATGAATGTAAAAATAATTATTTTTGAAGAATAAGTGGGATAACTAGTAGTGCCATAATAAAAATGTCACAAAAGTGACTCCTTCACCACACAACTATAAGTTATACACTCAACTGCAACAGAATAGTTCACCTGCTGATTGATCATTTACGTGTCAAAAAGCTCATATAGGCATGGGAAGGTGTGGGAAGTAAGATTAGTTGTACCATTTTTCGTTATACCTGGACGAAATAATGGAACCTTTCTCAATAAATTGTTCAAGGTACGTGTAGAAGGTTTAATAATTTTTTTTCTACTACCGCTTACTAAATTAGCCTTTGACGTTTTCAGATCTCAACGTAAAGTTGACGTTTTCCGAGAAATGTCATTTTGTGACAGCTTTTACGCTCTACAGCGATAATATTGAAAAAACGCTTCATCTCCCTATAGCTTTTGTTGAAAACGAACCTATTCTTGCATGATGGAAAGTAAAGACAATAAATTCAAATCTTTCTAAGAATCTGCGGTGGTGTCAAGGTTAGAGACTCTTCCTACCAATCTGGCATTGATCTCGGCGTTAGTTCGATCTCGGAGTTCGGTATTTATTTATTTTTTTGGAAAGTTATTTTTCTTTTGTTCGAGATGTAAATTATGCGATATTTGGATAGCTTATACATTTGGGATTACTGCTGAGTGTTCTTTTTCTCAAAGAAATATGTGCCTATTTGTTAAATGAAGTGTCGATCGTTTTTATATCTAAGAGCTGCGTTTGTAGAAAAAAATCATGTGTGTATTTCGAGCACAAAGTGTCATTGCCAGTCTCCAATCTGTATGACATAGCGATCATAGTGTGGAGACCAGACAATATATAGACCCATATTCTAGAATGGACCTAACATATGAGCAGTATAAAGTATTTTCAATGTACTGTGACTGAAATCTCTACATATCCTGAAGGTGAAACCTAACATTTTATAAGCATTTATATGTTCAGTAAAAGTGAGTTTGCAATCAATTTTAATTCCTAAGTCTTTGATTTCATTGACCCGTGATAATTGATTATCAAGTATTTTGTAAGGAAAGTTGGTAGATGTTTTTATGCGGGAAAAAGATATTACAAAGCACTTTCTGACATTTAAATCCATCTTATTGAGTTGACACCAGTCAACTAAGTTATCTATATCATCTTGTAAAAGGTTAGCATCATTAAATGAGTTGACAGGTCGGAATAATTTCAGGTCGTCAGCAAATAACAAAAACTGGGAATTTCTTATTGAGAGATATATATCATTTATAAATAAGTTAAAAAGTAGTGGACCCGAATGTGAACCTTGTGGTACACCAGAAGATACCGTTATGGCATGTGAAATACATCCAGCCACTTTCACACATTGTGTTCGTCCGTTCAAGAAGCTCTTGAACCAACTAAGCAACTGTCTACTGAAACCAAGAGACTTCAACTTGGATATTAGGATATCATGGTTGACCCTATCAAAAGCCTTGGAAAAGTCTGTATAGATAGAATCAACCTAACTCAGTGAAAATTAGACAAAAGTTGCCGTATTCTTTATTTATAAATTCAAAATGAAATTCCACACTATAAATAACTCATTTTTCAAACAAGAATATTTCATGACATTAGAACTTGTAGCTAAGAGACTCCAAACATATTTCTCTGATAGGTGCGCTTTTAGAATAGAAAATCACAACTAATCATTAGGATGAAGATATATTTTTAGTTTTGTTTCTATTATTTAGAATGTCTATAGATAATACATAGGTACCTATTACAGTTTACATTTTTATTCATACTTGAAAGCTTTGTAGATAAGGTGAAAAACTTTTGACTTTGACTTCGTTTAAACCTTCTCTTTTGTTCCTTAAAAAAATTTAAGAAAAGGAGAAAATTACCAATGAGAGTTGTTCACCTGGATAGACCAATAATGCATCACGTATAAGTCATAATTTCATTCATAACAATAATGGTTATGAATGTAAAAATAATTATTTTTGAAGAATAAGTGGGATAACTAGTAGTGCCATAATAAAAATGTCACAAAAGTGACTCCTTCACCACACAACTATAAGTTATACACTCAACTGCAACAGAATAGTTCACCTGCTGATTGATCATTTACGTGTCAAAAAGCTCATATAGGCATGGGAAGGTGTGGGAAGTAAGATTAGTTGTACCATTTTTCGTTATACCTGGACGAAATAATGGAACCTTTCTCAATAAATTGTTCAAGGTACGTGTAGAAGGTTTAATAATTTTTTTTCTACTACCGCTTACTAAATTAGCCTTTGACGTTTTCAGATCTCAACGTAAAGTTGACGTTTTCCGAGAAATGTCATTTTGTGACAGCTTTTACGCTCTACAGCGATAATATTGAAAAAACGCTTCATCTCCCTATAGCTTTTGTTGAAAACGAACCTATTCTTGCATGATGGAAAGTAAAGACAATAAATTCAAATCTTTCTAAGAATCTGCGGTGGTGTCAAGGTTAGAGACTCTTCCTACCAATCTGGCATTGATCTCGGCGTTAGTTCGATCTCGGAGTTCGGTATTTATTTATTTTTTTGGAAAGTTATTTTTCTTTTGTTCGAGATGTAAATTATGCGATATTTGGATAGCTTATACATTTGGGATTACTGCTGAGTGTTCTTTTTCTCAAAGAAATATGTGCCTATTTGTTAAATGAAGTGTCGATCGTTTTTATATCTAAGAGCTGCGTTTGTAGAAAAAAATCATGTGTGTATTTCGAGCACAAAGTGTCATTGCCAGTCTCCAAAGATTACCGCGCGACGCGAAGCGAAGCGCGGTAATATACTCTTTGTCGAGCGGCAATCAATCACTTTGCGCTCTAAATACACAAATAGCTATTCCCAAGAAGAGTGATACACCTTTCCACTACACTTGAATAAAGACAATTCCAAAATTTTCTCCTCTAACACGGTATATCTTCGAGCTTTCGACTTCAGATGTTGGTTGCGGAGCTGACACATTATGAAGTTAAATGATGGTAATTTAACATATTTGGCGAATGACTGGTAATGTGTTGTAACTGTAACATTTTCTGCAATGGCAAGACGTTCCTTGTTATGCAGGGTGTTTCATAATAAATGCGCTGAACTTCAGGATGTGATAGCTCGTCCAAAAATATGAAAAAAGTTTCTATTACCTTACCCTCTAAAATGCACCATTTTCGAGATACAGGGTGTTGAAATTTAAAAAAAATAATCGGTTTTTGCGAATATCTCTGGAACCGTTTATCGCACAGAAAACAGATTTCGTAGGCATTTTCTACTCATAATGTTTTGTGCAGATTTTTTATTTTTTTAAATTCATAATTGGTGAAGATTTTGAAGGGGTAGTGAATATTTTTTTCTCCAACTTCTACGCCACTGGAAAAAGTACAGTTTTGAGCCTCCTATATGAACCGCCAATGTTTTCTACATAAAAAAGGTATTCTTGATCATAAGCTCTAAAGTTGACCGTTTTCAAGAAAAATCAACTTTCATGTTGTTTAAATAATGTTTTTTCCTCGAAAAATTGCTGCGTGCATTGAAGCTAACGGCGGACATTTCCAACAATTCAACTGAGTATGATTGTTATGGTTTTTTTTTGCAATTAAGAAGTAAACGTTTGGTTTTGCTACTTGTTCTAACGTTTAAATAAATTTTGTATAATTAGGAAAAAAATTATTTAAAAAAATGTACCATGTTTTTCAACATGAAAGTTGATTTTTCTTGAAAACAGTCAACTTTAGAGCTTATGACCAAGAGTACCTTTTTTGTGTAGAAAACATTGGCGGTTCAAGTAGGCGGCTCAAAATCATACTTTTTCCAGTGGCGTAGAAGTTGGAGAAAAAAACACCCACTACCCCTTCAAAATCTTCACCAATTATGAATTTTAAAAAATAAAAAATCTGCACAAAACATAACTTATTATGAGTAGAAAATGCCTACGAAATCTGTTTTCTGTGCGATAAACGGTTCCAGAGATATTCGCAAAAAACGATAATTTTTTTTTTTATTTCAACACCCTGTATCTCGAAAATGGTGCATTTTAGAGGGTAAGTTAATAGAAACTTTTTTTCATATTTTTGGACGAGCTATCGCATCCTGAAGTCCAGCGCATTTATTATGAAACACCCTGACTTTTTTCTGCATTCTTGACATTTGTGCTCCAAATCTCTTCACTTTATGGTAGAATACTCTTGCTTCTGGTTCCTTGATGGAAAAACGATGTATTTTACTTGTCTTATCAGAACATCCACTATCATATTCATATGGTTTATGCGAGTGTATTAATAACCATTACGCGAGAGTTGAATACGTTATTTTTTCTACACCCGATAAATAACGAAGAACTATAAATATTATATTTGTATTGAACACAATAACAGTAATTACTCGTATTTCTATAAAAAATTCTACAAAATTGTAATTTTGGTATTACCATGTATATAAAATATACTAGTTCCTTTAGCTAGACTTTATCGCTTTGGTTATTTACTACTATACTGCTGTATTGATTTATTTGATATTTGGAGAAAAAAATTGTTTTGCTATCTTTCAAAACCATACAATTTTAGCCTAGTCATAGGAAAACTATAAACATTCTATTTATATTGTAACTGTAACTAAGTGGAAGTGGAAGGAATATTTCCATTTATTTCATTATTGCTAGTCTTGATAGACTTAATATTGTATTGGAAATGCTGATTTTACTCTGAAACGAATTTCCAATGTAGCCGTCTGCCACTGAATTGGATTTCCAAGCACTATGACGTTTTAATGCAGTATATCATACCGGCATCAACTAATATGCTTGCAGATGTCCTTCAAAAACAATGCCCTGTATATAAATTCGGATCAGGCAGATTCAAATATGTTGCTATTTGCTTCCATAAATTACCAAATTTATTAATACCAATGAAAAATTATGGGTTTCTATTGATTAAAAATCTGTATTGTTATGAAAAATCTGTATCATAAAGGATCTCATTATGAAACTGATTATGGGCATATAAGTGTATTATTATAGTACGGGTGTTGAAAAATACTTTGATGAAGTTCAATTCCAACTGTCCCCAATGAATACATTGTGGAATAATGAAATCACTGACATTAACGAAATATATGTATTCATCAATAATATTATTAGATGCACCATTCAAAATAAGGCATCATTTCAATAATTTGAAAATGAAGTTTGCAGATGACACAGTATTGGTATATAGTGGCAAAAACATTGAAACAATAAAAGAGACAATAAATGATGATCTGAATACCTATACACATTGGCTGAAGAAAAACAAACTCAAAATAAATACCAAAAAAAATAAGTACATGCTATTTCACCAAAAAAATATGCAAGTCGAAGAGATAACTATAAACATCAATGGAGAACAGATTAATAAAATTGACAACATAAAATACCTAGGGCTTGTAATAGATGATAAATTGAAATGGCTAAAACATATTGACCATCTTATATCAAAAATAGTGCCGATGATTGGTGCACTCTACAGATGTAGGGAATATCTGAATAACCAAAATTGCTTACTCTACAATGCGTATTTCCTTTCAAAACTACGATACCTCATCATAATCTGGGGGATATGCACTGTCACAAAATTTAAACAAATACAAATATTACAAAACAAAATAATTAAAATACTTTACAACTACCAATATCGCACCCCAACAGAAATGATCTACGAAGAAACAAAAATAATACCTATAAAGAAAATTCTTGAATCAGAACAAGGCAAATATATTTATAAAGTAATAACAAACCAACAAAAAAGCAATACACACTTTAGTTATATTAATAATATTCACAAACATGAAACAAGACAACTAATTAACAATAACATCTACTTAACGAAAGGAATATTGATAACTACAAACAATACAATAGACAACTTAAAGCACACATCCTAGAAAAACAATGATTTATCTAACATTCTATACCTACCACAAACCCACATTAAACGAAAAGAACTCTGATACCAGCATTTTGCTGAACAAGAGTCTCGATAGCCGTACATCAAGTATGTACTATACAAGTTATGTAAACTGAATATTACTGTGATTTCTTTCATTACCCACCAAGGGCGGGTTGTACAATACAAGTTCACCAACAGTTCAACTGAACTGAGCTCAGTTGTTAAGGAGCTAGATATTTTATTGGCCCATCAATAGCAACTGAAACGAGTTTACTTGAACTGTTGGTGAACTTGTTTTGTACAACCCGCCCTAAGGCACTTATTCTGTGAAATTGTAAATTTTAACTATTTTAATTAGTAAAACTCAAAAAATTGTAATTTTGGAATTTTTTTAAACATATTCATTGAATAACAGATACTACTACTAAATAAAATTGAATTGCCAAAAGCTACTATAAATCCACACTAATTATAACTACACTCCGTTACCAGCATACTGCATACTATTGCTGATTAGGAGTCTTTTGTATTTTTTTAAAAAACTATGTATTAAGTATTTATATCTGGAAAATATCCAATTTAGTCTGTATGCTTAGACCTAGTCTTAATGTGTTTTTGTTTTATATATCCATTGTACCTACAATTGGTTATGTTTATACATATATTGATATATTTTAATAAATAAATACTATGAAAAAAAAAGTTCATAGATGAAATCATGGCAGAACTAAAAATACAAGACCTTCTTCATAAAAAAGCCAAGGAAACCAAATTACAAGGTGTCTGGGATAAATATAAAATGAGTCATAATTTAGTTAACAAGATACGAATTGAAACAAAGAAGAGAATCAAAGATCAATGAAAATAAAGGAAACAGTAAAGCTATGTGTAAGTCATTGAAAGGTTTACTTAATGTAGACAGAAAACAAGAGTTCAAAGGTAATAAAATTTGATAGTGTTCTCATAAAAATTGAATGAAAAGTAGGATATTTTAGTTTTTCATTAAAACTTTGAAAGACCTTACCGATAGTATAATACCAATAAACGAGTATAAGCATGTTCTCAGTTATATTATTCTAACAAATGTTATATTTGGGGAATTTGAAACATTAAATATGCGTGATTTTAAAAAAGATAATTCTTTCGCTTGAGATAAATAACACAGATGATAACAAAATTAATCTGAATATAATTAAACTAAAATTTGAAATAATCGGTTCTCAAGAACCAAACTTGATTAATTCATTGTTAACCAATGGAACATTTTCGGACTGTTGGAAAATTGCTACCATTGCTCTTATTGAAAAAATTGCAAACACCTCTTTAGCATCCGAATCTCGACCCATTACCATACCGACTTGTAAGAAAATATTGGAAATTACAGTGAAAGACTAGTTAATGAAATTTACAGCGGAGCATAATATTTTGATTAAAGAACAGTCTGGGTTTAGGCAATCCCATTCATGTAAAACTGCACTACAATTTCTAATCTATTCATGGATAGTTGATCATCTAAAAAAACATATTATAGGTGTAGTACAGATATGTATTTGGTACTTGGCAACAACTCCTCTTTAAATATTACAAGGTGCAAAAAAAATTGGGTTCAGCCCAACCAGCAAGAAACTTTGCAATCAAAATTGCATAAAAACCCTACGGGAAAACAAGGTATTTATCATATTTAAAAGTGATCCCTTGCACTTCAATGAATATACAAAATCATCAGTTTGGTAACCAATTCAAAAATTCATAGAAAAAGAAATATGATTTCTTCAGTACTCATTTTTTCCAACAAACTTTTCACTTGCTATTTTTTCGACGTTACGACTTTTATAAGTCATCTCCAGGGCACCACAAAATATCATTTAAGTAAATATTGAAAGAATGTACTTTTAAAATAAGAATGGAATTGATCAATTTTTTTTCAACTAAACAATTGGAACTGTGTAAATAAATATGTAGCACGTGTAGAGAACAACAGGATGCATACATGAACATAAGGTTATAATACAATCAATCACAATTTCCTTAAACGCTTTTATAAAGAGTGTAATTTTCATTTGCTTAAAAAAATATGTATGGGTTACCATAATTAAGTTTGTTATTTCTTTTCACTTCAAAACATTGGAAAAAGGTAGCATCAAATCAAACGGTTTGTGTCAAGAATAATTATAATTCTTATTTTATTACTTTTTATCACACAGTATAATAACAAATCACGCTATACTGCTTGCGTTCGATGCGATCCTCGGCCACAAATCTGCACATTCTTTAGCAACGGGTCCTGTGATTGCGGATCCTTTCATTTCACCTTTGTTGTTAACGATAACCCCGGCATTATCCTCAAAGTATATAAAAACACCGTCCTTCCTGCGAAACGGCTTACGTTGCCTGATGACCACCGCGGGCATAACCTTTTTCCTGAGTTCTGGTTTACCTTTCTTGACGGTAGCCACTATCATGTCTCCGGATCCGGCAGCTGGAAGTCGGTTCAACCGACCACCAATACCTTGAACGGCAATGACATATAAGTTCTTGGCACCTGGAATAAAAATAAAATACATAAAATGTTGTGAAAAATACCAATACTGTTATAACAAGACTACATCGACTTTCTATTATCATCAGACCTATTTTCATTTTTAACGATTACCCCAGACTACATGGAAATATAAAATTGGCAATTTTGAACAAAACTATTATGCAACATTTGTTCACAAATAGGGTTATCCATTCGTGGAACTATAGGAAAGAAATTCGGAGTGGGCGACATCTATTATTACTTGTTTGAAATACTCGAGTTAAGGTTTCCTCAAACCAAAGCGGGACCGGAAAATGGGAACTGTGCTAATTGCTAGAAAAACAGTTCACGGAGCAAACCACCATATTTCGCTGTTTGCCTTCATTTCTGAATACGAATAATCGCACTGGTATGCATTTTTATATATCCTAGTATCGAATTTAGTTTCGCGTTCATCCCGTTCCCGCTCCCGTCCCGCGTTGGTTTGGGGAAACCTTAAGATGATATTTTATGACCAATTGTTTTAAGTAAACTTTATACGATCTGAAAATGCAGCGGAATGAAAGAGGTAATGTGAGGATGAGATCACGGCACTTCAGATATTTCTTTACCTAAATTTTCTTCCCATGGCAGTTAAGAAATGGCAGACAATCTTGAAGATAGAAAAACCTTTCTCGAAGTATATATGTTTGTTTGCCAGCAAGCACTTTCTGAAAGATGTTTTGTTTTTGTGGTAAGTACAATAATTTTCCATATTTCATTTCATATGTCATTTGCTATCACATTCTCATCACTTTAATTTATTTGTTATGATTCAATATAGTTACTTCGACAACACAGAGGAAGCATTTGAAAAATGGATCTTTTCCTAGCCAGAACCTCCCAGTGACGAATTATCAACGTATAAGAATTAAGGATAGAAGTGACTGAAGTTGGAAAGGAAGAACTCAAACAAAAAAATCACCATCATCACAAATTTGATCTCGACTTTCCCAGGCATTATTTTCATCAATAACAAAAATGCAGCAATAAGTAACAATAAATAAAATTAACAGTATCTCTGAGAAAATTTAAATACGGATTGTATCAAATAATTTGATTTACAGGTTATGATTGTTCTGAACGACCGAAGAAATAATATTTGTTCACACCTATATCCGAAATTTTGGCATTCACAGCGCCATCTCGCGGTACGTGATTTTTTCCCTATTGATATTATCACTTAACCCATCAACAGCTTAAAAATTAGTATATCTTCTCCACCAATAATATTAGACCAAGCTATAGAGGATTTTTTCAAAACAAAATAAAAGACGGAAATGGCCTATACTCAGTTTTAGAAGATAGTTCGTTAATGAAAACCCCAGTTTTCGCCCCAGCAAAATCGATTTGTGGAATTTTTTAAACAAGAAATATTGAAAAAAATTTAAACTTTTTTTTGTTGTTTGGAAATATCTCAAAGATTATTCAAGGAATCGTTTTACACTCAGTGGAACTTTTGTAGAGACTTATGAAACCTACAAAATGGATTGTCATTTTCCACTGAGAAAATCCGGGAAAACCTCGAAAAAGAGACCATTTTTAAATTTTTTAATTTTTATAAATCTGAAGCTGGACAAACAATAATGCGGAAACTGATAGATAATAATATGTCGTTCAACTGTGCATAAGATATTTTCTGTCCGATGTGTAGTTTTTGCACAATTGCGTTATAAACAATAGAGAGTTATCGGAAGATTCCGTATACTGCAATGCAGTAATAAAAGACGACGTTATTTAAATACTGCATGACCGTATTTGTTTTGTAAAATAAGTGTTATCGGTAATCATCTGGTTTTCCCTTATTTATTACTTACCTTATTTCTAACCTTTGTTGGAAGTTGAGAACAAGTCTTATATGTTGTAACCCAAATTGGTAATTATGTTGACTCTACTGCAAACAGTTGTTTTTCTGGGTTTAAATTAAAATTGTTCTCTCAATAAAAACACATACCATCATACGTAAACCGAAAACGTTCAACTCTTTCTCTTAGAATAAATATTTTTATTTACTTTATTTTACTTTATATCAAAACCTTTGCATCGCCTTTCTTATCTCCAATTTATTAATACATTCAAGTAATTAAAGGAAAAATATACAACAAAACAAATGGGGTAATCAGAAATATCAGGTGTCAGATTATATTTTAATGACAGAAAATGTACAATCTGCGATGGGTGGTCACACGTTTAGACGGAGTAATTAAAATAAGGGAAAAATAAGACCAACTTAAAGCAGGCACTATCCTTAATAAGGGAAATATAAGGTAAGGTACATGAGCGCATGCGCAGATGTCAAAATAAGGGCGACTTTAATACTGCTCTTCCTAAAGTGCGCGTCCGATAACTCTCTAATTTAAGGGCACATCTTGCAAGATGCGCCGATTCAAGGGATATTGTTGTATTCAAATTCTGTTAACGGCATCTAGAAGTAGAGATCAGAGATCAATATCTAAAATTTGTATATATTGGAATTTCACCTGAGAGGTGGGAAATGTGTTGAAAATGTCACTGTAAGTTGATCAAAACGCTTCAAATTGCGCCCGAAGTCGCACTCAAGTTGAGTTTGGGCGACTTCGGGTGCACTTTGAAGCATTTAGAGTAACTTCCAGTGACATTTTCAACACATTTCCCACCTCTCAGGTGAAAATCCGTATCAGGCCCTCCACTGCGGCCAATGGCCTATTGTGGGGTAAGATGGCAATATATTGAAAAAAGTTGCTTGGAATTTAATTTCATTCTCACATACAGAGTTTCAAACAATAAATTGGAAAATTTTGATATTGCAATTGTTCTCAAAGGCTTTTTTGTGAATGGCTTGACTACAGTGGAAAATTTGTTTTTTGATGGTAATGACAAAAGTCTCTCATTTTCTTCGCACCAGATGGCACTAAATTTAAAATTTGGTTTTTGCCAGAACACTCGCTGTTACATTAGTTCGTATCTAACAGTTATATCAGATTATCAAGACTATTGTGATGATATGGCAATCTAGAAACATCATGTTTTCTGATTATAATCAAGTTTTAATAATAATGTTTCACTTTGCATGAGCTTTAAGCCTCTTTAATTTGACGCACTAGTTTCAAATGTATGTGCTAAGTGAAACGCTCGTGCAGCATTATCATCGAAACTTGATTATAATCAGGGGACGAGAATGTTTCTAGATTGCGATATCACCACAATAGTCTTGGAATTCTGATATAACTGTTAGATACGAACCAATGTAACAGCGAGGGTTCCGGCAAACACCATATTTTTCTATTTAGTGCCATCTGGGGCGAAGAAAATGAGAGTTTTGTCATTTCATCAAAATACAAATGTTCTACTACAGTCAAGCCATTCAGAAAAAAAACTTTGATTTTTGTAAAGAGATCGGAAAATATTTTTAAAAAATTGCAATATCAAATTTTTTCGATTTATTGCTTGAAACTCTGTATGTGAGTATGAAATTAAATTCCAAGCAACGTTTTCCAATTACTTTTTTCGATATCTTGCCATCTTACCCCACTTTTGGCCTCTTCATGGTATTTTTTTCCAATTTGTCGCCATACTAGCGGTCACGTAACATAATCGATTTTTAGGTTATCAGACATGCACAAACTTTTACCCAGAAATACTTTATGATTGCCCTATAGAGAGCGCGGGGGGGGGGGGGGGGCACATCACCCGACCAATCCCAATGTCTTTTATTTCAAAAAGTAATATCAGGAGGATGAACAAATTTGGACATTTCATTTCGTACCCAAAAAATCAATACTCCAGTACTGAAAACATTCTTATGAATTTCGCGAGCGTTGAGTTTTAGTTGGTGTTGAACAAGCAAGACAGAATATTGGGTGATAAATGGTCGAGCTGCAATTAAATCAGCATTTTCCCTGTCAAAAATGCACAACTGAGAGAGCCAAACCAATGCAACCGTTGATGGGACAGAACCAAAAGTTGGATTCTACAGTAAAACGAGACTGTTGACAAAAGTAGGTATCAAAATCAATACAGCGATTTGTCTCTTTAAAATATTATGCCTCCCAATACTGTCATGTTATACCTCCTAAAAAGGACAGAGTTGCTGAAACATCATCCCTAGGGAAACTCACCATGATGTGCCACCTTAATATTACTAACCTACCGGTAAAGGTAAGCTTATCGGGCTCATACTCGAAACAAAAAGAAAAGTGGTGTTACGTAGTTTTATCTCCTGAACACGAATCCGAAGAAAATCGACTATTTTCAAACACGATTTTTTCAGCAAAAAATCGAAGATAATGTCTCATTCTTTTTGTTGGCACTTTTTTGAGACCGTAATCAACTCATATTTCACAATTACAAGCAACCTTCTAATAAAGTATACATAACCCTTCCCACATCTCTAGAACGGACGCCAATGAAGTTAGGTTAAGAATAGTGAAATATAAGAAGGATAATTTTTTTCATAAAACGTTTAGTTTTGGTGATTCTAATTGTGAAATAAGAGTTGATTAGGAAATTAAAAAAGTGTCGACAAAAAGAAGGAGGTATTTTCTGCGATTTTTACTGAAAAAATCGTGTTTGAAAATGGTCGATTTTCAAGATTCAAAAGGTCATAACTCGAAAAGTATAAGAGACCCCCACGAAATTCTTTCGGATTCGTTTTCAGGGGATAAAACTACGTAAGTAACAACACTTTTTTTTTAGTTTCGAGAATGAGCCCGATAAGCTTACCTTTACCAACCTACCAAGAGTGAGACACCTAACTGATTCCCGGACATAAAAAAAACTGGAATTCATAGAAAAATATGTTACTATAAGACTACCTTCAACAAACCCTAAATAAGTACTGATAAGTTTAAAACGACTAAATTGCAAACTCAAAAACTTTATTGTCAAGTTCAGTGACAAATATTTCAACAACTTTTTTAAATAACAAATTTTGGCCATATGTTTTCTCAATGTACAGAGTAAACATGATCCCAATTAACAATAAATGAATATAATTGTAACAAAAACGTTTATGAAATAATGAACTAAAATTCAATTCTGAACTGAAGCATATCTGACCAATTCTTTTTTTTTCAAAACCCTTAAGGTTATATGAATTCAGTTATTAATAATGAAAAATATTTATAATAGGCAGAAGGAATTCGCTCAATAAAATAAAAAACACAGTCCAATCTCCACAACCGATTGACAAAATCTATTATGTTATTAAAACACCCATACTCCACCGGACAAAGACAAACTACCCTTGTAAACTGGATAACCATGCTCCACACATGTATCATTTGAAATTATCTTCTAAAACAATGAATTTACAAAGTGAAAAAATATGTGGATTATCCCACTAAATCTACAGAACATCAGGAAATGTGAATTTTAAATATGATTTGATGTAATGGAGCAACCAACCAAGTGTATAAACACTACTAATTCTGGATTCAGAATGTTACATTTTCGAAGTTATCTATTTTAATAAGTATGGTTGGAATGGTATTATATGGACACAGAAGAGTTATGAATACAGTAGTTATGCAATAGCTGAATATTTTTATGAAATACATAGTAAATTCATACATAAACGACTTCTCACTTGAAAAAAGATGATCTTCAACATTCAACATTAGACCCACCAATTCCTTATTTCAAGGTCACTTGAGACTGGCTCCAAAATTAAATTGGCTGTGTAGACACAACCAGGAGAGCACGAATAGCAAAAATTGGACTTCTCTCAGACAAAGCTGGCCTACCATCTACAATGTAACATTCGAGAATTGAGCTGCAGCCATATAGACCATACAGTAAAAGGAAGTGTGAAATCATTAAGTCAAGAATTTAGGTAGTCTGTCTGTTGATTTTACCATTCAGGCGAATGATATTGAACTGAATAATTTATAGTTCACTATCCTTCTTCCTAGAGCATTTTAAAAGTACTGTAACCAGATTAAGTCAGATCAGATATTCAACATAATATTCACCTGTATTATCTGCACAATTTATAACTGCGCCTACTGGTAGAGCCAGTGATATTCTGAACTTGGCTCCTGCGGAACCTCCACGACCTGAAAATTAGAAATTAATCAATCATTTCGAAAAACAATCACATAACCTAAAAAACACTAATAATTTCACTGACAAAAAAATGTGAAAATAAGTTGAAAAATCATATCATTATTTCATTAAATGGATATTATCAGAAGAACCATCTCGTTTTAGTTGTCGATTACACAGATTTTTTGAAAATAATTTGGATTGTCCACGAACATACCTCTCTTAGACATTTTGAAATTATTAAAGAAATGATACACAGAATGTTGACATTGACATCTGACAGAGTTGCAGAAAACGAATATGCTCTATTACACTATTACGGTGTTGCCAGTTACCACAGCTTGCTGAGAAATGTAAAGGCATGTTCATACCCTCGCGAGTTTCCCAAATTTTCTGCAAATAAAATGGCTGCAAACCTTCGAAGGCGTAGAAGCGCCAGATGTAGTGATTTTTTCTAATTCCCAGATAAATCTGTCTATTAGACAGTTATTATAATTGACAGATATAATTGTCTAATAGACAGATTTATCTGGGAATTATACTAATTAAACTAATTCCTAGATACAAGTGTCTAATAGACAGATAATATCAGTCTATTAGACAGTTATTATAATTGACAGATATAAGTGTCTAATAGACATATTTATCTGGGAATTATAATAATTATACCAATTCCTAGATATAAGTGTCTAATAGACAGATAATATCTAATAGACAGTTAATATAAGTCTATTAGACAGATAATATCAGTCTATTAGACAGTTATTATAATTGACAGATATAAGTGTCTAATAGACATATTTATCTGGGAATTATAATAATTATACCAATTCCTAGATATAAGTGTCTAATAGCCAAATAATATCTGTCTAATAGACAGATAATATAAATCTATTAGACAGATGATACCAGTCTATTAGACTGATAATACAAGTCTAATAGCCATCTAATATCAGTCTTCTGACAGAGTATATTTGTCTATTAGACACTTATACCTAGGAATTAGTATAATTCCCGGATAAATCTGTCTATTAGACACTTTTATCTGTTAATTACAATAACTGTCTAATAGACAGATTTATCTGGGAATTAGAAAAAATCACTACATCTGGCGCTTCTACGCCTTTGTTGCAAACCTGCATGAAAACTTGCAACAAATGTAATACGGCTTTTTATGCTAACTACTATACTAATGACTCATGATACTAGATTATACAGTTGCAAATCGAAATCATGCACTTATACCTAATTACAGAAAATAGACTAGGTATTTTTTTGCAATGTATCAAACTTTCACATTTGTGAAAAATACCACAGAATATAGGTTTTGTCTTTTATAATGAATCAGTACATTCAATTCAAACAGACATATGAATCCGCTCTGAAATATTTTGATTGCACATAAACATTATACCGTCCGAGGAGCTGAGCAATATACTCAAGAGCATCTTATTATTTCATTCTATTTGAAAATGCACTCCTAGCAGTCCTAGACCCGATAACGACTGATGGATGTGCATCGGTACTTCAGATAGATCAAGTTTTCCTCTCTAGGGCTCTTAAGCCCGATTCACATAATGGCAGTAGCAGTGGCGTCAAGATAACCAATGGCAAACATGTTTAGACGACGCTGAAAATTCAAGGTCACGCTGCTGAAAGTTTGATTCATTTAAACTTTTTGCAGTAAAATCTAGCAGTGTTCGCATTTCTAACCTTAAAATTATCATGAAATCGAGATTGCTGTTATGATTCCTTTCTACTGCTTTTAACAAACAATTAGTTGAAAATTTCCATTCCAATGTCACACATTCGGAGAACAGCGTCAAAAGGGGCGGAGTCACTGCCTTTAGTGCCACTGCTACTGCTATTATGTGAATCAGGCTTTAATGGCCGTGTAATATTTTACTGTAAGGAAATTCAATCCTAATTATACGAAGTGGTTCCGTAGAGTAGGTCACGAGTGTAGAGCTCCAATGCTGTCGAAGAACATACAGCTACAAAATATTTGTGAATACAACACAAAAATAATCAAATCCCTATCCTACTGCTCCGTGAACCCTGTCAACTGCCAAGGAGTATAATCGTTATTTGAATAGGAGAGTCTAATCCCCATAAGACCATGAGGGCACTGATAGAAAGAGATGAAAGAACATTTGTGATGAAATGTGACGTAGATGGACATGTCATGGCCACCGTTCTCTATAGGCAGTGACCACAGAACTAGGATATAGTTATGTGGTAGTGACGGGCTGGCGCAAGATGAATAAATTCTATTCTTCTTGGGGCTGGCGCACTCCTCACTCTTTGTATATGAGAGTTACAGGTGACAGTTTTGTTCCTTGGTTCGAGTTCGACTCTGTACTCATGTCCAAGTACGTCACTATGACGCATCGATGCTACAAGTTTCTGATTGGCTAGAGCTTATTGAACCCTCCTAGCTGTTTACTCTCTTTGGTCAACTGCATAGAAATATTAATAAATACTATAAATATTTATTATATTTATATGGTCAACTGCCACCTCATTTCGCAATTTAAAAAAATGGATATCATGGTTATATAGAGAGGGGGAAGGTCAAATGGGAGGGTTCGATCAAATGGTGGATTTGAGGCTATTCCACATAAAGGCAGTAGCAGTGGCACTAGAAAAGTGGCAGTGACTCCACCCCTTTTGACGCTGTTATCTGAATGAATGATATTGGAATAGAAATTTTCAACTGATTGTTTGTTAAAAGCAGTAGAAAGGAATCATAAAAGCTATCTCAATTTCAAGATAATTTTAAGGTTAGAATTCGATCACTGCTAGATTTCGATTCATACATATTAGCAGAATGTAAAATATCCGACAGGTGATTCGTCAGAATGTAAAAACTCAAATTAGTAAACAAACAGATTCGTATTATGTAAGAACCGTACTTTGGCGACCGGACAATGGACGATTCCTACCCCTGTACAGTGTTGCCACAAGTGATTTTCTGGTGGAAACCTCTGACATTTTCCAGCAGTGGCATTCCGTGTACCCTCGCTTTATAGCGAGAGTAGAATTCTACAAAATTTGTTAACTATCGCTTCGTTCGGTATTCCGTGTACCTTTAGAAGTCTTGCTTTCGAATCGAAAGCGATCGGGATTATTTGACATTGTTTGTGTCGTCCTGAAAACATTTAGCAGGTTTTTGGAAATTAATTTTGTTATCTTATAGGCTTGGGCAACTGGCAAAGATTGGTTTGTTTAATTGTTCATTTAATACTGATGTTCTGGTTGTGTGTGATAGCCTGTGAATTAAATATTTTTATAATTGACCCTTGCTTTTGTTAGTTTGGAAGTTTTGTATAGTTACAGTGAGTGTTCATAAATGAATTTGAGTTTATTGTTGTAACCTGTAAAATTTGGAAAATCTTGACAAAGTGCCAAATCCAAAATATATACTTCGAGGATGGGGAAAACAAACGAAGTCAACATGTGATATTAGTAGCAAATAATTAACATTTTCTTGGTTTTTAAAACAGTTTGCCGAAGTTTAATGTACCAAAATACTTCTTATGATTCGAATAATGAGCAGTAAGTGCAAGAGGTATTACTGGGTCCCGCAGTTCAAACACTTATAAAGATACAAATGTATCAATATACATCTTCCTAAAAGATCCAAAATTGTGCAAGGTGTGGCAGAACATTTCGAAAATTGAAAAACCCATTTCCAATACATATCTGTGTGTAGCAGGCACTTCGTAGAAACAAATTATAATGGTAATTTCAGAAGATTTTATACCATTATACTGTATCTTGGCAATTTCAGTCATTTCAAGGAAACATCTTGATGTTCAATACTGGCTATAATTTTAATGTTCTTTAAATTTCAATTGACTTCATGAGACTCCGATGTTGAAGCAGAAGTTTGTAAAACCAGCCCAAATATCTCGAATTTCTCCACATGTTTAACTTGACGTCCGCTTTCAATGCATGTTTGCGTTTCACTATCGGCCGATTTTTATCGCCAATATATTTGGATATGTCCTCTAAATTGATCTCTCAACAAGTACCATCCTTCAAAATTTACCTTTATCGCTTACAATTCAAAAAAAAATTATGATTTATTTATCATTGAATCAAATGGGGGATCACATTGTTTTTCCTTAGTTTTCCCCATTCCATTGACTAGTTTGACAGATACTGCAGCGCCAATTATCGGATAAATTTCCCCGAATACTTGCTTACAAAAATGCTGCCTGCAAATATCTTACTCGGGATACAATTGAATGAACTTCAAAGAAGGGAGCAAATTCGAAACTACAACATGGAAAGAAGAGTGATGAGGTTTGACAGTGATCCATTTGTCTTGAGAGACCTACAGTTTATAGATTTGTAACTCATATGTCTTTCTCTTTTAAAAAATCCAACTTTGAGCAATAAGAGTACGTCTTAGCGAACGACTTTACACACTTGCATATCACAAAGCATAGTACTTAACAGAGTTCAGCCAATCAAAATGCAAGTAGCGTCGCATATTCGCATTTTGATTGGCTGAACTTCGATATTTCTTTATGCTATGCGCTATGCTGCCATGCAAGTGTGTATGCACTAACGGTTTGCCATCAAGTGACTTCACTTCATGGCGGTTTGATCAAATTTTTTGATGTCATTATCAAAGTCCGAGGCTCAAGCTACAGCTCAAGAGCAAAGAGTAGGTTATAAAGAGGGAACTCTTCAACCAATCTTCAATGAAATAGTAAATTTTGCTCGTTGACCTTGGGCTAACCCAACTACGAATTTATGAATGGGATGAAGCGATGGGTTAAGCCAATCACAGCGATTGTAGAGTGACAGTTGACGTTGTCATTGTAGATTATAACTATCGTAATTGAGAAATCGCTTCGGAAAGATTCGAGTTGAATCGCACAATCATTTCTAAGCCATTATTAGTATAATTATTACTATTTTCATCAGAAAGCAAGATAAACTGATGTTTTTAAGAAAAAATGTTCTTTGGAAAGCTGTACAGTGATCATTCTGGTTGAAAAAAATAAAATAAAATGTAATTCCGGACAACCGACGAAAAACGAAGTGAAATCATATTTCACTTTCGAATTTTGTTTTTAATTATTTGAAACACATTTTATTATGGTGGTGTTATGATGTTACAGTTACAAATATTTTTGGTTTTTCATCTTCTACAAACGATCGAAAAAAGGAAAACGACACGCAAGAAAATATTTTCTGATATCTGAATATTTATAATTCTTTGTTATTGAAGCAGACGTACGAGTCTTCCATCAACCAGAATGATAAGTTAATTTTATATGATTTCTTCCTTTTTATCAGACAAACATTCATAACGTATTTGACAAGATACAATTTTTTTCGTTTCCTCAATAGACTATTGAGTTGTTTTTTCTTTTTGTAGATTATTTGAGGAAGGTTAAAATCCCAAAAGTATGTCAAACTTAAAATATTCATAGTTTACATCATCATTCTCAGATAGATCTTGTTCAAGTATTCATGTTTCTATCTGCAGGAAGTAGACTCTACATATGATGAGAGACAAAATAGCCATGAGCTAAACTAAAGTACATTTATTACTTGAGGAAGTTTCTTTAAATTAAATTAATTTTCAACCTTTGCATTAACACAAAAGTGCATTTCTATTTACTCTTACGAAAAGAGTAGTGTTTCCCCAAGTCGATAGTCCATCAGAAACTAATGAATTATATTTTTTAGTGTGAATCAAACTTTCACTCTGTATCGCAGTATCACTGCTGTTTTTACAAATACTCGAACTTTTTTTTTTCGAACGATTCGTGATCATTTTTAGCTGGTAATACAGAATGTAACGTTTTATGTTCGTAAGTTATTGCATGTATTTCAGAATGACAAGAAATAAACAATTTCTATAATAAAAACACTTTCTCGTTACCAATACACTTTATTATTTTTTTTTTCAATTTCAAAATAAATCAATTATACATTTCAAACATTCTAAAATTTAAGTTAATGAAACAATAAAAACTGAGAGGAAAATAAATTCAGCTGCATTTAAGATACTGGCGAATTTACTATTTCAGCTACAGGAAAACTAAAACTTTATTATATTTTTTTATCTGACTGGTCTGCAAAAATATTAAAGTTTCTATGGGGTTGACATCTTCTACTCGATCTCCACAAAAATACTTATACATGAAATGAGAGAAGAATATACAGTGAAATATAACAATCTTCTGATGTGTACACTCACAATTATGGTTCCCAAGCTTCAATAATCCACTGGGATGGTGGGATGTTCTCGTACAGTTTCACAAAAAATATTCTTGACATGATACATAAAACAAAAAAAGAGTGGAACAACACACAATGCTCTCAAGGTAATAAATAAATACACTTACAAGGGGATTTCACATCCCTAGCCATACAAGTGATATCCAGACATTTTCTTGTTCACAGATGCTACAATAAAAAAAGGATACAAATGAAAAATCATTTAAACGCTAGTACACACATACAAAAAGAAAAAACCCAATGGTTGCTTCCAGTTGTCTTGAACTCCTCTTGCCATCAATACCAATGCATTTTTTGCTGGAATAAATGTCTTTCCCTTTCCTGAAACATAAACATCCAAAATTATTTCCAAAATTCCTATAACGGAAATAAGATTTTTTTCCGCTCACCCAAATCCTGAAAACCTATTATTTCATCACTTTTGAGATCATACTGCATACTACTTTTCAGTGAAACTTCATCCATTGTGAGAATACAGATTTTGTCTGCTTTACTTTTTCCTTGTAGCCTCAATTTGAGGCTCCTGAAAACAAAATCATTAAGTCCTGGTTGTTTCTGAATATTTTGTGTCATCCTCCTTAGAGTAGCCACTGATGGAAAATAATAATTTTCGACCATTCGTTTGTATGTTTTCGGTCCACTATAATACAGAGATAAGGCATGTTGTTTGAAATCATTTGTGTATCTCCTTCCTTTGGGCTTGCAGTCCTTCAGATCACTTACAATCTTGACCGAATTCGACAAAAATGGTGGAAGATGTTTTTCACATGCTCTCTTGAAATTTTCCTTTGAAATATCTTCATTTTCAGCAAGGACTCTGTTGTAGCAAAGCTGAAGTTTCGCTTTTTTAGTTTCCACTTCTTTTATCATCTGTGATTTTGCCTTAAAATCCGTATAATTTCAAATATAATTGTACAAAAACACTGTTATTACCTCCAGTGAATCTTTTAATTTCCTTTTTCTTGGTGTCTGTAAAGATAGCTCTTTCGTGGTTTGAGTTTGGCTGTTCCATAATATTATATTCGTTTGGGTTGCTTGATTCACTGTGTCTTCGATTCTTGTCTGAGTGCTGGCATCAATATATTTACTCTCCAATCCAATTTCCACATAACTTGCAATATCCATACTATCATCTCTGAAATAAGAATGTTCTTCAGAAATGAGCGAATTTGGTGGCTGCCACAGATTTAATGAAGGCACTGCAGTATGACATAATTTATGTTTAAGCACAAGATTGTCTTCAAAATGTAGGCTGCAAATCCTGCTGTTTTTGTATAAAACTAATGGTTCCTTCAACATTATGTCTTCATCACTACACGCAATTTTCCATTTAAGGACACGGTCCTTTTCTTTTGGGTTGGGAAACCAGAAAAATCTTAAAGTTTTTTTTGAACTATCACTGGAAAAATACTGGCTAGGACAGTTTTTGATAGCACACTTTACTCCACAATTTCCACCCATTTTGGCCATTTTAGGTAGGTACTAATCAAAACGGCGCGGCGAAGGGCGAAGAACAAGGGTATGAACAGCCTGTGAAAAGTTTCAAAGTTTTTGATCAAATTAGGAATAGGACCAACTGTTAAAACACAAAACACACTCCAAGCATCAAAATAATTTAATTGTGCTTTGATAAATTCGCTATCGTTTGATAATTTTGGCAAAAATTGCTAAGCAAAATTTGGAATCACATTCACGTTTAAGCTCTAAAAAGAACAGAATTTGACGAATTGTAAATAGTAGTAAAAATTCAAGGCCAATCGCAAAATGTTCCCGCCCTTTTAGAGTGCGCTATCTTTGCTAACCTAATCTTTGTCAAAAGTTCATGCAGGAAAACCAAGTGCATCTTGACCTAACTCGAAAAACTTCCGGCAATAATTCAAGCACTTGGGAGATTACAAGTGAAAATTGCTATTATCTCAGAATTCTGGCTATTTAGGTATAGGAACATGATATATCAATTCGAAGGGAATTTAGTCATCTTTCAGGATATTTCATAATATACAGAATGTTCCATTTAAAAAAACGCACTTTCAACCCTTTTCGTATCTAGCAGTAAGATCATGAATTTTGAACGTCCCTGTATAACGCAGGACAAACTTCTCTATACAGAATCAATGTACATGATCTTGATGAACTAAACACAAAATTGCAACTTCCTAAGAATCCAAATACCGCAGAAATAAACATTCAATTCGAGCTATGTTTTGGATAAAAAATATGGAAAATAACCAATATCTCAAAAAAACCGTTAGAGATAGGTATAGGGGAGTATGAAGCAGAAATAATCAGAAAGGAATGAGAAGTTCAAAAATGCGGTAATATACAGGGTGACCCATTTGAAATAACAAAGATGCTGCTACTTTCTGGTATAAGCGGCAACGCTGCATTGCTGAAAATATTTTAGATCGATAGACCAAGAGCAACTACTTGAGAAACCAAATTTTCAGAATGATCCTATGTCACGTTCTCCGTAAACGTCTAAGGTACCATCGACCGTGACCCACCCTGTATATTATATACTTACTCTAGAATGCTAATCCCGCCAATTTTCACGGCGATAATGAAATTTTTTATGTATCTATATACTTTTCTCAAAATAGCTTAAATATTATTTTATCTTGACAAAAAAGGCATGATTTTTGTCAGTTTGTGGCAGACATTTTCCTCATGAAGATTCATGTGAAAACGACAATAGAATAATTTGAAACCTAGTGCAGTACCAATACTGTGTCTGCGTGTAAGCATGCATGATGGCGAGTGATACAACTTTCTGCCGCACCGCTTATATTATGAGTTCTAGATTCCTACAAAAAGTACTGAACATACGTAGAATCGCCTCAGAAAATTAATGTCAATATGGAGGTGCTTTTCTTTGATGGCAAGGAAAATGCTTCTGGCCTCACTTTTTCATGCACCTCCCTTTTGGAAATTGCACTAAGTTAATACAACCAGATATACTCGTAGAAATAGCATGTTAATCTCTTCAAATGATTTAAATTAAATGCAGTTGCATATTTTGACATGAATCGTTCTAGAAAAAAAACCTCGAGCTTCCAAGCATCCAATTTTATAAATCCAATTTGAGTTGAAATTATTCATGATATTAGCTGAAATAAATTTTCATAGTTTTTTGTACTTTCAATTTATTTTCCAATCCAGTGCTTGAAATTCGCACCGACTATTTGGGGTGGTTCCGTAGGTTTTTGTTGGTTAACTACAGCTGAAAAGTGAATGTAATACCAAAAATCAGTCGCTTCAGAGCGATAAATAATAATAACCGTACTCTACTTTCTGATGGTCTTTGCTGAATATTTGGGATCATAAATATGTGAAAATATGTATTCAAATCGGCTAAAACAAATAACAGGTATAAGTACAATGAGGCTTCCACCCTTATTCTCAGAGATTCAGAATTAACATTTGTTAATCTTCACAAGTACCATAATATTTTACTAAAACCGGGCCTGTTCCAAAAAAATCACTAATGACGCGCATGCGCATTGCGGAAAGTAGCCTGAACTTTTTACAACACTTTTGACATGGGGATTAGCATTCTAGAGTAAGTATACAATATATGTTTCTATGCTTTCGGGGCCCTGAATCAAATTACAATCCTAGGAATGTCCCCGCTTTCAAATTCATAGCCATTTGATAGAAAATCGAGATTAAGCGATTTTGAGGTTAGTTTAGTTAAAGTGTTGGCCTTTGACAGAGTTCAGCCGTGCTCAACCGTCGAGGTTAATCACGTGTTGAGTCCGTTGTTCATCAGTGAGAGCAAAGATCTACAATACTGAACATTGTAGATATTCTTTGGTGAGAGCATAGTCAATGGAAAAGCGGACCGTTCAGCCAAACACGTTAACTAATCACTCAACTGTTGAGCACGGCTGAACAAGCCCGTATTTTTTCATGTTTTGTGACATAAAATTTCTTATGGTGGATTTAGTCAACTTTAGCATAAACATTATCATAAACATAACGGTAACATCAAAGGTTTTTAGCATAAACTTAACGTTGTATAAACGGTGCCATTTGATATAACAGACTCAACTTTTGCTTTTAACATATATTTAAGCACAATTTTAAAATGATGTTGACTAAATGCACCTTTATTTCATGTTACTCCCATGAAATATGTTTGTACTGGTTCAATAATAGAAAACTCAAATCCTATTCCATATTCAGCAACGCCAGATTTGCCCCTGAAGTACTAATAACATAGTAGCCGAGAATGATAATCTAGAACCAACTTTTTCACATGAAGAAGTTACTTTTAGAACATGACTATTTCCAGACTCCAAATAATCGCTTTGAAGTGTTAAATACGTCTGACTGTGAACCGACGTCAACTTTAACAAACAAATCTTGTTTTGAAAATTTATAAAAATAAAAGTTTTTTACAGCACAACTACATTATAGTTTTTTGGATCCATTGGTGATGAACCACTCGAAATATCAATTTGAAGACTATCAAAGAAGTAAGAAGCAACTGATCAAACATCAAAATATTTCGAACAGTGTGTACTCTTGCTCTAGTTTTATTTGTCAAATAACCTCTGAAATAATAGTTGTTTGAAACGAAATTAAAATTTGAAAAATTAAAAACGGGAGAATCTATTTTACTGACTGAAGGATTTCTATTCGTAAATGACGAAATATTTTTCTCAAATTACATATTTGATTCAAACTGAGGACAAAGACTATGCCTATGAAACTTTTTTTCCGAAAAAAAAACCCCTTCACCCAACTTTACTCTTGTTATTTTTCGAAAAAAATTGCGGAATGGGTAGTAAATGACAAAATATTTTTCTCAAATTGCATATTTGATTCAAACTAAGGACAACAAATATGCCTATATATATATTTTTTTCGAAAAAGCCCCCCTTGACCCCACTTTACTCTTGTGATTTTTCGAAAAAATTTGCGGAATGGGTAGTAATTTATTCGAATCTTGATATACTACAACACAAATAATATATAAAGAAACTAACATCTAACTTATTTCTAGAATATTACAAATGGAATAAAGTAAATACATTGTAACCAAATAAAAAAATACAATGTAATTAATCAAAGAAACTCTTGAATGTATTATCGATGGATTAAACTTTTTAGTGGAATTGAGATTTTGTTGCAAACTTTTCGAAAAAATTAAAACTTATTTATAGTCTGGTAATGTGAAGAACATTTTCAAATTTACAGATTCCATTAATTCGCGTCACACGTATACTAGCCCAAGGATATTGAACACTATTGTAGACGATGGATTTAGCGAGGGGCAATATATGAAAATATAAATAGAAAAGTTATTGGGTATAACCCTCAAAATGTTGTGCAACCGTAGACACTATACTGACGAGAGCTTAAGCTCGAAACACGTGTCTACGGTTGCACACCATTTTGGGGGTTATACCAAATAATTTTTCTATTTATATTTTCATATATTGCCCGTAGCTAAATCCATCTTAATTTGTATTTTCCTGGGTAGGATTGTCACGTTAGTAGCTATAGCTGCCTCCGTAGCGACGTTAGTTGAGCACAAGGTCTTCTAACCGATGCCACAAATGTGTGGTTGGCTTCCTTTGCATCAATTTTTACATTCAAGTGTTGTACATCTTCGCACTTGATTTTACCGTACTGACGAGAGCTTAAGCTCGAAACACGTGTCTACGGTTGCACAGCATTTTGAGGGTTATACCCAATAACTTTTCTCTTTATATTTTTATATTATACATATTTATATGTTTGTGTTCGTAAGTATTTTATAAGTTTTATGACAATGCTTTATATATCGCAATTTTTATGAAAGTGTCTAGAGTCCGAACACGGGATTCGCTTGAAAAAGTAAAAATCCCAAAGAGGTGTGGCTTAATGGCTATGTTCTTTACCAGGTTAGCTTGCTCAGTTAGCTTAAGCTCGAGACACGTGTCTACGGTTGCACAACATTTTGAGGGTTATACCCAATAACTTTTCTCTTTATATTTTTATATTATACATATTTATATGTTTGTGTTCGTATGTATTTTATAAGTTTTATGACAATGCTTTATATAACGCAATTTTTTATGAAAGTGCCTAGAGTGTGAATTTGGTTGCTTTCCCGCCATTAACGTGATGGTAGGAGGTGCCTAGTCGGGAAATCAAGCTCTCGTAACAGTGATCCCACAGTCGGGATTACGATTATATTAGAGAAGTCCAGAATGGTGTCATTAAGCCACACGTCTTCGGGATTTTGATTTTTTCATGCGATCCCACGTTCGGGACTCTACCATCGTCCATTTTTTATTTGTGTGAAGCCAAACTGTATATTTATTGTACTATTATTCCTTTTGTTTTGACTTATTCAATATCATCTTTGATGATCTTACTGAATAAATTTATTATCATTATTATTTAAATGGTTTTATCTCGAGTATGAGTTAGTAAATGACCTATGATATGATGCTTATGAGTGAAACTTTTTTCACAATGAGCACACTTGAATGGTTTGTCTTCAGTGTGAATTAGTAAATGACATTTGAGACCAGACTTGCTAGTAAAATTCGCTTTGCAAAAATCACATTTGAATGGCTTTTCTCCAGTGTGCGTGCGCATATGCTTTTGTAAACGCAACTTATGAGTGAAACCTTTTTCGCAACAATAACATTTGAATGGGTATTGTTCAGAGTGAGTTATTAAATGAGTTTTGAGAAGTTGATTGCAAGTAAAACTTTCTCCGCACCAACGACATTTGAATGGTTTTTCTCTAGCATGAATTGGTAAATGTTTTTTGAGACCATGCTTGCTGGTAAAATTTGTTTTGCATAAATCACAATGAAATGGTTTTTCTCCAGTGTGAGTTAGTAAATGACATTTGAAATGATGCTTATGAGTGAAACTTTTTTCGCAACAATCACATTTGAATGGTTTTTCTCCGCTATGAGTTTTCATATGATGTTTTAAAATTGACTTCTGAGAGAAACTTTTTTTGCAGCAGTGACACTTGTATGGTTTTTTTCCACTGTGAGTCAGTAAATGATTTTTGAAATAATCTTTGCGATTAAAACTTTTTCCGCATGAGTCACAATTGAATGTTTCTTTTACTTCAGTATGAGTGAGTAAATGACTTTTTAAATGATGCTTGTGAGTGAAACACTTTGTGCAACAGTCACATTTGTATGATTTTTCCGCAGTATGAGTCAGTAAATGATTTTTTAAATTATCCCTGCGAGTGAAACTTTTTTTGCAATAGTAACATTTGTATGGTTTTTCTCCAGTGTGAGTAAGTAAATGACTCTTCAAATTCTTCCTGTGAATGAATTTTTTTTGGCAGTAATCACATTTGAAATAATTTCCTCGCTGGTGAAAATAATTTTTAAAAGACCTTTTTTTGCAAAACTCAGATTTAAATTGATTCGATCCAAAGTTGGCTTCCAGATTGACTACCAATTCTTTCAAAATTATATTATGGTGGTTAGTACTGAACTTATTTTCGCGTGGATCACAGTCTATTAGTTTTTCTATAAAGTTGGTATCACTACAAAATTCCAACCGATTTTGATAGTTTTGCATAAAAGAATATTCAGGAGTGGATAGAATGTCTTCTTTGATATCAACCATTGAATGTAAAGCCTTGCTTTCATAATACCATGTGCTTTCATCGGAATAATTCCCAATATTCATTTCATTTCCAATTGGAATACTTTCAAGTTTCAAATCAATACACTTTGATGAAGACATTTCGATAACATTTTCTTCTAAATTATCTCCAGTTTTCAGAGCCTCATTCCTTTCAATAGTATTTTTGAGTTTCTTATCATTACACAATGATAAACTGACAAAAAATGATAGATTTTCTAGTTCTTTAAAACATTTGTTGCATATGCTGTACCTTGTGAGGAACTTGGATTCAGCTTTTACCTGAAAATAAAATGAGTTTCAATATGAAAAACATAACACATTCAGCAAAGTACTCACATTAATGTTTGTAATATTTTGAAACAGCTGCATCAAATGTGCCTTCTCCTCAAAAGGTGTTAGGCAATTTGATAAAGAACAGATTTGACAAATTTTAGATCTTTCATTATTAATACCTTCTTCATATTCTTCAGTTTTTACTAGATGTTCTTTACCCATTCCACCATCAACTGTGTCTACTTCTCCTTTTACTTTTTTCAGAGTCAAGTTGTTTTCCTGCCTTGCGTCATTATACTTTGCAATATCAATAAACAATGATATATCTTCTAGTTTATTGATGCATTCATTGCATATATTTCTTGGATAACAGAATGTTGAACGGACCTTTAAAAAGAAACATTTACTCTAGTGAAGAATTCCATTTAGTCAAATTAAGAATAAGGGCTAATTTTAGTTCTGACTATCAGGAATAGTAAAAGAAAAATTAATAATAACATTTATTTCTTTGGTTGACAATAAACAAAGAATAAGTCAAATACATAAACGTCTAAAAGTTTAAGGGCCGGTCTTTTCACCTCACAATAAAGTCTCTGATAACTATCTATCGGATAAACTTCACAGGTTTACATATCCTTATCTGATAGATAGAGTTATCTGGGACTTATCTATAGGTGAAAAGACCTGCCCTTAACAAACTGCATAATACAAACTGCAGTAAAATTTAAAAATTTTAACACCAGAATAGTCTGTGAATTAAAATAAAACTTGAGAGTGGATAGTAAAAACCAAATATGCTGGTACACCAAGCAATAGAGCATAAAATGAGTGAGTTTTTAACAAAAATACTAGTAGTAAATCGACTATGCCATCATATGGCAGACAGTTCGTTCTGTTATTCTGTTATGTTTTCGACTCGCAACTGTCATTTATTAATTTGTTATAAACAAATAACAAAAATGTGTTTTTCGTACTTCCGGGCCTAAAGTGACAACTTCACTCCCTTGTGACAGGTACTAAAGTGTCACATTTAATCCCTCCGGGATTAAATATTGACGAAACTCCCGGAACGATTAAATCACAAACAAACGAATTTAAGGGATATTTTATTGAAAAATATAATTAATTAGAATGGTAATTAACGTTAATATTCAAATTAATATTGTGACAGTTCGTCATATTGACCAGTCTTTCCTGCATCGTACTGCTGCTCGTATAGTTTTCTAGATTTCGGTGGTAACAATTCTTCACCTACTTCGGCTGCTCTTTTATCAATATCAGATACACCTTCTTCACTCATGATACCAATAATTATCAATAACAATGTTTCTTTACAATGACACTAGTAATGACAATGTTTCTAAATTATAACTGTCACAACGCAATGTTACTATGGTAACTTATTTTAAAGACAGTTTATTAAATGAGTTGAAGAGAGAAAAAACTGATTGAAATTATTGAAATAATTAATAAAATCATACCGGAAGTACGAAAAGTATCGTATATACCTTGCGACTGAAGTACATTTAATCCTTCAGGTAAATTATGGCCCTCCCTGCGGTCGGGCCATAAACTTTACCTTCAGGATTAAATGTACTACTTCAGTCCCGCGGTATATAATGTACTATTTTATAATTGTTTCGCTTATAAAATGAAAACTAATAGAGCAATCTGTCTGCTCCAATGGAAAGAATTGTAGATAATTGAAATACGAACAAAATGGGATGTTTTACAACACGGTCGGATCATTGGCAATGGAGAAAAACTGGAAAAACCGGAAAATTTTGCAATTTTTCAAAAAATTCATAACCGCCATTTTTCAAGAAGTAGGATTGGCCTTTCTCATGAAAGTATTGAATACTTATGCTGTGATTGAATCATGAGTAGTTTATGTGTGCACAAAACAGGCGCTGGTGGATTCCTAGTTTTGGCACATTTGCAATTAAAATTTTTTTTGCACTATCTTACAGCGTGCCTGGATGCTCTAGTGATAGCCCGATTTCAATTTCTCAAACAGATTATGAAAGTAGAAGTGTAGTACTACAAAACGTAAATTCTCGTTTTGCGCTACAATGGTGAGAAATGGGTGAAAAATGCATGCAAACATGACTGAAAACGGCCGAGCCCGCGATAGCTGCCGAGTGATAGGAGAGTACGGAAGATGAGGGGGGTTCCTCCAATGAACGGGTTACGTGATAATATGCTTCCCCTCATCTCCCGCTAACTCCACTAGACCATTTTTCACCCATTTCGCAACATTTTAGCGTAAAATGAGAATATACGTTTTGAGGTACTGTACTTCTACTTTCAAAATGTGTGTCAGGAATTGAAATCGGACATCACTAGAGCATCCAGGCACGCTGCAAGATAGAGCAAAAAAAAATCAAATTGTAATTATGCCAAAACTAATGATCCATTAGAGCCTGTTTTATGCACACATAAAGTACACATGATTCAATACTTTCATGAGAAGAGCCAACCCTATTTGGCGGAGTTATGGATTAAAAAAAAAATCGTCAAATTTTCCGGTTTTACCGGTTTTCCTCCGTTACTAATGATCCGATCGGGTCATAAAACATTTCATTTTGATTGTATTTCAATTATCTACAATTCTTTCCATTGGAGCAACCACATTGCTTTATTGGTTTTCTTTTCATAAGCAAAATTATTTTAAAAAACACGGTTTTTGTTATTGAAATGTTTATATAACAAATTAATAAATGACAGTTGCGAGTCGAAATCAACAGAATATAACTATACGGACTATATTCCACGTGATGGCACAGTTTTCTACTAGTATTTTTGTTAGGAAAAAATGCTCTATTGATTGGTATATATGAAGCTGAAGATCTCAGGTTAGTTCATCAGTGAATTCTTGAATGGTGTAACAGATTCTTTGAAGCAACAATTTTTTCAGTTGACTTTTGAAGACGAATGTTTGTAGAATTTTTAATAACTATTGGAAGGATATTGTATGAATACATATTACACCATCTGTTAATATATGTTTGTACTTTTGAACTGGAAGGGGCAAAATGAATAAAGCGACTGATTGTAGTTATGTTAGGAGTTGGTTATTTTCAAGTACTACATTTTCACTGTTCCAGACTAAATTTTGTTAATAGATTTGTTTCATAGGTCACTCGCAATGAAGGAATCGATCAATTGACCACTTGAGATAAAATATTAAGAGTTTAGGTGACAACTGAGAATGAGTGCATTGCGCCAAAAGGAATTGAGTTTGATCAACAGGTATCAGATTAGAAACAGTTCCACAAGAGGTCAATCACTATGTGGATTATCATAAATGGCATTTTTTTTCCAGTAGCGACAGACTACTCTTTGAACAGAGCAACAGATAAGTAATAGGAATATTTTTGTCATCTAACTACTCTCACTAACGGTACTTCTGAGAGATTCTGATTCATAATTGAAAAGCTTTAGAATCAGTGATAAAAGGTAAGTTTTTCAAATCCGTTGTCATCCATTTAATTCCAACTCTGTACATAATTGGAGTTGTAGGATTCATTCAAGAAAAAATCTTGTTGGAATGAGAAACATTTTATTCACGGCACTTTCATAAAGCACCTTAACAAATGAACATTTTTCTATAATAGCAATTTAGTACCGGTCATGTTGGCACTACATTCAAACCACCGCCAATCACAGAGCGTGTCGTGCCGTGCAATTTATTGTCGTCTCAGAAGGTAAATTGAAACAAAATAACATCGGAGGAAATATAAACTTACGTCAATCTTCGTAATGGTTACGAATAAATCCAACAAATAATCTTCCTCTTCGAATGATCTCAAATCACCTCGCATCAAGCAAACTCTGCAAATGAAGGGAAAATCCACCAAATGTATGCTGGGCTCTTTGTTTTCGTTAATTTCAAACACTTCCATATTCAAGACTATCAATACAACGGTAAAATTTTAGCTATAAAACTAATGATAATAATAAATCCTAATTTATAAACTCCGCCGTCCCTTTAGCTATATTTCACAAATAAAAATAAAATTAACTATGCTTGTAAATTTGTATCAAATAATTTCTCTGGCTTGCATTGCATTTCATTTACTTACTTGATGCTTGCACAAAATACAGAAACAAGTATAGATGCGAAACGAATACCTGCAAGCTGCAGGCAATGAATCGTATTATGCCACTGACATGAAGTGGGTGTATTCCGGAACTAAAATATTTAGGAGACTACCGCAGAGGTGCGTTTCAATTTAACGTCTGTCGTCCGGTAACGGACGATGTATGACGTCATAGTTGTTTCGTCGGGCGATATCTGTCAGATTGAATTTTGAAACACTCTCCTAAATCGTGGGGTAAATAGTTGACGGTCGGACGTTCCACTCAAGAATTTTGAAACGATGGAATGAAGTTTTCGGACAAGACGTTCTAATATCGAAACGCTTCATAAGAAAAGTTAAACGTCGGACGTAATATTGAAACGCACCTCAGAACTCATACTTATATCTTACAAATATGAGTTCTATGGAGACTGGCGTTCTCGATTGGTGATCGGTTCTCTGGAAACGGTTGACGTTAAAATGACAGAATTTTTGACAGCAGTTCAGTTTGGTTCAAATAGTGACGTCATGGTGAACACCGAAACGAATGGATAGGTTAATCGGTTGCGGTTAACATTATTCTATCATCATAACCTATTTAATGGTGGATTTATGCAGCAGTCTAATGGTGGATTTATGCAGCAATCATAAGTCATGAGTCTTAAGTCATAAGGAAGAATATTCGTCAATGATTGGTTGGAATATACGGACCAACCAATCATTGACGAATATTCTTCCTTATGACTTATGATTGCTGCATAAATCCACCATAAGTCATAAGTTTTAAGTCATAAGAAAGAATATTCGTCAGTGATTGGTTGGAATTTACGGACCAACCAATCATTGACGAATATTCTTCCTTATGACATAAAACTTATGACTTATGACTGCTGCTTAAATCCACCATAATACTCAAATACTTTGTTATATCTTCATTTTTCAAGAGCAAATGAGTGTTTTGTATCGTAATTACACTCTTTCTCTAGAATTTTCATCTAGAATTACTTGGTTGGGCTCTAAAAGAAGAAAAAGTGTTGGAGTGATTTAAAGTTTCCGTATGTCTCATAGAGATCCCAAATATACTTATACAGTTCTTGTGAAATAATCAAGTGCAGAGTCGTGCAGAAGCAGAACCCACTTATTCATCATCTAAGAACACCTAACAGGTGATAATCAACTGTATTGTCGAAACTGCACCAAAACAGCTGACAAACATGAAGTAACGAGTATTAATTAAAGCACCTTAAAATCTAATCAGATCTCTGGTGCTCTTCAACTATGACTCATCTTAAAGATGTACTATTAAACTATTTCAACGTATCAAGCTGGAAGAACACCCCAATTCTGGTCACTACTACATGCTACTACACCTCAGCCGAAGACAGAACGGACTGGTATATGAATTTGATGATAGTTGCCTTTGGAAATTCCATACATCCTATTTTACAGTAGAGCAGATTTTCCCAATTCTCCGGACATCTTTAGAAGTTTTCAGCCAATGTAAATTCCAACTCTTCAGATGATGTGTGTTGCAGGTTTTTCCGGGTTTTCGTACAGCTGTGAAAGCGAATGCTTCATTCACCGAATTTATTTAAGCTGGCCCAGAGCGCCAACTATAATTATCTTCTTATTTTTTAATTTGTTATTGTTGCAAAAGTAATAAATATTTTTGACATAAGAACAGACTTTCATACAGTCTAAATAAGAAATAATGGCAGATGTGTTACATACACCAGGTAAAAAAAGTAAGCATTCATCTTCTTTTCCCTCAAAAGTTTTCAATTTTCCCTTGATGAAATAAATTTATAGCTGATTTCTTTTTCACACCAAATCCCAAAAAAGTTCATTAGTTTCAATTTTTAGCGCCACATCACAGAACTATATTATAGTTCTGTGCGCCACATTCATATTAGGCTCAAAAAGAAACAACAAATCAGAGAGAGAAAGAGTATACCGCATTAAGAAATACTCCTGCTGCTGGTTCAACGGACAGGACCGGGTTATATTTGTGACGTCATTGATAATGAATTGAGAACAGTTGGTACAACTGCGGTTAACTTTTCGGTGATACCAGAGTCAATCGAGAACGCCTTAAAATTTAACAAGGAGTGTTTGATTCCCATAAGACAATGGGGCACTAGTGCCACTAGTAGAAAGAGATGAAAGAACATTTGTGACGAAATGTGACGTAGTAGGACGTGTCATGGCCGCCGTTCTCTATAGACAGTGACGGACTAGCTCTTGGTATATGAGAGTTATGGTGGATTTATGCAGCAATCATAAGTCATAAGTCTTAAGTCATAAGGAAGAATATTCGTCAATGATTGGTTGGAATAAACGGACCAACCAATCATTGACGAATATTCTTCCTTATGACTTATGATTGCTGCATAAATCCACCATTACTGGTGACAGTTTTGTTGCTTGGATCGAGTTCGACTCTGAACTCATATCCAAGTACGTCACTATGACGCGTTGATGCTACAAGTTTCTGATTGGCTAGAGCTTATTAAACCCTTCTTGTTAAATTTTAGTCTCCTTGCAGAACTCGTACTTATATCTTATAAGATATAAGTATGAGTTCTGTGGTTATAAGGTTATTATATTTCTATGGTTACAAGTTTCTGTAATGGGTTGGTAAGTCACCTGAGTCATTGTTTAAATAGAACATAGTCAATGCCTGTGGAAAAGGTATTGGACACAAACGCGAGTGTCATCTAACGTGATTAGTTACAAACATGAATATTTGACGTCATTTGTGACGTAGTTCGACATGTCATGGCCGCCATTCTCTGGGCGTGTTCGGTAAATGCAGATCTGACAGCTCCATTCAATCTTTTTGCTGTTTTTCACCAAGGAGACTAAAATTTAACAAGGAGGGTTTAATAAGCTCTAGCCAATCAGAATATTGTGAGGAATCACCTCTTGAAGTTTGTCAAAGTACTTTTGAATCATCCTGTATAGCCAATCAGAATCTTGTAACATCAACGCGTCATAGTGACGTACTTGGATATGAGTACAGAGTCGAACTCGAACCAAGCAACAAAACTGTCAGCAGTAACTCTCATACACCAAGAGCTAGTTCGTCACTGTCTATAGAGAACGGCGGCCATGACACGTCCTACTACGTCACAAATGTGTCCCCATTGTCTTATGGGAATCAAAAACTCCTTGTTAAGTTTTAGTCTCCTTGGTTTTCCACTACAAGTTTGGGGAAAACCACGCCTACAGATTGAATCGAGCTGTCAGATTTGCATTTACCGAGCGCGCCTTCTACAGACAGTTACAGGCGACAGTTTTGTTCCTTGGTTCGTGGCGTAGGTGATCTGTCGTTCGAGTTCGACTCTGTACTCATATCCAAGTACGTCACTATGACGCGCCGATGCTACAAGATTCTGATTGGCTAAAGCTGATTTAACTCTCCTATCAATCCGAAGTAATAGGTTTTCTAATCTGTGGTAATAGTCCTGACGTCAAAAGTGGGCGGAGCTTTTAAAACCTTTCCAAACAAACTGGTCATACGTGTTAAAACCACTGAAAGAAATTATATTATGTTGATTGGAATGCTTTTAGTCCCTCTGAGCTAAAGCTTAACTAACAGGAGGGTTCAATAAGCTCAGCCAATCAGAATCTTGTAGCATCAACGCGTCATAGTGACATACTTGGATATGAGTACAGACTACAGAGTCGAACTCGAACCAAGCAACAAAACTGTCGGCAGTAACTCTCATATACCAAGAGCTAGGCCGTCAGTGTCTATATAGATAACGGCGGCCATGACACGTCCAACTACGTTTCGTCACAAATGTTCTTTCATCTCTTTCTACTAGTGTCCCCATTATCTTATGGGGATTAAACTCTCCTTGTTAAATAACGTTTAGTCTCCTTTCTCATGGTATCTGCATTTGGAATGAAACGTATTCATTATTCCTATTTTTTCATAACCAAGGACTGTGTCACCACCAGTTATAAGTCGAATATGGAATATGGGATTTTTTTAAAATAATTTACTTGACGATTGCCAATTATTTGATTTGTTCATCGATACAAGGTGGGTCAATCTGAACGCCGCGGACTCTTGGGGCCAATCAGTCAATCTGAAATCGGTTTGGATAAGTATGTGTATGTCAATTTTTCACTTAGTTTTGAAAATGATAAATCTTACTCAGAGAATTTCAAAAGAATGAGACATTTCAGAATTATGTTTTTTCAATGGAACACTTGCATTTTCCGTGCATTTTTTAATAGCATAAGCTAGGATAAATGAGCTGATATTGCCAAGTATCCCTTTATCTAACTCGCGACATTTCAAAATATAAAGTTGTCAAAGAAATTCAATATCATTGGAATTATAGTCACAACATGGGCCGTGGTGGTCGTGCTGGTAGAGTGTTCGCTTCTCAAGCAATGGGTCGTGGGTTTAACTCCCAGCGTGGTCATCGGTCTTATACATGGCATCGCACTGTGTCAAAGACTTCTGAGGGTTGCGCTTAGCGGCACAACAGATTGACGGACATAACAATTTTTTAACAAGTATACAAAATTTAACCGGCCACTCAAATCCCTTTCAGCTAGTTACTGTTGCTTGTGAAATATTATAAAGTATGTTTCATATTATCAGTTACACTTTTGAAGTCTAACAACTTTCTTGACCTTTCGAATAAAACACCCTGTATTTTTCATTTATTTTGTTATTTATTTATTAAAAAAAAACATGAACGAACAGAAAGTAATACAATGAGTGTGAAATCATTAAGTCTATATATCGCTTCCAGATGGTAGATTTAAAATTTTTAACAATTCAAATTGAGTTCGAAATATTGAATGTCATTACAAGTTCTGTTGAATGTTCTAAGCATTTTCTGAACGCGCCTTCTACAGACAGTTACAGGCGACAGTTTTGTTCCTTGGTTCGTGGCATAGGTGATCTGTCGTTCGAGTTCGACTCTGTACTCATATCCAAGTACGTCACTATGACGCGCCGATGCTACAAGATTCTGATTGGCTAAAGCTGATTTAACTCTCCTATCAATCCGAAGTAATAGGTTTTCTAATCTGTGGTAATAGACCATCTAAGTCCTGACGTCAAAAGTGGGCGGAGCTTTTAAAACCTTTCCAAACAAACTGGTCATACGTATTAAAACCACTGAAAGAAATTATATTGTTGATTGGAATGCTTTTAGTCCCTCTGAGCTAAAGCTTAACTAACAGGAGGGTTTAATAAGCTCAGCCAATCAGAATCTTGTAACATCAACGCGTCATAGTGACGTACTTGGACATGAGTACAGTCGAACTCATAGATATAACTTGTCGAACTCGAACCAAGGAACAAAACTGTCAGCAGTAACCCTCATATACGGCTATGTTCCAAAACTTACCCCGGAGTAAGAGTAAAAGTAATGTTAAGGTACTAGCTTGACAGAGAGTATATAAGCAAGGTTTTGGAACATTGTTCGATCTTATGACGTAGGAAAGCAAATGAAACTAAATATATCAGGCACCTTGTAGTTGCATCATTCAAAGAAACTTTTTCTGGTTCTTTTTGAGCTACCTGAACCGAGTTGTCTCTGACACTAGGGCTGTGTCAAGTCACCGGTCGGACAAGGCACTCGCGTTCAGTATGAAGTATGACGATGAGTCGGACCGATCAGATGATTGAAAATATTGGTCACATACAAACAGATCTAATTAGGTCGTCAAGTTAACCAAATGACCGCGCTGGTCTAATCATATTGGTCAGACCGGAGACTTGACTCAGCCTAGAGTTCTAGGGGTTTCTACCTTTAGTAAGCAAACATCTCTATAATCATTGGATTCAGGGACTTAATTATATCACCGATTCATCTGAAACGAACTTTGAGAATTATGTACTTACGTCAATACAAAATCAACAGAATTCTATAACCATTAATTAATCTTCTAAAATTAATAGAAATCCATTTTATTAGATAAAAGCAGACAGAACAAGCTATTTGTTTTAACGTAATTTTGTTTTGAAGTTTTAAAATAAAAAATGTTACAGAATAACTGTCAGATTACTCTTCTACTCTTCTTTTGGGTTGAGTAAGCTCTGTGGTAAACCGGGTAAACCCGACAGGTTTTTGAACGTTTGACAAGTGCAAAATAATTCATCAGAGTAAGTTTTGAAACAGAGAGTAGACTCCGGGTAAGAGAGTTTTGGAACACAACCCAAGAGTGCGGAGTGCGCTAGTCTGTCACTGTCTATCAGTGAACTCTATACGAACGAACGGGCATACAATGGTATAAAAGTGAAGCCAGTTCCTAAGTATGCAACCAGGATTATGTTGGTACTCCTGTCTCTGTCTAACGCATTAATACTAATGACAAATTCAAGGAGAGGCACGAAAATTAGGCAATTTACTTGCTTAGGAAATCAAATTTGTTTTATATTTTAGTGGAAGAGCACACGGAAGGGTGTATTTAGCAAGATTTCAACTATGAATGAGTTATAATTATAAAAAGAAGTCTAAAATTACTAGTGACAAGAAACACTCATATGCCCAATTTAAAATACACTAAAAAATATTTGTGAATATGTATCATCTGCAATTTTGAAAATTTTCTAAAACAAAATCAGTTCATTAATTTTGTAACTTGGTTGTTAATAATTGTAATATTTTCGATTCTAGAGCCCCTGCTTTTTCGTCTCCGTTCTCGATCATCTTACGTTTCAGAATTCTCCCACAAGAAACTTTTTCCTGTGTTTTGGAAAATCAAAAAGTGATGGAACTGCATCATCTTTCAAAACTTTCTTACATGTACCCGGTCTATTTTCATAATCAGTTCTAGTAAAATGTGCACTACAAAGTTTGCTACTTTTGGTTGGCTCCCATTTTTATCTCGCGTTATGGTATATCCAAAGCTTCAATATATTTGGTCTTTTATTTACACAAAAGTTACATTATCACAATTCAACATTTTTATTATGTTTTTCAGAAATTATTTTAATTTGAAATGACTTTTCATTGTTTAATATAATCTACCCATATAAAGAAAAATACATACCTATGAAAACTTATATTGCCACTTTTAACAAATAAATTTTTGCATCCATAGACAGAACAACTAATCACCATTTTTCCTATCAAATTAAAAAATGTCAATACTGTCTTCAACATTTTTAATATGAAAAATACTTTGTTGGAGCACTAACGCTCATTTAAATCAACACGCAGGAGTGAGAGATGAATACCAAACTATCTCCATCCTCCTCAAGTTCTACTGGCTTCAACGCCTGACTATGCATTATCCACAGACCTCATATTTATGAGGTCTGTGGCATTATCCGAAATGGCCCGTTCCAGTTCGTATAGAGTTCACTGCTGTCTATAGAGAACGGCCATGACAAATGTTGTTTCATCTCTTTCCGTGTCAAACGTTAGTCAGACTTGTCTGCTTGTGCTTCATGCACACAGAACTTAAGTTCTGTGTTCATGCAACTTTAAAACGGGTTGTGCTCGAGGGGCAAGAGGAATGACAATCGGTGCAGCTTCGGTGCTTGCAGCCCCACTAAGTGGAACGCATTACGCTCTCGGTAGCTCTTGAGGATCTCCTTACGTTAAATGGAAAGCGGCTAATATTGTCTGACCTGCCCTGGCACCGATGAAAATGCAAGCCTCTGGGAACACTTGTGTATGTAGGTGATCATCTACAGTCAAATGAAGAATAAGACCTGCTGTCTGATACATAAGCACTAGCAATGTCCCTGAGAAACGTTGCATTTTCTTTCTTATTTCATATGTAAAGGATATTTAATGAGCATATTTTTTTGCAAACTTTCCTTCACAGTGGAACTTTTTTCGCAGCAACCAAATTTTAATAAGTTCTCTGGAGAATGAATGAGCATATGCTATTGCAAATTCGATTTCAAAGTGAAACTATGTTCGCAGCAAACATATTTGAATGGCTTTTCTTTAGAGTAAAACTTTTTCCACAACATTCACATTTGAATGGCTTTTCTTCAGTGTGAATGCGCATGTGTTGTTGCAGAGTCGTTTTCAGAGAATAACTTTTTTCACAGCAATCACATTTGAATAGCTTTTCTCCAGTGTGAATGGTCATATGCTGGTGCAAATTTACTTTCTGGGTGAAACTTTTTTCGCAGCAACTACATTTGAATGGCTTTTCTCCAGTGTGAGTAAATGCGATTTAAGATTCTGCTTCTGAGAGAAACTTTTTCCGCAGCAATCACATTTAAACGGCTTTTTTCCATTGTGAGTGGTCATATGCTGTTGCAAATGGATCTTCCTAGTGATTTTTTTTTTCGCAGCCACCACATTTGAATGGCTTTTCTCCAGTGTGAATGGTCATATGCTGTTGCAAATTTTCCTTCCGAGTAAAACTTTTTTCACAGCATCTACATTTGAATGACCTTTCTTCAGTGTGAGTAAGTAAGTGCATTTTCAAATTCTGCTTATGAGTGGAACTTTTTTCGCGGCAATCACATTTGAATGGCTTTTCTCCAGTGTGAGTGCGCATGTGATGTTGCAAATAACCCCTCCGAGTGAAACTTTTCTCGCAGCACCTACATTTGAATGGCTTTTCTTTAGTGTGAGTGAGAATATGTCTTTTTGAACTCTGCTTCATGGTGAAACTTCTAACACTTCCTTCCAACAGATTTTTCCCAGTACTGAACTTATCGTTACACGAATCAACGACGAGTGGATTTCATTCAGTGTTGCTTTCACTAGAAATGTTTATTCGATTCCGGTTAATTTTACCGATTAAACTTCAGGAGTCTCAACAATTTCTTCCTTTATATCAATAATTGTATGTAAACTCTTGCTTTCATAACTGTGTGCATTTTTATCGAAATCATCATAATTTTTCTTTTCATTCCGGTGTCCCATATCAGTGACATTTCCTTCTAAACAATTTTCAATTTGCAGAGCATCATATTTTCCAGTCATATTTTTCAGTTTCATTTCATTATATACTGATTTAATTAAGAATAATGATATGGTTTCTAGTTCGTTTATACATTTGTAACAGATGATATTCCTATTAGAGAAGGTGACTTCAGCTTCCACCTGAAAATAAAACGGATTTCAATATTGAAAACAAAAAAAAACATCTGCGAAGTACTAACAACAATGTTTGTAATATTCTGAAACATCTGCATCAAATGTGCCTTTCCTTCAACCGGTTTCAAGATATTTGTTGAATAACATATTCGACAAATTTCAAATCCTTTGAAACATTGTAAATCCTCTTCATAATCCTCAATTGTTTTTTCGCTTTTTTTTACAGGTTTTTGAGAAGTTACACATTCAGCTGGTTCTACGTGTGCATTTTCATTTTTCTGCATGAAGTTTTTCCCAGACTTTGCGCCCTTTATTATACTTAAGAGATATCAATAAACAATGATATATCTTCTAGTGTTTTGATGCAGTCATTGCATATATCTTTTGGTAAATGGGCTGTTGAACGGACCTTCAAAGAGAAACATTTGCTTAAGTTAGAATTCCATTCGTGTTCGTATGACCAATGCTAGTAAATAGTGATCCTGGTGTTTTTTGACTAGGAATAAAGAGGGATTTGTGGTGGGAGTTTATCTGCTATTTACGGTATTTGAAAATTTGTATATTGGGCCATTGCTTTCAGTCACCGAAAACAACTTGAATATCAAAACTACATTTTTGGACGACGCGCGTTTCAACAACGGAGCTGGCAATATTAGGAGATATAAATCATTTAGGTTATGGATACTGATGACACAACACGAAATAAGGTAATTTTTCCAATTTTTATTCTAACTACATCAAAATTGTTTTAATATATACAGTTTCTGCATTTTTACTTTTAGATGACATGAGACAAGTCGTCCAATAGTAGACAAAATAATTAAAAATCACAATACCATAAGAAACGATTCAAAACAAAACATGAACAATTATGTGCGTTTTCTGCATGTGTGACACAATGTTTTTCGCCTACCAAAAAATCAAAAAGTATAACAAATATATTTAATGTCATAAATACATATATCTTTTAATAAGAAACTAAAGTAGTAAAAATGTACAAATTTATTTATTGTAGAAATTAATGTTGATTATCCCTTTAGCAGAATCTTATCGTAACGCTGTCTTGACTTTGTTGGTAACAAATTTAAAGAAACATTAATAATGATAATAATAATAAATTTATTTCCACAATTAAAATGCATTCAATACATTAACATAGAAAAAGTCACACAATACATTAACATAGACAAAGTCAAAGGGCTAAAAATTTCAACTGAAAAACTCCTTGAGATATATGTTGTTTCAAGCAAATACTGTTTCAGTTTGGCTTTGAAAATCCCAACATTAGGAACATATTGCAATTCAAAGCTTAATTTATTAAAGACCTTGCAACCCATCTAATATAGATTTTTTGATAAAAAGAAGTTCTATGTTGGGCTGGAATTAGCAAGTGTTTAAATCGAGTCAAATAGATATGAGCTGTTTTATTATTTAAGAAATATTGCTTGTTTTTATAGACGTATATAGAAATTTCATAAATATATAGGCTTACTAATGTTAATATTTTCAAGTCTTTGAACGCTAGTCTACAGGAATCAGACCATTTCATATTTTTTTATAATTCTAATCGCATATTTCTGGAGAGTGAAAATTCGTTTTGCATGAGGACGGACTTGCTCCCCAGCATAGACCATATCGAATATATGACGTTGAAGGTTGTATAATACAAGGTTAGAAGTTTATTTTTACTGTACTGGTTAGAAATAAATTTCAGGGCATAACAATTCTTAGAAAGCTTATTACAGAGTTCATTTATATGGGCTTCCCAAATTAGCCTGTAATCAATAATATTGCTAGCTTCTTGGTGGATAGAGTAATCGCAAATTTTTCATGACTGTCTGAATTACTATTCATTTTAACTGATCCCCACAATCACAAACATACAGAATCACGTACAACAAAGTGGGCAAGTGACAGCCAAAGGTGTCTAGATAGTGAAAATCTACAAAATCGTGTTATATGAATTTTTCCGACCACCTATCGACAGAAAATTACGTATTTTGCACTAGTGCGGAAATATATTTCCATTTCCGCACTAGTGCGAAATAAAAAATTACATACAATAGATCATAAACAGAAAACAATATAGTGCGAAATATTTAATTTCGTACTAACTAGGTAAAACTAGGTTTTACTGTAAAAATTATATGTTGGTAAGTATTATGGAACGCAAAATTTAGTTAATTTTTTAATGTGCTATTAGTAAAATTTCGTAGTATTTTGATTTTGATCGTCAGAAAAGTATAGTATAAAACTCGTGCGGAAACTGGATATTTCATACTCTTGTGACAAGATGATAAACCACTCGCCTATGGCACGTGGTTTATCATCACGTCGCACTCGTATGGAATATCCTATTTTCCGCACTAGGTGTACAGTATACTATAGCAGCCCTAGGACCGATAAACTTCACTTTCGGTCATATTTTTAGGGTTAATATGATTAATTTTCATATATGGTAGGCGAAAAAACATGTAAAGTGCGGCAGAATATTATCTACTTCGGGTGAGTTTCAACGCGAACTGTATGTTTTTGATAAACTGCTAGGCTATAGACGGTCTGTTTGTAACAATCAAATTGTGTCCTACTTCAAAATTAGTTGTTAATCCTGCTGCAAGTAAAATATCCCTTTATTGTGACGTAAATTATATAAAAATGTTTGATCTAATATGTCTAAAAATCCTGGTGTGTCGACTAATACCTGGAAAACTGTGGGATAAAACGGGAGACAATTCGCCAGCTTGATTAAGAGAAAACAAATGAATTCGTGGTCTGTTTCCCAAATATTCCGCATTTGCGTTTACCTCCACGGTCGGTTTTCTTGTTAGGGTAAATTTACAAGAACAGAAGTTTTCAAGTATTGCCGACGAATGAAATGAATGAAGAAACGTTATTATTGGAATTTACTGAAAAACTCCACCAATCAGTTTAATTTGTTACATTTTCGACTTATTTATTCAATTTTTTACTGAAATGAAATTCACTACAATAATAACCACGCATTTCATTTAGAAATATTGAAGTTAAGCTTCATGAAAATTCACCATTAGAACCTGTCAACCTTGTGCTAATAAGCGGGAATGGCGGGATTCCGTGTGTGATATATTCGTGCCATGATTTTCATTAAAATGTTTTCTAATAATACAAGATACTATGTGATAATCTTCATAATATGGTGGTACTTAAGCTGGATTTATAAACTTGCCGTTCGCCGTTGGAGTTGGCGTTCGCGCTGGCGTCCGACTTAAAATGCATTTAACTTGACCGTCAGCCCAACGGCGAACGGCAACGGTAGATATAAAAGGTCTTACGGGTTTGTGTACTTTTAATTGGGAACGCCAACTCCAACGGCGAACGGCAAGTTTATAAATCCAGCTTTACTATACTAAATTCAATGAAAGTTGTATTTCGTGTATGTAAATTTATTATAATCGCAAAGCGCTTTCGGATATTAAGCCATCATCAGTGCTATACCTGCAAGTAAGTAATAATTGAAACAATGTAAAAGTGAAGAAATTTTGAATTACTTACTCGTCAAGTACTTATACAGGAGCACTATTAAAAAAGTCAACATGACCAAAGTTAACATTTGTTTGGTACGGACAAACATTCAACATTTTAAAAATTAAGTACTTAATGATGAAGTGTGGTGACATTGACATAAGGTCCATGTCCAATGAGAGTTAAAAGTGAGTTTATGACATATGACAATGTTTTGTGACTACAGAATGTAAAGTTTACCTAGTGAGCAAAGAACAATAAATTTAGAGAATTTTGTTGACAATGGAGTACTATTTTAATCTCCTGTGTAGAGAAATATATGATCTGTTCAGTTGTACTTGTGTGTTTAAGCATAAGTTGTTGCACTGTATTTCCTTGTCTATTTGTAAATCTTCGAGAAAATCTAGCCTGTTGAAATTTTTTGAATTGACTTGTTTCAAAATTTGTGAGTTTCGATTTGGACTGAAATTATGTTTATTAAAATTGATATGGTGTCCGAAAGCTGAGTTTCCAGGTTTGTTCATTGTCATATGTCATAAACTCACTTTTAACTCTCATTGGACATGGACCTTATGTCAATGTCACCACACTTCATCTGTCAACCTTCAATCTTGTCAAAATAAAAAAAAAACTTATTCCTTCCGTTTGTACCTCGTGGCTGACAGTACAGCACGAAAAGGCATTTGCATTTTGTATAAAAATGCAGATCCAAAAACTTAATAAAAAACCCCTAAGTACTTAATTTTTAAAATGTTGAATGTTTGTCCGTACCCAAGGGAGAAGTAACTCTTTCATTAGGTGTACATCATAACATTTTCATTACTTCATTAATCATTTTATATTCAACTTAAAATCGAAATCTATGTTTCTGGGGATCCGTGATATGATTTTTTTCGGTTCCAAGTTGGCAAATTTATGCCGTCTGACAATCGGTAAGTGTTCGCCACGGTGATCGCTGAGCAGACGCGGATTTTATTCAGTGATTTTCCAATGAATAGTATAACATCATTAATGGTAATTATTTTTCATTAGAGTTAATTACTGCATTATTTTCATTAGGTGTACAAAAAATGGCTAGTTACTTCCCCCTCGTCCGTACCAAACAAATGTTAACTTTGGTCATGTTGACTTTTTTAATAGTGCTCCTGTATAAGTACTTGACGAGTAAGTAATTCAAAATTTCTTCGCTCTTACATTGTTTCAATTATTACTTACTTGCAGGTATAGCACTGATGATGGCTTAATAGCCGAAAGCGCTTTGCGATTATAATAAATTTACATACACGAAATACAACTCTTTCATTGAATTGAACAGTTACGTGTACACAGCTTCAACAAACTTCACCTTACTATACTCATTTTCGGTACTGGATATAAATGAATTATTTTGTTCGTCTCTCTGGATTGCCCACAAATGATACAAAAACGGAAGGAAGGAACATGATCAAATTATTATTGTACAAACCATACAAACTACACAGGAAACGATTAGATATTCACAAATTTTATTTTATCAGACAGTGAAGTGATCTTCAAATGACGAGTCAATCAGAATAATTAAATTATTATTGAATGAATGTCTAAGGAAATATACAGCAAAATTAAGAAACACATTAATAATAGTAATCAATACAAGGAAATTGCACTCTGAAATTTAGATTCTGTCACCATCATTCACTTTTGGATTGTATTTAAAGTTTGTTGAAATTCCATAAAATTGACAACAGTCATCAATCACCATATCCCTGGAATATTGACAAGACTAAAATTCTATATAAGGGCGCCATCTCTGGAACCGACCAAAGAAGCAGACCACTATTTCATTTGTTTATTTGTCTTCTGAAAAATCAAAACAAAATCGAATCACTCGACACACCATGGTTTTTATACATCTTAGTTTGATCATTATAAATGACGTGACTCTATCAATAATGAGCCAATAGACCGCGGGCATATCTGACAGACGACAGTAAATGACAGTTGTCAATCCAGCCTACGGATCTACAAATGCTTATGGTGGATTTATGCAGCAATCATAAGTCTTAAGTCATAAGAAAGAATATTCGTCAATGATTGGTTGGAATATACGGACCAACCAATTATTGACGAATATTCTTCCTTATGACTTTAAGACTTATGATTTCTGCATAAATCCACCATTATTGTGCATTTGTCATATTTTAGAATAATGGTGGATTTATGCAGCAGTCATAAGTCTCAAGTCATAAGGGAGAATATTCGTCAATGATTGGTTGGTCCGTATATTCCAACCAATCACTGACAAATATTCTTTCTTATGACTTAAAACTTATGACTGCTGCATAAATCCACCATAAAAATTCTCGATAATGCCTTACTTTTGCGAGATTGTGAAATGCGGAAGTAGAAGCGGCAGAGATAAGGTTTCATTCCATCGACCCCCTTCTATTTTCGACAATAGAAAAAAAAAATTAATCCTCTTGCTGAAAAGAGAATGAATTGTGGATTCAGGCAACTAGAAGAGCAGATTTAATTACTGAGAAGTTGAAAATGTTGAAATGGGCAACGGTATGTTCAAAATATTTTGTAAATATCTCTTCTGGACATCCTTAGACAACGTGTTGAAATAATCACTTTTATCAGCCATATCACAAACAATCTCGTTGCAATCAGGAAGAATACTGATTACAATATCAAATTAAGTTCCCCCCTTTCAGGTATACTAAGAGTAAACCTTTAATCTTCTCAGAATTGCCATTATATCATTAAATTACCATTGTTGTTTATTCAAATATGGTTTGTTTGTTCAGCAGGCTGATTGACAGTTGTCATGTGACGTCAGATGCCCGCGGCCTATTGAAATAGCCAGGGACCAGATTGACAGTTCTCTGGATTTTCACAACCATTTCAATTAGATTTATAACAAAATCTTTGAAAAAAGTTCTTCTCCTGCAGAATTTTTCAGCATTTGTCAAATCAAACCAAAGTAACATTCCTCAGTTTTATACAAGGTATTTCCGAAATAGAGTAACAAACTTCAGGTACTGATTTCATATGCAAAAATATGAAAAAAGTTCCTGCAAACATAAGCCAGAAATGCTTCCTAAGGAAGCTAAGGCACTTTGAAAGTGGCCCCCATAGACTGATTCATGCATAGGTGACAATTCTTGCGGTAAGTTAGTGGTAATATTTTCACCGTATTGGCAACCACTAACATATGACATTACTGTTACATATTAATGGATGCCATTGCAGAGAAAATGTATATGCCACCATTTTATTTCTTATATCTTTCTGTCGTTATCAAGTGTGTGAATGTAATAAGATATCTCGGATACTTAATATATAGTCGTGCCATTAGCATGCAACTAATGTACCTGCTATGAACGTAATTATGATCTTCGTGGGGTCTCTCAGGTATCACTGTTAATTAATGTGATAGCGTGCCCGTAACAGTGATGACCTAAGAGGCCCCACGAAAATCATAATCACCTTTACAGCAGGTATATTAGTTGCTTGCTAAGGGCACAGACTTAATAAGTATCCAAGATATCTTTTGTCCTATTCACACTCTTGATAAAAATAGTAGATGTTACCTGTTGAAACGTCGTGACTCGAAAACACATGCAAAGAATTTATTTTCTTTGTTTCTAGACAATGAGAGTCCAGCAGAATTCTACTAATCATTAAATGTTCTTGAGAAATATTCTGGGCGATTTTCATGAATATTTTTTTGCATCTGGGGTGTGCTATAAAAAATAAACATATTATTTTCTGTCATCGAGTGACACACAGGGACCCATGCCCATTTTTCATTTCATGTGTAACTGGTATTTCTTCATGAATGAGCATATGCTTTTGCAAACTCCCCTTCTTAGTGAAAGTTTTTTCGCAATAACCACATTTGAATGGCTTTTCTCCAGTGTGAATGAGCATATGCCTTTGCAAATTACTTTTCAAATTGAAACTTTTTTCACAGCTACCACATTTGAACAGCTTTCCCCCAGAGTGAGTGAGAATATGCCTTTGGAAATTTCCCTTCTGAGCGAAACTTTTTTCACAGCAATCACATTTGAATGGCTTTTTTTTATTGTGACTGAGTAAATGAATTTTCAGACTCTGCTTATAAGTGAAATTTTTTTCGCAGCAACCACATTTGAAAGGCTTTTCTTCAGAATGAATGCGCTTGTGCCTTTGTAAAGTCACGTAATAAGCGAAACTCTTTTCACATCCATCACATTTGAATGGCTTTTCTCCAGTGTGAGAGAGCATATGACTCTGCAAATTGCTTTTCAAATTGTAACTTTTTTCGCAGCAACCACATTTGAATAGCTTTTCTCCAGAGTGAATGAGACTATGCCTTCGAAAATTTGCCCTATGAGTGAAACTTTTTTCACAGCAATCACATTTGAATGACTTTTCTCTAGTGTGAGTGAGTGAATGAATGTTCAGACTCTGCTTATAAGTGAAACTTTTTTCGCAGCAACCACATTTGAAAGGCTTTTCTTTAGAATGAACGAGCTTGTGCCTTTGTAAACTCACGTTATGAGTGAAACTTTTTCCACAGCAATCACATTTGAAGGACTTTTCGCCAGTATGACCGAGTAAATGTAATTTCAAACCCAGTTTATGAGTGAAACTTTTTTCGCAGCGACCGCATTTGAACGGCTTTTCTCCAGAATGAATCAGCATGTGCTGTTGCAAAGTTACTTTCTGAGTGAAACTTTTTTCGCAACATTCACATTTGAACGGCCTTTCTCCAGTATGAATGAGTAAATGCCTGTTCAGATCCCTCTTATTAATGAAACTTTTTTCACAGCAACCACATTTGAATCGCTTTTCCTTAGTATGAGATACAATTTGCATTTCAGTATGAGATAGCAAATGCTTTTGAAAAGGACTTTTCCGACTGAAAGTTTTTTCGCAGTAATCACATTTGAGTTGCCTTTCTTTAGTGTGAGTGAGTGTATGTATTTTTAAACTCTTCTTCGTGGTGAAACTTTTCTCACAACCGTCACATTTGAATCGATTTGTTCCAGACTGGATTTCAAGATTGATATCTAATCCTTTCAACAGATTTTTTTTGTGGGTCCCAGTACTGAACTCATCTTTGCATGGAGCATGGTCAAATTCATTTTCTTCAGAGTTACTTTCACCAAAAATGTTTAATCCATTTGGGTTATATTGCTCAATAGAAGCTTCAAGAGTGTCAACAATTTCTTCCTGTTTTTCAATAGTTGGAGTGTCAACAATTTCTTTCTTTACATCCATAATTGGTGTGTCAACAAATTCTTCCTTTATATCAATAATTGGAGTGTCAATAGTTTCTTCCTTAATTTCAACAATACTTTGTGAAATCTTATTGCTTCCATAACTGTGTGCAATTTTATCAAAATCATAATTTTTTTCCACTTTATTCCGGTATCTCATATCAATTGAGTTTCCTTCTAAACATTTTTCAGTTTCCAGAGCCTCATTTCTTCCAATGGTATTTTCAAGTTTCATTTCATTACACAATGATACACTTATAAATAATGATATGGTTTCTAGTTCATTTATACATATGTAACAGATGCTGTTCCTATTGGAAGTGTGTTCAGCTTTCACCTAAAAATAAAACGGATTTCAATATTGAAAACAAAAAACCCACTGCAAAGGACTCACAATAATGTTTGAAATATTCTGAAAGACCTGCATCAAATGTGCCTTTTCTTCAACCGGTCTTAGGATATTTTTTGAATAACAAATTCGACAAATTCCAAATCCTTCCAAATATTGTATATCTTCTTCATTTTTCTCAATAGATTCCTCGCTTTTTATTACATGTTTTTGAGTCGTTCCATATTCAGCTGTTTCTAAGTGTTCATTTTCATTTTTCGGCATGAGGTTTTTCCACGATTTTGTGGCCTTACACTTGGAGATATCAATAAACAAGTATATACCTTCTAGTGTTTTGATGCAGTCATTGCATATTTGTTTTGGTAAATTGGCAGTTGAACGGACCTTCAAAAAAAAATTTGCTCAAGTCAGAATGGACCTTTCCAAGACATATGAGAGAACACTGTAATTAGAAAGTGCGTATACGCTAATATCACTCGGGAATTTTTATTTATTTTTTCTGATCGCTAGTTTCTCTATAATCAGAAGAAAAGTGGTTTCGTGACGTCACGTTCATCAAAACTTGACTTAGCAACGTTGTAAAAGTTGTGCACCGTGGAATCTCAAATTCTCATTTGAATATAATGTGTCGTATGACAGTTGTCATTTGATACCAGATGGGTTCGTTCGTCTGTTTCACGGAGCATCAATAAGAATCGTTTGTCTCTGTTTAACTCGTTTGCCTACTTTAATATTTAATACAAGTAGAGCAGTTCCATCAAATATGTATGCTGCAAACGAACAGACCCTACTTGATTTCTTTTTTGAGGTTAATGCGGTTTTCAAAGGTTTGAAATGTTTTTGTTGTTTGAGCTCTAAATTTTTTTCCTAATTCCTGTATCTATATTCCTGCAATAACTGTGAACATTTCGAAAAGGTGCTTCGTACCTGGTTGTCTGAACACCAGCGAATATTCTAATAAACAATTTTTTATGCTACTAAATACCTATGAAGCGCATTGTAAGATATGTGGTTCGAAGCAATGAATAAACCTTGTGTAAAAAGCGGAAATATAATTTGTGAAGAACATTTCCAACTGAATATTACTGTATTCAAGCAGCGTTCAAGGAACTATTTTAAATTTTAGTCATTGCAAAAAATAAATTCATATTTGTTAAATAGAAAGAGTCAGTCATCTCATAATCTACCCTCGGTAAATTATCCGAACTTCCCTTCACGAAGCCTTTCCATATTTGGATGATGTTATGCAATAATGGGTCAAGCCACAGTCAGCTAGTTTCGTAAAAAATATCAAAGTAGTTTAGCAGATCATGGAATGTGGCTTAATACTATCGTCAGTGGATGTTGCCCTCTTACAATTGCGGGTTGAATTATTTTTGCTTATTGTAGGATAACACTTTGGCGATTCCAATGACTGTGACAGCTAAATTATTAAAAAATGTGGCTTGACTCATTGTTGCATAACACCATCTATTTAATACACAAATAAATTCACACCAGATCGGTCATAATAAGACCTCGCTACAGTATTAATGAATGTATCAGTTAAATGTCGAATGTAAAAAAAACAAACATTAACCTCAAATCTCGAGATCACTTTTGTTGCATGAGAACTGTCATAATGATTTGCGGTGTTGTCAATGCTCGTTCTTCATCGAAAGGATGGTCCGTTCAGGAAATTTGAAAGTTACAAATACCAAAAAAATTTGCTAATTTGTCGATTTTTTCTATGAGTTGATCTAGTGACGAAGTTTCAATTATTTCTCAATGGCTTATACCAAGCTAGAATCTATATTTTTGAGGAGAACGGTATTGAATGTTTCGGAACATGGATTATGGTGGGGGTTGTTTACGATGAACGTGACGTCAGCGGCACACTTTCAAATGAGATATTCTTTGAAAATGAAAAAAAATATTGTGGAACTCTTTGTTAAATGGACGTTTCAGACTAGAATATATCCATTTAAAAGAGTTTTGTAATTTATTTTTCATAAATGTAAAGATCCATTAAAATTGTGCCCATTTAACCAATGCTGTTTGTTAAGTGGTGTTTTTTGACTGGGAATTTGTGTTGGGTGTTAATCTGTTATTCATGGTTTTTCCTAATTTACATCTTAAGCCATTTGCACAGAAATAACATTTGTGAATTAAAGAACTCCGCACCATTCTTATAGAAAATGGGTCCCGATGAAATTCGGTGAATTTTTGGTATTGTAGTTCAAGTCAAGCTGATCAAAAGTGTCTATTGGCCCAACTCAATCCTATGGCTAGTTTTCGAGATACAGGGTGTCAAAGTTGGTAAGTGGCCATTTATTTAAAGTAATATTGCTTTTAGGAAAACATCTTAAATAAAAATGTTTTGCGCGGCTAATATTGCTTGCCCATAAAGCAATACTTTTAGACTTCTTTTGGATAAAAAATATTGTTGGGTACAGCGTGAGTCCAGCTTTATTCAAAATTAAATTCTCAATCAACCCTATGAAGTGAAGATGTGACCAAACCAAATAACACACTGATATGCTCACGTTTGAATATGTTAAAATTGATAAATTCAACATTTTGTACAGGGTGAGTCAAGAAGTGACAATTTTTCTGCTGACGTTTTGTAAATTTTATTTTATATTTTGAGCTTTAGGGATACTTGACTACGAATAATTCAGCATGCTGCTTTTCCAAAATTGATATACAGTGTGACACAAACGCTAGGTGATGACAAAACTTGCGAAAAGGCGTTTAGTTCGTAATTAATCCTGTAATTAAAAATTTTGTCCATGAAATTTTCCACTATTTTGTCATTACTCTTAGTTTGAGTACACTATTGTCACTATTATAATGCACAGGGTGATATATTGAGAAGGCCTCTTTTCATATGGTTTCCCCAATAGACCCAATCCATGGGACACAGGACATAAAAACAAAGAAAAATTAAGAAACAATTGATAAACAAGGAACAACAGTAGGTAGGTACAAATATAAAACAAATTAGCAACTGTTCATTAAGCCGCCAATAAAATATATTGATATCAATAAATGAAGAGTTTCATTGTCTTTTTTTTAATATTGAATACAATGTCTTTCATTGTATAGTTGTAGTCAAACATATAAGATAAATAAAAAAAAGGCGCAAAAAACGGTCGATTAGCACGAAATTGATTCCCATGCCGCCGACCAGGGTCGGACTAGTAGATATGCCACTAAATATTGTGATGCGTGCAGATTAATCAAGTTAATTTAACAAAAGCACTGTAACTTTTGTATTCAGAATAATCCATTTTTATTATTATTAGTATCCTTAGATTAGGTAAACAACTGCCCCGTCGTAATCTAATTTGCTAATAGCTGCGCGTACCGCATACAGCTGTGATTTCTATTATAACTACGCCCGACCCTGCATGGAAAAAAACATACCTAATTGCTGTGCGGGCCTTTACATCTTCCGCACCAAGTGTTACGTGGGGGCGATAGGTGGAATAATTTGAACGAATGTAGAGATGTCAATAATTTTATTTATTGATTTATTGCAATTTTTGTCTAAAAAACTGTTTGGTTATTGACAAAATAGGAATTAATTTCCTGGTAATGTGGTAATGTGGGAGTGTCATCGTTTTTACACCGTGCTGCCTACTTTCGACCGCAGTTTTTTATGGAATGTCATTGTTTGTCCCCAGTACTTAAGGTTTGGTATGTTGATACTTCGAGCTATAAGCTAACAGATGCCGCTAAAATGTCGATTTCGGAAAATATGGAACCTCATCGTTTTTCCACTAGGCCCTTCAAATATGATTGCACTAAAACTCGATAGAAATCACCGGTGAAAAACGAGAAAACAATATTCGGCACCAAAATTTAATGTAATTGTGTCGGATGAAAATTCCGTTCAAGACACCCATATGATACATATGATTTTTTAATTTTAGCACAATTAATCATTGACATACCATACTGAGAGCTTCCATCAGAAAAATTCACACAAGGTGCAAATCATCTATTAGAAAATCTTCAACCCCGAAAGTATTATTCCAGTTCAAAGTATAGGATTACAGAGAGTTCTTATAAATAAAACACAAGGGCGATTAATTGGAAAGTTGAATTTATTTTCATGGAAAACCATGTTGGTATATGCTCTTATTTGGGAATTACCTTCTCTAGATTATTTTTAAATTATCTGAACAAAAACATCTGAATTCCTGACAATCCAGATGTTTAGTCGGGAAGAAAGCAGTACTGAATGAAAACTGTGTATATACGAGAATGTTGTAAATTCTTTTATTTGTTATTCTTTTTGTTGAATAACTTTTTAATGAATGATAAATGGAATCATTATACTGCATATATTTTTTAAATTGTTTCTTTGTACTTAGCATCGATCTCTAGTATACTCGTTATTCTAAACAAAAAGAATTAATAAATCCTCTCTCAATAATGAATTTGATGCAATTGAAAAATTATTTACCCATGGTGAATTTACCTATAATGCACTAGCTATTTCAAACTCTTGCACCACTTGCCCCCAATATTATGTGGCCCTTTCCAGGCAGAGATGGACAAGATAATACCATTTTTTGCGCCTTTTTTTCTTCATCTTATATGTTTGACGACAACTATATTATGACGAAATAACAATAAGTGTATACTAACGTGTCTCTTACCGTAACCCTGTTTGTCATTTTCAATGCATAGAACTTTTTCGACAACTTTTGTAATAACGGATATTTAGCCGATCGCCTATCTAAATGTCTTACCCTGTCCTGTGTATCTCAAAAACTGGTCATAGCAAAGCCAATACTGTTTGACATAATAATAGTGTACTCAAACTAAGAGTAATGACAAAAAATATGAAAATTTCAAGGACGAAATTTTTTATTACAGGATGAATTACGAACTAAACGCCTTTTCGCAAGTTTTGTCATCACCTAGAGTTTATGTCACACACTGCATATCAATTTTGGTCAAGCAGTATGCTGAATGGTTCGTAGTCAACTATCCCTAAAGCTCAAAATATAAAATAAAAATATAGGAAATGTCAGCAGAAAAACTGCAATTTCTTGATTTACCTTGTACAAAATGTTGAATTTATCAATTTTGACATATTCAAACGATGAGCATATTAGTGTGTTACTTGGTTTGGTCACATCTTCACTTCATATAGGGTTGATAAGAATTTAATTTTGGTTGGTAAGTCCTGTATTTCGAAAACTAGCCATAGGATTGAGTTGGGCCCATGGACACTTTTGATCAGCTTGACTTAAATTATATCATATCAAAAATTCATCGAATTTCACCGGGACCCATTTTCCATAAGAATGGTGCGGGGTTCTTTTCTCTCAATCGGAAAAGAAAAATCCTGTGATGTTCCGTGAACATCAAGACGAAGAGTAATGTTGATTTTATCTTAAAATAATTGAAAAATGTACTTAAAGAGCAATTTTTGGGCCCCTTCTGTTAATAATAATGATAATTCAAAAATACAGAAAACAACTCAAATATCAAAACTCGTTAATTTTACACGACGAGCGTTACGCCAACGAAGGTGACTGACTGACAACATTAGTAGCTAACATCTCAGTAAGAATATAATAGAATTTATTCATCAATCAAAGATTATTCAAGGCATCGAACATACACAGTGTATAAAACTTACCAGACTACTCAAAAAACAGGTAATCCACAAATACATTGTTAAAACAAAAACAAAACATTTATACAAACAATAGTTTTACGATAGTAAAATATAAACGAATATAAAATTCCTCAACATTATTAAATACTTTTTCAAGAAGGAAGTTTCTCAATTTATTTTTAAATAAAATATAATTCAAATTCACATCTATCATATCTCCTATTTTATTGAAACATTTGATACCAATATGCTTAGGTGAATTTTCAGACTGATAACCTTCAATAGGGTACATAATCAGCTCAAGAATGGAACAACCATGGAAGGGTTAGTATTTGAAGTTTCTTTAATAAAGGTTTACATGTTGTAGTTGGATGAGCATGACACATTGTTCTTATTATCCTTTTTTGAGATACAAATGCCCTTTATTAGTGACAAGAGGACCCCCAAAAGATCAAGCCGTACTGCAGAGTTCACTGAACAAGCCCAAAGTATAGAAACTTGATGTTTGCTGATGCAGTCTCTCCCAGATTTTTTATTAAATAGCATGAACATACAGTGTTTATTTGTGCTTCCCATGTTAGCTTACTATTTTTTTTAATTGTTAAAAAATTGCTGTTTTGTTATAAAAACAAGTGAGACACATTACTTATATAATAGAATTCCGAGTAAAGTTTTTACTTGCTGTTGTTCTATTATCAGATTGCAAAATTATCACAGCTTATGTAATTATCTTGAAATTGTCATTATTAACCTATCCAATTTACACATATAAAAAAAGGGCCAATCATAATATAATATAGTCATTTACATGACTATATAAAAATTTTCAATCATATCTTTAGGAGACAGTGTGAACATTTTTTCAAAAAAAGTGTTACTAGGAATATTTTAAGAATCTATTTTTAAATTAATGTACCTGCTCGTCACATATTCTAATGATTCATTTTATATATTTTGTTAACAGTCCACTTATATGTTGAAAATCATCTGCTTAAAACAAGATCTAGAAATATACTTGTTCCAGGCCAATAACATACAAACTTTCAGAGAAGCCACCTGTGTCTTGGCTTAAAAGTCTACAATAAATTGTATCAGAGTATTAAAAATTATCCTAATAGTATATTCAAGTCATCATTAAAAACCCATTTGATAAATAGGAATATTTACTCTGTAGACGAATTTCTCCCATAATTCGTGTGTTAAATCGGAATTGTGTCTGCTCACTTGATCATTATCTCTATAGGTATTTTTGATTTCAATTTAATTTACATATTTTTCTTATATTCTAGACATTTTCTTTGTTATTGTACAACTGTACATTTCAACAAATGAAATAAATTATATTATTATTATTATTTATATTCACATATTATTTACGTTGAAGTCTTGATAGTATTAATTACTAAGTGTTTATATTTAATATTTACATATAGTGGGCTTAAGGATTCAATAATGACTTGAAGTTTTTGACGATTTCTATACTTGTACAAGTCCTATGAAATAAAAATACTGACAATATCATATTCATTTCGAATAAAAATCAACTGATTATGGTATATTATGCAAAAGTAGTCATTTCTCAGGTTTAAAATCTTATTTTTGAGAAACTCCACTATTCCAGAAATATTTATGCTCAGAAACGTAATTTAAGATGCATTTCTGGAGAGCAAAAATGTATTCAAATCTTTCGAATCCCTAACTCTACCCAGCTTATTCGTATTCGAGATGTCAATGTACATTTTCCTCAATAGAACTGGATATTGAATATCATGGCATAAACACAAGACCAAGAATTCCCTTCTACAGATCTACAAGAAATTCTCTCAACTCTATAGGCCCAAGAATTTTTAAAACAATTATAGCTGGTTCATGAGCACTGAGATCGACCGTTCATATATACTCTTAAAGAAGAAGTAACGAATGTGCCTCATTGATAAATTTTGGGGTGTTTTGATTAAAAACGTTACTGTTTTCTTCATTATCTGATTTTTATAATGTTTATTCCTTCTATTCAACAGCCAGTCCAGCTGCTGAACATTCTCAATTATTGAACCATTTATTAGAGAAAGTAAATCACCAGATATCTGCCTTCTTTCACCAAAAACAAGGTCTCTCACAGTTCACCCCTATCCCCATTCTTGTGTAACATCTACTGTTGCGACCTATTCATCCGGGACAACCTAGACCCCCAAGAATAATTCACATCATCCTGTGGAATGCAATTTGCAGATGATACTGCCATAATTAGCCACAACAAAACGCTGGAGAAAACAGTAAGGACGTTAGAAGACTCAAATGAAAACACTACGAGATGATGTGACAAATGGAGGCTAAAGCCAAACCCCAAAAAATCTCAACTAATAATCTTCAACCACAAAATATCAGATGATTCACCTACTATAACTGTAAACTATCATGTTAGAAGTAGTACAGTAGTTGAGTACGAAGCGTTCACATAGATCCAAAAATGAACTTTAATCATCATACTCAGCTGATAAAAATAAGTGCACTACAAGAGCCAAACATTTCTGGAACCTTACCTATAAGAACTGATGAATCAGCAGTAAAACAGCTGCTCACATTTTAAAAACTATATGCCGCCCAATCTTTAAATATGCTCACCCAATATACCTCACCGTCAGAAATCCACATTTGAAGAACTTGGAAGTGGCGGAAAGATCCAGCATGCGAACAATCACCAAAATACAACACCCGCAAACCCCCTCCATTTTCCTCCAAATCATCTCCTTTACCAATGCACTAATGTACGACCAATAGTCAAGAGACTAAAAAATTATCCCAGAAGTTTGTCAGAACCAAAACAATATTCAAGTTATCCAACAAACACCTTGATGGAATGCCTCAACACTTTAGTAGATAGGCGAGGAAACTAACAAAATCTTTGTTTTACAATCCTCAAATTGTTGCATATTATATATAAATATATAAAATAAAGTAAACATTAATTTATTATAAATGTAATATAACAGGCTGAACGACTCCGGTCGGTAACGTATTGGGTATCCAATAAAGTACTTTCATTATTATGTCTATTATTAGTATATGATTAAAACAAAATTATAAATTTCAAAATACAGCACTTGACAAATAACAAGAAGGAACCACAGACCTATGAGGTCTGTGGAAGGAACAGGCGAAAGTACGGAATCCCGGTCGGGCAATTCAGACTTCAGAGTTACATCCTCCGAATTCAGACATCCTCCGAATTCAGACGCCCTCTGGATTCAGACCTGTTTATAACCACGTTAACGTGAATCTTGTTTAAGATGTCTCTCGTATGTGACGAGTGATTCACTTTTGTTTTTAATTTTTCAAATACAATCAATCGAGGACTAGGTAGTTTCATAGATAATGACAGGCTGACAAATCCGTTGAAGGAACAGTTCACTGTTATTAAAACGACACCGACACTAGGCGAATATTGCGCGGTGTTCAGGATGTTTCCTGTTTTATCCCAAAGTTTCTCAAGTAAAACTCAACAGGATTTATTAGGTACTAAATCCCTCCACTCCAAATGCGTCATGAAGATAGTGTGATGTGAGGATTTCGCGTGAAGCTTTTCCTTGTGATTTTTCTCCCCTATTTCGTATAGGCCGCATTTTATCATAAAAATATTAGAGCACGACTTCTCAGAACCAGACTCAGGTCTAACGTGTGGCACCAAATATTTTTCTGTATATTCATTCGTAATCTTCATTGTTTTTCTAATTATTATAACTAACTAATCATTAATAACTTATGGAATGGAAAAAATAATAAGCAAATCGCATTAGTAGGTTTTAACAAATTCAAAGTTGTCGGTAGGTAGTGAAATATGTGATATTTTGCATCATATTGATCTTGAATTGTGATTGGTATTGAAACATTTCTGAAAAAACTGACTAGTATGAAAATATTAAAATAAGTTATGGTTAATTTTTTATGAAATGAAAACAATGAGAAAACAAACTGAACATGAGAAAGAACACACTTGGAAAACGTTCGTCTACTTATTGCTTATTTAATTTTATTTATTTTTCTATTGGAATAAGGTTTAAAAATATTGTTTCATTGAATAATTTTCTTATCAAAATATTCATTTTCGTATCGTGTTTTGGGCAACCACTGCAGAAAATTATTTGACATTTTAATGAGAAAATTTTCCAATGAAAATGTTTATTTCACCCATATCAAACAGAGTTTTTTCTATAAAACGTAACATGTGGTATCGACAACTTGAAATAAAAAGGATCAGAAGATGAATTCGTTGTGGGAAACCAATTAAAATCATGGTTTTCTCGAATGCAAAGAATGAAACATTGAACAAGCTATAACACAGAGCTATATTCAAATAAAAAAATAACAAAGTCAACGGAAAACTTAATAAATACATATATCCTGATCCCTGATAGATATATAATAATCACGACAAAATAAGCTTATGAAAACGGCTTTGGAGGCTTCATATGATTGCGTGCCCCCAGTGCGAAATCTTGACGTCACCCTCTTTATGACCATTTAGCCGGAAAGCAAGATCCACGTTAGCGTGCTTCTAGACACGGCCTTTCAGCTTTTATTGCAGTGTTCAGATTTTATACATTTCATTTCTTATTGGTTTATTGAATTTACTCAATATGGCAAACAAAATTTGTTCTTCTGGAGATTGATTAATGTTTTTCCTCTTCAATCTCAAACTTCGCAAAATTCGTTTAAGCTGCCTCAAACTTAAAGCGACTGACTGCCGCATGTGGTCAAAAATTCACAAATTCCATGATAGATTAAAATAATGAATTATCAGTTCATCACTAGTACCTATAGGTGATGCTGAGCATGTATAGAAATGAATGTAAATGTTAATAATATGCAGAATAAGCATAATCCCTTCACCTGACAACAAAACAAGGTTTAATGCAGGGTTCTTAGGAAGCCTGGTTTATTGTAACAACTGGCCTCACTTCATTTGAAGGAACTCAAGATTTCCAAATGAATGTATTTGGAAATCTTTTGGGTTTCACAACACAAGATTAAACAAAAGTAGGCTCCACTTTTTTTATTACAGTCTGTTAGAATGAATTGATATCTACAGAGTGTTTGAGTTTCGTAAAAAGTCTTATACAGTGTTTTTATGGTATAAACTTACATCTACCTCGTAAATCAAACGAAGGCGATTGACTTTTTCTAGAAGGACATATCTACACTAACTCTATACCTCGGTTCAATTTCAAATTCAAAGTATTAAAAAAATCCAATTTGTTACAAACTTATCTCCAACCGCACTTTATAAATACCTGTTTGGCTTTCAAAATTACAAGATAAAAAATAAATACCTGCCTAATAATTAAACAATACTAATAATCTCAAAATTTGTTTTTACAATTACGTCACAAAACGAATTTTAGATTTCAGAGAATGTCTGAATAGGTATGTACACTAATTTTTGATTATAATGTATTTCGACAGTTATTTCTCTCTAAAAACACATTACCAGCACAAGAAAGCTCAAAAATGAAAATGTGATTAAATAAACGCAAAACAAATATGATGAAATCAGCGAGGCTAGAAAACGTACCCTGCACGAGGCTAGCAGCGATTGACGTCATTTCTTTGATAGTGTGAGCGGAGTGTATTATAATACCGCGCGCTTTTATGTGTTGATCATTTACAGCTGTGGGTTTCGCTGGATTTCGTCTGTATTATGGTGGATTTATGCAGCAGTCATAAGTTTTAAGTCATAAGGAAGTATATTCGTCAATGATTGGTTGAATCGTTCATTCCAAACAATCATTGACGAATATTCTTCCTTATGACTTAAAACTTATGACTTATGAGGTGTTTTGTTCCTGGGTATGTAAACACATCCAAAAATAATATGGAGAAAATATTCATAAAAGTTCCACGAAATATTAAAAAAAAATAAATGGTTTACTGCTGTAAGAAAGAAGAGATAAAAGAGGTGTCGGTGAAAACAGTTCAACGTGAGTTAGGGTCTTTGTTAGTATTACTAACGAAATATTAAATAATTTAACGTTTACAGCTTGCAGATGATATGGAAAACTATTAGAATTATAAGTTTAGTAAAGTTAAAGCTCTAATGAAGCTGGGAGTAGTACCGCATATTTTCAGTTGGCAGGCGGATAAAAAAATAATCACTTCTCGTTTGAGTAGCGAGATAAGATCAAGAAAAACTAAAATTTCTGAAATTTTGAATGAATCTGAATTGCATAATTATTATTGAATATACTGGAGTTTTATCCCAACACCAAACCATTATTCTTAACACCTTGACACGTGTTTCAACCTCCAAGTGATCATCCTCAGGAAGATTAAACTAAGTTTAATCTCAGATTAACCTCAGTTTAATCATAGTGGCGAAGTGTCATTACTTTACCTAAGGTTCCAACAGTGTATTACAATTATCATTAGCAAACATCATGAATTGCGGGTTGAATTATAGAAATACTTTACTATTTATCACTTTTTTTAAATTTCAGCCTATATTATCACGAAATCCAAGCAAACTAAAATCGAAGTAAACCAAACATTGTCATCAGCTACTGATTTTGAAAAATATGTTATTTTAATAAACACGGAAGTGCCATATATTTTTATTCAGAAATTGCCATACCACACCTAACTTATTTTATTGCCTCAAGTTTCACCTGAAATATAGATTTTTACACTCTTATGACAAAATTTATATAAAAGTTGAACATGATTTCGAAATAAATGTGCATATTAGCATCACTATTATTGGTAGCAGGATCACTATATAGTCTCTGCTATACAATGAATTATCAAAATCTGCACGTATTTATACACTTACTGTTTAGCCTTTACTTGTTTGCGGTTGATTCAGGTTTTTGCACTAGGTTAAAAAATCAGATACCTTAACAACATCTATTGTTGGTAAATTATGGGAATCAGCCTATTGAAAACCCTCTTCATCATGCAGTAGTCAGTAGAACAATTAACTCAGGAAACAAGGTTACGGATTTATTTCGAAAGAAATGCCAGCATTCAATGCGAAGCGAATGCACCTGTTTTCGTTTAGGCGCGGGACTCGATAGAATCGCTGACGTCACGCCAATCGTAGAGCGTTTCGTGCATTCAAACGAATGCAGCAATTTCACATGAAGATTATGGGCTAACGCCATTCTGGAATTTCATTAAACTTCACAGATCTAATTCTGAGGTCATAATATATGGTTTCATTGTATTCATGCGCGGTTTTATTTTTTTGTGAACATCCCTGTTCAGAGGACGTCTGAATTCGGAGGATATCTGAACTCAGAATGGCCCGGCCGGGCTTCCGTACGAAACGGCAATAGGGCAGATGCAGTTGTCACTTGTCAGTTGTCAAACAAGTACATGGGGGGACAAACAAAGCCATTTCCCATAAGACTCTGTGTATCTTTTTACTTAATTTTCTGGAAAACTCGGCATTTAAAGGCATTTTTATCGATAACATTGTGATTATTGGTTCATTGTCAATACTGTGATGTAAGTGTATAGTCTGTAGAGGTGTTATTAACAGGAAATTTCTAGTTTGAAGATACGTTGTCACATGATTCACATATCATAATAGGTTTCTTTTTTGGGTTTAATTAGGAAAACCATGAAGTTTTGTGCTGTTGTGGGTCATAGAAACCGATCATCGAAATGAAGACGTAACATTTTTCCGATTTTCTTCAATTCAGTCTAAAGGGGAGGCAGGTAGTAGTTGCAAGGAAAGAGAGACGGGCAAGTTGGATTGCAGCTCTTCATAGGGATGGTTTTACAAAAAACAAAGCAAATAATTATTTTGTGTGTTCTACACATTTCATTACAGGTAATACAATGACAAAAGCTTATGAACTATGTGTAGATGGATATTTTTACAGGTCAACTGTCTGATGGTCCCGAACATCCAGACTACGTTTCTTCTATAAATATGGGGTACAAAACAAATCTTGCAGCATCTGAGGTGCGATTAACAAGGTATAAAAGATTGATAGACAGGACATAAAAAGGTAACAGAAGTGGCATCCATCTCCGTCAGACATTGTTGTACATCAGCTTTCTTTTTATTCTGAGATTTAGTGTTGGCTGATCGTGTTTTTTATGAGGTGATATGATTGGTCTGCATTATGCCATGGTCAAAACACCTGAGTTTTTGAAATCTGGAAAACAGCTAGCCATAAGAATTGGAACAAACAAGACACATTGCAACGGTGAGGAAGCTTAGAAATTGAAGGGATCACTCTTTAGTTAGGGTTTTCACAATATCTATCATTTGTCTAATAGGTATCATTGCTATTTTTTTACAAATGCACATTGGGTACTTCATTTTAATTATACATATATTTTATCTTCATGCATTGACTGAATGACAGACTGGAAATTGTAGACGAATAAAAGTCAAAAGAACACTATTATTTGTATAACAATATGTATACTAAATGTACAATTTATAGTTAGAATTTTTGATCTTGTTTTAAATGTACAAAAAGATACACAGAGTCTTATGGGAAATGGCTTTGTTTGTCCCCCCATGTACTTGTTTGACAAGTGACAACTGCATCTGCCCTATTTTATCTCTCATGCTGGCATGCAGAACGTGAAAATCAGTCGCGACCTGCGCGAAGGGTGCGACACCTACAATTATTTCATTGAACTGATGTAATGTTGCAAGGTCTTGTTTTGCCATAAGAGCTAGTTTATCTATTTTATCTGTTTTCTCATAATTAATCGAGTTTTGCACATTAAATTAAGTTTGGTGATATTCCTTCATGTTCATAGTTTCAGAATATAATAACCGAAATGGCGGCAGAATTGAGCAATCCAAACAATAGGCGTATTTGTGCAGTTCCCCAATGCTTCAATCGTACAACAGGCAAAGTTTCTTTCCATCATTATCCGATAAAAAACAAAGAGTTGCCTTCTTTAATTTGCCTTTGACGAATGCCTACGGATGTGAAAATGTCTGACAAATTTACTTCAACTTTCGACATCTTTCGTAATAAATTCAAAATTGAATGAAAATAAAATGAAATAATATGGTCTCTTATGGGATTTGGCAGCCGATCACCATAACACAGTTTCGCGCCAAAATTCTGAGCGCCATCTAGCGGGAACGCATTTTGCGAATACTTTAATGATTCATTAACGCAAAAGTTAAATCCTATGTATTTTAGTTAGGGAACAGTATGATATGATGTGTGAACGCTACTACTGAACCCACTATGTGAACTTTCTTGAATTAAATGTAAAACATAAGGTGAGTTCGGTCTATGAACCAGCCATTACATGGTACTGTTAAAAATCAATTATAACAATGAAAAAAAGTTCAATATCAAATTGAAACATTACATCTCCTGAAGGTATAATCTCGAATGTAATAACTATCAAACCAATAAACCATTACACATTCGCCATGTTGAGACGCTGGAAAATGATTGAAGTGAAGTTTTCCATGATCCACGGTTTTATCGCCACGCTTTTACTAAGAAAGTTGGAATAGAGTAGGATGTTGGTGCGGGGTGGCCACGTTTCCAAAAAATCGTTGAATGTTTACTTCTTATTTTTGTAGTTGGTTACTATTGCATGATCCTCGATAAACACCAAAATATTATAAATAATGCTTTCAATGTGTATCATGCCGGTAATCAAATTGGATTTCCTTATAGGAGATAGTGTTTTGTTAAAGCGGTTTTATTTATTAGTGAATACTGTTACTCTGATGAACTTTTCACCAAATTGTTATAAATAATGCAGAAAAACATGAACAGCCTCAAATATCGAGTGGTGTAGGAGAAAGTTGTAAAAATAAAAACTGACAGACAGATTTTTGCCACCAAAATTTTGCTAATAATGCATAGATTGCAATAAAATTTCCAAACAATTTGTAGTGCCATATAGGGAAAATGTCATTCTCTTGCCACGGTTTTACATTTCGTATATCTTGCTTAATACTGTATAATCGTTGATGAATTTTACATCAACATGTTGTTAATAGTGCAAAGATAACAACAAAATTTTCAAATCAATTCGGTGTGCCATAGGGGAGAGTGGAAAATATAGAAACGTATAATTTTTTACAGAGTTTTTCTATTATCTCGGTTACTACTGGATGATCGTTGATGAATTTAGCATTAAAATGTTGCTAATAACGCATAGATTACAATAAAGTCTTCGAATCAATATGGTGTGCCTTAGGGAAGAGTGGAAAAAATAAAAACTCATATTTTGTACAGATTTTTACTTTTATGTAGGTTATTACTGGATGACCGTTGATGAATTTTACACCAAAATGTTGCAAATAATGCATAGATCACAATAAAATTTCCAAAACAATACAAAAATATATATTATGATTTCAATGTAACTAACTCACAAAAATTAGAAGTAAACATTTAACGATTTTTGGGAAACGTGGCAACCCCGCACCAACATCCTACTCTATTCCAACTTTCTTAGTAAAAGCGTGGCAAGAAAACTGGATAAATTCACTTCACATAAATTCTAAAGTGATAAACACTAGAAAATAAAGAGGCTAACGGCTAAAAGTCCTCCACAGACACATTTGCAAATCACAGCATGGGTACATATCGGAGTTTAGCCAATCAAAATGCTAGTTGCGTCGGATTATCTAATTTTGATTGGCTAAACTTCATTGTCTCCATGCTATGCGCTATGCAACTATGCAAGTTTGTCTGTGATGGATGGCCTTAACCAGGAAAATAAAGACAAATAGCAACTTACGTTAATCTTGGTAATGGTTAGGTATAGATCCATCAAATAACTTTCCACTTTGAATAATTCCGAATCACTTCGCTTCAAACATATTCGGCAAATGAAGGGAAAATCTACCACGTTAATTTCAGTCTCCAGGTTTTCAATATTCTCTAATACCTCCATTTTTCAAGTCACTAAAACTTGTTTTTCAGATGTCTAAATCTTCTGATAATCCCACGATCCCAGCTATTAATCAATTAAAAAATATAAAGATATGAGAGATTTTATAAGAGAATTTGGTTGTTGGCTATCAAGTGTTGTTTTGTTAGTTATTTTATTGCCGTTATTCACAAAACATGTGTTCTGTCATCTGTCACGTTCCCAGATTACAGAAACAAAGTTTAGATATGAAAGCTCGGCCTTCCCGCGGTTTTTTATCTGAGCATCGGAATACACCCACTTGTAGCGCTGAACGCATGAATAGTTAATATATGTAACCTAGATGGCGATGTGATTGTGATGTTTATTGTTTATGTTCACAAAATGGGGTATTTTGTGTTTGTTATGTTCATTTTGAATTAAGAGTATTTTGAATAGTGCTTCTGCATTATCATGGAAGATTATGTTCAAATGAAAAATTGTTAGAAGTGTTGAGTTAGTGGATGTACTGATAAGACAAGTAAAAGACATCGTTTTTCAATCAAGAAACCAGAAGTTTGTCAAGCCTTGATAGAGAGTATTATACCACCGCGTCACGATGATCTTTCAGCCAAAGAAATATATCATAAATATGTTTTCTGTAAGCAACGTTTCTCACAAGAGAGTCTAAGTGATAGGTACTTTATGAAAGAAACTCAATGTGAAAATTCATTTGATGATAATAGTTGTATTTTATTGGGTGAGGTGTGAATGAAAAAATGTTTCCTTCACCTTCTATACGTACCTTGAACGATTTATTAAAAAAGGTTCCATTTCGTCCAGATATAAACAAACACATAATTTTGTTATTTTATACTTAATGATGTTTTGAAAATGCTTTGTCTTCATCAATAAAGTATATTTGAATTGATTTGATATCGCAACAAAAATTGTACAACTAATCTTACCTCCCACACCTTTCCACGCCTTTATGAGCTTTTTGACATGCAGATGATCAATCATCAGGTGAACTATTCTGTTGCAGTTGAGTGTATAACTTATAGTTGACCAAATGTGCTTATGTGTGGTGAAGGGGTCACTTTCGTGCCATTTTTATTATGGCACTACTGTCTAGTTGTCCCACTCATTCTTCCAAAATAATTATATTCACATTCATAACCATTATTGTTATGAATGAATTTATCGCTTAAACATGCATTGGTCTATCCAGGTGAACAACTCTCATTGGTAATATTTTAATTTTCTCATTTTCTTAAATATTTTTGAGGAACAGATAAAGAGAAGCTCCAAACGAAGTCGAAGTCAAAGTCAAAATATACTTATTTACTGTCAGAAATTTTTCAACTTATCGATAAAGCTTTCAAGTATAATTGAAAATGTAAATTGAAAAAGCTAGGTATGTAATTATGTTTAAAGACGTCCAAATAGAAACAAAACAAAAAATATATCTTCAACCTGATGATTAGTCGTGATTTTCTATTCTAAATGCACCTATCAGAGATGTTTGGAGTTCCTTAGCTACAAGTTGTAAGGCCATGAAATATTCTTGTATGAAAAATTATTTATTTATTTTGTGGAATTTCATGTTGAATTGATAGAGAAAACCACAACTTTGGTCTAATTTCAACTGAGTTTTGGTTTATTTGTTAGGACCGGTTTCGGCTTTTACACCATTATCAATAGCCTAATCTAATTTGACAATGGCGTAAAAGCCGAAATCGGCCCTAACAAATAAACCAACACTGTTAATTGGACAAAAGTTGTACTCTTCTTCACTTATTAGCAATACCGAAATCCAGCAAGTCAGCAAATTTGTCGTACAGATTGGAATGCGGACTCATCAGAGTTTCTGGTCGAACCGATTATTCTCCAGAACTCATCCAGTCCACTAAACATCCCATTATACTTGACAGTAAACATCGATATACTCAACTTCTCATCCAATTTTATCACGTGAAAAACTGTCACAGAGGAAGGGAAATGCTGATTAACGAGTTGCGTAAAAAATTTTGGATACTGCAAGCTAGAAAAGCTGTAAACAGGGTGATATACAATTACAATTTTTGCCGTCTTCGTCGCGCCAAACCCGATTCCGCAGAAATGGGACAGCTACCTGTATAAAGACTGACGAGACCCGCTAGAGCCTTCACTTTCGTATACGGGCCTATGACTATTTCAATAGGTAGACGAACCGAAAAACGTTATGGTGTGTTCACATGTTTATCTGTAAGAGCAATACACATCGAAATTGCAGTCGACGTGAATACCAAGACAGGGGTATATAGAAGACCAGTAGTAAAATTTTGCAAACTTTTTTTTTACTGGAAGAATGCAATGGTTGATTTTACACTTTTAAGGTGGAATAAATGTTAGGTTTTGAACATGCTGTATTTATATGAATGTTGAATGTATTTGGTAGCGTTTGTTTTTAAAGAAAAAAAAGTTGTAAAAATTGAAAAAATAAGCGCATTCGGTTTTTACGTCGGACTGATCAGATTAATCTGTATCGTTCGTTTATTGCAATCGATTTTAGGGGAGGTAAATCTTGATCGTTCGGTTTTTCAAATCCGTTTAGTCCGATATTGATCTGTTTGCTCGGAGAATTTTGGCAGACGAGTACGATCAATCTGAAAGAGTGAGGTTATATGCAATATCATCAAAAATAATAATTTGATTTTCCGAAACAAAAACTAGCATTGTTTGTTGTGTATTCGTTATTGTAATATTCAAAACGTTTAAATTTCAAACTTGGAGATTCTTTACGAAATAAACGATGCAAATTTGTATGTGGTTTTTGGTTAACTTTATGTCAAAGTCAAGCCAATGTCTGTTTCGTTCGTTTATTACCGATTGATCCGATTATTTTGTGGCCACGTGACTAAAATCTGCTCAACTCTGAGATCATAATACCGAACGCGACTAATATAGAGACTTGACAAGTTGACATAGATAATTTGAATTCGACAAATTGAATAGGGATTTGAGTAATCCAAAACAATAGGGGTTATGTTTATATTTTGAGATATACGCAAACCGCTATTCGCTTCTTCAGAACGTTCAGTCGGGCAGCCTCGTTGAAGAACAGCGGACTCAACAAGTTTAGTGATCATTGTCAACGGTTTAACACCACTGAAATATACCTTATAAAATTCGAAGCAATAGTATTTTGAGGATGATTTTCATGCAATTTCGGTTCTTTTTGTAATGATATTTGTGTTATCAACTGAGACATATGTAAATCGGTATTTTTCGATATCTATGAAGATGTGCAGGGTCAAAAGAAATGACAAGTAATGAATATGTTTGTTAAATGAATGAGATTTTGAACTCATAATTCTCCAAAAGCTGGAAATTTCCGTTCATTTGAACAGAATTGCAACCAACTTGCATCAATGTAAGAGACGACGCAAGTCAAAAGGCATCCAATCCTCTCTGTTGCACAGAACTTGCATGGCATGACACTAACAAATGTAGGTAATTCGGTTTTTATGATGGGAAGATTGACGGCGCTTCTGCGGGATTCTCTCTCTCTCTCTAATTTGTTTTGGCTCTTGCTTCCTCTTAGGCCCATTGAGCCATTATGCCTTGCTGCGAAAAATTCGTTCCCATCCGGCCTTTAACCGGCGTAGACAGCAAAGCTTTATCGGGGGGACGAAGTTGTCTTGCTATAGGCAATACTGCATACCATATTAATTTACACTTTTCAATTTTTAACAAACACTATAATCTTGGGTCGTTGCACGTTCTCAGACGGCGGACATTACACACATTATTAACCTGACTTCCAACACAAGGCCGCCGTCTGATTTCAACCACTGCCGGAAGTCGAATGTTCTGCGGGATTCTATTTCACGAATCGAGTCGAATCTGCCATTTTGACTCGATTATTGGTATTCCGTTTCATGATTACGTCGTATAAACTCGATGAGAATACTCGATAGCTCAAGAGCAGTCGAGTTGTCAAGCTATCCCTTTTTTAACATTTTCTTTAATTTTATTGATGTGTTTTTCGACAGAATAACACTGGTACAGCGCGGAAAAATGATGGTTGGTTCGTATCTTTTATTTTATTTTTAGTAAAGGATAAACTGCGACTTATTTTGAACATAAAAAAATCCTGACTTTTTTTATCTTAATTGAAAAAAAAAATCCTCTGCATTCTTGATAAAAGTTGATAAAAGTTGAAAATCTCATTTAAAAAAAGTAAAATCACAAATAAGCACATCCAATCATTGTCGTGACAAATAGGTCACAATATTATTACAGATATGATTCAATTTATTTATTCACCTTCTACTATAGTAGATTTTATCTTGATTCCATCTTATTAGTCGCGTTCGGTTTTTACGTCGGACTGGTTAGATTAGTCTGGATCGTTCGTTTATTGCAAGCGATTGTAGGGGCGGTAAATCTTGATCGTTCGGTTATTCAAATCCGATCAGTCTTAGATTGATCTGTTTGCTCGGAGAATTTTGGCAGACGAGTAAGATTTATTTGAAAGTGTAAGGTTATGTTCATCTGTTCATCATCATTAAAATTAATGATTTGATTTTCCTAAACAGAAACGAGCAATATTTTTTGTATATTCCGTTATTGCAATATTCAAAACGTTCAAATTTCAAACTTGAAGATTCTTTACGAAATAAACGATGCAAATTTGGATGTGGTTATTGGTGAATAGCATGTCAAAGTCAAGCCAACGTCCGTTTCGTTCGTTTACTACCGATTGATCCGATTAATTTGTTGCCACGTGACTAAAATCTGCTCCACTCTGAGATCATAATACCGAACTCGATTATTGAATCAAAACTCGCGTTTGGTTTTTACGTCGGATTGGTCAGATTAGTCTGGATCGTTCGTTTATTGCAAGCGATTGTAGGGGAGGTAAATCTTGATCGATCGGTTATTCAAATCCGATCAGTCTTAGATTGATCTGTTTGCTCGGAGAATTTTGGCAGACGAGTAAAATTAATTGAAAAGTGTGAGGTTATGTTCATCATCATTAAAAATAATGATTTGATTTTCCCAAACAGAAACCAGCAATATTTATTGTATATTCGTTATTGCAATCTTCAAAACGTTCAAATTTCAAACTTGAAGATTCTTTACGAAAAAAACGATGCAAATATGGATGTGATTATTGGTGAATAGCATGTGAAAGTCAAGCCAACGTCTGTTTCGTTCGTTTATTACCAATTGATCCGATTAATTTGTGGCCACGTGACTAAAATCTGCTCCACTCCGAGATCATAATTCCGAACTCGATTAAGATGTCATTACATTTAATCAAAAACCCGACGATTTCCGAAGCGAAATTCGATCGTGAAATAGAATAAGGTACAAATTACATATCGAGTTAATCAACGTATCGTACGATAGTCGTCGGTCGTGAAATATAATCTCAATTCAACTTTCTAAAATAGTACATTGCCATACACTAGAATATCAGTTGGGGACATACACGACAGAGCTGTCACTCTTCTCGCTCCCGGGGATCATTCCACACAAACCCAAAAAGTTGCCTCAGATGATAGAAATAGAAACCCATCACGATGTATAAAGATGAGGAAACTGTAGAGGTAAATATTATTACAGTCGACTTCAGATGTTGGTTACGTAGCTGACACATTATGAAGTTAAATGATGGTAGATTAACATGTTTGGCGAATGACTGGAAATTTGGTGTGACTGTAACTTTTTCTGCAATGGCAAGACATTCCTTATTAGATTGACATTTTTCTGCAATCTTGGCATTATGGTAGGATACTATTTGGAGATAGATTTTTAGCTCGAATTTCATTCAAGTCACCCAATAAAGTTCTACTGGTCCCTAAAAAAATTATTGAATTTTCTCATTAAGTTTCTTTGAAAATGTACCTATCACTGAGCTCTCTTGTGAGAAACGTTGCTGTAAGATCATCTTAACACGGTTGAATAATACTCTCTATACAGGCTTGACAAACTTCTGGTTCCTTGATGGAAAAACGATGTCTTTTACTTGTCTTATCAGTGCATCCACCAACACAACTCTTCTAACATTTTTTCAAATGAACATAATCTTCCATGATAATGCTCTATTAAAAAAACTCTTAATTCAAAATGAACTAATGAACATAAAAACACCCCATTTTGTGAACATAAACCTCTGCTATCACAACGCCATCTAGGTTACATATATTCAACTATTCATGCTCCCAGCGCTGCAAGTGGGTGTATTCCGAAGCTCATATAGAAAACCGCAGGAAGGTCGAGCTTTCATATCTCAACTTGGGCTGAGTCGTCTCCGGTTTGACCAATATGATTAGACCAGCGCGGTCATTTGGTTGACTTGACGACCTAATAGACGAGGAAAGTGTGTCGTCACAAATGTCATACATGTCAAAAACTGATTCCAAACAAAGAATTTTAAATGACATTCTCTGTTGATGATTTGCTGCTTTGCTTATTAGTTTGTGTTTGGTTGTTTGGATTTTGTTTTCTAAGGCAAAAAAAGTTTAAAAACCTTTACGGAAACAATATCGGAGTTATTGGACAGGCTGATTAAAATTCCAGGGAAGTTTGTTTGGAATCAGTTTTTGACAAGAATGACATTTGTGACGTCATCACTTTCCTCGTCTATTAGAACTGTATGTATGTGACCAATATTTTCAATCATCTGATCGGTCCGACTCATCGTCATACTTCATACTGAACGCGCGTGCCTTGTCCGACCGGTGACTTGACACAGCACACAGCCTATGTTCTGTAATCTGTGCTTTCGTGATTAATCCTAACTTGAATTATAATATATTTTTCGAAAAATGGTACTGGTTGACAAAATATCCCTGGAACTCGGAGGTTCATTCGATTAAAATCGGTGCAATATGAGAAATTTAATTCCAATTATTTTAGCTCAAGAGCCATGGCCGAAAGATGTTAAACTGTATCAGCCCTACGAAGTGGAACAAATTTTATTGCCTGATAATGCAAACTGTTTAGCTGTTCAAGCATTCTTGAAAATGTGCAATTTAGACTATGTTGTCGAACCAAGACCTAATGCTGAGGCAATGTCCCCATCTTTGAAAGTTCCTTTCATCAAGGCTGGCAGATTTGTAATAGCTGAGTTGGAAGAAATCGTACAGTTTGTAAACAGAAAGGGTATCACCCTAACCGAAAAGTTAGATGCCGATCAGAAAGCTGATATGCGAGCTTTCATGTCTTTATTACATAATGTTATGGAAGTTGCCGAGGTATTTGAGCTGTCTTTTGCTGTTGATGAAACCTTATAGGTGAACTTGAAAATTTTAGCTGTACATTTGCTGGGTTGATGAAGAAACGTACAATGATGTGACTACCTTGAGGCATGGTTCAGTGTATCCATGGCCGCTGAACCGCATTCAAAATAGAGCTAAACGAAACCAGGTGATAAAAAAATTGAAAGCCATTGATTGGTATACAAAAACCATAGAAGATGTTTATACAGAAGTGGAGTCCTGTTGTGAAGCCCTCAATACTCGACTTGATGGAAAAATGTATTTTTTTGAAGAAGGGTGAGAATGCTTATATCCAAAGGGGGCATTACTTCAGTAATGGAAGTTTTATTATATCCACCTCCTAGTATAGATTCAGGAAAGTGACAATGGGATTATAATAATAATAAACACTATTGATTGGTAATTATCAAAAGGCCATTGACCAAGATCATTCAGTCATCAGTGGACAATAATTTTACATCTAGGATTTCATGTATTTTAAAAATGAGGTTGGACAATGTGAAATTGATACTTTTCACATATTGTATAACCTTTTTACTGTGGAATTACTCTATGCCGGCTCCTACTTCTTGCAGCTTATTTTCAGGCAACATGTATATTTATAGTGGGTTGTTCGACAATTGATTTTTTGATGTAAATTTGTTTGACTGAATACAAAATGATCGTTCTTAGAATCTCATGATAATCCTAAGATTCGTTGTAAAGTTAAAATACTTGTTGGAAAAGGTCCTATAAAATTGTTTAAAGCCAATCCTGCTCAATTGCATGCCTGAGCTTTGTATAGCGGAATCAAGTGTGCGGGTGTCAAGTCTTGTTGAATAGAATGCAAATATTCTGACGCTTCCTTTTACGTTTAAAAAACTGCACTGTATTTGATGAGAAAACGTTTATAAATTGCAACAGAAAAGCATAATATATGTTCCTGAATCCATAAATAGAGTTTGTGGAGTTAATGTTTCAAGATCCATGCAAATATATTTCCAAAAAGCGGTAAAGCTGAATTTGGTATCTTCCGTTGTCAAACTTGACAAGTTAAATGTACATTGTCCTGCAAGAGCTGAGCTTTCCTGTAAGGTATTTATACAGATACGTATCATTAAGATGTCTATATACATCTTACGTATCATCATTTTGTGTCACCGACACTGATTGTTGATTTCCTTCCTGTCTTGTGGACAGGTGGTCCTTTTTGCTGATGTAACCAGATTGAATGTTTATTAAAAGTTATAATGTGCGACTTGGCTGTCAATTTCTCAAATTTCTGGTACTCGATTTGAAATACGCAGGATCATCTACAGTCCAATTATATCGAAGCACAAACCAACCACTACCGGAAAGGATTGTTAAGTCTACACCTATTATAATTAATTTACAATACTTGAGCACTGAATAGCTTCATTGAATATTTTTGAATGTGTCACTAAATTCTTTGTCAAATTATTGTTTTTTTTTGTAGGCCTACAGAATTGGATGCTTTAGTTTTTGGCCACCTCTTCACCATTCTGACGACTCCATTGCCTAGAACTGATCTAGCAAACATAGTAAAAAATTATCCTTCATTGATAGAGCTTGTGCAGAGGATTGAGAAAGGATATTTTGCAAAAGATGTGAAACAGTGAATTATATCAACTTTTTGTCCATTAGCCTAGAATTAAATATTGTGTTATTCTTCTCATATTTTATTTATTCAAAATATTGTTTCATTATTTATATGAAATAATAATAAAATAAGAGTATAATATGTAAATAAACGAGAGTTACACTTCTTATACAAATGGTTGCAAATGAGTGATATTTCTCTTTTGTTTTTCATAATGATTTGCAATAGATTGATAGCCATTATTAATTCAGTAAAACAAAGAAGTTCCAAAATGTCAAATATGTATACATTTAGGATACGTTCCGCAAATGTGAAAGGTTATTCACGTTAGCAATTTAGCGTAGGTGCCGTGTTTTTAGTCTTCTTGGGTACCGTAAACGTCAAAACTCCGAAATATGGATGAGTTCGGTATCTTTCGGTTAACCAGACGGAACCTATCCTTAAATCATTAAAGAGTACACCTAAGATGTCTATGGTGTGTCGACCACAGAACTCAAAATAATATATCTTACGACTATTATGAGTTCTGTGGTGTCGACTCATTCCTGCAAAACTGTGGGATAAAACGGGAGACAATTCGCCAGCTTGATTAAGAGAAAACAAATGAAATCGTGACCTGTTTCCCAAATATTCCGCATTTGCGTGTACCGCCACGGTCGGTTTTCCTGTTTGGGTAAATTTACAAGTTATCAAGTATTGTCGACGGATGAACTGAATAAAGAAACCTAATTATTGAAATTTACTAAATCACTATCACCAATCAGTTTTATTTGTTACATTTTCGACTTATTTTTATAATTTTTTATTGAAATGCAATTAACTACAATAATAACCACGCATTTCATTTGGAAGTATCGAAATTAAGCTTCATGAAAATTCACCATTAGGACCTGTTAATCTTGTGCTAATATAATCATGAATGGCGGGATTCCGTGAGATATTCGTGCCATTATTTTCATTAAAATGTTTTTTCTACAACCACACTCCAAAACATGCTTTTCTGCATAGTTTTATGGTGGATTTATGCAGCAGTCATAAGTTTTAAGTCATAAGGAAGAATATTCGTCAATGATTGGTTGGTCCGTATATTCCAACCAATCATATACGAATATTCTTCCTTATGACTTATGACTGCTGCATAAATCCACCATTACGTTCGCAAACATGATTATTTCTCACAATAATTGAAATTTGACATTAGTGTGCCGCAAAGTGACATTTCTGTGCCAACATTTTCCTAATTTCTAAGCAATACAGTTTTCGTGACAGCAAGGAGCAAGGTGAAAGTATATTTTGAAAATTCTGCATTTCAAAGGGATATTCGATCAGGCAACTTCAAGAATGAATAGACAAAGTCTATTGGTTTATATAATATGAGGGAAATTGTCGTACAAATTCATAATATTCTGAACAAAAATCATAGACATCACTATTGCTGTCTCAAAAAGTATAGTGTGTAACACGAGCAGAAATGCAATTTCTCACTCGTTTGAATTGCAGCACTCGCTTGCGCTCGTGCCGCAACTTTTTCAAACTCGTGAGAAATTAGCACTTTTCTGCACTTGTTGCGCAATATACTATTCTAATAATACAAGATACTATGAGATAATCTTCATAATATGGTGGTACTCACTTTCGGTACTGGATATAGATGAATTATTTTGTTCGTCTCTCTGGATTGCCCACAAATGATACAAAAACGGAACATGATCAAATTAGTATTGTAAAGACTACACAGAAAACGATTAGATATTCACAAATTTTATTCAATGTTTCGCCAACACAGCAGCTTCTTCACTGTCTGATTGAATAAAGTTTGTTGAGGTCGAATCGTTTTCTGTGTATTTTATACAATTACTATGGATCTTCATCAAGCGGCCGAGTCAGTTGACTACGTTTATCTGGACGATCTCTATCCGCTTCAAATTCAATAGCATTAAGTCGAGTGAAACCACCCTTCAGTTTATATCGCAATATTTACGTGGATCGAAGAACCCTATTCTTCAATCCGATTGAAAAAAGCTAACTTCATAGCAAAATTTCGAATTTTGTAACCTTAAATTTCTTGTGTTCTGCGAATTAAATCACGAATCGTTGTTCTGTGGATCTGCTCTCTTCTTTGGACCATACGTTTCTTTTCTAAATTATTATTTTGCTCTCCATTTTGAGAAAGACAATTGTCAATATAAACACTAATCTGAATTTGGGAGTAAGTATATATAATATATATCTATGGAATTTGGCTACTTTTACCTGTCATTTGTCAATTTCAAACTCGTTTATCTCGTAAATTCACTTCTCTTCAAGGCGATCGGTTGGGTCCAATCCTATATTTTATGGAATTGACTTCAGTGATTCAATCCAATCCGAACACTGTATATATCGATTAGGTGTATCGGATCCAGTCAAGTTAAACCCATTTTGAGCGGATCCAAAGTTGTGAGACAAATTGAATTATCATTGAATGAATGATGAATTTCTAAGAAAATATATGCAGCAAAATGGACAACACATTAATAATAGTCATCAATACAGGGAAATTGCACTATGAAATTTAGATTCCGTCACAACTATTCATTTTTGAACAGTATTTGAAGTTTGTTGAAATTCCATAAAATTGACAACAGTCGTCAATCACCATATCCCTGGAATATTGACAGGACTAAAATTCTATAAAGGCGCCATCTCTGGGACCGACTGAAGAAGCAGACCACTATTTCATTTGTTTATTTGTCTTCTGAAAAATCCAAACAAAATCGAATCACTCGACACACCAGGGTTTTCATACATCTTAAGTACACCAGTTAGTTGGTGTACTCTTTGCCTAAAAATACACACACTTGACACACACGTACACCCATCTATGTCGGAATAGAGCAAGAAGACTAAAAACAAGGAGGGTTTAATAAGCTCTAGCCAATCAGAAACTTGTATAGTCAACGCGTCATAGTGACGTACTTGGGTATGAGTACAGAGTCGAACTCGAATAAAGCAACAAAACTGTAAGCAGTAACTGTCATATACCAAGAGCTAGTCCGTCACTGTCTATAGAGAACGGCGGCCATGGCATGTATAATTACGTCACATTTCGTTACAAATGTTCTTTCATCTCTTTCTACTAGTGTCCCCATTGTCTTATGGGAATCAAACACTCCTTGTTTTTAGTCTTCTTTTGGAGTAGAGGACTTCGGATAAGGATTCAGTGATGCCACCACACAACTTTTGGCTTTAAAACTATTGACACGTTTTTTGGCATTTTTTCTTGATGTCAGGGTTCCTGGCACCCTCAGGAACTCAGTAATATGATTGAAATTGTTCATAACGACGGAAATATTGAGATTTTCCATAAAATACAAAATACTGGGGACTTTAATTTTGTTTAGGGATTTTTCTTTCAAAATGGCGCTAAATTCAAAACTAGAGCTAGAGTTTTGTTATTGAAAAAGGTATTTGTGTGGTCTAGGAAGTGCCGGATAAAGCCACCGTGGGGTCCGTAGCAAATGTGAACAAGAGGCCCTTGATTTGCACTAAAGTATAGAATATAAAATAAAACAGCACATTTACCAAAAGACTTTCCGTGATTTAATCCGAGCAAATTTGGAGATAGAAATATTGATTTGACGAGTGTAATCAATATTTCTAAGTTAATCACTTTCTCTGTTCATTACAGTGAGGTCGTTTGATGTTCTTGTCCCATTGTGCTCCTTAACACATTTCAAAAACGTTTTAACGTTGAAAAAGAACGTTCTCCGCTGTACTTGGTGATTATCAAAATCAAGTGAATGCGAAACACTATTCCAAGATTTGGGAAACACGTTTCCAATGAATTTTATGTTAACAGTTTATAAACTTGAAGTTCCTGAGACTCGTGCTTTTTCTTTCTGCTGTCAATATCAGCAGCCACATCTGTTTTCAGCAGCTTCGCAAACTGCACCAGTTCGTTGCCCAGACTGTCTTCCACATCCTCTAGGAAATAATTGACGATAGTTCTTTTTAAGATCTATTCTGCCGAAGTATTCCAAATACACTAGTCACTTGATGGTAAGCTTCCATGCGTTTAGATAACAACAGTAAAAACATGAATTTCAAAACGTTGTCCAGGTATTTGATGTTCTACAACTTCTTCGAGTGTAGTAGAGCCTTCTTTTATGAGGTCTGTGAGTAGAAATGGTCGTACTTTGTATTTCGCTTGCGTTTTCTTAAATTCGATTGCTGATATTCTTCACAGCCAATTAGGGCTTTGGCTTTTGCCTCTATATCTGAAAATTTGCATCGTATTGCTTGGAAGTAGCCTTGTAATGATTTATAAAGAGCGTACCTATCTCGTGTTAAGATCTTGATCGGACGACTGCAACGAAGCGTAGTCGCTTGGAAGTGTTCTAGAATTTCATTCCACGCTATAGTCATTATTCCCATTTCTAACTTAATTCATTTTCGGTAGGTGGTATAAAAAAACATATCTTATTTGATAGTTTTTTTACTTTGCGCACAGGCACGATGCCCCCCAGGCGCGGGGCCAGTAGCATTTGCTTACTGGCTAATTTGCTAACTGGTAATTTGCTACGTGGCAAATGCGGCACTGAGTGTAGGTAGGGTTATTTCTTTGTCAGTGCACATTCGTTCCATGAAAAAGTTCAAATGTAGAAATGATATTCAACGACCATTTGTTATGATTAAAATGTAACACATACCAACAAAACTGATACAAACTCTGTGATGTAACCTCAAAGTATTCAGGCCAAGAGCATTTTAATCAGAAAGGTAATAAGGTTTGTTTATCCGTGAATGTTACCACTCAGAATATTTTCTAGATCGATCAACTAGTTGGCAACTAGGAAACGTGAAATACGCAATTTTTTTTAAATTCAGGAAAATGATATATTTTGAAATTAGCGCCATTTTGAAAGAAAAATCACTAAACAAAATTAAAGTCCCTAGTGTTTTGTATTTTATGGAAAATCTCAATATTCCCGTAGTTATGAACAATTGAAATCATATTACGGGGTTCCTGAGGCTGCCAGGAACGCTGACATGAAATAAAAATGCCGAAAAACGTGCCAGTAGTTTTAAAGCCAAAAGTTGTGTGGTGGCATGACTGCATCCTTATCCGAAGTCCTCTATTGATTGTCTAGAGAAATATGACGTCATTTTCTAGATAGATAGGTACCTATTGCCATTGTTTATAGGCTATTGCTCGAAATTGAAAGAAAATGACGTCATATTGTCTCATATTTCTCTAGAGAATCAATTCCGACAATTCAAAAATTGGGTTCCAGTTGTGTTCCTTTGTTATCTAGCTTTTTCTCAAACAGATATCTCCACGAGGGGGTTGATGTTTCTTCCAACACTCCACCATAAATGCTGGTGTTCCGCAAGATTATAGAGTGTTCATTTTACAATAGACTGTAGGTATTCAACTTTTTTGGAGCATTCAAATTGTTCTCTAGTAGTCAGAATGGACATAGAAAAAATAAATCCTCCATCAGAGTGCAATTGATCAACTTCTCAAACATGTATTGAAAATGTTGGATGAAAAATATAAAACTTTAGGATTGTTTTTGACCATATATCTATTAACTACGAATATGGATAATAAAGACAGCCTATGTGATGCCAAAAAAAATGAGCATCGACTTCGAATTGGACGCTGCTAAATCAATGCGCTTGCGCCAGAGATTCCTATTCAAAGACACGATTTTGTTTTTTCATCTCTTTCTAGCGTGCATGGTTCGGCAGCAACAATTATCGAAGATATGAGAAGCATATCTTATGTGGTGCTGATTCGGCAAACTCCAACATAACCTCATAATATAGATAAATTTACAGAGAGCAAGTGTAGATTGTGCTAATTATAAGAGGGCGGGTTTTATTCCTGAGAATATTTTATAAATTTCTAGGTTCATGTCTGAAAGAATTTAAGATCGCCGCGTTTTACTTCGAGTTCGTGTTCAGTAGGCAAAAAATACATCACAACTAGCAAACTATTTTTCTTGGCGGTTATGAGGCCGATGTGGAACGAGATTTACCTTTTCAAACAATGGTCCGTCACATACCCAATACATATTTCTTCAAGTTTAATGAGTTTTCATCCGTTTTTGGCAGAAAATTGATTGATGAAACTCTGATGGTAGCAGGTAACAAACAGACATTTTATTATTAGAGTTACAAATGGATCAATGAATCGTTTTTTTAATGACACGAAGTTTAATTGACCGTCTTGCATAATTCTCATTCTTCATTTATCCAAATTATAGAAAAATGTTAGCTCATTTTCAATATGGGACGGTTGAAAATGTCAAAAGAAGCATAACCTTAAAAATGTTTGACGTTTCTCCTGATTCTGAATTCGGCATGCGCAATATTTTCCCAGCGTCCATTTGAGAAAAGGTAAGATAGATATTTTTGGCTTCAATTTGATTACATTGCGTCTTATGGCGTGTTATCAATATTTCTTAGTTAATAGATATATGTTTTTGACATGAGCAAAACATTTGATCTCGTCGACCACGACATACACTTACATAAATTACAGCTTTATGGGATTCGCGGATCTGCATTGAACTGGATTAGTTCCTACGTTTCAGACCGAAAACAGTTGGTCAATGGTAAGTGTTCTGAAGTAAAAAGCGTATCAATGGGAGTATCACCAGGCTTTCCAGGAAAACATATTAAGTAAGGGTGAATTATACAGAGTTATAGTCAAATGTATGGATCCGCCCATTTTTATTCTCAGTTAATATGAGAGTTGTCGAAAAAAAATTCAGATGAAAGTTGAAGGGGATTCTACTTTGTACCTTTCTATGAATTCAAATATATTTTAGTTTGCCATTGGTATAGAAGTGACGTCATCAGCATTTTTTTTAATGGAAAGATAATGTCATGTTTAGTATCACAAGATAGCTTGTTTTTTTCTAATTTCAGCAATACTAATATTATTTCAACTACCTATCTTGGTACAGTGTGTTTCGTATTTTTGTGTCCACGTCTGTAACTGACTTACCCATTGCTTAATTTGTCCAAAATTCTTCTCAATCGGGAAAAGTAGCCAGTTGGACAGTGGCGTACGTAAATTTTTATAAAAACATTTTTTATGTGCTACTTCGACAGTTGTGTTTCATTACAAAATTTATGCCACTATGCTTGGGATAATTTTAAGTATTGAAAACTGAAATTATTACATTTACAAAATGATGAAATTTTTTAATGAAACAACTGTCAATGTAGCACAAAAAAAAATTTGTATGGAAACTTATGTACGCCACTGAATAAAATTTTTGCCATATCGCTTAAAGTAACTAACACATGTTTCGGGCTGTTTGGCCCTCCTCAGCACGGTGTAGCAAGTGCAAGGATGTCTTGGATGAGAAAAAAATAGAAATGGAGTCATCATCGGGAGGTTGGCTTCCCAGTCACTACAGACTGAGTTTTCTTACGATATGATAAGAAGAAATGTAGATACCAATCAAGTGGTTGGAAAATTGATACATTTGGTTCATGTCCCTTGCAAATTGCATGTTATCGTAAACCTCAACTGGTATGGTGATTTCTAGCATACACAACTGATGGTACTGTTGGGTCAATTTTGACCCAGCCCTAATTTAAGAGGGGTTGTTACACTTCTTTTACTAACTGTATTTTGATTTGTTACTTTAAAGGAAACAAACCTACAAATGAAGAAAACTCGTTTAGTTATCTGAATATATATGCGCCTAAAAATGCTAGGGATCAAAAGTGACCCAATAATATCAGTTCAGGGTTAAATTGGACGATCCTGAAAAATACACGGGACATGCTTTTCAACCTACGTCCGCTACCATTATGGCAAATACATGACAATAGATCAAATCGAACGACGAGTAGGATTGAAATTGGCAGCTGTGGCAACTGGTTATACGTTTGAAGAGAGCATTAGCAATAAGAAAAGAATGTGTCGAACATTATTGGGAGTGCCATTAATGGAGGTTCAACCTCATTGAGTTCTGAGAATATTAACAGTATTAATAATTCAAATACAATTTCTTCCGATTTAAAAAATCGTAATATTAATATCTCAAACAATGATAACTGTAATTTCCATTTTCATTTATAAAATTGAAATTGTTAAATAATTTGAATAAAGGTTTTGTATTCTTTAGTATAATATTTTATTTGACGTATTGCTGTCAGATCAATAATCAAAAAGTTGTCATTCAGACTTCTCGTTTCTCGAGTTGTTGATGTTACCATGGTAACTTAAAAAAACGCACGTTTTTTGAAAGTTCGAATTAAAGACGCCGAGTCGTGCTTTAAATAGGTAAAATGGGGCACCATTAAAAAACATAATTTCGTTTCGTGAATATTATTTATTAAAGCACCTTGTCGATTACTTAGTATACATTTGAAATCATCTTAGTAATAAAATGCATTCAAAAGCGATTAAGAACCAGAGCCTCATTGTGAAATATGTACACCACAACAATGAAGCTGTGATTCAAAATCTTGGCACAAACCAGTAAGTGATTGAGTCATTGAAGAGTTCTTGATGAAAAATACATGATAATTATTATTCTAAGCATACTTCCTAAATTTCCACTGAAACTAGATTTGAAAGTTTCAGGAAAAGATTAGAATTATTTCAGGGCCAGCCTCACAATCAGTAAGTCTAATTTTTATATAATTTTGAATAGATGAGAATACATCGTGAAACAAAACAAAAGAAATACAAATATTTTTATTGAATTATAGACCAATTGTGAAAAGAGCCCAACGTAGAGAATTAATGGATATTCGAAAGGTCATATTGTTTTCTTCTGTTCGTTACATGACCTTTTGGATATCAGTATGGAAAAATAGTTTAAAAGTTTTATAAATATCCCATCACCACCCCTTTCTAACAGTTAAAATAATAGTATTTGATGATTATAAAATTCACCCTAATACATTCGTAAAATTTCGTTGCTGTTTAGGCTGTTTTTCGTTGCGATTTTAAACACTATCTAAATTCTAATTCCACAAAATTGGGTTCACTCATGAGATGATAGAACTGAAAATGAAACATGAAATGAATAGTGAAGTAAAAACATGTGATCCACCAACAAAATAAACCTAGCTATTCAATATGAGCAATATGAGCCAAATATGGCACTTGAGCTGTTACATGACTTCTTTTTTTTTAGAAAAAAATGGCAGTTAATCTTCGAAATGGGGCTAATCAACTAGACTAGGACGTCAGCCAAAAACAAACGAATTCTTCGGTGTATAATTTTCATTGAATGTTTACTCAAAATTTTCACCGCACAAATTATGACGTTCTTTAGTGGCTCTAGTCAATGTATCAGATGTATCTAACTAGTATGGCTGTATGCTGTGTTCGTGTATGGGCCGCTATATATTGAACTGCCGGGATTCGAAGTTGTCTTCTTCCTTCTTCTCGCCAAAAGACACAAAATTGCAGCTACGACGCATAACATTAGGATCAGACCAGCTATGCAGATTCCGATGGCGAAGCTTTTCTGCGAAATGCAGATGCTGTCAGAAGTCTGAAATAGAAATATGCCATGGTTATTTGTACAGGAAGAATATTGTTTTCAAAACGACCTTTATATTTCAATTTAATTTCTTTTTTTATCCGTTCACATCAACCATGGAAGTCAATTACTTTCAAAATAATAGTTTCAACTTTACAATATTTTCAGTCAGGATTTGTTTCATTTGGATTTTTCGACTATAACATAGAGTAAATGAATGAATATTTATTTCATAACTGATTGTGGTTTTTCATTTACTATTGAAGAAATTGAAATATACAATATTCAATATTGAATATTGTATATTCAGTAGTCAGAATTCTATGACCTCACTTCAAGCAGTAGGAGTAATTCGAATTCATTCCCATTCGGGTGAATTTTTTATGTTACACAGTAGTCAGAATTTCTGAATTTGGTGTCGCAAAAAGCCTGGAGATGACATTCTGATTTCCACAATCAATGAACGCTATAATCGTTCCAGAATAGTCCCATCAGTGACAGCGTGAGGAATTCGGGCCTAGGGTAAAAGCATGTGGATGACGATTTGTTTTCCACGATCTAAGCGATTGCGCCATATCAGTGACAGCCCAAGGATGTTGGGGATTGCGGATCTATGGATATTCAGATGTCATTTTTGTCTTGTCTCACGTCATCTTAGACACACCCAGAGAATCATCTAAAGCTTTCGGGCACGATTGATCCCGAACTCATGAACGATGACACGAACTGCATCTTGCGCAAAGACTGTTGGTTTTTCAGGAGTTTCCCAGGGAAGACACCTTGGACCGCTATTCTTCATAATTACTATGAATGAAATTATTACCTCTTTCAAATATTTCTCACTTCTACTTCATGCAGACGACTTGAAACTGTATCGCACAGTGAATGTCCTGAGTGACTGCAGAAAGATACAAGGAGACTTGAACCGTTTTACATTATTTTGTGATAGTAAAGCCTCTTTTTGAATCTTAACAAATTTGTCTCATTCATTTGTACTAGAAAAAGAAAGAGGTTTGTTTGACTATAAATACAAAATAGAAAACCATGAACTGATGATAATTTAACATTCAAGGCGCACTTGGAAAAAACAATCAACGAATGCAATAAAATTATGGGATTTTTCGAAAGGAGTTGCCAACATTTCAGAAATGCAAGATAACTTCTCAGTATTTTTATGCTTATACAGGGTGTTAATTAAGTACGTTGACAAACTTCGGGAGGTGATTCTTTGAAGGTTTTCAGGACGAAAAGTTCATATAAACATATGTCCCAAACGGCTTGGGTTTCGAGATACAGGGCGATAAAAATACATTTTGTTCAAGATTTTTTAGAGTTAACTTCGACATTTTCGACAATAATCAGTTCAAATTAGGCAAGTACAATCCATCCAATAGGGCGCACGATACAAAATAATGCATTTCTTAAATAATTCACAGGGTCCTCCTTTTTTCAGAGTCAAGCTTTGTTCAACCCTTCAGCATTTTTTTTCCGCCGCCACTGACATATTATGAGAAAAGAATAATGTTTCATTTAACATCTTTTTGATATCTTGCATTTTTTCATTTTCTTGTACGGTTCAGGGGCTATAATGAAAATATTACTTTAAACATTTTCCAGTGTGGCATAACATTAGAAAATTTTAAAATTAAACATTTTCAATTATTGTAAATTGATGGAAATATTTTTTCAGAATTAGAAAAATCTACGATGAATAAAAATTATACAATAAAAAATATAAAGACAAGCTTTTATACAAATGCACTGAAAATGAAAAAATAATTTGTTTCATTTTTTGTAGGTTATTCTGTGAGTATCAAAATCTTTCTGTACAAGATTACCTAGATCAAACAATGAAATGAATTATTTTTTCCTTTTCAGTGTATTGTATAAAAACTTTAAAATGTTTTCTTTTTATAATTTTCATTTTTAACATTTTATTTTATTTTTTATGTGAAACTGAAAATCTCCAACCCAAAAACCATCACATACCAATTTTGAACAGAATCGGATCATAATCACAAAACTCGTCCGCCATATTGGAGCCGCCATTTTGTTTTTTAACAAACAAATTTTTAATGCATTGTCACCGGAATTACGGAAACCTGCCAAATTTCAAATTAATCGGAGTATTATAAGTGGGTCAAATTCAACTTTTATTAAATTGTTTGTTAGTTAGTTACAAGTGAAGCTAAATAAAAGCTTGTTATTATAAAGATGTGATTTCTTTTTGTGATATCTAACAGAAAACTACTATCTCCCCGTCACTGCGGTACGCTGGATATTAAACTAGATCTGACAGATATTGGGAAAACCTTAACTTTCAACCTGAAGATTCTGATGGTAAAAATGTGCATTTTCATTGAGATATTTGATTAAAAATGTTTTTACCCATCAGTCTTGATAGAGAACTCATACAAATTTTTTGTTATTTTAAAAAAAGATATTTTTTAGTTTTCAATTGAACGTTTCCTTTTCAACATAAAAAACTTCCGAAAGGTAATCCTGTAATGGAAGATATTTAATAGGATTTATCTAATAGTCGCAGATCATTACACATTTGATTTTCATTTATGAATCTCTGGTCATAACTCCGAAAAACTAAATCAAACAAATTTTTGTTTCCGTACGGAGTACATTATTTTATCAGAAATTTCGGTTTGTTTTTTCTTCTGCAGTAACGCAGAAATTTTGTAATCAATTTGAATTCATAAAAATAGCAAAGTGGGCTTTGATATTAATTCATTTATTTAAATATCAACAACTTGACAGTTATCGAAAGTTGAGAAGCTGTCTCATTGTTAATTCTTCATTAGTGCAAGCTATAAAGCAGATTCATTCAATATTCCTTTGGATAAAATGGTTGAATATACAAATACAGAAATGGCAGACATGCACTTAATGTATGGAATGGCTGATGGTAACGCTCGTGCCGCCAGACGAATGTATCTAGAAAGATTTCCACAACGTCATATTCCCAGCACACAAATGTTCATCAATATTCACTCCCGTCTTCGTGAAACGGGTACTTTCAAGAGGTCTGCTGTTCTCATAGGAAGACCCAGGAGAGTTAGAACAGTTCAGATAGAAGAAGCTGTACTTAACGAAATTGAGCAGCATCCAGACACTAGTACAAGACAAATTGCTGCACAGTTTAACGTAACCCATGTATTGGTATGGCAAATTTTAAAAGAGCAACAACTTTATCCCTATCACATACTGCGTGTTCAAGCTCTTCTGCCAAGGGATTTTCCAAAGAGATTAACTTTTTGCACTTGGATTCGAAATAAATTGTTGGAAAATCCATGGTTTTTATCTCAAGTGTTATTCACCGATGAGGCATGCTTTTCCCGTAAAGCCATTACTATTTTTCACAACAATCATATGTGGGCTGATGAAAACCCACACGCCGTGATTGAAAACCATTTTCAAGAGACGTTTTCTGTGAATGTTTGGGTTGGAATTGTAGGGAATTTCCTTACCGGGCCACATTTTCTGCCTCATAGACTCAATGGTGACCATTATCGACATTTTCTTGAATTCATCTTACCTGGACTCCTAGAAGAGATCCCACTGAGGGAAAGAATTGGAATTTGGTTTATGCATGATGGTGCTCCAGTACACTTCAGATTGGTTGCACGCCAATATTTAGAAGAGAATTATTCTGATCGCTGGATTGGGCGTGGTGGGCCACAACTTTGGCCACCAAGGTCACCCGATATGAATCCACTTGATTTTTTCCTCTGGGGGCACCTTAAATCATTAGTGTACCGAACTCCAGTTCAAAGTGAAGAAGACCTGAGGAATCGCATACAGGAGTCATGCGGAATTATAAGAAACACTCCTGGTATTTTTGAGCGTGTCCGCCAGTCTATGGTTAGGCGCATAAACGCATGCATTGAAGTTGGCGGTGGCCATTTCCAGCAGCTGCTCTGACATATCAATTTCAATAATGGTCCTTTTCTGAACTTAATTTTATTCCTAGGGAATTTATGTTACTTTGCTCTAGTATTTGATAATAAAGTTATTCACTATTGAAAATGTCCAAAATTATTTTGCCATAATTAACTTTGTGCAATACATATTCAACCTGAGTTATGGTAAAAAATGTATGGGAGCTCCATAACATTACATTTTCTCTACACGACCAGAAAATAGCTATTTGTGTAATGAGAACAAAATGACGTATTGCGTCACGCGCTAAGCTTTGGAGAGTGGCAATGACACTTCGAGAAATGAATTATTTTATATCATGCGCACTATTGAATGGATTGTACTTGTCCAATTTGAACTAATTTGGATCGATTATTGTCGAAAATTTCGAAGTAAACTCCAAAAACTCCTAAAAAATGTATTTTGATCACCCTGTACTTCGAAAACCAAGCCGCTTGGGACATGTTTATATGAACTTTTCATCTTGAAACCTTTCAAAGAATCACCCTTCAAGTTTGTTAGACTATTTGCTTCTCAAATTTCTTTATGTTATGCGTTACTGGAAAATGTTTGCGTTAATATTTCCATTGTAACTCCTGAACCGTACAAGTAAATGAAAAACATCAAGAGAGCAAAAAGATGTTAAATGAAACAATATTCATTATTCCTTTCTCATAATATGTCAGTGGCGGCGGAAAAAAAAATTCTGAAGGGTTGAACAAAGCTTGACTCTGAAAAAAGGAGGACCCTGTGAATTATTTGAGAAATGCATTATTTTGTATCGTGCGTACTATTGAATGGATTGTACTTGCCTAATTTGAACTGATTATTGTAGAAAATGTCGAAGTTAACTCTAAAAAATCTTGAAAAAAATGTATTTTTATCACCCTGTATCTCGAAAACCAATCCGTTTGGGACATATGTTTATATGAACATTTCGTCCTGAAAACCTTCAAAGAATCACCTCCCGAAGTTTGTCAACGTACTTAATTAACACCCTGTATACTCAGTAAACTTTGTTTCGCATCAGTTGTTTGGAATCCCAAGTAACAAGTTCACATAGATAGAATTGAGAGAGTACAGAAAAAATTGCTTAGTTAAATTGCGAATAGATAAATGTACCAATTGATGCGAGAATAGCCTCTCAAAGATAGGCGAAATGTAACGAACTTGATAATGATTTTCAAACTAATGAAGGGACTAGCGCAGTGCCCACATTTATTCTCTAAGATTTTTTTAAAACATTTTTTAAAACATCCTTAAAAAAAGCCAACACTGCTCAGAATTCCCCGTTATGCAGGATGCTTAGAACATTCAACAGAACTTGTAATGACATTCAATATTTCGAACTCAATTTGAATTGTTAAAAATTTAAAATCTACCATCTGGAAGCGATATATAGACTTAATGATTTCACACTCATTGTATTACTTTCTGTTCGTTCATGTTTTTTTTTTTTAATCTTTCACCACTATTTCGTTAAATAAATAACAAAATAAATGAAAAATACAGGGTGTTCTATTCGAAATGTCAAGAAAGTTGTTAGGCTTCAAAAGTGTAACTGATAATATGAAACATATACTTTATAATATTTCACAAGCAACAGTAACTAGCTGAAAGGGATTTGAGTGGCCGGTTAAATTTTGTATACATATCAAAAAAATTGTTATTTCCGTCAATCTGTTGTATCGCTAATCGCAACCCTCAGAGGTCTTTGACACAGTGCGATGCCATGTATAAGACCGATGACCATGCTGGGAGTTAAACTCACGACCCATTGCTTGAGAAGCGAACACTCTACCAGCACGACCACCACAGCCCATGTTGTGACCATAATTCCAATGATCTTGAATTTCTTTGACAACTTTATATTTTGAGATAGTCGAATCTCTCAAAAATGTTGCGAGTTAGATAAAGGGATACTTGGCAATATCAGCTCATTTATCCTTATGCTATTAAAAAGATTGACCCACCTTGTATCGATGAACAAATCAAATAATTGGCAATCGTCAAGTAAATTATTTTAAAAAAAATCCCATATTCCATATTCGACTTATAACTGGTGGTGACACAGTCCTTGGTTATGAAAAAAATAGGAATAATGAATACGTTTCATTCCAAATGCAGATACCATGAGTACCATGAGCAAGGAGACTAAACGTTATTTAACAATGAGAGTTTAATCCCCATAAGATAATGGGGACACTAGTAGAAAGAGATGAAAGAACATTTGTGGCGAAATGTGACGTAGTTGGACGTGTCATGGCCGCCGTTATCTGTATAGACAGTTATTGAAAGTACTCTTTAAAAGCTGTAGAAACTGTTGTGAAATTACATAAAACTCTATTTTATTGATAATCAGAATCAACTAATACAAATACATAGCAACAGTATACAGAATGTATAAAATAATAGATAACTAGAAGAGTGAAAATTGTTTCTTCAACAGCTTCCCTCAATCAGAACTCTTCATAAACTTAGAAGAAAGATAGTTGAAAGGCTCTTTTTTCAGTGGCTTCGTCAGCAAATCTGCAATATTTTAGCAATATATGCGATATCAACATCTTGATTGATAATCCTTTCTTTGACATAATGGTAGTGCACATCAATGTGCTTACTTCTTTGATGCAACACAGGGTTCACTGATAGATGAATTGTTGATTGATTATCGCATAATAGCAATGGACACACGATGTGACCTAAATCTCTCATCAGCTGATACATCCATATTGCTTGTCTGCAAGAAGCTGATAGAGCCATGTACTCAGCTTCAGTTGTTGATACCGCCACACTCTGTTGCTTCTTTGAAGACCAACATACAGCAGATTCGCCATAAAACACCATATATCCCATATAAGATCTTCGGTCATCCATACTGCTTGCAAACGAGGCATCACTATAAATTTTCAATTCAGGTGTCATCGTTCGCTTGTACATGAGTTTCTTACCCATGCTTCCTCTTAAGTAACGGAAGAGATGATGAATTAAGTTTTGGTGAACAGTAGTTGAATCAGTACAAAACTGCGACAAGATATTAACACTGTACGCAATATCAGGTCTTGTGCCCAATGCTAAATACAAGAGACTCCCAATTTTAGATTGGTACAATTTTTTATCTGCTCTAGGATCATTTTCTCTAGCTTTGATAATTTGTGCACCAGGATCCATAGGAACTGAAGCAGGTTTACAGTTTAGAAAATCATATTTATCTAGCAACTGGTATAAATATCGATCTTGTGATAGAGTAAGATGATTATCGTACCAATTGATTTGAATCGACAGGAGATATTTAGGTATACCTAAAAATGTAACTTCAAAATGTTTTACTAGAATATCTTCAATAATTTTGATATTTCTTTCCGATGATCCCAACAGAAGTAGGTCATCGACATAAACAGCAACAATCTGACATTTATCCCCGGACGTGAACAAGCAAGAGTCTGCAGCAGATTGTTCAAGTTTGATTTTCTTCAATACCATTATCAGCTTCTGATTCCACTGCCGAGGTGATTGTTTCAATCCATAAATGCTCTTATTCAATCGACATACAGTTCCAGGTTTCTCATGCAGACCTTTTGGGATTTTCATAAATACTTCATAGAAAAGCAGTCTTGATATCAATTTGCCTTGATATCATTTTGTGCTGAATTGCATAAACTAGAAGCATTCTGATGGTTTCATAACGAACCACAGGTGAAAAAGTTACGGAAAAATCAATTTCTGGTATTTGGCTGAAACCTTGAGATACAAGACGCGCTTTATATCTGGAAATGTCTCCATTTTCTGATAGCTTCTTCTTGAACAACCATTTACACCCTACAGTTCTCTGACCAGGAAATACTTCAACGATGTCCCATACTCTGCTCCTTAGAAATCAGCTCTTCCGATATAGCTTGCTGCCATTTATCACTCTCAGGTCCAGATGAAGCTTCTTCGAATGATATTGGTTCATCAATGGCCATATTACAGAACTCTTCATGAAATCTGAGTGGTGGTATATGTTCTCGGGTACTTCGACGTAGAGGAAAATCGTCCGGTATGTTAATTTTCTCCGGTGAACTCTCGTTGTCTTGGGTGAAATAGTCATCATTTTTGATAGCTTTCGGTCCCACTACATCTTCTGAATCACAAGTAAGTTCATTTGTATGAGATTTCTTGATACTCTCTCTTGAACTGCTATCGCTATATGCACCTTCTTCTTGGTAACCTTTCTTCCTGTCCAGAAGCGATACCACCCTTTCTTACCACCATAACCAACCAAGAAAGCTTCAAAAGATCGCTCCGTGAATTTATCGCCTTTCCTTCGTATTTCATCTGATATATGTATGAAGGCACTCTCACCAAATATTCTCAGATGATTTATGGAAGGTTTCTTAACGAAAAACATTTCAAAAGGCGTCTTTCCAGTATACGAATGGGGTAGGTGGTTTTTTGTATGAACTGCGTGAGCTATGGCTTCTGCCCACAGAGATTCGGAAAGCCCAGAGTCGAAAATACTTGTTCTGGCCATTGTAGTAATTGTTCTATTGAAACGTTCAGCTAATCCATTAGTTTCGTGTATTCGTGGAATAGAACGTTCTGATTTTATACCAAGGCTCTTGAGGTATGATTTTAAAGAATTGGAATCATACTCTCCTCCGTTATCAGATTTGAATATTTTAATTTTCTTTCCAGTCTGACGTTCGATTCGACTAAAGAATTCTTTTGTGGCATCTGCTACCTCATCCCTTCTTGAAATGAATTTGACTTCTGCATACCTTGAGTATTCATCAATGAAAGAAACATAATAGCTTTTGCCTCCCACAGATTTTGTATGGAACGGCACAGCCACATCAGAATGAATTTTTTCACAAATCTCCGAACATGAATTTCCCTCTTCTCTACATATGTTTCTTGTCATTTTGGACATTTTGCAAGACGTGCAGTTTATTTCCACTTTTTCCTTTGGCAATACACTCGGATCTGCTACTGAATTCCTGATTTCGCCAAATAGGCTAACTGGAGCGTGACATAGTCTCCTGTGCCAAGTCGAAACACTGGCATTGGCTACATTCTCATTAACCTCTTGAAAAACATTTTCCTTGTTTTCTGACACTACCCAGCCGAACATTTCACCGTTTTTCCATAATGTAATATCTTTATCACCTCTCATTTTGATGCCTTTGGATTTTATTGTTTCCCAAGATATCAAAGAACATGTCAGTTCAGGTGAAAAAAGAACATCATGGAGAGTAACATTTATTGTGGATCCTGTAGGCAACAGCGCCTTCAATTGCCAATATTTTACTTTTTTATTATTTCCAAGTCTTATAAACCCTTTATACGGATGTAGTTTTTAGAACAAATCCTTATTTCCACTCATATGTGATGTAGCACCAGTGTCAAAAATCCATTTATTGGAAGCTTGCTTCGTGGGGGTTGCTGGATATGCTACTTCATCTTCTGAGTTATCACTGAGTACTATGTTATTAGCTGTTTCATCGTCCCGCTTTTTATTTCTACAGTTTTTGATTGTATGTCCTGTATACCATTTTTTGCATTCCTTGCAATAGCTGCATTCTTTTGGAGGCTGTCTTCTTCCTTTCCTTTCAATTCCAACAAATGCTGTACTATCTTGAGAAGATGATGGTGTTGACACTGATAACTCCAGAAGTCTCGAACATACATCGTCGTAGGTTAGGTTTTGCTTAGTTTTTAAATTGTCGACTATATTTTCTAGTTCATCGGGAAGTGTAGTTAAAAATAATTACCCTTTTGCCACTGAACAATTAGCGAGAGGACGTAGGGCTGCTTCTAGTGAATCTTTTTGATCGTTTACGGACTTTATAGCTGTACGTTCAGCCAACCTTGACCATAATTCATTGTATTTGGCTATATGGTCTGCTATGTGATATTTTGACTCACATTTGATGCCAATCACTGATTTCACTAGAGCATGTAATGAATATTCATTTTGTTTGTCGAATAAATCATTCAGTGTTTTCCACATATCACTAGCTTTAGAAAAACACGTAATTTGGGACACAATGGTGGAATGAACGTTGAAGAGTAGAAATGCTCTAGCCAATGAATGTCGATAACGCCAATCTTCACATTTATCTTTGTATTCGTTCATGATTACAGAGTTGTTCTCATCTGAAGACTTTGTTTGAGGACGATTTTCTGCAGGATCTGACTCTTCTCCAGTAACGATTCGGTAGAGGTTGTATACGTCCATGTATGCGAACACCATGGTTTTCCATGAATGGAAATTCAACATCCCATGTAGTTTTTCAAATTTTGGAAATTTATCCATTTTGACACCTTGTTCTATCGATGACAGCAGATTTGAGTTATTCGATTAATATGAGTAAATATATTTCTACAGTTGTAGTTTTAGCTTTTCTGAGTATTACTAAATGTTTTAGCGCCAATCTGGGTCCAGAACCTATTGAAAATACTCTTTAAATAGCTGTAGAAACTGTTGTGAAATTACATAAAACTCTATTTTATTGATAATCAGAATCAACTAATATAAATACATAGCAACAGTATACAGAATGTATAAAATAATAGATAACTAGAAGAGTGTTTCTTCAACAACAGTGACTGACTAGCTCTTGGTATATGAGAGTTACTGCCGACAGTTTTGTTGCTCGGTTCGAGTTCGACTCTGTACTCATATCCAAGTATGTCACTATGACGCGTTGATGCTACAAGATTCTGATTGGCTATACAGGGTGATTCAAAAGTACTTTGACAAACTTCAAGAGGTGATTCCTCACAATATTCTAATATGAATTGCCCAAATAAATATATGCCCGGAAACGCTTCGTTTCCAAGATACAGGGTGTTGAAGTTTTATTTTTATTTTCGTTTGTTTCAAATAACTTTTGAAATACTGAACTTAATTGAACGAAACTTTGTAATAAGAGGTTTTTGAGGTGTCGAATTCGAACCTGATGTTATTATTGCTCGTACTCGTAGGGGGCGCCACCAACACGTCTTTTTCTTTTTTGAAGATTCATAACATTTTTTAGTGTTCTTCTAGCACATTTTTCAGTAAAAAAATCGATTCCTCTATCATATCTACGTAAAAAAGCTACCCTTGTTACAAGTCGCTGTAGGCAACCGTTTTCTAGATATTAGGACTTGAAAATTTCAAGTGGATTATTTGATAATCTATGCATGTAATAATTATTACCTTTATTTTGCATTTGCATTTGGTTTTTTTGTAGGGTGCGCCACCTATTCTATTACTTTTTACTCGCTTGAAGAGGTCATTACTGTTGGGTACGTTCCTTCATGACATCCTTAAGCGAAATAGTAATTTAATAATAATAATTCAATAGTAATTATTAATACTAATAAAATTTATTTCTTGCAAATTTTATTTCAGGAAATTTTGAATATGTAGAATAAACTAAAATAAACGAAACTAAATTGTATTCAAATAAATTGTTGAAAGTGTCCACCTTCAGCGAAGATACAGGCAGTCAGTCGTCTAGTCATTGAATCTCGTACCCGCTCAAAAATTATTGGTGTGTTCCTTATTGTTTCACATGCGTCTACTATTCGGTTTCTAAGATCTTCCTCGTTCGCTACTGGAGTTTTAAAAACTAGTGACTTCAAATGTCCCCAAAAATAAAAATCTATCGGGTTTAGATCTGGGGACCTTGGTGCACACGGCTGGTTAGGTTCTTCTACACCCCTACCGATCCATCGATTTGGATAGACTGTGTTGAGGAATTCCCTGGCTACAATGCTAAAATGGGCCGGAGCCCCATCATGCATAAACCACATGCGGATACGAATTTCTAATGGTATATTCTCAAGTACCCGGCAATTCATTTTCTAAAAAGTGTCTGTAAGTTGCTCCATTCAGTCGGAGCGGAAGAAAGAAAGGACCTATCAAGTAATTATCAATTATTGCCGCCCATACATTTACAGAAAATTGATACTGATAATGCCTTTCACTAACTGCATGCGGATTTTCGAGAGCCCAAACATGGTTGTTATGAAAGTTTGTGGTAGCATTTCGGGAGAAGTTTGACTCGTCCGTGAAGAGTATATATCTTAAAAATTGAGGATTTCCAGCCAATTTTCTCAAAAACCACTGACACATAGTGATGCGTTGGGGAAAGTCTCGTGGCAAAAGAGCTTGTACCCTTTGAATATGGTATGGATAAAACTGTTGATCGTGGATAATCCTCCAAACTGTGGACTGAGTAGAATTGACAGCTTCAGCAATTATTCTTGTACTTGTTTCTGGATTCTCCTCGAGAGCGTTCAAAACAGCTTCTTCCAATTCTGGGGTTCGGACTGCTCGTGGTCTTCCATTAATATCAGCTGCCCTCTTAAAGCTACCTGTTTCTGCCAAACGACGGTGGAGACTAGCAAATGTTGGAGCTGAATGCAGTACTCGATTAGGAAATCGCTCCTGGTAAATACGTCTTGCTTCGCGCGCATTGCCATCCGCAAGGCTATAAACGAAATGCATATCGGCTAAATGAAAATTATTGTTTAAATAATCCATTTTTTAAAAATTAGTGTTTTCTACTTCTACTTACGGAAACTTCAACAAAACGTTTAACTGTCACAAAATATGTAATTACCAAAACTACTTACTTAAACGTCAAATTCTTTTCCAAAGCATTCTTGTCAAAAATGAAAAATATTGGTAATAACTTGCATCGATTATCAAATAATTGACTTGAAATTTTCAAGTCCAAATATTTAGAAAACGGTTGCTACAGCGACTTTTAACGAGGGTAGCTTTTTTACGTAGATATGATAGAGGGATAAATTTTTTTACTGAAAAATGAGCTAGAAGTACGCTCAAAAAAGTTATGAATCTTCAAAAAAGAAAAATACGTGTAGGTGGCGCCCCCTACGAGTAAGAGAAATAATAACATCAGGTTCGAATTCGACACTTCAAAAACCTCTTATTACCAAGTTTCGTTTAATTAAGTTCAGTATTTCAAGAGTTATTTGAAAAAAAACCAAATAAAAATAAAACTTCAACACCCTGTATCTTGGAAACGAAGCGTTTCCGGACATATATTTATTTGGGCAATTCATATTAGAATATTTTGAGGAATCACCTCCTGAAGTTTGTCAAAGTCCTTTTGAATCACCCTGTATAGAGCTTGTTAAACCCTCCTTGTTAGTTTAGTCTCTTAGTACCATGAGTACTTTATTCCCGGAAAAAGTTTTTTGTTGAATAAACAGTAAGGGTGTTATTGCACAAAGTGGGCCATACTGTATAGACAACAGCAAAAATGAATTTGGGTAATCTAGACTGGTGCCTATAATTTTTGTGAAGAAGAAAAAAGTAACAGGCATGGACCAGGTGGAAAATATTGTTGAGGTTCCAACTTTGAAGAAAAAAATTTTTAAACACGAAACCACTCAAAATGGTAAAATGAGGATGCAGTTTAGGGGTTGAATGTGTTATTTTGCGATTTGCGGCGAAACGCGACCTTCTGGCGAAAAATATTCAATGGAAAAGTTGTAGATGATAAATAATAAACTTTAGTATTCAACACTTTTTGACATAACCTCAAATCAACCGTCAAAATGGCGGAGATTTTTCAGTATTTAAGTTTTTTCTGGCTTATTAATGATTAAATTTGTGGAAATACGTATTTCTTTGTGTCGAATAAGAATGATTTTTTCGCAATTCACAAGACGAATAGTTTTTGAGTTATGTACGTTTTTCGAAAAAAATTCTTCTAGATTCCACGAACAATTGTCTTGATATTTTTTGTATTTCGAAAGGTCTATAAGTGACAATTTTATTTTTTGAAATGTCTACTTTGAAATGGTATATGTAACTTGGTGGTTTGAATTGAATGTTAAACCGCCTAAAATTGAGAAAAACCGACAAGTTTCTCTGAATCATGATTTTCTCAATATTTTCAATGATTTTGTAAAGAAAAATAAAAACGATATTGATAAATAAATTTTGTAGTGTAATTATGTATTCAAATATTTTATTATAAATAATTTAATATAAACAACTTTTTGTTACAAAAATAATGAAGAAGGTCGAAAATTATTGAAAATATTGATAAAATCATGATACAGAGAGACTTTTTTCGGTTTTTCTCAATTTTAAGTGATCAATAAACCACCAAGTTACATAGACCATTTTGAAAGTAGACATTTTAACAATTTAAATGATCACTTATTTGACCTTCGAAATACAAAAAAATACCAAGACAATTCTTCGTGGAAAATAAGGCTATTCGAAAAATATACCCACACATACTCGAAAACTAGTCGTCTTCTGGATGGCGAAAAAATCATGCTCATTCGACACCAAAAAAGACATATTTTTACAATGTTTCATGTGAATTGAATTATTTATACTAGAGAAAAAGATTTAATACTGAAAAATCGTTTTTTTGCCATTTTGACGGTTAATTATCTATAACTTTTTTACTGAATATTTTTTGCTAGGAGGCCAAGTTTGGCTGTAAATCGCAAAAAAACGTTTTCACCCCCTAAACTGCATCCCATTTCACAATCTTTAGTGTTTACTTTTTACCCGAAGTTTTTATCATTTTTAGCGTTTAAAATTCGTTTTTGCATCAGCCGAATCTTCCTCTATTCAACCGAGTGTCTCGCGAATTTCGAGAGTTGACGAACTGTGAATATTCCACTAGGTATTCCGACGAAGGCATACATACCTTCTCACTATACACCGAGTCATCTTCTTGTCCAGCTTTGGCGAGGTCATTGGCTTCGTTGACGTAGAGGCCGCTATACACTTCGATCGTAGCGGGCGTTCCCTCGCCGACGGCGTCTGAAGAAGGCTGCTGGTCACCGGCTTGACGACGAATCCTGTTGCCGCCATCGCAGTCTGGGGCCTGGGAACAGATAATATATAAATATATCATTCACGAAGTATATTCACCTTAAAACAATTGAATGGCCCATGGACACATTTATCAGAGAGAATATATTATAGTCTGCGAAAGTTTTATGATTATAGTTTTTAAAAGTCATCATGAATCGAGCTTAGTGAGTCTTAACATTTTTATGTCATTCACACTTCGATTAACATTTTTTTTTCTGATTTCATGTGCATACTCATCTGATGAAGAAATGGTGATCGGGCTGGAATGACATGTTTAATTGTTGTATTGTTCCATTCCCTCATTCACCAAGGACCATATGGTGGTACTGTAGGTTTTTTCCGGGTTTTTCCCTGCAGTTGAAATAGCAAATGCTTTTTTATTTGTTAAGTCGCCCCGGAGCGCATAGAGTGGTGGTGTTCCCTCTCATCAGGAATGAGGTGCCGATGGTAGGGGGTATCACCATTATACTTTTCAAGTATTAATTTAATTTCCATAAATTTTTCACTTATAATTACACGAGAGATTTTTTTTTGTCGAAGTAAACTTGACATGTATTAATGAGAATTTTGTTGCCTGGCAATTTAACAAAAAAAAAAAACTGCCCCTGAAAAAATTACGAGTCCGTAGGACGAGTAATTTTTTCGGGCAGTTTTTTGAGTTGAATTGCCTAATGGCAACAAAATTCGAATTATAAATGTCAAGTTTACCTCGACAAAAAAAAGCTAGAGTGTAATTCGGTAAGACAATTTAATGAGTATGTGAATCAATAAATTAAAAAATAAGATGTAAATTAGTTTATTTAATTTAACGGAAAAGTACAATTGTTAAAAACACAATTATTAAAAAAAGCTTGATTTTCAGAACTTTCTTGCCTTTTGTTAATAGTTTGCTGCATGCTAGTATTTTGAGCGGTGGTAGTAACTGTTTCCTGGACGGTAGTACGAATGGAACCAATGATTTTTTTATGATGTTCTTCATCTAACTGAAGGTACGGTTTTAATGGGTTGTTATGTCCCGTCATTTTCACAAGTTTTTGTTCACCTATACCACTGCTGGACAATTCAGTTAAGGCGGCAGCTCGAATAGAATGGTTCGTAATTTTCACCTGCTTGACATCAAGTCCAATATTTTTCACCGAAGATTTAGATTTAGATATTTCATTTATCCCAATAGGAGAATTTCTCTACCATCCTTTCGAATTTGTTTTCTGCCAGAACGGATTTGGAGTAAAAAAAAAAATTTCACATGTGATATGGTTTCCCCGTCTTCCCATAATTTTTTAAACAATTTTACTGGACATACACAATCTTCTTCAGTGTTTGCTACCAACTATTTACTGTCGGCCAACTTCTGATTTCCACCTTTTGCTGTCTTCGAAAACACTGGGTTATATTCAACTCTTCCGGTCTCTCTTCCACGGTTGTCTGTCTCGATTTTAAAATAGAATACCTTACAATTTGCTGGTTCTCCACCTCTCCAAGCCAATTCATAGGCAGCAATATAATCAAATTTTCTTTGAAGGCCTACAGGTTCTTCTTCACTCCAGAAGAGTGTCATTTCAAAAATTTCTTGTTTTTTGAGAGCCTTAGAACTCACCTTCCTTTTTTCTGGGATTGCTTGCAAAATTTTGCGTTTTGTGTCGCGTGCATTTCTCGCTTTCTTAAACTATGTCCGTGAACGGATTAAAAATTCTTTTATATTCTTTGAAGTACTTCTCTTGTAACATTTTTGCTGAAGTGTTCCAAATCGTTTTGACTGCAATCTCTTTATAGTCTTCTCCATTGTTTTTCTTCATGTTGAATGCCCAGTCACATAAAATAGAAGCTAACTCTTCAGTGGAAGTTTCTGCAATGAGTTCATATTTTATTCCAAACAAAACATCGCAAATTGTCGCCAATTTGACGTAGTTGAATTCACAGTATTGCGAGGCAAATTATTATTGATGGCTTCTTCAATTTCTCCACTCGAAGACTGTCCAAATCGCCATATTTCCACAAATAAGATACTTTTCTGACAACGCAAGTTTGAGAAAAATTGACATAACGTCATCAACAATTTTTTTACAATGCTGGTTGTCATGCTTTCAAAAGTTAGGTTCCGTTTTGTCGCTGGAAAAGTTAGGGCAAACTTTTTTCGCTGTCATAATGACAAAACACCGCGACATATGGCATTTTTAGTACATGAATTGAATTCTCAACATTATCTTTAATACAATGAAGCTTTGTCAAAGTTTATCATTAATTTTCGACAATAAAGCATATTTTGAGTTTGACTTTGACAAACGGACAATGTAATACAATTCAATAGTTGTATTGGCCATTATAAATATTATTTTTATTTGGTTTTTCGTGAATAAATTTTGAAATAATGTCTATATTTGAACAAAAATTGGTATTTGGGTAGTTTTCAATATGAGAAATTCAAATTTGATCTCTGGCACTTTATTGTAGGGGGCGCCACCTACAGGTCTTTGTCTCTTTTGGGGAGTCACAACTTTTTCGTGCATGTTTGTATCACATTTTATAGAAAAAAAAATATTTCACTATCATTTTACGTGAAAAAGTAATACTTGTCAAAAGTCGCTACAAGCAGCCGTTTTCGAGATATTTCAATTCAAATTAACCGATGCATCCAATCGCCTTCTCATTGATTCGCGAACTCTTTGAAAATTAAATAATCAAGTAGGCTAGTAAGTTTATTCCAATGTTTTTTTTTGTGCTGTCATTTCAAAAATTATATCTTGACGCATAGTTAAATAGTTTTATTTATTACTAGTGTGATTATTTTATTGAAAATGGTAAACTTCACCAATACTGACATACATTTTACATACGGACTCGCTAACGGAAATGCATATGAGGCTAGACGTTTATATCAGGAGCATTATCCGAACCACACAACTCCTACTTCAAAAACCTTATCAAGAATTCACACTCGGTTAAGGGAAACAGGAAGTCATCTGTCGGGTGCACATCGGACGGTAAGAACCCCAGCAACCGAGGAAGCAGGTCTTAATCTGGTAGGAGAACACCCGGAAACAAGCTCCAGGAAAATAGCGCTGACGTTGAACATTTCTCATGTTCTGGTATGGAAAATTTCAATTGATAATTTGTTATATCCCTACCATATTCAGAGAGTTCAGGCACTCCTGCCTCGTGACGTTCCGTTACGTATCAACTTCTGTCGTTGGTTTCTCCAACGCCTTATTCAAAATCCTTTATTTGAAAATCAAATCCTGTTTACCGACGAAGCCAATTTCTCACGCAACGCTATATACGCAATTTTCACAACAATCATTTGTGGTCAGAGGAAAACCCCCATGCGATACAGGAATCACATTTTTCAAGAACAGTTCTCTCTCAACGTGTGGGCAGGAATCCTTGGAGATTATCTGATAGGCCCATTCTTTATTCCGGGGAGATTAAACGGAGAGGATATCGTCATTTTCTTGAAGCAGATTTGCCTATTTTACTGGAATATGTGCCGCTTAGACTACGACATGAAATGTGGTTTATGCATGACGGTGCCCCGGCACATTTTAGCATACAAGCGCGAGAATTCTTAGAGCAAACTTTCGGCAACCGTTGGATAGGTCGGGGAGGGCCTCAACCATGGCCCCCTAGATCACCAGAACTTAATAGTTTAGATTTTTTCCTGAGGGGACATCTAAAATCCTTAATTTACCAGACACCTATCCAAAATAAAGAAGAATTAAGAAATCGAATAATTAACGCATGCAGATCGATTCAAGATACTCCAGGAATTTTCCAAAGAGTGCGAGAATCAATGAGAAGAAGATTGAATGCGTGCATACAGGCAGGAGGTGGACATTTCAAACATTTATTGTAATTTTGAATTAGATTAATATTTAGTGTTCCGTTATTTATGGTTTATTAGGAATTAGCTTTTGAAATGTTTCTAGGTTAAATAAAAAAACAAAACCGTTTTTTTTAAATTTTTGGACAAACGCATACATCGAATAATTTAAATTAAAATATCTCGAAAACGGCTGTTTGTAGCGACTTTTGACAAGTATTCCTTTTTCACGTAAAAATGATAGTGGAATATGTTTTTTTTCTAGAAAATGTGATACATACATGCACGAAAAAGTTGTGACTCCCCAAAAGAGACAAAGACCTGTAGGTGGCGCCCCCTACAATAAAGTGCCAAACAGAGATAAAATTTGAATTTATCAAATTGAAAAGTCCCCAAATACCAATTTTTGTTCAAATATAGACATTATTTCAAAATTTATTCACAAAAACCAAAATAAAAATAAATTTTCAACACCTTCTATCTCAAAACTGAAGGCCTTGCGGACCCATGTTTATATGAACTTTTTACCTTATAAATAACTGAGGAATCGTCCTGTTAAATATCGGACACTTATTACATAACACCCTGTATTTCTCAGCTGAAGGGGGGAATAATTGTACTGAAATGTAAGTGTTATCGGCACACGCGACCTTTTATTTGAAAAAAATGTCAATATCATTACCATATGGTTCCTGTGAAAACTTTTTCATTTGCAGATGATACGACCTTCATTTTATTCCGATGAACTGAGATCAGAGCAGTACAGTACTCACGAAGAATTAGCTAATACATCCGAAAATTGGTTCGCAGCCAACAAACTTAAACTCAACAAAGATAAATCGCAGTCTCTTTATCTTTCATCCACTACGGATACTTCAGAAACGCATGCCGCAAATTCACTGGGAATAACTCTAGACAGCAATTTATCTTTAAAAACTCACATCACCAAATTGAAAAGTAAACTGAGTAATTCGCTGTTTGTCCCACGACAACTCCAAACTGTAACTAATTTTAATGCACTCAAAATAACCTATTTTTCGTTATTTCATTCTCATCAGTTACGGTACTCTTTGGGGTGGTTCGTCTGAATCTCTCTTGATTTACCGTTTGCAGGAAAAAGCTGTTAGGATTCTATCCAGTGTAAGTTATCTGGAACACAGCCAACCTTTAATTGTTTATCAAACACATAATAATGCCCTTGCCGTGTTTATATATTTTTCAAGTTTTGATAGAGATTCATAAAAAGTCTTTGATGCTCACGAAGCAATTTGATATACAGGGTGTCAATTTGAAAACTTCCCACCCTTAATATCTTCCTTCCAGTAAACAATATGAGCAATCGAAAAAACAGGTCAATTTTATTGTCAAGGGGGACACTTTCAAGGACTATTTGTAGCCCTCGTGGTTCAACCCCCTAGGAGGGGTAGATGTTACCCTTCGAATTTTAAATGGGAAGGGGGGTCAAGTGGCACATCATTTTGATGGGCGTTCAATTCTTGTTCCAATGGTACCCTGACTTATTATTTTTTGATGAGCATTTTCCGAAAAATTGCGTTCTAAACTAACAGAAGTAATTATTAGAACGCCTATACTGAGATGCATGGTTTGGCCAGAACTGGTTAGAATATTAGGTGGTACCGTTCCAACCCTGTATTAGGGGTAACATTAGCCATTAGCTCCAAACACTTTACATAAAAAAGTAGTCTAATAGTAAAACGTAGATGGTAGTAAAGTTGTGTTTATTAAATGCTGAATTTTTAAGTGTCATCGCAGAAATTGTACAGATAGCTTCCTTTTCTGCTACTTCTGCTGTAAAAAGTTTCTGTTTTCCGGCAAAAAATTGGTTAGCAAATTTGAACTATGTGGTAGTATTGTGAATACCGTTGTACCTGTTGGGCTGTTTAGGAATTACTTTAATAAGTGTATAAAAGTGTAAAAATGGTTTACATTCTTCAAGACAGAATTGAAATGATTGTAATTTATGGAGAAGTTGGAAAGTGCGCACGAAGGGCGGCATGTCTTTTTAACGAAAGACATCCAAATTGTAATGTAAGTCACCGGTATGTGCTTGATTTGGTGAATAAGTTTTACGAAACTGGTTCAGTGACAAATAAAAAAAGAAATAACCCCAGAGTACTAAATGAAGCAGCTCAAATTGAAGTTTTGGGAACATTGGCTGCAGAGCCCACGAGCTCCTTACGATCAGTATCAGAACAGACGGGAATGTCACGCGAGACTATAAGAAAAGCATTGAAAATGCATAAATTTCATCCATATAAAATGCAGATTCTTCAAGAGCTCCACGAGGATGATTATGATAGAAGAATAGAGTTTTGTGAAATCATGTCTCATCGAGTCAATACCATCCCTAATCTTCTGTTAAACATCTGTTTCAGCGATGAGTGTTCATTTTTTCTGAATGGCAATGTTAATAGACAAAATTGTCGCTATTGGAGTGACGAAAACCCACATATTTTTCAGGAAGGGCATACACAACACCCACAAAAAGTTAATGTTTGGGCTGGTATTCTTGGAAATGCCATTCTTGGTCCGTTATTTCTGGAAGAAAACTTGACTGGCAATCTGTACCTTGATATGCTTGAAGAGACTATCGATCCTCTTATAACTCACGAGCTAGAAACTCAAATTGATGCAGAAGGTAATGAACTTTTGCAGGAGGATCTGTTACATTACCAGCAGGACGGTGCTCCACCTCATTATTTTCTTCCCGTCCGACAGTGGTTAAACGAGAGATTTCCGGGTAGATGGATTGGCAGAAGGGGAGCAGTTGAATGGCCTCCGAGATCACCGGATTTAACACCCTTAGATTTCTTTCTTTGGGGGCAACTTAAATCCGTTGTTTATAAAACACAACCTTCTGATATTGACGAACTTAAAAGACGAATTACAGCAGCATGCCAGTCAATTCCTAGTGAAGTTTTCCGTAATGTTAGAGGGGAGTTCGAAAACAGACTGTATTACTGTTTAGAGCAAAATGGACAACATTTCGAACAGCAAATAAGATAAGCGTAAGTAGATTTTATGTTGGAAATGTCTTTCTCGCAAATTAAATTTTATTGTGTAGAAGGAAAATAACCAGCAAATAAAAAATCCCATGCGTAATAAATTTATTTCTGTCATTCAAGGGTTGGAGCGGTGCCACCTACTCTTCTCACCATTTTTATTAAAGGGAGTCAATACAATAATGCATCTCAGTATAGGCGTTCTAATAATTACTTCTGTTAGTTTAGAACGCAATTTTTCGGAAAATGCTCATCACAAAATAATAAGTCAGGGTACCATTGGAACAAGAATTGAACGCCCATCAAAATGATGTGCCACTTGACCCCCCTTCCCATTTAAAATTCTAAGGGTAACATCTACCCCTCCTAGGGGGTTGAACCACGAGGGCTACAAATAGTCCGTGAAAGTGTCCCCCTTGACAATAAAATTGACCTGTTTTTTCGATTACTCATATTGTTTACTGGAAGGAAGATATTAAGGGTGGGAAGTTTTCAAATTGACACCCTGTATACAGCTGTGGTACTAGACAAGCATATAACTAAAGGTCCCGTCTGAGCAAATCCAGGAAAAATTTATTGAATTACTATCTCTACAATATAATACCGTCCGAATTGAAGTCATCAAGTAAGCACTTACTCAAAAATAAGAAAAAAAAATTCTTTACACACTACCTATATTCCACAGAGGAATACATCGGACATTTCAAAACCGAGGTGATTTTAGCTCCCGGTTGGCCAGCTCCCAGCACCACTTTTCCACCACGGTCAGATATTTTCATAAATGATTCTCGCTTGTTTCGATCGAATTACTGGCATTGTTTTTAAATTCTGATTCTACCTAATAATAGTAAAGTTCATTTAACAAATGTACATCGAGATAAAAATTGGGAACAGTTAAAAAATATAAATAAATAAGGGCATCACAGAAGCGATAACAATTATCGCTTGTACGTGATATAGCAAGGTTTTATAAAAACTAATTCTAAGATATGATGCTAGGCGCCTGTTCAGTGTTTTGTATTCTCAAGTGAGTGGGTACGTATATTATCAAAAGTAGCGGCCCAAGAATTAACCCTTGGAGTACGACAGAAGTAAAGTTGATAGAAGTTGTGTCATTATAAATCTTTTTTCTGTTTTCTGAAAAGTGTTACTGAAAAAGATGGCATCAGCGGAGGGGTTAAAATACTTTATTTTTGAGCTAAGGAAAAGTACGATTGGGCGTAGCGGAGGGTAACGGGTGTTGCCGAAACCCATCAGTTATTAGTATTTCTGATTGTATCATCAATTCTCAGTATTAAAGCCGAAGACGTGTTGTAGATAGTTTGGAAATCAAATATACAATCAGCAACAGCCTAATTTCGAATATCCGTTTTGATATTATTTATTGTATTGATTTTCTAGTTTATTGCTATTATTAATAAACTGCCACATTGTTGCATTTTTCTTGGAAAAGCTTTCATTCGATGTGACATTTGAAACCATAAACGACAAGTTTCGCAATGTCAAATTCAATATTGGAACATATCATTTCAGTCACCCTGTACTTCGTTCAAATCCAATGAAGGAAAAATCATTCATTTTAGAGATATCTAGGAGTGGACCGTCTTCAATAAATTCCAGATATTTATATTGGTGGGTACGTGAATTGTTTCAGCATCAGAAAAGTTTTTAGTAGAATGAATTTTAAAATACATAAAATCGATAAGTATTCTTAAAACAGGTTATTCCAAGATATTTTTTAGAGACAATAACTTGTAGGTTTTGTTGAATACACGACCCAACCTTTTGCCTGGAGCTATTTCCTTTTCAGAACAGCCATGAGAATTTTGAAGATATGCACGTACCTACTATAAATTGCCTCGAAAGTATCGTTTATACCAATAACGTTACGCTAGATTGCACATTATAAATATTATGTAATTCCCAACACGAACAAATTACTTAAGTCGCTTATTTTGTACAAACTAGATTATATCGAGTGGAAATAATTGAGTTGAGAGATATTGACTGCCAGGAACCTTCTTTTGTAACAGTGAGGTCAGATTTTGATACTGTTGTAATTTCACTTGAATTTCAGAATGTTATCTATGAGGTGAAAGTTATACGCAATCAACTCTGGGTCAAAGTTCACAGAGGGTTTAAAATTAAGTTATGTATGGAATATCCTACATCTGATTTATGTAGTAGAGATACTACATACCTCGTGCAAGTTGTGGCAAGAGATACATTGCACATACGACAGATAGACTCTGGTGCCATAATTTACGTGAAAAAAAAGTAACAGCAAGGACCACGTGGAAAATGTAGAGGTTACAACTTTGAGAGAAAAAATATTTAAACACGAAAACACTTAAAATGGTGAAATGGGGATGCAGTTAGTGGTTGAAAACGGTTTTTTGCGATTTGCGGCGGAATGTGGCCTCCTAACGAAAATGTTCAAATGAAAAGTTGTAGATAATAAAAAAAATCAAAAACTTTTGTTTATAACACCTTTCGACATAACCTCAAATTAACCGTCAAAATGGCAAAAACCCGATTTTTCAGTATTTAATTTTTTTCTGGTTCAATTCAGATGAAACTTTGTAGAAATATATCCTTTTTGGTGTCAAATAAGCATGATTTTGCCACAATTCAGAAGACGACTAGTTTTTGAAAAAAATACCGGCATCTTCCACGAACAATTGTCTCGATATTTTTTTGAATTTCGAAGGTCTATAAGTGATTTTTTAATTGTGGAAATGTCTACTTTGAAATGGTCTATGTAACTTGGTGGTTTATTGATCGTTAAACCGCTCAAAATTAAAAAAAAAATAATAGACGAGGAAAGTCATCACAAATGTAATTCTTGTCAAAAACTGATTCCAAATAAACCTCCGTCGAATTTAAATCAGCTTGTCCGATAACTCTGATATTGTTCCAGTTAAGGATTTTCAATTTCTTTTGCCTGAGAAAACAAAATCCAAACAACCAAACACAAACTAATACGCACTGCAACAAATCATCAACAGAGAATGTCACCAAAAATTCTTTGTTTGGAATCAGTTTTTGACATTCGTGACGACACACTTTCCTCGTCTATTCTCTCTGAATCATGATTTTCTCAATCTTCTCAATGATTTTCAATAGTTGTGAAAAATAATAAAAAAGATACTAATAAATTAATTTTGCAGTGTAATTATGTATTCAAATATTTTATTATAAACAATTTGATATAAACTACTATTTGTTATAAAAATAATGAAGAAAGTCGAAAATCATTGAAAATATTGAGAAAATCATGATTCAGATAGACTTTTTCTCAATTTTAAGCGGTTAAACGATCAATAAACCACCAAGTTACATAGAACATTCGAAAGTAGACATTCTAACAATTGAAATGATCACTTATAGACCTTCGGGATATAAAAAAATATCAAGACAAATGTTCGTGGAAGATTTTTTTTTGAAAAATGTACGTAACTCTACAACTAGTAATCTTCTGAATTGTGAAATAATCATGCTTATTCACACGCGAGAAAAAAAATCAAATACTGATAAATCGGTTTTTCTAAAAGTGTTGAATACAAAAGTTTTCAATTTTTTTATTATCTACAACTTTTACATCTAACATTTCTGCTAAGAGGTCATGTTTCGCCGCAAATCGCAAAAAAAACGTTTGCATCCCCATTTCACCATTTTGAGTGTTTTTGTGTTTGAATATTTTTGCAATACAAATAATGCAGTTAAAGTTGGGTACTTCACTGCTATTCCAGATTTTTAACAGATGTAGCATGAGATTTGGGATTGAAATTTACCAAAAAGGGGATATATTCAACAAGCGGAATTCTTGATTACTTATATTTCGGATGTCTATATTGAGGCCATGAAATAAAGGTTCGCTGAGTAAAGAACTAAACGTGTTTTATTCTGAACGTGTTACAGAAGACTTATATAAAATTGAAAAAACTTGTGATTACAAAATGGCGGTTAACTAATAACTGAACTTCAACAACTGCTCATCGTCTGTCAAAAGTCAAAATTCACAGGTGTGAACCTAATCTATTTTCTTCTTCTCATTAGTTGCATATGATTACTAACCAAGTTGGTCTTTTTAAACTAAGAAAACCCCCATTCTAATAGTCTATCATCTTAATGGTTGAATGATATCTTTCAACTATAAGATGATGGACGTCCGAAATATAAGTAATCAAGTTACTACATCGTCTAAAACATTCAAACAAGCGGAATTCTCACTATACTGGTGCGATACATATCCACATTCAGTTCGGTAACATTAATTACAAGACCGTTGGAATTTCAATGTTTCCTGCACTGTAAAAGACAACGCCATAGTAATGATTCACTTTTATGACGAAAATTTAAATGGTTAGTTGAAGAGTATCCGAATAATATCTTTTTACTGCATTAGAGAAAAAAAATCAATCGGGAAAATACTATCCCGGTAGCTATATAATAAGCTACAGCATAAAACCATACCTACAGGTATTTTTATTTTCAGGCGAACGATATCTAGATATTTTGAAAAATCTCGATACCGAAAGATGCTCGCTGACCATAGAAAAATTTCAAATCAACATGATGGAGCACCTTCACATAATCGGCAAATGGTGAAGATTTATTTGAATGAAACAATGGTTTGAAATGGTTCTCAATTATGGCCACTGCGATCGACCGATTTAACACCAGCGGATTATTTATTTGGGATTATATGAAAAACGAGTTGTATTTATACGCCAACAGAAACAGGATATTTTCAGCAAAGAGTTGGTGCTGCTTTCAACTCTATTCCTTCGGAAATGATAAGACGAGCTGTGGGAGACGTCGTACGGAGAAGTGAAAAATGTTTAGAAGTTGGTGGCAATGTGTTTGAATATTTACTGCAATACAAAAAAAGCGATTAACAAAAGTGTCTGTCACACGTTCTTGTTTAGCATTGAAACTGAATTTGGATTTGTTGTTTATTCTAATCATCATTTTTGTCTTGAATACGAGATTATTTTTTCAAGATATATTAAATGAATTAGGGAATAATAAAATTTTGTCGATCAAAATGGGGGTACAAACGTAAATCCTGGCGTAAAAATAACTTCTATTGTGGAATATCTCCAAAATTATAAGTTTTTGGTTTGGGAAAGTGTATTATAACTACGGTTTATTTCCATAATAGAATTGAAGATCGAAGAAAAAAAGGGGATTCCCATATGAAAAAGTTGAGATTTTTTATTTTTCTGTCACTTATTGGATCCACATTTTTGCTCACCCTGTGGATTATTCAGTGGATGAGGAAATGGTGCGTGATCCGTTCAACCTTCAAGATTCACTGAATATTTTTTCAAATGTTGATTTACGTAAAAATGATGCGTGTTCAAGGGGCTGCATCTGTCACTTCATTAAAAAAAAAACTCGAATAACTCAAAAACGGTTCAATTTGGTTATAGAGTATGACACGTGAGTTGAAATCGAAATCATGGGGAGAGTTAAAAAATGAGGTGTGCCATCATTTCCGGTGCAACCGGAAAAGCCATAATTTCGAAAATATTTTAGCTAAATTTTTCATTAGTTTTTCACCCATCCTACCAATTTTCAGAATCGCCTTAAATTTAGTTTTCTATATAAAGATCGCTCGTCAAGCTATACCCTGTATGTACTGTTTCGCGCCTAAATTTTGAGAGCCATCTAGCGGAAATAATTTAGTTTCAGTAATGCATTAACCGGATTCATAATGCATAATTTATTGTATATGTGTAATTTTATTGCATAGTCCATGAAAGTTCAACACAGGGAATTCTTTATAAATTGTGAAACGGGTAGATCATTTCAATCCAGTTCCTGTATTGAACTTTTAAGGATTATGCAATGAAATTACGCATGTGCAATAGATTATACATTATGAATCCGGTAAATCCGCCTTAAGTTGTTTATAGTAACACAGTACAAATTTCAGAAATGTTGGAGTCAATAAAACTTTTTAAAGAAAGCAAAGTCGAAGTGCAAAAAACTGAACATTAATTTCAAATTCTGATAATGGGTATCCCGAGAGATTACATGAACTTTTTATTGTGAAAGTGCCTTGTACTACTCTATTTTGAATATTAAAACAGAACAAAATAAATTCCAGTACCCCTGTTCCAGTGTTGCCACAAATGATTCTCTGGTTGAAACCTCTGGCATTATTTAGACCTTTTCTGATATATTCCAGGGTAGAAACGGATACAATTTTCAATTATAAAGAATCTCGAGTGTTCCCGGATACATGAATCGAAGTAACAATGAAATGGACAAAATAAAAATATCCTAGGGAATTTTATCTGTCATATTGAAAAACATACTAGCGTGAAATTCCCTTGAATATTTTATTTTTGACAATATCATCATCAGTACTTTGATTCGCATATCCGGGAACATCCAGGAATATTTCTAATTGAAAATTGTATCCATTCCGACCCTGAACCATATCAGAAACGGCCTGGAAAATATCAGAGGTTTCAACCAGAAAATCATTCGTGGCAACACTGGAATAGGGGTACTGGAATCGTCCATTGCAAATTTTCTACTCGGTTTGAAAACAACTTATTTCGTTCTTCATTAAGCCACTGTCATGACCTCTCAGTTGCGTAATTTTAGCGTCAATTATTCAAGTCTGAATTGAATCATCATGTATATTCATTAGATTTCATCAGACACAGTGAAGTAGATTCGGTAAAGGTAAATTTATCGAGCTTATACCGTGCACCTTTTTATATTCCCTTACCCGAATCAAGGATGACGGACTTCTGCATTCGTGCAGCTAATATTTCTGCCATATTACGGCAAGCTGGTATTTTCTTCAAGTTCGAGAGCAGTGTGTTATTATTATTATTTCTATATTTGGCAAATGACAGCTGTCTCGTAACAGCAAAGCTAATTTTACAACGTTGCCAATTCGATTCCAAATATATTTGAAATCTTTCAAAAACTAGTGGTGGTTCTGAGAAGGACCGTTTGTTTTTAAGTGATTTTTAAAATTCATCATCCAAGTCGGACATTTCGGTGTCATCGGCTACGTGAATGGAATTGTCATCCTGTTTTCGAGGATCGTACAGTTCCCCTACCGCGCGGATTTGTGAAATATCGGGCGAGCGTGCTCGTTTCGCTCTCGTATTTCTTGTATAGTTCCTCACCAACAAAAAAGGGATGGGCATCTTTACATAAATTTAAGAGAACTTGGATCTGAGTTGGGATAGGTTGTGTCCATTTTTCTTACGTTAAGAAATGCTAGCGCGAGTATCTGCTTTGATTTCACCTTTTCATAGTGAACGAAATACCAGCAACTTGGAAAACTAGGTTAGTTATGTTAGATTGTGTCCCTTTTTTTACGTTATGAAATTTGGTGGGTCGCCAGAAGAAAGAGACTCGCCAGAGGTCTGTCTCTTTCTTCTGGTAATTTATAAAATGCGAGCGTAGCGGGCATCTGCTTTGATATCATCTTTTGAGTTAGGTTAGGTTTTTTAACGTTAAGAAATTCGGTGGGCAGCCAGAAGAAAGAGTCACGTTTTAAACTAATTAGTGATCGGGTTACTAGCAGCTTGGATAGCCTGATTAAGTTGTGGCCCTTTTTTACGTTAAGGATTTCGGTCCATGACTGAAAACGTGGTAATTTGAAGGTATGCCGAAGACGTGCCTTGTTTTCAAATCAATTCGCTCTGTTCGGTTTGGTGGTGCTTAATTTTTTTTCATTGATTTCTTCAACCCATGGGAATCACTCAATTGCTCACCTTGAATATCCGACATTTCCTGAAATTCCATCACACGGTATAATCAGGGCCGGATTACCACCTATTTACGCCCTAGGTCAAACTTTGATATTACGCACTACGGAGAAATGTCTGGGGAGTGTGGAAGGTAATTCCCAACTATTGTCAAAGTAGGGCTATTCAACTATCATATACTTGTGATGTAACATGGAAACATCCTATAATCGTCTTTCCTAATGATGAATAGATGATAATAAAGAAAGGATGTTGAGCAATAAATTGAGAAGGCCTCTTGCCTACTTGTTAAAATCATTTATATATTTATAAATATTGCAATCGAAATATGTAATATGTACGAAAATACTTTCAAAACTTCTTCTTTCTGGCCTTGGCCCAAGCAAATAACTGTACCGTATTATCAAAGTTCAAAGATCTAGTAATATTACTTTCAATGTTCAGAAGAGCCAGAGCGATGAGTTTCGTCTGATCTATGGGATTGTTTCATCCCTTTCAAACAGAAAAATTACCTTAAATTAAAATAAAACAAAAATAATTCATACTTACTTCAATAATTACTTGAAAATTTACAGCAATTTTATTGATTGATAATTTATACTTGTAACTTATTAAAATGCCTGCTATTAGAGAATTTGTTTATTTTTATAACAATTTTGATAAAAATATCGATAGCAGACATTAGTTAGTTGTACAAACTTAACCCACAATTTTCACGAGTTCATGCGCGTTTGCCACTCATTCACTCACGTGCGAAATGTCTGCCTGTGGAATATTTTGATTAATTAACAGAACTGTACTGAAATGTCAATTGGCAGACATATGTTAGTTACTGTTACTTGAAAATTTCCTTTTGAAACAATCCATTGTATATGAAAATGATAATTTTTCAAACGGATACCCTACATGAAAGTGATAGTTTTTCACTCTAGAGACGAACAAATGGGAATATACTAAAAACAAATGGATGGATTTTTGACACTAATGACAGTTAATCTCACTACTTGGCCTTTGAATCAGCAAACGAACGTCACTTCGTTTGACAGTTTATAAACATTTTCACGATTGAAAAAGTCAGCACACAAATCCAACATCCAACTATTAACAACTTCAACAATTGTACTTTCAATATTTATAAATCAAATTCCATCATGAAAGACAATTTGTCACTCCTAATTAGTCATTATATAGTAACAGTATTATTATCAAGTCTGTGTTATACATAAAGTTCAAAAAATTGTAATCTGGTATTTTATGAACAACATCTACCGTAGAAAAAATTGCATTTTCTACTCGAGATGAAATACGGTTTTTTCGTTCGTGAGATTGTCACACTCGCTTCGCTCCGCTTCTCTCTTAGAGAATCTCTCATTCCACGAAAAAAAAACAGTATTTTCATCTCTTGTTGAAAAATATTCTATCAAATGACTCGTGAGACTAAAGAGAGAAAACGTAACAATATTAACGGCGGTAGAAGAGAGGGGGCGGCGTGGACGTGGATGTTTCTTTCAGGTGAGTGATGTGAGTCATTGATCTGTCATAAGCGCGTCGTCTTGTCGGTTTTACCATTGAATTATTGATAAAAACTTTTCAATTTTTCTCCGTTATCTGCGCCCCCTCTAGCTTGCGCCCTAGGCTTAGATTAGCCTTTATGGGTAATCCGGGCCTGGGTATAATCATATACGAGGATATATTGAAAAAATTTTAGCCTACTGTAGAACCAGACAAAATTTCAATGTCAAAATATTTTATTACTCAACATATTCTCCTCTTAATTGGATACATTTATTACAGCGAACCTGCAACGCCTCTAGACCTTTCAAAAAAATATTACTTCTTGCTCTGCAAACCAGACCTCCACAGCTTTTATTACCTCCTCGTTGGAAGAAAATTTACGACCTTTTACGAAACTTTTTTTCAGTTGAGGAAAGAGATGATAGTCGGACGGAGCCAAATCTGGTGAATAAGGGGGGTGTTCTAGTAATTCAAACCCTAAATCACGAATTTTTTGCATGGCAACGTGAGATTTGTGTGCAGAGGCATTGTCCTGCAAAAACAAAACACCTTTGGATAGCGTTCCGCGTCTTTTCTCTTTAATTTTTTTCCGTAGAGTGGTCAGTAATGTCGAATAGTAATCTCCAGTAATTGTTCTACCCTTATCCAAAAAATCAATCATGATTACTCCATGGTAATCCCATAAAACTGAAGCAAGAACTTTTCCAGCAGATTTTTGGACACGAAACTTCTTAGGTCTTGTAGAACCGGTGTGTTGCCATTCCATCGATTGTTGTTTTGTTTCTGGATCGTATAGAAATGTACCCAAGTCTCATCCATAGTAACAATTTGGTTTAAGAAGTCTACATCGTTTTCAAATCGAACGCGATGCTACTACCCTTGCACGCTTTTGGTCAACATTAAAACATTTGGGGATCCATTTTACAGCAATTTTTCTCATGTCCAAATTGACGTGAACTATATGATGAACGCGTTCGTATGAAATATTCAGTGCTTCAGATATCCGTTTTAGCCCAATTCGACGGTCTGTTAAAATCATGTCATGAACTGCATCGATATTTTCGGGGACTGACACAGAAACTGGCCTTCCCGATCGGTCATCATCTTCAATGGAAAATTTACCTCTTTTGAAGCATGCAGTCCAATTTTTCACGGTCGCATATGAAGCACATTGATCACCAAGGGTATTAAGCATATCTTCGTAAATCTGCTTACCTTTTAACCCTTATAAATACAAGTACTTGATGATGGCTCGATACTCCACAATTTCGGTGGACACATTTTTTCTTTTAATTTATTGCGTAACTCTGGTTTACTTTTTTGACGTCAAACTTTACACTGATACTTCTAATAAGTTATTGTTCGTTGCTATGGTAACGCAATATTTTGTTTATGCAGGGAACTGGTCTAGGCTAACTAGATATCAGTACATCCTCGTAATTAGATTCCGTTAAAAACAGATCTCTTGTTTACCCTTTCTTCACATTAATGTCACAAATCATTGCAAAGTTTATTCTGCACTTTCCCCTTTTCAAAGTTGGGATAAGGATTCCTAAGAAATTTGGCAACACTGCCCAGAAAGTCTAAGTCGGGATCCCGAGAAAGAAGTCGGGATTGAAAAAATGAAAAAAACGTGACTCTTTCTTCTACGCCTTCGTAAATATCTAAAAAAATTATGTCAAACACAAAACTCACCTTCACTTCGCATCCGTTATCAGCTTTCAAGCACAGCTTCACGTTGCACTGGTAGTAGACCGAAGCCGTGTAGGGAAACTTGTGCGCCTGGAAATGCACGGAAGCCTTCGTCTTGTCTTCGGAATACCGGAACATGCCCATGATCTCCGAGTCTGTCGGACAGCCCTCGTCCGTGATGAGTTTCTGCTCGCTCCACCCGAGGCCGTCCCGAACCAAGCAATCGGTGACTCGTATTCCGTACGTTTCTTGCTCGTCTAGCTTCACGACTAGAGTGAGGGGGTCTCCGATTTTGACGTTCTCGGCTACTTCTTTCTCGGTCGGATCGCCGGAGAAAATCTTCATGCTGCAGCCGGGCATGGGAGCTAGGGCCGTTAAGGGTTGGGCGGACAGAAGGCTGGAAATTATCATTTGAGGAATTTCAACTTTACAATTAGAGTCATATAGGGTGTTTCCTAAGTACGCGTGGAAAATATATGCCCGCAAGTTATTCGTTTCTGAGATACTGAGTGTCAAAGTTCAATTTTTGTTTTTTTGAATCAATGGACTTTTCCACGACATATGAGAGAACACTGTAATTAGAAAGGGTATACGCTAATATCAATCGGGATTTTATATAAATTTTTTCTGACCGCTACTTTCTCTATAATCAGAAGAAAAGTGGTTTCGTGACTTTGTTTTTTTGAATCAATGGACCTTTTCACGACATATGAGAGAACACTCTAATTAGAAAGGGTATACGCTAATATCACACCCATGTTACTACTTCACACGGGATGTTATATTTATTTTTTCTTAACGCTACTTTCTCTATAATCAGAAGAAAAGTGGTTTCGTGACGTCACGTTCATCAAAACTAGACTTGGCAACGTTGTAAAACTTGTGCACCATGGAATCTCAAATTCTCATTACACTGGATTGTGTCGTATGTCAGTTGTCATTTGATAGCAGATGGGTTCGTTTCTTCTGTTTCACGGAGTATCAATAAGAATCGTTTGTCTCTGTTTAACTCGTTTGCCTACTTCAATATTTAATACAAGTAGAGCAGTTCCATCAAATATGTATGTTGCTAACGAACAGGCCCTACTTGATTTATTTTTTGAGGTTAATGCGGTTTTCAAAGTTTTGAAATGTTTTTGTTGTTTGTGCTCTAAATTTTTTTCTAAATTCCTGTATCTGTATTCCTGCAATATCTTTGAAAATGTCGAAAAGGTGCCTCGTATCCGGTTGTCTAAACACCAGTGAATATTCTAATAAACAATTTTTTATGCTCCTAAATATGGAGCGCATTGTAAAATGTGGTTCGAAGCAATGAATAAACCTTGTGTGAAAAGCGGAAATAAAATTATGTTTTTGTGAAGAACATTTCCAACTGAATATTACTGTATTCAAGCAGCGTTCAAGGAACGATTTTACATTTTAGTCATTGCAAACAATAAAATTATATTTGTCAATCATCTCATAATCTACCCTCGGTAAATTATCCGAACTTCCCTTCACGAAGCCTTTCCATTTTTAATACACAAATAAATTCACACCAGATCGGTCATAATAACACCTCGCTACAGTAATAATGAATGTATCAGTTAAATGTTGAATGTAAATGAAAACAAACAATAACTCTCGAGATCACTTTTGTTGCATAAGAACTGTCATAATGATTTGCGGTGTTGTCAATGCTCGTTCTTCATCGAAAGGATGGTCCGTTCAGGAAACTTGAAAGTTACAAAAACAATAAAAAGTAGCTAAAGTGTTTCTATGAGTTGATCAAGTGACGAAGTTTTAATTATTTCTCAATGGCTCATACCAAGCTAGAATCTATATTTTTGAGGAGAACGGTAATGTTTCGGAACTTGGATTGTGGTGGGGGTTGTTTCCGATGAACGTGACGTCAGCAGCACACTTTCAAATGAGATATTTTTTCAAAATGAGAAAAATATAGTGGAACTTTTTGTTAAATGGACGTTTCAGACTGGAATCTATCGATTTAAAAGAGTTTTGCAATTTATTTTTCATAAATGTAAAGGTCCATTCGAATATGATTGTGATATTGGAGTGAAGTTTTATATTTGGGAGTATTTTTCAATGAAAATGTCAAATTTGATGTTAGTTTGTCTCTCTCGTGGGGGTGGCGCCACCTAGATTGTCTTTCCAGTCATTCAAAATATCATAACTTTTCTGTACGTAGCTCTAGCAGGATTTCTTTCTTTCAGTGGTCTTCTAAAATCAACACTTAAATGTAGTCAAAAACTGATTTTTGCTAACTGTTTTATTATTAAATTGGTCTTAATTATTGTTATAATTATTAGTTTCAAATTGTAATTAAATTCGATTCCTATTTTAAAATGGAATTAAAGAAGAGGCATAAGATGTCCGGAGGACTGCTCATTGCTAATATCCTATACAATATGAAAAGTTGGGTCAAAAATCCATCAGAAAACAACTACTTTCCTGGCTAATGCCACGACGAACATTGAATTACATCTGATGAAATTTCCGTGCAGAGTTCCTACAAGGTTATCTCTGCAATTGCTTGGTTGCATGGGAATGTTCATCGAAACATTCGGACCACCTATATATCGATTTCGGAGTGTTGCTCCTCATCAGTATAGGGTAGGTCTAGCAGTCAATAACTAATGACTGCAACGAATGAATCGAGCTCATTGCTAATAATAATGATTAGTAATGAGCAGTCCTCCGGACATCTTATGCCTCTTGTCATAAGCTCATTGTGATCTACAGTTTTCTTTTCCGTTTTATATACGGTCTTGACGATCGTGGTTCATGGGTATTACTTGGTTGGGCTTCCGGCGCTGGGATGGCGCTCGCAGTTTGGAGTTAATCCACTGTGCGGGCGCGATCTCAGTTTCGGTCTTTAAATGGGTTTGGTTGTCGATTCATTCGTTGCAGTCATTAGTAATTGACTGCTAGACCTACCCTATACTGATGAGGAGCAACACTCCGAAATCGATATATAGGTGGTCCGAATGTTTCGATGAACATTCCCATGCAACCAAGCAATTGCAGAGATAACCTTGTAGGAACTCTGCACGGAAATTTCATCAGATGTAATTCAATGTTCGTCGTGGCATTAGCCAGGAAAGTAGTTGTTTTCTGATGGATTTTCGACTTTTCCTATTGTATAGGATATTAGCAATGAGCAGTCCTCCGGACATCTTATGCCTCTGTCATAAGCTCATTGTGACCTACAGTTTTCTTTTCCGTTTTATATACGGTCTTGACGATCGTGGTTCATGGGTATTACTTGGTTGGGCTTCCGGCGCTGGGATGGCGCTCGCAGTTTGGAGTTAATCCACTGCGCGGGCACGATCTCAGTTTCGGTCTTTAAATGGGTTTGGTTGTCGATTCATTCGTTGCAGTCATTAGTTATTGACTGCTAGACCTACCCTATACTGATGAGGAGCAACACTCCGAAATCGATATATAGGTGGTCCGAATGTTTCGATGAACATTCCCATGCAACCAAGCAATTGCAGAGATAACCTTGTAGGAACTCTGCACGGAAATTTCATCTGATGCAATTCAATGTTCGTCGTGGCATTAGCCAGGAAAGTAGTTGTTTTCTGATGGATTTTCGACCCAACTTTTCCTATTGTATAGGATATTAGCAATGAGCAGTCCTCCTGACATCTTATGCCTCTTGTCATAAGCTCATTGTGACCTACAGTTTTCTTTTCCGGAATTTAAGAATGATAAACTACTTAAATTAATATTGAATTTAAACATCTTGTCATTCAAAATCGCTTGCATCGATTATTTCAAATCCCAATAACTCTAAAACAGTTGCTAGCAGCGACCTCTAAAAAGAATATCTTTTTTGAAAAAAAAATGTTCGAAAAATCGATTTTTCTACTGAAAATACATGTGGGTGACGCCACCCCCACGAAAGAGAAAAACTAACATTACATTTGATTTTATCATTGAAAATTATTCCGAAATACCAAATGCTAAAATTATTTTGGAATTTATTCGCGAAATATAAACATGATAATTCAAATTCGACACTCTGTATCTCGGAAACGAATGACTTGCGGACATGTGTCTAAGGGAACTTTTCTTCTTATTTTGACGTCAGCAACATGCTCCTGAATTTTCTACACGTACTTAAGAAACACCCAGTACATAATGATTTTTAACAGATGTCTCATGTATTATGTTGATTGAAATTAACCGATACGTAGTTCAAAAATCGATCATACTCGACTATTTAATATATCAAAATTAACCCGTTTCTCGTCAAACGTTCGCCTTAACAGATTTCAATTATGTTGAATTTTTGATCAAATTAAACGATAAAAGCTGCATGATCATAAATACATCAATTGAATGATGAAAACTTTGAAGATTGCACATAAACATATTTTTTATATACTTTTTCAAACATTGTCTCTCCAATAATTTGCAGATATCAAGATAAATATAAAAATTTCACCTTTTTTGAAATATAATCGTGAATACATCTTCGTCAATATAATCAATTTTATGACCAAATAACTTCGTATTTTTGCATATTTTTCAGACATTATATGCTCCAAAAACCAATGAAATTATTGATCAATATAATCAATAAAAATTATTTTATCATTAATATATCTCTTGATTGATGATAATTTTGAAAATCAAATGTAAACATCTAAACATATGTTTCCAAGTATCGTCTCCAAAGTTTTCCTGGCATCAAGCGAAATATGAATATTTTACATATCTCGTAATATAGTAATGGAAATATTATAATCAATTCGATCCATTTTACCACCAAACAACTATGTATTTTTGCATACTTTGCCAGACGAAGTATATCTAAAGAAATATATTCATTTATTGATCAAAATAATCAATATAAACTATTCCATCGTGGAAATATCTCCTGGGTGATGATCATTTTGAAAATCGAATGTAAATGTATCATTTATATGTTGTTTTTCAAAATTGTCTTTGTTTTTTCCGTTAACCAGCTGTCGTGCCTTTACGAACGGCAGCCCTCAGAATTGTGCGAGCCAAGGATTAACGAGGTCTTACCACTGAAATTATTATAATTTCATTTCAGTGGGTCACCTTTTTACTTGCGATTCCCCGCAGGGGCCATCAGAAAAATGTCTGCAGTCGCTAGGGTTTGAACCTTCGACTGGCAGCGAAAGTGATTGATACACGGCGCTTTAACGTAGTTGATTAACACCCTGTATAGTATACGTTCAGCAAAAGAGTCATGCAAAAATTATTGTACTTCTCAACGAAGTAATATTAACAATTGTTCAAACTGCCAAATACATGTTAATGTCTATAAATAATTTGTCATAAGTAGTAAATGTTCTGATTACTATCATAACATTTCATTAACATGTTTCTATTGAAGAGATGTATACTAGCTATTGAGTATTTAACATTACTTTGATTTTAACACTAGTGTTAGAAATACTTATAACACTCGTGTCGAAAGTAAAAATGAAAAACTAAACAGGTAATTTTTAAAAATAGTTGAAGAAAACATTTTGTTTCCTTTTTGTTGTTTTCTAAACAAGTATTTCGAAAGCATTCTCTAACTTCTACTTATCTCTTTCAAATGACAAAGATATAAAATGCTTGTTAAAAAATCTGTGGAATATCTTGTATAAGTACCTCATTGAGTTACCTGAAGAGTTTGGTCATGAAATGCGTGAGTTTATTGAGAAATGAAAAAAAACCACTTACTCAACCTTTAGCGAATCATTCATAACTGTATTGTTTCTGGTGTTATATCTGCATCTGATATGGAATCCTCTCCCTTGGTTTGTGACTAGTTTTAGATGAGGCTGAACTACGATTGTATTGAAATATTCAATACCACCGTCATCCTGAAATAGAAAGAGTTGATTACTAGTCAGAGAAAAAACTTTTTATGAGGATTGTAATACAAGTGTAATACGAGTACCTAGTAGGTAAATCCACATGAAAAAAAAATTGATAAGTTTATTTCCAGAAATTAATACAATATACTGAATACACAGTGCGGCTTCTTTTAGTTACCACCCGGTTAAAATACAAACATAAACAAAAAACCATTTTAAATGTTATCACCGATACTACTTTTTGAAATAAAATACAGTGATTGCTTGATATGGAGGAGGGGGCACATCAATTTGAGAATTTCAAATGGCATGGGGACACATTGTTGAAAAGAGAATTCAATTCAATTTTTTTTTAGATTCTGTTGAATTTTTTTTATACCATTTGCAATCAAGATATTAAGTAAAAGTGCGGAAAAAATAAGCCCTGAATCGTTACTGTAGCATCATTCTCCGAGCAAGAGTAGCCATATTGAGAGAGCAACTTTTTTGAGAGAGCAACTTTTTTGAGAAAACTTCATATATTTTGAAAAATAATCAATTTTTTTGAAAAAGACTTTTTTGGCTTGCCATAGGCTACACAAAACTGTAAGTAACAATTTTCAATACCTTACAATAAACGAGTTATAGAAAACCCGATTTTTTACGGTTTTTCCGATATAACTCGATAAGTTCCAATGATATCAAAAAATTATAAGTTATTCAATTGATAGATCTTTTTAATATCTACAATTTCTTAATTTAACTTTTTTTGATCGGAGCTGTAGTTATTTAATTATCAACAAAAAAACGGCTTTTCGCAACTTTGCCAATTTTTTAGATTATGTTCGGTAACCAGGATCGAGTCGCATGAAATAGAAACTCATCCTGAATTTTAATTTCCTATACGCTCATATTTTTATTTTTCGGATATTAATTTTTGCACATTTAACATTGGGCCGCTTCCTCGTTTCTTGGACTAAAATTTGAACGGTTTGATTTGGAGCAATGGGACTAACATATTTTGAATGATATTATCGATCCTACTTTTTAAGAGGAGATTCATTGCAATTACTTGACTGATGGGGCTGGGGCCACATCAACTTGAAAATTTCGAAAGGCAAAGAAATCAAAATTGTAAAAATACGTTTTAACGAAAATCAAAAAAACATATAAGGTTGGAGAGAGAATTGAATTCTCTTTTCAACGATGTATAATTTGACCCCCGTGCCATTTGAAATTTTTAAATTGATGTCGTCCCCGCGCCCTCTTACGGGCAATCGCAATGTCTTTTATTTCAAACAGTAGGTGATACCATTCAAAATGGTTTTTGTTTCACGTCAAACCGTTTAAATGTTTACAGGGCGAGGGACTAAAAAAAACGGACTGTATACTTTTATATATACAGTGCGATGAAAGTATGAATGAAATTACGAGGTATTAAGCTGTATGGCCGAGTTTGTTGAAAGTATGTCTAGGGCTACCAAGAACGAATTTGCGGTCTCAGCCTATATCCACAGGCAGAACGCGGCGCAACTAGTGTTGTGATACTTGTATTATACGATACTCGTACGGTATATACGAGACACCGGTGTAGCCCGATGTTCCGGGTGATATTCAGTCCGTTGTGGAGAATGAGAATCTATTGAAACCATTAATTCCCCACCCTCAGGCAAATACAAGCCAATGAGCTCGATGTTGTCCTCATCGACCACCAAAGTAGGACGATGTTGTCATGGAGTTTTCCGCTCCAGGAGAAACGAATATCGTTCGGAAAGACGAGGAAAAACAGACGAAATATCGAGATCTACTCTTTGAACTCCGCAGGCTCTACCCTCTACTCTTTAAATGGTGGTTCTGATCATAGGAGTCTTTGGAGGAATGATGGATACACTCCTATCGAATTTTAAAATAATGTCGGTTTGCCTTAATATGGCCGAATAGACCTGGAGGCCATAACGTATTTTTTCTGTCTCATTTGTTCATACTCAGCAGAATGAGAACCTAATTACACCTTCCACTACCCGGATATGAGGTCACCGAATAAAAATCTTGGACCAAAGAGTGGGGGGCGCGAGGGTGGAAGTGTATTAAAAAATCGGAGGTCTCGAATCATTACTTACTGTTACTGTTATTGAAAAAAAAAGTGTGGGTGTACGGCATCGCCGAACGTGTATGGTGGATACGACGCGCAGTGGCGCTGTTTATTGTTGTAAACAAAATTTCAATAAAAAATTATCATTTGTTAATATTCGGCAGTTTGTTGATTCAAGTATTAATTCATTAAATATCAAGATAATATGATTGTCGAACATTTTGGTTGGATCAGGGGCCAACCACCCCCACGTACATTTGTCATAAGGGTGTAGAGTATGCGTGTATTATAAATTAACGTTCGGCATTGATTTTATATCATTTATTAAATAAAATGGAAATATAAAAAATATATGCCGAACAAATTGGTAGACGAAAAATCCAATTTTCATTAATAATATTATTCGTTAGCGTTCGATGATGATTTTTTATGATTGATAATATTATTATAGACGTCATTATGTAACCCCCGAACAAAATGATTGGAACTGTTTTATATAACTAGCGAAAAAAAATCCGTAAAAAAAATTTCAATACAAGAGAATGAATGGCCGATTTGGTCATGTTTTGGGTTAGAAAAAATTGCATGAAGATATTTGACAATCAATTATGGTGTACGCCGAATATTTATATGGCGACCTTTGTCCCCATGCGTTGTTTGATTGTAGTAGATTTTTTAGTATTTAGGTTTACGGATAAATTGAAAAACCTCACTACATCCTTGATTTCAAGATGGCTACCGTCCCACAACCCTTAACGTTCCAGAAACTCATTACTAACCCCCCTTTAAGAAATGAAAAAATAAAGAAGTTTCATCCCTATAGTGGAAATAGCAAATGCGCCACCTCTTTTTTCCGACCATGAGCACATTAGGGGTGGTGTTCTCTCTCATCTGGGATGATGTGCGGATGGTAGAGAGTATCACTAAGGTGCTTTATAATCATTTATTTAATTTCAATCAATTTTGAAATCACCTTCGATACAACGAAGCTTTGTCAATAAGTTCTAAATTTACAATAATATTAAAATTATACCGAACTCATGACACAGAATTCAAACTATATCAATTTTGTACCAAAAATACTAAAAACGGGTACAGCATAAGCCTCTCCATGTACCCATGAGCGGACGAATGGGGCATAGCCTACGGCATCTCCGTGTATTCACGATAAATTGCGGCTTTTTCTCCTGTTAACTTCTGATCGGCTCGATGAAAAATACATGGGAGAAACCGTTTTGTATGGTATCACTGATACTAGTTTTTGAAATTGAAGACATTGTGATTGCTTGATAGAGGGAGCGGTGGGGCACATCAATTTGAAAATATCAAATAGCATGGGGGGTAAAGTGACATATCGTAGAAAAGAAAATTCAATTATTTTTCCAACCATCCTTTTTTTTTTCGTATTTCGCTAAACAATTTTTTTACCACATACACTCGGAATACCTATCAAGAATAAGTGCGGACATAAACGATACCTACCCTTATTTCGATAAAGAAAGGTTTGATGTGAACGATAAGACAACAAATATTTTGAATTGTATTACCGATACTACTTTTTGAGAGCAGATACATTGCAATTTCTCGACAGATGGCGCCGAGGGCACATCAACTTAAAGATTTCGAAAGGCATAGACATCGATATTGTAAAAATATGCGTATAAACGAAAATCAAAAGAACGTAGATGTGTGATTTGACTCCACATGCTATTTGAAATTTTAAAATTGTTCCTTTATAGGACAATCACAATGTCTTTCATTGCAAAAATTAGTATCGTTGACACCAGTCAAAATAGTATTTGTTTCATGTTTGTACGTCAAACCGTTTAGAAATTAACAAGGGGCAAAGAAGCAGCACCGAGTTTAATTTTTTTGGCAAAACTTCCTTTGTATCCATCTTTTTGTCATAAAAATTAACAAACTTCTTACTTAAATGTATATCCGTGGAATGCACTGCATGCCGAACGGTAGGTAATGATTATGAAATATAAGCATATGGCCGACAACTCACATCTGTTTTTTACACCCTGTATATCCATTCAAATTGTTCGGCAATAGTTATTTCGTGATATTTTGCATTGCAATGAGCTGCTATAAAAATGTCAAAGATGAATGTATGATACACGCATACTCTATACCCTTTCGACAAATGTACACGCTGGTAGTTGGCCCCTGATCCAACCACAATATTTGGAAATCATATTATCTTGAGTTTTAATGAATGCATCGTTGAATCAACAAACTGCCAAACATTAACAAATGATAATTTTTAATTGAATTTTTTTTACAACAATAAACAGTGCCACTGCGCGTCGTATCCACCATAAACGTTCGGTGATGCCGTCCACCCACACTTTTTTTCAATAACAGTAACTTGCGAATTATTTTTTTAATTAAAAACTGGAATGAAGGGTTGGGTGAGAAAATGACTGTCTCTATTTAATGTAATCAGAATTTTATTTTTAAGTTAAAAAGCCGAACAGTACGCCGAACAGTAAGTTATAATTCGAGACCCCCAGTTTTTTAAAACACTTTCACCCTCGCACCCCCCACCCGTTGGTCCAAGATTTTTATTCGGCGACCTCATATTCGGGTAAGGGAAGGTGTAATTGAGGGGCTTCTTATTCTGCTGAGTGTGAACAGACAGAAAAAATACGTTATGGCCTCCCCGTCTAGAAATTTCAGTCGCACGAATGCAGAAAGAAGTCCGTCATCCTTGGTTCACAATAATAGGTATCTATCTACATTAGATTTAAAGATGAATTACGTGATCTTTTCATTTCTGCATGTGAAAGAAATGAGGCAGTTGATCTTTGCGGGAATATTGAAGACCAGGGTATTTCGATATTGTCGAAATCATTCGTTTTCATTTATTTGTTATATTCTCCGGCAAACTTCACAAACTTTGTCCGAATCCTTGAAGGTACAGAATAGTTCATTTGAAACTCGAAATTTGATGACGATTCTGCTATAAACAATTTTGGAAGAGAAATGATTGATGTTTCTCTAAGTGAAATAAAACTGCTTTTGGCCAATAAATTACCTAAAGGACCACGCACGTTTCTTATGGAAACTGGCTTTCCGTGAATTTGTCCGAATTTCTGGCATGGTGTAGATCTGGATGCACTGATCAAAAGTGACCATTGCCAAAAACTCCAAAAATGGACAGTTTTCGAGATATAGCTCTATCAATGTAATTTTTTTTGCATTTTTTGGATTTTGACACATAATCAGTTCACTCTCATACTTAGGATAAACCGAGTTCAATGATTTCACTGCAGGAATCTATTGAAAAATAATTCTTTCTTCGTTTCAGATACTGCCATTTGAAAAAATTATTATACACTGCTCGTCACTGACGATATAACTGGACTATTATTTTCAATTTCTATAGTCCAGTTTTTGTAGAAACAAAAACTTCTGAATTGCTCAAGGTATCGCAGAGTCACATATATTCAATACCTTTCGATAGGGGCACTAGAAAAATAATATTCGATACACACTATAGGAACTGAATCTGAGATACTTTTTTTTAAATAGTTTCCTAGTCGTCAAAAAAATAGTGGTAAATGCAAAATGAGCATATAGAAAATCTTTCATAATATAGGCTGACGACATAAATACTCGTATCGAATGCAGTTTGTTTATACCGAGTGTTAAATATCGATAGAAACAAGAGAATACATACCCAATAATCATTTCTAATCGCTAATCGAACCGTTAAGGCAAACGGATCCGTGAAAATGTCTGAATATTTGACATGATGTGGATTCCGATGCACTGATCAAGTGTCTATTGCTACAGACTACTAAAATGGACAGTTTTCAAGATATGGCCGTATCAATATCTGATTTTTTTCGTTTTCTAGGTTGTGACCCATAATCGCTTAGCTCTTATAACCAACAAAAACGAAATTCAATCGATTTCTGCGAAGGAATTGACTAAAAAACAGTTGTTTTTCATTTCAGATACATTCAATTGGAGAAATTAGCATACACTGCTCGTCACTGGCGATGTAGCTGGGCTATTATTTTCAACTTTTGTATTTCCGTGTTCGTAGAAACAAAAACTCTTAAATTGTTCTAGTTCTAACAAACATACTTATATCCAACACAATTCAATTGTGGTATTTGAAAAAATAATATACGATACACACTCTAAATATGATTTGAATTTATTTTGAAATATTCTTCTGGTCATCAGGAAAATAGTGGAAAATGCAAAATGAGAGACTAGAAAATCGTATTTATAATGTACGCTGAGTTTGTTTATACCGAGTGTTTATTATCAATAGCCCCAAGGAAATCCATACCCAAAAATCATTACTACTGTTGTTGTTAATTGAACCGTTAAGGCAAACTGATTCGTAAAAATGTCTGAATTTTTTATTCGGTATAGGCAATAGCTTTTTCAGTTGAACAATTTATGAGTGGGAGGTCAACAATAGTTGACATTTCATAAGAAAAATATTCAATTTGTTAATGGACAGATTGAACCACAGTTACTTAACCGTGTTCACTTCATCAAACATATTGATTCTTCACGATAGGTACGGTTCTTGGTGGCATCACGTCTCGAAATGGCTATTTCTCGTTTAACCCGTTCTTCATTTCCACGGATTGACTGCATTCGACCAGGAGCAAGCCTAGTATTACATACAAAGCACTGGATGCTATTAAAGTATGCCATCACTTGAAAGATTCACTTCACAAATCAAAAACAATTAATTTGAATTCAATGACAGATACTCTGACATTAATGATTGTTGTTTCTCCGATTTTCTCAAAGCCTACCATTATTTTTATTTCTGGACCTCCTTGTATATCATGACAGCATCTATGTGAGCTGAGATATTCAAACGTTAGAAATGTGACGGATGAAACACCATTTCCGAAAACCTATCTGAAAAAAAGGACAAAACGACTGTAAAGATTTCGAGTGATTCATTTATGGTTTGCGATTCACTAGCAAATATTCGAAGATTGTCAACACTCATTATCAAGAATAGTTATTCAATGTCAAGATTTTGCTCCTACAATTCAGTTGGAGACGGTTGCTAGATTATTATTACCAGGATAGGGGCTACAAACCGACCCACAGTTGCAAATTCTACTCCAATACGTACAAAGTAACTTCTCGATCTGTTTTCAGAAGATTTATTTGGGACGCTTTTCAGAAAAAAAAATATATGCAAAGTCATACAAGTTTTGCCAAATGATTTTTTCAAATCATTTTCGAATATTTTATTCAGCTGTGAGTCAAACGATGCCTGCAGCCAGAACGTCACGTTTCGTCCCTCCAAATTTGGATTTGCCGTCAATTACCAGAGACATATTACAACATTTGCAAATACCATGCGTAACCAAGAACCGTACCTATTAATATAATTTTTGTGAAGAATCAATATGTTTCATGAAGTGAACACGGTTAAGTAACTGTGTTCAATCTGTCCATTAACAAATTGAATATTTTTCTTATGAAATGACAATTATTGTTGACTTCCCACTCATAAATTGTTCAACTGAAAAAGCTATTGCCTATACCGAATGAAAAATTCAGACATTTTTACGAATCCGTTTGCCTTAACGGTTCAAATAACAACAACAGTAGTAATGATTTTTGGGTATGTATTTCCTTGGGGCTATTGATATTTAACACTCGGTATAAACAAACTGCATTCATCTCGTCAGCGTACATTATAAATACGATTTTCTAGTTTCTCATTTTGCATTTTCCACTATTTTCCTGATGGCCAGGAGAATATTTCAAAAAAATTTAAATCAAATTCAGAGTGTGTATCGCATATTATTTTTTCAAATGCCACAATTGAATTGTCTTGGATATAAGTATGTTTTTTAGAACTAGAACAATTCAAGAGTTTTTGTTTCTACGAACACGGAAATATAAAAGTTGAAAATAATAGCCCAGCTACATCGCCAGTGACGAACAGTGTATGCTAATTTGTCCAAATGAATGTATCTGAAATGAAATACAACTGTTTTTCAGTCAATTCCTGCGCGGAAATCGATAGAATTCCGTTTTTGTTGGGATAAGAGCTAAGCGATTATGGGCCACAACCTAGAAAACGAAAAAAATTAGATATTGATACGGCCATATCTTGAAAACTGTCCATTTTAGTAGTCTGTAGCAATAGACACTTGATCAGTGCATCGAAATCCACATCATATCAAATATTCAGACATTTTCACGGATCCGTTTGCCTTAACGGGTCGATTAGCAATTAAAAATGATTATTGGGTATGTATTCCGTTGTTTCTATTGATATTTAACACTCGGTATAAACAAGCTGCATTCGATACGTGTATTTATGTCGTCAGCATACATTATGAACGATTTTCTATATGCTCATTTTGCATTTACCACTATTTCTTTGACGACTAGGAAACTATTTAAAAAAAAAAGTATCTCAGATTCAGTTCGTATAGTGTGTATCGAATATTATTTTTCTAGTGCCCCTATCGAAAGGTATTGACTATATGTGACTCTGTGATACCTTGAGCAATTCAGGAGTTTTTGTTTCTACAAAAACTGGACTATAGAAATTGAAAATAAGAGTCCAGTTACATCGTCAGTGACGAGCAGTGTATAATAATTTTTTCAAATGGCAGGATCTGAAACGAAGGAAGAATAATTTTTCAATCGATTCCTGCAGTGAAATCATTGAAACTCGATTTTTCCTAAGTATGAGAGTAAACTGATTATGTGTCAAAATCCAAAAAATGCAAAAAAAATTACATTGATAGAGCCATATCTCGAAAACTGTCCATTTTTGGAGTTTTTGGCAATGGACACTTTTGATCAGTGCATCCAGATCTACACCATGCCAGAAATTCGGACAAATTCACGGAAAGCCATTTTCCATAAGAAACGTGCGTGGTCCTTTGTTTAAAAATTTTACCGGCATTGTATCTTGACAGATTATTTTCTCAACTTGATAACAATTGAATAATATAAATATGAAGAATTAGGATAAAACTAGGATTATACAAGATATTGTGAACCAAATTTCATTCATCGATGTTTTATGTTCTATTTGTATCGTATGAACTTCATTTATTTATTGTTGCAAACAGTTAGAACCAGCAAGCCATTCCGTAGAAACCCGGTGAAACCCATGCCTTGAATTATTGAAATAATTATAGTTCTAATTTTATTAAGTGGGAGCATTGAAAGAAGATTCAAAATATGGTTCCTCCAATGAGTGGGTGGGTAACTGAATCGACCGAATCAAAACCTTTGCATCAATTTCAGTTATTATTCCGATTCTATACGGAGGACAAACTGCAAATGGGATTGCGAGTGCGAATAATGACTTCCCACGAGTAATACCATCCATTCAAATTACCGGCAATCATTCCACTATTTATTTATACACTGCATAAATACTTTCATCCGTTACACCTCCATGTGCGGTTCCGAGGAATCGAATCGTCTTCACTTGGTTAACCACGCTAAAAATAAAGTAAACTGTAAACCTTTTTTTATTGGATGTGGTATCCGCTATCGTTTTATTTGTTACCTTGGCGATGATGTCATGCAACTCAAATCAAGGTAACTTCAATTCATGACTAACACGATTGTCTGTACCTTCATGAATTTACATATTTAATGCTTTTAATGTTTTGAACGAACAATACGAATTGTGATTAAGGAAACAAACATCTCATCACAGAGGATGTAAGACTTTTTTGCTTTCAGTGATTCCGAAGAGGGCAGATTAGGTGTAAAAAAGTTACCTCAAGGTCTCAAACGTGTTTCGCTTCGAAGAGCAAAATACTTGATCGATAAACTAAAATAGGGAATTTCCTTCTTTCAACGAAATCGCGTTTTATCTCAGTGGAATTGATGTTGACTGGAATCGATTCTTATGATTTAGTCACAGAATAGAGAAGGTTACCTTCTCTATTTTGTGATTTAGTGCTATAAAACGGCTTCTAATAGAAGTATTAACATTTTGCTAATCATCATAGGATTGAATAATTACATATCTTAAAGATTGAGAGTCTTTGTTTACCATTTAGATATTCAATCTGCTTTCCTCTTGTGCACACTATGAACCAAAATGGAATCATCACATTCCAGCTGTTGTTACAAAGTTTCATTTGATTTATGTGCATCAAAGGATGCAGATCTACAAATATTCTTTGACAAATTGACTCTATTATAAACTGCAAACGTGTGTAAATTTGGTAGTCTGTGGGACTTTAATATAATACAAATTTGCTGGAACAAAAAAAATTCTACGATTTATTTGAAATATTTCACTTAGAGTTGCTTGATTATGTAACTAATCAATTACACATCAGAAAACTCTCCTCAATAAATCCCCTAATATCATAATTAATCTTTCATTTTCAGAAGGAAGTTTCACTTATGTTTCAAAACTGGCAATAATTTAACCAATCCATGACAAAAGTGACGCTCACGATATTAATAATAAAAATGGATTAAGTAATCCAGACTTAATCCATTATTATTATTAATTTAATGGGCTTCTGCCAAGTAGTGTCAACAAGTATTTTCTTCTGAGCTCACGATATTTCTAATTATAGAGAGGTGGCCATATTACCTGTTTTTCCAAGATTTTTGAAAAAGCGTTTTACCATAGACTTGTAACATTTATTGATAATAATAAATTGTTTAGTCCCTGTCAATTCGGTTTAAGAAGGGGGTTGTCAAGCCATCAACCAATCATAGCATTCAATGAAGTTCTTCAAAACTTCGGTAAAAGTAGGTATGCATTCGAAGTAATTGTTAAAAAAAAATGTTAAAATTGTTATTTCCGTCAACCGATTGCACATCTACGCGCAACCCTCGGAAGTCTTCGAGAGACTTGTGTGAGCTAGGGAAGACGCAGCCCTTACCTTTTAACGTGTGATTCCATGCACGAGACCGATGACCATGCGAGGCTTTGAACCCTTGAACCTTCGCTCCAAAGGCGAACGCTCTACCAGCACGGCCACCACGGCCACATCGAACTCCTATTTCAAAAATAACAAACCTATGGGCTACGTGTTAGATTACGAATTAAACGATATTTCGTAATGATCTAGAATAGAAGATATGAAAAGTGGCGTCCCACAAGGGAATTTGCACGGGTCTGTATTATTTATAATCTTCGTAAACGATATAACACATAAGGACATATCTGGAACTTATTCATCTTTATGCGCAGATGACAATTCTGTTGCGTGCTCTGGTGAATCAATACCAAATCTAAACAACATTTGTACTGAGGCTGCAAATTATTTGAATGACTATTGTCAAAATGCCAGTCGGATATAAAATCAATGCAAGATTTTACCAAAGATTACATTTTTAATTTTTCTTCTTCCAAAGCTCAATATTCGTGTAACGACTTTTCACTTTAGAAATATTTAACTTTTCATTCTTCAAGGGTGTTTTTCTCGATTCACATACCTTTTCTTCGTGCTTCAAAATTCTTCCAGGACTAGTTAAAGGAATTTATTTTCCGAATCGTTTTATATTAATACTTATGTAAGACGATACTTTCAACCCCAATTCCCGAAAAGTATACTTAGATATGTTATTTTCCATTTTGTAAAATAATCCAAAAGTGCTCAACTCAAAAAAAACTTTCTAAAAGTACAATCCAAGCCAGAAACTTAACTACCAGGAAGAAATTCGTGAGAAAGGACCTTCTTCTAGACATATTTGATGAATATGAATGCCAAGACAGGAAGAAAAGAAAGCAAAAAACTACGAGAGCCATCCACAGAAAATATGAGAAACCTTGCCAAAGGGCCTAGAAGAAGAAACTGAAAAGACAACTCCTTATGATGATTGTTAAGGTGTCTAAAAGAGAGATACAGGGACATTCCGGTCGTGAGGAACGGTCATACACAAGCAATGACCGAACCAAGGCAGACAGAAATGTCTGGGGAGTAACCAGGAGTTTCCAAACATCGGCAGACGCCACACCACAGCAGAAGCGGGTTTCTAGAGAAGACAAACATTTTAGAGATTCACCTGGAATTACCATCAATAGATGACCCGCTTCGAAAGCTCCAGGGATAGACAAGATTGTAGCAATTCTGTTGAGGAAACTTCCGACCAACACTAACTGTTATCGGATCAGAGACCAAGCCATTACAACTGACCTGGTGGTATCTATTCCCAAGATAGGAACTAATCCTCTGAAGAGCGAGACCCATAACACCATCATTTAAGAAACGGATATCAATAGACTAGAGTCTACTCGCAATTCATGGTTTATTCGACGTTTCTCTATTTTTTCTTTTGGCAAAATAAATGATAGCAAAATAAACGATTTTGGAAGTATTTTTCCTATAATTTAGTTATCTTTCCTGTTCGATCTGGGCTCGTAGCCCCAGGTAGGAATCAATAATAAATAGAAACGTTCATTTGAATAGATAGAAAACAAGAAAAATGTTGATTGGAATAATAAATAAAGTAACGAGATTAATTAAAAAGTGTTCACTGGTAGAATTAGTTTGGAATCATCTTATAACTCACAACTTGATTGTTTGAATATGTCGAAGAAATGTCGGGAAAAACGGTCCAAATGCACTAGTGCACTTGACACTATTTTGATAATAGCATTAAGTTTTTCTCTTACGAGCCCTAAAGTGGAGCATTTGCTGAAAATAAAAAAGAACACTGACAATTCAGTAATTACCATTATCAAACTTTCAATATTTCAGTCGACGGCAGCACTGACTACAAATAACTTGTTCATTATCATAATTGGCCATTAACGGCCAATCGAGCAGAGTATGGAATGTATGATTGCGTCGTATATATAGATAGACCGAACGGCGCTTCTTCACTTGTAGACCGGGATCCCACGCCTATTTTCAAAAATGATTAATAACAGGCTGAATCTTCCTGAGTAGCTTCATTTTGCCGAGATGCCCAACTTTTTCCTCTGCGAAAATTCTCGATAGTGGTAGCTAATAAAATGCGCAGGCGTCAATCATGTCGATTTGGTGATTGCAAAAAATTCATTAAGTAATAACAGTTAGTTTTTTAGTTGAACCTCGAGATAATTCGATGAAGTACTCAAAAAAACGTTTGTCCTACAAAATTCAAAAATATCATAATTTACGTGAAAAGTTTATGAAAAAAGTGGGAAATTTTGTTTAGCTTTCATAATTTTTATAAACATATTGAAAACAACAATAACAAAGTAAATACATTGAAAGGACCCCGCACTAATCTTATGGAAAACCGGTTTCGGTGAAAATCGCTGAAATTTCAATATGATGTAGCCCATGCCATCCTGAACAAAAGTTACCATTGCGCCAACTCTCTGAATGCCCGCGTTTGGATTCTACAGGGGGTCAAAGTTCGATATTTTGACGATTTTTCAAAAAATCCGGAATTTCATTTTCATTGTATCGATCTGAATTTTTATAATGAAATAGTCCACAATATGTGCATCAAAAAGTTCAAATGACAAAAGTTTCTAGAATCAAAACTGGCGGGTATACAGAGGGTTGAACTTTGTTTTTGGTAATTTTTATCGAACTTTTTTTGAGAAAATATTCGTTTTCCTGCAGATCCATGTGCAATTGATGATACTTACAGTACATAAGAGGGCGATCATATTTTGCATTTGAACTAACCATCCAACTTTAAATATTTGAAAGATACGGGGCGATCAAAAATATATTTTCAATTTCGGAAAAATGTATCCCTTTGTATAGTCAGCTTTCACCAATATATTTAGCTGATGTTTTGAAAGTATGTAGCTAACATACATACAAATGTGTCACCGTCTGTGCTCATTAATCTGAATCCAAATAAAGTTGCGGCGATGGTCCAAAAAATATGGAGAAGGGATGTTTCGGAATAATTTTGAAATGATTTCTAAAATCGTCCGTGAATTTTTTTTATTTTCTGATATAATGTAGATGAGTCATTCTTGATCAAAAAGTTCTACAGTTCCATACCACGCGTATGCCACGGTTTGAGTTATACAGGGGTTTGAAGTATAGTATTTCCTTGATTTCTCGAATAATCAATAATTTCTTTGTAACGGAAAATAACATTGTTTCCTAGACAAACTTCGAAACATTTCAATGCCCAAATTATCTGAAATGAGAATTCATGAATATACAAAGGTTGCAAGTCAGTCTCATTATGTAAATATATTTTCGGACATATGCATGAGCATACGAATACGATTCATGTTTCATACGGTGTATGAAAATATAATACAAATTCTATAAGGACCATCATTTTCATTTTACGTTCCAGGAAAATACAGGATGAAAACAATTTTCGGAATGCTTCGAATGTGTCTGCCAGTAAAGTGCCATGCCAAGCAGAGTTTTCCAAGTAGAAGGGGCGTACATCTCCCTGCAATCCCAGAACTATTTTATTTTTCAAATGATGTCTTTTGATATACTAGTTTCAAGTTCAGGTAGTTCAGGTTTTATATATTCCCGAATTGTGTACAGTTGCTTTCATAGAAAAGTAGTACACTTAATTTCAGCAGTGTAAACATGACTTGCTTAATAATGAAAAATGGATTATATAATCCAATCTTCCGCATACAACCTATACTATAGGTAATTCGTCGGCAAGTATACAACAGAAAACAACTACTGCTGTACTGTTTTCTGTTGTATACTTGCCGACGAATTACCTATAGTATAGGTTGTATGCGGAAGATTGGATTATATAATCCATTTTTCATTATTAATTAATGGTCTTCCGTCAAGTAGTGTTGTTTATTCTTTACGAAATGACTTGCTAAAATTGATAACTGCCATATTTCTTTTGTGCCTCTTTAACGTTTTTAAAAAGCCAAAGACAATTTTAAAAGATCAGATTAACACAATTTACTGTACTAAAATAACAACATTTTCGTTTCCAAGACTTGTACCTACTACTTTTCTGTGCAAGTAACTGTATTATTCCATATCCAAAATAGAGCAGTCCTTGGAATGTCATTCGATTGCTGTCAGAGTTATGGATGTTTTTGATAGCAAACATATTTTGATGTGTTGAACGTAGATGAAATGTTAGTATTTTCTAATAATTAGAGAATCGGTTGATGTTTTGGTCATCAATTACCTGTTTTCTTTTATTTTCTGCTCTTCGAAGTTAAATAAGGTGAGATAATCATTATATTCAATTGTATCTCATATTGGAATATTCCCAGGTCATCATGGCCTATCAAAATCAAGTAAATTGCTTTGTATGCGATACCCGATCAAGACCAGCTCGAATGTCACATCTTCTTCATGGAGAAGAACATTTGGAAAAGTGTCAAATAGCTATTTCTAGGCGGGATGCACGAGGTGGTCCCCCTCTCATCATAGGAGAAGAAACAAGAATATGTTTAAACTGTAATCGATCTATTATGAATGAAATAAGGGACTTGACGAATGATCCAACTTGTATAAGACTTAATGTTTTGACACAAACATCGAGCCATACATGCTTCATCTGCAATGCCGCCGCTGATCAGCAAACTCTATCCAATAAATGCAGGGCCAATGTTTTTGTTCATCGAAATATATTCATCCCGGATAACGTGAAGGCGTGCAGACATCATCTCGATGATAACGGTTTCATTTTGCCATTTCTATTACCAGGAATCCAGTTTGTAAATAGACCTTATGTGATAAAGGGACAGCAACTATCCATTTTCCTTCAAGGGCTTCGTTTTGTGGCTATTGAACACTCCAGCTATGAAGATGAGAACAATTTCAGTGAGGATGAGTTTCAGGCAATATCTCCTATAACCAAAGAACAATTTCGTAGTCTTTTTATGTTCTGTGATATGGTTCCGCAGGAACATGGTTATAGATATATAACGAAAAAAGACCTTATGACATTCCTCTGTAAATTGCGTCAGGGTCTGTCGGATGATTTCTTGAAGGTAATATTCCATTATCCCTCTAGGCAAGCCACCAGCTTAGCAATTTCTAAAGTAAGACAGTCTTTGATGCAAAGATTCGTTCCATCGAATATCGGCTTTGCAGCCATCGATAGGAATGTGTATATTAGAAGGCATGTGAGTGAGTTTTCCAATATTTTATATAACCCGACCCCAGACAACCCGAAGGCCATCGTTTACATCGACGGATCATACGCCGCCATAAATAAAAGTTGTAATTTCAGGATATTGCGCCAATCTTTCTGCCGGTACAAGGGACATCATCTGGTGAAACCAGTTTTGATTGTGGCCCCGGATGGATATATACTGAGTATTCAAGGACCTTATTTCTCAGACGCTCGCAACAATGACGCAAGAATTTTGGAGAATCAGTTTGAAAGAAACTTAGAAGACATGAGGGGATGGTTTAATGAAGGTGACATTTTTGTTGTGGATCGGGGTTATCGAGATGCCATACCCTTACTGAATAATCTTGGCATACAATATGAAATGCCCGCGATTGTTCCACGAGGGCAACAACAGCTTTCCACTGAGGAAGCAAATAAATCTCGATTAGTGACGAAAACTAGATGGATAGTTGAAGCAAGAAATGGACATTTGAAAAGCATGTTTAAGTTTTTTGATAAAACTATCGAAATGCCACACGTACACAATCTTAGCGATCTATATCAAATCGCTGGTGCACTCATCAACAGCTTCCACCCCCCAGTCTCAATGAGAGGTGCCAATGCTCAGCTGGCACAAGAATTGTTACGAAAATCACAGGAGGTAAATGTCGTCCAGGCTCGAGTGGAAGTGGACAATCTTCATCTGAGAAATGGTCAATGGGTCCGTATGAATGGAAACCTGATTCCAAACTTTCCTCGCCTTACGATAGAATATCTAAGAGATTTGACCGTAGGTACGTATATACCAAGTTAAACTTTCACCTTCGTATATACAGGATAAATTGCAAAGGGAAGAAAATGAAGAGTTTCAGGTCGATATTTTCGAAGAGGAACCTGGATTCATGAGAGTCAGGGTTTTTTCGAGGTTCAGAAATGCCACAAAATATCAACTGTGGATCAAATATAATGATGGAGAAGAACCTGATGAACCAAACGAGCCCATATTAGGATATTTTTGTACTTGTAAAACCGGCGCCAGAACTTTAGGAACATGTGCGCATGTTGCCAGTGTTCTATGGTATCTTGGTCATGCTCGACATGACCCCAACAGTCGATACCCCTCAAGTTCCCTACTAAACTCAGTAATGGACGCGGCAAATAGACCACAACAAATGGTTCCTGATGGTGCGCTTGAAATAGTTGGGTAGTGAAACGATGACAGTCATGCCGGTGAATAAACTCCTCACAATTTATTTGAATAACACCTCAAAAAACCCAAGACCGGTATGTAGGTGGTCAATTTGGATGCATGACATTTCGTCTGAAGTCTAATTCTTTATTGCGATAGAAATCACTTGCATCCTCATTCTTCATTGCAATTGAATTAACTGCAGATTCAATCATTGTAATGGAAGATTTTTCCAATTATTTAAGAATGTCGCATGCTCTATTCAGTGATATCTATATAAGACCTACCCTACACTGATGAGGGGCAAAACCCCGAAACCGGTATAACTCGTTTCGGAAAACGAAATATGAATCGTCCGAAAGGCTGTCTTCATGGAAAAAATGTACTTGCTGAATTGATTCGACTCAGTTCAGTAGCTGTTGTGGTACTATCATCATTTCTGTTTTCTCTGAATCAGCCCATATGCTTGGAATCGTGCTGAATTCATGTTATGTACTTACTTTAATTCATATTTCATATATCTGTCAGTTGCGGTCACAATTTTTTGAAGACAATGGCAGTTGCGAAGACCTGAATATAAACCAAATCATCTCATTTCTCTCTACTTGTTTTTCCGCACACGATCTTTCTCGAGAATATATTGTTTTCATACTGGATTTTCCTAAAACATCGGGTGGAGACAAAGTGGTCCTGGTCCTAATAGAGTTTCTGAATATATAAAAAATATGAATAGTAAACGGATACTTATATTTTTGAAAAAAAATTTTTTTTTTGGACCAACCTTTGTATATTCATAAATTCTCATTTCAGATAATTTGGTCATTGAAATGTTTCGAAGTTTGTCTAGGAAACAATGTTATTTTCCGTTACAAAGAAATTATTGATTATTCGAGAAATCAAGGAAATACTATACTTCAAACCCCTGTATAACTCAAACCGTGGCATTCGCGTGGTAGGCACTGTAGAACTTTTTGATCAAGAATGACTCATCTACATTATATCAGAAAATAAAAAAAATTTACGGACGATTTTAGAAATCATTTCAAAATTATTCCGAAACATCCCTTCTCCATATTTTTTGGACCATCGCCGCAACTTTATTTGGATTCAGATTAATGAGCACAGACGGTGACACATTTGTATGTATGTTAGCTACATACTTTCAAAACATCAGCTAAATATATTGGTGAAAGCTGACTATACAAAGGGATACATTTTTCCGAAATTGAAAATATATTTTTGATCGCCCCGTATCTTTCAAATATTTAAAGTTGGATGGTTAGTTCAAATGCAAAATATGATCGCCCTCTTATGTACTGTAAGTATCATCAATTGCACATGGATCTGCAGGAAAACGAATATTTTCTCAAAAAAAGTTCGATAAAAATTACCAAAAACAAAGTTCAACCCTCTGTATACCCGCCAGTTTTGATTCTAGAAACTTTTGTCATTTGAACTTTTTGATGCACATATTGTGGACTATTTCATTATAAAAATTCAGATCGATACAATGAAAATGAAATTCCGGATTTTTTGAAAAATCGTCAAAATATCGAACTTTGACCCCCTGTAGAATCCAAACGCAGGCATTCAGAGAGTTGGCGCAATGGTAACTTTTGTTCAGGATGGCATGGGCTACATCATATTGAAATTTCAGCGATTTTCACCGAAACCGGTTTTCCATAAGATTAGTGCGGGGTCCTTTAACAGATGCAGGGAAACCCGGAAAAACCTACAACACCACATCGTCGTCTGAAGAGCTGAAATTTATAATTGAAAACTTTCAAAGAGGTCAGACGAATTGTGAAAATCTGCTCTACGGTAAAATAGGATATATGGGATCTCCAGAGGCCTCAAAAATTCCAGTTCGAGAGAGATATTATATTTTACGGGGGTCAAGTGGCCAAGTAGTTCAAAATACCGATCTTTTATCCACTCTGGTCGCCGGTCGTGGGCTCGAAGCCTAGCGACTGCTTTTATTTCTCTGATGGCCCGAGAATGTGGAATAGCACGTAAAAAGTAAGAATTCGTTAATCTTTGGCTCTCACAAGTTTCGTTCTTTTGAGGGAACGACATCTGGTTAACGGAAAAAAACAATTTTAATCAATGAGGAAGGGAAGGGGAAGGAGTGGGAGAGCATTTTCACCAGCTATTCAAGGAGGTATCACAAGAAGAGATATCTGAAAAATGTAATTGGATGCAGGTGGCTGTAAATCAGAGAGTGCCCAGACTTGCTGGAAATAAGGGGAGTTGATGGGAGGATTATTTCATGAGTATAATTTCAATTCAATTCTCATATCCTAGTAACAGATATTGTCAATTCGTAATAATTATTTCATTTTATTCCTGAGATATAGCCTTTTCAAGCATTCAAATTGTCACTGTGTACATGGAAAACTACATACTGTTGAACTAGCAATCATAATATGAATACTCATTTAATTGATGAAGACCCATTCTTTTTCTTAGAATTTATAAAATAATATTGCATCTATTTCTTTAAACAGTGTCTTGTCATGCTATTTAATGCACCACCCTTTGTGAAATATAATTTCTTATTCGAATGGAGGGACTACAAATTAGATTTAATGTGTTTATTTCTAAAAAAAAAAAAAAATTCGAATTAAAGCAAAAAAATCAAATCGATTCATAATTCGCAAAATAGCAATAATGAAATTTTTGACACCCTGTAGCTCAAAAACTGGCAATAGGATCGATCTGTGAACTGGACAACGTAATGAGGATGGCAAGATCAAAAAAATATAATATCAAAAATGAGGATAAATGCGCCTACTTACAAAATATTTTAATCATTTTTTATTTCAGAAGGTATGGTCGAAATATCTGTATGCCAGTTAAGCCCGTGGCTTAACGGTCAAATAGATTGATTTTACTGCCTTGAAATGAAGTTAATTCAATTGATTTGTTTCACCATGAGCCATGAGCTTTAGATTTGGGTAAAAATAACAGTTAGCCATACAATTTTTGCTTGACTTTCGCCTACGCAGTTCATTAGCTACTAATATCAATAATTTTCGTGGAATTGACAATTTCGGAGCGTAGGACTGGGAACACCTACCATTCAATTTGTAGGACAATATGACCATTCAATTATACAAATATTAACCAAGCAAAGGTAAAAAAATCCGCTGGTTATTAATGATTTTTTATGACCACGTCATTGGTACATGTTGGGAGTGGACTCTTCAGTCATACCATCCATTTTGTAGGACAAAAGTTTTTTCGAGTACTTTATCGAATTATCTCGAGGTTCAACTGAAAAACTAACTGTAATTAACGACTTTTTTGCACTCACCAAATCGACATGATTGACGCCTGCGCATTTTATTAGCTACCACTTTCGAGAATTTTCGTAGAGGGAAAAGTTGGGCGTCTCAATAGAAAGAAGCTACTCACGAAGATTCAGCCTGTTATTGATAAATTATTTTCTACAATGGAATTGACAATTTCAGAGCGTAGGACTGGGAACACCTACCATTCAATTTGTAGGACAATATGACGATTCAATTATACAAATATTAACTAAACAACGGTAAAAAAATCTGCTGGTTATTAATAAATTTTTATGACCACGTCATTGGTACATGTTGGGAGTGGGGGACTCTTCAGTCCTACCATCAGTTTTGTAGGACAAAAGTTTTTTCGAGTACTTCATCGACTAACTGTTATTAATGAATTTTTTGCAGTCACCAAATCGACATGATTGACGCCTGCGCATTTTATTAGTTACCACTATCGAGAATTTTCGTAGAGGAAAAAGTTTGGCGTTTCGGCAAAATGAAGCTACTCAGGAAGATTCAGCCTGTTAATAATCATTTTTGAAAATAGGCGTGGGATCCCAGTCCTTCGAATATATCACTTGTGATTGTGATTTTATAAGTAAAAGTGGAAAGTTGAATTTTTTTGTAATTATAATATTAATATTTTTTCTGGAATTGAGATATTTCATAAGGAAACACATAATATACTGTTGACTTTTGTAAAAACTTTCTTGATAAAAGCTTCCAGTAATTTCGGGAATTCCATCATATAATTCACGATATTCACAAGCAATAAATTCGATTATAGACGCGTTCGGTCTATCTATACGACCAATACCAAATGTATACATCAATAACGACAAATATATTTTTTCTTATATCGAATGAAACAGACAATAACAACAATTATAATATATATTAAGGGCAAAAACTTTATGTTATTACTATAAGTAGTTCATTTGATAGTAGGTAGCAACTACGTTATATTTGAATTTCAGTTTGATAATGGCATGTGAACACTGTATGGGTCTGTTTTTTTCCTAGTGGCAATTAAAGTGAGACCCAGTCCCAGATACAGGTGCTTTTTTTGATTGCCAATATCAAAGTTTTAATAATGGTTATTGAACTTTTTTCTCGGTGTGTAGGTACAATGAATGGTAAAGGACCCAGCACACTTCCCTGAGGCACGTCGCTTTGGAATTTAGTAAAACTTGAGAAGAACTCAGCATTTTGTTGCCTACTATGAATATTAAAATCAAATGAGAGTATTATTTGGTAATCATATTTATTCTTCATTCGATTATCAACAATATGGTTTTCTAAAAATACAGTAATAATAAGTATTAATGCCAATCCAGAAGTTATTGGTCATTATGTTTCTATGATCACACAAGGTATTTCAAATCTATAAACTTCAGTACTAGAAATACATTAAAAGAAAAAGACATGATTGTTGTTGCACACAGATTCTGATGCGATGTTCCATATATAATCCTCAATAACCTTTTCTCTCAGCTAATCGTCATCAAAGAGGTTTGGTTCGCCCAACATTGTGTAATACCTCGACGTCACAATGTCGACGGGATTCCTTTTAAGAACATTGCTAAATTGGGAACAGTTTCGCGTAGGATCAATCGATTGTGGGCTGAACTGATTACATTCTCTTGGAAAAAAAAAGAAACTCAAATGAAAGTGGTGTGGCATAAACGAGAACAATGAGAAATGTAAATTGATTGAATTGTCGCAGAATTCCTCTCAATTGTATTGTAATACTTCTATTGGCCAAGTAACGTGATGTTAGAGTGAAAAGGATAATTTTTCATTCGAACATTATTTTCACAAAGTTGTTATTCCAACTGAAATAAACAAATTGAACTTTTGAAGTTATTTAGGCAGTTAGTAGGATACGACTATTATTATTCCTTGCATATGACATAGTTCCGAAGGCCTAGTCTGACACTGACTACAAACCTTTTCGAGGGTAAAATGCAATGGAATTGAACGGTACCCTTGCGAAAAGGGAGTTACGGTTCCATCTTTGGATTGAAACTAGTTTGCGGCTTAAGTGAATGGGACATACCTATTTCATTTTATTGGATATTCAAATCTGGGACAACCAACAAAAATAACCCTAAACCGACGGAAGCTCTCTGGTCTACCAGTTGAAACATTCATAGCCTACTCAGCAAAGAAATCGAAAAAACTCCCCGATGTATCAAAGGTTGGTAACAGACTTCCTTGATACTGTAATAACTTTTACATATATATTTTTTGTTTATTATTTATAATTGGTTTAATTGAAGCGTTTGATTATTTCACACTTTCTATCTATATTTGAGACCATTTTTTATTATTTATCGTTTATTATTTCCCACCATTTTGCTTAGTGAATGTTTCGTGGAACTTTGCTAACTATTATTTACCCATTCAACCCCTTATGTAAAGTCCACGCATTTGCGGAGCCGTGGCCGTACCTGCAAATTAACAACTGTCCTTTAAATGATGGTGAAACACGAAAACCAGTAGCGCTGAAAAAGTTCAGCAGCATCTAGCAGTATCATAATTTTTTTTAAAGCTATCCACTGTCTAAAATCCGTATGGTCTTGCGGATTAAAACTCAATTTGGATCTGATGGCAGCATGCTACCATTTTATAAAAATACTTCCTAGGGTGGGCGACTTGGATTGGTTGCTTTGGTGAAGTTTGGAACCGAACCAAAGAAATCGTCGCCAACAACACTATCGATTTATTACAATAGTCCCTGCTCCTTTTGGTATTGTTTGAGAAAGTTGGTGAAATTGATCTGAGAAAACTACAGATTTTATAATATAGAAGAATGGAATAACTATAACAAGAAGTTGGGTCTCTGACCTAGTCCACTGCGACCTTTGTTTGTCTATTGTGGATCTCCTCAAGTGACTGAAGCTTGGTCTTCCCAATAAGACCCCAAAGCTTTCACAGTGGTTCTGTTATGTAGCCACCCTTTGGTTTTTCTTCCCCGTACTGTATGTTCCTCTACCCTATCAGTCTTTCGCAGGTCTACAGTCCTCTAACGAACTTTTTCATCCTACTTATTCCTAGGTAGTTATTTCTCCATTCTTGTTATGCTTTACATCTATATGGATGTTTTGTTTTAGCTTTCCCAATGCCACAGAAGAGTTTTTATCCTAGTACAGCTCTTGATTCTCACTCGCGGGCACTGTGCCAGACACTTCGTTTCGGCTCTCTTGTGGCTACTCAATTTCTTCAGGGCGCTGAAGCATCAGTTTCAGACCAACTGAGAATTAATCTGGCTTTCAGAGTAAGTGGCAAAGGTGTGGCAAAGGGTGGACCCCCTATCCGTGGTCGACCAAAGGCTGAAAACCAGAAAGATTAACTGAGCGGGTATCTCAGTTAGCATACAGGAAAATAGCAAACTGCTAGGCTACAAGCCTATATAACAATTTGGGGGGGTCATTTGACCCAGGATGAAACATATTCAGAACGATGCTGCTATGTGAAAAAATAACTTTAGGCACTATGCCGTCAATTCTTGGTGGTGCAAATGACTGTAATAATAATAATAATCATTTTTCATCCGAAGATGTGCTTTTCCGACAAAATATTCTTGTACGGCATTCCTCACGTTGATAGATTATGAAATAATAATCTCCTAGAATCTACTCCTGTACAAAAATAATGGGACCGGAAGCCAGAAAAAAATTTCAATTTCCGAAAATGAAAAAAAATCCTGAATTCCGGCCCAATTATTTTCGTACTTTGTAGGTTCTAGGAGATTATTATCTCATAATCTTCAGATGAAAAATTATTATTATTATTACAGTTATTTGCACCACCAAGAATTGACGGCATAGTGCGTAAGGTTATTTTTTCATATAGCAGCATCGTTCTGAGTATGTTTCATCCTGGGTCAAATGACCTCCCCAAATTGTTATATGGGCTTGTAGTCTATTCGCAATAGTTCCGTACAATTACAAAACTTCATTGGTGTATTTTTCTCAAGAAACGACCTCCAAGTAGGCGAAGAATTACAGGTAGCTGCTGGCGTCTTGTTGGTTTCCCAGAAAATTGTGACCCGAAGGTAAGAGATAATAAATAATGAGGAATAAATTGTGAAGATATCGTCTTTGGATACTCCAGTAGCAGTACCAGAAGTCAACTGTAGTTACAGTACGAACTCTGTCGAGAGAACATTGTTGAATCTGCAATCTACCTGATTTTTAGGAAAACAACTAGAGACCTAAAATTTGTTATTGTTAATGTTGAAAAAAAATCAAGTTCAACAATCAGATAGCTAAAATTTATTGTTGTTAATGTCAAATAGAAATCAAGGTCCTACTCTGTCGTATTTGGTTATCATTCAACAACAAATAGAATTATGTATTAGACTGATTATCGTACAAACAAGACAAGAAACCAAAATGAACGAAAGATGTAAAAACGAATGACAGTTTGTCAAAACGAGAGACTGGATAGTGGATAAGAGATAAGGCACAACATCAACAGCAGCAAACTGTGAAGATAATAAACTTCAACAAAAACCACGTGATGTCCAGTGCCAATATTGCCTCTAAAAGACTTAATTTTTTGTTTAGTGCTAAGAGCGATTTCCCTCTCCGTCAACTGATTTTGAAGGCACATATCCAATTAGTCCTGGAATACTGTTCACATATTATACGGAGTGCAGCATCTAAACACACACTGAAACTTTAAAATAATAGCCATTCGTCTTGTCGGTAATGTTTCGCATGCAAGCTCCTTCACTTCTTTGGAACACCGTGGAAGAGTTTGCAATCTGTCTCTGTTTTATGGATATTTTCATTTTCAGGACGATAAAGTGGTCGTGGTGTCAGAGCGCTTGTCTCATACCCAGGCGGCCCGGGTTTGATTCCACCGCCAGCCACGGAGCTGAAGTGGTTCGCATCCCACTTTTATGTAAGCTGTGGATCCCGGATCTCCCTTGCTCGCACAAGCTCTGATTTTGAGCGGCTTTCTCTGGAACCCTCTGGACCACTGGTGTACCCCAGGGTTCCAACCTTGGGCCACTATTTTTCATAATGTTCATCAATAATTTTGTTGATACTCTCACCGACCGTCATTTACTGTACGCCGATGATCGTAAGATATACCATAAAATTATCACCAGAGAGAACTGTACTCTTCTCCAAGAAAATCTTGATCGCGTCAATGTATGGAGCCTCGAGAATAACTTATTCCTTAACGTCTCTAAATGTCATGTTATGTCTCACTGCCAAGCTGAATCCAATTCTTTATAATTATGAAATGAACAATATTGTACCGAACCGTCCTGACACCCTCCAAGATCTAGGAGTAACATTTGATAAAAATCTTTCCTTTACAAATCATATGGAGCACGTCATCAAAAAAACTTATAGATCATTAGGATTCATCATCAGAGTTTAGAAGAAATAAGAAAACGTTTCTGCAACTATATTTCACATTTGTTAGATCAAGCTCAGAATATGCCTCAATAGTATGGGCACCGCATTATCAGATACATATATCCAATCTTGAAAATATTCAATGAACATTTTTGAAGTATGTATGTTTCAAGCATGATGGTAACTACCCGAATGTAGGCTTTCCGCATGAGCAACTTCTTTCTAGATTTTTAGTAGATTCACTTGAATCTCGACGAAACAGGTCACATGTTATTTTCCTTTTCAATCTTATTCACAACAATTTGGACTGTACCTATATTCTGAACATGTTAAACTTTCGTATTCCTAGGCTCACATCTCGAAGAAATGATAATTTTTACCTCCCTCTTTGTCACACAAACGTTAAGTTATATGCACCTGTATATAAAATGTGCTCTACATATAATAAACTGGACTCTTCTGTTTTTACCACAAATTGATATTGTTAAGTAGGTGTTATTAGATTAATATTTCATCCTGTATAGTCCTATTCTATAATTGGATCTTGTATCTGTTGAATAGTGTAATAAAAAAAGAAACCTGAGAGAGTTTAAAAATAAAGTTTACAAATTTTTATAGAAATTCTACCGTTAGCAGTCCTGAGACTGACCGTCGAGATTAGCTTCACATGTTGTCTTTCAACGAACGGCGAAGCTTTGAAACACACTGCATCAGGAGGTATTCCCTGAATCATACAGCCTGCAGAAGTTTAAGAAGAACACCAATTTTCTGCTCTTACGATGATTCTTAAACATTAAAGGATTATTCTTTTCATGAGAACCAGAATTAAAAAAAAACGAATAGTATTTTTGAACACGTCGTGAATGCCATTGAAAGGAATATTAAAAAATAATATCCATCGGGCTAAAATTATCATTCGTTTCCACCCAATGTTTTCGAAAACACTGTAATAATGCCTTTGTTGAATGAATGTTATTGATAGAAGATATTCGTGATATTTGATTCTGCCTCAAGGAGTACGTAAATATTTGTTTAGTTACATTCACTAGTGAAACTTGAGTGAGGTGTATTGAATAACAAATAGAACCGAAATGGTTGTTTTCTCGTTAAACACTTCCAAGAAATGATTTCTAATTGATTATTTGAATAATTTTTTGAAGTTACAACAAAAACTGCATCTAGATGCGCTATCCAAAAAATATGTGGAGTTTAGGTACATACCAGCAGATTTATTTTCAACTAATGGTTACCATCAAAGGAAAGTGGATTATTGATAATGCAACCTTACGCAAATTTCCTACTTTAGGAGCTTCGTCGGCAAGCATCGAACAAAAAATAGTTCAACAGCACCTAACGACTGGCAAATTACCCCTGCCCAAAACCTGGCAAAAGTTTGTCTACAACAACACCCTTTGCAATATTATCTATAACAACTAGCGGTTAATAGAAACAGGTGACTATCTGCAGACTAGTTACACGGTTCTACCGATCATCAGTGCAGACCCATACCTACTATCTATTAACTATGAATATGGATCTCACGCCATAAGACGAAGCCAAAATATCTATCTTACCTCTTCTCAAACGGGCGCTGGGAAACTATTGCGCATGCCGAATTCTAAATTTTTCATACATTTTTGAGGGTGTGCTTCTGTTGATATTTTCAACTGTCTCATATTGGCTGAAATTGTGTTTATTTCAGCCCTAACAGAAATTCAAAAATTTTACACAAAATTGATAACATTTTCTTAGATTGGATTTGTTCGAGGAACTGGAGATCTCCAAAGAACTAACCAAAAATCAGCTCTGTTTGAATACGCAAGTAAACCTTGACAGAGATTTCCTTCCCCTCCATCAGAGGATTAAATATAATTAATTTACGTTGGTAACACTTCCTATTAATATTTACTAGACCACTCTTCAAGTTGGTACTGGTATTTTCACTTTGACATTTTAGTTATTTAGGTAACACTTTCTAATTAATATTGACTAGACCACTCTTCAAGTTGGTACTGGTATTTTCACCTCGACATTTGACATCTGACTTGACACATTCTGTCTTGTCCTCACCGCTTTTACAATAACCACATGGTCTGAGTTCTAACGTGCTTTTCGTTAGTTCTTATGCAGAATAATATGTTATTGTAATTTTAAACAATGTTTTTTACATATTTCGAAACTTCCTGTTGCCTGACATGTAAGTACTCACGTAATTTAATTTTCCAAATTTCATAACCTCTTTCTTAAACTCAATTTTCGGTCCTCTCAACTGAGTATTTACTTTCAGGAAGCACTGAAGATGACGAAAGTCGAAAGCGCTTTGCAAATAAGAAGAATTTATACACTTTTATACATAACTTCGCTTCATTTATTTAACAAGTGTATTCAGCTTCACGCATTTATTCTATTATTACTTTTTGTTTTTTGTTTGTCGTTATCATTTTTTGTTATAGTTTAGGTTAAGCTAGGATAAGTATCACAATTCATTGTTACTCATGTAATGACCATGACAAGGATTGAGTGAAAGAGCACTTTCGAGTGAACTCCCCCTTGGGATTTCCAAAACATTGTATAAATAGTATTATTAAGAAGAATTATCTGGAAATAAAGACATTTATTATTATTATTATTAATTCATTCTTGAAAAATGCCTCCTACTGTTTGAAGAGGGCTTAGTGGAAGAGAAGAAAAAATAATCCATGGAAGTTTAAGGATAAAGATGGGATATGGAAACATAGAATTGTAACGTGTTTTCATCTATTCGGGCGTTACAATGACGCTTACGGGTACTGGGTGTATCAGACAACGGTACACTTGGTGCAACACTCAATAGTACCCTAGGGCGCCAGTAAGATTATAGTGGTATGCCCCACACTTTCTCCCAGATGACCCTAAGGGGAGGCCCAGGGCAGCTTCAGTAAAGAATCGGTATTCCAAGGGTCAGCAGTAAAACAACGTTTCGGATGATGGTTAGCGGCAGGCTTTAATTGGACTTACCACTTTCGGAATACCGGTTCTACCCTATCACACTTCTATGAAAGGTTTTAAAAGTATAACCCCACCTTCCCCTATACCCTGAATGAAAAAATATGGATTAATATTACAAAATAATTCATTCCCAGAAACAATGAGCACTCGGTACACTTGAGATAGTTCAATTTTACAGGCGTACAGGAAAGCAATCGTATCAGCTCAGGGTACTGAAAACAATATATTATGCAGACGGCCACGGACTCGTTTTACGGATCGTTGAAGGTGAGTCGGTTTCCCTGGTTGACGATCACGCTTCGAATTATTGTATACGACGTAGTATATCAATCTCAATGGCTAGTTCAGAATAACTGAGAACAGCATTCAGGGAACTAGGACTCGTGATATAAGTTCTACCCACTCCTGGCACACCGACTGTTATATTTCGAATATAGATGCCAAACAAATTTCGGAGAGACGTATGGCCGGTCCCTCCAAAATGCATAATTTAATTATCGCGACCTACGTACTAGTTGTAAGCGAAAGCTGTCCTTTGTGGCCGTAAATCCGTTCCTTCAGGGTAAGATAGCGCTGTCCGTTTTCGGTACAGATACAGTAGTGTGGGTAAGCGATACCGTATGTCTGAAGGACAAAAATTGGATACGCCTCCTCCAACAGCTTGTTCCTATAAGCAGAGAGGCCGTACTTTTCGGATGCGTAGGAACGTCAACAATGGGTTTCTTGTGCCCGATTTCAAACGAGACGTTGCACTAGATTCGGATAGACTGATATGGAGGGTGTCCAACGAGCTCGAAACTTATACTGAACAGATTTTATGCAGTTGACTCGTACTGGAATTAAATTTTTCACCTATGCAACTAGTTAGACTTTATTATACAAACTAAATTCTAGAAGGTCGTATCGGCCAGACCCTTCTGGAACCAGTAATTCAACTGAAAAATTCTGTTACCTAAATGAAAATGTAATTGCCCTTTCCGGCTGTGAGACCTTATCTTTGGCGATAAATAACGTGGAATTTCGTTAATACATTTTCTCACAATTGCGATCTCTAAGCCTTTCGAAATTTTCAAGTTTATGTGCCCCCAGCACCAACTGTAATGAGATCTAGAGGTTTATTTAATACAGAAACCCTTTATTGAGTCCAAGATTAATGTACATGTGTGAAAAAATTAACAGTTTACATTTGGATAAAACACTTAAACATGTACGAGGATATATTGAAAAATTCTTTGCCTACTATAGAACCAAACAAAATTTCAATGTCAAAATATTTTATTACTCAACATATTCTCCTCTTAATTGGATACATTTATTACAGCGAACCTGTAACGTCTCTAGACGTCTCAAAAAAATTGTTTCTTCTTGCTCTGCAACCCAGACCTCCTCAGCTTTTATTACCCCCTCGTTGGAAGAAAATTTAAGACCTTTCAAACTTTTTTTCAGTTGAGGAAAGAGATGATAGTCGGACGGAGCCAAATCTGGTGAATAAGGGGGGTGTTCTAGTAATTCAAACCATAAATCACGAATTTTTTGCATGGCAACATGAGATTTGTGTGCAGGGGCGTTGTCCTGCAAAAACAAAACACCTTTGGATAGCTTTCCGCGTCTTTTCTCTTTAATTATTTCCCATAGAGTGGCCAGTAACGTCGAATAGTAATCTCCAGTTATTTTTCTATCCTTATCCAAAAAATCAATCATGATTACTCCATGACAATCCTAAAAAACTGAAGCAAGAACTTTTTCAGCAGATTTTTGGACACGAAACTTCTTAGGTCTTGGAGAACCGGAGTGTCGCCATTCCATCGATTGTTGCTTTGTTTCTGGATCGTAGAAATGATACCCAAGTCTCATCCATAGTAACAATTCGGTTTAAGAAGTCTACATCGTTTTCAAATCGAGCACAGATCGAACGCGATGCTACTACCCTTGCACGCTTTTGGTCAACATTTAAACATTTGGGGATCCATTTTGCAGCAATTTTTCTCATGTCCAAATTGACGTGAACTATATGATGAACGCGTTCGTATGATTCAGTGCTTCAAATATCCGTTTTAGCCCAATTCGACAGTCTGTTAAAATCATGTCATCAACTGCACCGATATTTTCGGGGACTGACACAGAAAATGGCCTTCCCGATCGGTCATCATCTTCAATGGAAAATTTACCTCTTTTGAATCTTGCAGTCCAATTTTTCACGGTCACATACGAAGGACATTGATCACCAATGGTATTAAGCATATCTTCGTAAATCTGCTTACCTCTTAACCCGTTTAAATACAGGTACTTGATGATGGCTCGATACTACAATTTTTCGATTTTCACAATTTCGGTGGACATATTTTTTCTTTTAATTTATTGCGAAATTTTGGTTTACTTTTTTGACGTCAAACTTTACACTGACACTTCTAATAAGTTTTTGTTCGTTGCTACGGTAACGCAATATTTTGTTTATGCAGGGAACTGCTCTAGGCTAACTAGATATCGATACATCCTCGTATTTTAAAGAACACTTATATATATAAAATACATTAAAATACATTAATTACAAGCAAAGGACATTTCCACGACATATGGGAGAACACTGTAATTAGAAAGTATATATACGCTAATATCACTAGGGAATTTTTATTTATTTTTTTCTGACCTCTATTTTCTCTATAATCAAAAGAAAAGTGGTTTCGTGACGTCACGTTCATCAAAACTAGACTTGGCAGCGTTGTAAAAATTGTGCACCGTGGAATCTCAAATTCTCATTCGAATATAATGTGTCGTATGACAGTTGTCATTTGATACCAGATGGGTTCGTTCGTCTGTTTCACGGAGCATCATTAACAATAGTTTGTCTCTATTTCACTTGTTTGCCTACTTTAATATTTAATACAAGTATAGCAGTTCCATCATATATGTATGCTGCAAACGAACATACCCTACTCGATTTCTTTTTTGAGGTTATTGCGGTTTTCAAAGTTTTGAAATATTTTTGTTGTTTGTGCTCTACATTTTTTTCCTAATTCCTGTATCTATATCCCTACAATAACTGTGAACATGTCGAAAAGGTGCTTCGTACCTGGTTGTCTGAACACCAGTGAATATTCTAATAAACATTTTTTTAAGCTCCTAAACACCTATGAAGCGCATTGTAAAATGTTGTTCGAAGCAATGAATAAACCTTGCGTAAAAAGCGGAAATATTATTATGTTTTTGTGAAGAACATTTCCAACTGAATATTAAGTACTGTATTCAAACAGCGTTCAAGGAACGATTTTAAATTTTAGTTATTGCAAAAAATGAATTCGTATTTGTTGAATAGAAAGAGTGAATCATCTCATAATCTACCCTCGGTAAATTATCCGAACTTCCCTTCACGAAGCCTTTCCATATTTTGATGATATACAATAATGGGTCAAGCCACAGTCAGCTAGTTCCGTAAAAAATATCAATAAAGTTTAGCAGATCATGGAATGATGGAATGTGGCTTGATACTACCGTCAGTGGATGGAGCCCCTTACAATTGCGGGTTGAATCATTTTTGCTCATTGTAGAATAACACTTTGGCGATTTCAATGACTGTGATAGCTCAATCATTAAAAAATGTGGCTTGTCTTATTCTTGTATAACACCATTCATTTAATACACAAGTAAATTCACACCAGATCGGTCATAATAACCTCACTACAGTATTAATGAAATATATCAGTTAAATGTCGAATGTAAAAAACAAACATTAACCTCAAATCTCGAGATCACCTTTGTTGCATGAGAACTGTCATAATGATTTGCGGTGTTGTCAATGCTCGTTCTTCATCGAAAAGATGGTCCGTTCAGGAAATTTGAAAGTTACAAATACAATAAAAAGTAGCTAATATGTGGATTTTTTTCTATGAGTTGATCAAGTGACGAAGTTTCAATCATTTCTCAATGGCTTATACCAAGCTAGAATCTATATTTTTGAGGAGAACGGTATTGAATGTTTCCGAACATGGTGTGGGTTCTTTCAGATGAACGTGACGTCAGCGGCACACTTTCAAATGAGATATTCTTTCAAAATGAAAAAAATATAGTGGAACTCTTTGTTAAACGGACGTTTCAGATTAGAATCTATCGATATAAAAGTGTTGCAATTTATTTTTCATAAATGTAACGGTCCATTAAAATCTGGGGATAGTCACGGACACCTCATGGTACAAGATGAAATAAGGGAACAGATTGGCACTTGCTGAAATCCCAAGCCAGCAAAAGATTTAGGACTGGTCACAAGGTGGACTTAGGATGGATAGAGAAGATACGGAATAATCACAATGAATTGAAGCATAGGGGTAGTATGAAATCCTGGGAACTCAACCTTATGAGGACATGGGAGGAATAGTTGAGGAAATTTGTACAAGAGGAAGATTTTAATAACCTTATGGATTGAAAAAGGGTGGAAAATAATCGAATTGTTTTTTCTGTGTAGTCCAAATATTTTACCGATGTCGCATTCTCGCCCATTGTTACCTAATTTTCCCATAGTAACACTAATACGCCATCGTTCAACTTAATAGTAATACCGTGTGTGGAATAGTTTACTCACCAGCTCAGTACTCATGGTGTTGCACCCTCTAAGTGGAAGACTGTATTTGATCGGTACTTTCCTCTCTAGCCATTCACCCATACAGGAGCTGCTTTTCGATAATCCTCGTGGGTAGATCATGCCGTTGAACCTTCCCGATCTGGTGTTGATGCTGATCGTAATTTCGTCGCTGTTGCATTCCACCCTAACGTCAGATGCTACTTCCGGAGCGCCTGTGAACAAAAAGAAAAACAAAATCATAATCCATACATTGCACTTGACATTATATAGGTTGAAAAAACATATTTTTCTAGTGCAAAGTACCTCGCGCCGTTTCAATGTAAAATTGGCATTTGGTGAATTTGCTCGAATTTGTTATACAGGTTGTTCCAAATTAAGTCGGCAGCACGAATTCGGTTGAATGGGCAAACTAGTGGCATTTTCAATGGCCTTCTCGACGAGAAATGAAATAGCTCTTCGCACGAAACAGATAACTGTCTTTTTGAGAGTCACTTTTGGTAACGGACGTCACATGGCTTTATTCCTATGACATGGTACTGCTGATGGTAATATCAAGCATCGAAATGGAAGACTTCATTGGTATGGACACTCCTGATGACATAAATACGTTGGCCACTGTAAGATCTAGAGAAAATACATGCTTGGGTATCATTCGCATTGAATTCTACCAAGTTGTTGGATATCCATAGAATATTTGATAGGTCCATATTTTAACCGTTCACGTTCCTTTCTCGTTTTCTACTAGTCTCACGGGCTGATATTGGAAAGATCATTGATATGATAGAAACAGTGTTAATAGGTAGAACAGTATTTATAGGTAGAGTGTCAGATGATACTTCATCAACCACCTTGTGGGAAAATGAGTCTGAGAGAAGGCTCCTTATCAAAGAACACAATTGGGAGCCAAGCAGTAAGATGGAAGCATGGCGAGGTGTATCTGGTGCAAAACGCTATCAAACGCATTGGAGATATCTAAGGCCACGCCCAGAGTTTCACAATATTTTCCAATGAATTTTTGCCATTTATGTGAGACATAAGCAAGCAAGCAAAATCACCAGTTGATTTCTGATGACGGAAACCATATTGTCGATCATTCACAATTCTTTAGCGTTCTAGATATTTCATTAACTCGATGTTGATGGCTTTTCCATGACCTTCGAGATATTAGAGATGGCAGTGCGATAGGTCTGTAGTTGCTGGGTAGGGTCATTTTCCCTATTTTTTGGAGGGACTGGTTGTACTCTTGCAATTTTCCAGTTGGACGGAAATACCCCCAAATTATAAGAGAGGTTAAAAAACTTGCAAAGAACTGGTGTTAGTTCAGAGCACATTTCTTGAGAACCATCGGGGGAATTTCAAAACAGCATGGCTATCTTGTATAGTAGTAACCCAAGAATAACGATAATAGAAATAATTTTATGATAGTTCTCGAAAGCACGTTGCTTAGCAACAGACCGACGCCGGAGGCGGACGTCTGTTGCCTTAAAGCATTGTGCTTGAGAGAGTTATTATAAAATTAATGAGCATTTGTCGATATTCGAGGGATATTAGTGAGAATTTTTTTTGCTGATTTGAAAGTTAAACAAAGTAAAGTAAAACTATCTAATTGATTGAACAATTGGTGGAATGACAGAGAAATTTGATGAAAATCGAGATGTTTTGCACGTATGGAGTTGATTATATTACAATATTTAAATAAGGTTTTATAGAGCTGGTACAATTATGGCCAGTTATTTTTAGGAGCTCTTTCTCTTGAAAACAATTTTTTCATTACAATCAAGGCGAGCTCTATACAGTCATTGGTTCCCACGAAAAGAGGCCATATTGTCACTTATTTTGTGAAATATCTTCTAAAATACGCTTCCCACGCCAAATATTACATGATCTGAAGTTGTAGTAAATTTGATTACCTTTCAGACCATATTGATACATGTAGACCCAGCGGTTGTCTCAAAAATGGCAGAAAACAATTGAAATTTACTTATTTTTGTTATTGTTAAATTGTTTGTTGAAAATAAAAGATAATATACCTATCAGGAAATACGTCATCATCAAACATTGTTTTACATTCCAACATACTGAAATGCTTGTACCATCATCATGGTACCTACTAAAAGGACAAATTACATTGACACAAAAAATTAAACTAGATGGCCCGCGCTTGGGCTCGCACGAAGGTGATGTCTCGCTGGCTGTGATGGACACTGGACGAGGCGGCCATTCAGTAGTCGGGTCATGACTGGCAGAAGAATGAGCAGTGGAGCCCAGCATTTCTGCACGAGCAGCTCCCAGAGTACCCTTTCTTGCATTTACATAAAAATTTTTGCAGGACAGGAGGTGCGGAATCCATGGTGGTGTGAATGGGAGTCCTTGAGAAGACAGCTTCCACCCCAATCAGTGGGATTCAAGTAGACTCTCTGCCCCTTCTGCTCTTGGAGGTAGCACCTAGCAGCATGGTGGCCTGCGGCATCTTACTTCGTTTGCAAACGGTCGAGGTTTTAAGCTCGTTGAAGTGACAAACGTCTTATACTTCAGGAAATCCAAAGTATCCCTCGCGATGTCACCCTCATATAGAGCCACAAAGCACTTCATGCCTGCTTCCCTCACGGTTTGTGGGGTGGAGTCTGGCCGAAGGAAGACCTCCACTTGCTCAGCAAGTGGTTCACTCTTGCTTAGGTGTGTGGTGATTTTGGTTTTTCCTTGGCCAAACGGTGCTGAGGTGGTATCACACTTGGTCAATCAATACGTGTGTGAATAGTACAGTCCCTGGTGATAGCTGGGAGTCCTGGTGGTTGTAGGAGGTCGTAGAGTACTGACAGCAACCAGCTTCACCCTTCGTGCTCTTATGAAGGTAGACCTTTGTCGCTTCAGTACCTAAACCATCGAGAAGAACGAGCAGGTCGACGACTTCTCCCACCATGACGACCCGATCGACTACTGGCTCTTTTTGAAAGCGCTGACATGACGATCTCTCGATCCTGACAACTAAATGCGTGTACTCGGAGGTACGGAAATTGGAGGAATCCACCTCATCCAACTAGCTCCTCACCGAGCACAGCATCGTCGCAAATCCAGCAACTCCGGAACACTTCTTACTGGATCAGTCAAGAACAGTACGAATTCTTTTTGAATATTGGTAGTTTTATTTTATGCCAGGCTGTAGATTTCTAGGCAAGCTTTAACCTGGCCAGAAATACTTTGAAAACCATTAATAATCATAGCTACTCATAGCTGAAAAAGCTCGGGTGAGCTATCCGAGTACCACCACCCGAGCAGAACACTGTCCGGGATCTCCTGTGGCACCCGGATGACTGAATTCTCAAGTCGTCTCGCGTTCTTTTATAGAACATGGGCACCACACACATGGGGCCAGGTAGCCGAGTGGTTAAAGCGACATTGTTTTAGTCACTGGCTTCCGGTCGGCGGTGGTTCAAACCATGGCAACTGCAGAAATTTTTCTGATGGCCCAAGAAAGTGCTAGGAATCGCACGTAAAAAGGTAAGACCTCGTTAATCCTTGGCTCGCACAAGTTTCGACTTCTGAGGGCTGCCGTTCGTAAGGGGACGACAGCTGGTTAACGGAAAAAACAATTTTAACAAAACAATTTTAACATTTGTTCCGGCCAATGCCGAAGCAAAGTCGCGGGTGGGAAGATCCTATTGGAGCTCCGCTTCCAGATATACTCCACAGGAACAAAATTTATTTTCGTATTTCTGGCCTAGGATGGCAATCCGCATCTTCTTCGGCAACAGCCACTTTTAGTCCCTCCTGAAAGGCGTCACCAAAAAGAGTGATTAGGCGTCTCTTGTTGTTCTCATTGCCCAAAACATGCTCTTAGCAATTTGAATTACTGTAGATTTATCGAAAGTCAATTCGTAGCTGGAATGATCTGCGTAGCGCAGGAATCGTTTCGCTGTTTTCGGGGAAGACGCCAGATGAAGACGTTCTTCCCAAAGTGGTTACGGAAGTACGAGATATAACACGCCAAAAGTGCTAGAACTGTGCTCTTTCGCTGCCACACGACCTTGTGCAAGAGGTTGCCACCATCCAAAACGATGTGAGAGAACCGCTGGGCCTATACATGTACCAGCTAATCTCAAATGAAAGCTAATTAAATTCACTACAACTTCATTCCATTTAATATTTGACTTTGAAATTGCCAATCTTATATTTTAATACTGGTTTAGGTCGTAACAACATATAAAAATTCAGAACGACCGGACCTTTTGCAAGCACGGATACACATCTGGACTGGATTAAAATTGTGCTACGCAAAAGAGAGACAAATGTAATTACAAAAGTCAATGTGATTGAAAGATTGATTGTACTTATATGAAGTAATTTTAATTAGATAATTTGAATTTGAATTAAAATTCCAAATTACGTTAAGAAGAAAAAACTTCAATATAGAATAATTACGAATTACACGAAAAAAAGTTATTGTAATTATTGATTACTTTTTAACTAGATATTACCCAGCTCTGTTTGGTACACGCCTCTGAAATGGCATACTGGGCAACTGCCTGCTAATCCTGTGCCCTGTGCTGTGCCATGGACCAGACCCAGTGGCGATTCCAATCCCAAGTCAATCAAATAACCGACCCGATGAAACACCTGAACCGAAAATTTACCGCAACCGCCAATAATCAGGTAATAAGAACGGTGGTTTTGGGTGCCGCCACTGATTATAACAAGATTGCCACTTGGAGGCCACCTCAGAAGTGTGACATAATGCAACGAGAAAAGTGAAATCATTGGTGAATTCGATTGGCGACTATGACATACGAGTGTTTTATTTCATACCTACAGATATGTCTTGACCCGAATTTCACTTTCATTTGTATACAAATAGAATATTAAAGCAAATTAAGAATGGGTGGACTTGATGGCTCATCTGCGAACTGGGAAAATTATGTTACGTGAAACAAATTCGGAAGCTGAGGAGAAAATCATTTATTTTCAAAACCTATTTTACGTTGAACATTGGGGGGTTAGGGTAGAGTGGGGGAATGACGACCACTTAATGAAAATAGTGTGTCAAAGTGAAAATAAACAATTTAGAAAAAATTGAGGCTATCTCTGGTGAAGACTACACTATATACCTCAATTAATCCCCAAAGTGGAGTGGTTACAATAATTGTTTTCAATATGAAAAAATATTATTTGAATCATTGCATTTGGTCGTGATTAACCGCCTGCTGGGGTAATGACGATCATACGACGGGTAATTGCAACCAGTTGTTTTTGAAATAATGTCCATTTTCATATATGCAATATCAGAATATTTATTTATTCAAAACATAAAAATAATCAAAAGTACCATTCTTTAAAACATCAAACGACATCGTTTCACATTTTTCATCTTCGGAATGCAAAAATCGCAACAATAATCTGAACCATAATTCATTTTTTCCGAATTCTTCACAGATGATGCACAAGTTTTCATTGGAAGTCTCAGGAAACAAATTGACATCACAATCATCGTCACACAGGTTTTCTATGTTTTCGTCTTCTGATTGAGAAGAGCTGTCGGACCTGATATGATTTTTCGAAGCTTTTTCTTTTTCAGACACAGTCTCTTTACCCTTGAGAACTGTTGCTCCTTTCCTTGAACGAGACTGCGATTTTTCAACTCTAGTTTTTTTTTCAGCCTCTTTTTCAATCAGGTTCAATTTCTGAGGCGTGTTTATCAAATCGTCATCACTATCATCGTCACACAGGTTTTCTATGTTTTCGTCTTCTGATTGAGAAGAGCTCTTGGACCTGATATGCTTTTTCAAAGCTTTTCCTTTTTTAGACACAGTCCCTTTGCCCTTGAGAACTGTTGCTGCTTTCCTTGAACGAGACTGCGATTTTTCAACTTTAGCTTTCTTCTTAGCATCTTTTTCGATCAGGTTCAATTTCATAGGCGTGTTTGTTAATATCTCCGAATGTTGTTTACGAGTTTGACCTTTCAAAGGTTTTTAGGTAGCGATAGGAATGGGGGAAATACGAGGCTTGTTTGGTAAGTCCGTGACTTTTTAAATTTCCCGCGCAGTAACTTTAAATGCAACACTGCTGCTGTCAACCACCATCTTTCAATAGACTACTGTCAAATTTTGAGCAAGCTGCGACATTTGGTTTGTGTTTGACAGCAATTAGAAGCAGACAACCTCGTGAATTTTAACAAAAAGGGAAAAAAGTGAATTTCGTGTGTTGATTAAGCATTATTTTTTGCGTAAAAAAACCATAACTGAAACCAAGGAAAGACTTGATAAATACTATGGGAACTCTGCACCATCAATTTCAATGGTTAAGAAGTGGTTTACTGAGTTCCGTTGTGGTCGTACCAGCACAAGTGACGCCGTACGTTCAGGTCGCCCAAAAGAGGTCATCACGCCAGAAATCGTCGATAAAATCCATGGAATGATATTGGACGATCGGAGAATAAAAGTACGTGAGGTAGCTGAGGCTGTAGGCATCTCAACTGAGCTAGTACATCACATTTTACATGAATATTTGGACATGAAGAAGCTATCCGCGAGATGGGTGCCGCGATTGCTCACACTCGACCACAAGCGCAACCGTGTGACCACTTCAAAGGAGTGTTTGGCAAAGTTCAATCGCAATCCGGGCGAGTTTTTACGCCGTTATATAACCGTAGACGAAACATGGATCCATCACAATACCCCAGAGACCAAGGAACAATCAAAACAGTGGGTGTCAACTGGTGAACGTGCACCAAAGAAGGCTAAGGTGCGTCTGTCAGCCAACAAGGTTATGGCCACAGTTTTTTGGGATGCACGCGGTGTCATTCATATAGATTACTTAGAGAAGGGTAGAACGATCAACGGCGAATATTATTCAGAGCTTTTAGACAGATTCGATATTGATTTGAGGCAAAAACGACCACATTTAGCAAAAAAAAAAGTGCTGCTTCATCAAGACAATGCACGAGTGCACACGTGTGTAGTCACTATGGCAAAAATTCATAAATTGGGCTACGAACTACTACCCCATCCAGCATATTCTCCAGATTTAGCCCCTTGCGACTATTTTCTTTTCCCAAACCTGAAGAAATGGCTGGGTGGTAAGAGATTTGGGTCGAATGAAGAGGTTATAACCGAAACAAACGCCTATTTTGAGGGCCTTGAGAAAACCTATTATTTGGAAGGAATAAAAAAACTGGAAAAACGCTGGACTAAATGTATTGATCTAAAAGGAGATTATGTTGAAAAATAAAACGCTTATTTGCCAATTTTTTTTTTCTTTATTCAAATAGTCACGGAGTTACCAAACAGCCCTCGTATCCACAATCGATATCTCATTTTTACGACATTGGGAAGTTCCTGGCTGTAGATCATCCGAAATGATAACACTTCTTTCTGGACGTAATGCTGTTACCTTTACTTGATGCAATTCTTTCACTGGAGGCATAGGTTCCAAGAAGTCGTCTGTTTCATTTCTCTCATTATTGTCATCAATATCGTGGATGGCAACGTTTTCCTGAGAGCTGTCATATTCCATATCATTGTCGATGTTCCTCAATCGTTGAGTCCCCAATAAGGTGTCTGCTGGGAAAAAATCTTCATTAGTGAAAATTCCAGGATTGATTGGATATATCCCTGTAGCACTGAATCCCTTAACTGCTTTGTTGATTACTGCTACTGAGGAATAGGCTTTGTTGAAGATCGAAGCTAAATCATAATGAGTGATTCGTCTGAAGTGATTCGATTTCATAAATAAATCACATTCATGTCGATATGCCTTTTTCAGTGGCCCGTAGAACGAAACATCTAGTGGTTGTGTTCGATGAGAGGTATGAGGAGGAATAGACAGCATAATAATTCCATTCGCCTTGCAATAAGCATGTATTTCCAGTGAAATGTGACTTCCATGATTATCAAAAATAAGCAATACAGGTTCCCCAATAGATGGTTTCACATGTTGAGCAAAATGTTTCAGCCAAACCAAATAGAGATCCTCATTACTCCAGCCATTATTCGAAACATGGTATATTGCATCTGGTGGTCCATCTCTTTGGAGTTGAGGAGACATTCTCTTGCGGGGATAAATAAACATTGGTGGTATGAATGAACCTGACGCAGAGAAACAGCAAATAACGGTAACAGTCTTTCCTCTTTCAGCACTGGTAGCAGCACCAATACGTCTCTGCCCTTTCTCGGCTAAAACTGTTTCAGGCTGTTGGACATTAGAGATGCCAGTCTCGTCAATATTGTAAATACAGCTAGGTTTGAACTTGTACTTCTCCATGACCTCTTGAAGATTTAGAAAGAACATGTCTATTTCTTCCTTATTGAAGGCTGTTATACGATTTAGACTCGTAGCTTCAGGTTTTCTTATAGAAATGGTTGGATTTCTTCTCAGAAAGTCATAAAACCAGTCCTTCCCAGCAATCTGTTTTCTTTTATTGAAGCTGTGTTTTATCGCATTCTGCTCAGCATATTCGAAAACTATCTTACGAAGTTCTTTTGATGTTAAACCATAAAACATTTTAGCTAATAACTCGAGGTGATTTGCAATAGCATTTTCCTGCTCTTGAGAGAATATTGAGGGCCTTCCCATTTTTGGACCACTAACTACAGCTCCCCTTTTCTTTATCCTTGTCTGCAAAGATCCGTAAGGAATTCCAAATCGCCTTGCAGCATCCCGGATTTTTCCACCATTTTCGATGAACGATAAGGCCCCCCTCAAGTCACCCTCTGTCCATTTTGCTTTTTCATTTTTTCTTTTATATGCTCTAGGCATTGCTGAGTCTGAAAATAAAAAGTTCGAAGTTACATGTGGTCACCATCCATAAGGGTAATCACGACCACTGGTCGTCATTTCCCTTCGAGTTTGATCGCGATTGCCCGAATATGTCAACAAATCTTAATTTTGAGGTTACATCACACCAGTCAAATATTTACTGGTTTTTATATACGAAGTTCAGAGGCACTTGTATGCTCCTTATTTACACAATGTGCAGCATTTCACAATTTTTGCTATAGACTTTTTATAACTTACCTCGTCACTCGATTGAATTATACGGTGAATACTTCGTACCAACAATGCACTAACTACAGAATGTGGCGACGATATTCGGTGCACCGGCTATTGAATTTAGTTCAGGGCACTGTATACTAGATGGTGCTGGAGGAATCGTTTCGATGATTTCTATTTTGTGCCACAGTTTTATGGTGGTCGTTATTACCCGCTGATCGTCATTCCCCCACTCTACCCTATATATTATTTTCTTCAGATCCACACGAGACGGAAACGTCTGTGTTCAGGGAACATAATGAGAACCAAGTGAAAAAATTAATCAACTCTATCTAAGAATTAATGATGGCTGCAAGTTGCGGTAAACAGAACAATTGCGAAAGCATTTGGTCAAACGTTGAGTTAACCCATTCTGTCCCATTCAATTTTATCTAGTATACCTTTTTCAAGTTTTTGTTTTATACTTCATTTTGAAGATTGTTTCGTCAAATAGTGTTCGAATGACTTTGCTCTACATTACTACTAGTTTACACAGCGTGTTCACTTGAGTTGGAAAAGTTTTTTCTTTTTCGTTTTAGACAAAAAATCATTCATATAAAAAGTTGTTCAGAATTATTAATCATGTTCAAATACGCAATGATTTCTATCTACAATTTTTTTTTATATTTCTCTTTACGGATTGCCCATTCCTACAGAAAATTTTATCAAAAACTAGTGGACCCTTCACTGCCAGAGCTATTATGATTTTGATGGGTAGGTAAACACATCAAAGTGTTATTGTGGCAAAAGTCTTTAAAAACTCGTTTTTATCATTTTCAGCGTAGATGGATATGATTGCATATTTGAACGTGATTTTCAATAGTGATCGACTTTATATAGCAATTTTTGATATTGTCACAAATAAAATTACTTTAGTCTTGTAGCAAATTAATATATTTTTGTCACTACTCGTATAAATTTTAAGATTTGATTATTAAAAATTAGGTTCTAGACCATGCAGAACTTTTATGAGGAATAAAACAAAAAATTAAAAAGTTTTCCATATGTCGCCAACGTAAGTGGCACTGTATTTTACGCATCTGACGATTCGATCGTCTAATAGTGATTATTATTATCAAAAATTCCAAACAACAACTAGCTTTCCCTTCTGCAAAATCACATCTGAATTCTTTCAAATCTGATTCATTACATAATTTATGTAAAATTGCTAACATTGCAAACTCCTTAATACATCATTTTAATTTATTTCTGATGTAAAAAAGATCGTTTGCCAGTAGCAACAGTTGGATTAGATCATATTACATTAAAATGGAGACTTCTATTCTAAAACCCGTCGAAATCATTTGAAGTTCCTTATTACAAAGTTCTTTATTCTAGCCCTTTCTTCGTTACAAAAATCCCAAAGCTCGTTGGTTATTTTCGAAAATATGATCAGGATGTTCATAAAATAAGATATGGAATCATCTGCGACTGAAAGACAAAACTCCCATATGTTTGGGAGCTATAGGTTTTTCATCACCCAGTGTAACAAACCACAGTCATGATAAGCTAGTTGATCAAATGAAACCATGTCGAGTCAACCGATAGCAATTATTTCATCAAATATAATTGATCAATCAGTGAACTGACTAATGATCAGAGTATATTTATACATATGCTAGGATGATTATAGCCACATATCTTGTCACTATTTCCACGCACGAAGTTAAATCATTAGAATGGACTTCTGTTCACTTTCTTGTTTTTTTATACTTATACTTTCAAATGAGGTATTACACAATCTTTGCGTGAAACCTATACATTTCTTTCACTTCAACAATCATTTAGTTTGAGTTCAGGATTCAAGTTTTTCAAAGTCTTGTGAGGAGTAGAATTAAAAATTCATTGGTTTTCATCTCTTCTACTATATGTTGTAAAACATTCTTCTCTCTCTACCAAAAAACAATCTTGTTGAGGAATCACTCATTTATAATGGGATGAAAATTTATAATTTCTTACCACTACGTTTAAGGGAGACTGAATCATCAATTATTCAAACAAAAAATAAAAAATTTGCTATTCTGTCACACAGAGATAAATAAATGGATGTATTCCACACAATTGTGAATAATTTCAGCACAATTTGTTTCTAAAAAGTTGACAGCACCAATTTGTTAATTTTTCTTTTATAATACTGTATTAGAGATATTGTGTATGAACGATACACTTCAGTGTTGCATTATTCTTAATAGTTTTGTTTAATTTTATCAAACAATATTATCTACTTACCGTATAGAAGGAATGAATAAAAACTAACTCTTTTGTTTAAAAAAACAAACACAACTTATGTTTTATTGTTGCACCACCTTGTGCATTATTACTTGTGGTATACACAAAATATATAAAATTAATCGAAATGTGCGACAAACGTCAACAACTTGTGTACTGTTTGTGAATGAATTGTATAAGAATGATAAATCTGAAATGTAATAAATGGCAATAATTTGTATACCTAGTTTGCACAAATTGTGTATGTATTTCAAATATAAGATGCAAAAAATGTCACAAATTTGTGTACCTACTCGGCATACATAAATTTTGTAGGTATATTGTACATATTTGTCTACAGAGCAATGAGGTACATAACATCCAAACGAAATAAGATGAGAAGAAGCATCAGTTTAAACCTACTCGCTTCTTTGTATCTTATTCTGTCCAGAAATTATAAGCTTCATTTTCCAGAAGGTTGAAATTAAATTAAATGTCATTCAAATAATGTTTATTTCACTACAAAGAACTAAAAACAAAAACAACTGAACTATAAACTCCAATTACAAATAAGATAACAGATATATTCAAAATACATAACAAAACATAAATGATCCATACATTTTGTTATTATGTGGAACACGTTGAATACTAATGAAGTTTAAAGTAATCTTCGTGTCAAACTATATACTTATTCAAGTAGGAAATGCATGGTGCATAGCAGTGAAACCTTATTATAAGCTTGCCTCACATAGGTTTTTTGATTGACCTGGTTATATATGCATCGTGTGGCTGTAATTACCTATTTATCTCACTTAGGAAAAAATAAATTATCATATTTAACACTTGGGCTTGTGCATTCTATCCACACCAATTTTTTAATATGTCTGTATTAGTACCATTTTTTGTTATTGTTTTTAATGTGTTTGTTTTAAATGTGTTAGTTTGTAATGTTCTAGTTTGTAATACCTATACATCGACTTTATCGATAAGATTCCTATCTTCTGACAATAAAGCATATTTGTATTGTATAACTAACTGAAGAAACTATTAGGCCGTCAGCCCGCTGCCAAAATGTGTAATGATTTTATAACGAATGCCTTTTAGGGTTTTGGTAGTTATAAATATAATGATCAATGAACAAGCATAATTAGCCCGTGGAACTTAATAGTAATAATAATAATACTTTTTTTTCCTGAATACATGCATAAATACGTATATAATTCCCCAGAAAATAGTTGATTAATGTTGATTACATAAAGAAATCACGTGTTTCAATGATAGTTTAGCGTATGCCAAGCATACCAAACGATATTTCATCGAATAAAAGTCTGTCGGAAACCGATGGGCATACGTGTCGCGTGGGTCCAAAGATTCACCAAATGTGTTGAGAAATAGGGCATTGTTGAATCTATACGTGTTTATGCATGTCTTTAAGAAATTAAGTATTATTATTATTATCATCATCAAGTTTCACGGGATAGCGCAAATTTTGCTTGTGAATTGATCATTAAATTTTATAACTACCAAAACTCTAATGGACCAAGCTATAGAGGTTTTCCCCAACAAAACAAAAGACGCAAATGGTCTATACTAATTTTTTAAGATAGTCCGTTGAAGAAAACCCCAGTTTTCGCACCAGCAGAATCGATTTGTGGAATTTTTTAAACAAGCAATAGTGAAAAAAATTACAACTTTTTTGGTTTTGTGGAAATATCTCAAGGATTATTCAAGGAATCGTTTTACAGTCAATGGAACTTTTGTGAAACCTACAAAATGGACACGACCGGTGCATTTTCCACTGAGAAAATCCGGGAAAACCTCGATAAAGAGACCATTTTTGAAAAATTTATAATTTTCATAAATTTGAAGCTGGACAAACAATATATCGGAAACTGATAGATAATAATATGTGGTTCAACTGTGCGCAAGATGTATTCTGTCCGATGTGTAGTTTTTGCACAATCTCGTTATAAACAATTTGAGGGAACATCTTGCAAGATGCGCCGATTTAAGGGAATTTGTCGTATTCAAATTCTGTAAACGGCATCTGGAAGTAGAGATCAATGGATATCTACACTTTGTATATTTTGAATTTTCACCTGAGAGGTGGGAAATGTATCGTCACTGAAAGTTGATCAAAACGCTTCAAAGTGCGTCCGAAGTCACCCGAAGTCGCACTGAAGTTAACTAGAGTTGAGTTCGCGCGACTTCGGGTGCACAAATTGTAGATATTGATCTCTACTTCGAAATGCAGTTTACAGAATTTGAATAAGATGAATTCCCTCAAATCGGCGCATTTAGAAAGATTTGCACTTAAATTGTTTATAACGCGATTGTCAAAGACTTCACACCGGACAGAAACCATCTTGCGCACAGTTGAACCACACGTTATTATCTATCAGTTTGCGCAATTTTGTTTGTCCAGCTTCAGATTTATAAAAATTATGAATTTTTGAAAAATTGTCTCTTTTTCGAGGTTTTCCCGGATTTTCACATTCTCTACAAAAATTCTATCGTCTCGAAAACGACTCCTCCGATTCTTTTTGAGATATTCGTGAAAAAACAAAAAAGTCGTAATTTTTTATTTGCTGGGCGAAAACCGGTGTTTCCATTTACGAACTATCTTATGAAAAGTAGTATAGGCCGTTCGCGTCTTTTATTTTGTGTGAAAAGAGCCTGTTTTTATCTACAGCTTGGCATATAAAGGGCGTAGGTTATAAAATCATTACATATTTTGGCATCGGGCTGTTAGCATCCGTGCTAAAAAAACTCGCATTTATGAAACTCCACCGACTTATGTATTCGAACCATTTCTTTAAAAAATGAAATATTTTCAACATATTTTGAAATGTCGGTGATCAAGTTCCTTTTTCAAAAAGTTGAATAAATATGATGTTAACGAACAGTCGTTACCGACCGATGAGAACCCTTTACTCCGGTAACGACTGTTCGTTTCTAAACGATCTCCCAAAGAACTATGTTTTCTTCAAATTTGATGTTGCTACCCATAGGAGCATATCAGTCTCAACTTGTTTTTCTAAATTGCGGCAATGGTATTGATGAACAACTAATCTGTTTCTTGGATAACATAGAAAGGCTAACACCCGAAAGCTTTTGTTGCTTCGGGTGTGCCTTGCGATTATTGTAAAAAGCAAATTCGCAAGGACAGTCTCGAAACTTAAACGAAAAGCTAAAGATATAATCAACAGGTGGTGTTAAGAGAAAGAGCTGACTGTGAATCCTCATAAAATCACAACAGTTAAATATACACGAAAGAAAATTCTGGACGGACTAAGGTCACCTGAAAAAGTAAAAATACTTAGGAGTCCTCTTTGAGTAGAAGATAACATAGAATCAACACCTACAAAAATGAAAAGAAAAAAGAAGAGTAGTCTTCAATCCATACAGGTGTACAGGACAATGATCGAAAGAACTGTGAAAACATCCAAAAATGACTACAAGGGTCTGTGCCAGCCATCAGGCCCACTCAACCTGTCACCATAAGACATATATACTTACATTCTAAGCTAATTTAGACAGGCGAAACTACAACAAGCTATATGATGAGTTGGAAAATGACCCTGTTTACAGGAAAGTTATTAGATGGCATCCTTCACAGATAAATCTTTTAAGACAATCATAACGGTCTACACGGATGGCTCAAAAATTGAAGAAGATTCAGTAGCCCACATATATGGAGCCAAGCCACAGACAAGAAGGAAGGTATTTCAAGAGGTAATCGTTGCAATACACCATTGTGCGCAGGGGCTAATAAAGCAAGAGTTTACAGAAATAAACATTCACTCAGCCAAGCGGCAATAAAAGCAGCGAACTTAATTCAAGTTAACTCAAAACTTGTTTGGGACTGCCTGAAAGTCCTACAAGAACTGGGCAGACGGAACAGACTAACCTTAGCCTGGGTACCTACACATACCGGTTATAAGGACAATGAGGATGCTGATTAACTACCCGAAAAGAATCCTCAGAACCGTTTGCGGCATAACAATAATAACAATAGTAAAAACGACATCATAACATGGATTGAACAGAAGGGTGAAAAAACTTGCCAGCAGCGGGACTCTGTGTCATATTGAATTCCACTCATCGACTGAATTCCACATGATTGGTAGGTATTCTATGCATAAAAATTATCGCCTGAATTCGACTATCCCGGTAGCCATCAGAGAGACATGTCATTTTCTGAGTTTAACCCTACTTTTCTCTTTAGATTTATTCTGTCAATTTGGAAGTCGAATATATTTATGTTACAATTTCAAAAGCATATAATATAAGATATCAAATTATTGTCAAGGCACATTGTTTGTAGTTCATTAGTCTTCCAAAGTCGTATCACTTTCTCATGAAATGCTAAATATGGTCTTTGAAACCAGCTCATTCTACATATTGAAGAAATGCGTCATTTCTTCAATATGTAGTGGACTGGATCACATAACAGAAAAGATGGGAGGTTATATCTATAAATGTAGACCTTAATGATAGTTTTCAGAACTAAATATTATTCATGAACGAGAAAATTCATGAATGCTGAATTTTTCGTTGGTTTATGTATAAATATTTGTAATTAAATACGAACTGGATAATACGAAATAAACAGATGAACTTACTTGTTGTTGCTGGAACGTTTGCAGCGATTGCGACTGAACTTGTACAACTCTGAAACAAAGGACAAAGATTGATATTTTATGTCATTCATAGAATTTTTTATCCAAAATTGGGAACTATGCGAGCTCAGATTTGGTAAGAGATAGTTCTACCAAGAACATTCTGCTATGATTTGTTGCTTTATATATGTCTACAATATTGCAGAAGGTTGGATTTTTAATGTCCAACTCATTCATAGAATTTTTTCATGTACATTTAGCTATGATTTGTCACTTTATATATCATGAATTGTTCGCTCATACAATATTGCAGAAGGTTGGATTTTCAATCCAGCACTTCATTATTCAATTAATTGTATGAGAATATCTTGGTCACGACTATTGAATAAGTAAAAACCTCGATACGTATAATTTATTCAAAGTAATATATTGGTACGTTTCTGGATTCTTTAATGCATTTGTTGTTGGAGAACTGCCTTGATTAGCTCAGGTCCAAAATCAGTGAAGCTATCTCCACAACATACTTCAAATAAAATATATAATATAGGAGAAATCGAAATTGTTACTTGTCATCTGTCAAGCAACAATTTCTACTTTTATCCTACTCCGTGCTCTGTAAAGGTGCATTTAGTCAACATAAACGTAACTTTAGCACAAGCACTGACCTAAACATAACCTTGAAAATAATTTTGTATGAGTCCTAATATTATATGAGTTTTAGATTTAGGCATACATTTAAGAATGATAGGTACATTTTATGACATGAAACTTTGGGTACACGTGAAATACGGATAATATTTCCATCGTAAAAGTAAGATTCTTATAAATTTGGGATATTCAAAGTGACATGTTTTTAGCATAAACTTAATATTGTTGTATAAATGGTGCCATTTGATTTAACAGATTCAACTTTTGTTTTTCACATATATTTAAGCACAATTTTAAAATGATGTTGACTAAATGCACCTTAAAACGCGTGCGATGTCCAACGCAATTTAAGTTGAGTTTTAAATAATATTAATCAAAGTGAATCCTTAGTAATATTTACTTTTCGGATTTTTTATTGCATTTGTCTAGTCCGAGATAACACCGTTTCTATACAGTGTTTTAGTTTGTTGGATGTTTCACATGTTTTTTTCATATTATCTTCACGTCAGTAAGTTGACTTGTCTCATATGTATTAGTGTTATATTTACACCATTGATATCTTTTCAGATGTATTGAGTATGAAAATAAAGTTTTTGCTGGGGTTTGATTCATTGAATGAGTTGCTCCTTTTCCTGCCCTTCATGTCCCAATAATCTAATTCACTGTTGTTTTATTTTGCTGACTATATCCTCTACTAATTCCTCTCTAACTTCCAGGTTAGTTCTTATTTTGTATTGTTCCTCTGAAATTCCACTTGGTCCCACTATCGCTCTTATAATTTTTCTTTCGAATTTCCTCATATTTTTCTAGTCCTTTTTTGTCATTGTCTTAGCCTCTGCCCTAAATGGTATTATTGTTCCAATTATTATAGTATACATATTTATTTTAGTTCTCTTTGTTAATATTAAACTTTCCAATAATTCGGTATAAGCGAAGTATGATTGATCTATGTATTTGGGTTTATTACTTCTTGTTGCAATTTTGTTCTCTTTTTTCCACCGTCACTCCTAGATATTCAAATTCTTTGACTTCTTCAAACTCTCTTTTCTCTATTTTATTCTTTCAATGCATTTGTTCCATTGACAAATCTCAATATTTTTGTTTCTGTTCGGTTCATTCTGTTCCATTATTTCTCCTAGTTCTATAATTTCTTTTATTACTTTTCTGGTCTTGGTAATTATGGCTATATCAGCGTACGCAATACTTTGCCTTTCTCCTATCCTCCTGTTGACATTGTTTTTCTAAAATTAATGTAAATGATGACGTTTCTTAGTGAGTTCCCCTTCTTTTATCCTTTATCATCTGTGAATTCCTGTTTCTTCTTTTTGTGATCTTAGTTGTTTTCATCGCCATTAATATCAGCTTTCTCAGTTTTTGATGTATTCTTAACTCTTTTATACTTTGTTTGGATGATTATTATTTCTCCCATTCTTTCGGAAATTTTTCCTCGGTCCATATCTTTTCTTTATTATTGTACGCATTTTCTCCTTTACATGGCCTCCGTACTTTATAAATTCGAGTTAATTTCACCCTTTCCTGGCGATTTACAAATTTTACTGAGACTATAACTCCCGCAGTAGGACTCCGAAATTTTTCAGAGAATGGAAATATCATATTCGAAATCTTGGTACTTTGATTTCCATTTCTAACATAATTCCCCATCCCAGTCAACGATATACTTCGTCAACTAAATATATTCCTATTGAATCATTTCTATAGGCGTTAATGAGGAATGGAAATAATCCTATGACATGTTTTTCAATAGATTGTTGACATATATGCCATATTGTCAATCATTCGCAATTCCTCATTGTTCTAGATATTTCATTATCTCGATGTTGATGGCTTTTCAGTGATCTTTGAGATAACATAGAGCAGTATGATAGGTCTGTGGTTGCTAGGTATGTTTTTTCCTTTTTTGGGGACTGATGTACACTTAATTTTGCAGTTGGACTGAAATACTCCCATATTATAAATGAGGTTGAATAATAGCAAAGAACAACTGTTAGTTCAAGGGCACATTTTTTGAGAACGATCGTAGGAATTCACTAGCCTTGGTGGTGTTAAGTCCTGGCTAAATACGTCTGATAGTTCGTTGGCCGGTATATGATTGTCAATGGGAGTGATGTTCTGGAGTTGTTTTCCCAGTGAATCCTGAGTAGAATTTTGCAGCAAACATCTTAGCAAAAATATTGGGTTTTTTCTGTTGCGTTCGAGGATAGTGTTCCATCTTCCTTGGCTAACTGAATAACTTTCAATCAAACACATCTCCTAAGCCACAATAGGCCATTGGCCGTAGTGGAGGGCCTGATACGGGCCCACTCACGTTCAAACCTAACATCTCCTATGTCATTCAAATAAAAGTCAATGTTGCCAATAAAGAAAAACACTCGTCATTTACGCAGTTTATGTGTGGTATAAGCAGTTATTCTTTCAGAACATTTTCACATCATCGCAGCATGAAGAAACAAATTATATCAAAGACCTTATTAATGGATAGGAATAGCTCTAGGGGTCCTAAAAATTAGCCTCCCGCAGATCACCAGAGGTGGCTTTGGAAGTGAATGATTTGAATGACTAATATTCAACACAGATGTTTATATTGCTGGGATAAGGACCGGCGTGGAGCTTAATGAAAGTTATGAATTGATACGTAGTCAAATTTCATGTGATAGATTATTACATGATTTTGATAGATCCAACGTCCACAAAATAATGAGTTATTTCCCGTCATATATTGACCACCAGTCTTGGTCCATTCATTGAGAATAGTTTGTGTGAACGTTGTAGACGATGTACCTTGTAACTTGATCAATAATTGTTTGGTCTCAATCATTTGGCGATTTAAATTCAATAAAAATAATCATTAGTAACGAACAGTAGTTGCCGACCGATGATGAACCCTTAACTCCCATGTACACCTACTACGTAGGCTTATTATGGATTTGATTCAATACCCGTCGTGGTCTTTGCCAGGGGAGTAGTTGTTTTCTGAGAAGTACTTGCGATAATAAGCCTACGTAGTAGGTGTATATGGGAGTAAAGGGTTCATCATCGGTCGGCAACGACTGTTCGTTACTTACTAAATGATCTCCCAACTCTCAACCCGGAGATTCGGAGTGTTCTCTCCCTGCTTTCAAGGTAGAGCGTCCTAGAAACCGCTTCATCGCGTGAACCAGAGGTGACCAAGCAACGGAGTGTATAATGATTTGGACAGAGAACATATGGCTTCAGTGCTGTCTGTGTTGACCTACCCTCGCACTGATGAGAGGCAACAACCTCGAAACTAGTCTGCAGGTGGTCACCCTGTCTAAATCAAAACATAATTCTGCTGATTGGTCACAGACGGCACTTGCAATTGCGTCCTCTAATGCTTTGAGGAACGTTGCACAAGTATCTGTTAGATTTAATTCAATACCCGTCGTGGTCTCAGCCAGGAGAGTAGTTGTTTTCTGACAGGTACTTGCCATAATGAGCCTACGTAGTAGATGTATATGGGAGTAAAGGGTTCACCATCGGTCGGCAACGACTGTTCTTTACTAAACAGCGGAAGATTACTGATGTGGTGCTTTTAGACGTACAAAACAGTTTTGCAGGAATTCTTACAGTTTTTCAAGAAATGGGGTAAAATGCCAGATTTGAATTCCATCACTTTTTAGTTACACAACTTCGAGAGTATTGTCTGAAACAACTATAACCACGTCGAGGTGGACAGGTATTAAAAAAAATACATTTTGTCAAGACTCTAAAATGGTATAAAACTAACTGTAATTGTTTTTGGATGAAGTGATATTTGCATTGAATGGTGTTATTCTGGGCCAACATCAACTTTTATAATTTTGCATGCTCTCCAGAAATTGATTCGTTATCATTCATAATTAACTCATCATTTCATCTTGATGAGATAAAAACAAAACACATTTTGGACAAAGCTGTAAGAGTTGATGTTAGCCCAGAATAACACCACCCTCTAATTCATGGAAGAATCACTTATTCCAAAATTATTATAATAAGATTTACACCAGTTTCAAGTCTGGACAAAATGCGTATTTTTTTGTAATATTCATATCACACCTCCACGTACTTATAGTTTTTCCAGACAATAATGTCAAAGTTGTGTAATTAAAAATTGGTGGAATTCAGATCTTGCATTTAACCCTCATTTCGCAAAAATGTTTCAATTTCTGAAAAAGTATTTTGTACCTCTAAAAGCAACACTCATTGGTAATCTTCATTAGCAAAGAAATTTGAATATGTCTCAATTTGTTGACAAGGCGCCCAAAAAAAGAGATGAGGTACAGACTCACCAGAAATTAAAAAAATTCCCATTATCTCGAAAACGGTGAGATTTTCACTGAGGTGAAATTCTGATTTTCTGAATAGTGATGGCTTGGTCTATCCCATGTTCCAAGATTGTACACGGTTTACCGGACACCCTGTATAAAGTCATTCATTATTCCCGGGAATAATAAATTATTATTCCCTCGAGGATGAATGATTGATTATTCCCGCGCGGGAATAATGAATCATTATTCCTTCGCGGATAAGATAAGAATACATTATATAACATCAACTATAACAGGTACAAGATAATGTTTAAAATTTATCACAGTTGATTATGATGAATGAATGAATAATCGTATTTGAAACAAAATGTCTATGAAAACAGCCATAACAATTGTTTGATGCAAACTGTCAGCGTTGATAAATAATTGTCAAAAGCGTGTTCATTTGTGATTCAATGGCGGAGAGTGTAGGAAATGTGATGGAAAGTAATTTGGAAGAAGAATTTTCCTATCAGAATTTCATTGACAAATAAAGTTGTTTACTAAAAATCAAAAATAAATAAATTAGTCGTAAATAAAGTAGAGTATACTACTAGCAATAATGGATATTATTCTCTCGGAATGTTACTCCCTCGCCGCTAACCCGTCTCGGTTCGTAAAAATTCCTCGAGAATAATATAGCCGTAGTATCTCACTGTAGTTTAATTCATCATCATGAATGTATCTCAAATTGTCATCATGGTAACAAAAAAAGGAAAATAAAAAATCAATCTGTTTACGTTTTACAATTCATATTCACGTCTTTTTAATTCTTATAGAGATTTCCAAATAAAATATATAAATTCTCTATAATAGCTATCATTATTGACTAGTGGTATAATGTACTATTATACACTAAATACATGTTTTATACTAAACTTAGATCAAGTAGTAATTCAAAAGGTTCTGTGAATTGCATTGTACAATTTTGGTTTTTAAATTGTTTCGTCCTTTCATTTTATTTTTATGACTACTCCTATAAGAAATCTGTTTTTATCATTTTGAGGAGAATGAAGAATATGAATTTGAAAGTTGGGGGTTCAAATGGGGGTTATATTTTTTTAATTCAATTAGTGTTTGATGTTTCATATTTCAATTTTCAATGGCGGTATGAAAGTTTATGATAGAAACAGAAGTTATGAAAAAAGAACAGATTTCGTATGATATGATTGAAATTAATATTACCTTTACTACGGCCGTACTACAAAATTTCGTATACCTACTCGTGGGTATGGCATTTCATTACTATTCTGTGACGTTGTATCTGAATAATGAAATGAACACTAGTTTCATCATACTAAATCGTTAAAACCTTTTTATATGCTTATGAATTTGAAATGGGTGTCTCAACGCTTATTGCCAACACTTTTCAATTATACCTACTAGAAGATAAGTGTGAGTTTTTTCTAGTAATGATATGAATATTTACTTTTACGACTGTTCAAGAAATTACCAACTGATTAATATAAACAATAGCTAAATTTAACGCTATCGATACACCATCAACATATTTTGTGTATTTATAATCTTGTTTTCGTTTTCTAGAGATAAGTTGAGTAGTTATGAAAACAAAGCTACAGTAAATCTTCTGAATGGTATCAGCCTTTATTCATTCCGTTGTTTATTTTATTCAACTGCCGTAATTCCAAATTATTGTGTAGTCACTCACCTCTAGAGATAAAAACACAAGGCAAAATGTCTTAGAATGAATCGATCGAAGATACGATACAATAGAGTGAACCCTGGGTGCAAAAAGGACAATACTCATTTACACCAAGTAATAGAGCATAAATGAGCGAGTTTTTAGCAAAAATAATAGAAAACCGACTATGCCATCACATGAAAGACAGTCCGTAGTTATATTTGTCATTTATTAATTTGTTATAAACATTTAAATAACAAAAAACGGTTTTTTTTTAAAATAAAATGAAAACTAAGGAAGCAATCTGGTTGCTACAATGAAAAGAATTGTACATAATTGATATACGAACAAAATGAGAAGTTTTACGACCTTGTCGGATAATTAGTAACGGAAAAAACTGGAAAACCGGAATATTTTCCAATTTTTTGAAAAATTCATAACCATTTTTCAAGGAGTAGTATTGGCTTTTCTCATGAAAGTATTGAATAATATGTTCTTTATGTGTGCACAAAACAGGAGCTGTCGAATCGTTAGTTTTGGCACAATTGCAATTTAAATTTTTCTTGTACTATCTTGCAGCGTGCCTGGATGCTCTAGTGATAGCTCGATTTCAATTTCTCAAACAGATTATGAAAGTATGAGTATAGTACTACAAAACGTATAGTCTCATTTTGTGCTATAATGGTGCGATAAGGGTGAAAAATGCATGCAACCATCACTGAAAACGGCCGAGACCTCGTTAGCTGCCGAATAGTAGGAGAGTTCGGGAGATGAGGGAAATTCTTCTTATGAACGGTGATAATACGCTTCCCCTCATCTACCGCTCTCTCCTACCTCTCGACCGCTTCGACCAGCTCGGCAGTCATGTTTGCAAGCCTTTTTCACCCATTTCGCAGCACTGTATCGCGAAATGAGAATATAAGTTTTGTGGTACTGTACTTCTACTTTCAAAATATGTTTTTGAAATTGAAATCGGACTATCACTAGAGAATCCAGGCACGCTGCAAGAAAAAAAAAATCTTATTGCAATTGTGCCAAAACGAATGATTCGTCAGAGCCTGTTTTGTGCACATGGTTCAATAATTTCATGAGAAGTGTCAACACTATTTCTTGAAAAATGGCGGAGTAATTCATTTTTAGAAAAATCGTAAAAATTTTCGGTTTTCCGGTTTTCTTTCGTTACTAATGATCCCATTGTATCGTAAAATATTCCATTTTGTTCGTAATTCAATTATCTACAGTTATTTTTATTGAAGCAACCAGATTGGTCCTTTAGTTTTCATTTTATAAGCAAAACAATTTGAAAAAACTTTTTTTTTGTTATTTAAATGTTTATAACAAATTAATAAATGACAGTGGCGAGTCGAAAACATAACAGAATATAACTACGGACTGTCTTTCATGTAAAAGCACAGTCGGACTGTCTTTCATGTAAAAGCACAGTCGGGTTTCTACTAGTATTTTTGATAAGAAAAATGCGCTCTATTGATTTAATTGCATCATTCATCACCTCTAAGTTCTATTCGAAATTTTGTTACCAAGATAGATTCTGTGATCAAATTCATCTCAGCAGACTATGAGAGGTAGCGATACCCCACGTGTATACATCACCGTGATGACCCAAGCTGCACCAATGAGGAACAGAAATTCTGACACCCTGCAGTTGGTTACCTATTTGAATCAAGCGAAATCCTGCTGATTGTCTCCAAAATCTCTTGTAAAGTTATTACATCAAAGCAAGGATCTTTTATCTTATGACAATGAAGTATATCCTCTCTTTTAATGTATGTCTGACAGATATAATTAAATATCCGTCAAGGTGTGAGTTGTTTTTTAAAATACATATGCCACAAAATCTATCCAAAACTATCGTCATTTCTAATAGTCCAATAGTCCAGAAACCAGGGGTATTGGCCTGACACTAAAGCCGTTTTTGAGGAGTAGCTTGAGAAAAAAAAAGTTGTGCTCGCGAGCACCTATGGAAAGTGGGGAAAATTTCCGGGAAAACTCGGAAAATCCGTATTCAATCAATAACTTGGGGGAGGGGTTGGAAATTTCGATATAACTTATAAAAAAAACTTGTAGAGCGTGGAATCTTCACAAAAAAGGTACCGACAAGTTTTTTCGAAAATTGCTTCCTATGAGAGATAATTGATATTTTCAGATTTCTCGGGATATCATAACATTTACCTCGAGCTCGACTAAAATCTATCTCCCTTGTTTTTGGTCGGAAATTGATAAACTAAACGTTTTTTCAAAGGAAAATTCTTCAACAATTATCATATATAGCTGGCGGTTGTTGGCAGAAGTGGTTGTATTCCATATTCGAAGATGAAATAACGATCTTTGATAAAAAATCAATGTAATTTAAATTTTTTTTGTTTCCACATTGAATTAGCTCGACAAGCTGAGTTTGGTCTATAAGATTCAATTGGTCAAATTTGAACTAATCAGTCATCAAATTTTCAATTTATCTTGGGCATAACTATATCAAGTTTTTCTGTACCCGCTGTTTTTTAGCACGCTAATGTTTCATGACTGATGTCTGAATCGACTTGAAAATATCAAGTGGAGATTTTTGAAAAAGCGTACTTGTCACCCTGTACTTTCAGAATATGTTTCTAAAAACCTTTGATAACAAAGTTTTCATTAATCATTTCCTATATTTTTGGAAATTTCCCAAAACGCATCAAAATTCTTCTGATAAGTCTCGTGAGTTTATCTTATCGACTAAGTATAGCTTTATGCATGTGAAAATCTGTAGTTGAGAATCTGATCTTTCTCGCGGTGAATTTCATTATAATAATAATAATAATAATAATAATAATAATAATAATAATAATAATAATAATAATACAACATCACATGAGTTAATCATGCATTTGCTCAGATGCCTTGAGGTACCCGGTCAAATAGTGGGATGCATTGGACAACTGATGCCGCTCTGGAGGACTCGCTTCACCATAAGATCTGGTAGAGACATAGTCCAAACAGAGCAGGTCATCATTAGAAGAGGTGTGTTTCAGGGAGACTCCCTTAGCCCTCTTCTCTTCTGCATCTCACTATTGCCATTGTCCGTTGCGCTCAGGAATACCCGTGGGTACAACTGCGGCACCCCCAGCAACCGGAGGCATAATGTCACCCATCTATTTTACATGGATGACCTCAAATTGTATGCCTCTGGAGAAAGGGACCTACATCAGTCCCTTAGGGTGGTGGAAGAATATACGCATGCTATCGGTATGGAATTTGGGATCGACAAATGTGCCACGGTTCATCTCAAAAGAGGACGATGCGAGGAATACGGAGAGGATGTCCAGCTCGTAGACGGAAGCATTCTACATCATCTGGATGCCGGAGAGACTTATACCTACCTTGGGGTGGAACAACGCCGCTCCCAAGAGGTATTTGCAGTTAAAAACTCTCTCCGCGGCAAGTATCAGCATAAACTCCGACAGATCTGGTCATCAGAACTGTCGGGGAAGAACAAAGTTGCTGCAACTAATATGCTTGCCGTTCCGATCCTTCTTTACTCTTTCGGAGTGATGAAGTGGACTAAGGAAGAGCTGCGACAACTTGACGTTAAGACTCGCAAAATGATGCATCTCAATAGGAGCTTGCATCCTAAATCGTCCGTTCCACGGTTATACTTTTCCAGACAACGGGGAGGCCGTGGACTTTTGAGTTTGGAGTGTCTGCATAACAGAATGGTTCTGGATGGGGCCTGTAAAGTCATCAGGAGTTCAGATCCCCTTCTCTGCATGGTCCGCGACCATGAGAAAGCAGGGATTGGAGCATTCCTTTTTAAGGCAGCTACCCGTGCGGCCGATGAACTCGGCTCGTTTTCGACACTGAACGGGCTAACCCAAACTCTGTCACCGAGTTGGGACCCGTTCAGCAAAAAGCTCAGATAAAAGCTGCGGAGACAGAGGTCCTGCTACAGCTACATATGGATAAGCCAATGCATGGTGTCTTCTTTCATAACATCGAAGACCTTGGCTTATCCAAAAGCTTGACCTTTGCCTTCCTCAGGTCGAGTGAGCTAAAGTCGGAGACCGAGGGATTCATAATGGCCTGCCAGGATGGTGTCTTCAACACCCTTGTCTACCGTAGTCGCGTGATGGGTATAGACGTCCCTGACACCCGATGCAGGGCATGTCGTGGGGCACCTGAGACCGTAATGCATTTGCTATCAGCATGCCCATCTTATGCGGTCTCAGCCTATATCCACAGGCATAACGCGGCGCTACGAGTGTTGTACTACCACCTACGACACTCGTACGGTATAGACGAGACACCGGTGTTGCCTTATGCTCCGGGGGATATTGAGTCCGTGGTGGAGAATGAGAGATGCCGAATCTATTGGAACTACTCATTCCCCACCCTCAGGCAAATACAAGCCAATAAGCCTGATGTTGTCCTCCTCGACCACCAAAGTAGAACGATATTCGTCATGGTGTTTTCCGCTCCAGGCGAAATTAATATCGTTCGAAAAGAGGAAGAAAAACGGACTAAATATCGAGATCTTCTCTTTGAACTCCGCAGGTTATATCCGGACCATTCTGTCAAAATGGTGGTTCTGATCATAGGAGTCCTTGGTGGAATGATGGACACTTTGCTCTCCAATTTGAAAATAATACCTGCTTGCCGTAATATGGCAGAAATCTTAGCATCAAGAATGCAGAAGGCCGTTATACTTGGTTCGCTTCGTCTACTCAGGGCACACGATTCTCGGACCCAATAATCACTCACCCTACGGATGTAGGGAGTGGTTATTGGGGTTAACGACACCAGCGCGCCCTCCGGATGGGTCGGAGCACCGGAGACAGGGCCTGACTGGTACACTCCTAAGGAGAAAAAAAAAAAAAAAAATAATAATAATAATAATAATAATAATAATAATAATAATAATAATAATAATAATAATAATAATAATAATAATAATAATAATAATAATAGGACTTTATTCAATCATACACTAAAAATAAAATACATAATGATAAAAAATAGATGACTGAACAGGCGAAGTGTTTTTCAACTTGACCTCGAAAACAACAAAAAGAGAAAAAAAATTCTTATCTGGACTTTGTAATAATATAACTTTCACTTCCACAACATAAAAACTGATAAGTCAACAAGAATGATAACAACATTGTTATTGATAGCAATAATATAAAATGAAATATCTGATATCACAAAAAAGATCAAGAAACATCAAGAAACATGGCCGTATAGCATTTCCCTTCCTTCCTAACAGTTCCCTTAAAAATTTCAAATTTCTTTGAGCTTCATTCGATTTCTATAATTTCATTTTTCTCCTTCAATTCAAAAATTTATTTCAATTGATGTCAGATGCTATATGATAAGAGATTCTCTGGCGATTTTTTGAATACTGATAACAAGTAAAATCGGCCTCGAAGCTGTTCTTAGAATTGGCGAAAGAATTCATATCTATCAATCGTTTATAACTAGCAAATGAACTTTATAACCAACAATTACCACGCAAATCTGAATTCAGTCTACTTAAAACACGAAATCACACGGTCACTGCCCAATTACTTGAGCATGCGCGTCGCCCACCTCGCTCCTGGAGCCCATTACCGAGAAACCACACTTCAGGGCCACGTTTCTCAAAAATGGAGCATTTTTCGAAAAAAACATGTAGATACTTTTTTTGTGAAGATTTTCACAACCTACAGGTTTGTATCCATAAATTATCATACATTTTCAACACCTTCCAAGTTATGGATGGAATACCGATTTAACGAGTTTTCCGGGAACTTTCCCCACTTTCCATAGGTGCTCGCGTGCAGAACAATTTTTTTCTCAAAGTACTCTTCAGAAACTGCCGTGTACCAAAAATCATTTCTATTGATTTTATTGTCAGGTTTTAGTAACATTTTGGCTACAGCGCTTGGATTATAAAAGAATTGTTTCCACAATGGTTCATTATTCCTCCCTGAAACAAATGTGTATTAAGCGAAACGGCAAATGATAATAATTAGCAGTTTTCTACCCGCATTGGCTTTGGGTACACTCTGTCATTATACTATGTATCTATGTATTTTATGATTATATTTATGTAGCTATGTCCGATGTCACGCAGGTGGCTATAGACGCCTCCGTATGTGATGTTGATTTTTGTCTTGTCGGAATTATAAAATTCCGAGTTAGCGTTATTCCGAGATACGAACACGGAATTATGAAATTCCAGGTTACTGAGCCGGAAATTGAGAACAAAATTGGTGCGTGGCCCCTGTTAAGGGTTTATTTTACACTATGAAAACCCTTTTTGTTTTAATATAATAACGTCAGAAATTTTGTGTCATTGAGATGAACTTTTCACTCTGTACGCCACCTACACCTACCTTTGCCTAGGGTTCCTTGATAGGGGGGTTATGAAATGTCATCGATTTTGTCGGGCATTTTGTTACGTCATTGGATGGAAATTAAGGTGGCTATCCTGAGATTGGAGGCGCCAAATTTGAATTACACTGAAAATCCCATTGTGTTGGATTGAATTGAAACCAATTGGTGGGAGTAAATTGAAAAACGTGGGAGTGATTAAAATACATATTTGTTATTAATAAATTCCTTAGTTCGCACAAGTATCTCGAAGGCTTCGGAGAGTTTCAAAGTTGACGAAAATAACAAATTTTCAACATTTTTATAGGTTCTGAAAGTTGGTCGTAGTTGATAATAATTATCAAATTGAATGAACTGATGAGAAAGTAATTTCTATACAAAGTAATAAGCCGTTTAAAAAAAAGAAAAGGTGGAAGAATCACATAATCAGATATTTGAAATATATTTCAAAGATTCAAAGACTAATCTCAATATATCTGTTGTAACACTAGTTGAATAAATTGCACCCTTCAAAGAAAAATTATTTTCATGTCTAATGAAAGAAATCAAAAAAAACTCTCTTATGTTGACATTATTCCAGACCCTCAGGTGCAAGAAGAAAGTGTTGTAACAGCAAAACATGTATTCAATTTCTTGTTTCGAAATTTTGTTGAGCGATCAAGTAATTAAATGTCAGGTTGACGTTTGTCAAAATTTGATCACTACTGAATTAATTTCTATCAGAACTTCAGGAGAAAAAGTTGAAGATTCACATAACCACGGTGAGTAATATTACTTTAACTGTATGAAAACATATCATGCAAAATTTTATATCAGATTTATCCCTTTTGGCGGAGACATGGTTCAAATCTTAAACTAAAGTTAAGCAAATGAAAATTTTCAAATCAGCAATAAAAGGAAAACGTAACTGGTGAAAGCAGTTCAGTCCAGGTTGTGGGAGGAATTGGAAATTCCTTGTTGTTTCTTGGTGTCTCTATACAGAGGGTCTTTCTACACATTGCCCTAACTGAAAGCTGGTGAGATCTTTCTATGTACTAATAGACTTAAGCAAGTGAACCTAGGAAGGTTACTATTTATGGAGAACTTCAACTACCTTATTTGTCAGTTTCAACCGGGATTCGCATAGTTATCTAGATAATGAATAATAGTGGACTTTAAAAAAAAATTACTTAGATATTAGTCAGATCTATCTACTTAGAAATAATCAATTATTCATCATTCGCTTCATTTCCCCTCATCTTTCATTAATTATAAGTATTGTTAGGCCTTAGGTTGAGGCAATGTTAATTTGTACTAAATGTTCGATGTTTAAGTGAATATCAACAGTTCTTTTTCAATAAGTAATATTTTCTTTTGTTCTGAAACTCCTAAAATCCCACGACTTCTTATTGAGTATTTATACTAAACATTTATATATAATATCGTAAGAGATACTACAGTGTGATTTGTAATATGATTGATTTCTATTTTATTCTAAAATGTGTGAATGTGAAATGGGGTAAATGATTGAAATGATTTGTAAAACAGCCCGAAATACGTAAGTTCCAAAAAAAAAAAATTGAAAATCAGATGCTCAATGTAACGGAAGTTTTACCGTCATTCACCCTGCCTTGTTCACAAAACTAACTCACATTTCATCGACAACATTTATCATATTTTTAGAAATAATTTATGAGCACTGTTATTTATGAAATGAGTCAATGTTTTATTTTATAAATTTCGGTATCATTTATACATTGTTTCATAAATAGTAATTTACAATTTCTTTATGTAGAAAAAATGTATCCTATATATCTACCTAAAATCCTAATTAAATGGCGAGTAGTAAAATTGTGCATATCTAATATTTTAAATAAAGCTGAACATATCATTTGTTGTTGCAATGTTCCATAATAATTTTGATAGTTAATTGTGAGTTTGGATGGTTCTTACACTTGGTAATGTGAACTTTTCTTTAAATTTTATTTCTTCCTTCTGATAATTGTAAAATAGTGTTATGAGTTTTTCTTGTTCTTTGTAACGTTGTTGAAAACAAGGGGTGGAAGGAGACTGGGAATCCTCATCTGAAATGGTATAAAAACCTATCAATATCATTCATTTCATAGCACCAGGAATAGAATATAATGAACAAACCATTATTTGATGGTAAACGATCAGCCATGGGTACAGATTCTAGCAAGTATCTCTCTATCTCCAACAGATTGATACGACATCACAGTGGGCAGACCAGATTTTTACCAACACGTCTTGGTAGGAATAACTAAAAAGGAACACCAACATTATATCGTAATGTCATAGCAAAAATATTGGCTTTCAACAGTTTCTCATTAGAACAGTTTGAACTCACCGTTGTTCTAAGCCTTTGTCTTGACTTCTCATGTAGGAGAGATTCTTGAAGATTGGTTTCAAAATCTCTTTTATTAAAATGGTGTGAACAAATCCTGGAAAAATCAATAGGTACCCATACTACGGAAATTGATCCATTGCTGCTTAAAATACTATTCTTGGGGAATATATGGAACTACAATTTATCATCATGGTATGATGTAGGAGTATTGTTACAATATTAATCAAGTAATAAACAACTAGCAATACAAAATACAAGAAATAAGCATAATATTTTATTATGATTTATCTGAGCCACGGGCTTTAGTAACTTTTTTATTCGCAAATTGACGTAAAAATAACCAAAGTTACCAATTTCTAGATAGCCACCTTAATTTCCCTCCAATGGCGTATTCTCTCCCTTTCCTCAGTCTTCCCCTTGTCCAAATGCTCACTTATTTCATAACCCCTTCCTATCATAAGAACCCTGCCTTTGCCCTACTAATTCGAGCAGACATGAACTAACCTTAAGTAAAATTTTTTTTTTGTTTTTACGAAACTCCCAGGTTTTCGGAGAAAACCCCTCAAAAGCAGAGCTTGTGCGAGCAAGGGAGACCCGGGACCTACAGTTTAAATAAAAGTGGAATCCGAACCACTTCAGCTCAGTGACACACGACCGGGGATCGAACCCGGACCGTCTGGGTGGAAGTCAAACGCTCTAACACCTCGACCACTTCGCTGTAACATGCAATGTTCAAATTCCAATGATTTATGCAACCCGCAGCATGACAGCGTTATTTTGTAACGATACTTTTGGTAACAATTCTATTGCTTTGTGGTTAGAACGCAAACCGTAACATTTCTTCTCTATCTCTGTTTTCTGCCATTGACGTACATCATTTTCGAATACTTGACCTTGTTTGTGTTTGGTTCGCATAGTGAACAAGGATGGCGCGTTTTCGTCTTGGTTCAGTTGGCATCACTGAATCTCTAGGTTGGGACTTATTTCGTAAAATTTGCCCTGTCTTCAAGAAAGGTGACAAAAATATGGTTGAGAATTACAGACCGATTGTAATACTATGTAACTTCAGTAAATTGTTTGAAATGGTCTTATATGATGTTTTATTTGCGCATGTCAGATGTCAGATTGTAGAAAATCAGCATGGTTTCATTAAGGGTCGATCAACTACAAGTAATTTAACACTCAATTCATTGCAGATGCCTTGGACAAGTCCTCTCAAGTCGATGTCATTTACACAGATTTTTCCAAGGCCTTTGATAGGCTTGATCACGGTATACTTCTTAGAAAACTCTCATCATTTGGCTTGACCAACAACTTCATTCTTTTTCTGGAATCTTATCTGAGCGGAAGGCGTTTGAGGGTTCAGTATCATGGCTTCAGCTCTGTAGAAATAAAGTCATCTTCTGGTGTCCCTCAAGGATCTGTACTTGGTCCATTATTATTCATAATTTTTATAAATGATATTTGTATGGGCATTGACTCGGAAATCCTTCTATATGCAGATGACTGTAAACTGTTTCGTCAAATCACCTCTCTGGGTGATAGTTGGTGTCTTCAGAACGACATAAATATATTGAATGAATTCATTACCTCTGAATATAACAAAGTGTAATGTCGTCACGTATACTCGTAAAAAAACACCAATTGATTCCACCTACACCGTAAATGGCCATCAGCTGCAGAAAGTGGCAGAGTTCAAAGATCTAGGAATAGTCTTCGATGCAAAGTTAACATTTTCACATCACGTAAGTACCATTGCTAAAAACGGTTTAAAAATACTTGGTTTCATTATTAGAAATTCCAAATGGTTTATTGAAACTGAAACTCACTTACTCCTCTTCGATGCACTTGTGAGATCGAAACTTGAATATGGCAGCGTTGTATGGAATCCTGGATACAGCACTTATATAAATAACATAGAAAATATTCAGAGGCGATTTTTGAAGTACATGAGTTTCAGATGTGATGGAGTTTATCCAAATCGTGGCGTTCCACACGATCAACTGCTCTCTAGATATCAAGTCAACTCTCTATATAAACGTCGTGAATATTTGAGAATAACATTTTTGCATAAAATCCTTGTATCACGAATTGACTGTCCATTTTTGCTATCAAAAATAAATTTACATGTGCCTCGGCTACCTGTACGTAATATTTCTACATTTTACTTTCCCGCTCCATTAACGAATGTACTTCATTTCTCGCCTCTGTATACTATATGTCGAGACCACTTGTCAATTCAGAGTAATGTGGACATTTTTCATTGTAAGCCAATCGACATTAAGCAGGCTATTCTGACATGATTTTTCTTTTTATATATATATATATATATATATATATATATATATATATATATATATATATATCAAGTTCTTTCAATCACTGCTGTAGTGCCGTGTGTGAACTTTTTTCTCACTGAGTTTTTTTCAGTTCACACACGGAATTTCTGCATGTGTTATATTTTTTACTATATGATTTTCTACTTTTCTTTTATTGTTTAATATGGCAAAATGCCCTCAACATTTTTTTGCCTCATTCTGTAAAAGGCCCTGGCTGTAGAATGATGTACTCAATAAATAAATAAATAAATAAATAGCGAAACGAAGCTTAACGAAGCACGCGCTATCACTTTTCGACGTAACGGAAAGAGATAGCGTATGCTTCGCTTCGCTATCGCTATGCGAAATAAGTTACAGAGTCCCAGCCCTGGCCACCTGAGTCGCTTTCCAATTGTCCCAAGGAGTAGCTCCGAGTTACTCGGAGTTCCTGAACTGATCTTACAGACCACGAACAATCTGGGGTAATAAGCTCTCAATAAGAAAGCGCCTTTGACGACTTTGACGGATTGTCTGACAGTTTTTAGTATCCAGCTCGACTTTGAGAGAGAGAGACATCTTGGCCACTGGACCTATTGAATTTTCTTTGTCAAAAATGTTTTGATCATCATAGATGGGTTTTGGAAAAATTCATAAATGGAAATTTCCCCATATTGGTTGCGATATTTGACGCTGTCTATTTTGAAGGAAATTAGCTTGTACATAACCTGCAGCGGCCAGAACCAGATTCTCAGTGGAGGGCCTGATACGGGCCCACTCACGTTCAAACCTAACCTAACCTAACATAACCTAACCTTCTGCTGCCACATGATTTTTTTTTGATGTTAAGGTAAGCACATATGAGTGATCCTTGTCTCTTGTTATGTATTTTTGGGGTTTGTAGTGTAAAACTGCAGGAACAAGAAACTAGCTATCAGACAGCAAACAAACCATCCAAGCTTTCACAAGAACCCGCCCGCTAAAAATAGTATACTGATGGCCCTATACAAGTGTGATCAGAAGTAGGATGTTCCACTGTTCCACTATTGTTCCTTTATGATTACACTGTTCCACTGTTCCCTGTTGTTCAGTATTCCTTCTCTGTTCGTCTCCATTTCTTCGTTCGTTTGGATCTCTGATGAACCAACTACTGTTATCGGTATTCGTCCCAGCTGTACACGTACTACGTTCTTTGTTTGATTGTATCATTCCCACTGTGCACACCTCTACTCACCAAGGTATTGGATTAACAGACTACAACTAGTATTATTTGTGAAGATCTACTTACTATCAGATAAGTCTTGCTTAAGATTGAGACTGCCCTAAGGCATAGTTAAACATCACAGATAACCCAGTGCATAATTGTAAGCTATCACCGTGACGTCATAGGCATAGCCCTAACTGAAAGTGTAATATTTGTCATACAACGATTCACTAGTAACTCTCAATCATAACGTACACATTTAACTTGTCTTGGTCGTGCCATATTAAACTTCTTCAGGAGCACAGGGTGTAACATCAGTCAATATATTTTATTTTTGTTGTTGTTTGTTAACTCAGTGCATAATTGTAAGCTATCACCGTGACGTCATAGGCATAGCCCTAACTGAAAGTGTAATATTTGTCATACAACGATTCACTACTAACTCTCAATCATACCGTACACATTTAACTTGTCTTGGTCGTGCCATATTAAACTTCTTCAGGAGCATTCAACATCATTCAATATGTTGATTTCATCGAAAATATGAACAGGATGTTCATAAAGTCAGTTGTGGAATCATCTGCGACTGAAAGTTGGAATTTAGTAGCTGTTTTTCATCATACAAGATAACCTCTCTTGGAAGGGATTCATGTTTTAAAGAGAAACATTCTCAATTGAAAATTGAATCAATACATGACTCCTCTGGAAATGGAAAAAAAACCCTACGATAAAATTGAAGTTACTTTTTTGTAATATCTAACAGAAAACAACTACTTCCCCGGCAAAAGCCACGCTGGACATTGAACTACATCTGATAGATATTGAGAAAGACCCTATATAACTTATATATAGGGTCTTTCTACCACCCTTCTACCACATCGTACAATTCTGAAGAAATTCACATCTTATTCACAAATTCATTAAAAAATATCATGAATATCTGAGTGAATTTTACTTTGAATCCTAGATTTCCTCGTATTGAATGAAATAAAACAAACTTCAATTCATATTTTGACAAAATATGTTTACTTACCAGAAGAAAAAGTAGTAATAATTTCAGGTGGATTGAAGCAGATGTGGCAATGTTGTTGGTTTCCATTGTAACCTGAAAATAAAATCAAGTATACATATGTATAATCTGACTTGAGAATAATTATCTAGCATCATGCAAGAATAGAGATGATTGGGTTTGACTGTACCGTTGAAAGGTCAAAGTACGAGATTTATTTAGGACATATTTTTGATAATAAATTCTGCGATGAAGGTGAGGCAACATAACTGTTCGTTGATGAACCGAAATACCATTTATAAATATCATTATACAAAACTCGTTTATCAAATATCAAAAAAAACTTGAAATTATACCAAGAATTTTCAGGATGGATATTGACCTCTTACTACTTAACTAATAGTACCATTCCTTGTAGTACTTCTCACTATTATTGAATCGGGCCAAGTGGTATTTCACTTATTATATTCATTGTATAATATTGATTTTAAACTTCGTAACCAAGATTATCAACCCAAAAAAAAATCGTCAACCGGCTGCACCCATACGCGCAACATTAAGAAGTCCTCGAGAGACCTGTACGAGCGAGGGAAGACAGCCTTTACCTTTTACTAGACAGGTGACCATGCTGGGAATCGAAGCAATTTTGAAATTATACCTTTAGATTCTAAACTCAATAAAGCTTGCTTCAATCGGTCATGCAGAGCTATATGAATCTTGTGACAACATTGAATTACGGGTTTAGCATCTCTAAGAAACTTTAATTTCACAAAATCCTGGAATTTTACCTAATCCTTCAAATACTGACTTGTACTTTTCATAAATTCCTTCCTTAGTATTAGGTAAACTAGATTTTGTACTCTCTTTATCAAATTAAATGAAAGACAATCTTTCAAACCCAATAACGGTTCTGACATAGAATCGACAATAATGGAATGTATTGTTTTCATCAAATTAATAACGTATAACATCTTTAACATCCTTCAAGACAAAGTTAAAATCATATTTCCTTGATCAACAAAAAACCTAGTAGCAACTTCCTCATTTTGTTAAGTTCGTTTCAATATTTAGCTTTGACTGGAGTACATAAGTTTTAGTATGTTTAACGTATTTTGTGTATTCATCAAATATTTTTTAGAATGTGTATAGGTGTATAGATGTGTGTGTGTGTGGGTGTGTGTGTGTGGGTGTGTGTGTGTGTGTGTGTGTGCTTATAGATCTTGTAGGTATGTGTATTTGTGTTGTATACATGTGTATATATATTTTTTTATTTTTTGTGACAAGGGTTCAAATGCCCAATTTGTGAGAATATGTTGTATTGTTCATTTCTTGAAACTTATTCAATTACTTGAAAATGTATATTAGCCAAATGGACTAAATAAAATGATTTATATATAACTGAACAACTCAACGAAACCTCACCGTATGGTCTGAACCTAAAATTCCCATAGGAAACCAATGTTATTAAAGAAGGTCTAATCTGCTTCTTGAGATAGAGATTGTCGGAAACATTCTTCGGTAAAATACTGGATTCTGCCCCGGAATCAAGTTTCAGTCGTACGTTTTTCCATTCAATGGACAGGTTCTCAAACCAAGCTTCATTATTCAGCTGAATATGACATTGACTAATGAATAATTCACGAATATTTCCTTCTTCTTTGCTGTCATCTTCAATGTTGTCGTCGTTTTCTCCTTGTAGAACATCTTGAATACTATTTATTTGGTTATATTTCTTTCTCACTCCTTTCTGGACTAATCTTTCAGATGCTTTTTTCTTGCAAGCTTTAGAAAAGTGTCCTATTTGCCCACAAAACAATTCGAACAAAATGTTTTTCTTTCCCTCATCCTAACTGCATCAACCTCTTCCGGATTCAGCAACTTCAAATGCTTCTTACTAAGTTCGATACTCTTACAGTAATCCAATATTTTAGTGATATCCAAATCTATTTCTCTCATCAGCCTTTGCTGTATCTGCTTATCGAATATAAACAAAATTAGTCGATCTCGTATAATTCTATCTTCATACGATGTTGAACACTCAGACTGCGAGCAAATAAAATTACAAAGTGCCTGCTTTCTAAGATCGGTAAGGAACTGTTCAATTGATTGATCTGAACTTTGGTGCATACTATTGAATTTGAAGGTCTCCATAGTAGGATTACTTTTGGGTAAGTATATAATGTTCATCGTAAGCTTTAATAACATCATTGGAAAGTTTTTTCGTTTTCTCTTCGAAAGTATTGAAAACATCCAAACCTTCGGTCCCTATCAAATTTAGCAGGATGGCCATTTTGATTTCATCACTTTCTTTATATTTTCCTGACGCTTACAAAAATATGTCAAATCGTTGTTTCCTTTTCATCCAATTCTCATCGCGACTGTCAAAACTTGTAGGGGCTGGAATCCTGAATTCGGCCATCATTCACCTTTATGTCTTCTATCAATCTATTTCTTTATCCTTTTACTTCTGACACCATGGTTTGAGTACTTTTATTTGTAATCTTTACAAGTTCCAGACCCGTCTATCTGATAATGTCATTACCCCGGATACCCAAATGTAGTAAAACCTTAACATGATATACAAAGGAACACATAACTATGAATACATAATATATAACACAAATCAAATCAAATTTATTTCAAATTTCCATTACAATATGTGAAATAAGTCAGAAAAATATGTCAATACCCACTTCAAATGGGTGAAATACACCTAGGCATCAAAATGCCTGTTTGTGTGCTGTTTAACTCCACTCATAGTTGGGATATCAATTAATGGTACATGTTAAACATAATTCAAACAATTCATTTGTTTCATTGTCAATTAAGACATATCAGTATTGTAATCGATCCACATTTCATAAAATTTTAAAACTCTCAAAAAATTATTTTCGCATTTTTCACACCTGCCATTTGTTCCAACATGCCTACATACACCCATCCTTCACGGGAGTGCAACGGGTTAGATTACACCCTGTATACTATTTGATAGCATATTTGAATTCTTTAATTTTTGAGATAATTTTAAGATTCATAGGAAGCTGGTTATATAATTTTGGCCCGAAATAAAAGACGAATCTTGGCGTATGGGATTTTCGGTAATAGGGAGCTCTAACATTTAAGTTATCAGAAAATCTAGTTATTTCTAAAGTACCTGTTGTATATTTTATTTGAATTCGAAAACATCCAAATCAAACATTGGCAGCTGTAGTGTGCCCTAATATTTAGTACTTTGGTTTCCTGATAAAGTTTATAGGTAGAGAATCGTCTGTCTTTTTTTAATATTATTTTTAGTAAAGAATTCTGCATGGCTTGTAGAGGATTTATCAAAGTACTCCCCCCTCCTCCCCATACAATAATACACTCTCGTAATATACTTTCTGCCAGTGAGGTGTATACCATGACCAGGTTTTTCTGTGACAGAATGTCTCTGAGCATAAAAAATGTATACATGAGAATCCTCAGACTTTTCATGACATTTGCAACGTGGTCATCCCATCTGATGTTATTGTTGTTATTTCCGTCAACCGATTGCACCCCTACGCGCAACCCTCGGAAGTCTTCGAGTGATGTGTTGGTCGATAATAAATCCCAAATACTTAATCGAGGATGTTTTATCTATTGACGAAAAGTAACATGTAGTATTTATTGTCGTTGCATAGTGGACTGTGTATTTTTAGGGTATCGATCTGAGGACTATCCCGAGTACTAAGCGAGAAAGTCATGAATTTAGCCCTACTAATGTTCAGGCTCAGAAGGTTATTATTCAGCCACATAAGTATTTTGCCAAGATTATTTTCAGCAGTTCTATAGACGTTATCCCAGGTTTCGCCTGTGAAAATCAGCGCTGTGTCATCTGCACAACATATAATGTGCCCACGAAAACCACTGATTATATCAGGAACAGAATTGGAACTAAAACTGTACCCTGAGGCACAACAACAGATATATATGCTGAACTGCTGAGTTCTTCCCCTATATCAACCTTTTGTTTTCTTTGTGACAAATAATTTCGCATTAATTCCAAACTGTTCCCTCGAATTCCGTATGCAAAAAGATTCTCCAACAAGATATCATGTGACCCGGTGTCAAAAGCTTTTGCTAAATCAAGTTTCGAAAGCTTTTGCTAAATCAAGAAAAACAGCCAAACATTTTGATGATTCATCCACTATTTCTATTGTGTTCCACAAAATCTTAAATTTCAGAGTTCAAGTTTTGAATGAATCCAAAATGTCTGTCGGTTATAACATGGTGCTTGTTAAGAAACTCAAGTAATCTTTCCTTGACAGATTGTTCAAACATTTTAGCAAAATTATCTATCACAGAGATTGGTCTATAATTCTTCATTTCATGTCTGTTGCCAGCCTTGTAAACGGGAATAACTCTTGACTCTTTCCACTGGTTGGTTAAGTTCCCATTTTTGTAGCATGGATTTATTAGATAGACAAGCGGTTTCGAAATATGTATATGTATGTTTTCAATGAGTTTAGAGGTAGAGAGTTTAGAGGTGCACAATTATTTTTGAGTTTAGCTATAGACAAGATTATCTCATTTTCATCAATGGGTTGTAGGAACATTGTGTTAGCAATCAATTTGGCTAGCCATGTCGAGTCCTATTTTTGTGAAAAGTCATTGAAAGAATCACCTTTTGTTTTATTTTCAATTATGGGAATACCATTTTGGCAACAAAGAAAATATAAAATAAAGAAATTCAGCTTACAAAAGTTCCAAAATAAAACAGTCTAAAACAGTCTATTGAATATTCACATCATCATGAGGTTAGAAAGATTCCGAAACGAATCGATTTACTTGGAAATAATAACGAATTATATCTGAACGCTCATCTCGTTCTTTATTTTGTCAATTTACAAACTTCATAGACTAAAAAAATGGATTTTTTTGGAACAGTTGTGTTGGAGTAAAAACATCAAACGTGCCTGATTTCGTGGGACTTCTATATAAGGTATCTTCATTCAAGCTGATCTAAGCTGTTATTTTTAAAAGAGAAAGATACGATGCAAGTGTTAAGAGAGATTAACAGATTAAAATAGCTGCTTAAATCAGAATTATTGACACAAATGAACAAACCTATAGTTAGTACTAATTATGTCATATCCGGTGGTTGTATAACCAATATTTGTGGAGATCATACTTTAAGCAACATTTTGAAGGAATGTTGGATGGATGTTCATGTGCGAGTCTCTAACTTGGAATGAATTTAGTAAATCAAAGACAGTTTTTTTGTTGTAAATATGCTCGGACAATTCGATAAGTATTTAAAATTGCGCTCTTTTTGATGTAAGAAAATACTACAGTGTGTCCCAAATTTGAGATATGACGTCATCGACTACTTTTTTAAATGAAAATCCTAATTTTTGTATGACTCTTCGTAAAGAGTTTACTCATCAAGTTAAACAAATATCTAATTCTTATTCCTTGTCGTTCATGAGATATTTGACAAACATCAACTAATTCGAAAAATGAAGGAATCTGATTCAACTCAATGAAATAATTCAGGCAGATTAAAAAAGGCACGTGAAGAGGTATTTGTTTATAATTTTTTGGTCAAACTGGGATGTTGTTGACAATGTCAGCCAAAAAAGTTGAATCAAAACAAGTAAGGAGAGTAGCATCGTATCGAGCGAGAATATTTATTAGTTTGTTGTTTTGTGAGAAAAAACATTTGGTGAAAAATTGAACAAAATTCCGTACTTTAACTGAAACCCACAAGATTGAAATTTTAAGGATGATTGACTACGGATATAGGACAAGAACACAAAATGAAGTTTTCCATTTGTTCAGAGAGAAGTATCATGAATTACCATCCATATAAGTACCATAAGCAAGATTGAAAAATAGATTCGGGAAAATGGGCATTTAGGTAAAACAAATAATCATCGTCAGAGTGCCCTTAATGAAGATATCCAAATGAATGTACCCTTCTCTGTTCAAGAAAATCCCATTTTCCCTACTAGGCAGATAGCTAGGGAACTCGAAATTATCCAGTTTTCAGTGACGAGAATTCTTAAAACCCAGAAATTTCATCCTTATGAAATGACAATCCTCCAGGAAATCACCTAATATGATCCGGATAGAAGAACTCTTTATTTTTCCTGGCGGAGTTTAGCTGAGCTATTCTTCGATCAATACGACCAATTTTCTTCCAAGGAAATCTCAATGGAGCTGGATATTTAGACTACTTGCAGGAAGAACTAGTTCCGACTTTAATAATAAACGTCTTTAATATTGTCAGAAGAATATTACAAAAAAAAAAACTATAAATCATGTTTGGTGAAAATAAAGGGTGAAGTTCAATTCATCCAGAGAATAACTTCGCTAAATGAATTTGACTACTCTGTTTCCTGAACCGGATGAAGCCGATGTCCCGAATAGAATCATCTGGTTTCGCAAGAATTATCAGTGAGCATCTGGATGATGTAGCTCCAGGCAGATAGATCGGTAGAAGAGGACCTTGTGAATGGCTTCCCAGGTCTCCGGATTTAATACCTATAGACTATTTTTTATGGGAGTACTTGAAAAGCAAAGTTTTTAAGACAAAACTGAAAAAAATTACGCAGTTACAAGAACGCACAAGACAGGGGTGTATGCTAATTTCCGCTGAAAGTCACCAACATAGAAACAAAAACGACAATCTCCATATTTATTTATTATTTTCTGTGACCATTCTAAGAAATTGAAGCAAAATATCTATTACTTGATAGTATTGTTTAATGTAATAATAATAATAAACTCACAGCAGTTTTTCGATCATTTCTTAAAATTATGAAAGTGGGAAATTGACGGTTTTGATTCTAGGCCCCTCATTTCGGACTCCCATTTTCCAAACAATAATTTTTATTTTCGAAAATAATTAGGAACTCTAAGGCCTATAAGGCTGAACCGAGCTGAGCGATATACATGCAGCCAGCGTGCTGTCAACACTATAACCTCACTTCATTTAAAAAATCAATTTCTCCTAAAAAACTCCTACAACGGAAAAATAATCCGTATAAAAAAGTTTCTCCAATGTGTTTTGCATCTTTCATTACGCATAAGTACGAGGATATATTGAAAAATTCTTAGCCTACTATAGAACCAAACAAAATTTCAATGTCAAAATATTTTATTACTCAACATATTCTCCTCTTTTGGACACATTTATCACAGCGAACCTGCAACGTCTCTAGACCTTTCAAAAAAATATTTCTGCTTGCTCTGCAAACCAGACCTCCACAGCTTTTATTACCTCCTCGTTGGAAGAAAATGTACGACATTTTAAAAAAATTTTCATTTGAGGAAGGAGATGATAGTCGGACTGAGCCAAATCTGGTGAATAAGGGGGGTGTTCTAGTAATTCAAACCCTGAATCACGAATTTTTTGCATGGCAACATGAGATATGTGTGCAGGGACGTTGTCCTGCAAAAACAAAACACCTATGGATAGCTTTCCGCGTCTTTTCTCTTAATTGTTTTCCCGTAGAGTGGTCAGTAATGTCGAATAGTAATCTCCCGTTATTGTTCTACCCTTATCCAAAAAATCAATCACGATTACTCCATGGCAATCCCAAAAAACTGAGGCAAGAACTTTTCCAGCAGATTTTTGGACACGAAACTTCTTAGGTCTTGGAGAACCGGAGTGTTGCCATTCCATCGATTGCTGCTTTGTTTCTGGATCGTAGAAATGTGCCCAAGTCTCATCCATGGTAACAATTCGGTTCAAGTCTACATAGTTTTCAAATCGAGCACAGATCGAACGCGATGCTACTACCCTTGCACGCTTTTGGTCAACATTCGAACATTTGGGGATCCATTTTGCAGCAATTTTTCTCATGTCCAAATTGACGTGAACTATATGACGCGTTCGTATGCAATATTCAGTGCTTCAGATATCCGTTTTAGCCCAATTCGACGGTCTGTTAAAATCATGTCATGAACTGCATCGATACTTTCGGGGACTGACACAAAAACTGGCCTTCCCGATCGGTCATCATCTTCAATGGAAAATTTACCTCTTTTGAAGCTTGCAGTCCAATTTTTCACGGTCGCATACGAAGGACATTGATCACCAAGGGTATTAAGCATATCTTCGTAAATCTGCTTACCTCTTAACCCTTTTAAATACAGGTACTTGATGATGACTCGATACTCCAATTTTTCGATTTTCACAATTTCGGTGGACATTTTTTAAAAAAATTTATTGCGTAACTCTGGTTTACTTTTTTGACGTCAAACTTTAAACTGACACTTCTAATAAGTTATTGTTCGTTGCTATGGTAACGCAATATTTCGTTTATGCAGGGAACTGGTCTAGGCTAACTAGATATCAATATATCCTCGTATATATAGTTGGCCCAAGGATGTCGACTATCTACGAAGGTATGCCCTTCAAGGGATATGAAGATTAAGTTGGATTACGGAGAAAAAAGTGGTTTGTGGGAGATAGTCGGGTCTAGTTAAATTAACCGGGCTCCAGCCAATTTGCATACACAAATCAGTAAAACGCAAAGTCGTCTCCACAATTTAATTTCCCATCTAGTTCAATAGGATGGTAAAACGGTGACTGACCGCTATCAATCAGATAGCCGTCCAAAAGTAGAAGTAGTACATGTTTCGATCCTATATAGGACCATCATCAGCTATTCAAGAGAATTCTACAATAGAAGAAAGACTATGTACTAAAGACAAACAAGGTCAATATAAGATTACTTACATGGAGAAGAAAATTAATGTTGTGAAATAAGTATATATCTAATTGTTTAAAAAATTATTAGTATTAAATATAGTTAAATAACCACATGGTTAATTATTTGTGGTGTTAGAACCACCAAAATTGTTATGACGAAAACACCAAAACTAAGTATAGGTAGGGGAGGCTGTAAGGCTTTGGGCCCCCTTAATCCTATAGGGGAAATAAATGACTTAATCATCGATCAAAATAATAAAATCAATACACGTGATTATTGTTATTGACTAAACAGAACGACAAGTGACAGCTGACAGCACAGCCGGAACCACTGTCATGAATGCTCCCATGTCAAAATTGACACAGAACAGTGGAAAGAGACCATCACTCACAGAACAAGAGAAGGAAAATTCCAACGATACTATTCCAAGCAAGAGGATCTCAAGCCAACCGACTGTAGCAATAACAAGAGGAGAATCCATACAATGGAAAATTAAGGAACTGAAAGAATTACCACAGAATAGCTACTCTAATCCACACCATGGAGTGAGAAACCCACCTACCAATCGTCACACGAAGGTCGAACATCCTCACAGAAGTAGACAAATCGGGTTTAGTACTATCGAACAAATCCCTCATGACCACACAGAAAGTGTGATAGCACTTGTGTCGAAATGAAGGACCAGTGGGACAGAGACAAACCCGCTGCTACAGTACACTCCACGAAGGAACGTCAGTCGTCCGCGAACGAACAGAAGTAGAACAACCCACACCACAGAGCAGACAGAACAGCTATTGTACACCAACTTATAAGCGATGAAGATACAATATTTGTTTTATCTAATTTGTGGAGAACCAAGGCAGGAACAAGAATCTAGTTTTTTAGAAAATTGAGAGAATTAAAGAACTTTTTGCAATCAAACTGTGTTTGTTCATTGAGGGAAACGATATTAGGATTGTTGATGGCCGAGTTAATTTCCAAGATTTCAAGGAAATTAAGTAAGGCACCTTTTTGGCAAACATGTAGAATATCTAAATCTGAATTTATGTCAAAATTATGGTTGTAGTTAAGAATATGATTGGAGAAAGAACTTTTAGTATTATAATCAACTATATGTGGGTTTCTAGAGCTCATGAGCTCATGAGGGATTTGTTCGATAGTACTAAACCCGATTTGCCTACTTCTGTGAGGATGTTCGACCTTCGTGTGACGATTGGTAGGTGGGTTTCTCACTCCATGGTGTGGATTAGAGTAGCTATTCTGTGGTAATTCTTTCAGTTCCTTAATTTTCCATTGTATGGATTCTTCTCTTGTTATTGCTACAGTCGGTTGACTTGAGATCCTCTTGCTTGGAATAGTATCGTTGGAATTTTCCTTCTCTTGTTCTGTGAGTGATGGTCTCTTTCCACTGTTCTGTGTCAATTTTGACATGGGAGCATTCATGACAGTGGTTCCGGCTGTGCTGTCAGCTGTCACTTGCCGTTCTGTTTAGTCAATAACAATAATCACGTGTATTGATTTTATTATTTTGATCGATGATTAAGTCATTTATTTCCCCTATAGGATTAAGGGGGCCCAAGGCCTTACAGCCTCCCCTACCTATACTTAGTTTTGGTGTTTTCGTCATAACAATTTTGGTGATTCTAACACCACAAATAATTAACCATGTGGTTATTTAACTATATTTAATACTAATAATTTTTTAAACAATTAGATATATACTTATTTCACAACATTAATTTTCTTCTCCATGTAAGTAATCTTATATTGACCTTGTTTGTCTTTAGTACATAGTCTTTCTTCTATTGTAGAATTCTCTTGAATAGCTGATGATGGTCCTATATAGGATCGAAACATGTACTACTTCTACTTTTGGACGGCTATCTGATTGATAGCGGTCAGTCACCGTTTTACCATCCTATTGAACTAGATGGGAAATTAAATTGTGGAGACGACTTTGCGTTTTACTGATTTGTATATCCATACCACTCCACTTTGAGATATAATGGACTTCTACCACAGGTCAATTTGCATACGTCTAGGTTGGTCCCCAAGGGCAGCATACGGACCGGAAGTCAGGGCCAATTTATGCAACATATCATTATCATAGTCATAATCACTTTCACATTTCTAGTTTTAGTCGTTGTCTCAAGAAATTTTCATATTTATGCATCACAGTCATTAGTTCGAAAATGAAAACTTGACAGATATGAACACTGTCATTAGTATCTTTTATTTCAAAGGACGGGACATTTTTCAATCATTTCAATAAGAGCACCCTCTCTTCCTGGCTAGTTTTTTTCCGAAACACAATGAACAATATCAAATAACAAGGATAACAAGTAAAAACAAATAATTATTTATGACATTTGTGAAATAGGTATCGACGCGCATGCGCGTTGTGCATGTCGTCCTAATGATAAGCATAACAACTGAAAATTGCCAACTTTGAAGGTCAACTTCTTATGATTAGGATTGAGACTGAAACTGAAGAAATTGTATTAATGCACATACTGAAATTTACAGTTTTAATTTGATTTCATGATTAAGACAGTGACTGTGATTAGGACTAGGGTAATGACAATGATGCATAAATTCTCTCAGATTATTAACGAAGGAATGCCCTCTGGTTAAACTCTTCATTTTGACCCATCATTCAATGTTATATCATTTGAAGGGTTCAGTGGAAAAACGATGAGGTTCCATTGTCTTTCGAAATCGACATTTCAGCGGCATCTGTTATCTTATAGCACGAAGTATCAACAAACCAAATCTCACAGGGGACAAACAATGATGACATTCCATAAAAACTGCGGTCGAAAGTAGCCCGCACAGTGGAAAAACGATGAGACTCCCACATTAGATTTCGCTTTTGTCAACCTTTTAAAAAGTGGAAATCAATCGTTTTTCCACTGGACTCTTCACTTGCTTACAGTTTGGGTGGGCAAATTTAGACGCAAGGACAGGTGCCGTCATTGACGTCAGGGAGGGGGTCGACCTGGTACCGATCCAACAAACCACTTTTTTCCTGATAATCCAATAACTTAATCTTCATATCCCTTGAAGGGCATACCTTCGTAGATAATCGACACCCATAGTGTCAGGGGCAAACAGTCTAATATTTCAATGATTCAGAAAGTTCATCGATGAATAAATACTAAACGCATGCACATATTTCGCACACGTATTATTTAAACAATTTTGTTTATAATGTGTATGATAATGACTCAACTTCAAGGATGAGAGTGTCTTATGAGATCAGACTGAAGAATTCATAGAAATATTTTGTTAAGGTTTTCGTGTTCCTATTTATTTTCGAAAATATTTTTTTTTGGTTTTTCGCAATCCAAGCGACAAAAATGGTTCCTGGATTCGAGTCCGGCATGTGATTCTGCGTATGTATAATATTTTCGTTATTAAATAACGACGAGTTCATACCCAAGGTCTAAATTCTGATCCGCTGATTCCTGACTACTATCTGGACTTTAGAATCTAAAATATCCTTGAGCTTTCAGATTCCGTCTAGGAATTATAAATAAATACATTTATTGAGTTGCTATTTATTTTCGAAAAAAAAACATTTTTTTCGGTTGTTTTTAATCCGGGAGACCAAAATGGTTCCCGGATTCAGATCCGGTATGTGATTCTGCGTATGTATCATATCTTTGTTATTAGATAACGTCGAATTTAGACCCAAGGTCTAAATTCTGATCCCCTGATTCCTGACTAATATCTGGACTTTGGAATATAAAGTACCCTTGAGCTTTCAGATTCCCTCTAGGAATTATAAATAAATACATATATATATCAAGCTGCTATTTATTTTCGAAAAAAAGAACACAATTTTTGGTTAATAATAATAATAATACTTGTCATTAAGAGAAAATCTTGTGGACAAAGCTTGTAACAGTATAATATAAATTAAAAAAGGTAAATAAAAGAAGAAAAATATATAAAAACAACTACAATAAGTGTTGAACTTATACAGTATTATGATGGACTTCGCTCAGAGTCACAAAACACAGATAAAGTGGACTGTTTCGACTAAAATATATACATGCACACACACAGTCATATTTACACAAATATACATGTAAAACACACATATGTGCATCTATAATATACACACAAACACACTTACTTAATAGTAACGTTACCTCGAACGTTACAGTTAAAAACTTACACACCTAGATACAGATATACGCCTATTCATTCAAATTTATCATTATAATACTCCTGCAAACTATAGTAGGGCCTATCTGTCAAAAACTTTTTAATAATTTTTCTAAAGTTTTTAATGCTACTATTCGCCTCCCTTATGTCTGAGGGTAGGTGATTGAACATCTTGACCCCATTATAATAAATCGAATCTTTGATCAAATTTGTTGAGGGAATTGGCAATTTCAACAGGTTTGAACGGGTGTCGTAACTGATTCCAAAATGAATAACGCAGCTACCGTTAATATTTTTTCTCTAACAAATGTGTTTCTACATGAATCCCGAGGTTTAATATTACACATATACCTTATGGCCCTTTTCTGCAGTACTAGGACCGATTGAAGTGCAGATGAATTACAAACTCCCCAAAAAGGTATTCCATAGCAGATGAGCAGATTCAGTGAAGATACCCTCACTGCATAACACCCGGACGAGATTTTACTTTTAAGGTGATTGATATGCCCGTCAAATTTGAGCTTATTATCAAAATTGATTCCTAGAAACTTAGTTATAGACTTGTTCTCAATCAGTCCATTATCACTGAGTGGAAGGTCTTAAAGAGTACATCTGAATGAAATGACATTTGTTTTTGTTGTATTGAAGGATAATAAATTTGCATCACACCATTCCTTAATTTTTTTCATATCAGTAGATATTAAGTTGGGTAAGGTGTTAGGAGTTATTGCTGTTAGTATCGTGGTGTCCTCCGCAAATAGTGTGAATTTCCCAGATATGTTTAGGGAGGTCAGGTCATTAATGTATAATAAAAACAGAATGGGACCAAGAACCGAACCTTGAGGCACTCCGGATTTATTTCCTTCTTTCCAGAGAGTTCTGTTGCTCTCACCATTTGATTCCTATCTGATAAATATGATCCAAACCATTTATACGTGGTTCCTCTGCAACCATACTGGTGCTGGAGTTTTCTCAATAAGATTTTATGGGCAACACGACAAATCGCAAAATACCGCAGAAGCTACATTACCGGAATTTAACTTTGAATACATATATCATATAGAAATGAAAAAAATGGCATCATGCGTATTTTTACTGTTTTGGAAACCAAACTGATTTTCACTTAATATATTGTGGCGTTTTAGGAAGTCGGTTAAACGTATTCTCATCAGTTTTTCAATGAGTTTGGCCATAGTTGGAATGAGGGAGATTGGGCGAAGGTTCGAGGGATCATCTAAATCTCCACATTTGTGAATTGGGATGACAACTGAAGTTTTCAGGAAATCAGAGAAAATTCCTCTGTGAAATGAGTTATTCATGATAGATACAAATGTGTTAAGTGCATTGATTGGAAGATTTTGGATGATTTTAATCGAGATTCCATCATAGCCAATTGCGTTTTTATTTTTTATTTTCCTCACTATTTCAACTAATTCATCAATATTTGTGTCATAAAGAATTAGGTTCACCTCGATATTGATACCTACTAGATTCATCAAGGGATCATATGGAACAGTAATTTTCTCTCTCAGTTTTTGAGCAATAGATCAATTGTAATCATTGATTTTTTCAGGATAGAGTGCTATTTCGACATATATTTTTTAGATATCACTAATAATAGACCAAGTTTCTTTCATTTTATTGCATGATTTATCGATTTTATTGACATAGTGGCTTTCTGTTGCTCTCTTAATGGTAGATCTATATATTCTGTGGTTGGTATTAAAGTAGTCATGAAAGCTTTGATTATCAGTAAACTTCCGTATCGTAAGCAATAAGCGTAAGTTCTTTGAAGAAATCTTCTTCTCATCCGGGAGGCCAATATGGTTCCGGTATGTGATTCTGCGTATGTATCATATTTTTGTTATTAGATAATTTAGACCCAAGGTCTAAATTCTGACCCCCTGATTCCTGACTAATATGTGGACTTCAGAATCTAAAATACCCTTGAGCTTTCAGATTCCCTCTATAGGAATTATAAATAAATACATATATTGAGTTACTATTTATTTTCGAAGAAAATACATTTTTTTCGGTTGTTTTTAATCCGGGAGACCAAAATGGTTCCCGGATTCAGATACCGTATGTGATTCCTGCGTATGTATTATATTTTTGTTATTAGATAACGTCGAATTTAGATCCAAGGCCTAAATTCTGACCCAATGATTCCTGACTAGTATCTGGACTTTAGAATCTAAAATACCCTTGAGCTTTCAGATTCCCTCTAGGAGTTATAAATAAATACATTTATCAAGTTGCTATTTATTTTCGAAAAAAAGATAAACATTTTTCTGGTTGTTTTTAATCCGGGAGACCAAAATGGTTCCTGGAGTCGGATCCAGTATGTGATTCTGCGAATGTTTCATATTTTCGATATTAGATAACGACGAGTTCATACCCAAGGTCTAAATTCCCCCCCCCTCTGATTCCTGACTAATAGGTATCTGGACTTTAGAATATAAAATACCCTTGAGCTTTTAGATTCCCTCTAGAAATTATAAATAAATACATACATTATATAGTGTTCTAATTATGTGTAAGAAGAAAAAATCCGAATAAGTAATCTGAAGGTTACTCTAGCAAATCGTTGCCTCATTAATACCTACACGTTACATTAATGGTAATTGCATTATGTAAACGTTGTCCTCTACTTGATAACAGATATGGAGTTTTTTTCAGTTAACACACAAATACATTCATGACAAACGTATGGTCTGTTCTGGAAAAAGTTTTTCTAAATAAGAAGATGACGCATGCAGCACAAAACTAAATTCATCGACTCAGTCGCCAAAAAGAGTTAACAATACCTGCTCAGTGATATCAACGCTAGCGTAGACAAGTAACTAAAATTCACGCGAGGTCATCATACCAATGAGACACGCAGACGCAAGCGCAAAAATGTCCAGGGTATGTGCATGTGTTCGAATTCACAAATGAAATAAAAAGACAACGGATACCTGACTTACCGTTGAGGATATTCCTTTGAATAAAATTAATATTCGAGAAGGCTAGAGGATTCACATGTAGATGTGCGTATTTCTGGTAGGTAGTTGACTCCACCTGGTGTTTTGAATTCACTCAACGCACGAAAACCAACCGGGTACGATATTGAAGCGACAAAAACTATAATCTACGAATAAACGCGAGGAAGAGTCACCATATTGCCGTTCGAAGCTCTTTTGTCGGTATCAGCTCCTCGAGAAACAAAAACCACGGCGTACACACAGCCAGCCACCTTCGCAAACTTGCCGTCCACTGCGAACCGCGATCGAAAGGAAAAGTTGTTTCAGGTGGGCAGCGGGCGATCAGGTAGGCTGCGAGTGTTGTCACTGAACTTGAGGTTCGGATAGAGTCGCGCCGGGTCGGCCGAAATGAAAGAAAAAGTTGGTGGTTTACCAAGGCGATGAGATAAAATCACGTAACCGTGTGTTGACAGAACGAAGACAATGCATCTCTTCCCCCCGTTCGGTGTGATTCTTGGTATATCCGATGGTGTCACTGTGCAAGGTGTGATGCTCATGATGGCTCCGTAATTTTTGTAAAAGATAGCAGCAAACAAATGAATAAAAAGTAACAATGAAAAATGTATTATGCTGATGCATAATTTATGCAGCACCATATGTAACGGATAAATTAATTTTCTACGATATTAACTATTTTCAACAAGTTATGTATCAGAAAAGTCTCTCTGTGCATAAAAAAATCCCTCCTTCACCCTCCTCAACGTGACAGCCACCCCCAATTTTTTTAAATGCCAGGGGGGGGGTCAAGTGATACCTCATTCTGAAGAGAAAAATACTTTGCTGACAGAAATTAAAAATTTTGTTGATTTCAGACTTCAACTGCGAACATCGGAATGGTAATGCAAAATAGATATCTATAGAGAAATACCTTCTTGCCACCATATTCAAAGCTCGAATCCACCCCCATTTGGGGGTAGTTTATAATTGTAATTTTTCGAAAAACTTTGCTGAACGAGGGTTTCCAGTGAATATATTTCGTTGAAACAAGAGATTATGATTTCTCAAAACGTACTTTTTGTGCCACCATAGGAAAAGTTTGGATCAACCCCCATATAAGGGTAGTTTAATCTGGGGATTTTTTAAAAAGCTTTGCTGATGACCGAGGATTTCCAGTGAAGATATTTCGTTGAAACAGTTGATTATGGTTTCTCAAGACGTACTCTTTGCTGTTTCAACAAAATTTCTTCACTGGAAATCACAAGTTTAAACTACACTCATGTGGGGGTTGATGAGAACATTTGCTATGGTGGCACAATAAGTACGTTTTGACAAATCCTAATCTGCTCTTTCAACGGAATATCTTCAATGGAAATCCTCGATCAGCAAAGTTTTAATTAAAAAAATTACAGGTATGAACTACCCTTATGTAGGGGATGATCCAAATTTTTTCTATGGTGACACAAAAAGTACTTTTTGAGGAATCATAATGTACTGTTTTAACAAAATATCTTCACTGGAAATCTTCGGTCAGCAAAATAAAAAAAAAAATTAAAGAATTAACTACCCTTATGAGGGATGTGGTGGCACAAAAAGTACGTTTTGACAAATCATAATCTGTTGTTTCAACGAAATATCTTCACTGGAAATCCTCGATCAGCAAAGTTTTTTTAAAAAATCACAGATATAAACTACCCTTATGTGGGGGATGATCCAAATTTTTTCAGCCGCTGAAGCCGAAATGTTACTAAAACCTGATACCAAAACCAGTAGAGATGACTTTTGGTACACGCCGGATAGTTTTTGAAGCGTACTTTAAGAAAAAAATTGTTCTACAAGAGCACCTATAGAAAGTGGGGAAAATTCCCGGGTTATCCCGGTAAATCGGTATTCCGTCAATAACTTGGAAGTGGTTGAAAATTTCGATATAATGTATGGAAACAAACTTGTAGGGCGTGAAAAACTTCACAAAAAAGGCATTGACATATTTTTTCTAAAAATTTTCTATTTTTGAGAAACCAGGCCCTGAATGAACTAGTTTTAATTTTTTCATTATGGATTAATTATAAGAATTTAAGTAAAATGGAACAAAAATGTGAAGGAATCATTGAAATATCTCTAGAAATGAAAAAGTTATGGGAAGTTACGCTTTGAAGAATAATTTCATAGTACGCAGCGCTCTAGTGTGTGACGTCACGCCACATGAACGAGGCGACTGGTATTCGCAGAGTGCTTACAAAATCATCGGTGTACAATTACTTGCGCCTTTCTAGTCGTGTATTGTTCATTACACGATGGCTGAAATTTGAAAAAATCCTACAAATATTGTATTGTGCCTATGTGTAAAAGCACGACAATTAAAAACTCCAATAAATTGTTTTTTCATGTACTAAATGACATGAATAAAAGGAAGAAGTGGTGCAATCTAATGAGGCGTGACTTAATTGGACATAAAAAGTACTACATATGTGTGCCTTGGCGGGGCTAAAGATCTAATGCGTAATTGTTTGTGGTGTGGCGATCTCAGACATGTGGTGTGACGTCACAGACGAGTCGGCGACCAAAGACGTTCCGCACTAAAATACCTAAATTTAAATAATCTACAGGGTGACCCAAGGTTAAACCGCCAAACGTTCAGGATCGGTTTTTCAGGCAAAAAGGAAACTTTTTTTTCCCATGAAAATTTATTTTAACTTACTCCGTTTTCGAAATACAGAGTGTTCTACGTTTTTAGAAAAAAATCAGTTTTTTATCAATTATTTAAAAAGCTTTCTGCTGATTTTAATAAAAACTGGCATGCATATGTGCGGTAATGGTGACCTTCTTTAAACCTACTTATAATGAAACTTTCAATTACAGTGGCGTCACAAAGGGTAATAATTGTTGATAATAAGACAAATTATTGTACTCCACTGTGTTTTTGTATGTCTAATATTTTTAGGATTGAGCAATTAGAAGTACAATTTTTTTCGTCTGTTTAATTTTTTTCGTATCTCACTTCATTTTTGAGAAACAATTTAAAAACCGTTTCCTTGCATATAACACGTAAAAAGTATCTAGTAATTGAAAATACGACAATTTTTCAGGAAACGGCAAAACGAAAATTCACAAAACTGCTCAAAATAACCACCATTTTTTCAGTGCAAAGTTCGCACCTGTGAACGACAGATTCTGCAGCTGCACTGTGTGATCTCTGGTTCTGCTTGAACAATTCTTTCCCGGAGAGTACCTTCGTCGATGATGGGCTCAGCATAAAATTTAGTTTTCATTGCACCCTATTCAAAAACCCATAGGGGTCAAGTCAGGAGAGCTCGCAGGTCAAGGAACTTTGACACCCTGTATCTCGAAAATGAAGCAAGTTAGGATACATAATTATAGGAAACAAAAATCTTATTCTTGCCTGAAAAACCGATCCTCAACGTTTGGCGGTTTAACCCTGAGTCACCCTCTATATCTCAGTCATTTATTGATGGATTGAAAAAATAAAAACACTGATTTACTAGTTCTGATCTATATTTTGATTCCATCGAGTCAAATATAGTATTGCCAACATCACTAAACTAGTCCATTGTAGTTTCTCAGTAATTGGCCCCTGGAGCAAGATGGCCGACGCGCATGCTCAAGTAATTGGGCTGTAACTGTTTGATTTTGTGTTTTGAGCGAACTAAATTCAAATTGGCACGGTAATTGTTTGTTCATTTGCTAGTTATAAACGATTGATAGTTCTGAATTCTCTCGCAAATTCTAGGAACAGCTTCGAGAGGTGCAATCATTATTCAATAGAGCCGATTTTGTTCTTTAACGGGGTATTGCAAAAATCGCTAGAGAATATCTTATTACCTACCATCTGACACCAATTGAAATAAATCTGTAAATTGTGGGAGAAAAAATTAAATCATATGAAGCGAATGCGATGCTTATGAGAAATTAGAATTTTAGAACTAGAATAGTTAGGAAGGAAAGGAAAATGATTACTAGTAAAAACCAGAATTGCTAAAGATGAGTTGATTTATAAAATCATGGAAATAAATCATCCGTATACCATCATCTTTATCATTATTCATTCATTTATCATCACCATCATCATCATTATCATCAGAATCATCATCGCAATGATCCAGTTCTTGTTCACAGTCCGATGCTTTCGGACTGTGAATTATGTTCGCTATAAAAAACACCTTCAATCTCTTCATAGTATGCGTCATTTTATCTTCTTCACTACGATCTGAAGTTATTTAGATATTCCTTTTTGCTCATCCAGGTTATCATCACGAAAAAGCAACGTTGCTGGAAATCAAATTCACCAGCACTTCTTAGTTTTTTTTTCGGGTAGACTATACCTATGAAAAATTCAGCATTATTATACTGGAGTGCATTATTTCTGGTATGCTTGGTATAATATTGATAACAAATACGGTGCTCTCCCAACTCTGATGTTAGTAATGTTAAATGATTAATGGCCCTGTATCTCCCAATATTTCTTTCCAGAGCAACCAGGGGCGTTTTAAGGGCTACAGGTGCCTGAGGCTAAAAATTAATCGACGCCTGTAGCAAGTAAAATTTTTGTCTCACAAAATAGTCATGTCCAATCCTTGTTCGAAAATCTGTCAGTTTGAATAAAAAATATCCAATGTAAGTAAAAAGGCGTGAAAGATTACTAGGTTAATACAAGCAAATGCAATGGTAGGTATACGAGGATGTATTGATCTAGTTAGCCTAGACCAGTTCCCTGCATAAACAAAATATTGCGTTACCATAGCAACGAACAATAACTTATTAGAAGTGTCAGTGTAAATTTTGACGTCAAGAAAGTAAACCAGAGTTACGCAATAAATTAAAAGAAAAAATATGTCCACCGAAATTGTGAAAATCGAAAAATTGGATTATCGAGCCATCAAGTACCTGTATTTAAAAGGGTTGAGAGGTAAGCAGATTTACGAAGATATGCTTAATACCCTTGGTGATCAATGTCCTTCGTATGCGACCGTGAAAAATTGGACTGCAAGATTCAAAAGAGGTAAATTTTCCATTGAAGATGATGACCGATCGGGAAGGCCAGTTTCTGTGCGAGTCCTCGAAAATATCGATGAAGTTCATGACATGATTTTAACAGGCCGTCGAATTGGGCTAAAACGGATATCTGAAGCACTGAATATTTCATACGAACGCGTTCATCATATAGTTCACAGTTTGGACATGAGAAAAATTGCTGCAAAATGGATCCCCAAATGTTTGAATGTTGACCAAAAGCGTGCAAGGGTAGTAGCATCGCGTTCGATCTGTGCTCAATTTGAAAACGATGTAGACTTCTCAAACCGAATTGTTACTATATGGATGAGACTTGGGTACATTTCTACGATCCAGAAACAAAGCAACAATCGATGGAATGGCGACACTCGGGTTCTCCAAGACCTAAAAAGTTTCGTGTCCAAAAATCTGCTGGAAAAGTTCTTGCTTCAGTATTTTGGGATTGCCATGGAGTTATCATGATTGATTTTTTTGGATAAGGGCAGAACAATAACTGGAGATTACTATTCGACATTACTGACCACTCTACGGGAAAAAATTAAAAAGTAAAGACGCGGAAAGCTATCCAAAGGTGTTTTGTTTTTGCAGGACAACGCCCCTGCACACAAATCTCATGTTGCCATGCAAAAAATTAGTGATTTAGGGTTTGAATTACTAGAACACCCCCCTTATTCACCAGATTTGGCTCCGTCCGACTATCATCTCTATCCTCAACTGAAAAAAAGTTTAAAAGGTCGTAAATTTTCTTCCAACGAGGAGGTAATAAATGCTGTGGAGGTCTGGTTTGCAGAGCAAGAAGAAACTTTTTTTTTGAAAGGTCTAGAGACGTTGCAGGTTTGCTGTAATGAATGTATCCAATTAAGGGAAGAATATGTTGAGTATTACAATATTTTGACATTGAAATTTTGTTAGGTTCTCTAGTAGGCTAAGAAGTTTTCAATATATCCTCGTGTCTTAGTAATACTTATAAATAGAAACAGAAACAATATGTTCTTAGGTTATGTAATACAGAATGAGTATCAAAAACATATAACATGATCCCAAACAAAACAACAAAAAATTCACAAACACATATCCTCGAGTTGGCGAAAATAAACGTACATAACATATAAATCGGTACCTACATACAGAACAGAACAAAAGTAACAAAATGAATTAACAAATTCTTTGGTTGGTAGCATATTGACTAGTTGATTAATTGAACTCAAAATATTTTTTTTTCAATTTACTAGCATCAAACTCCATCATTATACCACGAACATACAACATAATCTGAAACAAAACAATACAGGTACAAACAGTTACATGCAGAACAGAAAAAAAAATAACGAAGAATATCAAACAAATTCTTTGGTTAGTAGAACTGAATAGGTATTTATTATCATTTTGACTTAATCGCAGCAAACTTCGCAATTATATATGAAAAATCGATTTAATCCAAAAACTTTGACTCAATTGAGAACAGAGTCTTCTAATGAGCTCCGCAAATAATTTTTCACCTTTTTTAATTAAAAGTTAAAAGCTTTTATTTAACTTGCTCTGTGTGTGTGTTATATGGGTACAAATCTTGCAAGCTGATTAGAACCACTTCCTCTCATCCTATGGAATTGAAATTTTCCTTGTTAATTCTCCCCCTTTCCCCCGAAAGCTAGATTGAGAACGCGTAGGGTTTCGGAAGTGTTTTTAACGGATTTGGACTTCAAAAATTACAGTGAAAAAAAAAAAAAGATTAGATAAGAAAAAAGTTGAAAAACTCGCGAAATTAAAATCTAAACAATCCGTAAAAGTAGTGAAAAATATCTGACCGTAGAATATTATGGTTAAATTTCACCCTCCTATCCCCCCTCAAAATCTAGATAGAGAACGCAAAGGAATTTGCAAAATGTTTCAAGGGTTTCATACATGGAAACAAAATAGGAAAAATCCGTAAAAATAGTGAAAAATATCTAACCATCAAATAATATAGTTTTGAGATATTTCACATCCCTATCTAGATTGAGAATGCGTACAAAATTGGAAAATTTCCTGATTGTTTCGGACGATGAAAATTATGACGAAAGAAATTATTGTTTGTTGCCAATTATATTATGCTGGACTTGCACAATACACAAAATGCAGTGTAGTAGGTACTGTTGACCATGCCGTTGTCTATCTAGGCCCGAAGCTCTTCACTGCTGGCCAAGCATATATGGCTTTAAGTGAGGTCAAGTCACTGGAAGGTCTCCTCATTGAAGAACTAGATTGTAGTAAATTAACAGGCAAGCGACCGTGCAACAATGACGCAATAAATGAAATGAACACACTGAAACATATCCAAAGAAAACTAAAAAAGAAATGAGTAAATAAACTTTTAAAAAACTTTTTAGAAAAAAGCTTTTATTTAAATGCAATAAAAAAAGAAATTAAATTTTGTATAAATGCCTTTCGCGAGAATAAATCTTGAAGTACCTAATTTTAAATTTAATTTACAATAAGAAACACATAGATACTTCTCGCGACAAGCTTTTATATTATTTAAAATTTTATAATGTAACAGAATGATTGCTTTAATTCACTTCAAAATTTATTTTCTTCTTTTTAGTAATTTAAATAAAAGCTTTTCTCTAAGATTTTTCAAACTTTATATATTTCAGTTGAAAACGACCTTTCGCCTGAATAGTTCGTTGCACGAGTACATAAAAAAGTTCTCAAAGCCGCAACAATATTTGGAAAAGTTGATGTGATTTTTTGTTCTCTTACGAATCTGAGTGATTGCTCAATAAACGAACACGACTGGTTGAATCCTTCGATTCCGTTTCCAGCGCTACCACCTTTTGGCTTTTTCGTAGGATTTGCTTGTGCCCCTAAAACTTGCGGCGCCTGAGGATTTAGCCTAATCAGCCTTAGGGATAAAACGCCCCTGAGAGCAACACTGCGCAAAGACGGCATACCTGTACGTTCTATGGTTACTTCACCCTCTTTCAATGTTTTTGACAAATGTAATAATTCACGGAATCACACATTATGAAAACACAGAAGAAACAGTGAGCACGTAAAGGTTGGAAAAAATTCGTTAAAAGCTTGATATGGCCATTGGGGAAAAAAAGCTCAGGCACATAATTTTGTTTTTCAGTTGCGCATTTTTTTGGTCCACTTACATTTTTGATGACGTCATCACTGTTCGAGTTATGACGTCACTATTTTTTTTCTAAATGGCATTACCCTATTTTGATAAGTGAAACATACTGCATAACGAGAAAAACTATGACATCCATACACAGAAAAATGCGTTCTTTTTGAAGGTTTCTTTGTGGTGATTTTTACGCTCTACAAGTTTGTATACCTTCACGTTATATCGGAATTTCCATCCCTTTCCAAGTTATTGATCGAATACCGATTTTCCGAGTTTTCCCGGGAATTTTCCCCAGTTTCAATAACTGCTCGTGTGCCAAAAATAATTTCTACTGGTTTTAGTGTCAGTTTAAAACTCAGGTTTCTGACTATATATTTATTTTTTAATTTCGTTCATGCGTCATACAAAGCAATTGAATGATTTGTATTATTCAAATCATTTATTATAACGGTAAAAATCTATGTGCTAGTAATGAAATATTTCAGATCAAGTGTTCAAACTGACAGCCTTACGTTTCTTGACAATAATTATCGACAACGTCTTGTTGTTAGGTTTCGGGAGTGATATGTTCTATTTTTTCTCTAATTCTGATCTGCAAACTTTCAATATTGTTTGGTCTATTGACGTATACTTTGGATTTCAGGTAACCCCACAAAAAGTAGTCAAGCAGTGTCATGTCGGGAGAACGGACTGGCCACTCTATGGCACCTCGTCTACCAATCCATTTGTTGGGAAAAACTCCATTCGGATATGCAAGAATGTGGTGGATCACCATCTTGCTGATACCAGATATTCCTATCTATTTGATTGAGTCTTTTCAGCATTGAAATAACGTTCACCGTTTAATATGCCGTTGAAAAAATATGGTCCGCAAATATGCGATCATTTATAATCCCTGCCCAAACATTGACTTTTCTAATAGGGTTTTTTTCGGCTCCAATATCGACAGTTCTGTTAGTTGGTGGTTCTCTTTAAAAAAAATTGACTCGTCTGTGAATAATATATTTTTTTAAACGATGGATCCCGCATGCATATGGCTTCCATTATTTTGGAAAACTCAGTTCTGCAATCTGGATCATCTTCGTTGAGTTTATGTTCCTATTGTACTTTACAAGGGTGGTACTTTTCACTTTTGAAAACACGCAATATTGAAATTTGACTTATGTCGTAATCGGCGGCATGTTGTCGGGTAGGTTTATGTGGATTCTCTTTGATGTCTACCAAAATATCCAATTTCAATAAACTCTGCCTGGTTTTGGAATATCTTTGACAGTCTCAAATTCACGAAATTTTGTTTCTATTCCACTAATAGACTGGGAGATGGTGACAGATTTCAGGTGACGGTTTTCTCGTTTATGCCTTTGAGACCAGTGAAAGAAAATTCTGACCAAAATGATGAAAAATTTGTGCGGTCGCCTCGTGGCCTTCATATAAAACATTCAATTCCGGTACTTAACCTCACTTTGACATCCGTAAACCTTATTTTTGTAGGACATTCATGATTGAATCTTCCATTATTTCAATTGGCAGCAACGACGAAATCGTCTAGAATTAATTTTTTTTTTCACAAGTTTACGCCAACATTGGACCCTATGGCCACGTGCAACCCTTAAGCTCAATTTATAAACTTCGCTGTCGTAGCTACAGTTGGCGCAGCCTTTGCAGTTGCAGTTGTGGAAAAATTTGTTGATTCATAAACTGGCCGACCGCTGCACCAGTGCATGCGAATTCAGTATAAAATTATAATTCAATTGTATGAGTAAATGAGTCCAAAAGAATCAAAAGTAACCCTACATCCATAATTGTATGTCACTCGCCTAGAATAATCGAATAAGTAAAACCAGAAAATGTCGTAGCTGTCAAAACTGAAAGTTGGTTATCTTCCTGCGGCAACTGCAGCGGCAACGTGTCGCTGTGGAGTTTATAAACAATGTTTTTACTTATTTCATCTTCGGCTGCGGCAATTGTAACTACGGCGGTGGAGTTTATAAATTGATCTTAATGCCTATAATTTTTTTCGCTGCTATTGTCTATCTTAACATGCCGTTGGTGTACATGGCAGCTGCGATAAAATCTTCCTGAAACACAGATATGTTTTAATCAAAATCGATTTTTTTACGCGGCGACCGCTCAAATTTTTCATCATTCTTGTCAGAATTTTCATATCTTTCACTGCTCTCAAAGGCATAACCGAGAAAATCGTCACCTGAAATCTGTCGCCTTCTCCCAGTGTATAACGGTAGATTGAGAAGTGTGATGATCATGTTAGAATATTTTGTTTTCATAAATTGTATCCAAGACTTTATGTTAGGTTTCTGATTTATTGTTCCAATGTTCCATGATCATAGTATACATAATGTGTTCTATGAATTGACATGTCTGTCAGATGTCATTGTTGTTAAGGTTATGTCGTTTGTGCATGTTTGCACTCTGTTCCTGTTGGGTAATAAAATGGTTGCTAAAGAATATGTATAGAAGTATTTCTTTTTCATTCAAATAAGACATTGCTAGAACTGTCAGCCTATTGTTTGAAAATAAGATGTCTAAAAACCGTGGTGTGTCGACTCATACCTGTAAAACTGGGATGAAAGGGGAGACAATTCGCCAGCTTGATTAAGAAAAAACAAATGAAATCGTGACCTGTTTCCCAAATATTCCGCATTTGCGTGTACCGCCACGGTCGGTTTTCCTGTTAGGGTAAATTTACAAGCACAGAAGTTTTCAAGTATTGTCGACGGATGAACTGAATAAAGAAACCTAATTATTGAAATTTACTAAATCACTATCACCAATCAGTTTTAGTTTTTTAATTTTTTACTGAAATGCAATTAACTACAATAATAACCACGCATTTCATTTGGAAATTTTGAAATTAAGCTTCATGAAAATTCACCATTAGAACATGTCAATCTTGTGCTAATATAATCAGGAAAGGTGGGATTCCGTGTGATATATTCGTGCCATTATTATCATTAAAATGTTTTCTAATAATACAAGATACTCTGTGATAATCTTCATGATATGGTTGTACTCACTTTCGGTGCTGGATATAGATGAATTATTTTGTTCGTCTCTCTGGATTGCCCACAAATGATACAAAAACGGAACTTGATCGAATTATTATTGTACAAACTACACAGGAAACGATTAGATTTTCACAAATTTTATTCAGACATGTTTCGCCAGCACAGTAGCTTCTTCAGTGTCTGAATAAATTTTGTGGAGATCGAATCGTTTTCTGTCTATTTCATACAATTACTATGGATCTTCATCAAGTAACGGCCGAGTCAATCAGATAAATTGAATTATCATTTAATGAATGGTGAATTTCTAAGAAAATATACAGCAATCACCATATCCCTGGAATATTGACAGGACTGAAATTCTATAAGGAACTGACTATAGAAGCAGACCACTATTTCATTTGTTTATATGTCTTCTGAAAAATCTAAACAAGATCGAATCACTCGACAAAACAGGGTTTGTAGGCATCTTATTTGAAAATAATACTACTGAACAAGAAACACAACAACTTCACAGAGAACATACACTTTTTACTCACTTACAACAACAACAACAACAACAAAAATGTGAGGTGCATGGCGTATACAGCGGATTCAATAGAATACCTATCAACATTATGAAAAATATTTTTTTATTTACATGAACGAAAAAAAATTGATATAGCTGAATAGACAAATGAATATCCGTTGATGAAGAAAGTACTTTCGTCACTGAAACAAATTGTTTTTGTGTTGTCTGGTTATGATTGGACACAATTTCAAAGAATTATAGTCTTCGGTCGGGGTCATCATTTGAAAATTGGAAATTGTTTCTACATACACCAATTATAAAGACAGCTGCTACTTTGTCAAAGTACACTTTCATACACTTGAACGTATCGTTAAACAATAATTAAAGAAATATTCAAGGTATAAAGACTTTTGCACAATCTTAGCAAAATAAAAACAACGTCACAATTAAAAAACGAATAATTTGTTCTACAATTAATCAGAGGAGGAGTTTAGAATCTATATTGATACGAAACTATAAATTTGATATTTATTTAATTTATCCAGCACAATCACCCTACATACTGACAAATTTAGTATAACTGAGAAGGCATTTTCTATACTTTTCAAACGATGTCACTTGCCATAAGGTCCAATTTGAAATTATTGGTCAAAGTGGTGCTGTCATCAATGACCATTATGTCACCGTTTATGACTAGTTGAGAAGCCTATATCCGTTTATTTCCACCCTCCAAATTTCAGTATTATAAGTATATAACCGTTCAAAAGATAAAGCGGGGGAAGGGACTTTTGACTAGCACTGTTGTTTTTGTCAAGTATCGGCCGAGTCAATTCAAAGGTAAATAATAACAATAATGAAGTTTCTTATTATTTTCAATAAAAAACAATTGTGCACATTTATCATCACATATTTCTAGGTATTACTTAATATTGAAAATAAAATGCTACATTTATTTGAAAAAACCAATTGAAACATCAAGCACAACAATGAAAATAACAATTCTATCAACAGAAAAAGCTGTTTCAAAATTATTCTCTAAAATGATACGTAATATAGTACATAATTTATTGATAGTTTCATAGAATAACATACTAGTCAAAACAGGAAAAGTTTGTTCAAGAGTAACCAGGATATTTTCTTGCGAATTTGATGTTCAATGCATTTTTCATTTCTTTGTAGAAGCATGATTTTTTGGTAAACATTTCAAATATTGTTTTGAACAAATTATTACACTTTCTGAAAGTCTGAAAACTTCAAATGATACATATTCCATACTTCTCAGTAGACGTCCTCTTCTATGAGTTTTCCATCCACGTACAGTTGATGAATGACTCCTTCCTTTTTATCTGTAGAGATGGCTTTGATCACTGCCGCCGAGGTACCCAAATCGAATTTCATTTCGGTTCCATTAGTGACGAATACGTTTTCAGTCTCGACCATTTGCCCATTAACGTGGACGTTCAAGGTCTGTTTTTCTGAAACCAAATCAATGATACGTTAGGGATTCTGGTGTGTGATTATCTGCATTCATCCATAATTTATTAGGTAATACCAAAAGACGCTTGATCAAAGAGAAAAATGCAGTTAATAATGATTTATAATGGAAAAGCCCTGTACTTTTTATGTTAGTGAAAGAGAGATTTTCCAACAAACGATCTTTTTAAATATTGTTGTAATCAATCAATATGAAAGGCAAGTGGGTGTACGTGATAACACAATTTTCTTCATGCATGGTCATCCACTACTGCCACCAACTCGCTGTTGTGGTGGTAGCCCTTGATACAGCATAAGTAACAATCAGCACTGACACTCGGCCAAGCCGCCTTTGATGTTGAAAAGTATTTAGACGCCATGTTGGGAAGTGCTGTTGTGAGGGCAGGACTCGCGCAATGATTTCGGACAGATCCGCACTCGAAAATTTCCAGATCCGATTTCAAAAAAAAAATCGATAAATCTCACTAAATATATGAATGGATCCAAAATCAATAAAAGTAATTCTTATGTCGATAATTTTCCTGGGCCAATAATGTTTTGTATTTAAAAACAGGTTGTTTCATTTTGCAATGTTACTCAGGGACAAGTTCATAATCATTTTGATGTATTCTTTGAATTAAATTACGTATGATTGTAACTTCACTTTGAGTTGCAGTTCACCAAAGTCTTTTGAAATATACAGTGTGTTTCACTTCTCATGAAAACAAACTCGTATGTTCCGTAATTTTTGACGAAGAAAAATGAAATTTTCAGGATCGATGATTCACTAGAAATGAACTCACTGTACAAAAGGGGTCATCCTACATGATATACACTGCACGTGAGCAGCGATAGAGCCACCTATTTTTCCGGAAATTTATATTAGGCGGCAAAAACAATAAAAGTGCATCGATATGACTGATGAAATGTATTCATTTCTAATCATGGAATATTAGAAGGAATTTCGTTTGATGTAATAATTCGTGTGATTTATTTGTATAAAAGGTTTTTTAATATGATAGATTCCCATTTTTATTTCAGAAACATAAATTATCGAAACAAAACTGAACTGTAATGAATCTAAGTAGCTTTACACATTCTTTGTGGGGTGCTTTTTTAATATTCATACAATCTGATCGACCCCCGAATAAAATATTTCAGTAGTAGGGATGCTTTCAGATTTTCGAAGGTAGCCAGCTGATAGCAACTATCAAAGGAAAATAAAATATAAATACCAATAGTCCGTTTTCAGATATTTATTCATGTCTCAATATTATAATTTTGTTCTTTCTTCTTTTTTTCTCAATATTTTTGTGACATTTGAAATTACTATTAATATACTTCAAAGTATAAAATAATCTTATTCTAGCATATAACCTCAAGAGGTGTGACATTGGGAAATTTTCACATGGGTGGGTACACATGAATTGTTCAAATACAGATACAAATTCTGCAATTACATTTTTTCCTACAATAAATTTTTCAAAATTGCTTTGAAAGCATACTTAGTCCAAGGAGGAAATGAAATGAACAAAATCATTCTTGCGCATCCGTAAGTTCCCAAAGGTGTCAATTTTCCATTTTGAAATGCTCTAAAATAACAATACAAAGATTCATCATCTAAATCACAATGTGTTTTTGAATAGCTTGAAAAAATTTTGCAACTATGAATTTTTAATGATTTTTTAGTCAAATATCCCCAAATATATTTCATAATATTTTGCTGGAGCACATCATTAGTTTGATAATCAGTGTCCATTACAGCAAATTTATGATAATCAACAACTTCTTTGGGTTCTGAGTCTGACACTTCATTGTTCTTGGGAAAATCTGAAATTTTCAGCTATACATTATCTGTATCTCCCTCACAATATTCACTTCCTGAATTCAACAATTTCAAACACAATATTCCGGGCCGACACCTCGCAAAATGGCGGACTCATCGACACAAAGGGTGTGCGCGAACTTTTCCCGCCAGTCAGAGTGTCAGTGCTGATTGTTACTTATGCTGTGCCTTGATCTCCTGGTTTTAAGTAAGTGAGTTTGGTTACGGTGGGGGAAGTGAGTGGGTGTGGGAGGCATAAATGTGTAATGAGAAATACATTTTTATATTTATTTATTTATTTAGGTATTTATTTATAAATATTTTATAAGCTGAATAAAGTAGTATTTTTCGTCGGTAGTTCTTACAGATTTGTTGGTCCCCTTTTTATAGATAGTTATGATTTGTCCTGTCTCCCATTCTTCTGTAATTTTTTCTCAGTCCATATTTTCTGTGTTAATATAAGCATTCTTGGATTTGGATGTCTTCCTCAACTTTATTGCATGGATTTTCTCAAGGAGTCTGCTCAAGAAGATTTTCCCATGGACGATCCGCGAATTTTTTTTTCTGATTTAGATGAAGTCGTTCTTCTCCTTGATATCCAAATCAGAAACGCCTTCATTTATTTAATGAGACCTATCTTGATGTGTTGAAGAGTTTCTCGAATGATCGAATGATTGGTGCGGTTTGTTCCATAGCTGTTTTAAAACCCATTTTTTTCTACGACCATTAAGAAAAGTGAACATTTCAATTGCGTCTTCGATTAAGAAACCTACCACGTTGTAACACTGATTTTCATTTCCCACGGGCTAGACGTATCGAAATATTTCATTTCCTATGACTTTTCTGAACTACTAGACTGTCGTTATAGGTAGGTATTAACAAATTTTATGAACATAAATAATATCGAATCAAGTTTGTTTACGTCTGTCTAATAATTTGATATTTCACATCAGTAGATAATTACAAAATTCGATTGAAAAAATCAAGTTATTAAAAATGATTAGCAATAGTGAGGATGATTTAACAATCAAATTAATAAATTTATATCAGAAGCTCCTGATAATGCCTATCTTCTGACAAAGGTATGATTTTCTCTTCATAAAACCAGAATAATTTCAATAAAAAGATTGATTACAATCGGATTCTATATTTTTGAATAGTTGACAGATACTTTCTATATAGCAGTTAATTTGAACAAATTATTATGTGCTCTAGTAACGACGAGTGTTGATTCAGATGACACATGGACTTTGGATGGTGGGAGCGAGGGTTCAAATCCACGCAGCCACATTTTTTTTTCATTTTATGAAGTCGATTAATGTTTGATTTTTTCTGCATAAAGTTTTTTTATTTCCAAGTTGTCAAAATTTGAAAATTTTGAATGTTATTTGTTTCGCAACGAAGGTAGGTACGTGTACAAAAAGAAAACATAGATGTTTCATTCAACGGGTGAAGAAAGAAAAAATTATCTTAACCATGTAAAAATGACGGCAGGAGAGTTTATGATAAATAGGATTATTAAAAATATTACAGATTTGTTAATGATTCAGATGGTCGTAGAAAAAGTATAGTGTACAATGAGCATGTAGTACTCGCTACGCTCGTGGGAAACGTATGTCATTTCATGCTCATTGTACAATATACTATTCCTCCTGGCTCTACAGATTTTTTAATGAGGTTTGGGCGAATGGCTGATCTTGAAGCTCCAGTATCTTTGGTGACAGTAAATCGTCGATCTTCTAACTGGCCTTGGACTAGTAGACTTTGTCCGTTTCTTTTCAATGTTGAGATAGAGATTTTGAGGCTTTGAACTCTAGTCGACATGTGTAAACTAATTCTCGTTTTTTTGGTTAGGAGCAAGTCTTCTCTCAGGCGTTCCAGGTCTCTCTTTTGGCAAGGGCATCCTTCTGAAGAATCCTCTGATGAAATGACAATGTTGTTCTCTTCAAGAGGTCGCAGAATCTTCTGCAGTTTAACCATTTTTTCTTCAGAGAAGACGTGAATATCTCATTTGTAGGTGGATTTGTAGACGAAGGGCAATCGTCTACAATTTCAAAATGTAAGTGTCGATATATCCCCTTGAGGTGGACACAACAAAAATGCATTTATCATTGAATACAGAATTGTAATACATTATAAACGAGGTGACACGTAACCTGTCTTCTCATTCGACTCCTTTTCCTCAAATAAGGTCACGCTTGTGCGAATGACGAAAAAAAAAAAAAAACTCGCAGCTCAATGCTGATACGAAGTCTGATAACTTGGTAGAACGCTGGTAGAAGATTCTTTGCTGAATTTAAAATCATGTAACTTAACCTCGTGTTTGTTTATATGTTTTCGCCGCCTCGGACTCCAATGATACTATCAGCATTGCGCTTATGATTTGAAGAAGTCCCAGTCGGAGAGCTTGCTGCCGGCTACATGTCAGTATCCGTCAGTGAAGGTCTATACTTTGTTGTATGAACTCATTTGGTGCTTGTAGGTTGACCAAATAAATGAGTCGCTCTGCATCTGCTCCAGACTACTGGAGACTTTCCTTGAATTTTTGGTCTTTATAGTTGGCCCTGGTACATTCATCTGAGATAATGCTGCCTTCATCTCTAATTTTCCAAGCTTCAACGATTCTGGAATATTCTCCCTGTTTATTCTCTCGGGATACTTGCAGGATGTCAAATGCTTGGCTCGTGGACACACGACTAGTGAAGTGATAAGAAAGACAACTGGTACAGATATCAGACAGTAAGGAGGTTCCAAAAATAAATGTATTTGGAAAATCAGAAATGATTCGAAGTTAGGCTCAACCAAATATCAGGAGGTTGGAACGAATTGAATGTGATCCATAAATGTTAGGAGTTCGGAGATGGCGAAAAGTTTTTAGAAAATTCAAAGAATTGCAACAAATTCTGAAACAAGCTAAAGTGCATGCAGGAATGCCACCAAAAGTGATGATAAGTACATCTGGAGAAGGTGTGGTCTGAACATGGAACATTTGAAACATTATTTCGTAGAAATTCTTACAATGTTCTTTCATATTCCTGACGCTTTGACTATTTCTGTTATTGATACTCACCGAACACAACCCGATACCTTTTGCCTTCTGTAATGAATGCCCACGATCTGATTGTTTGGGATTGCTTTTCTGTGAATTTCCGTAAGGGTTTTCCATCGACGTGTAAGCTGTAGGCAAACATGAAATGCGGCATAGGATCCACTGATAAAATGCATTTGGCATTCTGTTTGCCAAGATAAAACAATTCATCTCCAACTAGCCTGAACATCCATTCTCTTCGAAATATTTCCTGAAAGATTAGTAGTAGTAATTGAAAGTTAAAAACAATCTCAGTCATTCGGAATGAAAATATTTTCTGTTTCATTATAGCTCTAAATCGTTTTTGACCGGTTCAAAATTTTTCCACCAAATTCAGCACACTTTTTACTTTTCACGATATTTTTGTTCTTTGTGCCGTCATTTGTACAAGCGTAACGTCATTTGAGAATAAAAATTCAAATGGGAAGTAGGAAAATAGGTAAGATTACACCTCGTTTGGAATTTATTCAAATTCTGTATCTAACGATGTATACATTTTTTGACGATTGCCCCTCGTCTACCCATGGGATATTCACAAACCTCTCTGAAATAGGTGGAGTGGCATAGACCAATGAATCTGATTCTACTGCTTGTACAATAAGACGTGTAATTTTATTTTGCAGTATTTTTAGGTCCACTTAAATTTCCATCTTTGAATAATATGGGACTAATTTTACTAGCCGCCTAAAATTACTGTCTACACATTCATTTTCTGTGGTTACTGATTATGCTTCTCTCTAATCAAACGTGGATTAGTATCACTCCATGATTGAAAATTTTGTCTTTTAATGAGTAATGCAAACTCATAGACGAATTCAATTCTGGCGCCTAAAGCTGTTGGTCGTTTTTGGTAAATTAAAAATATAATTTCTACTAGAAGCTTCTGCCGTTTCCTTTTTCTTGTTCGTTAGCTTATTTCTTTATTTATAACGAAATTTGTAGACATCAGCGATTTTTCGGTCATGTCAAAATTGCCCTTGACCAGCTGCGCGTCTTCTGGAAGCATTTTCTCACACCTCCAGTAAGCCTTAACACAGCCCAAAATGTTTTGACCGGTTAACGGATATGTCACCAATTATACCGAAGATATGGCTAATTTTTTCATTCATTATGTGTTGAAAGTTCTCTGTAACCAGTCAACGGTAAATACACTTTTTGGAGATTTTGCGTAAATTCATATGAATGATGATTAGTACTTACATTTCCATCTATTCTAAGAACTCTTTTGCCCGTAGTGGCACCGTGTTCAAATTCGACAGTATGAACTCCATCTAATAGTGGTACGCTCCAGTAAGCTACTAAATCAGTTCTATCCTGCGAGGCCGGCTTTTCCAAAGATGTAGTTTTAGCCATAGTTCATTCAAGAGAAATCACCATAAGGCTAAAATATGAATAATTCTTGTAGTTCATGAAAACAGTATTTACCTGAAAAGGGTTTTGTTTCATGAATAAATGAGTGGAAGAAACACATTCGTCAATTTCGGTATTGATGAAATTGCTCTCCAGCAAAGCAGGCAAGGTGCTCATCAGAGGGAAAAGCAAAGTCTGTGGAATTGGGACTGTAGGAAATACGGAAATAACATAAGAAAATAAAATTTCCCCTTTCAAATCATTCATACTTGTAAGATGGTTGCATTACTGAAATCAAGATCTGCAGTTGGTGAACTTTCAAACTTCTTGGTGCGCAATTTTGATAGTTGATAATTTGGGGGCACAATAGCTGATGCTTTTCTTCCAGGTTTTTGAATTCTTGGAACATAGTATAATTTCAAAACCATTGTATTAAAAACTTATGGTATTCGTTTCTGTTCAGGGGTGAGTACAGGTATTGCATTTTTCGGCAGTTATCTTGGGTGATCGGATATAGAGGACCTTGTCTTTTCTTTTCAAAATTCAAAATTCAAAATTCTAATAAGAATTAGAAAATAGGAACAACTATTCCTATACGTTCTGATGATGAGAACTCAATGTGGAAAGCTAGAATACGCTGTATTTAGGAAAGAAACCAGCATTTACAGGTAGTTCTAGTTGACTTCACTGTGGAAAACACAAATATGCTGGTTTGAATTTTCAAGTGCGTCGTTTTTTTGTTTTCTCTATTATGACAGAGAGGTTTGAAAAAGACAAGGCGACAATTAAAGTAATAGCACAAGTAACGGTTTCTCTAGTGGTATTATATATACATAATTTATAAGAAAGAAGATGTTCAGGTTAAGAATGAATGAAATTTAGAGTTTTCAGAATTGAACAACCTAAGATGACTATAGATAACAGATCTTCATCACCACTAATGATCTATGAAGAACTAGGTATGAGGGAGGTGTTCAAAACGAGTCAGACATGACAGCTCCTTTTTGACAACCAAAAGGACAAAGTTGAATAATCTAGAAGAGTCGAAGGTTCATAATATTCAATGTGAGGAATGCGATGCAAAATATTATGGACCGACGAGAAGATCTATGCACATGTAAAATACGGAAAAATAGGAAAATCAACATTCGCCTAATAGTGGACATTCACGTTGATTGCATATTGGTTTTTCTTACATTCCCTTGCTATTATGGGTATGAGGATATTTATGGTGAAACAAAATAAAGTTCATCCTCTCATACATTGCTAACACTTTGTAGAGGTTTTGCCTAGTACAAAACAAAAAATGTGCTCGTTGCTTTCGAAGAGATAGAAGAAAATGTGAAATGTGTGTTGCATATACTTAAAATTTGAGCTTTACCTGTTTTCGACCAACTCTGTCACATCGCATTATAACTGGGGACAAACTTCTGATCTGTTCATGAGGTAGGTATACATTCTAATGTTTGTATTGAATGCTACGATGTCATTCAGTATAGCGTCCACCGACGCCGTGACGTCTAGTTATCAAGATAAACTTGATTATTGAATCGTTTTCGAGGGAAAATCAATAACGTGAACTTTATACGCTTATGGTCTTATAGTTTTGATGTACCTATAGAGGGTGTTCCATAACGAAAAGGGCGATTTCAGAATATCAAGAAAACTAATCGGTGTGATGAAGTCAATCCTGTCACTTGGTCCCCAAAAGACGCGTAGACCCCTTCGAAAATCATTATTGTGAAGATGTGTTAGTTATACATCAGCGGGAAGGTATTGAAAATAATAATACTTCTCTCGCTTTGTGTAACTACAACGACGAAGAAAAGGACATAATCAATAAAATAAAACAACTGCTGAAAAATAATTTTATAGTTTACTTCAATTAATTCATTCAATGATTCAGTTGATCATCAAACTGCTCACAAAAAATAGTGTGTTAATGAAGATTCTTTCAATAAAACATTTATTTTCGAGTTTTCCCATAAGAATGGTGCATTCGATTTCTGAACGCGTCGTAGTTGCTTCATTATAAAAAAAGTAGTATATTAAACAACAAGGTTTGGAAACGACTATTTGCACACAAACAAGACAAATTGGTGGACTGGTCCACAAGTCGAGCGAGTGTGCAATGAGGTTTTCAAACGAGTTTTTAACTCTGAACTTTTTATACGACTGAAAATTGAAAGCACAAAATATTATTTTTCATTGTAAAACTTGTTCTTGATTTTGTTGGCAGCAGTTCGAAACTCATTCAACAAACTTTGGAACCAACAATTTTTTGAAGTATCCAATCAACAAAACCATAGAGCCGTGTTGGTTGCTATGGAACTCAGCCAACTTGAAACAATGCAGAATTTTGACGTTGTTAGGAGAGAACCAATAAAAAAATTGTAGTGAACGAGAGCGGAGTACGCAAAGATAACATATCCGCGCGCGAAGTGTTTTGCATAAGGCGTCAAAAGGAACTTATAAATAGAAAGGAAATACAAACTTTCAATTTACGCAAAATATATATTGTTACAAAGCTGCTGATAATTATAGTTTCAACACATAGTGTCATCCTAGAAACGGGTTATAAACTCCGAAACATTATTTCCTTAAATCAGTACAAGTACAGGTATAAAATATTGTGAAGTGACACGTATTATATGCCAACACCGTAGAAAGGAACTTCTATGGACATCAAGGCTCTCCCTAGCTTCTTCATTACCCACAACATGTCCTGTCACGGTCGCCAAAATGTTACGTATTCCATCACATAACCTGTGTGGAGATACAATGAGACTTTCAAATACTTTATATATAGTCGTATTTACAGCCATTTACAACATATATTTGACAAGTGCCAATAAATTAAGTCTGACAATTAGTCTAAAAAAAAATATAAATAAGTGAGGGTTCGGAAGTTGAAGAACAAAATATTTTTCTGAAATAATTTGTTATTTTGAGAAAATATATACTTCGGTCTAATACTTATTTTTGTATCGGACAAGTGTATTGAAATCAGTTCCACATTTCATGTGAATCGTTTTAACGCAAATATTTCGTTTGAAATATATTAGGTTCAACGAACTAACTATAGTTGGTTGAACAAAAAGAATTGTTTCAGTACTTCGTGAATTCGATCCGAAGGTGCACTGGATGAATTAACAAACTATTTTGTAGATTGGAATCAAACTCAAATCAAAATACTGAAAGGTGATGTTGAAATATCAAGTCATATGATCGAACATATTATAATAAATTGAAAGCAAATTGCATTCAATCCATATGATTGCAGAGAAGCAAATCAATATTCGTTTCATGAGAACTAATATTCAATTGTGGCATACAGACACTTTTATTTATTCTAGTTGAACGATATTCTGTTGAATCAACCACGTTTTTATTTGAGAGCATATCTCCATTTTTTTTTCAAGACATAAAAAAACTTCATTTACACCTTTCGTAGATCTGTTCAAGGACAATAAAACCTATTATATGAAGTATTTCGATATCTTGTTTCGTTTTCAACGTATTTGAATTTTTTTAAAAATTTTCAAATTTTCTCCACTCCACTGATAGAGTTGGAGAAAAACGGTAGGGAAATATAGGTATGGAAATATCGATTTATGGAAAAAATTAATTATATTTTTTGTAGATTTCATAAAGGCGGTCGAAAAAGAGATTTTGGTGAATTGGAAAAATATCACCGCCACGGAGATATTTCGTATTTTCCAAATTGCATTTTTTTTTTCAGTTTCTTAAGTTTTCCGATAATTTTCGTAAAAAATATAGTCGAGCTCTATACATTGCATTTTTCGAAATTTAATGTAAATGAACGGTTCCTCTATGTAAGAAAAATCAACTCATGAAACGTAAATATTTTATTAAATAGCAAAACAAATATTTTATTGAAAAATATTAAAATATTTTTCTTTAAAGCCAGGTTAACTCTTTAGGAGGCAACAACGTGCCAACACAAGTACCGAATCCTATACTGAAACCATCCCCTAAACAAGAAGCTTTCATCGTCACAGTGTCGCCATCTAGTAGAAATTTTCTAGGAGATCCATCCAATAATTTCAAGGGTTTCGTTCCTTTCCAGGAAAGCTCCAGCATGGACCCAAAAGATTCTGATGACTGAAAACAATAATTCAATTATTGGTTATTCCCAAATTCATGTCAGGTCCATTAGAGCAAAACGGTATTTGTCAGTTATCATTTTTGTCAATTCTGAAGTGCTAAAATGAATATGAACAAAGAGGAACTTGTAGATTTTTGTCTTGGGAGTCTTGAAAAGAAATTGTATCTATATCCTGCTAGATCCTCAGATTTCATTGAAATTTACTACTATGGAGATACCCAATAAGCATTTGAAATAGGAAGGAAAATATATGTCGTTTCTTGAAGAAACACCGGAAAATGTAAGACCAGGGGCCCTATTCTCAAATGTCGACTACAATATGTCGCATGCGACAAAATATGTCCATCGCCTTTCTCGAATATGAATTGAGAAGAGATGGAGATGGAGATATTTTGTCGCATAGGCTAGTAGACATTTGAGAATCGTACCCCAGAGGAAAACTTAACTCGAAGGCGGTTATGAAAATGACGTCCATAATGGAGCTTTTATTGAAGTTTGTATTTCGTTTTTTCGTATTGTTGTTCCTAGATTATGCATTTTTTTTGTATTTCGCAAATGACCCGTTTTTATTTACTTTCAATTTTGAATCAGTTGTACATTAAGGATGTTGTATTAAAAGTCACTTGAATAATTGACCTGGGGTGTTTTAAGGTGTCAGTCAAAATTAGCAACCAATTTTCTAACGTCAATTAAGGAAAAGGCAGAAATAGCCATAGGGATTTACAAATAAAAAATATTCGTATTCTTATTCTACATTATATGGTTGGGAAAAAACGAAGTGTTCCTTCCTTCACGTGATGCTGAAAAATGTTTTGACAAAAGGAGTGACTACATGAATATGTGCAAAACATGGTCACTATTGAATGTTCCAGTTAAGGGCAGTCATCTTCAGTGGCGTGGTCGAAGTACTCTTCTTGACGTATAAAGTTTCAGTTGACACGTCAAGAAGAGTACTTCAACCACGCTACTGAAGATGACTGCCGCAGTTGCATTTGAAACGTTCGGAGATTTTAACTAAACAAGACCACGGCAAAACCCGGAAGCCAACTAGAACAGTGCACCTTGTGTCAGACATGGGGTACAAGAGGATTATTGAGGTTTAACCTCAGAGGACATCATAACCGACATCAGATGTCCAAAATGCAAAAACAATGACTAGAATCTTGTGCCCATATTTGGAACCTAGGGGATTGAAATGGACATTCAATACTTTTTCATTGTTTATACCCTGAAGCATTACATTCTTTATAATGATTACTAACTGTAATTGTAGTTAACGAAACTGCTAAGGGGTGCCTGTATTTGGTTATTTATTCCGTGCAAGTCCATTGGCTTGCGTATCTCTCGTTTCAGCCCATTGTAAAACCTATAATTTTATTTCAAAATCTGTATTTATTAAAGTAGCAAATCCGCTTGGGTCAGAAAAATGGGAATTGTCGTAAAAGGAATAACACATTCTAACTGGCAGTAAGCAGATTAGATAACCTGAATTCACAATAACTCTTTGAAAAAACAATGAAAGATATAATGATGAAATCATGTTGATGGTGAAATTTGGAAGTTAATGTCATTGACAATGGAGGATGTCACCTATTGCTGTTTAGAACATATTGTTATGTCCGTCAACCCTTATGCGCGTGTGATGCCATGCACGAGACCGATGACCATGCGGGGATTTGAACCCTCGACCCTTCGTTTGGGAGGCGAACGCTCTACCAGCAAGGTCACCTCGGCCCATGATGAGTATTTCATGACGAAGGGGTACGGATTAGCATAATGACAAGTGAATTGTGAACTATCCGTACTTTTGTATAAACCCTCACAATAATGTACTTTTTCAACGACAGTGCTTAAACTAAGGTTTTACGCACTGTACACACTGCGTAAAGTGATACTTTTCATTACACAGTGCGTAAAAAATCATCGGTGCGTAAAATAATCGACTGTGCGTGAAGTATTGTTTTACGCACGTTCATACATTTTTGAAAACGATAGTATTTTGTATTAGATTGTACTCGAAATGACTTCGAGTAGAATTTTTGATACAATTTGATGATACAACTGAAATTGAAAATTTCATAAGAAGCTAAAATTTGTTGATATAACTGTCATGGAAAAAACATTGTGTGAAACATTTTCGTAAAGAGCTTTTGTGCTCGCGTGTTTGTATTAGATTGTACTCGGAATGACTTCGAGTAGAATCGTTGATACAATTTGATGATACGACTGAAACCGAAAACTTTATAACATAAAACATTCAAAACTTGCCACAATTTGTTGATATAACTATCGTAGGAAAAATATCGTGTTTTACATTTTCGTAAAGAGCTTTTGTATTTGCGTGTTTTGTTGAACTCGGCTTCGCCTCATTCAACAAACTGCACGCTCATACAAGAAAGTCCTACTTTGCGAAATTTTACCATAAGTAACTATTTCGGTAGAAAGCTTCGCCACGAATCTAGACGATATAAAAAAAAAACAGTAGCAAGGGGCAGAAATAGTTGTCAGTCAGAGACCCTATTGCATAAGTTTATGGTGAAGAATTGTGTACAATCCTGTCATTAGATTATATTTCGTCAAGAGCTATGGCGTTGTTAAGGTTGATCCGCCTTAGAGAAATTAATCTATGCGCCTCCCCACCCCGACCGTAGTTGACGGTTGTCACCAAATATAGTTTTTTAATTTTCGGAATCTACTTTGTCTAAAGATAAACGAGCGAACCGAAAACATCCAAAATGGAAAGTGACTATTCGAGTTAGTATAAAAATTTAAATCTTGAACAGAATCTCACCTCTCCACTGATTGTTCCACTCGCCATCAGATCTCCAGGATTTACATTACAGCCGGTGATTGTGTGATGAGCAAGTTGCTGTTTTGCAGTCCAGTACAAGTTTTTGTAATTAGTGCGACATACTGCTGTCGATAAATTGGAACCTTTCGCTGAAAAAAAATATTTTTTCAATTATCAAATTGTTATTCAGGTACAGCATTGATGAACTACTGAACTAAAACAAGCCTATACAATTCAAAAGTAACGGGTGATCCCGAAACCAATTTACCCCCTGTATCATCGTTGTTATTTTGTATGGATGTTTCAAATTGAGTACATCGATTTGATTTGATGTCAGCAAGTATAAGACCAAATATGACACTTCCGATGTGATTGATATATCACAATCATACTTCCAATTCACAACCTACTGATATAATTTAGATTTTATAAGAAAATTACCATTTTTATTCGCCTCGTAACGAAACAGTTTCAAGAAAAGTGTGCCATGGAAGATGAAACAATAGCATATGTGAGTAACAAGAATTCGATGTTAAAGTTTTCACACTATTGTATGCAGATAAACGATTTTCCCAATTCAATTTTTACGTCTAATCGAAATTTTTTGTGGATATACCTGCATAAGGAAATTGATTTTATAGTTTTTGAGTGGTATTTTTGTTTCAGTGCGATAAGTAATTATAAACGTAGTGACTTGCTATTATGCAAAATGTCAGCCAAAAACATACCTACTAGATTTTTAAGCCTTATTTCTGAGCTTGAGATGAAACAATGAAGGGTGTTCCAAAAGGTGTGCCAAATAATTCAATTATTTGAATGTACAGGTGTGTGCATAAAAAAGTCGTACAAGGAACGACAAAAATACTTTGAATTTTGACACAGCTTGTTAATGTCGATAAAAAGTTTAATTAATAAGATTGATAAGCCTGACTATACGACTTTTTAATGCATACAACTGTAATCAGTTGCACATTTTTTCTTCCTACCTCATTGGTAAAAGCTACCATAAATATTATTCAATTGAAAAAACTTTGCTGCAATCCAACTTACGTGTGATATCCACTTGCAGATCAATATCGAAATTGAATTTATCGGTATGTTTCAAATACGGAAACGGTTCTGGATCTTGAGGATAATTATCAGTTTTGAATGGTTCCAGTGCAAGTGCTGTGATGACCCATGGGGAAATTGTTGTACCTAAGTTTTTCGCTAGGAAAGGACCAAGCGGTACGTACTCCCATTTTTGAATATCTCTTGCTGAAAAATTGAAATTGTTTGAGTTATATACTATATATTCTATATTCCAGGTTACAGAATTTCAGTACACCAAAAATAACATATTACATAGAAAGTGTGGAGGGTGCTGTCTATGAGGGCAAGCTGAAGAGTTATTGGCCGCGCAAAAAAACACCTTAATTTTTGACAAAACTCAAATTTCTCAGCATGGCCTTCCTTCAGATAGAGTTCATCTAAAGATTTTCCAATTTTTCGATAACTTTCACTAGTAAGATTTTTGGAAGACCTGAAAATAGGCCTTTGTTCCAACCCAATACATTTCTTCACGTTTACAAATACATAATAGTTGCAAGTGGGAAAATCTGAAGAATATGGTGGATAAAGAACCAATTCGTAGCGCAAGTTTAATCACTCCACATAATTCTATTCAATTAGTTTTCGTAAAAATACAAAATTTGTCTGAATTTAATACACAACAGTTATATACGTAGCGGGATATGAAAAGAATAATTACATTTTTTAGACGAATGTAATATTTGCAAACTCGCTCACTTTGTTTGCTCGTTTTACAAATTACATGAGTAAAATAACATGAGTCTTTTCCAGCATTAATGTAAAGAAGCATTGTGCTGTTCCAAATGTAACAATGCTTGCAGCCGTACTAATGAAACTAACATCATGGCTTTACTTGACCGTGTGGAAACTGAATGAATAATAATTTCAATGGTGAATGTTTCAATGAAAATGAATCCTCAAATAGATGATTCTGATGTAGGAGAATTAGCTGATTTAGCAATTTGATAATAACGAGTAAGTCAAGAAGCAGGTATGAAGAAGTATATGAGAAATTTAAAAAAATGGTGTGAAGACAAATGAGTAAATATGGTTGTGAAAAGGTTCTGATGTTAACATACTTGAAAACAATGAAAAACTGTGAAGTACCCACAGTATGAATGGAACGTTGGAGGTAGAATCAAATGTCAAAAATTAAAAGAAATTTAGCATCCAAAAATATATCATTTGAGTAGCATGTTTGAAGCAAAGATCTGCGAGTTATGACGCCAAAAATCTACAATTCTCACCACAGAGAACTTTGAAAGTGATGACAGGAAGTTTTCATTCCCAAAGGTATAATTCACTGTCATATTGTATGAAACATTACCGTTTTCAAATTATTAATGATTTCAAGAGGTAAAATTACTACTTATTCCAAATATAAAAACAATTGTGATGCGGTAATTTATTGTCATGAATAGCAGCATTTTTGAATATAAAGACAATTTAGTTAATAGTATTCGAAACTACGTCAATCTGCGACACTGTGACCACAAATTACAAAGCATGATTGCTTTCTTTTTTGTTTAATATAATAATAGCAATCATGGAGAGCAGCTTGTAGGTATCACTGTATCGTAAACAAAGTTGATATTGTTTAACATTTTGGTTTACCAAGTCCTGCCGGTTGTACTGAACATTGTTTCCGGCGGCCATCTGAAGATTCAGGAGCTAACGTTTTGAAAATTGAGAAGAATGGGTGTTGGAAATTCAGTACCGCGGCATAAGGAAACGTCGAAAGTTCATTGGGCATAACATAGGAGAGCATTCCGAGGTAACTGTTTCAACACAATTAAATCCATCAGCAACCGTGTATAACGAGGTATTTCGAAGAACGTAGTACATATTCCGTCAGCTTCAAAATCTAGTTTTAGTAATTACTGTGTTTGTAGTAATTTTGTTCTTAACAAGGTTTGAAAACGACGTTTTTTACGGAACTTCTTATCGACTGCAAATAGAAACTACACAAATCCTGTTTCGTTTCCCTTTTAAAATATATAAAACTTTATTAGCACAGTGCTAAAATAGTAAAATATACATAAAGTACAAAAATCACAGAAAACATTTTTACAAAGTCTTCTTTGCTGCACTTCTGCTTGGTAATAATAGGCAGATCCTACAAGGACAAAAACATCTGTTTTAAGCATGGGTAGAAGTTAAATCACTTACGCATAAATATGATAACAATATAATTAAGTACTATTTTCCTGAATTCATTGCAGCAGAATGTGTGAAACCGTGATAAAATCTGCTTAAAATATATGAATTTTCAGAATAATTGAATACTTTCAAATCAATTCTGCTTCGATTTGACTACCCATATAGTTTTTTGTACTCACCACTCCAATCGTTCACAATGACGAATCCAAAAATGTGTTCGTGTGCTCTTTCAACTGGGATTGGCTCTCCAAGTTTGTTAGAACCTCCTACGAAAAAGCCCATTTCCAGCTCAAAATCCATTAGTTTGCTTGTACCAAACACAGGAGGGGTACCTAGTTTTAAAATAGAAGTGAATAAAAGAATGTGTACCACACTAATACATAAAATATCCAGATTCATTCAGTTTGTCAATGATCTAGCAAAAAATTGGAACTTTCAAAATTTTCAGTGCACGGATGTTTGTTTAGAAACCAATCTTGAATCATAAAATAACAAAATTGAGGTGGTTTTCAAATCCAAAAACATACGTAGATAATCAAAAAAGTGCCAACAAGGAAAACTTGAAAATATATGAATTGAAGGAGAGAAACGGTGACATTGGAATCTCAAGGTTGTTGGGTGATTACACAGATAAAAAGGATTCCTTGATTTGAAAGAATTTGAACTTGCCTCAAGGGCGCCCAGCATTTGATATGGACGAAATTCATGGATATTTTGAACCAAAATTTGAATTTCTTTGAGGCAAACGCATCATTTTCTTTAGCACAAAGTTATATAAATGTCAGGCAAGAAACCTTAGTTTTGTCATAATATAAAATGATTTTGTCTCAAAATCATTATTTTTCCAAATTGTGAAAAACTTTGAGGGAAATGCCATCTTTTTTCTAGCTCAAAGTCATGTGAACTTAAGCAAAAGAGCGTAAGTTTTCGATCAAATTCATTAGGAGATTGTTTGAAAATTACGTGCTTTAAAATAATAGACATGGTGTCATTGTCTTGAAATAAAAGGCTTTTGATATAAAACCAACAAATGCTTCATTTAAAATCTTAGGTTTATGTTGAATTTTTGTTTTGAAACCTTGCGTCCTCAAGTGAAAAATTTACTCTTTTTTAAAAAGATCTAAAACGGTCTTGTGACAAAATGTGTATGGTCTAGGCCAAATTTCGTGAGGATCTTTTTGAAAGATAATAATAGTTCATGTGAAAATTTGGAAAGTTTTAAAGCAACAAACTTGCATTGGTTAAAATCAAATTCAAAATTGAAATTTAAATATTCATAAAAACTTATAGGGATATTAAGAAAAACCAATATTAATAAAAACGTATTTATTTAAATAGTAACACATAACACGTTACTTTGGTTACTGAACACAAATCAGGGAAAAATTGGTATTGCTGGTGAATAAGAAACAAAACAAAACTAACTCTAGGTGGTACCAACAAAATCATAAAACTCGTAAAGGAAGTAAAACAAATGAATTTCTACCTACATTGACGAATTTTCATATTATAGCTCAACATTGTAATATTATACAGTGTGGACGTAAATAGTCCCCCCTGTTAACTTTTGAACAGTCCGACGTACACACATGGGACGAAAACAGTTTTGAATAGTATCACCGATACCACTTTTTTTTTAAACCGGTTTCACTCATCATACCTATTCACAACACAAATCTTGCCGTCAAAAACCATTTATCAACAACAACTCATCGACATTCGACATAAGAAAATACAATGGCAGAATGGCGCTAACTAGTGACCAGTGAACTGATACGCTGACACCTGCACCCTGCACCTGCGCCCGCTGCGCGGGCGCAGGTCGTTGCGACTTGCTCAAATTCAAATGGGTATCGGCAAACTTCGGGTAGACCCGAGCTCATGCATGGCGAAAATAGCTGAGGTAGATTATGTCAACCAAACACATTTGGACCTTGTATCAAGTGGTTATGGTTTTGAGACAAGAGTCAACCAAGCAGGACTGGAGACAAAGGTAATAATGTTCTCTCAAAAGCATTTGAAGCCAAAAGAATAGAAAATTTATTACAAAAGCAACAATGATTTTCATTCAAGAGCAAAATATTTGGAAAGAAGACAATTTCTTTGTTAGAAGAGAAAATAATCCAAGAGCATGATTATTTTGTCTCTAATCGGGTATTTTTATCAGTGTACAAGAAACACCCCATCAACAACTTTTGAAGTGAATTGAACTTTACAATTATGTACCCTACTGATGGAGTGCTTAAACAAACAAAAAATTAGTCAGTTATATCACAGACAAATTCGTAATGATTGGAAAATGGAAATATAAAATCAGTTTTCGGTCGAACTGCTTGATTAATGAGAGTTGCCTATAGATTACCAAATAACATGAAAATTTCATTTAGTCAATATTGGACACTTGGCACTCTCAGTCTATAGAATTCAATAATTGAGAACGGATTAGCTTATCAAAAAGTTTAATTAATTATATACAGCTGAAGTGAAGAAATCGCAGATGTTTTTTACTCCATTATTTGGAAGTTATGAAATGTCGAAAATCTTATATAATATAATTTTTCTTCACCTTCTACGAGCAATGTTTGTCCATGAGGTCTATGAATTGGTGTCCCGGAAACTACGATTGAGCTAGCTCGTCCATGATAACCAACAGGTAAGTATTTCCTGAAAATGTTAAAGTAGTAACATCGGGTAGCAACAAGTTTATAGATTTGATTTTTCCAGTTGTATTTCCGAAACCATCAATTGCGACACATATTTCGGAAAGGATCAATTGTATTTCAGAATAGTGAGTTGAATTTCAGAAAGCGTCAATTGATTTTCAGAATAGTGAGTTCAATTTCAGAAAGTGTAGGTTGAATTTCAGATAAGTCAGTTAGATTTGAGAAATATGTAAATTGTATTTCAGGATAATCGATTTGATCTCTGAAAACACCATGAAAGACTATTTTTGTAGATACTATCAACTGATGACGTTTTATTAGTTACTAGAAATCACCAAAAAAATACTTCATTTATTAGAAATTCAATATCATCTGCTCGTTCGTAGGTTTTTTGTGTAACGCTTGTAACAAAACGTTATCTTGAAATTCATTTATTGTTCTAAACAGAGGACGAAACCCGACAAACATTGAATATACATCTAGAAGCCATTAAATTCAGCACTTAGTTGACGATACCAAGAATGGTCAAAAAACTTCGCACATGTGTTGTTGTGAAAATCGTACCAAAACAGACGAGAGTTATACGGGGGAAATTTAATAATTCGAACTAAATATTTTGTATCCAATAATCATTTTCATTATGGGTTCAACGTCATATTTCCATTAAGAGAATTGATTCAAACCATAACGAGTGTTACAGAAAGATCCATGACATAGAATAAGTAGAAATAAGATTCATTGTTTGGATATAAGGAGTTTTTTTCATAATGCGAAAAATTTGCATTATGTTTTTTTTCTCGTAACGTCGGAATATCTGAGTTATAAAATATTCAATGCATAAGCAGATTGTAGAAGAAACCGAAAAGAAAGTCAATTCATTATTTATATTTCGATCAACCCTTATATTTATTGCCTAAACAGAAATTGGAAATTACGAGACCCATGCTCACTTGAGAACAGATATTTTATGCTTCTAAATAGCAGTCCTGTTTTAAATCTTGAGAGAGTTAGATGTTTGCTAGTAATATGACCTTTTTTGGTAAATGATCGGATTCGAAATAACAGTTTAAGGTTTTAGTAAGAATAATAATATTTTGAGCACTTTAATAACGTATGTGTCATGAAATTTTATTCAATTCACGTTTCTAATTGGGTTTGATTTAATAATTTATAAATTCAAAACTTCTCAGTTATTCCAGCGTTCTAATTTTTTTCTTTCGGCATAATAAATGTTTTTGGCCGATTTCTTTGTTTTATTCAGTTAAATTTGATACTCCATCTGGGCCTTCGGCCCAGATATTAATGAATAACAATTTGATAAGTATTTCAATAGATTGAAATCCAGAAAAGTGTTAAAGATAATAATAGATGAAGTAAATTGATTAATTAAAACTAGAGTGTGTGCAGAACTGGTAGCAGCTTCCTGATATGGTTGCCGGAGATGAGATTTGATAGGTAAGTAACTGTATGATTTTCCTGATGTGTTCCTATATAAACGCTCCTATACAATAATGAAAAAGGCACCGCTCGGCATTACAATTAATAGTATCAGCTGTGATGAAACTCTATTTCACGGAAATAGCGTTTTATTATACGCTGATTCTGTGCCACAAAGACATAGTGAGCGAATTTAACATTCAAATGGCATATCTTCCAATATTCCATAGCTATTGCAGCCGCATGGTGTATTATAATTGAATGTTATTCTGCACGTGCACAATCCCCTAGCTCCTGCGATAGTGTTCCTTGCATCATCACTGATTTGTTCAAGATATACTCTCTGTTCTATAACTCCAGGTTCTGCTACCGCGCAATTCCAAAATGAGTTTGGACATATATTCTAATTTTGGACCGGATCGTTTCTACTGGATTGAACATCAGCGAATAAGGTACTAATCTCAAAAGAGTTGCCATTGGTCCATTCAATGCAGTTTCTAATCTTGAAAAATACGCTCCTCAAATTCGAATTACCCTGTATAATAGCGTTTGCATTATAGCAACCAATTACGAAAAAATAGACTGAGGCGCATAAAGCCAAATGGACAACAAAGGAATGAGTGGTTCAGACCTATCCATGGTGAATGCTCTCTTTGATAGCACCTGAATAGGATTTTTACATGAAATTTACTTCGACATTATCTTTGTTTGTTAATCAAAAACAGCAAGTATTCTACAAGAAAACATACTAGGCTGGGTGTCCCTATAACTTTTTTGTTTTTGAAGATAATGGAATGAAATTTGGAGGATACGTATAAGACTTGAAACTGCATCTTTTGACAGATAATTCAGCTTCATGCAACTTTCGGTTTCAGCAGAAGTGACATGAAGTTTCGATACCATAATAACAAGAAACAATAGATCAGTGCACTAAAACAATTCAAAGGGCATTGCTCGATATTGTCGTGATATCGCAGGTCATTATCAAGTGCGAGTTTGATGACTAGCAAATTGTACGACCGTGACTGTGCACACCTCATGAAAACAAAACATATTTCCTTATATAAATACAAAAGGAATAGATTGATTAGGGAGTTAGTAATAGACTCCCATAGAGGAGAGGGCCCTGGCGCTCAGATAGCCTTATAGGCTAGGCTCTTTGGGCCTTAGCTCTACGTATTGTTTAGTGATGGTTTTAGGTAAGAGTTTTATTTGTTCCCTATTATATTATTGAATGTCCCTTATGTTACAATGTGTATAATGGTGTACGGCTCAGGATGCTACCCTAGTTGCCCGGCGCCTCCACCACATGTCGCGACTAGGGCTAAGTGGAAGAGCGCCACTCCTATGAATTGGGCAACCAATTCGAGGAAGGCGAACTTTGCCTTTTGTTCTGCAGGTTTTTCAGCGTTATTGTAATTTTATTGTAATAAGGAACAAGTACATGTAAACCTGCTGCAATAAAAACGATATTATTATTATTATTTTCAAATGAGACACCCGGTATATTTCCACTTCTTTTTTGTCCATATGATTTAATGAATATGACGTATTACTTGTCCCTTTTTGAAACAGAATTTTATTTTCATTTTGACATTTATTTTTTATTCTAGAGTGCTAATGATATCTTCGAATCACTACTTTCATTCCTAAAATTTCATTTTTAAATTTCTATCACTAATTTGTATCAAGTGGCAACATGGTTGATCGTCGGATTAGGACAAAAGAGCATTTGAATACGATTTGATACTGCACGTTGTTTAATTTCAAACAAACTATAAAAGATTACGTTTTAAAGGACCCCGAAAAATCCTTATGGAAAATGGCTCTCGGCTGAATTCTCTGAAACTTTGCAGAAAAATAGCATTCGGTATGCTGATCAGAAGTCTCAATGGGCACAACCCTCCATTTTCAACTCCAGACCACCTATAGCCCCCCAAAGCCCCCAATGTACACTTTCCTGTGTTTTAATGCATAAGTTTCAATTCATCTTCAAAGCGTTTCTTTTCACTGCCCACCCCTTTCTCCAATCGAATCCTACATTCAACCATCACCACACCTCCCCACTCCTGCACCCATACCAAACCCTTCATCACTTTCAAGGTTAAAAATTCTTTAATTATTTTAAAGTGGCTGGGTTCACACACCTTGCCTTAAGTGGCTGGGTTCTCACTCCTTCGGGGCGGGGGTGAGGGAGGAATATACTGTAAAGTAAGCTTCAAAAGTTTGAAATAAAACAATTGAAGAATCTTTAACCTTGAAAATGAGCGTTAATGAAGGGTTAGGTAGTGGAGCAGGGGTGGGGGCGAGGTGTGGGGAGGGTAGAATGTAGGAATCGGTTTGAGAAAGTGTTGGACAATGAAAAGAAACGCTTTGAAGATGAATTGAAACTTATGCATTAACATACCGGAAAGTGTACATTGGGGCTTGGAGGGCTATAGGGTGTCTGGGATTGAAAATGGAGGGTTGAGCCCATTGAGACTTTTGATCAGCATACCGAAAACTATATTTCTGCAAAGTTTCAGCAAATATAGCCGCATAGCCATTTTCCATAAGGATTTTGCTGGGTCCTTTCTCGAAATGAAGGATCTTAAGAGATTAAAGTACTATTTATATGCATCGAGAAATCTTTAATCAACACAACTAATGAAACAAATAATGATTCAAAAGCTAGTAACATATCTTCTTTTATAAATATTATCATTGACATGTTTTTTAAATAATTGCATAATAAATACCTACCTAATTTTAAATTACGGTAATTTACTTTTGCAGAAGCGAAGTAATATAAGAAGTCGGCATTCTTGATGATTTTGTTTCATCAGTTGTGTTTGTTAAAGGGTCAAAGGGTCGATGCATATTTTTTCCTAACCCGACGAGCCACCATATTGCCATTCGAAAAAATGTAGTAATTCCAATTTTTAAATTAAACTTCACATGGTGAAACCGAAAGTTGCATGAACTTGAGTTATTCGTCAAAAATCGCAGTATTTATCTTATGCAGATCCTTCAAATTTCATTATATTATCTTCAAAAACCTAAAAGTTATAGAGGCGAGTCACCTTCCGCGGACACCCGGTATATAGGGTGTTTATTAAGTACTAGTTAAAATTTCAGAGGGTAAATATTTGAATATTTTCAAGATGAAAAGTTCATTTGAACATATGTGTCCGCAAATGTTTCGTTTCGGAGAGATAGAAATGAAGTTGAAATTTAAATTCAATTATTTAGAATAACGTTTGCAAAAAATAAATTTTTAGCACAAAATTTGGTAAATTGGATTTTTCTGAGGAGAAAAATCAAAATTTGGTATTAATTTTTATGTAGAATTATTTAAGTTGACCTAACTTTTTTTAAAGTAAACGTTTGGAATTTTTTATATTAGAAGTAATTCTCCTTACAACCTCGTAGGAAAAAAGTTGTTTATTTGAGCGAGATCTATCACATACTCAGTTTGTGTAAAGTTTTGAGTAACTTCATATATGGCGCCCAAGTGACCCCATAACCTGCATAGGTGCAGAAATTTGCAAATTTCTCAAAAACGGTTGCCCCTAGCGTTGTGAAGCAGGTATATCTTTTTTGTTTAGAAAAGTTGTAGAAATAAGATTTGAATATAAAAAATACCAAAAGTTCATTGTCATAAAAGTTAGAGCAAATTGAATAAATAATGAGATCATTCGCTTACTTAAAAATTAATACCAAATTTTGATTTCTCACCTCAAGAAAACCCGGTTACCAAACTTTGTGAAAAAAAGTTTTTTTGCAAAAGTTACTCAAAATAATTGAAAATAAAATTTCATCTTCACCACATCTTAAAATTAGTCACAGATTTACCCTTTGAAGCTTGAACAGATAGTTAATAAACACTCTGTACATTGTCAACTGAATTTCTGGTTCGGCTGGTAAACCGTACTGGAAACAGTAGTGGAAGTAGATAAAAAATTATCAAAACGATTCACCACTAACTCACTCTTGCTTCTGAAATACATTCATACTTACCAGTTTGGCATTAGAGCATTTTCTTTGCTCCTAAACATAATCCCAACATTAGTGGCATGGTGAATAGAAGAGTAGAAGTCCGTGTAGTCTCCAATTGATGCTGGTAAATGCATTATCGCGTCAGCTTGAGTGACGAAAGCCCTGAAAATGTATTCGGTCAATATTTTGTTGATAGAGGCATTTTCTACGTATTTTGGTATAACATTGGGGAGACATAGTAATTAAGAGAGAGACATAGTAAAATTATCGAAATATTCTGGAAGAAGTGCCAACTGCTTCTGGCCAATCTGTGAAAATCTTGAGATAAACAAAAGCATTTTCTAACACTCCTACGATCATATTCTGAAATATGAAAAATATCAATTTATCATTGATAGGTTTTTTGTAAACCGCAACCTCAAATTGTTTTTGATACTTAATAAATACCTGATTTATTATTCAAATAATAAATGATTGTGAACTGGAACCAACAAGTAGAAAAATTGTTTTCAAAGTAAAAAAATAAGTGTGTCTTTACCTTTTTATTAGATCTGGATTACTCTGAATGGTAGGATTACTTGCTGACAGAAGGCTCTGAAGAGTTTCTCTAGCTTCTTTCCATGCTTTGTGGGACAATGCCATAAAACTATTAAGGGTTTGCTAAAAGTAACAAGAGTTAATGTAATAATAGTTCCATTGATGATAGGGTACTATAATTTCATGTAAATAAATACAGGGTATATCAATGAGGCGTGGGTGGACGATAGCTGCTTCCCTATTTAAAATATGAAAAAATGTCCCAAATACAAGTTGTAGAGAGCGATGAAAGCTCATTCCAAAGATAACTACCACCATACAAGGTATCCGACAAATATATGTGACTATCAAAATTGTTTTTTGAGAACTAGAAGCCAAACCTTGTTCAATTGTAGTCCTTCTTCGGTTCTGTTTAAGTTGTTGTGTGGTGTTTCTGAATTTCAATTGCTTCCCGGAAGAGTCTGGGGTAATAGGCAGATGTTGAAGAGATGACTTGGGTCTCTTCAAATTTCACTCTATGGTTATCGTTGTTGAGAGTATGTTCTCCGACAGCGGATTTCTGTGTGTGCCCTAACCGACAGCAAGCCTTGTGCGCTTTGATTCTTGTTTTAACGGAGCGTTTCGTGGTTCCGATATAAACGCTGCCACAGCAACATGGAATGCGATAAACTCCAGAAGAGCATAGTACGTCTCGTTTGTCCGTCGCTGATCTAAAGTGGTCTTTCAGTTTTTTTGAAGTTTTATAAATGGTTTTAATCTCATATTTTCGTAGAATACGGCCAATACGATCTGTAACTCTGGGAACATATGGTAAGAATGCTTTTCTTTTTTCGGTGTTGGTTTGACTACTACTTGGTTCACTGAATATACAGTCATTTGGATACTATTGATCAAGTTGGATGGAAGAGCAATATCTGCCATGTGCAATATCATGTGTAGATGTTGAATCCTGCTTTTTGACAGGATTTCATTGTATGTCTGTATTTTGAAAGGAACTGTCAATAAAAACAATTATTATTATTATCTGATTTGAATTAAAATTCTCCAGTCGGACCCTATCTCCGATGCTCCGAGTTTGGGTTAGCCCTTTCAGTGTCGAATACGAGACCAAGTTCATCGGCTGCACGGGTTGCTGCCTTAAAGAGAAATGCTCCAATCCCTGCTTTTTCATGGTCGCGGACCATGCAGAGAAGGGGATCTGAACTCCTGATGACTTTACACGCCCCATCCAGCACCATTCTGTTATGCAGACACCCCAAACTCAAAAGTCCACGGCCTACCCGTTGTCTAGGAAAGTATAACCGTGGAACGGACCATTTAGGATGCAAGCTCCTATTAAGATGCATCACTTTGCGAGTTTTAACGTCGAGTTGTCGCAGCTCTTCCTTAGTCCACTTCATCACTCCGAAAGAGTAGAGAAGGATCGGAACGGCAAGCATATTGGTTGCAGCAACTTTGTTCTTCCCCGACAGTTCTGATGACCAGATCTATCGGAGTTTATGCTGATACTTGTCGCGGAGAGAGTTCTTAACTGTGAATACCTCTTGGGAGCGGCGTTGCTCCACCCCTAGGTAAGTATACGTCTCTCCGGCATCCAGATGATGTAGGATGCTTCCGTCTACGAGCTGGACATCCTCTCCGTATTCCTCGCATCGTCCTCTTTTGAGATGAACCGTGGCACATTTGTCGATCCCAAATTCCATTCCGATAGCATGCGTGTACTCTTCCACCACCCTTAGGGACTGATGTAGGTCCCTTTCTCCAGAGGCATATAATTTGAGGTCATCCATGTAAAACAGATGGGTGACTTTATGCCTCCGGTTGCTGGGGGTGCCGCAGTTGTACCCACGGGTATTCCTGAGTACAACGGACAATGGCAATAGTGAGATGCAGAAGAGAAGAGGGCTGATGGAGTCTCCCTGAAACACGCCTCTTCTAATGATGACCTGCTCTGTTTGGACTATGTCTCTACCTGATCTTATGGTGAAGCGAGTCCTCCAGAGTGGCATCAGTTGTCCAATGCATCCCACTATTTGATCGGGTACCTCAAGACATCTGAGCAAATGCATGATTAACTCATGCGATGTTGTATCAAATGCCTTGCGGTAATTGATCCAGGCCATCGAAAGGTTACGCTTATACTGCACGGAGTCCTGCGAGATACATCTATCGATGAGCAGGTTCTCCTTGCAGCCGGCGACCCCTTTCTTTGACCCTCTTTGCTCATATATCCGTTCATACACCGGATCAACTGCGGAGAGAATGCGCGTGTATAAGTTGCGCGTAAACAACTTATAGCACGCATTCAAGCATGTTATCGGCCTGTAATTCTTTGGATCAGACAAATCTCCGTTCTTGGGGATGAGCACGGTTCGCCCCTCGACAAACCACTCCGGAATCTGCTGCTCCCCATCTAGCCATGAGTTAATAACTCTAGCCAGATGGCGGTGGGTTGTTGGAAACTTTTTCCACCAATAGTTATTCAACCCATCAGGGCCTGGAGCAGCAAAGTTCTTTGAGCCTTTGAGGGCCCCTCGAACTTCTTCCGTGGTTATCGGATTGCGCAGATCATTGTGCTCAGGCTACCGAAGCGTCCTGCAGTAAGCTTCGAACTGCGCTAGGGCTGGAGTGTCTACATTGAGTGGTTGCGGAAACTCATAGATGTTCTTCCAGAAGGTTTCTACCCGATCAGCAGCCGGCGGGTTATCGACAACACGTGGAGGCTCTTGGAATAAGCGGGAAGGTTTATCGCGGAACTTTATGTTTTCCGCGATGCTTCTCGCCCGCCTCACTAGTGACTTCTTTGCAGCCACTAGCATTCGTATCCTATCAAGACAGTGTTGTTTTATGGTGAACAGCACGCCTTGATTCAATGTGTGGTGAGCTCGTCTTAGCTTTGCAGCAATTCGCCGCACTGCCACACTGGATACGAGACGCGTGTTGTCTCGCCGACTTGATCTTAGCTTCCATCTTGTGAACGCGTCGCTCATGCCTCCCAACAAGAGCGATGGTGTCCCTCCTCTCCGTCTGGGATATTGCACGAGCGGCGTCGTACACGACAGAATTGATCTGCCAGATGTTGGCCTCTTCTGGAAGAACATCGCCAATCTCCGCATCCACCCGTGCCAGTTCTTGCGGCTTCAAGGGCTTCATATTGTGAAGCGCCCTGCGGGTTCTGATGTACTCCATTGGTGGTATGATGCGAGCCTCCTCTACAGCCAGACCGACACGTGGCATGTCTGCCACTTCGTTAACCGGCTGAGGAGGAGCTCTAACATAGCCTCGAGCCCGGAGATAGGATACATAATCCCTGAGATTTTGGGCGGAAACGGCGGCATGCTCTGGGTGTCTCTCACACCAAAGAGCATGCATCCTTGCCATGTATCCTCTCCGGGCGGGCTCACTGCTCTCATAGCAATACAGAAGTCCATCCCTTAATCCATCCGTCCACTCAAAGCATCCGTTGTCATTGCGGTTATTATTATTCCGCAATGACAACAATATCTCTTTCTTTGTACCCATTAGAAATTTTTTTCACCGAATATCCTCGGTAATGGTGTTTATTCATTTCCTTTTATAATTTAGTTGGATTAAATTTTTCCCATAACATAAACTCGGGATCACTTTTTTCCCAGTTTTTTTCGAATGGAACACTCTGTTAACAAGGTCATAAAAGAATAGTTCAAAATTTACTTGAAGAATCTCAACAGTTCGCAATATTATCGGTAAGTTTTATTCTTTTTCTTCCACGTTTTGTTCACTTCTTGTGCCCCACATTTCCTGTTTCCTCAAACGTTTCTTTCGAAAACTCTCGTGTTGCCCATTTCTTGAACTCCATATATTCTACTGGCTGAAAGCTTCTGTAATATCTACCCGGAATGAAGATCATTTTATGAATTGTAATACCACGAGTCCTTCAAATTTTATCGACAATTTTATATTTTCCACTAAATCTCTTCGGCAAAAATATGAAATTCGGTTTGTTTCAATGTTTTTGCCGAATAAACGAGTTTGAGTAATGAAAATGAAAATTATCGATAAACTCTCAAGAACGAGTTGTATTTCGAGAAATAATTTTTTCGCCAATTTTGATGGTTGCATGTTAATATTTATTGAACAAATCCAAGGAGGAACAAATTATTTCATTAGTATTTCATTAAACTCAAGGAAAAAAGGAGCGAATTTAATTGTTAGAAAATGTATGATTATTGAAAACACAGTTTTTGTAAATGGATCAGGCAGCAGCAGATGATATCTCTTCCAACTCATTGGTGGATGTTACATTGGTTGATGTTGAGCAGCGGCATTCGATGTAGGTACTAGCATTGCATGCTTCTGATGTGTTTGTTCTTAATTTTACCATAATATTTTCATGATGTTCTGCATCCATCAATATGTAAGGCTTCAACAAAGCTGCTATGGCATGCCCTGTTATTTTGATTGCTTCTTGTTCTTGTAATCCTGTCTTTGCCACATGAGAAAAGAAAGTCGAGCGGCTTGAATGATTGGTTAGCTTTCATTTTTCAGTGTCGATACCACATTTTTTCTGCAGATTTGCCCATTCATTCTTGCCCACTGGTGAATTTTCATACCATCCAGCATTTGGCTTTTTCCAGAAAGGATTTGGGGTAAGAAAAAATCTATTGGTGGTTATATTTTGATCACGCTGTGAAATTATCTTGTTATATAGTCTTATGGGGCATTGTTCAGGGTTTTCAATGTTAGGTGTCAAGCATTTTATGTCTGTGCACTTTTTAATCCTACCTTGGCAAGTTTCACTGAATATTGGAATATATTCCAATCGTACAGTTTCTTCATTTTCATTATTAGTTCCTTTTCTGAAATAATGGAGAAGGCAATTTGCACCTTCACATCTACGCCAGGCCAATTCATGAGAAATTATGCAAAAAACTTCATTTGTAGACCTAATGGCGTTTTTTCATAACACGAATCGATTATACTGGTGTGAGCGGCGGCACTCTGCTATTTTTTTATCCTGTTTTCAATATCCTGAAACGGTTTGAAGCTGATTTTCTAATCAGAATAATATTTCTATTGCATTTGTTTGGCAGTTATAGTCCAAATAGTTTTCAGCGAATGCTCCTTGTTGTCTTCGCCATACGATTTATTAATATTCGTCAGTCTTCCAAAATTTCAGCAATTTTCTCAAAACTCGTTTCTATTTCAAGTTTATAGTTCCTAAATTTGCAAAAATGTTCAACCTGATTCCATATGCATATTTTTCAAATAAAATTCTGAATGGGTAAAAATATCACCAAATTTTAAATATCAAACAACATTGTACCTAGGCCTTCCATGATCCAGAAAAGATATGTTTCACACGCGGTGCATATAGTATATCTATTATATAGATGTCTAGAAATTAACAAACCGTACTGATGTTTTTTGGTGATACTGAAAGATGGCGCCACAACTCTCATAATTGTACAAGGTTATTGAAAATTTCTTTTTGGGAATTGAAAGTCACGCCAGAAGATGTTGGAGTTCATTGAACCATAAGGAAAATAATGTATATTTTTATAGCATACACTTACTTCTTTGAAAACATGTTGATGATTCCGAAGTTCTGGTCCTGTGAACAGATGGGAAATTTCGCTCAGGTCTAAAACTGAATCTGCAATAGCAACTCCAATTCGAGGAACTGCCTGTAATAATGAAAAAAACAATCGTAATTGACAAATGCAGTATTCGAAATGAATAGATTTCATGTTCATTGACATGTTTCATATTTTTGAATAAATTATTTTCTGCACTTTGATGAAGAATGGTTATTGATTTGCTTGCTATTTTAAATTACTAATTCGCGAAGCGGAACATTCTTCATCATTATTGTTTAAAATACTGAACTATTAAATGATGGTTGGTTTGATAAAATTTTGAACGAACCAATTATCCTTCTGAAAATGAAATATCTGATTTTGCTTTTACTAAAACAGCCTTCACCAACAAAAGAAGTTTTTTTCAACTTCTACGGTTGCCGATATTAGACACCACATTAACTGCAAGAATCGAGATGATTTTACTGAAGCTGTAGTTCTGAAATGACATTGGACCCCACCTGTGATTTATTATACACTATATGAAGCACCCCGTAAAATATGAAAGGTATTTGATGACAGTTATTTATCAACAATTCAGATGTTATTGAATACGGCTTTTTTAGCCCATCCTGTTACTTTTAATCACTCGAAAAGAGAATTCAATTCTCTTCTCAAACATCTTAATTATTTCGGATTTCGTTAATATTTTTTCAACCATAAGATCAAGTAGGTATAAGTGCGGATCTGAATGGTACCCTTATTTCGATAAATTTGAATAGTTTGATGTGGAGCAATAGGACAAAAATATTTTGAATGGTATTACTGATACTACTTCCTGAGAGATACAATGCAATCAATAGACAGATGGGGCTGGGGTCAAATCATCTTGAAAGTTTCGAAATGCAAAGAAATCGAAATTGTGAAAATACATTTTGGAGAAAATTGGAAAAATGTATATGGTTGAAAAGAAAATTAAATTTTGTTTTCAACGATGTATAATTTGACCCCCCCGTGCCATTTGAAATTTTCAAATTGATGTGCACTCCTGTGCCCCATATTGGACAAACACAATGTCTCTTATTTCAAAGAGTAATATCGGTGATACCATTCAAAATGGTTTTTGTTCCATGTTTTTACATAAAACCGTTCAAAAGTTGAGAAGGGGAGAGACTGAAAAAAGCCGCACTCTATTTTGAATCAGGAGTAACAAAACCAGATCATCCAGTTGACAAGTTTATTCGACCTGAACGGAGTATCAAGAAGCTGTTACGTTTCAAAGATTTTTATTTGTTTTGTGTTTTTCAAAATCAGATTCCTTTATTTCGACTTGTCTTTATTTTTATTTTTTGAAGAAGGCTATGATATTTCATACATTATATGGAACATTCCGTAAAATATGAAATATATTTGATGACAGTTACCTATCAACAATTCAGTGGTTATTGAATACCATTATATTTTGATTTTTGTGAGAACTTGAAGTTCATCATTAAAGCTTCTGAAATACTAAAATTTTGTATTTTATCACACCACCTATGAATTATCACTTTCCATACACCATCGTACGTGAAAGAAGGAATCAATATAAAAAGTACCACAAGAGAGCAGTGCATGGAAGTATTTCTTGCTCAAAAGCGAGTACTGAGGGCAATGTTTGGAATCCCAATGAATAATTCATGTTGAAATATATTTCAATTTAACAAAATCATGACTCTACCGAGTCTGTATATATATGAACTATGTATTTATATTTTCAAAAACAAAGATAAATTTGTCCAACCCAAAACTCATAGTATGCAAACACGACATACCGACCTATTACATACTGATTTTCACAAAAGAAAACTGGGATATAGATTACCTGATAGTATTGGGACCAGAGCCTTCAATTCTTTACCATCCTCAATTAGAAATTTAGAGTCGATGAGCGCATTCATTAAAGATCTGAAGAATTACCTAACTGAAAAAAACTTCTACGAAGTTAGAGATTTCTTTCTTAACAATATTGGGATTCCATTCATCAATATTTTTCATTGTTATTCATTGTTTCTAAAATTTTACTTTCTTGTACTCACATATTGTGTACAAATATTGTATATATGTATATTAATGACAAATCCTATACATTTATGTAATGTCTTTGAGGAGAATAAAGACTACTACTACTACTACTAAGTAGACCACAATCCTTCAATATATTGAAATATTACAAAAATATTAACAGGTAATACAAATTATAAAACAGCAACAAAAATTAATTGGCGCTCCGGGGCGACTTGATTGATTTCAGTGGCGCATTTGCTTTTTCAGCTGCAGGAAGACCCGGAAAAATCTGCAGCACCACATCATCTGAAGATCTTGATCTGCCAATGTCCTCTCTCCAGAGGCTCTAATAAATTCAAGATATCGTCAGAATATTTAGTGACACAACTATAGCCAAACTTAAACCAGTCCGTTTCGTCTTTGGCCAATGCGTAATAATGACCAGATTCAACGCCAGAACCACAATGAACAATGACTGCATTGAGATTATAATAGTGGTTGCTAGATTTTAGTGCTCCTCCATTTCGAATCTTCGAAAGAGTTTTCTGCTTCCACCAGAGGTTGAGTCGTGTTTGAAGCGAGCATCAGTGTTATTATTAGATTGACTGGTGCCTCAGTTAAAAGTTCTATTTTCAGATGGTGAAACAGTAAGCTTTGCAAGGACTGGTTATCAGTAATATTTGAAGTTCCAGAAAATCACATACGTTTTTGCTACCTCTTTAACATGTATTACAACATAAACTAGTGAGGATTTTTTCCAACGAAAGATCTACAATTACAAGACGAGATAGACTGTACGGAATCATTTAATTCAGAGCGGTCAGGAGTATTGATTTTGTTAATTTCCTGCTCACGAAGAGTATTCAAAAAGTACCCCAAGAATTCGGAACAATCCTCTTGTTAACTCCAGGAAATCTGTTGGTGGAAAACATGATTCTTACGAAACTAAAACTGCATGAACAGGTGTTTGAGTTTGGTGAATAAGTGGGAAATATTCTCGTTCATCGTTAAAAATCTCGTTCTTGGAATTCTTCGTCAACAATAACACTTGTAAAATGCTATTTATAAGGCAAGTGTTTCCCAAATTATCCAATCCAATTTTCTTCGCAAGATTTTAAGGACAACTATCTACTGATTCGTAAGTAAGAACATGTTCCACAGAATCTGTATCAGATATATTTCAGAGAGCATCGTGAGAGCCGAGGGAAAGTAGGTAGGAATTGGTGTTCCTTTTGAATTTCTGCATGCCGTATGCCTCAGGGAACACCTCCTGAGGCAGTGAGTTCCTTAGCTTTGCGTCCGTTGGAAGAACGAGACTTGGGAAAAAGATTTTCGGCATGTCTCCAGAATGACGACAAAGGGATGAGTAGACTGAGATCGACGGGTCGGTCTTATTGGTATGGAATGGTGGAACTATTGATGCTAGTTCAGAAGAGCATCGCCCATGAGAATTACAACAAAACATCACTATTCGAATCCATCGTAATTATTTAGGCACGCTCCTCAACGAAGAAACTGGGAGCCATGTGGATGAGGAAAATTCCCATTATATGGTAGTTTCCGATTCTGATTGAATATATCCAAAATATAAACTTAAAGGACCCCGCAAACTCCTTATGGAATTTGGGTCCCAGTGGATTTTTTTGAATTTTTACCTCCAACCCCTATTTCAAAACACGAAAAAAATTAATTCAGGCATCACCTCAAATTCAAATTGTGGATGTCTAATTTTTATTGATTTTCAAGACATTCGCTCAATTAATTGATATTCAAAAATCATGAACATCGCCCTACTAAGAAGTCAGCGAGCTCCGCCAATATTTTTCTGAAGGGAGGAAAAGGTGAAACAACTGTACGATTTCCTCAATTTGAGCTGATGAAAACATTTATTTTGATAAAGCATTTACAAGTAGACGGGAATTAATTTTTTCGTCTTTAATAATAGTGGTAGGGTTTAAGGGGGAGGTTTTAGATTTTCAATTTATGAAAAATTATGCAATTGATCTGCATAATCTAAACTAAAATACGTAGAGCTATTATTTCCGCCTATAATAATGAATAGTCTATTTTAAGCAAGGTATGATTTCAACGCCCCCTAGCATCAAAACTATTCAATTTTGGGGTTTGTCACCCAATTTATTTCTATACAAAATAACTTGAACTGCATCATATCCAAAATTCAGAAAAAATCCACAGAAATATTTTCGTTTTGTGTCATTTGGGGGATGGGGGATAATCATTAAAAATTGCTTTTCCCCTTATTTAGGCATATTTAAACATTCGACGATTTTTTCAAAGGCACTCGAGAAATATTTTTGGGGAAAAAGGGGAGGGGTTAAGAATTTTTTTTATAAAACAGCACAATATTGTGCAACATTAGCAACAATGAAACTAGTGAAAATATTGTTACCGGGTTCAAAAATAAATAGTCTAATCTGCGCAAGGGATGATTTCAACGCCCCCTAGCAGCAAAATTGTTAATTTTTTTGGGTTGGTGCAATGGTAACATTGGTTGAGAATAACAAGGACAAATCATACCAAAAATTCAAAAAAATCCACCGGGACCCAAATTCCATAAGGAGTTTGCAGGGTCCTTTAGATACGATCCGACTTATAACGTTGATGCTTGATTCTGAAATCATCATTTTTATTTTGTGTAACTCAGAAAAAGGAATGATTTACCCTGTACATTGTTTTCAAAAATGCTCAGAAATTGCACTAGCCAAGTTTGATACTATGGTGTAGATTGAAAGCTCACTAATTATTCAGTGATATTACCCGCATGAAGATCAGTTGATAATGGAAAGTGACATTTTATAACTTTAACACTCTGTATTTTGTAAAATACACATAGAATTTTTGTGTGCCCATTGTAACTTTTGTTCAGTGTGTCGAGTTCAACAACATATTCACATTTTGGACAATTTAACCGAAAGACTTTTTGCATAAGTGTGCATGGTCCTTAATGTATTGATAGTGGAGTTCTTATCAGCTTTGAAATCTAAATCAATATCAGACTGATAAAACTGTATATTTAAAAAGTATTTTGAATCTTGAAAATCATCCCTTGGTGAATATACTCGAAATTACACTTTATAAAGTTATAAATATTCCATATTTCTAAAAATAAAATTTCTTTAGGATAAACAGTACTTTAATTTAATTATTTCATTAGTTATATGTACATAAAATGTGGCTCTGATTTATAGTGTAGTAATTATGTTGTTATGCCAACCCAAAAAAAGGGATCTGAAGGAGGTTGAAGAAGCAATTTCAAAATGGATGAGAAGAGCCAATGAAAGGAAGGGATTATTTTTTGTTTTTTTCTGACGTCTAATGAGTGGTATTTGTGTTCATTTAATGATTTATGTAAGTTTTTAGTTTTTTCACAATGTTCTTCATTTATATATTTTATTTATTTATAATTGCAAGATGTGCTATTTTTATTTGTATAATAAACAATGCAGTGCGATTGTTTATAGAAGAAACCGTTTATTAGACACTACCATACTTTTTAGTGGAAATCATTTAGATAACTGCTAGCATAGGTTACAGTGTATCATAAACGTATGGTACGGACATCCACTGGTCCAATGGATGTGTCCATTGGATGTGTCGAATAGGGACATCGTTTGGATGTAGCAATCTGAATTTTCTGGACATCAAGTGGACCATTTGAAAGTCCATTTTACGTATTTCATATACATTCAATGAACGCCTCTCATGTACACCCTATCTGTGCGTCCATTGTACAATCTGAATTTACGTCCATTGTACATTCTAAATGTACGTCTATAGGATGTTAAATCCAATGAGGTTCGGACATTTTCTGGACATATCGTTGTATGTATATACAGGGTGTTAGTGAATAAGGGCGACAAACTTCAGGAGGTGATTCTGCATGAAAAAATGATGACACTTTGTTATATTCCGAGATATGGGGTGAGTTTTTCTTAAAAACTGACTATTTACTTATTGCTCTGAAACCGGTAGAGATATGCAAATACAATTTTGTGGGTTTTAAGAGGTGGGCATTTTCTGACATGCAATTAAGAATTTTATGTTCATCATTGGCTCGCAAACGGGTAATGATCTCAATATTTTTAAAGAATAAAACCCTTTTGGATTATTCGCTCAATTTGTGACAAAATACCTCTCCTTCCTTTTTTTGTGTAACATTAAACCAGAACAATGACAGAAAATAACACTAATAAATAAATAGGCGCAAAGCTACAACGAATGTTCACAATGACCTTCCTCAAGCGTGATAGAAGATTCAAATCTTCGCCTCATCGATTGTAGTATTCGCGCAAATATTCCTGGTGTATTTCTTATTGTCTCACAGCCAGATATAATTCGATTCCTCATGTCTTCAACATTTTCGATGGGAGTGGAATAAATTAACGACTGAAGAAAACACCAAATGCAAAAATCTAGAGGATTTAAATCCGGCGATTGAGCAGGCCAATGTTCCGTACCTCCCCTACCTATCCAACGATTTGGATATACTGTTGTATGTAAATGTTGTCTCAGCTGTAGTGGGATTTCTTCAAGAAGAACAGGTAACTCCTCTTGTAGGAAATGAAGGTGAGAGTCACCTGTTAGTCGTTGTGGGGGGAAATATGGACCGACTAAATGATCATCAATTACCCCAATATTTAATATGTTGGCAATCTTTCGAGTACTTGTTTCAGATGACTCCGCAATCAACTCGAGAACTGTTTCTTCTAGTTGCACAGTTCGTACTTCTCGAGGGCGCCCGCAGTCAGCCGTTTGTTTCTTAAATGTACAATTTTCGCGAAAACGTTGGTGAAGACGAGCAAATATTGTGTGATGGGGTACCCTACGTCCTGGATAAAACTCAGCATACAATAGTCGAGCTTGACGACCATTTCCATTACTTCGACCATTGACAAAATGCATGTCTGCATTTGTATAATTTTCCATTCTTTTCGATAAAGGAAAATTTAATTACTTATTAATATTAATTTTATACCAAACTGAAAGCTTTGGAATGATGAAGTTAATTTGACATTTCGTTCAAATATTCGTATTTAAGAATGTTGACAGTAACCTAAAGGTGCATTTAGTCAACATCATTTTAAAATTGTGCTTAAATATATGTTAAAAACGGAAGTTGAATCTGTTAAATCAAATGGCACCATTTATACAACAATATTAAGTTTATGCTAAAAACATGTCACTTTGAAAACCCCAACTTTATAAGAATCTTACTTTTGCGATAAAAATATTGTCCATAATTCACGTGTACCTAAAGTTTCATGTCATAAAATGTACCTATCATTCTTAAATGTATGCCTAAATCTAAAACTCGTATAATATTAGGTATCATACAAAATTATTTTCAATGTCATGTTATGTCAGTGCTTATGCTAAAGTTACGTTTATGTTGACTAAATGCACCTTAATACTAGCGTCGCTATCAGATAATGTGTTAAAGAAATGAAAAATACGCGTTGAGATTTTTTTGCATAAAAATAGCGCCCCACACAAAAGGCAGGAGAGATTTTTTTATAACAAATTGATCGAGGAATCCAAAATGATTTTTAGTTTGAAATATATCAGTGGCGTACCATTTTTTTCTTAAAACATTGTTATCATTACCCGTAAATGCGCCAATGATGAACATAAAATTCTTAATTGCATGTCAGAAATTGCGCAATAACTACTCACCTCTTAAAACCGACCAAATTTCATTTGCATATATCGACCGGTTTCAGAGCAATAAATAAATAGTCAGTTTTTAAGTAAAACTTTAACACCCCGTATCTCGGAAAACGAAGCATTAGCGGACAAAAGTTGTAAAGCAAAATGTTATTATTTTTTCATACAGAATCACCCTCTGAAGTCTGTCGCACTTATTCACTAACACCCTGTATATATCAAAGTATGATTGATATAGGTATTCTGATTTTGGGGAGGGGGAAGTACTCATGAAATTCTGAATATAGTTCCGCTATTTACATTCAATGCTCTGCCAGTTTTTTTCAATGTTCCAAACAATGAAGGTCTGAAACGCCCCGAAGCGACAAATAATGTAACACGTAACACATTCAAGATGCGTTCTAGGTAGAAAACTACATTGCGTTCTTGAATGTTTCTCCAATCTTCCGATAGATGGTAGTAGACATACTAAGTGTCTCGCTTTAAAACAAAATTCAAATAATGAAAACAAAGACTGAATAACAACTCATGTTACTGATTTCCTAAATAGTAGTTGTAAAAAGTCTACTCACATTTACAGCTGTAGAAAATACTCCATAAGGCAAATTTTCTAGTGGGAAGTCACAAAACTTAGAATATTTCAAGAAACACTTCATGTTAACTAGTTTTAGTATAAAAGACTCATCAAAACTGAGACCTATTGACTACAGCGAGCAGTATCTAGCGCTCGGCGTAAGGCAGAAAGGTGATATCAAGGTCTTGTTTATCTGGCTTTACAGCAGGAATTTAATGAATGTGAATTAATTTATTAGTATTTAGAATCACGGAAACTCGTTTTTTTGAATAATGATGAAGGAAATGCAGTATTCACAAGGCAGGTGACACACAATATGCAGGATATTTTGGAATCCCGCACCATTCTTATGGAAAAAAAATGGGTTTTTGATAAAAAAATATTGTTGGATAAAGGGTGAGTCCAGCATTATTCAAAATGAAATTCTCAATCAACCCTATGAAGTGAAGATGTAACCAAACCAACCAACACACTTATATGCTCATCGTTTGAATATGTCAAAATTGATGAATTCCGCATTTTGTACAAGGTGAGTCAAGAAGTGGCAGTTTTTCTGCTGATATTTTTATTTTATTTTTGAGCTCTAGCTATACTTGACTAAGAACCATTCAGCATACTGCTTGTCCACAATTGATATACAGTGTGACACAAACGCTAGGTGATGACAAACTTGCGAAAAGGTTTTTTTTTCGTAATTCACTCAGTAATTAAAAAGTTCGCCAGTGAAATTTTCCAATTTTTTGTCATTACTCTTGGTTTGAGTAAACCATTATATCGTCAAACATTATTGGCTTTGCTATGACTGATTTTTGAGATACACAGGGTAATAGATTTGGAGTGGCTACCGGCTGTATATCCCTAACATTTTTGGTTAATTTTTCACTTTGGTTGAATTAAAAAATAAGTAAATATTGGTAAAGATGTTATCTATGTTCCCTTTTTCTCACTTTTTCAAAATTTGATTCAGATTTTTCTGAAAAATATCGCCAAAGTCCATGTTTTTTGAAGATTTTCCCATTTTTGTTTTTTTTTGAAAAGAACCAAATCAAATTTCGAAAAAGTGAGAAAAAGGAAACATAGATTAAATCTTTACCGACACGTTCAAATTTTTTCATCAACTAATAATGAAAAATAAACCTTGTATGCGGATAGTAGCGCCACAGTCTTTCAGTTTGTAAGGTATCCCTTCCACAACTAATTAAAAGTTGGTAATTTGTTTTTTATTTGTATCTACCTACTGTTGTTCTTGTTTATTAATTGTTGTTTATTTTAAAGTCCTGTGTACCATGGATTGGGTCTTTTGGGGAAACCTTATGAAAAAGAGGTCTTCTCAATTTATATTACCCCGTGTATCTCAAAAACTGGCCATAGCAAAGCCAATACTGTTTGACATTATAGTAGTGTACTCAAACTAAGAGTAATGACAACAATTTGGAAAATTTAACGAAGGAATTTTTCAATTTCAGTATGAATTACGAACTGAACACTTTTTCGCAAGTTTTGTCATCATCTAGCGTTTGTGTCACACTGTGTATCAATTGCGGACAAGCAGTATGCTGAATGGTTCGTAGTCCTAAAGCTCAAAATATGAAATGAAAATATACGAAATGTCTGCGGAAAAACTGTCACCTCTTGACTCATCCTGTACAAAATGTTGAATTCAACCAATTTTGTCATATTCAAACGATGAGCATATCAGTGTGTTAGTTGGTTTGGTCACATCTTCACTTCATAGGTTTGATTGAGAATTTCATTTTGAATAATGCTGTACTCACCCTGTAACCAACAATATTTTTTATCAAAAACCAGTCTAAAAGTATTGATTTATGGGCAAGCAATATTAGTCGCTCAAAACATTTTTATTTAGGGTGTTTTTCTGAAAGCAATATTACTTTAAAGAAATGGCTACTTACCAACTTTGACATCCTGTATCTCGAAACTAGCCATATGATTGAGTTGGGCCCATGGACACTTTTGATCAGCTTCACTTGAACTACATCTTATCAAAAATTCATTGTTTTGTTTACTTAGTGTTTTCTAGTGAATCGTCCTCTTCTAAACTACTGATTTTTTTAAAGGATGCTTCAGTTGATTTTTGCGACGATAGCGATACAACCGCTGAAATGAAATTATATGTCAACATAATATAATTTCATTTCAGTGGATACAACCCAGCTGACCATCAAGTGAGGCGTTCCACTGTCCAGAAGTGCTACCTGTATGAATGGTCGCATGCACGAACATATGGGTTTACTTTTATTAATACAGGCTGATTTACCACCTCTTACACACAATTGAAAGAGGTACTGATGGTATATCATGTGCCAAAGCACCAATAAAATTTGAGAGTTATCTGTGATGATTTAACCAATTTTTCTGTACATCAACCTCAATGGATACGCCACTGCATCATTGAATTTCAGGAACCATCTGAGTGAAAACACAATCGTGCTTCTGCACAAGATGTCATGAGAACTGCAGCATTGCAGTGTTGCTATCTCCGAGTGCAAAATCGCGGATGGTCATTGTCTAATTGTACCCGTTTTGTCTAAGTTGTACCCGTTCGATTAGTCGTAGACTTGGTTTAACGCAGACTATGGTATGGCGTATGATACGCGAAAATCTATACCATTTCCGAAAGGCCACAAGACTTGTCAAGAGTTATTTAAATGGCAGACAATATCCTCATTTCCACGAAATATTTTATGTACAGACAAGGCTGTATTCACTTCAATTCCCACAATATTCATGTTTGGGCTCAGGAAAATCCGCATGTCTTTCGCCCATTTCGGTCACAGTCTCGATTTTCCATAGACCTTTGGGCAGGCCTCTACAAAAATGACTGGACAGGCCCCTATTGTTTACCAGCGGAGCTAACTGGTGATGCTTATTTGGTCTTTTTGAGGGATCAACTCTTTGATGATATACCTTTGGCATGGTTGAGAAGAATGTGGTTTATGCACGATGGAGCCCCCTCGCATTTTAGTCATGTCGTGAGAGACTTTTTTGACAACGAATGCTCACGTCGTTGGATAAGTCGGGGTGGATACATTTCTTGGCCTCCCAGAAGCCCAGATATTACTCCTATGGACTTTTTTTGTGGGGTAACATGAAAAATTTGGTACGCTATACCCATTAACTCGCTACAGGACCTAGAGCAAGCCATCGATAATGCCTTTGAATTGTTCTATATAACATGTAACATGTAATGTGTTATGGTGGCCGGTAGCTCAGTGTTTCGATGCATTGGACGTATGTTCGATGTTTTGGCCGTTGAATCTTCCACTTTCATTTGAGTCGGTTCGAATCCTGGGTATGAGGGAATTATTTTCAAGTACATCGGTTCGATAGGCGACCCCATTCCTTATTGTGAAGCAAGTGCCATGACTGCCATGTGAGTTGCCTAGATTTCAATCCCGACATCTGGTGTTTGATTGAAGTGTGCAACCGACCACCTGGGGTGGTGCTACAGCTTTTTCCGGGTTTTTCTACAGCTGAAAAGTGAAGACGCCGTCAAAAAGCAATAAGTCGCCCCAGAGCGCCACGGCAAATATTAATAATAGCCGTCCTCTACCCGCACAGGTACACTGTTCGAGTGATTATGAGGGAGTATTATTATTATTGATTCTGTTGTGATGTGTTATGTGATTCACAAAAATATTTAATTTATTTTTGCCATTTTGTGATATGAGTAAAATCCTACTCTTACTTCTAAACCCACCAGCTCTGCTGTCAGCCCCAGGTCCCAAGTCTGTTGAAGGGGGGAGGGAAAAGTGGGTCTGCACGGTTCAACGTTTCTATCCTGTGGCGGCGTGTTCAAATTATTCAGGTAATTTTTTTGTTCCATTTTCGTAATTCCTTTTTGTTTTCAACTTTTTTTGGTGGCGATAGCTCACTGACAATTTTGTGTAAGTGGTGTATATAAAATATTATTATTCTCCACTATCTATTCATATTCGGTTTACTTTGGACCTTGGTCTATGTTCGCCACTTACTAGGAGAAGGATTGAGAAATCAACAAGGAAGCTTTCTATTGCATTCATTTTATCTAACACATTTCGTATTTTATTTATAATATACACATTTATTACAATACTGAAAATTATTCGATGCGTGTGCACGAATAGGATCAAATAAATTCAATTTATTCAAATTATTTGTTGGCATAAATTATCATAACTACACTATTTCAATTTCTGTTAGATTTCTATACATATTATGGAAGACATGATGATTATGTTGCTGATACTTTGAACATTTCGTTATATTTTTTAACACAATAAATGGGAGCCTCCAAAATTGGAAGCACATTTAGTATTTTCACTCACATATTATGAGTTAAGCTGAATTCATTCTCAATACTTCATAATAAAATTTATGCATGGATTATCCAAGAGAAAGAACTCTGCCCAATTGCAAAGTTTCAATTGAGAAGACATCAGAAACATTTTATAATTTCTTCCCGGTAGGTACAATTCCTTTCCTATTCAATAAGTCAAACAAATTGAAAAATTCTTCAAACTCAATTTAAAGTAATTTCAATTGTTTCTGAGATCTCGGAACAGCAAAATAAATCAACCAGTAATTTTCTTTTTATTTCAAAAGAGTTTATTGAGAAGTGAAGAGAGTTGAAAAATGTTATGCTTCACAATCTTCGAAACATTGATATGGCATGAGATAAACGGTTTTAGTTATAAAATGCATATGCGTAAAAAAATGCTTTCAGCTAAACTCTTTGAATGACTTTTTGTAGAAACTTTAATGATTTTTATTATCTTTAGTAAACTAGAAAACAACGTTTTTCACTACTAATTCAATTTTTATATAAATTAGATGAAATACTTTTTGAAAGTATTTATTTTCTTTCATGTAAATGAACTCTCCACCATTTATCATTTTGAACTATATATGGAGGGTTCAATAAATAATAATGTTGGCAGTTATAACAATATTTTGTACATTTCAATAATTTTGATAAACTTAATTGACTTAGATGATACCACAACATTCTGAATAGAAATAGGTAATGAGCTGAAACAGCATAAAATCAATAAATATATATAATATAATAAACATGTAAGGGGATAAACTTAATGATTTTATCAATAGGCGATTCAACAATGATATAACTCGATAATGCAATCACATTCAGGACATTTTCAACATTTGACTTAAGAGGATTAATAATTGGACAAGAAGACTACGTATACATATTATTAGCAACAATTAACATTAGATTCAGTTAATAAATATATGGAAGCACCCCATTTCGGAAGGTTTTAATATACTTGCCCCTGAACAAGCATGAATAAACTCTAATTTCAAATCAACTTTTTCTATACACATGAATTATTGCGTTAGCTACACATTTTTACCAACTAATTCAAATGATACAACTTTAATGACACATATTTTTCTGGTTTTTATACAGTCAGGAATATAAATAGTGATATGAAGACGCTTCGGAACAAAAAATATCATACATTCCAAAAACATCTATACAACATATGTTTGAGAATGTCACCGAATATTCCCAAAATTGGAAATATGTGACACACGTCTCACTTTGTTCATGATTTTAAACAGGTTCCATCTCTAATATCATTAATCATTTGCATATTATTCCTAATAACATTGTTTTTTCAAGGCAGCTATAATTCCAATTAAATGCCTAACCTCTCACATAACAATTTCAGAAAGTTGGAAGTATTGTTAGATTTGCTCACTGTACGAGAAAATCGATTCAGTCGATACTTGTACTTGATTGATTCGATATTTTCTGAACTAGATCAGATCAGAACCAGTTAATATAATGGACCAATCAAACAATCAGTAATTCTGATCAATCCACATGGTATACTGAGCGGTGAAAATCTCTGAAGACATTACTTGAAACAGTTTCATTGACAATACTCTGACGTCTCATTGTGGTATGAAATACTAATGAAACCAATCAATCAATATAACCGATAAATACGATCGATCAATCCAAAAGCCAATCCATGAAACAGTCAGTCAAAAAATAACTAAAGCTATAACTATAGTCAAGCAATATTGTTGAGTTTTGATCATTTGTATTTGTGCTTGTTCGGAGTGTTCGGAGTACAATATTTACTAAAGTCTTCCTCCTCTCAGACAACCGATACCGAGACCACAACTAAAAAATTGTTAATCGTTTTGGAGTGCCATAGTAAATAATAATATCCGTCCCTTATCCTTAAGGCTCCATCCGGATTGGAGTACACTCATTTGAGTGTTTGATATTTATTGTCAATTTGAGTCAGATGACAATGACGAATAGCTGCTTACCACGTTTTCCCATCAATGTATTGATCAGAGTCAACCTATAGATTCAATGAATCAATAAATGAAGCCAATCAATAGTGAATCGCTTGTCAAATAATATCAAACAATCCGGTAATAACGAATTTTGGGGCCCATTGATGTGACAGTACCGAAGATATTTCTGGATTCATTACGACCAGAAGTAGACCTTCTATTACATTCATTTCTCGATAGAATTCATGCAGCTCGATCCATTATACCCCTTTTATCAAAATTCAATTAAATTGATTGATTCCATTTGGATTTTCGACAGTCCTCGTCTAACCGGGTACATCCATAAAACTTTTATCAATTTCTTTTAAAAACACGATGCTTATTGATTCCTGGTGGAAGGACAAAGATACCATGCATTACTTTTCGTGATTTTAATATTAATTTCTTGCATTTAAATACTATAACCATGCTTGGGCATTGGAAATAGCACCAACATTTTTCTTAGTTAAGTACCTCATCTTTCAACATTTAAATGACAAAGGATTTTTTCCTCCCGATAACTTGTATAAGGCTGAAGATAGATTCTAGCTGAATCCGAAACATGCACCCCCAATTTGAAAATTGTAGTAATTAAAGTTGTGAAGATGATGTTGTGATACTTCTACGACACCTTATAGTCATTAATCAACACCACAGAGTTGTTGATGGAACTAGTGGTACTTATGTACAGATTTTGCTGAACAATTATCTCATCCACTTCAAAATTAGTCAATTATATCACACTCTCAAATTCTCATAAAAAGACTCTGTTTCTAAAGTGTGGAACCAATTCTCCGTGACAGACCATGTTTAAGAAATATAGGAATGGAAGAGGAAATTGCTATATGGTATATACATAAGAAGATAAATCAGGATGGATTTATCGAGGGGCAATATATAAAAATATAAATAGAAAAGTTATTGGGTATAGCCCTCAAATTGTTGTGCAACCGTAGACACGTGTTTCGAGCTTAAGCGCTCATCAGTACGGTAAAATCAAGTGCGAAGATGTTCCTGGATTCCTGTTGTTGACTTCCTTTGTTTCTATTTTTACATCCAAGTGTTGTACATCTTCGCTCTTGATTTTACCGTACTTATGAGAGCTTAAGCTCGAAACACGTGTCTACGGTTGCACAAAAATTTGAGGGCTATACCCAATAACTCTTCTATTTATATTTTCATAAGAAGATATATAAACTAGCCACCCATATATCTCAAATTGCTTATCCGCCAATTGACAGTCTTCTAAAACTTCATGAAATGAATATAACCTTTTGGAATTCTATACTTTCATATTATCCATTATAGTTATATCCATTATAGTCCATTATAGTTTTCAGTGGCCAATCGTAAAACGAGACTGGATTAACAAGAATCATTCGTTGATGGTATGAAGCCATAACTGGTGAAAAAAAAAGTTTTTATTTTCGAGTATTGATTCATATCATAAGTAATGCAGGTTGCTTGGATGGCAATAATTATTAGAACAACAAAGCGCATTTTCTAAATGACCTCGTAGAATTATTTCTGAGGCTCAGTATTGTTATATTGTCCATACTCATTCCTTGAACTTCCAATGATCAGAAAAATTTAGATTCTTACCTTTGTGAGTGGAATGTGAGAAGTGGTGAGCATGGAGGGAAAATTCGGTAACTACCGACAACTTTCAAAGCTTCTCATTTTGAAGACGGGATGAGATTTGATAAACCCATTTTCACACATCGAGAGGTAGAGATGTATTATTTGATATGAAATACCGAAGAAAAAAATCTTCAACTGTAATGTTTAACAATCTAGGTAGTCCAATTTCTTCAAAATGATAGCTTTAGAGAAAACATCAACTGATATACATCGAAAAACATTAATAGCCATGAACAGTGAATTTACATATCTTGACCAAGCCGATCCATTTCGTTAAGCAGAAAATCAACATCTGCTTCATTTACCGCAGCTGATGAGATGATATTCCTAAAGAAGTTGGGTCTTCTATCGTCAGGTTGGTAACCCGTCATCAGAGTTCCTTCTTCCATCATTTTTGCTTTCAGTCGAGGACACATCTGAAAAGTATCGATTGAAAATGGCTACAATCTTCCTAAGTTTTGCTAGGGTTACAATTGTAGCAATACGTAAGAAATGTTCCGCTGAATCCTGCGATCTCAAATGAATATATGAGAACGGAACCATCGGCTAAAGGACTTTTTGGGCAAGTGGTAGTCCAAATGAGAACCTAATTACGTGGCTGTAAATAAAGTCTACACGGAGTATGCATCGATAATGAGTTTGGGAAAAACGGCCATGAAAATTCTTAAATTTACGGTTGTCTTGGAGGGGCTACTGTAAATATCCCTCCCAAAAATATCCGGTTAAAAATATCCTGCCAATAATCCCCCGTCGAATCATATCCTCAGACAATAATAACCTTATGCAAAATTATCCCGTGCAATTATCAGTCTGATCTAACCTGAACGAACTAACCTAGCAGCACGCAAGTTGGGAGCTTGGAAGTTGATGAAAAATTCATTTTGAGGTATTTATAAGTACACTGAGAAAATTGTTTTAAATTTGCAATGTATTTTCAATGCTTAGAGTGGAACATTATTTCAGATTCATGGGAATCTTACTTCTATCGTTCAATTTTTAAACTACAAGATGTATCTATACGCATTCGAAATGATATTTCAGTCAGCGCGTAAAATTTCCTTCGATATACTGAAAATAATTGTGTGAATATCCCTCGACTATGAGAACATCGACCTGCAACTGGAATGTACATCCGTCTTGGCGTAAATTTTCGCGTTGGTTGTAAAATTACGCATCCACATGGTAAAGTCAGCTCCTACACGTTCCTGTTCATTCTTTTTTGTGTCCAAGTGGGGTATTGAGGCATTGCAAGTAATAAGTAATGAGTGTATTTTGTGCATTGCATCACCAATACAGGGTAAGTGAACTTGGCTGTATAGACAATTGAATACCATTCCAAATGAGGTATCACTTGACCCCCTATTTCATTATAAAAAAATTGGTGGGGTGGCTGTCACTTTGAGGAGGGTGGAAGAGGGGCATTTTTTATGTCACAGTGTCTTTTCGAAAACATGAATATGGCTAATAAGGTAGAAAATGAATTTATCCGTTACTTTAGGACTTCACTGTATAAATTCATGATAATGTAATCCCACATTATGAAATTGCAAAGCAAATTCACATAATATTACAATGTAAAATTCCACTGCAAATAATTTACGTTAGAGACTCAAACCGTAAATTTACAATGTAAAACTCTAATGCAAATTTTTGTTGTGAAGTAATATAACAATGTAAATTTCCATCGTAAAATTATGTCACAACGTAAAGTTGCATCGAAGAAGTGCACAGAGTTATTCAGAGTAAATTCCACTCGAAGGTAAATTCTCGTTAAAACGGGCGGTAATTAAATTGCCGCTAGTGAGAGCGGAAAAAATTCTCCCAGTGTACTTTATAAGTCTGATCTAATCTGAACGAACTAACCTAGCTCGCAAGTTGGGTTATTATTGGTCAGGATATTGTCTAGAGATATTCTTGGACGGGGGATTTTTGGCAGGATATTTTTGACAGGATACTTTTGGACGGGATATTTAGTCATGCTACCGACTTGGAAAATGAATTACAAACAGAGACTTTTTACCAACATTCACTGTGGGACCGGACATGTTATGCCAGGCAGCTGCATTTCAATTGAAAAAAATTACAGGATCTCAGAAGATTAGTCTTCAATAATAGATGTTGACATGTGGGAAGAAATAGCGAATTGTTGAATCATGATGACCGGACAGTGACAATACCATAGGTTGAAGGATTGGGGTAGTCTCCTTCCTTGAATTCTGCGAATGCCATGAGGGTTTGAACTGTTAAGTGGATATCCTTATCTTAGGAGAAATCGTATTTTTTTTACTATAACTGTACAACTTGGCACTTCAAACTTTAAGTGACCCCTTTCACTAAGGTTTCCGCGGACATCAGTTTCAAACTCCGGTGCCAGATGGCACTACGTCCTGGGTAAGCACCGTCCTCCGGTACTTAACTAAGAGGTAGAGGCAGACTTTTCGTTTGGAATTGGTCCAAAGAAGAAGAAACATTTTGTGTACCTACGTATAGCCTATTCAGTTCCATTTTGAAAATGTTCAATTTGTTCTACATTAATACAACTGCAGCTCTTAAAAGACGCAAACTATTGTAAAATTTCTTATCATTCCAGTTCGTTGACCTTATATCATACCTTCGATCAGGAATTAAGTAAATCTTAATTCAATCATCTCAATATCAGGATCGTTCAGTATCTCGAATTCTGCAAATATATTCTTTCCAAAATCCTGTCAAATTGAGTATTCAATAATTGTAATTTGAATTGTAATTTGAAATCACAAGTGAATGAAAATACAAATAAAAATATACGACGAATATACTTCATCCGGCAGATGAGGCTAATTTCTCTGAGGAATAACACTATTCGCAAGTGGAAAAATACCATTCTAACTATTCCATTCGGTGTTTATTCCGCGGAATAGATTTGGCTATTTGCAAGTGGAAGTACCAGACCTAAGTGTACCAGGAATTCGATAACCTAGATGTTAATGGTCCAACAAATAGAAGCACAAGAAGTGAATATGATAGTGAATATTGGCAGTAGGATTCAGTCCTAACATTTTTATCACAGTGAGCACTAATGCAGAGTTTTACTTTCCAAATAATGAATGAGACTTTACCTCTCCAAGTTTCCTTTCCCTTTCAGGCCCATGGGGTTCTCTTCGAAGTCGTTTGGGAATGTACCAGAAAGAAACATTGACCATTTCTGGTTCCATTATGAGATAGAATTTATCAGGTTGTTCTCTGATGCGCTTCACCATGTACTCTGAAAGTTCCATCAATGTGTCCATGTGCTTCTCAAATCCTTCGTCACCCTAAAAATAAATTTCTTATGTGATGCTTATTGTATTAATGTTAATGTGGAGCTATGGGCGAATAACAAGAAGTATACATCCTAATTTTTTATTCTGTATACCATTTTAATATTTTATTGTTAACTGTTCACATACATATTGAAAACTAAAATTTGAAAAATCATTGACTAACTATACTGTATCATCTTCATATAAATTATTTATCAATTACAAAAACAGGCAAGTTTAGAACCGACTCGAATTTTTGTAAGAAGACGTTCTATATGTAGAGCCACCTATTGGTTTTTATATCCATGCAGGTTTGATCATAATATATTTTATTATTGAATATTCGGCCAATGTTCTGAATTCAATACCGGTATTATGCATTATTTGTAATATTTTGTCGTAATTATTTCAATCAAAATGATTTGAAATAATTTGTAGAGTATTGGAGAAATGATATTCAACCAATGTGATTTTTTTTAAAATTTGATCCATTAAACTTGGATATAATATATCATTGCTTCTTATTTCTAGAAACGATATGAGGATATTTTCAAACAAATATGGACCCAATATAAGTTAATATGATTTGTTGAATATTGGTGAAATAATATTCAACCAATCTGCTATCTAAGTTGGATGTACAATATAGTTCTTCATCCTTAGAATCGTAATAAGAGGAATATTCAGATTACAATATTTATTCTAGATGTTGAAGACAAAATGAAGACAACATTGTTTTATCCATATTGGTAAATATTATTCAACCAATGTTGACCCAATATAAGTTAATATGATTTGTTGAATATTGGCGATATACTATTCAACCAATGTGCAATCAAAATTGAAATTACAACATAGTTTTTCATTCCTAGAATCGATATGAGAAGAATATTGGGATTTCAATATTTATTCTAGTTGTTGGAAACAATATGTAGACAATATTGTCTCATCGACATTGGTAGAAATTATTTAACCATTATCGACCTATTACACCATATGTGACAATCTACATTCAGAATAGGTCGAAGCAATATTCCAACAATATTATTATTATTATATTGTTATTTCAATATTCACCTCTATTGGATCAATATTATTTTTACATTCACAACATATCTTTATAAGCCCAATATGAAACCAAGATTCAGTTAATATGAGGTGTCACCTGGGTTAGTGTAGTGTAATGGTTTATGACGTCATGAAATGTAGACCGTCACGAATGTTACTTTTCAGAATCAATGAAAATATAGAAAATTTAGTGGTAACATAGTTCGACAAAATTTTTGGGGCATTAGGTCAGTTTAGGGGGTCCCCACATTTCAACATGTTGTCTAACTCGACATAAAGAACGCATGTACGCAGTCTCAACGTTTTGGTAATCATTTTTTCCCAGTATTGGGCCCGAAGACTATGAAGACCCCAGGGGGGCTATTCTCGAATCATTCGACTTCCAATTCCTATTCGAATAAAACAGACGAAAATACATTTTGCATGTGTATGAGTGTGAAACAGTAAATCGAATTCGCGTACGTACAAACTAGAGAATATGACCCCAGGGCCCCTATTCTCAAACCGTGAAATATTTTGTCGCATGCGAGATATGCTATTTTGTCGAACGAAATCTGAATATTCTTAATCCCAAATGTCGCATTCGCAAATTTTTGATAGACAAATTGTAGAATGTCAAAGGCAGTCGACAATTTATGTCGAATGCGAGAATTTCATAAGATGCGAAATTTATAGGTTGGGTGTAATAGTTTATAGTAAATGTCAAAATATTCTTTGATACTTTTTCAGAGATTTTTGTAGTGACAGAATGACATCTTTAGTAATAGCTATAGAAAATTTAGAAAATCACGAAATTTATCAGCGGCCTCGAAAAAGACGAGTAATATACAGGAGTGCTTTTACATTCTCATCTGAGAAAAATGCATTAAAACGTTCAGATTAACTAAATAATTCTCTGATAAAAGAGGCTAATTTTCTTTTTCTTACAATACATTTTTTTAAGTTCGCTTTAGATTTTGAGTGCAATAATTTTTTTGGCTTCACTTTCCATGTTTGTACTTTATTTATTCTGATGTAATATTACTTCCAAAAGCAAATGTCATTTGATTTGTTATTATTATTAACGTTTTACAAGAGAAGCGGCATAGAACACGATCTAACATCAAAAATTCAGTGTTGCCAGCTCATCTTATTCGACAAAACTTATCTCATGCGACATATATGTCGAACCCATTTGAGAATACCACATGCCAATGTTGTGCGACAATTTCCATCGACATATATCGCATGCGACAAATCTCACTCGACATTCGAGAATCGGCCGCCAGACCTCGTTCTGAACGCTCCTAACCCAACATTCTCAACCCACAAAATAACATATTCAAAGCTTTTCGCCAACATTAAAACACTGCATATAAACATTGTTAGCGATGTTCCTGAGACATTACATTTTCGTTTTTTTTGTCACTGATTGTACAAATTAACTCTAGTAAATATGCAAAAAAAAAAATCATGGATGAAGCTTATTTCAATTGGAACTCAAAAAATCAAGGAACACTCATAAGTACATATTGAACCTAAAATATTATCTGCGTATATAAATTGAATAATTTTTCAAAACTCTATATGACAATCACATCCTCATGGAACTGGATAACTGATACAGTTTGAATCCTAAATATACCAAAACCTCCCAGGGATGTTTGTGTTCGCTGGGAAGTGGGAGGTACGGAGGTAGCCAGAGTTGACCGATGACGTGATGACATAAAACTCGTTGGAGAGAGACGTGTCAATATGTTGCTCTCAAGGGGGTCAATTGCCTTCTTTGCACCCCTTGGATTTGCCATTGCTAATACAGGGTGTTTCTTAAGTACGTGTAGAAACTTCAGGAGCATGTTGCTGATGTCGAAATAAGAATAAAAGTTCCCATAAACACATGTCCGCAAGTTATTCGTTTCTAAGATACAGAGTGTCAAAGTTTAATTCTTATATTTGTTTTTTGTGAATAAATTCCAAAATATTTGTGATATTCGAGTAAAGTTTGGTATCTGGGATGATTTTTCAATGACAAAATCAAATTTTATGTTAATTGTGAAAAAACTAATTTCTAATTGAATTAATTTTAAATTTGAAAATCTTGTCATTCAAAATCACTTGCATAGATTAATTCAAATCTCAATAACTCGAAAACAGTTGCTCGCAAGAATATATTTTTTTTCACAAACTAAATAATAAATATTCCTAGATACCAAACTTTACCCAAATAATAAAATGATTTTGAAATTATTCACGTAAAATAAAAATAAGAATTCAACTTTGACACTCTGTATCTCAGAAACGAATAACTTGCGGACATATGTTTATAGGAACTTTTCTTCTTATTTTGATGTCAGCAACACGCTCCTAAATTTTCTACACGTACTTAAGAAACACCCTGTATATTGCGCTTTCGTGAGTTTCGAGATGACTCGCCACTGTTCATGATTCAAATTTCTGCGATGCATTTCGTGAACTATGTACCCTCATTATTTTTTCTCTCTACCATTTTAAGTGTTTGAAGTTTGGATGAACAAGAAACACAGCCGGCTCTTATTATAATTATAATTTGGTTGAATGGGATGGGCGATTGCTTCACTCCTCGATCCGGACCTGCTCCTGCTCACTGCTTTGTCTGTCTCCTTGTTTGCTGCTAGTTTTTGATTTGAATCATCAAGACAGAAGTATTTAACATAGTTCAAAGTTCAAAGTCGTATAATTTTTATCATTCGAATTCAACAGTTTTTTCACAAATTTCAGAGATGTGGAAATTATTTCAATCATGACAATGGAAAATTCACAGGTCCCCTGATTTTCGATCGTATAATATTATCAGGCCATTAATTGATGAAAATCAATAATGGGATTATTTTGAAGCGTCCACACACTGTTTCGTATCTGGACGTATAAGCGACGTATTTTGTATATCCCCAGTGGCGCAATTGGTTAGCGCACGGTACTTATAAGGCAGTAGTCGTGAGCAATGCCGGGGTTGTGAGTTCGAGCCTCACCTGGGGAATTTTTTTTGTTGCAAAAATTTGGAGAAGTGGACTTCGATGCAGTAGTTTTATCGAATACAGGGACTACTTTTTCTTACTAATTCTTGTTGGATTTTAATTCGATTTTTTTTCGATTTTCATTTAGTTTTTTTACATTGTATTGTCGTTATAAATTTGTTTCTACTAAACATACCTTCGCTCTCCATTGCAGCCATAACTTGAAGATGTCGTTGTGACGGCCACATTGTATAACTTTGTCACCCGTATCGTATCGGATGTCGTATAACTTATCCTGCATGAAGAGATAGTCGGCGGACATCTGATTACAACTCATCAGTAGACCCTGAAAAATAAAAAAATGAAAAACTGGAATGAATAATTTCAACGAGTTCGAAATAACCTTATCCCCAAACATTCCCACAAAGCACAAAATATGAGGCAAATATCCGACAGAAAACAACTACTTCCCTGGCTAATACTACGACGGACATTGGACTACATCTGACAGACATTTGTGCAACGTTGTTCAAAGAGTACTCTGTTGTAATTGCACATTGTAATCAAACAGAAATTATACCTCACTCGGCTAGGGAATGACCACCTGCAGAAAAATTTCGAAGCTCTTGCCTCTCACCAGAGCAAGGGAATATCAACATTAGAGACGTCCTGTCACGAAACCTTGGGTGATGGAGTACCAAAAACTATACCAAAAAATATTGTTCTGTTGACGAAACTTTGTGAAAACGTTTCATCTGTCATGAGAAAATGGGATCAAACGCGTTTTAGGGGGGGGTGGGAATGTGGGTTTTGAAATTGAAAAATTACTTTTGGTAGATTCTGAGCAAGTGACGCTTCTTTCTTGAATATTACTTTACGCTGGATTTGATGAAACTGAAAGCAAGGCGAAATAACCACTATAAAAAAGTCATACTCATTATTATAGACGAAATTACGCGAACAAGTTCATTGGAGATCTGAAGAGTTGCTTTTCCCCAAAAGAATTTTTTCGAAAATTCATTAAAAACAAGGACGAGGCTAGAAAGGGTAAAAATCCCGAAGTGGCTTAATTATACCGTCTGGAAAAAATCGCACTGAGGGACCACTGTTACGAGAGCTTGATTTCTCGACTATACAAGGGCAATTCAAATTCGACCCACACCATTGGGATCTCCTAAACTACAGGAGATACGTCGAAGCTTAAATTGGGGCAAAGTTGCGTATTCTGGTGCTTAACAAAATACTGTTTTGAAACTTGGAAAATTCCATATATTCTTCGAATTCGTTTCTTAAGAACCGAAGATAGGTTTCCCCGTTCAAAGTATTAGAGAAGAAATGAGTTCCAAGTATTCGGTCGTCATAAATTCCAGCCCACACATTCAAACGAAACCGAACTTGTGGTCTGACTTCTCTGAAGTGTCGTGGATTATTTTCACTCCAAATGTGCTCATTATTTCTATGAAAAACACCACAGTTCGAAAAAGTACTTTCGTCGGTCCAAATAATGTTTTTCAAGAAGTTTGTAGGGTCTACCCTATTCGAAAGCCAGCTACAAAATTTCATCCTTCCCTCAGGATCACCTGGATGTGATTTTTGTGAAATATGTATCTTATATGAAATTTTATAAAATACATATTTTTTTGAATACCCTCCAAACGCTCGTCTGTGGCACAGCCATTTCCGCCGAGACTGCTTCCATATTTTATTCTTGGTTTTTGAAACGCACCGTACTCAGCCAAGTGTTTGTCCAAAATTCCGAATAATGTTCTATCCGGCTGTTTTCTTTCCGGATATAGTTCAAAATAAATTTGTGCTGTTTTCGTACTATTCCTATCAAATTTATAATAAAGTTTCAACATATCTCGTTTTTCTTCATTTGAGAATGATGACATTTCGACTGAAGTATTTGTGCAAACTTAATGATGTTTAATGAGTTCTGATAACTAGTGTTTATTAAACAAAATTTTTCGATGGAGTCATGACCATCTCAGATGAAGTTGTATTTTTTTAATATCTGTGGTTTCAGAAGTGCGAATCATAACAAATTATACATCAATGAAATCAGAATGAGAATCACTATTTTTCTGTATAAAAAAACAATATGGCGCCCATAACAGAAAAAAAAGTTGATGATGAATGCCAGAAGACGAAACGTCGGATAGTAAATCTGAACATGAAAACGTGTAGCTGCAAAAAAGTATCAATGAAAATATACTTTTGGTTTTGAGCTATGTTGTCAGATAACGATAGAAAAAAGTAAAAGCGAAAATTCCTATTTTCAGTTTTTTCCCGATATTTCCGGAAATACTCGGAATTTTCCAAGTTTCAAAACAGCCAGAATACGCAACTTTGCCCCAATTTAAGCTTCGACGTAGGTATCTCCTGTAGTTTAGGAGATCCCAATGGTGGGGGTCGAATTTGAATTGCCCTGTATAGGCACCTCTCACCTTCACTATAATGGCCGGAAGATAGCCGCATTCACAAGGACTTGAAAATTTGTAGTTTATTAGCCAATATAGCCTGATCTGAATAACCTTACGCAGACAGAATAACTATCCAAAATTGGTGTATTTCGCTTTGGACTCCGGCGGCGAATTTACACTCTAACCTAAGAGCAAGTAACCGAGTACAGAACATAGTCATTAAGCCACACCTCTTCGGGATTCTTACTTTCTCAAGCGAATCCCGTGTTCGGGACTCTAGACACTTTCTAAAAACAATTGACATCTTATATTGATTTTCTTATTTTCCAGTTGTTACTTGAAATTACTGCTAATTTCGAGTTGAATCACGAAATTAGCGAAGAAATTACATACAATATATTTTTTTTCATTTAGAGTTGTAATACGAAATTAACACTAATTTCGAATTAGTAATTTCGAATAGTAATTGTAAATTACGTTAATATCGATTTATAACTCGGAATCAAAAGAATCTCGAGTTTTAGCACGAAAATAACACTAATTATTACAACTGGAAATTAGAAAAAACAATATAGCATATTCCGTTCCGTTCTGGGCCTTGGTAATTTTCTGACTGTGGTACCTAGGTTAAAGTTCTCAAAAAAGTAATGTAATTTCGAGTTAAAACTGGAAATTGAGCAAATTATGAGTTGTAACACGGAATTGAGGAAAAAAATCGCATATTAACTGCTTATGATGAGGGTTTATCTAGTTATTAGACTACATAAATATAATAAAATATCTAGATGGTGATTTTGGTATGGAATTACTTTCTGACGCGTTTTCAAGTGATATCATTGAATGAATTATATTCATCCAAACTGGATAAAACTTCCGGTGTCCCCTCGGCTGATATTCTGAATAATATAGAAAAATGTAAAGTTCAAGCGTTTGCAGACGATACACAAATGTATCTTCATTTTAGTACGGAGAATTGGGTAACTGTCGAAGACATTATGAAAAATGAATTAAACAAAATCAATACTTTTTCTACCACAACTTGAAACTTAATCTTGAAAAATGGTAGGAATTGTTTGTTTGGCAACAAACCTTTAAGAGACAAAATGACAATTCAAATTGATGATTCAACACTAAAAATATGCGATTCGATACCAATAAATTCAAGTATAAAGTAAAATATCATCTACTTGAAACGCTGCAAAAACTGTCTCGACCGGCTAAATAAACTCTCTTTGTTTATTTATTCAGAAATTTGTACGTTAACTCTTTTTTGTAATGTTAAATATACTTGGTGCTCTCCTTAATTTGTTCATAAATTGTATTCGTTTTATAAATACCCATGTTGTGAGTCCAGCAAACATTGCCAACATCACCAAAATGTTCCATGTGACTCTACTGTTATATTGTATTATATTTTTCTTTATATAATTTTATTAAATTTTTTTTGGGAACTGCCCTATGTTGGTTAAGTAGAATAGCTTTAACATTTTTTATTATCATTATATGTGTTCTATACGTCTTCGTAGAAAATGAAAAATTGTTCATTCAAGGAAATCTGTACAAGTGTACAATTTGTCCCGATAAGTAACTACGTTTGGAAGATTACTGTCTATAAAATAAAAATTATAAAAATATAAAATAAAATCATTTAATTTCGTCAATATTCTAAAATTTGTCTATCTGAAAAAATAAGTACAAATTAACTAAAGAAAGATCTGTAAAAACCTGATAATTCCTTGTACTGATTTTCGATTTTCTTGAAATCTCTAACACACTGCGTTCTATACCGTCCTTGTAGTATTGATTGAAAGTTTGGTTTTGTGAAGGACATTCGTTTCTCGATACAGCTTTTTGGAAATTTTCAACAGTCTGATCTATACAACGCGATTTATGCACTACAGTTGTCTTCTCATATGAAATCATAATTCCTCTCTTAAAAGAAAGCGGAAATATCCGGCTTTCGAATAGATATTCAAAAATTACTCGACTTTAGTAAAGTAGGTACAATGCTATACAATTAATTCTATAAATGATTAACTACTTAAGGTTCATATACATCGGAAACGGTAATGGACAAAATGCTTAATAGAAGGGCCATAATAGAAACAGATTTGATTGTATGGAAAAAAATTGCGTAACAGAAGGACCATTCACATGACAGTATGAAATTTCCAAAACATTTTTGAATTTTTAAGTTATTTCGAAAAATTCGAGAATAAATATAACTTTTTTGGTGAGTTATTATCAGAGCTAGAACAGAATAAGAAACATTTATTGGAAAAGACTTTTCATTAACCTTTTCGTCATGATATCAATAACTTTATCTTCTTGAATACCGCAGTTTTATAATAAATACCATCATACACTATTAAAATCAGAATGAAAAATACTTTTAAAAACTGTTTTAATACAAACAAGGTCGTATTAAAAAAAATTGAGTTTATGATTGATCTGTAACGAAACCTCAAAAAGTAAAACTGATATCAGCATGAGAAAGCTAAAAAAATGCGCTGAGAAGAGGATGTGTCCTATTTTATTCCAGCTCTGAAATAAGAGTCGAAATTTTTGCTGGTAGTAGATTACGAAATACAAGTAATTTTACGTTGGATACTTCGAGATGAAAGTGAAATTTTTAGATAAAACTCGAAATTTCGAGATAACAGTCAAAATATCGAGATGAGATCGAAATTTTAACTGATCAAATAAACAAATAATCCTTTGCTCTTTCACGATTCCGTAACACAGACTAGAATAGAATATTTCTTACATCTTCTTTGAAGTGGATCGTTGAACACTGTAACAGAGCTCCCATCAGCTTGTGTGGATTCCACGTAACCGAATCGGCCCTGTAACAAACAAGAGGTTCATAGAAACCAAGTATTATTGTGGCAGGCTTTATTAGGAATAACAGAACTTAGAGGTATAACCCAGGATGATACACTATTCACTAGGTGTTTATATCTGCTGCAGTTTCTACGATAATTGTATTTTGTTACTGTACTTCTGATACTTGTGAACTTTTTAATAATCCTCAAACCTTGTAACACCACATGGTGAGCTACTATCACGAACCAAATTTGTTGCTCCAACTAATTTCAGAATGAATAATCAGATATGAAGCTGATTGATTTCATAACTGTGTATGAATTGAATGCTTCAATCTCTGCTGTTTCTTGATCGCGGATCATGAAGGGAAGGAGATTCAAACTCCTGATATCAATTTTATGAGGTTTTATATGTGGTGTAGTAACGAATTTCAATTAATTATTGGCTGGTATATTTTGAGAATTTTAAAACTGGATCGGCTAATAAAAATGGAGGTAAAGTTGATGAAGAACAAATATTATTTTTACCATGTTTTTACATCAAAATCTGGAGCTTTAAATTTTGAATCTGAAACGTACCAAAAATGTTGTACTGAAATGTCAGTAAAACTGAATGCAGTGGGACCAATCCAAAATATTGGAAACTGTGGCGAAAGATAAATTTAAATTCATTTTCGAGTATAGGTATGAAAAATATTGATTTGTTGACTACGTTTAGACGTTGTAAGATATGAACTCAAAGATAAAGGAATAAGTTCAGAAATTAGGAAACATATATGCGTTGTAATGCGGAGGAGAACATTTAAAAGGTCTGACCGCAAATGAGGAAAGAGTTTTGAAGATTAACTACAGAAAAGTTGGTTGGCAGATTGATATCAAAATAGAAATGAAACAAAAAATGATCAAATTGAAGTTACTTCAAGAATCCATTGGAATGTGAATGATATTGCTTTGAAAAAAAATGCTGAAGTGATGAGTAATTCAAATCTCCAGATTGTGTGACGGATTTTATAAAGGAATCAAACATAGAACTTTCAAATCAAAATATATTTTTTGTCTGAAGAAATACATTTCATTGACAAATTCTTTTGAGTAAAACATGAAATTAAAATAGTATAGGTATGTACATATGGTATCTATAAAGAAACAATTTCAAAAATAATTTTTTACGTCTAACTCGTATTCATATGTCTGTTCAATGGTCTTCAATGCCAATGATATCGAACATTAATGACCCCTATCAATGAATGATTTGTTATTAATGGATTATTTCGAGAAATCGTCCAGTCAAGTAAAAATTTGTAAACTTTGTTATTACAAATCACATACGTTTTCGTAGAAAACCAAAAGCAGAGCTTGTGCGAGCAAGAGGATCTGGGACCTACAGCTTACATAAAAATAGATTACGAACCACTTCAGCTCCGTGACAGGCGGTGGGATCGAACCCGGGCTGCCTGGGTGGAAGGCAAACGCTCTAATACCAAGACCACTTCGCGTGTAAGTCTTTGGATAGATCTACAAGTCACCTTGAAAATTATGAGAGTGAAGTTGGTTTGAATAAATTGGAAAATACATATTAAATGAATAGCGTTTCACAAGCGCTTTTTATGATGGAGTTTTTCAGGGACCACATATTATCCAACAAAAATAATATTTCCCAGCTATTCTTAGAACTGTAGCACTTGTTTAAACAACTTCAATTTGCTGAAAGTATATGTCTTCTTATTCTCCTCATAATTTCGTAAAGTCTTTGGGTCCAATCACTTTTACGTCAGGACAACAAGACAGTTCCGAATTTTTAGAGTAGGTACTTGCTGATGAGTACACTTCGTGAGCAGGAGAATAATTCAAACAATATTCGGGAATGCCCTGATGGTGTTACGCAGCCTATCATTTCTTTAGAGCAAAAATCTTCCGGATGGAAAATTCTGATAGTTTTGCATTGCAGCTGAAGCGGACTGAATAGCAGACACTTCAGTAACTTTTGTGAATTAGAGCTCGCGTTTCCCAATATTTTGGATATCCAGTCCGTACAGAACCTACTCAAACATCACCTGATAACCGAACACCTAGCAGACGATGCGATGGTCAAGTGTATTGCGGAATCTGCGTCAAAATAACCGACAGACATCATTTAACGACTATTCTTGAAACTCCTGCAAATCTGATCCTGATTCTTTTAGAGATGTATCAAACTATTTCAACGTGCCAAGCTTGAGGAACACCCCAATCTAGCCGACTGTCGTTATGAGCTTTTCGCAGTCATAGTTCTGGAATTGATTCTGGCCACTACTACACATTGGCCAAGGACTGACACAAATTTCATGACATTTGCGTAAATAGAATGTTTATTTTTAATTTGGGCATTTTGGAGAAAATCGTATACTTATCCTATTTCAGCAGGAAGCAGATATTCATAATTCCACGGACCTCTTAAAGAGTTTTCATTCAATAAAGTCAAACTCTTAACATGCTGTGCAGATATATTCTAGAAGGTGATTCAACTCTCTGCAACTTACTCTCTCAACTTTTTTCCTCAGATTAATAGTTGGGACGATATGAAGGAATGTTTGAAGGGAAATGTAAAGTAAAAATTATTTTTCGAAAATTTTCACTTTTTATGAGAGTGATTTCGAAAAAAGTGTAGAAAATAATAGTTGTATGAGCTGTATGAGCTGTACTGAGCTTTAATTTGGTGACAGAAAATCATTCCATGCGGCGCACCGTTTTCGAGATCTTAGCGAAAACCTCAAAAGTGGGACCTTTTTTGTCCCCGCCCTCCCTCTGGCTCTCTAAGCAAAAGCACATTGAAAAATTTCCTGAAGGAATCGCTCAGATCCCTGCTCACGCTATCCACACAAGCTTTCGGGCCATTCGTTGACTGGATCGTATGAGATTTAGAGCATATTTCAAATTCTTGTAACAAAAACGAGGATATATTGAAAAATTCCTAGCCTACTATAGAACCAAACAAAATTTCAATGTCAAAATATTTTATTACCCAACATATTCTCCTCTTGATTGGATACATTTATTACAGCGAACCTGCAACCTTTCAAAAAAAATGTTTCTTCTTGCTCCGCAAACCAGACCTCCTCGCTGGAAGAAAATTTACGACCTTTTAAACTTTTTTTCAGTTGAGGAAAGAGATGATAGTCAGACGGAGCCAAATCTGGTGAATAAAGGGGTGGTTCTAGTAAGTCAAACCCTAAATCACGAATTTTTTGCATAGCAACATGAGATTTGTGTGCAGGGGCGTTGTCCTGCAAAAACACTTTTGGATAGCTTTCCGCGTCTTTTCTCTTTATTTTTTTCGCATAGAGTCGTCAGTAATGTCGAATAGTAATCTCCAGTTATTTTTCTACCCTTATCCAAAAAATCAATCATGATTATCCATGGCAATCCCAAAAACCTGAAGCAAGAACTTTTCCAGCAGATTTTTGAACACGAAACTTCTTAGGTCTTGGACAACCGGAGTGTCGCCATTCCATCGATTGTTGCTTTGTTTCCGGATCGTAGAAATGTACCCAAGTCTCATCCCTAGTAACAATAGTAACAATTCGGTTCAAGTAGTCTACATCGTTTTCAAATCGAGCACAGATCGAACGCGATGCTACTACCCTTGCACGCTTTTGGTCAACTTTCATACATTAGGGGATCCATTTTGCAGCAATGTTCAAATTGACGTGAACTATATGATGAATGCGTTCGTATGAAATATTCAGTGTTTCAGATATCCGTTTTAGTCCAATTCGACGGTCTGTTTTTCGGAGACTGACACAGAAACTGGCCTTTCCGATCGGTCATCATCTTCAATGGAAAATTTACCTCTTTTGAAGCTTGCAGTCCAATTTTTCACGGTCGCATACGAAGGAAATTGATCACCAAGGGCATATCTTCGTAACCCTTTTAAATACAGGTACTTGATGATGGCTCGATACTCCAATTTTTCGATTTTCACAATTTCGGTGGACATATGTTTTCTTTTAATTTACTGTGTAACTCTGGTTTACTTTTTTGACGTCAAACTTCACACTGACACTTCTAATAAGTTTTTGTTCGTTGCTATGGTAACGCAATATTTTGTTTATGCAGGGAACTCGTCTAGGCTAACTAGATATCAATACATCCTCGTATAATACAATGGTCGTATAGGGCATCAGTTGTTTTCAGTTGGAGACTTGCCTTCGAAGTTGTGTCGTCCATTCTTTATGATTTTGATATAAAAATACATAAAACATTAACCGAAATGCGTATAGCCTTTAAAGGTAGAAATTCTATTTGAGAATGAATTAATGGAGAATAACATTTTTTGGAAGAATATAGCCAACAACTATTTCAAAACTCTATTGTGGTTTCACATTTCGCAACCAAATTTTTCACACTTTGCCCGCTGCTTCATTTCATAATTGGAATCGTTCGGTTCTGTGAATGTGTACTGGAAAACAATTTTTAAAAGTTCTATCAATTGTAAATTTACTGACACAGGAAAAGTTTCATTGCAATCCCTTTCTCCCTGTCAGCTGCTCAATTCTCATGTAATCAGAGATTACACTCAAGGCAGAATTCAGACAGGCTTTTGCTTTTTGTGTTTGAACTTGTCTGCTGAAGGTGCCCACTGAATTATTTACAAGGACTTATTCTTTTAAATCAATATTTACAGGGTTGTCGATGGCTACTAAATTGGTAATTGAGTATTTGATGATGGTGATTCCATCTGGTGAACTAGGTCATTCTTGTGGGGTTTTTCGGTAGTTTCTCATAATTTTGTCTTCACCGAACGGTGCTGTATAATATCTAAAATCCTCAATGAAGTTGAAAAGTAAACATCACTGAAGACAGTACTTACATTCAAAAGGCAGATAGAACGTAATAGTTATTTCTATACGGGTTGAAGAACTATTCTTCCACTTGAACCAATACTGAAGCTATATCTATAACTAATCATACTGACTATACTCGGAGACGGAAATAATAGTCAGTGACGTCAATCACTATTTCAGAAATAACTCAGTAAGAGCGGCTGGAATTGCTCTTCCTCTTCCCTTGCCCCGCTTTGGCACCCTTAAGCTAAAAATACGTCACTGACTATTATCCGTTTCCAAGATAAACAAAAAGTGAGTCAAGGAAGGCAAGAGGACAAAAAGGTGATTGAATATATGTATTACAAGTTATAGAATATAATATAATATAATAAATTTTTGTTTCTTATAATCATGTGTCCTAATTTGCTTCGTTTTCGAGTTCCTTGACCTGCGAGCTCTCCTGACTTAACCCCTATGGATTTTTATAGGGTGCAATGAAAACCAAAGTTTATGCTGAGCCCATCAACGATCAAGGTACTCTCCGGGAAAGAATTGTTCGAGCAGCACCACACCGTGCAGCTGCAGAATATGTCGATCGTAGGTGCGAACTTTGCATTGAAAATTATTTTGAGCAGTTTTTTGAATTTTTGTTTTTCCGTTTCCTAAGAAATTTAAATAAATCAATTTGTCCTATTATTGATTAATTAGATATACTTTTTTCGTGTTATATGCAGGGAAATGGTTTTTAAATTGTTCCTAAAAAATTAAGTGAGATACAAAAAAACTTAACTAGACAAAAAAAAATTGTATTTCTGATTTCTCCATCATAAAAAAAATAAACACAGTGGAGTACAATAATTTGTCCTAATATAAATATTACCCTTTGGGACGCCACTGTAATCAAAATTTCCATTATATGTACTTTTAAAGTAGGCCCTTTTTACCGCAAGTTAGCACGTCAGTTTTTGTCAAAATCAACAAAAATATTTTTAAATAATTGATAAAAAATTGATATTTTCTAAAAACGTTGAACACTGTATTTCATAAACGAAGTAAGTTAGAACACATTCTTGAAGGAAAAAAGTTTCCTTTTCACCTGAATAACCCTGTATAATAGGTCGAAATACACTCATATTTGATTACAAAATAGACGTTTCATAGGGATATAGTGTGTATAACATTGGCGTAACAACCACCAATCAGATGCTTAATTTTCAGATTCTTGATAAATGTACATGGAATTTCAGAACGAACTATGATCGCCCTCCCACCAATGACTAGCAGAAATGCCAATTAGCAAAACATACTCATTACTCCAATTCGCATCGCAATGGTTGAATTCGTATTTTAGATTTTTTTATATATGATGTAGAAATTATGATGCTGATCAAACTATTGCACTTACGCATTAACTAGTTTACTCTCATCTCCCTGTATATGAAAAGGAACGTATGTTTAGTAGCCGGCTGTGAACTATATGACGCCCATTTACAGGGTGTTTCACAACTTATCCGAAATTATTCAACCACATAATTCTATTGCTGTAAAAAAATATTAGAAGAGTCCAACAAAAAAACGAGAAAATAATATAAAATAATGAGAAGACACTGCATTAAAAAACCTAGAGGATGATGGGCATCATTGGTTTCAGTTTTTTGCTACCTCGTCATAAATTGTTTTTCCTTTCAAATAATATCACAGATTTGATCTTAAAGTACCTATATGTAATATCATACACGCGGAACTGTGTTTTAGTTCCTACCAATCTCTTCTACATAATCTATGTCCATCCATCTCTTGCAAAACTCAAGTATATCACAGATGTTATGGTTCATTCTGAAATTCCATATACATTTATCTGGAACTTGAAAATGAAGCATTTGGAATTATCTTATAGGAATAATGGAATTGGCTGTTGTTACGCCAATATGATACAGTTTGGATAGGTACGAAATATCTCTTGTGATAGAATATGAGTACATTTCGATTCCTATTAAATACTGTAGTTCACTGTTTTTGTTTATTTTTTGCAATATTCTATCTTTGTCACTCAAGTTATTCTACTACTTGTAGTAAATATAGATTTAAACATATATGAAATATACCACAGTAAATTGTCCAAAATATTTCAGAATATTTGTGTCGAAAGAATGTGTTTATGGAAATGCATCAAAAAACAAATGGAGCCCAACTACTTCAAAGAAATCATCAGCAAGTGTCACTATTTTTGATATACTGTATATTATTTTGTGTAACTGCATACACTATCCAGTTTACAAGGATGTATTGATGTTAGCCTAGACCAGTTCCCTGCATAAACAAAATATTGCGTTACCATAGCAACGAACAATAACTTATTAGAAGTGTCAGTGTAAAGTTTGACGTCAAAAAAGTAAACTAGAGTTACGCAATAAATTAAAAGAAAAAATATGCCCACCGAAATTATGAAAATCGAAAAATTGGAGTAACGGGCCACCATCAAGTACCTGTATTTAAAAGGGTTAAGAGGTAAGCAGATTTACGAAGATATACTTAATACCCTTCGTGATCAATGTCCTTCGTATGCGACCTTGAAAAATTGGACTGCAATCTTCAAAAGAGGTAAATTTTCCATTGAAGGTGATGACCGATATGTGTCAGTCCCCGAAAATATCGATGCAGTTCATGACATGATTTTAACAGACCGTCGAATTGGACTAAAACGGATATCTGAAACACTGAATATTTCATACGAATGCGTTTATCATATAGTTCACGTCAATTTGGACATGAGAAAAATTGCTGCAAAATGGATCCCCAAATGTTTGAATGTTGACCAAAAGCGTGCAAGCGTGCATCGCGTACGATCTGTGCTCGATTTGAAAACGATGTAGACTTCTTAAACCGAATTGTTATTATGGATGAGGCTTGGGTACATTTTTACGATCCAGAAACAAAGCAACAATCGATGGAATGAACACTCCAGTTCTCCAAGACCTAAGAAGTTTCGTGTCCAAAAATCTGCTGGAAAAGTTCTTGCTTCAGTTTTTTGGGATTGCCATGGAGTAATCATGATTTTGATTTTTTGGATAAGAGTAGAACAATAACTGGAGATTACTATTCGACATTACTGATCACTCTACGGGAACATATTAAAGAAAAAAGACGCGGAAAGCTATCCAATGGTGTTTTGTTTTTGCAGGACAACGCCCCTGCACACAAATCTCATGTTGCCATGCAAAAAATTTGTGATTTAGGGTTTGAATTACTATTCACCAGATTTGGCTCCGTCCGACTATCATCTCTTTCCTCAACTGAAAAAAATTTTAAATGTCGTAAATTTTCTTCCAACGAGGAGGTTATAAAAGCTGTGGAGGTCTGGTTTGCAGAGCAAGAAGAAACATTTTTTTTAAAGGTCTAGAGACGTTGCAGGTTCGCTGTTATAAATGTATCCAATTAAGAGGAGAATATGTTGAGTAATAAAATAATTTAACATTGAAATTTTGTTTGGTTCTAAAGTAGGCTAAATTTTTTTCAATATATCCTCGTATCACCGAGTTATCTGGAATTCCATGTATTTGGATATATCAACAACCAAGACGGATGCGGCTTCATGAGAAATAGAACGTCTTGTAATCTTGTATGTAGTATGCCAGTCTGATTCAGGAGATGCTAACATCGTCAATTGGATTCGATATTTGTGTTCTTCGAAATATCTGGAAATCAATGAGATTCCACCACTGAATTTTTATGAAATCTCTAATAATCTTGCTAGTTTTGGACTAACTCCGTATATCGTGGGTCTGTACAGGAATTATTATACTTTAAAGTGTTTTTGTTTCGGCCATATGAATAATCGATGCAGTTGGTTTGGTTCATCGATTCGTAAAAATTTCTTCACAATGGCCATTTGAAATTTTGGAAAAGTCAACTTCAGCACCCCGTATAGTCTAAACCGTTGAATTTAGAGCTTTTGCGCAAGGGAGAATATTTATCATCATCACGAGTTCTACAACATATAAAAAATTCGAACAAATTTACCGAAAGCCAATTTCCCATTGAAACGGTGCGAGGTCCTTTACGGGACAACTGTCCCGCGTCCTCTAATTTATCCTAATGTGGTCCTTTCAACAAAAATGCATTGAAATGAAAACTAATACATTCTGGTTTTGGCTAATATAAAGTTTCGTAATTGCCATAATGAACCAGAGTGAACCATCAATGCTCATAACAACATTTGGCTTTGGTGGGGTGTTCATCTATAATCTAGCTTGATTTGTTGTAGGACCTTGGTACTTCGTTCATACGCTTCAGTCAGGAGAATCGATTACTCTAGTTATGATGTAATTATCCGTTAGATTTGCGCATATTTCGAGAACCAGTCAGTTCAAAGCTTATTTATTGCATGAGCTGAGGACTGAACATATAACTGCTGGTAATCAACACTTCTGTCGAATACAGAGAATAACTGATGTTTGTAATTTCCCCCTAGTTGTATTAATTGTTTATTTCGAGAAAGTTGGTGTAAAGTGAATACCTTTGGCCACACTGCTTATCAAGGAGCTAGGATTTAGCGTCCTCCCTCTTGCTCAAGAATACGAACTTCTTATTTTGAAATGAAGAATTAGAAAAAAATCAGGGCGCGCACCCCATATCCATATAAAATAAATGAGTAATAACGAGCATTACCAGTTCGCTGATGACAAATCCGACATGAGGGCAGTTGGTGTGAGACAGCGGTCGGGTGAAGATCGTGTACTGTACTGGAAATGAAGAATGTCTTACTTAAAGTGACACATCCACGAACAATAGTGACCATTGAACAGGGAAACTACACCGTTCTTATTCCATCGTCGTCAAGAATCGAGACCTTCAGAAAAAAATTAAGAAGGTAAAGGGCCAAAACTACTGGCGTGAATCTATATGAATAATGTAACCATAGCAGTTTCATGGAAAACAGCCCGATGAGTTTAGTCATCCTACTTCTTTGTCGTTAATACGTAGATTGGTGACTCGCCAGAACATCTCTCTCTCTCACTCACAAGCAGGATTTATTCTTTCAACGACAAAAAATTTTTGGAGCTCAAAATCTCCAAAATAGCACCAATTCCTATAGTCTATCCAATATCAGTTGAATATGTTTAAACTCGACTCAATATATAGGGATCATTCGAAATGGCACATGAGAATGTGCGCATTGATGAAGAAAATCAAAAAATTTAATAAAGATCGTTTCTGGTATATTGAATATTTTAGAACAAATTGAGCGTGATTCTTTTCCAAGAAATACATATCCGTAACGTCGATGGCTGACTGTTGCATAAATTACCATACATCATATTTACTGTTATCTCTGTTTGAAGAACAAGTGAAGGTGTATCAATCCTTTCAAAAATAGTTCATACGTTTGTGAGCAGTCGAGCACCATCACTTTTTGGAGACCATTCGAAGACCGTGAGCTACACAACGCACTGATGGAAGAACAATGGGAATTTGAAAACAAAGATCTTGATGTTCATACCCAAGAATTATATTAAATGTAGGGGAAAGTGGTCGAAGATGACGCAGTCGGAAAGATGACGCACCTCAGTTTCTCCTAACGTACGTGACCTAAACCATTGTTTAAATAGAACATAGTTAGTCAATGCCTGTGGAAAAGGTATTGGATACAAACGCGAGTGTCATCTAGCGTGATTAGTTACAAACATGAATATTTCACGTCATTTTAATGCAGGTTTCTTCAAAAAACCATGATTTTAATGCTTTTCCATTGTTTTAATCAAGTTACGACATGACTTGGAGGCCAGATCACTGAAGTTACGACATGACTTGGATGCGAGATCACTATCGCCATCTACATGTCGCATCCATTTTGATCCAATTATAATCCCATAAGGTTGACTAACTAACTATCTTCTATATAAACAATGCCTAAACTTATTTTTATCGTTCCATCCGTTCAGTGGTTAGTTACAATAACATTCGTTATAATCGGAGGTGGCCAAGTGCCAGTCTTGATTCCGCAACAGATGTGTAAACACATGTTTGTTCTATAGTGACGGCTGTATTATTTCACGACGTAAGTTTGTTAAAAAAGCTTGTAGACAAATTTTGCTTATTTCTGCTTTTTCTTTAGTATCAGCATTATACTTTATATAAGCTAAATAAATGATTAATTGCAATATTTTTTTTTTATTTAAATTTTTACTGAAGCTGACGATATGGCAAAGATGACGCAAAACTCAGAGGCTAAGATGACGCTGTGTCATCTTTGCCAATGGATGATTTGAAGTTATTTAGAGCATATCTTTTCTCATTTTAGATGGAGAAATATTCAAGGAAAACCAACCGCAGAAAATATACAAAAGAGGCTCTACTCAGTGCAATGAATGCTATAGAAAAAGGTCGAAAAATACGTGCAGCAGCAAGGGACTACGACATTCATGAGACCACTTTAAGACGTCAATTAAACATTGAAAGAAAAGTTAAGCAGCGTAAATCTGATTCACTTGGTCGGGCACCAGTTTTCACACAGGAACAGGAAAGGGAGTTTGCTAGCCACTGTAAAGAACTAGCTCGATTATTTTTTTGAAATAACCGCCACTGATCTCCGCGAAGCCGCTTTCAAATATGCGGAAGCGAACCGTATGAAGCATTCTCTCAACCGCAAAAAAGGTATGGCAGGTCCTGACTGGTTTAGAAACGAAATCCAGATCTTTCGTTACGTAAACCAGAGGCGACAAGTATGAATAGGATATCAGCTTTCAATAAAACTGAAGATGATATATTTTTCAATAATTTAGAGCAAGTTCAAAACAAGTATCATTCCGGACCAGACCGTATATATAACGTTGACGAGACTTGGTGTTCTACAACTCTAAGAGAGGTTAGTAAGAGGCTACAGGTTTGAAGCAGTTCGGTACAATAACATTCTGGGAACGTGGAAAATCGTTACAGTTATTTGTGATGTAAGTGCTACAGGGGCTTTTGTGCCACCTTTATTTATTTTTCCCAGGCTTAGAATGAGCCCTCAGCTGGAGAAAAATGGGCCTGCTGGATCATTTTATACTTGTTCCAAGAACGGGTGGAATAACGAAGAAGTGTTTATGATGTGGCTTAAACATTTCAAGCTAAAGTGTCTTCTACCATTGACAATCCCGTCTTGCTCATTTTGGATAACCATTCAAGTCACATTTCCATTACTATCAATCAATTTTGCAAAAATCATGGGATAGTCATGCTCAGTATTCCACCCCATACATCTCATCGACTGCAGCCACTGGACCTCACATTTTTTGCTCCTCTTAAAAATGCATACAGTAGACAATGCAATTTATTTTTAAAAAGAAAAATCATTTGTCCAGAAAAAGAAAATAAATTAACCCCCTATGACATTGCCAAAATTTCTAAATTGGCATATGAATAAGTTGCTAATGTAGAAAAAGGAGTTTCTGGATTTGCTGCAGCCGGAATATTTCCTATGAATCCTGAAAAGTTAACGGAAGATGATTTTGCTCCAGCAGAAAACTACAACTCTAGCTTGCAATCTTTGGAAGGTTCATCTTCATGCCAAGAATCAACCCCGCCAAAGATCATTAAAGACAATGGAAATACAAAATCCTCACCACAACCTTCTACGAGCTATCAAATACCGGTACAAGCACAGGAACAGGAACAGGAAGAAAAATAAAGTTGAAGCATCCAAGAAGAATATTTTAAACCCAAAACAAAAAAGGTAGTCAAAAAACCAAATAAAACCAAAAAATGTGCGAACAAGAACGACATCGACAGTGAGAATGACTTAAGCGATATTGACGAAACAAAATTATGTAACGATGATGAACTAGACGATATGAGTGATGTATCGGAGCATGATAAATGCGCTTTCTGTAGCGGCTTGGGAAAAAACAAAGAATCATGGTAAAGATGCATCATTTGCGGCTATTGGGCACACCAAGAATGTAGCGGTAACGATTCACCTACGGGATATGTCTGTGACCATTGCCAGCCCTAAGTGTTCTTAAGTTTTGCTTTTCTTGTTGTAATACGTACCAGTTTCAAATACAAAAATGTATTTTTAGTACATAATGTAAAAAAAAATATTTATTGCCGTTTTATTTACTCATTTCAAAGATTTTAAACAATTATTCTTCGATTACACATGTGCGTCATCTTACCCTGCCACCAGGAAAAGATGACGCAATGCAAGTGTTTCATAATTTGGTATCTATTTTTTCCTTCGTCAATTTGAAAGGCATAAAATTAACTATATTTTTTTGTCAAACATCACTTAAGATTAACACTTCAAGTCCCACATTTTTTAAATCGAATTCTAAAGAAAATATAACGTTATTCTCTTAGGTGCGTCATCTTCACCCACTCTCCCCGAGTTCTGCTTTGCACAACTCCTGTATTTTTATAAAAACCTTTGCCATCTTATAGGATTATTAATATAGTAATTATGAATATTTATTCTATTATGAAAAAAAAATTATCTGCCGCCTCTGTTTCATAGAAGATACGCCAACCTTAAGTGGAATTTCAGTTTATCTGCTGTCTTAACCGAGTTTACGAAGGCTAGAAGGGCCAATAGCATTTTTTTTCTGGAATCCCTACTTTGGAGTCGGACCCCCGACTTTAATCTCGTACCACCGACTTCAATCTCGGACCCCCCGACTTTAATCTCCGAACCCCGACTTCAATATCGTACCGTCGACCTTAATCTCGGACCCCCGATTTCAATCTCGGTAGTTCGACTTTGATCTCGGACCCCCGACTTTAAAGTCGGACCCCCAACTTTAATCTCGGACCCCCGACTTTAATCTCAGACCCCCGACTTTAATCTCGGGGGTCCGACTTTAATCTCGGACCCCCGACTTTAATCTCGGACCCCCGACTTTAATTTCGTACCCACTACTTTAATCTCTGACCCCCAACTTTAATCTCGGACTGCTGACTTTAATCTAGGACCCCCGACTTTAATCTCGGACCCCCGACTTTAATCTTGGGGTCCGACTTCAATCTCGGACCCTCGCTTTTAATCTCGTACCCCCAAAATTAAAGTCAGGGGTCCGAGATTAAAGTCAGTGGTCCGAGATTAAAGTCAGTTGTCCGAGATTGAAGTCGTGGGTCCGAGATTGAAGTCGGGGGTCCGATATTAAAGTCGGAGGTCCGAGATTGAAGTTGGGGGTCTGAGATCAAAGTCGGGGTCCGACTTTAAAGTCGGGATTCAAAAAAAAGTTTCTCCTGGCCCTTCTACGCCTTCGCACGAGTTCGTGTAAACTATACCTTCATTTCTTTCATTTTCCAGATGGTCTTTAAATACTACAGAATTCCCCTCATCCTGTTAACCTGGGAGATGGCGAAAGGATGCGTAGAATAACCCATTTCTTTTTTCAAAGTCATTTCAGGTGAATTGAATTATTTCGATAAACTAGGAAACGAAGCAAATATCAATGTCGTTTATTTCCAAAATTTTAACCAACATAGGAAATTATGATTGGACAGTAACAATATCTCTGCAAAAATCCCTATCTGAACATTTCCACGTGATTTGCAATACGTTCCGTATTACTGTAATTGGGCCCGTATGTCGCACGCTTCACGGAATCCACTTGTAATCGTTCCCGACTAACAGGTAACACCTACCTTCTATTTATTGAACCATAAGCTGTCGACGCTTTCATAATGGATGAGTTTAAGTCAATCGAAATTGTTTCACCCCTGAGTGCTTTCGGCACTTTGATAGAGAGGAGTGTGTTTTTAAAACCCATAAGTAGTTCTGATGCAAATTGATGCACACTTTAGGGCTTATCAAGGGCTTTGCGAGCGGGGAACCTTGATCCGATTATTGATTTTATAGGGCAGCCCATAGCCGCTAGCGTCTGTTAATTCCCTTTTCTCTGCTAATGTGGAAAAAAGGCAGGGTACGAAAACATTCCCTTAAAGTATTTTTTATTGAAAGTCTATTATTCATTTTATGACCAAGGGTTTCCGGGATAAGAGATAATGAATGAAGTGAGGTGAAGTGTGAAAACTAGGAACAGATAATAATAATGTTTATTATACCAATTTTGTTACAAAAGTTGCTGGTTACATTTTCAAATTGTAAGTAAAGCAAACATGAATCCCATAAAACTCTAAGTTGTACATGTGAACACACTTTTGCTTACATTTTCTGACTGGCACAAATATAGTAAGGTGGATTGGTTAGTAAAATATGGTGATAAAACTGCTTGTTTTTTATATACATAAAAAGAACGAAAGAAAAAATGTAACATTTATAATTTGTCAATTGACAGATTAAATGTGTCATTTATTTTGTCAAGTGGCTGATTTTTCCAATCTCCTATTCATGTTCATACGCTGTTGCTCAAGACCAAACGTACTTTTTCTTGTGTGACAACTAAACCACAGCTTGCAAGCATTTCGAATGCATCTATTTATATCATTGAAACTGCCTTGATTTACAGATTTCACTATTCACAAACGTAAGAAGCGTTTCAGTATCTCAGTAATTTCTCCACCAGAACAAATTTAACAATTACAATCATCGTTTCAGTGTTCTTTTACTCAACCCAATAAAAAAGTACCTTCAGATGAGTTCATGGCTATTCCCTGGTCATGTTCAAACTACCCACTCCGTGGTGGTCGGGCTGGGTCTTGGGTTCGATTCCCAGCATGGTCATCTGTCTCGTGCACGGCATCACACGTTAAAACACAAGTCTCTCGAAGACTCATGGTGGTTCGGCTTAAGGGTGCAACAGGTTGACGGAAATAACAATTTTAACAATTTTCATCATGGATATGCTCCAATCACTTCATATTAAATGTTTCAATTGACAGATAATAAATGTGTCAATTGATAGATTATAAATGTATCAATTGACAGATTAAATGTGTCAATTAACAGATTAAATGTGTCAATTGAAAAATATTAGCAGAAAGGTATAAGTTTTACTGTGATAGGCAAAAAAGTCGTAAAGATATACTCACGGATACTTTAAAGTTGGGAAATTTAGTAAAAATTGTGAGTTTGATCAATTTCTATATAAGTGATAAGTTCAAATGTGGTATAAAGTCAGTGGCAATACAACGAAAACTATTAACCGAAGAGCAGTTAGATATTGAAGGAGCTACGAAAATAGCCCCTTGCATGTAGTTAGCAAAAGGTCAAGTGAAAACTCTGGAATCAGATATAGTAAATAAGTTCTATGTTGGTAGAAAAAAAAATTAATTCAGTTATAGTTATGGTTAATATATGGTTAATATGGAATCAACATCTGTAAAAAGTCTAGTTGCCTTCAATCTGTGAAGGAGAATGTGCAGAATTGGGGGCTACAACCAAAAACGACTACATGGCTCTGTCAGAGTTATCAGACTCATGATAACGGACGGTGGCCAAAGATTAAGCAGGTAGAAGTGGTTCGACGGATCGGAGGATTGTAAAGAAAAGCTCAACTTGCCTCTACTACACAAATATACATTCAAGGTGAATCCAGGTTAGTCACAAGAAGGTTGTTCAGAGGACAAGCACCCATAAGAAAAATATGTAAGGGAGAGACTCCAGCAAGCTATACGAAGAGTTGAAAAACAACACTGTTTCAATAATGCCAACAAATGGCATACTTTCCAGATATAGCTTTGATAAAACTTTCAAGACAAGTATAACGGATAGTGATTAATTTATTGATTTATTTATTACTCACACAGACGAGTACAGCCTTATTACATGGATAAATAATACATGTCAATAAACTATAATATGGGTTATTTATTATACATATATTGATCCTCATAACTAATAAATTCCCAGAACTGTAGGGAGTCGTCTAAAACTAAAGGTAGTCGTCCAGAACTGTAAGGTGTCATCCAAAACTGTAGTGAGTTGTTTCGTAATTTAGATGTTCAGTCTCATAGAGTCAAGTTCAATATTTGTTCTAGCATTTTTTTGAGGAAAGCAGTTGGAGGTAAGGTCTAATCCAAATCCATTCGTACATTAAAACTTAAAATTAATTCAAGCATACATAACAATAGTGCTCTTGCTATGGTACAAACTGCAGAGATATTAAACATTGGTGCGGAGTGTGTATGACCAGGAGGTACATTAAATGAAAGCAAATTGAGGATTTCTGATGCGTCGAAGGAGGGACCTCCATCAAAGCGGAAATGACAGGAGCCGGCATTTATGGTACCAAGCCCAAGATAAAAATATCATTGAGCTTATGCCAATATGCTACGATATTTCAAGAGGAAATAGTCGCAATACACTATTGCGCTCATGAGCTAATAAGGCATCAGTTTTCAGAAGAATCGTAGTCATTTACTCAGACAGCCAAGTGGCGATAATGCAAGTTACCTCAAAACTTATTTGTAACTGCAGAGAAGCTCTTAAAGAGCTGGGCAGTCAGAACAGCCTGGATACCAGCACACACAGGTTATACAGGCAATGCAGAGCCCAATCACTAGCCCAAGAAGGAGCGGTATAGCAAAATATGTACTAAAAACAAACAACGAATCATAGATCCATGAGGAATCTCAAGAATGGTGGAACAATTCACTGGGATTGAGACAGGCAGAAGAGTTTATCAAACAACCGCAGCCAATATTCACGGAATTCCTACTAAGCCAGAAGAGGAGCACTATTAGAATATCAGTAGGTCTTGTAGGCTCAATGAACATATGAGTACAATCTGTCTGGCAGTAGAAATGCTTTGCAGGTTCTGTCAGTGTGAAGAGGAATCTTCAGTATACATACTATGCCACTGCTAGGGCTTGTCAATGCTAAGATTTCTAACGCTGGGAGAAGACAAACCAAGAGCTCCCAGATACATGGGAGTTTCAACAACTAGCCTACGGAGTCTTGTAGCGAAGGCAGGGCTAGATAGAGAACCCTAAGCGATTTCGGGGGCACACACAATAGATCTGAAAAGGTTGTGGTGTAGAGGCTTGTAGCTACAGCGTGCACGACAAAATAAGTGTCCAGCGATATGAAATATTGAATTTATTTATTTTTTTTACACACACTCTTTGTCGTCCGAATTTTCTCAGTGAGTAACTAGTTACTGAAACTGTGGATGACGGAACAATTGTCAAGCGATATGGAAAGTTACATTTATTTCTTTGTTCTTCTACATACTCACTTGGTTCATGTTATCAAGCACAGAGAATATCTGAAATGCGTAGCTACTTCAAAATTTATGAAAGTAGCGGTAGTATTCGAAAATATGTATTTCACAACTTACATTAGAATTATTAACTTTCTATCTGTCAATCAAAAACACAAGCCAACACATTTACATTATTGAGGGTAATAAAACTTGGGCTCTTAGGAAATTGAATATAGAAAAAAATCAATCAATACTCTGGATTCTAATGCAATCTTCTTCAATAGTGTATATCATCCATTTTCTCAGTAAGTACCTAGTTACTGAAACTACAATGAGCTATGGATTTAATGAAATGACGCCCGTTCTATTACAAGCATCAGCTTCGTCTAATTCGTCACTTCTGGGTTTAAAAAGCTCGCGTCGTGATTAATGATACCGTAATTAATTATGAACCGTCACTCCCTGATTGCGGTTTTAACTGAAGCGGCTTTGGCGAGCAATAAAATGAGATTGTTTCAAAAAGCCATTGTTCTACTTGAAGGGCAGTCAATCTAAAGTGAGTTTTTTCTCGATTCCGGTAGCAGTGCCTTTTTTCATAGGCAAACTAAACTGAGTACGAACCCATGTCAGACGTTTTTGGACGTTGCTTTTTTCGAAATTGTTGACAATCAGAAGTTGGGTCAATTTTCCGCACCTCAAATCCGCAAAAAAGAAAGTTGAAGCAAGAAAGAAGATAACTTTAATATTCTCAAGTGGAAAGAAGAAATATTTCTTTGAACGGAGTAATTCAAATACAACCCAACAATACTTTCCAATAAAAAAAATGGCGAATTTCAACGTCAAATTTGATTTAATTTCGGTGCGTAACATGTTTTTACATGATTTGAATGGTTTTAAATGTAGATATAAGTAGATGAGAATATACTAAAATGTGGTGCCAACATATGAAAACAATGAATTAGGTCATCCATTAAAAAATACTTCTTCAGTAGTCTTTACCAAAAATGATAAATCATTAGGTAGCTTTATATTCACGTGCAATCACGCGTGATTGGAGCACCACGTTCCAATCTCTTCGTTCCAATCGCTTACAAATGCTAATAATCACTCGGATTCCATCCATATTTCCTAATTTTTGATACTGACCACTTTTTGCCCCTGCTTGTGCCTAAAATATTCAGTCATACACAGAGTTCTGGTCTCAGATGAGTTTTTATAATCAAGATTAGTTTTTGCTGGAAAATAGTAGTTATTCATGCATTCTGCTACGACAATCATTGTTTTTTATATGTTCTGCTATAGTATTTTTCACAGTAAATGGTATTGGCTTATTAACTGCAATAAACTACCCGATTTAATCCCATTGTGTAGAAAATCATCAGATAAAAGATGCAAATGTGCTACAGGGTCGAACTTAAGAAATTTGAATTTTGCATAATATAGGAGATATACAAGTAATTTATTTAAATGTTACAATTCTATTCTATATTTAGATTCGCTATTCTCATCTAAATTAATAATAATTGGCGCAATTGATTTTACAGAAAGGTACGAGTTTTCAACATTTATAACATGACCTACAGAAATTTTCCAACTCTCGGTAGTAATGTCATTCATACAGTTCCTAATTAATTCTACCACACTACCACTTAAAGTCGGAGAAGTATTTTTTCCGCGCACGCTCGATTTAGTCCGGTGGCAGGGAGGGTTTTCGTGGCCGATGAAGTGCGACGGGATCACCCAAGTTATTCTTATGTATTTTGACCCGCTGAATCCGAATTTCGAGGGTGATAAGTCGTGAAAGCATCCGGAAAAATGTCATAGACGATTTTCAGAGGAAAATCGAAAAATCCATTTTTTCCAAAAACGAATGATGCGTTTATATTCTCCATAAAATTCTCTACAAAAAAGGTCTCAACAAGTTTTTCTCCACAATGCACCGTTTTCCAGTAAAACTTGCTCAAAATTTGACAAAATGCGATTTTCTCAATTTTCAGTGCTCTTTCATTCAGTCACATGATATTTTCAAGATCACCTTGTCCCAAATTATTCATATATGTCTCGACTATGAACAACAAAAAAGATATTCCTGAAAAAATCTTTCGTGTTGATTTCCTGGCACTGAATTTCCCGATACGTTTACCTTGCATAAAAGAGGCATTTTTTTATTCGCGAAGCTCACGTCGTGGTCGAACTTCTTAGAGTGTCAATTAAAAAGAGTTCAGCACATATTTTGTCATGATCACAAAGCGTCTCAGTAGCGGAAAAACGGAAAATTTTGCTTAAAATTACGACAATTTTCCGAAGAAAATCGAAAAATGGATTTTTTTCCTCAAACAAATGATGCTATAACATTTTCCATAATATTCTCCACTAAAAAAGTTCCAACAAATTTCTCTCTAAAATGCACCGTTTTTGAATAAAACGTGCTCGAAATTCGAAAAAATGCTATTTTCACAATTTTTAGTGCTCTCTCATTCAGTCACAAAATGATATTTTCAGGATCACCTTGTCCCAAATTATTCATATATGTCTCAACTATGAATAACAGAAAGATATTTCTGAAAAAATCATTCATGTGGATTTCCTGGCACTAAATTTCCTGATACGTTTACCTTGCATAAAAGAGGCATTTTTTTATTCGCGAAGCTCACGTCGTGGGCGAATTTCTTAGAGTGTCAATTAAAAAGAGTTCAACACATATTTTGTCACGATCACAAAGCATCTCAGTAGCGGAAAAACGGAATATTTTGCTTAAAATTACGACAATTTTCCGAGGAAAATCGAAAAATCCTGAAAATTATTCTACACGTAAATCATTGCATCCAAGAAGGCTATTACGATGTATTTATAGTGTCAGCAGATACTTACAGACGTTGTTGTACTTGCCTTGTACTTTTTCACGAAATTCATAGAAATTGGATTGAAGGTAAAAATTCAATGATATTCATATTTTTTGTTTCGATTGTCAATATCTTATGTTTATTCTATTCATTTCGCAGACGTTTTGGATAGAAGTGGGCATTGCAAATAGTAAGAGAGTAATTCCCCTTCATTTACTTGCCTCTCTCCATGGAGAAAAGCTGTGCTCAGTTTTACCAGCTCTACACCATTCAACTGGTTCCGATTATACGAACAAGTTAAGCCTGTACAGTTTTTATCAACATTTGGTCAGCGTATGTATACATTCAATGATCTTTAAAAATATTTTTCCTCAAATGGTTAGGAAATTTTGACATTCCTGACAAAATTTCGTAAAAAAAAGTAAACAGCCGTATGCATAGTCAATTCCAGCGACTCGCCAGAGTTTCGCCGCTCGCTACACAAGAACTATAATGCACAGTCGTGCTCCAAAAAAGTGGTACATCGCCAGCGTTTCGCCAAAATATGACTTATCGCGTAGTTGTCACTTTTTTGGAGCTCGACTGTGCATTATAATCCTTGTGTAGCGAACGGCGAAACTCTGGCGAGTCGCTGGCGATCGACTATGCATACGGCTGAAAGACTTCCTTACTGAAAGGATATGTCATTTCCTTACTGTTAGGAAATGATATTTCCTTACAGTTGTTAGTGTTCTACTGTAAGAAAATTATATTTCCTTACAGTGGTTAGTGTTCTACATAAATGATAAAAAACACATTGTTGATAAGGAATTAATTTATATTTTTTTAAATTAATTAATATCTGTCGAATTTTAAACGATTTGAGGAAAATAGTATGTTTACCTCGTAAGAAAAGCCACATTCCTGGACTCTGTGTTGCAATCTTCACAGTCGCCCAGGAATGTTAGACTTTTCCTACCCGGTAAACAATATACTATTGTTTTAATCAATCCTATAATATGTGAAATGTTTACAGATATCTCTGAAGTCGGTATATACAGAGACGTACAAGCTGCAGAAGAATATTTGGCGAGAGTTTTAAAGAATAATCTTACCTTTAAGACATTTGATGAATTGAGAGTTTGGTATTATGATGATAATACCAAAAAACTGCTCACTGCTAACTGCTCACTTGTAGAAGATTTACCTCCAACAAATGCATCTATTAAATTACATATTCTCAGAACTTTTTACATAGTTTACAATCATACTCATTGTTTGGATGAGAATATTTTTCTTTTGAATCCATTGGATTTTGGGTTTATTGAAGAAAACTCTATGCTTAAACCGCAAAAGGTTGAAATTTTGATCCCCCCAAGTACAGAATTGGTACCGAATTGTACTTGCAAAAGTTGTACCCGGAATATATGCGTTTGTAAGGCAGCAAAAATTTCATGCTGCTCATTTTGTTTTTGTCACCGCGGTAATACATGCCAAAATAAAATTTGAATAAAACTAAATTTTTTCATTAGACCTTGGAAAATTCTTGGGCAGAAATTGTGTCTGACAAAAAGTAAGTACGAATAATTTTTTTTTCAACGAAAAAGTTAATTTTTCGGAAAACTGTTGCACTTTTAAGCAAAATTTTCCGTTTTTCCGCTACTGAGATGCTTTGTGATCGCGAATAAAAAAATGCATCTTTTATGCAAGGTAAACGTATCGAAAATTCAGTGCCAGGAAATCCACACGAATGATTTTATCAGGAATCTCTTTTTTGTTATTCATAGTCGAGACATATATGAATAATTTGGGACAAGGTGATCTTGAAAATATCATTTTGTGACTGAATGAGAGAGCACTAAAAATTGAGAAAATCGCATTTTGTCGAATTTTGAGCAAGTTTTACTGGAAAACGGTGCATTGTGGAGAAAAACTTGTTGAGACCTTTTTTGTAGAGAATTTTATGGAGAATATAAACGCATCATTCGTTTTTGGAAAAAATGGATTTTTCGATTTTCCTCGGAAAATCGTCTATGACATTTTTCCGGATGCTTTCACGGCTTATCACCCTCGAAATTCGGATTCAGCGGGACAAAATACATAAGAATAACTTGGGTGATCCCGTCGCACTTCATCGGCCACGGAAACCCTCCCTGCCACCGGACTAATTTAAGTTGGTGCCACATAAGCTCTATGGGATTGAACACGCAGTAGTAGGGAGGTAGTCGTAACACTGTATGTCACAATTCTTCTGCAATTGTATCACAAACATACGTTTTTTTTAAAGAAAATGACTGCAGCACTTGTAAAAGTTTTTTGTATAATGTTCCTCAAAATATATGTCATTTGCAGCCATGAAGTTTTGAATCTCCAATTTCGTATTCTTTGAGCCAGGAATTTTTTGCAATTGTCGGCTATGATAGCTTGCGTTGTCCATTACTATAACGCTGTTTGGCGGAATGTTGGGTAACAGACAATTTTTAAACCAATCTTCAAAAAGCTATGCTGTCGTATCTTCGTGATAATCAACACAAAGTCCTCAATATTTTTGGCAGAAAGCCACATAGCGTTTGGGATCCAACCATTTTCTGATCCTGCGTGTAATATTGTGATTCTCTTCCCTTTATTTGATGGTGCTTTTGTTTTACACTTATCAGAGGAATCAGACCATCCTTTGGAAGGGGTGTTATGCGTGTCAAACCACGTCTCGTAGAGGTAGAGTATTGGTCGATTTTCAGGCCGGTATTTTCTTATTGACGTTATATATTCAGAACGCCAGTTTATTAAACGTGTGGATTCCATTATTACTCGTCTCTTGTCAATTTTGCGATATTTAAAGCCCATTGCAGACAGAGCTCGCCAAAGAGTAGTGAGGCCACAGTTGATTTGAGTTTCGTCGTTGATGAGCCGCTGTTTCAGACTTTTGATTGTAGGGACACGCTGCTCATCGTACATAGTGTAGATTTTTCGCCTTATCAAATCTTTTTCCCAGTCGTCTAGACTTTTTGTGACACCGGAATCATTACGCTTTTTTCTTGATTCCATGGAATTTTCAACAATTCGTCTAACTGAAGTAAGAGGCACCTTCGTCAAATTACTGGTTACTTTTGCTGCAGCACCCGCGTTATATCCTTGCTGAAGTAAGGAACTATACACATTTTTTGTAATGATTTTCGCGTCACAAGATAAGTGATTCTTCTTTAACGAACCACTGGAAGAAGCACTATTACTTTTTATCCACGGACGCCACATACTGCCTATTCTGTACGTTGGGGTATAAAATATTTGCTATTAATGTCTGTAATAACAAATAAATGTTATAAAATTATTGCACGCCGTAACACAAGTGAACACTTCCAATGAAATACAAAGACTAAAATGAACAAGAAGTGTAAGCTGTAATTCTCTAGAATCCCTCTCTGAGAAACAAAATTAGGTACCTGAATCCGGTCCTTTTACATTTATGATGTGCATCTCGGATTTTACAACTTAAGGGTCTAGTCAATACCATTTATTGTGAAAACTACATACTAAGGCCAAACGAAGGAATAAATAGCAAGAACACATGGAATAAAGGCGCCATCTCTTACATACGCCATTTTAGTTTGTTTTATACCATACTAGCTATAATAATTTTGCATCTAATGGTATAACCCAAATAGCACTATCGAACTTAAAGCATTTGAAAAAACCACCAAGAATATTCTTATAACTCAATTTTTCCTGAAAATAATAAGAAATTTGGCGGCATGTTGTTTATATGAAGCCAAATAGCCAAATAATGACAGGCTAGAAACGTTTAAAAATAGTTGGCAACAATTTTATTCACTTTCTGAAGCAATAAGCGGTAAGTAGTTATTCTTTCGAACTTGTTGCGGAGTTATCGATTTTTCGCTAGTAAATAATGTGAGTATTATTAGTTTGCGAAGGTAATTAGAGCCGTGAAGATGATAGCACAGACTACTGTCGGAAGCGGTCGCAAGTGATAACCTGAATTCGTAAAAGCTTCAAATCCTGTGTTGATATTGAAAATAAAATAAAACAAAATAAAAAAAGGCTATATTCAAGTATCATTTTTAGGTAATTAAAATGGACCTTATTTTTATTTCTTTGGTGTTTTGACATCGACTGCTATGGTCATTAGCCATGTGTTATGATTATGCCTTGTTACTAACTCGATAGGTCACCTTAGGAGCAGCACTGTTAATTGAAACGCAACAGTGAATCGTGCAATTATCTATAGTATTGAAGATCCCGTACTTTGGCATGAAGCAATGTCTGGACGATTTAAAAATGACATCTTAAGCGCATATTATATATTTGTATGTTCTATCGGTATATGAAAAATATTATACTCTGGGTAGATAATTGTTCTGCTCAAAATAAAAACTGGACGTATTTTTCGTTTCTAATTCAAATTGTAAATTCGGATCAGATCAATGCAGACAAGATTTTTGTCAGACTCTTTTCAACATAGAGTAGAACTGGCGATGAAGCGAAAGAAAAATAAAATATGTGACTTTGATGACTTCTGCGAAGCTGAAGGTAAGCAGTGCTGTAAAATCTGTGAATACCAAAAAAATTACAGTAGATGATTTTTATGAGTGGCAAGACTATACGACCCAATAAAAACTTTCCCTGCTGTCCCCACGACCTTACATTAGTGACGGTGAAGTGGAAGTTAGCTGAGGTAGTTTTGATATGAGCTACAGAACTAGTTTCAATAATGAACCCATAACGGCTAGCATTATAGGTGCAAAGTTCTGTAAATAAGACAAACTTCCATACCCAACTAAGAAAACAATAACAGCAGGAATTTCTCAAACGAAGAAAATAGTACCTATATTAAAATGTTAGTGGATAAAAAGGCCGGAGTGCTCGAAATAGAGCAAGTGTTTGAAATGCCGGTTATCCACGAATACTTTACGCGTTTTTTTTATTGGTACACTTTGAAATCATAAATACTCGCAAAAATCTATTGAGGCGTATAAAAAAGAATATGACAGTTCATCAAATGGATGGAAAATGTGACCAGATATAAATAAACGAGTTGTACTGTCTTGCATTTTTTAGTAATATTTTATTTGCCGTTTCAAGGTACTCCTGTCAGATCAATAATAAAAAAAATTGTCATTTAGACGTCTTTACGTTCCTCCAGTTGTTGATGTTGCCATGGTAACTTAAAAAAAACGCGCGTTTTTGAAAGTTTGATTTAAACACGCTGAAGCGACACGCGTCGACCTCTGATCTACAGACTACCCTAAATATCAAACAGAAAATTGATTTACCCACCTAGGAACTATCAATATATCAAACTGTTTGATTGATATTCTCCTGAAAAATGAAACGACGAAGCAATATAATTTTATAAGGTTTCTATTTCAATATAATGTCACATATTACATACAGTGAAGATGAGATACAACTATGTCGGTAAACAAACTTTTTGTTGATTGGCGGAGTTAGACTGAAATATTGTTCATCTACCTAGCTATATCTCACCTCCACTGAATGTGATGGATCGTCTCCGATGGTAAAGTCAAATACCTTTGGAAACACGAATAAAAATAAAATCAGGACCGTATTCCGGAGGAGACAATTTTCCTTTTTCGGACCTTGATGATGAAATTTATGGGCAGAAACGTAGAAACAAATACCAAGTAAATTACATATCTGAACTCGATGAGATAAGGACTACTTGAATTAAAAAAAATACAGGTCAGTATGAGGAAAACTAGAGTTGAGCGAGTTGAGCCACCGAAGAACGAAACGTCGAATTGAAAATCGAAGTAAGTACATGGAAGCAAATTTGAAACAAAGAAGAAAGTTTCTCATATTTCCATATTCCTTTTTTCCACTTTTGACGTAGAGTACTCGGCGCGTAAATGTTATGATAAATCATACTCTTACTGAAAAACTTCTGGGAAAAGACGTATATTTTCACGCACTTTATACAATACTATTATAGGTAATATAAATAACTGTTGAATAATTACCTTTCAACACCGCTAAGTCGTGGATGTCTGTATTTCTTCGATAACAGAAGGCCTCCACCCCAAGCCGCCTGAAAAATACAGAAATAGTTATAAAAACAGATATATTCATATTTTCAGTAGTAAATAGCTGTGTCAATAATTGTTAATGTATGGAGAGAACGAAGTCCTTCAGCAACCAATTTTACTTTATCGGTTTTCAAAGTGCAAGGCAAACTGTAAGGGGTAATGTGAAGGCTAGTATAGACAAGCTCAAGGCCTACTAAATAAATTCGGTTTCAGTTTGGTATGATCAGATTTGGGAGGGGAGCAATGACACAGACTTTCAATACACTAGTACTTTCTGGGACATTGCAAAATACCACAAGACTGTTTCTGACCAATTACCAGAAAAAAAATCTTGATCAGTGCAATGACCAAGGCCTACGTATTCTTGGAACGCCTCCATAGCCACTGATATGGTAATACCGAGCATAGAAATGAAGACCTTCGTTGGTGTGGAGACTCCTGACATAATTACGTTGGTCACTGTGAGATAGGCCTTTCTAGAGAAAAAAACGTGTTTTTTATTTGGCTTTTGGTTATTATTTGCATTGAATTCTACCAAGTGGTTATATTCCCATTCTAGAATTTTTGCTAGGATCTTTCACATTCCTCTCCCGTTCTCTTTCAGTTTCACGGGCTGTTAACGAAACTTTGGAAGAGAACGCGTTGTGGAGGGTACATTAAAAAGAAAGGTTAGACAGTCGACAAAGTTAGAACTTATGAAGAGCAGTGTTATACCGAGGTCACATAGAATTGGAATAGTTGGAATATTTCATTAGTATGCTTGTCATGATAGTTGTATAGTTTACGGATCGAGAGTTGTTTTTTTTTCAAGTAAAACCAGCAGAAGTTCATAACAATATCAATGAAATAAAGTGATTGAGATGATTTTCCATTCAGATTATTCGAAGTTAGATCACCAGAAGATTATAGATGCGATTCTTACTGAACAGTGTGAAAAATTGATCCTACATGGATCCACTATTCGCGAAAATGAAGACCAATCTCAATATTACTCAAGCAATTATTTTGTTTACCTGATAGAGTGTATAGAATGAAATTTTGATTAGTATTTCTTTCATCATACATGTATTGAACTGGTTAACCAGATTTATAAAAAAAAATCAAATTTTATCGCTTATTGCAAATTATCGAGGTTTGTTTGTATATGGCTATCTGGAATTTTTACAGTTAAGATGGAATTCATGTCATTATTATAATTCAGAATCAGTTTTCGTAAGTTTACATGCGGCCTGCTCTTGCAATGCCAAATATTGCAACCATCTATAACAAAGCACAAGTGAGCATAAAGTTAAAAATTAATACCATTTGCATAGGTTACCTTCATCATTAGGTATTTACTATCTGGAGCTGCAATTAAGAATTTGCTACATTTTTTAATATCTTGGTACGGTGTCCTACCGTTTTCTTAAATAATTAATTTGGAAAAATGTAAATTATCCACATTTTTATCAATTGGAAGTGTAGCTTTCAACTGTGAATATCTGACCACAAGGTCGGAGGCTTAAGTATCTCTGTTTTTTAAATGCGCTAGAAGGACGTTTTCAGTAATGTTCATAACAACCTTTGTGCCACACCAGTCTATAAACCGTCTATAACGGAAGGAGGATTATATGCTTTAAAAAGGGACATTTGGGTTCTTGAAAAAAATTAGACTATTTCAAATTCTTGAAAAACAGTACCCAATAGTAGTATATTTTCATTTATTCCTCAAACTAGAACGAGTTGTCTAATTTAAACAGTTTTTGTCAGAAAATGCAAACCTGCAACTTTGCTTTTATTTATTTCCATGACTTCATCGATTCAGCAAAATGTCTATTTCATCATTTTTTGACCCAGAAAAGTATACTCTTCTGTCATACACGTTATTTAGAATTATAGGGTAGTAAATCTGCTGTAGCTTCATTTGCAGTTAATTATATCTGGAGGATTACCTACAAATAGTTTCTATCTCACTATCCAAACTCGACATTTTAAACAGTTTTATGACAAAATATTAAAATTTGAAACTGGCAACTTGAAATTATTTACGGAAATAGTCACTGTCAGACAATCGCCATCTATAGGTAACTATGAGTATGCTTTCGTTAGTAACAAGATTTGGATTAATAAGAATTATAGTAAATATTGTTTCATTCCTATATCAAACGTTTTGAGGAATATTTAATGTTACCCTGTACACTCAGATTACAAGAAAAAAATGTTATCTCTAGATTGAACTTTTGGAGCAGTGCATAGTGCAAAGTAAGTTTCTGTAAATTCGTAGAAAAAATAATTTGTCATTGAGTAAAGTTGTGCTTCTATCAATACCAGTATCAGGTTTAAATATGTTAACATTATCAAAATTATATTTTTAAGGGAAAGTTAAGAAAAGTGCTTACTGGCATTTACAATTTTTAGGACCCCAATAGTTATATTTCTACGAAAGCGTAGAAGGGCTACATAAAATAAAAAATATATAATTCCGACTTCACAACTCGGAATTATAATAATTAAGACTTTACAACACGGAATTAGTATAATTCCGACTTAACAACTCGGAATTAGTATAATTTCGACTTCACAACTCGGAATTAGCCTAATTCCGACTTTACAACTCGGAATTAGTATAATTCCGACTTTAAAACTAGGAATTAGTATAATTCCGACTTCACAACTCGGAATTAGCCTAATTTCGACTTTACAACTAGGAATGAGTATAATTCCGACTTCATAACTCAGAATTAGCCTAATTCTGACTTTACAACTCGGAATTAGTATAATTCCGACTTCACAACTCGGAATTAGCCTAATTCCGACTTCACAACTCGGAATTAGTGTAATCATTGCGATTCCATTGGAATTATAGTAAAAGTGTGAACATTGATCCCTAACGTTCAAACTCGTCAGTTTATATATATTTGTGTATACATTCATTACTTGATATTAGTAGAAAAATCTTTCCCGCACGCCACTTCTTGCCGAACTTTCCTTGGCGTCGTTTGGGCATCGGCAGTAGTGTGCGGGAAAAAATGAGCACACTTCATTGAGAGAAAATCGTAAGAAAGGTGCCTGTTTTATGCTTATCAACTCTTCTATTTAGCGAAACTTTTATTATTGATCATTACATTGTTTCATTTTGTCAATCTGACAGTTTTTTATTTCATTAATTAATACGTTCCCATCAAAAAAGGACAATATACGTGTTCAACTCTCATGCTGGGTCCACATCAAAACAACAATACAGAAACAAAACATCAATTCAATGTTTTTCAACAATTTAACAACAAATCTGAATTATTCATCAACAAAACGCGTTGATTTGGTTGCAGCAACTTTTTGCGTTCCCATTTCCAATGGAAAGAAAGGAAAAATACACGTTTACAACTCGCCGTATCCACATCAAATCAAGAACACAGAAAAAAACATTAACTCAATGTTTTTCAACAATTTAACACCAAATCCAATCTATCCATTAAAAAAAAGGGAAAACATGTTTTCATCTCTTATGTTGTGTCCACATCAAACCAACAAAACAGAAACAAAACAATTTCTTCAAAAATTCAACAACAAATCTGAAACTTTTCATCAACAAATCGTATTGTGTTGCAACTCTTCGCGGTCCTGTTGTAGGCGTTAAACATCAAAGGGTTTCTGTTTTGTTGTCATTGCTGGCAACATTGTCGGTGCTGTGTGTACCTTATTGAAAAACAAAGAAAAAACAGAAACTCCTCCAGTATGTCCTTGCGGACTCCTAGGTGTTGTGGATGATGTTAGAAAATAAATATGCGTTATGTCGGGTGGACTGGTGCATCAAGCTATGAGTATAATCTACAGTTACCAAAAAGCTTAGGGCGGGTTGTACAAACCAAGTTCACTAACAGTTTAAGTAAACTTACGTCAGTTGCTAGGGATTAGCCAATGAAATTTCTAGTTCCTTGACAACTGAACTCGGTTTAGTTGAACTGTTAATAAACTTGTTTTGTATAAATCTCCCTAGCGTCAACCACATTAAGCATATCTAAATTTGGTATATTTTTTCATGGATCTGTATTAAATTTTCAAAGTTCTTGCTGGATAGTTCAAGTTTACATTTTCACATAACTTCAATGCCAACTCGTGGAATCGCAATGATTACACTAATTTGTTGTGAAGTCGGAATTATACTAATTCCGAATTGCAAAGTCGGAATTATACTTATTTTGAGTTTCAAAGACGGAATTAAACTAATTCCGAGTTGTGAAGTCGGAATTAAGCTAATTCCGAGTTGTAAAGTCAGAATTATACTAATTCCGAGTTGTGAAGTCAGAATTATACTAATTCCGAGTTGCAAAGTCAGAACTATACTAATTCCGGGTTACAAAGTCAGAATTAGGCTAATTCCGAGTTGTGAAGTCGGAATTATACCAATTCCTAGTTGTAAAGTCGGAATTATACTAATTCAGAGTTGCGAAGTCGGAATTAGGTGAATAAATTTATTTCTTTCTTTTTGGCCCTTCTACGCTTTCGTATATTTCTGTGGTTAACAAATATTAGCCAATATCTATGAATTGAGTATTTTGGTATCATTTTTTTAATGTTAGTATTGCAACATATTTTATTGCCTAATTTGAACAAATAGTAGGAGATAGTAACTTACATCGACATGTAACCACATGCCGTACTTCTTGCAGATATCGGCAAGATCGTTGATGGGATCGAAAGCTCCCAAAACCGTTGTTCCGGACGTGCAACAAACGAAGAATGGAATGTGCCCCCTGTTCTTCCTGTCTCTAACAAGGCGCTCCAGTTCTGAGGGAATCATGCGACCGTTCACGTCCGAAGGCACCATGACGCAGTTGTCAGTGCCCAAGCCGCATACTGATGCGCATGATTTGACGGAGTAGTGGCTCTGAAAATGAAATATATTAGTCATCACATTCAAGCCAACATTCGAAAATTTGTAATTTATAAAAGCGATTGATTGTCAAAATGAGTGCATTCAAAAGTTACTTATGAAAAAAAGTTAGAGGAACTTGAAAATGTAGAGGAAGACACCCACTACTACGAAGTTTTCTTCACACTGCCCATGGCTGTTGGCAATGAAACAGATGAGGATTCAGGCGACGATGATTGTATTGACCCCAATGTTCTCAGGAGAAATCAGCTTGAAGCCGAGGCATATACAGGGTGATTCCTAAGTACGGTTTATAACTGCAAAGGGTATTTCGTCAGGTCAATTTGAGAAGAAAAATTTCCATGAACATATGTCCGGAGTTGCTTCGTTTCTGAGCTACAGGGCGTTGAAAGTTAAAAAGGGTAATTATGAAATATCATGAATATCCTAGTACCGACTTGGTTGAGATTCGGTACATTCATTTGAACTAATAATACAACTTTTTGGTCTCTTGTATTTTCTTCATATCTAGCTTTGTTTTCAAGAAAAAAAATTAAAGCAACTCTATTGCATACAATGAACACCTGCATTGGAGACCAGCTGACATTCCTACACATATTTCATTTCAAATTGAAAAAGTTTTAGTTTTCGTTTTGGATTATTGGTTGTTATTTGTTCATCATCCGTAATAATTTAATAGCCTAATACATGATAGGCGTACCTGCATACGATAATGAATAATGACCATTGAATGCAGGTAAGGTCGCTTTGTCATTAGTCATTAGGCTACTATAAGAGTTAGCAAAACATGGTTCAGATATCATTAAAATATCTATCATCATCATTCAGTCTTACTATTCAGTTAGCAGTTCGAGTTCTACAGTTCTCCGCTCCAGTCCTACACTTCAGTTCTACGATTCAGCTCTTCGCTTCAGTTCTTCTTCACAACATTATTGTCGTAGTAGTAAAATTCAGAGTTGTCAATTAGCAGAGATTTCATCATGAATAATTTTACTAACACTGAATTGGCTGACATTCAGCTTATTTATGGATTAGCAAATGGAAATTCGGGAGAAGCACGGAGAATTTCCCAGGACAGTAATCGTAACAAAGTAGTTCCTTGTGCTAACATTCATTCAGATACATACGCGATTATGTGATACTGGGAGTTTTAATAAAAATGCAGGTGGTGGAAGACCAGAAACGGTAACAACGCCTCAACTAGAAGAAGCTATACTTGATGCGATAGAAGAAGATCTTTCGGATAGTACCAGGAAGTCAGCCCAAAAACTATTTGGAAAGTTCTAAAAATATACCTCCTATACCCATATCACATACAGCGGGTCTAAGCTCTACTGCCTAGGGATTTTTATTCAAGAATAATGTATTGCAGGTGGTTGATTAGTATGATGGCACATAATAATTTTTTACCAAATATTTTATTTACGGACGAGACAAATTTTTCAAGAAATGCTATTATGAACTTTCATAATAACCATTTTTGGACCGACGAAAATCGTCACGCTATTTGAGAAAATAATTTCCAGCATCAATTTTCGCTGAACGTTTGGGTAGGAATTATTGGTGACTACCTATTGGCGTATTTTTTTTAACAGAAAGCTTAATAGGTGAATCCTACACGGACTTTTTGCGACATTATTTACCCATTTTGTTAAAAGGAGTACCCATACTCGTAAGAGGCAACATGTGGTTTATATACGACGGGGCCCAGCTCATTTTAGTGTTCTTGCTCGTCAATAGGACCTCATCATTGGCCAGCTCGCAGTCTTGATATGGGGTCATCTGGAGGCTCTTGTTTATAAAGCTTCTGTACTAGATGTGAATAACATGAGCAATCGAATAATTGACAATTGTAATGTAATAACGACTACTCCAGGAATTTTTGAACGTGTCAGACAATCGAATGCGGTCGTACATTTTATCAGAAGGTGGGCATTTTGCTCATTTACTGTGATTTCGCAATTGTTAATAATTCTATTTTTGGTAGTTATTTTTTTTGTCGAAAAGCTAGATATGAAGAAGATACAAGAGATCAAAGAATTGTATTTTCAGTTGCTCAATTTGAAAAAACGAAAATTTCCGAAAAAAAGTAAGTGGCGAATTTTCAATCAATATTGTTTTTAGTTTAAATGAATGTACCAAATTTCAACCAATCGGTTCTAGGATATTCATGATATTTTATAATTACCGTTTTTTTAAAATTTCAACGCCCTGTATCTCAGAAACGAAGCAACTTCGGATATATGTTTATAGAAAACTTTTCTTCTTAACATAACCTAACAAATCACCCTGCTGCAGTTCGGAACCGCAACACCCTGTATTTATTTCAACGGTGAGCACGCTTCACATAATCTTGATATAATACAGGAGAATATGTTACAAGTGATAATATTGACATTCTTTTCACTTCTGCAGTCCCAGCACAAAAGTGCTATAAAAACTCTGAGAAAAGTGAAATACGGGTATGAGAAAATTGAGATTTGGAAAGTCCTCTTTAGGTAAAAAAGACTGCATCTCTATTCCCGCCAGATTCACTAAATAATGAGAGGCGCTCTCACTACAGTTTTTGAACATTTTTTACTACATGGAAGATTTGGACAAATACACTATCTAATCTAAAAAATGTTTTACCTATACGTCGAATGAATTGGGAAGAAAAGAAGATGTACAAAATCGACTAGTTTCTAGCTCTATGAGAAGAATGACGTTTGGAGATATATTTACTATCCTTCACATTTTAGATAACAACCGAATTGATATTTTTATCGCATGATTTATATGCTACAAGTGCTTAATGGGTTGTTAACGCCACCAACATTTTCTTAGTTGAGACAAGAACTTCTATCAACATTTTTGAAGTCGTTCTCAGTATATTTAAACTTATTTTGCTATGTCCAATTTCATTTTTCTAAAACTCATTCACGGATCTTCTAAGGTATATTAACCTGAAATTGTTCAAGTCCAACGAAGGTGTTTTACTCATTGTGTCTGTCACGATTCATGTATTTGCTATAGTGCTACACAGTGCTACAGTGATGTTGTGTATATCGAAAACAACTAGACTAGTTTTCTGAAAATATTTGAAATGGATTTTTCCTACAAACTAGTTTCATGTCAACTATTTTCAAATTTCAGCAACTTCCTGTTATACGGGAAATGGATCCAAAATGGAATGTTACAGTTTTAGTTGAAAGTATTTTGACGTTCAATCGTTGCAAGAACGTTGATCAAGTCCTGCTATTTTATGTGTTAGAAACATACACAGAACATGACAAGGTATTAAAGAAATAAATATATATTACGTTAAAGCAACTGAAATTAAAAAGTTCATAGATGAGTTTTTGATTACATTAGAGATTGATTCGAGAATGTTCACAACATAACTTCAAAATTATGGAATTAGCAGAAAGAAAACTAGTTCATTGGATATAGTAATCTTAGTGAAGTAATCCGTTTTTATATCAAGCTACTTGTCTATCGATTGATAATGTAATCGTTTTCTGGGAATATGATCTTCGTAAACATTTACAACTTCACTATCTAAAAATTATCATTTTGGCTTACCTGATCTGAGGTGTACATGACAAGTTGTCCTTGAATAGCAGCAATGCCTTTTTCCTTGTAATTGGGAAACATTTTATGCCTGGCAGCCAAGAAGGCATACAGATTTGATATAGATCCTCCTAGAATAAATAATTGAAGATTCAGCTGAACCTCATTTGAAGGTTTCTTGTTTTTGATAAGAGTGCTAGTAATTTGAAGGAATCAATCGTTTTTTATTTTATTTTCTCTTGCATTCCATTATATCCCTCTTGCAGGTGATATGAGATTACTAAATTAAAGTAAAGGTAACTTTTTGTTATAATTCGTCAACGTTTCAACACTATATCCAATCGTAGGGGTAGTCAAATTTTTTCCAGATGTAACATTCTACTGATCAATTGAAGCAACTTGTATTCCTCATATTCATTATGACCTGACTGGAAAAAGAGCCGGAAGATTTGAATACTGAAATTATTGAAAGTGATTAATACAGTTACGAGTCAATTCTGATTGTCCGATAACAAAACGATTAACGAGACTTCTGAAAAAACCGCTACTCAAGTTCTCAGTTCAAAAGACCAGTCGACAACTTCGTACGTTGGATCGGAAAGCAGAAGTTCTTCCTGACGACAGAAGCAAGACATCATCTGCCGGACATGGGCTGTACCAATTCAAAGTCCTTCCGTTTGGATTATCTTCCGTTTGGATTATGTAATGCTCCTGCCACATTTGAGAGACTTATGGCAGTAGTGTTATAATTTGGAAAAGGTAAATTTGAAGCGTGGTTACGTAAGGATCGGTTAAGTTTACTCTAAGTTCTTTTTCTAGGCCCTGTCATCCCGGTCGAAGAAATTAAGACCAATCTTGTTAAAATTGCTGCTGTCAACAGTTGGCTACGTCTTACAGACAAACATGAATTAAGAAATTTCTTTGGGCTTTGTACTTACTATCGAACATTCGTCCAGAATTTTGGAAAAATCCCCAAGGAATCGCTTGACTGAAAACATCTTTCAGTTTGTTTGGAGCTCTGATTGCCAACAGTCATCGACCCAAATTGAACAACTTCCATTTTGGACTGTAATGTGTCTAGGCAAGGCATTGAATGCGTTTTATCTACGGGACAAGATGGCAAAGGTAGAGAAATATCATACTTTATTATAACTCCGGGATCTCGCTATTTACTGAAAAAGACGCTCTGAGCAGTATGACTTCAAATTATTCATCGCAGTGGCAAAAATCACAGCAATCTAGACACATCATCAAGATGTATTTGCGTCGAGCATTTTCAACGACGAGCATCGCAAGGAAAAGCAAGCTATGGGCTATTGATGAAATGAGAACAATTTGAAGTGGATCCAAAGATACCTGGAGAATGGTGTTGAACACGAGTGTTGGGAAGTATTCAAGTTTCGTACAGTTGCCAAGGTATACTTGGGTCAACTTGATCCCCTATCTCTTCGTCATTGGCTATGGTATCGCATATGGTTGGAGATGTACTCGAAAAACTTTACAGTAGTCTACGAAACCAAGGGAAAGAAAGGAATATGTCCCAAGCTACAGAGAAATTGGACAGACTCTTGTGTCCGCATAAAGGGGATCAACAACGACCGCATTCAGCTCAGCCCAAGAAGCAAGCCTGCGGTTGTTCACGAATAGAGATTAGCAGAATATCCTCCAAATTGGTTCAAGAAAGACAAACGAAATGGTAATGGTGTTAACCGGAACGGAGTAACATACGGAAGGAGGCATTGTTAAGAACCTGGTATTCAATGGAAACATCGAAGAATATACTGTGTAGTCTACATTTTCTTTGATGTTCTAGGACCTAAAGTTCAATATATGAGAATTCTTGTTGTGAGATTTGTTGAAGCATTTTGATTTTTATATAAAGGATAGCCTATAATAAAAACGACTACTATAAAATATCCTAGCAATTTAATTAATATATCAGTACATGTAAAGTTCTTCTGGCAGGGGGAAATGGCATTGGGTCACTATTTGCGACAGGTCTGATCAGCTGGTAAAAGGGAGTTTTTCTAGTTTTTTCCTCACCTGGTGCTAATATCGAATCTCCTTTTCTCCAGTTTTTCCCAATAATTTCGCGCATATGTGTCATCACTACATTTTCCATCAAAATGAAAACCGGAGCTATTTCGTAGGTGAACATGTTTGTGTTGGCGGTTGCTGTCAACCACTCTCCAGCCATGGAAATCAAATCCAACCCGCATGATAGTTGGTTGAAAAAATAGGGATGTCCTGAAACAAAAAATTAGATTGAGATATCATTACATAACAATGATAGGAATCATGGTTTCGAACTACGTTACATGTTTCAAGATGAATGAAGAGTCAGGTGGTAGTATTCAGGATGATGACAAAAATATTATTTTTCATATTGAAAAGGGGGCCTGGATCATCTGGTTTACGTTTATATCTCCCAGACAACAGGGAGGACATGGACATAATGTTTCCAAGACTATCTTTGCCTGATTCGCCACAATGAAAAAACAGGGCAGCAAAGCTTTTTTGAGACAGCAACCTTTGTGCTCTGTGATCAAACTTTTTAACCGTTTTTGAACCGGTTGAACGAATGCATGATAACCGAAACGTTTACCCACATGGGTTTATAAAGAAAAGAAGTATTGATGAATCTGCTTTCAGCTCTTCCGTCGATGGAATTATTTGCTATTTAGACAAATCAGAAATAGTTATAGGTCGTTTTATGGATTTCAGCAAAGCACTTGACTCAATCATGAGGCTTTGCTGTACAAATTGAGTTCTTATGGAGCGAAGGGAGTGGTACGTGATTGATTTGCTTTATACCTGTCCAACCAATATCAAAGGCTAACATTGAACTATGAGAAATCTGACTCATTTTGTGTTAGAAACGGTGTTCCACAAGGCTCAGTGTTAGGCCCCACCCTCTTCGTCATCAATATTAACGACATGTTTCGATTTTTAAATTAAAAAAAGTTATTTAACAGGATCATGAGCAGGCGATACCAATATTTGATAACGGGCAAAACGCTTGAGGACACTATTAGATACGCGAAAGAGGCCTATGAAAAATCAAAAATAGGTTATGTATTAAGAAGTTTGCGCAAACAAATTTACAGACACCTAACAGCATTGATATTGACAGTTTGATCAAGATTAGTTTTTCCACACTTACTGAAATGTTACGTTAGATTCTAGTCTCAACTGGACCAAACATATTGAGGTAACATGCGGTAGATTAGCTAGAAAATGTCATGCCCTGAAAACGAAATCCAAATCGTACCGTTTAACAATCTTGAGGCAGTTATATTTTGGCAAGCAGCTGAATACCAAAGTATTTTCATTCTTCATAATCGTGTTATATCCTGGGCAACTTACAATATAATGAATCTTACAGGGAAGAAAGCTTTCAAATCATTGAACATCTTGACTACGGTCTGTGGTTTGCATCAAATGAACTGATTTTCAATGAACAAAAAGCAGAAGTACTAAATTTTGAAACAAGAAACTCAAACCAAGCTAAAAAAACAGCAGTAAAATTTTTATGGGTTTATATTGACACAAATTTATCATGGGAAGAACATATAAATAACAAATGTACTAGGCTGAGTAGGTCAATATACGCAATTAGAATAATTAAAAGGTCTGTGAACCAGAACGCAGCTTTTACTACATACCATTCTCTATTTCACTCGGTTCTACGATATGGAAAAATATCCTAGGGCAGTGCATCAAAATGTCATCTTGAAAAAGTGTTTCTCCTGTAGAAATCTGCTGTAAGAATTATAACTTCTGCCAGGTTTGATGAAACTTGCCGTCCAATATTTAAAAAAAATTAAATAATGACACTGTATTCAGTTATTGTTAATGAAAACCTACTACATATTCGACCATATAAATAATCACACCTCTTGTACAGACATTCATCAATATGTTACTAGAAATAAATCAGAGCCTGTTACGTAAGCAAATAGACTGAAAAGGACAGACAATATTGGCATAAGCTATACAATACTCTACCACAGATGGTTAAATTTATGTCTATCATTTGATTGTGAGATTTAAGGATGTATGTCGCCTGATTTCAATTGTCCTATTTTGTTTTGACATGTCTATGAACCTTGTGTTTCTCAAGACTAATAAAAATATTAATATTATTATTATGATATCTTTGGACATTTATGAGTTACTGTATTTTACTTTTGAAAATAAAGCCACGATTCTTGAAACCCAAACTCAACATCATTATAACGTTAGATGTGAAAATAAACTACTTACTACCTGTGAAACATAATACAAGCTTATACCAAAAAGTATTTATGTCAATGCCTGCAGATATTTCAATCATCTACCAGATGCAATAGAAAACCCAACACACTCCTTCAACAAACACGTAAAGGATAAACTTGTTGTCAAAACTTGTTATCACACAATTTGAACATAGTTTGAATTTTTTTGCATTTTTTTGTGATGTTATCGCTGTATGCGGTTTCATAACCTCATTTGTGGTAGGTAATTTTATAACTTTCTTAACATTATTTTTAATTTTTCACGAGACAATATCCCAATATGTTTATTGCTTGTAAATATATTTTTCATGTTACTTATTTTTCATGTAGGTACTTTGTTTTTTTTGACAATATTTCTTGAACGTTAATTGTTTAATATTATTTCTTTAAAATGTTTTCTGAGATAAATATTATTAATATTATTATATTCATGAAATTATATCGAAAGTATCAAAAATTCAGTCAGAAATCTTGGATTCGATCAAATTGCTAGTGGACTCGTGGTGTTACCAAGTAATTTGATTTCGTTGATTTCTGACAGAATTACTGAAGGAAATTTTAAAACATATTTTGGTTTAAACTATGAGTTGTATTTGTCGAAGGCGTAGGACAGACATGCGTTATTTTTCTAATTACAACTCGAAATTATCCTAATTTCGGAATTTAACTTGAAATTAGTGTTAATTTTGAGTTACAACTCGAAAATTGCTTAATTTCGATTCATCAGAATCAGTGAATTTCGTGTAACAACTCGGAATTACCACTAATTTCGAGTTATAAATCGAAATTAACGGTAATGTTGAGTTAAAACTCAAATTTAAGCTTTAAGCCAATTTCGAGATACAACTCGCAATTATGGAAAAAATGAAAGCATGTCCATATTCTACGCTTTCGTAGTATCTCATCCTAAAACTGAAATCAGATTTGTTCGATGTGAGGGTGTTATGATCGTACCTAAAAAATTTTGTCCACACAACTAGTTTCTCATTTCCGTATTTCTTCGGCTATCGTGATCATTCACGCGCAGAAGATTTGATACGTTTCGTTTCAATCACGATGCCATTTTTACGAAAAGAAGCATCCTTTATGATGTTTACCCCTTGAAACGGGATTAAGGGTAATCCAATAGGTCACGTGCCACCGGTGAAGGGTGTGCAAGAGCCGGGAGTAATGTCTTTGTTTCAAGTCCACTGACATTCAATTATTCTGAGCAATAGCCCAGCATAATGGTAGATTGATAGCCGGGATGTAGAGGATATTGTACGAGACTTCGGGATTTCGAACAAGGAATTGAAACTCGTAGAAGCTCAGCCGCTTTTCCGCCGAAACAAATAACTGCATTGAAGTTCTCGATGTTGATATATTGGGGGAGTTCTATTGCTTTACCATGAAAGTTGAGAGTTTGAGAATGTGGGATGTTTACTTGTGTACTAACTTTTCTACTAGCAAGTCTTAATCAGGTGGATTGAACATTTAATTGATTTAATATCAGATTACCATGACTCTTAATGTCCCCTCCTTTTATTTATTCATACCTATAATTCAGAGCGCTGGTTGGCCGTTAGCGTGTGAATTCTTTAAGCAAGTGAAATAATATGTTCGGTTCCATTATTTTCAAATACTCTCATTCAACAAACAACTTCACAGAATAACACTTTTGTGGAAATCAATTCAGCTATAAAATCATCATATGTGATTATAACAATGATTTTACTTACCTAAATACTTCGTCTCTTTGTCGTCTTACTGGTGGATACCGGAATTGGCTCGTTGTGTACACATCCGCGAAGAAACCCATATGTGCTGGTTCTTTAATATTCTCAATGACTATGATAATATTGGTTGCTTTGACTTGATTCAAATTGTACTAAATTATAAGGAAACTCAATTTGCTTTGGTTGTTTTCAAATTTATTGGCTAGGAAAAGTCATGTGTGAAAACAGAATAGATAGATATAAAAATGACTAGACAATTAAAATATTTGAACTCAGAATTGGAATTAATATATTAACATTTACTATAGACTTTCTGAAATACTTCTCATTACCAAAACAATGAAATTAAATCTGCAAATAGGTTATTCAAAACTCGAAAATGACAAAACTAACTCTGAATGCAATCCTACATATTCATCTGTACCAAATACCTTTTCAGTGGAATATCAAAACACGTTTCTACACGGCGGCGAACTAGTGACTTGACTTTAATGACTTTAAATACGAAATTGCTTGGTTCGGGATCCGAGATATGATTCGGGATATGAGAACTACAATTTACTTGAATAATAATAAAAACGTAACTGAATCGAAAAATGATTGAAATTCAACTTACTGGTTTCGAAAGTACATTGCAACTGAGTTTTTGTGGATTCTCAAAAATAAGCTCGACTTACTTTCTCCCCTTGATGGTTACTTGTTTTTTAGCCACGCCCTTCGACATAGGCGCCGTGAAGGTTTTTTTGGGATACGGATGAATCATTTTGTGTGACAACTATGATAACTAGACTATTCCAAATGATAGCTTGGGTGGACAACCCTGTACATATGCATTAACATATTGTATCATTCTTGAATATTTTGCTTGGAAGAAAAAATGTCCAAAAAACTTCCATATTCTTTTGAATGACTTAAATACCATCATCGCCCCTAACCCTAGTAACAAATATATATTTACATGTGACATATCGATTCGATTCCGTTGTTTGATCGATTACGTATTCCCGCATTTTAAGGTCGGAGAAACTGTATCAATCTGTGCTATTTTTACTCCTTTGTCCGCGGTTTCAAAAAGGATCATAAAAAGTAGAAATCTCTCTTCAGAGAAACAAGGAGTTTATGACGGCAAGACTCGAAAATATCATTTCCTATTGTGATGGGTTTCGATTCGCAATAAACAATTCGTCACTCTTATAAAATTGAATTGTATTTTTGGGAATACTACAGCAAATATCTGGTAATGGCTTATATCGTTAAAAAAATGTGTCGAACAGATGAGCGAGATGTTGAATGTGATCTTATTGAACGATATCCCCAAGCAGTGGCGTACTGAAAGAGTTCATTTGTTACACTTGAGTTATTGTAAAATAATATGGAACTTATAATTACAAAAATACGTCTTTATCATTTTCAACTGGGAAAAAAGTTTGTGTAGATGATTTTTAAATGAACATATAACAATATCGCCAGTTTTTATTCACCAAATGTTGAATGGCAGCAAACATTAAAAGGTATGGGCTGCGTCTTCCCTAGCTCACATAACTCTCGCGAAGACTCCTTATTGAGACTCCTTCTATACATCTAATGATCTTTTTTGGGCAACAAAAACATCTTTGTATAAGAAAGATGCTCCCCAGAAAGTGTATAATACAACATCTAAGGCAGGATACGATGGGTGAGCGTAAAGTCAATCGAATTGAATATATTTTTCCTGTAAGAGTTTGCATAATTTGGATTTAAAGCAAGTTGTTGAAATCGTTTTGAGGGAGTCTGGAAGGTATTCAGACCGTGAATGTCATTCCCAAATGATAATTCTTCAGAAAGGTATGTGGAGATTTTATTCTGTATGATTTTTTTATATGAAACACAACTATGAAGAATACGAGACATGTTTAGCCAACCCAATTCTTCGCGCTTGCGTGACATTGATTTATATTTTCGTATTCCGAATATGAATCTAACGCATGCGTTTTGGACTTTCTGAATTCGGAGCTGGTTATATTTGGTTATACTAGCTTGGTAAACAGTATCCATGTAGTTGAAGTGGCATAAAACTAAAGCTTCAGTTAGAATGATTTTCGATTTACGATCCAGACAATAATTACAACCATACAGTTTTTTCAGATTACAGTAGGCTCTTTTAATACTGTTGGTGATATGCGCTGGAAATCTGAGAGAAGAATCGGTGAAAAGACCTAAGTTTTTTGCTGAGTCTACATAGGTGCCTGGTTCATTATTGAGAATTACTCTAAAGTTACGAAAAACGAGATCCCCTGCATTTTGAGCCCAAAAAGTATAACAGATGATGTGTATGGGTTGAGAATTAATGGATGTTGTTTTGAAACATTTTGTAAAGAGAGTAGATCTACATTGAGCTTTTTGAATGCATCGTTTGCATCATTATTTTTGAATTATAGATGCAGCTGAGTGTCATCAGCGTAATAGTGGGATTTGCAGAAAGTAGCATATGTTTCAAATCGTGCGGTGTATATGGTATAAAGTGAGGGACTCAATATTTAGCCTTGTGACTGATTTCTGGGAGAGCCTCAGAGAAGCTTTTTTCCACCACTACACGTTGAAGACGATTTGTGAAGTAATTCTGGATCATTGCAGAAGCGTCCTCACTAAAACCAAAATAATGCAACACAGCCTATGATTTATTAGGTCAAAAGCTTTAGAGAAGTCAAGAAGGATCAACGCAGTGACTTCATTTTTACCAGTGGCCGACAAGATATCATCATGCACCCCCAGAAGTTCAGTAGAACAGCTGTGGTAAGGTCTAAATCCTGATTGAGTTTCCGGTTTTTGGAAATTCATAGCTATCTCGATCAATTTTGAAAAAACAGGAAGTACACTTATTGGACGTAGATCTTGAATTTTGGATGTTTTTTTTAATTTTAGGAATCGGCACAATATGCGCCAACTTCCAATTTCCAAATAAAAATTAATATTATGGGCAAGGAAAGGTATAATAAACGGGCAGCATAGTAAAAGCATATTGAGACTGATGTCATCGCATCCAACCGCTTTTGTCTTGATTGATCTCAGATAACTCGAAACGTCATCTCTTGACACAAGAGTAAAGTTGAACGGTTCAATTCTCGTTCGCACATTACTATTATAAAACTTAATAGCTGTATTGGTCAAGTTTCTCAATTCTTTGTAGTATGTCCAGTTAGCTGAGCTCTTATCTTGGGAATTCCCTGAAATTGGGTATTTATAACCTCATAGTCAAGGCCTCATTTACTTTAAAATTACCAAGGACTATTCTTTGTATATCTGGATTCTTATTTTAATTTATTTATTTATTTTTTTTTGTCCGTTTTGAACTTTTCTACTTTAAATTTATAGAATATAAATTGTTTGAAATGTTCATAAACAGTCTTCATATCAGTTTTACGTAACTGTCTGACTGTTTTATGATATTCATTTTAGAAACGGTATTTTACTAATGAATAATTTTTTTTATACACCTTGTATTTTGATGTATTATTATGTATTAATAGCAAATAAACAAACTTACGTAATTCCAAATTTCAATGTTTTAAAATGTTTCTTGACTTAAGTGTTTTTGTCACTTACAGGCCTATCAGTAAAATCACATTTATCTCGAACGCTTTGTGTATTCAATCGAGCATACTAGTATTATCAATGACAAATATTTGTTTCACACCCAACCTTGATCTCCTTGATAACATATGTTGAGCTCTCTAAATTCGAGTAGTATGGATATATGGTGTTTATATTTATTTCACTTTATCCCGTGACTGATTAACTTCATTGTATCACAATTGAAGCTGACATCTATTTTTATTTTCACCAACAGAAATTCTTTTAAGTGAAAACCACTGGAAGTCCAGTGCCAAAAACTGTTTTTTATGATACCTGCATCATAATCATTGTCAAATGCACTAAAGAGCGTGCGATATCTTCATGATTAAAATATGACATGCTAGAAAGGTCCAAACATTTTATTCCAGTGTCCAAAAATGTAAAATTTCATCATAATTATAAAGCTATTAATTCAAGTAATTGTTGAATGTACAATTCTGATTAATTGATATTCGAATGCCACTTGCATTACTGATGCAATCAGCTTTTTTGCTGGCCATAATATGAACATCTACAGCATTAATTGTCGTTGATGATGCATTCAATCTATAGTGAGTCCTGCCGAGACGTTTTATAAAAAGTATTAATACATATTTACAAAAATAAAAATAACTTCCAACTTAATAGCGATATCCATGACTACCCAACAAGACAATAAAATCAATTCAGTTTGCAAAATGTGACCTTATAAAAATCGCCAGACTACTCTGGTATGCATTACTTTAATATTTTGCCAAACAATTTGAAAAGTATTAGCAGCATGGTCAGAATCAATAATAGAATAGTCGTTTTTGATTACGAACCCATTTCATAATATATAGGAGTTTATCTCTCACTGCCATATGAATAGCAACGAGCTGATAAATTGTTTTTCGTACTTCCGGGCCTAAAGTGACAACTTCACTCCCTTGTGACAGGTACTAAAGTGTCACATTTAATCCCTCCGGGATTAAATATTGACGAAACTCCCGGAACGATTAAATCACAAACAAACGAATTTAAGGGATATTTTATTGAAAAATATAATTAATTAGAATGGTAATTAACGTTAATATTCAAATTAATATTGTGACAGTTCGTCATATTGACCAGTCTTTCCTGGGTTAATGCAGCAGGTAACTGACGAGTAACAGATAGGTCCTTTTCATATTGAACTGGTGTTTGTTTCGAAGATCCTGCGGAAACAGGAAGCGAGAATGAGGACTGTGGCATAACTATAGTGGACGAATCGGCGACTTGACCAAATATTTTATCTGAAATTTTTTGTTTATTTTTAATAGACGATTCAATATATCCCTCGGCCACGTTGGAGGATTTCCATCCTCCATGTCTCTTCAGCACGTCTATTGTTGCTCCCGAATCAGCTAACAAAGACGCAGATGTGCGTCTAAAACAATGTCCCGTATAAGACGTCGCATTTTCTAATTTCAAGAAAGCTGCTATTTGCCGTGGAAATGTACCAAACATGTTTTTTCCTACTACTCGCGTAGTACATTCTTTGTTGATGTATTGAACAAAAAATTTTGAATGAGTTGTCCCTGTCTTTCGCAATGCCACATATTTCCGAAATATCGCCACAAAACTGATGGCACTGTTTTCTGAATTTTTGATCACAAAATTTCGGTCAATTTTATTTTTGGTGTTTCTAATCGCAATTAGGAAGGAATCGCCCAAATCTCTCACATCGTCGATTTCTAAATCAACCAACTCTTTTCCACGACAAGCTCCCGCAACGCCCAAAATAAGTGCAACCTACAAAAAAATTGATTTCTTAAAATTTCTGAATATAAACAAATTTCCAAATTTACCTTAAGCATTAAATATTTATCATCCGGAGCCTCCCGTAAGAACTGATCTACCTGCTCAGACGTGAGAATTCTTGACTTCTTTGGCTTAAATCCCTCATTTCTTCTCTTCAAAAAAGCTAATAATTTTGGAAATTTACTTATATCAATATCTTCTCTAATGTTAATAACCGATTTCAGCATTGAGTAATGTGCCCAGAGAGTTGAGGCACAAACCGCTTTTGATTTATCATCGAAGTAGACTAACAGCGCATTTTCAGTAGGTTGTCTCACATTTTTTAAGCGGCACCACTTTTTAAAAGCATCGTACTGCTGCTCGTATAGTTTTCTAGATTTCGGTGGTAACAATTCTTCACCTACTTCGGCTGCTCTTTTATCAATATCAGATACACCTTCTTCACTCATGATACCAATAATTATCAATAACAATGTTTCTTTACAATGACACTAGTAATGACAATGTTTCTAAATTATAACTGTCACAACGCAATGTTACTATGGTAACTTATTTTAAAGACAGTTTATTAAATGAGTTGAAGAGAGAAAAAACTGATTGAAATTATTGAAATAATTAATAAAATCATACCGGAAGTACGAAAAGTATCGTATATACCTTGCGACTGAAGTACATTTAATCCTTCAGGTAAATTATGGCCCTCCCTGCGGTCGGGCCATAAACTTTACCTTCAGGATTAAATGTACTACTTCAGTCCCGCGGTATATAATGTACTATTTATTCTGTGAAAATTAATCTATTCCAAATCATTCTTATTTAATAGTGATGTGATGTTGACTTACACACATATTGTTGGTTTTTAGATTCAACTGAACTAACAATTATGAATTAATATTTATAAATTATTATCACAGAATTAAGAAGATTTTTTTTTGTTTGAATGCATCATCTGAATACTAAGCGTTTCGTGCTTGACATATTATGTTTGGTTACCTACGAATAGATTTTACAATCAGATTTTAAGTCGGTCCGTCGAAAAATTATTATAATCGCTTAGCGAGTGCAGAAGTTCGATTTCTGTTCATTGGTCTGGTTTTGTAGCGACAATATCTAAATTTACAGAACGTCTTGATCTCCACAATCCATGTAAAATATTTAAGAAACAATCAAAATAATACTAAAAATTTAAGCTGAAATTACACCAAATCATACTATTTTATATCAAGCCCGCAAAATTCAACAATGTTATTTGAGGGAATTCTAAATTGTCACGTTTTGCGCGTTTCATCAACAATATTTGTAAATTCTTGTTGTTGAGATCATAATTAAAATTTCTCAATTCAAACGACAGAAGTGTATATACCTTCACATACGTTCTTTTGTATTCAACATTCTTAATTCTAAGTTGTTAGTATCACTCTTAGTTTAGTTGAATCTATAGTAAAAACCTACCGTAATGTGTCCAATATAACATATTAATTCTGTTGCAATGTGACTTTTCAATAGGTAGTAATTTTTATTTTTATGAGTTGTCAATCAGATGAAAATTAGTGATTTTATGATCAATGAAAACTGTCTTACTGTCTGATATTATCTGACGTTGTTGACGATGTTATCGCAGCACTCACAGAGAGAAATAGATGTATGTTTTCTACACAATTGTCAATAATTTCAACACAATTTGTTTCTAAAAAGTTGATAGCACCAATTTGTTAATTTTTTTTCTATAAATTGTATTAGAGGTATTGTGTATAAACGATACACTTCAGTGTTGTATTATTCTGAATAGTTTTATTTAATTTTATACACAAAATATAGAAAATTAATCGGTATGTTGTGCGACAAATGTCAACAACTTGTGTACTGTTTATACATAAATTGTAATGAATGTCAACAATTTGTGTACCTAGTTTATACAAATTGTGCAGGTATTTTAAATATAGGATGCAAAAAATGTCACAAATTTGTGTACTCCGCATACATGAATTCTGTACATATATTGTACATATTTGTGTACAAAGCAAGGCCAATTTATATAGGTACCATTTATAATTTTGAGAAAGTATACACTTGAGGCACATAACATCCAAACGGAATAAGATAAGAATTAGCATCAGTTTCAACCTGCTCAATTCTTCACATCTTATTCTGTTCAGAAATTATAAGCTTCATTTTCCAGAAGGTTGGAATAAAATTAAATGTCATTCAAATGTTTATTCAAGAACAAAGAACTTATAACAAAAAATAACTGAACTATAAACTCTAATTACCAATAAAATAACAGAAACACAAAATACCAAATAGAACATAAATGAATCATACATTTTGTTATTTTGGAACACGTTGAATAATAATAAAGTTTAAAGTTTTCTTCGTGTCAAACTATACTTATTCAAGTAGGAAGTAGGTACGAGGATTCACATTTCAACTGTTAAAAATGATGAAAATGAGTTAGTTTGTAGGTTTCATGTTATAACAAAAATAATAGCAATACTAACCTTCAAATATTGGTATCAGTTTGCAAATATTCTAACACTTCCATTTGACACAAAACCACATACACATGAGCAAATAATAAATAATAGGTAAGTACACCTAACCCAAGGAGACTAAACGTTAGTCGACTAGGAGAGTCTAATCCAATGGGGTCACTAATAGAAAGAGATGAAAGAACATTTGTGACGAAATGTGACGTAGTTGGACATGTCATAGCCGCCGTTCTCCATAGACAGTGCATACTCCGCAATCTTGGTATAATGAAAGTTTCATATGACAATTTTGTTTCTTGGTTCGAGTTCGACTCTGTACTCATGTCCAAGTACGTCACTATGACGCGACGAAGCTACAAGGTTCTGATTGGCTAGAGCTTATAAATCCCTCCTGTTAGTTTACTCTCTTCGCACCTAACCAGCTTCGCCCGTCGATCAGCATAAAACAATCAAACAATGATGGACTGGGCATTTGGAATGCCACGCATGCGTATTTAGTTGGATGAGACGACGCCTTGGTCAAGTTGTGGCAAATTGCACAATTGTGTTGAAATAGTATACAATTTGTGCACAACGGGTGTAAGATGAGTTCAATGCGTTGTAGATGTTTTCCATATAAATTGTGTTATGGTAGATGTGCATATTTTTGTGTATTTTTAGGCAATGTGGAAGTGCATGAATACTATACAAATTGACTTGCACAAATATTTATTGAATTTCACAAAACGCGTATGATGAAAGAATGGACAATTGTGTAAAATATCTATACAACTGTGTCTTACACAACGATGTGCATGAACCTGCTGCAGTCTTTTCCATCTGTGCTCGTTAACGATTCCAGCAATGACCTTCGAAACTGTCATACTTTTCACCGTGGACTCCTCAATGTGGACAGAAGCAACTAAGTAGGATTTCCAACCTGCTTGAAGTAGGTTCATATCTACATTCATACCACCATTACCCATAATTGTTACAGATGTTCTACTGAAGGCGTGACCAGAGTAGATATTTATCTGTGCATGCTAAATTCAAAAAACGTGCTATCATAGAAGGGCATTTGCCAAAAGTGTTAATCCCAACGACTTGTATTGTTATATTTCAAAAAAACGAAAGGTACTTGTTGAATATATAGACATATTCAATACGCGCTGTTCATAGCAACAATGCATAAAAAAATCAACTGTTTTAAAGCAATTTTTTACACACTGTTCATACATTGACGAATTCTTGAAAAAGAAAAAGACAATATTCTAGTTAAATTTTTCTTGGAAGTCACGAAAACTCAATTCTTCTCAAGACTGAACATTCTAACTAATGATACAATTGCTACAATTTGTCAATATAACAATTGTCGCAGAAAGAACTTAGTGTGGTACATTTTCGTACAGAGCTTTTTTTGTGCTTTCGTGTTTTGTTAACCCACATTCAACAGTGTTCACTCTCATACAAACGAACTTGAATCATTAATAACTATTATGATAATAGTTATTGAAGAGCGTCCGACTCTGAGTCGAAAGGTCCGGAGTTCGAGCCCCAGTTGCGGCTGGGATTTTTTAATTTAATTTGACCGATTGAATTAAATCTCGCGGCTGGACTGGGTTGAGTCCTGCACGATTCACTGTTGCGTTCCAATTAACAGTGCTGCTCCTAAGGAGGCGCATGGAGTTAGTAACAAGGCCTATCCAGAACACGAGGCTAATGACCATAGCAGTCGATGCCAATACACCAAAAAAAAAATGTTATTGAAGTAGCAATGAATAATATAAAGAGGTGTGAACATTCGATGAGAGTGAGTACGAGCTGAGGCAAAGTCGTGGCTTGTTGCTTGCCGAGAATGTTAACAGTCAATACATTCCGTGCTGCTTTTTATGTTTCTGCTGTAGAAATGTCTTGATATTTGCCTAAATTGATAAATGTTTTTTTACGCTTCAAGATTATTCATTTTGACTTGTTCGTTCTAACTTCTAAGCGCAACTAGGTTACCGAATGAACAGACTACAAATAAAGGAATAATATTCAAAAAGTCTCATCACAAATTAATGTCGAATTTGTGATACCTATTCTGTCATCCTTTCCCTAGGTCAAGGCTCATTCAGTGAACGTTTCATTTACTTGTTTGGCATCGAGGAATGTATTTACATTTCAAATTTTGAGAAATGCGAAGACAAACTTCTAATAGTTATACTAATTAGAAGTTTCTTCTGAAATACCTTAAAACTATACATATCGTATATACCTTTGGAAATTGACCAAATCGCAAGGTTATTTTTTTTCAATGATTTTGTTTACGACACATTATGGCAATGGTGCCCCCACCGCTCAATCCTCCCAAACTAAGGTACTTGATGATGGCTCAATACTTTTATCTTTTTCAAAATACACTGCCATTATTTAGAAATTGACATTTTTGTGATAAATCATTGTTGCTGTGATAATGCAATGTGTCATTTTTATTATTTAACTCTTTTATTACATGAGGTTGGCTGCAGCAGCGTGTTGATTATGCGCAATGCAAAAGTTCTGTTCCAGCAGCGTCAATTTCTCTTGTTCAACTGATAACAATATGTTCATAACATGTTTGGAATAGTAAAAAATTTACAAGTGAAATAAAGAGAGAAAGATTTACATTGCGCGTGACAGTTCAATATGAAGTCAGGATTATAAAAAAGAAAAACTTTTGCCCTTCAGCGCCATCGTAGGAAACTTTGATTAATTCGATTTTATCCCAAATTTATTCATTTTTCAATGCAATAACATATGCGGCTAGACTCCGTTATTTTATTTTTCGATCTGCGGTCACATTCTAAGCACAATTTTTATTGCCGCTTGTTTCGCGGAACATAGTTGCCAGTCAACCCAAAAGTCGGCAAAGCTGAGTTTCTGCTGAATGATCTACTTATATACAATGTATATGAGCAGATAATGGCCGCGAAACAAGCAGCTGTAAAAATTGTGCTTAGAATGTGACTCTCTAACGGTAATATGTCATTGTTTCAATGCGTGCATATCATGATTACTCATATTTAACGTTAACTGTCACATACACAAATCTGAAAACACCTAACTTGACAGACCAATCAGAGTCAAGAGTCAAGTTTCGTATTATCGATGATCCGAACATGACTAGAGCTCCTGGTTGGTTCATTCGACAAGAGCGTGAGATAGTCTGGGGTAATACCACGAGTGTTCGCAATACTATCGATAGTAATTCTTTCAGAAATCAACGAGATCTAATTGCTCGGTAACACCACGAGTCCTCTAGGACGAGTGGTCTAACCTCAAAGCGATTTGATCGAGAGTAAGATTTCTGACAGAATTATCGATAGTATTGTGAGTACGAGTAGTATTTATTGAGAAAATTTCACACCTCTACTTTTTAACCAATAAGATGCCTTAATTTTGACTTGTTACCATGGCAACTAAAAAAAAATCCGGCAATTTTTTCGTTGCGCCACGATATTTGAGTGGAAATTTTTTGACAGTTGAAAAGGTAAACATATGATCTACAACCATTAAATATTGTAGATATACCTGTGAATAATGCAAAATTTCTATAAGAATTAACATTATTATTTATTATTCGGTATAAAGTTTCATTAAACAGAAAACACAAATTTGTTTAATTATTATGCATTAACAATTTATATTTCAAAAAACGTAGGATCTACAAACATAGTAAGATTTAAATGATGCTTGAATTCTAACCCATCCTCTCTTCTTAATGGTGAATAGGAAGGTGACGAATTAATTAGATGTCCGTGTTTTAAGTCGTATATGTAATATTTTGAAACAATTTTGTTCAAATCTCTTTTACGCAAAAGGCCATCTTGACATCTGCACATCTGCAGCAGACTTTCTTGGATTTTCGTAAACAAACCATTCTACTCTAACGCTTCCTGGTCGCAATCTTCCATTATATTCGTTAAATATATTAATTTTGGATGACATATTTGCACTTGACTTAACTCTTTGCAGTATTTACATAAATTGTACTTTTCAAAGCATTTCATTTTTCTCAAATTGTTTAACGCAAATGCTTACAAGAATTGTTTTACATAAGAATATATTTGTTTGCTGGTTCACTATACAGTAACTCAATGTAATTTATCAATATAGACCTCATCAGTCAAAAGCATGGCCGCCTATATTACGGCTACCTACTGCAACAAACCATGTTAATATTATATTTTTTACATTAGAAGTGTTATGGATTACTTTAACAAAAAATACATTTTTACCACCTTTAGTAACCTAAAATTATGAAAGGACGATAGACTGATCTAATACCCATGAGTTTTAGCATTTGGTGTAACTAAATTTGGTAATATTTTTTATTGAACGAAACATGGTGGACTTGACAAGCAGTGAAAATAATTTCCAAATTATGGAGTGAAATTTTCTTACCGAATACCACGCAAGCTTAAATTATTCCTGGAAATTTTCTTTCGGGCTCGAATATTTTAAGAAAATTATACCTCGTCGCTTCGAGAAAAAAATTTCCGGAAATAATTTAAGCTCTTGTGATATTATAAGTGATAATTCCACGAACCAACAAAAGAAAAAAAAGTTCCATTGTCGTAGATTATTCAACAATAATGCCGTAGACATGAAGTCTGTCAGACTGACATTCACATTAGTAGCAAGATATTATATTCTCTGTTGTTGTTTGGATACGTGGATGCCATGACAAATTGGTATTACCGGCTCGGAAGGAACTGCGTATTATCGAGACATTCGTCCCTTATTGGTCCTAATATTGCAGGAAAGGAGGGTTTCATGCAAGTGAAATTATCACCCTATAATATTCTGATCACTTCCTGAACTTCAAGTTATTCGGACGACTAGAAGTGGGTCAACATTCATCTGCAATATTTCACCCCAACTTACAATTTGCTATTGAGATATTTCTAGTTTTTGCAACCTTCAAATTTCATAACATTCCAACAATATTTTTTCCATGTACAATCAATTATCGTCAAAAAGATCAAGCTGTCACGATCCATATTTGTGAGAATTCAATTCTTACGAATGCAACATATGGCATCATTTAGTAAATCCTGAGCTTAGGATGTTCTGAAAAGCTTCTACGACTTCGAGAAAGGGGGAGTTGAGTGGCAGGAATCGCGCTGTTCTGTACTAATCTGTGTCTGAATGCAGCAGGAATCATGTCCAGCGGCTCGGAAAATAACACGGCACAGACATGTACGTTATACGATCCTATCTTCGACAAACGTTGCGAGATGGATTTTATATTTCAATGATTTCTCGTCTATAGACATAAATTCAATAAGTACCTCGAAAAATATACTATTTGAAGGAAACATCTGAAACATTAAGGACTTTAATATAAATTAGTCACACTCATAACATGATTGATTTAATTTAAACATTTACAATGACTATGACGTATTTCCATGTTTTGGACATTCGCATTTCTATTGATACCATTCCACAATAAGTGAGTAATAAGGGAAGCATAATAGAAAATGTCTTCATCGTGAATTATACAGGAAACCACCAAGCCCCGATCGCTGATTCACATACATCAGACTCCGAGCAAAGCTTTTCTGAGAACAATTTTGCAAGTCTTCCATTTGCAGTAGCATACCAATTTTAGGGTATTTCTCTCAGTAGCAGGGTAACAGGTCAAGTGTAATGGCTTTGTCTCTGATTCGATTCCAGTTAGTGTTGGTGTACCACAAGGATCCATATTGGGTCCCACTATGTTTCACATTTATATCAATGATTTAGAACAGATGAGGCATGCGACTACTTGACTCGTAGCTTATCCTGCGATGATACTAATTGTCTCTTCGTGTCCGATAACATCGATGATGTTATATCTCAAGCAGATCACGTGGCTTGTATATTTCTCTGACGTAATTTTAATATTATTTTACATATATACAATGCTGATTGTTTTATACTGACTCTTCCAATATCATGAAACAATGATCTTACTAGAATTAAAAAAATATCATTATTATCATAATGTGAGTGAATCGGTTGACAAAAATTATTTGTGCCTCAATAATGGAAAATCAGTATTGATCACTTTTAGAACTGGTCATTCTCAGTTTGAAACTCCCAATGCAATTGCTCTGAACAACACTCATATTTGATGTCCTGATCTCACTCTCCAATTCAATTTGAAATGGAACACACATCTTCGAAACTTGTTAAAACCTGCAAAACTTACATTATTGCTGTTTCCATTTATACTTGCAGTATGGTAAATGCACTAGGGGAACTATACAGATGGTCATAGAATTTTTATTGTACAAAAAGGGGCCAAGAATTAGAATTAGACTATTGGAATCATGCGGAGAACACTGGGAGAGAAAATATTGTTTGTTCTGATTTCAAAAATAAATCTCATTTTGAATCTGAAATGGTAGAGCATACCTATGAAACCCACATGAAAAACAGATTTCTTCAATCTAAACGTTCCTACAGTCTGTATCAAAGGAGGTCTCTTTTATAATGGTTGCAAACTATTTAATGCTCTTCCTAAAACTATACAGAACTGAAGAAATATTTGTTCGTTCAAGAGGGAAATGAAATAATTATTATTAAAGAAGACCTACATTTCGTTAGAAGAATTTTATAGTGATTTCTGATCATAATGTGTGGAGACAATTCTTACCTATTTTAAATCTTTGTTTTAATTTATACCTTCATATGTCTTTTTCTGTTTGTTCGCATGTCATATTTGTTAATGTTTTAATTATTGATATACATTACTGTATCTGTATACCTCTTGTCATTGTTACAATAGTGTATAGTATAGTTATGTTACCGTATTACTTTGTCTCGTGACAGAAAATAAATTAAATGAAAATGAAAAATTGATCCTTTACATAATTACAAATTTAAATACCAGGATTTTTGGAATTTTGAATATGAGAGTTCATCAAATGCACTATTAGACATTCCAAAATATTCGATAAATGTTTCACCATCTTCGTGTAAATCATATAATATAGTAAAGTGTGTAAAGTCTTCTATTTCATATTTCCAAAGCAAAAGATGTACCGAAACTGCGTTTTCTTCTGTTGAGCTGTTTACATTTCCGGATTAGTATAACAATACCAGGAACAATAGTATCATTATTTCAGTTTTCAATCACAGAGTAAGTACCGTATTTTAATGTTTAATGTTTAAATGTTAGCTTACGAGATCTCTTGAAAAAAATCTTGTATCCAGTACTAAAATCCGAAATGGATGGCAAATACGAAGAAGTATCACAGGTAAATCTTTCTCTTCGAGGAATTACTACTGCAAAAGCCATGAAATACTGCAAATTATTGCACAAAATTTTATTGTATACGAATAGATAACACCCACCTAAAGGAACTTTGTCAAGCATGTACTTGATGAACGAACGAAACATTCAAGAGGTATTATCTTGCACTCGTCAATGGACCAAAGTGTGAAGCAACATCTCAGCAGGGAAAGGGGCTGAAATATCTTCAGAACAGTATGGATAACTACTCTTTAATTTCATCCTCCCATTTTCAGAATTTGGTATTCTTTATTTGCCAATCAAGCAGCCAGGTCCACTTCCTGCCCACTAAAACTGTCGGGCTAGAATACTTCCAAAACAATTATGGAACTTCACATTGAGTTCGTGAATATACAATGACCAGCAAAAAGTACGCATCATATGGAAAATTTTTAATCAATAAATTTTAACAAACGTCGATACTTGCAATCGCTTCTGCATTGAAATAAACTCCAAAAGACATTGATTGACTTGGTGCGGAATTTAAAATATTTCAAAATTTTTTCTCAAAATACACTTGTTTGAAAAAATAACGGAAAAGTTGTTCAGAATGACATTTTTCAGCTAAATACAAGTTTTTGAAAAAATCTGAGATGAAAAGATGAAAGTAATTTTTTTGTCATAAAGTAATATAATTTGGAAAATATATTTCTCACAAATAAACTCATTGGAAAAGCAAACTCATTGGAAAACCACAGATTTTTTTTCATCTGGTGTTCTGGCATCGACATTTCAGGTCACTAGCAACTAGGTATTCTGGGTAGGTCCATACCCCACCTCAGGAACAGCACTGTCAATTGGAACGCACCATTGAATCGTGCATACTCACCCCAGTCGAGCCACGAGATTTTAGTAAGTTAATCGGTGAAATTAAATGAAAGAAAAAAATTGTTTTAAATTTTGGAATAAATATTTTGTATGTGGATCTGTTTGTCATCTTAACCATCAAATCTAGTAATGGTATTAGTTAAATGATGTCATTTTCCAAAACCTTGCTGTGCTAAACGAGTTTGTTGCTGATTGAGGTTTCAGTCGCAAAGTTACATATATAGTACCCCACAGTTACTTCTCATTGTTAGCTGAACAAAAACAAACAGTTATTAACCATCCTTCAGTCTGGCTCATAAATATACTGTAATGTAAGAAACATCTTGCACTCAGTTGGCGTGGTTACTATACCAGTTTCATCAAAAAGATATTTTCAGATTTACAAATACTCGCCCTCGCTACTGAAGATGACTGCCGGAGGTGCAGTCGAAACGTTCCAATTTTTTCACCAAAGAATACCACGGCAAAACACGGAAACCAACCAGAACATTGGATACTGTCATAGACCAAGAAAATGGAGCTAAATAATCCTGCATGAGTTCATACGTATCCAGTGATCGTTCTCGCCATTGATTTTCATATCCCGTAATGCCTGAAGTTTGAGATGTTGTCTTTTGTACCACGTCAATTAATCACCGGATATACCTCAAGTAGATTCAGTATTAGCAGTGACTGAAACGTCAAGTGGATGATTTATCGTTGGACGTATGTCGCGGATAGGACGGCATGTCGTTAAACCCTCCAATATAAACACGAAAGTTTGCACCCCGCCGTCAGAGAACTGTAATTAAGGGCACTCAAAGCGGCCCCGTCTTTATCCGCGAGCGAGTCACAGTGTCCCACGCCGGATTAAAAGCGCCCCTCGACATCCCGTCGGAAAAGTGCTGGAATGCGCTCTTCCTAGGCTGCTTCATTCCGCTTGAATCATATTTTGATAACGACGGTGGAAGAGGTCAGTTTGTGAAATTCAGCAAGATTTGGATTCAGACCAAGTTTATAGAGAGTGACAGAATTTATTAAAAAATATCTTTTTCTCTCCATATATCAAACCGAAAACAAATTCCATCCTGGCTGATCCCACGACGGATATTGAATTAGGCACGTCTGATAAATGTTTATGCAGTATATCGAACAGTATAGCCCCGACGGCTGTCAAGTGTCGTTTGACGCACCCGGTAGTGATGAGAGTCAAGTAACTCGAAACTAGTCTACATGTGGTCATAACCGTCCGCCCGGGGCTCTGTTGTGTTGAAGAGACTATTCCACTCTCCTCAAGATATTCACGTAATCTGACAAATCAGAAATCAAAGACAACTTGTAATATCGCGAAAACACCAGCTGTCTCTCTATTCTGCTTGGTCTATCAGCGTTGGTGTTTTCAACGATGTAACCATAGATGACAAAGCAAAGTTTGACATTTTGACAGATGATAATTTGTAGACGAAAACGTCAAAATGAGTCGCATCGTAACTATATAATAAATTATTGATAGTTATAATAAATTTTTTGTGATTATAGTTGATTTAATAAAATTCCACTCGTGATTAACTATATCTGATAAGTCTGTCTTTTATTTCTGAACTCAACTGAATTGTATCGAGAAAACACCACTCGTCCTGTGGACTCGAAGCAATTCAGTTTCGTTCAGAAATGAATCGACAGACTTATTGCGAAAATTCAGTCACTTGTGGTATTACCACTGAAAACATCATGGACGTATATAGGAATTTGTCTCCATACACTATTTGAAGAACTTTGCACAGACTAAACATCCGTCGTGACATTGGTTACGAATGTGGTTATTTTATACAGGATGTTAGTGAATATGTGCGACAAACTTCAGAGGGTGATTCTGTATGAAAAAATAATGACATTTTGCTCTATAACTTTTGTCCGCTAAAGCTTGAAGTTTTACTTAAAAACTGAGATATTTCAAACTTACAATCATTTATGGTTTCTTCAATCAGTTTGTGACAAAAATCTCCCTTATTTTTCATTTCTTCAACACATTATCTAGTAGCGACGCTAGTAGGCTACTGTCAACATTCTTAAATACGAATACTTCAACGAAATGTCAAATTAGCGTTTCATCATTTTTAAGCTTTCAGTTTGGTATAAAATGGTACATTTAGGAAACAAACGGCTGACTGCGGGCGCCCTTGAGAATTACGAACCGTGCATGCAATTAGGAGAAGCAGTTCTCGAGTTAATTGCGGAGTCACCTGAAACAAGTACAAGTAATTGCCAACATATTGAATGTAGGCAACTTCTTCTTAAAGAACAGCAATTCGCTATTTTCCTAAAATTCCAAAATCGAAATGAATGTTATTTTTTGAAACCATTTTGCATTAGCTCCCCACCTTGTGAAAGATTCAACTAAACATTCAGTTATAAAAAAATTAGAGCCTTGGAAACACAGAAAAAATGAGAATATGTATACTCTTGTGACAATGGATCCGCTGACATATGCTGACATTGATTATGTTGTTCTTGTCGTGAAATTGTTTTAGGAAGATTACTTTTACAACTTGTGAAAATGGAGAAAAACTTTTTCAAAACTAGGAGTGGAAATTTGCCACCAGTAAATTATATAATGATTCACGCATTTTTATACCGCAATCCAAACTATTCGAGAGTGGAAATGAAAGGTATGAAAAAGATGAAGAAAGTTCTGTTAATTCGGAATTCATTCTGATGACATGAATATCCTTTATAGGGCTGCTTGATCAGGATATGATAATGACGCTGTGGGTTATATGCAGCTGAAAAGGTAGGGTTCTATTTGTATCAAGTGTCGAATAGTTCATGAGCACAAACGAAGCACAAAAACTATGGTGTCCCACTGTAGTTTTTGAACTTCGCCTTTTGTTGTATTTTTTATACCCAATAAAGACCCTCTTATTATTAGGCAAACCATACTTTGCTGTAGCTACTATTGACGACAGTAATGATGAAATAAAAAATTGTGACTTGAATGTTGTGTAGCATCCCAAGGTAAGTTTCGGATTAATACCGTTTTCGAGCATACAACATGGATTTTGGTATTTTTTGCTGCCACTTTTTTATACTGGTTGCTCCGTAGAACCGATAAAAGGAGTCCCATATTCAAGAATCGATAGTAAATATAATATCAGCAATGCCGTTTTCATCAACAGTAAGAGCTCTGACAGATCGTACACTAAATGACATTAGTGACTTGACAATAGTCAATCGACAAATGCCTCCATGATTCCAACGTTGTCGGATTGTGCCAGTAACGTAGAATGTCTGTGGGAGAACACTTCTGAAATCCGAATTTTCATAACCTATTACAGGCGAAAAACGATATGTGAAAATTAAACAAATTTATATTTCGATATATTTGAGATATGAAGATTTCAATGACACACATTTTGAAATTTAGGAAATCAGCTAATTGTATCCGTTCCATATTCAACGTGTGGAAGCTCTTCTATCTAGAGACTTTCTTCAGCGCCTGGTTTTTTGCCATTGGATTCTTCATCAAATCGCTAAAATTCCTAAATTTTTAAATGGCGTTTTGTTTACTGATGAAGCTAATTTTGGACGACAGTGTATACGAAATTTCCCTAACAATCACTTCTGGGCTGAGGAAAATCCACATGGAATCTTTGAAGCTCATTTTCAGCATCAGTTTTCAGTAAATGTATGGCTTGGGTTAATTGATGATCATTTAGTCGGTCCATATTTCCTTCCACAACGACAAACATGTGACTCCTTTCATTTCCTACAGAAAGAGTTACCTGATCTTCTTGAAGAAGTCCCACTACAGCTGAGACAACATGCATGAACTTATGGTTCATGTATGATAGTGCACCAGTCCATTTTAGCATTAATGTACGTAATCACTTAGATACCAAATCGTTAGATACTTCATTCCACTCCCATCGAAAATGTTGAAGACCTGAGGAGTCGAATTATAGCCGGCGAAGAGTTGAATCTTGTATCACGTCTGGGGAGGTCATTTTAAACATTTGTTGTATCTTTGCGCTTATTTATTCATCAGTGTTATTTTCTGTAATTATTCTAGTTTGATGTTATTGTATTAGATAGTTCTTGATGAAGTATTGTAGAAATGAAGAATACGCGTTAAGAAGTTTAATTTTTTTGCATAAAAAAAGGCAAAAGAGATTTTTTGTCACAAATTGAACGAAGAATCCAAAAATGATTGTTAGTTTGAAATAACTCAGTGGCGTACCATTTTTTCTTTAAAAAAATTGAGATCACTACCCTTGTGCGCACCAATGATGAACATAAAATTCTCAATCGCATGTCAGAAAATGAGCAATAATCTTAAAACCCTCCAAATTTTATTTGCACATCTCTACCGGTTTCAGAGCAATAAATAAATAGTCTGTTTTTAAGAAAAACTTAAACACTCCGTATCTCGGAATACGAAGCATTTGCGGACAAAAGCTATAAAACTAACTGTCATAATTTTTTCATTCAGAATCACCTCCTGAAGTTTGTCGCACTTATTCACTAACACCCTGAATAAAGCGACTCATTTTTGCACGTGCGAGAAGTTGCTATAACGAGCCGTAGGCGATTTATGAAAACTCGCAAATGTAAAAGAGAGGCTTTATATTCGAGTTATGTACGTACAGGCTTTTTTCCAATACTTTGGTATTTTAGGATTAAAATAAAAACACCCGTTATTTTTTTCTGGTGTTCTGGCATCGACTGCTATGGTCATTAGCAAACGTTCAATTTGTATTATTTCAACGGTGAAAGTGAGCAAAATTATTTTTGGTAATCGTTCCACCGTTAGCAGTCCGACCGAGATTGACCAGTCGAGGTCAGTCTTAACATCCCTTTGTTATCACTTTGGGGACAATTCGTTGGACTCACTGTTCCCATGAATGGCCAAGCTTCAGAACTTACTGCCTAAAGAAATTCAAGAAGAACATCAATTCCTACCTACCACGAATGATAACAGGGATTTCGTGTAACATGAAATCATCCGATCTTTGGCGTTTTCCCATAAGTTGGTCTCTTTTGTTTATTTTTTTTGTCTTCAATTATACCAACTTATATGGGAAATAAAGACATATTATTATTATCATTTACTTTCCTTCGGCTATCACAACGTTCTTTGAAAATTACAAGATTTTCCTCTTCGTAAGAACTAAAACGTAAAAAAAATCATACCCACCAGGAAAAATTAGAACAAATTATAGTTTGTCAGGGTGCATAGTACCAATTTCAATTATTGAAGTTGCCATTACTGTATAAACCCTAATCAGATAATTTCCGTGAATTTATAAAATATCATTTTGATATTGGATTATGGATGCATTTGATGAGTAGTTGGTGTTCTCAGGAAAAATGTGTAAGGTATCGGAACACGTCATTTTTGCGTATTTGGAAGAAAAATCGAATACTATGAAGTCGTCAACCGTGTGGTCGAAGTTTTCTATATTGAAATCAACTTTAGCTGTTGACAAGAACATATACATGGTGAGTTACCACCAGTTACACAAAATGAAATGGGATACTGGTCTATCATGTGCGAAAGCACTTGTAGAATTTGAGAGCTATCCGTGATGATTTAACCAATTTTTTTGTACGTCATCCGCAATTGAAACGCCTCTGCATCATTGAATTTTGAGAACCTTCTGACACAATCATGCTTCTGTCAAAGATGTCATGAGAACTGAAGCATGGCAGTGTTGCAATGTTACTATCTCCGAGTGCAAAATAGCTGATGGTAGTCTTGTCTTCGAATCGTCACGGTTGTACACTTATTACAGAACGACTACCCACGGCGAATGTTGAAACAACCAATATCATCCCTCGTTAGAAACCCGTTTCCCCTAGATAATTCAATTATGAACCGTAAAAGTCCTGAGTACAGAAATTTGAGAAGACGTGGCAATGGTGCACGTATGTATGTCACTCGTCAACACATCGTCAGTTTGATTTGCGGCAGTGATCGTTTGTTAACGTCTTTCGTAAACCGATACTATTCAATATGTCAGCCTGTTTACCACTCGCGAATATTGATGATTGGTACAACTGGCGCGGTAAATGAAAATGCCAGGGCTTGTGTTCGAGAATACGCAAGAAAATATTCGAGTTCACGCCACCAAACTCGTCGCTTGGACTTGTATATTGAAAGTAACGGAGCAACATTCAAACATTTGCTTTAATATGATGAAATATAATTCTGTTGTGCTGTGTTATGTGATTACCATGAATATTTCATTTATTTTTGAAAATTTTTGTGTAAGTGGCGGTAAATCACCCTGTATACAGTGCGCGTCTAAAATATGGAAACATGGAAATTTCTTTGACAACCCCGTACAATAACAAAATAATGGTTACTTTTATTAATTAGATGGACTAGCGATTTTTTATTTTACATTATCGACGCTGCCAAATGTACAGTTTCGGAGATAAACGAACACTATGTTTACTTTTAAATGGGAAATTTCAAATGTTTAACAATTTTCTGTTACAGCTTTTTATTGCCGATGCAGCATACAAACATCAATTGATATTAACATAAAGAGAAAATGACCGTCGTATTTGTTAAAGTTGAAAAAAGTCTGCTGTTTTTGTACTGATAAACATAATTTGAATATCGGTTCAATTTCGTTAAATCAAGTAGGTTTTACTGTCGGTAGGTACGTCGTGATTTACTGTCAGTGGACAGGTAGTGATTGTTTTTTGAAAATAGGCTTACTAGCGATAAAAATCAGAGTAAAATACAATGGTACATTCAACAGTGCGTCATAGAAATAAAATTTTGATACTAAAAGGATGTTGTGACAGGTAATACCATAATATTATGAAATTTGAGTAATTTTATTTGCGACACTATCTTTAGGACACGAACACACGAACAGGTATATAATTTAGGAAGAATCAGCGCATGAGTATCGAAAACTATTCCACCTCAATTTTTTTAAGCGATCCTCTTCAAATTGCCCTACTGATGATATAAATGCATGTTGCCATGGGACAACCCCGTGCTAAATTGTTAGTTTTCAACCAGGCAATTTTTTTTATATTCCTTATTAAAATACAAATAAAAATGGTTCCATAACTTTTTACGATAACGATATTATTTTTAAAGATATGATTTTTTAAAGGTTCGAAAAATCTCAAATGTTGGTACTTTCGAGCCATGAAAAAAAAAAATATATATATATATATATATATACATATAAAAAATAAAATATAAATAATATAATTTTTCAATTCTTTATACCATAGTTAATAATATTGTGAAAAGAGATTTTAAAAAAATTCCTGTTTTTTAATTGTTAATTTCGCGCGCTCACAAGTATGCGTCGCGTACCTTTAAGTATCGCCGTCTCTCTCTCTCTCTGACTTATGCGCTGCATCGGCCTCTCTGTGTCTTGAATCATTATTTATCATTTATCTTAAAAACTATCACCTTCATGAAGATTGTTAAATAGAGGAATGTTATTAATAATTAAATTGTCTACAATTTGTATTCACAATTTTTTTTCTGAAGTCAATTTTTCAAAAGTTATTTTTTATTAGTTTATATTACTTTTTTGTTATTATCATAGTAATTCATGCATTTATATCAACAATAATGAGATATAATGGTATTTGAAAAAAATTTGGAATCACAATTATATACAGTGAGTCTGCTTAAGTTGGCTACATATGGGAAACTTTTTTATTATTGATTTTACGAAAAAAAGTTATTCTTCCTAAAAAGTTCTGTTTTGTGTAAACCCCAGTATGCAATCATCAGATATCAAATTCCATAATTCTTATACGAGGTATGTCAAAAAATGTGAAATTTTCTCGAGAGTAAAAAAATTGTAAAAATTTTGTAAAAAAAAAATTTTTTTGTAAAATTTGTTTTTACGAAACTCCCAGGTTTTTGGAGAAAACCCCTCAAAAGCAGAGCTTGTGCGAGCAAGGGAGATCCGGGACCTACAGTTTAAATAAAAGTGGAATCCGAACCACTTCAGCTCAGTGACACACGACCGGGGATCGAACCCGGACCGTCTGGGTGGAAGCCAAACGCTTTAACACCTCGACCACTTTATATTTCACAATATCGAAAATTTTCATAATAAAAAGTCAGTTGAAATTAAAAACTATGTTTCAGTATGCAACTACATCCTTCTAATTGTAAAAATATTTTTTTTACAAATTTTTCTCAAATTATCAATACTGAACATTTATCATTTATAAAATTTTGTTTCATGAAAATTTGCTTTTTAATTTCTAAACAGAACGGAAAAGTTAACATGTCTGTAATAAATAAAAATGATAAATGTAATATTGATAATTTAAAAAAAAATCTATAAAAATCATTTTTCAAATTGGAAGGATGTAATCGCATATTGAAACATAGTTTATGATTCCGAACAACTTTTCATAATAACAATTTTTGATATTGTGAAATATAAAGTTACTTGAAAATTCATATCTTTTGACATACCTCGTATAAAATTGATAAAATTTAATATCTTTTTTTGTAAAATCAATAATAAAAAAGTTTTTCATCATTATATCTTATTATTGTTGACATAAATGAATAAATTACTATGATAATAACAAAAAAGTTACAAAAACTGAAAAAAAAGTAATTTCAATTACATATTCCGATTTATGCTTAAATAACTTTTTTTAAATTGATATCAGAAAAAAATTAGTTCAGAACAAATTATAGATAATTTAATTATTCATAACATTCCTATCTTTAACAATCTTGATAAAGTTGATAGTTTTTAGGATGAATGATAAATAATGATTCAAGACACAGAGAGGCCGATGCAGCGCATGAGTCAGAGAGAGACGTCGATACTTAAAGGTAAGCGACGCATACTTGTGAGCGCGCGAAATTAACAACTAAAATAGAGGTATAAACAATGAAATTTTTTAAAACCTCTATTCACAATATTATTAACTATTGTATAAAGAATTAAAAAAAATATTTTCTATTTTTTTTAAATATATTTTTCATGGGTCGAAAGTAACCAAATTTGAGATTTTTCAAACATTTAAAAATTCATATCTTCAAAAATATTAACCTTATCGTGAAAAGTCATGAGACCTTTTTAATTTGTATTTTAATAAAAAATATAAAAAAATTGTCCGGTTGAAAACTAACAATTCCTTGCAATTGTTTAAACAATTTCGGTTTAAACAATATGGCACGGGGTTGCCTCATGGCAACATGCATTTATATCATCTGTAGGGGAATTTGAAGAGAATCGCATAAAAAATTGAGGTGGAATAGTTTTCGATACTCATGCGCCGATTCCTCCTGGACTAATATGAAACATTTAATAACAAGTATGAAGACATAACTCTTACAGCACGTGGTACTGTATCTAAAATTATTCATAAATTGGAGGAAATTGGACATGTATGAGAACTCCCAAAAAGTGACCACTCTCCTATTCCAGAGCAAACAAAAAGTGACATTTTTTTGTCGATAGTTGAGGACCCTCACAAGGCTACTAGAGTTGTTGCAATCAAAAATCACATCAGCTGAACAATGGTTCGAAAATATTCAGAAAAAGAAAAATTACATCCCTATAAACAACAATTGGTATAGGAACTGAACGAAGATGATCCAGATCACAGCATGGAGTCCTGTGAAACAATGTTGAAAAGATTTGACACAAATCCTAATTCCTTTAATCAAATCTTTTTTTCTGGTGAGGCTACTTTTCAGTCACGGTCAATAAACGAAACTGCAGGTACTGTCAGATGAAAATCCTCATTGGATGATGGAGGCCCTTACGCAGTATCCACAAAAGATCAATGTGTGCGCTGGAATTATTGTACCGTATTTTTGGAATAGAACCATGGTAGGTGAAGAATACTGGGCACTTTCAGAAATAGAGTCAATTCCAGAATTATCCAGACTCTTTCCTGGTGATATAATAGATCAATTTGGATTCAGCAAGATAGGGCGCTTCCCATAAGCATTCGTCAGTTTTTCTAAATTTCATTTCCAAATCATTGGAGTGGAAGAAGAGGGACTATCGAATGGCCAACAAGCTCTCCGGATTTGACACCTCTAGATTTTTTGTGATATCATTTATAAAACGAAGTGAATGTGAATAGGCCACAGACTATCCAAGGACCGAAAGTACAAAATATGCAGTTTAAGCTGACCATAGCCTTAGAATGTTCTCTGCGTCGCTTTTAGTTGGTTCAGGTGCTGATATTTTGATACATTATGGTGGATGGTTGTCGTCGATCGTTGCAGAAGGAGCAGTCCGTGGAAGAAGAGAAAATTGGACACGGTATTTTTAGAGGTGATAATGAGAAAAGTGGAAATGTCGAAGTCGAGAACAATAATACTTGTATCATTATGCAAGGAAAGCCACTTGATTTAGACCAAAATCATGGTTTGGAATCAACATACAGAATAATAGCAATTGTACTTAATTAACACCCTGTATATCAACAACCAGTTTTGACACTAACGTCGCTCGTCCCATATATTTCCATCGATTCCACATTTCACTCTAAGCCTCATATCTAGTGTGACATGAATTAGGTCTCCGGCTGGAAACAGCCTACGGGTGGGATGGCATTTTAAGCCTGGCGAAGCAGGGACTTGATCCACCCCCATATTCAACTCCGCAATCTGTCTCGAAGTCATTTCAATATCCACTCCCATGCAGACGTTGCTTATCTTTTTTATGTTGGTAGTTATTCAAAAACAGGAAGCGGGCGCAGATGCTTTCGACGTTGGAGATATAACTTTCGTATTAATTTCTCTACGCTCGCTTTCACTTTTTGATCAAGAGAATTTTGTGGTTCATTCGTGGACGTGGTTTGTTAATAATTGTTGATGGATGGGATATACATGGCTTTTCAAGATGAGCGTGTATTTCTGTGGTTAGCATTAAGTAGACACGAGACATGTCGAATATTATGCAGAGCCGGATTTGAGAGGGGGCAGGCTGGGCAGCTGCCCGGGGCCCCCACAAAAGAGTGGCCTCCACACTGAACTGAAACATCTCCCGGCTTCTCGGGCTACCGCATACTTATTAATTTAGCTGTGGTCGTGGAGCGCCACACTCCGGTATAGCTCGCAACCCGTCACGCACTACGGGTTGCCTAGTGTTAAGTTGTTTGGTGTTCGTACTTTGCTGTATTTTAGGGTTTTTGGCAAACGGTTGTTTTTACCAAGTAAACATTAAAGCAAAAACTATCATTGTCTTTTTCTCGAATGATAGTGGTCAGGGCGGACATTTTGCAGAGAAGGGCTGAACAGGTGATACCTCCTTCTGTGTTCTGCGGCTAATTGTTTGAGCCATTGTGGTTTAATTTGATCCACTAACATATATTATTGTTGAATAATTTATAGTGGTCGCCTGGTCAATTATTAGGTAGGTGGTTCTCTTGTTTACTGTATAAGTAGTTGATAGTCTTTCGTGAAACTAACTATCATATATTGGAAATCACTCCGTGTGCTAATGGTCAATTATTAGTTGTAGAAACCATGATACATATGTCTGACATCAAACCAAACGTCGAAGAAACCTTTCAATAAAACCCAAAGTACAGCAGAACCTGCAGTTTTATTGAAACATCCCTGAGCTGAGAGGCTTCAGCGCAACACATATAAGAATAATCCGCACATTAAGAGAATTATACTATTTTATGCATTATGCAAACCAAAAACATTTGTATATTACAATTATTATAATTAAAACTTATTAACAAGGCGCTACGCCACTGATAACTACTGCAGTGGTGCAGTAATAACATTCATGCGTGTCTGGTCGCGACTAGCGGCTAGTGCAACCGATGCAACTTTATTGGAATCCACTGAGCATGCTCAGTAGATTCCAAATATGGCTGCCCACAGCTGATCTATCTGAATTTTGGATAAATAGTCGTTATATTGTAACAATTTCGTATTGTTATTATGTTTAGGTCATGTTAGTCCGTTCAGATATGGTGGGCCAGTAATTTACGCATTTACAACTGGGTTTGCATGCAGCTGTTTGTTTAGGCAGGTTAGCTTGCTCAGGTTAGGTTTTTGTGTAAATTGCAAGCGAAAAACTAATTCACTCATTTCCGAGTCTCGCAAGCTAGGTTAGCTTGCTCAGGTCAGGTTTGTGTGTCAATTACGAGCGAAAAAACAAATTCACGCATTTTCAATTCAGATTGCCTTCTTGTTTTGTCTTTGTCACCTAAACACCCCGCCACGTTGAACTACAATATTTTAATTCGAGTTTGGAGCAAGCTCAGTGGATTCCAATAAAGTTGCATTGGTTGCACTATCCGCTTGTAGGCGTAGGAATGTAGGAACGAGCAAACGAGTTAACGCGAATCAGCCAGGCAACGGCGAATGAGTCAAATCGCTAGGTACCGATCGAGACGGAGTCGATATTATTCGTCCATCACCAATACATCCGACATAATCAATGAATTTTCAACAAGAAAATTTGGAAAAGTACATGGACCTTATAGTCACTAATCTTAATTTAAATTTCATTTAACTTTATATTTTCACATGCATATTATGTATTTATAAAAGTGGAGTGCAATTTTTGTTTTTTGTTTGAATTGTAGAAAGTAGGGCCCCCAAACGAATTCTGCCCAGGGACCTCACAGATCTAAATCCGGCCCTAATATTATGGACAATGTCGCGTTGCCACTTCTACTTCAAGCTAGTAGCACCTTAGATATTTTGAATGGAACATTCTGCATGATATCGTATCATTCTTACTTTTTTAACTTTATCTAATACTTTCTTATGCCTATTTATAGGTATGTGATATCTCTATGTTCAACAGACGGAAATTGACCTTTGGTGTTTTGAAAGGGTATTGTGAAAGCGCTTTCATGATGATGAGTAAAACGACAGTAGATGTGATGATACTAGATTCATTTATTCTGTTTGGTCTTTTATACAGGGTGGGGCACCGAAAACGGAACAGATCGAATATCTTCAAAACGCATGTGTTGTGAAAAAAATGCAAAAACACGTCGATTTTTAATTCAAGGGGAACATCTTCCTATCATAACCTCAGCTATCATACCTCTCCCCCCCCATGGTCACTATCACCCAAACAATTTGAATAGGGAAAGTAGTAAGTATGACTCATCATCAAAGAGGTAATTTCAGAAGGAATTCAGCCATGTCAATTTTCGCTACCTAACTTCTTATTTTGGCGCCCTCTTGCGGGAAAAACAACTGTTCCGTATTACAAATTATGATACTTCATTTGCAAGCTGATTTGACATAAATTCGGTGACAATGCATTATGGAATTTTTCTAAGGGAAACAACATGATGGCGGATCCAAAATGGCGGACAATATTCGAAATAATAATCTGAATCGATTTGTTTGTCAATGCAAAAAACAAGATGGTGGCTCCCAGATGGCGGACGAAACTTGTTATTATGGTCCGATTCGTATCAAAATTAGTATATGGGGATTTTCAGGGTCAGAAATTATGATTTTTTTGTCGATGCAAAAAAGTAGATGGTGGGCGAAATTTGTAATTATGAAAAATTACATAATGCATTGTCACCGAATTTATGTCGAATTAGCTTGAAAATGATGTATCATAATTTAGAATACGGAACAGTTGTTTTTCCCGCAAGAGGGCGCCAAAATATAAGGATAGGTAGCAAAAATTGACATGGCTGAATTCCTTATGAAATTATTTTTTCAATTGGGTGTCACACTCACTACTTTCCCTATTCAAATTGTTACGTTGGTAGTGACCAAGGGGTGGGGAAAGAGGTATGACATTTGAGGTTATGATAGGAAGGTCCCCCTTGGATTAAAAATCGACGTGTTTCTGCATTTCATTCACAACACATGCGTTTTGCGGATATTCGCTCTTTTTCGTTTTCGGTGCCCCACCCTGTATATGAAACTCTTATCATAAAGCCAGTGTGTTATTACGGTTCAATGTTATCATAACATGGTTAGTTATTGTTTATCACACATAATAACATTGAACTGGGTATTGAAGTCTCAATGAACTAACTGATTGTTACTAATGTAAATCATTAATTTGAGGACAATAGTGTATTTTACAAAATGTTGGTTAGATAGTCTTCCCAATATCGACTGCTTAAGTGATGACAAGGGGTTGTAATTCGTACATGGCAGGATCAGTTGTCGAGTTGTCTTCTGGTCTTCGATTATTTGGTGACTTCGTTTTTCGTTAATAAACTCAGAATTAACCATACTAGGTAGTACTGCTAGTGCTGCTGAACTGCTGTCTGAGATGCTGCTAGTCATATAGGAATGATGTTGTTTTTTCCTAACTGTTTCTTGTTCTCGTTGCTGTAATAGTTCTTCATCAATCCGGAGAACATCCAAGTCATCTGATCAAAAACAGGTTGTTCGTCGACCTTCTCGGGTGGAGTGGTATACAGGGTGTTTCATAATAAAAGCTCGTCCAAAAATATGAAAAAAAGTTTCCATTAACTTACCCTCTAAAATACACCATTTTTGAGATACAGGATGTTGAAATTTTAAAAAATAATCGTTTTTTGCGAATATATCTGGAACCGTTCATCGCACAGGAAACAGATTTCGTAGGCATTTTCTACTTATAATAAGCTATGTTTTGTGTAGATTTTTTATTTTTTCAAATTCATAATTGGTGAAAATTTTGAATTTGTAGTGGGTGTTTTTAACTCCAACTTCTGCGCCACTGGAAAAAGTACAGTTTTGAGCCTTCTATATGAACCGCCAATGTATTATACACAAAAAAGATATTCCTGGTCATAAGCTCTAAAGTTGACCGTTTTCAAGAAAAATCAACTTTCATGTTGTTTAAATAATGTTTTTTCCTCGAAAAATTGCTGCGTGCATTGAAGCTAACGGCGGACATTTCCAACAATTCAACGGAGTATGATTGTTATTGTTTTTTTTGCAATTAAGAAGTCAACGTTTGGTTTTGTTACTTGTTTTAACGTTTAAATAAATTTTGTATAATTAGGAAAAAAATTATTTAAAAAAATTTACCATGTTTTTCAACATGAAAGTTGATTTTTCTTGAAAACGGTCAATTTTAGAGCTTATGACCAAGAGTACCTTTTTTGTGAAGAAAACATTGGCGGTTTAAGTATGCGGCTCAAAATCATACTTTTTCCAGTGGCGTAGAAGTTGGAGAAAAAAACACCCACTACCCCTTCAAAATCTTCACCGATTATGAATTTAAAAAAATAATAAATCTGCACAAAACATAGCTTATTATGAGTAGAAAATGCATTCAAAAATAATTTTTCGTGCGATAAACGGTTCCAGAGATATTCGCAAAAAACTATATATTTTTTTTTAAATTTCAACAACCTGTATCTCGAAAATGTTGAATTTTAGAGAGTAAGTTAATAGAAACTTTTTTTCATATTTTTGAACGAGCTATCACATACGGAAGTCCTGCGCATTTATTATGAAACAACCTGTATACGTCGTTGGAATCAATTCTAACTGGAGTAGCTAGCAAGAACAGGAACAGTGTCTAGTCTCCTGGGTGTCAGCGTATTTTGTTTCGTTTTTATAATGCAATCGTAGAATTCCTGCGAAGATATCAAACTCAACCATAATATCTTCAAGGATGCCCTTGCAAGTAACCGCTATGCTTGTTGGTTTGGCTACAATATACAGCCAAGTATTTTGCATGTTTATTTGCCTCCAAATCAAAGATGTTATTGCGTTCTTCCGGACTCTGCAAGAAGGGGTGTTCTGCCGCTGATATATCCCATAAATTTTGCAATTGGGATTCGTTTCTATATTTTTTACTGTTGCTCGGTTGCTTGATTCTTAATGCTGGATTAGAAGTGTTACTTCGTAGATTTGAGGGTTCCGTGCCTCGTGGAAGAATGTACTTCTGTGGATGGATGTACCCTCAACTTGATAAGTAAAGAAATAAATACAATAAAATAATAGACTTTTTTGGCGTTCTTAGATCAATACTTCTACGACTACATTCTGATTTTATATTTTTTTTCCTTGAAAACCCTGATTTGTAAGCGTGTCTTTGTGGATGCATCACCAGGTTAACCGGAACAATCATGTGACCTAGAAGATACATTGCCAGGTTTTTAGATAGAATGTTATTGAGTATCGAAAGACACATTGCTAGTTTATCACAAACCATATTCTTTGTATCTGCTTTTACAATAAAAAAAGTAAAAGAAGTAGCTGACTTTGAACTGTATTATTTCTTATTAATTTATGAATACAAAATGAATTAGTATTCCCTTTAAGTTTCAAAAAATAAAATTTCACTTCGATAATGAAATGTCATAATCCTTGGAACTTTTACAGAAAAATTTCTTGGAATTCTGGTTGAGTGGAGTTTAGAATTAGCGTTGCCATTGTGTAGTGCTCAAGACGTTTGGATATGTAGGTATCTGTAATTATCTTCAGGTGTATACATACATTTATAGAATATGTGACTAAGTGGTTTATGTATCCTGATGGTTCATCAAGCCATAACGGGAGAATGTGATCTATCAGGGTAACCGAATTAAATAGAATTTACGTACGTTTACGTACTCTGTAATATACATTCTTATATCGACAGAGTTCAGAACAGTGAATTTCCAAGTGGATTGAATTTTTTTTAAACAATCCAAAACGGCAAGTGACCTGGGGGCCAAAGAAAATTTTAATTTTCGTGTGCTTAGTCACTGAAGGATCGGAATCAATTTGTGCATTGAGAACTTATACATACGACTTTTCTTGGCATACCAAGAAAAATTGTATGTTTTAGTCCAATATCTTTCTTGATTGTTGATTGGCCATTCCTATCGGAAGAAGAAAGTAAATAATGTTGAAGTATATTCAGGTTACCAACAAAAATTGATAGCAATACAGATACTCCAAAATACCAAATTTTGTTAATTTGTCCGATCTTTTAATTTTATTTTTTATTCAACGGACCATGCTCATTTTGCCAATAATGAATCAAAGTCTGTTCCGTCAATTCAATTCTTCATTTTGAATAAGTTACGATTTCTTAGTGTATAGAGAAAATTCTCACTGAAAATTGGTCGAACGCTGAAAAGGCATTGTGATCCGCAGTATACATTTTCCTTTTAGAGCTGGCAGAGTGCATATATACAGATACGTATATTTTGAGGAACCACCTAGTTTTTTCTATGTGATATTCCTGTACTGGAACTGATCAATCAGATGTCAAGATTATACTCTTAACTAGTACGCAATAATCATAGAATTGAGGAATAAAACAGAGTAAGCATTTCACATGCATATTCCTCATGTACAGTTGCAGCTAAACAAAATTGGGACAGTCTACTTTTGCGATAATTCCACCTTTTGTCACTGCATTCATATATGGCATGATTACTTTCTAATTTTGAATTGTTGGACAGATGTCAAATATTCAATGTTGCCATATGACATATTCATAACACAAATTCAAGCAGCTAGAATCAAACAAAAATTTACTATAAGAGTTGTCCCACTTTTTATTGGCCGCAACTGTACTAATTTATCAAGTCGTCGGACGCAATTCACAGACATACCCATACACAAAAAATTCGAAACTCAGAGCTATCAAAATCATAAAAATGGATGACACCATGAGGGAGAGATAGAGAATACCTATTGCTACAAATACATTGCAAATAAATGGCATAATTTGAATTATACCTTGTTGAAAATTATTATGAAATATATTTATCTTAGAATGCACATTGTCAATTTGAGGGTTAAAAAATTTCTCATGGACCACAATATTCGCTTCATGTCTACGAAATACTGCTCTATGATCGTTCTGAGAAAATGTGTAATTAATAGTAACACGTCAGACACCCTTCGAAATCCTGAATTGAATGCAATCAAGGCCGTTTTGAGGCGAGAGAGCGATAATAAACTGACAATATGCCTCAGAGGACAGTGACGCGTGCCACTGAAAATACTCGATACTCCCACCGATCTCGTAACATTGGCGTCCATGAAGTTTGACGATATTTTGGATTGGTGCTGAATAATATGGAGTTGGCTAAACTTAATTTGAATAAAATTGTGTTACAGGTATTGAAACGTTCTATAGTGGAGTTGAATCATCTTGCGCATAAACAATTCCGAGGAATTACTTTAAATCGCCTCTCCCATTAATGACAAGTCTAATTGGTATTGGAGGGTTATAAAATTCGTTTTTTTATTCGTTTTGTTCATTTTCTTAGCTTCCAACAAGTTCATTTCTCTCCATTCTCTCCTTTTGTTGAACGTGTGGAGGATGTCAGTAGAGAAAGATTTATGACATATGAGAATTATTCCCCAGAGTACTCTATGTATCAAAAAGCGGAGATATCATTGAAATGATAGAACGTAATTATAATACCATGCCCACATAAAAAAGATATCAATCCCAAAAGTGGAGAAAACAATAGAACATAAAGTAAAATCATGGAAATCTACATACGTCAATTTGCACAGAAAATTATTTTATTTTATCATCAGTAACTTATTGTATTCTGAATTTGTCTATCTTAAAAAGTAATTTCAAAAGAACTGACTGTAAGTAAATTACTTCTCTTTTTCTAAAAACGTTGATGTTTCAGAAAAAATATTTTGCTCCATCATCAAAACTTGTTGAGAACTCTGAATTATATTTGGATATTATAAAATTTCTCTTTTATGGCACATGGCTACCTCTTCTCAGGAAAGGAGTAGGAAAGAACACATCAGAATAGAGATTGACTGATACATGACCCTATGTATCAAGATAGCAAATGTCACTTTGGAGAACAGACATTCGAGTTTGTTAAAGATCCTATTCTCGCCAAATAAATATTATACATAGAGTTTTATTTATTTTTTCAGATAGACAAATTTAGAATACGATAAGTTTGTAACAAAAATACATTAGTGTATGAAGAAAACTACAATTTTTTTTCAAGACAACTGTCTTGTTTCTCATCGAGGCAAATTGATTTATTTGCCCTTCTACACTTGTAAAGATTTCCTTGAATTTCCATATCTTCATTTGGTTTGTGAAGGTTAAAATTCCCAACAAACCATGTCAGGAAATAATGAAATGAAATATTTTCTGTCAGTAACCTTGTTAAGCCAGCTCCAATACATGACGAAGCCAAGTTCACGAAATACACAACTCCCATTATTGGAATTATCAAAATTCCCATATATTTCGTGACAGGAATTTTCAAGGTGGTTGGCAATTCAATGTTTACTGAGAGCTGATGAGATGATGAGAATGATGGTGAGATATTAGAATTACTTAATGTTTGTTAGTAGGCTTTATTTATCGGATACTAATTTCTACAAAAAATACTCTGATATTGTGAAAATAAGGTGGTATTTTACTAGAGAAGGGCAAGTGAGTGATTGAGAAGTATGAATTCAGAAGATTACTGTTGGAGAAACCTAATAAAATTGGAAATAAATTTTGATCTTTTTGTTCAAACTTGATAGTTTTGATTTTCGAAAAAATGTAAATTCTGAAGTTCACTGCAGCTCTTGACCAGGAACAGGCTTTTCGTCCTGTCGGTAATACCTCGCTCAATCTGTTGAATAGATATTTATTTTTAGAGCAATAATTTTTGTGAATATTTGTTCATCGTTTTTTCAGCCGTTTCATTAAGATTGATTCAAGGAATTCCGTCTCCCCCCTTTTGTTATCATTCTGAAATCCTATCTCTAATATTCATCAGGAGTGGACCACACCCACTAATTTAAAAAATGCCATACTATTTTCCTTCTCTTAATTCCTGTAATGTTCAAAGAGCAACGTAAGAGCTAGCCGAGGAAAATAGGCAGGAATTGGTGCTCTTCTTGAATTTCTGCAGGGTGTATGACTCATGGAACACCTCCTGAGACAGTGAGTTCCAAAGTTTAGTTTTATCGTTCGTTGGAAAAACAAGCCCTATAGGAAAGACAAAGTGACGATAAAGGGATGTGAAGACTGAGCTCGACGGCTCAGTCTCAATGATACCATTAGCAGTGGAACGATTCATGATATTTCAGAAGATCATCGTCCATGACAATGTTTATAATTCAGAGATAGATCACCTTTCTGGGGTGTTCCAGAGATGAGATGTGAACGAGCTTGTAATAAGCGAAGCATCAACGACGAGAAGTTTTAGTGTGTTATTAGTAGCTGCACTCCACATATAAAGAAATTTCAAGCTACACCATTGATAAATAGTCCAAAACTTGTTCACTTTTTTGTTGTGTTTTAATTTCGTCCCTATCCGATACTATCGGAGAGGTGTCATCAGCATACATAGCTACATGAGACTCTGTAAAGTAGTTATCAAGATCATTGGCGAACAACAGAAATAAAATTGGCCCCAGTATAGACCCTGGCGGAACTCCTATGTTTACCATTTCAGTTTCAGAACTGATATGTGCCACTGCTTCAGAAATGAGTTTTATTATGTTTATACGTATTGCAGTCGGTTCAATAAGAAGAAATAGATCCAACCAAGAACTGAACCCCTAAATCCAAGCTGTACAATTTTGACAATAGAAGCTGATGGTTAACATAGTTGAATGCCTTTCTGAGATCACTGAAGATCCCTGCAGGACACTCTCTGCAACTTTTCGAAGAATGAAATTGCAGCAGTATTTGTAAGTAATTCCAAATCCTTGTTGGTTTTTGCTGATAATATCAAACTTTTTCAAAAATGTCAAGAGTCGATCTATGAATGAATATTCGAAGATGTTTGTGAATCTAGACGTAATTGTTATCGGCCAATTATTCATACTGTCAACAGGGCGCTTTTTATGAACGGTAATAATTTTTCTTGTTTTCAGGGTATCAGGAAATTCTCCATTTGAACAAGATAAATTCACTAGTGGGTGTAATAATGCTATTCAAACATTTTTTCGAACAAAATAATGGTATGTCATCATTCATGATGAATTTTTATTATTCAATTCAGTTTTCAATAGTAATTCTATATAGTTCTAAGGCAGCAAAAGGGTTGAGAAATATGAAAAAGCATTTGAGTTCAATTATTTGATATTATGAAATGGTTGTTGAGCAAATTTGATACTTCAGGGGTATTTTCATCAATTATAATATAATGTTGAGACTTTCTGTAACTCAATTTCGAAATAACAGAACAGGCTATTGTGTTGACGTTAAATTCGCTTTTTTATTTTGAAAGTGAACTTTTTTGGAATTTTTGAACATCCTTTCGTGTCTTTTTTTAGCTGCATTATATTATGTATTACGAAATTCAGGTTTTATTCTGTTTGCAGGTAACGTAGGTAAATCTTTTAATTTGACACTAGATCATAATCTGCGACCCATTCTTTATTGTTTTCTGAAAAAGGGTATGTACCCACTCAGCTTGAATCTTCTTTAATTACACCAAATCATAAAGATTGCGACAAGACTAAAATTAGTAATCACAGACCTATCAGTGTTATAAATAAATTTGGTAAAATCTTTGAAACATGTTTAAAAACTCGTTTAGTTCAATTTTTTGATGAAAATAAGATTATCCATGAATGCCAATATGGATTTCGTGCTGATATACCTACCACTGATGTACGATGTTGTTAGAAATATTACACAAGGACTAGACAAAAACAAAAAGTGCATTGTAGTGTTTTTAGATTTGGCAAAGGCATTTGACACTGTTGATCATACAATGCTTATTAACGTACTGGAGCGTTATGGCATTCGTGGTGCAGTGTAGTTGTCTTTCGCAGTTATTTAACTGATCAGGAACAATGTGTTGAAATAAACGATAGGTACAGTAAGTGTCGCGTCCATGCGCTCTTGTGTGTGTCCTTTTATGTTCAATATTATTAATTAAATAGTAATGGGGATTCCTCAAGGGACCGTTCTTAGTCCAATACTTTTTCAAGCTTGAATAAATTCATTGCTTTGCTTGAAAGTAAAAGCAAAAATTATATCATACGCTGATGACACGGTTGTAATTGTAGATGGAGATACATGGTCTGAAACTAAAAGTGATGTCCAGTTAAACATGGAAATAATTAATAAATGGTTAAGTATGTATCGTCTTTCATTAAATGCTAATAAGACCCACTATTTTGCTTTCTCTATAACTGCAACAAATAGACCATTTTTTTAAGTATTAAAGTTCCAGGCATGAAAGGTGAAATGAAAGAAATAAATAAGGTCAAATATTTGTGCATAATTATCGACAAAAATTTAAGATAGAACAATCATGTTGATTATTTAACAAAAAAGGTGAGAAAGCTAATTTCTAAATTTTACCAGCTACGGCAGTTTTTATCAAGAAAACTACTTATATTAACGCACAAGTCTCTAGCTGAATCACTTTTTCGATGTGGTATTTTGTTGTGGAGAGCAATGTATAAAAATTCATTGCAAAAACTAAACATAATCCAAAACTATATGCTGAAAATCATTTTCAATATAAAAATATTGCATAATTCCGTTCCCGCAGTTTATGCTAGTAGAAGCACAACAAATGAATAATTGCTACCACTCCCAAATTTCATGAAAATGTTTGTCATCGATTTCTAACTTACACATTACCAAAAATTTGTAATATACTACCATTAAGAATAAAACATATAAGAAATCATAAAGCCTTCTCAAGAGAAGCAAAACAATTTATATTCGAAAATTACTTTAAGTTTATCAAAATATTAGAACATCAGCAGTTACACTGAAACTTTGTTGTGTCACTATTTTGCTCTCCTACCTTCTGTACACAATAAATGTAATTTAATTTTAGTTTTTTCTTTAAGATTACTCAGTATTACTCCACAGCACAACACTGCAAGCCTTAAGTCACTTAGGTACTATCTCTGTACACAATCTGAACGTGTTTATATTGTATTTAGACTGTTATTCCGATCCGCTATCCTTCAGTTGTTTTGTAATTTTGTAATTTTGTGTACCTAATAAATGAATAATAAATAAATTTCCTCCATATTGTAACATTAAAAAGGCTTCTCACCGAAAATTCCCAACGGTTGAATTTAATATTTCAGTACTAGCTTTAATAGTTCTACGCCTATGGATCAGAAGCAAACTTCCACGTCCTGTTGCTCAATCAAATCTGTGTTTGCTTTTGAATCGCGGAGTGGTTTGTAATTCAATGATAATATGTTATCTACCCCTGAGCAGATTGTGGCTGGAATAATAATAGATTGGGGTGCATCTTTTTACTTGGGCTTACATAAATTTTCCAGATTATTGCGGATGCGTCCTGGTTGCGATAAGCTGACGATGTGGTTAATCTGGTTTAATTGAAAAATTTAATTATACTTCGGAAAGTGTTCGAAGGAAAGTTTGGAATTATCTGAAGTTGGGACGGATTCATTTTCGTTACAATTCATCGACAAAATATGGTTATTAGTAGGTACTATTTCATATAGTATTTAATGGCTTAGAGATTCATTTACCTTATATCCTGCTCTTCATTTATTTATTGTACTAGTAAAAAAGACACAAAAATTGAATCAGACTCGTAAAATGCATGAGGAAGTAAAGGTTGCCTAAAAAGTGTTGGAATAAATTCGAGTAGAAACTAGGAAGCGAGGAAGACAACCAACAAAGTGGTAGAAACAGAAAATATGATGAAAATAATTGATGTTGGATTTGAAAGGGGACCAGAAATACACAGCGGCCATTATTCAGTGTATAAGTGTTACAAATCAAAAGAAAAAAATAACTGAAATAAAATAAAAACCTTGAACATGAATCCAATAGAATAATCAATAGATGCATGGCTGGAGTTTATGAAAAAGTGTTATGATGAAAGTTGGAATAAAAGCGAATAAAAAGAAACTTAAACCACAAAAAATATTGATATTAAACATTTTGAGGCAAAAAATATTGAAATTGTCAAAGATGTAAAATTTTACAAACGAACAATGAAAAAACCGTCATGGTGGAAAGAAGTAACTGAAGAGCCAGTGGAACTGAATGAAAATACAGAAATGAAAAAACTGCTACGTTCTCAGTACCACTTTCACCAACCAAACAAGCATGTGAAGCCGGTGTGCGCAGGTAAAGTCTCAAAAAAATTCTCACTTTTGAAAGTGTATCAGTCTATCCTGTCGATTTGTAAGTAGGTTCCTCAAAGCTGTATTTATTTAGCCCCTGATTATAATATTCAAAACAAAGGAACACATTTTTCTCTCATGCATTTTATTGAAAGCAACTTTAACTGAACTCAAAAATTATTTGAACAAATTTTGATTTGAATTTGATGAATTTAAACTGAACTGCGGGCTGTAGCAAGAGCATCTTTACCACACACAGGTGAACTTTTCTTTCTTCTTAATAATATGTTGAAATTTGTAATTGTTGCCACCAGAAGCAATCATATTTCAAATACATAGGGAATTGTTTAATTACGCCTTACACATTCAAACTCAAAGGGTTATTTTGAAACGCGAATGTTTGAAATATGAGAATAGTAGTGGTTCTTCAGACAATCAAATTGTAGAAAGAATATTTTATAATGGTCAATAATGTCCTGTTTTAGTGGAAGATTTTCTTTCTGTCAAATAACTAGCAAAAATTCATTGCTCACCATCAGGATTTCGGAACTATAAAAGCCTAAATTTTGACAGAGTTACAAAATTTGATGATTATGAGAAATTAGGAAAATTCCAAAGTAGGTCTGCATGATGAAGATATCAGAAAACTGAAATGTATATTTCTTAAATCAGAAACTACCTTCAAATGCACCATAAAAAATTTACTTCCGGAAATGATTCTCGTTATTCAATATGTTTATAGTTACATATGTCACAATAAATTTTGAACGGAAAATTAAATCTTCGGTTTTTTCGGACCTCTCCGGAGGTGGTCGGAATATTCTTAAATTCTTAAATACTCACCAGCATTTACTTCAACCTTTGTTGTATGTTTTATAGTTTCTGGGATCCCATTGGTGAGCATCGAATTTGGGATACAAGAATATATCTGTTTTTGGACCAACAAATAGGAAAAGGTAATTGAAAAACCTAAAGTGAGAACTGAAGGATGCCATTCTTTGTATTACAGATATAATAATCTAGCATTAAAGAAAAAATCTTTTATATGGTTATTTGCTAATAAATGTACTGGAGATGGCTTTGAACAGAAGCTTATTGGATATTTGGCAGAAAATAAAGCACTTCAACTTGATAAACATCTGAATTATATCATCTTGCTATAAAGCATCATTTCTTTTACTCAAATTATTGATAGTTTTTTTAATTAAGGACATTACTGACTATATTTAAGACAATATTCTTTCAGCAAATATATACAAGATCATGGCGATCTTGATATAATTTCGTTTGATCTTATTTTAAGAGAACCCTTTTATCAGTTCATAATTTCCTTCTTTCTTTCGAACGTGGTGTTCGAGGAAGTATTGAAAAATGGCGGACGTAATGGTTTTCGAGGTGGTTTCGGTGGTGGCGGTAGAGGCGGAGGCCGAGGGGGTCCCAGAGGTCGTGGCTGTGGGTGCGGAAGAGGTCGTGGTCGCGGAAAGGAAGACCAGAAAGAATGGGTACCTGTAACGACACTGGAACGGCTGGTGAAAGATGTCAGGATCTGTTCTTTGGAGGAGATTTACCTCTTCTCTCTACCAATCAAAGAGTTCGAAATCATTGATTCGACAGATCTGAATGATCATGCCTGTACAGAAACAGACTCGTGCTGGACAACGTACCCGTTTCAAGGCTTTCGTTGCTATTGGTGACAGCAAAGGCCACATTGGATTGGGAGTGAAGTGCAGCAAAGAAGTCGCTACAGCAATCAGACGTGCCATCATCCTGGCTGAACTTTCTGTGGTACCTGTTCGAAGAGGTTACTGGGGTAACAAGATCGGTCAGCCTCACACAGTACCTTGTAAAGTCACTGGTAAGTGTGGTTCTGTCACTGTACGTCTCATCCCAGCTCCCCGAGGTACTGGTATTGTATCTGCCCCTGTACCTAAAAAACTACTCCAGATGGCAGGTATTGAGGACTGCTATACATCTGCCAGGGGCTCTACTGGTACACTTGGTAACTTTGCAAAGGCAATGTATGCTGCTATATTGCTAAAACTTATGCATATTTGACACCTGATTTGTGGAAGGAGATGCCACTAAGTAAGACGCCTTATCAAGAGTATGCAGATTACCTGACTAAGAATCACCGTCCTGAAACTGGTCCAGCCCGAACTGAAACCGTTTAGTAGATTGGTATTTTTTTATCAGCTTTGGAAGCTATTATGGTATTAAAAGATTTTTATTTTTAAGATTTGCTCAATCAATTCTACCATCCATTTCTGGAAAGGCGATTCATTAAAAAGTATTGGAGTAAAATCATTCATATTCCACTTGCAAAATGAGGAAAAGTGTGTCGTGTCTTTGTTTTTTTTTTGTTGAGAAAATTTCTATCAAACCGCTATATATCTCTTTCAATTTCCCCGAGTAAACCAACTTGAGATAAAACGAAAGATAGCCTTGCATACGCGCGACGCATTCTATCATTCTTCGGAATTTTTCGCCTCTCATAATTCCCCCGCAGGAAGGACATTCCCTCGCAGGATGTGTCTGAAGTTGCTACAATATCGGTCGGGTCGCTTGCGGCACCCCACCTCGCTCAATAGGCTGTTAATAGCTCACCCGCAGATATCTGCCACTGATTCAATTATTATCTCCTGCAGGACTGTTTAGGAAATATTTACCCTGTCGGCGAGATCTGACAACTTGTCCCATTTCATTAATTCACTTGTGGAATACGACTGCTCGTGTACAAATAAGAGGAGGTTGGACGGAATCGTGATTTGAACCTTATCAACAGATAAAGCGAGGGCGTTTATTTTAGAATTTATTATAATTTATTCAAAAGTTCGCAGTTTACTGTATAATCAAACGAAACTCATTGCGTCTTAAAATATTCCATTATTCAACATAATCTTCTCTTCATTCGATACATTTAGTACAGCGGACCTCTGGACCAATAATACGAGGATATATTGAAAAATTCTCAGCCTACTATAGAACCAAACAAAATTTCAATGTCAAAATATTTTATTACTCAACATATCCTCCTCTTAATTGGATGCATTTATTACAGCGAACCTGCAACGTCTCTAGACCTTTCAAAAAAAAAATGTTTCTTCTTGCTCTGCAAACCAGACCTCCACAGCTTTTATTACCTCCTCGTTGGAAGAAAATGAACGACCTTTCAAACTTTTCTTCATTTGAGAAAAGAGATGATAGTCGGACGGAGCCAAATCTGGTGAATAAGAGGGGTGTTCTAGTAATTCAAACCCTAAATCACGAATTTTTTGCAAGGCAACATGAGATTTGTGTGCAAGGGCGTTGTCCTGTAAAAACAAAACACCTTTGGATAGCTTTCCGCGTCTTTTCTATTCAATTTTTTCCCGTAGAATGGTCAGTAATGTCGAATAGTAATCTCCAGTTTTTGTTCTACCCTTATCCAAAAAATCAATCATGATTACTCCTTGGCAATCCCAAAAAAACTGAAGCAAGAACTTTTCCAGCAGATTTTTGGACACGAAACTTCTTAGGTCTTAGAGAATCGGAGTGTCGCCATTCCATCGATTGTTGCTTTGTTTCTGGATCGTAAAAATGTACCCAAGTTTCATCTATAGTAACAATTCGGTTTAAGAAGTCTACATCGTTTTCAAATCGAGCACATATCGAACGCGATGCTACTACCCTTGCACGCATTTGGTCAACATTCAAACATTTGGGGATCCATTTTGCAGCAATTTTTCTCATGTCCAAATTGACGTGAACTATATGATGAACGCGTTCGTATGAAATATTCAGTGCTTCAGATATCCGTTTTAGCCCAATTCGACGGTCTGTTATCATGTCATGAACTGCATCGATATTTTCAGGGACTGACACAGAAACTGGCCTTCCTGATTGGTCATCATCAATGGAAAATTCACCTATTTTGAAGCTTGCAGTCCAATTTTTCACGGCCGCATACGAAGGACATTGATCACCAAGGGTATTAAGCATATCTTCGTAAATCTGCTTACCTCTTAACCCTTTTAAATACAGGTACTTGATGATGGCTCGATACTCCAATTTTTCGATTTTCACAATTTTGGTGGAAAAATTTTTTCTTTTAATTTATTGCGTAACTCTAGTTTACTTTTTTCTACTTTTTACTTCTAATAAGTTATTGTTCGTTGCTATGGTAACGCAATATTTTGTTTATGCAGGGAACTGGTCTATGCTAACTAGATATCATACATCCTCGTAGTACATTGTTTTATGAGGAGTAAAAGAGATAGTATATTTGGCGAAGCTGAACGTTTATTTGCCGAACGTAGAGAGGCAAATAATTCAGCTTAGCCACATAAACTCAATACTGATAAAATATTCTGACTCCCGAAACTGTACCTCCAATATTGATAATTTATACAGAGCCCTGAAAATAGAGCCAAAAACGGGTGGTCTGGCTTCCGCGCGCGTTGCGTCACTCTGACACAACAACAACAAAAATTGTTTTAACATATTAAATATGAATATTAGGAAATGCAAAAATTCATGTACTATTGGGATACATCAGTCAACAATAATCCGTAGTTGAAAAGTTCTTATCCCAATTTCTCCACAATTATGAATTTGTGAATTAACAAATTTTTCTAAACCGAATGTAACATGAAAACCCCGATAATTATTGAACTACCTTATATATTTTTTCACTCAATGAAGTTATTGTCAATAGGCTTAGAAATAGATAACCATTGAAAAAATTGTTAAATTTTGATTTACCACTTTTTTATTGACAATTTAAAACTAAAAAAGGAAATAAAATTTTTTTAGCAACAAATAAATTTTTTTGATGAATCGGGGTTTCTTTAAGAATCTTAATTCCCATCAATGGTGGTAAAAAATAAAAAACATTATGCTGTGAACCCTTAAAAATCTTATATTTCTTGATTTTTTCTTAATAAAAAAGTGGAAAATCGAAATTTCACAATTTTCGCATCGGTTGTCTATTTGTAACCCTACTGAGAGTAACTTCACCAAGTGAAAAAAATTCCTAGGGCTTTAGTTCAATAATTATCGGGGTTTTTATGTAAAACATTCGGTTTAGAAAAATTTGTTAATTAACAAATGCATAATGGATCAATTGGGATAAAATAGTTATTTATGTACTAAGGGTATAAATAGATGTTTATGACCTGAGGACGACGTTTTACGAACCCGAGGGCCTCTGGCCTGAGGGTTTGTAAGTCGCTCGAGGGTATACACATCTGCTTGTGCCCGCGGTACATACATAACTTTATGTCATACTAGTTCCTTATGCAATCCCATCTCAATACAAATTAGTATTTAAAAAAATCCGGTTTGAATTAATAAAATTGCCATTTTATCATAGTAGACACTATCGTTGCTAGGTGAATGTTGACAAACGTAAATGTCATAAAATCACAATAATTTTTATATGTGTCAAAGTTAGAAGTCAAAATATACGAAGATTTTGGAATTCCTGACGAAATTATTGAAAAAGCAAAGAAAGCAACTGAAAATCTGTTGCCAAAAAAGTCTAAAGAAGCCTACGACATGAAATACGAAAAATTATTAAATTGGATGCAAGAAAACTACGTAAAAGATGTTAATGAAACTGTGTTGCTTATTAATTTCATAAATAAAGGTTATTAAATAAGTTAAACAAAAAAATATTTCTCTTTATGCCCGCGCGGGCCATAAAGTGAACTTTATGTCCACACGGGCATAAAGTATGACATTGGATAGTTGGCAACTAAGCAATGAAAACACAATAATAAACTAGTATGACATAAAAATATTAACAGCAGATTACTGTTGATTGATGTATCCCAAAAGTAGACGAATTTTTGTATTCCTTAATATTCATATTTAATATGTTAAAATAATTTTTGTTTTTGTTGTGTCAGAGTGAAGCCAGCCAGGTTTTTGGCTCTATTTTCAGGGCTCTTTTAAAACAAATATGGAGTTGGAACTTTTTTTCAGTAAAGGATCAGGCAGGCTTATGGAGAAATGAGCTTAGGTGAAATTTCATGAATTGTTAGTATATTGTAGTTGACGACTTTCTGAACAATAGTGTCCATGGGTCCAACTCAATTCTGTGACTAGTTTCAGAGATACAGGATGTTGAAGTTGGAAAATAGCCATTTTTTAAAGCATGTATTTCTTATTTTCTTCAAAGCATCAATAATTTTTTCTGTGATAGTGTTCCAATACCACTGAACATCAGTCCCTCACGAGAAAAATTTCATTTGCTACAGGGGTACTCAAAAATTTAAAAAAACGGTTCATAATAATAAGGTTTTTAAAAATTTTTTTTCAGGGCGAGTCAGAAAGTTGATCGCCCCTGTATCCTATATATAATAAAATTTTATGTACTTCTTTCTGCATGTTGGTAGGTGACATCAAGTCATTTTGAAATATATATATTTATATATATATATATATATATATATAATTTATATATGATATAACGGGTAATTCAAAAGATATGTGTGGAAGAAAATCCGAGAATCGATTTTTTCTGGAAATCTCCCTGTAATTAAATATTTCCCCGGTAAATTTTTGTGATACTCTTATATTACCTTCACTTTGAGTTTGTTGGTCGGATGTAGAAGTTTTGTCAACTTGCTATGATCAGTTTTTTTTATCCCGACAATATGATGGCAAGCCTATCATTATTTCCTTCAAATACGGGTGTCCCATAAAGACCACGTCGAACTGAAAGGGAATGTAGATCAATGGGTGCCCTACTTGCTATGAAAAAATCCCCCTTATAAAAGTTTCACTGTTTTCGAGACATTTATTTTTATAAAAATTATGAATGTTTGCCCCTCTCACTAGTTTTTTTGTGCTGTTGGTACAATTTTGCACTTTTCTAATTCATTTACTCGGTAAAATATTTTTAAAGAAATTATTCTACCTTCTACATTACGAAAATACTCAGAACATTTGGGAAATGTTTTTATAAGAAGTTTTGGGAGTAGATTTTTTTCATGAAGTTGAGCCCATCGTAGTGAAAACAAAATGTTCTGGGAAACTGCTGCACATTACATCAATAAATTCCCTTTTTTTATGGTAATTTCAAAATTGTATAACACAAGAGATTTGTAATCGAGAAAAAGATAATGGACATTTAAAGTCAATATTCAAATTCTTGAAAAATACAATTTCTATACAGCATGCTGCTAATATACCATGCCTGGTACATTACAAATAGCGCAGGAAATATTAGATCAATTAGAAGAAGTTAATATTATGCAAACAAGAGTTCAAGTTGAAAACCTACATTTAAGGAATGGTCATTGGACTTTATTAAGCCACTTGCACTCACCTGAATTTCTTTTGGATTCACATTATTTGTAACAGCTGACAGGAATTCATCATGTTAACTTGGCAAAAGGTTATATTCACGACAAACTTGAAAGAGAAGAAACAAATATTCTTAAATTCGATGAATTGGTGGAAGAACCGAACATTTTACGAATGCAAGTTTACTCCAGGTTTCGTAATTCATGTAAATAAATGTTGCGATCAACTTTCTGACTCAACCTGTAAATTTTTTTGCATATCTTGTTATTATAAACCAACCAGAAGCAAATCCAGCCAGATATTGAAATTCCTGAAAGTTAAATTATATTGCAAGTCAACATTACGTTTTTTAAATTTTTGAGTAGCCCTGCAGTAAATGAAACTTTTTTTCATGAGAGACTGATATACAGTGGCATTAGAACACTATCACAGAAAAAAACTCTTGAAACATTGAAGAAAATAAAAAATACATGCTTTAAAAAATGGCTTTTTTCCAACTTCAACAGCCTGTATCTCTGAAACTGGTCATTGGATTGAGTTGGGCCCATGGACATTATTGTTCACAAAGTCGTCAACTATAATATACTAACAATTCATGAAATTTCTTCATAAGCCGGCTGCCTGGTCCTTTGCTGATCTTTTCAGATCTATTTTAAAATTTGGAAAATCTTTAACATTTTTCGAGATAATAAAAAAAGCTCCACTTTTTTTTTCACTTAATTATTTATAAATTTTGCATTTTTTTTGACCCCTTTTGGGATCTTTCCTTAAACTTTCTACATAAAATTAGGAATCGAACGACACATTGATTATAATTATCGGACTACACAAAAATTTGTGTGTACATGTTTTATCTGTAGACTACCAGTTTTGAAGGAGCATGTCATGGACCCGTTCAGGAAATATTGGAATGAAAATGAGGCCCAGGTAGCCGAGTGGTTTAAATCGACGATGTTTCTATCACTTTGGCTGCCAGTCGAAGGTTCAAACTCTAGCAACTGCAGACATTTTTCTGATTGCCTGAGAAAGTGCTAGGAATCGCACGTAAAAAGGTAAGACCTCTTTAATCCTTAGCTCACACAAGTTTCGACTTCTGAGTGCTGCCGTTCGCAAGGGGGCGACAGCTGGTCAACGGAAAAAACATTTTTTTTAAACTCACCTGTTTTCACTTGGTATTTGAGAGTGGTCGCACAGTCGTGCACCAGTTGTTGAAGCGACACACCATGCTCAGGAACTCTGAGATCCAACAGTTTGATCATATCTTCGGGGTGGTGGAAATCCAGGACTTTCTCATTGCGATTGTTCGTAGACTTTACGTGGTCCAGAAGGAGGTCGACAATTTTCTGCAAAAACTCCCGTGTGGTTTTTTCGCTATCTACTTTGTAAGGTAAAATATCTGTAAAAAAGAAAATCATTTAAAACATTGAACTATTTATAAATAGTCAGTCAGTTAGTGAGTATGATAATGTAATAGTCATTCATTTGAGGTGAGAAGTGTATCATAATGAATAACATTCACAATGGAACTTTACATTTATGAAAAATAATTTAAAATACTCTTTTAAATCGATAAATTCCACTATATTTTTTTCATTTTGAAAGAATATCTCATTTGAAAGTGTGCCGCTGAGGTAACGTTCATCGGAAACCACCCCCACCATAATCCATGTTCCGAAACATTTAATACCGTCCTCCTCAAAAATATAGATTCTAGCTTGGTATGGGCCATTGAGAAATAATTAAAACTTCGTCACTTGATCAACTCATAGAAAAAATCCACATATTAGCACATATTTTTATTGTATTTGTAACTCTCAAATTTCCTGAACGGACCATCCTTTCGATGGAGAACGAGCATTGACAACACCGCAAATCATTATGACAGTTCTCATGCAACAAATGTGATCTCGAGATTTGAGGATAATGTTTGTTTTTTTTACATTCGACATTTAATTGATATATTCGTTAATACTGCAGCGAGGTGTTATTATGACCTATCTGGTGTGAATTTATTTGTGTATTAAATGGATGGGATTATGCAACAATGAGTCAAGCCACATTTTTTAATAATTGAGCTATCACAGTCATTGGAATCGTCAAAGTGTTATTCTACAATAAGCAAAAATGACTCAACCCGCAATTGTAAGGGAGCTCCATCCACTGACGATAGTATTAAGCCACATTCCATCATTCCAAGATCTGCTGAACTATTTTGATATTTTTTATGAAACTAGCTGACTGTGGCTGGACCCATTATTGCATAACATCATCCAAATATGGAAAGGCTTAGTGAAGGGAAGTTCGGATAATTTACCGAGGGTAGATTATGAGATGATTGACACTTTCTATTTAACAAATATGAAATTATTTTTTGCAATAACTAAAATTTAAAATCGTTCCTTGAACGCTGCTTGAATACAGTAATATTCAGTAGGAAATGTTCTTCACAAAAACATAATTATATTTCCGATTTTTACCCAAGGTTTATTCATTGCTTCGAACCACATTTTACAATGCGCTTCATAGTTATTTAGAAGCATAAAAATTTGTTTATAAGAATATTCACTGGTGTTCAGACAACCAGGTTCGAAGCATCTTATCGACATATTCACAGTTATTGCAGGGATACAGATACAGGAATTAGGAAAACAATTTAGAGCACAAACAACAAAAACATTCCAAAACTTTGAAAACTGCATTATCCTCAAAAAAGAAATCAAGTAGGGCATGTTCGTTTGCAGCATAAATATTTGATGGAACAGATCTACTTGTATTAAATATCAAAGTGGGCAAACGAGTTAAACAGAGACAAACGATTCTTATTGATGCTCCGTGAAACAGACGAACGAACCCATCTTGTATGAAATGACAATTATCATACGACACATTATATTCAAATGAGAATTTGAAATTCCACGGTGCACAACTTTTACAACGTTGCCAAGTCTACTTTTAATGAACGTGACGTCACGAAACAATCTTTCTTCTGATTATAGAGAAACTAGCGGTCAGAAGAAATAAATAAAAATTCCCTAGTGATATTAGCGTATACACTTTCTAAGTATAGTATTCTCTCATATGTCGTGGAAAGGTCTATTGAAAACCCCTAAGGGAAAGTGGGAAAATTGTGAGCATCGGGGAATTGTGCGCATAACATTACTCGCGAGTTAGGTAAGTGCTGCCCAGCAGGCGATGATGTATCATTATAGAGCTATGACTGTGTAAAACGAAACGTTTCATCGTAAACTTCTAAGGACGTTCGTGATTTATTTCATTCAGATATATTGCGGCTTCCCGCTCAATTTAATTGAATACAATTATGGAAATAACAGTGACGAAGAAAAGCAAAATGTTATACTCCCACTGAAAAAGGAAGCTGCATTATGAAAAAATTATTCACACGGGTGGAAAAAAGACAAATAGTATTCTGGTTGGGTTAAAAAAGCTTTCCACTGGAACGCTCACAGGCTCACCTTTTAATGAAAAGTGGCTTAAAAAATTGCCAGCATTCGCAAGAACATTTTCATAAATGAATGTAAGAATTCAATTGAATAAAATGATTTGTAAAAGAAAACACCAATTTTATTCAGTGTTACCTCCTACATTTCACTCAGAAAAGGTACGTAGATCTATGAACTTTTCATAGATACGCAAATTTCACTAATTCAATATAATTTCATCATCTGGACTACGGATTTTTTCAAAATCCGTGTTGACAACACTGAATGACATAAACCCAAAAAGATAGTTTTTAATTTAGTTAGTTACAGGAAGCTGTCACTATAAATACCTGTTGTTATTCAGGTTACAATTTTGGTAGTGATTGATAAAAGAAGGGAGGTAGTCTCTTGATTTTGAATGAATTTTTAGCATGTTTGGTCATAATTAGTAAGGTTTTAGGCACATTTCAAAGTAGATTAAATGATACTGAACCAATTTTTGTTTCGATTACGAGGAGTTTTCGTTTGTTAGTGGCCGTAGGAAAATTGTGCGCAAAGGCCGTAGGTAAATTGTGCGCGATATTGCACACAATTAGGTACTGTAGTGTATGGCCCCGTATACTGATTACTAATAAAGAATTGGTGGTCGATTACATAAGCGATAGCTATCATCGATGACTAGGGAGTCAGTAGATGCGAGACGTTTGTGGAGTCGAGACTAAAGTGTGCAGTTAAATAAAGTGTTTTATTTCTATTTCCCAACGAGCAAATAGTGAACTTTACAGGTACCTACCATAGAGTTGAGTGAGAATGTGTTTTGACTAGAAAAAAATCATCTTTCTTCATTTACAGATGCCACGACATTACCAACGTGAGACGGAAAAAAATCTTGGGATACTGAAAAAATTGAAATCGCTTTTAACGAAATTAGAAATGGCAACAAAATTAGACAAGTTGGCCATGTATTTAATAACTTCAAGGAAAAAAATTAAGGCAGAAAATCCTGGAGCAATGCGCCTTCGTTACAAAGCAGTTTTTTTCCTCGAAATTGAAGCCCAAATAAAAGAGTACGTTCTTGTACTTGCCAAGGTCTTTCGTGGTTAAACGCCTACAGAACTTCGCAGGTTAGCATTTAACTATGCTGAATAACATGATATTGAACATGCTTTCTCACCCAAAAAAGATATAGCCAGCAAAGACTGGTTATACGGTTTAATGAAACGAAATCCCGAAATAACAGCAGCCAGAAGGTACCATGAATCGAATAGCCTCTTTCAACTCTGGGTTAACCAAGAGATTTTATGTAAACATCAAAGTTTTATTGGACAAACATTAGTTTTCTCCAGGTAAGATATTTCAGATGGATGAGACTGTGGTTCAAAAGAAGTGTCGAAAAGTTTATAGGCCGAAACGTGCTAAGAAAATTAGAGCTGTTATTTTGCGGATAGTGGGCGACCAATTACAGCAGGATTTGCCGATAGTGCTGTATGCCAGGATTGCCCACATGTGTTGATACATCGCTTTCTCTAAAAATGGAAGGATGAATCAGTTGTTCGTTGAGTGGCTACAACATATTGAAAAAAGCGTCAAGCCTATGAAGATAGATCATGTGCTTCTAGTATGGTGATATTGATGATTACTATAGCAAAAAAGATATCCGAAGCAATCCACTCCACAACGGAACCCATTGATTATCGTGGGTAATACCACGAGTGCATGCTATACTATCGATAGTAATTCTGTCAGAAATCAACGAGATCAAATTGCTTGGTAGCACCACGAGTCTTTTAGGACGAGAGGTGTGACCTCAAAGAAATTTGATCGAGTTTAAGATTTCTGACAGAATTATCGATAGTATTGTGAGCACGATGTGAGAACGATTAGTATTTATTGAGATAATTTCACGAACCAACAAAGTAAAAAAAGTTCCATTGTCGTGAATTCTTCGAAAGTTATAGATGATGCCTGATAGACATGAAGTCTGTCAGACTGACATTGATATTAGTAGCAAGAAGATATTAAGTTCTCCGTTGTTGTTTGGATACGTGGTTGCCATGACAAAGTGGTATTAAGGCTAAGAACTGCGTATTATCGAGGCACACATGTCCCTTATTGGTACTAATATTGCAGGAAAGGAGGGTTTCATACAGCGAGTGGAATTATCTGAAAAATATTCCAAAATTGGAATCTTTCTTCCTCATGCCAACGAATATTGATGCATTAAAACGAACTCTTTATGAAGTTAAAAATAAAAAGGCATCAGTTGTTATGACGAATTATCTACAAAAAACTTCTCTCACCTACCTGACTGTGCTCTTGTGAATCTGGTGGAAGCTATTAACTTTTCATTTTCAACAGGAGTATTCCCGATATGTTTAAAAATGCAGTGTTATTTCCATTATATAAAGGTGATGAGATAGAAAATCCTACTAACTTTAGAGCAATCTCTTTGCTGCCCACCCTTTCAAAACTGATTGAGAAGCTGGAAAAAATCAAAATGATGAGTTTTCTCAAAGAACACAACGTTATAAATTCGTTTAAATTCGGTTTCCAAAGAGCAAAAGGAACAAATGATGCTATTTTCAACTTACTTCAAGATGTATATTTCAACCTAAACGATGGTGATGTTACAGCAGCAGTTTTTTGTGATTTGACGAAAGCCTTTGATTGTGTCAACCATAAAATCCTTCTGAATGAATTCGACAGATATGGCTTTAGATATACAGCCCTGAAATGGTTTGAGGCGTACTTATTAGGTAGAACTCAAAGCGTATCTCTTTACAACGATTCATCAAACAAATCAGAGATGAAATGGGGAGTACCACAAGGATCTGTGCTCGGTCCATTGCTCTTTTCGATTTATATTAATGACCTAGCCCCGATAAATATTATGGGAAAGTTTACTCAGTTTGCAGAAGATCCTACCTTATTAGGGAAAAATGGAAATGAAATAGATTTTCATCAACAAATCAAAATGGATGTTGTCATGATAAAAACGTGGTGTGATGATGCAAATATGCTATCTTTAAACAAAGCAAAAATAAATATCTTCACTTTTAAAGGTCATCTGCCAGAACTTTATCTGGGTAATCAGGAAATCAGAAGTAAGAAATCAACCAAATTCCTCGGCTTATACATAGATGATAAGCTACAGTTTGAGGATCATAAAAAGACGTTGGGAAAAAAAATCGCCTCTGGCTGTTTTGCAGTAAAAACAACCTTATGGAACTGGGTAGGGACATGGCTAGAAAAGTTTACTTTGCAGTAATTGATTCACATCATAGATATGGAATTTGCTTTTGTGGATCTTGTTGTGGTTGTTTACTTGACATGATATTCGTTTTGCAGGAAAGAGCAATAAGGTATTTATAGAATAAAAATTGTGCCTCTACCTTGCATCTACATATTGGAAACAGTATGCCTTATCCACATTAAGTTTAGACCTCTCTATATAATTTTATATCAAATAATAATAATAATAAATGTTGTTTATTGAATCAGAATTACATTCTCCTAATGATATGATGTCTGTTTTCCTTTTTTTTTATTATAATATCTTTGTTTTCAAACGATTGACTAGTAAATTTTGTGACTATAATTACTTGTAGGTATATGTTATTACATAAATTTTATATGGTAAATTGTGACTTTTTTCATTGTATTTACAGTGTTTGTGAGTATCCAATTTTTTATATTTTATATTTCATACTTTCTATTTATACAAATTGTTCTATTTTTGAGCTTTTGCTTTGTCAATAAGAACTTTTATTCTTCCGATAATAAAGCGTATATTGCTTGATTGATTGATTATTCACAGCAGCTATTTTTCTTTAGAAGCTTATAATTTCTGTAAAAGTAAATTTATTCCATGATCACTACCTCATACTTCTGACCACCTCCAGCCACTCGTCCTCACAGTTTTCGGCCTTCAAAGAAACAACTCGATGATCTTCAGTTTTAGGCCAATCATTAGAGGATTTTTTCGTTACAAAAAACTAGTTGAAAACCGACTAGTCCATCACATGGAAGACAGTCAGTAGGTATATTCTGTCATGTTTTGGACTGGCAACTGTCATTTATCAATTTGTTATAAACATTTTAATACAAGAAAACTTGTTTTCAATTAGTGTTTTGCTTATAAAATTAAAACTAATACCGCAATCTGGTTGATCCAATGAGAAAAATTGTAGAGAATTGAAATAAGAAAGATAAATGAAAAGAAAAATTGTTGTCCAGATTTCTTTATAACGTGTTTATTGACATACTGAAATAAAAGTGCCAAGTACAATGAACACTCAATAACAAAAAGCTAAACAATGCAATAAACACAAAGATCCATCAAGTTGGTCAGCATTAGTGCTTGCTGCATAATTCCAAGTCGAATAAACCATATACTTCATTAGGCTTTTCCCTTCGTACGACATTGTCAAAATTTTTTAATTTGATTTCCTCTTTGGTAGATGAGCGAAGCTCAAGAACGAGTTGCTTGATATAGAAAGACCGTGTTGCAATGGATCAACTTCACCCTTTTTCCCTGGAGATGAGTGTGAAGTAGGATGCAAAATATTGGGCGTTGAGGGTCTGTCGAAATCGGGTGTAGAAGGTGCATTATGTGATGCTAACTCAGGAATATCTATGCAAGGAACGGCATGAACTGCTGGTCTTATTTGATTTGCGAATTATCATTTATCATCAGAACCGAAATATCCCAATTAGACTGGTGCCTTTAATTTTCTGGAAAAAAAGTAACAGGCAAGGACCATCTACAACTTGTCCATTGAACATTTTTCGTTAAGAGGTCTCGTTTCGCCGCAAATCTTAAAAAACCATTTCCATTTCATCATTTTGTGTGTTTAATTTTTGTTTTTTCTCAAAGTTGGAACCTCAACAAAATTCTCCACCTGGTCTTTGCCTATTACTTTTTTCCTTATTTTAAGCGTTTAGGACATGTTTTGGCACCAGCCTAAATGTATGAAACACCTTTAAAAATTGAATGATTAAATAGTGAGTTTGGATTTCTTCGGTTGTTGAATAATTTTTACTGAACTGAAAGATGCCTTTCACTGAAATTAAAACACTACAGCTATATCTGAAACATTTTGCTGGTCAAATCATGAATGTCTCATTTGGTGCAATAGTTAGTAAAACTCCAGGATTTTGAAGTTTCATTCGGTCAAATTAAACGCATGATAAATTTCTTATATTATATTACTTTGCCAAATTTTCATAAAAATTAATGTGATTTCAACTTTCCAAAGAGTTGAACGTTGTATTCCAAACCATGGTTTTTCGTCGAGTGAAATTCCAGTGTAACAAAAGAATGATTCAGGCCTCCATCTTTTATGAATACAGTCGAACCTTTGGATTCTTCTTTGGCACTCAATGCCATTATACAGTAGAGTTTTTGGTCACCATGCCAAGAAGACTGAAAAATAAATAAATTATTCGCTGATGCAAAATATAGGTTTGTATCCAGGAAAAATTATAGTATTATGAATTTTGACTCTTCGAGTAAAAACCATAGCTGATTTTTTGTGGTTTTTAAAAAGTACTCAAAAACTAAACAAAAAATGAAGAATGAGAACCTATTATTATTCTAGTGAGTGCCTCTGGTGGTACTTCATTATTGAACTGCTTTTCATATTTGTAATTTTCTTTCAAAGTAGACTGGTAAGACACTCATTGATTTTTTTTCATTAATGCATTTCTTGCAAAAATATATAAAAGTAGTTTTCGTCTATATTTCTACAAAGTCAATTTCATCAGATAAAAAAATGCAAAATTGGAATTTTTTTTCTGAAAAGTCTGTTAGAGTCACTCTCTGGCGAAACTTTTCATCACCGTACGTCTATAGATTCAATACATTCTATCCTTAAACTTATATACATACTTCTGAATCAACAAATTCACACTGAATTGAGTGAAATGTGAAGAATACAAATCAATTCTATTGAAATAGGACAATCAGAGGTTCTGGACGATCGAAATCATTGTCATTAGGGTTTTTCTTTCATGAAGAGTAGGTTATATATTCTCTTTCATTCAAATTTATTCGATTTATAACAGATGGCTAATGAAAAACTCTTTGAGGAAACTTTCCGTATTCTATAGAGATAGGTATAACTATTACTGTCCTAATAAATTCAGAAGTAGAATATTTTGATAAGAAAAAGGAAATTGCATTCTCACAAAAAAACAGAAAACGTGAATATGTCTACCAATAAATACTCTCTTCTGAGATTTGTAATTCAGAGCAGTTTTCATTAATAATAACAGATATAGAAAGCAAAGGCGTGACTAATTTTTTTTGGGTAATTGGCATTTTTTAACCTTTTTGTTGAACCTAACCTGTATTTCCTCAGTCATCTGAATTAAAAACTTATCTTAAAATTCACTCTTCTATTTTGAAATTTATGTACTATTTCGTTAAAGTCTTAGAGTTGTGTTATGTTAGAAATAATGACAAATACATATTATTGATAAACACAAATTATAATTTTAATCGAAAACTTCACGACTCTCAATCCATTTTTGTCGTTTTCTACTACTGTTATTATATTGACAAATTGTTGGAATTGTTGAATGTTTCATTCTACGAAGTTTTCAATTTTTGTCATATTATCAGATGACAAATTTGACGCTAAATTTTGTCTTCTCAAGAACTCGTGTATAAACAGAGCGTAAAAATTAGTTGATGCTTCCACGAACAGCGGAGTTTTTTACGCACTTGTATGCCACTGTCGTAGAAAAATGCTTTAATTTCAGATTATAGGTAAATATGTTCAGCGCAACCTGTATTGAAGGCAGAAGAATTTTGAACGGTTTATCTCTGCATTATAATTTTGAAATTCATTAATATATCAGGTTCTTTAAAACACAAGTTTTCAAAAATCTAGGAGTCAGAAACAATTTGGATATCAACAGTTTATTCCAGTCATTTAGTTCTCAAGAGACTTTGAAACAGAATTGACATGCAAACTTGAATTTCCTGATTAGCAATATCATGAAAAGGAACTAATCGGAACAAAGCCTTCATACTAATGGTAGGTACAGACCTGCCGACGAAGGGGTTCTGATTATAATTATACAGATTTCCGGAAACTTACCGTTGTGTTTCTGGTAACGAATGGCAACCTTGTCAAATGAACGTGATCTTGGAATACCATATCACCCAATATTGCTTTACTGCAATTTCCCTCTCGAAGTTCAAACTGTTCTTTTCCATCAATTTTTCCACAAGCGACTTGTATTATAAGTACGCAAGCACAAGTAATAACCAAAAGGTGATTCATTTTGTTAGGTAACTAATATCACTGAATACTGTTGCTAAGCTGTTTCTTTTATATTTGATTCTCGAGTGCATGATAATGGAGAAGTTCTATAATTCTATAATATCTATTCAAGATAAGGACATATTGTATTCAAAATACACTTCCAGTAACAGATTATTATTTTGATATATCTGTAAAAGTTGATCACTCTCATTCACTAGAAGCCTCGAGTAAGATTTATGAATGATAATTATTAACATGTAACACAATATCGATATCAATAAAACGGATCTGTGAAAAATATGCCATATAATCAAGAAACAGCAGTGTTCTTCTGGACATGATGTTTTTCGAATTATTGACACAGAACAACAAAACTTATGAGAGAGGCAAGAACCTCGCAACATGTCTGCAGGTGGTTTTTCTCTGCCAAGTGAAAGATAATCTTTTGTTTAATTAAAATCGTCTTGTAGGAACGTTGCACAAATATCTGTCAGATGTAGATCAATGTCCGTCGTGGTATTAGCTAGGGAAGTAGTTGTCTTTTGTCAGATGTTCGCCTCATATGTTCCTCTTATTGGAAATATTTGTCGATTTCATTCGAATCATTTAACCAATATGATGTTCTCGGGTTGTTGATTTTCAAATGTCCAAAAGTTATATCAGACAAACTTCTGTTACATAATTCTTTTCTCTCCAGTCCTTATTTCAATACGACAACTCGATATCAAATCTAGTGACAAAAATTGGTAAAATAAAAAGCGAATGAGATTGAATTATATTGTATTCAATGATATTTCAAGTATAACAGTTATATAATGAGGGCTATGAACACATGTAATCACATGAAAATTGCATGCAATATTTTTTCTCAATCGATTGAAAAACGAAGTGGTACTAGAAAGGGATCAAACTTACGAAAGCGTAGGAGTGCCATCCCAAGTAGCACACCTATATTGGTAAAATATTGGTACAATATTGTGAACATATTGGCGAAATATTTGAAATGCAATATTGGCGAGAAAAAAAAATGTGAACATTCGGCGATATTGATCCAATATTACTTGAATAATATCGGCGGAATATTCTCGAACTAATATTGGTCTCAAAATGTTTGGCGATATTGGTACAATATCGCTGATACAATATTCTCACAATATTGGCACAATATTCAAAAGTTATATTGTCGAGAAGTAAAATGTGAACATTTTGAGATATTGGTAGAATATTGTTTGAATATTTTAGAAATAGTTTGGGTGAAATATTCTTGAAGCAATAATGGCATCAAAATATTTATGGATATTGGTACAATATCATTTGAATATAATGGTGGATGTCAATATACCTTGGTAAATTATTAAATGTATTTCAGTTGAAGGTGACACCAGAGTCTGCCTTTTGATCGTCATAACCACTGAGTGTCTTGAAAACAAGTTATGGTAAGTATTTAATATACTTTCGTAGGTTTTAGAAGACGTTCTATATGTAGAGCCACCTAGCGGATTTTTATCCAGGTTTGATCATGATATAATTTCAATATGTTTCATTGAATATTCGGCCAATAGTCAAATTTCATCTCGATCTAGATGTAGGAAACAATATGAAGACAACATTGTTTTAACGATATCGATAAATATTATTGAACTAATATTGACCCAATATCAATTAATAAGATTTGTTGAATATTGGCGAAATTATATTCAACCAATGTGTAATCACACTTAGAGATACAATATAGTTTTTATTCCTAGAATCGATAGTAGGGGAATATTGGGATTGCGATATTTATTCTAGATGTTAAAAACGATGTGAAGACAATATAGTTTTATCGATATTGGTAAATATCATTCAACCAATCGTGACTCAATATGAACTATTATAATTTGTCAAATAAAGTGGAAATGTTTTTCAACCAATATTCTAACAAACTTGGAAATACAATATAGTTTTTTCCCCTATAATCGATATGACTGGAATATTTGGATTGCAATATTTATTCTAGATGTTGAAAACAATATATAACCAATATTGTATTATCGATATTGGTAGAAATTATTCAACCAATATTGACCCAATATTTCGAGTGATAATCTACATTCGAAACTAGTTCAACCAATATTCCACCAATATTATTAATATAATATTGTTTTTTGAATGTTCACCCATATTGCTACCTGGGATAAAGGTTTTTCTTCATCATTTCGACTTTAAATTTGGTTTCAGCTCCAACTGTAGGTAGCTGATGGTCGTTTTTTAAACTTTGCTGAGTTTACTTTAAAACAAATATACACCAGCGCCCTCTCGCGCAGCGATGACAGTTTACTTTTCATGGTGTTTAAAACATAGTTAATTTATCAACCACATAATTACTGATGGCCAAAATCGACACTTAAAACTTTCTGGTTACTTCTACCGTTATATTTCTATGCTCAAGATACCCGAAAATAACGATTTCGAAAAAGAAATTGGCAACGCATTTCATTTTACTGTCAGATATACTATTATTTCATGCCAAAATATACGCCGGCTATTTATCTGTTGCGAACTTTTCGAATCTCAAGAATAAAAAATAATCATTTCGATGAACAATATTTATAGTAGATATTGATTAAATCTCGAACTAAATGGAATACACATGAATTATTTCTAGAAAACTAAAATAAGGCCTCTAATCCTTTGTTTATGCTTGTTTACGTCCAAAATTTGAATGACCCAACCATATTTCCAAATAGATAGACAGCATGGTATATTCCCACAACATTCCTCAGATATACTAGAATGGATATATATCTTCCGAATAATCATGGAATAATCCTGGAATATCTATATGCCCTGAGCACATTCATGGAATATACTAACTGGAATATTCCAAAAACATTTTCGAAATAATATAACAGGAATATTCTACGTTGTAAATTCCTGGAATATGATTTAGTGTATATTCTTTATAGAACATTCATAGAATGTTACATATGGAATATTCGTGGATCATTCCCGATCTGATATTTTCATATTTACGAGAGAAAATAAAAGGAATAATTTTCTAAATGCAATCAAATTGCGTTAATTTGACCATACGTTATCATAAGCCCTGATGCTTCAAAAATTAACGCAGTGTTTATTTAGTTCGATAATTTCAGTTGGGTTATAATTTATGCATTTCCAACTCAGATTGCATGCGGCTGTCTGTCATTTTAAACTTCCCGCCAATCATTGAGCGTGCTATTTGGATTTCACTGTCGTTTCTCGGCCCACCCACTGAAATGAAATTAGATATTATAATTTCGTTTCAGTGGGCCCACCGCCATATTGTGTGAATTGTGTTGCTCTGTTTTCAGTGATTAAGATAGTGTAATGATGTCATATAGAATGTAGGTAAGTAGTTTAAAAAAATAAGTATAGTAATAAAATAGGTGTTATACTTTGAAAGCACTCATTAGAATCTGATAGCAATTATTCTTTCGAATATTATCAAACTTCTATTTATAGGTTATGTATCACCACGCTGGAACAACATTGTAGCAGTTTTTTTTTGGTGTCTTGGCATCGACTGCTATGGTCATTAGCCACGTGTTCTGGATAGGCCTTGTTACTAACTCCATGCACCACCTTAGGAGCAGCACTGTTAATTGGAATGCAACAGTTAATCGTGCAGAACTCACCCCAGTCCAGCCACGAGATTTGAATAATTTAATCGGTCAAATTAAATTAAAAAATCCCAGCCGCAAATGGGGCTCGAACTCCGGACCTTTCGACCCAAAGTCGGACGCTCTAACCACTGCGCCACGCCCCGACATTGTAGCAGTTATTATTTTCATTTTGTCATTTTATCAAGAATCCCTACGTCGTCGTCAGTCACATTGTCTAAAAAAATAAGGTGTAAATAGTACATTATACAGAGAAGTCCATCAGGGAACGGATTATATCCTTGATACAATATCACAATTGAACTTACGAGGAAATGATTAAAGAAGATAAGTAATATTTAGTAGTACAGATTTAGGTTCTGGAAATCGCACAAAATGTAGTTCATTAGCAGCTTGGCAAATCTAACTCTGAATGTGAAATCGCCAGGCCTATCGATGCGCGGTAGCAGAAGAGTCCGAAAGAAGTATGAGTTGCTGTATGGTCAGTTTCATTGTATCTGTCGCATCGCGAAGCGTACTGTGAAGTTTTATTACTGAATGTGTACAATTATCGTCCGAATACTTTCTCATTCTAAATTCGCACATATCATACGTTTCTCGACAATCATAGCTAGATTTGCCAAGCTGTACTTCTGTTGCCATGTTACTAATCTTTTTCTTCTCTTTCAGGATTCCTAATTCAGCAGCGGACTGGGTCAATGAAACAGAAGAGAAAGACTTAATCTTAATTCATTTGGGGTTTGTTTGAAATATTAATTTATTTGAGAGTTTTTCAAATATTTCTCCAAATGATGGATTTCAATAGTTTGAGTTTTTATAGGTTTTGGTAATTTTTCAATAAAAGTTTGTTACTAACGGTTGCCGCTTTTACACCAAGTGAAAGGTGAAAAAGCCGAAACCGGTCCGTAACAAATAAATCAAACCGCAGTAGAAATAAAGACAGAAGATATTTTTATTCATCTAGTATTTTAGTGAATAAATATTTTCCAGAAAGCATTCTGCCTGTATTATTCGAAAATAGAACTCTAGGAATAATACTGTTATATTCCATGATTATACCACATATTCCTAGAATATTTCTTTAGGAATATTCCTTGATTATTTTCAACTAATATTCCGGGGATGATATTGGAATATTCCAAATATTCTGGGATTATTTATTTGGAATATTGTAGGAACATTTTGTGTGGAATATCTGCGGAATATCCTGTGAATATTCTAGATATCCATAGAACATTCTTTCGGGTATATACTATGATTATCTGAGGAATTCCCATTCGAATATTCAGGGAATATTCTTCTAATGGTCTAGGATATCCTGGAATATTCCTCGGAATATTCCTCGGATATACCAATATTCCAAAAGGAACGTTCTAGGATTTTTTATGGAATATCTGGTACTGTCTGGGGAATTACACTTCCAACATGGCTTAGGAGTATAACAGTTGTCAACGCGACTTTGGATATCAGATAACTGAAAATATACTAACTTTCAACGTTAGTCTGCCAGGCAACTAACTTTATACCCCGAGCGCGACCAAAAACTGAACCAAGTACAACGAAAAAATTGAACTTAAGCTCTAAACTTCAGCTCTCTAAACTGTGTGCAATCATGAGGGCTTGTGTCTGTGAAGTTTCTTCTCCACGTAATTTTCTTTTGCGTGTAATAAAAGGAAGTGTATTAGAAAGCTCTTTTCGTTTCCGATTCGAAAGTTAGGTTAGGATCATTATAGTTCCTCTTCTTTCACTATATACTTTTTTATCAAGCAATTCAGCCAGTAGTATGTCCTTGTCACTAGAATAAAAAATTATTGAATTGAGTAGATTATTATTAGCTAAATATGGCCGGCACGTCCTCTGTAATGAATATTTGGAAAAAGGTTAGTTGTAAAGATGACTCCACGATAACGTTTCCAACTTACTTAAAAAAATTTATTCCATTCTCAAAATATTTACTAGTTGTAGTCAGGTGGGTAAACGTTCTGACAATGTCGTCGCTTAACTAATGTTTTTCTCAACGTTAAGATAACGTTGTCTGGTGGTTTTATAAATGACTAATTTCTACACCAAGTACAACGTTAATTTTGGTGGTTATAGTCGCCAAAATGCTACTTGGGAGTAGAAATGATAAAAAAAATCTTTGTGGCTCTCCTACGCTTTCGAACAAACTCAACCACTTCGCTAGTTCTCTTCATAAATCAGGGTATAAATTTAATTATTTCATAAACAATCATCGTATTTTCGAAATTTTTAACTATCACTCTTTGTGACTGCTTTTCAAAAAGAAGAATTTCAGAGGGGATAATTCCAATTCATTCAACTCACTTTATTGCCATCATACATTTTATATAAGAAAAACTCTAATTCAAAATCATAGTCAGCGTAAAAGTATAACTTTAGCACAGACACTGCCATAAACATAAACATAAAAATAATTTTGTGTAGAACCTATATTATACAAGTTTTAGATTTAAGCATACATTTAAGAATAACAGGTACATTTTATGGACAATATCAATTAACGAAAGCTCTTCTTAGGCGCTTTTCAGTTACTTTAAATGAGAACGCTACCAAGGATATGTGATGTGATCTGTGGTTACCAACTCACAAAAGACAGTATAACTATGAAACATGTATTCGTTCTTGACAGCTGACATGAAACGTTACGTAAACGCGCATTCTGGATAATATTTTTATCGTAAACGTGAGATTCTAGTTGGGATTTTCAAGGTCACATGTTTTTAGCATAAACTCATAAATGGTGCCATTTGATATAACAGATTCATCTCTCGCTTTTAACATATACAGGGTGTCCCGTAAAGACCACGTCAAACTTAAGGAGAATGTAGATCAAAGGATACCCTACCTGCTATTAAAAAATACCAACTTTCGAGATATTTGTTGTTTTATAAAAACAATGAATTTTTGTCTCTCCCAGCAGTTTTGTATGTGCAGGTGGTACAATTCTACAGCGTTCTAATTAATTTTTTGAGTAAAATATCAATGGAATATTATTCTAACGTCTGCATTGAAAACATACTCAGAACATTTTACAGAGGGACTGTAAGAAATGTTTCTTGGGAAGTTTGGGTAGTAGATTTTTTGTTCATAAAGTTTAGCCCCTCATAGTGAAACGAAAATGTACTGAACTACTGCTGCACATTATATCATTGAATTGCCTATTCAAGTGTGATTCCAAAATGGTATAACACAATTTATTTAATTTTATTGAAAATATGAAAGTCAGTTGTGGAATCATGTTATATTAGATATTACAAAAAAGTAACAATTTATCGTAGGTTTTTTCCATTTCCAAAGGAGTAATGTTTTGGTTCAATTTTCAATTGAGAATGTTTCTCTTTACAACAATTGATTTGTTATTACAAAAAAGAAGATATATTATCCTTATCTAGAGGGTACGTATCTGACAAAACAATTTAGCGGTTGTTATTTAGAGTACTTATATTTTAAATGGTATGAAGATCGTTTAAAATCATTATTGGACATGTTCATAATGCCGACCTCCTTCGCGTATACAGGCCTTGCATCAACTGAGGAAATATTTTTTCACATCAGCCCTCAAATGTATGTCTGATATTTCCGCTGCAGCAACTCGAATGCGTGTCCCTAATTCGGCTTCATCGCGTATGGGTTTTGAATACACTTTATTCTTTAGGCAACCCCAATAATAAAAATCCAGAGGATTTAGGTCAGGTGAAAAATTTCACCACCTCCTCTGATCCACCGGTGGGGATGAGTTCGATTTAAATGTGCTGTTACTTGGCGACCGTATTGTGCTGAGCATCCATCGTGTTGAAATCACAGAGTACGCTGCAGCGGCAGTGGCACATCTTCCGATAGAAAGGGCAGCTGGTCCGTTAAAAATCTCAAATAATTGTTGGCGTTTAGTGAGGGCGGCAGTTCGACGGTCTCAAAATTGTACCATTAAATATTTCCGTCCATAGATTGACTTAAATCGATATTGTGATCTAACTTCTCTCTTCTCGTGTGAATCTATGATCAGCCAGCTATGCAAATTGTGAAGATTCATGTACCCATCCTTGGTACAGAAAGACTCATGATCTTATGGAAAAAAGTCTGCAACATTTGCAGGAAAAATTGAGCTCGTGCTGGGTAATATCTGTTCTTTAACAAATAACCCTACAATAGTCGGTGGAGAGCAGCTCCTCGCAAGTAATGAACAATTTTACTCGCGGTAAATATTTGTGGAAGTAACATTTTCTTACGTAAAAGATTGAAATTGTTCATTAGGTAATGCAAACTCGAAGATTCCTTGAAATAATTAACCAGCTATATTTTGTCTGAAACGTACCCTTTTGGATACGAATAGCAATATCTTATATTTTCTTTATAACAAATCACTTGTGTTATACAATTTTGAATTCACCACAAAATAGGCAATTTATTGATGTAATGTGCAGCTGTTACGAAGTACATGTTGGTTTCAACTACTATAGGCTAAACTTTATGAACAAAAAAATCTACTACCAAAACTTTCCATAAAAATATTTCTCGCAGCCCCCATGTAAAATGTTCGGAAAATGTTTTTAATGTAGACGTTAGAATAATCCTTCAGCAATATTTCACTAAAAAAATTCAATGAAAGAGTGTGAAATCATACCACTCGTACAGAAAAAACTACTAAGAGAGGCAAAAATTTAATTCATTCACAAAAAAACAAATATCTCGAAAACGGTGAGACATATGTGGGGATTTTTTCATAACAGATAGGGTATCCTTTGATCTACATTCCCCTGAAGTTTGACGTAGTCTTTACGGGACACTCTGTATTCAAGCACAATTAAAAATATTTGGTTGCCATCCAACTAGACTTCTATCATGATCGATTGTACATTGCAGGCTTAAACCTCATTTTTTCTTGAACCGCAGAGGTACTTGAGTTCAGAGAAGATATGAGTTGTACTATGGCTCAACTGCAGCTCAAGCTAACCCTCCAAATTTGACGGATTGAGCTTCGGCGTGACAAAACCAAGATGAATCTAACGTCTGTCACATCAGAAATATTGGGTTCAAGATCAGCATTTTAATAAATGAAATGATGCAGAGTTCGTAAGAAGACTTCGGTATCAAAAAAATGGAGTTCTCTTTATCATAGAAAATGTAGTACAAGAAATACCACACCCTACGCAACGGTACGAAAATAAACTCAGTATTTTTTTTGAAAACTTATTTTTGTAGAAATAATGCTGAAACAATGGTATTTGTAACTCTACGATATTATGCAACTGGCGTATTACTGTTGTTTTTTAAATACGTATAAGAAACTTGTCCTAACCCTAAAAACATATTGTTCTCTAGAGCTCACCTGAAGTCCATCTGGACGTGATTTGTATAATGAACCGAAAGCCTAAGCTTTGGTTCAGATGAACTTCAGTTCACTTAAGCTTCGGCTTGAACTCTCGTTTGTACAATTGGCCCTTAGGCAATAAACTTCTCTGGATCAAGAGAAGATAATTATTAGAAGTAGTAAACAACTGAACCAAAATCCTTACATCGGAAGAAACTGGAAAAGAACAACTATTTGCAAAAGGAAGCAAACCAGATGATGATGGAAAAGATCAATTATAGTAGGAGAAAAATATGATGTTAATCGAATAGCTGAGGAGAAAGGTCAACCACTTGTCAAACATGGAAATATCAAGAATCCGCATCTAGATCATTCATTTCTAAAGATCTAGCGGCAAAGAATATAGTACCGAAGGAGCTTGACTCGGCTTCATGACACTTTTTTTATGATGCTTCTGAACCACCAACTCAAAGGCTATGGCAAAACTGGTGGGCACATACTTAGATCGCAGTTGATTATCGGGTGTGATGCGAATGCATGACACGCAACCTGGGGAAGTATCAACACCAACTCTTGAGGTTAGTCACTTTTCCAGTTTATTATGGCTTACAATCTAGAGATATTGAAAAGAAAGCTCGCGAATAGGAAACTGCTGTACATTACTGTTGCTAGCATGTGAGCTTACAATGTTATTGATATACCTCTAATCACTGCCAACTACAGACACATTCGTGTTCACATCACCGCATGAAACAGAATCAACAAGACTTATCAATACCATAGAAAAACAAACAGGAATCTCAGAGCCATTATCTCAAATATACGGACATCAGCTGGGCTGTAGATAGCGCGGAACAAGTAGCATCACCATAAAAGCAGGGAAAGCGCAGGTCCAATATTTCACAGAAAACTGGAGTGTGGGATGATAACAAATTTCCCCTTACTGAATATAACAGGAATTTGAAATAGGCTCAATTCCAGACGGCAGAACATTCTTTCTAAGAATTCTCAAATCACTGAGCTCACAGGGACAGAAAGGAATATGAAAGAGAAACACCAACCAGTTAATTTTCCTGGATCTATGAGAAACTGACAGCTATCTGAGCATTGGCTGAAATAGTTACCTGGGATATTTGGAAACAGATGATCTGGGACTGATCAGGCAGTAGCTAGGAACGTGTTAACTTACCCAATGAGCCTTTCAAATCTCTAGGTCCAATTCTGATCGCACTGACAATGCTTCACAAGGGCACAGACCTATTGCTCAGAAAACTTGGAATGATATTCAGGTCTAGCTCATCACTAAGAACCATACCAAGGATCTGGAAGTCACAACGAAAATGAAGCTGAAGATCATAGGCAGAAATTTGGAATTTAAACTGTTTGAATGAAAAAGAAGTAGAAGTGACGGAACATATACGAAAGTTAAATATGATAGAATATACGTTCGTTATGAATATGAATATCAAAATACAAGTCAGAAGTAATTGAGGAAGAAAACTTCAAAATCTGGAGTAGCACTACTGGTGAAAGAAGCAAGAAAATCGGTATGTAAAATATGAAAGGATATTGAGTCGAAGGCAAATTGCGTTAAACCTGAAAGAAAACACGGAAAATAAAGAAGACATACAAATTGTGGGATATGGACTATAATTGGGGTGCAAGAAAAAAAATGTTTGTTTTACTTGCAAGATTAAAAAATATTGTTTGAAACCCATTCGTTATGGAGGAATAGTAAACACATTCATACACTAATATCACGATAGTTATTACTGATCGAAGTTTTACTTTTCTACTCCCACTCACCCATCCTGAATGTAGGCTATTATGGCAAATACTTGTCAGAAAACAACTTCTCCCCTGGTTGATACCACGACGGGTATGGAATTATGGAAAAATAGTTTCGACGTTGACTTGCATGCAGTAATGTTCAACTGAAAAATGTTCTGGAATATAAATTACATTTAATACATAATATGTGATGTTTTGAATGACTATCTGAATGAAATAAAGGGTGAAAGCATATCTGAATATGTTATTTTTAGTGGTGAATCTATTTTTTTTGGTTGGATTAGAATCACAAATGTGCACCCCAGGAGTGTACTGCTCTTATACCAACAAATGATAAATGGTTCAATGCATTCGACCAAAGGCCTATCGATGACTTTCTGAAAGCATTACAGACCTGTAGAACAGACATGAAGACTGAGAGTTGGTTCGAAGATGCGATGTCAGAAGTGTAACGTATACCTCTGCCTAAAGAATATACACAATTTTAACCCAATGAACACACACACACACGTATCATATACGTTTAAATGTGGTAGTTGACGTTGGGGAAATGTTTCTCGTTGAATTTCGCAACGTGAATTTCGTAACCCAAATTCAACCAAACGTTGATTCTACCTGTAAAGGACGTATATGATTCAACTCGTCACTTTTGCCACCATTATCAAGCATGTTCTTATCGTGCTTTCACAACGTATATTCAATTAGAACTGAAGAGACATTACATAAACGTTTAAAATGACACTTTCAAACAACCCGAGGCTGTGGGAACCCTGTATTCTACGTTTCAATTACTCTTTTTATCTACGTTGATGAAACGTTATGAAATTAGGTATTTGATGCGTTGAATGAAGCATTCAATAACAACTTCATCTTTCACGTAACTTCGAGTCAACTATTTTGATTGCTTATTTAACAACGTTGTTTCAACTGATAGAAAACATCCATCAGATACGTTGAAAATCAATTGCTTCATTCACTTCATTTCAACAGAACTAGTCTTCTTTGGACAACTTCAACGTTTATTCAACTAGACATATACATCGTAACAAATACGTCACTGTAGCCACTAATATGAAACTTGATCCTTTCGTGAAATCTCAACGTATATTCAACAAAACCAAGATACATTTCATAAACGTTGATCACGACATTATTCAACAACCCGAAGCTTTGAGCAACCTATTTTTTACGTTTCATTAACTCTGTTTTTCTACGTTTATTGAACGTTATAACTTTACGTGTTTGATCTGTTGAAAGAAGTTTTTAATAACAACGTAACTTCGAGACAACCATTTCGATTGCTTATTTTTCAACGTTGTTTCAACTTATAGAAGACATCCATAAGGTAAATTGAAAATCAATTGCTTTGTTCGCTTGATTTCTGCAAAAATAGTCTTATTTGGGGACCACGTCAACGTTTATTCAACTGGATGCACATCGTAACAAATGTGGTACTGTAAACTCCATTATGAAATTTGTTCTTATTGTGGTTTCTCAACGTTTATTCAACAGAACTAAGAAACAATTTGTAAACGTTGAATATGACACTATTCAACAACCTGAAGATTGTAGAAACTTATTTTCTACGTTTCAGTCTTCCTTCATTTCTACGTTTATTGAACGGTATGGAATTACGTGTTTGATATGTTGAAAGAAGTATATAATAACAACGTAACTTCGCGTAACATCGAGATAACCATTTTGATTACTTATTTTCCTACGTTGTTTCAACTGATAGAATATAACATCCATGAGATACGTTGAAGATCAATTGCTTTGTTTACTTGATTTCCGCAACACTATAGTCTTGTTTGGACCACTTCAACGTAAATCCAACTGGATGCATACATCGTAACGAATAGGACTAAGAAACTTTGCATAAACGTTAAATATGACATTATTCAACAAACCGAAGTAACCCATACTATCTACTTTCATCTCTCATTTATTGAGTATTTGTCGTTGAAGATTCGAGGCCTACGATTTAAACTTTTTTTTTGAAACAAATGTAACGAATAGTAAAATATCGGGATTCGTTACTCCACTTTTCATAAACATTTTTGAGTTGGGAAGGTCTCAGCAAACGTTCAATTCGAGGTGTACCGATCGCGCAGCTAAAACGGAGCAGGCAGCGCGCGCATCAAGCCCCACTGTACGTTCAATTCGAGGTGTACCGATCGCGCAGCCAGAGCGGAGCATGCAGCGCGCGCATCGAGCCCTACTTCAACAGAATGTAGTGGAAGGGAACATCGAGAGTCCAGCACAAGCGTCTAGTCACACCAATTCTACTTTGATGGCGCAGTTCCGCATGACATTATTGACATTTGAGAAAACTCAGGTTATGTCTGGTTATGACTGTTATGTTATGAAAATTGCTATTTTGTGAGCTTCTAAACTTTTATATGCTTTCATTTAATTCATTGTGAAAGTACTCATCGTTTCCACTAAATAACTAACAATATCAGGATACATTATTTTTGGGAAAAGTGAAATATCTTCAGCTTCAAGAATATATGGATCAATGCCGATTATTGATATTTTATATTTACCGTTGTCAATGAACATCATCTAAACGTGACTAATCCATTATTCCTAAATTTCAACATAACAGCAGAAACAGGAAAAACACATCAGAAATATTGATTTCATTGAAAATATGAACAGGATGTTCATAAAGTCAGTTGTGAAATCATTTGCGACTGAAAGTTGGAATTTAGTCGCTGTTTTCCATCGTACAAGATAACCTCTCTTGGAAGGGATTCATGATTTTATCTCTCAAGTTATATAGGGTCTTTCTCAATATCTATCAGATTTACTTCAATGTCCAGTGTGGCTTTTGCCGGGGAAGTAGTTGTTTTCTGTTAGATATTACAAAAAAGTAACTTCAATTTTATCGTAGGCTTTTTTCCATTTCCAGAGGAGTCATGTATTGATTCAATTTTCAGTTGAGAATGTTTCTCTTTAAAACACATCAGAAATAGTTATTACACGGCAGAAATAGTTAAAACACGGCAGAAATAGAAAAAACTTCGAAAAACTTTCTTTATTTAAAAAAGCAAACAGAAAAGTGAGGTTCTTTCTGTCAGTTACGCACTCTCTCTACTAAACCAAATTTCATTTCGTGTGTTATGTGTTAGTGTTAGCACAATAAAAACAAAAAGCTTAACGTGGTAGGTTAGGCTAAGAATAAGAACAAGGGAGGATATAAACATTTCGAAGGCCCTTTTTTAATGTGTTAAAGTATTGTTTTTTTTCTAGGTTTCTAACCATTGGCTTGGAAAGCCTGAATATACTTTTGAATTGTGAATCCGACAAATTGAATTGATTTTCTTTCCTCCAAAATATCCTGCGACCTTCAACCTGTTCTCGAGCATTTTCTTCAACATTAAATATTTGATCGTATATCAAATCATCCATCAACTCATCTATTTCAGTATCACATCAAAATAACAGACTTTTCAAATCTCTATTCCCTGACGTTTCCCTCGAAAATACCAAGAGCCAGGGAGAGTCAGGGAGTCAGGGAGTTATTTCTCTCGACAGGTAAGAGAAAACAAATTCAAGAATACACTCATAATCGCTAAAAGAGAAAAGTGCCTGTTTTCTCTTGGCTTTTCTACTACCTGAAACTCAAGAATAGCCACCCAGAGTGGAAAGTTTTCACATGTTGGATAAAATTTGAATTTGTCAAGAATGATTTTCCACATTCAACACAGATAGCTTCAACGCTTTTCTTTTTTCGGGGGGCTATTTTATCCAGTTCATCTGAAAATATAGGTAGATTTACATTTTTCATAACATTTTATCAGTGCACAGATAAAAATAATCATGTATACACACTAACCTGGGTGGAAATTTTTACATGCCCTCTCAAACTACTAACATCGTAAAACGATTTGTTACAAATAGTGCACAAAGTCATTTTAAACAGTTTATTCAACAAAAAAACAAATCAGTTATCAAATAAACACACCTTTCAAGTCTAAAAATCATTCGATTTCTTCACAACAAATAACAATTACTGACAGCTATCAACATGGAAATCAGTATTTAAAATTTGGCGCGGACAGAGTGCGCATGCGGAACTGCGCCATCAAAGTAGAATTGGTGTGACTAGACGCTTGTGAGTCCAGTTCGTCAAAACTGTAGAAGCGGAGTTCAGTTGATCTCAACCGTTTCAAATTTCCAGTCGAGTATTCCATAGCAAGGTTTTTATCAATAATATTTATACCGTAGAATTCCAGTATAAATATTGAGTAAATAAAATAACCGAAACATTTTCATTTGAACTTATAACGATTTATGAGTTGTCGCTATTAGGTACGTTTAACTACGACGCTAACAGGGTCAACCATAAATTGTTCCGAACTAAGAATTCAGACTGGTGGTAATAGGTACGGTTTAGTTCCGACGCTATTGACTCCAGACCTAAGATAAGGAAGATATTTCGGTAAGAATTAAGTTGAGATAATTGGTTCATTTTGTTCTCGAAAATACAAGTTGAGATCGACGCTTTGAGAATCCTATTCTCACTCCTGTTTTACCTACTGTGTTTTAGGTACGTCTTCGGACGACGCTAACTCATAGGCCGCCCTCACCGCCCTTGCAATCCGGTAACACCTACCGTGTCTTACGTTTTCGGACGACGCTAAATCACAGGCAGTCCTAACCGCCTTTATACTCCTGCAACAGCCAACTGCGTTTTAGGTACGTTTTCGAACGACGCTAAATCACAGGCCGCCCATACCGCCCATAGTCTTTAAACTGTAAATGTTTGGAAAAGCTCGGTGTGGTTTTGATAATTTAAAGTATAATTATTATTATTATTAGTACCAATTGCACCGATCGACATATTCGGTCAATAGACCAGATTTGGTTGTCGCGACGGCGCAGCAATTCACTCCTATCTACAGACGGAAGTCAGTCGAAATATATGCTCGATAAGAAAGCCAGCTAAACCTTTTTGTTTTTGGTCTTTGCCACCATTTTTACCTTTTTCTTTGACACCACGCCGTGTATAGATGTTAACGCGGATCTTATATTATGTGACGTGTGACATAACATCCCGCAGCAGATCACAACCAGAAGATACGACCAGACGGGGCGCCCCCTCCAAGCAGTTTAAGAAAGATTTTGTATGGAACCGGTAAGTCGTTGATGCAATTGAAGTCATTATTCTTTGGTTACAAAGTTACATTCCATTATCGAACCACTTACGAGCTATCGATCTAAACATTGGTCCTTCGAGCCGGATTGCCGGAAATTGAGATTGTTTCATTGATAAATTGCATAATTGAAAAGTTGAATTTTTTTTATAATTCGTTCAAAATTACTTATACTGCTTGATACTACTAGAACACTCAACATTCAACCACTTTTCAATAATCTGATCAATTTTGTTGAGTTTTGAGTGAAATTACGAAAGAAAAAAGGATTAATCTTCAATTCAAATATTTTCCGTTCTCTAGTGAAATAATTATTCAAAAGTAATTAGCCATTTTCAATCAATTGTCGTGGACACAGAGAAGTTTTCCCCACTCGATAGGTGGGCGTGGCTGTAGGTGACTGGTGTATGCGCATCTCATTCATTAGTAAAATCTCATTGAGTGTTTATCGCATATCCACGTATTTGTCAAGAATTCCTGCGATACCTTATTTATTTTATTCACTTTCAAATATATGAATATATTTGTTTCGCCCGGCTTTATTCGTTTTTAGCGTAATGGACAAGGTTAAGAAATTCGAAACTTTTCGAAAAACTTGTATTAGCGACATAAATGTCATATTATCTCTGGCACAGCGTGCCAAAACGGATAAATCTGTTAGAACTTTATTGAAAGTTAGATGTACAGAATTAGATAATATTAGAGATGAATTTCTGAAACACCATACGAGTCTCGTCAATACTCTTTTACCAGAAACCACAGCTAACTTGGATGACCAAGACACCATTCGCGAGGGTTTTTTGACAGAATTTTATTTCATAAAAGGTGTTTATACAGACCTCTTCGAATCAGATGTTGCAAATACAACCTCAATTGGTTTGAATTCCACCATGCACTCTGCAGGTGGTTTGCACTCTCATGTACAGTTGCCGAAAATTGAATTAACGAAATTTTCTGGTGATTACAAATCATTTCCCTCTTACCTAGATTTATTTAATGCGCTTGTCCACAACAATCCCGCCTTGAGTCCAATTGAAAAGTTCAATTATTTAATATCTTCACTGCAAGCAGCTCCTCTGTCTTTGGTTCGAACTCTTTCCCTTACAGCAGATAATTATACTATTGCTTACGATACTTTGAATGCCAGATATTCGAATGTTCGGTTACGCGCGCAATCTCTATGGACTGAGCTTGATAATGCTCCAAAAGCTATCTCGGAAAATGTTGCGAGTCTTCGAAAATTACTCGATGTTTTCTCAGAAAATATAGCTGCTCTGAAATTAATGAATTTTCCCACGGACTCTTGGGATTTTATACTGTTGATGATGATGCTGAAACGCCTCGATCATGCCATCATTACGCAATTTGAGTTGCAATACGGATCAACGGCCACTCCGAGCTATAAAAGCTTGGCAGATTTTTTGACTAAACATTGTATAGCTCTCGATAGTGTCAGTATCTCAACGTCATCTCCCAACAGTAAACGAAATAGTAATACTGTCAATAATTATGCAACAAAATCACAATCAAATAATTATTCTCCCTCATCTCGCACTTCTGCGTTTTTTGTTAATAATTCTGCCTCTGAAAAATGTCTAGTTTGCAAGGGAAATCACACAATATATCGATGTCATGCTTTCGTGGCTAAATCCATAACGGACAGATAAAACTTTTGCCGCTCGTCGCAACTTTGTTTCGCTTGTCTGAGCTCAACTCATGACATTCGTTCTTGCCAATCAACTTATAAATGTAAGAAATGTTCTTCAAAGTTCCATCATACATTATTGCATTCAGATAAATTGACGCCATCATCAACAGTTCCGCAACAAGATAAATCGGAACATAATGATAATAACACCAATTCAATTTGTTCAACTGGCCCTGTTATTTCGGCAATGGCATCATGCCTGGTCGAAAATAAGTATAAGAGTGTGTTGTTATCAACCGCTTGGGTGGACATATTGGACCATCAAGGTGGGTACCAATCCTTTCGTTGTCTCCTAGATTCGGGAAGCATGACGTCCTTCATAACTCAAAAGGCTGTTCATAAATTGGGGTTACAAAAAACTAATTTTAATATCGAAGTTAAGGGCCTCAGTTCTATGACATCTTGTGTAAGTAAGGGTAAGGTTACCCTGTCAATGAAACCTGTCGGCAAAGTATCCCCTGTTTTCATATTCGACGGAATCATTCTTGAAAAAATTTGTGATGAGTTACCGTCTTTAAAAATTCCCTCCGAATCGTGGTCACATATCGAAAATATTCATTTAGCCGATCGTAACTTTAATAGTCTAGGAAAAGTGTACTTATTACTTGGGGCTGATATATTTTCAAAAATAATTTTGAACGGGAAAATTTCTGGCAACTTGAACGAACCTGATGCAATTAATACTTCTCTTGGATATATCTTGATGGGACAAGTAGATATTTCTACCCCCTCTATATAGACATTTTTAATTCGTTCTTTTGAGCCTGTAAACATTGATAAAACCCTGAAAGGTTTTTGGGAAGTCGAAGAAGTTCCTTCTTCGAATCAATTATCTGCCGATGATGAGATAGTTGAAAATCATTTTAAATTAACTCACTCTAGGAATGAAACGGGTCGTTATACAGTTTCGCTCCCGTTTCGTGAACCCAACCCCACATTTCCAGGAATTCGGGAGCTAGCCGTGATGCGATTTTACTCGCGGAACGCCGACTATTAAAACAGCCTCATATTTACAAACAATATCGAGAATTCATGCAAGAATACCTCGATCAAAATCATATGCAGTTGATACCAGATCATGAAATCCTTTCAGATTCCTACTATATCCCACATCACTGTGTCTTGAAACCAGACAGCCTGACAACAAAGTTAAGGGTAGTCTTCGATGCATCTGCAAAGTTACCGACTCAGAAATCTCTTAATGATTGCCTATTTACCGGACCTAAGTTACAACAAGATATTTTTTCTATTCTGCTGAGATTCCGATGTCATTTATTTGCCCTGTGCTCAGACGTGAAACAGATGTACAGGATGATTTCTATAGATCCGAACCAAAAAAAATTCCAGAGAATCATCTGGAGATTTTCCCCGGACGAGCCCATATCTGACTATACCCTTTCCACTGTTGTATATGGTGCTTCGAGTAGCCCATTTTTGGCCCTGAGGGTCTTATTGCAATTAGCCCAAGATGAAGGGAAGAACTTTCCCTTGGCGTCGGAGTGTATAAAAAATTCATCTTATGTAGATGATTTTGTATGCGGTGCATCTACCTACGAAGAAGCGCAAACTTTGGTTTATGAATTTATTGAGTTAATGAATCGGGGAGCTTTTCAACTCAGAAAGTGGTCTAGCAACGAGCCTTCCTTACTCTCTGAGCTGCCAGTGTCGCATCTATCTACTAATCCGTTGTCGTTTGATACTCATCAAGAAAATGCATCCCTTAAAATTCTAGGTTTGCAGTGGAATCCCAGTGAGGATTCGTTTTTTTTCTCCGTCCATTCATCGGATATTAAATCATGTACGAAAAGAATCATGTTATCTGAACTAGCCAAAATTTACGATCCACTAGGGTTTTTAACCCCAATTACTTTTTTCACGAAATATTTAATCCAACGGCTGTGGGTTGCTGGCATTGGTTGGGATGAAAGTCCTAGTCATGACATAATTCGAGTTTGGAATCAGTACACTACTGAACTAGCGTGCATCTCGACTCTAAGAATTGAGAGAAAATTATTGTTGACAGGTACGAACTCATACGAATTGCACGGGTTTTGTGACGCAAGTGAAAAGGGTTATGCCTGTGTAATTTATCTAAGAAGTATTGATCCCAATAATCAAATGAGCACTCAGTTTGTTTGTGGTAAGTCTAAAGTGGCTCCACTGAAAAAAATTACGATTCCACGCCTTGAATTATGTGCCGCAGTTTTATTAGCCAAACTACTTTCAGTGTCCTTGAATATTTTTCAAGATAAAATACATTTCGAAAAAACGTGTGCATGGTCGGATTCGCAGATCGTCCTTCACTGGATTAAAAGCTCTCCACATCGATTCACAACGTTCGTGTCCAATCGGATAGCCTATATTCAAAGTAAACTACCATCAGAATCATGGTATTACGTTGAATCCAAACATAATTCCGCGGATGTAGCTTCACGAGGCATCCTTCCTTCCGATTTATCGCAAGAATCGAGCTGGTTCAGAGGATCTGAAATACTACATAATTTTAAGACTCCTTGGATGGAAGAAAAAGCCTTCTCCTTTCGTCCCGCTCTACCCGTAGAAGAAGAACGAAAAATTACGTTGTTTATAGATTTAAAGAATGATGCCCTTGTTGACATTTTGTTGAATAATTTTTCTTCTCTCACCACTTTGCAACGAGTTATGGCATATATTCTACGGTTTGTCTTCAATTGTCAAAACCCCCTCAAGAAAAGGGTCCGCTCTTGACCAACGAACTTAACGATAGTCTCAGTCTCCTAATTCAAAGAACTCAACAAATTTCTTTCGCCGATGAATTACGGTCGGAAAGTTTTTCAAAACCGTTAAGAAAACTACACGTTTTCATGGATTCGAAAAAATTGCTTCGCGTTGGTGGCAGATTAACAAATTGTCAACTCTCCTATGATACAAAATATCCTATTCTTTTGCCGCGCAGTAGTCGCCTCACCACTTTAATTATAGAATATTTCCATAAAAAATATTTGCATGCAGGTTGTCGTACAACTCAATTTTTAATTTCTCAACGATTTTGGATTTTATCTCCAAAGCGAGCAATTAATTCAATTCTGAGCAAATGTTATCGTTGCTGGAAGGTGAATCCTAAGACTTTTCAACCCCCTATGGGAAATTTACCTCAATCTAGAATCTCAAAAGTGAAACCTTTCAGCCATGTCGGAGTAGACTATGGAGGTCCTTTCACTTTAACCATGACTCGGCACAAAGGAGTAAGAACGTGCAAAGGGTACATTTGCCTATTTGTGTGCTTTGCAACAAAGGCCCTGCATTTGGAATTGGTCAGTGACCTATCTGCGGAAATCTTTTTAGCTGCGCTACAACGCTTTATCGCCCGACGTGGTCGCGTGTCAAATTTATACAGCGACAACGGCACCAACTTTGTTGGTGCTTCTAGAGAGTTAGCAGATTTTATGAAAAAGGCCGCGGAACGTGAAAATATCTCTCATACTTTCATTCCGCCTGCTTCCCCCCATTTTGGGGGTTTGTGGGAAAGCGGAATTAAATCCGTAAAAACCCACCTTCACAGAGTGATCGGGCAACAGATTCTCACATACGAAGAATTCAATACATTAATAATTTTGATCGAATCTATTTTGAACTCTCGTCCTCTTGTACCTCTTAGCAATGACGTTGAAGACATTAATGCACTTACCCCAAATCATTTTTTGACTTTGGAACCGGTTTCTGTTCTTCCACTCCCCGATTTCACTTCTATGAAAATGAATCGTTTATCTCGATGGCAAATGCTCCAGAAATTACAACAAGATTTTTGGAAACGTTGGCATCTAGAATATTTACACACTCTTCAGCAGAGGGGTAAATAGCTGGAACCAACATTCCCCTCTCCTGAAGTGGGTATCCTAGTACTAATTAAGGAGGATAATTGCCCTCCTTGTAATTGGGTGCTGGGTCGCATAGCTGAATTACACCCTGGACGTGATACTATCGTAAGGGTGGCTACTGTGAAAACACCCAATGGTACACTAAGGCGCCCCCTTGTTAAGTTGTGTCCTCTTCCGAGTTCCGACTCGGACTCATCTTAGTTATTTATGGTTATTTTTTTTTTTTCTTTCTTGCTCATTCAAGCAGTAGTATTTTTTTTATTATTATCATTTATGCAATTGATAAATGAAAAATGTTTCTTATGCATTCGGTTTGGTAAATTAAAAAAAAAATCATAATTCTTAATCATTATGCCTTTTTTCTCGGGAGAGAATGTTTGGAAAAGCTCGGTGTGGTTTTGATAATTTAAAGTATAATAATAATTATTATTAGTACCAATTGCACCGATCGACATATTCGGTCAATAGACCAGATTTGGTTGTCGCGACGGCGCAGCAATTCACTCCTATCTACAGACGGAAGTCAGTCGAAATATATGCTCGATAAGAAAGCCAGCTAAACCTTTTTGTTTTTGGTCTTTGCCACCATTTTTACCTTTTTCTTTGACACCACGCCGTGTATAGATGTTAACGCGGATCTTATATTATGTGACGTGTGACATAACATCCCGCAGCAGATCACAACCAGAAGATACGACCAGACGGGGCGCCCCCTCCAAGCAGTTTAAGAAAGATTTTGTATGGAACCGGTAAGTCGTTGATGCAATTGAAGTCATTATTCTTTGGTTACAAAGTTACATTCCATTATCGAACCACTTACGAGCTATCGATCTAAACAGTAAATAACCTTGTTTCTTTTGAGTAGAATTCAGTTTATGGTCTCACCTACGTTTTAGGTACGTTTAATTACGACGCTAAATCATAGACCGCCCATACCGCCCATATTCTTCCATTTGCGAAGAATCCTGTTTCTGCTCAACAGATTTTTATTTTTATGGTCTCACCTGCGTTTTAGGTACGTTTGCGAACGACGCTAAATCACAGGCCGCCCATATCGCCCATAGTCTTTAAACTGTGAATAACCCTGTTTCTTTTGAGTAGAATTCAGTTTATGGTCTCACCTACGTTTTAGGTACGTTTAATTACGACGCTAAATCATAGACTGCCCATTCCGCCCATATTCTTCAATTGCGAAGAATCCTGTTACTACTCAACAGATTTTTACTCTATGGTCTCTCCTACGTTTTAGGTACGTTTTCGAACGACGCTAAACCGCAGGCCGCCCATACCGCCCATATTCTTCTTATCATTGAAGAATCCAGTTTTGCTGATTTGTTTTCCGTTAATGGTCAACTTGAGTATTAGGAACGTTACGAAACGACGCTAAAACTCTATTTGACCATACCGCCGATATTATTTGATTCATTGGGGAATCATATTTAATTGTTCTGTATTTCAATTTATGATTTAATTTATAACATCACGGGTATTCATAACCCTCGTGATCTGGTCTCTTTCCGAAACGAATCCAGCTCACCTGCAGTATCACCGAACGAATAGTTTGATTCTTGGAGAAAGAAAGCCGTATTCTTGCTGAGGATTTTTGGAATAGCTAGCCGTTACGAAGAAATGAAATATTGACTTATGTTAAGTTTCAAATAGTAATAGAATTGTATTTATAGGCAATAAACTCAGTTATATCAATTAGTTGACGTTTACTTTATTGAATTTGGCATTGAAAGTAAAGAAAATCTGAAACCTGGACGTACTCAACTGCGCTGAGCTAATCCCGCAGACAATAACGTCACACAAATAATATCTTACTCATCAGTCATTGAAAAACTTAATGAGTATTCCCGATTATTTCATAATTAACCACTCATTGGCAACGCTGTACGATGCACCGCCAGGAGTGATCACGTTGACGTTGAATGTTGTTGAAGAACAGCCAGTTAGTTCTACCGCAGCCGATAGTGTCCCGGCATTTCTTCTTATTTAGGGTTATGTGTGCATGTGTCCGATTCAACCAGAGGATAATTTGGTAAGTACCTACCTACCTTGTTAATGAATTATATATTGCGCAAACTTCAAATGTTTCCTTATAATCTGTAATGTTATATTTGACACAGTCGTCTTAAGAAGGTTGTAAAGTCTGCATGGCTCTTCACAGCAATTAGAATTAGCGATTTATCTGATACAGTATCATTTCTGATGGTATGGAACTATGGAAGTTCCCATACGTTATTCCAATTTGCTCAAATCTATATGGAGTAATTATATTTGATAGCCGTAATTTGTAGTCGATAAATCTAATTGAGATACGTTAATAAAACGTGGATAAAAGGTAGATAATTAAACACGTTGGAAATGGGTGGATGAACAAACGTTGAGTTCATGAAACGTTGATAAATGGTAGATATCAAACTTGTTGAACATGGACCTGGTTGACACAAGTATGTCGTGCATTCGAAATTTTTCAATTCTTAAGAATAATTACTAGTTTGGTATGCAGATAAAATGACGTTCATTAGTGTATATATTATTTATATATTTATTATTTGTTAGGTCACAAGATTGAAGTCAATTGATGGCACTTCTCCTGAAGATCACAGTAGGAGAATTTTAAGATTCATTTTGACAAATGAGCTGGCTTGCCTCTACAACTGGAACGTTACAGATGAGAAGGCTTTCAAGGATATACATGTGATCCAACTCAGTTATGGTGAGGTTATCACTTATGTGCCATATTCCATAATAATTATATTGAATGATTTTTGCAGTTGCTGTCAAGAAAGAGTTTGAAGCAGCAGATCACATCCAAATAGCAGATACTACAAAAGACTGGTTATATTTTGCGAAGAAACGTATGGATGACGCCATCAACTCTAAACAAAAAAAAGAAAATTTTATTTATATTAATATATATTTTCTTCCATACATCCGATAAGCATTGAATCTCGTGAAGTGATCTTTGAGTTACCCTCTGTCAAAATAAAATAATAGTAATTACTAAAAGTCTGTTTTCAGCATTTCCAGTAAAAAAAAAGTTCATGCGAAGAAAACCCAATAGGTTTTTGGGAACCATGTTTTTTCTCTAATTGATCTAGAAGCAATGGATTACCCTGTATAGAGATTGAATACTGGTAACGTTTATTGAATGTACTGTTTTTGCATTTTGTAACGTTTACATAACGTTTCAGGGTGGTGAACTTGAACTAAAACCTGAATGAAATGTATTGCCTAACGACATTTTACCGTTTTTTCAACGATGAATAATTGTAGCGTTACTTGAAAAATTCAACGTTTTTTCCACGTATCTGTGTTTATTGGGAAGGTATTGCGTAACAATCACAAATAGATATACATTTTTTTCAGTTCTGTCTTTCATTTTGGTTAATGTTGAATTCCTATTCCACATTTCAAATAAAATTATTGTGAAAGTACTAATCGTTCCTGAAAAATTGTTGTAAAATAAATCTGGAAGTTTTTGATGTCACCTGATGCTAGATATCATTCAGTCATTCCTTTTACGTGCTTCAGAGAGTGTGAAGGTTTTATGGCGAATACCTAGAAAACAACTACTGTCATGGCTAGTACTACTGCGGTTATTGAATTATAACAAAACAAACATGTGCAATGTTCATTATTGTAGAGGACACATTGCAAATGCTCCCTGTAACCAACTTGCCGATTTTTTTTTATTCGGACATGTTCCAAGGTCTTCAATGCTGTAACCGTGAGTGCAGTAAGATTTTGGATGCGTGACTTTGAAAAATGTAAGAAGTAAGGCTCTCATCATGCCTAGATGACGGAAAGAAAAAAAATCAAAATCAGAATTGTCGAAAACGATGAAAATAGCACTGGGATACTTTTCTGAGATATAACACTATCAACTACTACCTAGTAACTACCAAGATTTTAAGCACACCTGACTAGCAGACGGCATCCTTGAATGACATCTGTTCAAAACCATTCTCCTAAATGTCAGAATTGATTATTCAATCAGTATTCATGTTTCTTCCAGCAAGTGATTCAAGTGTTTCTGTATAACAGCTTATTACTAGATAAAGTATTTCAATACAATGTCTTATCTTCAATGGATTAGTTATTTTATTTCTCCTTACCGCGTACTTGAAAATTCAATATAAAAGATAAGGCGTAGAAATGAAACTAATCAGTAAAAGCGTAGAAAATATAGGGCAATTTTGCACGGTAAAATCAGTGTTCCATAAACATGAATAACCTCCTGATTGTTGTTTGTACTTGCGTACTTGCATTACAAATTGCCTATGCAAAGTACGACAGAAAAGAACAGTTTGAACTACACCAAGGAAATTGCAGCAGGGCAGTAATTCGTGACGTGGTATTCCAAGATCACGTTCATTTGACAAGGATACCATTCCTTACCAGAAACACAACAGTAAGTTTTCATATCTACCTGTTGATCTAAACTCAGAACCCGCTAATAGTGGGAAGGGTGGTTGGAGATTTATGGTGGATTTATGCAGTAGATTTGAGTCATGAGTCATAAGAATGTTCGTCAATGATTGCTTGGAATAAACGATTCAACCAATCATTGACGAATATTCTTGCTTATGACTAAAAACTTATGACTTATGACTTCTACATAAATCCACCATTAATCAAGTCCTCATTGGTACATGCCAGTACAGGGGTTCTCTAGCGCGAAACGTCTCTTGTGGTCTACTCATTGGATCATTCATTAGACTGCATTCTGGAATGCATGTACAGTTCTCTTCATATAGAAGTGGTACACCGGATGCTTAGAACGATTCATTATCAGGAATTTGTATTCTGAAAAACAACCATTCTAAGCATAGAGCGTACCAATTTTAGATGACGGGAACCGGGAATTGTACTCCAAATAACATATTGATTATCTCAAATCTTTGACAAAATGCAGTGTATCTGAATCAATATTTATTTCATCTCATCAGCTGTTTAATTTCAAGATTAAACTTTTCATATGACCGGGATAAACTCCGATGGTAGAATCTTCACTTCATTTTAAGAGAAAAAGTTCCCGCAAACATCTAACCACAATGCTCATCAACTGAGTAACAGGGTATCGAGAAGAAAATCAGGAAGATAATTTAAATGCAAATAAATTCTTTGTAAGTGCAAACAGGGACGTACGTAAGCTGGGTACCTACCCCTAATCCCCCCCCCTCAAATTTTAAAACAGTGGATGAATATTCAGGGTGATTTGAGACAAATTACATAAAATTCACCAGATTGCTATGAAAATCGAAAAATCCAAATTTATAAAAATTGGACTTTTCTCCATTTAACAATTTTGGTCTTCGTTGGGAATTTTGTCCTTCGTTGATCTGATGAGGTGTGGCAGCTTTGGCTCTGTGGTGGAAGCCCCTTCTTCTAACCGTAATTCCCAGGCCACAGAAAATTTCTCAACAATTAATTACCCCAACCCTAAATATTCAGCAGGCACCCACAGATAAGATTAACGAGAAAATCGTAAGACCAGCCCACTATCAGGTAGCCATCCACCTATAAATACCAAAGTACAACAAACATCAGATCGTCTTTTGAGATCAAGGAGTAGGCAGATAGAGAGCTTGTTACCTCATTAGACCACAACACGAGGAGTTGGCAGATAGAGGCCTCGTAGTCATTCTCTTGAAAATGGCTCCAAAGCAGGAGCCGAAACGTCGAGTTATAAACTCTCAACGCGGTTCAACTCATGAACTCAGTAATGTACAAAATATTATTTGGAGATACTATTTTGGAAATGTAGTTAAAATAACTTGTCATTTATTTCTAACAAAGAAATATATTGACAAATCTGTTACATCAACGTCAAGTAAAAAAAAATTACACGGTTACAGTATCCAAAGTACCCTACTTACCACATTCTCACATTTATCCTCTACCTCACAAAGCACTATTCATGAATTAACTTCATTTCTGCGAACCAATATTGTTTTGGTGTTTTTCAAGAACTACAACAACCTGAATCATGAAAAAAAAAACTCTCAAGATCACACCTTCCTTCAACAGACCTATCTACTTTTTTACCAATGAACGTTACGAAACATTGATCTGTAAAGTAATCTATATCTTACCTTATTGAGCATTTTTTTTCAGTCTTCCTGGCATGGTAACCAAAAACTTTACTGTATATTGGCAGTGAGTGGAAAAAATGCTACAAAAGGCTCTACTGTATTCATAAAACACGGAGGCCTCAATCATACTTATGTTACACTAGAATTCCACTCGAAGAAGGACCATGGTTTGGAATACTACGTTACACTCTTTGGAAAATTCGGGAGATAATCAAATCTGTTTGTTTGCAAATGTGATTAAATTACAATTTTTCATTTCTTTCAAAGACTATAGATGACCAAGTAAAAACCGCACCGATTGTACATGTTCTCAATTCAACAAAGTTACAAAAAATTGTTGATGTTGATGTTCAGTTGAATATTTTATGTACGTTTCCTAGTTTTTTGATTAATTTTATTTTTATTTGTGAAGATTGTATTCCTGAATAATAATTAGTAATTTGTGAAATTTTTCTTGTTATAATTCTTACAGAAATGTTAATATTTGTATTTTTTAACAAGTGAAATGTGTACGTTATCATTATTACCATCAGTAAAAAATTATGTTTTTCCTCAAAGAATTTAAATAATTATAAATCATCAAACAAATTGTAGTCAACAATACTTATAAATCGTCTTTGATAAATAACCTTCTGTCTGAGGAGCAATATAAGAAAGTAATTCAAGAAGTTTATCCTCCTCTGAAAGACCACCAAAGGTTCATTAATCACTTATATCGGTGAATCAAGCGATAAAATAGGTACAAAGAAAGGTTTTAATATGGCTTTAAAGACAGACAATACCTTGGCATAGATATTAAAAACAACAAAGATAAAGTGGAAAAACAAGAAAAGTATGGAGTCTATAAATTAACCTGTGGTAGTTGACCCAAGTTTCATCTTGTTCAAACTGGTAGAAAACCGTCAAAAAACGGGAATTGGTGAAAATCGAATTTGTTACCAGGGACTTCTCGCCAAGTTTCCACCTTATGCCTTGCCCTCCCAGTTGAGTTTCTTGCTATCTAGCTTTCTCTCACGCAGATCTCTCCACGTGGTGGTTGATGGATTTCCATCTGACACGCTAGCCATTACGTTCTTCGGTTTAGTGACGATGTAAGTTTTCATAGTTTCGATGGGCTTTTGTGGGAAAATCTGTCATAATCTCGATTTTTCCTTACAAGATTACACAAACATCGAGCCACACATGCTGATCATCAAATAATTTCAAATAAATACAGAACCACTATTCTATTTTGATAACGATTTTATTTCGCTATTTCTTTTTAAATAAACCTTATGTGATTAAGGAATAGCAACTTTCCTCAAAGCCTTCGTTTTGTGGCTATGGAACATTCCAGCTCTAAGAATAATTGAAGAGAGGAATGGTTTCGGACTATTTCTCCTATATCCAACGAACAATTTTGAAATTCCTGTGTAACATGGTTACAGATATACAGTTTGTCCCTAGGCCAGTGGAACAGCTGAATATATGTTGAACAAATGATAGTTTTTAAAATATTGTGATTGCAGATCATACATCCGCATTATCAGAAATGATTGTTTTTTGTACGAGGGGCACATGAAAGGCTTACGAAATGGAACATCCGTTTTTTAAAGGAGCTCTTCATATATTTCAACATACAGTGTGTCCCACTTTGAGCAGCTACACCCTCATATTTTATTGATAATAAAATAATTTGAAAAACTTTTGTTTTCATATTATAGTTCTCAGGAATACCTAACTTTATGTCGATGGAACATTCGTATATCCATTTTTCACGGTTAACTATGACCAATTGAAAAGTGAAAAAGTGGAGAAAAAATTAGGGATTTTTTCATCTCAAAATTAACATCAAATTCTGTTTCAGAATACTCTTGAACCCCTAGATCCCGAAGCTTGAATCAATTGATTATACATGGTGTCATTTTCAGCTGGCAATGTGATTATCTCCTTTTCATCAGTAATATTTGCTTAGCTTTCAAAATATTTAATTAATACTGTGAAAAATAACCGAATATTTCTTTTCCATGGCAAACTGTGACCACTTGAAAAGTGAAAAATTAGAAAAAAAACTAATAAAGACCTTTTATTGAAAAATTAACCGCAACTCCTGGTTTTGGAATGACTCAGAATCCCAGAAATATACTTGGTCTCATACGTAGGTGGCAATATCACCAACTCTTATTCATCCATAATGCTCAGTTGATTATAAAATGTAATTTTTTGTCAAATCGTGCCCAAAAATTATCCATTATTACTGTAGAAAGAAACCAAGAATCACTTTTTCATGGCTAACTAGTACCAATATCACTGCCAGCATCAGTTAAGTCTCTAGACAGACTATCTGCAATATACATGTGAGGACGTAAAAAGTCCTGCCCCCCTTAACTTTTGAACGGAAAAAGCTATCGAGATTGGGTGAAATTCAGGTAAAAAGGTATCACTTTTACTACTTTGTGGCATAAAGATGATTGTAGTCACGTGGCCTAGTGTCAAGAGGGCACTATCAACTTTTTTTTCAAATGTAAAAGTGGGTCACGTGGCTCCTGGATTTGAAGGTCTTCCTATTCTCTATCCAACACTTCTTTGTTTGTGGAAATCGGCCAAGCCGTTTCAAACTGACAAGCGTTTGAAATTTGCCACAAATAAATTAAAAACCTAAATAACTTTTAATTTCAACAAAATATCAAGTAACAATTGCAACCATTTTAACAAGTGCTCAAAATGTTCACCGTTCACTTCTTGACAGAAAAAAAGTCGGTTGTGGAATTCATTCCGAATGTTATTAAATGTTTCCGGGGTAATACCGTAACACACATCTGTTATTCGGTCCATAAGTTCCTGGAGTGACTGTGGCTGCGAGACGTACACCTTAGATTTTATGTACCCCCTCAGAAAAAAGTCCATAGGGGTCATATCAGGTGACCTAGCTGGCCATTCAATGGGGCCACGTCGGCCTATCCACCGTCCTGGAAAATTCTCGTTAAGCCATTCTCGGACAGGTCTGTAGTAGTGAGGGGGTGCACCATCTTGTTGAAAGGTAACATCCATGGTAAATTCATTCGATAACGGAGTTAAAATTCTGCTACAATTAATAGTTAAAATAATTTATTTCTCAAATATTTGAAGCAAATTTCATTATATATAGAATCGGAAGACCTTCAAATTCAGGAGCCACGTGACCCCCTTTATATTTGGAAAAAAAAGTTGATGGTGTCCTCTTGACACTAGGCCACGTGACCACAGTCATTTTTGTGCCACAAAGTAGTAAAAGTGGTACCTTTTTACCTGAATTTTACCCGTCGATAGCTTGTTCCGTTCAAAAGTTAAGGGGGGGGGGAGGACTTTTTATGTCCTCACTTTATATTTGTTCGGGGTATGGAATACCTCCAAGCGATATGGCTGAAGTTACATCATCATGTGCTGCAACCTTGATGGTATTTTACGAAGCGGTTTTTTGAATGTGAATCTTATGAACAATTCACGACATCATTGAAAACGTTGTCCCGTTTTTGTGAATTTGACACTCTCAGAGATAGTCTGGTTAAAAATATGATTATTTGTGCAATACGGGACCCAGTTTTGAAGCAAGCTTTAGTTCGGAAGACATATCCCACTTCTGACACCATGTTGTATGTTTCGATTAATAAAATATTCAATTTTAGACCAAACTCTAAGTTTATCGCTTGTAACGTACAATCTTTAATCTTTCATCTGTCCCTACATACCTGACGTGTCCACATTTCTATATACAGTGCACTCAGTCCGATAACAGTGCCATTGATTTTGCTGCTCTTCACCGCAAGGCGAGGGCACGAAAAGTCTGTTATTATATTATTTAGAGCATTCCGTAAGATTTCATTGCTAGGAGCCATTAAAAAGGATTTATAAAATCCGTTTTTTTTTTGTATAGAATAATGATACGTCCTCATAAACACTCAAAGAGTGTGCCCAAAGGCATAGCCTGTGCGGGTAGGGGATGGATATTATTATTATTTGCCGTAGATTCATACTATTGTCATTACATGCCACCTATAGATTTCCACAGTTCCTCGCTCTCTTTGTCTTCGATTCTCTATGTCTTGGTATCTTCGTTAATGCTTATTAGAGTATAAGAGTGAAAGAGCACGTGTGATAATGGATGAATGGCGCTGTTGACTTTCTGTATTGGGTGTTATTATCTTAGATGATCATCGGATTTGTAGCAATATTATTCTGATACACAACAAGAATTCAATGTTAGTTTGTTCAGGTATTTTATTAGGGCTTTAGGGTCAAACAGGCAATTGAAGGTTGATGATTCCCATTCCCATTCTCATTTTTTCAGTTTAGCGTAAACCTGTATATTGTATTCCAAACCATGATTTACTGTCGAGTGCATTTCCAATGTGACATGGGTGTGATTGATGCCTCCCTCTTTTATAAACACAGTGGAGCCTTTGGCCTCTTCTTTCTTACTCAGTGCCAGGATGCAGTAAATTGTTTCGTCGCCATACCAAACAGACTGAAAAAGAATATTGTAGCATATCAATATATGATTGATAAAGTTCAACTGTGTTTCAAAAAAAATTTTGAATCAGTTCAAACGAATATTATTTTCTGATGAAAAGAACACAAGATTTAATACAAGTAAAATGCATATTTGAAAGAATGATAATATATGTTTTACTGGTGTATTTATATTGAACTAGTGATTAGTAGTGATTCACAAAACGAACAAAACGCGATGCAAGAATGATTTCAAATGATGGTTTCTGGAAAAGAACCAAATTTATTATTTACTGGCTTAACTCCAAATAATGAAAACCTTCATCTATGACATAATTCCAACAGAAGAAATTTTATCGTCGAATATCTAACTCAAAACAGATGCTGTCCCTGATTTACATCTGATAGGCAGTCGTGAAATAGTTCTGCAAAAATAACTTTCCAATAGCTTTCATTTACTGCGATATGAGAGAATCAATCTATACACGAAACAATGAAAATTTACTCCTAACGAATTATAGAACTGGCTAAATATTTCATACAGAGTTTTCTGTAAATACTTAGTACAATGACATACTGGTTCCTGATGGGCACAGGCCTAAAAAATGTATGACTATATACCTATCCAAATATTTTGACTTCGTACAACTGTTCGTTACGTCGAATCGGACAACTTTTTTTGTTTGGTGAAACTTTCGGAAGAATACCGCATTTTTTTGGGTGCCTGACAACTAATATTTCCCGAAAAATTTGTAGGACCAGGTTGTCACTTCATTTGAAATATTTTTATCAAACGATTTACTGAAAATCAGCGGGGGGTAAATTTTATTACCTCATAACTTCAAACAAAAATCATGACAATTGAATTATGATCCTATTCTTCCGGGTGTCGACGGAAAGTGGCTCGCCCTTATAAGTTATTTGATTTGGAAGATAATGGAATGACATTTGAGAATCTGTATAAGACACAAAACTGCACTTTTTGATAAGTAACTCAGCTTAATGCAACTTCCAGTTTCACCAGAAGTAACATGAGCTTTTGATTTTTGAATGGAACACCCGTTATATTTTCATTTCTTTTGTTTCCATATGACATACTGAATCCAACCATGTATCATTTGTCACTTTTCGTAAACAAATTCATTTTATATTTTGAAATTTATTTTTTATTCTAATTTCATTCAGTTCTGAAATTTTGGGAAAAATACAAATATCCTCCAAATTTCATTCTATTTTCTTTATGAACAAAACAGTAGAACAAAACAGTAGGGGCGAGCCTCCCTCCGTGGACACCCGCTATATCAATATTCAATTACCAGTCACCATGTTCGAAAAAGTTGTGACATCATAAAACATGAAATATATAGTGGTAACATTGTCCGACGGAATTTTCAGGTAATTCTAGTTGTCGAATTATCCCAACTGTTTGCGTGGTTTCCAACAAAAATCCTCCTAACCGAAAGTTTTTGCAAATATAAAAGGAGCCGACTCGACATAAAGAACAGATATACGAATTCTCAACGTATAGGTACTGATCATACCTTCATTTAGGTCTGTGCCCGAGGAATATAAGTATTTTTCAAAATAGTAAGAAATGGGAATGACTCAGAAACCAAATGATTCTGGGAGGCTTTGGAGATTTGTATCCACAGTCGATTTACAGGACACCCTCTGTACCAATTTCCAGGATGACAATTAACTTGTTAATTTTTTTTTCACTCCACCCGGTGACCACAAAAATCAGGCCGCCCCTGTAACGTTCAAGACATTAGGATATAATTTTGAAATTTGGTGGATTCATATTACATCTTATTTCGCATCAACTGATATGATTTTGCCGTTTGCGTTACTTTAGGCTTCCGGAAACGTCCTCAGGTTTTGATTTCCATGTATATTTTCACATTTTCTGTTCACGATATCATCCCTTATATAGCAATACAATTTAATAATCTAAATTTCATAATGGTCAATCTTGAATAAGATTTTTGGAACCGTACCTAGGAAGCTGTGACTGCCATAAAATTGTTTTGTTTTGGTTCATTTTCATGGAAAAATTCAAATCATACTATTCCACACATAGGGTCAGATGGAGTTAAAAAAAAATTGGGAATGCCTTCAGAACCCAGTGAACTGACAAAACACATCAAGGTTACACTTGTGTGGGTGCCTTAACATAGGATGGCAATGAAATACATGCACGGAAAAAAATGCAATACTCAGTATCCGAAATTCATAAACTATTTATCTGTACTTATATCTCATAACTGTACTATATTCAAATATAATCAAATAACCGCAGTCATATAAGATGAGTAGTGTTGCTTTTGGCATATAAAACTAGTAAGTTTGGTAACCAAGAAAAGAGAACTGGATAGCTCTTCCTATCAATTGCAAATAAAAAAATCGATACCTAAAAAAGTGCAACCTTTAGTCTAACTTTCTATGATGAATTTCCATATTAACTGAAAAAAATGGGCGAATTCATAATTTTGGCTAACTCTGTCAAAGCACAGTAACTGAAATGCGATGTTTCGTTAGCGCGAGTGGCAAACGAAAAAAAAATGACACACAACCTTCCACTACTGACCTGAATGGCGGATAGTAGCTAGACCACTAAACTTTATGGAAGATACAGGCCCATTCAACTAGAAACCACACAATATACACCAACAGGTGTCCAACCATTCCACACCTATCTTGCCTGAAATCCGCTTTTCAAATAACCCTAAATGATTTTTATTTTATAACTGTGTTTTTTCAAATAGAACGAAGGTCATGTAATTTTGTTCAAAGAATATTCTTCATATATTCCATTATTACCAAATTTCTCAATATCCAATCGAAAATTTAAGCACATAAACATTTCTAAGCATGATCATGCCCTGTCAGCTCACAAAGTCACCTGATTTATCATCACCAAATTTTTTTTCTATGTAGATTTTTGAATGATTTGAAGCTTCCATCTTGGCGAAAAGTCCCTGATGGTGTCAAATAAGTCTTGTGAATGCGAAATTGTGAAACTATGCAGAAAATCCTATTTGAAAACCGAAAGTTGAGGACATTTCCGGTGAAATCGGAAAAAAGTTAGAGAGCAGAATCATAGTCGGTGCGAAATAAGGTATTATATGAACCAACCAAATTTCAAACTATATCCCAAATGACTCGAAACTTACAGGGGCAGCCCCGTTCTCGTGGCCACCTGGTTCATTAATGATTACAATATTTAGTGGAGTTTGGTCTAAATTGAACTGAAAAAATACATACAAGTCGCAGGATTCTGAATGATCGACATGAGGTATCTTACCGTTCCCGTTCTGGTGACGAATGGGAGCCTTCCCAAATGGATGTTATCTATGAAAACCAAGTCAGCAGCAGTTGCTTTCTTGCATTTTCCTTCCCTTAGTTCAAACTGTCCTTGGGGAGGGTCTTCTCCACAAGCAAATTGTAGAATAAGAACACAGGCCAAAGCCATAACTAGGATACGAGTCATTGTAAAAATAGTAATTCAGCTTACGAAAATAATTCTATTAATATACTCCTCTAACACAGAATGTCACTTCAAAGCTTCGTCTCTCATATCTGATCTTCTAGAAGTACATAAATAGTTGTAAGGAATGTGTCAGGGGATAAGAGATAAGAACAGTATTGTATTCAAAATTCCATTTGAATTGTCTAAGTTGACGTAATTCACTTGAAGCTGTTGTGAGTCAGTTATATGTACAGTGTGAGTGCTTAAAGTTTCTACAAACGGATTTATGAAAAGACGCCACTCTTAATTCAAATTTCTGTTTATCCCGGACCTGAGAACGAAAATCTTGAAATCTCTCACATTACACTATTTGAGGTCATCCATGTAAAATAAATGACCTCATGCCTCCGATTTCTGGGGGTGCCGCAGTTGCATCCACGAGTTTTCCTGAGTGCAACGGACAATGGCAATAAGTAAATGCAGAGAAGAAGAACGGAGAAGACGGCTGAGATACTCTCCCTGAAACACGCTCCTTCTGAAGTTCACCAGCTCTGTTGGATTCGGACTTGATCAGATCTAATGTTGAAACAATCCTCCAGAGCAGATCAGTATTTGTCCAATGCATCTCACTATTTGATCGGGTATCGCAAGGCATCTGAGCAAATGCATGATGAGCTCGTCCGAATTATTATTATTACCCAACATATTTATTTGAATAATTTCATTATAAATTATGATCGAAAACAGGACTGGTACTGGTTAAAGAGGAAAACATTGATGGTATCACGTCTGACTAAATCAGAAATTTAATGAAGCTATGCCCACAACTCTCCATAGGAAATATTTAACGGTGGTAGGGTTCAAGTTGGTTTTGGTCACCGATATATCAGTACAGATAGATATATCGGTTATACTTTTTGAGTCGAACTTTTATTAACGGTGAACAATACGAAGTGATTGAATTGGAATCATCTCGCGAATTTTATGAAACGATCAACATCCACAATATCACAAACGGTATTCGAAATAATCTAAAAATTAAAAAGTAACTTTTTTCTCGATTTCTCGTTTCCTTCATCTAGGTTCACTTGAATTTATAATACAACAAAAGTATACGATGTGTGATACATTGCTGAAATCAGCAAAATGAGAAGTCATGAAATGCATGTAAATAAAGTGATGATATTTGATGAGTTTTTGTCATTATAAATATCAATATTCCTAATTGAAAAAAAATTGTTCATGATGACCCTTGGAGAATGAAAGGTTTCATTGAAAATTGAAGTGAACCAAATTGAAGAAAACTTGAAAAAAGCAACAAAATGCGTCCTTTTCTATGAACAAGTTGAAGATGGTGTTATGGGTTTTTTCGAGTTTTTCTTCAACTGAAATAGCGAATATAATTTTTCCATGTAATTTCTGTTACAACGGTTTAAAGTCATCACAAATCCAGTCGCCCAGACAAATTTTATTTAAAAAAACTGATAATATGATCTTTAAATTTTTCGCTTTGAAAAAAATTCGAAGAAAGACTTGACATTACTAATTTTATTTGAAAGTTATGGTGGTATAATAGAGCTGTTGAAGCTCAATCGGAAAACAAATGAATAAAGTTATAGGTGTGGCACGTCTAAATTGGCCACTTTGTATGTGGTGTGAAATTTCAGTCATAAAAATGATCAACGAAATCGTATACCAGTTCACCCCAAGAAGAAAGGTTAGCAGAAGAACGAGCCCTCGATTTCCCAAATAGTTTCAAGAGGTACAACCGATGTAATAATTCTCTTACTTCTATACATTAGTTTATTAGAGAATAAACTAGAAGTGGCACTGGATAATTTATCTTCGGGCACAGTTCAATATTGTTGGTGCTAACATTATAGTGCACAAGCAAAAAATTCACTTGAAGTGAATTGGAAAGGTACCCACAGTGAAATACTCTGGCCTGCTCGCTCACCGGATCTCACTCTTTAATATTTGTTTTCTTTTGGGGTAGCAAGAAGAGTCAAGTTCAAAGTATTTTTTTTTCAAATAACCAATTTCAACAACAATTATGATAGCTTTTGAAAGTATTTGTGAATAAATATTATTGTGCCGTTTGAACTGGACAATAAGAAATGAACGGCATTATTTTTGACCATTTATCTTTTCTGTTGCTCAACCCTCAAAAGTCTTCGAGAGACTTGTGCGAGCTAGAGAAGACGCAGCCCTTACCTTTCAATGTATGATGCGCTGATATGTTTGCAAAAGTTTTCAGAAAAGGTAATACTTTAAACAACAATAATATACTTCTGAAAGCTTCAGATATTCTTGGAACATTCGAATAAAGTATTTCTGTTCAGCTGGAAAATGGCAAGAGTACCATTAGTCAAAACAGGAAAAATACAACTTCAACTCCAAATCCACTTTTTCCAACGTTCTGGGAAAATATTTGCGAAGAAAATGTAAATTACGTTCACCATTCAGCATATCATCAAAAAGTAGGATCTAATAATGAGATTGCCAAAAATTCCACCCCAAACATTAAGCGACCATCGCTGTTGGTGATCAGCAGTTTCAACCATTGATGATTTTTGCATACTTTGTTGACCAACACGTTGTTCTTGAGCTTTGCTTTGTCAGGAATAAGGGTATTTTTTTCAGTATCATCATTATGTTATAAGGTTGTGAAATTAACGACCCACAATATTTTTCATTTCAGAACTTTTCATGGGGTCGAATTTTGTAAATTAAAAATATTAATCAGAATTCCTGTTGCAACTTTTTGTCTTCAGTTTTTTCCATGGACCTAGTAGTTTTAAAACAAATAATTAAATGCAATTTAATGTAAGGTATGTACCTACGTATTGCATTTCTTGAAATTTTTTAGTGCAGGCTGAAGGTATGCATAACAAAATAGTGGATTGATCAATTCCAAATAATTGAATCTCAGTTTAATTGAATATACCGTACATGTTGCATGATTATAATTTCTCATTTTCATTTCAGTTTTCCGTAGACCGCTACATTGTATTCTAAACCATTTCCTTTGGTCGAGTGCATTTCTAAAGTGACGAAAGTGTGATTGACGCCTCCCTCCTTCACGATGACAGTGGAGCCCTCGGATTCATCTCTTGCACTCAGTACCAATAAACAGTAAATTGTCTGGTCGCCATGCCAATGAGACTAAAAAAAACATAAAGATAAAAACGGAAAGTTTGCTACAATACACCAAGATGATATGATGAAATCTCCCACTGGGAAGAAAGTTTGAAAAATTCTGTAATTCAAGAGAGAACTAAATATGATAAGAGTTTTTGACTGTAATGTCTCCGGTGTACGATTATAGAAGAATTCCCAGATGAAAGAGGAAGATTTTTCAGGAAGTACATACTTTAACCTACAAACACTGTTTTGACACGTTCCCATAAAAATAATATTGTTGGAATACAGATTCGGTTACGCCAAATCAGCGCGCCAAGTCATCTCTGTCCGTAAACAACATCCACCAAGCTACCATTTTATGGTCATAGTGACCCCATATGATTTTACGTACAAATAGTGTCAGTGCCCAAGCAGATTCAACGCTGCGCACCCGCCAAAAGCACCAAAATCTGCTACCCTCCGCCCATAGAGCAGGGAGTTCGGCCCTCTGCCGTAGTCAGCTACTATTTCAACTAACCTGTGAAACCCTGCCCTCTGGAGGCCAATACCATGTGGAGAGGCGTCAAGTCAACCTTGACGTGTCAGCCCTGCTCCCCCAGGTATCCAAGTCAGTCAGATTCCTCCAACTCCGTCTGATGGGTAACCGTCTGCAGTCGTTTTTACGCAATACTTTAAACCAATGTCAGACTAGATTCCTCTAGCCTACTAGTGATGGGTGACCGTTCTTGGCTAGTTACGAACCACTACCATCTTCACTAGGCCAGGACGCTTTGGCTTGTATAACAAACGATCAATAAAGGCCAATCAAATTACAATTTATTCAGCATGGTGTTCCAGCACTCTAGATCAGTTTGGGAGCTTTTCATGAGTATAAATTTTGTATGCAGGTTTTGCTACCCGTCAAAACGGTTCTGGCCCCTTCAGCTACTTACTTGCTCTTTCTCATACTAGTGAAAAAGCATATACAGTACCCTTTTATGTGTTGGTAGAATTGTTTCGAAATTTGCTCTTTTCGACAAATGGCTACACCCTTAGGACAACCCTCAAAAGTCTTCGAGAGACTTGTGCAAGCTAGGGTAGTAGTATTCCTTACCTTTTGGAGTATGAGGCCATGCACGAGACCGGTGACCGTGCTGGGAATAGAACCCACGACCCTATTATGCTTGAGAGGCAAACGCTCTACCATCACGACCACCACGGCATATAAAATCATCACTGCTGAGCTGTCTTTTTTCATTGTCACTTGACTGTCATAGGAAATGATTTTTTTTTCAGAAATTTTTCATCTTCTTTCTCGCAATGATGTATTGCGATGTTTTCCACTTGAAATACCGACACATGTGTTCAAAGGCTCAGTAAGATTCTTGCCTTTCTCTTGGGTATACAGGTTAATTCAAATTCTACCCCCCACCATTGAAAGATTGAAGGAGTTTGGTTTGAAAGCTTACATACCAGCAACCGGACTCAAATTGCTTCGGCGTAACTCATTTACCATGGAAAAATGTTATTTTTACTGACGAATCCAGATTCTGCGTTTATATTTCAGATGGTCGGAGAAGAGTTTGGAGGTTCAGTCCCCGTCTGAGCTAAGGAGGAGGTTCAGTAGTAGTTTGGGCGGGAATAACCTAGAAGGCCTACTGCACTGTGTTGGTGGTCATCGATAGATCCATTACATTTTACCTTTTAGTAGATTTATCAGCGTTCGTAATGTATGATAATGCGCGGCTACATACAGCAATGTGTGTTCACAACACCTCGTTGAAGTTTGTTTCAACAAACTGAACCGGCCAGCATGTTCGCCTGATCTCAACCTCATGAAACCTATGTGGGACATGCTTGGTAGATGAGCCAGTAATTGGCTATGGCAAATGAGCCTCGTTTGATTACTCAACAGGAATGGCAGAATATTGCTCAAAATGCTATTCGTAACCTTGCGACAGTATGAATCGACGTATGCATGCAGTTAGAGCTAATAATAGAAAATATTGAGCGAAATTTGTTGAAAAGAGTTCGTTTTTTCAGATTAGTTATGTTACAATTGAATAAGTTTGTTTTGAAATTTGATTTTGTAGTTGAATTGAGTTTGCCAAAGTAAATTTTCTAATTTTTCATATTTTTTGTGTATAAGTTGCAATAATTGATCATTGAAACCAAACGATGTATTGTTGCATTTTCATTGCCAGGCTCATTAACTAACATTAGGAAAACTGACATTTAGGCAACAAGCAAAGCCACCTCTTCAAATATAAAATTTTTTCAAAGTAAACTGTTGGTGACCAGTTAATCTCGCTCTTATAAATGAACCATTGCACCTGAAGACATGAACCAAATCGAACAAAAGTTAGGGAACGAATGGTTATTATCAAAAATAAGTATTTTGAAAGAATTTGGCAACGAAATTGTTCCACGGGATATTTTAAAGTTGGAGTTATACAACAACTGTTAACGAAAGATTGGATATGCAAGTTGATTTTGGTTATTTTATCTACAGTTTCCTAAAAATGTATAGAAATTTAACTGAAAATGAAAAAAATATATATCACACCCAAAATTTTATTCCATATTAAGGCTTTTCCTGCATGTGAATATACTTGGAATAATATAGTTTCTTCACATAGCTTCGAGAATTTTTAAATTTCACAGTCTTGAAATGAAAAACAGTTGATTCAAGAACATCTATGTGCACAAGTGAAAAAGTGCAATTATTCAATTTACAGTTACTGTGTTTAGAAGGCCGTCTTGAACTAAATTATTTCCATCAATTAGCATTTTTTCATTTTCAGACTATGGATGATTCCCAAAAAGCAATGTCGAGAAAGGAAAGCCCTCAAAAAAACAAAACTTTTGATGAATACAATAAAAACAGATTTTCATTGATACCTACTAGTCACAATATAGTCAATTTCGATTGAAAAATACTTACCGTTCCATTTCTGGTTATAAATGGCATAGCAAACAAACGGACCTTATCTATAAACACCACATCATCCGCTATCGCATTTTTGCATTTCCCATCCCGTATTTCGAAACGTTCTTCGGGTTCGGGTTCGTTTGCCCCAAGAGCGAGTTGTAAGGTAACAACACAAACCAAAGCTACAACCAAGAAACGACTCATTTTGTTAAAGACGTTGGTTAACCTGCGCCTATTCGTCGAATATAATGATTACTTTTTTGTTATCTTCATCTTTTATATTCGATTTTTGAGTGGTCCATAATGACAAGAAAAATTTGAGTAAACAAGCGTTCAAAGATAAGAACACAATGTTCCAATTCACTGCGATATTTGGAATTAATTTCTCGTTTACGTATTGATTCTTGGTATCGATTTTAAACATTCGTCCACAACATATAGGGTGCTGTTGAACTCAAGCGATAACATTCAGAAAGAGAGTTCCTCAGAGAGTAAGAAATACCGTCCTCAAGAGGATCGAAGTAAAATTTAGGTTTTGATTTTATCCTCACATCAGCCCACAGCCGCCTACTTTAATTTGAAGGTAAATTAATAGACAATATAAAGTGAATCTTTAATGACAGTAGCCTACTTTTCGAATTCAAAACAAGAAATATACCATATATTAATTTGTACCTGTTATGATAAAAAAGATATCAACTTAAAAACAAACAATTTTGTGATTATAATATGACTTCGTAAAAAAGGTACGGTATGTAAATCGTTTATGTACGAAGGCGTATTTATTAACTCCTCGAGACACTTGTTCATTAAGCACGAGTGCAGCTAGCGGAACGAAATACTCGTTACTAAAAGGAAGTTTATAAAACATGTTATTAAATTAAAAAAATTGCTGACGATCATAGTCTAAAAATAAATCCAATTGAATCTAAGGCATTAATATTTGGATCACGTCACTCTCGCATCTCACTACAATCTGTCAACTTTTCTGTCAGATTTGGTGATTATAATGTTCCAGTCATGGTAAATGCTCGAAATTTGGGCATGTATTTCGATGGTGGTCTAACTTTCGAAAAACATGTAACAAATAGGCAAAAAATTGCATACATGAGACTAAAAACAATGTATGCCTACAAGTATGTGATTAATGATAGAACCAAATTCCAACTGTGTAATACCCTTATACTATCCTTGCTTGACTACGGAGACACTGTGTATAATCAATGTATAACAGGAGATACGTCAAAAAAAATACAACAATTGCAAAATGTTTGTATGAGATATTCATACAACATTCAATAAAGAGAGCATATAACTCCCCATTTGATTATAAAATGTAAACTTAATATGAAGAACAGACGGTTACTGCATTATTATTGTTTCATTTTCAATATTTTGAACAGTAGAGAACCCAGATATTTATTCGACCGATTGAACCCCCAAATGCATAGTTACAAGACACCACAACAACTTCAGAATACCGCGACACCATACAGCTTCGTATCATAAGTCCTTCACTTGTGCATCTGCACGAATGTGGAATGAACTGCCAAATGATATTGAAAATAATAGTATGAATAATTTCGAAAAAAGAATTAAAGAATTTCTACTAACACACCAGGCTACTGAAATTTAATAATAATGTTCTTATGTATGTATCAATGTTTCATTTTGAAAAATTAACTTTTGAGTTTTATTCCTTTTGTTCCCTTTTACCTTCTTTATATATGTATGTTCGATATTTATGTTTGTATATTAAGATCAACTTAGTTGAATCTCGATCATATTCACCCTTATTTTATTATGTAATTGTACACTACCATGTATTTCTTTTTTGGGTAAATGAATAAATAAACTAAACATGTTACATAATATACTAATTTGAAATGGAATTGCTGAAATAAACAATTTCATTCAATTAAAATAGGAATATTGATTAAATGATGGATTTTGTGGTTTTCTTGACATCGTTACCACTTCACAGAGAAGAAGTGAGAAATAACAGAGTGGTGATTGACAGACCGCACATCCGCATCTTCTGACATTCGTCAAAGAAATACCTATTTGAATCGATACAGATATAAACGAGATAGTTTTTCAGGTTTTGATAACGGAGACAGATTTGGTCTACGAAAATTCAACGAAGATTGAGAAAGAGAAATATTATCTAGTGATTTTGAACTTTTTATTATTATTATTTAAAGACAGTAATTTTGTAAACGCAGTAACTTATCAGGACAAATTGCCGTCGGGTGTCATCTGCGAATTCATGTTTCGACAATATTCATTCATATGGAAATGCTTATTGTTTAGTAATTTCGAAAAGTTCACGGGATTACTAAGCACTAAGCCTTTTCATGAAATGCTTTGAAGCACGAAGCATTAGGTACTGATCCAAGAAAGTGCTTGGGAGCACAGTGCTTTCTAGCATACCACTAACGAAGCTCTGAACAACACCATGATTGAAACTCAATTTATTTGATTACTACTTGAAATAATTTAAGGTACATGTTGCATGAACTAATTTGTCAAATTCATTTTCCGTAGACCGCTACATTGTATTCTAAACCATTTCCTTCGGTCGAGTGCATTTCTAAAGTGACGAAAGTGTGATTGACGCCTCCCTCCTTCACGATTACAGTGGAGCCCTCGGATTCATCTCTTGCACTCAGTACCAATAAACAGTAAATTGTCTGGTCGCCATGCCAATGGGACTAAAAATATAAAAATGTAAGAGATAAAAATGGGATATTTGCCACAATCCACAAGAAATTAAAACAAAAATATTTCATTGCAACAAAAAGTTTGAAAAATTCTATGGTCCAAAAGTAAACTTGAAATATAATTTGAGTTCTTGACTCCGAATCAGCCACGATGGTCTTGATTTAAGGCTTCCTCAAAAATATAGACGCTCACGACTGGTTTTATCAGAATTGTCTAATAGAAATATAGAAAATGGAAAACAGCGACTAAATTCCAACTTTCAGTCGCAGATGATTCCACAACTGACTTTATGAACATCCTGTTCATATTTTTAATGAAATCAATAGAAAATCTAGTTGTAACATTGTCCAACAATTTTGTTCTGGATATTTCAGTTGGCGGACAGTCCCAAAAGTTGGCGGAGGCCATAAAAAAATGTCCAGCTACCAAGAATTTTTGCAAATAGCATGTTGTCCATGCAATTCGACATAAAGAATAGAGCTACAAAGTGTCCATGTTTAATTAATGATATGTCCTGGTATTGGGCCGAGAACTTTGATATTCTTTTCCTAATTATTAGATATTCTGTGCATGTTGGTAACAGTGTTTTGAATAAGTTGAGAGCTGTTTTGCCATTCTTGAGATTCTGTTGAATCCATACTTCGTGTTAATTTTTATAACAACTGTTTATTCAGTGCCTTACTTGCTCCTTCTGAGGCTAGTGAATTGGCTCTTCATTGTCCTTATAACGTGTATGGGCTATAGTACCCAGGCTGAAGTGCGTCTGTAATGACTGCCTTCTAGGGTTCCCAGGCAGCACAAGTAATAATTTCTATGAATTGATTACTCTTATTGTCTCTATTATTATTGCTTTCGTAGTAAATCAATGATACACAGGGTGTTCAGAAATATACAAATATTTTTTTTGTATCCCATAGAATGACATAAAATGCATGTTGTATTTGCAATAATAACGATAATGAACACTTCTGAAAATGTTCAATCTAGAAAATTACATTGATTCCGTCCTTAGAGGACACATCAAAAGTATTGGGAAAATTCCGTCGGAATAGATAAGAAATCTTTATTGTTCTACACTATTCGGAATGTTCAGTGTAGGCGGACATCCATAAATTACGTCACACGTTAAGGAGGGGGAGGGGGTCGAAAAAGTGTGACATTGTATGACAAGGGGTGTGAGGTTCTAAAATTCGAGACGAGACATTTCAAAATTTAATATATCTAAGTATCATAACACGAAATTTGAACTATTAACGAAAAACTTAAGAATATTTCCACCTCTATCTGTATGGATGCGATTTACATTGTCACAAATGCTCCCAGAAAGAAGGGCTTTCAATAGAGTGGAACGACAAATGGCGCCTTTCAGTTGCGAACTTACTGGTGTTGTATTAAAACATGACAATTAATTTCGGTTCACATCTGAATTCCATAGTAATCGAACACTGACTTGGAGCAAGAATTACAAAACTTTGAGTTTGTGTTTGCTAATATTTGGAGCCTATTAGTCATTGATTATTTTCCTGTGGTTGCGGAATACATTGTGCCAACATGGATAATATTGAACAGTAAAATGTATTGAAAAATTAAGCGACTTGGTATGGAAATCATGTGCGTCAATCAAAATATTTATTACAAATAGTAAAGTTTGAGGTTGTCCCGTGTTGTGTGCGACGATCTAGCCTTTGGCGACTATTACGAAAGGGGTTTTTACCACCACCTGTTACAATCAAACAGACGTCAAACGGGTATGCAACTCTAGAAAAAGATGACTCCGAAAGTGAATTGACTCCACTGTTGTTTGCTTTTGAAAAAAAAATGAAATTGTTAGTTCCGTCAACCGATTGCACTTTTACGCGCAACCCTCAGAAGTCTTTGAGAGACTTGTTTGAGCTATAGGGAAGACGCAGCCCTTACCTTTTAACGTGTGATGCAATGTTACTTCAGCTAACTTTGGATCTCCGAGCTTCATCACATTTGAAGCAAGTTCCGTATGATAGCTATTTCCCCAGTTTCGAGGCATACTTGTTTAAGCGAACGTGTGGCATCTGTAGTCTATTTTTTGCATCATAGGTATCATAGGCATCATAAGGCGACTTACCAATACAAGCAATCACTTAAGAGGCAACAAGAAGTTTTGCCAATCGCGAAGATTCTTCCTCAAAGAATTGCTGCTAGACATGCCAGAGAAATACTTTGTTCAGATGATGACGATGATACCATATGGTTGGATGAAAAAGATGTTGCCACAACAAATGTTCCTGACATTACCAACCCAAACGAGAACGAAGTGACTGCTATGCCAGTTATAAGTAATTTAAAGGAGTGGATTCAGAGTCCGTGGACACAAGATGATCAAGTATGTATCTTTCATTATTATTATTCATTTTTTCAAATGTTTGATTTGATAATGATTTTATTAAAGAAAGAGTTAAATGGAAATGAAACTCATTTCGAAACTACTGTTTTGATGTAATAATTTCTAGATGTAAAATTGCAAAATATGTGACGTCACACTATGAACGGGGAAGTCTCACAAAGGTGACCAGCTCTGACAAGGACGGGGAAGGGGTCAAAAAATCATGAAATTCGTGTGACGTCATTTATGGATCACCCCTAGTAATGAATATACTGAAGTTGTATCCCAACACCAAACCACTATTTTAACACTTCGACACCTACGTCAGTCAGCAAGTGACCATTTTCTTAAACTTCTATCTTCTGGAGAAAGTTTAATCTTCCTTCAGAAAAGGTAACTGAAAAACATATCGATGTGTTCAAAATTGTGGTTCAGTGTAGGGATAATTCAGATACAAGTAGTTAATTTGGCTTGAAATATATTTTTAATACTTACCGTTCCACTTCTGGTAATGAATGGTATAGCAAACAAACGGACTTTATCTATAAACACCACGTTACCCGCTAGAGCATTTTTGCAGTTTCCATCCCGTATTTCGAAACGTTCTTCCGGTTCATTTTCTCCAAGAGCGAGTTGTAGGGTAACAAAACAAGCCCAAGCGACAAGCAAGAAACGATTCATTTTGTTAAAGCGCGTTGGTGTACGTTACTCCTATTTACTCCTCTCATACAATGACTACTTTTTCATTATCTTTATCTTTTATATTCGATTTTTGAGAGGTTCATGATGACAAAAAATTATAAATAAACGAATGTTTTAAGATAAGGACATATGGTACCCATTCTGTGATATTTTCAATCAAATGATCGGGCAAAGATGATCAAATCAAGGTGTCGCTGGTTCCTCGGAGAACGTACCCATCGCCATTATGATTCCTCAGGGTACATGTATTATTTTTCGTGGCTTGTATCAATTATTGTTATAGGTGTAATCGAAAATCGCATTGAGGTCATTCTGCATTTGCTCAAATGACAGATACCCGATCAGAGAGTGAAATGCCTTGGATATCTCTTTACCATGAGATCGGTCCAAGTCAGAATGTAAATAGACCGTAACAATTCAGGCATCTACCACCGGCCTTCGTTCCCGGAGCTCCATTAGTCTTAGGAGCTTTCGAGGAGTTTCTCTAGAAAAATAGGTGCCTCGTTAAAATAAAATAGAATACTTAGAATGGACGTGTTTCGGAATTTCCCTCAGCTCCTTTTTTTTCTGCATCTTGCTGGTACTATGGTCGGTTCTACTCTGAAAGACTCTCTAGTACTGTGCACAAGCATTCTCAGCATAAGGTTACCCATGCACCTATTTATTATAAAAGAAGGAATTAAAACTGTATGCTTCCGAAAAAAAGACTCTATCAACTACTGGGTGTGATGAAATTCGGTACCTACAAAGGGAAGGAATGGTATTGGAAGGAGCCTGTAAAATTAGATTATTTCTCTGCATGGTCCGCAAAAAGCAGAGAATGTAGTCTCGTTATGTACACTGAACGGGGTGACCCAAATTCTCTCATCGGATTGGAGCCCGTTCGGCAAAAAACTCATATAATAGCTGCGGTGACTGAGGTATTTCTGCGGGAACACAAGGATAAGCCACTACTGGGGTCTTCTTCAAGAACATCGAACATTTGGCAAATCCAAAAATATTACTTTTGCTTTCCTCATTTCAAGTGGGCTGAAGTCGGAGACTGGCAGCTTTGTAATGGCCTGTCAGGATGGTATCTTCAACGCCCTGGTCAACCGCAATTTAATGAAAAAGTATTCCCTGACGCTAAATCAGAGGGTGTCGTGCGTCGCCTGATGAATTTGCTATCAGTATGTCTAGGTTATATGGTTTCAGCTCATAAACACGGGAATAACGCGTCATTTACAACAGCTTTACACTACCATATCTAAAACTCTCCCTTTATGCACGAGACACCTGTGCTGTCTTACGCTCCGGAGAAATTGATCACAGTCAGATATATGATTTAGAAATGTTCAATTGTAAGTCATCTATTGGCGCCGACCTGGTTATGTCAGAACTACAACAAAAATGCTCCCCTTTCCCCGTTTTCAGGGACATTTCCTCAGTATTTCGTAACAAAAATAAATATGAAATTTTGGATTTGTTCCAGATTTTCCACTCTTGACTGAAAATTACTATAGAGGAAAATAACAAAAAATACTTTTCCAGACACATAAGTTACAAAAACTCCATCACAGGAAACTCAGAAACACAAGCGCTCACAAACAAACCTAATGGTAAAAATCCCACTTCTTTAGAGAAAACGGTAATACTTTTTATTCCACACACCACATCAACCTCGATGAAAACCCTACCTGTCGGCTGTCAAAACGATTTCCTAGCGAAATGATGGAAGTTATAAGTCATATTCCGAAATATCTGCTATCAGTACGTAGACAATTTTTGACAATTGTTTTCTATGCCGTTGAAAAAGAGACTATACGGTTTCATGGAGGTTTTTAAAATTTTATCCTTCGTCTCGAAATTGATGTGTTAACTCTAATACTTAACACATTCACGAGACAACAATTGTCCCGTCAATGTTTTCATTTTTCATTGTTTCTAGTACGTCTGAGTATATTTAAATTTTAATTTCATTAAACTTGGAAAAACTAGTAATACTTGTGACATTACGTCTTTTAGTCTTCACATTTCATGGCATTTTTCAATATAAAATCCAGTGTTGCATTTATTGAAAGCTGAAATGTTGGCAAGAAAATACGAGGGCTGTTTGGTAACTCCGTGACTATTTGAATAAAGAAAAAAAAAATTGGCAAATAAGCGTTTTATTTTTCAACATAATCTCCTTTTAGATCAATACATTTAGTCCAGCGTTTTTCCAGTTTTTTTATTCCTTCCAAATAATAGGTTTTCTCAAGGCCCTCAAAATAGGCGTTTGTTTCGGTTATAACCTCTTCATTCGACCCAAATCTCTTACCACCCAGCCATTTATTCAGGTTTGGGAAAAGAAAATAGTCGCAAGGGGCTAAATCTGGAGAATATGCTGGATGGGGTAGTAGTTCGTAGCCCAATTTATGAATTTTTGCCATAGTGACTACACACGTGTGCACTCGTGCATTGTCTTGATGAAGCAGCACTTTTTTTTTCGCTAAATGTGGTCGTTTTTGCCTCAAATCAATATCGAATCTGTCTAAAAGCTCTGAATAATATTCGCCGTTGATCGTTCTACCCTTCTCTAAGTAATCTATATGAATGACACCGCGTGCATCCCAAAAAATTGTGGCCATAACCTTGTTGGCTGACAGACGCACCTTAGCCTTCTTTGGTGCACGTTCACCAGTTGACACCCACTGTTTTGATTGTTCCTTGGTCTCTGGGGTATTGTGATGGATCCATGTTTCGTCTACGGTTATATAACGGCGTAAAAACTCGCCCGGATTGCGATTGAACTTTGCCAAACACTTCTTTGAAGTGGTCACACGGTTGCGCTTGTGGTCGAGTGTGAGCAATCGCGGCACCCATCTCGCGGATAGCTTCTTCATGTCCAAATATTCATGTAAAATGTGATGTACTCGCTCAGTTGAGATGCCTACAGCCTCAGCTACCTCACGTACTTTTATTCTCCGATCGTCCAATATCATTCCATGGATTTTATCGACGATTTCTGGCGTGATGACCTCTTTTGGGCGACCTGAACGTACGGCGTCACTTGTGCTGGTACGACCACAACGGAACTCAGTAAACCACTTCCATTGAAATTGATGGTGCAGAGTTCCCATAGTATTTATCAAGTCTTTCCTTGGTTTCAGTTATGGTTTTTTTACGCAAAAAATAATGCTTAATCAACACACGAAATTCACTTTTTTCCATTTTTGTTAAAATTCACGAGGTTGTCTGCTTCTAATTGCTGTCAAACACAAACCAAATGTCGCAGCTTGCTCAAAATTTGACAGTAGTCTATTGAAAGATGGTGGTTGACAGCAGCAGTGTTGCATTTAAAGTTACTGCGCGGGAAATTTAAAAAGTCACGGACTTACCAAACAAGCCTCGTACTTGTTTTTCTTCCACTAAACGATCCGAATCCTCCTCAATTGGTATTGGTATTGAGTCAGTTGTGGAGAATAAGAAGTGCCGAATTTATTGTAACGTGTTGATTTTATTGAAAATATGAACAGGATGTCAGTTGTGGAATCATCTACGACTGAAAGTTGGAATTAAGTCGCTATTTTCCATCGTACCTCTCTTGGAAGGAATTAATTGTAAGGAGAAACATTCTCAATTGAAGATTGAACCAATACATTTTCCATTTCCAGAGGAGTCATGTATTGGTTCCATTTTCAATTAAGAATGTTTCTCTTTACAACATTATTGTAACGTTTTATTCTCCAGCTTCTGACAAATACAAGCTAATTGATGAAGACTATAGAAATATATATTATATACTTACTCTAGAATGCTAATCCCGCCAATTTTCACGGCGAAAAGCATGCGAGCCGTTTACGATGTGACAGCGCAATTTAAACCGAAAAGAACCTTTTAGAGATAGATTACTCCGAATTTTAGGCGCGAAAGAAACTTATTTAAAACAATATGCTACTGTAATTATAATGACCGTGCAACAGTGCTTTTTCATCAACAGGAAGACTTGTCACTAAGATATGTCACTCTTGTCAGAGACAGAGACGGTTTTTAGAATTTCAGATTTTCTCTTGTCGTTTTGTGTGGTGTTTGTTGTCGTTGGTTATTCTTTCATCTTTTGTGAATTTGCATTAATCTTGTTCCTTTAAAGACAATTTCTAATAAAGCCGATTCTTCCTAATAATAAACAATGTACTGTTTAGTGTTGTGTGAAGGAAAACTACCTGAAATAAATTATTTTTGGTAGATTCTGAAATTTTTTATGTACCTATATGCTATGCTCAAAATAGCTTAAATATTATTTTAGTTTGACAAAAAAGGCACGATTTTTGGTTATTGTTTTCAAGAAGAGACCCCAGCAGAACATTTGAGTGAGAAAAATGTAATTTGTGGCAGATATTTTCCTCATGAAGATTCATGTGAAAACGACAACAGAATAATTTGAAACTTAGTGCAGTACCAATACTGTGTAAGCATGCATGGCGAGTGATACAACTTTCTACCACACCGCATATATTATGAGATCTAGATTCCTACAAAAAGTACTAAACATACACAGAATCGCCTCAGAAAATTAATGTCAATATGGAAGTGCTTTTCTCTTTGATGATAAGAAAAATGCTTCTGGCACCCTCATTGTGGAAATTGCACTAAGGTAATACAACCAGAAATACTCGTAGAAATAGCATGTTAATCTCTTCAAAAGATTTAAATTAAATGCAGTTGCGTGAATCGTTCTAGAAAAAAAAGCTCAAGCTTTCAAACATCCAATTTTATAAATCCAATTTGAGTTGAAATTATTCATAGTTTTTTGTACTTTCAATTTATTTTCCAATCCAGTGCTTCCTTGAAATTCGCACCGGCGATTTGGGGTGGTTCCGTAGGTTTTTGTTGGTTAACTACAGCTGAAAGGTAAATGTAATACCAAAAAAATGTGAAAATATGTATTCAAATCGGCTAAATACAAATAACAGGTATAATCACAATGAGGTTTCCAACTATTCTCCGAGATTCAGAATTAACGTTTGTAAATCTTCACAAGTACCATAATATGCTACTAAAACCGGGCCTGTTAAAAAAAATCACTAATGACGCGCATGCGCATTGCAGACTAGCCTGAACTTTTTACAACACTTTCGACATGGGGATTAGCATTCTAGAGTAAGTATATAATATATATTTCTATGATGTAGACCTCTTCGACCACCAAAAAAACGGACAATCGCCAAAAAAAGGAAGAGAAACGGACAAAATATTGGGACTAACTCTCAGAACTTCTAAAGTTGTTCAAACTATTCCGTTGAAATGGTGGTCCTTGTTGAAACGATGGACACGCCACTTTCGGACGTAGAAAGTATAATGGCTTGCCATAAGACGCCAGAAATCTTAGCCGGACGAATGAAAAGGGCTGTTATCCTTGGTTCACTTCATTTACACAAGGCACATGATTTTTCGACCCAATAACCATTTACCACACGGAGGTAGGGCGGTTGTTTGGGTAAATAATACCAGCGCACCCTCCGGATGTGTCGGAGCTTTAGAGAAAGGGCCCGGCATGAATATTTCCAAAAGAAAGAAAAAGTTGAATCAGATTTGTAATTTTGCGGATATTCATTTAAATACTATTGTTTTTTGAGAAACATTCACTCAGTGTTCAGACTTTTTTCTTTTTCCTTAAAACACATAGACGATATTTAAAAAAAAGAAAATATCAATAAAAATAATACGGTTTAATATGCACTCGTAAGTCTATTACATATACACATAACGGAAAAAATTGTGGTATTGTGAGACTTCACACTTATTTTACTATTTTTACACTTCCTGATTTTAGTTCCTTAGTTTTCCACCGGTCAGTCCTTTCCAAAGACCTGAACATTATATTCTAAGCCATGGTTTTTCTTCGAGTGGAACTCCAGTATGACGTAAGTGTAATTGAGACCACCATCTTTTATAGACACTGTGGATCCTTTGGAGGCATCTTTCACACTCAGAGCTTGTATACAGTAAATTTGCAGATGACTCTTGCAAGAGGACTGGAAAGTAAGTAAATGAATCTTTTAACAGGATACGCTTTCAGATGATGAAAAAATTGTTCATGTTGAATGTTGAATCACTTAAAGGTGGAGTAGAGAATTTTGTACAATATATCTGAGGCAATTGGTCCCACACAAATTCTGAACCATTGTTAGGAAATCTGTCTCTACTTATGCTTGCTACGATATCTTTTAATCTTGAAAAGGTGGTGAAGGAGGAGGTGGTACACCAATTTCTAATTTTATCGTCGACCTGTGGCATATCTTTGCTATTTCATGATTGAAAAAAAATCCTAAATACCTAAATAGACAATACGGAAATAGACTGATTCTATAGTTGGAGTAGCAGCGCTTCTAGGTTATAAGGGGAATGAAGAGGCTGATTCACTAGCTAGAGGAGGAACAAGTAAGTCTCTAAATAAATTAGAACAACTTTGCGGTACTCAAAGAAACTTAATACCAAAGCACAGATTCGAAAGGTAACTCAAGAATTGAAACAGGTCAAGTGTTTGATAAAAAACCGCTGTCAAAATTAATAGAATATCCAACTTCACCAAAAATAATCTTTTTTGTTCATACCATGTAGTCGGAAGACTTACATTAAGGACATGTTTTGAAGGATAAATCCTTCATCTTCAGCAAAATGGGAGTTGGTTACAAATTGAAGAAAAGCGAAAAGGGTTACCAAAGAATTGAGAATTACATTATTAAATTATATGACCTACTATTTCATGATGGAAAAGTAACATTGAAAGAGCAAAAAAAAATTATTGAATCAAATGGTCTCAATTGAAATCATGCTCCGCATCTAGTGTGTGGTAAACAAATGATCTCAAACATTTACTAGTCAATTCTAAACATAAAATCTCAATGATGGATAAGTCAGGACCTAATAAATTGAACTTTTCTTGCCCTCATCGTAAATAATAATAATAATAATGAATATGATTTATTATCATAAGACAGGGTCTTGTTGACAAAGCTTAGGAAATTGTCTTAAAAATTAAAAATGATAAATAATAAAAATGTTAATTCGTCACAAACAATAGTAAAAATTATAAATGGCGTGAGGTTATAAACAGATATAAAATAGACAATCACAATTATAAAATAGACAATCACAATTATAAAATAGACAATCACAATTATAATAGTTCGGCTTAAAATCATCATTGAAATATTCCTGCAAACTATAATTGGGTCTATCGGATAGGAATCTTTCGACTGCCTGCCTAAATTGGGAAACATTCAGATCAGCAGATCTTATATACAGGGGTAAATGATTGTACATTTTCCCACCATTGTAGAATGTAGAGTCTTTTGTGATATGTTTGGACGGCAACGGTAGTTTTAAAGTGTGGCTGCTGTTCCGGGTGTTATAGTGAGAAGTTTGTTGTATTGGTCAAACATGCCGCAAGTTTAGAACTGGACCAGCTGAATACGTTAGAATTATAGACTCCAACTCCAAAAAAAGAGGAAATTAATTCGAATTCAGCTTTTTCAAACCACATCTTGAATAGGAAGCGTTTTTCTGCTTTCAACACTGACTTAAAAAATTCACACGTTTGCGACACAAGCAAAAAACTCAATCCACTAAAGGGACTCTGGGAATGAATAAGGCAATAAAAAATTCACATATTCAATGTTTAATGTCAGGGCGTGGCGCAGTGGTTAGAGCGTCCGACTCTGAGTCGAAAGGTTCGGAGTTCGAGCCCCAGTTGCGGCTGGGATTTTTTAGTTTAATTTGACCTATTGAATTATTAAAATCTCGTGGCTCGACTGGGGTGAGTCCTGCACGATGCACTGTTGCGTTCCAATTAACAGTGCTACTCCTAAGGTGGCGTATGGAGTTAGTAACAAGGTCTAAACATAACACATGGCTAATGACCATAGCAGTCGATGCCAAAACACCAAAGAAGAAAAAATTCAATGTTTAAATGAACAGACCCAGTTCGACAGTTTAAAACTCTACTATTTTCATATCCTATTCTCAACAATTTTTAGAAAATTAAATCACAATTCCTTCACTCTTCAACAGACTACTTGCTGTTGATCGATGATATTTCGAGAATTTTTTTGTTTCATAGAAGCATGAGATGTTCTTTTCTCTGCCACCTTGAATCACAACGTTCCATGTGACAAATGTCAAATTCATATTTTGTTGTTGCTTTCTAGTATTCAGATCCAGACACTTGCATGGCATTTCTTTAAAGTTTGGAATTGATGTTTGATACGTTGTTTGAGTGGACCAATCATGGTCTCTAACAAGTGTGGACCCTGCACTAGCTGCGGAGCATGATCATCATTGGGACCAGTTAATTTTATAACTTTTTTTGCCTTTTTAATGTTAGTTTCACACCTTGAAATAGTAGATTATATAATTAACTGATGTTGTTCTCAATTCTTCGTTCACATTTTTTGCCTTTCTTTAGTTGTACTTGTAATCGACCCCCATTTTGCTGAGATGTAGGATTCATCCTTTGGAACATGTCTTTAGTATAAGTATTCCGACTACATGGTATCTACAGTGAAGAATACTTTTGGTGGAGTTACACTGAAAGTGTTTTCACCTACACATTTATAAATAGAATATCTATACTGAGTCATAAAAGAAGTTAAACCATAATATTTTTGGACTCCCTACAGGTCATTGTATGAGCCTAACAAACATGTGAATACAATCGGTCTGGCAAATGTTCTGCTGTTTTGTTAGGAACAAGAGAAAATAACAGTATACAAACACTGCCACTGGATACACAATGGATACGAATAGGTCGTGGTGTAGAGGATTGTATCATGGAAACACTCAATCCAATCGACTATAATCTTTTCTGATCTTACAACGTCTTCATTGAATAACTGCACATAGTTACCTTTATTTGAAAGATAATAAATAACAAGATGGGATCTTCGATATTGTCTAATTATTCATATTACGTGTACACATCATATTATTATTATCATTAATTATTGATGACATTGTTGTTTTCTTATGTGCTTATTCTGCTATGAGTTGTGGAAATAAGGACTTATTTGTAAGCTAGAGTATATCAGGAAAATGAGGGTGGACATTTGTGAATCACTTACCTCTGTACTCCTGGTGATGAATGGTAACCTTGTCAAGTGAACGTGATCGTGAAATACCAAGTCACCCAACACTATTCTGCTGCAATTTCCTTCTCGAAGCTCAAATTGTTCTCGTGAAGCATTTGAGTGAGCGACTTGTAGGACAATTACGAAAGCCCAAGCGACAACCAAGAGAGGACTCATTCTGTTGTTACTGATGATTTGACCTTTCAACAATTTTTCTTTCCACTTCACTGGTCAATTTTTAAGCTTCTCTCTTTTATATTTGATTCTCAAGAGGTGTTTGATATTGTGAACGTTAGTAAGTACCTACTAGTCAACAATATTTCAGTGATAAAGATATATTGTATTTAAAACTTGTTTACAATGAAGCAATGAATAAAGTGTTAGCTTGAGTTGTCTGATACATCTTACGAAATTAGTGAAACAATGTTATTGATTGTTTACTTCAAAATAAAGAAATTATCATTACACTACTACAATTCAGTAAGTCGATATCTAGAAGAAAACAACATTGATCAAGGTTAGATTTATGATGGGTGACCTATATTTGATGGAGAACTCTTAAAAAGGTCATGGTTGGTCTTAGGAAGCTCCAATAGCAACTATAGGATACACAATTACCGAGAAACATTTTTAGAAGTTTCTTTGGATACAAAAAAACCAAAGTGGTGAGAACAATTAAAATTCAGGAATTGGTTGATAGGTCGGAGTTCCTGTTCAATGATGAGTATGATCTCCGGGAAAATACCAAAATGAGTTTAGCTCTGGGATCATTATAAAACGTCTTGTGCAACGTACTTCATTTGAAATAAATGAGGACATGATTATGAAAATGAATGTGGCAATTTAAATCATTCAAGAGACTATATCCAAACTATTGTGTTGAATATGAAATATCGAGCAGTATTTGTAATCTTTTCAATTTTACAGATTTTTTCGAAAATATAAATAGGAAGTTCATAAAATCAGATATGGAATCATTTGCGACTGAAAAACAAATTGTAGTCGTTATTTGTCTTGATTCAAGATTCAAGATTTCTTCCTTCAAGAAAGGATCTTTCCACAATATCCATCAGATGTAGTTCAATGTCCAGCATGGCCTTATCCGGGAAGTAGTTGTTTTCTCAAATTCCAGAAGAGTCCAGCTATTTCAATTTTCAATTGAGAATGTTTTCTATTGTCAACATGTATTAAATACTCTTTAATTATAACTAATCGTCAATTATTCTAGTAGTGCATGAGAAAACAATCGATTGTCTAGTATATCAGAAATGGTTTCGGATACCTACCTATGTTCGTATAATTATCAAAATATTTTCGAAATTAGTGATTAAAACAGAATTTTTCATGGCGAAGTCTATAACTAAGTATCTCATTTATTTTCGTTCATAAGGAGGTCACCTTGTTCAATATTGTTGACAATATTGATAGAGCTAGACATAATCCCAAAGAAATGTGGAAAACTTTGAAGAAACTGGTAAACAGTAATAGCCAAGATGTCTCCAATTGCATATGCTTCGATTCAAATGTGCATAAAAAAAATATTAACGAATAACGTAGAAATAGCTTGTAGTTTTAATAATAATTTTGTTGATAGTATTGTTGACATCATACAAAATATTAACATTACTGAACGTTGGCATAATGTAAACAATAATTTATATTTGAAATTCGAAAACTTTGAGATGCTCTCTATGAAAGATTTGAGAAAAATAGTTAGTAGCTTGGACAATAAATTTTCTGTATATGAAACTCTGAACTGCAAAATGATCAAAGAAGTCTTTGAAACCATTGGTCATATACATATTACTAAATTTAATTAATACATCTCTGCATACAGGAATAATACCTCACAAGTTGAAAAGTTCCTATTCCGAAAATCGCCAACACCAATAAAGCCGAAGAATTTCGTCCGATAAATACTTTGCCACCAATTGAAAAAATCTTGGAAGTTGCTGTTTATGACCAGTTATTACATCATGTCATTAAAAATTCAGTTTTAATAGATAATCAGTCGGGTTTTCGAACAAAATTCTCGTGTGAAACAGTATTACAGCTCACAATATGTAATATTAAAACTAACTTAGATAGCCAGAAATATGTTATTGCTGTATTTTTGGACCTGAAGAGGGCTTTTGAGACAATTGATAGAGGAATTATGTTGTTGAAATTGAAACAGTATGGAATTGATGGAAAAGTGTTGGAGTGGTTCATGGATTATTTGAAAAATAGGAAACAGAAAGTCCGTTTTAAAGATGCACTATCAAATGAATTGAATGTTGATGTAGGTGTTCCACAGGGTAGCGTTTTGGGCCCTCTCCTTTTTGTTTTATATCTAAACGATATTGGACTTTTCGTTGAATCTGAGTTCATAAACCTTTTTGCTGACGATACATTGCTTATTTGTAGTGATATTGAACTAGATAGAGCTGTTCTTAAAATGAACGGGATTTTAGAAACTGTGAATAAGTATTTATGCACCAACAAATTGAAGATAAATGTAACAAAAACGAAAGCAATGATCTTCACAGTCTAAAGTTACAGTTTACAATACTATCATTCAACCACACTTTGATTATTGTGCGTCTATATTATCTTTATTTAACCTCAATAAACTAAATATGTTAAAAAAACTACAAAATCGAGGGATGAGGGTCATATTGAAAACGAATCGTCCCCATAAAAAATATGCTAGATTGTTTAAATTGGTTGTCAGTTGGAAGTAGACTCTACTATTTCACAATGATTCTGGTATTTAAAATTGTAAATGGCATGGCACCAGAATACTTTAACCAGTATGTCAACTTGAATAAAAACATTCATTCTCACAACACTAGAAATTCAAATAATATACATATAAATCGAACGGCATTTAGGAGTACCATGAACTTTATATTTTTTAAAGGTTTCAACAAATTCAACGAATTACCTGAAATATTGAAGAAAAAATCCAATTTGGAAGATTTCAAAGCAACACTGAAAGAATTAAAAAAAATGAATAATAAAAAAGTAATAGGTACTGTTATACTCCGTTTTGTTTAATTATATAATAATAATAATAATAAATACCTAATTAGTCTATCTACATGCGAATTTTAATTTGTCAACGTCTGATTTTACCATTTTTTGTGTATACTTTGTTGTCTATCTAGATGGGTACTTTTTAAATTTTTAGCACTTGATATTTATTCCATTGTGCTTGTGTAATGTTATTTTTAACTTGTAGTTGTGTATATTATATACCTATACTGAAGTTTTTAACTTGTGATTTTGCTATTTTTTGTATGCACTTCGTTGTCTGTCTAAATGGTTATTTTTAAACGTTTAACGTGTGATATATATTTAATTGTACTTGTGTTATTTTATTAAATTTTTTACTTATGGTTATGTATATTAGGTTTCCAATTTCAATAAAGATGTAATAATAAACAAAAATATATTAAGTCACTTCAGAAAATGTTTCTGACGTGAAATTTATCTGAATGACCAATGTAAACAGCCTGGAAATATGACTTGAATAATTTTATCGACTCTTCTAGGTAAACAGATATTGACAAGAATCTAATAAGTAATCTTTCATTATATTGAAACACCTGTCATTCAAAATAAGCAAAAATTAAGCCAAATCAGATATAAAATTGACTGATGAATACGAAAATAGTCGAACTTCTATGTAGGTATTGGCCATTGGCGTAGGAATTTGGAAATAAAAAAGTTGAGTCAAAAACTGCTGTGCGCCACTCGGTGGGGTGGTTCGAAATGTGAACCGTTTAGTTCCATACAGAAGTATAAGCAACTTTCGAAATGCCTTCGGATATTTTTTAACATTTCTGGAAACATTGTATGACACTCATCTACAATTCTTTAGCATAGATTATCAAGAGAATTTGACTGTGTGATATAAACTTCGGATTTTAAATGTCCCCATGAAAAGAAGTCTTATGGTGATAGATCAGGAGATCTAGCAGACCATTCTTGACTTAAAATCCATCTCCCTTGGAAATTGTTATCGAATTGACGTGCATGGTCAACAAAATGTGGAGGACTATTTCACGTTCGAATTATCGACAATACCGAACCTGACTGTTGACTCTGATTGGTCTGTCAACTTAGTATTGTGACAGTTAAACGTCAAATATAAGTAATGACGCTATGTACGCATTTGAAAACGAGCATATTCAGGATAAATTCCATCGAATTTATAAATGTTTCCTGTTTATTGAACTTTAATAATTTCTCAGATTAACTTTTTTGCTGATTTCATCTGATTCTGCCAAATTACAGATGGCTTACCTTTCACTTTGTTTGTGAAATAGTCTAATAAAATTCCACTCGTGATTGAATTTATCTCATAAGTCTGTCTTTTATTCTGAACTCAACTAAATTGTATCGAGAAAACACCACTCGTCCTGCGGACTCGTGGTGTTTTTTCGAAGCAATTAAGTTATGTTCAGAAATGAATCGACAGACAGACTTATTGCGAAAATTCAATCATTTGTGGTATTACTGTTGACTATTTCACGCACTTGCCAAATGAACCAATCAGGAGCTCCAGTCAAGTTCTGATTATCGATAATACCGATTATTTCACTTATGATAAAATAGCGTATTATGATTGGTTGAAATTTTTGTGTTGATAAATGAAAATATCATGTTTTCGATTTTGTAGTTCGGCTCTTGATTGGCTACTGGATATGTATATGATGTGTTTTCGATTTTGTAGTTCGATTCCTGATTGGTTATTATCAAAACACAAACTTACCACTAGCAAGCTGCTATAATGACACAACACCAAACTTTGACCAAAACTAAATAAGCACTCACTATAATTCATATCAACTTCACAATTTACAAATTTTGCATACTCGTTGATTAATCAAATCACTAAATCAAAATGTTATCAAAACATAACCTCGAGCGAGAAACAGTAGACTAGACATGCAATGACGAAACTACGAATGACGCGCTCTGTCATTGGTAACTGAAATAGAGGGATGTTTGAAATATCAAGTAATTAAATTTGTAAAAAATTTGTAAAATTTGTTTTTACGAAACTCCCAGGTTTTCGGAGAAAACCCCTCAAAAGCAGAGCTTGTGCGAGCAAGGGAGATCCGGGACCTACAGTTTAAATAAAAGTGGAATCCGAACCACTTCAGCTCAGTGATACACGACCGGGGATCGAACCCGGACTGTCTGGGTGGAAGTCAAACGCTCTAACACCTCGACCACTTCGCTGTGTTTTGTTACTTGCATAATTTCAGAACTGAATGCGGGATTAATGTTCCTAGTTTAGTTGAATAGTAAATAAATGAAAATGGTTTCGATTTTATTCATGAAATAATCTTAACAAATACAACTCGTGTTATCGGCGATTATCGTTAATTCCTTTAATTCCTTTAATTGCTTTAGGCAACCACACTCGCGCAAGCGCTCGTGTGGTTGCCAAGCAACATAACTTGATTCTCAAATTCAAAGGAATTGCTATTTCGATAATCACCGATACACTTGTGATATTACCTACGAAAATTCAATCACTTGTGGTATTACTGTTGAAAATTGAGCCGTAGATCTAGCACATCGTCTAATATCAAAATAAGTAGCTACAACTTATATTATCTCTTGTAATTATAGTATAAACCATTTTCAAAAGTTTTCAAATTATTGAATGAAGTAATCGAATACATCAATAAACCAAGACTTAAGATATGAGTACAAAAACAAATATGGACAATTTTTTTAAAACATCTGCCGTACCTTCAAAACTATTAATCCTGAATGGATCCTAATTTTCAATACAGTACCCACAGTGATTTGGAAACCAACAAATATCCTAAATTATTCTTCAATGATTATAGAATACTGTGAACATCGTATGTTCATCAAAACCTGCAATAATTTTCATGACCACAACGGATGAAAGATGTTGACCTTCTGAATACAACTCTGAACCATAAAATTGCTCAGCTACTCAGCTCACTTTTCAACGAAATGTAGCTCCTCCACAATTGGTTGGAACTTTACTCAAGTTTCAGATGACAACTTTTATGGGAAATGAAATGGAACGCGAAGATAAGTAAAAATTGGCCTACGAGATCTGCTGATTTATCATCTACTTTCATCTACTCCGAATATTCACCAACGAGAAGAATTGCTCAAAAATTGCCCATTTCGGTCTCCAATGGAATAACATCCGTACATTCAAAAGTATATAGCCGACAAATGAGTCTGGAGACCTATGCTGATATTGATAACAATACTTCGGACCCTTCAAACCGTACATTATATCAAAAATTCATGAAATTTAACCAATTCTTTTTCGAGATATAGGGTATCCGTTGAAAAAAAAACAGCATTTTTCTAAGAAACTTGGATCGTTTCTTTCTACTCACCCTGTATAGGTGCATGAAATAACTATGCGGTGTTCTCAACATGGAAGAATGTTTGGTATATATATTACATGCTCTTCCCTATCCGAACTTAAAAACGAGGGGTTGACGTCGAACCACCCTGTACAAAATAAAAATAGCAGTTAACTTCGACCGAGATTGAAGCAGTTCATTCAGGCAAAATTGAATCTTTAATTCTCATCAGAAAACTCACACTGGTTGGTTTTTAAATTAATCGAATTGGATTTTTATCTGTTCACCCTGTTGTAGAGCATAGAACGAAAAACTGTAATGAAAACGAGATAAAGGTGACATTGTACCATCATTGAGGCATGGGATTCCCAGAATGAATAGGCGTTTGGTAAAAATTCTGAGCAGAAAGCTTCACTTTTCATCTTTGACATCCTGTATCTCGAAATCCAGTAGGTCGATTTTTTGTGACCATGATCACTTTTGCAGAGGAATTCAAAATCTACAACATACCAACAATGCAGGGAATTTAACCGAAAGCCGTTTTCCATAAGGATAGTGCGGGATCCTTTGTAGGAACATACTGATTTTTCAAATTATGCAGGCAATAATTGCTCCTCCAGAATGAGAACTACGACACTGCTCATTCTATTTCAAGTATCGTATGTAGAAGTTATCGGTACCTATAGATTATTGTATCGACATGACAAGTACTAATTTCACATAGATGACACTGGCAAACGCAAAAACTGATATTGCTCTCATTTAAAATGATATTATTTTGAACGGCAGTTTTCATTACTCATTCTGTATCCCAGTGACAATACACTTTACTGTGGATATCATGAATCAGATTGCTACGATTATTTTCAATTCAAGTGCTGTTGCAACAGGTGTGATATTTTCTAGTTTTGTTATCGATTCAATCAAGTACTTCTTAATTCTTTTAAGGACCAGGCAGCAATCTTATGGAAAAATTGTTACCGGTTTATTTTTCTGTATTTTTGGTTTGTTGTAGAATATGACCTCCTGAACAAAAGTGTCCCTGGTCCCAACTATGAGTAGTTTTCGAGATACAGGGTGTAGAAGATGGAAAATTGCCATTTCTTCAAAGTAACATTGCTTAAAGGAAAGCATCTTGAATGAAAGTTTTGTGCGACAAATATTGCTTACCCACATGGCAATAATTTTAGAATGGTTTTTAATGAAATATATTTTTACATACAGGGTGAGTCAAGCATTATTCAAAATGAAATTTTCATTCGACCTTATAAAACGAAGATGTGATTAAACCAAGTAACACACTGAAATGCCTATCGTTTGAATATGTCAAAATCGACAAATTCAAATTGCATACTGGGAGAGTCAAAAAGTGACAGTTTTTTTGGTGACATTTGGTATATTTTTATTTTATATTTTGAGCTTCAGGGATACTTGACTACGAACCATCTAGTGTACTGCTTGTCCGAAATTGATATACACTATGACACAAACGCTAGGTGATGAGAAAACTTGCGTTCATAATTCACACTGTAATTAAAAATTTCGTCCTTGAAATTTTCAAATTTTTTGTCATTACTCTCAGGTTGAGTACACTATTATAATGTCAAACAGATTTGCTATTACCAGTTTTAGAGATACACATGGTCAGATGAGCAACCGGCTATACATTCGTTATTACAGAAGTTGTCAAAAAAGTTTTATATAATGTAAATGTCACACTGAGAAACGGTAAGAGACTACATACAGATTTATCTAATCAACAGTTTTCGTTTTCGCGACGACCCAGATGAATTATAAAATGTATATCAATGCATTCGTTTTCTCGGTGCCTTTGAGGTTCACAGGACACTAAATCAAACAAGAATAAACAAACCAATAATAAACAAGAACGATAGTAAGTAGAGGAACCTAATTACCACTCGAAAATATAACATCTGTCTTTTATTTCTGGACTATAGTCAATAATTTTCGGTAGGAGTCTTTCAGTATCATGGTTGCGATTTCATTTCAAATTGTGCATATCCTGAAAACCACAACATATGCATCATGGTATGTGCCCAAAATTCGAGCCCCAGACATAATACACTTGGAAAAATATGCATATATGGGTCTATGAAATGTACATTCATGCAAATATTCTTTATAATTGTACTTTTTACATTTTCCTTCTGAAGGACTGCCTCCATTTACTATCGAGCCTCCATGTATAACGTTAAACACCAAGGTTCAAAATGATACATTTTTAGAAATAGGTATGATGTTCCTCATAAACATATTGTTGTTGTTGTTCATCAATAGTTTGATGATTGTTGTTTGTTTTCATGTCCTGTGTACCATGAATTGGGTCTATTGGGGAAACCATGTGGAAAATAGGCCTTCTCAATATATTACCCTGTGTATCTCAAAAACTGGTCATAGCAGAGCCAATACTGTTTGACATTATAATAGTGTACTCAAACTAAGAATAATGACAAAAAATTGGAAAATTTCACGGACGAAATTTTTAATTACATGGTGAATTATGATCGTTTGTCATCACCTAGCGTTTGTGTCACACTATCAATTTCGGTCAAGCAGTATGCTGAATGGTTCGTAATCAAGTATCCCTAAAGCTCAAAATACAAAGTAAAAATGTACCAAATGTCACTAAAAAAACTGTCACTTTTTAACTCACCCAGTATAAAATTTTAATTTGTTGATTTTGACATATTCAAACGATGGGCATTTCAGTGTGTCACTTGCTTTGATCACATCTCCATTTCATAAGGTCGAATGAGAATTTCATTTTGTATAATGCTTGACTTACCCCGTATGTAACAATATTTTTTATTAAAAACTTGTCTAAAATTATTGCCTCATGGGTAGGTATTATTTGTCGCGCAAAACTCTTTCATTCAAGACTTTTTCCTACGATCAACGTTACTTTAAAGAAATGGCCATTTACCATCTTCGACACCCTGTATCTCGAAATGTAGTCATAGGATGCAGTTGGGCCCGTGGGTACTCTTGTTCAGGGGGTCACATTCTACAGCATACCAAAAATTCAGAAAAATTAACTGGTGACAATTTTTCCATAAGGCTGCTTGCTGCCTTGTCCTTTTTCCAAATTTTAGATATAATTGTTTTCTGTTTCATGGACTCAATATGTGATCGTTACAGCGTAAATTCAGAAATGTTTCGAACGTATACACTTCAACGAAACAATAGTTTATTGTTTGAAAAGTCGAAAAAGCTGACATTCATTAGTGTAATGGTGGATTTATGCAGCAATCATAAGTCATAAGTCTTAAGTCATAAGGAAGAATAATCGTCAATGATTGGTTGGTCCGTATATTCCAACCAATCATTGACGAATATTCTTCCTTATGACTTAAGACTTATGACTTATGATTGCTGCATAAATTCACCATAAGAGCCGGAAAGGTCGACCTTCACTCATCTGTTAACTGGAAGAAACATATTTTTTTTATTGAGTTTCTTAAATAGACAGATACGCCTAAAAGGCCTTCACAGTCAAAATGTGGTCATGGCAATTATTAACTTAATTATTTTTTTCTGTGCTTTACCCATTTGTTAACCAAACGAATTTTGTTTCAACCGATAAAATAAATGTAATCAACTTTCCTAGGTAGTATTGCCTACTTGTTTCTGATCATGACTACTTAGCAAGCAAGTATGAATTAGTAAGAAAATATAAGTAACTTCACTTCGAAATATACAGTGCGGCTTTTAATAGCACCCCGCTCCTCCGTTAACTTTTGAACGGTTTGACGTACAAACACAAAATAAACCGTTTGGAAAGTTTTACCGATACTTCTTTTTAAAATAAAAAATATTGTGATTGCACGACAGGGGAGGCGGAGGGTCATATCAACTCAAAAATTTTTAACGGATGGGTGTCGAGTGTCACATCGTTGATAAAATAATTCAATTCTCTTCATCTAAATATATTTGAATTTTGTTCAGAATTTTTTTCCCAATATCGATTTTTATGCGTTTCGAAATTTTCTAGTTGATGTGCCCCCAGCGCCATCGTTCGAGTGATTGCAATGTTTCTTCTCTCAAAAAGTAGTATCAGTAATAACCTTCAAAATATGTTTGGTTTCATTATTCTACATCAAACCGTTCAAATTTATTGAGGCATAGTATTCAGAACCGCATTTATATTTGATATTTCAAATTTGAATTGCAAAAAAATAATAACAAAATTTAAAAAAAAATAGATGGTTGTGAAGAGAATGGAATTTCCTTTTCAACGATGTGACACTTGACCCCTCCATGCCATTTAAATATTTGGAGTTGATGTGCCCCCGCGCCCCCCAAAGTATTGCCAGGCTTCAAAGTTTGTAAATCGGAGCAAGCAAAGATGCGCATGCTCTTTTAACATGCGACTGACAAAGATAGCATTTGTTCACTGTTGACAAGTCATTTTGTAGCAATCAACAATGATCTTAATTTCAGTTATAATTATATTTTTTTTGATTTTATTGAAAATATGAACAGGATGTTCATGAAGTCAGTTGTGGATTCATCTGCGACTGAAAGATAAACTTTAGTCGCTATTTTCCATCTTACAAGATAACCTCTCTTGGAAGGGATTCATGTTGTAAAGGGAAACATTCTCAGTTGAAAATTGAACCAATACGTGACTCCTCTGGAAATGGAAAAAACCTACGGTAAAATGATTTTTTTTGTAATATTTAACAGATTTTTTTCTCCCAAGTTATATAGAGTCTTTCACAATATCTATCAGATGTAGTTCAATGTCCAGCTTGGCTTCAACCGGAGAAGTAGTTGTTTTCTGTTACATATTACAAAAAAGTTACTTCATTTTTAGGTTTTTTCCATTTCCAGAGGAGTCATGTATTGGTTCAATTTTCAACTGAGAATGTTTTTCTTTACAATAAGTTTTTTTTTGTTCTGGTTTCCACGAAAAGGAAATTCCTGTAATGTTCTGAGAATATCGTGAGAGCCGAGGGAAAGTTGGTAGGAATTGGTGTTCTTCTTGAATTTCTGCAGGACGTATGCCTCAAGGAACACCTCCTTTTCATTTTCTGTGATAGGTTTGAGGAATATGGACTACAAAGAATTTCTATTCTTTCGGAGAGCATTTGAACATCGCTGAATTTTCCCAGAAAAATGTGGAACTGTTTCTTAGTTCTCCGTATACCATGTATCCTCATAACTCCAGAATTTCCAGGATCATCGTATAGTATTCAATATGCAACTACTGTCTCTTTTGAAACACTGCATTCGGTAATATTCCCCCTCAGAATGTCATTTTGGAGCGGTATTCAAAACAATTCTATTTTGCGAATACCGAACCTAGTCGATGATAAATCAAAATCACAATAAGCAAACAGGCAAGAGGTATTTCAATTACGTATTAGAGACACCGAGTAATTTCCAATTCCCGAGTTCCCGTCCGCTCCCGATTCGTAGGGTCTGTCCGGGTAACATCTGCTCGGAGAGGCACAGCTTGTTTCGTACGAGAGGGTGCGCTTTGTGGATATTGGGAAAAAAGATGCTGTTCAGTGGCGGGCGGAATATTGAACACTGTTGGCAGAAGTGGAATATTACAAAAATATTAATAATATATTATATATTATTCGCAGAAGATCGTCATCCTTGGCACTTTTCGACTGCTCAAGGTTAGTAATTCGTGGATCTAGTGACCACTTACTATGAGGGTGTTAAGTTAATGATGCCAACACATTACTTCAAGAACTGGAAAAAGAAGTGCATAACAAAAGATCCCAATACTGGTCAGAATCAAAAGGAATGAGGTAGGCCGAGACACTACTGGAAAACTACAACCAGCAGAGATCAAATGACTGCACCAGCAAGGGTGCAAATGAGCTTAAATACTAATGGGAATACTAACATCGCACTGCCGGTTGGGAGAATACCTTAGGAAACTCGGATCAGTCGAGGAAGAAGAATGTAGATTTTGTGAGGGAGATGACGAAACCTTTATCCACGTTACCTCAGAATGCATTGATCTGCAAATTCCTAGGGTAAGATACGTCGGATAATATCAGATAGATGAGGGAGATCTACCTAACCTGAATCCATCCGATATCCAGAACTTCTTGAAAGCCGTAGGATTGGAGGAACTGCTCTAGTCATTGAGACATCCTCAACAGCTGGCCAGCAGAAGGGTGCACAATTAATAGATCTCATAGGTCGCAGTGTATTGACACCCCAACTAAACAAAATATCGAATAATGTTGTTAAGGTAGAACCTCCGAGAGTTCCAAGGCTTTGGATGAGGCCTGACTGCAACGATTCTCATTTGCCTCAAGAGTACAGCAATAACATATGTATGCCATTCTTGCATTAACGATAAGATTTGGTAAAAGAAACAGAGTATCTTGTAGAAGGTCTGATAGGTCATTACAATACATGCTCAATTTTTTTTATGAGAAAAAATGGCATGGAGAGTTCTGATGTGAGGTATTCAAAACAAGAATAAATGAGAACCGCACCAAATGAATCACCCATTTCAATGCTGCCTTGCATCATAAACTTTTTTCTTTGGGAAAACTGTATAGGATTCAGTACCAAGGATACATCTCAGAAACGTGGCTTCCCTTGTTATGAGCTACTCTACAACCGTTTCTAGATTCTTTGCAGATGAAAATGATTTGACAAGTCTTACCAATATTCACAATTTCCTGTCATATACGATAATAGTATCTATCTTGCATTATTTATGAATATTTTTATTGCCGATGCTTATCTGGAATTTCGTCACATGGAGTTTAGATTGACCCGATGAGTTTACTCTTTTTGCACCATTACTTATAGTCTGGGGACTTTCCAAATATCACTTCTCCAGGATTCATTATTCTAACATATTGCGAAGTTTTCGAGAATTTTGGTGAAGGAGGTGTTTCTTTGATGCTCACAATCTTCAGTAATTCAATGATAATATCAATAACTATCTTCTGTCTCTTGATTATCACAACTACGTAGAGTTACTTCTCCAGAATAACTACAAAAATGATTGATGTCGAACACGTACTTTCTTAGATATCAGTTCACTATTTCAACATGAAACATATGAATATTCAAGAAACCTGCACAACTGCTAATAAACAAACCAGATTTTCATAATGTGTTTCAAAGCCACCTCGACCCCCTAGGATTATTGGGGTATTTTACAGTTAGAGCAAAAATATTGCTACAGGATGTTTGGAGAAAAAAACTTGACTGGGACGAAGAAATTTCGGATGAAATATATAATAAATGGATAATATGGGTGGATTGCTTCAGACTTATTGAAAAACTAGAGATACCAAGGTGTTACAACATGAATAATTGGAGGGGTGCTTCAAATGAACTTCATTTATTTTGTGATGGAAGTGAATAGGCAATTTGTACAGCAGCCTGTTGGAGGATCTCAAGAGGAGGTGAAGTAACAGTTTCGTTGGTTATCACCTACTTCAATTCCAAGAATGGAACTGCAAGCTGCAGTGTTTGCAAGTAGACTTGCAAACACAATCAAGATAGAAAACACTGTAGAGGTATCGCAAACATATTTTAGGACTGACTCTAAAACGGTTTTGCATTGGTTGAGGTCAGAAGCTAGGAACTACAATTTACACAGAGTTGCGAAAATTCAAGAAAGCACCCATGTTGATGAATGGAATTGGTCACCTACAAATTTGAAATATAAAAAATATTGATTTATCAAGCAACAGCAGATGGTTTAGAGGACCTGAATTTCTGTATCTTTCACAAGAAAATTTGCCAAAAGAACAAAAAACGTATCTATCAAATATCAGTCATTTTCCATCCTGGACTAAGCTAATAAGATGAACTGCCTATGTTTATAGATTCGTGATGTATGTGAAAGCAAAGAAAAAGGGTGAGGAAATTCCAAAGGGAAATTTGAAAGTGGAAGAATCACAAGAAGCTGAAAAATTATGGTGTATGGAAGTACAAAAGACACATTTTGGAAAAGAAATACTGGTCCTAAAAAATAACATAAAGTTGGAGAAAACAAGCAAACTTTTTCAACTGTCTCCCATGATTGAAAAAGGTTTAATTCGGATGAAAGGAAGGACATACTCTTCTCCAGAACTTGAAGAAGAAACAAAACATTAAGTTATTTTGCATAAACATCCATTCACTTCTCTTCTTGTAGAACACTATCATGTAAAATTCAACCATGCTGGACTTCAACTAGTGTTGAATGAACTACCGCAGAAATACTGGATAATTGGAGCCCGAAGACTGATAACAAAATTACTAAGAAATTGCAACCTATGCAAAATCAAGAGAGCCAAACCTACTAATCCTGAAATGGGTCAGATACCAAGAGATCGACTGACGAAACCTTTGAGACCTTTCATGTTTGTAGGAATGGATTTTTTTGGACCTCTACATGTTAGTATTGGAAAAAGAAAGAAAAAATGTATGGTATTCTATTCACATACCTGTCTATTAGAGCAATACATATAGAACTTGTTGAAACATTGTCTACTGACTCAGCTATTCTAGCTATTCGGAGACTCGTTGCACGACGAGTACAACCCATGACCATTTGGATCGACAATGAAACCAAATCTGCCGACAAAGAAGTCCGACAGCAATTGAAAGAAATATACACTATAGAGAAGAAATTTTTATAGCAGGAGATAACATGGAAGTTCATACTCCCAGCCAGTCCCAATATGGGAGAAGCATGGGAAAGAATGATAAGGTCGGTGAAAAATTCATGAAAAATTATTTTTAAAGAAAAATCTCCAAGACCAGAAGTTCTTCAGACTCTTCTATTAAAAGCAGAACATATCGTTAACAGCCGCCCATTAACACATGTTTCCTCCAGTGAAGAGGATCCAGAAAGCTTGATGCCCAATCATTTCCTAATTGGAACATCCAGTATAGTGAAAACCCCAGGAATTTTCGAACCGATAGTGTGTTTGAAAAAACAATGGCAAACATCACAGCAACTAGCAGATCAATTTTGGAAGCGTTGGGTTTGTGAGTATTTGCCGACTCTGACCAAAAGAACGAAATGGTTCCAAGAACAGAAGAATCTCCAAGAAAATGATTTGGTGATTACAATGGATGAAAGAATGCCACGCAACAATTGGCTTCTTGGCAGAATTGTTGCAGTTCATCCTGGCAAGGATAAAATTGTCCGTATAGTCGATGTCAAGACGAAGTGTGAAACATACAGAAGACTAGTGAACAAGCTTTGCCACGTAGATCTTTTAGAAGAGAGTAACTTCTCCTGAAGAAAAGTTACTGGGAGGAGAAATGTTGGAGTCACTTCAAGATGTTTAAATTTGAAGACTTTGTACCTATATATTTTTTCGTTTCTGTTTGGCAATATCGTATTTGATATTACATCTGTCAATGTCAGTTAGATGTTTTTTTTTGTAAAAAAAAAGTGAATGGTAGTTGTGGAAGTGATATGCAAACAGAAAAAAAAGTTACAGATTTGAGATTTGTAAAAATAGGAAATATAAGATATTCAACAAAAATAAGACAATTTTCTTTAAAGCCAAACAAAAACAGGAATTTGAACATTGTGCTGGCCCTTCTTGCAGGATATATTTATAGAAGTATCCTTTATAGGTTCGTATTTGAACGACACGTATACCACTCCTTGCTGAAAAACCGCTGCCAGAAGTCGGGCGAATTCTTACAAGAATTAGAAGCTGACATTGCACGCTTGGTTCGTCTTGCATATCCAACTACACCAGAATGTAATGGAGCGACTATGGCGGTTCAGGCATCATTGGATAGACTCCGTGACGAAGAATCCAGACACGCATTGCTTTTCTGTACGTTTTGAATTGAACCAAGGGAGTCGCTGCACCACCATATCGGTTCATTACAATATCATCAGGATTTTCTTTCAAGTTGTCGCCTGAAGAAATCGTTATTTTACGAATAGTAAATCCCCTTTGGTACGCCAGTGAGCCCTCACTCAAACCGCGAAGGGAACGTTCGGTTTAATTAAAAATCCCTTGGGTCCTTTTTGAACGATTATATTCCAACTATTTGTTACAACGTGCACTTGCTCTCCTGGAATTTCTATTCAGACTCGGAAGATTACAATGGCAGATGCCTTCAGAATGTTTTCAATTTGATATATCAGACGTGGAATGAAATTATTTTATTGGTATTTCATCCAAATGGTGAATCGCGGAAACGAGGGAATGCTTCTAGTTGTTACTTCTAGAAAATGTTCAACCTATTAGGCCACGCTGTAGATAAAAATAAGAGAAAATAAAAGACGCAAACGGCCTATAACTTTTATAACTTTCTATAAGATAGTTCATAAATGAAAACCACGGTTTTTGCCCTAACAAAATCGCTTAGAGGATTTTTTAAAAAAGAAATAGTAAAAAAATTACCCCTTTTTTATTTTTTTGCGAATATCTCAAAACCTCGAAAAAGAGACCATTTTTCAAAAGTTCATAATTTTTATACCTACCTAAATCTGAAGCTGGACTTTGCTGAAACTGATAGATAATAACATGTGGTTCAACTATTCACAAGATGGTTTTTGTCCGATGTGTAGTTTTTGCACAATCGCGTTATGAACAATTTAAGGGCAAATCTTTCTAAATGCGCCGATTTGAGGGGAAATCATCCTATTCAAATTCTGTAAACGGCATTTGGAATTAGAGATCATTATTTACAATTTGCATACTTTGGATTTTCACCTGAGAGGTGGTAAATGTCACTGGAAGTTACTCTTATTGCTTCAAAGTGCATCAGAAGTCGCCTGAACTCTACTCGAATTAACTTCGTGAGACTTCGAGTGACTTCGGACGCACTTTGCAGCGTTTTGATCAAGTTTCAGTGACATTTTCAACACATTTCCGACCTCTCAGTTGAAAATCCAAAACATACAAATTGTAGATATTGATCTCTACTTCCAGATACAGTTTACAGAATTTGAATACGACGATTTCCCTTGAATCGGCGCAACTTGCAAGATGTGCCCTTGAATTGTTTATAACGCGATTGTGCAAAAACTACACATCGGACAGAAAATACCTTGCGCACAGTTGAACGAAATATTATTATCTATCAGTTTCCGAAATATTGTTCGTCCCTCTTTAGATTTATTAAAATTATAAATTTTTGAAAAATTATCTCTTTTTTGAGGTTTTTCCGGATTTTCGCAGTGGAGAATGCACCGATCCGGTCGGATGAAAATCCATTTTGTATATAGGTTTTATGAATCTCTACAAAAGTTCCATTTTCTGTAAAACGATTCCTAGAATAATCTTCAAGATATTTTCAAAGAAGAAAGATAAAGAATTCTACAAAGCGATTTTACTGGGGCAAAAACTGAAAAATGGGTTTTTCATTAACGAACTATCCTATAAAAATTAGTATAGGCCATTTACATCTTTTATTTTGTGGGGAAACATACCTCTATAGCTAGGGTAAAGGTGTTGAAAACAGAAAATGTCACTTTCAGACCAACATTGACCGTATTGAAGGTAATATCACAGAATTATCATTGAACATCTTGATTGATATGACCGATACTTGATGGATATCCATAATTACTAAGAATTAAATGAAAAACACTTGTATTTTAAAATATCCGCAATATATTGTGGATATTTTAAAAAACAAGTGTTTTACATTTAATTCTTAGTAATTATCATTGAATATTTGATCTACTTCATAATACCAAACTTTTACCGAGTAACTAACAGTTAGTATCCCAAGCATTTCTGAAAACACTATACGGTGTGTCCCAATTACCATGCTCACCATAGGTATCTTTTTAATGGTGGGAGATACGAGGTCGGTTAAATGACACCAAAGGTGGAGTTTATCAAGGCCAACTATAATGTGAAAAAATATTTTGATAAAATCTATTCGTTTTTGTTTTATGCGCAAAAAAACAGATTTTAATCATTTCCATGTCTCCTCTGTAACTTCTTTATTTATGAAAATATTCGAATAGGAATTTCACATTCTTATGGCAGTTTTATAATGTTATAATGAGATTTCGAAAAAAATATGAAATTTATATCAACTCTTCTAGAATTTGAGATATCAGCACCAACTTTTATTTTTCGAATGTTTTTTTCTCTTACAGATGATATGTCACAGTAATAGTTTTTTGTTGATAACAACGGAGTTATCGTCATTTATACAAAAACTAAAACTATTTTGAAGTCGCCATCTTGAATTTATAAATTTTAGCAAAAAAATCATGATCTCCGACCTCAAAAACCCCCACATACCAATTTTGAATAAAATCGGACCATAATCACAAATCTCGTCCGCCATATTGGAGGAGCCGCCATTCTTTATTTTTTTTTTCAATAAAATTCCATGGTGCCTTATCACCGGAATAATGAACATCTGCCAAATTTCAAGTTATTAGGACCGCCAGAAGTGGGTCAAAATTCACTTGCAAGAGATATGAAAATTATCAAAATCTGTTATTTGCGTATAAAACAAAAACGAATAGATTTTATCAAAATATTTCTTCACATTATAGTTGGCCTTGATAAACCCCACATTTAACCGACCTCGTATCTTTTAACATTAAAAGATACCCATGGTGAGCATGGTAAGAGGGACACACTGTACAGTGTAAATCATGACTTCTTAGGGCCGGTCTTTTCACCTATAGATAAGTCCCAGATAACTCTATCTATCAGATAAGGATATGTAAACCTGTGAAGTTTATCCAATAGATAGTTATCAGTTATCGTGAGGTGAAAAGACCGGCCCTTAGTAACACAAAATAAATAGTAATTTCAGAATGACTCATGAACGTTATTAGTAGGATTGTGTTAGATATTTTCAGTAAGATCGGCAGAATCTAAAAAATATGTAGATATATGAAAATCTGGTATGTTAATTTCACTGATTTCTTTGTATTTCACAGATGTAGTAGATTATGTGACCCTCGGTGAACAAAAATACGGAATTTTTCTGTCTATTTTTTCTTTTAATGAATGAAGATCAGAATAATTTTTGTTTTGAAGCACGCCTCAAGTTAATTCCTCACAAAAGAGCACCCATATTTGTTTGAAGGTTGTAACGATGTAATAACTTGATTACTTGCATATCGGACTTCTATCGTCCTAATGGTTCAAAGATTTCCACTTCTTTTAATTTTTCACTGCGTTTCAATTGCTTGAATCTGCAATCGTCTTCAGGTGAATACTGACAGATTAAGAATCTACACGATGTTCTACAGGTATGGTATAATTACGTTGTAATTACGCGCGGTCTGTGGCGCGTGTGTTTTCGCGCTTTTTCCCCTCCAAAACTGTCCATTAGCGGTCTCCATACATTTTTAATACACACGCTCGGTTGGCTGAAGGCTTCGATACAGGCGGTTTCAATAAATTTGCGTTTGTACCAATGTTCCTCTCTATGAAGAACACTAGCCTCGTCCCAATGAATTGGGTGGTGCTCTGTCCATGCGTGGTCGGCAATTCCTAATTTGGATGTTTCCCCCCGTTGAGTCCACTTTTTGTGTTCAGCTATTCTCACAGATAATGGTCGCTTGGTCTCTCCGATATAGGAATCTACACATTCACATGGGACCTCGTAAATACAATTTTTGCTGGATTTTGTATTGTTCTGTGGTTTCGTCTTGGTCAGGAAACTTCGTGAGGTACTGCTGGATCTAAAGCAACTCTAGATGTCCGATCCTTCTGATTGCGATCCTTCTGATCTCCGAGAAGATCAGAAGGATCAGAAACAAATACAACATCAAGAGTTGCTTTCAATCCAGCAGTACCTTACGAAGTTTCCTGACCAAGACGAAACCGGAGAACAAAACAGAATCCAGCAAAAATTACCTACCAGTTACACATGTATAATAAACATTTTTAATTCTAGTCTAATTTTACACATTCATTAGATTTGAGTGTGTGCGATTATTTACTCACTATGTATAGAAGGAAGTTCAAATTGTGTCCTTTTCATATTTTATCGGCAGAAACTCAATAATTCTGGGTGTCCATCAATTCCAAGTTCTGACACTTCTCAATCTTATCGTGGATCTGTTAAAGCGTGAGTAATGCGATCCATCGAACTCCGCATACTTTTTCATGAAAACTGAGCCCTATTTTCCCTGTATTATTATTAATAGCGCATTCACAGCGAAGTCTTCTCCCGAGGGACTATTTCCGTTCGACGGGAAAGACAAGAGTAATACCGGTAATACCACACTAAATAAACCAGGGAAGTGGGATTAGCCTTGAAAAATTGCGATGGTTTTCCGTCAGCTAACAAAACTGGAGGAGGACATAGGCGGAGCAGCACATAAATGGGAAAGCAGGGAATTTTGGAACGCCTATAAAGGAAAACGAGAGTAAATAACTGTTGAAAATACGATGTAAAACATTGACCGGTAAATTTTGGACACTGACTGGAGCAAATTTGGCTTGAGGTTTTTCACCCACATGAAAACAGCTTAAGAGTTGAGTACCAATATTTTCCAGTATGCAATATACATGGTGTTTATTAAGAACTTGTTCAAACTTCAAATGGTAAATATTCGACTAATTTCAAGACAACAATATTTCAAGATGAAAAGTTCATGTGAACATGTGTCCGCAAATGTTTTGTTTCGGAGATACAGGGTGTTGAAGTTGAAATTTTATTTTCAATTATTTTGATTAGCTTTTGCTTTTCACAAAATTTGGTAAACGTGTAGCACTTTGAGGGCGCTGCGTACGCTATCATTATTTATTTTAATTTGCCCTAACTTTTATTACAGAAAACTTTTGGAATTTTTATATTTATATCTCATTCCTACACCTTATCTAATAAAAAAAGATTGACCTATTCAACAACGCTAGAGATAAGCGTTTTTGAGAAATATGCAAATTTCTTCATCTATGCAGGTTATGTCACTTAGGCGCCAGATGAAGTTGCTCAGAACTTCAGAAAAATTGAGTATCTGATAGATCTCGCCAAAATAAATGAATTTTTTTCACCAAGATGCATCGATAAATAATTCTTTCTCAAAATACAGGGTGTTGAAATTTTAAATAAATATCGGTTTTTCAACATTTTGTATCTTGAGAATGAAATATTTCTCGATACATCTTCGTGAAAAAAAAGTTGCTTATTTTAGTGAGATCTATCACATACTCAGTTTGTGTAATGTTCTGAGCAACTTCGCATGGCGCCCAATTTGACCCCATAACCTGCATCGAATCAGAAATTTGCAAAGTTCTAAAAAAAGTTCTAAAAAACAGTTGTGATGCACATATACCTTTTTTTTGCTTATATAGAAAAGTTGTAGGAATAAGATTTGAAATAAAAAATACCAAAAAGTTCATTGTCAGAAAAGTTATGGTAAAAATTATTATAAATAATGAGAGCGTTCGCAGCGCCCTCTAAGTGCTACATGAAAATTAATACCAGATTTTTTATTCTCGAAAAAGCCCCGTTCACCAAATTTTTTTCGAGAAAATTATTTTTTGTCAAAGTCATTTAAAATAATTGAAAATAAAATTTCAACTTCAACACCCTGGATTTCCGAAACGAAACATTTGCTGACACGAGGTCATTGAACTTTTTATCCTTAAATTAGTCAAAGATTTACTATTTCAAGTTTGAACAAGTACTTAATGAACACCCTCTATATGAAAATGTAATTTGATGAAACTTGTAATTAAATCATTTTCACATGTTACCAAATGGGTTATAATTTTTCTTTGTTGCAACTCATCATTGAGTACCGTAAAAAGGTTCAGAACAACTAACCAATTTACGGGTTATCAGGAATGGCTACTGTAATTTCAGTTCATGATAACTGGAACTCAAATAAATGAAAAGCCTGAAATCTGAATCAGAATTTGAACTAAAAAAAAATAAATGAAATGTTTCGAAATTTAAATTTCTTTGACATAGCGCACGACATATATTATATAACTCACAAGGAAAAATTGGTATAATGCACAGATGGGAGATATGTCCGGAGCAGTTATATGAGAAAGTGCAAAAGTGCACTAGAGAAAGAAGTCCTTATTCATCTAGGCGAATTCGCCTCAGTGTTCCATGCTGAAAATTGTGCCACCTGCATTCAAAAAAAAATTGACAATAGATGTGGAAGACTTATTGCAATCTACTCGCTCTGTGGGATCAAACAAGAAGTGTTTCATTACACTATTAATAAAAATTGCTTTAAAAAACGTCCAGTACATGCAAAAGAGAGAGCATTATCTCATCAACAAAACTGCGGTTTGAAAATATTCTTCTTATAGTATTTTCACTCCTATATTCATTTATCATTTCAGCCTGAACATTATTCAACCGAATCCAGCTTTCATACGATTTTAAATTTAAGATGTTCCATCATTCCATTTCCATTATTCATTCAGGGGAATTTCCTTTCAGTTATCCCACTAAATACCAATTGTGATCCGGAACATTCTAGCATAGGCGGAATATTATACGGGTAACATTTTTCATATTGCAGGTAACGGCATATAAAAATTATGGAATTAATAGAGAGATATTGCAATAACGCTAGTCAGATTTAAGGCAACTTTATTTCGATAGTGACTGCCACTATTCTGTGATTAAAAACAGAGATATTGCTGAGGTTTCATCTGTTCGTCCCTTATTTACTCGTGATTGACAGATGCGTTCTTAACCTAAATCAAATTTGTCTCTTGGAGTTTTCTCTCTGCATAATTAATTTCAGAATAGGTGAGAAGCAATTATTCTTATGATAGAATTACCCAAACGAACTTCTACGTCGACGTCGACGAAAATATAATATATTTATCAGTCAGAGCCAAGTTTTACCCACTGATCATGTCACGATAATTTACGATCTCCCCGAAATGGAAATAGAGGAATATTAATCCTCGCCTTTAAACGTCTACTAATAAGGGCAGGCAGTATTTTAATAAAGTTGTCCTTATTCCAGATTCACAGTGCGCGTGCGTACATGTCAAAATAACATCGACTTTATTACTGCCTGGCGTTATTTGGTAGTGCAATATCACTCTATTAAAACTATTTGAAATTTTTATAATAATAATAATGATTATACCTTAAGTGCAAAAATAGAGGTGAGTGAAAGGGCGGATCAGGGTGAGTTGTTTTCTAACTCAACCCTAGCCCAATTTACTGAATAACAAGTAATCCCTATTTTATTGGTATTGGATTTTATGTATATTTCAAAGATAAAAATAATGCTTTAGAGAAGTTATAAGGACGCTATTTTATATTGACTTATATGATATATTGATATTGATGTTGAAAGCGACTTTTTTTCTGTCCGCATAATTTAACCAAATACTTGACATCAGACATCTACATCTCAATGAAGGCCAGGAGTGCAGGTGATTGTGACCCGTTCATTAGCATGAGATCTAGAGAGAGAGTACGGATTATAATATGAAGATTCGATTTTCTCATGCGAGGTGTGCCTTGGTTATGTTTTCGTGGACTGTTTTTGTTTCAGTTTCTTCCACTGCAGCAACAGTCAGGCTGTAGGAAATTCTCAAGATGGGTTCTGAAACTCATATTTGATTGACATTTCATAGTTTCGTCAGGATTTTCAAGATATTTCTACACTCGGACATTTCGAAAATGTTTGTGAATTTTGCATTGTGAGATTGAACGCCTCAGTATTATCCCAGAGATTGAAATAGAGTAGATTTAGTCACCAGTGGAGTAAAACTATTGCACCTTTGCTAACCTAAACTCTCTTTTGCTATTTGTGATTATACACTTGTCATTGTCTAAGAACAGGTTAAAATTTATTTTTTAAACAAGTATGAGTTACTGTACAGGTCAGGTGGTCAGTTCTATTGTATGTGTCGCATCGCGAAGTGTGCTGTGAAGTTTTATTACTGAATATACAATTATGCCACCCTCTTTATCGTCCGAATACTTTCTCATTCTAAATTAGCGCATCTCATACGTTTCTCAACATTCATGGCTAGATTTGTCAAGGTGTACAAAGTTCCAATATTTTATCAGGAAGACATGTTAGTATTTAGTATATACGGAGTTCATCCGGAGATATCGCGACAGAGACAGATACAAATACAGACATCTTGTAAACCAGAGAGACAACGAAAACCCCTTTCGACGGAAGCATAACCTTTGCTAGGCTACGTCAACTTCAAGAGGCTTTACATCAAGATTAATCACTCATTTATATTTCAGATACCATCAAGAAGAACCGACCAGGAAGTAAATTTAGTAAACTCAATCGACAACTCCTGGCCCTCAGTGTTTCGTTCTGCTGATCGCCAGTCATTAGGACGAGGATTACGTGTAGTGCTGGGGGAGTTCATCTTTCCGGGCCTCAACATTATAAAGGGGGCGAGATAAAACGCCTATCTGGAAAGCCTATCAAGAGGCTTTTCAGACCGGATGATTAGGACAATCTGTCTGGTGTTTGAGAGGTTCTGCTGGTCAAACAAGAATGGACTGATGCTGTTGGAGTTTTCCCGAATAAAAACGTGGTATTCGAATAGAGACCAGCCAACGCATGTCCCGCGAGATAGAACTACCCCAGTACCCCACCACTATCAATTTGGTAATTGATAAAAACAATAAAGATATCGCGGAAGTAGTGCCTATAGATGAAGCAACGTTAGTTGACAACCCCACCATATTCACACGGAGCAATGGAGCGTGTCATGAAATTTAGCACATCACAGCTGATTGTCCGACATTGTCCGACAAAATTTTCGGGTCATTTTAGTTATCGGAGAACCACAAAATTTTGCGGGGGCCGTAAAGAGAATCGGCGCGCTACCAAGAATTTTTGCAGATAGCATTTTGTCCAACTCGACATGGAGAACAGTTATACGAAATCTCAACGGACAAGTTATAATTTTTTTTCTGGAATTGGGCTCGAGTGCTAAAACTGTTAGAAAATGTTCATTAAATTCACATCTGAAAGCCACTAAATTTCAGCATTTACTCGAGGGAAATTTGACAATAAAAAAAAATATTTTTCATCAACTATACATAATCAGTTTCATCATGAATCCAATGGTATATTTCCATTGAGAGAATTGATTCAAACAATAACTGAGAATTGAGAAGAGATCCATCACATATAATGAGTAGAGAGTAAATTTTTACAGAATGCGAAAGATTTTCGTTATGTCTTTCATCTCGTAAAGCAGGAATATCTGAGTTGTAAAGTATATAATGCATAAGCATACTGTGGAGAAAAATTTAAAGAGATTTGATTTGTTATGTAGTTTTTGTAACAAAACTCCAGTACGAGACAAACCAGGCGTAAATTGAAATTTGGAGTAGGTACGAGGACCCTAGTGAACTGCAAGATGACATATTGGTGGGCCCCCGACCAACTCAGTCTACTCAAAGTATCTCTGAGTTCGAAATCAAATAGTATTTTCTTCTGATTACTTTGTTCAAATCTTTCGGGACCAAGCACCAAGGATACTAAACATTATTTAACAAGAAGAGTTTAATCCCCATAAGACAATGGGGACACTAATAGAAAGAGATGAAAGAACATTTGTGACGAAATGTGACGTAGTTGGACGTGTCATGGCCGCCGTTCTCTATAGACAGTAACGGACTAGCTCTTCCCAGTTAACACAAACATCTAGGAGATGTTGCTCTCTTGAATATCATGGTAACAAAATGAGTTGCATTTAGACATCACTGTTACCACTTAGTGATGCCAAATGTTATGAATTGTTTACAATTCTCTTCTCATTAGTGTCACTTGAGCATAAAATGTGGAGAAAATTGCAAAGCACATTAACATGAATTTTTGTTTAACTGTGATTTTGTCGGTAGAGAAGGAATTAGGTTGGTAACAAAATTGATCGTGACATCACCATCACGGCACAAAATGGCCAGAGGTGTTTGTCGAGTCGAGAGTCAAGTAGAATTTGTATTTGGTTGGCGCCATTCTTTAACTATTTTATAGGTAATTCTGATAGTGTGTAGTGTTCTGTTTGCTTCTTTTTATTTCAATGGTTGAATCAAATGTGTTTATTAACAGTTGAAAAAAAGCAATATGCAGAAATGTAGAAAAATCTATAATTTAACATAGTTTGATATTTTTTTTTGTTTGTGAGAAGTATATACTACGGAATCAACTCACGCTTTTGTTTTCTAGCACTCCAATCCATTTGAACAGTAATTCATCAGTAAGAATAATAATATTGATTAATAATTTCTATTTATGTTGAAACATGGTGAGCTTTGTGTTATTCTTGACATACAGGTGAATCAGAAAGTGAAGCGCATTTTTAAATAAGTACTAGTCCATTCAATTTCACATTGTTACATCAAAAGGGTCTCAATGTGTATTCGATTCCGAAGTATAAATGGAATGTCACATTGGGATAATTTTGAGTCACATTTCGCATCACCTTTTGATGTCTCGCCATGACCAACGGGGCACCGAATAGACGTTTATGCAATAATAATGGAAGTCACTTTGCGATTCACTGGTGTGATCTGAAACATGAATGTCAATCCCACTACCATCTCTGAGACCATTCTTTGTTGACTGGGTTGATATATGAGAGTTACTGCTGACAGTTTTGTTGCTTGGTTCGACTCTGTACTCATATCCAAGTACGTCACTATGACGCGTTGATGCTACAAGATTCTGATTGGCTAGAGCTTATTAAACCCTCCTTGTTAGTTAGTTACCCACTAAGCAAAGTAACATTCATTCAATATTTCAGTAACATTTCATGGTAATGTGTAATGTTACATCAGAGTTTTCTGCTACCTTACTGCAAAGGTTCAGCAACTACTGAAACGGACGTTCAGCAATATTACAAATGGTATATACTATTATCAATTATTCCAGAAAGGTTTCTGCAACATTGCATATAATATACAGGAAAATTGCAAATGTGATATTGAAAATGACGTCTTATGACAATGTTGCAGCAACTACTGAAATGAATTGATGGATGTAATCTTTCATAATTAGTAATTGCAGCAAGGTTACCGCAACATAAAATATAAATTAGTAGAAAATAACATATTCAATATTGTTATATAGCAGCAATCTTGTCTATTCCTTTTCATAACATAACAGTAGGATTTCATAAATTATGTTCCAGTAGGTTTGTTCGCTACTGAAGAATTTTTGGATTTTCACTACTAATATTGATAGAAAATGAATACATTGAATACAACTTCATGGGAGACAGATCAGTTTTGATGTCTTGGAAAATATCATTCAGTATTGATGTGTCCTCTATGAAAATCAGCTTTATCATTTTCTAGTTTTTAGGAACAAAAGCAGTGACAACCCAAAAAAATCTTCTGAAATGATACCTATTAATTTGAATGTCCATTTAAATCTTGGAGATCAAAAAGACAAAAATTTGTTATTAAAACCTTCAATTAAAATAGCACAAAAAAACAAATAAGTACTCATATTGAAATGTCAAGTTAAAAAAAAATCTGTTTGGCCTTATCAAGTACCTGAAACAGAATAATCATTGAATTGAATGTGTAGCTTAAATATCGACATCTCGATTTACTACCTAACCCTACAAGTAACGTGTTTTGCGAATTGTAGCCAAGCCATTACATTTATTTGAAATGCATCATCTCTGATGCATGGAAATGAATTTTTTACTGCATCTGGAACAAAAATATTATAAATAAATATATGATCAGTCAATTCAACAATTATGGTCTTATTTCAATAAAGAATGTACAATTGAACTTTTCCTTGATTATGACACTATTGTGGTTACATATTTACTTTATATTCAAATTGAATTGACTTGAAATTTAAAATTTGTATAAATTTCAATTCTTTGATTCTGAAATTGCCTTTTTTGCTGATCCAATTGCAAAACATGGCACAATGATTTGTGAAAGAACGTTCTAGACTTGTTCCAACACAAACTTTTCATTCAAGCCACCAATATATTGAAGAACCTGCAACTAAAATCGAAATGTAAAAGTATTCCACATCATTTACAAATGTAAAAGTACCATCCAAATTGACACTACTACCAGATTTATTCGCAATATAAGGAGAAAAAAACGTTTTCCTAATAAACGCAGAATGAGCATACCATATCCTAACCTAAAATAATATATGATGTATCGCCTTACCTTACATGAAGATGCCTTAAATATATTAGCATTATCCATTATGCTGCTTCAACACTCAGTGAACAAAATTGCAGAAGAATATGTACTTTACTCAGGTACTTAGGTTAAGAACGAATGAAAGTATCCAAAACGAAACTAACGCAAAGGCACGACACACAACAACAATACAATTTACAATATCAAAATGGCGCGAGGCGCGAGCTGGCGTGCTTGTCTGGGATCTGGGTTATTGGGTGTCGTCCCGTTAGGTGAAATCTCATCAAGACCGGGAATTTCAAAATTGGTTTGTTTCCTGATAGATGAAATATTATTTCAAGTTACTTTATACTTACCATGTCCTAGCGTATCATTTTGTATATTTCTGCGATGATGCAATCGAAAATTGAAAATGTATTGTTTTTTATAAATACTGTCAATATTGTTTGTAGTTAGCTTATGTATGGTTGTAAATATCATGGAATTTCAAACTCAGTGCAACATTGCGATTTGAACTTGTTCGATAGTTCCAGATGTAACTTGCTCTCACATTGTTCGTAGATAGTTTCTGTATTGTTGCATTTACAATGAACTTTCATGGATCATGTAACATTGCACTTGAAACTCAATCAATAGATTGCTTTATAACTTATGAACAACTTGTCTGTAGTTTATTCTGTTATGTTAAAAACTTAAATATAACATTGAGCTTTATGCAATATTATATTTTCATTTTACGATGGCAAGCCATACATAATATTGTGGCAATATTTTGTAACATTACATGTTTAGTGGGTAGTTGACCAAGCACAACCTCGGGTAGCCGTCTTTTTTCTCAGCGATCACTATAGACTATTGACTCGTGGTACTGGTTTATTAACCAAAAAAAAAATGTTTTCATTCGACAAGAGCATCTACAGTTCCTTAGAGCTTAATGTGAAGTTTGAAGGGGGCTGGATGGGTGAACCACAGGGAAAATACCTATTCAGATTTACCTCAATATGGTAATTTCATATAATTTGCCCGAGTCCAATACACTGAATATTTTTCAATGATTTCTTTCGAATCCTACTTCTTCATGATATGATCTATCATTTTGAAGTTCAAATAAATTCATTGAATTCACATCAACTACCTACCTATTCCTATGAAAGATGAGACGTTTTTATTTTCTTCGTCAGTTCTAGGTACATCTCAAGCGAACGGTACCAATTAGTTTCATTTTGAAATTTCGATAAAAAATCATTATAATTTCGATTTCTTCAAAGGGTTGATTCGAGATTTCTGAACAGTTTTTACACGTTTTAACCCTTTGTGGCGTGAATTATGAAAAAAAATAAATCAAATATTAGAGTTTAAGATCTCCAGTGATGGAACTACTGAAAAGGACGAATAAAAGTTGAAATTTGTATAAAAAATGTATTTCATCATACAAAAGAAACAGAAAGATGAGGTACCACTATGGAACCACTAGGACAATATGTTGGTATATTATTTTTTATGGAATGCTTAAAAACAATTGGATTTCTCAGTTAAACAAAGTCCAACGTTACAGGTACTGCAATGCCATCTAGTACGATGTGGTTTTGACCGGGTACTACATCGTGCACAACGAACTTTCTGTCCATGAATGGGTAAATGTGCTACTTTATCGTATTTTACTTCTGGCGGAACTGTCACTTTGAATCTGTTTATGGGTGAATCTGAAACTTTTCTGCCTCGTGCAGTTTGTGGGTCTGCTCCTATAAGGCCACATGCCACAGCCAAGCGAAATTCTTTCAAACTCATAGTTTTGCAATCCGGTGTACGATCTCTGAAAATAATGTATGCGTTGACAATAGGAAGATCAAAAAAGTGCCAAAATAGACGATGCCACCATTTTTTGGACTTGCGGTCTATTCTGTACGTAGCTATATGCATATCTGAACTATCAACATAATTCATATGCATATTGTAGTCTTGAACTACTTTCATACAAGGATATTCCACTAAGGATCCATCTTTCTGTTTTCTTGAAATAGTAGTTAGCTCATTGGGACTATGGAAATTACTTAAAAATCGAACTGACTTTGTGTCCATCCATTTGACGTAGAGTATACCTTCATTTGTGATTCTCCAATCCATTTGCCAGCTTCTGATTGCTTTATCTTCTTTGAAATCTTTCGGTTCCAATTTTTTTCCTTTTCTAGTAGTCCCGCAAGCGTAAATTTTATCCTTCAGCAAATCTTTTTGCAATTGGACATCGTTAAAATAATTATCAAAAAATACCCTGTGATAGTTACTCACCAAAGAACGGGTTAAATCTTTAACAACTCTTGAGCCGAGATTTCGTTCAACAGTTTCAATTTTGCCCGTGTAAACTTGAAATTGGGATACGAAAGTTGATTGATCGGCTCAAATTTTATACCCACGTTTTATGGGTTTCATTGGTAAGTATTGGCGAAAACTAATTCGGCCTTTAAATTTCACCATCGACTCGTCTATGGCTTGATGTTCTTGTGGTTTATAAGAATTTTGAAATGTATGTGATAATACTTCCAGTAATGGTCTTATTTTATACAGTTTATCATAACCATATTCTCCCTTCTTGGTTGAACATAATTATCATTGAGATGGAGGTGTCCAAGAAGCCAACTGAAGCGATCCCGTGACATAACAGATGATATGAAAGGGTCTCTCATTTGCATTTTTGAAGACCAATAGTCTTTGTAACTTGTTTTTTTTGTCAATCCCATCATGACATTGATACCGAAAAATCATTAGATTTCCTCATATGTTGTAGGGATGAAACGATTATTATTAGTTACTTGGGTGGCGTACAGATTTGTTTCGAACACATTTTTTCTATGAGCTCCTTTGTGAACAGACAGTGGAAAATATCAGTGGGTGATTCCATTTCTTCGAGTATATTAGGGCCACCGGTGTTTTCAAAGACATGCGGAATATTAGCAAACGCTGAATTGCTGGTCCATCGATGTACGAATGTCGACAGAGGAAGATCATCTTCACTATCGTAGTCCAAATCTTCGTTACATATTGGTAATGGCGAATCAAGTCGATTTTCTGGAAATTCTCCTTGAACTGGGATTTCAACGAACTCATCTGCGTCGATTTCATCCTCCGATGGCGCCTCAGAGGTAATGGAGCCTGTATCGGAGGGTATCTCATCCAGCATAAAATATGCCATATCAGAATTGAAGTTTTCAATATCCAAAGTTTGTCTTCCTGGAAATAAAAAAAGTTATAAGTGTAGGTAGCTAAGTGGTCCCAATTGAAACCACATCATATTACCCGAAAAAAAAAATTGACAACAATGGAAAACTAAGAATATTTTGATACAAAACTGTTTAAGGATATGTAATCGAAATAATAAAGCAATAAACTCACGTGACATGGTGTGTTTTCCTCCGAAACAGGGTACCTATCTGTAGACACGCACAAAATGTTCCACAGACGACTCGCAGACAACTGCGGAGAAATGAATAAACACAGAGCGCGAAATCGTGAGTGAAGAGAGGGGATGATGCTAAACAAGAATTTTATTAGGTGGGTCCGGTTAGCACTTACTAGGTCGCTTCTACAACAGAATTTGAAGTGTGGTCCCATTGAAGGTCTACTCGTCCCCAAAGGGTTAAAACACTTGGCTTGCGCCACTGTCAAGTTTTAATTCAGTGCTGTTACCGTTTATGTTTACCTTCTTGTACTTCGAAATATTTTTTCAAAACCAAGAACTCATATTGGAACCATGGCATGTGGTGAATCGAATGAGAGAGGAATCGAAAGATTTAGAAGAATCATTTCATAAGCTTGCCTTGTATGTAAGAGCATTTTGACATAATTATCATTGACTCAAATAGCCGTGATCGTCTAGTGGTTAGGACCCCACGTTGTGGCCGTGGTAACCCAGGTTCGAATCCTGGTCACGGCAATGTGCGACGAGTCTTTTTTTTATAAATATCAGTCACAAGTTTTTTTTATAATATAATATACAACCATGATGATTTATTGGAGTATGAAACCGTTCAGAAGTGGAATAAATAATTTAAATTGGATCATTTATGGAGTATTCTTCATTAAGTAATGATTGAGAATTTGATTTTGAGGAATGAAATGTGTTTCTTGACATCGTGGTTTTGGGATTTTAAACTCTCGCGGTCTGAATATGACAAAACGGTAAAATCAAGGAAACCCATATAAGTGTAAAATGGCAAATGAATCGATTTTTTTCATTTTCAGACTGAGGAAGGATCCCAAAAACACACGTCAAGAAAGGTTTTCTTCAGTCTAAATTAATTGAAAGTGTGTTAACAAGTAACAGCTAACCTATGGGGGAAATAAAAATTTTATTTGAAGTTAAAAAAGTATGTTAAAAACAGAAACAGTTTCATGCAACGTACTAAATAATTCTTGCATTTCATTATTTTCATGTAGCAATACTGATTCAATTCAACTGTAGAATAAGAATAATATGCATTATGAATTTGCTAAGAGCACCTTAATTACCCCAATCTTATGAATTTCAACAAAAAATGTCGCCCGAGCAGGGACTTGAACCCTGGACCCTTGGATTAAAAGTCCAATGCTCTACCGACTGAGCTACCCGGGCTTATACATGATATTGATTTTTGAACGTATTTGAAGTAAATAGTCTAGGAATCTTTAGTTACCATGTGACGTGTTTAAACATGACACTGCAACTGTATTTTGTTCCTGTGGGCACCGTACGTAAACGAAAATGAATTGTGGCAACAATATTAAATAGAACAAAAAAGCATACTTTCACATCTACAAACAATTTATACAGAGTGACCCATTTGCACCTCGGCACCTCTGATTTTATTTTTATCCGATTAAAAAGTTCTTTTTTCCAATAGTTTTAGTTCAGTGCCATAAAGCAGAAATTAAATTCAAAATTTCAAGTCCTTCATTTCATCGCCAAATAAATGACAGCTGTGGACATTTTTCAAATAGAAATCTGACTAATCCACTGGATATTCAATAATTTCATATGGATGTTACCAAAATTTCACAGAAACTTTTCACTCCCAATTGAAATATAGCATATCTAATTAAAATTAAAATTGACCTTATCGAAATATTAAGGATAATCGGCCTTCATATCACATATGAAATATTTTAATTTACAATGCTCCATGGGACCGCTGCCAAAAAATTGCTGAAAAGTTTATTTTTTAATTTCTGGCTTTGAAAAAAATTCGAAGAAGGCCTTGAAATATCAAATTTTATTTCAAAGTTATAGAGGTATAATAGAGTTATTGAATTTTTTTAATAAGAAATAAAATCGTTCAAATTAGACAACAAATAAAAAAGTTACAGTGGTGTCCCGTTTTCGAATGGGTCACTCTGTATATGAGAATAATTTTAACATTCTCAATGGAAGCATTTATAAGTGACTCATGGCAATACATCGAATACTGAAACAACGCCATTTGGTAATGTACACAAAGAATTAGTGAATATATATATAGACTATATTAGTTGTCAATAATTATGAATGGTCATATCATACCGATCTTTATCCTGTCATTCAGCAGTACATATTTGATCATTAAAATCAATATTCACAACGCAAAAAAATCCGACAGACTTTGGCGACTTTGGCAGTCTGAAAATCGCGGTACTTGACAACCCGATCGTAGAACAAATCGCAGCTTCGAGTAGTAAGCTGTACTCTTAAAAACTGAACACTAGGTACCTTTTCACATCACCAGGAGTTGTGGTATGTTATATGAAGACGTGGTTTTTACTGATCCTGTAGTGGTATTCATACCGCTTGTCTCAAATTACCACGGGTCGTGCTATATGATAAGATTGTTGTTTGTACTGTTCCTGTCGTGGTATTATATTTTGTGAAGAAAAGAAATAACTAAAATCAGAGAAAATTAGCAGGTATTATATTGGTAGAAGATTAAGCATACTTTCTGTACGACTATACCAGAAAATGATAAATAATGCAGTTCATTCATAGGAAGAAACGCAAAGTACAAACAATAATTTTCATAGTGAAAAAACTATTGAGTAATCAAGGTAATATAAGGTCACCTGATGTATTTTTTTATTCGTCATATTTATAATATCGGAGAAACTGATTTTAAATGAAAATGCCACATATGTATTTTTGACTTTACATTCAATTCAGAGTTTTATTATTTGATATCTCAACTGTACTCCTTTGTAAGAACAGATATCAAAGGTACAATCATGTAGCTGCTGATATGAACCTTAAATGACAATGAATGTTTCATTTTTATAATAATCGGAAATTTAAATGAAAATTGTCCTTCCAGACTGTACCTGATCTGAAACAAAACGTGAAGTGTTACTTTTAGATTTGATCATTCATTTATTTTCTGATCCTTCTACGTTTATGGACAACAAATTGGATATTTATTTAGTCTAATCACCATCTAGAATAGTTCACTATACTGAACTATCCCCAAGCGAACAGGAAGATATAGCTCCATAGAAAAGTCCAATTTGCTCTATAAATGAAACAAATAGGAAACGTTGAAATTAGCCATGCAACCGATACCAATATTGATGGTGCACAATCAATATTTTGTTTCCGAGGAAGATGATGTTTGCACTGGAGATACATTTTATGTTGTGAATAAGCTGTTTTTTTAATTGTGATTTCACTTATTGTTATTATCATTTGCCTACCTGTATGTCAAGTACAAGTACATTTTTTATGAAAACTTTTGTTCGGTATATTCTGATTGTTAATAATAATAAAATAGGTCTTTATTTCTTGATAAAAAAGAAAAAGCCGAAGATCAGATGGTTGCACTACTAGGTGTAGACCAGTAGCACTACCTCTGTTTTTCATCTTAAGTTGAATAGATGATAAATATTAGCTGTTGGTATTTTTTTAGGTTGTTCAACCCCATGATATTATAACTCAGTTCAGATTACAATACCATATCAAAATGTACTATTTGCTATTTTTCATATTAGCTTTAGCCTTCATTTAAACGACAAGTAAGGCAATAATAATCACGAGTGTTGAGGGGGAAAACATAAATTTTGCCATACTTGTGGTTTGCAACAAGACTAAAACTAATATGAAAAATATCAAATGGTACATTTTGATATGGTATTGTATACTGAACTGTGTTATAATGTCAAGTGCTAGAGTGTGGTAAACTGTTCGATAATCAGTCTACGAGCTAGTCGTGGTAAAAAATACTCTACAGGTGATATTACAGATGGAAGAAACATTTACCGCGAACTTTAGTAAACAATTCTCCGATCAAATCTAACAGTTGAATAGGTGGGGGTTTCTTTTCCAGATTCACTAATGAATTATAGTATAAAATAATCAGCTGGTAGTTATACGATATTATTTAAATATAACCACGATTCTCCGTTGATCGATTGTTGTTTTTCGCGATTAATAATACTGCATTACCTAGCAATACTTTCCCAGGGTTGTCTCAACGTTTTTGAAGAGTACATCTCACCATAATCAAAGTTTGTCCACATTCTTAACGTTTTTCGTGGTTAGATTTTTGACGATTCTAGTAATTCCTACCATTCTTTTCTCTGCGTGTAGCTTTCCAAATCGAAATCAGGTTAATTTTGCAAATTTTCCTTTAATTTTCACATCCATTTTTTTATGTTTTGGTTCTCACGAGAAGGAAAATCCTGTAATATTCAAAGAACAACGTGAGACCTGAGCGAAAGAAGGTAGGTATTCGTGTTCGTCTTGAATTCTTGCAGACTGTATGCCTCAGGGAACACCTCCCGAGGCAGTGAGCGCCAAATCTTCACCGTTGATGGAAGAACGAGCCCTGGGAAAGAGGATATTCAGCATGTCTCCAAAGTTATCGGCATGTCTCCAAGATTGCAAGTTATTAGTGAGGTAAAATGCATCAAGTCTGGATTGCCTCATCCATTTTTATTATTGGTTTATAAAATGGTGATATTTCCATAGCAACACAATTATCAAAAATATTTCAACTATATCTCGAGGTATCGGTCCAACAATTCACCTAACATCTAAAACAAGATTATAGGGTCCCTCACAATTCCCAAATTATTGGTCAAAAATTTGAAATGTTTCCGGCTCTAAGTTCTCACCTTGTACAAAGAGAAGGAATTGGAAAAAAAGAAAACCGATGCCAATTCATCTGGCAAGTAGTTTAGTTCGCGCATCTCAGATGCAGAGCTATATTTGCCAAGCAGTACTATTGTTTGACAGTTTGATTTTTTGGAGGAAATTCGATTCTTGTCATGTTTTTTTTTTGTGATTTAAACTTTCCAAATGTGAAATCAAGGAAATCTATACAAAGTGTACAAAGAAAAATGAATCAATATGCTCCAAATTTTGAATGCGTTTACTAGACTTTTTTATCGAACACAGGATTGAAGTTTGTAAGTATGTTTAAATTGTTTTCAGTATTCTGAATTTGCCTATTTAGGCAAAGTTTCTTTTATATAAAAGAAACTTCGCTTTTCTTTTTCAAAAAACGCAAACATTGCAGAAGCCATATCTATTATAATTTGTGTAATTGATGACTTGTTTTTTTGTGGAAATACATGATCACTTTAATAAAATGAACGAAAAATACTTTTGTCAAATTTCCAAAATGAAAAAATCTGGTATATACAGAACAGAATGTGGAGGATGTTCTGCAGTTTACACAGGCAAAACCAGTAAAAATTTTGACCTATGAACACGCCTGTTTGGACAAAAAATTTACAACGTATGAACATCTGCAATAAACAAAACACAAGATAAGATAGATTCCAAATGTATTAGTTAGTAGTTATTATACTTGATGATAGGATAAAACCTGAAACCGGTAGTAAAAATAAAATAACCAGTGAAAATTAAACAATAGTGATTTTCATTCATTTCACTAAAAGAAAACATATCTGTCTTCATTATCTTAAGTCCTGTAAAACTTTTGTATATTTGAATGGATTTCCACAATTTTACATTTTTCATTCTCAGACAGTGAAATGTTGAAATCCTCCCCTCAAACACAAACCAAAAAGTGTGTACTACTATTCCACTCTTTGATTCAACTACAAGATTTGTCTTCAAATGATATGTTTGCGATCTCTGCATGATTTATTTGATATTCAGGAAGATCTTGAACCCAGATTTGAGATAATAGCTTCATTCCGAAATATTAAATACTATAATATCGATTATGACTGCGTCACCTGTTACCAGAACTTCAACAATGAGTTTTGCTCATTTCTTGAATCTGCTTTTTGAAGTTATCATTCAAAACAATAGGCGTTTGTTCGCCCTCTCTGATAAAAGCCAGCAAAGTAAACAATAGGAGAGGCGATGCAGAAACAATTCTTGAAAGAGGCGGGCTCTTTCCTAACGACCTGCTGATGGAGGTTCAAGAACAACTGTTGGAATAGACGGTTTTTGTTTTTAAATGTCAGTGCTTTCCTTGGATGAAAGAGAAATATTTTATCAGAAAGTAGGGGTCCTATTATCTCTTATGGTTCACAGATATCCTGAGAAAATCGTTGAGAAGAAATACCGGGTATACAATATACTTTTCGACAACCTATATTTGAAAAAAGTTTCCCACTACTAGCACAGAAAATTACATCTTTCACACTAGTGCAAGGTGAAATACTTATTGAATAAAGCACACTTAATCTAGAAACTAAGTTTTCTGTACAATGTACGAGAATGTATTGATATCTAGTTAGCCTAGACCAGTTCCCTGCATAAACAAAATATTGCGTTACCATAACAACGAACAATACCTAACTTATTAGAAGTGTCAGTGTAAAATTTGACGTTAAAAAAGTAAATCAGAGTTACGCAATAAATTAAAAGAAAAATATGTCCACCGAAATTGTGAAAATCGAAAAATTGGAGTATCGAGCCATCATCAAGTACCTGTATTTGAAAGGGTTAAGAGGTAAGCAGATTTACGAAGATATGCTTAATACCCTTGGTGATCAATGTCCTTCGTATGCGACCGTGAAAAATTGGACTGCAAGCTTGAAAAGAGGTAAATTCTCCATTGAAGATGATGGAAGGCCAGTTTGTGTCAGTCCCCGAAAATATCGATGCAGTTCATGACATGATTTTAACAGACCGTCCAATTGGGCTAAAACGGATATCTGAAGCACTGAATATTTCATACGAACGCGTTCATCATAATATAGGTCTTTATTTCTTGATAAAAAAGAAAAAGCCGAAGATCAGATGGTTGCACTACTAGGTGTAGACCAGTAGCACTACCTCTGTTTTTCATCTTAAGTTGAATAGATGATAAATATTAGCTGTTGGTATTTTTTTAGGTTGTTCAACCCCATGATATTATAACTCAGTTCAGATTACAATACCATATCAAAATGTACTATTTGCTATTTTTCATATTAGCTTTAGCCTTCATTTAAACGACAAGTAAGGCAATAATAATCACGAGTGTTGAGGGGGAAAACATAAATTTTGCCATACTTGTGGTTTGCAACAAGACTAAAACTAATATGAAAAATATCAAATGGTACATTTTGATATGGTATTGTATACTGAACTGTGTTATAATGTCAAGTGCTAGAGTGTGGTAAACTGTTCGATAATCAGTCTACGAGCTAGTCGTGGTAAAAAATACTCTACAGGTGATATTACAGATGGAAGAAACATTTACCGCGAACTTTAGTAAACAATTCTCCGATCAAATCTAACAGTTGAATAGGTGGGGGTTTCTTTTCCAGATTCACTAATGAATTATAGTATAAAATAATCAGCTGGTAGTTATACGATATTATTTAAATATAACCACGATTCTCCGTTGATCGATTGTTGTTTTTCGCGATTAATAATACTGCATTACCTAGCAATACTTTCCCAGGGTTGTCTCAACGTTTTTGAAGAGTACATCTCACCATAATCAAAGTTTGTCCACATTCTTAACGTTTTTCGTGGTTAGATTTTTGACGATTCTAGTAATTCCTACCATTCTTTTCTCTGCGTGTAGCTTTCCAAATCGAAATCAGGTTAATTTTGCAAATTTTCCTTTAATTTTCACATCCATTTTTTTATGTTTTGGTTCTCACGAGAAGGAAAATCCTGTAATATTCAAAGAACAACGTGAGACCTGAGCGAAAGAAGGTAGGTATTCGTGTTCGTCTTGAATTCTTGCAGACTGTATGCCTCAGGGAACACCTCCCGAGGCAGTGAGCGCCAAATCTTCACCGTTGATGGAAGAACGAGCCCTGGGAAAGAGGATATTCAGCATGTCTCCAAAGTTATCGGCATGTCTCCAAGATTGCAAGTTATTAGTGAGGTAAAATGCATCAAGTCTGGATTGCCTCATCCATTTTTATTATTGGTTTAATGGGCTTCTGTCGAATAGTGTCATAGAATATTTTCTTAAGAAATTATAGTCGGAGTGCTCTTCGACTCTTGGGGTCGAGATGTGTTTCGATTGCGTTGGGTGAGCTGCCCTGCGCTGATGGTTGGAAATACCATGAAAGGTCCGTATGTGTTCCCCCTTGTGGGTTGAGACATGTTTTGGAGTTGAGATTGGTAGAAAATTGCAAAGTAGTTCTTGTAGAATACTTTGCTAAGAATCTAACAAATATAATTCAATAGTCGTAGGGGGCAGTAGTTGTTTTCTGTTGGAGACTTGCCGACGGTATTACCTATTGTACAGGTTAAGGCAGGAGTTTCGATTGCTTAATACATTTTTATTATTATTCAATGGGCTTCTGCCAAGTAGTGTAATAGAATATTTTCTTAAAAAAAAATAAGTAATGCAATACCTAACTAACCATTTTTTAGCGGCCTTTCAAGTACTTGAACAAAGGGAATGAACAACAGTGTGTGATGAATACAGCTAAAAATTAGAACAATCCAAATAAATCACACCATTTCTGTGAACTCTGAGCAATACACAATAAATCCTAACTGGTTAGGGAACATAAATGATTAATTAGACTGTTTGAACCGCTATTAAGGGTTTCTCTGTTGGTTGATGGCACCTGTGTCTATATCCCCTTTCATTTAATTGTTTCGTAAGTTTATAGCCCCGTTACTCATTCAAGGATTAACTGTGATGGTTCATGGCCTCTGTTCTGGCTAGATGTATGTACGGTATCTACTATTTTTCTGAGCGCAGTTCAGTTTGTAAGATTTTCTGGAGTAAAAGTTGTTACTTTTTAAGCACAAGTGCGTAAAAAATCAACAGTGCTCAAAATCATCAACTGAACGTAAAGTACTGTTTTACGCACTGTTCATACATTTTTGCATCTAGATTCAAATTCCCCGAGTGCAAAAGCAAAACTCACGAAATGTGCCAAAAAAAGTATCGTTCATCTATTCATTTGTGAAGAACAAAACTGTGTTTGCCTATATCATACTCATATAATATGAAAGTTGTAATACTACTTTGTTTTTTACTAAGGTATTACCCAAAAATAAATAAAATTAGTAATCATCCTTTATGTTTCCTCTAGCAATCAATATACCCTCCAGTTCCAGTGTCCACATGTAATGCACATATGAAAAGTCAAAAACGGATAAACTTGGCACCTTCAAACAAGTACAAAAAATCTTAAATAACCTGAGGACAAAGTATACATTTTTTTCATCTGTTCAAAAAAGTCAGGCCTCAAAGGGTTAAGAAAGCAAAAAGGTGAATGATGATTTAGTGGACGAAATGGATGACTGTTTACATAAGAATAATTAGATTCAGTTTATTTCTCATATTTGCACCTCTTCAGACATCACCTCAATAATCACATGACTGTCATCGCACAGTTCAAAAGTGGGAGAGAGTGGGGGGACATAAAAAATCGCGTTGAATAAGGTCTCCCAACGCAAGGGACCAATCACATACAAGAACACCAACTCTCGAATACTTTTTGAGTAAACTGATAGCCAGCATCAGTCGTCAGTGAACTGAATAGCTGTCAACAAGTCAACATCTCTTTCAAAAATGCCAACCACTCATGTTGGCGAAATGTCGAGAATATCTCTTCATGAACGTCAGCCTAAAAACTCAAAAAATCTTCATACAAGTATGTACAGCTTGGCAAATATAGCTCTAAATTCTGGGTGCGCAGTCGAACAGCCTGTGTTCGTTCTTGTCTTTCCCGATTGAAGTTGGTAGTGAATATTTACCGTCTCTGTTTATAAACTACTTGCCAGATGAAGTGGGACAGCCAAAAAAATTGCCTAATTTTGACTAGCTATAACTTGGACATTTCTTGGCCGATGTTGGATTTTCAACCATAGGTGGGAAGCGTCATCCTTGGTCTATGTGTCATTGGCGTCGGTTTTTTTTGCAATTCGTTTTCTTTGTACAGGGTGAGAATTTATAGCCGAAAATATTTCAAATTTTGAACCAATAATTTGGGAGAAGTGAGGCACCCTAAATTTTTTTTTTTAATATTGGTTGAATTGTTGGGCAGATACCTCGAGATATCCTTGAAACATTTTTGATAAATTGCGTTGCTATAGAAATATCAACATTTTATGAAATTCCGTTTTTATCAAAAAAATGGCATTTTTTAATTAAACAATCTACCATCTGAACTGCAACAAGGGATATTTCTACTGAAGATAATTAACACCAGTGGCGCACAAAAAGGGGTTTATGATATTTAGAAACAAACATTCGATTTTATTTAAAAAATTCAACAGTTTCATTGATTGTTACAGTTAAAAAAGAGCCATACCTTTAATCAGCATGATACTGACAAATTCAGAGGAGTGCAAAAGGGGATTCTGTTATGTAGACAAATTAAAATTCCAGTAAGTACCATTTTTTAAAACTTTTTTAAGATGAGCATCCATGTAATTCATTGGCGTATGAAAAGGGATCGACCATACATGGCGATGGGAAAATATTTTTGATAATTCTATTGGGTGTTGTTCTTTGTTCGCCCAGTGAAAAATTTTTTAATCGTGGATATTTTTGACGAGCCTTTAATCCCTGACCATGGCCTACTGGTAGTGTCAATAAGCAGTAGTAGGTACCTCTGTTAACTTCTATATTTATCAATTCTGCATTGGAATGTTGCGACATTTCTGTCGACTTAAAAATAATGCAATCTAAATGGCAACATTTTATTTCTGCATCGAGCGCACCTGCAGTTAAATGTTTCAGGAAACACTATCAGAAGGCGCCTACATGACCAAGGATTAAATACTCACTCGTCGGGCAAAATGCCTACTGATAACATATTTACCGGGCGAACAGAAGAAGATGGTCCGAAGAACACATGCATTGGCATCTTCGATGGAGAGTCTTTTCGCTGATGAATGTCGTTTCAACCTGTGTAATTCCTAAGGCCGATCGTTAACTTGGCGGACACGGGGAGAACCATAGAGAAACTAAATTTTATTTGTCTATGTGGAGAACGTTTCTTGGAAGAAAACATGCGTCCTCAAGGTGCATTTGGCGGGGGTGGATTGACAGTTTGGGGCGGTATTCAACACAACGGAAAGACAACTCTTGTGGTGTTTCGAGGCAATGTTAACAGCAGAGAGAAGTTCTTCGGCATGCTCAAAATTATGGCGAATATTTTGTTCTTGTGGACGATAATGCTCGGCCTCATCGGGCAGTATTAGTAAACAGGTATCTACAAGACCAAAATGTTAATCGTAGTGAATTGCCTCCCAGATCTCCAGACTTGAATCCAATTGAGCACGTCTTGAGTTGGATGTAGTTGGAGTTTTCCCGAAGGGAACGTCAGCCAGAAACTCTTGACGATCTCGAAGGAATGATTCTGGACCTCTGGGAGGCAGTTCCTATAGAACTGATCAACGAATAAATTTCGAACATGACAAGTCGTTGCCAGGCAGTTATTCAGGCTAGAGGGGTCCAACGCCTTAATAAATAGGACCAATATTCTTGTTTTATAAATATTTGGGGTTCCTTTTTAGTTTTTAAAATAACGTTTTCTTACGTACGTAAACATATGGATCCATTTTCGTACGCCGATGAATTCATTAAAAAGAAATTAATTACATGTATACACCTTACAATAAATGAAAAAATAATGAATCAGGAACTTTAACTTGTCTACATTACAGCATCCCTTTTTGCACGCCTCTGAATTTGTCAGCATCATGCCAATTAAAGGTATGGAACCTTTTAAACTGTAATGATCAATGAAACTATAGAATTTTTTTCAATAATACGAATTTTCGTTTCTAAATATCGTAAAACCCTTTTTGTGCGCCACTGGTGTTGATTATCTTCAGTAGAAATATCCCTTGTTCCCTTGTTGCAGTTTAGATGGTGACTGTAATAAAAACTAACAAAGTCCACTTTTTAAAACAAAAACGGAATTTCATAAAATGGTGATATTTCCATAGCAACGCAATTATCAAAAATATTTCAACGATATCTCGAGGTATCGGTCCAACAATTCACCTAACATCTAAAACAAGATTATAGGGTCCCTCACAATTCCCAAATTATTGGTCAAAAATTTGAAATGTTTCCGGCTCTAAGTTCTCACCTTGTACAAAGAGAAGGAATTGGAAAAAAAGAAAACCGATGCCAATTCATCTGGCAAGTAGTTTAGTTCGCGCATCTCAGATGCAGAGCTATATTTGCCAAGCAGTACTATTGTTTGACAGTTTGATTTTTTGGAGGAAATTCGATTCTTGTCATGTTTTTTTTTTGTGATTTAAACTTTCCAAATGTGAAATCAAGGAAATCTATACAAAGTGTACAAAGAAAAATGAATCAATATGCTCCAAATTTTGAATGCGTTTACTAGACTTTTTTATCGAACACAGGATTGAAGTTTGTAAGTATGTTTAAATTGTTTTCAGTATTCTGAATTTGCCTATTTAGGCACAGTTTCTTTTATATAAAAGAAACTACGCTTTTCTTTTTCAAAAAACGCAAACATTGCAGAAGCCATATCTACTATAATTTGTGCAATTGATGACTTGTTTTTTCGTGGAAATACATGATCACTTTATTAAAATGAACGAAAAAAACTTTTGTCAAATTTCCAAAATGAAAAAATCTAGTATATACAGAACAGAATGTGGAGGATGTTCTGCAGTTTACACAGGCATAACTACACCTTTTCCAGTTGTATTTCAGAAAGCGCCAAGTTCATTTCAGAAACCATCAATTGAATTTCAGAATAGTCACTTATATTTCGGAAAGTGTCAATTGTATTTCAGATTAGTCAATTGATTTTCGGAAAGCGTCAATTGTATTTCGGAATAGTAAGTTGAATTTCAGATAGCGTCAGTTGAATTTCAGAACAGTCAATTCAATTTCAGAAAGCATCAATTGTAGTACGGAAAAATCAATCTGATTTCAGAAACCATCATTTGAATTTCAGAATAGTCAATTGTATTTCAGAAACTATCATTTGTATTTCGGAATTCATCAATGTCTATCACTTTTGACAAAAACGAAATAATATTTTCTGAAATTAATCTTCCTTTTTTCTGAAATGGAGGTGAGAAACTCTTTTTGTGGATATTATGTAGCATCAACTGAAATTTTAACATATTAGACAATAAGAAAAAATTACAATTCATTTATAACATGCTCGAAGGATTTTTCTGTATCGGTGATTCTGTACCTCAACGTTCAGAGATACATCGAGTGAATTTTACACCCGACTTCGCAGTCGTATGGTGTATACTTTCAGAATATTTTCTTTATTGATTGAATGTATTCAACAATATCCATCTCTTTTCACGAAATTGAAATAGTTTTTCTACGACCGTGCGTGAACTGAGGTTTTACGCACTGTTCACAGCGCATAAAGTTATACTTTTTAGCACAACTATGTAAAAAAATCACCTGTGCGTGAAAACATTAACTGTGCGCAAGGTAATTTCTACGCACTGTTCATACATTTACGCATTCTTGAAAAAGACAGTATTTTGTGTCATCATTTGATAATACCACAAAAATTGAAAACTTTATAAGGTAAAACATTCAACAATTGCTAAAAATGTTTAATATAATTGCTGTCTTAAAAAACTGTATATGATTCGTTTTCTTAAATTAGGGCTTTTTTGTACTCGCGTGTTTTGTTCGATGAACTACACGCTCATACAAAAAAGTCCTACTTTTCGAATTTTCATCATAATTTTCTATTTTCTGAAATTGATAAGCACTATCATAAACTGAAGTTTTATTACTTATTACATAGACAACAATAACAACAAATTGTTAAACTAATTAGAACTTGAATATCATCTGCTCGTAGGTTTTTCCTGTAGCAAGCAAATTTAACGCCCAACGGGCATGTTTTCCATGGCTATTGCAGCCGCATGGTGTATAGTAGAATGTTGTGCTGCACGTGCACAATCACCTCCTGCTATAGAGTTCCTTGCATCATCAATGATTTGTTCCAGATATACTAATCTCTGTTCTATTACTCCTGGTGCTGCTACCGGTGGAATTCCAAGATGAGTTTTGACATATGTTTTGATTTTGGACCAAATCGTCTCTACTGGATTGAGCATCGGCGAATAAGGTGCCAGCCTCAAAAGAGTTGCCGTTGTTCCATTCAACGCAGCTTCTAATCTTGAATGGCATGGGGCATTGTCGCAAACTATAACGAGATCAGCGAGTTGGTTACCTACATTCTACCATTGTATCATTAGGTTCCTTACCCAAGCATTTGCCAAATCTGCGGTAAAAGAGTCCCTACGGCGATCCATTGCGACAACACCTGCAGCAGAAATTCCTCCGATTAAATGAATATTAGGCCCTCTTGATGAAAGTAGAATTTGGATAGATCTAGCACCAGCACGAGAACGACTTCTTGTTCGCCGGCAAAACAAATTGAAATTAGTTTGATCAATCCAAACAATTTGTTTGCCTTGTTGAATATACGAATTTAATTGTCTTACATATTCCGAACGCCTTTCTTTATTCACTGGTGAATTAATTGTTACTGGTTGCGTGTGTACTTGCTTCACTGTAAATAGCCGTCCTTCTAGGTATTTACCTATGGTGGATACACTAACTACCACTTGAAATTCCGCCCATAGTTTTGTCTGCAACTGCTTCAGAGTATAGCCAGAATCTTCTTCTAACCATTCTATCAGTCTGTCCAGCTGGTTTTCTGTGAGAAGTTTACGTTTTTGTCCCCCTTTCTTTAACATGAAATCATGCCCTGATACAATCCAATGATGTGCTGTTTTATAATTCACATTCAATGTTCCTGCTAATTGTACCCAGCCCTCTCCTTTGTTGACACAAGCTACTATCCTTTCTCTATCTTGGGCTGTAGTTCTGTTGTATTTTTTCCTTACAATCACTTCATGACCGATGAGTGGAGTTCTGCATACAGGACAGAGTGCATCTGGTGCATTTAAACTTTCTTCTGAACAGCTTACATGAAATATATGGTTACATGGGTATACTCTTGAGGCTGGACGTCTCAACACGGACACCCGACAAATAGCACAATTGTCTGATACATTCATTATAATGAAAATAAAAGTTTCATTCAGTACAATACGAAAATAAGAAATAATTTTTATTTCTCGAATATTTTGACAAGACTATTTGATGTATGGTCATAGAAACTCCAGTACTGACCAAAACGCCAAAACGAGCCATACTCATTGAACGTTATGATTTCTGCATTGCAAATTATGTTTTCTGAAATTCTTTTGACGTTCTCTGAAAAGCAAATGACACTTTCCAAAATACATATGATATTTTCTGAAATACAATTGACTATTCTGAAATTCAAATGATGGTTCCTGAAATCAAATTGATTATTCTGAAACACAATTGATGCTCTCTGAAATCAAATTGACTTTTCTGAAATTCAATTGATGCTATCTGAAATTCAATTGACTATTCTGAAATACAATTGACGCTTTCCGAAAATCAACTCAGTGATCTGAAATGCAATTGATACTTTCCGAAATATAAGTGACTATTCTGAAATTCAATTGACGCTTTCTGAACTACTACTGGAAAAGGTGTAATAAAAATTTTGACCTATGAACACGCCTGTTTGGACAAAAAATTTACAACGTATGAACATCTGCAATAAACAAAACACAAGATAAGATAGATTCCAAATGTATTAGTTAGTAGTTATTATACTTGATGATGGGATAAAACCTGAAACCGGTAGTAAAAATAAAATAACCAGTGTAAATTAAACAATAGTGATTTTCATTCATTTCACTAAAAGAAAACATATCTGTCTTCATTATCTTAAGTCCTGTAAAACTTTTGTATATCTGAATGAATTTCCACAATTTTACATTTTTCATTCTCAGACAGTGAAATGTTGAAATCCTCCCCTCAAACACAAACCAAAAAGTGTGTACTACTATTCCACTCTTTCATTCAACTACAAGATTTGTCTTCAAATGATATGTTTGCGATCTCTGCATGATTTGTTTGATATTCAGGAAGATCTTGAACCCAGTATTTGAGATAATAGCTTCATTCCGAAATATTAAATACTATAATTTCGATTATGACTGCGTCATCTGGTACCAGAACTTCAACAATGAGTTTTGCTCATTTCTTGAATCTGCTTTTTGAAGTTATCATTCAAAACAATAGGCGTTTGTTCGCCCTCTCTGATAAAAGCCAGCAAAGTAAACAATAGGAGAGGCGATGCAGAAACAATTCTTGAAAGAGGCGGGCTCTTTCCTAACGACCTGCTGATGGAGGTTCAAGAACAACTGTTGGAATAGACGGTTTTTGTTTTTAAATGTCAGTGCTTTCCTTGGATGAAAGAGAAATATTTTATCAGAAAGTAGGGGTCCTATTATCTCTTATGGTTCACAGATATCCTGAGAAAATCGTTGAGAAGAAATACCGGGTATCATTATGTTGAACAAACATATTATCTCTACAATATACTTTTCGACAACCTATATTTGAAAAAAGTTTCCCACTACTAGCACAGAAAATTACATCTTTCACGCTAGTGCAAGGTGAAATACTTATTGAATAAAGCACACTTAATCTAGAAACTGAGTTTTCTGTACAATGTACGAGAATGTATTGATATCTAGTTAGCCTAGACCAGTTCCCTGCATAAACAAAATATTGCGTTACCATAGCAACGAACAATACCTAACTTATTAGAAGTGTCAGTGTAAAATTTGACGTTAAAAAAGTAAACCAGAGCTACGCAATAGATTAAAAGAAAAAATATGTCCACCGAAATTGGAGTATCGAGCCATCAACAAGTACCTGTATTTGAAAGGGTTAAGAGGTAAGCAGATTTACGAAGATATGCTTAATACCCTTGGTGATCAATATCCTTCGTATGCGACCGTGAAAAATTGGACTGCAAGCTTCAAAAGAGGTAAATTTTCCATTGAAGATGATGACCGATCGGGAAGGCCAGTTTCTGTGTCAGTCCCCGAAAATATCGATGCAGTTCATGACATGATTTAAACAGACCGTCGAATTGGGCTAAAACGGATATCTGAAGCACTGAATATTTCATACGAACGCGTTCATCATAATATAGTTCACGTCAATTTGGACATGAGACAAATTGCTGCAAAATGGATCCCCAAATGTTTGAATGTTGACCAAAAGCGTGCAAGGTAGTAGCATCACGTTCGATCTGTACTCGATTTGAAAACGACGTAGACTTCTTAAACCGAATTGTTACTATGGATGAGACTTGGGAACATTTCTAAGATCCAGAAACAAAGCAACAATCGATGGAATGGCGACACTCCGGTTCTCCAAGACCTAAGAAGTTTCGTGTCCAAAAATCTACTGGAAAAGTTCTTGCTTCAGTTTTTTGGAATTGCCATGGAGTAATCATGATTGATTTCATGGATAAGGGTGGAACAGTAACTGGAGATTACTATTCGACATCACCGACCACTATACGGGAAAAAATTAAAGAGAAAAGACGCGGAAAGCTATCCAAATGTGTTTTTTTTTGCAGGACAACGCCCCTGAACACAAATCTCATGTTGCCATGCAAAAAATTCGTGATTTAGGGTTTGAATTACTCCCTTATTCACCAGATTTGGCTCCGTCCGACTATCGCCTTTTTCCTCAACTGAAAAAAAGTTTAAAATGTAGTAAATTTTCTCCCAACGAGGAGGTAATAAAAGCTCTGGAGGTCTGGTTTGCAGAGCAAGAAGAAACATTTTTTTTGAAAGGTCTAGAGACGTTGCAGGTTCGCTGTAATAAATGTATCCAATTAAGAGGAGAATATGTTGAATAATAAAATATTTTGACATTGAAATGTTGTTTGGTTCTATAGTAGGCTAAGAATTTTTCAATATATCCTCGTATATGTAGGTATAGTGGGAATCATACAAAATTTTATATACTTTTTAATGGCCTTTGAGTAAAGTCTCGTAGTATTTTCTTTTTCAGGTCGGTCGTCAGAAAAGTATAGTGTACAACTAGTTATTTTCTACTCGTGTGCCAACATGATGAATTACTGCTGTTGTTTAGCAAATATATTGGTCGGTTCTACAGAGTTATAATGAAAGTAATAAAAACGTATAAATCAAATCAGAAACATTTAGAAAAATTACTACAGTAGATAGTTCACATGAGCCGTCAGTGGTTATTCGTGATATTCCGTCTAAGTAAAAAAGGAATTCGAAGAGTAAACGTGAATTGTCATATTGTATTGTTCAAATGTTTAAATCATCAAACAGCAATATGAGTATCGGATGAAAATGAAATACTTACTTGTCAGGACGGCTAACATTGCAGTGAACATTATGCACTTTTTAATGAAATTATTTCACTTTTTTATTTAGCTCATTGCAGATGAACTAAAATCATCACCTATATATTCACACATATAGTGCGTCCCTGCTAAAACCTGTCACCCACTTATCCCTTATAAAAAATTGGAAGTCACTCAGACCCGTCGATTCTTATTTCGAGGGGAAACTCTTCCACCAAATAAGTCAGCACCGCCTATTCAGAATTTGGGATGAGACTAGGACACTTTTGTGATACACAATTTTGAAGAGAATTCAATCACAAATACGTCGGTGTAATTTTATTGAGAATTGATCAATTTTAGAGGGTTTTAATGAAAATAACTCAAGATTACTTTTTTTCATCACCTGAAATGATATCATCATTTGAAAGGTTCAACCATTCAGTACCATGAAGAAGCATGAGATATTTTCGTAATGTATTTACACATTTCCCAACACTTTTGGAATCACTTCACGACAAACGCCTCTACTTACAATTAATATGAACTTTGAATTTGAAAACCTCTACGAAAGAATTTTGACTGTGATAAATTAGATCTATACAGGGTGTTTCAAATTCGATCCTCACCAATGTGATCTCGGAAACTATATGAGAGATACGAAGATGGTAAGATTGGGGCAAAGTTGCGTATTTACCTGACTAACAATACGCCGTTGGGAAAGTTTTGAAATTCTGGGTATATCCGGAGATATCCGGATAAAACAGAAATTTCGGAAAATGGTTTTTATTTTTTTCTGGCTTTATTTTTTGAAGGATTCGAAAATAAATTGCACTTCCACATTACTACCTTTTTCCTGTTACATAAAGGTGTTTTCAAATTTGCTATCCGACGTTTCGTCTTCCGGCCAACATCATCAACTTTATTTTTTCTTATGGGTGCTACATTCGATTCTTCCTGTTTTGAATAGAACCAAATTCTACCTTTCTAATGATGTATCATAAGTTATCATCCTTTTTCGAATAATTGGAGATATTGAAAAAAAATTATTCTTATCATAATAGGCTTTGACTTTGATGTTTCTTAATTTGACTTTCAATTTGTTTCACTCAATGGCATTTTGTTATTGTACAAGTATCGGAAATGTATTTAAACTTGTATCCCGAAAGACGACAAGAGTTTGGTTCATTTGAAAAGCCAAGGAAAATATACGGAGACAGAATGGATCAGGAAACTAAAGAAAATTTGATAAATGAGGTATGTATTGGGTATATTATACATTGTGTCCTTTTCAATAGAAATTAATAATTTGCAGATAAACATGCACCCGGAGAAACCTGCACGTCAAATTTCCTCCGATATGAATATTTGTCATGCAAGTGCTTGGAGACATCTCAAAAAAGCGGTTTAAAATGTTACAAAATACACATATCTCAAAAATTGCATCCAGGTGATCCCGAAAGGCAATTAGAATTTTGTAATTGGCCTGGAATATGTAATTTGGATAGATGAAAGCACTTTTACGAATTGTGGGATATTCAGCCGTAATAACGAACACATTTGGAGCATAAACAACCCCATGTAGTTCCGAGAAAGTCGACCTCAAGTTCGATTTAGTATTAACGTGTAGGCAGGAGTTTACGAAGACAGAATTTTGGGTTCTCATTTATTTGTCGGGATGGAGAAACCCACCAACAGTTTTTAATGTCGATTTTCGAAGAACATTTGGATGACTACAAAAACATCTGATTTCAACATGATGGTGCTCCACCGCACACTACCAGACGAGTACCTATCTAATTACCTGACCCAAAGGTTTGGTGATAAATGGATAGAGAATAATGGGCCAGTGAGGTGGCCAGCAAGGTCTCCAGACTTAAATGTTATGGATACATTCTTATGGGGTATACTAATAAATAGAGTTTATGGTCAGAGGGAATATCAAAATATTTTGGACCTTCAACACAGCATTGTTAGAGAGTTCGGAAGATTGAAGAGGAGGGAAATTAATCGTGTAGTGAATAGTATTCGAAGAAGGGCACAGTTGTGTTATCATGAACAAGGCCAGCATTTTGAGCATTTGCTGTGATTTACTTTTGTCTTTACATTTTAGTTAATTATTTTGTTATTTGTTCAATGTTCTATTTTCATTGAAAGTGTCTAATTTACCTCATACAAACCTCATTTATCAAATTTTGATTGTTGATTCTGTCTCCGTATTTTTTCATTGGCTTTTTAAATGATCCAAACTCGATGAGATTTTGATCTAATAACTTGAACATAGTTCAATGCGGTTGTGGTCTTTCGAGATACAAGTTTAAATACATGTCCGATGTATGTCCTATCACTGTTTCCATGGTATTTGTAATAAATTTGTCATATCTCTCTTTTCTTCATTCGCAAAAAATTCAATGACTTGTACAATAACAAAATGTCATTTAGTGTAACAAATTGAAAGTCAAATTTAGAAACATCAAAGTCAAAGCCTATTATGATAAGAATTAATTTCAATTTCAAAACATCTTCAATTTTTCGAGAAAGAATGATAACTTATGATGCATCATTGGAAAGGTAAAATCTGGCAATATTCAAAACAGAAAGAATCCAATGTAGCGCCCATAAGAAAAAATAAACTTGATGATGGTGGCCGGAAGACAAAACGTCGGGTGGCAAATCTGAAAACACCATTACGTAGCAGGGAAAAAGTGGCAATGTGGAAGTGCAATTTAATTTTGAAAAGTAGAGCCAGAAAAAAATAAAAAATATTTTCCGAAATTTCTGTTTTTACCGGATATTTCCGGATATACTCGGAATTCAAGAACTTTCTCAACGGCATATTGTTAGTCAGGTAAATGCGCAGCTATGCCCTAAATCAACCATCTTCGTATCTCTCATAGTTTCCGAGTTCCCAATGTTGAGGATCGAATTTGAAACGCCCTGTATGGGAGGCCAATTTTTACTGATACTCGCCTTCCAATCCATCTTCCATAATATTGTCGTATGAAAGTTAAGAAACGGCCAAAAAAAAATGTGATGGACCTCCAATTGAAAAGTGAGTTCACTCCAAGAAGATACATTCTGAGTAGCTGAACGATTTCATGGTTCAGAGTTGTATCGAGAAGGTCAAGATACTTCTATCTGATGTAATATGAAATCATTGAAGAACGTTTGCTGACAATAATCACTATGGTAAGGTAAGACAGACGTTTCAAAAATGTCCCCTAGTGTTTTTGTACGCACATCTTCGGTTCAGCCTCGGTATATTGATGTATTCGATTTACTTCATTTGATCATTTGAAAACTTTCGCAAATGGTTCATAGTATACACGAGAGAATATCAATTGTAGTTACGTATTTTGAAATTAGACGATGTGCTAGAGCTACGGCTGGAATTTTCAATGAAATTCATCCAGAAAAACTATTTCATATTAGCATGTGATACAATTGATGAATGAGTTAGTTCATGGGGTCAGGATCAGTTCAAAATAAAGAACGTGAACGAGAAAAACCTATGAGAAATTAAGTGGTCGCTGTTGCATTTGTAGGACATTGATGGACAACATTCAATTTATAGACAAGTTTCTAAAAGCAGCATACATCGAATTCTGAAAGAAGCTAAATTTCACCTCCAAAAATGCAGAAAGTACAAGAATTGAATGAAGATGATTCTGACATACGAACTGAGTTTTGTGAAAACATAAGTCAGTTATCGATCGGTGATATTAACTACTTTTACAATGTGTGCGTTACTGACGAATCTTCTTTTTATTCAAACGGACATGTGGAAAGGTACAACTGAACATGTTGGAGTAACGTAAATCCTCAATGGTACAGGAAAACTCATTCAAAATCTCTCCAAAAATTGTTTGGTATGGGATTATGAACTTCTTGATACAACTGCGGACCACAAAATCACTCAACTTCTTGAAGACGATGTAATTTACTTTATGTCAGCTCACCTTTCAACAAGATGGAGCTTTTCCATATTTTGTTGCACTCATGTACATCAATTTCTTTATGACAATTTTCCAAGGGATGGATTGGAAGGCGAGGACCAATAGAATGACCTGCTAGATCTCCTGATCTATCACTTTTAGATTTCTTTCTATGGGACATGTGAAATACAAAGTTTATATCACAAAGCCAAATTCTCTGGTCAAATTATCTACGAAGAAGAATTGTAGATGTGTGTCGTACGTTGACTCCAGACATTTTAGGAAATGTGCGAAGACATTTCGAAAATCGCTATACTTCTGGATGGAACTGAACAGAACATTCTGAACCTTTCAAATGATGACAATATTTCATCAGGTAATGAAAAATAAAAAATCCACTACAATTCTCAATTTCATTACACCGGTGGATTTGGGATAGAACTCCCTCCAAGTAGTCCTATTTGAAATTCTGAAGTGAAACATTAATTGTGGGCCTAATGAGACATTTCGTTATACCCACATTCAATGAAGTTGCGTTTTGCCCAAATTTCGTTAGGCCCACGTCTCATTACACCCACATAGTTAACATTCTTTAGGCTGCTTTGTCACCAACTTACTTTCGCGACGGTGAGGAAGGAACATCATTTAAGATACGTATGCTACTCGTAGAAAACCTATAACACCTACCAGCGAAGTGTTAGGCAAGCCAGCAATTTCATTGAATATCTCATTGGGCCCACAATAAATTTTTTGGAGAATTGCAACAGCGCTTGATTCGGCTATGTTCGGAAGCTGTGGGCATAACGAAATGTGGGCGAAACGAAATGTGGGTGCAACAAAATGTGGATGTAATGGAATGTGGGTACAACGACATGCTCCCCTTGGGATGAGGGAGTTAATAGCACAAGGGTGACGTATTTGGTGGCAAATAGAAATCGACAGATCTGAGCGATTTTCAAGTTTTTCTACGACTCCGGTGATAAGAGGGGGTGACAAGTTTTATCTGGGGCACACTGTATCTTCAATACATTTTATGGGTTTGGCAATACTATGAGAAAACTCCCTGTTAACAAATTGAATATCAATAACCCTGTTCTCGTTCGTTGATGTGGGACATTTCAAGAAACTGCGCATTCTTTGTACATTTCCATCTTATGGAGTTCGTGGGGAAATTACGAAGTTAAAAATGTCAGATAATTTAAAAATCTTTGAAAATACTGAAAAATATCGGATCATCGGATAAATTTAGTAGCTTGACCTAAATGTATGTATGCATCCAGACAAGTGGAGTACGTACAGAGAAGCAGAGAAGCTGGATGGCTAGTGGTAGCAAAGATACGCATGCCACTAACGTACCAACCTCTGGGCACCTGCGCATCTATTTCAATTTAGTGCTGTGTAGTATGGAGAAAATGAGAAAATACTGTCATTAAAAACGAAATATAAATAATCCATTATGATTAAGCTTTTCAGAAGAAGAAAAATTGGTATTTGAAAGATGAAAAATGTTCAAGATAAAATTTGAAATTTTCTAGATATATTGCTTAAAACCCCACATCCCCCTTACCCCATCTGCAAAAAATTTGGGAGTTACATTTGACAACGATCTGAAATTTTCATCGCACATTAACAGTGTACAAAGATCAGCTTTCATGAACCTGAAGTTGATATACAGGGTGTCAATTTGAAAACTTCCCACCCTTAATATCTTCCTTCCAGTAAACAATATGAGTAATCGAAAAAACAGGTCAATTTTATTGTCAAGGAGGACACTTTCACGGACTATTTGTAGCCCTCGTGGTTCAACCCCCTAGGAGGGGTAGATGTTACCCTTAGAATTTTAAATGGGAAGGGGGGTCAAGTGGCACATCATTTTGATGGGCGTTCAATTCTTGTTCCAATGGTACCCTGACTTATTATTTTGTGATGAGCATTTTCCGAAAAATTGCGTTCTAAACTAACAGAAGTAATTATTAGAACGCCTATACTGAGATGCATTATTGTATTGACTCCCTTTAATAAAAATGGTTAGAAGAGTAGGTGGCACAAATTTATTACGCATGGGATTTTTTATTTGGTGGTTATTTTCCTTCTACACAATAAAATTTAATTTGCGAGAAAGACATTTCCAACATAAAATCTACTTACGCTTATCTTATTAGCTGTTCGAAATGTTGTCCATTTTGCTCTAAACAGTAATACAGTCTGTTTTCGAACTCCCCTCTAACATTACGGAAAACTTCACTAGGAATTGACTGGCATGCTGCTGTAATTCGTCTTTTAAGTTCGTCAATATCAGAAGGTTGTGTTTTATAAACAACGGATTTAAGATGCCCCCAAAGAAAGAAATCTAAGGGTGTTAAATCCGGTGATCTCGGAGGCCATTCAACTGCTCCCCTTCTGCCAATCCATCTACCCGGAAATCTCTCGTTTAACCACTGTCGGACGGGAAGAAAATAATGAGGTGGAGCACCGTCCTGCTGGTAATGTAACAGATCCTCCTGCAAAAGTTCATTACCTTCTGCATCAATTTGAGTTTCTAGCTCGTGAGTTATAAGAGGATCGATAGTCTCTTCAAGCATATCAAGGTACAGATTGCCAGTCAAGTTTTCTTCCAGAAATAATGGACCAAGAATGGCATTTCCAAGAATACCAGCCCAAACATTAACTTTTTGTGGGTGTTGTGTATGCCCTTCCCGAAAAATATGTGGGTTTTCGTCAGTCCAATAGCGACAATTTTGTCTATTAACATTGCCATTCAGAAAAAATGAACACTAATCGCTGAAACAGATGTTCAACAGAAGATTAGGGATGGTATTGACTCGATGAGACATGATTTCACAAAACTCTATTCTTCTATCATAATCATCCTCGTGGAGCTCTTGAAGAATCTGCATTTTATATGGATGAAATTTATGCATTTTCAATGCTTTTCTTATAGTCTCGCGTGACATTCCCGTCTGTTCTGATACTGATCGTAAGGAGCTCGTGGGCTCTGCAGCAAATGTTCCCAAAACTTCAATTTGAGCTGCTTCATTTAGTACTCTGGGGTTATTTCTTTTTTTATTTGTCACTGAACCAGTTTCGTAAAACTTATTCACCAAATCAAGCACATACCGGTGACTTACATTACAATTTGGATGTCTTTCGTTAAAAAGACATGCCGCCCTTCGTGCGCACTTTCCAACTTCTCCATAAATTACAATCATTTCAATTCTGTCTTGAAGAATGTAAACCATTTTTACACTTTTATACACTTATTAAAGTAATTCCTAAACAGCCCAACAGGTACAACGGTATTCACAATACTACCACATAGTTCAAATTTGCTAACCAATTTTTTGCCGGAAAACAGAAACTTTTTACAGCAGAAGTAGCAAAAAAGGAAGGCTATCTGTTTTGCGATGACACTTAAAAATTCAGCATTTAATAAACACAACTTTACTACCATCTACGTTTTACTATTAGACTACTTTTTTATGTAAAGTGTTTGGAGCTAATGGCTAATGTTACCCCTAATAAAGGGTTGGAACGGTACCACCTAATATTCTAACCAGTTCTGGCCAAACCATGCATCTCAGTATAGGCGTTCTAATAATTACTTCTGTTAGTTTAGAACGCAATTTTTCGGAAAATGCTCATCAAAAAATAATAAGTCAGGGTACCATTGGAACAAGAATTGAACGCCCATCAAAATGATGTGCCACTTGACCCCCCTTCCCATTTAAAATTCTAAGGGTAACATCTACCCCTCCTAGGGGGTTGAACCACGAGGGCTACAAATAGTCCTTGAAAGTGTCCTCCTTGACAATAAAATTGACCTGTTTTTTCGATTACTCATATTGTTTACTGGAAGGAAGATATTAAGGGTGGGAAGTTTTCAAATTGACACCCTGTATAATAACAGACAATATCTTGACAAAAATCCAAAATCTTTACTTTGTGAAGCTTTGATTCTATCAAAATACAACTACGCGGATACTATTTATGGACCAAGCATATCTTCAATACTACAACAACGCATACTGGTCATGCAAAATTCTTGCATACGACTAATATTCGGAATAAGGAGTCTCACACAAACTGCGTGAACTGAAATGGGTGGACATGAAACGAAGACGCTTACTGCATTTTGCATGTCTGATTAAATCACCATTAAAAAACCACCATACTTGATGAAAAAATAACATTCAGGGATGACGTCCACCATATAAATATAAGATTTAAGGGCACTATGGCTCCACCACATCATCGAACCTAAAAATTCAAAAAATCTTTCTCCTATCAAGCATCCAAAATATAGAGGATGATTCACGACGGATTGTACATAGTCCAACCGTAAGTACTATGGCTCAAGGCCATTTCATATCTGGTATTGACGGATATACAGGGCGATATTTGAAAATATGTGAATTATTCTACGTTGAATATCTCTAAAAGTAAAAAACTCAGACATACGAAATTTGGCTGAGAATGCACCATGAGCTCAATGAAACAGAGTTTTCAAAAAGTTTAATTTCAGGTCCGGACTTAGTTTTTTTAGATTTTTATTTTTATTTCTTAAACAGCACCCTGTAAGCCAGATCAGATAATTTTTACTTTCCTCACTTAAGAGCTCAAGGACAATACTGAGCAACAGTTGAAAAAAATTGAACGCAGAAGTTTTGTTTTCTGCAGAAAAAAATTAAACTTTTAAAAATAGTTTAATTTTGATGGATTCACATTCTGTTTACGATTGATGCGGCACAGAAAAACTCATAAGGAAAGTTCATACTACTCGAGATAAAGTGTTATGCAATCAACCGTTGAAATTCCAGGGCCGTATTTATTAATTTTTTACGTTTTTATTGATCATACAGCACTACATCGGAAAAAAATTCATTTAAAATGAAATCGTTAGGAAAGTATTACTTACTTGATTGAAAGAATGATATTACAGGTCCTAACTTAGTTTTTTAACGATTTATTTAGTTTTGCAAAAACGATATCCTGTCACCTTGGAGGATCACTAATACTAAGTACTTGAGCGGAATTAATTGAAAAATATCAACGTAAAATATTTAAAAACTAATATATTTCTATCCTGCAATTGAAACAAAATCTTGGATGTCGAACCCAATAAAGATGGCAGCCGACCAAATGTAAAAGATGGAGCTAAACACTGTTTTATTTTTCTACGAGACAATTTTTGAAGTTTGCTGCTGACCGTCACCACAAGAAATACATGAAAATGTTTTACATTCAACTTCCACAGCTGTCATTATGTAAAATGGAACGGAGAGTAAGTGCAATTACAGACATACAAACACTAAATTAATTTTTCTAGAAAATTCAATTAAGTCGACTCAACAACCTAAGGTAACAGGGTATCGTTTTCACAAAACCAATCAAAACGTAAAAAAACAAGTTATGACCTGTAATATCATTCTTCCAATCGAGTAAGTTATAATTTCCTACGGATTTTATTTTAAATTAATGTTTTTCCAATGTAGTGCTGTATTAGCCATAGTAGAAAAACATACATTTGCACTCGTTTCAAAAGTAAACGTTTTTTCTAAGCTTAACAGTTTTTTTTTATTTCGGTTATTATCATCCGCTTTGACATGTCATAAACAAAAATTTGTTCAACCCGCTTTTCAAGTTGTTTTCACAGGATCCATAAAAACGTGAAAAAAATATGGATCTGGAATTTCAACGGTTGATTGAATTATACTTTATCTCGAGTAATATGAACTTTGTGTATGAGTTTTGTAGAAAAATGATTATGTGCTATCGAAGTAGTACCGCATCAGTCATAAGCAGAATGTGAATTCATCAAAATCATAGTAATTTTAAAAGTTTAATTTCTTCTGCAGAAAACAAAAACTTCCACGTTCAATTTATTTCAACTGTTGCTTAGTATTGTCCTTAAGCTTTAAAGTGAGAAAAATTGTCTGATCTGGCTCACATAGTGTTGTTTTTAGAAGACCAATGAAAATCTAAAAACAATAAGTCCTGAAATAATTTTTTTTCCAAAATCTATTATATTGAGCTCAGGGAGTATTCTCAATGTGCCAAATTTCATATGTCTGAGTTTTTTACTTTTAGAGATATTTAACGTAGAATAATTCACATATTCTCAAAAATCGTCCTGTATATCCGTCAAAAACGCATCAAGGAAGTTTTAAATACCAGATATAAAATGACCTTGGTCCATAGTACTTGTGGTTGGACTAAGTACAATTCGTTGTGAATATAATGAAATTCCGATAAATATGAAGTCCAGTAATTTCAAATCATTCGAAAAACATTACAAAAACTATCTCCTCCATCAATAAACATGTCGAGCTCAGTTTTCGCCCTGTCCATCTACAGTGACCGCCAAAAAGTATGTACCATATGGGAAAAAATTTTATTATTGGAGTATTGGAAAAAATATTCTGGGGAAAAGTTTGTGCATGTCCGATAACCTAAAAACCGATTTTGACACATGTCACGTGATCGCTAGAATGGCGGCAAAATGAAAAAAATTGCAATGCAAAGGCAAAAAAGGGGTAAGATGGCAAGATATCAAAAAAAGTTATTTGAAAAAGTCAATAAGAATTCAATTTTATACACATAAACGAAGTTTCAAGAGATAATTCAAAAAAATTGATAATAGCAATTTTTTAAAAATATTTTCCCATCTATTTAAAAATATTATATTTTTTTTCTTATGAATTGTTTGACTATACTGAAACATTTGCATTTTAATGATAATGACAAAACTTCCTCATTTTCTCCACACCAGAGGGCACTAAATTAAAAAAAATTGTTTTTGCCAGAACCCTCGCTGTTACATTGGTTCTTATCTAACAGTTATATCAGAATTCCAAGACTATTGTGTTGATATGGCAATCTAGAAACACCATGTTTCCTGATTTTAATCAAGTTTCAATAATAATGCTGTATGAGCGTTTTACTTTGCACATAAACTTTAAGAATCTTTAATTTGACGCACTATTTTCAAGTTTATGTGCGAAGTGAAACGCTCATGCACGATTATCATTGGAACTTGGTTATAATCTGGAAATTACCATGTTTTTGGAGTGTCATGTCATCACAATGGTCGTGGAATTCGGATATAACTGTTAGATACGAACCGATGTAACAGCAATGGTTCTGACAAATTCCCATTTTTTCAATTTAGTGCCCTCTGATGTGGAGAAAATGAGAAAGTTTTGTCATTATCATTGAAATGCAAATGTTTCAGTATAGTCAAGCTATTCATAAGAAAAAAAAATAATATTTTTAAATAGATGGGAAAATATTTTTAAAAAATTGCTATTTTCAATTTTTTTGAATTATCTCTTGAAACTTCGTTCATGTGTATAAAATTGAATTCTAAGTGACTTTTTCAAATAACTTTTTTTGATATCTTGCCATCTTACCCCTTTTTTTGCCTTTGCATTGCAATTTTTTCATTTTGCCGCCATTCTAGCGATCACGTGACATGTGTCAAAATCGATTTTTAGGTTATCGGACTTGCACAAACTTTTCCCCAGAATATTTTTTCCAATACTCCAATAATAAAAAATTTTCCCATATGGTACATACTTTTTGGCGGTCACTGTATATACTATATTCTCATCTTCTTTCAATTTTTGTGTTACTAATATTATTATTACTATGATTATGATACAGTATGATCTATCCCCAATATATCACTAACATTTGGAGGTACTCAGCACCAAACACTGCTACTATCTCTGCTAGAATTTACAGGGTGTAACATAAGACGTTAAAATATTTTAGTGACGTATTCCTGATACAATTTTAAGAAAAAAAGTCTATATAAACTTGTGTCCGGAAATGCTTCGTTTCGGAGATACAGGGTGTTGAAATTGAATTTTTCTGTTCGTTTTTTTAAAGTAACTTTTGCAAAAAATAAGTTACTTGCACGAAATTTGGTTCCCGGGGTTTTTTTGACGTGGGAAATCATAATTTCGTATTAACATAAACATCTAGAGGGCGCTGCGTACGCTGTATTTATTTTTTCAAATTGCCCTAACATTTTTGACTGTATACTTTTGGTACTTTTCATGAAAAAACCTAATTCCCACACCTTTTCCAAGTAAAAAAGGTACACTTCCTCAACAACGCTGGAGGTGATCGTTTTCGAGATATTTACAATTTTCTATATCGATACATGTTACTTAGCTCCTAGGGCTCTAAGTGAAGTTGCTTAGAGCATTACAAAAACTAAGTATGTGGTAGATCTCGTTAAAATAAACTACTTTTTGCCTATGAAATGTTTATCGAAAAATGATTTGTATTCGAGATACAGATGGTTGAAAATTTCCAAAACATGGTTGGATTTCGTCATAAGTTATTTGCAACTGCAGTTATTTTCATCAAACTTTAAACATAGACTTCTTTCAAACTGAGCATTTTAAAACTGCTTAATCAATCGAAGTTAAAAAAAAATTGTTAGGTTCAATTATTCAGTTAGAAAGTGCTACATTTCGCACTTTGTAAAAAAAACAATTCGGAGAAGTACTATGTTATCATAGCACCTAACAATTTTTTTTTAACTTCGATTGATGAAGCAGTTTGAAAATGCTCAGTTTGAAAGAAGTCTGTGTTTAAAGTTTGATGAAAATAACTGCAGTTGCAAATAACTTATGACGAAACCAACCATGGAAATTTTCAACCATCTGTATCTCGAAAACAAATCATTTTTCGATAAACATTTCATGAGAAAAAAGTAGTTTATTTTGACGAGATCTACCACATACTTAGTTTTTGTAATGTTCTCAGCAACTTCACTTAGCGCCCTAGGAGCTAAGTAACATGTAACGATTTGTAAATATCTGGAAAACGATCACCTCCAGCGTTGTTGAGGAAGTGTACCTTTTTTATTTGGAAAAAGTATAGGAATAAGGTTTTTTCATTAAAAGTACCAAAAGTTCACTGTCAAAAGGGCAATTTGAGATAAATAATGACAGCGTACGCAGCGCCCTCTAGATGTTACATGAAAATTAATACGAAATTATGATTTCCCACGTTAAAAAAACCTGGGTACCAAATTTCGTGCAAATAACTTATTTTTTGCAAAAGTTACTTTTAAAAAATGAACAAAAAAATTCAATTTCAACACCCTGTATCTCCGAAACGAAGCATTTCCGGACTTCTTAAAATTATCTCAGGAATACGTCACTTGAATATTTTAACGTACTTATGTTACACCCTGTATATATATATATATATATTTTTGATTTCGGCTTGGGCATAATAACAGGGGCTGCTTGCAGCTTATCTGATCACCGGCCTTTTCTTATCATAGCGTTTTTTTCATGTTGAAACATGTAATGCTCCTTTCTTTTTTTATTTATCTGATCTTTACTATTATTTTAATATATGGGTATAAAACTAAGTTCTAAGCAACTTTTTCGTGTAAGTTTTTTTTATATATTTCCAACCCACTTCACCTTTTGACCCTCATAGTATTTTTTCAAAATCGACTTTCAGTTTGTTGGACGTGCTCGATTGATCACCCAAATTACTCCAATAATAAAGTTTTTTTCCATATGTTACGAGACAACAAAAAAAACACTTCATTACAACTTCAAATTTTTTATACCTATTAAAACTTTTTTGTTTAAAGAAATTACGGTGACGTCACAGCTTACAAGTTCATATAATTTTAGTTATTCTATAAGAAAATGTTCGATAAAAATTTATATTGACCTGATTGATCTTTTTTCTGAACAATGTTACATAAAGATGTTAAGGCGTTTCCATATTCTATGAAAGCACTACATTAACTCTTAACGTCGTCTTCTCCATTTTGGAATGGATTTTGGAATACAGGCGTTATAAACAATAAAAAATCTTCAAAAAGTCACTCACCGTTGTACTTGAGGTTACCGGTCGCGGCACTTAACTTGTAATTTGAAGAATTCATAGCCATGGCGAAAACAGCAGCTTCTGGAATCCGCGAGCGTCTGATGCTAGGATGGAAAGCCTTGCCAAAGGGTCACAACTAGGTGACCCAATTCGACGCGGGCGCGCGCACTGTGACGTCAGCGGGGGAGGCTCGTCTCCAAGGGTGGAGCCTGCCATCCAAGGGTTGAGCGCGGCGAAGTGTCGTCCCTTTGGTGGCGGGCGATTATTGTTCCAAATTGTAAACTTTTATCGAATTCCATCAATTTTCACTTGACGTTACTGTAGCGAGCGGTCACTGCAATTTAGGTGGAAAGGGGTGCAGAAAGTCGTGGAGAAAACACTGGCTTGATTTTACACTAATTGTTTTTTCTAAAGCTGGAAGGTGATGTTTTGGATGATGGAAGTCCAACAGTTTTATTTGCCCTGCGTGGCTTGCCCATATAACTTTTTTGTTTTATTTGAAGGAAGATAGGAGGTCATGGAATGAAATTTGAAAAATCTGTTTACACCATAAAACTGCATTTTTGACCAGAAGTGACAAAACCTTTCGATACTTAAATGGGACACCCGGTATTTTTCACTTCTTTTGTCTCTATATGAAATACTGAATACAACCTTATTACTTTTGTCAAAAATTGTGACTTGATTAATTTTTCATTTCAATTTCATTATTTAATCCAAATGGCTATTGACCTTTAAATAAATAATTTTAGTTAAAAAATTTTGGAAATAATAAAACTTTACTATGTTCAGTCAAAATGTATCTGCCAGGTAATACTTATAATTATGTTTATTCAGGATATCAATAATAGTATAAAATGTATAAATGAATAACCAAAATTTTTCAAAACCTATACTCATGAGTGTATCCACCAGAAATACACACAGTGCCCGTCAAAAGTCCGTTCCCCCCCTACTAATTTTTGAACAACCTGGTACGTCGCAACTAAATTTGGAGGGCTTTAATAGGAGATAAAAACCAACTTTTTCATGAAAAAATCAAAGCTAAAAGTTTTAAAATGGCAGCTAAGCGCCATCTTCAATATATTTTTTAAAAAAACACCCCGTATATTATACCATTTTCGAAACTTGCTCATAATTCTCAACAATTTTCTCTGATACACTTTACTCCTAAATTCAATTATTTTCGAAATATTAACGTTTGAAAAGTGACATTCCGGTATGAAATGAAGTATAGATTTTGGTCACTTCCTGTGAAACATTTTGGTAACTACACGTTGTTATTAATTTGTTGTTAATTATTTCAACCAATAAAAGGCGTATTAAGGATAAACAGCACCGCTTACCGGAAAATCTCGAAGCCTACGAATGTGTTCACAATCAAAACAAATTAGTTGGCTAAAAAATTATATATTATATTAGAATAACTATTATATTTAACCCCAACAATTATTTTATCAAGTGTTCAAAATGGCCCCCTCCTAAATCTTGACAATAAAGTGCCCTATTATAAATAGCTTCTCTCACGTTGATGAAAGTCTGTTCATCTATTTTTTCACATGTATCTATTATTCTGCGTTTCAACTTTTCCATTGTTTGGCATTCATTGGTGTAGATTTTTGACTTCAGATACCACGAAAGGAAAAAATCTAGATGTGTAAGATCCGGAGATCTTGGTGGCCTCTCTGTACTTCCCCTGCGACCTATCCATCGCCCAGGAAAGTTAGTATCGAGGAAGTCTCTAGCCATGCGATCGAAATGGGGAGGTGTCCTATCCTGCTGAAATATGATTTCACGATTTTCAAACTCTTCCTGATTGCTCAATACAATTTGCCTTATTCGAGGTTCAATTTCAGTTTCTAAAAGATTTTTGTAAAGAACTCCTGTAAGATTGCCTCTGATGATAATCGGCCCAACAACGCGATTGCCTAAAATCCCCGCCAAAACGTATAACTTTTTCAGGAATATGGGTATGTCCCTCTCTGAAAATATGCGGATTAGTATCGCTCCAGTATCGTACATTCTGTTTGTTGACTTTTCCATTAAGAAAAAACGTGCTTTCGTCTGAGAAACATACACGTTTTAGGAAGCTCCGTTCTCCTTCAATTGTTCTTGTTCTTGTTCTTGTCAAAATTCAACCCTCGGGTCTGGACCATCCTTCGTGAGAGCATGCAGGATTTTCATTTTATAGGGATGAAACTTTTCTTTTTTTAGGACTCTGTGGACACTTTTTGAACTTACTCCACAGGATTCAGCAACTGCAGACGTCGACTGAATCGTATTGATTACCATTTCAGCAACAATTTCTACCTTTTTTCTTCCGAAAGAGACGGTCTTCCTGATCTTGGAGCATCTTTCAGCGTACCAGTTGCTTGGAGCTTATTTAAAAGTTTTCGAAAATATATCCTCGAAATAGGATTCTCAGGAAATCTATCATTAAAGATACGGACTGCTAGATTATAATTTCTTCCAGCTTCTCCAAATATCAAAACTGCTTCAAAATCGTCTAAACTACGAGCCATGATCACACTTTTCATAAAATGATTGAGGCGGTCAACGGACTATTTGACAGTTACAGTTAATTTGACAATAAACAAGACGTTACCGCGACGATTTTCTCCAATACAAACTTGATTGAAAGCAACATTAAGTAGTGTTTTTGGTTGGGTTTGAAATGAACAAAATTTCACCTTTCAAACGTTAATATATCGAAAAGAATTGAATTTAGGAGTAAAGTGTATTTGAGAAAACTGTTGAGAATTATGAGCAAATTTTGATAGGGGTGTTCTATTTAAAAAAAATATTGCAGATGGCGCTCAGCCGCCATTTCAAAACTTTTTGCTTTAATTTTTTTATGAAAAAATAGGTTTTTATCTCCCATTAAAGCCCTCCAAATTTTGTTGCGATATACAAGGTGGTTCAAAAATTAGTAGGAGGAGAACGGACTTTAGACGGGCACTGTACAACCAAACAGAACAAATGAGTTTTTTAACAAGAAATACCTCAAATTCATTCCAAAATCAATCAACCTCAGAGAAGTTTTATATCAGTGGAATTATTTGATACCGTAGTTAGTGATACTCAAAATGAACCACATTATATCGAACAAGAAAATAATGCTGAAGAAGATTATACCTCACATTGCAACGAATTTCAGTATTTTAGGAAAACTAAAATCATGATTTCATTCGTGATAATTCGAAGAAAAATTTTCAAGATTTGCCAACTACAAAAAAACTAACCTTATTCCGCAAATAATATCTTTCAATTATTCTAGTTCATTTGACATATAATATAATGCTTCCTGAATATGAAAATTTCTCCTTGATTCAGTCTTTCATCGATCCAGAAATTGCTCAAAAACTCTTTCTAAATTCTAATGGATACGACACGTTCATTGCATTTGAAAAATCACGCCCATCAATAACAGATTCAAAATTATTCGATATAGGTACCAGAACAAAAATATTAATAATATTTTTTTCAAATTCCAAAATATTTTCAAAGGATTGATTGGTCTTGACAATTTGAGACTTTTACAAGCTAACCTAGATTTTGGTGAATGTTATCTCATCACTCCTTACACTTTCACGAAAATAAAAGAAAGATTTCAGAATTACCATTGCTCCTAGACACGAGCAAGTGATATAAGTCAAAACATGAATCCAGAATGGAGAAATAATATATATACTATTACTATAACAAATTTTCTAATAGAAACATCACATTGAAATCCTACGGCATGTGTTATTTGTATCAAAATGTTCATTTGAATAGTTCTTGCTACCGTAATAAGAAATATTATTAATATAACAAATTTTCAAATAGAAGCAGCATATTGAACTACTACTTACTGCAGTAAAAACGATTTTGCTGAAGGTGATTTTTCTGCCACAGGAAGGCATAATGCTGTCGTTTGTAGGCAGTCAGTCTGGGACAGTGAGTTTTTCTATCAGAAAATTATAATTGTAAAGCTGGCGTTGTAAAGATGATATATCCTCTTTTGGTTTAGATTTTTTTTAAATTACTGCAGCTTCCACATGACGAGTGAATGTCAAAACATTACGCCCAAATGGCCTTATGTTATAGATATGAACCGTTTAAAATCAGCCAACTGAGTTTAAACACTGATTCCCTATAAATCCTGTCCACAAAATTAGTTTTTTTCATTTTTTGTGCTTTGAGATTCCTTCAATGCACTTCCCTGGATAATACCATGCCATTTTTTTTTGTTTTTACGAAACTCACAGGTTTTCGGAGAAAACCCCTCAAAAGCAGAGCTTGTGCGAGCAAGGGAGATCTGGGACCTACAGTTTAAATAAAAGTGGAATCCGAACCACTTCAGCTCAGTGATACACGACCGGGGATCGAACCCGGACCGTCTGGGTGGAAGCCAAACGCTTTAACACCTCGACCACTTCGCTGAATGAATAAACATTGACATTGAATTACATCTGACGGATGACTATAGAGACTAGGCAACTTGGTGCATATAAAATGTACTATGGAGAACACTGCATAGATATCTGTCATATGTTCGTCGTGGCTTGGTCGTGGCTCAACTGTACCCCAATGGAATGGTCTACTAGAGTCACGATAATTAATCAAATTAACTTGGACTTCAGTTATAATGGCATAATTATGTTATGTTGAAGACCATACGTTTTCTGACCACAGAAGTATATTACTTGAACTTGATTGACATGCTCCTTAGAGGCGATGGACCTCATAATATCCACAGTCGGTTTAGACGAAGTTTTAGTCAATCCAATTTGGAAAATTTGGAAAGAGCTCTTATGAATGAGAGTTGATTATGTTCAAACGAAATTCACCAATGTGATAAAGCTTTTGAGTCATTCTATAATATATTCATGTTTGACTTTGAAACGAACTTTCCTGAATGAAAATATTATAACAACGTAGACAAAAATAATGGGTCAATGACTCTGTTATTGCATCGAGCTCTCCTCTTAAAGAACTGGCGTGACTCAAAACAGTATACCCTTCACTGAACGATGCGTGCAAAAAGGAGAGAAAAAAAAAATTATTTCATTAACAAATAAATCTAAAAATTTCATTGATGACATCTTAGTAAGAACCAACATGGATACCGCCAAACAAGTAAATCAACTAATACGACTTTAGTATAATTGTTTAATTCTATCATTGACTCTATTGAGGCAGGCGACTGTCCTTCTGTAATATTTTGTGATTTGAGAGAGCATTCGACTGCGTCAATCATATCAAACTCCTCTCATCTCTGGAAAACTATGGTGTTAGAGGGGTCTCTTTGAATTGGATTTCATCTTTTTTCAAAAGATCGTGAACAATGTGTCTCTTTGAAATATTGTAATAATAATGGAATAACTGAAATCAACTTCGAGTCAGTTTCTATCGATATAGGTGTACCACATTGGGACCAACATTATTTTTACTATGTGTTAATCGAATTGAAACTACTCTCGAGGAAACTCACTTTACTGCGTACGTAGATGATTTTTCATTGATTGTGTCTGCCACAGTTGAAAAATGTAGCAATTCAATTGCAATTGCATCCGATTGTTTCAATAATAATGATCTATTCTCCAATGTCGATAAGACCCAAATTGTTCAATTTTACCATCGCCAGAACAAACTACCAGGACAAAAGTTTGATTTTCATATTTTACAAAGCAGTCCCGACCAGATAACATTTTTGGACATTCATTTCGAAGATTTTTTAGACTGGAAAGCTCACTGTAAACACCCTGTTTTGAAATTGAATTCTTTAACGTACCTGTTTGTCAACTTACGTTTTGTGATGGAAATAAATCAATTGCTAAATTTGTATTATGCCCAGGTGTATGATTATGGGGTGACTCCACAATGACCAAAAACGTATTCATTGCACAGAAATGTATTGTTCGATGCATAGCAAGGATATCCTAGAATTATCATGCAGAGAATTTTTCGTCAAATATGAACTTCTGCCATTGCCGTACGTCTTTATATTTGAAATGTGTGTATTTGAATTGCAGAACAAACATTTTTTCACACTGAATAGTAATATCCATATAGGCCGATCAATAGAGCATTTTTTCCTAACAAAAATACTAGTAGAGAACCGACTGTGCCATCACACGGAAGACAGTTCTTAGTTATATTCTGCTATGTTTTCGACTTGCAACTGTCATTTACTAATTTGTTGTAAACACTTAAATAACAAAAAAAACGTGTTTTTAAAATTGTTTTGCTTATAAAATGAAAAGTGACGAAGCAATCTGGTTGCTTCAATATAAAGAATTGTAGATAATTGAATTACGGACAAATCGGGACGACCTGATCAGATCTTTAGTAACGGCGGATACCCGGAAAAACCGGATTTTTTTTGGATATTTTCAAAAACTCATAACTTCGCCATTTCTCAAGAATTAGGATTGACCCTTCTCATGAAGGTATTGAATCATGTGCACTTTATGTGTGCATAAAACTGGCTCTGACGGATTATTAGTTTTGCCACAATTGCGATTTGAATTTTTTTTGCGTGCCTGGATGCTCTAGTGATAGTCCGATTTCAATTCCTAAAACAGATTTTGAAAGAAGAAGTACAGTAACACAAAACTTATATTCTCATTTTGCGCCAAATAGCCGCTAAATGGGTGAAACATGCTTGCAAACATGACTGAAAACGGCCGAGCTGGTGGAAGCGGTCGAGTGGTAGGAGTGAGCGGGAGATGGGGGAAGCGTATTGTCACTTAACCCGTTCATTAGAAGAATTTCCCTCATCTCCCGGACACTCCTACCACTCGGCAGCTAACTCGGGCTAGGCCGTTTTCAGTCATGTTTGCATGCATTTTTCACCCATTTTGCACCATTTTAGCGCAAAATGAGAATATACGATTTGTAGTGCTATACTTCCACTTTCATAATCTATTTGAGAAATTGAAATCAAGCTATCACTAGAGCATCCAGGCACGCTGCAAGAAAGTGCAAGAAAAATTTAAATTGCAATTGTACCAAAACTAACGATCCGGCAGCGCCTGTTTTGTGCACACGTGAAGTACACATGATTCAATACTTTGTTGAGAAAGGCCAATCCTACTTCTTGAAAAATTAGTAATGAATATTTCAAAAAATCGCTAAATTTTCAAGTTTTTCCTGTTTTTCTCCGTTACCAATGATCCGACCGTGTCGTAAAACATCCCATTTTGTTCGTATCTCAGTTATCTACAATTATTTTTATTAGAGCAATCAGATTGCTTTATTACTTTTCATTTCATAAGCAAAACCATTAGAAAAAACAACATTTTTTTTATTAAAATTTTTATAGCAAATTAATAAATGACAGTTGCGAGTCGAAAACTGACTGTCCTTTATGTGATGGTTTCCTACTAGTATATTTGTTAAAAACTCGCTCATTGCTCTATTGCTTGGTGTAATAGCGTCAATACGAGAAACAGATTTGTTCCATATCCCTCACGCCAGATTCAAAATATCGTCCTCCTCTCCAAACTATCTTGGACTGAAAATGTTCAATCATTTACCTGATATAGTTAAGAAATTTTTGATTTGAGTAATGTTTTTATAGTATAGCAGAGTTCTCCTAAATTCATCACTATTATCATATAAATGACCATTTCTATAATTCTTTGTGAATTATCTGATGGAAAATAAGTGATTATTAGCCAGGGTAGAGCCAAATCACCAGACATTCCCTCATAGATAGAGCACCCGAATAGTAGTTCTATGAAGACTCTGCAACCTTGCCCTTCTCGTCTCACTAACCCAACCTTACCCCTTTGAAAAACCAATAATACTCCAGGGAATATCAGTCTCACATCACAAATCACACAGAGAAACAAAATTCAAAATTCAGTGACGTACTAAATCTACACTAATAAGCATGAGGCGATCGAATGAAGAAATTATTGTTTTCACGCACCAACTCGTAGAACTATTCGCGTTTTAATGTGTCTGATTGTACCCTAACTAATTCGCTGATACACTTAATTCCTCAAGTTATGAAAGATCATGGGAATAATAATAAACAGGAATAACGACCTTAAATGCTTCGATTAACAAGGCCACTCTCAATTGTTGCTGCTTGGCGTCGCGAACATTCCTATGTTGATAAAAATGAACTGATACAATAAATTGCATGAGGGTGCTTAGTGCACATAGATCGGAACCTATTGGCATTTCATGCTAAGCGATACGCACTTAGGTGGCTTTAATGTAAACTAGTTTCTGCGACATTGTTTTCTAACCACACTTTTGTATCGTTTGTTTACCATTCATTTTTTATGAACCGTTCTGTGAACCGTTTTTATTTCATCTTAATTTAGTGATGAGAAATTGCCTTTTCACAAGTAAAGCGACCCTTCCGGTCTTATAATGGCGTCTTACAATGGTTATTGTTCTGTGCCACATTGCAATTCCTAGGCCAGAAGAAATTAACTTTTCAAAGATATCCCGAGGAAAATGACCCAAAGGTTTATTTTGAAACGGAGATGGGACGAAAATTAATCTCAAGAAGAAAAGCCTGGATATTAAAGGTTCGGATTGGCAAACCAATAAGCAAATTTATGAAAGTGTGTTGGCTCTATTTTAAGCAAGAAGATTATATTAACAAAGGTAGGTAGGTATCTTGTTTTTATTGACTTATTTACATTTGCATAATTTTAATATAACCGTCTATAATTCTGAGTTCTCCACCCACTTGATGAGGCTCGGATTGCAGAGCGCTTGTCTGGAGATAAAGGGCACACACTTTTGTCACTGAAGAGTTCCATTTATTTTTTCCATGTAATATGATATGGTCTGCATTGAGGACTTCTTCACCTTCTACTACACACCGAGAACTTTCGGTCCCTTCAACATACCTCAGAAATTCCAATAAACTTAATTTTAATTGGGCCCTTTGTCTTTGTTTATAAGAAGACCATTGAAGTGTTTTATCACTGGCTTTTTTCTAACAAGGTAACTATTAACACCTTAACACTAATCCTTACACCAATAATCATTTATTTGAATGAACCTTAATAAAAGGTAATAAAATCATCGAAATCACAGTTTTAACAATGTTTAAAGGGCCTAAACCACGCTTCAAATACTCAATACACGAAATAAACAAAGTAAACAATGAAATCTATATGGAAGAAAAAGTAAGGATATAAATCAATGTCGTAGAAAGTACTTCATCGTCCGCAGCCGGTAGCGCTACAATCTTAATTTGAAATCCCAATAGGGGATTTTGGGTGTGGTCATCGATGGTTTTCGAAAAACGAAAAACGAAAACCATCGCCCCAGTACGTTCAAGAACTTCTCGTTTTATCAGAGAAGCCATCGAAATCGAAAAACGGCCTGATTGCCTGAACATTAAAGATGATAGCCGTAAATTGAACCCCATTTGGAAGCCCCTTCTTCCAACCGTAATTACCAGGCCACGTGAAACTTATCCGCAATCAATTATTATCCCATTAACTCCAACTACACAGCAGGCACCAGCAGACAAGACAAACGAGAAAACCCGTAAGACCCGCCCACCTCCAGGTAGCCAACCACCTATAAATACTACAGTGCAACCAACATCGGATCGTCTTTTGAGATCAAGGAGTAGGCAGGTTTAGACCTTGATATCTCTCAAGACCACGACTCGAGGAGTAGGCAGATAGAGGCCTCGCAGTCACACTCTTGAAAATGGCTCCAAAGCAGGAGCCGAAACGTCGAGTTATAAACTCTCAACGCGGTTCAACCCATGAACTTAGTAATGTATATATATATATATAAGTGAAAACAGAGTATATTTCGTTTTAATTCCGAGAGTTCTAACCTTTGACAGCTGTTTCGGCTAGTGACTGTAGATGTCATGAATAACTTCCTGTTATATATATATATATATATATATATATATATATATATATATATATATATATATATATATATATATATATATATATATATATATATATATATATATATATATATATATATATATATATATATATATATATATATATATATATATATATATATATATATATAGAAAGTTCATTATGACATATATTCAAGTACGAGCCTGAATTGAAAAAAAAATTGTGAAATTAGATGTCCTGGTTCTGAATAAATTAAAAAGTTTTGGTGTATATGTTAGATGACTGAAACACCGCTGATGATGGCCAATAAAGATCTGAAACTTTTCGAATCTGGTATGAGTAATACATCTTTGAATTCAAAAAAATTTTTAAAAAAACTGTATAACCGTTCTTGAAAAAATTGTGTTGATGATGGTTTCCTGTTACAGCTCTGTGGATAACAGCAGAAGAGTACCAAATCTGAAATTGAAAAATTTTACTCTAACTTTACTTTTTAAAAAAGTTACCTTTCTCAACATAATATGTATAATTTTTCAGGACTTCCATTGTCCAAAAAACAAATAAGTTGTTTGAGTCACGACGTTTCTGCAGTTAAATCTATTTAATTTTGTTAACGTATATTGCATTTGTCAATTCAGTTGATATTTGAACTTAGGATATTTTTATTTTGATTATTTAAACTTATTTTAATATCCTTATATTTTAATGAAATAAATATGGTAAAAAGTAAAACCCAATTCATGCCAGTATGACTTCAAATCTAAGTGTATTTTTAATGCTGAACAAGTATTTCAAATGACATTTTCCGATTATTTCCAAAATAATGGTACGAAATCAAGTTTATCAGTGCGCCTCTCATATTACGTGTGTTTTGTTATATTATGTTAGTGTATGTTTACATACAGGCATGCACACTCTTTTATCAGGAACAATATTTTGTCGAATAACCCATAATTAAGTACTTTTCAATGAGGTGCGTACTCTGGGGATGACACTGAGTATATTTTGGAGTTGCCGGGTATATATTCCACAAATATCAAGAGTTTATGTACATATACATGTACATGCATGTTGAATCAGTATTATCTATAATATATGCTTCTTCTGAATAATTTGATAACAATATTCCAATTTCATTTGTCGATTGATCATGAATATATCTTCCTTGTATCGAATATATCTGATAATTCCAAAAAATAACCATGCAAATTTAAAAATGGCAGTTTAATTAATTCAGCTATATAATTTCATTATACGTTCCGAATAGTTCAGCCCAAGTTTTCCTCCGCTGCTGTAACTTTTTATACACGTCAAAAGTTTCATGATTAAGTGAAGTTTCAAACTTGTCGGGAACGAATTCTAAACTGGAATATTAAAAGTTTCATCAAAACTTCTGAATTCAAAAAGTTATATTAAAACACCAGCGGTTTTTCAATCGTAGGAAGAAGTATGGTAATCTAGTGAATATTATTTGAAAAAGTAATCCTGATTGAGTGAGGAATTCATAAAAAATCTTGGTGGACAGACGTGAGAATTGTCATTTATCAGTGTGAAAATGAAGAGACATTGGTCAAAATCTTTTTGAAATGTCAAAGTTTAGATGGTTACTATAACATTTTCCGAATATATATGAATTTTTCCATAGCGTCAATAGAAAATAGAACACTGGTATGTCACTCCATGAAAACAAATACTATTTTTCCCCGTTATCACACAAGTTGGAAGAATTCAATGGGAACTAAACCCAGGAATGTTTTTTTTCCTTCTCAAAAACTTGGTATTTTGTTTTCGTACCAAGATATAATTCACTTTCCGTCAATTAATTATGAGATATAAGGCACAGATTCGACCTATCCTGGAATACTGTTCCCATATACACACTGTAAATATTTTTTCCATCAGATTACATGATCCCATATGGGTAATGCGTTGCCATGCATATACATGTAAAGTTACATACCTCATGCAATATAATGTAAAGTCATAACTTGACTTCAACTGTGAATTTCCAATATATTCCATGGATTATCACTTGTATAATTATGTAACGTTCTCCATTATTTCAGATTCAATGGCAATTTCTGTTTGTTTAGTTGCTTTTACCATTATATTCAAGTAGTGCCAATTGACATACGTGAATCAGTATTTATTATTGGATAAATATTCAAGTATTTGTGAGAAATATCTATCTCTGTTGTAAATTAAACTCGGATTGACATGCATTTTTACATAACTTGAATGTGATTTTCCATCTCTTCCCCAGTAATCACTTGTATTTTCATGTGATTTACTCCTAATTACAGATTTAATGGAAATTGTTACATTTCTGTTGAAGTGTCTTCACCATTGTTTCCAAGTAGTGCCAACTAACTTTACATATGGGCTTATAATAACTTAATAGTACAGAGGGGAAAAGGAATCTGCAAAAAAGACATAAAATCGGAACTAAAAGGACTTTATTCATCATAACATTGTGATATACCGGGTGAGTGAAATTCGAGTAGATGCATGGGGATCTCGGAAACGGTGAGAGCTACAGAGAGGGTTAAATGGAGGCAAAGTTGCGTATTATGGAGCTCATTACTATGATGTTCAAAAATCTGAGCTAGCCCTCTCACTTTCATAGATGTACAGGAAAAAACAAAAAAATTTATTTTTGTTTTTTACTTATATCTGCTTCAATACAATAGATTTCCGGAAACTGTTTGCACTTTGCCATTGCAACTTTCAATGGGCTGTAAATATATGTAAACGAAAGTGTTCTACAGGGTGTTGTTTTCCTTGTTGTTTTCCCTAACCATGAAATTTTAAATACGGACCTGGATTTTTATCACTTTTTTAGGCTTCAATGGTCATATTTCATCATGATTGTGAAAACATCTTGTAATTTTTGGTCGTTTCATCATCAATGAGAATTGGATGTTTTGAGAATTGAGATGTGTTTCGGGCCATCTCTTGTTGAAATAATATTATAATCAGTGCATGAGTAAGACGTCTCCGTTATTATCTATCACATGACCAGGTTAATATTGATTCATCATCAACTTTGTTATTCAATGCTGAAGTGCTTTTTGCCTTATTTCATGGATTACTGTATCAATAATACACAAAAAACAATAAGTTAAGAAAATATTTAATCAACAACAACAATTATCACAAACCACATACATTAATTTTTCCATTCATAAAAGATGTTGAAACTGGCAGCCCTCTAGTTCAATACATAAATATGACCATTGGAGCCTAAAGAAAAGTGTTGAAAAATCCAGTTCCGTATTTAAAATTTCACATTTAGAAGTGGCCCAAGGAAAACAACACCCTGTAGAACACTTTCGTTTGCATATTTTTACAGCCCATTGAAAGTTGCAATGACAAAGTGCAAACAGTTTCTGGGAATCTATTGTATTAGAGCAGATATAGGTGAAAAACAAAAATGTCATTTTTAGTTTTTTCCTGTATATCTCTGAAAGTGAGAGGGCTAGCTCAGATTTTTCAACATCATAGTAATGAGCTCCATAATACGCAACTTTGCCTCCATTTAACCCTCTCTGTAGCTCTTACCGTTTCCGAGATTCCCATGCATCTACTGAATTTCATTCACCCGGTATTGTTATATATTGAAGGAAAATAACTCAAAGTCTCAAATCATTCGAATATGGTACCACAAACATTATTCAACAAAATATCTTTATACTTCAACTTCGAAATTTACGAATAAGATTGCCCACTCTCGAATCGAATTGAGATGATATCTTCCACTTGAGATTTGAAAGTCGAATAAATACCCAAAGTTATCTATAAGTTGGGTCTGCTACAACGGAAGTTTCTATTCGATTTCCTATGGAGATTCTGGTGTAGTTCATAATATTGTGGAACAAACAATGACAAAATGAACAAGTGACTACCATTTCATGATGAATGTTTTATATTTTTTTCTCTGAACCTATTTACTCACCTGATATATTTGGCTCTCACTTACTCACAAAATATAACTTTCGGATGTCAAAGTCTCTTTTTAAAAACTAAATTTATTGACAAAAGTACGTCTCTACAGTATGAGAGCAAAAATATATCTGAATAATAAAATGAATCTTCCCATGAAGATAGAAATGCTAGCGCATCAGTTTCCTGGAATCGCGAGATTCTGCATCAGCATAGTCAGCGGTTCACACGGGAACGGGCGATGTAATTCCTCCCCCTGAAGATTCAACGTAGGAGGGTTAGCGAGGAAGTTGAACCCTAGACATCTCGATTTCCTGTTGTTGGTTGTTTGGTCCCTTGGGTTTGCAGCCTCTGATACCAATCTTCTTTTGGACAATGTATAAGCAGATTGATATTAGGACTAGGTATATGAACATCGTCCAAAAACTTGGGATATGTGCTACGTCTTTGAAGGATATCACCGGTTCGTTCTCCATTATCGCTGTTTTTATTGAGTGAAGTTCGTCCAGGTTCAAGTCATCAAGTTGTATTCCTATACTTGATTTGGGTGGATCTTGCTTCATTTCTTCTAAGTCTGGTAGGATGATTGGTTCACTATTGGTGACTTGGTGATCGTTGATTATAATTTGGTCCCCACAGGATAACTGGCATCCAATTGGAATGTCGAATAGGTAACTTCCAGATGGCAGGTTTTCGATTTCATTTTGGTTTTGGCATCTTAGTTTGGTCGTTTGTTGAGACGGTAGGAGGACAACCCATTTGTTTGAGTGGTCTAGCTGTCTGATGGCTGGTCTTGATAGGTGGATGGTTGTTCTCTTGCAGGTGGAGGTGTTTTGGACATTGAGTAATTGGATTTCGCATGGATTATCTCCTGTCAGCTCTCTGATGTTGGTGGACGGGCAGATATAGGTTAGATGAGAGATCTCCAAACAAGGATCGCTCAAAAATGCATACAATTTCTCGTTTTTTGTCAAATACTTATTTTGAGGTAAAACAGCCTTAAACTGACCCTTAGTTAATATCGGGATAGAAAATAGGTGATAATAATCAAATTTTGATGCGTGGGTGATTGGAATATGTAAAATATAAGTTATTCTGAAATTTGATATATAGCTTTCGACATTTATGATTTTTTCAAATAGCAAAGTATTCTCAAAACTTATTTCAATTGGTAACTGGTCTTTGTTGACAATTTTCTTCAATTTTTGTAGTTCGTTGAATAAGTCTTTCGTTTTTATTATACTGGGATGAAGAATGTTCAGTCTGGAAAATTGTATTGAATTTTCGATATCTTGTAAAATTGAATTTACAATTTCGTATGTGTTGATTATCTGATTCATGATATCTTTGATAAACATAGAATTTTCTCTATACGTTTGATTTTCAACAATTTTTGCAATTTGATTTATTTTTGATTCTAAGAGTTTTTCGTTATGTTTCACTTGCTGAACTGTACTATTAAATTGATTGATTAATGAGATTGAGAGTGAATTTTGCCTTTTGATGTTCGTTACTAGATTATTTTGATTATTTTGTAATTCGTTAATCAGACGATCGTATTTTTCTCCGTCACTGGAATCTAAATTTCCTGTAATTGATTTGAAAATAGATCCAATACCATTTATGAGACCACGTTTTGCTCTGAGTGGATGTGGTAAAATGTTGGTAAGTCTATCAGTCACACTTTCTTCTGAAAATTGTAATATTTTCAAATAGTTTGATGTGTCCCATGAGTAGTCTTTGTGACCTCCTACAAGTGTCCTTACGTTTTTAGAGTGAAATTTCAGTTTATTTACTTGAATGATTATTGGATTCAAGTCGTAATAATGAATAAGTGAAAACGCGTGTGTTTCTACCTTGGCTGTTCCAAGTTTGAGAGGAATAAGTCCTGGGTTGTTCTTTAGGTTTTGTTTAGATATTTTTTCCTGGAGTCCGAGAGTTCCAGATAATCTGAAAAATTAATTAATTTTTAATGGGAGATGGGTATTTTTTGAGGGGACGTTTTAAATTATCCATATGAATTTTTTGTTGGTTTTTCTTAGATATAGTTTTCATGGTACGGTCAACCGTTTTGATTTGAACTGGTTTTTGAAATTTATTTGCATTCTTCTGCCTAATATGTTTTTTCACATAGGCTTTTTGCTTTGTTTTAAATACTATGGGGTCATCACGTTTTTTATTCTCTCGTTCTACTATCTTTTCTTTTTGTTTGATTATATTCGAATTGATTTTTGAATAGAGTAGTTTGGATCGTTCTTTATGATCGTTGGTATAATCATTTAATAGTTTTCTATCAATTTCTATATTGAAAGGGTCATTGGTTGAAATGTGACCACTTATGACATCAATAGGTTTGAACTTTGTGACCGAATGTATTGAGTGGTTGTATGCTAAAATTGCATACAACATTTTCATTTTTGGAGGGGTTTTCAAAAATCCTCTAGTGTTGAGTAGACGAATGTGTTCCAAAATGGTAGAATGGAACCGTTCTATCATTCCGTTTGACTGCGGATGGTGAGGTGATATGAAATGGACTTCTATTTTGTGTAAAGCCAAGAGTTCCGAGATGAGGAAATTATTGAATTCGGTACCATTATCAACGATAACTCGTGTGGGAATACCATGATGAGAAAAGAATTGAATGAGATTATCTGCTATTTCTGTACCTGTCAAAGAGTTAACAAGGTACGCCTGTGCGTATTTTGAAAAGCTATCTATGATTGTAAGGAATTTTGTATTTTCGACAGTAAATGTATCTAGATGTACAATCTCGAAAGGTTTGGTCGCTGTAGGGGTGATGTTAAGCTTCATTTTGACTGGGTTTCGCTCATATTTACTTTGTTGGCAAGTAACGCATTGATTAATGTATGTCTGAACGGATTCTTTTATGTTCGGCCAATAATACTTTTCTTTAATTCTTGCGAAAGTTTCGTCAACACCCCGGTGGTTTGATTTACCTTCGTGGTGGTTTTGAATGATTTCTCGAATGTCATCTTTTTTTGTGACATCCAAAAGTTTTTTGGTACATCTTTTAAATTTGATAGAAGGCCATTTGAAATATTTTTGAATTGTTGTCGAAAATGGTTCATAGAGTTCGGGGTTTTCAAAATAGACATGGTATTGCACCCCTGGGGCTATAAATTGTTTGATAAAATTTAGAATATCGTTTTCTGTGTCATTTTGTGATATTTGTATATGAATTCTCATCTTTTTCTCAAATAGGATGGTAGTTTTGGGTTTCGCTGGGGAATGGAGAACTGAGCTTATGATCAACTGATTGAGCCCTAAGTTCACAGCACATTCTGCTATTGGAATTGCTACAACAGGGTTCTGTTCAGCATTTGAGTGAATGGTGTCATCTTCGTGGTTTTCGGGTTCTGGTAGGAGTTCATCTCCTGTACGTTCGGTGTCAGGTTGTACTTGTAGAGAAAGGTTGTCATTTCCTTCATTACTTGTGGAAGGTAACTCATTGTCTTCTGTTGGTAGGGTTTTTTTTTTTGTTCGTTCAGTATCAACTTGTACTTGTAAAGAAATGTTGTCATTTTCTTCATTATTTGTGGAAGGTACCTCATGCATTTCGTTAGGGGGTATCATGATAGGAGTATGTTGTTTGGGTTCTCCAATGATTTGTATATCAGAAGAGGGTTGATAGTCTGGGGTTTCAAGACAACGATTTACTGGGTTTCCTTGACCACCGAAAGTAACGCATTGGTTTGCTAGACGTTGTGATTCATCTAGTATATCATCCAATTCCTCCCAGAAGGTTGTTGTATCCTTAGTATGGATTTCAACACGGGATAAAGCATCGGCGTTGGTGTTCAATTTGCCTTTTTTGTAAATTATGTTATAATCGTATTCGTCTAGTTTAATCCGCCATCTCAGCAATTTTGAGTTGGGGTCCTTCAGGGAGAATAACCACTGAAGGGGTTTATGATCAGTGACGATACTAAATTTTCTCCCAAATAGGTATAGTATTTAGTAGCCCATACGATCGCGAGAAGCTCTTTCTCGATGACTGAGTAGTTTTGCTCAGAGTCGTTTAGGGTCCGAGATGCGTATGCAACTGGCAAATCTTGGCCAATAGGGCCTTGGGACAGGACGGCTCCCAGGGCAAAGTTGCTAGCGTCCGTGGTGAGGTTAAAAGGTTTCGAAAAGTCAGGGTATTGCAGAATTGGATCGTTGATCAACAGGTTCTTGCAAGTATTAAAACATTCCAAAAACTCTGCGTTATGCTCGATTTTTGCGCCTTTCTTTAGACATTTGGTTAATGGTTTCGTAAGTCTGGCAAAATTATTTATAAAGCGTCGATAGTAACCTAACAGACCCAAGAATCCTTTGATCTGTTTGGTAGTTTTTGGGACAGGGAAATTTTTAATGGCTACGATTTTATCAGGATTTGGCTTGACTCCTTCAGGAGTCACGACGTGACCTAGATAGGCTACTTCCTTTCGTAGGAATTCTGACTTATCTAGCTGAATTTTGAAATTGGAACTTCTTAGCCGATTGAAGACAGACTTGAGACGCTCGAGGTGTTCTTGCAGGGAAGTCGAAAAAATGATGATATCGTCGAGGTATACCAAACACTTTTCGTTCTGGATACCACGTAGGATATTATCCATTACGCGCTGGAACGTTGCAGGCGCGTTCTTCAACCCAAATGGCATTCTCATGTACTCGTAATGCCCCTGTTCCGTATTGAAAGCAGTTTTTTCAATATCGTCTTGTTCCATCTCAATTTGGTGGAAACCACTGGCCAAGTCAAGAGTCGTGAAATACTGGCATTAACCCAGTTTGTCCAACAGATCAGTGATATTGGGCAAAGGGTATTTATCATCTATCGTCTTCTCATTGAGCTTGCGATAGTCAACAACTACCCTCCATTTTTGCTTCCCAGAAGCATCAGCCTTTTTGGGAACCACCCAAATTGGCGATGACCAAGGGGAGTTACTTGGCCTGATTATTCTTTGATCGAGCATTTTTTTGATCTGGTCTTCGACTTCTTGCTTATGAATGAATGGGTACCTGTATGATTTTGTATATACTGGTACTTCATCAGATGTTCGTATTTGGTGTTTCACACGGCTTGTAAAGGTCAGTGGAGTATCCTCATAGTAAAATATGTCTGAATACTCTTTGCACAAGGAAAGAATCTTGGATTTTTCCTCATCATTCAAATGATCACAACGAATTTTTGAAAAATCTAAATTTTGTTTTGGAGAATCGTCAAAATTATGAAAATCAATTTTTTGAATTTCTTTCTTATCGAATTGTTCGACAGCAAATGGTTCCGAAAAATTTAAAGTTATTGGTTTTGTGGTATTGTTCAAAATTGTAGTAAGAGCGTTGCCTTTGTTTGCAACAGTAAGACACTCTGGCACTTCACAATTATGAAAACGTTGGTGAGGTATTATTATTTCACCATTCTGGATTGATGTTTTGACTTGTATCACTTGCTCAGATCTCGGAGCAATCGTAATTAAATTCAGATCGTTTTTCGTTTTCTGAAATCTAAGTTTTATCTTCGTATAAGGAGTAATAAGATAACCGTTACCAAAATCTAGGTTAGCTTGTAAAAGTTTTAAATTGTCAAGACCAATCAATCCTTTAAAAATATTGTGAAATTTGAAAAGGAAGAATTTTAAATATTTTTGTTGTGGTAAATTGAATAATTTCGAGGCTGGCATAGATGCGCTATATCTATGAGCCGATTTCTGAAAAACTGTGGAAACAATGAATGGGTCGTATTTAATTAAATTCGGAAAAAGTTTTTGAGCAATTTCTGGATCGAAGAAGGATTTTGTGGAGCCTGAATCAATGAGAAATTTTGCATCATACTCCGGAAAGATTATGTATGACAATTCGCTAGAACTAGAATTATTGAAAGAAATAATTTGCGGAACTAGGTTTGGTTTTTTGAGGTTGACAGTTCCTGAAAATTTTCTTCGGAATAGTCAAAATTAGTTTCCTGATTCTCATTTTCGTTATATTGAAATTCGTCAAAATGTTCGGTGTAATCTTCTTCAGCGTAATATTCTTGTTCGGTAAAATTTGGTTCGTTTTGAGTGTCACTAACCACAGTATTAAATAATTCCTCTGATATAAAATTTCTCTGAGGTTGATTTTGAAATGAATTTGAGGGTCCCGGACGATAATTGTTGGTGTTTCTTGTTGAAACACTCATTGGTACCGGTTTATTATACGTATTTCTAGTGGATACACTCATGGGTGAAGGTTTTGGAAAATTTTGGTTTTGATTTGGCCTGAAAACGTTTCTGTTTTGAAATGGTTGTCTAAAAACTTGTGCATTGGTAAAAAACTTTTGCGGTTGGCTTGGTGCTCTAGGTTGAATCGGTATTGGTTGAGATGGAAACTCATTTTGTTGTCTGAAAAAATTATTCGGTGTACTATAATGATTAACTGGAGAAGAATTTGGCTGTCTGATTTGAATTGGAGCCCTTGGAGGAGGAAAGTTTGGTCTAAATGTATTTTTATGTGAGAAATTCTGAAAATAATGTACGTTGTCTTCCTGTAAGACGAACTGTAGTGCTTCACTAAGCGATTTGGGTTTCATACAGCGTATGGTAGTACCCAAAGGTTCCTTGAGCCCAGAAAGAAATGTTTTCAATGCCAAGTTACTATATAAATCTCTTTTACACCTTTTAGAATCTGCTGTGATTTCATGTACGTCTATATAATTACACAAAAGGTTCAAAATATTCAAGCACCTATCATAAAATTGTTGAGGCTTTTCATTAGGTGATTGCCTAAGCATTACCATATCTCTGTTCAGGCAAGTTTCATCCCTCTGATCGGCAAAGTTTCTTGTTAAAGTATTTTTAAGTTCCTGCCAATTTGAAACGTTTTGAATATTGGCTACTATTTTAGCATTACCAGCTAATTTCGAAATGAGGCAGTTCAACAAATAAACATTTTGAAAGTTTGTCGGCTTGGCCGCATTATAAAAGTTAGTAATTATTGAATCACAAACGGATAGGTATCTATTTAGATCATTAGGATTGCCATCAAATTCTGGCACACACTTTAAGTAATCTGAACTGAATTGATGAGCCATTTTCTTGTTTGAATTACTAGAACTATTAGGTAAAGAAACTATAGGATCAGCTGAAGGGTTTTCGTTATTCAAATTTAACTTTCCAAGACCTTGTAGTAAACTATCAATTGACATTTGAAAATAATAAACTTACATTAAAATTGTAAGAACTTTGAGCATCCTTTATAAGGTAGACGACTGGTTCCTCGATTTTTGATTTCCAGAAAGACTTCCTTGCGAGACTGGACGATTTTGTTCCACTCCCCGATGATCTGCCTGTTGAGGGTAGCTACAGGTCCTCGATGGACTGGGTTTCTTGATTTTCGAAGAGCCGCTCCTTCACAAACACCTCCACAGAACAAAACAACAAGTTCGATACCCGATCAATCGTTGATACGAAAACAGCACGTTCGATACGTTCAATTTCGAGTATCCTACCGACTGCGCCAAATATAACTTTCGGATGTCAAAGTCTCTTTTTAAAAACTAAATTTATTGACAAAAGTACGTCTTTACAGTATGAGAGCAAAAATATATCTGAATAATAAAATGAATCTTCCCATGAAGATAGAAATGCTAGCGCATCAGTTTCCTGGAATCGCGAGATTCTGCATCAGCATAGTCAGCGGTTCACACGGGAACGGGCGATGTAATTCACACAAACCTACCTACCTTCGCTAGATGCCCAATGATGTTCATCCTACCAACATGAACTGTGAATGAGGCCGAATGCCGGTAGGAGAGCATGGCGATAGCGTTACGGAAAATTACATTTTGACAAAAAATAATTCACATATTACCAGGAATATTCTGTGAATTGGCGTAATTCCACTGTAACAATACGTCGTTTTACTGATTGTCACATTCATTTACAGTCATCATGTAAACAAGAGGAAATTAAATGTAATAAAGCACTGAATTACATGCTTACTGTAAATCACGGGAGAAATGGAGGACATTTACCTAATTTTACATTGAAATTTTAAATTACTTGCACAATCAAGTTATAATACTAGGAGCAGTTTGTATATATTACATTTTGGCATGTATTTTTCCATCCACTTTTTACTGTGCAGGGTGTATCTTAAATGATGTCAATAATTTCAGGTGATGATGAATGAAAGAAAAAAGTTCACATTTGCCCTAACTTGTTTCGTTTTCAAGTAACAGGGTGTCAAAGTTTTAATAAAAATAGTTTATTTATTAAATAGATAGTCAAAAATCTTTTCTCCAATTTTGATAGAATCTGGTGATATGAAGGAAGTAGTCCATACTCAAAGTGGAGTTGCAATGTGATAAAGTTGAGTAAAACTCGAAGTCGTCTCCACAATATATATTTCACCCCAAGGGCAAGGGGGAACGCAGCTTTGGCAAGCAACTTGTCGTGTCTGCGTTACAAGAAAGTCTAAAAGTCCGAAAGTCTGAAATCGAATAAATAACTCATAAAATTTCTTCATGTTCCAGATGGTGGTTCCACTGTTGGAATGGTCTCCGACCATTTCTCTTTAATGCCAATATTTTGGCCCTTAATTGCGCCACCGATATTTTGAGTTAAACTTAAATTTTACGTTTTTTACACTTCAAAGTCTCCATGCCATTTTCACCCCTGTATAACTTCAACTGAAGATGAGCATTACTATGCTCGAAAACATGTTTTTGACTTTCTTGTAACGCAGACACTTTGACAAGTTGCTTGCCAAAGCTGCTTTCCTCCTTGCCCTTGGGGTGAAATATATATTGTGCAGACGACTTCGAGTTTTACTTAACTTTATTAAAACCTGGTGAGTTCGTTAGCAGTTTCAAGGAGGGTCACCTGATTGATATTTATGGTGAAAATCATCATCAGTTTTTTTTTCTTCGGTGTTTTGGCATTAAACTATACTTGTTTCATATTTTCATCAGATTAAACAATTGAAAACATATATATATTCGTCAGATCAAGCCGTGAAGTCTTCTTGGGCCTATTTTTGTCAACTGTTCCTATCATAACTTGACGATACCTTTCAAGATTATCAATAACTTTTCCTGACTTGACCCACCGATACAGGCGCGTGCCTAAGGGGGGGTTAATGGGGTAATTACCCCCCATGACCACGACTATATTGAGAGAAAATCGAACATTCCTTATTTTCAAACTTAAAAAATGATGATGAAGACACAACGATGGGCTTTCACACCTGTCTTCTAGCAAATTCAAGTGACATTACTGGTATCTGTCGCTTCAGCAGAACGAAGTTTCTCGTCTTTAAGAAGACTGAAAACCATGTCGGACACTCGTTCAACAGGACTTGCCTTGATGAATATACATCGGGATATAAAAATTAACTCGTATTTGTTATTTTGTCTGTTTTGTTATGTTTATATATTTTTAGTTTTACGAGGATGTATTGATATCTAGTTAGCCTAGACAAGTTCCCTGCATAAACAAAATATTGCGTTACCATAGCAACGAACAATAACTTATTAGAAGTGTCAGTGTAAAGTTTGACGTCAAAAAAGTAAACCAGAGTTACGAAATAAATTAAAAGAAAATTATGTCCACCGAAATTGTGAAAATCGAAAAATTGGAGTATCAAGCCATCATCAAGTACCTATATTCAAAAGGGTTAAGAGGTAAGCAGATTTACGAAGATATGCTTAATACCCTTGGTGATCAATGTCCTTCGTATGCGACCGTGAAAAATTGGACTGCAAGCTTCAAAACAGATATATTTTCCATTGAAGATGATGACCGATCGAGAAGGCCAGTTTCTGTGTCAGTCCCCGAAAATATTGATGCAGTTCATGACATGATTAAACAGACCGTCAAATTGGGCTAAAACGGATATCTAAAGCACTGAATATTTCATACGAACGCGTTCATCATAAACTTCACGTCAATTTGGACATGAGAAAAATTGCTGCAAAATGAATCCTCAAATGTTTGAATTTTGACCAAAAGCGTGCAAGGGTAGTAGCATCGCGTTCGATCTGTGCTCGACTTGAAAACGATGTAGACTTCTTGAACCGAATTGTTACTATGGATGAGACTTGGGTACATTTCTACGATCCAGAAACAAAGCAACCGGTTCTCCGAGACCTAAGAAGTTTCGTGTCCAAAAATCTGCTGGAAAAGTTCTTGCTTCTGCAGTTTTTTGGTTTGCCATGGAGTAATCATGATTGGTTTTTTTGGATAAGGGTAGAACAATAACTGGAGATTAATATACGACATATCTGACTACTCTACGGGCAAAAATTGAAGAGAAAAGACGCGGAAAGCTATCCAAAGGTGTTTTGTTTTTGCAGGACAACGCCCCTGCACACAAATCTCATGTTGCCATGCAAAAATTTCGTGATTTAGGGTTTGCATTACTAGAACACCCCCTTATTCACCAGATTTGGCACCGTCCAACTATCATCTCTTTCCTCAACTGAAAAAAAGTTTAAAAGGTCGTAAATTTTTTTTCAACGAGTAGGTTATAAAAGCTGTGGAGGTCTGGTTTTGCAGAGCAAGAAGAAACATTTTTTTTAAGGTCTGGCGACGTTGCAGGTTCGCTGTAATAAATGTATCCAATTAAGAGGAGAATATGTTGAGTAATACAATATTTTGACATTGAAATTTTGTTTGGTTCTATAGTAGGCTAAGAATTTTTCAATATTATTATTATTATAATGTGAAAAACAACGTTCTACCTGTATTTGTGAACATAACTTAGGTATTAGATCTATTTCAAACAATTCTTGTTAGTGTCATTAAACTAAAATCGGCGCAATATCGAGAAAGTGTGCATGGTCCTTCAGTAAATTAGCTCCAAAAGCGCAGAGTGGTCCTTTTCGGATGGACTAAAATTCTTCTCTTCAAGCATTTCACACTGATACTTTACCAGATCAACTCAAACATCATCCCCCATAGTCAAACATAAAAACTGATGAACACCATAAACTACTGAAACTTCCAAGTCCGCCCCCGTTCACGCTTGCCCCAGTTCGAGTCCGTCGTTCCCGGGGTGGCAACAGCTCGAACGATCGGCGGCGGTATCGTGACGTCAGCGGAAACGCGAGGGGCGCGAAACGGACGCGGAGGCGGCGAGGCGGCGCCATTGGTGTTTCCGTAATTGATTTAAAACGCTCGTCCGCCGAGATAACTAGTTTGCCTTACCGCTAAGCGGGGGCGGTCGATTTCCATTTCGCCGTTAAATGCCCCAATTTGAATTATTGATCTGCTTGGGAGTACATTAGAAATTCAGTAGAGGATAATGAGTGGTATTAATAAAAGTCAGTATTTACTTATGAGTACTTACTTATAAGCATGAGCATCAGCACTAAGGAAATACTGAATTGTATATTAAAAAATAAATGCTGATACTTAGAAGTATCTACTGATTATTCTTAAGCATTTTCTTATTTAGTCGAAATTTGATTACACGGAAAAAATTCTAAAAACGCGCGATAACACTTGTCCAAATCAGTTTACACTTGAGATGAATACAAACCTCAAAGAATTCACTTTTCTACATTTATTTACGGACCATCATGTCGTTCGTTTCGACAGAAAGTGAAAAAAATAATGAGAGTGTTTCACAAACTAAAGAGTTGAATTTAACATTTGTGGCAAAATTTATTTGGGATAATCCTATTATTTTAAATAAAGGGAAAACTGCAATAAATAACAAAAACAAAACGTCTAAGCCACTCTTGAACCCCAGGTAGCACATCATATCGGCTGAATCTTGATTCCATATTGGGCCAATATAGATATATTGTAATTGAAAAATCAATATTGGTCCAATATGGGTGAATATTCAAAAAACAATATAATATTAATAATATTGGTGGAATATTGGTTGAACTAGTTTTGAATGTAGATTATCACACGAAATATTGGGTCAATATTGGTTGAATAATTTCTACCAATATCGATACTACAATACTTATTGGATATACAGTACGATGCAAATGTATGGAATAAATTCATTATTTCTGAACATAAACATATTTTGGAAAAATTCCTCGAACACGTCGATTTTCTTTTCCGATTGGCCAATTTCTAAACCCCACCCAAAATATATAGGTTTATCCGCATTCGAGTAAATATCAGTTTAGTGAAATTTTAAAATGGGACACCCAGTGTATTTTTCCATATTTGGTTAGAGATCGTCATTACAAATCCAGTAATACCAGGTCTGATGGGATTAGGTCCAACGGCTGCGAAGAAATGGGCAAAAAACTTCTCCATCAAGCCTGGTATCACAGGATTTGTAATGAAGACCCCTAACCAAATATGGAAAAATACACTGGGTGTCCCATTTGAAAATATCACTAAAGTCATTTTTACTCGATTGCGGATAACCCTATATATTTAGGGTGAAGTTCAAAAATTGGCCAATCGGAAAAGAAAATCGACATATTCGAGGAATTTTCCAAAATATGTTTATATTCAGAAATAATGAATTTATTCCATACATTTGCATCGTACTGTATATTGTTTTCCACATCTAGAATAAATATTGCATTCCAAATATTCCAGTCATATCGATTATAGGGGAAAAAAACTATATTGTATTTCCAAGTTTGTTAGAACATTGGTTGAATATCATTTCCACTTTATTTGACAAATTGTAATAACTCATATTGAATCAATATTGGTTGAATGATATTTACCAATATCTATAAAACAATATTGTCTTCACATCGTTTTAACATCTAGAGTAAATATCGCAATCCCAATATTCTCCTACTATCGATTCTAGGAACAAAAACAATATTGTATCTCTAGTGTGATTACACATTGGTTTCGCCAATATTCAACAAATCTTATTAATAAATATTGGGTCAATATTGGTTCAATAATATGTATCGATATCGTTAAAACAATATTGTCTTCATATTGTTTCTTACATCTAGAATGAGATGAAATTTGAATATTGGCCGAATATTCAATGAAACATATTGAAATTATATCATGATCAAACCTGGATAAAAATCCGCTAGGTGGCTCTACATGTAGAACGTCTTCTAAAACCTACGAAAGTATATTAAATACTTCCCATAACTTGTTATCAAGACAGCTCACTCAGTGGTTATGGTGATCAAAAGGCAGACTCTGGTGTCACCTTCATCAACTAAAAGACATTTAATAATTCACCAAGGTATATTGACATCCACCAATATATTATCCAAATGATATTGTACCAATATCCATAAATATTTTGAGGCCAATATTGCTTCAAGAATATTTCACCAAAACTATTTCTAAAATATTCAAACAATATTCTACCAATATCGCAAAATGTTCACATTTTACTTCTCGACAATATAACTTTTGAATATTGTGTCAATATTGTCAGAATATTGTATCAGCGATACCAATATCGCTGAACATTTATAAGTATTTATTAGTTCAAGAATATTTCGCCAATATTATTCAAGTAATATTGTACCATTATCGCTGAATGTTCACATTTTTTTTCTCGCCAATATTGCATTTAAAATATTTCGCCAATATGTTCACAATATTGTACCAATATTTTACCAATATATGTGTGCTACTTGGGATACTATTATGGAAGTAAGGTATAATGCTTTATTATAAAATGTTGAGAGTTAACTATGAAAACGTTGTAGATAATTTTGGGAAACCTACCAACTCCAAGAAATTATTTAAAAAAATCAATTACCTGAAGGTGGTATTAAAAAAAATACTGATGCCAACATATCTAGGAATAAAAAGAAAAATCTGTATTATGTACAGATCGACAAGCGTAAGGATGCCTCTGAAATGCGTAACGATTGAAAGCGTGAGTAGATTTGCGACAAAGATCGACTACTGTTCAATAAGACAGAGCGATTGAGCTCCTGCCCCACTCCAGGGTTTTGTCTACTGCGCAACCAATTCTCGGAGGCATCCTTACGCTTGTCGATCAGTAAGTTATGTTGATTGGCATAAATAATTGTGGCTAAACGGTTGCGTTTGACTTAAAGTTCACGTAGTCTAACAGGTTCTTCATCTTCGATATTGTCATAGATTAAATGTAAGCCTTTTCTAATTTCAAACACTTCTTCATCTTTTATATAATTTCCAATATTATGAAGAACACAACATGCTATCATATTGGATGGCACTTTTCTTAATGGCAGTCTAATTGTAAAATAACACGTTCATTTTGGAAATGTTTGTTACTGAATTGTCAAATGTTCTGAATACACCACAGTTATGACTGTTCCTCTAAATCCTGCTATTATGTACAGAACCTGGCCATTCTGCACTGACACTTGTAAATAACTCATCAGCGTTACATGTTACTGTACATTTAAGTATTGCGGGAAATTGTTTGCGACAAATGTTTTCGTTACCATGATGATTTTCCACAACTTGTGTATTTCGTTTCAACGTACAACCGCACTTGCACCTGTAGCAGTTAGAAATCGAAATTTTTCTCTCCATTTTTGTTTTTCCTGTTGTATCGCTTCATAGTCCTACGATTTCAAAGGTAATTAATTAGGTAGGTAACAAAGAAAGTACAACCATACATGAGGAAACTTTATCCTAATATGAGATTTTTCAATAATATTTTAGCTCACAAAATGTACTTTATACCGTTGGTTGACTTACACCAATATCCTCTGCTACACCAATCTGGTAGCCTAAAGCCAAGTGTAACAAAAACTCGAATGAAAAACATATTTATTTTAATATTTGCCAGGGCACTAAAGGACCCACCCGCAATAAGTGCCTAAAAAATTTGTCTATAACCACGCCACTCTTTCGGGGTTGAAACGAAACAATTTCACATAATTTTGACCACGAGGATCTTCTCGTCTGTTTTCATAAACTTTTGGAGCTCGTTGCACGACAAACATTTTTTAAACAAATGGGAATTCACCTTCAGCAAGCACTATCAGCATACTAAGAAGCAGACTTACAAATTGAAAAGAACATACTTAACTTAATCAGTATAACCTATCGTTTATTAATATAGATTCAAGTAACAACTGGTCAGCATAAGTACGAACTTATACTCTATCAGTACATACTTTGAGTATCAGTTTCTCCTTAAACTTTATTAAAATACTTTTCAGTATTTACTTATGAAAGCGTAAGTTTTAAGTATCTACTGATTTTTATTAATACCACTCAGTCATAAAAACTAACGGTTCAATTGATAGTAACTTTTTTTCCTCACTCGCACAAGTCTCTCATTAGTGGGAATAAATATCAAGATTCATTTTCGACCAATTTCCAGGATATGCTGATTAATAAATTCTCAGATTATGAGTGGGAGGGGTTGCTTCGAAACGAATCAGATTAACATCAACACACGTATTTTTGGACACAAATTCCCCAGAAAATTTCAGACCTTGCTTTTTTATCCGATCAAATTATTGGTTTTTGTTTAGTTGCCATGACAACCCAAAAAATTTCCGGAAATTTTTATCCTCCATGGTACCCTGGGCGAATCCCCCGCGTGCTTGAATTAATTGCACGAAATTGATCTCGAAATTAGTAAATTTCGTTATTCTCAGTTGAGAACCCTCAGTCAGTTGGTAGTCTCATGACAATATAGCGACCGTGAATATGGTCAATTTATAATTCCTATTCCAGTACTAAGTACACCCTCTAGAGAGAAAAAAAAAACTATCGACGCGCCTGCCCTGAAAGAAGAATATTTCCGGAAATATGTTGGATTTTCACGGTAACCAAACAAAAACGAGTGTCTGATTGGTTTTAGAATGTAGGTGTGAAATTTTCACTTGTAATCTCCCAAGTGCTTGAATTATTGCCGGAAATTTTTCGAGATAAATTTACGGCAATTAATTCAAGCACGAGGGAGATTCGGTAAGAAAATTTCACACCGAGAAATGAAAATCATCCAACAATTCATAAGAAATAACTAACGATGGTTTCACCTGAACTATTTATATGCATAGTACAAAAAAGATGCATGAAAATATAGATATGTAAAACACACTTAACAAAATTTCAATTTGATTTTTTTAATAAAAAAAAAAAAGTAAAAATGTTTTTGCTCCACTGGGAATTAAACTAGTGACCACGCGACCACGAGGCGTATACTTTACCGACTCGCCACGGGGCCTTTGATTTACATGTAGACAACTGGTGTATTGAAGTGTTTCTGAAATTTGATTTCAGAATTTGCAAATTTTGCGATTATCGTGAAGAAAATATTCAGACACGTTCGAAATATTTAATAAATACATAAATATGAAATATTATCTCATTTCAAATGAAAAATACAATTCCATTTATACATCAAAGCAAAATATAAACTATCCCCTGTCAAATATTTGACAGAAAAATTTCCACTTATTAATTTCGGCCAGGGTACCCAGGAGGATAAAAATTTCCGGAATTTTTTTGGGTTGCCATGGCATCTAAACAAGAACGAATGTTTTGGTTCTCTCTAAAAGTGAGGTGTGAAATTTTCACATATAATATCACAAGAGCTTAAATTATTTCCAGGAATAATTTAAGCTTGCGTGGTATTCGGTAAGAAAATTTCACACCATAATTTGGAAATAAATTATTAATTCAATCTGACATTTTAAATTGATTTCACTGCTTGTCAAGTCCACCATGTTTCGTTAAATAAAAAATATTACCAACTTTAGTTACACCAAATGCTTAAACTCAGATGGGTATTAGATCAGTCTATCGCCCTTTCATAATTTTAGGTTACTAAAGGTGGTAAAAATGTTTTTTTGTTAAAGTAATCCATAACACTTCATGTAAAAAATATAATATTAACATGGTTTGTTGCAGTAGGTGGCCATGATATAGGCGGCAATGTTTTTGACAGATGAGGTTTATATTGTTAAATTACATTGAGTTACTATATAGTAAATCAGCAAACAAAGATATTCTTATGTAAAACATTTCCTGTAAGCATTTGCGTTAAACAATTTGAGAAAAATGAAATGCTTTGAAAAGTACAATTTATGTAAATACTGCATAGAGTTGAGTCAAGTGCAAATATGTCATCCAAAATTAATATATTTAACGAATTTAATGGAAAATTGCGAACAGGAAGCGTTAGAGTCGAATGGTTTGTTTACGAAAATCCAAGAAAGTCTGCTGCAGATGTCAGGTAAATATGGCCTTTTGCGTAAAAGAGATTTGACAAAATTGTTTCAAAATATTACATATAATGTCTTAAATCACAGACATCTAATTAATTCGTCACCTTCCTATTCATCGAGGGGCAATACATATATAAAAATATAAATAGAAAAGTTATTGGGTGTAGCCCTCAAATTGTTGTGCAACCGTAGACACGTGTTTCGAGCTTAAGCTCTCATCAGTACGGTAAAATCAAGTGCGAAGATGTACACAGATGTACACAGATGTAAAAATAGAAACAAAGGAAATCAAGGTCTTCTAACCGAAGACACAAATGTCTGGTTGGCTTCCTGTTGTTGACTTCCTTTGTTTCTATATTTATATCCAAGAGTTGTACATCTACGCACTTGATTTTACCGTAAGGATGAGAGCTTAAGCTTGAAACGCGTGTCTACGGTTGCACAACAATTTGCGGGATATACCCAATAACTTTTCTATTCACTTGAAGATATATAATGTGAAAAACAACGTTCTACCTATATTTGTGAACATAACTTAGGTATTAGACTTATTTCAAACAATTCTTGTTAGTGTCATTAATGAAATCGGTGCAATATCGATTTTTAAAGTTTTGTTTAGATACCTTTCCCCTGTAATCGTTGGAGTTCGAGGCGGCGAAAAACTCATCAAGAAATACGAGGTCCAAGTTACTAAAATTGTGAAAGTAATGGTAATAGTTGAAGAGGACCCGACATTCTCAAATGACATTTAATTTGGAAACCAGAGCCGTTCTCATGATAATGGGATCCAATTACCGTTTCTCATAAATATGAAAGTGTGTACGGGAAATCCCTTTTCAAGTAATCTGGGGAGTAAATATGTGGTGTGGTTTAGTCAAGATATACCTATTTAATGAGAAATCTTACTTGGAATTTCTGCAGAACTTTCTACCAGAATTGTTGGGAGATGATCCCAACAATGGGATTATTGGAATCCACACAATGCTAAGATCTTTTCTGATAATTTGGATATGGTACATAATTTATGATATGACCACATAATTCAGAAGAGTTATAAGAAATAAGTGTAAATATAGTGCAGTTAGGCCAGAAATGATTAGGGAGTCATGTGCAAATAACTGTTTGAAATAGAACTGAATGTTGTGTTGCTGAGGGTGGGGCTGAATATGAGAATTTACTTCGAATAATTTTTTCATTGTCATGGATTTTTTTGGATTCTTTTTGAAAGTCGACCTGTTGAATATGGCATTGCCGACTCTCTTATAGAGTACCCATTCAGGAAAGCTTTTCATTGAATGTCCTATCCGGATTGAGCAGCAGAGATAATTTTGGCTCCTTCATAGTATTTCAACTATTATAAGGCTCTTCAAAAATTTTCGTTTAATTTTTCCTAATAGGAGAGATTCTGCTTGTTTTACAAATTGTGGGACAACTAGGATTTCTTTCTCTTTTCACATTGCTTGACTTAGGCAGAATAGTTATTTTCCTAACAAGTGCGGAAAGTGATACTTTCCCGCACGCGACTGCCGTTGACCCGAACGACGCGAAGCAAGCAGTCAAGGGCGGGAAAGACACTTTACGCATGAATTAGGAACTTTATTTTTTCTACGACCGCATAAAGATTCAAAAAGCACATTGAAAATATATATTTTATTTCAACATACAAAACATTCCATGAAAATGCACTAATTATTATTAATATTAATGTTGAAAACACAATTTGTTGCATTCTGCAAATGCGTCATCAGGATAGCCAGTCCAGAGTAGTTAGTTGGTGGTAATTGGCTCGTAGATTGCAAAGTGCATGAAGACGTTTTATGTTGGTTATCCCTTCGCCTGAATCTGCTAGAAACGTTGCCGAGGATCGTCTAAAAACTGTGACCTGTGTAACGTTCTGGGTTAGGTAGGCCTAAGTAGGTAGCGGTTTCTGCCGGCATTTTACCAAATGTGTTTACTCCTACGCACTGAACAGAACATTTGCCTTTTTTGTAATTGATAAAAAAACGACGGTGCGTGGAGGTAGGAGGCCGTAAATTTGCATACTTTCTATAGAGCTTCAAAAAGGTTTCATTATTTATGTCTTCAGATATAACAAAGGATCTTGAGGTAGGTTTTTTCGAATCGGAAATTTTCACAATAATTAGGTTTCCTTTATCTTGAATATCGTCAAGCGTGATTTTCACAAGCTCCGCTCTGCGAAGAGCACCGGCTAAAGCAAAAATGGTACTTACTTTAATCATAAGATGTATCTCATCAGGGGCTAGCATAAACTTGGATATGTCTTCTTTGGTAAAAATCTGCGCTTTATGTGGTCAAAAACCAACATTTTGCTTTTTTAGGAACGATGTCAATTTATGATACTTGCTTATGTCCAGGTATTGTTTTATTTTAACTAAACATTTCAACATCGAGTAACGCGACCATATGGTATTTGATTTCAGTACCTTACTCAGCTCGGAAAAATACGCCAAAAACACCACTTCTCTGAAGCTATTCACTCCTTTTTCCTTACACCAGTTTAAAAATTGGTTGTACTGCTGTTCTTATCTTTCTCGTGATTTACTTGGTAACAGGTCTGAATTTACCTCATCTGCGGCCTTTAATATTGCTTCTGGGAGCAATTCGTCTGACGAATCCATAAAAATATTGCTTTTATTGAAAATAATTTGAAAAATGCCAGAATCGGACACTTCGACAACGCTTCGACATGAAACTTTGACGTCTTGATGACAACTTGGTTGTCATAACAAATCTTTGGTTACCACACCAAACCACTTGACTCATCTTAGTTTGATTGTTATGTGGATTGATTTTGAGAAATGTATAGGGTAGATATTTCTTCATTCCAATTAATGAAAAATAGTCTGGGTTAGATTGAACATTAAAACCTATATTAGCTTGAATAGTAATATACAGGTAAAATCAATGAAATGTACATTTAATAACGATAAATTGACATATTTTACTTTGCCGCACTAGTGCGGGAAAGCGAGTTTTCCCGCACTAGTGCGGGAAAGTGACACTTTCTAATCTAAAATGAGTGCGGGAAAGTGGGTAAAAACGCACGGTCGTAGAAAAAATATATACTGAAATTTACAAAACAAATAATTTTTTTTAGTTATCGATACTCATTACGTTCTCAAGAAAAAATTCTATTTGCGTAAAGGAGGACTGAAATGTAAACCAGTTCTAAGAACCAAGAAACTTTCGATGGAAACTATTTCAACTAGATTATCATCATAGTCGCCAGAGTATTTCTATTATCATTACTTAGTACTCAAAATATGTGTCATGAAATAATGGTTAATTTACCCAAATTCATTTACACTTTCATGTTTCAATGAGCAGAATTTTCGAACTTCAGTTTCCATATGTCGCTAAATGGATGATAAAGTTATTTGTTGACAGATCATTTGATAAGTGAATCAATCTCCATATATAAATGTTAACGATCTACTGTATCAGTTTCAGATCAGTTTTTATCAAGTATCTGGTAGTGCAATTCCATCATAAGTTCACGATAAACAATTACAGAGATGTCACATACACAGTAAGTCTATTATTTATTGAAAAACTTTGTATGAGCTTATGTATTGGCGTGGAATCATCGGCGATTTCAAAATGAAATAATGAAAAGTTGAGCATCAACTCGGAGGTGGCGCCCGCTTCTATGAAATGGGAGGTGGCAGGGTCTGAGAGACGAACTTTCAAAATACACTCGTGTCATTTTTTTTAATGAAAACTGATGACTAGATATGATATATACATTTTGTTGAAAAATGAAAACAGGGAAAATAAAAATATGACAAAAAGCATAAATTTTCGAAAGGAAATACATAAAAATGTAACCTACACTTTTCAAACTATATATCAAATAATCAAAAATGATATTGAGCTGTACTTTTTTAGTAAAACTGTGTACCCAATTAACCAAAATGTACATTCTACGAGTATATCATAGAATTGAAACATGCAGAACACCAAGCATCGTGGTGGGAGATACATGCAAATTTGACTTTAATGAAATTAATGAAAAATACTTTTGTCTAATTTTCACTAGTTATTTTTATTTTTACATTTGAAATTTAAAAACGTGGTTGCATGTATAGGGAGTTTGTAGCTAAGCTGGATAGAGGGCTAATTGAATGATCAGGGTTGCCAACTATATAAATTTAACACTGGAGATTATAAAAATTATCAGGGTTGTCAAACTTATAATTTCAAGAGTGGAGACCTATACTGGGCAATTCAAATTCGACCCCCACCATTGGGATCTCCTAAACTACAGGAGATACGTCGAAGCCTTAATTGGTGCAAAGTTGCGTATTCTGGTGCTTAACAAAATACTGTTTTGAAATTTGGAAAATTCCGAGTATTTCCGGAAATATCGAGAAAAAACTGAAGATCGGAATTTTCGTTTTTATTTTTTTCTATCGTTATTTGACAACATAGCTCAAAACCAAAAGTACATATTCATTGATACTTTTTATCAGCTACACGTTTTTATGTTCAGATTCAATATCTGACGTTTCGTCTTCTGGCATTCATCATCAACTTTTTTTTCTGTTATGGGCGCCATATAGTGATTCTCATTCTGATTTCATTGATGTATAATTTGTTATGATTTGCACTTCTGAAACCACAGATATTAAAAAAAACAACTTCATCTGAGATGGTCATGACTCCATCGAAAAATTTTGTTTAATAAACACTAGTTGTCAGAACTCATTAAATATCATAAGTTTGCACAAATACTTCAGTCGAAATGTCCTCATTCTCAAACGAAGAAAAACGAGATATGTTGAAACTTTATTATAAATTTGATATGAATAGTACGAAAACAGCACAAATTTATTTTGAATTATATCCGGAAAGACAACAGCCGGAAAGAACATTAATCGGAATTTTGGACAAACACTTGACTGAGTACGGTGCGTTTCAAAAACCAAGAAAGAAATATGGAAGCAGAATGGAACAAAATCAGACGTAACTTATTAGCCGAGGTAAAATAATTGTTCAATCCATATTCGAAGAAGTATAATTATTTTTGGTACTTTTTTAGATAAATGCAGATCCTTTCAAATCAACACATCAAGTCTCGTCAGAAATGGAAGTGCCACAGACGAGCGTTTGGAAGGAATTAAAAAAAAGTGGTTTGAAATGTTATAAGATACAGATTTCACAAAAATCACATCCAGGTGATCCTGAGAGAAGGATGGAATTTTGTAGCTGGCTCTCGAAGAGGGTAGACCCTACAAACTTCAGAAAAACATTATTTGGACAACCGAAAGTACCTTTTTTAACTGTGGTGTTTTTAATAGAAATAATGAGCACATTTGGAGTGAAAATAATCCACGACACTTCAGAGAAGTCAGACCACAAGTTCGGTTTCGTTTGAATGTGTGGGCTGGAATTTATGACGACCGAATACTTGGACCTCATTTCTTCTCTAATACTCTGAACGGGTAAACCTATATTCGGTTCTTAAGAAACGAATTCGAAGAATATATGGATATCAGAAGAAGGGATATTGTTAGGGCTGTTCTTAATTTGATACGACGAGCTCGGTTATGTATTCAAGAGGAAGGCCATCATTTCGAACACTTGTTGTTATACTTTTTGTGCATTTTTTACAAGCTCATGATTTCATTCTTGATTTTTGAAACGCACCGTACTCAGCCAAATGTTTGCCCAAAATTCCGAATAATGTTCTATCCGGCTATTGTCTTTCCGGATATAATTCAAAATAAATTCGTGTTGTTTTCGTTTCGTACTATTTACTACTACTATCAAATTTATAAAGTTTCAACATATCTCGTTTTTCTTCATTTGAGAATGAGGACATTTCGACTGAAGTATTTGTGCAAACTTGTGATATTTAATGAGTTCTGACAACTAGTGTTTATTAATCAAAATTTTTCGATGGAGTCATGACCATCTCAGATTAAGTTGTTTTTTTCTTAATATCTGTGGATTCAGAAGTGCAAATCAAAACAAATTATACATCAATGAAATCAGAATGAGAATCACTATTTTTCTGTATAAAAAAACAATATGGCGACCATAACAGAAAAAAAAAGTTGATGATGAATGCCAGAAGACGAAACGTCGGATAGTAAATCTGAACATGAATACGTGTAGCTGAAAAAAAGTATCAATGAAAATGTACTTCTGGTTTTGAGCTATGTTGTCAAATAACGATATAAAAAAATAAAAACGAAAATTCCGATTTTCAGTTTTTTTCCGATATATCCGGAAATACTCGGAATTTTCCAAGTTTCAAAACAGTATTTTGTTAAGCACCAGAATACGCAACTTTACCCCAATTTAAGCTTCGACGTATGTCCTGTAGTTTAGGAGATCCCAATGGTGGGGTTCGAATTTGAATTGCCCTGTATAAATCGGGTTTTTCGTTAAGGGTTTTACATTCCGAGTTTTTAATCGATTCATTGATTTCCATGGCTTCCAAGTTCCAATAAATTAATTTTCTTTTCTTTATTACATTTGTGTAGGATTTTGAGATTATCTTCACTTATCTTGTGTTTTGACTATATTTTCATGTATTGTGTTATTTGATGTAAATACAGTAGCATCAATTACTTCCATAAAACATTCAAAATTACCTTTCTACATACAAAATAACAACAGCTTCCATAAGTAATAATAATTTAGGAAAAATTCTATTCCATGCAAAATCCAAACGAGAGAATGAAAAAATCTAGTATATATAAAATAGAGTGGGGACTGCTCTGCAGTATTTACCTACAGGCCAAACCGGTAGAAATGTTCACTTGAGTCTGTTTGGACAGAAACTCAAGAATCAAAACACAAGATAAGTATAGATAATCTCAAAATCTTACACGTGTAATAAGGGAAAGAAAATAAATTTGGTGGAATCCAAATGGAAATTGATAAATCGATTTTAAACCCGAAATATAGAACTGTCAATTAGCAAGTCGATTTATGTACTAGGTCTCCAATCTTGAATTTATAAGTTTGACAACCCTGGTATTTTCTATAATCTCCAGTGTTAAATTTTTATAGTTGGCACCCCTGTTCATTCAATTACCTTTCCATCCAGCTTCCCTATACAAACTCCCTATATAACCACGTTTTTAGATTCCAAATGTATTAATTAGTTATACTTGATAATGGAATAATACCCGAAACTGATCGTGAAAACAAAATAAATTGAAAATTAGACGAAAGTGTTTTTCATTCATTTCATTAAAATGATCACGAATTTCCAAAAAATAAAGGAGTCATCAATTACCGTGGGCCGTTGTGGTCGGCTGGTAGTGCGTTCGCCTCGCATGCGTGGGGTCGTGGGTTCGATCCACCGATTCACCGGTCTCGTGCATGGCATCAAACCTTAAAAGGTAAGAGCTGCGTCTTCCCTAGCTCACACAAGTCTCTCGAAGACTTCTGAGGGTTGCGCGTAAGTGTGCAATCGGTTGACGGAATTAACAATTTTAACCAAAGATTACACAAAACATACAAATTTTCTACACTTTCCACATGAAAATCTGGTTTTTAAATCATTTTGTAAAAAAAAACATCTTTTGTGAATTCCTGGAACATGGTTTTGGAGCGGCTGATGTGTTACAGTAAAAGTTCAAGCATAACATTGCTTTCATTCCCTCACTTCTTTTGGTATATTCACCTCCAAAGAATGTCGATGGAAATGCAGTTGGATCAGTCCTTCAGCAATATTTCTCAAATATATTCTGGGAATGTATGAATTTAGATAGTGGGTATAAAAGAAAACACATTTACATTATAACAGACAGAAAGGCCGCCATGAAGTACTGAATTCAATACAGACGAAGAAAAAGTTACTTTGGGAATGCCTTCAGAGCCTCAATGATCTGTCAAATCACAACAAAGTTACACTTGTGTATGGGTGCCTGGGAAATTGAACGCAATGAAAAAGCAGACCAACTTGCAAAACAAACATCTGAATCACCATTCACAGGTCCAGAACCAGCGTTTGGAATTTGCAAAACCCGATGCAAAAATCTAATCAATCAAATCGAAGGGCATCGCTACAGCACAGCCATGATGAGGCACCTAAGCCATTCACTGACGGTTTGACATCCTCAACTTCAACAGATATAAGATACGCACAATTACCAGCTCACTTACCGGACACTGCGCTCTTAGAAATCACCTACACTCTATGGAAATAAATAGAGAAACCGTGGAGTGTAGACTTTATGTTAACGAATTTCTCTACAATTTCAATATACATTTTCTTTTGCGGAGATGTCACCTCAGCAAAAATTATGATAAATATTGGATTGATGAAACAGTGGATTCATCAAGTCGAAACTTGAAAGAATTATTTGCACTGAAACAGTGTAATTCGTCACTTACTGCAAGTTATAACACTGAAAAGAAAAGCAATGAATGTTGCTTAAATCAAAGAAAAAGACTTATTATCAAGATCGCATAATGAACTTGGAAAATGTAATTAGGACGTCATGGAATGTGGTAAATGAATTATCCAATAATAATAAAAAAAACAAAAAAAATCGTTATTGAGAAAAACGGTGATCTAATAAGAGATCCTGTAAAAGTTGCATCCGAAATGAATGAGTTCTTCATTAATGGTCCCAGTGATCTTGTGAGTAATATACCAGTATCACTCTTACCTTCAAATTATAGCAAATACTTCAATACTAAGTCGATGTTTCTGAATCCATTCACGGAAAATGAGCTCCATGATTTATTAAAAATCAAATAAAAAAATAAAAAATCATCTGGTGCCGATGACATCCCCGTATTCATCATGAAAAAAGTTATTGATATAATTTTGACACCAATTACTTATTTAGTTAATAAATCATTTGAATCTGGAAAATTCCCTCAAAGTCTTAAAGTAGGAAAGGTAATGACTCTGTTTAAAAAAGACGATCCCACTCTGATGAAGAACTACAGACCAATTACGGTTACGTGTAGTCTCTCTAGGATATTTGAATATGCTTTCTTGAGCAGGCTTCTGAACTTTTCGGAGAAATTTGAAATACTGAATAAAAATCAGCATGGATTTCGTTCAGGGAAGTCGACATCAACGGCCATATTTTCATTTTATAAGCAAATCATTAGATTCGTTGGCGAGTGTCCTGCTACAATTTTTTGTGATTTGAGCAGGGCATTCGACTGCAACAATCACGAAATATTATTATCAAATCTTGAAATGTATGGACTACGTGGTAACGTGTCATCTTGGATATCGTCCTTTCTCAAAAATCGTAAGCAGTTTGTTTCAATTGGGGCTCGAATGAACAGCGAAATACTCAAATTCAATTCGGATTCTATAACTGTCAATATGGGTGTGCCTCAGAGCTCGATTTTAGGCCCAGTGTTATTCACCTTGTATACGAATCAAGTGAAATCTATAGTCGGTGATAATCACTTCACTGAATATGCTAATGACTTTTCCTTCATCATATCAGCAAGCGAAACAGATGACCTTGACAACAAATGCTCTGAGGTGATGAGTAGGGTAGCTAGTTATTTCAATGATCATTGTTCACTATTTAACGCAGCCAAAACTGAAATACTAAGAGTTCATAGTATACAAAAAATGCTGAAGATCTACATATAAATATAAACAATGAAATGGCAACCAATACGCACAATAGCGTAAGATTTTTGGGAATTCAACTCGATGAAAACCTTAGCTGGAAAAACCATTGTCTAAAACTCGTCCCAAAGCTCAATTCATTGAAGTATCTTTTCATCAATTTGAGAGATGTACTAGAAAAAATCAGATTCGTAGTCTGTACTATGCACAAGTAGAGTCAAGACTTCGATATGGTATTTGTTTCTGGGGAAGTGCTGCTGCTGCTTCCGATGTATTCTTGGCTCAAAAACGAGTAATAAGATGCATGGCAAAGCAACCGAGTTGGGTATCATGCAAACAATTTTTTGCAGATTTTTCCATTTTACCATTGGCTTGTTTGTATATCCTCGAGTTATGTGTTTATTTTACAAAAATAAAGAAAGGCTTTTGTGCAATAAAGATATTCATGATTATAACACACGCCATAAGGATAATCTTCGTGTGTGTAGAGCAAACAAAAAAGTTGAGTATTGCTTTCCCGATTACATGGACCCCAATTTATTTAATAAACGACCTATTCAAATGAAAAAAAGTGAGTCTCTAAAGAAATTCAAAAATAGCCTAGAGCAGTTCTTATTGCACGACTGCTTCTATAATTTAAATGAATTTCTTGACATGAAATGAACAAGTTTCTATCTAAACATACGTATTTTTATATATATATATTTATATGTATTTATATGAGTGTGTGTGTACGTTTTTACAACTTGACTATTTCTATACATTGTAAAATGTCAAAATGGAAAATAAAAATGAATTGAATTGAATTGAATGCAAAACGCTGCTCCTCAGATGCGCGACAGAACATTCGGACAGATCAACCTAGAAATAGGCATGAATCCTAAACACCTGGTAAATAGACTACTGAACCTGGTGAAGAATACAGGCCTATTTAACTAGAAACCACTGACGACAGAACAATACAATAGACCCCAGCCGGTCTCAGTGTTGAGGGGAAACTTCAAAGGTAAACTCGGTATCTCATTCCCTGAAACTGTTTCTCAGTTAGTTGATACAATTCTTCATGACAATTTCCCTCATATCATATAAACCAATCAAATGTTATCATTTTCTCAATCTAAAGTTGTGTTGCTGTGTGAAACACCAATCGAGAAAGCTCTCGTGGTGTTTAAGAGTTTTCGTGAGAGCAAGGTGGAAGTATTTTTCGGAAAAGCTGCATATTGTCGGGCTGATCGTAGACTTGATTTTCTATACCCCATAAATACCCATAAATAAAAATTAAGTTGGCTTACATACGGCGAAATTTTATAACATTTCCATTAAACCCTTTTAACTCGAAAACCGTTAGATGAAACTCAATTGCAGTCTGTGCAGAATTCAATTGTGCGTTCATTTATTCCATGATATACAGGGTATTCTATTCAAAAATGCCTTCAGGGTTTTTAAAACTTCCTGATGAGAAGAGATTTTTGACCATACTGCTTCTTATCCCTAACTTATCCCTGACGAAATTGATAATCTCACTTCGTAGAACATCATGCATTCTATCTCTTCAGTATGCATTGTTAAAAATACTGGTGCCAACTCCACTTTTTCACAAAAATTGTAATAATGTGAGAACGGTTGTTTCAAAATAATGCATGGATGGAAACATCCAAGTAATCCAAGTTTTATTGGTTTGGATCTGTAGTAAATTTATATTCAGTGTTCATTTCTATAAAGTGTACAATACTTCTAGCACAAAGTGAATAAATAGGAAAAAATAAATGAGAATCAATAATTATGATTCAGTTAGTCGAATATTTCAATCAAAGAATGCAATATTTGTCATTTGAAAAGAGAGTTCCCAATCGTCCGTGCGCGATATGGACAATCCCCTCGAGTTGTACTGTCTAAAAAAATAATAATACTTATTTAATATCAAAACAATGATAGAGAAAAAAAATGAGAAAAATTAGAAAGCATACAATCGTATAGGTACTACTAGCTATTAATATTCTTAGCAGCCCACTTTCTGAAAAACGATTTCATTACAATAAAACACATTGAATCTTATATTATCACTGAGCAGTAAGCAGCTGTGATTTCATTTCTTTCTTGAATTGATGAATATTATGATGTAAAATGGGTAAAATTTCATTCAGATAACTGAGGGCAATATGAGAAAAACATCCTTCAGATTTGAAAGTGCGGTGCCTAGGTATGTTGAATGAGTTAATTTTCAAATGGACCAAATGTGAGTCAGAATGCCTGCTTACTGAACTATATAAATATCTAGGAGTTTTAGTTTGGAGCAACTTAAACAAAAAAAAATTATATCAAATATTGGACTCTGTACCTCACATTCAACTCCTTTGTTTTTAACAAAAATGGCGTGACACGTTCAACTTATGGTATGCAGCATACGAATTGCATGCAAGCATTTTGTATTCGTTGTAACTTCAATTTGTTATACCTATTGCGGCAAAAAATTGTAATACACCGAACAACAGTACTCGATATGGGGGTAATTAAGGGCATTGCCTAGCCTGAGTTTCATTTCTTCAGATAACTGATAGTTGAATTTATACAGCGATTTGAGTTTGAAAAGTGATGCCTTATAAATGTTTTTCACATGTTCATGAAAAGACAAGAAGCTATATATGGTTACACCGAGATTGTTACCCAGTCTACCCAGTCAATGTCTGCGTTATCGAGAGTGAGTTTCAACTTTTTGTCCCAGGGATCCTATGCATAAAGCCAAGGTTTTGTTTGGATTGATTTTCAGTTTATATTGGCTACGCAACGTTCACGTTCACAAACTAGAAAAATCTAAGCTATTTCAGATTTTCTTCTTGTGATAGGTGTTTCTAATCATCCAGTTACTTTGATTTATATTAATGTATCCACTTGGCAATAAAACAATTCTCTTCGAGTTGTTCTAGTAGTAATTCCATAACACGAGTAAGCCAGGGGCATTAGTAGAGCAAACGATTTAATAAGTGTCATCATCCGGGCAAATATATCATGCTCCCCTCGAAACATCATAAATTCCAGTCAGATACAGAGCGCCGCGACTCTGACGTCCCGACGGAACGTCCCTCCTGCTCGCACAAACAATTGAACATCAGATGTCAACACCAGAGGTTGCCATTTTCCGCTTGGTTAAACATCCAGCGGACCTCTTCAGATAAAGTATTTGGTTTATACATGGTATTATATGGATAAAAAGATAAAAGTTTTTCAGGAATGTTCTACAAATGACATAAAGTAAGTAAGTAACTTTCGATGAAATTTTGATTTTCTTGGATCAATAATTCGTCTTCTCAGGGCATATGATTCTCGAACCCAATAGTTACCTCACCGATGTAGGGAAGGAAGGCTGGTTGGCTGGATGATACCAGCGCGTCCTTCGGGTTCACTGGAGCTTCAGAGATAGGGCCTGACTGGAACATTGATAAAAATAATAGTAATAATGTTTTTCTTAAGAATACCCACATTACAAATTATGTACAAAAGTGGATCAAAAGGAGTGGCTGAGGTATTTAGCAGGAGCGTAGGGTTGAATTTTCCGTAATAGTTTATGAATTGCCATTTTGAATTTGGTGATTCTTCTCCTTTGTTTGGGTCAAACAAGGAAATTATTTAATATTTTAAGAGTATTTAGCCTTCGAAGTAAGAAATATATAATGCCCTACTCATAAATTGACGACTCTCGTGAAATACAGGACCGAATTTAATAATTCGGTACTCGCTCCTCCAAATTACAAATCTAGATTCAAATCTGTCCGTTTTGGTGGTTATCTGAAAGTTTGCACAAAAATTTGAAACCATTATACCGGGTGAGTCTCAGAGATGGGGCACCCATATTTCCCATATTTTTGAGAGAAATAATTCGATTCAAAGCACCAAAATTTAGGGGGCTTGAACAACTAAAATGTGATGTTTTGAGATAAAAACTAATTCTGTAGCACTTCCGGTTTCGCCGGAAATGATCTGATTATTAGTGTTTCAAATGGAACACCTTTCACATTTTCAAATTTTTTAAATCTAGAGCAAATTCTGTACAGGATGAAGTTAAATTTTTTATAAATTTTTTTTTCAATTTTTTTTAAATTAAAGATGATTATTTTTTACATGTTGAACGTTCCTCTTCGATGCCATGTTCTCTGAGAAAATGAAATTATTATTTTAATTAAAATACGTTGCCACCAGTCGGTGTTTGAAAGTGGCAAAATCACTTTTTTTCGATTATCTCATGTTTTTTCATGGGATCTCTATGAGAAAGGAATCAAATGATACCAAAATTTTGAATATCTGTCGATTATTTTCAGAGTTATAACGATTTTCAACATTGAAAATTATCATTAGTAGGATTTATCATTTTGAATTTGAATACGCGATATTGAGGATTATCAACATTTATTACAAATTTTTGATACAAAAAATACATAGCACAATGCTCTAATACTCTTACTATAAAAATTTCTCAAAATGTTGGCCATTATGTTCCATGCATAATTGCACCCTTCTGACTGCTGCTCGAACTGGCTGATATTATTGAAAGCTGTGATGACTTTTTGTTGCAGTTCCTCGCGTGTCTCACTAGGAGTTGCATATACATAATTTTTTATTGTTCCCCATAAATAATAGTCCTAGGGGGTTAAGTCTGGTGACCTAGGTTACCATCTGATGGGACCATGTGTAGAAATTAGTTTATTTCTTTAAACATTATTCAGGTTATTGATTACCATTCCATGATTATGAGGGGGTACACCGTCCTATTGAAAATAAAAATTTTGCAGAACCAATGGAAGGTCGTCAATGATTGGCTCGATAGCATCCCGAAGAAACGTTAGTTACCTCGCTCCAGTAAGTGGTCCATCAAAAAAAATTGGCCCAATGAAGTAGTAGTAGTCTTTTTGAAGACGAATTACTTTCAAAATATGAATTATAGACGTAATGAAATATCTGTTGGTAGCAAGCCAGAATTTTCATTACATTTTTCTGGAGTATGCATCTATTAGAAAGACATATATCAAATTTGCCAATTATTCTTATTGGTATAGTGGGTGGAGTTTCAAATAATGTTATTATTTGGGTTTTTCATTAGTCCAGCGGCCACAATACTCTTTGGTAAATTTTTTGTAATAGTGATAACTCTGGAAAATAATCGGCAGATATTCAAAATTTTGGTATCATTCGATTCCTTTCCTTCGAAATAATCTGTTGTACAAAGTGTCCCATAGAGATGCCAATAAAAAAACATGAGATAATCGAAAAAAAGTGATTTTGCCACTTCCAAACACCGGCTGATTAAAAATATTCATCCTTAAAATAAATATATTAAAAAATTTGCTCTTGATTTCAAAAATGTGAAAATGTACAAGGTGTTTCATTTGAAAAACTAATACTCAAATAATTTCTGGCGAAACCGGAAGTGCTACAGAATTGACTTTTATCTCAAAAAATCACATTTTAGTTGTTAATCGAATTATTTCTCTCAAAAATAGGGGTGCCCCATCTCTTAGACTCACCCGTTATATTGGACTCCGCTGTCACACTATATATCAAGAATTGAAGAGATATTTCCATTATATCTCTCTGAAAACACTATATTTACAAGCTTATTTAGCAAACAGAAAAAGGGTTTTTTTCCGTTCGCTGGTGGCATTATAGCTGCCTATTCACATGTCAAAATTAAATAATATGTTGTTGACAGATCTCTAGAAATCGCAATTTGTTTGAATATTTCCTTACCAACAGGGTAGATATATATAACGCTTGTTTTGTGGCAATTTCTGGATATTTTTGTTAAACATTTCAACTACTAATACATGTTTTTGTTCCTTCATCATTGAAAATAAATGTTTCTCAACAATCTGTGGTTTTCAGGTAGATATAATGAAAAATATCGTTCATTACTCGTCCATAAATTCTTTTTTCGTGCTTTCACGACTTCCACGGGAACATGTCGCGTACGCACGGAAAAAGCCTATTTTCTTAACTCGTAATGAAATATACTATTATGCAAAAATTTAAAATGTCTAGAAGTTGAACCGTTCGAAATAATAAACCTAGCTTGAGTGGCCAAAACTATTTCAGGAATGTTTATTTCAAAAAGAACTATCGATACCGCAAAAAATATAGGTACCGACGTCTGGAATATCACACATTGCATCACAAGTTGGAGGTAAGGCCTCCGTCTTCCCTGACTCGCACAAGTCTTTCGAATACTTCTGATGGTTGCGCGTAGGTATACAACAAACAAATTTTGCAAACATGTATTTGACCAGAATCACTTTCATAGGGATACTTGTTCAAAATTAATAAATACAAGTTGTCGGTCGAGATTTGTGATTATGGTCCGATTTGATTCAAAATTTGGATGTGGGGTTTTTCGTTCTCGGAAAATATGAATCTTTTGGCAAAATTAATGAATTCAAGATGGCTGCACCAAGATAGCAGTTTTGTGATTTCTAAAGAAGATTGTAGTATAAGTATGTAGTTGTTTTTGGCTTCGAAGATAATGGTTTTTCTAGTGATTTTCAGGAATTCAGGATGTCATACGAGTTTTCTGATTTATTTTAGAATTCTATATATGAAATGATCACCTGGATTTGGTATATTCGCCGGTTTTTCGCCGGTATATTCGTCCAGGTACAAAAAGTGTAATGAGATAATTCATTTGTAATGGGTTCATGAAAATGGACCATTAGTAGTTCATGACAGGCCTTGGATAGATTTAAGGGTATTTAAGAATAGATGTTCATTCACTAAGTTCATAGCATTCATTTGGTAATGTCCATATAGGACAAAAGTGCAGTAGAGTACAGTTTGGAACGAATATAAGTGGCATATATGAAAAATAGGGAGATTTATTTCTTATTTTTCTTCATTTTGGTATTTGCGTCAGTTTTTGCTTTCCTTACTGTTGAATACCTTCTCGTGTCATATGTCAATAACCTTTTCATGCCTTTTACGACATCCCATATATTCATAGTTTCTAGGCCCATTTTGATTGAGTTTGATGTAAATTCTCTGATCACATAATTATATGTATATTTATACCTATATGGTCTACCAAACCGCAAACATACAAAATATTCAATCTATTTTTTTATTCAATATGAGTACAATGTCATACCCACTCAAATCAGTCCGACCAAAAATAGTAATTTACGTAACAAGTCCGGAAAATACTATTTTTTTGGACGAGTAGACCAAATTCTAGGACGGGCGTTACCGAGTCCTGGAAGTCTGCGAGTCCAAAAAAACTGTTTTCGGACGTGTTGCGTACACTATTTTTTCGGCAACCATGTAGAATAACAAATCAATGATACGCATTTAGTCTAAGAGACGAAGAGAGGTCGACTTTCACCTATCTGTTAACCGGATGAAACGATTCCAAATTTGAATATTTCGAACATTTCAGTTCTTATTTGTATTATATATTGAAATTCGAACAGAAGATAGGTACCAACAGAAACATTCTAATTCGTATTTATATTAATATTTGTATTAAAATTCGAGCATTTCCCGGCCTAGTCCGGGAAGTACGTACTTCCCGGACTAGGCCGGGAATTGCTACTTTCCCAAAGAAAAAGTGTCCGGGAAGTGAACACTTCCCGGATGGTTGCTGAAAAAATAAATTAATTTAAACCATACACATAGAAACACCTGTCAAACAGCTTTTCTACAATAAGTTGAAGATCTCTTCCGGCTATTGAAATTTATCCTCTCAATAATGTTTGGTAATTGAGACTTCATTATTTAATTAAGAGATAATTTTTAATGAACATAACTGTCGTAATACATTTTTGAATTATTTTCTTGAATGATTCAAAATGATCTGTCAACGGGAATTAAATTGTCAGATTTAATTTTATAAAACTAATACCATAGCGCAAAAAATATTAAATTTGAGTATGAAAAGTATCTAGGAATATTTGAATCATGTCACTACATTATTAATACATTTTTTGCCTTTTTCATTAAAACCATATTCTTAGCTGTTGCAAAACCCTGTATTTGAGAATGTGAGCTTTTGAAGGAGAAATTAGGTGTGTTAATAATCATACAAAAACTTGTTATACTTCAGAAAGCCACTGTTTAATTTTTCCTATGTTTCCACTGGAGACGATTCATCAATAAAATGGTGAGAAAATTCTTGGTAGATGACAGAACCTACAGTCTTTCTCCACCAAAATATATCTTTATTATTGATGTAAATCTAGTCGGAAGATTTACATCAGCACTACACGTTTCAAAGAGGTCTTGTAACCCAACCTTCTTGCTATAATGTACTGATTGTACTGAATTTTTTCTGACTACATTCACATTTATGATAAAGAGAACTCAGATTTCTGTTATTTTATTATAATACGACTTTAGGAGTATTATACTACGGCCGCTCAGCCGTACCACACAGGGGGCCTAAAATCTTTATTTGGAGTCGTAAGATCACGAAACAAAAACCAAAATGATCCTTATGAAAAATCAGGAGGGAAGCCGAAAAAAAAGATAATAATAATAATATTTACCTGTCAAAATGACAAAATAAAAAAAAAACGCTCTAACTTTCATATTTGAGAAGTTACAGAAAAAGTTATTCGAAGGAAAATGATCCTCGTCGAAAAAAAGGTATGAGAATGAGGAAAAAAAAATTTTTGAAGTCGTTTTGTCTGTCTGTAGGTCTGTGGCATTTCAAAACGCTGTCATTTCCACATTTTTGGAGATATCGCTTTGAAATTTGAACTACGTCTAAAACTCGAGGACAATATTATTAAATTAATTTGTTTTTTCGATCGGAAAATCTGGAAAATTTTTACAGGGTTTTTCCGTTTTTTTAAAACGATATCGATACAGGTCAGGCAAGTGATCTGATTCGTTTCATATTTTTCGAAGATATACTCCAATGTGCCGTGGTGTGCTGTATAGTTTCTGAGAGAGATCGGAAAATGGTAACAGGCTTTTCCGGGCGATTTTCCAAAAAAACGGAAATTTTTCAAAAATCAACTGCGGCTAAACCAAACAACTAATCGAAAATTTCAGAACTGCAATCGATAGAGCTTTAATGAACGTACAAATTTTGAATGAACCGTTTTCCCAAAAACCGATCGGAAAATGGTGAAAATTCCGTAAATCTGAAAACATAAATTTCAATTTTCGAAAAAACGGAATATCTCACGAACGGTTGATTCCATCACAATTTACTAAGAATACTTTTTCGACCGGTTTCAGGAAATCTACAAAAAATGTTTGAAAATTTTTTCGAAAAAATCAATGGCCCAGGAAATATTTCAAAAAAACGGGAAAATCGATATATTGACCGTACTAATGATAAAATCAAAATTTTTAAAATCGCCTCGAATACGTCCTAACGAACTCTACGGACGCTCAAAACCGTTTTTCTCCGACTCTATTGAAAAGATGGAAAAACTGAAAAAATTTTTAAAAATGTGTATTTTGTGTCTAAAATCGCCAAAAACTCGAAAACGAAGCTGGATTAGAAAAATGCATACCTACAGTTTTATTGTCCTTGAATAGGTCTACAAAAAAGTCAAATGATCTTTTTCCATATCATGATAAATAACTTCGGAAAAATCGACTAAACTTTAAAAAGTGGGCATTTTTTGACTGGACTTGGAAAAAATTTTTAACAAAAATAAAAAATTGAGAGATATCAAAAAATGGATCCGGAAACTTCATTGTACTCGACCGGAACAACAAAAAGTTTTTATGAAATTTTTTGATATCTTGAAAAAAAAAATTTTAGATGTGGACTTGGAAGAATTTTTTGTTTTTTTTGTGATTTAAATACCGACAATTCGAAAACTAAACGAGATATCAAAAAAATGTATATCAATACTTTTACTGTACTCGAAAACATCTACAAATAATTCCCATGAATTTTTTTCGTATATTGAATAAAAATATTTGAGTTGTGAACTTTTTTGGGTTTTCAAACACCAAAAAATCGAGAACGAAACAAGATATCGAAAAAATGTACATGAACAGTTTCATTGTCCTCATATAAGTGAATTCAGGAAGCTATAGTCCACATATAGCTGTACAAAAAAGTAAATAGAGTTTTTTCATTAAGATAATTATAGTTTAAAAAATGGGTATCGTTGATGTTTTCCGAGCTATAGGTGGATCCACGCGGGTCGTATTATCAGATTATTATTGTAAAATAATTATAGTTTAAAAAATGGGTACTAACATCAACTTCCGAGCTTTCAGTTTCAATAGGCACTTCAAATTTCTACGATCTAGACGGATTCCCGTTACAGGTGCATTGCCGTTAGAGGTGGATTCCCGGTAGAGGTGGATTCCCGGTAGAGGTGGATTCACACGTGTCGTATTATCAGATAATTATTGTAAAATAATTATAGTTTAAAAAAATGGGCATTAACATCAACTTCCGAGCTTTTAGTTTTAATAGGCACTTCAAATTTCTACGATCTAGACGGATTCCCGGTAGAGGTGGATTCACACGTGTCGTATTATAGACATCCGAATTTCCGAGCGAAAGGCGGATTTCCACACTCACTTGTTTTAATTGTGCTTGGCTGAATTTCGATTAACCCTTATATTATCGTTGTGATAATAACATTTTCGGACAAAATGAACATTAGTAGATGTATCCAATGTCTGTCAAAAATACGTGTTTATTGAACGTTCATTTACGAGGGATATCCAAAATGCACCGGAACAAATAAAACAATTGTTGGTTTCGAAAAAGAAACTATTATTTCAAATCTGGGCTTTTGACTTTTGATTCCAAATCTTCTACTACTTCCCAAATTAATTGCTGCTATTATATCCGTCCTCAAGATCACAATGTAGTACCCCTTCTTCCCGCTAGATGTCACAACGAATTCAAAGCCCATGCAAACGTATCATCTGCATGTACAGCTCCATGGCACTATACATGCCTAACTTTATCATTCTTCTTCGTGTTAGATGCGTTACAACGCGAACTTTTTCAAAATATCATTTTATAAATCTACTGCTAAAAATGGACTTGCCAGGGGTGTATTCTGGGTAAAGGGTATTCTTCATGAATTCGATATCTTTTTTCCATAGTATCCAGAAATAGTAGAATAGTGTATGGATTCCATTTGAAAAAATCATGTTCATCAGTTTTCTGGATGTTATCTTTTAGGTGGAAATTTCAACCACCCTGTAAATTATATATGAAAATTTGATAGACCTGTTCATGATTTCATGCTTCAGGTGATTCTGTACAATTTTACAATTCACGACTGCTACTGTCTATAAGTTATGATTTTTTCAGAGTGGTGCTGTAACTGTCTTTAGGAAAAAAATAAATATTTCGAAATCTTACAAATCTGGGTATAAAGTGGTCTTGAAATCTGCTTTGAAATTGAAAAATGTATTGAAATACAGGGTATTTCATTTGAAATGAGAAAGTTGCCCTCTACTTCCAGTTTAACTGAAAAAGACCGGAAGTTGAAAATATTTCAATTGAGAAGGCCATATTGTAAAACGTACTACCACAAGTTCCAAGATTTTATTTTGAATGGTTCTCCATATATTCCTAACGAACGATCGTCGTAAAAGACCCTGTATAGTATAAATAATAATATAATAATAATAAATATTCGTATTTATGCAGAAATCTCCCATAAATTTAAGTTATGTTAACATATTGGACCACTCTACATGGTGAGTCAGAATAGGATCTCCTCATTACGAGGTGAAAAGTTTCCATCAATGTATTTCAGGGTGTCAAAAGTACGAAAAAAATTAAGATTTATATTTTTTTTCTCCAAAACTCCCTAAGGAAAAAATTGAAACTTGCTACACTTATCAAGATTTATCAACCTGATAATTTGAAGTTATAATTTTTAATATTAGTGAACCAGGCCATATTCCATACTCATCCTAGAAGTCATAACATTCCATGTGCCTAAAAGTGCATGGAGATTTCTGAGATAATTGAGAGAAACTCCACGTAATTTATTATATGCAATAATCACATTTTCTTAAGACATATCGGAATATTTGTCAACCCCCTGAACATTTTATATATTGAGGGAACAGACAGCATAGTACGGGTGAGTCAGAATGAGACCGACAAATCCGTTTTTTCATTCATCATTATTTTATCGAATTGATGTCGTGGATTCACTGGTATGTTACCATACTTTTTTGCGTATGATTGTTTTGACAGATCAACTGACAAACAAACACAACCTCAAATTCATAATACTCCCCTCAAATAATAGGTCAAGCTGTACATAATAATACGGGGCTATTTTCACACAAAATAAAAGACGCAAACGACCTATACTACGTTTTATGATAACTCCGGTTTTCGCCCCAGCAAAATCGCTATGTGGAATTTTTTAAACAAGAACTAGTGAAAAAAATTACAACTCTTTTTATTTTTTGGAAATGTCTAAAAGATTATAGAATACGCCCAGATCGGTGTATTTTTCACTGAGAAAATCCGGGAAAACCTCGAAAAAGAGACCATTTTTCAAAAATTCATAATTTTTATAAGTCCGAAGCTGGACAAACAATATTGCGGAAACTGATAGATAATAAAATGTGGTTTGACTGTGCGCAATATGGTTCCTGTCTAAAATGTAGTTTTTGCACAATCGCGTTATAAACAATTTAAAGAAAAATCTTTCTAAATGCGCCGATTTGAAGGAAATCATCTTATTCAAATTCTGTAAACGGCATATTCAACAAGACATCAATATAAAAAATTTGCATACTTTGGATTTTCACCTGAGAGGTGAAAAAATGTCACTAAAAGTTCATAAAAACGCTTCAAAGTGCACCCAAACTCGTCCGAACTCAACACGTATTTACTTCAGTTCGACGCACTTTGAAGCGTTTTTATCAACTTTCAGTGACATTTTCAACACATTTCCCACCTCTCAGGTGAAAATCCAAAATATACAAATTATAGATATTGATCTCTACTTCCAGATGCCTTTCACAGAATTTGAATACGAGGATTTCCCTGAAATCGGCGCATATTGCAAGATGTCTCCTAAAATAGTTTACAACGTGATTGTGCAAAAACTATACATCGAACAGAATACATCCTGCGAACAGTTGAATCACATATTATTATTATCTATCAGTTTCCGCAATATTGTTCGTCCAGCTTCAGATTAATAAAAATTATAAATATTTTAAAAATGGTCTATAGTTCGAGGTTTTCTCAGATTTTCTCAGTGGAAAATGCACCGATCCGGTTGTATGAAAATCCATTTTGTAGGTTTTATAAATGTCTACAAAAGTTTTATCAACTGTGAAATAGTTCGAGAGCTGCGGTGAAAATGACTTCCTCATAGTTATCAAAGGTTTGAATTGGCACGTCGGTTCTACTTTAGATTGTAATTTCAAAACCGCCCGTCTGCCGGGCGTAAGCGGTCGCTGTATTAGATTTATAATTTGAAAAAATACTCTATTGCTAATAATTACCTCAGTATTACCAAAATTAATGTTTTGTGAAAATGGTCTAAGATCTTAACTAAATTGAAATCGTAAGCGTCTGCCTTAGGGAATTGTCGCTATTTTGGAGCAGACGCTGTCAAATGTATCAAAAAAAGCCATCAACTTCTCACAGGTTACCACCGTTATTTTCGTGCCAAAGTTTCACTAAATATGTTACTAACCAAAATTCAAATAGAAAACTTTGGCTGACGGTCGCATTGTAACAGTAGACGGGCCTAAATTACTTTGAGTATATGAAAGTACGCGTAATGTAATTATTGAAAACGACCTAGAGAATATAGTTCCTTAAGCAAAAACTTTATATAGTGTAATATATGAAGTTTTGAAGCCGTGGGACACTCAAGTTAATTTAAAAATCACTTTATTCATTAGAAAGTCATGTATAATACGCAGCAACTATTATAGACAATAGAATATTTGGGATTTGTTTACCGTAAAGTGAGAGCAGTAATCGTCAGGTAGGAGACAATGGGAATTATTTCAATGTCTTTATATTATTTTGCAGTGTTTACTCAGTTTATCAGTATGCCCTACTACTTCATTTCGATTTATATCTAGATAAACTTATTTATTGCTAAGTAAATTTCGATAGATTATCGTTATTTCTCGAAAATGAAAAAGTTGTAGTATCACCCAGTAAACATCAAATGTTCATGAAATATATTGAAATCACTATACTTTTGAATATTTGAAATAAAATTTTTGTGCTATATTTCAGCACTAACATAATCCAGATCTCTTCAAAGAAATCGTTGTGAGCTCCTGTCTTATTTCCGTATCAACACCTGGTGGAACATTTCCTTGCCATCACTACAAAATTCGTAACGCCTATATCTGAATATCCACAATATTCCCACGAGAGATCGTAATGAATCAGGACCTGCTAGTAGAAAGTCATTCAAACTTATACCATGATATTTCAAACCTGCATCAAACAACAGTCTGATTTCATTTGGCTTATTCTAGTTCCAACAGAGAAATGTAGAAGATACCAGGTTGTAGCAAATTCTTGATCAGCTTCTTCGGGTTTTAGTTTCGTGATGTACCCTTTCTCTTCATAATATTTCATTTTGGAACAATACGTATTGGCATAATTTTCATTCATTTTGCATTTCTCTTCTTCAGATTTCAATCTTTGCATCGCTCTATATGTACTCTCTGGTAGTTATATACTTTCATTTTTCCACAGAAGTCCTATCTCGTAACTATCTTCCACATAATTCACAGTGTCGTTCATCAATTCAGTAGCAACAGAATTTTCTGGACTAACCCAGTCAACACATAATGGTTTCAGAGATGGTAGTGGGATTCACATTCATGTTTCAGATCACACCAGTGAATCGCAAAGTGACTTCCATTATTATTGCATAAACGTCTATTCGGTGCCCCGTTGGTCATGTCGAGACATCAAAATGTGATGCAAAATGTTACTCGAAATTAGCCCAATGTGACATTCCATCTATACTTCCGAATCAAATGCACATTGAGACCCTTTCGATGTAACAATGTGGAATTGAAAGGACTGGTACTTATTCAAAAATGCGCTTCACTTTCTGATTCTCCTGTTTGTCAAGAATAAAACAAAGCTCACCATATTTCAACATAAATAGAAATTATACCTCAATGTTATTATTCTTACTAATGGATTACGGTTCATATGGAATGGAATGCTAAAAAACAAATGCATTGAGTTGATTCCGCAGTATATATATATACTTTCCATGAACAAAGAAAAAATGACCAAACTGTCTAAATAAAAAAAACAAAATACATAAATGTAACAAATGTAATTCAACTCCAATCCTCTGGACAGCATTTTCTTTGCGGCGAAATCGGTACCTATCCTGAAAATGCCAAATTCTGTAAATCACTGAATTTATCTTTCTACCTTTCTACAGTTCTTGGTAGAAATAATAATTGGGCAACATTTATAAACACATTTGATTTAGGTAATGATATAAAAACAGTCACACTGAACACTACACACTATCAGAAGAACCTATAGAATATTTAAAGGATGTCGTCAACCAAATACAGATTCTACTTGACTCTCGACTCGACAAACATCTCTGGCCATTTTGTATCATTATGGTGATGTCATGCTCAGTTTTGTTACCAACATAATTCCTTCTATACCGACAAAATCGCAATGAAACCAAAATTCATGTTAATGTGCTTTGCAATTTTCTTCACATTTTGTGCTCAAAGCGATACTAACGAGAAGAAAATTGTGAACAATTCATAACATTTGGCATCACTACGTGGTAACAGTGATGTCTAAATGCAACTCATTTTGTTACCATAATAATCGAAAAAGCAACATCTCCTAGATGTTTGTGTTAACTGGGAAGTTCATCATGTGTAGTGATCAGTACTCCGAATGACTCTGTATAGAAAGAGTGTATTACAAGTTGTTGTGAATTTTCGTCTGGGTTGCCTGTTTCGCAAATATGTAAAATATGAGCCTGCAAATGTTCCTCATCCTTCGAGTGATTTTGTAGACTATGGACTGCCATCCCACTTTACATTTGGTGGCAACCGGTACACTTTATGATCCACATCTTAGCTATGAATAATTAGGTTTATGTTATCTTGCCAAATTATCATGACGGGTTTTTCGTTTTCCTAACTGTTGATAGGTATTCCCTTCAAATATGGGCATTTCTTTCAGTTTTCCATTATTATTGTCTGCGAAGGCAAAGATACATTTTCTAGTGTTCGAATGCTTTTAAGAAAAAAAGGCTCTTGGTCTAATTTAGAAATCTTCAGATCGAGCTTTTGGGAGTTATTTTGCGTACAAACATAATCATTAGTCCATTGAAGACAGAGCGGTTCTTTGGTTCCTATTGGCTACCATGCTATCCAAAAGTATCACCATTGAGGCTTCATCACACAGATCATAAATTTCCAAGAATGCTTTTGGTCCATGCAATCTTATTGGTACCATGTGTAGTAAGACTGATTTCTCGATTTCCACAATACACAATTTTTGCACCGGCGGGTGACCGTGTCGGCAGCAACATTCTCGGAGGGACTAACTGATAACCCAGGTCTTTCTTTGTGCAGAAGAGGGTAGTGTTGTGTTACTGTTTACAGGCTCAAACACCAGATGTTTTCCTACTTCAACATTTGAATTTCTGATGATTCCGTTTGAAACAAGAGAAACAAAGCTTTTTCTCCGTCACTTATTTCTTCCCTATATCAATATCATCAGATTTCATTTTGGGCATATAGCATATATCTTCGAGGAAATTCTTTCCATAGCAGCAGCAGCAATTTTTCGTTCATTCAAAATAACTGAATACTCTTTCCGGTCTTCTTGAGTAGGAATACTTCTGTTTTGCACGGATTCTGCAGGCAGTGATATGCTACCGTCTGCTGTTTGAATGCGACCGTCTGCCAAAGTTTTCTCTTTGAATTTTGGTTAGTAACATATTTAGTGAAACCTTGGAACGAAAATAATGGTAGTAACCTGTGAGGAAGTTGACGGTGTTTTTTTGATACATTAGACAGGGTCTGCTCCAAAATAGCGACCATTCCCAACGGCAGACGCTTACGATTTCAATTTAGTTAAGATCTTAGACCATTTTCACAAAACACTTATTAGGTAATTATTAGCTATTTTAAAATATTTTTTTAAATTATAAATCTAATAAAGCGACCGCTCACGCCCGGCTGACGGGCGGTTTTGAAATTACAATCTAAAGTAGAACCGACGTGCCAATTCAAATCTTTGGTAACTATGAGGAAGTCATTTTCACCGCAGCTCTCGAACTAAAACTTTTCTAAGAATAATCTTGGAGATATTTCCAAAAAAGTTTTAATTTTTTTCAATTTTGCTTGTTTAAAAAATTTCACAAAGCGATTTTGCTGGGGCGAAAACTGGAGTTTTCATTACCGAACTATGTTATAAAAATTATTATTGACCATTTGCGTCTTTTATTTTGTGAGGAAAAAAAACCTCTATAGCTGGGTCTATAACAATTAAGGTCAAAAATATTTTTGCGAAAAACTAATTTGTTGAATTTCACGTTGGAGGATCATTTCTAGAGCCATTTCCGATTGATTCACCTAGGAAAATATTATTCAACTAGCATGTTTTTGATGAAGAATAAAGAAAAATTCCGTGTATGTTTTATAATTTGATCAGTGGTGTACAGCCTACATAAAACTGGTCTAAGTTTAGACTTTGCAATTAGTTATTACGAATCGAAAGAAACATTTTCAGGAGAGTATAGTTACATACCAGTATATCTACGACACTAAAGGCCGATTCTCACTAGAGCGGTGCCGAGCGGCGCGGCGCGGCGCGGCGCTGTGCGGCGCGGCAAAAGTTGCTTGCAATTCTTTGCATGTAATTGAGTGATCCCGTCCTCACCTGAGCAGAGCGGCGCGGAGCAGAGCGTCGCGTTCGTAGGCAGCAAAGTTCTAACGCCTCCGGGAGCATTGGCTCGCGGCACTGCCGCTTTGAAACGCTCCCTCCCGCCTGTTGACGGACAAGTGGGAATCACGTCGCGTCACAAGCAAGCTGCGACTTGTAGAAATTAACACAATTTCAGAGACACACCAAACAAATATGGACGCGGAAAAAATAGAAAGATTAATTGTATTAGTGAATGATTATCCTGAACAATATTGTCGCTTCTTTTTTCGTCTATTTTCGTATTCATGACATATTGCCGCTACAAAAACAAAATCGTCTGATGATGACGATGTAGGATCCTCTTCTGTGATTCCCAAACTCATATCACTTTTTTTACAAAACTCAAAATACCTACCTACTTATATAGATTTTACTATTTCGCACACCGCTGCTGCTACAAAATGCCGCTCAGGTGAGAATAGCCTGCACAAAAACTGCTTCGTCCAGTGCCGCGCCGCGCGGCACCGCGCCGCTCGGCACCGCCCTAGTGAGAATCGGCCTTAATTCATGAGAATTGAGAATAAAAATCCAAAATCCGGAATAAAGATGAGGTTGGTAGTCTATAATTCGAATTGAGTCGAGGATTCTTTACCTCATTTCGAGGTGAAAAGTTTTCATCTCATCTAAGAAAAGCATTATGAATTTGAGGCTGGGTTTGTTTATCAGTTGATCTTTCAAAACAATCATTATAAGAGAAATTATGGCCACATGTCAGTGAAATTACGATATCGATTCGATCAAATAAGTGACAAATGAAAAAAACGGGGTTTGTCGGTCTCATTTGGAGTTACCTGTACTATGCTCTGAATACTCCCAGCATTTGAGAATGTTCAGGACGTTGACAATTATAAGAAAGTTGCATTATGCGATTATTGCATACAGGAAATTATGTTTGTACTCAGGACCTATCTTCAGTTTCTGGCAAATATCTCAGAAACCTCCATTTTTAGGCATATGAAATGTTATGACTTTTAGGAAGAGTATCGATGAGCACAACTGATGTCAAACACTCATTTGTCAATTCACTTGTCCGAAGAAAATATGGTGTTAAGTATGGCCTCATACCACCATAACTGGCTTACAAAAATAATAAATTATAACTTCAAATTATCACATTCATAAACCTATATTGGTGTACCAGGTTTCAGTTTTTTCCTTGAGGAGTTCTGAAGGAAAGCAATAAAATCCCAATTTTTTCCGTACTTTCGATACCCTGTATCTCAGAGAGAATGCAATTTAGGACATACATCGAAATGTGGTGAGGAATCTGTATGCGGAGTTTGTTGGTCTCATTCTGACTCACCCTGTATACACAAATATTATTTTCACGAAATACACTCTGGTGCATGAAAAACGGCCACCTTGAATTCTTAACAAATTTTGATCTTGAATAACTTTTTTATTTTCAGTCCAATGTTGATAGTTTTCCCACCAAATGGAAGGAAGTTTATCCAAGATTGATTCTCATCAAACATCTCTCCTAATAAAGTCCGAATTATACACATTATACGAGGGAGAACAAAGTTTGGTTTCTGTCATCTGAGTTTAAGACACCCTGTGGTGAAATACAGCTTTTGGATGACATTCAAAACCATCCTGTATGCAAGCTTGGTTCATTCATTTCGATATCACGATTCGTTCCAAATTTATGAATTATTGAATAAAGCAGTTAATTTTCTCTGCGTGTTCTTTAATCTTCAATATGGAAAAGATAACAACTAAACGAACGGTTGAAAAGAAAACACTCAACCAATTGTTTAATATCGGATGTTGCATCCTCTAGCTTGGACAATAGCTTCCATTCTCGGAGGCATTCTACGAATTAGCGTTCGAATATTCTCCTGGGGCATGTTATACCTCTATGAGCGCAACACGAAGTTCATTTTGATTCAGACATCTACCTAGATAGCCCCAGACATGCTCAATAGGATTTACATCAGGGGAGCATGCTGGCCAATTCAATTTCACTATCCCAACTTCAATTAGGTATTCTGTAACACACCTGGCGGAATGCGGTCCCGCATAATCTTGCATAAGAAAGAAGTTTATGTCTCCGATGTGTGAATATGGGGAAACTGTCAAGCTCCATCTCAAACAAAAAGCAGCTCAGTATGACCTTCCATTTCTCTGAATTTCTGGTCGATTCTCCGCATAGTAGAACGACAGACAATTAATCTTCTAATTGATAATGTCGTTTCTCTTCTAAAAGAGTTTAACACAGTTTTCTCTAGTCAAAACTATTGGTAGAACGATTATAAGTTTTCTCAAACTGATGTTATGACAATAACACAACTGTCAAATGATACACAAAGTGGAACAATTGTTTTTATTACAATCGTGATCATTGAATATGACGAATATGTAGAGAAAATGCATTGCTTTATTCAAAAATTCACAAATTCGAAACGAATCGTGATATCAAAATGAATGAAGGAGCAATGGATAGGAAATGAACCAAGCTTGCATACAGGATAGTTTTGAGTGTCATCCAAATGTTGTCTGTATTCCTGTATTTCACGACAGGGTGTCTTAAACTTGGACGATAGAAATATAACTTTGTTTTCCCTCGTATAATATGTATAATTCGGACCTTATAAGGAAATATGTTTGATGAAAATTGATTAAGGATAAATTTCTTCCATTTGTTAATGAAAACTATCAAATCCGACTGAAAATAAAAAAGCAATTTAAGATAAAAATTTGTTGACATTTCATGGTGGCCGTTTTTTATGCACCTGAGTGTAGTATTAATTTCAATTATGTGTATTGAGTGGAATAATCGTGTTTTTTTCGTGAACTTCAATCATAAAAATATACGAATTGATAAAATAATTACAATCTAAATGATTTTGTGTGTATTATGAAATACGAATTTTTGCCATTAATGCTTGTACTATATTCCTTTAATGATAGTAGGGTTTATCCCATCACACAGACCAAACAGTTACAGATCACACTTAAAAACGAAACTCATCTCGACAATTTTCACCGTCAGTCAACATGAAATTCCTGCAAACCAGCGCCCCAAAATCGCATTAAACCAACATCCCATAAACGTCACCCCTTTCACCCCTCACCCCACCATAAAAGCGCGACTTTGCAGGAATAAATGCGCTCCTCCACGGGAAATAAATCGTTATGTGCCTTTGCAGGACGTCGATTTTCCCTATCCTCCTGCTGATGGTGGGCGTGTCCGTGACGCGGCACGTCTCCTCCCGCGAGGAAAGCGACACCCTGCAGCCAATCATGACGCGGTCGCAGCAGCGGAAAATCTGCGCGGAACTCTGCATGGCAGGACTGGGAGGGACCCCTTGCGGAGAAGACTGCGTCGATCTCGTCCCTCAAGATATGCCCTTGCAGTACAACCAGGAAAACACGACAACGAACTACAGTGTGTACACACGTCATCGTGCATGTGATCTACTTTGCGACAACAACCTTGGGTATCCTCTGTGTGGGTGCAGATTCGATCAGTCGAAGACGACCGATTATGAGAGAGGTGAGTGATTTTTGTTTATAATAATAATAGATTTTATTGACAGAACTGAACAATGATACATGAACATATACAATGTCATCAAGCAAAATTCAAGTTATGATCTGGTCATGTGAGTAACGCAATCAGACGTTGCTCTTCCATTTAACCTATTGAAAGAACGAAAACATTTGTTTGGTGTTGCAAGGCTATCTATTGTAGGTAACTAGAGACACATACACACCAAGAAAGTAATAAAAAATTCATAATATTTCTACAGTTCTACCTAGTTCTAGAATTGAGAAGGAATATCCTGATGTGAAACTCAGTTCAGAAGAAGAGAGAATTTGTTTTCAAGCGAATCGGATACATTTTTTTCTCGAGTTTTTGATGGAAAGTGATTTAATTGAATTTGGGAGTCGATTATACAGCCAGGTATTAACGTTATAAGAGAAGGATCAACGAAATCCCAGGTAGCACATATCGGCTGAATCTTGGTTTCATATTGGTCCAATATAGATATATTGTGAGTGAAAAAATAATATTGGTCCAATATGGGTGAATATTCAAAAAACAATCAATAATATTTGTGGAATATTGGTTGAACATCTGAATGTAGATTGTAATGTTGGGACAATATTTTAACCAATATCGATAATACAATATTGTCTACACATTGTTTTCAAAGCATAGAATAAATATTGCAATCTCAATATTCCTCTCATATCGTTTCCGGAAATAAAAACTATATTGTATATCCAAGTGTGATTGCACATTGGTTGAATATCATTTTGCCAATATTGTAAAAATCTTATTAACTTATATTGGGTCAATATTGGTTCAAAAATATTTACGGATATCGATAAGACAATATTGTCTCCATATTGTTTCCAACATCTAGAATAAGATGAATTTTAAATATTGGCCAAATATTCAATGAACCATATCAAAATCATATTATGATCAAACCTGGATAAAAATCCACTAGGTGGCTCTACATATAGGAAGTCTTCTAACGCCTACGAAGATATATTGAATACTTCAAACAACTTGTTTTCAAGACAGCTTACTCAGTGGTTATGGCGATCAAAAGGCAGACTCTGGTGTCACCTTGATCAACTGAAAGATATTCAATAATTCACCAAGGCATATTTATTTCCACCAATATTTCCAAAAGATATTGTTCCAATATCGATGAATGCTATGAGGCCATTATTACTTCAAGAATATTCCACCAATACTATTTTTGAAATGTTTAAAAAATATTTGACCAATATCGCATAATGTTACTTCTCGACAATATAACTTTTTAATATTTTGCAAATATTTTCAGAATATTGTACCAATATCGCTAATTATTTTGAGGCCAATATTGCTTCGAGAATATTTCGCCAATATCATTCAAGTAATATTGGACCAAAGTCGCCGAATGTTCATATTTTTTTCTCGCCAATATTGCATTTCAAATATTTTTCCAATATGTTCACAATTTTGTACCAATATTCTCCCAATATTGGTGTGCTACTTGGGATAAGGAGGTATTATTAGGGGGATTGAAGATTGTGTTTTAAATCTCAGATTCAAGTTATGTACCATATCAGTTTTAAAGCTTATATCTTCTCATGAAGATACCAAGTTATTTTTATAGTAATTATTTTGTGAAAAAAAAACACTTGCATGAAATACCCGTCGGGTCTCCATATTAAGCCATTTCATGTTGTTCATATGATTAGACGTCTCATAGTACCTACTTGTAATGAGTCTGCAAAGTCTGAAGCCTTTTAAATAAGGGCCATACACGCTATCTGCATACATAATGGCATGAGATGAAACTAGGGCATGGACTGAGTAGGTAATTCAAATTCACATTCACAAAGTATGACCGAAACTACAGACATTTCCAAAACAATATTTATTTGTGAAGAAAGAGGGTATTAGCTTCTTCACAAATACATCATCTTCGGGTGTTCCACAAGGGTCCGATTTGGGATTACTTCCATTGGTATTATTATTTATCCATGAGATGGTAACAAGCAGAATTTTGGGAAGACTATTCGAAATTGCTGAGAACATCTGATACCTTCTGCATCTCTCTTAACTCAAAAGACACCTTCAAACTTTGACTATACGAGCAAAATTCAAACTTTCTGAAAATAACTCTGATAAAATATGCAATTATTTTTGAGAATAGCTACAACAGAATATTATTTAAAGACGTGAATGGAGGATTTGAATACGAAGCCACAACCTCTATCCTGGAGATAAGTTTTTATATCTATATGTTCTCTCAATTTTTTTCTAGTACCCTGGTACCATAAACAGTGCGCTGGAATACGCGTTACCCCACTCCTTTGTTATATAATTAGCGAAATGCTCGGACAAGTCGATTTTTGTTCTCATTTTTGCGGTTTTCCCAAAAATAATTAAATATATATATAGGGTGATACTTGTAGGAGATATGACGTAATTTTTATTGCGGATTCTGAAAAAGCTCATTTTTTATGAACAATAGGATGATTTTTGGTTAAACATGGTATACGAAAATGATTTAGGCGGGCTCTAGCTTTTTAACCGATTTTATTCAATGAAGTACAGCTTGGCAAACATAGCTGCAATTCTAAGAATATTCACGTCCATGATGCGCATTAGTCGTACGACAGACTATCCAGTGATATTCTCGTGATTGTTCGCGCAAGAAGTGGAAATTTCACAATCTCTGCTATGTTTGCCAAACTGTAGTGGATAAATTCGTTAAAATCGAAACACTTGTTGGGAAAAACGTTCGAACAAGTCAATTTATTTTTGGATTTTTTCAAATAAAATGTATTTACTACAGGGTGATTTGCGTGGATTATATGACGTCATCGCTATTTTTTTCAAATAGCAACATCAAATTTTTATTGGGAAATCTGAAAGAGCACATTTTTTGCATAACGGTTAAGTAATCGATAATTATATAGTGTCCCAAATCCCAAATTAAATTAAAACAGTTTGGGAATTATGACTTGGCAAAATTTACATATTCTGATTCATGCTAAATACAAAATGTCCCAAATTGATTCAGCCAGACTCTAACTCACATAGCGTAACAATTGTGAATTGTAAGAACCAAATTTAATGATATAAGGAAGTTAGAAATAACAACTAACAGCTAAGGAAGTATTGAAAAAAAATTATTGCAGAATATGTTGAAAATGTTCCCCATTCACTTCTTGGCAGTAATACATCCTATTTTTTGTTTCTTCTCGAACTTTTTGAAAAATTTCTTGGTCAAGACCTTGGCATTCGGCGATCATTCTTTCGCGAAGTTGATTAATTGTGAAAGGTTGCTATTTGTTCACCTTGGATTTTAAGTTACCCCATAGAAAAATTATCTAATGGGGTTAAGTCAGGTGATCTAGTTGGCCACTCTATATGCCCTCATCGGCAAATCCATCCAGCCGAGAAAACAGTGTTTAAATAATGTAGCACTCTATGGCAGCATGATGAGGCGGGGAACCGTCTTGCTGAAATATCACTTGTGCAAATTCCAGGGTACCTTCTGGCGGCCCGTCTCACGCTACTTCGGTAACAACCGAACCTGTACATGCTAAAATTTACTTTGCACCTAGTCACCCGTACTCCTACGTAGACCATTAGACCATTACTTGATTCCCTTTTACTTGTTGTCATAATGTCGTTGTCTTTTCCTTTGTTGTTTTCGAATTTTTCCACAGATGTTCCGCAGATGTTACACTATTGAACGTCACCTTTTGCATAATAAGACCTGATGAATAAGATTTGAACCAAAGCAGATTGTTTCCTATAAAACCATAAATTTCAAGCTTTTGCAGCAATATGTTGTGATCAACGCAGTCCAATGATTCAGTCAAGTCGCAAAATACTGCAACCTCTCCATTATTCAGTTGAAGGTAGAGTTCCTCGAGGAAAGCAAACATGGCGTCATTCGTGCTTCTTGCGGAACGAAAATCAAGTATAAAATGTTCATCATGTTTTTTGCGTCTTGCTAAAATTGGTAATGAACAAATGGGATTGAAATTTGCTGGTATGCTTACTAACATGTATTAGATGACAAAATAGAACTTTATTTTAGGTTGGCAAAGAAACTATTGATACTTTAACTTAAATAGAGATCTACCTACTGGTACAATCTTTAATTGATAGGTGGTCGCAAATCATCTTGAGATTGCAATATTAGTCCCAAATTCTATTTTATTCCTCACAAATTCCATTGTATTCACCATTTTTGATCTTCAATTCGGTTCATTTCGGTCTCAGCTTTGAATTTTCAATTTGAAATAATTCAAACAATGATTGAATAGTAACTTCTGTTGATCATCGTGTGAGAATTGTAATATATCATGAAAAAAAAAATTGTCTCATCGTGAAAAAAAAAGACCACACCACATATGATAGCAATAAAATACATTTACCATCAGTTGACAATAATATAAGTTGTACGTATCAAAAACAGTACGGACAGTTTACCAATCAACGATAATTTCGACGAAGTGGCGCGAAGACGTGGAGGAAATTGGTAAACTTCTTACTAATCGAGATTAGTACACTTTTTTTGTACGACCATCACACGCAGACATTGAATAAAGAATTTCTTAAGTATTTTAATTTTGACACGTTTTTGCACGTTTGTCATTATGTTTCTCAATGTAACGTTATTGTCAAACACGCGTGACAAGCTATTAGAAATTACCTTTTAATGATAATACCCCTGAGTGATTCTGATAGCGAAGAAAATGTAGACATTGAATGTTAGGAAAATGGGATGTTGCTCAAAAATGAAATTATTAAAGATTGTAGTTATTTTTATATCACCATATTAAGAGAAAGCCGACTCTGTGGACAAATTGAACGTATTTACTTTTCAACTTCAGACGGTAAATAAATTAGGTACGTACCGTCGCGTTATCTGTACAAACTGGTAGACACAACTAAAAGCTGTTTAAAAATAGATAGGTACGTCAAATCATTCAAAATAGCTTGGTCATACAAAAACCATATCAGCATTTTCTCTAAAATTTCTTAAAGAATCTTTCGGCCTGATAAGAAATTTTTGTTCCAGTTTGCAGCCATTACTGCCTCGAATTTGACTATCGAATAAACGGCTGCCAGGAATGTAGTGTTTACAACAAAACGGAAAAATCTTCCATGCGATCCTTGAAAGCCGTCAATCACACTATTGATTGGAAAAAGTGGTGTATAGTGAGGTGCCAAAAAGGCGATGGAGGATGTGCTTGCAACTGTGATTTATTACCGATGAGTCTATGACTTTGATTCTTCCAACAAGATGTCCAAACTTAGAAACCAAACAAGTTAGGTCCTTCCTGAAATATTTACACATTCGGTTTATTAATTAATTTCATTCACATATCGGTTGAACCATTGCTACAGTCATTGAATGATTCGTAACTTTTTCCAACACTATAAATATACTATTACCATATTTTCATTTGAATTTCCAAACATAATTTGGGTTGCAGATTTACCACTTCAAAAAACTTTACTTATTTTTATATTCCGGAGCACTACACTTTTATCTCGGAACCAGTCATAACTACTCTGTATTCTTAGATTATAAGTTGCCCTGTTAGTTACTCTCATATCGATCATTTTTCGATGGAGTCGTCGTACTATTATTAATTCTTATTTTTATCATATGTTTGGAGTTGGTACCATTGTTGTGTAATCACTATACATATTTGTTTGTAAAGCTGAAGAAAATAAGCTATGTTCAAGAATGTGTAGTTGTTTATTCTTGAGGATCATGGTCAGCAAAAACTAACCTTTTTTGCAGGAATAAAAGCTTATGGTAATTTCTAATTTATTCTTTTGATATAATAAAATTGTATTAAAACTGACTATTTCCAAATATTGGTTTCATTTTAGAATACATACAATGAAACTGACCCAAGTTTTCAAACCATACGTATATGGTGAAATGAAGAAAATCGAAAATAATTTCAAAACTTCTATTTCAATGAGTAGAAGTAGATCATGTGAAGTAGTTTACTTATTAATAATGCTTTATCGTAAAGATCAAACAAAAATTAACAATATTTTCCAGCTGCCAACACTGTAGATAGTCCATATATGCTTAGCAATAAAACAGGTGAATGGCCTGTATCATTCGTTTACTAATTCATCTTGACAACGAAAAGTAAATAGTGTCATTTATATGCCTAGAGTAAAAATGACTTTGACTTTGACAAGTAATACCCTCAGATTCATTTATATCAATTTTTAGATTATGAGACTTTTTCAATATTATTGTTGTCTGTTTATTCGGAAACTTAGTTACGTGCACAAGCAACTTGGAATGAAATAGCGGAACGAATAATCATGAAGGAAGGGTAAGAAAAAAACTTCAATCCAGGCAAATTTTGAGAAATGTCAAGAAGCATCGGGAAAAACGTAATGAGTAACACGGAATGTATCGACTGTTAACATCCTCGGCAGCGACAAGCCTCGGCTCGTACTCGCTCACATCCTTGTCCATATGGGGCCAAAATAAAGCCTCTTGCACTCTTTTTGGTAACCAATATAGACTTTCTCCATCATATCACTCCTCAAGTTACTAGGCATAACAAGTTGCTTGTTCATGAATAAAAATGTGTATGTTCATACAATTCATGTTTATAGAGAAAATACGGTTTTGCTTCTTTTGATACCGATCCTGACTTCCGGGGCCACCCGTTTCTTATATAAAACATAACTTGCTTCATCTCACTGTCATTGATTATTTCAATAATTTCATCCATTCTTTTCTTGCTAGCTACTACAACTGACTGACTGACTTTGAATTCCTCAAGATTTACAGACACTTGCTATCGACCAGATCTTGGTAAAAGGGACAGTGCATCAGGCACATACATTGTTCTCCCTGGTTGTTATTCCAGTTCCACATCATATTTCAGTTCCACATCATATTTCAGTAAACGTAAAATCAGACTCTGTAATCTTGGGGATAAAGCATCTATAGGCTTATGAATGAGACCTATGATAGGTTTATGGTCTGTGAATATTTTGATTTCTCTACCATAAGTATAATAATGGTAATGTACACACGCTGTAACGATAGCTAACAGCACTTTTTCAAGTACAGAGTGTCTAGCTTGTGCTGGTGTCACTGTTGCTGAATCATAAGCTATTGGAACAGCGCCCACTGCTTCTTTACTATCATCTGTGGATAAGACCACTTCTTTTTCACCATTGACAAGGGGTAATACTGGTGCTTCCGAGACCAGTTTCTTCGATCTATTGAAACACTCTTCTTCATTGTTCGCCCAAAGCCATTGTGTATCATTTTTCAATAAATTCCTCAGTGTACAGTTTTCCTTTGATAAGTTTGGTAAAAATCGTGACAGATAGTTGATCATTCCCAAAAATACTCGGAGATCTTTCTTGTTCTCTGGCGTTTCTAACTCACTTATGACATTCACTTTTTCTTCACAATTTTTTTTCCTTTTTCAGATTTTCCTAACGGCTCGTTGTTTTTTGTCTTTTCTGAATTCAATATTATGAACACCGGCTTGTTTCAATAATTTCTCCAATCTATTATTCTGTTCTTCCATTGTTGTTGCAAATACCACAATATCATCTGCATATGCAATAGTTTCTGGTACAATCTCTACTAAACTATTGACGGCTTTCTGAAATACCTCTGATGAGCTTGATAAACCATATGGCATCCTAAGTTACTTATATCTGCCATATGGTGTGGCTATGGTACACAATTTTGAACTGGCTTTATCCAAAGAAATTTGATAAAATGCTGGACTTGCATCTAGAACGGTGAAGTATTTTGCATTTCCAATACTGGCCATAATAGTATAAAATATTGGTATCTGTAGTCTTTCTCTCTTGACATATTTATTTAGAGGTCTAGGGCCCATACATAATCTCATATCACCTTCCGGCTTCATTACGACTACCATAGAATGTACCCAATCTGTGGAATCTTCTCGCTCCAATCTTTCTAATTCATCCTTGACTTTGACTAGGAGAGCCTGTGGTATTCTTCGACACCTTGCTATTGTTTGTTCAGCATCTTCTCTGAGTTCGATAGGATATCTATTACCTACACATCCTAGACCTTCAAACACATCTTTACATTCCTCCTCTATCCTCTCACACTTTTCAAATTCAGTTTTCTTCTCTACATTTTGAACTTTTTGTAACAATTCCAGCTGCTGTATAGCTTCTAACACCAGTATTGGCTCAGCACTTACTTTTGTGACGTATAACATTAGATGTTTAACCAAATTGTTAGTTTAGCACTTCCATAAACACTTCCCTTAAATTCGATCTCATCTCCAGTATATGAAACCAGCTTATTCTTAGCATTTTCCAATGTAGCCTCCTCTTTTCCCAATGTTTTGAATATATCATAGGGCAGTAGATTTGCTTGACTTCCTGTGTCAAGTTTGAGTAGAACATACGGTGCGACGCTAAATTATGGAACAAATTCATTATTTCTGAATATAAAGATATTTCGGAAAAATTCTCGGACAGGTCGATTTTCTTTTTCGATGGACCACCCAAAATATATAGGGTTATCCGCAATTGAGTAAAAATGACTTTGGTGATATTTTTAAATTGGACACCCAGTATATTTTTCCATATTTGGTTAGGGATCGTCATTACGAATCCAGTGATACCAAGTTTGATGGGATTATGTCAAACGGCTGCGGAGATGGCCAAAAAACTTCCTCGTATGTCTAATGAGTATGACTGCGAGACTCCACGATTCAGATGGTTGAAAGTCTCTGTCGCACTCATTGGGTATATGGAGAAGTTTTCTGGCCATATCTCCGCAGCCGTTTGACATAATCCCATCAAACTTGGTATCTCTGGATTTGTAATGACCGATCCCTAACCAAATATGGACAAATATACTGGGTGTCCCATATAAAAATATCACCAAAGTCGCTTTGCCTCAAATGCGGATAACCCTATATATTTTGGGTGAGGTTCAAAAATTGGCCCATCGGAAAAGAAAATCGACATGTCCTTATTTCGATCTTTATATTCAGAAATAATGAATTTGTTCCATAATTTAGCGTCGCACTGTAGTTATTTTCCAGTTTTATATCTTGAATCCATTCTTTTGTTTCACTTCTATTGACCTCCAAGTAGATGGAAGTAGTATTGATATTCTCATCTTCCATTTCATAATCATTTTGTTTTTGATGAACATTTTTCACTCGGCAAGCTTTGACAAAATGGTTCATTCGTCCACATTTATTACACTTCTGTCCAAAGGCAGGACAATTACCAAATTCATGACTATAGTTGCATTTGCCACACTTATTTGTTCTCTTGAATCCATCATTTCTGTTACTGAGTTGAACATGAGCCTTCTTACTCACTTTTTTGATAGCTAGAACATCTGTGGTTTTTGTCATTTCATCAATTTGTTTTGTAGCCTCTTCCTCGGCTCTAAACATTTGTACAAAAGTAGACAAGTCTGAATTACTTGTTTTCAATAGTTTTTCTTTCAAATTGTCACTCCTGATTCCACATAAAATTCTGCCTCTTTCATGATGTGAAGTAGCGTTGCTCCTCAAGATTTTAGAGGCTTCTCGCTCAAATCTGTTGCAGTCCAGTTGGCGCCATTTCTCCTATGCGGGGTTATTTCCGGGCTCGAATCCTTCAGGTGGTTTCAATGAAGCCATTCTTACTATTTACTATAGTCTGTTTTTTGCTGCCACCATGTAAAGTAGTTTAATTATAAATGATGCTTTATTGTGAAGATATAATAAACACCAACAATATTTAACATTTACTTATTTTGATCCTGTCGCTTGTCATGTATCAACTGTCTAAGATATAATTGTTTTTTTATTTGTTAAAACTGTTGCTTTCGCCAACCTTGTTGCTCTCCTACGTGCAACTCTCAGAATTCCTTGAGAGACTTGTGCGACCTAGGGAAGACTCAGGCATTTCTTTTCACTGTGTGATGGCACGCACGAGACTGGTGACCATGCTGGGAATTGATCCCACGACCCTACGCCCTCCTATCCGATCACCATGGTCCATACAATGGCTAACTTCACACTCATCGTCCACAAAATGTGTTTTTCTTACGACAGTGCATAAACTAAGGTTTTACTCACTGTTCACAGTGCATAAAGTGATACTTTTTACCACAAGTGCGTAAAAAAATCAACTGTGCGTAAAGCAGTGGTTTACGCACTGTTTATACCGTTTTCAAAAAGACAGTATTTTGCGACAGATTTTACTCCGAAGTAATCATTTGATAATGAAAATAGGATTTTATTCAATCATGCCAAAGAGAAAAATGAAACTCATCTTAATTGTAAAAAATAGATTACTGAATTGGCGAAGTATCACTGTTAAACAGTGATTTTCAACTTGAATTCGAAAACATATAAAAAAGAGATAAAAAAACATACTTGCACTAAGGCTGCGTCAAGTCACCGGTCGGACAAGGCACGCGCGTTCAGTATGAAGTATGACGATGAGTCGGACCGATCAGATAATTGAAAATATTGGTCACATACAAGCAGTTCTAATTAGGTCGTCAAGTCAACCAAATGACCGCGCTGGTCTAATCATATTGGTCAGACCGCAGACTTGACTCAGCCTTAGTAAATAACTTTCAATATTTAAACTGACAAGTTAACATGAAAAAAATGATAATAATGATAGCAATAATATGAAATAATTATCTGATATAACGAACAAGATCAAGAAACATCAAAATACATGGCAGTACGATTGTATAGAAGAGAGAAGAACAGCTTTTAATTTCTTTTTGAAATTGATTATGGAGAAGTTGGAAAATTCTGGAGGTAAGGCGCATTATGAAGTGTACATGACATATAAGAAAAGCTTCATTTGAAAATTGTAGTGGAATCTCTTAAAATGACCAACATACGTCCATTCCTTGTTGGAATGTCATCTATATTTTCAAAACAATTTTTAACATAACAACGGAAGAGAGGGAGTTTGAGTTTTCAAGTGTTTCGGAATGCCTGTGTGATCGGATCGAAATTACGAATGCCCGAACTCATAGAAGAATTTCGTATCATTTGTATGCGCATTTGATGTTTTTTCAGAAGTACAGGGCCATAAATGCAATCACAGTATGAGAGTCTGGACATGATCAGTGACTCACATAGAATAAGTGTCAAATTATTGCTTACAATATTTCTTTAGGGTTACAAATTCCTAGGCGTACAAATTTTAACTATTTGATTTACATGTTGTGTATCTCATATCGGTATCTGACCATAACCCTGAATTTTTACATTTATCCACTACTTGAAGGACATCACCAGCAATGTCAATATTACTGTATTCCATAAAGGACAGTCGCTTCGGTTTGGGACCAAAAATCAATAGTTTGGATTTGGATGCCTTCAGTTTCTGGTTATGGGCAGCGGAAATATAGTACAATAACGCAAGATCTGCATTGATGTGTTCGATGGCAACTCCCACATTTTCTATTTGGAAACTAAGATATAGCTGTGTGGCATTCGCATATTGGAGTATTTGAAAAAAATTCAGAAATATAAATCGAGAATAGTAGCGGACCAAAAATCGAACCCTGTGGTACACCAAGGGTGCGTAGTTGAACTTCAGATCTCAAATTATCAAACACGATATATTGTGAACGATTACTCAAATAATTGGTTATCAGTTATACAGATCTGTTACCAAACTCGAAACTTCTTAGTCTTGCCTTGCTATTATCCATCAGAACAAGACAATGACTTTAATTTGTCAGTGCTGAAAACCTACTCTGAAATTTGTTTTATTATAAAACATTCTGAAATATTTGAAAACATGTAGAATACTGATAGGTCTCAAATACAACAAAAATTGAAAACTTCATAAGATGAAACAATAAACACTTGCCACAATTTGTTTATATAGCAGCTGCCGTTAGATTGTATGATACATTTTCGTTAAGAGCTTTTTTGTACACGCGTGATTTGACAAACTTCACGCTCATACAAAAAAGTCCTGCTTTACGAACTTGTATCATAAATAACAATTTTTCATAATGTAATGTTCGATGTTAACTGTTTCACTAATATTTGATTTTGTTTCAGTTTGCAGCCACTACTGCCTCGAACACGACTACCGAATATATGGATGCCAAAAATGTAGTGTATACAACGCCTCGGCAACTGGACCATTTTCCATGCAGTCTTTAGCTACGGACGATCATCCCATAAACTGGAGCTTGTGGTGCAGTAACATGTGCCAGGAGGGCAATGGAGGAGCTGCCTGCAACTGTGATCTATTACCGATGTCTCTTTCCATTTGATGTTTTCGAAGTTCCTGAACTATACAACTTATAATTTATTCCAAAGTATCGGTTCTTTGAAAATGTGACATTTTCTCAAGTTGTTCTCTGCTTATATGCAAGGTATCCAAAGTTGACCGGATTATGAAAATTTGATAAAAGGCACAAATTGAAGTTTCTATCATTTAAAAGCATTTTGAGTGTACAGAAATATTGATTAAGAGATAGGGTAACTTTGTTTCAAATAGAATTCGCCTAAGATTTTTCCATTTTTCGAATTCTGCATTGTATTTTGTTGAAGTTAAATTGATTTCTATTGATATCACTAACTGTTTTTCAAGTAAGCATTATTTTTTTGACATATCAAACCAACCATAGTGAGATAAAGAAGGATGTTATAATAATTGTCTCATAGATTACAATAAATTATGAAAAATACCCTCAAGTACATACCCAATTCGATTCTGCCTTTCAATTAAGTATTTTAAATTTGAATTGACGATATTTTCAGCACCCTTTACCTGATGATATGGTATTCATCATTGTTCCAGAATCATTTGTTACTGCCAAAAAAAACACAAAATTTTCTCAATTACAAAATCTGCAAATTCTACCATAAAAAACTGATTAGGTGAGTTGGTATTCTTTGATATCGGAAATGTATCTTTCGCGGAAAAGAATCATTGTGTATAAAATATATCATAATTATTATCTTCTTAGATAACAATGCACGCCGCATCCTTCTCATTTGAAATGAAACATTGGATAGTGATAGTTGTTTATCTTCAAAGAACCCCTCACTGAACTCAAAGGAACAAAATAATCGGTGAAATTATCTGATTGCAATATGGTACTGGTCTTGTCATTTTCATCAAAATTTACCATTCACTATTCTTTCTATGCTATAAAGAATACACAAGGTTTCACAATGTGAGATTTTTCCACTCGACAATTCTGTTTTCGTCCGATCTCTAGCTTAGATTCGATGGAATGAAAACAAAATAAATTTGTCGAACGTTCCACTTGAAGTGTTTTTTTGCAACCATATTTTGCAAATCATTTTCTGGAAATCAGATATTTCAAAAAATTACTTTTGCGCAGTTTTCCTCCAAGTCAAATTAGACAAGTCTACAAAGTATTCAATAACGCCTTCTTCACTTATTATTCCAGTATTTCAGACAAAAGTAACTAAGACTCAATTGTCTCATAGAACCGAAAAGGATATGATATGGTATGATAAGACCTGTAAAGTAGTCACATCTGTAACACGTAGCCCCGGAAATAAGAAAAATTGGTGGTGCCGGGCGGTACACATATTTCTGAAATTGAGAACAGTGGCTCAGATCTCAATTTTGTTTCAACTCAAAAATGAGTATTTTTATGCAGTACTATCCAGAAAATATTTAGTCGATATCATATTTCGTTTTCAGTTAATGATAATATCCGGAAAAATTTCTTCATGATAACAGGTTCTGAAGAATTGTTTATATTATTATTCATAAGTACTATTATTCATAAGAGCCTGACTAGTCTTGGCTTTCCTGGAAAATTTATAGTGCTTGATGAATTAGTTCACCGTACTATTTGTGGCTCCCAAAAACTTGTGAGCAACTTGCTCGGCATGGTTCCGGATTGGGTCGATGCCAGTAAGCTTGCGCAATGAATCCAACCGAATGTAATGGCCACTTTTTGAAACTATTATATCAGACACTGAGTTTTGTTCACACAAGCTTATACTGCACTTGAAATTAGGTGTAATTAATGTATATTTTGGCATTGCCAATATAATACACCTTTGCAAATTTGGACCCCAATCTAGCTCTACCACAGCTATATCACACAATCGGTATTGATTGTCTACATTGTTGCCCTTGACGTTATATTCTGAAACGTCCTATACCTATATAGTACGTATGATTTCAATACAAATTTCCATACATCATCATAATATACCGGGTGTTAGTGGTATGACTACCGTCATTTCCAAATAGTATAGCTTGAATTCAAACAAGGTTAGTTGTTTCTAATCAATTGACACCTTTCTATAAAATCGTGAATAAATGAATAAAAAAGTATAGCGATTTCGAAAACAATGGATACCAGAAAAATGATTTCAACAAAAATCGTGAAGGGTAAAACCTAGATTTCAGAAAATTTTAATACCTAATATGCTGTATGTTTCTTACGGAAAATGTGACTGTGACTACAGATTAGAAAGTCTTGTCCAAATCTGTTAGTGATTACAAAAATGTGAATACATGAGCTAACTAAGTAGACAATTTATTTCGAAGCTAGATCCTGCGAAGAAATCTGATATCACAAAATATGAATTAATCAAAGTGATATAAATATTTCGAGTAAAATTCTAAATTGGATGTTTTATTTGGAAAAACATTGTTACTACCATTTCTTTCTATACCTGGGAACACAACAAAACAATATTTTAAAAAGATTGAGGACATTCATTGAGGCTTCTTTCTGTTTTTCAGAATGACTATCTAAATTATGGTTTCCATGTATGACGATGTGGTCAAGACTAATAAAAAAAGGGGCGATGAACTGGTGCTCTATAACACAGTGAAAACAAATCATCTGTTTCCCATTCACCTCACACTTTTTTGTATACTATACTTATGTCTCTATACAGTATAGAAATCCTACTGAAGGACAAAAATCAGTTATAAAGTACATTTTGTAATCTGATAGCAGAACTTTGTTCAATTTGAATAGGATCTCTGCCTGCAGAGTGGTTTAGGGATCCTTGCCATTTATCTATATCAAAGCATGTCGTAGCAGACGATACCAATGCCACCAGCAATGCTTCCAATCAACCGAGGTCTTTCGTTTCTGAATCTAAAGCGATGCCATCTATTTGGGAATCGCTGCTCCATCTTTCGAGCAAAGTAAGAACAACTCCTCTTTCAAACAAATTGCATATATTCGAATATTGACTGTTATGTGAGAAACACCATCAAAGTGATTCTCAAGCAAAACTCTTTCTTAGCCTGATGAAATTTCTCACCGTATTATTGTCTACTTTAACTTATACACGAAGTTATGGAAACAAAATAATGCTTCAAAGTTCTTGAAAAGCTCCAATTTGTGACAGAATTATTTACCATATATTTCAATTGAATCTCAACGGGAATATCAATCTCCTCAAACTTGTAACAACATCACCTGATTCGCTACAAAAGTTTACCAAATTAATGGATTATAGATTTTTTTATTTATCTTTTTGTAGTGTTAGTTGATGCATTTACATTAAAATTGATCTGAATCTTATTCACCAAATCAAATCTTTTTCGATTTCCACTTGATTTCATGAGAAACATCCACAAATAAATGAGGCGTTTATTTTCAATCACAGAATATCTGTAAGGAAAACATATCAACGTTTCTGCTGTTGTGTATTTAGAATTTTATTTTCTTACTGGACATTTTTCAGGTTTTATAGTTGATTCTGAAAACCACGAATAATTAGAGATTGTAATCTGCTAAAAAATTCCGCTCTATACAGGATGACTTACAAACTCCTTGGCTATTTGCAAGTGGATCTGCTCAGAAATATTAGTTCCTTCATCATTTTACTCCCTGTATATAAGAGTATCCATATGCTGAATTCTAAAATTTTATATAAAGTTATAGTTGAAGTTGTTTTAATATCTAACGGCGATGAAATCACCAAGTCTTCCAAAACTTGTAAATAAAAAGTATCAATTCGCATCTGCTTCAGATGTGAACCATACTGTTAGTTTTAATACAATAATTATTTTAGAACTATTCGCTAGATCTAGAATAAGCATATCATTGTTGAAATTTTGACACACTGAAAATTGATTGTTATTGCTTGTAAAAAGAGTATTTCATGTTACATTCTCAACTTCTTCCTACTTATGGTCAATAATTTTATCTTAAACAGAATTAGTTGCTTCGTTGTTTTCTTTCAAATTCATAATAAATCAGTGGCTGCACTTGTACAAAGATATGTAGATTAGGATATATTAGTTCAAACTTTTGTTTTGAGTTTGAATTTACTACCACTGTTGTGTAAAGACAATAACTATTTTAGAACGTTCATGTAAAATTGTAAGAGCTCACCTTAAGCTTGTTCAATGTTGGTCAAAATTGGCTATATGAAATTTTCATTGAAGATGTTTATTGTAAAACTTATTTTCTATTGTACCTTCTTACTGAAATGCGAATAAAATGTATTGAAGGAAAATGTATCAAATAGTTCGTTTTATTTTACACAATATATAGGATATTGGAGACATGACTGCCGCAATTTGTAATTGGCAGTTTCACTGAAATTATACCAAGCAAATCCATTTTTTACTCCCTTCATTTGATGGATTGAAGATCTACCAAATATGTTTCATTCAGGATGCCTCCATTCACGTTAAGAACGGCAGATCTTTGAAGCTTATTGCCACATGATTATTTTTCTGAAGGTCGAATTACCTTTCTCTCCAAATATTTCTCGCACATTTACTCTTCCTCGAGTCTTTGCTGTCTCGAGGAGAGCTTATTGATTTTCCTGGCGGGTGGCGCTGCGGCTGACTTAACTGTAAGTCGCTGCTTCATCCGTAGGGAATTATTAGATAAACAATAGATTAAAATCCATTTGGCACTCTTTGGCAGTGACAAGACAACCATAGACAAATAAAAAATAGAGAGACTGTTTGAATGTTTGACCACCAAGTTTTTGTTTGGGCCAGTTGCGAATGGAGGCGCTGACCGCAATCGACAGACGACTGATGACATGATTAATATGATACTTTTATTACTTTTCCATTTCAACATTTGTCAGAAATCGGAAGTTTATTGTTGATATACGGAATTTTTATTGTAACAAACCACGAAATAATAAAATATTTTACTGTTATTGTCATCGAAAAATTGAAAATCCAAATTATGTTGAGGATTTGAATTATGAACCCAACGTCTTGAATGGAATGTTTTGTTATTTGAGTTGACGCTCAAATTCCTGGAAATATTCTTCTACAAGGTACTCATTTCCATCCGTCTTTTGCAGAAATTTTGTCACAAACTGATACTACTAGTGATACTTCCATCTGAATATTATTTTTGTTGATTGTTTTGCAGAGTTTGATTTATTTATTTATAATTTATTGTTTGTTTTGTTAGCATCTAGGTATATAATCTAGATTTGATGATGTGAAAACAGTAGTTATGTTGTTTTCAGAGTTTTATTATTGTATAGTTGTACTAGTCCTAGATAAAATGTTTTTTTTTTTATAGCGTTTAACTTATCATTCTTGTTTTATATACTTGATTTTGTTCTTGATTTCATGAAATAAAGATTAATTTTGAAACTCTTATTTCAACCACTAACGAACTAATAGGTTCTAACCGATTACTGTATATATTTTATAAGTGATCAATTTGCCATTTCTTAATTTCATATGATACAACCATTCATATGAAATCCAGAAATGGCAAATCGATCAATTATAAAATAAATACCTTTTCAACCATAAGTAAGAAACACGATTAAAAACCCGCCTTGTCTCAATCGGTAACTGAAATCTGTTTTACCAACCGTACTAACTCAGTTCGGCCAGTTGCGAGGTAGGTCACCACTGTTGATCGTGGTGCCAGCTTTTACTGCAGGTTTGACAACTCTCTTTATTTTTAGTTTATCTATGAAGAAAACTCAAAGTTGTCGGACCTGCCCATGCACTGATGAGATGCAAGAACCTCGAAACATGTCTGCAGGTGGTCATCCCCAGCCAATTTAAGGATAATCTTTTGTTTGTTTATAATAAGCACTTGCAATTGAGTCTTCTTGGAAAAACGCTGTACAATTATCTATCATCATATTTTCCACTTTTTTTTTCATTCACATTTATTTGTACTCTCCAGCAAAACCTTTCGAACTTGTTCGACTATTTGCATTAAAAATAATAACAACAAAGAAAAGGATAATGGCATTTTCAGAGGAACACAATATAATAAAAAAGTAAATTTTCAATAAAAACCCAAAAAATGGGCTTGTTCATTTATGCACATCAATACATTTTTCAATAGATGTAAGAGAAGAACTATACCCATTCTCATTTACTTTCTGGTGTTATTTGAGAATTCTAGATACTTCTCTAGTTCGATTTTCTATTTCAGTTCTGTTTATGCATTTAGTAGGGCATGATTTCGGCAAGTCTTTTACTGATTTTGACTCATAATATTTTTTTGATGCATGTTAGATATCAAATGCTATTGAAATTAATACACTCGCAAAATCTAGAGATGAATAAATAATATAAATAACAACTTTATTCAGTACAGTTACAAATTCACAAATTGCAGAACAGGTGAATAAATGAGTAGAAACCCCAAAAAAGCTCGGTGAGAGCTTGTCTATGGGTAATTCTTCATTTTTAAAGTTATAACTCTGCTTTGAAGGTATGTGCTGAAAATCTATGAAAACATATGATATATACTATAACCATAACTATGGATACAAAATATTGAATAATAATAATGATATAGCAACGACACAAACAAGTATAGAACATTTATAAGAAAAACCTAAACATTTTATTTGTGCATGAACGTTCCACTTGAGGAATTAATCTATATCGATTTCCAGATACCGGACAGTTTTCACTGTGCTGATTTCAAAATTACGCACTTTAATAATGTTAGAGTTAGGTAAATATTTTTCGTACGAGGTGAATGTTAAAATTTTGTTTTTTTTAACATTTACTGTTAGTTTATTCTTACCTAGCCAGGAAATTTTTTTTAAGTCATCTTTTGTTTTCTTTTACTCCATCCCATGAATCGCCTTCGTATAAGAGAACAGTGACATCGGCATATGATATTATGGTACTTGGTGATTGCAGATCAAGTAGAGAGTTTATATATTTTACGAACAATATTGGACCTAATACTGTTCCTTGTGGAACGCCACAAGTGACAGTTCTCCCTTGGCACAAAATGTTCTGGATGGCCACCCTTTTTTCGGTCATTCAGTCTTTCAAGAGATTATGAACTATTCCGCGAATTTCCAATTGTTCGAGTTTACCTAGCAAAAGAAGGTGACTTACCTTGTCGAATACCTTTGCTAGGTCTAGGAACACCCCTATATATGGTCGTTTATCATCAAGGGCAGAGTAAATATGAGATGTCAATTTGGCGATGGCATCCTGTGTTGATAGATTTGCCTGAAAGCCAAACTACCTGGGCGAAATAATTTTATTTTCAGGAAGGTAGTTAGCGAGTCATTTTATGATAATTTTTTCGAATAATTTTGATATACCGGAAGAGCGGTTTGATTGTTGCAATCTTAAAGTGAGAGGGTACTACTCCTTTTTGCAAAATAATGTTGATTAAAAAGCACAAAGGTGTCGCATTATACTTGCTACAGACCTTAGTTTAATTTATGATAGAATCTGGACCGAGTGCCTTTCCATTTTTTAGTTCCATGATAATATTTTCAATTTCTAGTGTTTCCGTATTTTCAAGATACATTCATTTTGCCAGGGTGCGTTCTTGGAAGTTATGATTATCATTATTTGTTAAACATTAAAGTTGATCCTGTAAACATAAGGAAACCATTTAGCTCTTTGATTGATTGATTTCGAAAATAATAGTGCTGTAGTCACTCATTTTCCGATTCACTTTATTGAATTATTGTGTGAACGTAATGACATTTTTCTTCAATATACGTACCTGCGTTATAATCCTTGTCAAATGAAATTCATGCCTAGCAAGGTTTTTGAAGTCATGAAGTAGGCATGATGAACATGACGTGACTTCAAAGCACTTACGCAATGTTAAGGGCACTCCGCTTCGTGACGTGCCTTTGAACTCGGTGCGCAGGCTTTGAAGGCTCTCTTATTATATCAATATCAATTTTAGGACCTTTTGTTATCGTGTCGATGTCTTGATGGTAATATTCTATTTTCGTTTTCAGGGGTTTGGATTAATTTGAATTGAATTCTTAATATTCAATTTTTTCACATTGTAATTTCATATAGTATTAAACAATGTTCACTTGACATCTTCTGAAAGTGAATTGAAAAAGTGACAGATGATATTGTGATATAATCGAATACCTAAACAAAGCATTTCACTTTCACTGAATTTGTTTGAAATAATTGTGGTTCCCACTAACAGTCACTAAATTCTCTTTCGTACTTGAAATCTGAAATCTGCATATCACATCGTCGTATTATTGTAGTCATTTCATTTGATTTCATTCATCTTCAGTTGGACTTCTTCCTTTAGACATTGAAGCTGCACCTCTTCCTTTCATGTTTCTGGATGTACGTCTTCAGGAAAAGTTGATTACAATATCGACAACAGATGTAGTCTTTCACTTTCATTCTTACCCCTGGGCGAGGTCTTCTTTTTGGAACAACAGATCCCTCACCCGTTTTTATTATATTAGTATTATTTAAAGCAACCCCTTTGTTCTGGAGCTCTGCTATCAGTTTCTTCTTCTCTTTCGACTTCAACGAGAGGCTCATTATTTTGCTCACCTCTCTTTCATTTGGGTGCTTCATGTACCAATGCCTAGGTAGTTTTGTGAACGATTTTCCACAAAATATGCAAAGGAAAGTTTTGTCCCATTTTCTCTTAGCACCCTTGTGTTCCGACATAGTAGCAACTGGTACCGTTGGAGAATTCGGAATTTTGCCAGTGGCGTGTTCATTATCATCATTTCTTTCTTCTAATGATGAAGAATCTTGTGTTATCTTACAAATATACTGCGATTTAACAACTGATTCTTCTGATGAAGATGATATTTCTGGCTGATACTCATGCATACTTTTATCAGATGGGATTATTTTTCCAGTGAAACTTTCAGAACTACTGATTGATCTGATGGATTCATCAACATCGCATTCCTCATCAATTTTAATTTCATTCGAACTACTGAATCCCAATTCAGTTGTTGTAATCAAGTTGTTCAGTTCCTGCATATCTTCCGATACAAAATTGATGACATGTGATTCGATATCCTCACAAAATTTGCTCAAATCTGTTGGATTTGCAATGAGGGCTTGTGTTTCGTCTGTAATGTCGAATGTATTAGGAACCAATTCAGTGACAATGATAGAAGCAGCTGTGGGAATCTGCATTGCGTGTATTAGAGTTTTTGTTTCCTCAATAAGTTCTTCATCCAATGAAATATCATCAAGATGAATTTTGATACTTGACGAATCTTCAGAATCACGAGACGAACACGTGATTTGACTGAAAGATGAGTTTATGTTGTCACTTGTTGAATTTGTGCCGGAAGTAGGAACATTCTGTTCATCAATTTCTACATAATTTTTGAAATTGCTGGTATGGATGATACTGTGTAACAAATTACCAACACCTTAAAATTAAATGAATTAGTAATGTCAAATAGTTTCAAATCACAGGATGATTTACCAGAATTGTCATTATTTGAATTTGCCCGAATCTTAGTTAGTGTCCATGATCTGCAATAAAAATTTATTTTGAGTTGATCCATTCCTCTCTTTTCAAAAGAACCGCTTCACAATTCCAGATGAAGAATAATTCATTCTTTGAAATGCTGAGAGAGTTATCACGATGTGTGAGATTGATTGATCATACCTCAATTGAATGCCATCGTAGTTTCTCCTTCGTTCCATGGCACCTGGAAAAAAGTCATTTATAGAAATTTACTAGTTATGTAATGAATGATCACGTATAATCACGCAGTCTGGTGGAGCAAGGTCCATCAAAAAATGGCCCTTGCTAAACTCAACGGACTATAATACAGATAGGCATGCCTGGCGATTATTGGAACCATTCGCTCCACGCTAACGGCAGCAATGGAAGCCCTCATCGGATTACTATCTCTCCACATAGCTCTGGAGAGAGAGGAAAGATGAGCAAAATCCAAATTCTACCAAGCGGCTATTAGTCTACCGCAGGTATGTGTCATGAGAAGCAGCATCATTCTGGTGGGCATAATAGCTCATAACATTCTGGAAATGCTCTCAGACATCATGCCTAAATCTATCAACATTCTTACACTGTGGTCTTTCCTGAAAGAGAAGACCGGAAGTCCGGAATGAAACTGAGACCTATGTAGGGCAAAATATGAACGTTGGTTTACCGATGGTTTCAAACTTTGAATGGCGTTGGAGCTAGAATATATGGGATGAACTCAGTAGTGAAATGATCATTCAGTATGGGTAAACTAGAAACGATATTCAGGCAGAGGTATATGCCATTGAAATGTGTGCAAGGGTGCTGGAAAATCGAAACCTCACACGAAAACCGAGAAACAAAACAAGTAAAAAACAGGACTCTGACAAACTGCTAGAACTCAGTAGAGCACATCTCAGAGTTATAGTAGGTTTGCTTACTGGCCACTGCAAACTCAAACATCACATGCATAAAATAGGACTTGCACAAGATGCATGGAGGATGTTGAAACGGCTGAACACATTCTGTGTACATGCCATGCAGTGGCTAGATCCAGATTTTCAATAGTTGGCAATACGACAGTAAGGCCAGAAAACCCGGTAAAGTGTTCTCCCAATGCATTCCCCGATTTTGTTAAGATATTGGATATAATGGGAGAAATATGAACATAGGGTGAGCCTCAATAGACCATTGGAGCTCAAGCTTGCTTTGAAAACAAGACGATGATGGGAATTATTTTTTTCAAGGCTCATTCCTTCACTATCGCTATGTGATGGAATTTCATTCATTCAGTTAGAACGGGAAACTTCCTCCAATGTATTCTGACGCAACGGTGTTTGCACATTTATTACAGTGAGGGTAAAAATTACTCTAAGAGCTACGAGGTCTATGTGCCCCATTTTCTGGCTCTGCGGTTTATCATTTTCCTGACTACTATAGCAAATATTCTACCGACAATGCCCTGTTAAAATTTCTGTTAGCAAGAAAAAATAACAGATTGGACTCAAAGTTTATTTGATACCTGATAGTGTAAAGAATCAAATTAATCTTTTTTCCTAACTCGACGAGACACCACGTTGCCAATTTGAAAATGATCGGTAATACCAATTTTAAATTGAAATTTATCATAATGTTATGAAAATATAGTAATGATAATGATAATAGTAATGACTTTTATTGACAAGAAATGAGATGCAAACCTATCAAGAGGTAGGATTCAATAGACGAATTTGGAAATTTAAGAATGCTAATTCGCTTCTTGTTCTTCCATCCAACCTTTACATAATAATATTATTACAACAAAATAATAGAGATATAAATATACATATTGTGTTAATAACATTTGAGTTACAATGAAGCATAAACAAAACAGTGTAGTAAAAGAAAAATAAATATAAAGAATACAGAGAAAATATGCGATAGCAGAAATATTCACTCGATTACACAAACTTCTGATAGTACAATTAAAATTTTATTCGTTAGGTATGTGGCGTGAGAGTTCCCATATAGCACACGACGTCCAGTGGACGTCCATTTTGGGTCCAAGATTGATCCAAACGTCCAGGGACTCGATATGGATGTCCAATGGACGTTCTATTCTGGATGTGCTTTGTACATTGCGTATTGTACGTAATGGACGTAAAATATTGGACCAACATGGAACATCAACTTGAAAGCAATTGTGGATTTACAATGAATGTACAATAATGGACCAATAATCCAAATAATACTTATTATACGGATATGTACGTCCATTGGACGAACTGTAGTGGATCAACCTGATACGTCCATAAACTGTACGTATTTGGATGTATATCTCAAATGTTCAATATTGGACTTGATCGGTACGTTCAATATTTTACGTTTTTGTACGTCCATTGGATGAACAGAACTGGGTCAAATGGAAAGTTCCATAATTGTACGTTTACGGATGTACACCGAATGTCAAATACTGGACCACATAAGTACGTCCATTATTGTACGTACATTGGGCGGACAGCACGTGGTCGACTTGAAATGTCTTTACGATTCACTGTTGCGTTCCAATTAACAGTGCTGCTCCTAAGGTGGCGTATGGAGTGAGTAACATTGGATGAACAGAACTGGGTCAAATGGAAAGTTCCATAATTGTACGTTTACGGATGTACACCGAATGTCAAATACTGGACCACATAAGTACGTCCATTATTGTACGTACATTGGACGAACAGCACGTGGTCGACTTGAAATGTCTTTACGATTCACTGTTGCGTTCCAATTAACAGTGCTGCTCCTAAGGTGGCGTATGGAGTGAGTTACAAGGCCTATCCAGAACACATGGTTAATGACCATATCAGTCGATGCCAAAACACCAAAGAAAAAAAATTGTACGTTTTCCGAAGTACTCGGAATGTAGAATTCTGGAACTCATATGTACGTTCACTATTGTACGTTTTCGGATGTACATGAAATGGAGATGATCTGTTCGTTCAATAAGCTACGTTTTTGAACGTTATTTGTATGAACAAAATTAGATTATTTCGAAATTTACATTTTTAGACGTTTACGAATGTACACACCGAATGTATAGAATATCGTACCATACAATATGGTTGCAAGCGGCTCTCTGTCATTTTGAACTGCCCGCCATAAACAGTGACAAATCACAAAGCATCCACTGTCGTCTGATGGTAAGGGATATCCGCCCATTCGCCGTTTATGGGTGTGATGCTATTTGATGTTTCGTTTGTTTTGCTCCTTAGTCAGCCATTAAATATTATTATATTGGTGTTGTTACTGTTATTGTTGGTTGTCGTTACTGTTACTGTTGTTGTATTGTGGGTTTTGTGAATATTTTTGAGACTTGTTATTGTTAATACTTTGGTGAAGATCGAAGTGTGTGAAAAGAACAGAGGTTAGGTAGGTTCGATGAATATACCAATAAATGGTGAAATACATATATTATTGTTAGAAAAACCTGTAATAATGGCCACAGTAGGCCATGAGTCGCGGTGAATAACTGGTACTTTTAAACGTAACCTAATCTGTAAGTCTGAAAAAGATGTTTTTTTTTTCTGAAAATGTGGCTGGAACTTGCGATACAGGTCCTGATGTTTGCTGTTGCTGTCCAGTACATAAACAAATTGTTCAGATAGGTATGCAGGATAGTTCAATTCAGTTTGGAATAAATACTTCTGATTCACTGAAAAATTTTGATTCAAACTGAATTTTACAGACAGTTGCAGAACAATCAAGAGTAGTGACAACAAGAAAAGACAGAAGAATCCATCTCCAAATGGCTCAGAAGGGCAAATGAGAGGAAAGGGCAATAATACTAGTCTAGCTTTTTTTTTTCATGATACTTTATATTTGGAAATGTGCATTAATTTGTAAATGTGCATTTTGATAAGTACTTCAGTTTTTTTGTTGTTGTAGAATGTGTGAAATGAGAGTTCGGAAGTTCTCAGTTTTTGTTTTGACTGATGGTTTCATTTATATTTTATGTTTAGTTTTTTGTTGAAAACAATAGTGGATTTTTATTTTAGAATATTATCCTTTTTTTGAATGGAAATATATTCATATCTATTGAAAACTGTTATAAGTAATAGAATAAGTGAGTTTTTACCAGATTCTTATTTTATTGAAAAACTTTTACCTGTGAAATTTCGAGATCCATATTGTACTTCCAATGGACGTCAACTGGGTCCTATTTCCCTATATCCCATGGACGTTATTTGTGCACGTCCATTGGACATCCTCGGCGTACGTACGATGTTATATCCAGTGTATCTGGACATTTGATGGACTTATATCGGACATTTATGGACGTAACGGGACGTACAGTGGACGTCCATGAGATGCATGCTTTACATCCACTGGATATCCAGTGGACGTTCTACGTCCAATGGACATCCTCGGTGTACGTACATAAGATGTTATATCCAGTGTATCTGGACATTTAGTGAACTTATAAAGGACATTTATGGAGGTAACTGGACGTCCAGTGTACGTCCTTGAGATCCATGGTGGACATCCACTGAACTTACATTAGACGTAATGTGCTATGTGGGTTAATGCTGAGGATTCATGAAAGGTAGTTTAGATGCTGCGGTAGTTTATTGTTGAGGAGATCAGACTTCGATTTCATTTTCATTACTCTTGACATTTTTTATAAGGAATCGGGAGCCTGTTGTACAGCGAATAGCAGTAATAATGAACCTTTGTATCTGGTTGACTTGTATCTAGTCTTAACTGTTTTACACTAATTTATGTTCCACATAAACCATAAGTATCAATACATATTACCATTGTTTATATAGAACATAGTTAGTCAACCTTATGGGATTATGGGCTCGCACAAGTTTCGACTTTTGAGGGCTGCCGTTCGTAAGGGGACGACAGCTGGTTAACGGAAAAAACAATTTTAAACAATTTTAAACAATTTTAAATAATTGGATCAAAATGGATGCGACATGTAGATGGCGATAGTGAGCTCGCATCCAAGTCATGTCGTAACTTCAGTGTTCTGGCCTCCAAGTCATGTCGTAACTTGATTAAAACAATGGGAAAGCATTAAAATCAGGGTTTTTTTGTAGAAACCTGCATTAAAATGACGTCAAATATTCATGTTTGTAACTAATCACGATAGATGACACTCGTGTTTGGATCCAATACCTTTTCCACAGGCATTGACTAACTATGTTCTATTTAAACAATGATTTTACATATATCATGATTTATATTGCACTATTTTACTTCAAACCAGACTGTCTATGCTGAACTCTAACTATCTCTCACTGTATCTTTCCACTTTCATCACGGCTGTCTAGGTAGATTTCTTCTCTCGAATACTGGTAGACCTTTAGAAAATACGAGAGAGGCTAAGAGAGGTCGCTTGTTGTTTGACTGCTCGCTCCCAGATGGTTCGGCATTTCGCATACGTCGTGGCATCATCGCATGTGACGAAGAAGATTCCTGTTTAGGACCGACCACGCAGGCTTTAAATGGCTCCTACTGTACAAAATCCCCGAGGGCCAAGTAGCACGTTGGATCAAAAGATTCCAAGAATTCAACTTCGAGATCGAACATCGATCATGGAATAGCCACAAGAATGCAGATGCCAGATGTCTTCTTACATTGCCGACGAGCAGAAGAAAAGGGAGCGACAATTTGTAGAACCACGGCAGTAGATGATAAGTGGAATAACGACAAGATCCAGGAACACCAAGAGAAATATCCATCAGATCTTGGTTTAATCATGGGCTGGAAGGAGAGTAATCGAAGACCGTCGTGGCAGGAAATCTCAGGTTATTCGCTAGCCGTTGAATTCTACTGGGCCCAATGAAATTCCCTTACCCTGGACAATGGGGTATTGAAATGTCTGTCGAAATCAGAGGGTGGAGTGACGAAGACCCTACAGAAAGTGAGGAAACGATTTTACTGGGCCAATTGTCAAGATGACTTCTAGATGGTTCGGCACTTCGCATACATGAGTGGTGACATCATCGCTGTTTACGGAAAGTCGATGAGGAGACAGATCCCACTCCAGTTATAGTTGCGATAGAGAGTAAATACATTTCAACCGAAATTTTAATATTGGTTATAAAATTTGTACCGAACAGACATACAAATATACCAACAGACGGACAAGTAAGTGAGTTGATAAAAATGTAGTGAAGTCAAAAATTCAATGTCAAAATATGTCAATGTCAGAAGTTTTTAACTTATCGGCAAATATTTTCAACTATAAATGAAAATATAAATTGAAATCATCACGTATTCTCTCCTATCTGAACATAAGATCAGATCAAAGAGATTACCACCTCTATATTCGCTCCGTGGCGCATTATCAATTCCAACTGCAGAAAAAAAAAAAAAAAAAAAAAAAAACCTACATTACCACCAGTCACCGAGGCGAGAACATAGAAATATATATTATATGCATACTCTAGAATGCTAATCCCCATGTCAAAAGTGTTGTAAAAAGTTCAGGCTAGTCCGCAATGCGCAAGAGCGCCATTAGTGATTTTTGTAACAGGCCCGGTTTCAGCAAAATATTATGGTACTTGTGAAGATTACCAAACATTAATTCTGAATTTCGGAGAATAAGGTTGGAAATCTCATTATGCTTATACCTGTTATTTGTATTTAGCCGATTTGAATACATATTTTCACATATTTATGATACCGAATATTCAGCAATCGCCATCAGAAAGTAGAGTACGGTTATTATTATTATTTACCGCTCTGAAGCGACTGATTCTTGGTATCACATTCACTTTTCAGCTGTAGTTAACCAACAAAAACATACGGAACCACCCCAAATCGTCGGTGCGAATTTCAAGGAAGCACTGGATTGGAAAATAAATTGAAAGTACAAAAAACTATGAAAATTTTTTCAGTCATTATCATGAATAATTTCAACTCAAATTTGATTTATAAAATTGGATGCTTGGAAGCTCGAGGTTTTTTTTCTAGAACGATTCATGTCAAAATACGCAACTGCATTTAATTTAAATTATTTGAAGAGATTAACATGCTATTTCTACGAGTATTTCTGGTTGTATTACCTTAGTGCAATTTCCACAATGAGAGTGCATGAAGAAGTGAGGACAGAAACATTTTCCTTACCATCAAAGAAAAGCACTTCCATATCGACATTAATTTTCTGAGGCGATTCTGTGTATGTTTAGTACTCTTTGTAGGAATCTAGAATATAAGCGGTGAGGTAGAAAGTTGTATCACTCGCCATGCATGCTTATGGAGACACAGTATTGGTACTGCACTATAGGTTTCAAATTATTCTATTGTCGTTTTCACATGAATCTTCATGAGGAAAATTTCTGCCACAAATTACAATTCTGTCTAAAATGTTCTGCTGGGGCCTCTTCTTGAAAACAATAACCAAAAATCATGCCTTTTTGGTCAAGCTAAAATAATATTTAAGCTATTTTGAGCAAAGCATATAGGTACATAAAAAATTTCCTTTTCTACCAAAAATGATTTATTTCAGGTATTTTCCTTTACACAACACTAAACAGTTAATTGTATATTCTTAGGAAGAAGCGGCTTTATTAGAAATTATCTTTGAAGGAACAAGATTAACGCAAATTCACGAAAGACGAAAGAATAACCAATGACAACAAACACCACACAAAACGACAAGAGAAAATCTGAAATTCTACCGACTCTGTCTCTGACAAGAGTGACAGACCTTAGTGACAAGTCTTCCCGTTGATGAAAAAGCACTGTTGTACGGTCATTATAATTACAGTAGCACATTATTATTTTAAATAAATGTCTTTCGCGCCAAAAACTTTGGAGTGATCTATATCTAAAAGGTTCTTTTCGGTTTTAAAAAGTCCTAAATGCGCTGTCAAATTTCTCTCTTTCAACTGACATGTGTTTTATTGCCTCATAACAAAAACCTCTGAATTGGAACACCAAATGATTTTCAAACTTGGCAACGATCTACCCAAACTGCACTGATGACGCGCATGCGCACATCGTAAACGGGTCGCATACGCGGCATGCTTTTCGCCGTAAAAATTGGCGGGATTAGCATTCTAGAGTAAGTATATTATATATATTTCTATGGGCGAGAATGAGCAAAAGCAACAATACGATATTGAAAAACACACACTGCCGCTCATCATCACACCGATGACCCCTCCATTCCTGCCACCTTCTGCCAATCCAACCGCAGCACTTGGCGAAAAGGTTCCGGTCCATAGGTATGAACATGCGCACGAAGTCATAGAAAAATAGGTATAACTCAAAAAGTGATTCAGATTGAAACAACAAAAGATATTTGAAGTCGAATATGTTCGATTCATTGAATTACGAGTTTTGATTATAGTACTTGTAATAAGTACACTCTGTCAGACAACAAACACTTTACTTCCTTTATAAAACGGGAAAGTGATTTGATACTTCTGATGTTTGATAAAAGTACTTTTAGGGATTGGCAATTGCAATTAATTATTTTGAAGAGAAGAACTACCTACCAATAGTGAATTTTCTTTTATGCTTGTATATCAGTCAGTCAAGTATGAAAATTACAATAACTGATGAAATTTATGTTTAAAAAACATAATTCTTAAGACCGCTTAAAATTGAGAAAAAATGTCTTTATGACTAATGATTTTCTCAATATTTTCAATGATTTCCGACTCTCTTCATTATTTAACGATCAATAAACCACTAAGGTACCATTCGAAGAGACATTTCAACTATCGATAAGATCACTTATAGACCGTCAAAATACCAAGACAATTGTTCGTGGAAGAAAAGGATATTTTTTTCGAAAAATGTACATAAATCGAAAACTAGTAGTCTTCTGAATTGCGAAAAATTCATGCTCATTTTACACCAGAAGACACATATTCCTATGAATTTTCATGTGAATTGAATCAAATATACTCGAGAAAAAAAATACTGAAGAATCGGTTTTCCGCCATTTTGACGGTTAATTTGAGGTTATGCCGAAAATTCCTACATAAGTTATAGATCTTTTTGTTGCCAACAAATTTTTCTCAGTTTTTTTTTTGTAGAAGGTTAATTTTCGCTGCAAAAGTTCACTTTCTTTCTCCCTTCTGTCATAATCAAATCCTTATTTATGTCTTTGTTTATTCCTTGTACCTATTGAGGTAACATGGAATTTTTCATTCTCGAAAGGTTTCAACTATTAATTTCAATAATTTTAATGAATATATATAGGTTTAGAACAAAAATTTTAAAAATAGATTTTGGAAAATCTATTTTTCAATTTTTTCGCGTTTTCTGGAAAAAAATTCCACAGTAGTACTACTCTTTTATTACATAATCTAAAAGTAGACGCTTCAACGAAAAAACTGGTGGCTGGCGAGCTTAAAAAGACGAACTTTATCATGAAACTTTTCAGTTGAAAATGAGGTCGTTTTTTCGGAATTTGTCGAAAAAAAAGGAAATATCTGTATTCCGCTAAAAACAAATTACAGCTTACTTGAAACATAATGAGTTATATTTTCATGAAATTTCGTGAATAAGAAAATAGATTTTTAAGCGAGACAAAATTTAATAACTTAAAAATCGGTTTTTCCGATTTTCCCGAGAAATTTAGTGTTATGAGAAAAAATGTTGAACACAAAAGTTTTAGACAATTTTATTATCAACAACTTTGCCTTCGAACATTTTCTGGTAGGAGGTCAACTTTCGTTGCAATTTTCGAAAAACCGTGAAATATCGCTTTCAACCCATAAAATTTTACCCCGATCCACCCTTCTCCAATTTTTCGACAATTAATTTTTTTGGTCATTCGATCAATATTTTGCTCCTCTTCCAGTAGGACTCATGCTGTTAATGAATTTTTTAATTTAAAAATGCATCAGCACTGGTCCAAATACAAGAAATAGAAACTACCCCAAAATCAAAACAACACGCGTCGATTTTAATCGACGTAGATTTGGTGTGGGAGGTTCTTTTTGTTGAACAATATTCATCATGTTTCTGATATTTCCGTATCCGAACAAGACAAAAATTATGTCATTCTGCATCATTCCGGGCATTTCCGACTACTGGGATGTTTTAGGGAGAAGTCTCCGACCGTTTATTCACAAGAATGCGTGAGTGATCCTTCATGTTACGAGGAATTGACTCCCTGTAAGAAACTGTCAATGATGTCTACCTCACCTCTGCCCGATCTGTCATTCTTCATACTGACATTAAATCTCAAACTTACCTACGAAATCATCTTCCATTTCAGTCATTTGGTCTAATACTGTCGTCACTCATTTCGCCCAAGAAACATCTCGAAACACACATGCCACATTCCATTTTCAACGAATTCAATCAACTCTGTGAATAGACACACCATGCGTATTGACAATAAAATACTGCGTAATGAAATGAATGATTTCTCTATTTTATTGTGGTTTTGTTATTCAATAAACTTATCAGCTGTATCTAAAACATAACAGGTATCTACTCACCGATGCCGACACATCAAAACCAAGACGATGGAAAAACAAAATTCTCAAGTATCTTTCATAAGAATCTAGTTACTTCTGAAAGATTATATTGATATGAAAATAATACTTCAGTGAAGTCATATCAAATTGTAATCATCTTTATATCTATACTTTCAATAATCTAACGAATGACATGTTAATACATTTTCAACGTTCCTAAAATTATCAGAGGTAGAAGTACTACCATGAATTAGGAAAAAAATGTAGAGCACAAACAACAAAAACATTTCAAACCTTGAAAATTGCATCAACCTCAAAAAAGAAATTGAGTAGGACCTGTTCGTTTGCAGCATACATATTTGATGGAACTGCTCTACTTGTATTAAATATTAAAGTAGGCAAACGAGTCAAACAGAGACAAACGATTCTTATTGATGCTCCGTGAAACAGACGAACGAACCCATCTGGTATCAAATGACAACTGTCATACGACACATTATATTCAAATGAGAATTTGAGATTCCACGGTGCACAATTTTTACAACGTTGCCAAGTCTAGTTTTGATGAAGGGGACGTCACGAAACCACTTTTCTTCTGATTATAGAGAAACTAGAGGTCAGAAAATAAAAAGTGCCGTGTGATATTAGCGTATACACTTTCCAATTACAGTGTTCTCTCATATACCGTGGAAAGGTCCATTGGACAAGAAGAAATAATGAAAATTACTTCAGCTATTTACTGATCAATATAATAAAACTTATTGGGTAAGAATATTTTTCATGTTTTTGTTAACTATACTCGCGTATTTCATAAATATTTAGCTGTATGTCTGTTCAATCAACAATATGAAATTGAAATAATTTCTTTATTTGATCATTCTACCATTTTTTGTTGTGGAAATGGGTGATGACTATTTTGAATTTAGTTTCAGTGAGGAGAACCCATTATATGAAAATGCCACTCAACAACAGATGGAAGATACCACCAGATTGTTTTTACGGAATGCATCAGATAGAGAAGGAGGAAGGGATAGAAGGAAAAATCCAGAAAATGATTAAAATTAAGACTAGGGTTATTATTGGGAGTTGATATCAGGAGCAATTAGGATTTTTCTTTCTTTTCTGATCTGCAGGACTTCAAGTAAGCAACAAATATTGAAATAGATTCATTGATCTATTAATCCTGTGATTTAAAAAATTTGGACAAAAAGATGTTGTGAATAAAGTGGAAAGTACATAGTATTTTAGTTAGGAGTATTTCAAGTTTTGTACTTCACTTATACATAAATATATAATTATGTGAATTTAAATTCAAACTATTGTTAATTTTTTGGTTATGAATGCAGAAGATGAAAGTTTTTGTTCTGAAAATTTTCAACTAAGTAATTAGTGGAAATGAATATAATATAATATGATGAAATGTAACTAAATATTTTTTCTGTAAATTCCAATACATTTTTTTCATCGTGAAATTTTTGTCATGTGGTAATTTTCAGATTTATTCTGAGATTCAGTATTAATAAATAAAAATGAGTTGAATTTAACCAAACTATTTTTTCTTCTTGTGACAATCCACATTCAAATACAAATTACATTTTCAATTAGAAATGCAAAGTTTTTGGAAATTTTTCATTTGGTGTAGTCCGTTTTATTCTGATATACATTCCATCCAAATGCGAAACAGAATAATTTTTTAGTACAACATAGGAGCGGTTCATTGTGAATTTCAAAAATTCAGTTTTTTTTTCAAGAATATTGAGTTTTAGTATCTGGATTCTAGCTATGGAGAAAATGTAATAAACACGTGTGATTTTTAAGACTCATCCAGAATGAATTTTAATAAAAATGAACACATTCATGTCACAAATTATGTACAGGGGGATACATTTTGGCACATTCAAGCTTGATTCCAATTGAACAATGAATTTGTCGAAATGCGTACATATTTTTTACTCGAATTTTTATTTTTCCTGAAAAATTATAATTATGGTGAGGTTTCTGAATTCAGCTATATAAAATGATATGGTTCAGAAGTGCAATTTGAATTACAGTCAAATGAAGAAATATTAATGTTTGAAGCATAGTTGACCGGCATCAATCGTGCACTGAAATTTGTTGTCGTTGAAGCACTTCTGAGGTACTTTGAATTGCCGGTAGAATGTATCACGGACATCTAGCGGCCGCCTGGACACCGGGATGCCGGATAAGCGTTATTTTCAAGTGCCTGACCAGAATTTTAAATGCTGGGGAACGATAGCCTTAAAAACGCCGGGCCAACCTTCAATTTTATCTGGGTAGTGGCACACTATTATTTCAGTGTTTGCTGCTATGAAAATAAACATTTCAATTAATTTCATCCTTGCGGTTTTTTATATGTTTTTATGTGGGTGGCAGACGAGTTTTGTTATGGAATTCATGTGGCAGACGATATTTTCTAAGCTCATTATGTCTCAAATGATACGTTCAATAAGTTTCGCGTATGGGGCTATAATTATTTTTGTTGATTTTTTGCTGCAATTGTAACCCTCCTGTAACCCCCTGTCGCAAGGTTGCGGTGGCAGACATCTACATTGCTCTTGTACGTTACACGCATAACACGCACAAAGGAAAATTAGGCTTGCGGAAATGGTAGTTAACTCCCGGACCAAAAACTTATCAACTCTATCACAAATTTGGAACTGAAAGGAAAAATTAAACTTTTTGCGGATGAAACTACGTTAATATTTTTTGCAAACGATCTCAACGAGATACGTGAAAATATATGAAGAGTGATCTGATAGAGAATTCAATTTGGTTGCAAGTTGTGAAACTCACTTTAAATTTTAGTAAAACCTCTTTTACGTATATTTCGAAAAAAAATATGAACAATGCCTTTGATCCACTATTATTTGAAACTGAATCTATTGAATATACAAAAGTTACTAAATCCCTAGGTATTTATATAGACGAAAAACGAATATGGAATAAACATACTGAAAAATTGAGGAAGAAAGTTAATCCAGTCATTGGTGTTCTGTTCAAAAGTAGGAAATTCGTTCCTTTCAAATACCTGAAAAAAATTTACAACTGTCTTATTTACTCCAACCTACAGTATTTGATTTCCATTTGGGAAACTGCTAATATTTCAGTCTTGAGACCTCTTGAAAAACTCCAAAATAAGTCATTAAAATGTATTTATAACTTACCATTTTTAGAATCAAACGCCAACTTGTATAAGCCAAAGAGTTTACTGGATTAAAATCTCTATATAAAGTGAAAATTTTTTCATTCATTAATTTCATTAGAATTAAACAGAAAGTTTCTAATTTAAATTTCACGGAAGTGAATAGTATATACGATTATGAAGCAAGACAAGCAAACTGTCTAAGCCTGGGAACTTTCAAGACTAACTTCGGAAAAAAATCAATATACCATGATGGTATAGTAATTTACAATTCACTTCCATCTGAAATTAAAAATATAAAAACTGACGATTTTCAAGGGTAAAATCAAAAAATATTTTTTTTCTTGAATCTTAATTGGATTCATTGAACCTCGTAATCAAAGAATTTTATTATATCAATTTCAACATTGCCTTTTTTTCATTCATTAACGTCTCTTAGCTCTCAATTTAAATATTCTGGATAAAAAATCTAAAAGTTAGGTAGCATTAATTATACAGGGTGTCCGGTAAACCTTGTACAATATTTAAACTGGTGATATACCAGGTCATGACTGTTCAGAATATCGGAATTTTACCTTAGTAAAAATCTCACTGTTTTCGAGATAATGAGCATTTTTTTAATTTCTGGAAAATCACTACCTCACCTTGGATTTTTGAATGCCATGTATACAAATTGGGACGAATTCAAATATATTTGCTGCTGAAGATTACTGATGAGTGATGCTTTCAGATGTAAGAAACAGTTTTTCAGAAAACAATACAATTTTTCAAGAAATGAGGGTAAAATGACAAATTTGATTTTCACCAATTTTTTTAACAACAGTTTGACATTATTGTTTGAAAACACATAACCAAGTAGAACTGGATATTCATTACAAAAGAATATCCATTTCGTCCAGGCTCTACTATGATATAAAACATACGATCATTATTTTTGGAAGGAGTAGAATTTCGATAATATTAGAGTGCGATGTTATTCTGAGCTAGAATCAACTCCATTAGACTTTGTCAGTAATGACTTTTATTTTTATCCTATCAAGATGGAATGATTAAATAGTTATGAGTAATAACGAATCAACTGCTTAGAAGCATTCAATGAGATGTAATGAAGTATATTCTAATTCAACGTTTTTTTTTAAATCAACATACACTATAAACCACAATAACGATTATTCAACATCGCACTGAATAATATTACAAAAATGTTATTTTCCATTCACTCGTACGCAGAGACGGCATATTTTCAAGAAGAACCTTTTAAATGCGTTATAGGTTATAGCCCCTAAATCAGCGATTCGAGCGGCATTGTGCAATCGGATATAGTTCTGCATGAATCGCTGCTGCAGCAGTAGCACTACCTCCACATTCACCATAAATGTAGTGCATGTGCGCATATTCTCGGGGAGTATAACGTATGTACGGCATGACAAAGAAATAAATACCACTGAATGAAACTACGACAGAAGTCACAAGTTGTTCAAACAAAAGTTTTTAATTTTCGACAAGGATTCGTCTCTTAAAAAAGTTTGCACTTATTTGGTTACACCCTGTATATCTGTCGGTCTCTGAAACTTCGTTGGAATCTGGATGTTGGACAATTGCAACATTTATCACAAGAATTCGTATTAATCGGTGCCATGTCGGATAATCGACATTTCATTTCGATAATTTTATTAGGACTAATTACATGAAAAGTTAATTTTATTGACATAAGATTTAATGCTACCAAGTAGTCTTTTCTTTATTATTAATGATTATTTCCACATTTTATCTTGATAAAATCTAAATAAAACAGTTTTTGCGCGTAAGTATAAAAGTTGATCAAATAAATGAATATGTTGGAACCTTTGATGTGAATACAATTCAAGAAAAAAATAAAATACTCAAACACCAAAACTACGTCACAATCTTAAAATCTTAAAAGCTTACTTTTAGCTCTTGAAGATGCTAACTTTGTTGGCGAAACGCGCGACGAGTGTGATTGTGACGTAGGTTTGGTGTTTGGGTAGTTTCCTTTTTTTCTTGAATAAAAGTTGATGGAAGCCTAGATTAAAACCACGCCTTATTCAATGGAAATCACTTCTTCCAAAAATAATTATAGTTTGTTTTATATCCTGGTAAAGTCTGGACAAAATGAGCATTCTTTTGAAATGAAGGTCCACTTCCAATTGGTTAGGTTTCTTTAAGATAAAAATGTCAAACTTTTTTTTTAAAAATTGATGAAACTCAAATCTGTCATTTTATCCTCATTTCTTGAAAAATGTTTTTACTTTCTGAGAAACTGTTCTCTACATCTACAAGCATCACTTATCAGTAATGTTCAGAAGTAAATATATTTGGATTCGTCCCAATTTGTATACATGGCACTCAAAAATCCAAGGTTAGGGAGCGATTTTCCAGAAATTCTTAAAATGCCCATTATCTCGAAAACGGTGATATTTTTACCGAGGTGAAATTCCGATATTCTGAATAGTCATGATCTGGTTTATCACCAGATTCAATATTGTACAAGGTTTACCCTGTATTTTTATTTGCTATGAATTATACTTGTATTAATTTTATGTATTACTGTCAAATAAGTTTGGATATTTATTTTGTAATTAATTTTTTATATCCCTATTATAAACAAAATTGTATTTCGGGATAACAATAAAATACTTCTACTACAACTACTTTTCTCCAATGATTGATAAACTTTACTGATTACTTGTCATATGAAATCACTTCTCTTTCTTGTACGTATGTAGATGTTTGAACTGATATCGACGCTCTGAAAGAGGAGGAGTTTTGAATAGTTTGATATCTATCGTCATGAACCCAAAGGACCCCGCACTAATTTTATGGAAAACCGGTGTTGGTGAAAATTTCAATATGATGTAGCCCTTGCCTCCCTGAACAAAAGTTATCATTGCGCCAACTCTCTGAATGCTGGGTTTGGATTCTACAGGGGGTTAAAGTTTGATATTCTGACGATTTTCCAAAAAAAACGGAATTTCATTTTCATCGCACCAATCTGAATTTTCATAATGGGATAGTACACAATATGTGCATCAAAAAGTTCAATTGGCAAAAATTTCTAGAATCAAAACTGGCGGGTATACAGAGGGTTAAACTTTGTTTTTGGTAATTTTTATCGAACTTTTTTCGAGAAAATATTCGTTTTCTTGCAGATTCATATGCAATTATTGTTACTTACAGTACATGAGAGAGCGATCATAATTTGCATTTGAACCAACCATCCAACTTTAAGTATTTGGAAGATACGGGGCGATCAAAATTATATTTTCAATTTCGGAAAAATTTATCCCTTTGTAAGTCAGCTTCCACCAATATACCCAGCTGATTTTCTGAAACCATGTAGCTAAAAATACAAATACAAATGTGTCAACGTCTGTGCTCATAGACCGTCAGATAGTGACAGATTTAGGCGCCCCATTTTCACATACAAGCCTCGAATAGGGTTGAAAAGTAAGTCGATGTTGAGTTAAATGAAAGGAAATTTACGAGTGGCTCGTGGGGAAAACATATGGAAAAATCAAAAAGAATTTCCATTGAATTTTCCAACGACAAAAAATACTTTTCCATTCGCGCCACTCAAGCCATTATGTTTTTCGGTCTAGTGACGATGTAGGTTTTCATAGTTTCGATGGGCTTGCGTGGGAAAATCTGTTAAAATCTAGATTTTTCTTTACAAGATTACAGCCTTATTTTAACCCTTTAGCCACCTTCAACACTCAAGCCTTTGATCTTCCGAAGCCAGGTTCTACTAATTAATGATTAGATGAACACGGCTCTCGTTAAAATATGGAAAATCGAATTTTCCATGGAAAATCGAATTTTCCATATGTTTCCCCAGGAGCCACTCGTAAATTTCCCTCCATTTTACTCAACATCGATGTACTTCTCAATTCTATTCAAGGCTTGTATGTGAAAATGGGGCACCTGAATCTGTCACTATCTGACGGTCTATCATTAATCTGAATCCAAATAAAGTTGCGGCGATGGTCCTAAAAATATGGAGACGGGACTTTTCGGAATAATTTTGAAATGATTTCTAAAATTTTCTGACATAATGTAGATGATTCACTCTTGATCAAAGTGTTCCACGGTGCCTACCTCGTGAATGCCACGGTTTGAATTATACAGGGGTTCAAAGGATAGTAATTATTTCATCGATTTCTCGAATAATCAATAATTTCTTTGTAACGGAAAATAGTATTGTTTCCTAGACAAACACAAAATAAAAACCATGGTCCTTATAGAATTATTTATATTTCCATACACTGTATGAAACATGAATCGTATTCGTATGCTCATGCATATGCTCGAATATACAGGGTGGGGCACCTAAAACGAAACAGATCGAATATCTACAAAACACATGTATTGTGATTAAAATGCAAAAACACGTCGATTCTTAATCCCAGGGGGACATCTTTCTATCATAACCTCAACTATCATACCTCTCCCCCCACCACTTGGGCTCTATCACCCAAACAATCTGAATAGGGAAAGTAGTAAATGTGACATATTGAAAAGGTTATTTCATAAGGAATTCAGCCATATCAATTTTTGCCACATAACATTTTATTTTGGCACCCTCTTGCGGGAAAAACGACTGTTCCTTATTCCGAATTATAATACTGCATTTTCCATAAACTCGGTGACAATGCATTATGGAAATTTTCTAAGAGAAAAAACAAAATGGCGGCTCCAAAATGGCGAACATGATTTGCAACTATGGTCCGATTCGATTGAAAATTGATATGTGGTGGTTTTGAAGGTCGGAAATTATGATTTGTTTGCCAATGCAATAAAACAAGATGCTGGATCCAAGATGGCGGACGAAATTTGTAATTCTGGTCCGATTCGAATCAAAATTAGTATGTGGGGATTTTCATGGTGAAAAATTATGATGTTTTTGTCAATGCAAAAAACCAAGATAGTGGACGAAATTTGTAATTGTGGTTCGATTCAAAATTGGCAAGTTTTCAGTATGACTAAAATTAATTAATCAAATTGATAAAAGAAAGCTTTTATACAAATTCGCTAAAAAAGAAATAATATGTTTTTTTAGATGTGTTACGATCTGTGCATAACAGATTCGAAAGCTTGCCGTACAAAATAGGTTTTTTGCGAAATAAATTTTGATTCTGTTACGTATAGAACAACCTACGTCACAAATCTAAAAAGAATATTATTTCCTTTTCAGCGCATTTGTATAAAAGCTTTTTTTATCAATTTAATTAATTCATTTTAGTCATACTGAAAACTTGTAAAACCACCAGATGCCAATTTTGAATCGAATCGAACAACAATTACAAATTTCGTCCACTATCTTGGTTTTTTGCATTGACAAAAACATCATTTATCATTTTTTACCCTGAAAATCCCCACATACTAATTTTGATTCGAATCGGACCAGAATTACAAATTTCGTCAGCCATCTTGGAGCCGCCATCTTGTTTTTTTACATTGACAAACCAATCATAAATTTCGACCTTGAAAACTACCACATATCAATTTTGAATCGAATCGGACCATAATTGTAAATCAGGTCCGCCATTTTGGAGCCGCCATTTTGATTTTTCTCTTAGAAACATTCCATAATGTATTGTCATTGAATTTATGTCAAAATAGCTTGCAAATGCAGTATCATAATTTGAAATACGGAACAGTTGTTTTTCCCGCAAGAGGGCGCCAAAATAAAAAGTTATGTGACAAAAATTGACAAAGCTGAATTCCTTATGAAATAATCTTTTTAATATGTCACACTTACTACTTTCCCTATTCAAATTGTTTGGGTGATAGTGCCCAAGGGGCGGGGGGAGAGTTATGACAGTTGAGGTTATGCATTTTATTCCCAACACATGCGTTTTGAAGATATTCGATCTGTTTCGTTTTCGGTGCCCCACCCCGTATATTTATATTTATAACCTTTGAATATTCATGAATTCTCACAGAATGAGACTGAGTTGCAACCTTTGTATATTCATGAATTCTCATTTCAGATATTTTGTCATTGAAATGTTTCGAAGTTTGTCTAGGAAACAATACTATTTTCCGTTACATAGGAATTACTGATTATTCGAGTAATCGATCAAATATTATACTTCAAACCCCTGTATAATTCAAACCGTGGCATTCGCGAAGTAGGCACTGTGGAACGTTTTGATCATCTACATTATGTCAGAAAATAAAAAAATTCCACGGATGATTTTAGAAATAATTTCAAAAATATTCCGAATTTTTTGGACCATCGCCGCAACTTTATTTGGATTCAGATTAATGAGCACAGACGTTGATACATTTGTCTATACAGGGTGATTCAAAATTCGATGTAAATATTTCACGGGCGTATTGTTGGGATCAAAATAAGACTTTTTCTTCAAATCAACATGTGTCCTAAAATGCACCCCCTCCAAGATACAGCCCCTGTAAGTAAAAAAAAAAACAAGATTATCTAAAACTGTGACTATAATAACGAATCGAATCTTCTGAAAATTGGCATACCCCTAATTTTTTAGGCACCCTATTCTTTCTTTGCTTCATAAATTATGTAAACCCAGTTTTGGGGGAGTTGGAGGGGGTCCACACTTTTATTGTTCAAAAAGAGAAACTCCAAATTCGAATTACATAATCTTTTTAGCCATAAATAAAACTAAGAATTCCTTCCTTGCATTTTTGTCGTACAACCAACCGTTTGCCGGAAAATCGTAATCAACGAAAGGGATTTTCACAATATCAAACTAACAAAACATGTATTAGCTAATTTATTCAAAAATCGATGTGAATATTCCAAAAACCTATTGGTGGGATTAAAATAAGACTTTTTCTTCAAATCAACATGTATCCTAAAATGCACCCCCTCCGAGCTACAGCCCCTGTAATTTAGGAGAAAAAACGAAATTATCTAAAACTGTGACTATAATAACGAATTGAATCTTCTGAAAATTGGCATACCCCTGTTTTTTGAGACACTATATTCTTTTTTTGCTTCAAAAATTATGTAAACCCAGTTTTGGGGGAGTTGGAGGGGGTTACACACCTTCATTGGTCCAATTTTTATGTTCAAAAAGAGAAACTCTTAATTCGACTAGCATAATCTTATGGGTCACAAAAAAATATAAGAACTCGGTCTCCTGCATTTTTGTCATACAACTAACCGTTTGCCAGAAAACCGTAATCAACGAAAGGGGGGTACTTTCACAATATCAAACTAACAAAACATTTATTGGGTAATTAAATGATTAATAATCTCATAACAAATGTTGAAAATGTCCTCCCCTTGCTGCGATACAACTTTCCATTCTTCTTTGCATAGAACGTCGAACACGTTCTAAAATCCCAGGAGTGGTTCTTATGTTTTGGAAAGCATCAATGATGCGTTGACGGAGGACCTCAACCGAATGCACGGGCCCAGCATCATAAACAGCACTTTTCACATATCCCCATAAAAAAAGTCTAATGGGGTGCAATCCGGGGAACGTGGCGGCCAAGCTATTGGACCAGCTCTACCAATCCAACGATTTGGAAAAATAAGATTCAAATGATGGCGTACTGTTAAACGGAAATGAGGGGGAGCACCATCATGCATGAACCACATGCGTAGACGAATGTTAAAAGGCACATTTTCCAATAAACCGGGCAGATTGTTTTGCAAAAACTCGTTTTGGAAAAAAGAAAGGACCAATAAGCTCATTTCCAACAATTCCTGCCCATACATTTAAACTAAACTTTTCCCGAAGGCGGGATTGCCTTATTTCGTGCGGATTTTCCAGTGCCCAAACATGTACATTGTGATAATTCACCACACCATCTCGCGTAAACTGAGATTCGTCGGTGAAAAGGATCTGAGATAAACAGTTACGATCCCTCGTGCACTTCCTGGATATCCACCTAGCGAACTGCAAACTCCGCGGAAAATCCCGTGGCAGCAAACCTTGAAATATGGATGGATATGAGCTGAATTCGAGCAATACGCGCCACACAGTTGATTGGGAAATACCCAAATTTAAAGATATTTGTCTAGTACTTAACTGGGGATTTTCGTCGATTTAAAATTTGTTCCTCTGTTACTGGGTGGCGAATTTCTCGTGGCCTGCCTGCATCATTTCTTCCAGTTTGGAATTTGCCGTATTCACTGAGATGACGATGACAATTTGTAAATGTACGATGATCGGGGAGACGGCGGTGAGGAAACCTAATTCCGTATAATCTTTGGGCTTCCAATGCGTTACTATCAGCCAGACCATAAACAAAATGAATGTCAGCAAGATGAGCGAAAGAGAATGGCACATTTTCCATTTTAACTTAAACAAATTTCTTGATCGCAATAACAAGTGTAATCAACGAGCTAAAATCTGACAACTAACAATACTTAGTGTTTAATGACATTACCGAGGTGATGAGAGGGATTTATAAACAGTTGCCTGTTACCTACCTAATTTTGAATAGGGGGTGGCCGACAATTCCTGGGAGTAAAGTAGATATAGTAGAACCAACAATCTAGTGAGGTCGTAAATCAATATTAGCCGACGACCCTCATTATTACCCATTGTTCGGAATAATGATACTGGGTTTACATAATTTTTGAAGCGAAAAAAGAATAGAGTGCCTAAAAAACAGGGGTATGCCAATTTTCAGAAAATTCGATTCGTTATTAGTTATCAGTTTTAGGTAATCTGTTTTTTTCCTAAATTACAGGGGCTGTGGCTCGGAGGGAGTGCATTTTAGGACACATGTTGATTTGAAGAAAAAGTCTTATTTTGATCCCAACAATACGCCCTTGAAATATTTACATCGAATTTTGAATCACCCTGTATATTAGCTACATAGTTTCAGAAAATCAGCCAAATATATTAGTGAAAGCTGACTATACAAAGGGATACATTTTTCCAAAATTGAAAATATATTTTTGATCGACCCGTATCTTCCAAATACTTGGACGGTTGGTTCAAATACAAAATATGATCGCCCTCTCATGTACTGTAAGTAACAATAATTGCATATGCATCTGCAGGAATACGAATATTTTCTCGAAAAAAGTTCGATAAAAATTACCAAAAACAAATATTAACCCTCTTTATACCCGTCAGTTTTGATTCTAGAAACTTTTGTCAATTGAACTTTTTGATGAACATATTGTGGACTATTTCATTATAAAAATTCAGATTGATGCGATGAAAATGAAAATCCGGATTTTTTTAAATATCGTCATATTGAAATTCCAGCGATTTTCACCGAAATCAGATTTCCATAAAATTAGTGCGCGGTCCTTTATTGGAAATTATCAAAAATAGATACGGCTTTTTGTTAACATTTCTATTAGCTTCATTCACCAAGACTTTTACATAATTCTTATGTTGGACCTCAATTCAACACATTGAAAAATAAACATATGACAGAAAATTTTGAGTCGTATGAATGATATATATATTTTCCAGTTCGTCAAAATTGGGTGGAATTGGGTAAAATTGAGATGACAAGTAGTTCATAATAAAAGATGATAGGTTTTCTTCTGAAAATTTCCTTCAGTTCGAAACGTGGAGGAACTTGCCGCCATTTTCATTCCGCATAAAAGTTTTATTTGGATTTCGGTTATTCAACCAGGATGCTTTGATATCATTCAGTTTGTCTCCTTGAGTCACTGACGTTTTCGTACTACGTTTTTCGAAATTATTCTGGTGTCTCCTATAATTCGTAGTTGTCTCATCCTCATACTCCGATTTTGGATAATTCGATATTCTAGGCTGCAAATTGTTGATGTGAAGAATATTACTCATATTTGAAGAGTTTTGATTCCTATTAGAGCCATGATAGGAAGCAATGAATTTGGACATGCTTTTGTAAGGGGTAATATTGTCAGGTTCCAGTTTCTTTACACTTTTGTCATGCTTGATGTTTTTGGAAAATGAATCCATGCTTGCTGAATATTTTTTCTGTTTGGCAATCTGAACCAATTGTGATTTCGTGAAGGATTTCTGTATTTTTTTTCTAGTTTCCGCGATGATTAGTTCCCTCTCTATTGGCCATTCTCTACTGTAGATTCCATATTTGTGCCTTGGAATCTTGTCGTCTGCGCCATATTTTCTTATCCTTCAAACGCAAAAAAAATAAACAACATACTGAAAAACTCGATGGAAATAAAGTAATAACCATAAATTCCGATTTCTTGTCATATTTTATAAAGAAGTGCAAACATTTGTATGTCCAAACTAGTTTTGTTTTCGAGAAACAGGGGTTGTTTTAATAAAAACTACATTCTCTCTCTCTCAAATTATGGTACACATCTCTTCAAAATTCTTTGATTAGTGAAATTTAAAGGAGTTTTATGAGTTTGAATATAATGTTTTCTTTACGATTATATAAGTTGATTGATTTGGCCGATACTTGATGGATATCCATAATTACTCAGAATTAAATAAAAAAACACTTGTTTTTTTATATCCACAATATATTACTAGATGTAATATGTGACGCGTTTCGCTGTTAATACATATGAATAATACATATAAAACGAACAATAATTTCAGCAAATTCATCAAAAACAATAAAACTAAAACCGAAAAATCACAAAAATCAGGGGTTTACAAATTAAAATGTGGAGATTGTCCTAAAATATATGTCGGTAGAACCTTTCGAAATTTTAAAACCCGCATACTTGAACATAAAAGATGCTTTGATAACCACAAGAGGAATTCAAATTATTCAAATCACCTTATAGATGAAAATCATACTTTTGATCTAAATTTTGAAATTTTGCATTCAGAAAGAAAAGGTCTAAAACTTAACTTCTTAGAAGCATTAGAGATCAACAAAAGAAAAAATTCCAATAATTTACTCAATGTCCAGTTAGATTTAAATTATTCACCACTTCTTAATCTCTTTAATAATTAAATGCATCTCTGTGTTGACCCTGAAGGCATCCTCGATAAACAGGTAGCAAGCTACCTGTCTATCATTATGTGTATCATTGTACCGTTCTTCTATTGTTTACCTTACTTCAAATTACTATAAATATGGTTGTACATTTACTGAATTCCATTTTATGTTTGAGAAAGCTGTATTAACAGCGAAACGCGTCACATATTACATCTAGTAATATATTGTGGATATCAAAAAACAAGTGTTTTTTTTAATTTTTTTTATTTAATTCTGAGTGATTATATAAGTGGCTGTGCACAAAACAAATCTTGATACTTTGTTTCTGTCTGTTGAGAATAACCAAAAAAGGAGGTGATCAAAGTCACAATCGTTTTCACAGAAATATGAAAGGCATAATTAGAGAAAATTGTGGTTTTTCTTTGGCAGCTGGAATTAAAAAATAAACCATTTGCCACATAAAAGAAAATAATTTCAAGACCATGAACAGTAATTACAAAATATCTTCAACATTAACAAAACAAAAAATATTGTAGAAACATCACTGAATTCAAAATCAAAATAAAAAATATTTTCTCCGAAAAAAAATTGACATTAAATGGATTGATTGTTTATTCGTTTTGGTATTTTTTGTTTCTTTGTATTCTAAAAGTTTGATTTACAGAAATATAAAACTACACAAAGGTTCATGATCAGCCTCACACCAGTTTGATACTGTTTGACTGTCCATGCTTTTTTATCATAGAAATCATAATAGTCAACTGAATATACCCTTTCATAATTTCACAATTGTTTCCAAAAAAAAAAACATTCCACGTCGATGACAATATTTATTGAGAAATGGGTATACATTTATTTTATACTTGTAGCAAAGATTACTTAGAAAATAGAACTAAATATATTGATGAAGCTAGGAGTGAACAAAAAATCGTTCAATTTGGTGTGCCACTGGGGACAGTTTTGGGACCACTGCTATATTCTATCTATCTCAATGACCTTTTTTATATTAATAATTAATGGGTGAACTTCATAGTTTTGCAGACGATACAGTTATATTATATGGAGAAAAAAACTGGGCTGAATTACAGACCAAGACTACATTCGATTTTGAAAAGATTAAAAATTGGTTTGATTATAACCTACTCACAATAAACTTTGAAAAAAAACGAAATATATGCCATTCACATTTTATAATAATACTCTCCCAAACATGGGGCCACTAATAATTGATAATAATACTAGAATAGAAGAAACAGATAGTATCAAGTACTTAGGGATTATGCTTGACAGGCATCTTAAATGGGACAATCAAATAGAATTCCATTTGAGGAAATTGCGAAGTTTATTATCAAAATTCAAGTATCTCAAAACATTTATGGACATAAAAACTCCTGACATTCTTTAATTTTCATTAATACACTCTAAATTGAATTATGGGATTTTGGCTTGGGGAGGAGTCATGAAATCCCACCACAGAAGTCTTGATGTTCTTCAGAAATGGTTTTTGAAAATCATATATAGAAAAAGTTATTTATATCCAAGTGAAAAACTGTACAAAGAATCAAAGAAAATGGATATAAGACAAGTATTTGGATACAACATAATGATTTATATCTACAGACATAAAACGAATATAAACTTCAATAATCATATTTATAATACAAGAAATAAAAATAGTGTCACAGTGAAAAATAAAGTTAAAAAAACAAGGTCTCAGAAAAATTTCAAATATTTATTGCCATTTTACTATGATTTAATTCCAAATCATATAAAAGGTATCAAGTCATTATTCTCATTCAAAAAACAATTGAAAAAATGGATTCAACAGTCTCATCGAAATTTATTTCATGATATCTTTCACTTCAATTAACTCAGGTAGTTTATTTTGATTATCATTTTGTTGAATTTTAAAACTTTAAAAAACATATATGTTATTCTTACCTAAAATTTCTCGTAATAAGATTTTAACTTCACGGGTATGATTGAACCGTTTATTCACCTCTTTATACAAATTGATGTAATGCTTTTTCATTGAATTTTGAATAAACTTTATTATCATTATTATGAATGAACGTTATTATTTCCTTTTGCGGTATCAACTACTAGGTTAGTAGCCGCGTACTCGAATAGTAGTAGATCAAAGTTTAACGATAATTTCTGCGGCAATAAAAAATGCTACTCAAGGTTACTTAAAATTTGACTATCGTCGAACAGGATTTCATTCATCGCCCCAGTTATGTTATGTTGTCTCCTGGTTAATTACCTCATATTCCGGACATTCTATAAGTATATGCTGTTAGTAGTGGTGTTTAGCATGTAACACAAAGAGGTTGCTGCTCTCATAGGAGCAGCTGTGTCATTTTTGTTTGGCCAATTCTGAGACGTATGAGAGCAACAAACGTTATTATTATTATTAACCCACCACACATTTGCAAGATTGTTAAATTGAAGAAAAGCCTTAGATATGCGGGAATCAAATTTTTCAACAAACTTCTCGAATGCATACAGAACATGGGCCTTAGAAGGTTTACAATTGAAATAAAAAAAATTATCAGGAAAGGCAAATTGTTCTGTGAAAGAATACCTCAATGATTCATCAGGTTAATAATAATAATAATATAAGTTTATTCATAAATAAATACATACATAAGTATAAAGTGTAGAATACATTGTATGAATAAACTGAAAATAAACCTTACTAAGTAACCTTGTTGTAAGGTAAACAACTATTTTACTAAAGAACTATTTCAAAATGACAATAATTTTTTTTTCATTTCCAATCTTATTTCTGTATAATTTTCTTTTCTAATCTGAATATTAAAAAAAAAATTATGTCGAAACTCACCCATTAATTAATACTATTTATCAAATTATGAAAAATATGCCTTTCTGTAGTATTCAACCAGTCTTTCACTTCATTTTTGTAAGAATACATAGACTTAGTCATTTTAATAAAATCTGGTAGTATGTCAAACAATTTTGGGATAATGTGAATGAAATTTCTTGTGCCTATTATTTTATTCAATCTAGTTTTAAGTGTGACTGCTCTTTTATACCTCGTCTCATAAAGATGATCACCAAAATTTATATTTTTCTTATTTTTGAAAATGTGGATTAGAATTCTATACATAAACAATTGCACAATATCAAATTTTCTACTTTTTTTATATAGAAGATCGGAAGGAAACAAATGATTTTGACCATATATTATTTTTAAGAATTTTTTTTGAATCACTTCCAAGTTATAAAGATGACTTTTTTTAACACCACCCCATCCCAGAATGCCATAACTCAACTGAGATTGTACTAAGGAAAAGTACAACATTTCAAGATGCTTCAATGAGATAAATTGTTTTAGAAACTTGAATTTGGGTAACAGATATCTCAGTTTTTTAACACGTTGACTGTCGTGCTCATTTTTTCATTTTTGGTATCCGAGCCGAAGCAAAATCGAAAATTTTGGACTCTATGTAGGTACAGCCTACAGAAGATAGTATATCTTTGAATTTTTCGGAAATTGAGACTCTTTAGTTCAGTATTCATCTTCCAAAAATTCGTTGTTTTTACTGAGTTGTCTGCCACGCCGACTCGGCCTGTGCGTCGAATGAGAACAATTTGCAACGCAAACTTGTTACTGAAGCCGTCTCGGTCTGTTTTCGCGATATTATCGACAATAATTCAGACCGATGGCTTCAAGAACAGTTCAATTGGCTCGGTCCCATAGACCGAGTTGGCCTGGTGTATCAACCTCAACCTCGGTCTATGAGACCGAGGTGGCTTACCAGAATAATTTTTCCTCGGTCTCATAGACCGACATGGCAGTCAACGTGTTAATGACAAAAAAAATATGATGGTCCCACCTCAAATGATCGTCAATCATTATTCCTGACTATTTGACACATTTGGTTTCATTAATTTTAAACTCACTACCAATTTTGAGTGGACCTAAATTTGGCAAAGAATTCTGATAACAGGTGAAAGGAAGATAATTCGTTTTATCAAAATTTATAGACAATAAATTCCGATCAAACCAATTTTTTATATTTCCTAAATCTTCATTGATTATTTCTTTCAGTTTATCCCAAGTTGAAGCACTGTAAGAAATCACAGTATCATCAGCAAAAGCATGAATTTTTCCAATACAGTTTAAATTGAATAAATCATTAATATATATATATATATATATATAGATATATATATATATATATATATATATATATATATTAAATAATAGTGGTCCTAAGACACTACCTTGAGGTACTCCATAACCAAAAATAATTGGATCACTAAACACTTTGTTAATTTGTACTTGTTGTGTTCTACCAGTCATATAACTTTTCATTAATTTGTGAGCCGCTCCTCGGAAATATACTAAGATTTGGAGTGTTGTTATCTAATGAGCTATAAACATGATTCGTAAGATAACATATGGCATTTTCAGTTGAAACTTTTTCTCGAAATCCGAACTGTTTAGAAGAAAGGAAATTTAACTTATTAAGATATTTTTCAATTCTGTATTTGAGAATTTTTTCAAAAATTTTTGCTATACTTGACATCAAAGTAATTGGTCTATAATTTTTCATATCATTTTTTTGCCATTTTTATAAATCGGTTTTATGATGCCTATTTTGAAGGAATCAGGACAAATTCCTGATTCAAAAATATTTTTTATGAGATGTGCCAAGGGATCTGAAATCAAATCTACTAAAACTTGTAAAACTTCTGTTGTTATACCATCTACACCTGGGGATTTCCTTGGTTTCAAAGTTCTTATTATATTTTCAACTTCAGTGCAGTTGGTTTCTTCAATATAAATAGATTTAAGATGACTAATTGATATTTCCGTATTATTATCAATATTCTTAATTTTTCCTGCAAGATTCTTTCCTACACTTCCATAGTAATTAATAAACGCGTTAGATATGTTTTTTTTAATCTGATATTGTCTTATTGTTCAATTTAATCGACCGTATAGAATTCAGCTTCAATTTGTGTTTTTCATTGCATAACTTGTTGATGCTGTCCCATAAATATTTTCTTGTTTGCAGTATTTTATTTTGGCTTCATGTATTATTTGGGTTAAGGTATTTTTGTAAGTTTTGTATACTTTTTGCAAATTCAAATTATCAGCATTTTTTTTAAATTTTTGATATAACTCATTTTTTTATTTACTGAATTTATTATTCCTCTCGTAATCCAATTTTTTCTTTTCCTCAATTTATTTTTCATTTTTACACGGTAGTACTCCTATCCATCGCTGTTTTGATTGCATTTATTAGGTAATTTGCCAAATCTGCAGAAACTTGTAACTCAAAATATTCATTGCAATCTATATTTAAAAATTATCTCTCAATTTTTTGTAATCAGTATAGTATTTGAAGTAATTTCTTAGATTTCATTAATTATTTATACTTGTGTGTAGGTATATTGTAATTTGTGTATTGTTTATGCATTGTTTTTAGGTATTTCATTGACGATATTGTTGACCTATATTGGTATTTTGGTAAATGGTATTGACCTCCTATTGTCTCTTAGATGGCTGCTGTTGCAAGTACAAATTTTACTTCAATTTATTTTATTGCTTGATCCCAGACTCAAAATTCACCTGGAACAAACATCTGGAAAAAGTGCTAACATGGACAAGGACATAATGATAGCTAAGCGTTCCTTCGGCAAGAAATAGGAGCTACGACCCAAACAGTCATTTTGACTCTACACAGTGATAGTGAGGCCCCCGATAACGAATGAAGCCCTGCTTTGAAGGCTAATGTTATCACAGGTGACTTTAATGAAACCAAAGAAACACAGAAAACATTCAATACTGGAGGTTGTCAAAATTATAAATTCAAAAATTGGAGAACTACATAAATCGAGTTGTTCGTTGAGGGTTCTATATTTCGGGTTTTTAATTGATTCATTAATTTCCATGGCTTCCAACAGATTAATTTTCTTCCCTTTATTACATGTGTGTGGGATTTTTAGATTATCTTTACTTATCTTGTGTTTGGATTCTTGCAGATGTTGGTACATTGTTGATTTTTGTTTTGTCCAAACAGACGTGTTCACAGAGCCTTACGTCAAAATTTCTACCGGTTTGGCTTATATACTGCTTATATATATTCCCGGATTCCAATCTATATATCCCTGATTTTTTCATTCTATCTCGTTTAGGTTTTGCATTGAACAGAATTCTTCCTGAATCATTATTACTTATGATAACTGTTGATATTTTGAATTTAGAAAAATAATTTTGAATATTTTCTAAAATTTTTCCTGAGTAATTAGTGCTACCATATTTACGTGTATTGTGTTCTTCGATATTTGGGTATAGTTCATCTGATATTAATTTCTCTATTAAAGAAAACGGTACTTGATTGTTTACCGCAATTTGTTTAATGATGTTCAGTTCATTCAGGAAATTCCTATCAGGTAAACGGATTGCGAAATCTCTGTTAATCATATAAATATATGTATACAGAGCGGCTTTTTTTAGTCCCTCCCCCTGTTAACTTTTGAACAGTTTGACGTAGAAACATGAATAAAAAACCGTTTAGAGGGTTTTACCGATACTACTTTTTGAAACAAAAAATAAGGTGATTGCTCGAAAGGAGGCGTGTGGGGGGGAATATCAACTCAAAAATTTTAAATGGCATGGGGGGTCAAGTGTCACATCGTTGAAAAGAGAATTCAATTCTCTGAATATTTTTGAATTTTGTTGAGAAATGTTTTCTCAATATCGATTTATATGCCTTTCGAAATTTTCAAGATGATCTGTCCCTAGCGCCATCTGTTGAGTAATTTCAATATTTCTTCTCTCAGAAAGTAGTATCGGTAATACCCTTCAAAATATTTTTAGTTTCATTATTCCACAACAAACCGTTCAAATTTATCGAGGTATGAGTGGTTTTCGGATTCGCATTTATTTTTGATATTTCGAATTAAATTTGTGAAAAAAATTTCGACTAAATTTAAAAAAAATCAGATGTTTGTAAAGAGAATTGAATTCTATTTTCAACGATGTGACACTTGACCAACTTGCCATTTGAAATTTTTGAGTTGATGTGCACCCCCGCGCCCCCTGTCGAGCAATCACCATATTTTTTATTTCAAAAAGTAGTATCGGTGAAACCCTCCAAATATTTTTTTATTCATGTTTCTTCGTTGAACCGTTCAAAAGTTAACAGGGGGGGGAACTAAAAAAAGCCGCACTGTATATATATAGATTAGAATGCGAGGAATGCTCTGCAGTATATACATAAGAAAAACAGTATAAAGTCATCATAGTAAGTTATATAAATTGATCTTCTTGATATATAGAATGACACAAAATCACCATTCAGAGTCAAAGATAAGTCACCGGTAGGTCTGAGGTTATTTCTTTCTTGTTCATAATTTGGACAGGCGAATATATGTTCCACTGATATACTAGAATCGCAGTATTCACAGCTTTTCGGGGTCTCTCTTTTCGTTACATGCCGTTAGGTAAGCTTGGTGTGTCCAATTCTTAGGCGGGTTAGGATTGTTTGGTGTCTTCGACTGAGTCCAAAATAGTTTGGTATTGCCATATTATTGTTTATTTTGAACAGTTTGTTGTTAATTAGTGTCCGCCATCTCTCTTTCCATATTTTATTGGTGTGAGTTTATATTTCATTGTATATGTCTTCATGTGGTGTTCTCTTGATTATTTTTGACTCCGGATTTGCAAAAGTGTTGCGAGCCATAGCATCGTCTCTTTCATTACCAGGAATACCAGTATGTGAAGGGACCCACATCAATTCGATATGTTTACCATCTTCATACAATTCACACAGGTTCGTCTTGATTTGTTGCAATATGGGATGCTTAGGGTAAAGCTGTCGGGATCCTTCTATAGCACTCAAAGAGTCTGTAAAAATCACAGAATTGCCATTCAACTGCCTTGTTTATGAATTGCCTGTGCTATTGCATGAACCTCTCCAGTGTTCACGATACTATTTCCTGGTAATTTGTAGCATTCACTGCCCTGGTCACATCAATTCAATGAAAAATCCACTCTTAATGGAATCAACATACAGGCATTTAAAATGTTTTTTTTTTAAATTCTTAAAACTTTGATACCGTAATATTGATAATGATGATATCTAATATGTATTTGTTTATTCATACATAGATATGTACTTACATGATGTACTTACATGATTAATAAGAGTTGTATATATTGAAACGAACAAACTAAATGAAATAACTCACGTAACAACCTTTTTTAAATATACAGGGTGTTAATTAAGTACGTTGACAAACTTCGGGAGGTGATTCTTTGAAGGTTTTCAGGACGAAAAGTTTATATAAACATATGTCCCAAACGGCTTGGTTTTCGAGATACAGGGCGATAAAAATACATTTTTTTCAAGATTTTTTAGAGTTAACTTCGACATTTTCGACAATAACCAGTTCAAATTAGGCAAGTACAATCCATTCAATAGGGCGCACGATACAAAATAATGCATTTCTTAAATAATTCACAGGGTCCTCCTTTTTTCAGAGTCAAGCTTTGTTCAACCCTTCAGAATTTTTTTTCCCGCCGCCACTGACATATTATGAGAGAGGAATAATCAATGTTGTTTCATTTAACATCTTTTTGATATCTTCCTTTTTTTCATTTACTTGTACGGTTCAGGGGCTATAATGAAAATATTAATTTAAATATTTTCCAGTGTGGCATAACATTAGAAAATTTGAAAATTAAACATTTTCAATTATTGTAAATTGATGGAAATATTTTTTCAGAATTAGAAAAATCTACGAAGAATAAAAATTATACAATAAAAAATATAAAGACAAGCTTTTATACAAATGCACTGAAAATGGAAAAATAATTTGTTTCATTTTTTGTAGGTTATTCTGTGAGTATCAAAATCTTTCTGTACAAGATTACCTAGATCAAACAATGAATTGAATTATTTTTTCCTTTTCAGTGTATTGTATAAAAACTTTAAAATGTTTTCTTTTTATAATTTTCATTTTTAACATTTTAGTTTATTTTTTATGTGAAACTGAAAATCTCCAACCCAAAAACCATCACATACCAATTTTGAACAGAATCGGATCATAATCACAAAACTCGTCCGCCATATTGGAGCCGCCATTTTGTTTTTTAACAAACATTTTTTTAATGCATTGTCACCGGAATTACGGAAACCTGCCAAATTTCAAATTAATCGGAGTATTAGAAGTGGGTCAAATTCAACTTTTATTAAATTGTTTGTTAGTTAGTTACAAGTGAAGCTAAATAAAAGCTTGTTATTGTAAAGATGTGATTTCTTTTTGTGATATCTAACAGAAAACTACTATCTCCCCGTCACTGCGGTACGCTGGATATTAAACTAGATCTGACAGATATTGGGAAAACCTTAACTTTCAACCTGAAGATTCTGATGGTAAAAATGTGCATTTTCATTGAGATATTTGATTAAAAATGTTTTTACCCATCAGTCTTGATAGAGAACTCATACAAATTTTTTGTTATTTTAAAAAAATATATTTTTTAGTTTTCAATTGAACGTTTCCTTTTCAACATAAAAAACTTCCGAAAGGTAATCCTGTAATGGAAGATAGTTAATAGGGTTTATCTAATAGTCGCAGATCAGTACACATATGATTTTCATTTATGAATCTCTGGTCATAACTCCGAAAAACTAAATCAAACAAATTTTTGTTTCCGTACGGAGTACATTATTTTATCAGAAATTTCGGTTTGTTTTTTCTTCTGCAGTAATGCAGAAATTTTGTAATCAATTTGAATTCATAAAAATAGCAAAGTGGGCTTTGATATTAATTCATTTATTTAAATATCAACAACTTGACAGTTATCGAAAGTTGAGAAACTGTCTCATTGTTAATTCTTCATTAGTGCAAGCTATAAAGCAGATTCATTCAATATTCCTTTGGATAAAATGGTTGAATATACAAATTCAGAAATGGCAGACATGCACTTAATGTATGGAATGGCTGATGGTAACGCTCGTGCCGCCAGACGAATGTATCTAGAAAGATTTCCACAACGTCATATTCCCAGCACACAAATGTTCATTAATATTCACTCCCGTCTTCGTGAAACGGGTACTGTCAAGAGGTCTGCTGTTCTCATAGGAAGACCCAGGAGAGTTAGAACAGTTCAGATAGAAGAAGCTGTACTTAACGAAATTGAGCAGCATACAGACACCAGTACAAGACAAATTGCGGCACAGTTTAACGTAACCCATGTATTGGTATGGCAAATTTTAAAAGAGCAACAACTTTATCCCTATCACATACAGCGTGTTCAAGCTCTTCTGCCAAGGGATTTTCCAAAGAGATTAACTTTTTGCACTTGGATTCGAAATAAATTGTTGGAAAATCCATGGTTTTTATCTCAAGTGTTATTCACCGATGAGGCATGCTTTTCCCGTAAAGCCATTATTAATTTTCACAACAATCATATGTGGGCTGATGAAAACCCACACGCCGTGATTGAAAACCATTTTCAAGAGACGTTTTCTGTGAATGTTTGGGTTGGAATTGTAGGGAATTTCCTTATCGGGCCACATTTTCTGCCTCATAGACTCAATGGTGACCATTATCGACATTTTCTTGAATTCATCTTACCTGGACTCCTAGAAGAGATCCCACTGAGGGAAAGAATTGGAATTTGGTTTATGCATGATGGTGCTCCAGTACACTTCAGATTGGTTGCACGCCAATATTTAGATGAGAATTATTCTGATCGCTGGATTGGGCGTGGTGGGCCACAACTTTGGCCACCAAGGTCACCCGATATGAATCCTCTTGATTTTTTTCTCTGGGGGCACCTTAAATCATTAGTGTACCGAACTCCAGTTCAAAGTGAAGAAGACCTGAGGAATCGCATACAGGAGTCATGCGGAATTATAAGAAACACTCCTGGTATTTTTGAGCGTGTCCACCAGTCTATGGTTAGGCGCATATACGCATGCATTGAAGTTGGCGGTGGACATTTCCAGCAGCTGCTCTGACATATCAATTTCAATAATGGTCCGTTTCTGAACTTAATTTTATTCCTAGGGAATATATGTTACTTTGCTCTAGTATTTGATAATAAAGTTATTCACTATTGAAAATGTCCAAAATTATTTTGCCATAATTAACTTTGTGCAATACATATTCAACCTGAGTTATGGTAAAAAATGTATGGGAGCTCCATAACATTACATTTTCTCTATACGAGCAGAAAATAGCTATTTGTGTAATGAGAACAAAATGACGTATTGCGTCACGCGCTAATCTTTGGAGAGTGGTAATGAAACTTCGAGAAATGAATTATTTTATATCATGCGCACTATTGAATGGATTGTACTTGTCCAATTTGAATTAATTTGGATCGATTATTGTCGAAAATTTCGAAGTAAACTCCAAAAACTCCTAAAAAATGTATTTTGATCACCCTGTACTTCGAAAACCAAGCCGCTTGGGACATGTTTATATGAACTTTTCATCTTGAAACCTTTCAAAGAATCACCCTTCAAGTTTGTTAGACTATTTGCTTCTCAAATTTCTTTATGTTATGCGTTACTGGAAAATGTTTGCGTTAATATTTTCATTGTAACTCCTGAACCGTACAAGTAAATGAAAAACATCAAGAGAGCAAAAAGATGTTAAATGAAACAACATTCATTATTCCCTTCTCATAATATGTCAGTGGCGGCGGAAAAAAAATTCTGAAGGGTTGAACAAAGCTTGACTCTGAAAAAAGGAGGACCCTGTGAATTATTTGAGAAATGCATTATTTTGTATCGTGCGTACCATTGAATGGATTGTACTTGCCTAATTTGAACTGATTATTGTAGAAAATGTCGAAGTTAACTCTAAAAAATCTTGAAAAAAATTTATTTTTATCACCCTGTATCTCGAAAACCAAGCCGTTTGGGACATATATTTATATGAACTTTTCGTCCTGAAAACCTTCAAAGAATCACCTCCCGAAGTTTGTCAACGTACTTAATTAACACCCTGTATGTAACTAAGGAACTGACATGCATTTTCAATCTAAAAAATGATTTGATCGAATTATATTTTAGAAGATTTTTTTGGCCGATTTTCATATTGAAGCAAGTTCATTTGTTTTCATATCGATATCGACTTCGATACAGTTTGATACTCCATCATATTGTCACTAGTACGCATAGCACAGAAAATACAAAATTACCTTGATTACCTGTATTGGCTTCCTATCTTCCACAACCAACTCTCCAGTTTTTCAAGCCATACTTGTTGCTGGCCGATAACTGAACCTGGCCTGCACAGCCTCATCCATGCTATGGCTTCCCTAGCTGTCATACAGTAGTGCTTGACCAGGTACGCGCCTATCAACGAACCTGTTCGCCCAAGTCCTGCCTGAAAGGATACAAAGGAAAATCACTCAAGGTGATTCGATTGGAAAATTATGAACTATGAATCTACTAATCTAGAAAGTTGTATGCAAAAATATGGTCACATTATTTGGTTGTGCTGGCCCGAAAAACAGAAAACGAAAATATAGTTATTTTGCGTATATACTTATAAGGTAACTATTAGTAATTGTGAAAGGAGAAGTAATTTTCAAAAGCAAATTTTCCGACTGAATAATGCATCAGTTTCTTACAGTCATTATCAGAATCTTTTAAAACGACTAAATATTCTCTTCCTGGGAACACGAATAGATCGTTATCTACATATAGTGGTAGGTGAGTTTGATGTTCTGCAATACATGTAGCATGGAAAATTTTCAAACAAAAGCACTGTTTGCAAATGATACAAAAATTTCAGTAGGTATTCAGTAGGTATTGCGCTCAAATAAAACACGTGTTGCAGATTGAACTTGAATATGGAAACGGGTACCTATCGTAATATTTGGAAAGGATGCTCGAGATGTTTGAACATTTTCATTTAATGATTTGTTTAGATTCTTATCGGTATTGTTGATAGTTGAAGTTTTTCCCAGTAAACACAAAATGGTCTCAGAGATGGTAGTAGGATTCACATTCATGTTTCAGATCACATCAGTGAATAGCAAAGTGGCTTCCATTATCATCGCATAAACGTCTATCGGTGCCCCGTTGGTCAGCCCGAGACCTCAAAATGTGATGCCAAATGTGACTCGAAATCAGCCCAATGTGACATTCCATTTATACTTCGGAATCGAATGCACATTGAGGCCCTTTCTATATAACAATGTGAAATTAAATGGACTGGTACTTATTTAAAAATGCGCTTCACTTTCCTGTATGTCATAAAGAAAAAAAGCTGTCTCAACACAAATAGAAATTATACCTCAATATTATTATTCTAACTAATAAATTACGGTTCATATGGAATGGAAAGCTAGAAAACAAATGCGTGAGTTGATTTCGTAGTATATACTTTTCACAACCCCCAAAAAATATTTTGAAAATCATGAAAAAAACAATATTCAGAAATGTAGAAAAATCTATAATTCAACTCTAATCCTTTGGCGAAATCAGTACTTATACTGAAAATGCCAAATTCTGTAAATCACTGCATTTGCCTTTCTAAGTTTCTACTCACCATTCCGGTCTTTAAGGGGACACAGTTCTTGGTAGAAATAATAATTGGGCATTGTTAATAAACACATTTGATTTGACAATTTGAATAAAAAAATCAAACAGAACACTACACACTATCAGAACTACCTATAGAATATTTAAAGAATGGCGTCAACCAAAAACAAATTCTACTTGACCTTCGACCCGCCAAACAACTCTTGCCATTTCGTGTCGTGATGGTGATGTCATGCTAAATTTTGTTACCAACATAATTCCTTCTATACCGACAAAATCGCAATGAAACCAAAATTCGTGTGATAGTACTTTGCAATTTTCTTTACATTTTTTGCATCAAACCGACACTAACGAGAAGAAAATTGTGACTAATTCATAACAATTGGCATCACTAAGTGGTAACAGTGATGTCTAAAAGCAACTCATTCTGTTACCATAATAATCAAGAAAGCAACATCTCCTAGATGTTTGTGATAACTGGGATGTTCTCTATTTTTCTCCCTATCGCCCTGTTCCTTTTTTCCCCTGCCATTTCATCCATCTATTCTCTGTTCCTTTCAAACAAACCTATTTTAGTTTTTTCTGATATTATTGCAAACGCAATACGTTCTATTTCTCGTATTTTGGCCAAGCCAAATAAGCCCAAAAGCCAAACTACTACTATCAGTTTCAAAAGCTAAGCTGCTATCAGACACCCAGTGCTGGTTTGAGTCTGCACTGGTTCGATTCTCTTTCATTAATTTTTTGAGTCATTTTCGGCTCGAGCTTGTGAATTTTCAGTAGTAAGATCCCAACAAAATGATGAATTTTCAAAAAATACTTTCACCTTGCTATCACGAAAACTGTTGCTGCTGTATAACAATACAGTTTGGGCGACTGGCAAGGTGAGAGTATTTTGAAAATTTTGCATTTTCAGAGGATACTCGATCAGATAATTTCACGAATACATCATATTATTATGAACTTAATGCGTATTGCAGGAACGGTTCATCATGTGTCATTAATGTCAGTTGAAGAGTTGAACGAACCATCAAACTGACTTTTCTATATTTACAGTGATTGTTGTAACTATAGAATCGTATAAATGAGGAAGAGGCGAAACACCGATTTGAAAATATCACGGGCTAGAGACAGTTTTTTCGAAAAGTCCTCTTCTCATTGGTTTGAATTACAAAAAAGATGACATTCGATTGGTATACATAGTATGAGGGAAATTGTCGGTAGTAATATCCCGACAAAATGCTGAATTTTCAAAAAATACTTTCACGTTGCTGTCACGAAAACTGTGTTGCTTAGAAACACCACGAGTGGTGTTTTGTACAGCAACACAGTTTGAGCAACTGGCAAGGTGGAAGTATTTTGAAAATTCTGTTTTTTCAAGGGATATTCGATCATACAATTTCACGAATACATCATATGGACTAAATGCGTATTGCAGAAACGATTCATCCTGTGTCATTAAAGTCAGTTGAAATATTGAACCGTCAAACTGATTTTATATTTATAATGATTGTTGTAACTATGGAAATGTATTAATGAGGAAGAGGCGAAACACCGATTCGAAAATACCACGGGCTGGACAATGTTTCCGAAAAGTCCTTTTCTCATTGGTTTGATTTCAAAAAATGATGGCATTCGATTGGTTTGCATAATATGAAGGAAATTATACGAGTTCGTATTTATTTCATCGGGCGAACTCGCACTGCCATGTGGCGAAATACATTCCACATTTCGAAGGCTAAGATTTCAGTTTTCATTTCCCTTCTTTAGACACGTTATGTTTCTTGAAGAAATAGAGTTGATTGCTTGATTGAATGAAGAGTCGATGAAAAAAATGTCTTCGGAGTGCAGAAACTCAAATTGAATATTTTCCGTTATAGATACACTCGGAAAATTATTTGATTTTTTCAACACTTGCAATTGTCATGTTTCTGTCAAGTATTTTTATTCTCTGAAATCCACTAAATAATCGAAGATAAACAACCAAAACCCAATTTTTGAATACTATCAAATCCTTGTGCAAGAGAACAATATAAGTTTCAATAGGAAGTGCAATCATTTCAATATTATTTATTGCAAAGATTTCGGACAGTTTAGAAACGTCAATTGTGTCATCAAAGATATTGAAATCATAGTCCAGTGAAGATAAATATTTTTTGCCGCTTGAGAAAAAATAAAATAAAATGAAATGTGAATATGGGAAGAAAGAAAGGACGTAGTAACAATTCAATGATTGAAAGTATTCAAAATATAGATGTAGAAACTTTTGATTCATTAGAAAATTCAAGGAATGGACCTGCAGAATCTCAAAATGAAACCATGAGAAGAAAGAAAAAACACCAAAATGAGATATATGAACAAGAAACCAGTTATGAATTCACCCAAATTGATTATGCAGAAGAAAAAAAACTTAATAGTAGAAAACTTTTGAAAGCAGAAGAAAATGACTTGTTAGAAAGATTGAAGAATGAAAATTTATATTTAATGAGAATGTTAGATGAGAGAGAACAATTATTGGCTGAAAAATATAGAAATATCGAACAACTTCTTCGAGAGAATGAAAGTCTACGATACAATTATAACCTTATAACGTCCAATATTGTGGAGAAAGATACAATAATGGAAAGTCTTGACAAAATTCACAGTAAAATAGATGAAGTAAAAACAGAATTGATACCAAAAAACATTCCAACATACTCACAAATTGTATCACTAAAAAAAGGTAAAAAAAAAACATATTCTGAAACATTAATTATAGAACCAAAAAATGAACAATCCATTGAAACCCAAAGAGATCTCAACAAAAATATCAATATAGGAATGCAAAAAATTGCTATTGCAGCAGTGAAAACAAGAAGAAACGGTGGATTGGAGGTAACCTGTAAAGAAAAACGTGATTTCGAAGCTCTAAAGGAAGAACTTCATAATAAATTAGAAAAAAAATATTCCATCGAAGAAAAGAAGCTCATCAATCCCAAAATCAAAATTGTAGGACTTAAATTGAAAGAATGTATCGACAAGGAAGAATTGCAAAAAATTATTATTGACCAAAATCAATTTATAAATGACGATGACTTTTTGAAAATAAACTTTATCAAATATATTGAGAATAAAGACTCCTACACAATATTTATGGAAGTAAGTGGAAGATTATATAGGAAAATATTTGAAGAAAATTTTGGAAAATTATTCATTTCATGGCAAAATTTGAAAGTATTTGATAATAATTTGCTAACCCAATGTTACAAATGTTATCGTTTTGGTCATACTTCAAAGAATTGTAGAAACAATACAGTTTGTCCCTGTTGTGGAAAACAACATGAAAAAAAAACGTGCAAAAATGCAGATATCTTGGAATGTCCGAACTGCGAACACTCTAATCAAAATTATAAAACAAAACTTAATTCCCAGCATGCTGCAAGTGATCGAAATTGTCCGATATATAAAATGAACCAAGAGAAAATGTCTTCCCGAATAAATTATGGATAAAAATTTTATCAATCTCTATGATTATTCATCATTGGATCAACAAAAAGTACTTCAAGATGATGAATTAGGAATATTATATATGAATGCAAGATCAATAAAAAATAAACTTGACAACCTGGAAATACTTGCGAATGAAAATCAGATCAAAATTCTTGTCATAACGGAAACATGGCTATCTAAAGACGAGGAAATTTTTTTTGGTTTCAATAACTTCAATTCTATATTTTCAAGCAGAGAGAAGAGAGGAGGCGGTGTTGGTATTTTCATACATGAAGATTTAGAATTCAGTATTTTGGAAAAAGAAGAAGATGAAGTGAATTATCTAGAAATTGAAATCAAAAACCCAAAAATGATAATTTCGGTAATTTATAAACCCCCAAATTTCAAAAATTCGAACTTTTTTAATTTATTGGATAATAATATGAACAAAATTAACAATCGAAATGTGAAATGCTTTTTCCTAGGAGATGTGAACATAGACTTATTGAATGATAACAAACATTCTAAAAATCTTCTAGACATATATTCATCCAATAATTTCTTTTTATGTAATGATAGGATTCCAACAAGATCTGGTGCATCTAGTGCGACGATAATTGATCATGTTTTAACAAACAATAAGGAAGAACTTCACTTATCTTTAATTGAAAATTCACTTAGTGACCACAAAATACAAATATTGAGTATAAAATGCAACAAAATACAAAAACATCCATACACTGTGCGCCAAATCAAACTTCATGATACAAAGAAATTGAAAAGTGAATTAATACAATTTACAAGTGATTTGGAAACTTTAACAGACCCTAATATCATATACAATAAACTACTGAACATTTTTGAACCATGTGCATTTATCAAAATCATAAGAGTGAGAAATGACAAGCCATGGTTTTCAAATGATCTGAAACAAATGATCAAAAAACGTGAGAAGTATAATCGAAAAAAGAAAGAAAACCCTGGTAATGAATATTATATTGATTTATATAACCACCAAAATAAACTTGTGAAGAAAGCATTGAGGACTGCAAAAAAGAATTACTATGATAACAGATTCGAAAATTCAACAACGAAAGAAAAATGGACTGCAATAAATAAACTACTGAATTCCAACTATCGAAAGAAGCGCAATATTCAATCTTTAAAAGTCGATAATGAAGTAATTGAGGACTACCACAAAATATGTGATAAATTCAATGAACATTTCACCAATATAGGACCCAAACTTGCCTCCAAAATTCCTAAAACATCGCAGAGCTGTATAGAAAAAACAACCATTTCATCAATGTTCCTGGATCCTCCAAATACTGAAGAAATCATAAGTATAATTGATAATCTCGACCCAAAGAAGGCTTGTGGATTTGACGAAATTGATATCAAACTTGTAAAAATTGTCAAATCTGAACTTGCTCCAATTTTGAAATACCTCAATAGTACCAGAAAAAATTAAAATTGCTAAAGTCACACCAATATATAAAAATGGCAAAAAAATAGATATGAACAATTATAGGCCCATCTCGGTGCTTCCTGTATTTTCAAAAATCTTCGAGAAATTCATAAATGACAAACTATTTGAGTATTTGGAAAAGAAAAATCTTCTATTTGAAAACCAATATGGATTCCGTAAATTGAGAGATACTGAGAGAGCAACACAAGATGTTATTTCATCTATACAACAAAAAGTTGACAACAACCAAAAATGTGCACTATTATCTTTAGATTTATGTAAAGCTTTTGATACAGTTGATCATAAAATACTATTGAAAAAGTTATACAGTATTGGCATCAGAGGCAACATTCATCACTGGTTTGAAATTTTTTTGAATAATCGACAACAGTATGTTTGCATTGAAAATAGTTATAGTCAATATAGAAAAATCAGTTATGGTTTACCACAGGGGTATGTTTTGGGGCCTGTTCTTTTTTTGATTTACATCAATTCTATTTCTTTTTTGGATTTAAAAGGATCTCTAAAATTATTTGCAGATGATACAACTATAATTTATTCAGGATCCAATACAGACACTCTCAAAAAAAGTATCCAATGCGACATTAAAAATATTCTCTCATGGTTACAGAATCATAAATTAACCTCAAACTTTTCCAAATCTTCATATATGTTTATTGCAAAACGAAATATTAATGACCAACTCACACCATTAATCTTTGATAAAAATCAAATTGAATACAAAAACTGTATAAATTTTTTAGGACTCTATATTGATGAATGCCTCAGTTGGAAAAAACATATTGAAAAAATAAGAAAAAAAATCTCTCCAATTATCGGCATACTTTACAAGATTAGAAACTATATATGTCGTAAATATTTGATGAATATATATTATTCCTTCATATATTCGCAATTACAATATTTGATATCTATATGGGGATCCGCGAATAAATCTGTATTGAAACCTTTGAAAAAACTCCAAAATAAATCAATAAAATGTATTCACAAACTTCCTCATCTTGAACCAACAAAAAATTTGTACAAGCCAAAAAAAATATTGAACTTGGAATCTCTTTACAAGTTATCAGTATGTTTGTTTATTCATTTAAGCCGATTTAAAAAAAAATATACTGGTTTGCATTTTACAGAAAATAAAGTCATTCATAAACACCTAACAAGAAGTAAGGTTATTCTGGACTTTCATTGTCTTAAAAAGAACAAAGAAAAATTCAATTCTCTGCAATTTTTAATCACGACGTTTCAACTGTTGAAAACTACAGTCGTTATCAAGTGTACAACAGTGTACAAGTCCTACACTTGATAACGACTGTAGTTTTCAACAGTTGAAACGTCGTGATTAAAAATTGCAGAGAATTGAATTTTTCTTTGTTCTTTTTTAGACAATGAAAGTCCAGAATAACCTTACTCAAAGTGAAACATTGTCAACCGCTTTCAAACAAACCTAACAAGAAATTTCAATGAACTATATCCCAGTAAGGCAACATCTGAAATTGGAAAGAGGTGCATTTTGCATGATGGTATCATAATTTATAATCAATTACCTAACCGTTTGAAAAATATAAAACATCTATTGAAGTTCAAATTACAACTGAAAGAGTATTTCTTAGGTTCCTAATTTTTTAGAATTTTATCAGATTTGACAATTTAATTTAATTTGTATTCATTTATCCTATATACGTATTATATATAGCCAATTAATCGTTGACTTCCCTGTAAAAACATTTAATGTTTCTTGGGTGAATAAATGAATAATATAAATGAATTAATACGGAAAATGTTCTCACCTTGCAGTGTACAGCTATTGCAGCAGGCGCCATCTCAGCAATTGTCAAAAACTTGAGAAGAATATCTTTGGGCGGTGTGGTTCCATCAGGAAAAATCAGGTCGAAGTGTTGGATTCCTACTTGAGTAAAACTAAAAAATATTGTCTAATTTTTGAAAACTATAATAAATAATATAGAAGCAAGGGTTGAGAAAGTGGTAAACACGAATTCAACATAAAAGCTCTTCTTTGATCACACAACACACAATGTGGTCCATGACATTATTAAAATTATAGTTCAATTTCAATTTCAGTATTAGCTTCCATCAGTTTTATACTATTTATTAGTTTTAAGGATAAATTATATACCACACGCATTATTTTTGTCACATTGCGTGATTCTGTAATTGGAACTTATGTTCTGTTGAATTACCTTCAATAAATAAATAAATAAATAAATAAATAAAACCATATAAAAATAATGAACAGCTCTAATAACTGCTACTTTATGAAACATATTCGTTTAGTCCAAGATAAGGTCGTCACAGTGATATCTGCAATGTTAATAGAGTTTGAGTTCAATGGAAAAAAAGTATGAAATGTCTAAATATATTGTAATGAACTGGAGACGGACCTGACCGCTTGCGGAAGATCCACCGTTGTGACAACATGTTAGCGAAATGTTTAATGTCATCGCTTTGGTATGCCAGTTGGCATTTTTGGAACAGGCCGAGCCACTTAGAACCGAGCAAGCTAACAGCAAACGAAGAACTTTAGCCCTCCAGAACAATCCCAAAAGAGACCTTCTTGGATATAAATAGATAGCCCAGATCAGAGAGGGCAGATGCAGTTAGAGTTCAATCAAGGCAGTCTGATTTGAAGTAAAATAGTACAATGTAAATTATGTTATATGGTGATATGAATCAGCAATTTTATTCTATGTGTACAATAAACTAGATTGAAACCGTCAAGACTATTTTTACTACACTACTCTATACTTACGCATTCGCATTGTAAATGATCGAATTCAACCGAATGACAGTCTTCACATCATTTTTCAGAAAATATTTTATGTAAAAATCTGGAGAGTGTGCAGTTTTATTATCCGCTGGACCGATAAAAGCCAAAAATTTTCTGGGAATTTGCCAGTTCATGTCGCCGTATTGCAATTTGTTGTAAAGATCGTATTCCGTCACATTGAAGTCATCGAAATCAAAAAAATTGAATGCCAGGGCTTTGTGGACAGCCATGATGCAATCGGAAATTTTCAGTGTGAATCCACCAGGGCACTGAGAAGCGTCCAAAAATTGCCTGAAACAAATTAAAAACGTCTTTATCACGTTAATTCTATAATCAGTTAATCATTAGAGTTGCATTGAATTTAGCCTTTTTTTCATTCAAAGTTATGATAATAATCAATAAATGGAAATTTCGGATTGGTTTGTCGATGGGCCAACCGTGCTCATCCCAAAAATGGAGAATGGTCAGATCTAAAGAACTACAGCTCGATACCATGCTTGGATGTGTGTTATACGATGTTTACGCGCCTCATTTACCTACATGCGAATGACCTCTCCGCATAGTAGTCAGGGCTAAATTCCAAAAAAGCCCTCCGTTACAATCCTGCAAGCATTTCATGTAACAATTGGATAAATGACGTTTACCCCTTATTTTGACCCCGCTGAATCCGAAAATACCATTTATCAAGTCGACACTCCAACCGGAAGTGGGATATTCAAGATGGCGTCCAAAATACCCCTAAAATAAAATTATTATCTACTTGTGGTGTCGATGTCTATGTTTTGGGGGTGCAGAACACGATGAGACACTTAAAAAATAATTTGGAGCATTGAAAGTTCATCAAACAATCAAATTTTGATAAAATGGGCCAAAATTTAAAAAAACCTGTGAAAACGTGTTCCATATGCTTTCATATGTTTTGGAAGAAGCCATGAAGTATGACTTTGGCAGCCTGGAAGTCATTGTGGCTGGTGGTTTTGTGTATGAGACGCATGCCGAGTCAAACAAAGAAAGAGACCTGACACACTTATTTTCAACCATGAAGAGGCTGCTACCAGTATGGTGCTTCATGCGGTAAAAACCAAAAGAGAGGCTGTTGTTGTTTCTGTTAGAGACACCGATGTGATTTTATCATTCATCTATCACTTTGAAAAAATGGAATGCAAGGAATGCTGGGTGATGTGTGGTACTTCCCGATACAGAAAGTATATTCCAATTCACGAATGTAAGAAGCTCACAACACAACAGATAAAAAACCTGATGGCATTCCACGCAATCACCGGATGTGATACTACGTCTAAGTTAGCGTCAGTCACGAAAATAGGACGGTGGAATCAGTACATAGAAGAAAACTACTGTAAACTCCCAAGTCAGCTTGGAAAGACTCCTGATCTGGCCCCCGAGGATCTCCGTTTGGTTGAAAAGTTTGTGGTGCAAGCTTTATAAAAGGTTTGTTGCGTCCCATTTCTAAGACACATGGTGAAAGAAAAATGTTAGCCGTTTTAATACTAATACCATTTTTATTTTAGGTTGGACCGGACATTACTACGGCAGACGCAGCATGTGTTGCAATTTTTGGGACAGTGCGAATGCTAGAGTTTTTGCCACCTACCACTGATGCCCTCCGTCAACACATTCTTCGGTGTAACTTCCAGGTAAAATTAACAAGAAAAAAACAAGAAAATAGAAAAAATGGAGGGATTTAAATTTTTCTTTTTAGGTACTAGTGTGGATTAACGCCCATGATCAGTATCCTGATTTACCAGACCCAATTAATTGCTGCTGGAAAATTGTTGATGGACGGTATGTCCCAATCTAGATGACTTTGCCACCTATATCCAAGTCATGTCCCGGATTTGGAGCTTGTGCTCTGCAGCACGAAGCAGTGTGGCTGCAGGAAGCCGCGGAGGGTGCCGTGCACCAAGACGTGCAAGTGCAAGGCAAAGTGCATGAATGGAGAAGAAGAAAATGAAGAAGAAGAAGTAAATTATTTTCTTTCAAAATGTAAGACATAAGGGCTTGAACAATGTTTAAATGCTTTTTCGAGCTCATAAACGTATTAAGCGCCCTCGAAAACGTATGCAAGCATATACAACACGTTTTGACAAGTTTCTTATAATTTGACCCATTTCGTCAAAAGTTAATTATTTAATTAACATTTAATGCTCCAAATTGATTTTTAAGTGTCTTATCGTGTTCTACACCCCCGAAAATATATACATCGACACCTTAGTCGTGTGGGTGACCAAAATTATAAAATAATAGGATTTTAGGGGTATTTTGAACGTCATCATGAATATCCCACTTCCGATTGGAATTTCGACTTGATAAACGGTATTTTCGGATTCAGCGGGGTCGAAATAGGGGGTTAACGTCATTTATCCAATTGTTACATAAAATGCTTCTTGGATTTGGCTTTTCGCAAAACAAGCACCGACTATAGTGAATGGAAATATTAGCAGAAAGGGGTCACAGAAGAGGGTGGCTGGCTGCAAGGAGAACCTGCTCATCAACAACCTTTCGATGACCGTTATTTGGCAAGACGAAAGTTGCGTTATTGTGTCATTGTTGATTGGTTCTAATCATAGATTCAAATCGGATTGAAAACGAAAGTAATATGTGAATGTATACATAATCGTTATAAATTAATTTTTCGAGAAGTTCATACTGTTTAATCAATCTATTTGTAAGTGACAAGTAACTGTCGCCAACGCAATCTCAAGACTATCTAGAAGGTGTTCCATTTCATAGTTTTTTTTTTATAATCCTGACTTTAATCTCGGGATCCCGACTTTAATTATTTCGGATCCTGACTTTAATCTCGGGATCCAGGCTCTAACTTCTAGATCCTGACTTTATTCTCGAAATCGTGACTTCAATCTCCTCATCATCGGCCAGAAGAATTCTGATTGCAAATATGTTTCAGGATTTCGAATCTTAAGTCATGCATAGGTTGCAAGATTGAGATTATGATGATCGGCTGTATTTTAGTTTTTGATTGCAGGGGCGTATAGAAGAAAATATATCATTCATCCAGTAGTGCTTTTCACCGTCGAAAGTGCGTTCACATCCAATGAAATTGTTAGTTCTCAGAGTTGCCAGTGGTGGGCGGACGAGAATCCCCATTTTGCCATAGAGACACGTGACCAATACACATTCAAAACTAATGTCTGGTGAAGTGTATTTAACAACCAGATCACTGATTACACCATATCCCATTTAATCTGCTCAGAAGAACGCATTTTCAAAAAGACGGTACTCTAGCACACTCTACAGTTGAAGTACGTGATTTTCTTGATGATCTGATCCTCGATCGGACGATATTCAGTGAATTTATGGCCTGATCTCAACCCATCCGAGTTCTTTCTATGGGTTTATTTGAAATCTGCGGTTGATAAACGCAGACCTTTCAGAGATCAAGAAGACCTTGAATATACGAAAAGAGAATGTGCTGTCCAAGTTCCGCCAGTTATGTTGAGGAATGTTTCAAGAGAAATGTATGGACCTCCGAGCAATAAAAGATATAGAGGTGCCATTTCTATATAAACAACACACGTTGTTAAGAAAGCTGCATATCACTATCCTTTGTGATAGATTGTGGGTGAGGGGTAACCTCCGAGTTCGGAGGGGGAAATTTGTTATTGTTATGATATTCGGATGTAAGATTAGAACCAGTGGTGGCGTGCTGATAATTTTTTTTTAATGTTGTCAAGATGTCAATCAAAAATACTATATTGTGCGAAAAATTTGATTCTTGATGACAACAAAGCATACAATAAGGTCATAAATACTGAAAAAATTTATGAAAGCGCTGAAGTAGAAAAGTACACTATATATATATATATATAAAGCAGGAAATTTTTTTGGGTATAGCAGCTTTGTATCCTAACTAGTCAGCAAAGACTACCCTTCTACTATATATATATATATATATATATATATATATATATATATATATATATATATATACAGTACGATGCAAATGTATGGAATAAATTCATTATTTCTGAACATAAACATATTTTGGAAAATTCCTCGAATACATCGATTTTCTTTTCCGATTGGCCAATTTCTAAACTCCACCCAAAATATATAGGTTTATCCGCATTCGAGTAAAAATGAGTTTAGTGAAATTTTTAAATGGGACACCCAGTGTATTTTTCCATATTTGGTTAGAGATCGTCATTACAAATCCGGTAATACCAAGTCTGATGGGATTAGGTCCAACGGCTGCGGAGATATGGGCAAAAACTTCTCCATATGCTCAATGAGTGCGACAGAGACTTTTGACCTTCCGAATCGTGTGGAGTCTCTCAGTCATACTCATTGGACATACGAGGAAGTTTTTTGCCCATATCTCTGCATCCGTTCGACATAATCCCATCAAACCTGGTATCACAGGATTTGTAATGAAGACCCCTAACCAAATATGGAAAAATACACTGGGTGTCCCATTTAAAAATATCACTAAAGTCATTTTTACTCGATTGCGGATAACCCTATATATTTAGGGTGCTATTCAAAAATTGGCCAATCGGAAAAGAAAATCGATGTATTCGAGGAATTTTCCAAAATATGTTTATATTCGGAAATAATGAATTTTTTCCATACATTTGCATCGTACTGTATATATATGATATACATGCATTATAATACACATAAACTATAACAGACATAACGATTACATTCAAATTTATGTTGAGAGTGTATCATTGAAATACTCATCCAAAGTGTAGTAAAAGCCTTAATAGCTCTTTAACTATTTTTCTTATATTTTTTCTGAATTTAGATCATTGGTATCCTGGGGCAGATAATCAAAAAGTGTTTCAGAGTTGTCAAAAAGTAATGTCTCTACTTATGTAGAATTAGGTTCAGGGAGCGGTCAATATTACTAGTCTGCCTGGTAGGAAAACGAGAATTTTTCATGTAGTTATTATTTTACTTCTGTTTCTTAAACATAAAACAGGTGAGAGTCATTGACGTTTATGAGTTAAATAGGGGTCGGCATGTATCTCTGAAGACATCTAGACATACCAAACAGCTCTATTTTGATGTAGTCTTGGTGGAGCGATGACTTGCTTATTGTAAATCGTCTGTCCAGTTTGAAACAAATTATAATTTTCATGTTTGCCATTAAGTAGACCCCGGAAAAAAGTCTGGCTTTTGTAATTATGTTTTGCTATATGTAATCAAGATGCTGTTGAAATTTGAGCGTGAATAAAACTCTTCATTTCGTATTAATAAAAAAACAACTTGGGGGTGTTGTTGTTCAATGCCAACCCCATCAAAAGTGTCTGGCTTATTCATTTCAGTGTTTTGAATTAGGTACCCAAACTTTAGATTAATGTCTGTTGATCTCTGAATCAAACACTTTTTTGGGAGTCTAGGACATTTAGGTGCGGCTAATTGGGCGCGAGTCAACTGGGCGCGGCCAACTGGGCGTAGGGACAACTGGGCGCAAGGACAACTGGGCGCAGGGACAACTGGGAGCAGGGACAACTGGGCGCAGGGTCCACTGGGCGCCAAAAAATTATCATAAATTCATTTTGAGTGTAGTATTTTATTAGTCTGATTTAACCTGACCGAACTAACCTATCTCGCAAGTTGGGAGCTTGGAAGTTGAATAAAAATTAATTTTAAGTGTAGTATTTTATTAGTCTGATCTAACCTGACCGAACTAACCTAGCTCGCAAGTTGGGAGCTTGGAACTTGAAGAAAAATTCATTTTATTATTATTATTATTAATTTTGTGTTTTTGGCACCCAGTCGTCCCTGCTTCCAGTTGTCCCTGCGCCCAGTTGTCCCTGAGCCCAGTTGTCCTTGCGCCCAGTTGTTCCTGCGCCCAGTTGGCCGCGCCCAGTTGACTCGCGTCTAGTTGGCCGCGCCTAAATGTCCTAATACCCTTTTTTGGGTCATATTTTTTTACACCTATCTCGTATGCGGAGTACCTGGTGTCCCCAGGTAGGTCTACCCAACACATGTATACCTGCTCATCTATCCAGTAGATACTACAACACAAAATTTCAAGGTGCATAAAATACTTCATGAAACGTGCGTCTCTAGTTCTTGGACTATTGCCAAATTCTGATTTGATCTCTGGATCGGTCAACGGCTTTCACCAAATGAACTTTTTGAAAAAAGAGATTGATATCTAGCAGAATCTGAATATACTCACTTATACGGTCCCAACTCATTCAACATTTTCCAAATCTCTTTGGGGTGAAAATTCAGATAGATAATGCTGAACAATCCAATCAAACAAGCAGCATTCGCTTTCTTCTCGGGATGGTCACTGGTATAATACACTACACTTTTCAAACCTTTCGCATACTGAAGGTACTTTCTTAGCTTGGTGCAATACTTGAACACGCAAGAAATATTTAATGGCCCAAAATCGCTGTAATAATTTTCGTAGATTAATTCATCGTCTGTAGAGAAAAAGAAAGTGTTCAAGTTGTTCTTCAGCTTCACACTGGTTTTTCCTTTGACAACTGCGAAGTAAAGCTGCTTTTTCAAAATTTCCACATAGTTGTCGATTTCTGTGGGGGTATTCGTAAACTTGTTCATATTTTCGTTTCTCATGGAAATAACACGCAGGATTTTTCGGTATCCTCACAAAAAATAATGTAAGTGAAGAAATGGAGAGAATAATTTACTGCGATGGCCAAAATAAAATTAAATGCTTTATAAGCAGTTATGTTCATCTTTTGAATTTTGGCATATCAAATTTGACACATGTTTTTATTGTGACACCAGACAAAGCAGCGGAGGTGAATTGAATTTCATATTTTGACAAATCAGTCATGCCTCCTAGCTGAAATACAAGGCGTTGCATTAGGTGAAATTGTTAAATCATTACTAGGATCAATTAAACGAAAATCTTGAAGGAGGTGGAAACTTGCAAATAGCAGAAAGTTGAAAACGGGAACAATCCTAACTTTTCACTAGAATATAAACAAAAGGTCCCACGATAAAAAAAATTTATATTGATCACGAGAAATTGACACTTTTTTGTACACATTATCAAGATGCATATTTCGATAACTAAAGTAAGATATTCAATTCCAATTCTGTTGCCTGGGTCATACGCGTACTGGTGTTGGTTTCAATAGGTATTTCTTAAACATGGTGTTCCCCATTTTCTCCGTTACTTGAAAAGAAAAGATGAGGTAATAAAAACAATCCTTCTGATTGTATTCGTAAATACTTCTGAAATCTGAATCTGAAATCGTTCAAGAATGCCCACTTTCTCGGGCAACTTCAGGCCTCAAAATACGCTAATCTATTATTTTAGTCCGTTGCTAAGAAACGAACTTTCCCGGATCGTTTTCGGGCCTAAACGGTACGGGAATAGTATATTGTGTATCTAGTAGTAAAAGCAATACATTCCCGGACGACAATGTAAATTGTTGGCCAAGGCGTTAGGCCGAGGCCAACAAGCATTGAAGTCTGGGAATGTGCTTTTACTACGAGGTACACATACTATTCTTTCTGAAATCGCAATCAGCATTGTCAAAAACTAAGGAATTCTACATATTGTTTGCGTGAATTCAATAACTGTCTAAAATGTAAACAAGCCGGCAAATATATTCCCGTATCGTTTTCGATACGGGAATAGTAGTCCTGGAAGTCTGCCAGTCCAAAAAAACTGTTTTCGGACGTGTTGCGTACACTATTTTTTCGGCAACCATGGAGAATAACAAATCAATGAGACGCATTTAGTCTAAGAGACGAAGAGAGGTCGTCCTTCACCCATCTGTTAACCGGATGAAACGATTCCAAATTTGAATATTTCGAAAATTTCAGTTTGTATTATATATTGAAATTCGAACAGAAGATAGGTACCAACAGAAACATTCTAATTCTTATTTATATTAATATTTGTATTAAAATTCGAGGAAGTGTTACTTTCCCAAAGAAAAAGTGTCCGGGAAGTGAACACTTCCCGGATGGTTGCCGAAAATAGTAATTTACGTAACAAGTCCGGAAAATACTGTTTTTTTGGACGAGTAGACCAAATTCTAGGACGAGCGGTAGCGAGTCCTGGAAGTCTACGAGTCCAAAAAAACTGTTTTCGGACACTATTTTTTCGGCAATCATGTAGAATAACAAATCAATGAGACGCATTTAGTCTAAGAAACGAAGAGAGGTCGACTTTCACTCATCTGTTAACCGGATGAAAAGGATTCCAAATTTGAATATTTCAAACATTTCAGTTCTTATTTGTATTATATATTGAAATTCGAAAAGAAGATAGGTACCAACAGAAACATTCTAATTCTTATTTATATTAATATTTGTATTAAAATTCGAGCACTTCCCGGCCTAGTCCGGGAAGTACTTTCCCGTACCGTTTAGGTCCGAAAACGGTCCAGGAAAGTTCGTTGATTAGCAACGGACTAAAATACTAGATTAGCGTATTTTGAGGCCTGAAGTTGCTCCGAGAAAGTGGGCATTCTTGAACGATTTCAGAAAAAGTACTTTTTTGCCGGCTTGTTTACATTTTAGACAGTTATTGAATTCACGCAAACATTATGTAGAATTCCTTAGTTTTTGATAATGCTGATTGCGATTTCAGAAAAAATAGTATGTGTACCTCGTAGTAAAAGCACATTCCCAGACTTCAATGCTTGTTGGCCTCGGCTTAATTTACATTGTCGTCCGGGAATGTATTGTTTTTACTACTAGATACACAATATACTATTTTCGTTCATTCAACCCCTAAAAATTACCTCTCATTTGTTCTTTCAAATGTCAAACTCAATTTTATTTCATTTGAATTGAATCTCCACTTCATTCTGAACACAATGTTGCATTAAAAATATCATTATTTCAAGTAAGACACGCCTCACAAATCCTGTCATTCAAGTAGTCCAACTTCACAAATTGAGTTTGATACGCTAGATCTTTCAGATAACCCAACGAATAAAAATCTATTGGAGTAAAATCTGGAGACTGAACAGACCAATTAATGAGACCCTAATTACCGATCGATCTTTTTTGAGAAGTATTATTTAAATGTTCATTTATCATTCGTGTGGTACGGGGAGGTGGTAACGAATACACTTTTTGTGGTGTTTTACCATTGGGTGGTTTCAAAAAATAAATTTCTTCATCTCCTGATGGAAATGAAGTAATTGATATGACTGTTAGATCCCTAACGATATATTTGTATTGTTTTGTTTACCAAATTGTCTAAATCTTGGTATAAAGTATTATTTCCATTGTAAATTTGAATTGAGCGATTGTGTCATTCAGGATTATTTAAATAAAATAATTTCGGGAGCTAAAGGTGCCTGACTGACTGTATACATATATTACATATTCAACATTGCGGTCCTTCGAATAATAACAAATGAGCTTAAAAAAACTTTTTAAAGAAAAGCTTTCATTTAAATGCACTAAAAAGAAGAAAATAAAGGACCAGGCAGCAGCCTTATGGAAAAATTGTACCTGGTTAATTCTTCTGAATTTCTGGTATGTTGTAGCAAATGACCTCCTGAACAAGAGTGTTCATGGGCCCACCCAATCTTATGACTGGTTTTCTAGATACTGGGTGTCGAAGTTGGAAAATGTCTATTTCTTTAATAGGCCAATCTATAGAGCATTTTTTTCTAACAAAAATACTAGTAGAAAACCGACTGTACCATCACATAGAAGGCAGTCCGCAGTTATAATCTGTTATGTTTTCGACTTGCAACTGTCATTTATTAATTTGTTATAAATATTAAAATAACAAAAAACGTGTTTTTAAAAATTGGTTTGCTTATAAAATGAAAACTAATAGAGCAATTTGCTTGCTCCAGTGGAAGAAATTGTAGATAATTGAAAAATGAACAAAACGGAATTTTCTACGACCCTGTCAGATCATTATAGACTACAAGCCCAGGCCATTTTTGGAGGGGTCATTTGACCCCGCATGAAATATATTCAGAATGATAGTGCCTTACGAAACAACTCCTTTTCGCACTGTGCCGTCAGTTGTGAGCGGTGCAGATGAGTACGCAGGTCAAAAAAACTTTCCACCGTGGGGTGAGATTTTTCGACAAAAGATTCTTGTACGGCATTTCTCAAGATGATATATCACTGAAAAATAATCAAATGGGACCTAATGTCGTACAAAAAGAACGGTACTGAAAGCCAGGATTTTTTTTTTTATTTTCCGTAAATTTTTCTTATGAATTCAGGTGATTTATTACTGTACGGCATTTGTATAATTGAATTTGTTTTATTTCATACATTACTTTTTCAGCAACGCCGTACATTTTTGCCGGTACAGGGGTGACAAGCCCCGCACTTAAATCCCTACCCCTAGGTTAGGTTAGGTTTGAACGTGAGTGGGCCCGTATCAGGCCCTCCACTGCGGCCAATGGCCTATTGTGGCTCTCCCTACCCCTAACTAGTATAGTTTGGATCATTTGATACAACAAACTCAACGATTTTATGAAACGATGTAATTTTTTTTTATGCCGTACATTTTTCATGGAACATATGACTGACCGGGAAAATTTATTTCCCTCTGAAAAGGGTAATTTTACGGTAATTTGTTTTTTTACGGCATATATATATTTTACTAGTAAGTATAGCAATAACAAGAAAAACTCTATGTCGTACAAAAAAACTAGTTCTATACGACTGGAATTGGTATACAGTGAGTTTCAAATGTTTGCACCTTGTAGAAAACTTGTTTATTATTCATAAAATTTGGTGCATTACAAAAAACTCGAATGAAAGTTATCAGAATTTTAAAGTTCTAAACGGTATACACGGGAGAACAAAAAATAGGAAATTTGATCTGGTATAAACTACCCTTATTTTTAACATTATCAAAAAAGTTTCTTTAGAAAAGTTGTTTAGAATCAGAACCAACATTCAAATTCAGAATAATAGCCACCTAAGCGGAAAAAATAAAAAAATCACATGTTTTATGATTAAAGTGATCGTAAAGTTGAATATTTTCATTATGTAATCGTTTCCAATTATTAATTGAATAATTCAATAATTTCCTTCCATATCACATTAATAGTTATTATGAACATACATACAGAATGAAAAAGGTATCAATTTTGCACTAAAAAACTTAAAAATTCAACAAACGTCGATATTCTAGTACAAATGATAAATAAGACCAATTTTTGCAATGAAATGTAAGGGGGACGAGTGATAACTGGGTCTGAGAATCATGTGCCCTGAGTATTATTATTATTGTTGATCTTCCAGTCAGGCTCTGCCTCAGAAGCCCCGATACTTCCGGAGGGCGCGCTGGTTCATTAAGATAGATAACCACTCCCCACATCCGTGGGGTGAGTGATTACTGGGTCCGAGAATCATGTGCCCTGAGCAGACGCAATGAACCAAGGATGATGGCCATGGATCCCTATGATCAGACCAATCATTTTAACAAAATGGTTTGGATAGAGCCTGCGGAGTTCCTCAATATTTAGTCCGTTATTCCTCCTCTTTTCGGACTATGGTCGTTTCGCCCGGAGCCGAAAACTCCATGACAAAAATCGTCTTAACACCATGACGAAAATCGTCTTACGTTAATGGTCGAGGAGGACTACATCAGGCTTATTAGCTTGTATTTACCTGGGGGTGGGGAATTGGTAGTTCCAATATATTCGGCACCTCTCATTCTCCACAAAGGACTCAGCATCCCCGGAGCAAAAGGCAACACCGGTGTCTCGTCTATACCGTATGAGTGTCGTAGATGATAATATAACACTCGTAGAGCCGCGTTATGTCTGTGGATATAGGCTGAGACCGCATATGATGGACATACTAACAGCAAATGCATAATGGTCTCAGGCGCCCCATGACATGCTCTGCATCTAGTGTCGGGGATCTCTATACCCATCACGCGGCTACGGTAGACGAGGGTGTTGTAGACACCATCCTGGCAGGCCATTATGAATCCCTCGGTCTCCAACTTCAGCTCACTTGACCTTGTGAAGGTAATGGTCAAACTTTTGGATAAGCCGAGGTCTTCGGTGACTTTGAAGAGGACCCCATGCATTGGCTTATCCTTATGTAGCTGCAGTAGGACCTCAGTCTCCGTAGCCTTCACGTGAGTTTTTTGCTGAACGGGTTCCAACTTGGTGACAGAGTTTGGGTTCGCCCGTTCAGTGTTGAACACGAAACCAAGTTCATCGGCTGCCCGGATTGCTTATTATTATTATTAATTTCTAACTACCCAAATGCCAGATTATCTTTTCAAAAAGCCAAAACGTTTTCGGACCAAAACAGATTTTCCACTCGTAACAAAACAACGCTAATCATTCCAAAGCACAAAACTTCATTTTTAACTCGTAGCTTCTCTTACAACGCACCGAAATGTTATAACTTACTTCCCAGTGAATTTAGACCATATTCATTAAATAACTTCAAAAAAAGACTGAAAGTTCTTCTCGGCAAATATACTGATGTTTACGTTCGAACTAGGCTATTTACTGAACTGTTAATGCACTGCTATTTTTACTGTTATTTTTACATTATTTCTTATCATTTCTTTTCCTTCAGGAACATTTTAGTTTAAAAACAGCTCACGCTGACACTCCGCCTTTCACCTAAACTGTTTGTGTTTGTACACTTGTTAATTTATTATTTTATGGTGAATAATAATAATAATGAGGCACGAACAGTGATACAAATCCACCAGCGAGAACGAACAATTTAGAAAAAAAAATGTAAAATTTGGAAGCTACAGCTTTTCCTCCTTCACATACAGAGTTGGTGCAACAAATGAAGAGAGAACTATAGATATGAGTTTCTGTAATTTCAGCTTGAAAACCATATTGAATAAATTATATCAATTAGGCTCCAACAAAGGTCCAGGACGAGGACTGAATTGAGTACCCGTTAATGAATGAATGTAATCTGTGAGGACATTCTTATCCAGATTGAGATTAAAAAATTGTGTTTAAAAAAAGCGACAAAGTGAAATACTTATGTATAAAGATTGTTAGTCACAGTAGAATAATGTACATTTAACTGAGAGAAAATGCTCGAATTTTCAAGTTATACGGTTTCAGAGTAGGTAATGTATGTTCCATCTGATATGAACGGCATTGTAATACTCAAATTATTATTTTACATTGCCAATAAAATTTTCTGAATGCCGTACAATATTTAAAGTTGCTAATATTTCATAAAAACATAATGCAAAATCTTATCAGCTGTGAGAAATCCTTAAATTGAAAATGTACGGCATCAATTTCTTTTTGTTTAGGGATGCTTGAGAAATTAAAAAATTAAGATATTCTAAAAATTACTTCTCTAATAAATCACAGTGCAATTTTCGTTTATTCATATTTCTATTTAGTTTCATCAATTATAACCTGCTATTACGTAAAACAAAATATGTAGTATGAAAACCGGTTGCCGTACAGGCATTTATAATCTTTCTTAGAACAATATAAGATTCAACCCCCTAATAGAAGTAATTTTTCATTTTATTTTTTAATTAATTTTATGCACCAAAATTTTTAGACGGCATAATTTCTGAAAATCATTTTATATGTTGAATAATAGTATGGAACCGATGCCGTACATTTTCCCATGAATTTGAAACATACAGGTCTAAGTATGAATTTGCGTGCGGGGCTCCCCACCCCTGCACCGGCAAATATGCACGGCGTTGCTAAAAAATGAATCTATGTAGTAATACAAATCAATTATACGAATGCCGTTCAGTAAAAAATCACCTGGAATCATAAGTAAAATTTGCGAAAAATAAAAAAAATTACTGGCTTTCAGTACCGTTTGTTTTGTACGGCATTAGGTCCTATTTGATTATTTTTCAGTGATCTATCATCTTGAGAAATACCGTTCAAGAATATTTTGTCGAAAAATCTCACCCCTCGGTGGAAATCTTTTTTGACACTCGTACTCATCCGCACCGCTCACAACTGACGACACAGTGCGAAAAGGAGTTGTTTCGTATTGCACTATAATTCTGAATATATTTCATGCTGGGTCAAATGACCCCTCCAAAATCGGCCTGGGCTTGTAGTCTATTGGTAACGGAGGAAAACTTTATAATTCCGCAATTCTTCAAGAAGTAGGATTGGCCTTTCTCACGAAAATATTGAATTATGAGTACTTCATGTGTGCACAAAACAGGTGCTGTCGGATTGTTAGTTTTGGCACAATTGCAATTTTTTTTTTTTGCACTATCTTGCAGCCTGCCTGGATGCTCTAGTGATAGCCCGATTTCAATATCTCAAACAGATTATAAAAGTAGAAAAATAGTACTACAAAACGTATATTCTTTATTATCTTTTAATTCTGTTTTGCGTCCTGTTTTATTTCCAAACCTGAAATTTCAAATAATAATAATGATAAAACTTTATTCATCCTTTTTGATCACACATGATATAGGATAACTCAGAGGACAGAAGTGCCTAGAGCAACCTTCTCATCTAAATAAACATGTCTATAATCTACTACCATAGATAGTTCACATTAGCCTTTTGTTCAAAAATTCATTAATGTCGTAGTAACATTCATTACATAAAAAGTTCCTTAGTTCTCGCTTGAATATATTGAAGTTGTCTTCCAATCTTATACAGGCTGGCAAATGATTCCGAAATTGAATTCCTCTAAGCATCGGGCTTATTTCGTACACAGAGAGAAATAAATGTATGTTTTTTACACAATTGTGAATAATTTCAGCACAATTTGTTTCTAAAAAGTTGACAGCACCAATTTGTTCATTTTTCTTCTATGATATTGTATGAGAGATATTGTATATAAACGATACACTACAGTGTTGTATTATTCTGAATAGTTTTGTTTTAATTTTATACACAAAATAAACAAAATTAATCGGTATGTTGTGTAACAAATGTCAACAACTTGTGTACTGTTTATGCATACATTGTAATGAATGGCAACAATTTGTGTACCTAGTTTGTACAAATTGTGTGGATATTTTAAATATAGGATGCAAAAAATATCACAAATTTGTGTACTCCGCATACATGAATTGTGTAGGTATATTGTACATATTTGTGTACAAAGCAAGGCCAAATTTTATAGGTACCGTTTATAATTTTAAGAAATGACACACTTGAGGCACATAACATCCAAACGAAGTGAGTTAAGAATAAGCATCAGTTTCAACCTGCTCGCTTCTTCATATCTTATTCTGTTCAGAAATTATAAGCTTCATTTTCCAGAAGGTTGAAATAAAATTAAATGTTATTCAAATAATAAGTATTTCATCACAAAGAACTAATAACAAAAATAACTGAGCTACAAACTCTAATTACAAGTAAAATAACAGAAACACAAAATACCAAACATAACATAACATAAATGAACCATGCATTTTGTTATTTTGGAACGTGTTGAATAATAAGAAAGTTTAAAGTAATCTTCGTGTCAAACTATATTTATTCAAGTAGGAAGTAGGTACGAGGATGCACCTTAGAAAACCGTTAAAAATGATGAAAATGAGTCAGTTTGTAGGTTTCATGTAATAACAAAAAATAATAGCAATACCAACCTTCAAAAATCAGTTTGCAAATATTCTAACACTTCCATTTGACACAAAACCACATACACAAGAGGAAATAATAAATAATAGGTAAGTACACTCAACCAGCTTCGCCCTTCGATCAGCATAAGACAATCAAACAATGATGGACTGGACATTTGGAGTGCTGCGCATGCGTACTTAGTTGAGTGAAATTACACAATTGTGTTGAAATAGTATACAATTTATGCATATTAAATAGAAAGTACACAACGGGTGTAACATGAGTTCAATGCGTTGTAGATGTTTTCGACATAAATTGTGTTATGGTAGATGTGCATATTTTTGTGTATTTTTAGGCAATGTAGAAGTGCAAGAATACCATACAAATTGACTTGCACAAATATTTATTGAATTTCACAAAACGTGTATGATGAAAGAATGGACAATTGTGTAAAATATCTACACAACTGTGTCTTACACAACGTTGTGCATGAACCTACTGCAGTCTTTTCTATCTGTGTACAAACTGGTTCCATGATTGGGAGGCCTAATAAGTTTCGATGATCGAGTTGGGTAGTTTTGGTAATCAGAATTGGGAGAAAAATGGTGATTATTACTTTTTGCAAATAAAATGCATTTGTAGATGTATATAGAGAATAGGGTGAGAATTCCATGTTCTTTAAAGTGATTACGGCATGTGTCTCTATAGTGTAGGTTGAATATTAATCGTATAATCCTCTTTTGAGAAATGAAAACTCTAGATGCACCTACTGCTCCACCCCAAAGAATAATATTATATGATATGTGGGAGTAAACAATTGCGTAGTAAACGATTATTAACTGATTCGACATAAAAATATTTTTCAGTTGTGATATAGCAATGTAACTGCTATTTAATTTTTTGCAAATGTGAATAATATTAGTGTTCCAACCCATATTCTGTCAACAAATACACCTAGAAATTTGTTAGATTTTGAAAAAAGGAGTTCAACGTCATTTACTGATATTTTAATATTTTCAGAGATTTCATTTCTGGCGGAAAACTGCATACAGATGGTTTTAGCAGAATTAACTATCAGAGAATTCCTCTCACACCACGTGGTGAATTCTCTTGACAAAACATTCATTTTAGCAATGAGTTCTTTAGGCGTATCTGCATCAGTGGCATATAAAATGAGATGTTTTGTGCTGACGAATTTAGGAAGATCATTTACGGCGGACCAAGAATCGATCCTTGAGGTACACCAGCATCCACGTCATGTGTAAGAGATCTCTGATCGTCAATTTTTACTATAATTTTGCTCACCTCAAGATATGAAATCAGCAACGAGAGGAATTTACCTCGGAAACCCAATTCAATCAATTTATTTATTGCAATATTAGTATTAATTGAGTCGAAAGCATTTGAAAGATCAAAGAACAGGGCACCTACTTCCTTTTTCATAACCAATGAAATATTGATATAGTTGAAAAACGCAATAGATGCACTCTCCGTTGATCTCCCTGGCAGAAAGCCATTTTGATGTTCTGTTATGACCGTATACTTCGAAAGAAAGAAAATCATTTGCTCATAAATACATTTTTTGATTAGTTCACACATTACACTTTATTGGGCGAAAATTGTCAATACATAATTTATTACCTTTTTTAAAAATTGGACTACAATTCCTACCTTGAGATCAGACGGAAATGAGCCCTTTTCAACTGAAAAGTTGATTATGTTCGCTATAATACCAGATATATGAGGACCTGAACATTTGATTACCTTTGTAGGGTGACAGTCAACTCCTTCACAGTTCACATTTCTCAGAGAGTTAATAGCATCGAATACATCTTCAGGTATAATGGGATTGAAATAGAAAGTATTGCATACATGCACCGTTGTATAATCATTGAAGGATGTGTTATTGAAATGTGCATTTATCACATGTTTTACATTTGTTGAAAACAATTCGTCAAAAGCAATGCTAATTTCATACTTGTTTTCAATCATTTTTCCATTTTGTTCAATACTGGTTATGTCAACGCACTTCTTTTTCCGATTTTCTGTTGAACAGTACGCCAAATATATTTTTGTTTTTCTTTTACATTTTTATTTTCAAGACATTTTTGATAGAATGACTTCTTTGTTTTGTTAATTTCGGCTATATAATTTTTCTTCGCAGTCTTATAGTAAAAGTGATCATCAGGATTTGAGGACAGACTTGGTTAACCAGAATAGATTTCTAAGGTCGTTGTCCATCTGTATAGGATCAGAATCAACTCAGGATTTTTTGTTTACATTATTCTTACTTTTTGTTACACCAGTACATGTTAAATCAACGTAGTATAGTAAAGTATTAAAAAATTCTCTATAGACCAGGTCAACACTACTATTTTGTGTATCACTGAGATATTCATATACCGACGAAAAACTCTCGTTCGCAATATGAGCTTGTAAACTAGATAAGTTCGATTGAGATGTATTTCTATAGCTGAATAATTCATTATCCGTGTTATAGTTGCAATACTTACATCCTAACTCGAACTGACTTTTAACGTGTATGTCAAGACCCAGATGGTCTCCCAATTGTAGTTCCACTACGGATCCCAGAATATTCCCATGATATGTTCGTTAAGAAATAGTCAAGTTTTGTATTTGTCATTGTCAAGTTCTCATCTGTACATATGCGTGTCGGTTCGCAATTTTGTAAATTCAAGTTGAAACTTTCCATTAGATCCTCCAATAATGTTTTTTCACGTGATTTTCTCATATAGTCAGTATTGAAATCTACACATTGAATTAATTATGGAATCATAATAATAAAAAAATAAAGGTTACATCCTCCACATTCCATCTCAATTGATAGGTTATTCAAAAAATCAGATGTTTTGTATTGGATTACTGTTTTGATAAGTATTAGAACCACACCATGTGTTCTTATATTCCTATTATAATGAGTGGCTAGTTCATAGTCATCAAATCTGATTAAGTAAATAATAACAATATTGCACCATATTTCGGACAGACACAACATATCCGGTTTATTTTGTTTCAAAATCAAGTTAATTCTGTTGAATTTGTTAGACAATGACTGACAGTTAACACTTAGAATACGATAACATTCGCTTGGTTTTGACATTATACAACACATGCACATGTTTTTTTGGTGGTTTTCTACACTTGGGGCGGTTTCCTGGGCTGTAGTTGAAAAAACCTCTGGATGAGGGCCCCATATGGCCATATTGCTGGGTTCCAGAGCTGTGCCGAGCACTGACAAAAAGTGTTTCGAGTACTAAGCACTAAGCACTCTTGAAAAGTGCTCGGGAATCTCGAGCACTAAGCACTTTTTTTCATGAAGTGCTCGCGATTACCAAGCACTTTCAAAAAGAAATTCTATTTAGCAAGCACTAAGCACTAAGCTCTTTTCGAAAGGGCGAGACCGTTAAGAAGGGCGTTCAATTTCGTGTATTCCAAGTTCATATTGCATTTGGAAACGGTTTCACCTGGAAAACTCAAATTTGGTAGGTGATTTCATAAAGGATTGGAGTACTTATTGAATATGTTGACATAGATTTGATATCAAAAATTGAGATTTTTTTGGTCGGCAATTGAAGGAAATGAGACAATATATGCTTTTGTTTTATTTCAATAGAAATAACCTATAAAAACAGTGCAACTTGCAACTGATAGGGAATATCCAGATAACGTCGTTTGGGAGATTAATTTGATTTCCAAAATGGGCGGCGAATAGCCAAATTGAAATATAGAGCGGCGCGAAATAGTTCCTACCTTACCAGCATTCTCACTGATTTCTTAGTTCGGCAGTTTTCGGACAGAAAGCACCATTGTATAGTATATTTCATTCATGTCAGACGTTCTGCCATAAGAATGAAATAGTAATGTGATTTTGATAACCATCGGTAGACGCTAAACGAGCAGAACTAGTCACATCAAGAAAATGAAATGTTCATATTCATAAGCGTTAGTTTTTTAAAACTTGATTTTTTTCTGCTCAACACTGACATAATTTTCAGCGGTTGAAATCCCAGAAAAAAGAAAATGAGTCTGCAAAATCTGTCATTATCTGACGGTCTATAACTTGAGAGTCTTTTGTAGACCGCGGGCCTCCCAATCGGGTCGAGAGGCAAGGGGGTAGGCGGATCTTTACGTTCAGCGGAGTGAGGCAACTTATGTATTTATTCAGTAAACTTTGTTTAAGGTAACAAATTAAATATAAAATCAAAATATTTTAAAATAAAGTCGCTTTTTTCTTTTAACTACTAAACGGCTGAAGCGATTTTGATGAATTTTCGGTCGTTAGATTCGTTTTGATACCGCAGTGACACTTACAGCCGTGTGCATAGTCAATCGCCAGCGACTCGCCAGAGTTTCGCCGTTCGCTACACAAGGATTATAATGCACAGTTGAGCTCCAAAAGAGTGACAACTACGCGATAAGTCACATTTTGGCGAAACGCTGGCGATGTACCACTATTTTGGAGCTCGACTGTGCATTATAGTTCTTGTGTAGCGAGCGACGAAACTCTGGCGAGTCACTGGAATTGACTATGCATACGGCCATTATTATATTAAAATTTTGAAAAATCAAAATACTGGATTTTTTGCGCCAAATTGGCCGTCTTGGTGCAACATAATAATTATGTACTAAAAATCAGAAAACAAAAAAAAGTAAATAAATGAACTAAAAAAACGACTGAGGTTTAAAATAAAAATGAAAAAAGAAATAATATCTTTCCAAATCAAATAAAAACTGGAAGCAGCCGGGACCTATTTGCTTAAAAAAATCTATAGAGTGGGTCTCAGCTACTTCCAATTTTTCTTTATGAACAGATTATTGTATCACTTGTTTTTTGCATTTTAGTTTAAACCGCAGTCGGATTTTTTAGTTTCTTTAATACATTTTTTACATAGATTACCTCTAATATATAATTTGGTTCAAATGAAAAAGAATGTTGTTATATTTTTGGTGGATTTATTATTTATTGTGTGTGGCACTAAATAATCTAGTGTGGTGAAGCACTAAATTCACTCCGAACGCTATAAATACTTTTAACTACATTTATGTCAAGACAGAGCCCTCGAACCTAGAATGTGCCTAATATAAGGCCGCAATCAGTAGTTCTTGGGGGTGCCGCTGACCGCGTTTTATATTTTCAACAACATTCATAAATCCATAGCTGATAAAAGGCTTAGCGCTTAGTAATCCCGAAAACCGCAGTGCTCGGGAGCACTTTTCGAGATCACTAAGCACTAAGCCTTTTCGTAAAATGCTCGAAGCACTAAGCACTAAGCACTGGATCCAAAAAGTGCTTGGGAACACAGTGCTTACGAGCACCAAAATGCTTTAAGCACTTTCACGAGCACTAAGCACAGTGCTTTAGGACAGCTCTGCTGGGTTCATTGCATTTTCGATGTTATAGTTTGGAAGTATAGTAAATTGCAAAACATAAAACTTATTACTTGCATACTTCTTCAATTGTGTCCAACGACTCCAAGGCTTTGACGATCCCCCTATAAACGTAACTTTCATTTTCGAAAAATCAGACAAATCACATCGGTTACCGCTATCTAGAACTATTGGCAACACTGTACAGTAAATATGACAGTGACAATAATTCTGTGCAATACCTTGTGGACAGTAGCAGAACTATTTTTGTCTTTTCGTTCATATACTACAGAGGAATCACATACTGGCGCGATTTACCGTTTTTTGTCCGAGGTTTTGAAAAAAATTATTAAAAATATAAATCGTTTGATTTTATGACTGAAAAATAGAATGAATAGTTTCTCAATGTTCAGTCTTCCGAATTTCATATAAATATCATTTGCAATAGCGATTCCTCTCAACTGTCTTTGATTTTGTAACAAGATTTTTGAGAACGTTGAGATAGAAAATTCTGAAAAAAATCGTGGTTATCTTTTACCTTGACATTGATATGTCATGATATTTGAAATGGAATCTGATGAATGTTTTTTGAGAAAACTCAAAAAACCTCTGAAAATTAGGTTTTTATTTTTTCCTCGAAAAGTGTTCATCAGATTTCCTTCTACATCTCTCTAATCATTCAATTTGCATGCCAAAATAACTCGAGTTTTTTTCAAAATTTTTAACCTTGCCTTAAAACCACCCTTGGAACCAATAAAGTCCACCAAAATACCAACTTTAACAGTTATTTATGCATACCATATATTTTCTACGTTTGTGCAAAAACCAAAAACTGTCTCATTTAGGTGTTACTAAAGTATAAGGAAGACATTCTTTGTTCAAATCTAGCTGCTAATAGTAATATAATAATATTCAAAGAAACAAGTTTTGTTAATATTAAATTGCATTTTCTAGTAATACCAGTATGTGATAAATATGATTGACAATGAAATAAAATACGCAATTGTTTAAAAAGTAAAAAAATCTCATATAAAATGGACTAAATATGGCATCGATTTGACTTTTATGTTTGCCATGATGACAGAACACTGTAGCAGAATGACAGAACACTGTAGCAGAATGACAGATTAGTGCAATGAAGACTTTATTGCAGTCAGTGCAATGAAGAAGCAGTTTTTCCACTAAATACAGTTCGTTAAAGTTTTGTTTTTGCATGAACCATTCTTTAATTCATGACCCAATAACAATCGCAAACGTTTCCATGATAATAATCTTCAACACCGTTCATTGGCCTATCTTGAACGTGAACTTTTAATGAAATCAACCAGTTTTGTATGTTTCAACGTTTATATAAACATGTTTTACTCATTATGATACAAAATTGTCCAAGGTTACATTTGAATAGCGATTCAAGGAAGTGATATGCCTAGCAGGAAAAGAAATTTTTTATCGAACTAATTTTACCATTTTAATCAAAAACTCACACTTCGTGTTATGATAATGAGACCTCGCAGTAACGCAACATATAGTTTATTTCAAATACACGAATACGAGGTTATATATAATACTCTTAAAACATCCGAAAAATATTATATTTGCCTTACATCCAAAAACATTTCTCACTAAATTCAATCAAAATTAGTAAAAAATTGTTTCGATTTTTCTGAATATTGTCTGATTCTTATTTATTGATACCCAGTGAATGTCTCCATAATCCATTCATAAGTCATAAAACAGTCTTCGAGAAAAATTAAATAAATTTATTGGAACTTGGCCTATCAATTGAAGAAAATTGAGTTTTTTGCTAAAAAAAATTCAAGACTGAATATTGGAGGATTTTCCTTTTCGTGGAAACCAAAACACATCTATGAAAAATGCTTTTCGGTTCCAACAGTAAGATGATCATATAATGATTATATAATAAATTCACTTACCAAAAATTGTATTACATAATTAACACTCGATTGATTGATTTAATTATCAGTTTTAATACCACAAGAGAGTGAGAATAAAGTGAAAATAATTCGACAGATTTTTCGAAAAGTTGTTGCCAGGCAATAGACACGAGAGCCCGAAGGGCAACAAGTTTGAGAAAAAAATGTGGAGAATTATTTTCTACTTTATCGAACTCTCGTATAACATTTTTATTCATTACGGTTATCTAAATTCATTTTTCAATTTGCTTGCAAATTGATGACAGACGTCAAATCAAAATTATCAGTTGTTGTTACACAATAAAAACAAAATACCACGAATATTCCCGAGGCAATAATCTAAGTAGAAAATTCCCACTATAATAATGTTGTGATTGGTTTGAAAGTACATCATAGCTTTAAATTGATGATTTTTTTTGGTTGCAAGATATGTCGAAAAATAATCATGAAAATTTGTGGGATTATTTTTCGACATATCTTGCTACCAATAAAAACCATCAATTTAAAGCTATGATGTACTTTTAAACCAATCACAACATTATTATAGTGGGAATTATTTACTTAGATTATTGCCTCGGGAATATTCGTGGTATTTTGTTTCTATTGTGTGACAACAACTGATACTTTTGATTTGACGTCTGTCATCAGTTTGCATGCAAATTGAAAAATTAATTTAGATAACCGTAATGAATAAAAATGTTATATAGAGAATGTGTCTATGATTGGGGCATCAAAAAATAATCTATCGAATACCACATGAGAGTTCGATAAAGTAGAAAATAATTCTCCACATTTTTCCATTTGGCAATAGCCACTCGAGCCCTCAAGCCCTCAGGCTCTCGTGTCTATTGCTGGCAACAAGTTTTCGAAAAATCTTTTGAATTATTTTCACTTTATTCTTACTCTCTTGTGGTATTACAATTGAAAATGTATTTTTTAGTGTCGAATGAGCAATATTTTTTGTACGATGTACGATGAACAGTATTCGAGTTATGTATATTTTTCGAAAAAAATACCATTTTTTTTTCAGGAACAATTGTTCTGAAACCGCTTAAAATTGAGAAAAACCGACAACGAGTCTGTCTGAATCAGGATTTTCTCAATATTTTCAATGATTTTCAATAGTTGTAGAAAAAAAGTAACAGACAAGAACCAGGTAAGGAATGTTTTTGAGGTTCCAACTTTAAGGAAAACAAAAATTCAAACTCGAAAACACTCAAAATGGTGAAACGGGGATGCACTTTAGTGGCTGAAAACGTTTATTTGAGATTTGCGGCGAAACGTAACCTCCTTGCCAAATATGTTCGATAGAAAAGTTGTAGATAATAAAAAAATTGAAAACTTCTTCATCCAACACTTCTTGACATAACCCCAAATTAACCGTCAAAATGGCAAAAAAACGATTTTGCATTTTTTTTTCTCGCGTATAAATGATTTATTTCGTATGAAAATTTGTACATACATATAAGAGCTTAAACTCGAAACACGTGTCTACGGTTGCATAAAAATTTGAGGGTTATACCCAATAACTTTTCTATTTATATTTTTATATATTGCCCCTCGATAAATCCATCCTGATTTATATTTCGTTATGTCGAATAATCATGATTTTTTCGCAAATGAAAAGACTACTATTTCTAATTTTTCGAAAAAAAATACTCTTATCTTCCACGAAAAATCGTCGTGATATATTTTTGTATTTCGAAGGTTTATAGGTGACCATTTTAATTGTCTTCGTTAAAATGCTCTATGTAACTAGGTGGTTTATTTATCTTTAATCCTCTTAAATTTGAGGTAAAATGTCTGAATCATGATTTTTTCTGAATTCCTACTGATTTTCGACTTTCTTCATTATTTTCATAATAAAAAAAAATGTATATTGAATTCATAATTAAATATTGAAAATCATTGAAAATATTGAGAAAATCATGATTCTGTGACTTGTCGGTTTTTCTCAATTTTGAGCGGTTTGACGATCAATAAACCATCAAGTTATGTAGACCATTTGGAAGTAGAAATTTCATCAATCAAAATGATTACTTATTGACCTTCGAAATACTAAAAAACACCAGAACAATTGTTCGTGGAAGATATGGGTATTTTTTTCAAAATATGTACCTAACTCTAAAACTTGTCGTCTTCCGAATTGCGAAAAAATCATGCTCATTCGACAAGAAAAAAGATATATTTTTACAAATTTTCATCTAAATTAAATCATCTACGCGAGAAGAAAATCAAATATTGAAAAAGCAGGTATTCGCCATTTTGACAGTTAATTTGAGGTTATGTCGAAAAGTGTTGAAATGAAAAAGTTTTTGATTTTTCTATTATCTACAGCTTTCCCTCTAAACATTTTCCGCTAAGAGGTCATGTTTCGCCGCAAATCCCAAAAAACCGTTTTCAACCACTAAACTGAATCCCCATTTCAACATTTTGAGTGTTTTCATGTTTAAATTTTTTTTTTTAGAAGTTGGAACCTCAACAAGATTTTCCACCTGGTCCTAAAATGTTACTCTTTTCTTTTTCACCAAAGTTATAGGCACCAGTCGAAAAGTTACGCGTGGGTTTTGCACAATTTAATTCACAATATTCATTTTACATATATGAAATTCACAATATAAAAAAGCTTGATTTATTCTCACTATGTTGATATTAATATTTATTCCTAACATTTAGACATTTAACCTATTTTAGACAATAACTACGAAAAAGGTAACAGTAAAAAAATAGTAAACAAACAATTTGTGAAGTATTAGAGTTGAAAAACGATATTGACCCATATTAATACCCAATAATAACATGAAGATTCAAAAAGTCAATGAGAGAGCGAACTAGATTTTAGGAACGTATAGTTTCTGATTTTTTTTCAACATTTGAAAAGAATTTATATTTAATTGCTATTTTGTACAGTGGGCAGAAATTCAAATATTTTTGGAATGATGATGATTCAACATGACATTTTTTTTTCTAGTAATATGTTCATGGTCGGTATTATTGATAGGTATTTATTTTGGTGTATATGAAAATGTATGTGATGAGGAAATGTTTGTGGCATATTCTAGTTTGTGAAGGAAGTAAATTGCTAAAGAAGGTTGATTTTTTCCAAACACTTAATTTTCAGATTTCGTTTTTGTACCGTTTCCAACTTTTTCAAGTGAGTAGCTGCAACCCCTTTCCAGATCAATATGGCATATTGAATACAAGATTCCACTGTAATGAAATACATGATCCTCAAGTGGTGAGTATCAAGTATTTTACTCAAACATTTGTATTTGAACAGCATACTACGGTTTTTGTAATTATCTCAGTGTGAACGTCCATCTCATATTGTCCATTGTTACACCTAAAAATTTAATGGTATTTGTTCTGTCAATATTAATAACCGATCCATTGTTATGTATATCAAGGGTAATGAAATTTGATAAATGATTTCTGCAAGCTGTAAAAGTCATACATTTGTTTTTTTCAAAGTATATTGTTAATAGTTGATGATTAAACCAGTCAATTATCTGTGACAAATCATTCTACCTTTTCAGATCATGCCAATTTTCATCTTCATATAATATCACAATGACATCTGCGAAGCTGATTATAGTTTCAGTAGTATCTAAGATGAGTTCCGGGATAAGTTACAAATTTTTGGTGGTGCATTCACTTTTCAGTTATAATAAAACCCGTAGAAACTACAGCAACACCCTAGGTAGTTGGTACAGATTCCAAGCAAACAAAGGACGTTAGGATTGGCATATAAACAACCAATATCATACTTGTATCCGAAGGCATGTGGTCGTCTAACGATACCTATACATCTGATTTTTTTTTCTAGTACCGGTTTCGAACCAATTACCAATGCGAACTGTTTTCATAAATATTAAAAAAAAATATACGTGAAAGTGTAATGTACGAAAGCGTATAAGGCCCACAAAGTGTTTGCCTAATTTTTCCGACATCAAGTCGGAAAGACCGTAGAGATGCCACGTATTGGTCTAGCTGTAGATAATGCTCGCATCAGAACACCAATGGAGGACATCATAATCCTCAAGGCGCTTCACAATATGGAGCCCCTGAAGACGCCAGAACTTGCATGTAGGGCTTCGCGAGACCACGAGACTAGTTTTGCTAAGGTCTTGGTCTCGATACAAGACCAAGACCGAGACCGAGACCAGACCAAGACTTAATGAATATTCTCAAGACCAAGACCAAGACTTGACTTTCGATACCAAGACCAGGACCAAGACACTCTCCCAAGAGTTTTGGTCTTGGTTTCGAAAGGAAAATAATGAACTAAAATCTACTCAATATTAAGAAAAATCTGATGGAAAATGTTATGGCATTTTATTTACATTATTTATTTTTCATTCACTCAAATTCGAAAATACAATTTTCAAATTCAGTAGGTACTGCAGTTTTTTAGTTTACAACAAATAGGTCGCAGTGGTGTATACCTCATTCTTTTGAAGATACAAAAAAATTCAATACAAAAGTTATTTGGTTTGAATTTGAAATTTTTAGTAATATTTTTGATACTGCGTTGTTGTAAATCATCATGTATTTTGATGCATTGCTATTTGAAATTTGGGTTAAATGTTTTCTTAATATTCTTTAATATTCTATACCTATCTTCAACTGTTTTTGAAATAATGCCAGGTGAAATGTGAGATTTTGCAATTTTCGACAGCCCATAACTGCAGCTTCATTAACTCACCCTTTATATGGGTTGAATTTTTATTCAAAAATACCACATAGAAGGTGGATAACTTATTTATTTATTGAAAAATATTGAATAATTTAAATTTCTAGATTCATTTTGATCCTAAACCAAGACTATCAAGGCCAAGACTACCAAGATCAAGTCCAAGACTGAGCTAGTCTCGTCTTGGTCTTGAAACATCAAGACCAATACCAAGACCAAGACGGAATTCATTTTTCGAGACCAAGAGTGATCAGTCTCGCGAAGCCCTACTTGCACGGGTGGATGCAGAAGCAGATGACTTCTAGAAGCTGTCTGTAGGAGGCATCGGTAGCCTGAGCTCAATGATCTACGCAATCCGATAACCCTGGACGGAGTGCTACTGGCCCTCACAGGCTCGAAAAACATCGATGGAAGATTTTTCAACCACCCACCACCATCTGTCAAGAGTTCTTAACTCATGGCTAGATGGAGAGCAAGATAATCCGGAGTGATTTGTCGAGGGGTGAACCGTGCTCATCCCCAAACACGGAGATTTGTCAGACTCAAATAAATGCATGCCGATAACATGTGTGTTATAAGGTGTTTTACGCGCATCTTATACACACGCATCCTCTCCGCAGTTGAAGCGGTTCATGATAAGAGAATGAAGCTGCAAGAAGAACCTGATCATCAATAGATGTATCGTGCAGTACAAGCGTAACTTTCCTAGGCCTGGATCGAATACCGCAAGGCATTCGATCCAACATCACATAAGCTTATCATGCATTTGCTCAGATGCCTTGAGTCACCCGATCAAATAATGAGATGCTTTGGCCAACTGCTGCCGCTCTAAGGGACTCGCTCCACCGTAAGATTTGGTCAATTTAGAACCCAAACAAAGCAGGTAATCTTCAGGGAGACTCTCGCAGTCCCCTTCACTTCTGCACCTCACTATTGCCATTATCCGTTGCACTCAGAAAAACTCGTGGGTACAACTGCGGCACCCCTAGCAACCGGAAGCTTTTTTTTTATATGGATGAGTTCAAATCATATGGCTCTAGAGAGACGGACCTACATCAGCCCCTTAGGGTGGTGAAAGAGTACACGCATGCTATCGCTATGGATTTCGGGATTGACAAATGTGCCACGATTCATCCCAAAAAAGGGACGATGCAAGGAATATGGAGAGGATGTTCAGCATAAACTCCGGCAGATCTAGTCATCAGAACTGTCGGAGATGCACAAAGTGTCTGCAACTAATCTGCTTGCCGTTCCGATTTAGTCTACACTACTGTAGTCCTTTGGAGAACTGTAATGGAATCAGGAAGAGCTGCTACAAATCTACGTTAAAACTAGTAAAATGATGAATCTCAATAGAAGCTTACATCCTGAATCGTCCATTATACGGTTACACTTCTCCAAACAACAGGGAGGCCGAGGACTTTTGAGTTTAGAGTGTCTGCAAAACAGTATAGTACTGGATGGAGCCTGTGACGTCATCACGAGTTCCGATTCCCTTCTCTACATGGTCCGCGAGTATGGAAAAACATAGATTGGAGCATGGCATCACACGTTAAAAGGAAAGGGCTGCGTCTTTCCTAGCTCACACAAGTCTCTGGAAGACTTCCGAGGGTTGCGCGTAGGGGTGCAATCGGTTGACGGAAATAACAACAATAACAACAACAATTTATTTCAAGGCAGCCGATGAACTTGGCCAACCCAAACTCTGTCACCGAGTTAGAACTCGTTCAGTAAAATGCTCACATCGAAGCTGCGGAGACTCAGGTCCTCCTGCAGCAACATACGGATAAGCTAATGCATGGGGTCTTTTTCAAGAACATCGAAGACCGTGGCTCATCCAAAAGTTTGACCTTTGCCTTCCTCACTTCAAAGGAGCTAAAGTCGGAAATCGAGGGATTCATAATGGCCCGCCAGGATGGTGTCTTCAACACCCTAGTCTACCGTAGTCGCATGATGGGTGAAAAGTTGCAATGAAACGAGATTGGGAGAGAATGATGTTTTCTATCTAAGAGGAGATGAAGGAAATTCTGAACGAATTCAATTATTATCAGAAGGGAGAAAATCTCATTGAAGCATGGCCATGGAAAAAACTAAAAACTAGAAAATTATCCTGAATGTGTGTAACTCATTGCCCATTGGTTGCACCAACTTCAAGAAGGAACCAAAAATTGCTTGTCTACCCAAGATATAAAATGAATGCTGATCGTAGCTCAAAAGGAACAAATGTAAAATTACATGATTGATCACTAAAAATTATATTCAAAACAGGTTCGAAAGTGTCATTGGAAATTTAGACCGTTGGCCCATGAGAGCAGGGATATGAAAATTGAGTTGTATTATCGGGAAAAAAGTGGTTTGTTGGATCGTTACCCGTCAGGGAGGGGGGCGACCAGGTACCGATCCAACAAACCAATCTTTTCCTGATAGTCCAACTTAATCTTCATGTAGATGGATAATCAACCTCCCTAGTGTCGTGGGCTAACGGTTTAATTTTAAAGGCTTAGGGTGTTGGAGATAGGGATGATACCTACTACAAATATGGCCTTCAACAATTGACGGTAAATTTCCATGCTTATATTATTTGCTGAAATACTTGGATCAAAGTGTATATACGAGGATGTATTGATTTCTAGTTAGCCTAGACCAGTTCCCTGCATAAACAAAATATTGCGTTACCATAGCAATGAACAATGACTTATTAGAAGTGTCAGTGTAAAGTTTAATGTCAAAAAAGTAAACCAGAGTTACGCAATAAATTAAAAGATAAAATATATCCACCGAAAATGTGAAAATCTAAAAATTGGAGTATCGAGCCATCATCAAGTACCTGTATTTAAAAGGGTTAGGAGGTAAACAGATTTACGAAAATATGCCTAATACCCTTGGTGATCAATGTCCTTCGTATGCGACCGTGAAAAATTGGACTGCAACTTCAAAAGAGGTAAATTTTCCATTGAAGATGATGACCGATCGGGAAGGACAGTATCTGTGTCAGTTCCCGAAAATATCGATGCAGTTCATGACAAGATTTTAACAGACCGTCGAATTGGGCTAAAACGGATATCTGAAGCACTGAATATTTCATACGAACGCGTTCATCATATAGTTCACGTCCATTTGGACATGAGAAAAATGGCTGCAAAATGGATCACCAAATGTTTGAATGTTGACCAAAAGCGTGCAATGGTAGTAGCATCGCGTTCGATCTGTGCTCGATTTGAAAACGATGTAGACTTCTTTAACCGAATTGTTACTATGGGTATGACTTGGGTACATTTCTACGATCCAGAAACAAAGCAACAATCGATGGAATGGCGACACTCCGGTTCTCCAAGACCTAGGAAGTTTCGTGTCCAAAAATCTGCTGGAAAGCTATCCAAAGGTGTTTTGTTTTTGCAGGAAAACGCCCCTACACACTAATCTCATGTTGCCATGCAAAAAATTCGTGATTTAGGGTTTCAATTACTAGAACACCCCCCTTATTTGGCTCCGTCCGACTATCATCTCTTTCCTCAACTGAAAAAAAGTTTGAAAGGTCGTAAATTTCCTTCCAACGAGGAGGTAATAAAAGCTGTGGAGGGCTGGTTTGCAGAGCAAGAAGAAACATTTTTTTTTTAAATTTCTAGAGACGTTACAGGTTCGCTGTAATAAATGTATCCAATTAAGAGGAGAATATGTTGAGTAATAAATTATTTTGACATTGAAATTTGGTTTGGTTCTATAGTAGGCCAAGAATTTTTCAATATATCCTCGTAACTGAGTGAATGCACTTCAGATACGGTTGCACTTCATACTTTTGTTCAGCCAATTGATTTCCTCCAGCTGCGGTACAAATCAAACTGCATTAATTTTTTCTCAATGTCAAAATCAAAAATCGTATTTGCGTATCAAATTACTTCCGTTACAAAAAAATTAGATGTTTACTATCCTTCCTTAATTGATAACATAAAAACAAGTCCGTTGCCTGTTCATGTTTTCCTTGAATACATGTCTGTTATAATTTATTTTTAAAGAGAAGCAACTATGTATACTCCTCTACTGTGAATTTTTTCACAGAACCAGTATTTCATCCCAGTGCAAACTAATAACAAATTATACGAAGTACTACACACAGTAACTCATTACTTATCGATTACTTGTTCTCTAAATGAGTGAGTTACATGAATTTGACAATTAAGACCACAGCTACGATGGCCATGATTGTTGCTGGTTTAGTTTGGTTCCTAAACTTTTTATGTGCTGCGAATACGATAAAAGTGTGTCAAAACTTAAGGGATTATAGTGCTTTGAATATTTTTGGTTTGAATTGCTACGATAATCCTGTTGTGAATCAGAACATTGTAAGTAATTTGAATGAATTTTTCAATTTATTAATTGTTTCGATCATTCTTTCATTCGGTATTTTACTTTTATATTCATTTGTTCATTGATCTGGGATTTTTTATCCAGTTTTACTTTATATAGCCCATTCTTGAATGTGGCTGGGATCACACGATGAGAGGTAAGAGTCACATCTTTCTCTACTTCCACAAGTTGAAATTCAGAGAGTTGTTCATAAGGAGGTAGGCAGTGAATGGAAAAAACGAATTTTATCAAATAATGTAATTCTATTGGGCTAATAAAAGTTGTTTTAGTTGTTAAGCTTTTACGCATTGCTGACAATGCGTAAAGTAATACTTTTTCGCACAAGTGCGTAAAAAAATCTCCTGTGCGTAAAATCATCAACTGTGCGTAAAGGAATTTTTACACACTGTTCATACATTTAGGCATTTTTGAAAAATATAGTATTTTGAGTCAAATATATAACTCGGAAGTCTTTATTTGATAATACGACGACAATTCATATCATAAATCTCTCAAATTAATGATGTAATAGCTACAATTTGGCAATATAATAACTGTCGAAGAAAAAGCTTTCGCGCGTTTGTTGAACTCATTCAACAAACTTCTCGCTCATACAAAAAAGTCCTACTTCACGAACTTGTATATTTCTTGGCAATCCAGAATCAAAATCTTCGAAGCATAAGTAGTGAGTATACTATCTAACTCCATACCCGTATGGGGACTCAGATACCCAGATAATCTAGAGCGTGTTCAGCTCAATTTTTTTAAACGCCTTTGGCATCTCCCCAAAAATACGGCAGACAACATTGTTCGTTTAGAAACCGGACGTGTAAGCATATCCTACAACATAATCAAATTTACTCTGAGTTGGCTTAGTAGACTCTTCCTAATGGATGATAGACGACTACCAAAACTTTGTTTTCTGAGGCAACTCCATCTCAGTAACAGCGATGTTCGGTTCAACTGGACACCCCAAGTAAAACAGTACTTGGCATCCATCGACTTGCTAGATATTTGGAATTAACTGAACTTCAATCTTCTCAAAAGCAAAAGAAAATATATACTTTTGGCATACTACCAGAAATTACATTCGAAAGATATTTTCCTATCACAGAATTCAACTTTTCTCTCATTCTACCAGCACTTTACGATCTCCAAATTACCACAAAACTATCTCCAGTTGAATATACAAATTAGAACTTGTAATAATTTCAGCATAAAATTCACTTACAACGGGTCTTCTCACCATATAAACCCCAATGAAATGTGTACAGCCTGCAATCACGACTCTTACGAAAAATTCAACACCTCATGTTCGTATGTCCGATTTTTTGTTCCATGAGACTTCCAAACTGCTCTTATTTAAACGGACCGGATACTTTGTTGAATGCTCTCGGAAATATTACGCCTTCGATAGCAGAAACCACAGCCTCATACATATGGAATATACTGAAACTTCGTTCATTCATTTTGAATGAATGAATGAATGATGAATTTTGTCTGCCTTGTATTAGAATATTGTATTCAAGCTAAAGTTTTGTAATTCACACTGAGAATTATGCTGGGTTGGAGTCGGGTAGCTGTGGCCACTTTTCTTTGCTGGCTACTCTACTGAGGTGATTTTATTTACATTTCCCATTTCTTTAAATTGCACCAGTATTATCACAAATTTTTTTTTATATAGATATATAATTAGTACCGTTATTCAAGTCACATGTTGCATCATTGTTATATTTTTCCATTATTTTATTTTTGTTATGTATATTAGGCACAACCGGAACTCATTGTTATGAAACTGAAGTTTTAAGAACAATAAGGGCCGGTTGTTCAGTCCATGGTAAAATCCGAAGATTTATCAAACTTGGTCATCTGAACTATTTCATAAAAAGTCAAATTAGAAGTCAAAATATACTTTAATGTCAGAAGTTTTTCAACTTATCGACAAAGCTTTTCAAGGATGAATAAAAATGTAAATTGAAATATTTATGTATTATAGACAATAATGGTGATGGTCTCCCCGATCTGAACATAAGAGCAGACGAAGGAGAGACCACCACCAAATGCGCTCCGGGGCTACTAAACAAATAGAAGGTGGTGTATTTTCTATTCCAACTGCAGAAAAAAAAACCGGAAAACCACACAGTAAACCTGGGGAGACGAGGAGACACCGATACGAGAACGAGCGCATGTACCTCAATGAGAATGAAAATTCAACACTTACGCTCATCACCACATCAATGAAGAATAATAATTATAATAAATGTTGTTTATTGAATCAGAATTACATTCAATTCAAATGGCTATCGACCGAAGTCGTTCTGACCAAAAAGAAGAAGATTTTACTAATTCATGTCAAATATAACCAAACTCTTTCCACTCGTAGTTTCTTACTTTCCTTTGGTTTTTTGGAAAGCTTGGTAGAAAACTGAATCATTGAACGCGCTTTAAAAAATAAAATAGATTCAAATTCATGAGCAAACAAACCATCCTATGTGGAGGATCTTTTAAGGTAGAAATAATGATTCGTTCAAGATAGATATGTAAATATGTCCTAGCTGGTTTCCACGAAAAGGAGAATCCTGTAATAGGATGTGCCATTGTAATCTTTGGTGTATGTAATGTGCACCAGAACAATAATTTTCAGTAATGGAATATCACAAAATTACCTAATAGTATCAAATTACATAATGCACTTACCAATCAGTTTTATTAGCGATTTCATGAGAAACCATTTCACAATCCTCACAATATATTTTGATAATCTAAACCTTAATACAAATTCTTCATGTTACCATTTCTCAAAATGATTTTCTATAAGTACGAGGTGCTCTAATAGGAGCTAGGATATTCACCAAGCATTTTTGTGAAAGTGAATTCCGATTATTTTTCCATTCTATTTCATTTTGCAATTCTAATGTTGTCAGTCCGTTATGTCAAATTGAGTGCCTAATCCATTGATTTCGATGGTTTAGCAAAACCTCGAATCAAACCAGGATTAAAGTTCTAGCTATGCACTGAACAACGCGATAAACCAAGATTCACATAAAACTGCAGATTATCTCTGACTGAACAACCGGCCCTTGTGATTGATTGATTGAGTAGATATTTTACGACAGTGCCTAAACTAAGTTTTTACGCACTGTTCACATTGCGTAAAGTGATCATTTTTAGCAAAAGTGCATAAAAAATAAACTGTGCTTAAAAACATCAACTGTTCCTGTATTTACGCAATCTTGAAAAATACAGTGTTTTGCGTAAAATTTTAGTCGGAAGTCACCATTTGATTATACGAAAATTTAAAACTTCATTAGTTAAAACAATCAACAATTGGTCAAAATAATAACTGTCGCAGAAAAAATTCTCAGCATTATCGGTAAATGTTGATGCACTTATGGTATTATCCCCGATAATTTCACTCGCCTTATGAAACCCTCGTTTCCTGCAATATTAGGACCAATAAGGGACGTATGCCTCGATGATACGCAGTTCCTAGCTTTCGGGCCGGTCAAGATACATAGAAACCCTGGTGTGAACTCTTAGTGAAGCCGACATACAAAAGTGTGATATTTTGCGTTGATACCGTTTCACCTCTTTAGCACACAGATGGCGGCAAAATTACAGATTCATGGTGACGCTTGGACAAGTGTCATGTTATACAATTTTCAACATTGAATTTTATTTGTTGTGATATTCATTAACCATAATTTGTAAACATTTAAATTTCAATCAGATAATTATGACTCAGTACTTCGGAATGTTGGAAACTCCGCTATTTTCGTCTTATACGCCATCCATCGACGAATGAAGCCAACGGTATCAGTGCAATTACAGTCTCAACAACTTTGTTGAAACAAAAGCGAATCAGTGATAACACCATGGTTTCTATTAAGATGTCTAAAAATCCTGGTGTGTCGACTCATACCTGGAAAACTGTGGGATAAAACGGAAGACAATTCGCCTGCTTGATTAACAGAAAACAAATGAATTCGTGGTCTGTTTCCCAAATATTCCGCATTTGCGTGAACCGTCACGGTCGTTGTTCTTGTTAGGGTAAATTTACAAGAACAAGTTTTCAAGTATTGCGGACGAATGAAATGAATAAAGAAACGTAATTATTGGAATTTACTGAAAAACTTCACCAATCAGTTTAATTTGTTACTTTTTCGACTTATTTATTCAATTTTTTACTGAAATGAAATTCACTACAATAATAACTACGCATTTCATTTAGAAATATTGAAGTTAAGCTTCATGAAAATTCACCATTAGAACCTGTCAATCTTGTGCTAATAAGCGGGAATGGCGGGATTCCGTGTGTGATATATTCGTGCCATGATTTTCATTAAAATGTTTTCTAAGAATACAAGATACTATGTGATAATCTTCATAATATGGTGGTACTTACTATACTCACTTTCGGTACTGGATATAAATGAATTATTTTGTTCGTCTCTCTGGATTGCCCACAAATGATACAAAAACGGAAGGAAGTAACATGATCAAATTATTATTGTACAAACCATACAAACTACACAGGAAACGATTAGATACTCACAAATTTTATTTTATCAGACATGTTTTGCCTACACACTAGCTTCTTCTCTGTCTGGTTAAATAAAGTTTGTGGAGGATCGAATCGTTTTCAGTGTAGTTTGTACAATTACTATGGATCTTCATCAAGTAAATGAGTTAATCAGAATAATTAAATTATTATTGAATGAATGTCTGAGGAAATATACAGCAAAATTAAGAAACACATTAATAATAGTAATCAATACAAGGAAATTGCACTATGAAATTTAGATTCTGTCACCATCATTCACTTTTGGATTGTATTTAAAATTTGTTGAAATTCCATAAAATTGACAACAGTCATCAATCACCATATCCCTGGAATATTGACAAGACTAAGGGCGCCATCTCTGGAACCGACCAAAGAAGCAGACCACTATTTCATTTGTTTATTTGTCTTCTGAAAAATCAAAACAAAATCGAATCACTCGACACACCATGGTTTTTATACATCTTAATTTCTATACATCTTGGAGCCGGTAATACCACTTTGTCATGGAAACCACGTATCCAAATAACAACGGAGAACTTACAGGTCTATTCTCTAAAAAGTCGTTATTTAACGAGTCGTTGATTAACGATTGTAGTTTTTAATTTACGATCACGTCAATTTAAACGACAATTTAGAAATTCTAATTCTGCAAACAATGTCGTTACGGCTTCAATCGTTACTGAAAAAATAACGATCAACCTGAATTTTTGAGACGGGTAGTACATATAAATTCATGTTTTGTGATTGAATGATGGATGAATACAAAATTTTGAAACTGCCTGTTTCAGTTATTTGACTATTTTATGGAAACTTGAAACAATTATGGAAATTGGTGAATATTACGGAATTGTGAAAAAAAAAGTAGTGAAACTTTTATAAAGGCAACAATTTTCCGTACATTTGGATAAATTGAAAAAAAAACTAGTGTTTTCGTACAAATAAGTATGAACCAAGTTGAACCAGAAATTCTCAAAGAAACTTGGCACCTCCTAACAGCCAAACTGAACTGCTCTGTTGGGAATTTTATATAAATAAAGGGGCCAAATAAACAACCAATATTTCTGATACTTCGTGAATACACCTGCTGCCTACAGAAGACTGGGACATGACACACGATTCATCTTATGCCATAGACTTCTGGTGCTTGCCATGAGCAAAAAAATGCAATGCTAAAAGACAACTGTGTAATTGGTTATTGAAAGGAAATTTAGTATTTCCCTCAGGAGTCTCGAGAGGGTTGCGGTGCAATTTTCAGTAGTAATATCCCGACAAAATGCTGAATTTACAAAATATACTTTTACCTTACTGTCACGAAAACTGCGTTGCTTAGAAACACCTCCAGAGCTTGCTCGAGTGGTGTTTTGTACAGCAAGTTTGTACACAGTTTGAGAGACTGGCAAGGAGAAAGTATTTTTGAAATTCTGCATTTTGAAGGGATATTCGAACAGACAATTTCACGAATACATCATATTATTATGGACTAAATACATATTGCTGGAACGGTTCATCTTGTGTCATCAATGAGTTTAACCGTCAAACTGACGTTTCTGAATTTACAGTGATTGTTGTAACTATGGAATCGTAATAAGGAAGAGGAGAAACACCGATTTGAAATTACCACGGACTGGAGACAGTATTTTCGAAAAGTCAGTTTCTCATTGGTTTGAATTTAAAAAATGATGGCATTTGATCGGTTTATATATGAGAGAAATTGTCATTTTAATTCCCCATGTTTTAAATAATTTCTGGTTTGTGGAAAAGGAGTTCAAGGACACATTATCAGAATCATTATTGTACTGTGGCACTGAACATTTTGTTTTTGACTCACTAGTCATATCGAAGATATGTTAATTACAAAAAATTATCAAATTTTTTTTCTTGATAACGGTAGTAGATGCGCAAAAATTAAATGAGAAAAAAGTTTACAAAGAGAACAAAAAAAGTATTCGGTATCTCACAAGCCACCAGCGGCGCACCTTAGAAAGTTTATGGGGTGAAAATTGGATTGACCCCTTGAAAAAGTATCTCCTTGTTGATTCTCACAATCACCTGGCATACTGGATTTTGTGAGCCCTGAAACGGAACCTACGTTCCAAATTTGATCCAAATATCCCGAAAACCTAAGGAGTCCATAATAAAAAAATACTGAAACTCTAACGCTCTGCAGATCGAAGCATTTGCGGGTACATGTTTATGAGATCAAAAGTCTTATTTTACCTGAAAAATACTACGCACCTAAAATCTTGATCCTGAATTTTGCAACACCCGGTACGTGACAATCTACATTCAGAATATATTGAGCCAATATAATACCAATATTATTGATATTGTGTTTTTTCAAATGTTTGTTTTTTAAAATTGTTTTTTTCGTTAACCTACTGTCGTCTCTTCACGAACGATAGACCTCAGAAGTCCAAACTTGTGCAAGTCAAGGTTTAACGAGGTCTTACCTCTTAACGTGCGATCCCTAGCACTTAATATAATGTAGATTTTCCAATATTCAACCATCTGGATCAGAAATATGTTTACATTTAGGGTTAAATGATATGCACGTGATTGGGCCTTCCACTGCGGCCAATGTATTGTGGCTCACCCAATGGTTATATTTCTCCCAGTATTTCCAATCTCTTAACGATATTGAGAGGACAATTTACCAGGTTTACTGGCCTTACTGTAGTATTGCCAAATATTGAAAATCTGGACCTGCCCTCTGCCTTGCATAGCCGGCACTCTGCATCTTGTGCAAGTCCTATTTTATGCATGTGATGTTTGAGTTTGCAGTGGCCAGTAAGCAAACCTACTATAACTCTGGAATGTGCTCTACTGAGTTCTAGCAGTTTGTCAGAGTCCTGTTTTTTCCTTGTATAAGCGATAAATGCTTTGGAATGGGCTAGGCCCGGTAGACTACGCCAATACTCGAGTATTTTTTGTCTACCCAGGCTGACATTCTTGGCAATGCTATATGCTGAACCGATCAACGGTTCCGGTACAGTGAACGTTATTTCGCCCCGCCCGCACCCCTGTAACCTGGAATTCAGACTGGGCTAACGTTGTTGCGTTGTGCTAGTCGGTTCAAGGTATATATGCAGTTCCATACTGCTCTAGATTTAAAGCAGTTGGATTCAAACGCTTTCAGTGCTGCTTGACAATCTGAATATAGTTTTATTGTTCTTCGATTTCTCTGCTTTTTACACACATTTCAATGGCATGGAATATTGTAGCTAGTTCACCCATACTGAATGAGCATTTCACTACTTGGTTCATTCCATATATTCTTGTTCCGACGCATTCCAAAGTTTTGTAACCATCGGTAAACCAACGTTCATTTGCCCTACATAGGTCAGTTTCATTCCGGACCCAGTCTTCTCTCTAAGGGAATACCACAGTGTAGGACGTTTGAGTGCATTTCCAGAAAATTGTGAGCTATTATACATTCCAGCATGCTACTGCTTCTCGGTAGACTAATGGCCGCTTGGTATAGTCTGTATGATGCCCATCTTGCCTCTTGCTATGTGGAGAGGAAGTGATTCAAGGAGACCTTCCATTGCTGCCGTTGGCGTGGAGCGAATAGTTCAAGTAATCGCCAGGCACGTTTGTCTTTGTAGCCCGTTAAGTTTAGCAAGGGCATTTTTTGATGGCCCTTGCTCCACCAGACTACAGAGCCATTGGTCGTATGACGGTCACGTTCAGCCAAACACGTATTTTGGTGACATGTCTCATGTTTTGCCACATATTCTGCGGCATGATAGGCCAGCCTTTCGGATAGTATATTCCAAGTGCGAGTTCCAACTCAGCTTTTTATCTAGGGTTATTCCCAGATATTTTGCTTCACTCGTAAAAGGGATTGTTACACCATTGATGGAAGGAGGTATTAAATGGTGGATGGACATTTCCCCCCTCTACACCATTTAGATATGGTATCCAATATATCCTGAAGGACGTAGGAGATTGTCTTTTCGGATTTATCGTTTGTTACTAGGATCAGATCGTCAACAAATGGTTGCAGATCAACATCTCAGAGCGAGAGAATGGCTAGCAGATCATCCACCAGCAGTGTCCATAGCAGAGGAGAGAGGTCCTCATTCCCTGGGTATTTCTCCTGGCTGGTTTGAAGCTGACACTTTCCTCCTGTAGAGAGCTCTTCATGTACTGTTGTGAAGCATAGTCAAACAGTATCGATTCAATCCCTCTAGAGATAGTAGCCTCATATAGGGAGTGAGGTAGTGCACTGTTAAATATTCCTTCTATGTCCAGGAATGCAGCGACTGCTACCTCCTGGTGTTCCAGGGTGTCACTTATTCCTGAGGCAAGGTTATTGAGGGTAAGTTCTGTAGATTTGTCAGCCTAGTAGGCATACTGATGAACATTGAGGGGGTGCCCATCCAGTATTTTCCTCATGCTGTTCAATACAAAAGAATGTCAGACCAATAGGTCTGAGCGATTTTGATTGTGGGTCATTCCGTCCCACCTTAGGAATATATCACCCTAGTTGCGGTCCAGTTAGATGGATAGTTCCAAACTGAACTGGCTCTAAAGAGTCTTATAAGGACAGGTATAGTATGTTCAAGTCCGATTTGTAACAGAACTGGAGCTATGTCATCCTCTCCTGGCGATTTGTATGGGTGGAATGAGTTAACCGCCCATAGTATCGCCTGTGGTGCGCTTACATTTACTAGATACCTTTAATGGTCCAATATGCGAACAAGTTGATTTCATTGAAAATATGAACAGTATGTTCATAAAGTCAGTTGTGGAATCATCTGCGACTGAAAGTTGGAATTTGGAAACTAAACATTTAATAAATGATCAACTATCTGAATGAAAATGCAAATTTTCACTTTCAGATTTTTTCTCTCAAGTTATATAGGGTCTTTCTCAATATCTATCAGATGTAGTTCAATGTCCAGCGTGGCTTTTGCCGGGGACGTAGTTGTTTTCTGTTAGAAATTACAAAAAAGTTACTTCAATTTTATCGTAAGGTTTTTCCATTTCCAGAGGAGTCATGTATTGTTTCAATTTTCAATTGAGAATGTTTCTCTTTAAAAAATGCGAACAAGATTCAGCCAATATGAGGACTTGGGACAAAATTCAATAAGGTGCAGTTCAAGTGAAGTCACGGTGAATTTATAAAGTTATAATTTATGCTAATCCATGTACCTTCTCGATCTGGGCACGAAAATTTATTGATTTCATCTCATTTCTATTTTCTTTCAAGTATCATCTCAAAATTTATACTTGTGAGAGTTATTGTGGTCCACCTTCAACTCTCAACCCTGTATTAAATGAATAAGAAAATTCATAACATTAATGATGTCAATATGTAATGAATCAACGTTCTGTAATATTTTGGTTACCCAGTATTCAGAACGAGCACATGTTATTAAATGATACAGCGGTTGAAGAATCATTATCATTCAAGACTTGAGTGCTGCCTTCAACTTGAACTTCATTTGAATGTGAAAGTCGTTTACTGGCATCTAGTCTGGTTTGTTGTAGGATGAATTCTTGGAAGTGTTGCTTGGTTATGATGTTATGATACTGAATAATTGATTACTATTGATAATCAGAAACATATTAATGATGAATAATACCCAAGATATATTTCTGAAATATACCTTCCTGAAAGTGGTAATGAATTAGGAGATCTTGAATGAACCGTGAATGAACAAAAATCCTAAGTTTTTGGTGTTAAGTCTAAGATGTCTAAAAACTCCAATGCGTTGACTTATACCTTCATAAAAAAAAGTGGGATCAAACGTGAGTCATTCGCCAATTTGCATTTTCTCCTTAGCGTAAATTTTCATCATTAAATATTTCAAGTACGAATATGAAATAAATAACGATACAATAAGGGAAATGTACGGAATCACTGTCCCCAGGTGGTTTAAGTTGTACTGAATCCATTTTCGAAATACAATTTTCAAATTTTGCTGGAATTGATAACAACACTTTTCACATGCTAGTTTATAAATTAGGTAGCATGAGAATTCACCATTAGAACTTGGCAATGATTGAAATCCTATGAGGATGCAATCTGGAACTGATTACAGAAGCACAAAAATCTAGGGTTTCAAGACATCTTAATACAGACCTTCAAGCCTATGTGTAAAAATATCCAAAGATCGAACGGACTGGTTACAATCCAATGATAATTGTTTGATAACAGGATAATACAAACAATACAAATTATCTGGGTTACAAAAAAAATTATATGATTTTTCTACAATATTTTTTTTTCAACCCAGCATTTAAAAAGAGGACACGGTACCCAAATGAACACTGGATAAATGATACCGTAATCTGGGATGAAGTCGGACAGTAGGGGCTAAGGCGGACAGAAGGACGTGTTTCCATAATTTTTTTTAAGGACATCTCGCCGGTGTGCCAAATCGCGCTGGACCTGTCTAGATACATTAGTAGACATCAAAACACATTGGTGGATGGTCATGGCGACTGTAATTTCCCCTGGTCGACAATTTACCTGGAGTTCAATGGTTCTATAATTTTTTTAAAAGACATAACATATTAACCGAACGATTAGCTCAAAACATTAAAAGATGCAGGGCTAATATTACGAAAGACACTATAAGAGATTTTTTTTGGAAATTTTTTTTTGGAATTGGAAAATGTTGAGGCCACCCATATAGTAAACTATGACGAGACGAATCTCACGGACGACCCAGGGAGGCAAAAAGTTCTATGCCGCCGTGGGCCTAAAAGGGTAGAAGTTATACAGGATTCCAGCAAATCAAGCACCTCAATTATGATCGCAATCACTGCATCCGGACATCTGCTGTCCCCATATGTGATATACAAAGCTGTCCACTTATATCCAACCTGGATAGAAGGTGGATCACAAGGGACAATATACAACCGAACTAAAAGCGGTTGGATTGAAGGCCCAATCTTCGAAGATTGGTTTGACAAAATTCTCCTTCCTTATTTCAAAAATCTTCCCGGAAGAAAGGTGCTCATTGGAGACAACCTCGCTAGCCATGTTTCAATGCATGTTCTGGAATGCTGCGAACAATTTAACATCGAATTTGTGTTGCTTCCACCTAACGCCATCCATCTTCTGCAACCCCTAGATGTTGCCTTTTTCGCCCCTATGAAAAAAGCATGGCGTGCCAAATTGCTACAATGGAAAATAAAGAATAGAGGAACTATCCTGAAGTCGGAGTTTCCACGGCTTCTTGATGAAGCTATTAAGAAGATTGAAAATTTAGAAAACAATATAAGATCCGGGTTCAGAGCTTGCGGGATTGTCCCATTTAATAGTGACGATGTGTTAAAAAAAATACCAGATGTGGATGAAGGTGAAGAAGCGGCTCGAACATTTAAAAATGCGTTTTTCTTTCTTGTAGATTGCTATAAATTATTATTTTTCACTTTTTGTGCCCGCCTACGCCCCATTTCAGGGGTAAAGATGACTTCTGATGCAAAATAAATAGGTGTCCATGTTCACCCCACACAAAGGGGCGAAGGCGGACAGCATGTAATCAATAAAAAAGTACTGGGGGTAATATTTTTTTTGCATATTTTTATATCGTATCATATTCTGGATATTTAGGGCTTCCTTCATTATTTTTTTCAAATTTTTTGCCGTAAAGGGGTACGAGTTATTGGCAAAAATGACCAAAAATTGTCCGCCTTCACCCCAGAATACGGTAGTCATCATTTCATGACTATCCTAAATCTTTACCTAATTTTATTTCATATTTTTCAGTTATGAACCGAATTGTATTTTCGACCTCAAAAACCCTCGCATACCAATTTTCAATAGAATTGAACCATAACCACAGAACTGGTCCGCCATCTTGATATATATTTTGACTAAAAAGTCACAATCTCTGTCCCCGAAAATTCCCACAAAGCAATTTTGAATAGAATCATTAGAATCTGACCATAATCACAAAACTAGTCCGATATATCGAATACATGAATTTTGACAAAACATTCAAAATCTCCTACCTCGAAATCACCCACATACCAATTTTTGATTAAACTATTGTTCCCGTAAGGTTGACTATCGTATTTCTTCCCAAACAATGTCAATACCCTTTAAGCTGAATGTACTAACTGTTGAAATTGTTTTCAATCCATCTAATATTGGCGGAATTGAATAAAATAAATTTGAAGTAAATGCTTATATTTTCTTGAAACAGACTTATTCGTATAATATAGAAATAAAAGAAATAAATGTATAGTATGAGCTTTCACTACATTTTATTCACATTACATTGCGTAGATTTCAAGACTCATTTCATATCTTTATTGATTCGGTGATTGCTTTCAATCTTGATTTTCTTCAAGAGTGAAATAATCCGAAGCTGGCCTGGATTTACCGCAGAAGAGCATTACGTGATTACTGAAGATGGTTATAGGATTCTGGTGGAGCGATCATATTCAAAAATAAAACAAAAAACTCCTATCATCATTGTCCATGGGATAGGAATGAGCGCCCTTGGATGGGTAAATAGAGGAAACGTTTCAATGGGTAAGTAGATCAACGATATTTTTCAATAGTTATGTCTGCAGAACCTGAGTAAAGAACGAATAAACACCAGACATGAGAAAAGTTTTCAGAATATTGTATGACAGAGATTCAAACCTGCGAGAAGATTTGAGAATGATTTTCATTTCTACAATTGTATATCAATAGCGATCAGTATTGAGCCATTGTATAATAGAATGCATAAAAATCATCATTAGTATTTTTTCAGAGTATAGTGATGATTTTGAGTTTGTGAAATATTTGTTCTGTAGGTTCTGTAGGGCCACATCAATTCTGACTTAGGGTGGATTTAGTCAACTTTAGCACAAGCGTTATCATAAACATAACGGTAACATCAAAGGTATTTAGAATAAACTTAACATTGTTGTATAAATGGCGCCATTTGATATAACAGATTCAACTTTCGTTTTGACATATATTTAAGCACAATTTTCAAATGATGTTGACTAAATACACCTTTATTATCTCAAAATTCTGACTGTCAATGCCTTTTGAACGATCGATCAACAAAAATACGTCGAAATAATGTATCAGTGAGCACTGTGATAAACTAAAAATCACAGAGTACATGCACAGTTGTTAGGTGACTAAAAGCTGGATTTATAGAATGTGTCGCAGCCGCTTCCGCTGCCGTAGCAACAGTCAAAATTATGACTAATTCATTGTTTCATTTTGTGTTCATTTTCTGCCCACTGTTCGTTCATGAACATATTTTTATAATTCTTGTCCTTCAGATTATATAGATGTGGAAATCCTTCTAGTAGGTTAAGGAATACGCCTAAATCAACATCTATATTTTCCTCATATTCTGACATTTCTGAATAAAATCAATTCTTGCTTTCAAACTAAATACATAACCTAAATTATGTGACCATTCGTTTATTTTTGACACGGAAATATTGAGTTTTATGTCATTTTCCGCTGCCGTCCGAGATGAAAGTTGGTTAACTACTACCGGCGGCAGCGACAACAGCAGCTGCAACGGCAGCGGACCTATAAACGTAGACATGAGCAACGGCACATTTATCTTCGAACGGCAGCGTCAACTGCAACGACTGCGGCTGCGACTCAATCTATAAATCCTGCTTATAATATGCGTGGAACCGCGATCAGTCATATAGACAGTTCCAGAGAAGTTTTTGCTTAATATCTGAAAAATAAAAGTGCGGCTGACTATTCGAATTCAAATATGAGCTACAACTTCTTCATTTATTTGTAAAATTGTTTAATTCTTGTACTATATTTGTTGTAGAAGATATTTATAATTTTTTTTTGAATTTCACCAATTTTTTTGTTTGGTAAACTACATATTGGCAATTATCAACTTTCAATAAAATCAGATAGTTTGAGAAAAGGCGAATTTCACGAATAATTGAATATAAAAATGAAGGGGACGGTTTTGCTCATATTTGAATTCGAATAGTTGGCGATGCAAATCCCAAGCTTCCCAAGTAACCAACTTGCCACAAAAATGAAAATTACAATGAACCAAAGAAATACTAGTAAGTAAGCAAGGTAGATTTTTTGTGTAACGTTTTGATGCTTGTTTGAATGTTTTAGACGATGTAATAACTTGATTACTTATATTTCGGACCTCCATCATCTTAATGGTTGAAAGATTTCTATCTCTTTCAAATTTTTTCACAACGTGTCAATTGCTTGAATCCGAAATCGTCTTCTGGTGAATAGTGACAAAATCAGATGCTACGCGACCTTTTATAGGTTTTATAGGTAATTAAGTGTAATTACGCGCGGTCTTGTGGCGCGCGTGGTTTCGCGCTTTTTCTTCCTCCAAAACGGTCCATGAGCGGTTTCCATACGTTTTTAATTTCCACGCTTGGTTGACTGAAGGCACCATTGGCTTCTATGTAGGTGGTTTCCATAAATTTCCGTTTGAACCAATGTTCCTCTCTATGAAGAACACTAGCTTCGTCCCAGAGAATTCGGTGGTGTTTTGTCCAGGCGTGGTCAGCAATTCCCGATTTTGATGTTTTCCCTCGTTGAGTCCACTTTTTGTGTTCGGCTATTCTTACTGATAATGGCCTCTTGGGCTCTCCGATATAGGAATCTCCACATTCACATGGGACTTTGTAAATACAGTTTTTGCTGGATTCTGTTGTGTTCTCTGGTTTCGTCTTGGTGAGGAAGCTTCGTAAGGTACTGCCGGATTGAAAGCAACTCTTGATGTTGTATTTATTTCCGATCCTTCTGATCTTCTCGGAGATACCCCTGATATAGGGAAGAATGAGAACGGGGTTTTGTGGTCTTTCTTCGGTTGTCTTGGTCTTTTCGAGTTGTTTCCGAACTTCTCCTATGAGCTTCTCGGAGTATCCGTTTCGGCGTAGGACCTTTTTTATTTGGTTAATTTCCGCCTCCAATGACTCCTGGTTGTTGCAAATAGACAATGCTCTCTCCACCAATGTCCCCATAGAAGAATCCCTTAACATCATCAAGAGGAAACTGAAAGAAGACATCCAGCTTCATGAAAGGACTGTCCTCCCCGTACAAGCGATATTGGAACTACTGCAGTGCTGCCTACACAACTCATACTTTCAAGAAAAGAGCCGTTTCTTCTCCCAAGTTGATGGACTGCCGATGGGATCTTCTCTCTCTCCAGTAATCGCCAACATATACATGGAGTGGTTCGAGGAATTGGCTATCAGAGAGGCAAAATACAAACCAAAACTATGGTTAAGATACGTAGACGACACCTTTATCAATTGGAACCATGGAGATGAACACCTTAGGGAATTCTTCGCCAGAATGAATAACATGAGGCATTCAATCAAATTCACAATGGAAAAGGAAACTAACAGTACCCTATCGTTCCTCGATGTGAAAGCTGAAAGAACAGACACTGGAATCCTTACCTCTGTTAACAGGAAGAAGACACACACAGGGCAGTACCTCAACTACGGCTCTAATCACCCAAACTCCACAAAGAGGGGAATCGTAAGAACGTTGGTTGAGAGAGCATTGTCTATTTGCAACAACCAGGAGTCATTGGAGGCGGAAATTAACCAAATAAAAAATGACCTACGCCGAAACGGATACTCCGAGAAGCTCATAGGAGAAGTTCGGAAACAACTCGAAAAGGCCAAGACAACCGAAGAAACACCACAAAACCCCGTTCTCATTCTTCCCTATATCAGTGGTATCTCCGAGAAGATCAGAAGGATCGGAAATAAATACAACATCAAGAGTTGCTTTCAATCCGGCAGTACCTTACGAAGCTTCCTCGCCAAGACGAAACCAGAGAACACAACAGAATCCAGCAAAAACTGTATTTACAAAGTCCCATGTGAATGTGGAGATTCCTATATCGGAGAGACCAAGAGACCATTATCAGTAAGAATAGCCGAACACAAAAAGTGGACTCAACGAGGGAAAACATCAAAATCGGGAATTGCTGACCACGCCTGGACAAAACACCACCGAATTCTCTGGGACGAAGCTAGTGTTCTTCATAGATAGGAACATTGGTTCAAACGGAAATTTATGGAAACCACCTACATAGAAGCCAATGGTGCCTTCAGTCAACCAAGCGTGGAAATTAAAAACGTATGGAAACCGCTCATGGACCGTTTTGGAGGGAGAAAAAGCGCGAAACCACGCGCGCCACAAGACCGCGCGTAATTACACTTAATTATAGACCTATAAAAGGTCGCGTAGCATCTGATTTTGACACTATTCACCAGAAGACGATTGCGGATTCAAGCAATTGAAACGTGAAAAAATTTGAAAGAGATAGAAATCTTTCAACCATTAAGATGATGGACGTCCGAAATATAAGTAATCAAGTTTTGATGCTTGTTTTTGTAAAATATGGGTAGATTAGCGTCTAAAAAAATGTCGACAAAAAAAAGATGCGTATTATACGATTTTTAACTTAAAAATTCGTATTTGAAAATGGTCAATTCAAAAATCGAAATTCCGAAATAGAAAGTCGGGTGTATGGAATAATGCTTAACTAAGTCTGAATTTGAAAGATAAAATTGATATTTTCCTTCTACGCCTTTATACGTAGGTAATCATATCATCTCTGAGTCACGAGTCAAAAAGACCAGAGCACCGTCCCGTATAGGCCCATGGAAGCTGACGCTCAGATGGCATATTATGTGTCGCATAGAGTAAATCTTAGTTTAATGGAAATAAGCATAGATGCTAATGCTCACAGGACGAGTAAGTTTGTCACACAACTATTTTCCAGTACCTTTTACCGTTTCCAATACCCCATTGAGGACATCCTCATCTTGGACTCTTAATCTAGTCTACAAGAACTATTTTGGTGAATTTCTCTTCAAGCGCATCGAAAATTATGATCCAGGGTTCATTCGATTCGGAATGACCTCCAGAAACTTTTTGAAAAATTTTAAGGTGCGCCGACAAAAATTGCAAAGGTTATAAACAATTTAGAATTTTAATTAAGAGGCGAAAATATCGCTAAAAGCGGGCGATGCGAGTCCCGCGTGCGCTGACTGATACGGACCCTTGAGCAATAAAAATAATTTTTACCCATCAACTATCAATATTGAGAAATAGGAAAATTTACTTACCTTTGAGACAGTTGAATAAACGAAATTACATGAAAAAAAATATCCCGTAATTATTTTATTGCGACAAAATTCAATATTTTAATCAACTAGTTTTTACAATGAGTAAGGTTTTTCTGGACTTTCATTGTCTAAAAAAGAACAAAGAAAAATTCAATTCTCTGCAATTTTTAATCACGACGTTTCAACTTTTGAAATCTACAGTCGTTATCAAGTGTATAATGCGACAATCTCAAGGATACTTCTGATATTGTCGCATTATACACTTGCTACCGACTGTAGATTGAAACGTCGTGATTAATAATTGCAGATAATTGAATTTTTCTTTGTTCTTTTTTAGACAATGAAAGTCCGGAATAACCTTACTCAAAGTGGAACATTGTCAACCACTTTCATACAAACAGTTTTTACCAGTTTCAAATTTACATACAAACCCTGATAATTGTTAAACTAAAAACCTCAAATTTGTTTCACTTCTTGTAGCTATTCTTGAAAGTCTTTTAAAAAAATTCCCATTGGAATAATAAAAATGTTGATTTTCCACTTCGTTATTAAGAATCTGAAAGACTAAAAATTTAAAAAACAAATGGAGCTATGGAAAATATATATTTTTTTAATATTCCAATTTGGTACTATTTTAATTAATTAAATTTGTTTGAATAATTGTTATAAACAAATGCATTGTTTATGAGATATTTGAATTTTTGTCTTTGGAATTTTAATCAGCAATAAATACTATGATCTTCAAGAAATAAATCATTTCTTAAAACAATGTATTGCTAAACGCATTTGTTGATTAACTATTTTTTTTGCTACCAAATAATAATATTAAGGAACCATTTTTTTTTCAAATCATATAAATAAATATTTTTTTTTTATAATAGGTATCGAAGAGCAATGGAAATTATGAATAAAAAACAGTATCTTTATATTAATATTTGGTAGCAAAAAAAATTGTAATCAACAAATGCGCTTTTAAGCAATACAAATTTTTCTTTATGGAATGATTTTGTTCTTAAAGATCATAATTTTTATTGCTGATTGAATTCCAAAAACAGAAATTCAAATATCTCATGAACAATGCATTTGTTTATAACAATTATTCAAACAATCAGAGTAAAACATTTAAAAAAATCATTTTTATGTAACTTTAAATAATTGAAATACGAACAAATTGGAATATTGAAAACCAACATTTTTCCATAGCTCAATTTGAATTTTTCATTTTTTAGTCTCTTAGATTGTTAATAACAAAGTGGAAAATCAACACTTTTTTTATCTTTCCATTGGGGATCTTTTTAAAAGCCTTTGAAAAATAGCTCCAAGAAGTGAAACAAATTTGAGGTTTTTATTTTAACAATTATCAGAGTTTGTGTGTAAATTTGAAACTTGTAAATACTTGTTAATTAACATAAGGATACGTATAAAATAATTACAGGAAAAATTGTTTTTTCCATGGATTTTTGTTAATTCAAGTGTCTAAAAGGTAAGTGATTTTTTTTATTTCTCAATATTGATAATTAATAGGTTAAAATTATAATTTATTGTTCAAGGGTCCGTATCGCATCGCCCGCTTTTAGCGATATTTTCACCTTTAAATTAAAATTCTAAATATTGGTGGTCTCAACTTTTGGATATCTTTAGTAGGTTCCGAGATGTATGCAAATAACCAAACCCTTCACCAAAATAGTTCTTGTAGACTAGACTATCACTGTACAGGCAAGCTCGTGTCACCCAACTTTGGCGCCGTCATGCACATTTATGTTGGGCTCCCCAATTCTTTGTTACATTCACCCCCACGCCCCCAAACTTAACTTTTATTGTGTATGTGGAAAGGAAACCAGCCATCCCGATTGAAATGGTTATGTATTCATCGAATTACAATTTTTGTTTTAAGAAAAGCTATACCTTTCAACAATCATGATCTATTATAAATTTGTTCAATCTGACATTATAACGTCTTCATCTGAAATTGATTTCAAGAGTATTCAATTTGTCCTATCAAAACAAATATTCACTCATTTTTGATCATTTTCCATAATTCCTTCCGAAAATGAATGCAATAATCATTTAGACCAAGTGGTACTATTTTTCGATAGTATCTATACACTGGTCAGAATTAGTCGGAAGGAATGGATGTATCCAGAGTTAATTTCCGGTACATATACAAGACATCTCAAATTAATTATCAGTATCATCCTAAATAAATATTGAAGTGGAACATTTCTAATATGCAAGAAGATTTCAAACTAAAAGTAAATAATTAATGCCCTCATCCATTCGATTCTCTCTGTTATCTCTCTGTTATCTTTCAGATCAAAATTTAGATAAATATTGATTTTTTTTTATTATTAATTTTTGTCAAATGAGCTTAGACTTCCACGGATCACTGATATGGGATTCTGGCCTCGTGGGTTTGTGTATTGGGAACAAAGCTATTCAAATATCCCGCAGGTTAGTGAAATGACGTCCTAATGACGTCTTATTCAGGTCACTTTTGGTCCGTGACGTCCTTGATCCCAATGAGGCTTTGAAATTGACATTTTATTTGATAACGTCAAATTGACGTTTTTCGTGGAGGTCGTAATGACGTCCCTGCGAAGTCAACTATTCGTTATTCTAAAATTATTGTCAAAAAGAGTCCGTTACTGACAATTGTCCTAGAATTCATGATAACGTGATTCTGGACCCTTCCTGTTCGCAAAAGCAAAACAGGAAGTATTGTAGCCGCCATTAAAACACTAGAGAACTTTCGACAAATATATCATCAAGGATGTTGAGGCTGGAGAAGATTGGAAGTCGTATTCGATCAGTCGATGTTTTTATGAATCAGGTTAGTAAAAGAACAACGAGAAACTGCTATTTATATATAGAGTAGGAGCACCTAGGATTTCTGAAGAAATGAAGTAAGTGATCTCATGTAACCGATATCTTACAAGAGAATACAAATTCGTAGTCATTCTTTGACAATAATAAACTTTTTTTGATAACTATAATTCCATGAACTATCAATTGATATTGAATTTTACTAGGTACAAAATATCCTTTAATTTTTTCTGTTTCAAATCAAAATTCAATAATGTATTTCAGTTATTTTTATTCCCTGAAACTGTAAAATTCCGCATGAGAACTAGAAACTAGGGACTGTCAAACTAGAGGATATTACGTCATTTACTGGTCATTTGACTGACGTCTCCTAATGGTCGTTTAAGGGCGGGTTGTACAATACAAGATCACCAACAGTTCAACTAAACTAAGTTCAGTTGTTAAGGAACTAGAAATTGTATTGGCTAATCCATAGCAACTGAAGCGAGTTTACTTGAACTGTTGGTGAACTTGTTTTGTACAACCCGCCCTTAGTCTCCAGAATGTCGTCTTTTCAGACGTCAGAGTGACTTCCTGCTGATGACGACGTATAGCTGTGACATTTCGACTTCTTTTCAGAGTCTCTGAGTCCTCATTCTTTGACGTCAGTTGGTCAATTATTTGACCAAATTAGGACGTCATTTCGAAGTCACTGTGCTACCTGGGATCCATCGATGGGACCCCATCTGCAGCACTGAACATAAATTATACATTTCGTTTCTTGTGTACATAGTCATTGTAGAAAAATACTGCTTCATCCAATATCATACAACTTCTTTTCAGCTCGTTTACTGGGAGACCTTGGTTATGATGTTTGGATGCTCAATTACAGAGGAACCTGGTATAGTAAAGGACACATCAGACTGAAAACAAGCGATAAAGATTACTGGAGGTTTAAGTGAGTATCAGTTCGTCATTGCAGTAAGTACACATTGCAATCTATTGATACGAAACTCTCTTATAACTGTGCTAAAGGTTTTTGCAGCACACGAAACAAGAAAAATATCAGATCAATTTAAAATCATCCGGTGATGATCCAAATCTAACAGTGTTGTCTACTTCATACGCGAAATTAGTTAGTTTTTGGCAAGTATTACGATTACGAGCTGGAACTTACTATTGTTACTCGTGCAATTTTGTCAAAATTGTTAAAATGGTTATTCCTGTCGATCGCTTGCAACTCTACGCTCAACCTCTTGATGGCTAGGAAAGACGTAGCCTTCACTTTTCAACGTGTAATGCCATGCACGAGTCCGGTGATCGAAGACCGTCGACAAATAACAATAGTATATGAAACGGAAATGGTAAGGTATTCATAGGAGGTGATTTCAATATCAATTTTCTGAGGGGTGGCTCAAATGTGAACCTTCAACCTTCTAGAGGATGTATTCTCTTCGCACAGCATTACGTGTATACAGTATCCAAACCAATCCGAGTGACAGCCTCCTCGAGTATTTGCATTGATAATGTTCTCATAACCGAACTGGCAGATTTCAAGGTGGAGATGAAGGATTTCTTTCCACTTATCTTATCACCATTCCCAAATCGCTGAATTTTTCATTAAAAATACTAGAAAAAACTCTCCTGCGCCAACTTCTCACTATATAAGATTCTCAGAGGAAAAAATCTCAGATTCTAAAATATCATTAGGAAATGAGAACAATGAAACATGTCAAAATGAAGCATACAATATTTTTCACCGAATCCTCCAATATTTTATCTCCGTTTATTTCTGTTCCACTCAAACGTTCAAAATAAAGAAAAAAATTAAACTCTAACCCGCTTACCCCTGAACTCCATATAACCTCAAGACTATGATCTCTCTCTACTTGGAATGTGCAAGAGAAAATTTCAAGGACATCTGTCTGTCGCCAATTCACTGAAGATTTGCAGTTCACACAACAAACCAAAAACTATGCGGCAGACTATAAATCATTTAGAAAAAAAAAACAACAAACCGAAAGATATTGCCATTTTTGAGGGAGAACATAAGGTGTATAATAATAATAAGTTTTATATTCTCCTGAATATGTTGACCTAGTATAGGTAATATGTGGCAACGCACAACATAATTCTTTTATATATTTTATTGCATCAATTTTTTCCTCTCCATAATTATTGATAAGCTGATGATGAGCCTGTATGGGTTCGAAACATGTCCTAAATATACTACGGTTAGCTGATTGATAGCCCTTGCCGTACACCATTACACTATCCAGTTGGTGAATCAAATTGTGGAGACGACTTCGTGTTTTCTTGCTGTATAACTATACCACTCCACTTCGAGATACAATGGACTTCTACCTCATGTTCTAATACTTTGTTATTGTCACTTTACATAAGAAATGGAAGATTTCATTTAATCCTTATAGGTAAATTGGTCGCCAGGTTTTTATACCTCGACCACTGCGATGGCCCAAATTTCCACTGATTCATGTGTCTACCTAAGGTTAGTTCGTTCTGGTAAGATCATACTAAAGAGTCACTCTTCACAAAATGTATTTACACAATGCGAAATGGTGCATAACCAACCTACATCATCAATATCCACACACTCGGAAGTCTACGTAAGGTTAATTCGTTCTGGTTAGATCTTGTTAAAAATTACTCCTCACAAAAAGTATTTTCAAAAGGAAAAATTGGTAGGAGTACGAAAGAAGACGAATTCACGTGTAATCAGTAGCGATCTTTTTCGAAATGCAGGTAAAGGGACTACCTTGGTGACCAATTTACATCCGTCCGTTTTTTTTAGCTGGACATCATTGCAGGCTTGTGTTATTTAAACACAGGTACTAAAAAAATTATCTTTAATTTATGTTCCAGTGTTAACGACTTGGGTGTTTACGATGTGAGATCGACTGTGAAAATGGTAAATGAAATGACAAATCGACAATCGATTTACATAGGATATTCGATGGGGACAAGCGGTTTTTTCATCTATTCATCGACTTTCCCAGAAGAATCTAAAAAATATGTCAAAGGAGTTATAGCACTGGCTCCAGTTATCAACTACAAAGGTGCCAAATCAATCCTGAAATTTTCGGAATATTGGTGGCCTTATCTAAAAGTGGGTAAAATTCAATATCCATAAAATCCTTTTAGGCCAATCAATAGAGCATTTTTTCCCAACAAAAATACTTGTAAAAAACCGACTGTGCACATGAAAGACTGTCCAGTTATTTTCTGTTATGTTTTCGACTCGCAACTGTCATTTACTAATTTGTAATAAACATTTAAATTTAAATAACAAGAAAAGTGTTTTTAAATTGCTTTTCTTATAAAATGAAGAATAATGAAGCAATCTGGTTGTTCCAATGAAAAGAATTGTAGATAATTGAAATACGAACAAAATGGAATGTTTTACGACCCGGTCGGATCATTAGTAACGGCGGAAAACCGGAAAATTTTAAGTTTTTTTTTTAATTCATAACTCATTTGCCTTTTTTTTGCACATCTTGTAACGTGCCTGAATGCTCTAGTGATGATCCGATTTCAATTTCTAAAATAGATTTTGAAAGTAGAAGTACAGTACCACAAATTGTATATTCTCATTTTTCGCAAAAAAGCTGAAAAATGGGTGAAAAATGCTTGCAAACATGACTGAATACGGCCGAGCTGGTGGAAGCAGTCGAGTGGTAGGAGAGAGCGAAAGATAAGGAGAAGCGTATTATCACGTAAACCGTTCATTAGACGAATTCCCCTCATCTCCCGGACTCTCCTAGCACTTGGCAGCTAACGCGGGCTAGGCCGTTTTCAGTCATGTTTGCATGCATTTTTCACCCATTTCACACCATTGTAGCGTAAAATGAGACTGTTCGTTTTGTAGTACTATACTTCTACTTTCATAATCTGTATTAGGAATTGAAATCGGGCTATCACTAGAGCATCCAGGCATGCTGCAATATAGTGCAAAAAAATTAAATTGCAATTGTGGCAAAACTAATAATCCGTCAGCACATAAGTACACATGATTCAATAATTTCACGAGAGAGGCCAATCCTACTTCTTGAAAAATGGCAGAGTTACGAATTTTTCAAAAAAACGCATAATTTTCCGGTTTTTCCAGTTTTTCTCCGTTACTAATAATCCGACCGACATCCCATTTTGTTCGTATTTCGATTATCTACAATTCTTTCCATTGGAGCAACCAGCTTTATTAGTTTTCATTTTATAAGCAAAACAATTAGAAACAACACTCCTACTAGCATTTTTGTTAACAACTTGCTCAACTTATGATCAATTGCTTGGTCTTTATTAAACTCAATTGAATAACAATGGAATCATCCCTATTTTAATATTTTTTTCAGGGTTTAGTTTATAGTCTATGGAATGGAGAAATTTTGCCTGGTGGTTCGGTTTTTCTAAAACCACTATTGAGGACCAAACAAGGAATCTATTTTATTCAATTCTTTCTCAATTTGATATTTGGAGACGACTATGAACAAATTGACGCTGTAAGTAATGACTTTACGTATTCTGCATGTAGCTTGATCTAGTTTCCGACTGGTATAGAGCTGAAAAATATTATGTCCGAACCATAAAAAATTTCTCCAGCATTGTGCAAATCAAAATGAGAGTGACAAATTCCTCGTTATTTTAGGACAAGAAGAAATTTGTCACAAAATGATTCCTCGGCGAGGAGGTTTTGTATTTTGTTTCGAAATATATATACGCAAAATGAAGATAGAAGACGTGTGAGGGGTTTGATCCTTCAATTACTTTCTGGGGAATTTGCCTAGCATCTCAATGTTAAACAATAAGTACAAGATTGCGTAAATAATGTTGAAAACTAAGTGATTATTCAGGAATCAGGAGGTGTGAATGAGACTTTTGGCTTGAATTCATGGAAAATATTGATTCGATAATCAGAATCAAACGAAAAATGAAACGAATCATTCGAAAATGAACAAGAGCCTGAAAAAATCACATTTTGTTATATAAATCATACTTTATGGCTTATTTATGAACAAATTTTTTTACGGAAGTTTGTTTGTAACCTATTAATGTGCAGTATCAAATTAATCGTAATCAAATGCTCTTTTTCCTAATCCGACGAGCCACCATGTTGCCATATGGAAACATTTAGTTCTAGAACTAAAATGTTGCATAGCAGATACATTTTGATCAAAATTCTCAAAATTTCAGGACTGAAATTAGTGATTTGAAGAAATACATAGCACACTAGAATAAATAAATTTCAAAGTAGAGATAAAATTCAGTTACAGAAACTGACAAATATCACACGGTTGTATTCTGTGAATCAAATGAAGAAAAACTGAGTGAAAATATACCGGGTGTCCCATTTGAAAATCGAAAGTTTATGTCACTTCTGGTGAAACCGGAAGTTGCATGAAGCCTTGATACTCATCAGAGAATCCTGTTTTAAGTCTTATAAAGATCATCCAAATTTCATTCCATTATCTTCAAAAACAAAAAAGTTATGGGGGCGAGCCACTTTCCTCGGACAACCTGTATATTTCTTAAATAGAAATATGGGAGACCGCGTCACTGTTTCAGGATCCTGTATACTGAGAAAATGGTAACATTTGACCGAGGAAATGTTAGAATACAGATTTTATGTTTTTCATACTTTTCTTAAAATGGAATACCTTACCGACAAATAAACCATCTTGCTCATTTTGAAGCTTAGAGACACATGTCAATTGTATTACCGTTCTCAAAAATCGGTCCGTAAGAATATGGGTTTGAATCAATCATCGAATAAAAAATATTATGTTAATTAGGATAATTATTTTCAATATTTGGAACGATTTTATTGAAAACTGCTATGGAGGAGTTTTTTGTGAACATGCGCACAAAAGGCTTAGAGGGGTTGGACAAGCACAGTGTTTGGTACAGTTCTGACACCAGAATTCTAGCAAAACATTCTCGAACAAACTATGAAATAATCAGAGTGAGATGCTTTGTATTTAGCTTCCTTCTGCCATACCACTTACCTTATCTTCATTAGTTTAAGCTAGTATTTCATTTTTTACAACTCTAGATTTCTCTGAAATTCCAGTTAAATTACCCGCAAGCAATGACCCAAATGTTGGATACAATGGGAGCAGAGCTCTACACACATTACTATCAAATTCTTCTCTCTGAAGTATTCCAGAATTATGATTATGGCGCAGAAAAAAATGTGGAAGTATATGGAGTTCCAAACCCACCCCCATACAATATGTCCAAGATTTCGGTGCCAATGTCCTTCATTTACGGTGGCAATGATTGGATAGCCACACCAACGGTAAGATTTTTTGAATATTGACTGTGCAAGTAGATGAGGGGTTTTTCTAAAATATTTTGTGGGACAACTTTTTTCGGCTTTGTGTTCATGAGATTCATCGTATCAAGGGAAACATTCAATAACTCACTTATAGACACCAGGTGGAAAATGTTTCTAAAGTTCTAACTTTAGGGAAAAAATATTAACACTCAAAATGATGTAATGGGGGATGGTGATTTACGGCGAAACGTGACCTATTAGCGGAAAATGTTCGATAGAAAATTCGTGAATAATTAAAAAATCGAAAAAAAAATTTCCAACACTTTTTGACATAACCTCAAATTAACCGTCAAAATGACAAAAAACCGGTTTTCAGTATTTAATTTTTTACCCTCATACAAATGATTAAATTCATAAGAAAGTTTGTAGAAATATGTCTTTCTTGGTGTCGAATAAGCATGATTTTTTTGCAATTCAGAAGAAGACTAGTCTTTGAGTTACATTTTTCGAAAAAAACTCCCCTTATCTTCCACGAACAATTGTCTTAGTGTTTTTTGTATTTCGGAGGATTATAAGTGATTTTTTTAATTTTTGAGATGTCTTCTTTCAAATGGTCTATGTAACTTGGTGGTTTATTGATCGTTAAACTGCTTAATGATAGAGTGTACAGAGCTTTGTCCTGCTGGAAGCGCTTCCGGAATGACTTTTGTACAGAGAGCCCTGTCCTACTAGCAGGACATTATTCCGCTCATAAAGTTAACCTGCATGCAGGACGTAACGTACTACCAGCTGTACATTCAGCAAAATGTGAATAAAATATAACTTCCATAAATCGAAGACCTGCTGGCAGGACACACCTTAATCTCAAATTGTGCTGCCAGAAGTACCTCCATCGCCTCAAATGGAAATATATTTTCAGTTATGTAATTGAAATAATTCGATATGAATTCAAATATCTTTATTAATACAAATAAATTTGTATTCTATTGAGCAGATAAAATTTAAAAAAAATTATTTTTGAATTTCAAACTAGAGGAGAAAACGAAATCAAACGTTACAAAAATACATTTTCAGTCCTTTAGGCTGGAATACCATGCTGAATATGGTAGGTGAAACAATTTCTTCTTCTTGTTGGGGAACACATGACAGCACGTACGCCACAAGCACTGCACCTATAACTTGACTTTTGTTATAAATGTCTTATTCGACTACATATAATACACTTTTTCTGCACTCTTTGACGAACATCTTCACTGCTTAGAGCGATAAGTGTGTGTACTCCTGGTAACCAATCATGCCTAGGAGGTATATTCTCCTGTTCATGTAGAACTGAAGGATTTTCTGATTGCTTGATTATTTATCAGTTGCAAAGTTAGAGATGTAGTAAAATTAATACGCTTCTTTGTAAAATCTTTTTTAAAATATGTATAGGCCAAAAAAGCATTTGCTTCTACTATACCAAACATGCTAGCAAACGTCCGATGCTGCCACTTCTGAGTATTCCATGCTGCCTCAAGGGCTAAACCACTTTGACGAATATGGTTGTGAATATCGATCGCTGGGGCACCATTGAAGTACTCCGCACTAAGTTTTAATCTTTCCACTTGTTTGATAACCATGTTCCCCTTGAATCTGTTCTTTTTTTTTTCGCGGGTTCGCCCTGCAGGGTTGTACTGCAGGTACCTATGAATGTGTGTACTTTTTTGTCACGCCAAGCTATACATGTTAATTTGACTGATGGTTCTGTAGTTACAGTGGGTGCTGAAATAGATTCATCACTTTCTTGTTGACGACGTCGTTTTGTTTTCTTTTTATCAACAAGCGGTCCTGTAATCACGGTGGTTGCTATGGCACATTTACCTCTTTCCAATGGACAACGTTGCCTTGCTTCTTGTATTGGATAATGTCGGGTTGCCGTTTTCACAATTCCTAGAAAATAAAGACCCCTCTTATGAAATTCCACTGCTGCTTTAACTGAGGCAAACCAGGAGTCGCACATTGCAATACGACCAGAACCACTTATCTAGTTAATCTAAGTGTTGTGGCGGTTCCGGCACCTAATTCTTTTTGCTTTTGTTTGCTCTCCATAGCCTGCTTCCCTTCATTTATCTCTAACCCTATCATTATGCCAGACTGCACATCGGCAATGGTTTTGCATTCGCAGCCAACGCCTTTTGGCTTTCTTTTAATTTGTATAACTGCTGGCATACCATCCTTCTCATTGTGAGAGAACTAATCTTCGTGGTGCTTCCATCAATGTCCCACTCGACACGCCAGATTTTTCGATTTAAATACTTTTTTTATTATTCCGAAAAACCTGGCGGTATTCCAGTCTTCGCCAAATTGCGATGTACTCCACGAATGGTAATTTTTCGTATCAAAAGCCGTTGCTGGCGTGGAAATACGCGTGCCTGGATTCATCATTTCAGAGTAACTGACTGACAAGTTCAAGCAAGCATAACTTTGGAACCAATAAAGATAGCGCCCTCGGACAAAAATGCGCTTATAGAGCATTTCATTGGCTTCTGAAATGAGTACAAATTGTCCTTCAGGTAGGTTTCATAGTCCTAATATTAAGCGATTTCTAGCGTACTCAAATGAGGTATTTTCGTACTGCCGGCAGGACGTTGTATCTTAAGATTGAGAAAAACCGACAAGTCTCTCTGAATCATGATATTCTCAATATTTTCAATAGTTGTAGAAAAGAATAAAAGAGATGTTATTTAATAAATTTTGTAGTGTTATTGTGTATTCCAATATTTCTTTATAAATAATTTAATATAAACTACTTTTTGTTGAAAAAATAATGAAGAAAATTGAAAATCAGTGAAAATTTAGCAGTTTAACATCAATAAACCACCAAGTCTCAAACACCATTCTTAAGTAGACATCTCAACAATTGAAATAATCACTTATAAAACTCAAACTGAAAGTGAAAATTTGCATTTTCATTCAGATAGTTGATTATTTCTAAAATGTCCAGTTTCCATTAGAGATTCTTATCTATGAATGAGATAAGGGAGAATGTTATTCAGAAGTATCACTCACAGTAAATCGCTCATTTCATTGATGCGTGAATTGCATCTCTTTCGCTAGGCATCCAATACATTTTGGTCGACAAAAATCTATTTCACTCTTCATCAGGGAGGTCGGAAGAATTGGAAATCATACTCTTCAGAAGCAATTTCATACTGTAATGATGGAATAATAATAATTACATTTCTAATAAATATACTCATACAAAACTTTACCTTATTTTTGTTTTTTGCAGAAACGTACAGTAAATATTTTCAATTTTGTTCATGCCATACGATGGAAAATCGTGAAAGGATAGGACATTTCACGTTATCTAGTAAATTATATGATGATGAGCATTTTGCTTCTGACATTTTCATAATATATTGCAATGCTTCCATTCACAGCTGATTTTCATCAATTCTTGTTTCAGAATGCCAAACAAGCCTACTCCGAGATACGGCCGTCACTTCGATGTGGCTATCAAGTTGTTCCATTCCAAAAATGGAATCATTTAGATTTCATAATTGCCAAGGATCTTCCAAAATATCTCTACAAATATATGTTCAACAAAATCAAGGAAATCGACGCAGGGAAGTGTGAGCCATAAAGTCTGGATTGGAAGATGGATAATAAAAATGATAAATTTAAGAGACTGTTTGGTTTACAACCAAAATATCATGAAAAATCTCGTTATAGAGATTGGCATAGGATCTGTATTTGTGTGAATTTTGACACTGGTGACTAAAAGATAAACTCTATCATGTATCATTATACCACATACCTTGACCATAGAGATTTTCCATGTCAACTAAGAAAACCTTATAAATGGTTGAAGTAAAATTTAGTTGCTGGAGATTGAATCGTTTTTACCAGAAGAAGGTTTGCTATGACGTAAGATGTCAAACCTCATTCTGTAATTGTTTTCTATATTTATTCGTTTATTCGAAAATAAAATTTCAAACAATGACTTGACATTTTTTATTCATTTTTTCTGAAGAAACAAAAAAATTAAGGGACCTGAAATAATATTTCTTCGTCAAGACAGTTGGCATGTATCAGTATTAAACCGTTATTCATTTGTATTTGGGGTTCTAAAAGGGATTCAATTCGAAATGGTAAAATTCCAACGGAGTTTGAAGTTCTATCCAGTCTATTCCAGAACTATAATCTGGAATTTGTTGTAGTTGCTACATACAATATCAACCAATATCCATCTTGTATTCAATAAAAATAAAACTCTGGTTCACTAGGAGTGGACAAGAAGTGCCAACAAATGATTGAATTACATATTTCCACGACTTCATAGTTGAGAATTGAACGAAATTACCATATGAAGAGCATACAGAAGGGGATGGTCGACTGAATCGGCCCTTCACGGTGGTAACGGAGGTTACCACATTTGAATCAAACGCTAATTGAAGAGCATTGCAAAGTAGTCTTCGTAGAAAAGTTTGAATAGAATCTAACCGAAATAATGCATCGGTCGTAGAGGGCAGTAGTTGTTTTCTGTTTGGGACGAATATGCCCAGGTTGAAGCAAAAAACTGGATTATTAGTCAAAGCATTTATCAAAACCTTGCTTCCTCAAGAAATTACCTATTTTGTTGCTTGATTCACCGATATAAGGTTCAAAATAATTACTTCTATCGGTGAACCAAATAATAAAATAGGTAATTTCGTAGACAAGAAAGGTTTTGATATTGCTTCTAAGGCAGACAATACTTTTGGCAAACATATTGAAAGCAACAAATATAAAGTGGAAAAACAAGACAAGTGTGTAGTCTATGAATTAACCTGATGTGGTAGTTGCTCCAAGTTTTATCTTGGTCAAACAGGTAGAACCTTCAAAAACCGCCTATTTGAACATAGGAACAGCTTCGTAAACGAAAAAACAAATTCAACATATGCTACCCGTTTATTAATCGAATTTATATTTATTTCATAATTTGTTTACTTATTTATTTATTTAAGATTTTTCTCTTACAAACACAGCCAGGAGTATTTACATATAAGACTAAAATGTCTGGGCCAATGGAGGGGCAATAACCAATGGCACTCCAGCATACTGGAGGTCATAAGAATCGACACGTCTGAGATGCCGTCGGACGAAATGACTCCAACATACTCCTTTGATGGAACATACACCACCATCATAGAATATGGGGAAGTTACATCAAGGGCCATACCAATGCTGTCAAGATGGTAAATCTGGTACACGGATGGCTCAAAGATTAGCAAAGGAGTAGGGGCTGGAATATACGGGGAGAGACCGAGGCAAGACATCAGTCTAAGCCTCGGTACTCAAGCCTCTGTATTCCAAGCCGAGGTAACGGCAATCTCCGTCTGCACGAGAGAGATTCTAAGGAGGGGTCCTAGAAACCAACCTATAGCGATTTTCTCCGACAGTCAGGCGGCGATTAAAGCCATGCATTCATGCAGGTTCACTTCGAAACTGGTTTGGGAGGCACACCAAAATCTCAACGAACACAGAACAGAGTAAAACTTGTCTGGGTACTAGGTCATAAGGGCATACAGGGAAATGAGAGCGCAGATGCTCTAGCAAGAGCAGATGCAGCAACAACTCTCACTGGACCAGAACCAGCCTGCGGAATCCCGTCTGGGGCTATTAAGCAGGACACAAAGAAATGGGAAAACCCATCACCAATCTCTCTGGGAGAGTGCCTCAGGCAATACTCACGGAAAAATGATGATGATGGGGCCAACCGACCGGCTATCAAGACACCTTCTTGAAAAACCAAGACTCTCTCAGGAAGGTGGTAGGACTGATGACAGGCCACTGCCACCTGAGGAAACACCTGCAATTGTTGGGGATACATCAAGAGTCCACACAATGCAGATTTTGTGATAAGGAGGACGAAACAGCCTCCCACATAATGTTTGAATGCGATGCTCTGGCTCGCATGAGGATGGATATCTTAGGACGCTGCGGTGCAGAAGATATCATCCCGCAAAAAAACCTTGTAAAGAATCTCCGGGTGTTCATTAAAAGATACGGAGTACTCACGAGATAGACCTTATAGCGGGGTGCAGAAAGGTTCTATACAGAACTACATGCATTTCAGCCACTGGCTAGCCCCTCCATCTAATAATAATAATACATATAAGAGATAGTGCTTCAAAACACATAGAGCTAACTTGAAAACTAAACCTACTAACTAATCAGAGATACTAAGTACTGCCGATTTCATTTTTTCTGCATTGCGGTTGAGAAAGTCAATATTGCACTTTTCTGTAAGGACTGTAAGTATATTACCTTGTCTTAACATTTCATTCATAGAAGAACAATCTAAATGATTTGTATAAAAGAAAAAATTTTGTTATTTATTCTTGAAATAACTTTAGGTACTAATGTTTTTATAAAGTTGACTAGAAGTGAATCTTTGCCTTTTATACTATCGATTGTATAAAAATGAAAACTACAGAATGGAATGAACGTCTCTCTAAGGTTACCATATGGAAACTGTCTAGCATACTCCTATATGAGATCATACAGAGATATGTAATATGTTTCAACAAGGTTTATATTCACTTCAGCTTTGGGAGACCATATTATTGAAACATATTCAAGTTGTGGTCTTACTAATGCATTGTAAAGTTTAATGAAAAGTTAACATTTTTAAAGAATTTTGTATTTCTTTTGACAAAACTAAGAATTTTATTAGCCTTGTTCACTACGAAGTTTTTACTTGTTGATATCGGGAAGTTAAATAATAATAATAATAAGTTTACTGTAAGATATCGAATATTTCGTTATTGACTTTTGACATACACTGTATGAGCATTCATATCGTCAGTGTATTCACGCATCTTTTTATGTTAAGTATAAACAGTAAGCAGAGTTTTTTTATTCCATGTACTTCCGAGAAACGTTGTACGCCGGTACGTGTGCCAGTTGGAAATATATTGTAGTATAGTCTGCACGAGTTTTAATTCCCAGTCAATTTAGTAAATCTGATCACCATCAAATTTATGAGATCAGTACATTACATTTACCCTGAAAAAAAAGTACTGAATGAAGTTTAGTGTGCGATAAGTGCTGCTGCACTTGTTTCGCAAAAAAAATATGGTTAAGACATATGGTACTATGCCTAAAAAACATTAATACATATAAATAAACAATAATTCAATGAGATGCAACAAATTATGAAATGGTCAAAAAAGGATTTCTACGGAAATATTTAAAATAACATGATTTTTATATCACAATAAATAATAGGTACAATGAAGAGAATTAGACGATAATGCATACAAGAATTATATCGGGGAAATAATATTTACATATAATGTGATAGGATAAAATGCAATAAAATATTAAAATTAAATATGTTCAAAACAGGGGCATGAGGCTTAATCTTTTAGAACGTATGGAGATTAACAAATGGAAAAATTCTCAGAACCTTCTCAATGAACAACTCGAACTGAATAATTCACCACTACTTAATATGCTTTCCTGCAGGGGTTAGATTGAATATAATCAGTAATGTATTAGTACTTATTGGAAGTTTATTGGGAGACAGATATACAACTGAACCCAAATAAATTCACGATGAGTATTCAAGGGAATACTGCAAAAATGTAATTCGGGTTATCTTCTCCACTTGGAGAAGCTGTTGTACAGCGAAACAGTTGTCGTCGTTTGTGAACCTCCTCAGTGAAAATCATTCAAATTATAGATTCATTATACATAATAAACGATTTTTCAATATCTCAAGGAGTTTTTCCGTCAAAATTTATACATGCCAGTATTGAACCGTTACATAAAAAGGGCAATACGAAACAAAATGCCATAACCTTATGTTCAAGCTTTGGTAAAGTAATTGAAGCTCGTGAATGAAATGCTTTTGAAATTTTGATAAAAAGCTTTCGGATTGCCAGCATATTTTCTTTAAGCATCATGTACGTTCATTGGTGAGATCACCAGGGTGTTGGACACGAACAAAATTGCATTAGGGTTGTTAATCGATTTGTCCGAAGCGTCTGATTGCGTGAATCATGAAGTTGTCCCATACAAACTGCAGAGATATCAGTGGTTTCATTCCTATCTTGGGAAAAGATATATATCAACAAGTCAAATGTAATGGCTTTGTCTCTGATCCGAAGAGTTAGTGTTGGTATATCACAAGTATGCATATTGGGGCCCACTCTGTTTCTCATTCACATCATTGACATTCTAGAACAGATGAGACATGTTACCACTCCACTCGTATAGCTTATGCTGATGATACTCATTTTTGTCTCCGTGTCCGATAACATTGACGATGAAAACAATTATTTGTGCATCGATAATGAAAACTCAGGATTGATTTCTATTAGGAAGGGTCATTCTCAGATTGAAACTCCCAATGCTATTGCTCTGAACAATCAGATTTTGTGTTCTGATACCACAATGCTGTTAGGTCTCAAGCTCCACTACAATTTGAAATGGAACACTAATATCAAACTCGAAACTTGCTCAAACCTGCTATGCACTCTGTATATCATCTCAACAAAGTAGCAAGAATATTGTTGAACATTTATATTTTGGTTGTTTCCATTCAGACTTGAAGTATGCAATATTGCATTGGAGGAATTATGAAGATGCTGACAGTATTTTAGTTTCACAAAAAATGGCCATTTGTATCGCAAAGAATCGGACCATTGGACTCATCCAGAGAACACTTCAAGGGCCCCTCATTTATTCCAGTGGTATCGATTTATATCTTTGATGTTGTTTGTTTCGTTTTCAAAAACAAATCTCATTTTGAATCTGAAATAGTATTGAACTGGCATGAAAAACAGATAGCTTTCATCCAAGCATTCGTCCAGTCTATCTCGAAGGGGTCTCTTTCCATTTCCATATGAGGATTGAAATCCAATGGATTTTATAATTTTATGTGCACATATGCACATAAAGAATAAAGTAATTATCAAATTAAAAAAAATATGTAAATTACACACATTCATTTCTAACAGAAACGAAAAGGAGGTAGATCGGGTAGATCTGTGCAGCCAGTTTTAACACCATCTGTTCCTCGTCTGTATTATCACAACTCTCATCTTACCGTGGTTGGTATTTACTTACTCTGATCCCGCTCTATGAAACGTGGTCTAGGCCGCACCATCTTCCGAGTAGAGGAAGAAGCTCTCCGAGTAGCCGGTTAGAGATTCATTCATTTCATACATTCAGACGTTGTATGAGGATTATGAGGAGTACCCCTCATACAACGATTCAGGCATTCAGAGCTCAAAACTTGTGAAAGAACCATGCAGTTCATTCGAAAAGAAACGAAAACTGTTTATCAACGAATACATTCGACATACGAGGGAAATAATAAGTAAATAAATTCATTCTCGATTATCTGATTATGATAAAAAAAAATAATTTGCAACTGTAGTCATTTTGAAATATATGTCATTATTTGTAGGCGTAGATAAAATAACCTAGGGTACATTATTATTCTCCTGATATGTTTTGAAAATCTGGATGAATATGATAATAATAATCTATTCGAGTATTTCAGCAATATTCTAGAAAGATTTTCCTGGAATGTTGCATTTTGTTGATCTTGTGTTGATCTTTCTGAAATACTATTTGGAAGTAGAGTATCCTGAATCCATATCTGATGATAACTCAAAAATTGCGATATTTGAGTTGAGTCACTTTAGAAATACGTGTGCGAATTACTTATCAATAAAAAAATAATCTAAGCCAATTTCTACCACTAGAAAGTTCGCGTAGCGTTCTCTCACAATTTTGTTTCTCAATAAAAAAATTAATTTAAGCCAATTTTTACCACTTAAAATTTCGCATACCGCCTATTCACAATTTTGTTTCTCAATCAAAAAATCAACCTGAGCAAATTTTTACCCCTAAAAATTTCGCGTACCGTCCACTCACAACTTTACTTCTCAATCGAAAAATTAGCCCAAGACAATTTTTACACGTAAATATAAAAATAAGAGGCTCTTTTCTCACAAAATGAAAGACGCAATCGGCTTTTACTACTTTTTATGAGATAGTTCTTGAATGAAAACCCTGGTTTTCGCCCCAGCAAAATCGCTTTGTGGAATTTTTTAAACAAGAAATGGTGAAAAAATTCCTTTTTTTTTTGTTTTTTGCAAATATCTCAAAAAGTATTGGGGGAATCGTTTTACAGTCAATGAAACTTTTGAAGAGAATCATAAAACCTACAAATTGATTTTGTATACGACCATAGGTGCATTTTTCACTGAGGAAATCCGGGAAAACCTCGAAAAAGAGACCATTATTCATATCAACATGTCCTACTTGGAGCATAGAAAGATTTTTATCAGAATGAATGGCACCGAAACGAAAACATACGATATGAATCTAGGTGTTCCGTAAGGATCAATACTGGGGCCACTGCTGTTCCTCATATTTATAAATGATCTTCCAAATTTCATGAATACTGACTGCCTAGTGATGTATGCAGATGATATTTCACTAGCAGCATATGGTGATAATCCCAAATATTACAAGAGAGGTTGAATTATCTAGCAAACAAAATCGCCGAATGGTCACAAAAAAATGGAATGATACTCAATATTTCAAAAGCCGTTCTTTTATATGCAAACACAAATAAAGAATCACGCGATCAAATAAACATAAATATAGGTACAGTTTCGTTACAACCTCTTTCCTGTGCACGATTTCTTGGAACTTATCTGGATTCAGACTGAAACGAAACATTTCCCGTTTCTTTGAAACATTCTTGTAGATTTGCTTGTTTGAGAAATTTCCACTATTCAATCGTAAATATAAATATGGCACCCATTGTATAATGCGTTCCACCTGGTGGCTAATAGCACAAACGTCGGTTACGGAGGTACCCAGATTTACAGGACTTCATTTCCATGACCGTTATGGGTTTTGGCTACTGTCCGATAGAGGGCGCAGGAATGTCCATTTCTTGGATTTTGTATCTAAATTTAAACTGGGTGTTTTGAGTTTGTAAAGTTAAAAGATAAGGAAATAAAATGCTGGCAAAAAACTCAATTTTTATTAAAAAGGCACAACTAGATTATTTTCGTGCAAGTAGTCATTTGGGAATGAGAAATACCTACTCTACGGCCTCGCTGATTTGTGGAAGCTAATTCTAAGAGTCCAACCGGCCTTTATGCTCATCTCATTAATTTGATCGCGCAGCCTGGTCTTAGGTAAGCCCTTTTAAACCTACGAGGTTACTTTGTGAAATTTATATAGTCATTTTTAGATTACTTACACAGATCCAACCATCCAACAACTGTTTTTGAAAGGGCTTACCGACCTAAATATCTTGAAGGCTTCTAAATTTCTTCCGGTGTTTAATGATAGTAACGAACTCCATCCAGTAGATTTTCTGAGAAATCTAGTACAAAATTTCAATATTATTCAAATCAATTTTGCAACTTTGAAATTCCTCATAAATAACTTACTACAAAGTTCAGCCAAGATATGGGCAAATGCTTTTCTCAACTCGTTCAATAGCTATGACGAATTCAAAAGCGGATTTTTACTGCAATTTTGGGGGCCTAGAAAACAGTTAGGCGTTAAACGTCAGCTAGAATCAGCGCGCTACTCAGATCAAGAAGGTTAATATATATGTGGCCATGGCTAGGTATTTACACCCACCTTTTTCTGATCGAGAAATAATATCGACAATAGCTATACATTTCCCCCCCCCCCCAATATCTCAAGTACTCTAGTGGGGGCAAATAATCTGTCGGAAAGCATTGGATCGCCTTCGACAAGCTGATTACTTTTTCCAAAAGGAATTTAGGCCACCTAGAAAATATTTTGATCAAAGCAAACAAAGCAAAAATTTTAATCAAAATAAAAATTACCATCAAAATAGATATAACCCTCAAAATAAGGATTTTCGTAGTACAAATAATCCGAACAAAAATGTTTCAGCTCTTGAAATAAATAATGAAGTTTCTTACTCGGAAAACTGCGAAGAACCTCACTTGGCATAAGCCAACAAGTAGGGGTTTCAAGAAGTAGGGCTGATGTAGTGTTAGATGACCCTAGACAGGACCTTCTTGAGGATGATTGTGACCTAGGTCATAATACTCCCCACAGCAGATCCCCTGTCGTGTCAATTTGTGTATACAATTTTAATTTTCCAGCATTGTGTGATACTGGCAGTGAAATATCTGCTTTTTCCCAGAAAATTTGGTCACACCTGGAAAAATTTCATGATATTATTCCTCATTTCAATTGTGTTGGTGTGAAAGTTACAGGAGCTTTCAAAGCAAAGCATAAAAAAGTTCCACTTCAAGCACAGCTTGATTTCAAGTTACAATCACATGATTTCTGTCACGAATTTTTTCTTGTCACTGACATAATATACCCATTTATAATCGATATAGATTTTCTGCGGAAGGTAAATGCAAATATCGACCTGGCTAAAGGAAAAATATTTTTTTCTGTCAGTGATAAATTGATAGTAGTGCCAGAAATATTTTTTACCCATGAATTTAAACCACCTGAGGAAGTAAGTGTCTCATTGTTAGTGAAGGGTAACTCAATAAGAAATGAGACATTGATAAATGAGGTGTCTGATGAGTTTAGCTCCACAGAATTGAATTATGACTCAGAAATCTTGTCTTACACTGAGAAAGATAAATTTCTGAACTTATTTGAAAAATATAGTGCTGTGTTCTCTAATGAACCAGGGAAAACACACGAATATACCCACGAAATTTACCTGAAAGATGAAAAACATATTTTTATAAAACCTTACCCGATACCAGTGGCGCACCGCGCTGCAGTGGAAAAGGCACTGAGGCAGATGGAGTCTTGGGGTGTTATAGAACGGTGCGTTATTCAGCACCATATGTGTCCCCTCTGATGACTACACTGAAAAAAAAATGGCAGCGTTCGCATTTGTCTTGATGCTAGGCATTTAAACTCAGTCCTAGTACCAGAGAGGGAGTCCCCAAAACCTATTGAGGAACTATTAAGGTCTATTAAGGGCAGAAAAATAATGAGCTCCATTGATCTTTCACATGGTTACTACCAAATTCCGCTTCGTGCTGAAGATAAAAAATATACAGCCTTTATGGTGAGCACAAAATGTTATAATTTTTGTCGGTTACCTTTTGGGTTATGTACAGCAGTCAGCTCGTTTGAACGCTGCATGCAGAAAATAATGGGAACGGAATTTCGGGATTTTCTTTATACATACTTGGATGACTTGTTGGTATTATCCGACGGTGTCCCCGAACACCTCATGCATTTAGAAAAAATTATTTTTTCGGCTACAGGAAGCTGGATTTACGGTTAAGCTAAAAAAATGTAAATTTTTCTGCAAAGAGATTCCTTTCTTGGGGTACGTACTTACGCAGGATGGTGTGAGACCAGATCCAATGCGAATTCAAGCTATCCTGGATTACCAAAGACCTAGAAATGTAAAAGAACTCCAACGTTTCTTGGGTATGTGTAATTATGACAGATCTTTCTGTCCAAGATTTTCTGCATGCACGGAACCTTTGACCAAGTTACTCCGCAAGAAACACAAATGGTGTTGGGGAGATGGGCAAGAGAAAAGCTTTCAGGAGGTTAAGGTTGTCTTGCAGAAAGCCACCCTATTATATCATCCGGAACATGACCTACCTTGGCATGTTCAAACTGACGGATGTCACTATGGACTACGATCACAACTTTTCCAAGTAGTGGGAGGTGCCAGGCAAGTAGTGGCTTGTGCCAGCAGGAGGCTGCTGGACAGAGAAACCCGTTATGGTGCAACTGAAAAGGAAGTGCGGTACAGCGTTGGAGTGTGTATTTATTATGTAAAAAGTTTACCCTACACACGGATTGTAAAACGATCACTTATCTCAATACCTGCCGGCTTTTGACTCCCCGTATAACCAGATGGGCACTTGCTCTGCAAGAGTATACTTTTGATTTACAGCATGTCCCAGGTCGGTGCAATGGAATTGCGGATGCACTCTCGCGACATGCATGTGGGGATTATTTGGGAGACGAAGACAAAACTTTTAGGATTTTGTCTGCCCTAAAATTATCTCCCTCTTTTTTGTCGACCCTGAAAAATATTAAGGGGTTACAGCGAAATGATAGGAAACTTCAGGAGATAATAACTTTCTTGCCTAAGAATGAAAAATTACAGAAATAGTTCGTTTTGCAGAATGGAATTTTATATAAACATGGGAATGCCGAGGGCTCTTATCTGTTGTGTATTCCAGCTGACAAAATTGAGGAGTGTGTGAGTGCTTACCACATGGCCTTGGGGCATTTTGGGGTTTTCAAAACTTTTAGTGCTTTACGCCATGAAGTCTGGATTAACAATTTACATCGTAAGGTAAAAAAGATATGTAAGGCTTGTGATAGTTGTCACAAGGCCAAATGCTCTATATTACCCAAGCCCGCACAACACCCTAAAGTCCCCACACATAAAAATGAGATTGTGGCTTTGGATTTGTACGGCCCTTTGATAAGGAGTCGTGGAGGTGCCACTTACCTGTGTGTTATTTTTAATCTTTATGCCAAACACGTTGCCCTTTATCCCCTGAAAAGGGCTACGACTAAGTCCATTCTGAACCGTTTGACAAGGGATTATTTTCCAGTAAATGGTATCCCCACCAAGATTTTGCAGGATCACGGATCGCAGTTCACAGCAAAGTTGTGGAGGAACACTTTGACAGATTTAGGTGTGCGGGTGCGGTTTTTTGTTCTGTCAGGCATGCAGGTTGTTCAGAACTTATTTTAAGGAACATAATTCACGGTGGGCTTGGGAAGTTTCAGCTTTTGAACTGCAGTATGGTCAGAGCAGGTTGGAACTCTTACCGGCTTTGTACAAGTTCACTGGAGATAAAGTTTTTTCTGACCATTCTCTGGAGCAAAAGTGGTAAAATTCTGTTAACCGGGCGCTACAAGCTACAGAAAAAAAAATTTTGAGACTTACGTAGTTTGACCTTCTGAACAAAAAATTCAAATGAAATTTTTGGCGGTCTCGAGTGATTTCGGGGATACGGGCCTTTTTTTGAATGAAAATTGACATTTTCTGGTACACGTTTCTTCTTCGAAAAACACACTCAAATGCCTCCTTATTTTCACCAGCACAATATACGCACCCTAATTCACCAGTTTTACACTTTTTTTTTCATTGAAAACAGTTTTTTATCAACAAATTGTAGCTTTTACTAGCAAATAGAAAATCAACAAATTCATGCTGTTTTGTTTACTTAATATCTGTCATTTAAGTTGTCAGGTTGGTAACAATGGAATTGACGGAAAGGCGATTATAATTTTGCGACATTGCCAAGTGATTCCAGAAATATTCAATTCACGTATCACATAGAATATTTTAGTGAAAGAGTATGAAAAATTAGTTGATATATCCACAACATATCAGAATTTTTTTTTCCAATCCAGTTATCTGACAACGAAATGGCTTCTTTCATAACAAAGTAGCCAGTATCAATGTCTTTTACTGACTAAACAACAACAATGAGTCTTAATAACTTTATAAGAGTACAATGCGACGTTGTCAGATTCCCTAAAACTCCTGCATACTGAATACTCATGAATATGAAATTATTGTAGTGAATAGTTTTCGGAAGTATTGGCACCCTAGAGACTGGCAATTTTTTCATCAATAATAATAATAATAGTTCCTAATAAACACTCGAAGAGTGAACCATTCTTATTGAAGATATTCAGCAAGAAATATGCAAGCAAAACGAGCACGCGCATTCCTATTACTACTTTTATAACTTATCTCTTACTTCTTGGTGAAGATATCTTCGAGAAAGACGCGAGCGAAGCGAACGCGCGCATTCCCATCACTACCTTATCGATTTCTGACGACTTTGAGTAGAAATTTTCATCCCTCATTCGTTAGTGAACAAGACCAGCAAACGCGAGCGAGGCGAGCGCGCGCATTCCCATCACTACTTTGTCGATTTCTATCAACTTTGAGTAGAAATTTTCATCCCTTATTTGTCAGTGTACAAGACCAGAAATACGCGAGCGAAGCGAGCGCGTATTATCTTCAAAGTTGACTGAAATCGACAAGGTAGTGATGGGAATGCGCGCGCTTGCCCGACATTTCGCAAATCCGCGCGCGCGTATTTGCGAAATGTCGGGCGAGCGCGCGCATTCCCATCACTACTTTGTCGATTTTCATCAATTTTGAGTAGAAATTTTCATCCCTTATTTGTCAGTGTACAAGACCAGAATTACGCTAGCGAAGCGAGCGCGCATTATCTTCAAAGTTGACTGAAATCGACAAAGTAGTGATGGGAATGCGCGCGCTCGCCCGACATTTCGCAAATCCGCGCTCAGTCAACTTTGAAGATAATGCGCGCTCGCTTCGCTAGCGTATTTCTGGTCTTGTACACTGACAAATAAGGGTTGAAAATTTCTACTCAAAGTTGATAGAAATCGACAAAGTAGTGATGGGAATGCGCGCACTCGCTTTGCTCGCGTTTTCTGGTCTTGTTCACTAACGAATGAGGGATGAAAATTTCTACTCAAAGTCGTCAGAAATCGATAAGGTAGTGATGGGAATGCGCGCGTTCGTTTCGCTCGCGTCTTTCTCGCAAATATCTTCACCAAGAAGTAAGAGATAAGTTAGATTAGTTATAAAAGTAGTAATAGGAATGCGCGTGCTCGCTTTGCTTGCATATTCCTTGCTGAATATCTTCACTAAGAATGGTTCACTCTTCGAGTGTTTATTAGGAACTATTATTATTATTGATGAAATAATTGCCAGTCTCTAGGGTGCCAATCCAATACTTCCGAAAACTATTCACTACAAACATTTCATATTCATGAGTATTCAGTATGCAGTTTTAGTGAATCTGACAACGTCGCATTGTACTCTTATAATGTTATTAAGACTCATTGTTGTTGTTTAGTCAGTAAAAGACATTGATACTGGCTACTTTGTTATGAAAGAAGCCATTTCGTTGTCAGATAACTGGATTGGAAAAAAAAATCTTGGTATTAATATTTTGAATGCACAAAAGATATTTTTAAATAGACAGAGCATGTAGCAGGCATTTTTTGCGAACAAATAATTACCTAAATAAACGAGTGGGATCACAAACATTCATTTTTGGTATATGCGCATGCGCAAACAGATAGAAAAGACGCAACCTATCCGTATTGTATAGTCGGGTAAGCTCGGTTAGGTTTGCATAAGATCGGGTCTGACGGGTTGATTTATAGTCACTAAAGTAGGTTATGTGAAAACTGTTCTTTATTTTTTGTGCGCATGTATATTCATATTTGTTCGCGAACATTTCCGTGATCTGTCTCGTTCTTTTGAATTTTGCTAGTAATTTAGAAACGGTATGAGTACCATTGTTTCCAATGTGCAGTCAGAATATTTCTGGAATCACTTGGCAATGTCGCAAAATTATAATCATTTTTCCGTCAATTCCATTGTTACCAACCTGACAACTTAAATGAAAGATATTAAGTAAACAAAACAGCATGAATTTGTTAATTTTCTATTTGCTAGAAAAAGCTACAATATGTTGATAAAAAACTGTTTTCAATTAAAAAAAAGTGTAAAACTGGTAAATTAGGGTGCGTATATTGTGCTGGTGAAAATAAGGAGGCATTTGAGTGTGTTTTTCGAAAAAGAAACGTGTACCAGAAAATGTCAATTTTCATTCAAAAAAAGGCCCGTATCTCCGAAATTACTTGAGACCGCCAAAAATTTCATTTGGATTTTTTGTTCAGGAGGTCAAACTACGTAAGTCTCAAAAAAAATTTTTTTTAGCTTGTACTACCCGGTTAACGGAATTTTATCCCTACCTTGGTCGTGAAAACGAACGGGGAACTTTTCATGCGAGCCATCTCAAGGCCTACCAAAGTGCTCCATAATTGTTATACGTTCGCACCTTTTAGGGGGATGAGATGAAACGAAACATTTCCCGATTCTGTAAAACGTTCTTGTAGATTTGCTTGTTTGAGAAATTTCCACTATTCAATCGTAAATATTGTATAACGCGTTCCACCCCTTCCACCTGGTGGCTAATAGCACAAACGTCGGTTACGGAGGTACCCAGATTTACAGGACTTTATTTCCATGACCGTTATCATTGTTTATATAGAAGATAGTTAGTCAACCTTATGGGATTATAATTGGATCAAAATTGATGCGACATGTAGATGGCGATAGTGAGCTCGCATCCAAGTCATGTCGTAACTTCAGTGATCTGGCCTCCAAGTCGTGTCGTAACTTGATTAAAACAATGGAAAAGCATTAAATTCAGGGTTTTTTGAAGAAACCTGCATTAAAACGACGTCAAATATTCATGTTTGTAACTAATCACGCTAGATGACAGTCGCGTTTGTGTCCAATACCTTTTCCACAGGCACTGACTAACTATGTACTATTTAAACAATGCCGTTATCATTGTTTAAAGAGAAAGACTTTAAACAATATCGTTATGGGGTTATGGGTTTTGGCTCCTGTCCGATAGAGGGCACAGGGATGCCCATTTCTTTGATTTCGAATCTAAATTTAAACTGGGTCTTTTGTGTTTGTAAAGTTAAAAGATAAGGAAATAAAATGCTGGAAAGAAAACTCATCTTTTATTAAAAAGGCACAACTAGATTATTTTCGTAGTCATTTGGGAATGAGAAATACTCTACGGCCTCGCTGATTTGTGGAAGCTATTTCTAAGAGCCCAAACGGCCTTTAAATGCTCGTCTCATTAATTTGATCGCACAGCCAGGTCTTAGGTAAGCCCTTTTAAACCTACGAGGTTACTTTGTGAAATTTATATAGTCATTTTTAGATTACTTACACATATCCAACCATCCAACAACTGTTTTTCTTATTTGGTCAGACCCCACCTTTTCATAATTGTTTCAAGACATATCTTTCAAAACTGCTGTAGAGAATGTCAGCAAGAAAGTAAACTCAAGTTACTATGCCATACTCCAACTAAAAACGATATTCATCAAAGAACTCTTCAATGTTTATTATGCGCTCGTATACTCTCGAATTAGCTATGACATTATCGTCATAATATGCAGTAAGTGTTCCTGACAATATAAAACACACTGTATAATATTGATCGTCGTCTGAAGTTGCAGTAACTAGCTGAAAGGGATAAGAGTGATCGGTAAAAATTTCGTACACATGCAGTGGATAATTGCAATGATATTGAATTTTTTTGACAACGTTACATTTTGAGAAAAAGTTGAATATCTCATAAATGGAGAGAGTTAGGTATAGGGAAACTCAGTCAGCTTATTTTTTCTCAAAGAATTAAAAAATGTAAGAAAATACAGGGTGTTCCATTAAAAAAAACATAACTTTGATATGTCACGCTTATTTCAAACACCTTGTATAAAAATCATTATTTTTAAAATGTGCTTAAGATCGACACACATGTACTCCCCCAGGCCGTTTACTGAAAAAAAATACCATATGGCCACGAGAGTTCGAGGCGTTCAGCCTGACTCACCCTGTATAGCATAAGTGAGTACTTGATTCCTTAACTGTAACTGTAATTGTATTGATAGTGTGTTCGAAATTCTAAATGTAAACATTACTCATAAAATAACTGTTATGTATTATGTCTAATATATTTTTCGGGACTTATTTACGGTCTCGTATGAGTATTTTTATGTATACAGGGTGGGTCACGGTCGATGGTACCTTAGACGTTTACGGAGAACGGGACATAGGATCATTCTGAAAATTTGGTTTCACAAGTAATGCAGCGTTGCCGCTTATACCAGAAAGAAGCAGCATCTTTGTTATTTCAAATAGGTCACCCTGTATATTAACGCATTTTTGAACTTGTCATTCCTTTCCGATTATTTCTGCTTCATACTCCCCTATATCTATCTCTAACGGTTTTTGAGATATTGGTTATTTTCCATATTTTTTATCCAAAACATAGCTCGAATTGAATGTTTATTTCTGCGGTATTTGGATTCTTAGGAAGTTGCCATTTTGTGTTTAGTTCATCAAGATCATGTACATTGATTCTGTATAGAGAAGTTTGTTCTGCGTTATACAGGGTCGTTCAAAATTCATGATCTTACTGCTAGATACGAAAAGGGTTGAAAGTGCGTTTTTTTAAATGGAACATCCTGTATATTATGAAATATCCTTAAAGATAACTAAATTCCCTTCGAATTGATATATTATGTTCCTATACTTACCTAAATAGCCAGAATTCCGAGATAATAGCAATTTTCACTTGTAATCTCCCAAGTGCTTGAATTATTGCCGGAAATTTACGGCAATCAATTCAAGCACGAGGGGGATTCGGTAAGAAAATTTCACACCGAGAAATGAAAATCATCCAACAATTCATAAGAAATAATAACGATGGTTTCACCTGAACTATTTATAACCACTGAAATATTGATATGTAAAATACTTAACAAAATTCTTATCAATAAATGTGTTCAAATTTGGAACAAAGAAAATAAAAAAGTTATGTTCTTATCGTGGATTGAACCATCGACCTAGCGACTCATAAATAAATAAATAACTAAAAGTTTATTCTATCAAAGTTATTATTTACAATTCATTATTCTACCCGAAGCAGCTACTCTTTCTTCAGTCCATCTTCGCCCGGCGGGGGGATAGGATGAAAGGAAGAAGAGGACGGCAAGTGTGCTTCACGCCACCCTGCTGTTGCTAGCTCTGGTGACGTGCCCGATGCCTTTTGACAGTGCCAAGGGTCCCCATATAGAGAGAGCGCTGGTCACTGCCTCCGCTGGTGCACGGAAATGGCGACCTTTGGCAGAAATAAAGGTGGTAACTGGAATATTTGCGCCTCCTGCAAAGCTTATGCGCGTGTTGTCGTCCCATTCAATGTGAAAAGTTGAGGGTTGGTAGTTTGTGAGGACCATAATTTGGATGTTGCCCCGGAAAAGGCTAGAAGCAAAAAACCGGGTTGAAGTACTTCACGTTTTAGATTCTCAACTTGGATAACCTACGGCGCCGGTTCTACCCAGCGCTCCTGGAAAATATCCAGCGACATATAACACCCCACCATGTTTGCTGGGTAGGTTGTCATGTACTCTTAGCCTTAGATTATATTATATTTCTATAATCTAAGCTCTTAGCCTGGTAAGTCCAGCCGCAACACTACCGCTGAGCTACGGGACTTGTGATAAAAACTTGTGACAAATGGTGTATTGAACTTCTTCTGAAATACGATTTCAGAATTGACAATTTCTGCAATAATCGTGGAGAAAATATTTTCAGACACATTCCAAATATCTAGTAAATGCATTATTATCTCCTTTCATATGAAAACTAGACCCCCATTTGTACATTAAAGCAAAATATCAACTTGTCACATGTCAAATGTTTGACAGAAAAATGTCCACTCATTATGGTTCAATCCACGATTAGAACATAACTTTTTATTTTTTTTTTTGTTCCAAATTTAAACACATTTATTGATGAAAATTTTGTTAAGTATTTTACATATCAATATTTCAGTGGTTATAAATAGTTCAGGTGAAACCATCGTTAGTTATTTCTTATGAATTGTTGAATGATTTTCATTTCTCGGTGTGAAATTTTCTTACCGAATCCCCCTCGTGCTTGAATGAATTGCAGTAAATTTATCTCTTACATGAATTTTCAAAGAAAATTACCCTCGTCGCCTCGCGAAATGTCCGGCAATAATTCAAGCATTTGGGAGATTACAAGTGAAAATTGGTATTATCTCGGAATTCTGGCTATTTAGGTATAGGAACATGATATATCAATTCGAAGAGAATTTAGTCTTTCAGGATATTTCATAATATACAGGATGTTCCATTTAAAAAAACGCACTTTCAACCCTTTTCGTATCTAGCAGTAAGATCATGAATTTTGAACGACCCTGTATAACGCAGAGCAAACTTCTCTATACAGAATCAATGTACATGATCTTGATGAACTAAACACAAAATTGCAACTTCCTAAGAATCCAAATACCGCAGAAATAAACATTCAATTCGAGCTATGTTTTGGATAAAAAATATGGAAAATAACCAATATCTCAAAAACCGTTAGAGATAGGTATAGGGGAGTATGAAGCAGAAATAATCAGAAAGTAATGACAAGTTCAAAAATGCGGTAAAATACAGGGTGACCCATTTGAAATGACAAAGATGCTGCTACTTTCTGGTATACGCGGCTACGCTGCATTGCTGAAAATATTTTAGATCGATAGACCAAGAGCAACTATTTGAGAAACCAAATTTTCAGAATGATACTATTTCCCGTTCTTCGTAAACGTCTAAGGTGTCATCGACCGTGACCCACCCTGTATATTAGATTATAAGAGTATAGATGTTCTGTATTCATATTTTGACATATCCAACACCATGTGATTTGGTCTTACTAGAATAAATATTATTATTACAAAAATTTATAATTTTTATAAATCTGAAGCTGGACAAACAATATTGCAGAAACTGTTAGATAATAGCATGTGGTTCAACTGTGCGCAATATGGTGCCCATCCGATGTGTACATTTTGCACAATAGCGTTATAAACAATTTAAGGGCAAATCTTTCTAAATTCGCCGATTTGAGAGAAATCATCTTATTCAAAGTCTGCAAACGGCATTTGGAAGAAATCAATATCTACAATTTAAATATTTTGGATTTTCACCTGAGAGGTGGAAAATGTGTTGAAAATGTCACTGGAAGTTACTCTAAATGCTTCAAAGTGCACCAGTAGTCGCCTGGACTCCACTCGAATTAATTTCAGTGCGACATCGGGTGACTTCGAACGCACTTTAAAGCGTTTGATCAACTTTTATTGACATTTTCAACAGATTTCCTACCTCTCAGGTGAGAATCTAAAATATACAAATGGTAGATACTGATCTCTACTTCCAGATGCCGTTTAAAAAAGTTGAGTACGACGATTTCCCTTAAATCGGGGCATCTTGTAAGATGTGCCCTTAAATTGTTTATAACGCGATTGTGCAAAAACTACAAATTGGACAAAAAACATTTTGCCACAGTTGAACCACATGTTATTATCTATCAGTTTCCGCAATATTGTTTGTCTAGATCCAGATTTATAGAAATTAGAATTTTTTTTAAAATGGTGTCTTTTTCGAGATTTTCCCGGATTTCCTCAGTGAAAAATGCACCGATCTGGTCGTATGAAAATCCATTTCGTAGGTTTTATAAATCTCTACAAAAGTTCTAGCAACTGTGAAATGATTCCTTCAATAATCTCTGAGATATTTCCAAAAAACCCAAAAAGTTGTAATTTCTTTCACTATTGCTTGTTTAAAAAATTCCACAAAGCGATGTTAACGGGACGAAAACTGACGTTTTCATTGACAAACTGGCTTATGAAAATTGATATAGGCCATTTGCGACTTTTATTTTGTAGGGAAAAAACCTCTATGGCTTGGTCTATTATTATTCAATTCAGGTAGACAAGAAATACCTGGAAATATTTTCTCATTATAGATCTTTGTCTGCATCCTTCATTATAAAATCAAATGAATAAAAGATTATTGTTTTAATTTTCATTGTCATTCAAGTTATTTGCATAAATTATGCTCCTAATTTTTTTGATATATTTTTTTTTTAATGAAACAACTGTGTTTTTGATTACCTTAACTTAGGAACTATATCTCCTACTCATTTTTCAGGTAGTGAACCATTAGTGTTGCATGAGTCCAGTTATAAAATTATCTCTTTTTAATAGTGTGTTATTGAAGATTATCAATACATGGTGAGCTGTTTATACTGCATGATTTAATTTCTGGCTGTTTCAAATTAGAACTGTTCGATCATGTCGTGGATGGATTTGTTTATTCGATATTTTTTTGTTGTGGCCCATCATTCAGAGTGTAGCAATTTTAAGTCCCTTTCCAGCCATTCTTTTGAATGAAAATTTCCTGATTTGTAGGTAGATCTTACTTTCACCTTACTTTTTCACTACTGTAGTAAGCAGACTCATATCAAAAATGTTATACCTACGTACCCAGTTTTATCGACTGAACACGAAGGAAATTCTCGGCACTTAAGTCCTTTTGAATCTGGAAAATCGACTATTTTCGAACACGAATTTTTCAGGCAAAAATCGCACCAAATGCCCCCTTCTTGTCTACGCCAACTATTCGAATTCAAATGTAGCAATGATTTTCCCTCCAGTTCTATTCAATTTCAAATTCAATCATTACTTTTTTTTCCTTGGTGTTTTGGCATCGACTGCTATGGTCATCAGCCATATGTTCTTGGTAGGCCTTGTTACTAACTTCATACGCCACCTTAGGAGCAGCACAGTTAATTGGAACGCAACAGTGAATCGTGTAGGACTCACCCCAGTCGAGCCACGAGATTTAAATAATTTAATCGGTCAAATTAAATAAAAAAATCCCAGCCGTAACTGGGGCTCGAACTCCGGACCTTTCGACTCGAAGTCGGACGCTCTAATTTTTCAATCATTATTATTGATAGTAATGATAATAAGTGAAAAAAGAGTATTTTTCGATTTGATTCCAAGAGTTCCAACCTTTGACAGCTGTTCCGTGGTAACCCACTCATCAGAAAGGATTTTAGTCTGGTGGGAGCGATGGATTATCTTTCAATGACCCAATTTTTCGGTATATCAAGATGGGACCTGTGCAGGTCGATTTCTCATGTCTTTCTACACATGGAATGAAAATCTACGACACGCCAGCGTAGTCGTGTCAAAAGTTATAGGAGAAAAACGAAAAAAATTGGAATATTCCAAAATTCAAAATGAAGGCGCTATAACTCCTAGTATAATAGAGATAATCGGAAAATTATTCCACTGTTCGGAAGGCCTATTCACGTACTTCAGATGGAGTTATCTAAAATTTCCAATGAAAATAAGAATTTTCTGAAAAGTAGCATTATTTTGTGCTGAGATTAAATTTTCAATAAAATGTTAAATTTTCAACTCGCTAAAAGTCACTCATCACTCATTCAACTGAAATTATTTTTACACCCAAAACTGCGAAATTTTCCCAGCAACATTTCATTTTGATTATGTATTGATCTATCATTGATAATAAATTGGCTACCGCAATTTGAACGCCGACAGACACAAGGACCGCATGGCTCTTCGGTACGCTACCGCTGATCATGTTACGCCTACACACTACTCGTTTTTTTGCAGCTATGTTAGTATTTACCCTCCATTCCATATGAGGTTTTGTCAAAAAGTGTTTTTGCAAATATATAAAATTTTGTGTCAATATATTTATCAGTTGTAGCAATTTTTTTTCCGAAATATTTATTTTTGATCAAACACTATATATTTATATTTCAAGCGTTGCAAAAATATTGAAATGTGAATGCCCATATATTTATAAATTCGATCTATTTTATGCCGTTGAGAGATGGAGCAGCAGACGTGATTTAATACACACTATGATTTTGTCAGTTCTAAGGTATTTAACTTTAAATAATCCAATGATTATTCAAAAAACTAATGAAAACATATTTTGAGCATATATTCTGGCGGCAGAGATATCATTTGGCTGCTATATTCTCGAGACAACACGAAATAGATCGAATTTATAAATATATGTAAATTCACATTTTTATATATTTGCAACGCTTGAAACGCAAATATATTGTGTTTGATCAAAAGTAAATATATCGGAAAGCAAAATAAAAAGTATTGCTACAAGTAATAAATATATTTTCACAAAATTTTACATATTTGCAGAAACACTTTTTACCTAATGACGCCTCATAATTCCGGTGGTGATGAGATATCCAAGAGAATATTGTCTGCAAAAGCAAAATAAACAAAAATCCTGCTGGAATTAACTCGCAGACATGTCTGCCATTTCTGAATTTGTATATTCAACCATTTTATCCAAAGGAATATTGAATGAATCTGCTTTATAGCTTGCACTAATGAAGAATTAACAATGAGACAGTTTCTCAACTTTCGATAACTGTCAAGTTGTTGATATTTAAATAAATGAATTAATATCAAAGCCCACTTTGCTATTTTTATGAATTCAAATTGATTACAAAATTTCTGCGTTACTGCAGAAGAAAAAACAAACCGAAATTTCTGATAAAATAATGTACACCGTACGGAAACAAAAATTTGTTTGATTTAGTTTTTCGGAGTTATGACCAGATATTCATAAATGAAAATCAAATGTGCAATGATCTGCGACTATTAGATAAACCCTATTAACTATCTTCCATTACAGGATTACCTTTCGGAAGTTTTTTATGTTGAAAAGGAAACGTTCAATTGAAAACAAAAAATATCTTTTTTTTAAAATAACAAAAAAATTGTATGAGTTCTCTATCAAGACTGATGGGTAAAAACATTTTTAATCAAATATCTCAATGAAAATGCACATTTTTACCATCAGAATCTTCAGGTTGAAAGTTAAGGTTTTCCCAATATCTGTCAATAATTCATTTCTCGAAGTGTCATTGCCACTCTCCAAAGATTAGCGCGTGACGCAATACGTCATTTTGTTCTCATTACACAAATAGTTATTTTCTGCTCGTGTAGAGAAAATGTAATGTTATGGAGCTCCCATACATTTTTTACCATAACTCAGGTTGAATATGTATTGCACAAAGTTAATTATGGCAAAATAATTTTGGACATTTTCAATAGTGAATAACTTTATTATCAAATACTAGAGCAAAGTAACATAAATTCCCTAGGAATAAAATTAAGTTCAGAAAAGGACCATTATTGAAATTGATATGTCAGAGCAGCTGCTGGAAATGGCCACCGCCAACTTCAATGCATGCGTTTATGCGCCTAACCATAGACTGGCGGACACGCTCAAAAATACCAGGAGTGTTTCTTATAATTCCGCATGACTCCTGTATGCGATTCCTCAGGTCTTCTTCACTTTGAACTGGAGTTCGGTACACTAATGATTTGAGGTGCCCCAGAGGAAAAAATCAAGTGGATTCATATCGGGTGACCTTGGTGGCCAAAGTTGTGGCCCTCCACGCCCAATCCAGAGATCAGAATAATTCTCATCTAAATATTGGCGTGCAACCAATCTGAAGTGTACTGGAACACCATCATGCATAAACCAAATTCCAATTCTTTCCCTCAGTGGGATCTCTTCTAGGAGTCCAGGTAAGATGAATTCAAGAAAATGTCGATAATGGTCACCATTGAGTCTATGAGGCAGAAAATGTGGCCCGATAAGGAAATTCCCTACAATTCCAACCCAAACATTCACAGAAAACGTCTCTTGAAAATGGTTTTCAATCACGGCGTGTGGGTTTTCATCAGCCCACATATGATTGTTGTGAAAATTAATAATGGCTTTACGGGAAAAGCATGCCTCATCGGTGAATAACACTTGAGATAAAAACCATGGATTTTTCAACAATTTATTTCGAATCCAAGTGCAAAAATTTAATCTCTTTGGAAAATCCCTTGGCAGAAGAGCTTGAACACGCTGTATGTGACAGGGATAAAGTTGTTGCTCTTTTAAAATTTGCCATACCAATACATGGGTTACGTTAAACAGCTTCTTCTATCTGAACTGTTCTAACTCTCCTGGGTCTTCCTATGAGAACAGCAGACCTCTTGAAAGTACCCGTTTCACGAAGACGGTAGTGAATATTGATGAACATTTGTGTGCTGGGAATATGACGTTGTGGAAATCTTTCTAGATACATTCGTCTGGCGGCACGAGCGTTACCATCAGCCATTCCATACATTAAGTGCATGTCTGCCATTTCTGAATTTGTATATTCAACCATTTTATCCAAAGGAATATTGAATGAATCTGCTTTATAGCTTGCACTAATGAAGAATTAACAATGAGACAGTTTCTCAACTTTCGATAACTGTCAAGTTGTTGATATTTAAATAAATGAATTAATATCAAAGCCCACTTTGCTATTTTTATGAATTCAAATTGATTACAAAATTTCTGCGTTACTGCAGAAGAAAAAACAAACCGAAATTTCTGATAAAATAATGTACTCCGTACGGAAACAAAAATTTGTTTGATTTAGTTTTTCGGAGTTATGACCAGAGATTCATAAATGAAAATCAAATGTGTAATGATCTGCGACTATTAGATAAACCCTATTAACAATCTTCCATTACAGGATTACCTTTCGGAAGTTTTTTATGTTGAAAAGGAAACGTTCAATTGAAAACTAAAAAATATCTTTTTTTAAAATAACAAAAAATTTGTATGAGTTCTCTATCAAGACTGATGGGTAAAAACATTTTTAATCAAATATCTCAATGAAAATGCACATTTTTACCATCAGAATCTTCAGGTTGAAAGTTAAGGTTTTCCCAATATCTGTCAGATCTAGTTTAATATCCAGCGTACCACAGTGACGGGGAGATAGTAGTTTTCTGTTAGATATCACAAAAAGAAATCACATCTTTACAATAACAAGCTTTTATTTAGCTTCACTTGTAACTAACTAACAAACAATTTAATAAAAGTTGAATTTGACCCACTTCTAATACTCCGATTAATTTGAAATTTGTCAGGTTTCCGTAATTCCGGTGACAATGCATTAAAAAAATGTTTGTTAAAAAACAAAATGGCGGCTCCAATATGGCGGACGAGTTTTGTGATTATGATCCGATTCTGTTCAAAATTGGTATGTGATGGTTTTTGGGTTGGAGATTTTCAGTTTCACATAAAAAATAAACTAAAATGTTAAAAATGAAAATTATAAAAAGAAAACATTTTAAAGTTTTTATACAATACACTGAAAAGGAAAAAATTATTCATTTCATTTTTTGATCTAGGTAATCTTGTACAGAAAGATTTTGATACTCACAGAATAACCTACAAAAAATGAAACAAATTATTTTTTAATTTTTAGTGCATTTGTATAAAAGCTTGTCTTTATATTTTTTATTGTATAATTTTTATTCATCGTAGATTTTTCTAATTCTGGAAAAATATTTCCATCAATTTACAATAATTGAAAATGTTTAATTTTCAAATTTTCTAATGTTATGCCACACTGGAAAATGTTTAAATTAATATTTTCATTATAGCCCCTGAACCGTACAAGTAAATGAAAAAATGCAAGATATCAAAAAGATGTTAAATGAAACAACATTGATTATTCCTTTCTCATAATGTCAGTGGCGGCGGAAAAAAAAATTCTGAAGGGTTGAACAAAGCTTGACTCTGAAAAAAGGAGGACCCTGTGAATTATTTAAGAAATGCATTATTTTGTATCGTGCGCCCTATTGAATGGATTTTACTTGCCTAATTTGAACTGATTATTGTCGAAAATATCGAAGTTAACTCTAAAAAATCTTGAAAAAAATGTATTTTTATCGCCCTGTATCTCGAAAACCAAGCCGTTTGGGACATATGTTTATATGAACTTTTCGTCCTGAAAACCTTCAAAGAATCACCTCCCAAAGTTTGTCAACGTACTTAATTAACACCCTGTATATTTTTCATTTATTATCTATTGATTTGGTATTCTTTGTTCTGCAAGCTATTTTGTATAGTAAGATGTTTAATAAATCTATATATTTACAAGCTTTAGTAGCAATTTTTCCAGAGAAGTTATCTTGAACGATGAAAAATAACGACTAAAGTTTGATTTTCAGGCGCAGATGATTCCACATCTGATCTTATGAACATCCAGTTCATATTTTCAGTGTCCACCAAAATCTTGGAACCACATAGGTAACATATAGGTTATCAGTGGCGTGCGGCTAAGCGGGAAAAGGCCGATATTCTAAATTTACTACGGAGTAAAGTGACATTAATATGCAAAATATCGAACAATGTTATTGAAAGAAGTTGTTTGCATTTGAATGATATTCCAAGTTATTCTGTTAAGTCTACCAATTACTAATTTTAATAACTACTTGAAGAGTTGACCTCAATTTTTAATGGGAATTATCCACAATAATGTTGAGTAGTGAGAATGAATTAGCATAAATTATTTTTCAAAACAACTACCTAATCTAACAAGATCTTGAATATGAGTCGAAAAAACAGTTATGCAAAGATAATAAACTCAAGCGAGGATCATTAAAAAAATTTAAATTGCTAATTGGTAAACTGAACTGGAAAACTGACAATATCATTCAATTGCAACCAAATATTTTCAATAACATTTTTCGATATGTTGGATAGTAATGTCACTTTACTCCGCACGTACGCCACTGATAATAACCAATATTCGCGTATTTAGTCTAATTGGATGGACCAACTGTCCAACCATCAACAAAAAAGTTTCCCATATGGTTCCAACATTTTGGGGGACACTGTACTCCAATCGAAACTGGACATTTGAGAAATAATCAACTGTCTGAATGGAAATGCAAATATTCACTTTTGGATTTTTTCTTTCAAGTTATATAGGGTCGTTTCACAATATATGTCAGATGTAGTTCAATGTCCAGCGTGGCTTTAGCCAGGGAAGTAGTGGTTTTCTGTTAGACATTACAAAAAAGTAACTTCATTTTTATCGTAGGTTTTTTCATTCCAGAGGAGTCATGTTTGGTTTTATTTTTAATTGAGAATGTTTCCCTTTTCAATACGAAATTATTTCATCCGGTGGTACTGCATGCATCATTCAACCCGAGGTTTCTATAGGATCAGCACTTGCAGAAATCTGAATCCATTTACGCATATCTGGATCAATTTCGATTTACAGGCAAGATTAAATACAAATAAACATGTTTCCAACTTTATTATGCTCTATGTCCAATTTCAACTAGAAACACAGTCGCTCATAAATGCGATGCTAGCAGCAAAAACCGTAGAATTTCACCCTTTCGTACTAACTCCAGAAAAACTTATTTTAGAATTGCAAAATATATCAGCAAGTAATTATTCACATTTTTCTGTACTGCCAAGTATTGAGAACGCACACATATTTTTGAATTTTGTGAAACGGTTAGTTTATAGGAAAGATGAATCCAGAAACTTATTTCAAGCACATATGATTCATCTCAGCAAATTCCTTGTTTCTTTGTTCATAAGAGGAAGTATAGAGTTCTCGACTATATTGTCCATATGTGATGCATTTTAACGCTTTAGTTGCATGTTATTGTGTACCAAACCTTTTCTCCATAATTTGTGCTATTTTAGCAAAACCATACTTGAGTTAGTGAATAAGAAAACTTTGTGATATAACAACTTATATTTTTTTGTAACAACCTGTCTGAAATCTTTGAAGAAGTGAATAAACGCCAACGGAGAAAATCACCATGTCCATTTTATTATTTGTGGTAATCCACTTCAATATTCTGAGTATTATTCTGTGACCACTCACAGATCTCCCCATTTTGACAAATAAGAGAGAAGTTTAAAACACTATGAAATATTATCAAAAAACAAAATGATTGAATATACATGAACAGGCACAAATATAAAAATATAAACAAGTAACGTGAAGAATAGAATAACAATCAATACACATATAGGGATACTATATCGTCGAAAATTTGAAGTATCGGTAAGAAAGTTATTAAATTACCTACCACAAACAAGGTAATTAACCACATACAACGAGAACATCACAAACAGAATTCATGAAAACAAAACCAAATTATTTGAAAAAAGTCATCAATTACAATAAGGATTTCATTAAAGTATCCGATTAACCTTACCGAAGTTGATCAGAAATAGGTCCGAATAAATTCCGTACAAAACTGCACCATTGCAAGTGAAGTACGATTTTTGAAATTATTCCCGTATTCCGAATTTTTACAAAATCATTTCATCATTCATTTTCTTACAACCAAACTTTTGCAATAATTCTTCCCCATTCATTAGAATACTTCTATTGACATTAACATAGAGTTCAACTTCCATATTAACTGGAGTAGCACATAATCTTCATCACTTAGGTGATCATTACAGCATATAACATCTTCGAATGAGAATATATCACACCTTCAGTGGTTTATAGAAGCTTTTAGTTTTGATAATTTCTTTGTTCAATACTAAAAATCTTTAAATTTTCAAATTTCATAATCTGGTTAAATGTTACGGACATTTTATCCAATATCTACGAAGGCGCCTGATTTTTTATTTTCTTAATTTCGAGTAACAAGTCGAAATTAGGCTAATTTCCTTCTCTGTTAAGGAAATTTTTGATTTTGTCTAGATTTTCTTTCAAAATACGTTCATTGGTATTCAAAGTGGAAATTGTATGATTGAAGTTTGAAATCGTTGTTTGTATCACACGACTTCGTTCTTTCAGAATAGGAGCTATGTTGTTCGTTTCCATTGAACTGATTAAATTTACAAATAATTTTTTTTAAGCTTTACTAGGAAAATGAATAAATTTCTTTTGGATCTTTTCGATTCAATTATTTGCTCATTTTCAATGTTATGTCCTATCAATTGATTGAGTAACTGACGTTAATTCATGATTTTATCAATGATTGGTTTCGATGTTCTTATAAAATTAGAACACAAATCTTGGAGTTTCAGTTTATGAATTCGACTTTGACAAAAATATATAGTTCTTGAATGATAATCTTTCAATACTCTCAATTTTTCGTTATGTTCGAGCATATCAACAAAAGTTATCAACTCGTACACGTCGATATATAACTAACAACTTCCCAAATTTTCATAATGTATACCCGATGACTGCTTCATCTCCGTGATAGAATAATTTCCGTGATTCTGATAGATCTTGGTGACTTGCCAAAATATCGGTGTATCAAAATCAATAGCATGGTAGTAGCCCAAATTTTCTCAGAAATTAAATGCACCACGATGGTTTTCGTGATTTCTTGAATCGATGATGTTGTTTCGCTTCAGCTTCGACTGACTTGTTACAGTTGAGGAACACTAAAGATCTGGAACTGGACCCTTGATAGACTTGTAGATTTTCGGAAACTTAATCGGATTTCGTGCTGAGTTGTTGGGTGAAATATTCTCTTTTTGGATGTTGGATGTGTCGTTCTTGAAAACTCGAGAAAGATGAAGATGGAAGCTCGCTTTCCGTAGAAAACAAGTGTCCGCAGACAATGCTCTCACCGATGGAGTTCACTTTTGGAAATCACTTGAGTTCGTCAAACTTCAAACAAGTTTGAAAAATCTGCACCGCTGCCACCACAAAATTTTCTGATGTAACCTTCTATCTTATTTGTCACAATGTGGAGATCTGTGAGTGGTCACAGAATGTTACTCATAATGTTAAAGTGGATAACCAAAAATAATAAAATGAAGATGGTGATTTTCCCCGTAGGCATTTATACACTTCTTTAAAGTTTTCAGACAGGTTGTTGTTAAACAAAAATATACGTTGTTATAACACAAAGTTTTTTTATTCATTAAGTCATGTACGGTTTTTCTAAAATAGCACAAATTATGGAAAAAAAGGTTTGGTACAAAACTAACATGCTACTAAAGCGATAAAATTTATTGGATATGGACCATATAATCGAGAATTCTATACTTGCTTTCTCGTATGAACAAAGAAACAAGGAATTGGCTGAGATGAATCGTATGTGTTCGAAATAAGTTTCTGGATTCATCTTTCCTACGTATCAAATGAAGTTTCGTGAGCTTTATGAGCTTCGTAATTGATGAGAAAGGAAGTTTCAAATGTCAAATGTCTACTGAGAAATTATAGTTTAACCTTGCATGCGATATTGAGGAGTCATCAGAGACATGTCAGTTGTGAATGTGAATTGTAATAAATGGATCCGCGAGGGTTGAATCAAGAACCTCTTATCTACATTTTGAATGTGGATTTACTTCCCCTATTGATATTCGATATACAACTGATGAATTTTAGAATTTGATAATTCAAAAATTATGGGTTCTGTAACCTGCAGTACTTTTCATGTGGAATTACTTTATTTGCAGAAACTAAAAATAAAAAAGTTGGCTGGATTCTTATTGCCTCATTGATACTAATTTCAATTATGAAACATGTGTTTACGTCGGGCTGATAGGAATAGTCAATTAGGTTGACCATGTTTTTATTTGCCTTGAAGATGTGATTAGTAAACAATAATTTTTTTCCATTTATTTTCAGTATCATCAAACATATGTTTTCGTTTGGAAATAAAGCGTGTCTATACACCAAGAAAAATTTATTATATTTTACAAATCTGAATATGATTATATGGAATCATCACCTTCCTGTCAAACTCTAGACTAGTGATTAATGGTAATAGAAAATACTTCAGTCTTTATAGTTTGGAAGTTTTTTATATTAATTATTTTTCAGTGTTGACAATTTCTAATATTATTGAAAATAACTTCATTTATCAAAGTATAACAAACCGATATCCAATGCCCTTGTACACTGAATACTGAAAAAATGAAACCCTGCCGAATACTATTGGGCGGTTAAATGGGATATAGTCGTTCAGTTTACTTATGAACGAAGGTCGTTAGCGACAGATGTTTTACCCTTTTTTACTCCCATCCACCTACAGTTTGGGTTTTTATGGCGAATTCTTGTCAACAACAAAACAACTAACTCCCGGCTAATACCATAACGTGTATTGAATTATATCAAACACTTGCGCAATTGCCCCTATCACAGAAGACACTATTGCAAGTGCTCTCTGTAACCAAATTTCGACTCTGACAGGAGGACCACTAGCAGAATAATTTGTAACCAAATTTCGACTCGGACAGGAGGACCACTAGCAGACTAATTTCGAGGTTTTGCCGCTCCTCAGTCCAAGTGTAGGTCAATAGAGACTTTAACATACGATGTTGTCAAGTTGATGAGTGTTAATCAATACATAAATGAAACATAAATAAACACATGGACATTCAATATGAATTTATCTTCACTGAACAGAGTAACAGTTTCCCGAAATGAGATTATTATTTTAATTATATTCATTATTAGATATATGTTGAATATGAGGTTAAATTTATTACTTGTGAGATTTCATTTGGAAATAAATTTTCCCAGCGCATAGTACTTTGTGGTGATTTACAGATAATCGTTGAAAGATATAAACTTCAACTTGAGATTATCAATATTGAATAAGAAATATTAATTAAAAATTGATATGGTGAGATTTCATACTATATGAAAATGTGAGTGAAACCTGTTCTTCTGGTGACACCACCGTGAAGATTCAGGACTCGATCCTAGGCCAAGCAGGAATGGAGTCATGAGGGAACCACCATGCACCCCCTAAGGTTGAGGCCCGAAAGGATGAACGCCCCAGCACTCGTACGTACTCGAAAGCTCACCCCCCTTTCCACCACCCCCGCTCGTTTTAGCGGTTCCTCATCCTGATGACTGGCGATCAGCAGAATAAAATCTGATCGTTAGATATGGAGAGCTCGGCCCATTCTCGGTCTGAAACTCTCTTATATCTGACATTAGTTGAAATTTGAATTTAACAATGACTTTACTTAATGTGCATGGTGCCCCCCTGAAACTGGCTAAAGGCCTGAAAAAACACTTGGCTGAGGGCCAAGTGCTGTGTAGTGAATTTACTGAGTTTACTTCTTGGTCGGTTCTTCTTGGATTCTGAAACATAAAAGTATGATTATCGAGATTTAAGCCTGTTGAGGTAGAAGTGGCGTCGCTTCGGTCGTACTTCTTCAGGGGTGTCGTTGTCTCCCTGGTTCACTGGTCGTCTGTATTTGTCTCTGTCGTCTTGCTCACGTCTGTTCTCGAAGAGCTCCGTGAGTAGCGGGTTCGTGTGAGTCTCTACTCTGTCTAGAGTAGTCCCCACATAATGCCTAATCGGTCTGTCGATGTAGTCCGGATGGATGTCTGAGTCTCGATATATAAACCTGTTAGGCATAATCGTGGTGCGTCTGTTGCCATTCTCAGACAGACAATGAGGAAGGTCTGCATCCTCTGCCTATAACTGTTCGCACATTGCCCCCAAGCAGTAGACGCGTACAGGATTGTCCTGATGAGGCGAAGTTTCAACTCGAGTGCCATGTTGCTCCAACGTCCGGTGAGTGGATATAGCTTATGCCTTGCGGCTTTCGCTAGAGCTAATCTGTGGGAGACGAGCCTCTGAAACGTGAGTTTATTGTCCAAGGTTACTCCTAGGTATACGGCTTCGTCTACGCATGGAATTATCTCGTCGTTCAAAGTAACATGGCCCTCGGGTGCCCTACGTCGCCTCGTATGGCCTTACTTTTTTTTGTCTGCATTGATTTCAATTTTCCAACGATTGAACCACGGTTCCAGCTTGTTGATCTGAAGTTGCAGCTTCGATGTTACTTCTCTCTCATGGGATGACTCAGCAAAGATTGCCGTGTTATCTGCATAGAGTGCCAGTTTGATCATAGGGTTGTCCGACATAGGCATGTCTGCCGTGTAGATCGAAAACCGGTTTGGCGACAGTGCTGCCTGTGGTACACCTGCTTCAAGCCTCCTTCGTGAAGAGAGAGCATTTCCGACTTTGCATCGGTAAGGTCGACCTCTTAGGAAGAAGTTTATCAGCTTGACCATTGGTGTGGAGTTCCAACCAGTTTAGCAATCAGCCCACCGTGCCAAACTTTATCGAAGGCCTTGGAGACGTCAAGGAAGACTGCTCCTGAAATAGGTCCTTTTCACGTGCGGTTCCAGCTCTGGATGGTGGCGTCCACTATCCGGATGACCTAGAGTGCTGTCGAGTGTTCATGTCTGAAACCGAATTGTTCATCTGTTAGGATGTTCAATTCTTCAGACATTGTCTCAAGTCGAGTCCTGATCACCCTTTCTGCGACCTTGCTTATCGTAGGTGTAAGGCTGATGGGGCAGTGGTTTTGCGGAAACGTGTGGTTCTTGTTGGGCTTCGGAATCATTATGACCGTTGCTTCTTTCCAACTGAAAGGAAAGTGTCTAAGGAGTATAGCGTTTATGATGTTTTGTCAGGGCTGCTAGTCCTTTCCTAGGTAAGGCTTTCAGTGCCCTGACTGGTATGTTGCCTGGGCTCGGTGCTTTCCTGGTGTTGGCGTGCCTGAGTATGTCCTTGATTTCCTCTGGAGATGTCGGCTCCAGAAGAATGACTGAGTCGTCAGTTCGTCTGATCGTCTGGTCTACGTGCGTTTCCGTGTCCTCGACTTCGTCGTCGTCGTCGTTTCAGCCAGACCATCTCCTTGACCTTAAGTGGGATCCCTCCTTGGAAATCGAAGTTTGTAACCTGTATGTCTTTGGAGTACCATTCCATTGCTGTCATTACTGCTTGTCTCAGTTTGGTCACCGCCTCATCTCTCTGGCGTGGCTTGTCTATCCTGGGAATGTTCATTTCATTGTGGACCGCCCTTTGCAATCGTGACTAGTCCACTATCCGCTTTATCGTGTTAACGATTTCCGCTCCTTCCTCCCCTATTGTTCGGTAGTAGGATTCAATTGTAGTCTGATGATCCTTCTACTCGTACAGAGATGTCCACCAGGGCTGTAATACTCTGTATGAGGGCTATGTCCAGAATGTCTGGATGTTGGTCTTCCCTCCCAGGATAGTGTGTGAGTTCGTGTGTCGCCGTCACTGCTACGTCGTCAAAGTCTGGTGGTAGGTGGTCTGCTAGGTCTCTGCCTCGAGGGTTGGTGTTGCGGTAGTTCAAGTCTCTAGATTTCGCGTTGAAATCTCCTATGGTCACCGTTGGGTGATGGTCGGGAAAGAGTTTCTCCGAGTCCGTTTTCCTGATGTTGGGGCCTGGAGGAATGTAGACTGAGGAAACTCTTAGGAAATTGATTCCGTCTACTTTCTCTCTGATCGCTACCGATTCACCGAGTGAGAGTTCCGGAAGTGTGTCCTCGTTGTGTTCCAAGTCTGATTTCACCAGTAGGAGCGAACCACCTGCTCGAGCTCGGGGTCCAGGCCTGTCATTTCTGTAACTTGTGAATCCTGGAATATTAAATATTTCACCTTGGTTCAGCCTGGTCTCTTGTACCATTAGGGAAGTGAGTCTACAAAGACTTTCCATGAAGATGGCTGCATATCTGGCGGCAATCAGAAATTCATCAGGTGAAACCACGTAGTCTACACTTCGGGCAACTGAGTTATGCTGGAGCCACTCCTTACGAACCTTATCAATAACCAGAATTCAGACATACACATGAAGCACCCACAAAAATTTGGTTGAAGACAACATTGGATGCCAAAGTGAGTAGGATTATTTAAATATATATATATATATATTTAAAAAATTTACGACGTTTTAAACTTTTTTCAGTTGAGGAAAGAGATGATAGTCGGACGGAGCCGAATCTGGTGAAAAAGGGGAGTGTTCTAGTAATTCAAACCCTAAATCACGAATTTTTTCCATGGCAACATGAGATTTGTGTGCAGGGGCGTTGTCCTGCAAAAACAAAACACCTTTGGATAGCTTTCCGCGTCTTTTCTCTTTAAGTTTTTCCCGCAGAGTGGTCAGTAATGTCGAATAGTAGTCTCCAGTTATTGTTCTACCCTTATCCAAAAAATCAATCATGATTACTCCATGGCAATCCCAAAAAACTGAAGCAAGAACTTTTGCAGGAGATTTTTGGACACGAAACTTCTTAGGTCTTGGAGAACCGGAGTGTCCGTCATTCCATCGGTTGTTGCATTGTTTCTAGATCGTAGAAATGTACCCAAGTCTCATCCATAGTAACAATTCGGTTTAAGAAGTCTACATCGTTTTCAAATCGAGCACAGATCGAACGCGATGCTACTACCCTTGCACGCTTTTGGTCAACATTCAAACATTTGGGGATCCATTTAGCAGCAATTTTTCTCATGTCAAAATTGACGTGATTTATATGATGAACGCGTTCGTATGAAATATTCAGTGCTTCAGATGTCCGTTTTAGCCCAATTCGACGGTCTGTTAAAATCATGTCATGAACTGCATCGATATTTTCGGGGACTGACACAGAAACTGGTCTTCCCGATCGGTCATCATCTTCAATAGAAAATTTACCTCTTTTGAAGCTTGCAGTCCAATTTTTCACGGTCGCATACGAAGGACATGGACCACCAAGGGTGGAATAGAATAGAATAGAAGTTTATTAATTAATCCATAATAACCACATGCATGGTGTTGGACAGGGCCAAGAGTTAAAAACTAGCATTTAAAACTACTATAAAAAATATAAAACAAATGTTCTGAAGATATATACACACATAGGTATATATATATATATATATACACATATACATGAGCACAAACAATTGATTGGTTTAAAGTAAATATATGAATAATTGAGTTAAATGTTAAATGATATGATATATGAATATCCAATATACAGGGTGTTTCATAATAAATGTGTAGGACTTCCGGATGTGATAGCTCGTTCAAAAATATGAAAAAAAGTTTCCATTAACTTACCCTCTAAAATTCAATATTTTCGAGATACAGGTTGTTGAAATTTAAAAAAAATTATAGTTTTTTGCGAATATCTCTGGAGTCATTCATCGCACAAAAAACAGATTTTGAATGCATTTTCTACTCATAATGAGCAATGTTTTGTGCAGATTTTTTATTTTTTAAAATTCATAATTGGTGAAGATTTTGAAGGGGTAGTGGGTGTTTTTTTCTCCAACTTCTACGCCACTGGAAAAAGTAAGATTTTGAGCAGCCTACTTGAACCGCCAATGTTTTCTACACAAAAAAGGCACTCTTGGTCAAAAGCTCTAAAGTTGACCGTTTTCAATAAAAATAAACTTTCATGTTGAAAAACATGCTAAATTTTTTTAAATAATTTTTTTCCTAATTATACAAAATTTATTTAAACGTTAAAACGAGTAACAAAACCAAACGTTGACTTCTTAATCGCAAAATAAAAAAAAACAATAACAATCATACTCAGTTGAATTGTTGGAAATGTCCGCCGTTAGCTTCAATGCACGCAGCAATTTTTCGAGGAAAAAACATTATTTAAACAACATGAAAGTTGATTTTTCTTGAAAACGGTCAACTTTAGAGCTTATGACCAAGATTACCTTTTTTGTGTAGAAAACATTGGCGGTTCATATAGGAGGCTCAAAACTGTACTTTTTTCAGTGGCGTAGAAGTTTGAGAAAAAAACACCTACTACCCCTTCAAAATTTTCACCAATTATGAATTTGAAAAAATAAAAAAATCTGCACAAAACATAGCTTATTATGAGTAGAAAATGCCTACGAAATCTATTTTTTGTGCGATACACGGTTCCAGAGATATTCGCAAAAAACGATTATTTCTTTTTTATTTCAACACCCTGTATCTCGAAAATGGTGCATTTTAGAGGGTAAGTTAATAGAAACTTTTTTTCATATTTTTGGACAAGCTATCACATCCTGAAGTCCTGCGCATTTCTTATGAAACACCCTGTATAAATGTCGAGTTAATAAACATGATAGTATATAATACATTAAAATAAGTGTAAGAAAATGTCTAAGAGTAATGAAGAAAAAAATTCATAGAATGGGTTCTGCCGTGTGAGCATTATCAAAATATTCTGATAATGAATAATAAGCTTTCGAGTAAAGCCGATATTTCAGTTATTTTTAAATGTATTGATAGTACGGCAACTTTTAATATAGTTAGGAAGCTTGTTGTATACAGGGTGGCCCATCGAAAACGTACCGCAAGGCATTACAGGCTAGGAAAGAACTTTTCGATAAAATCTGAAAACCGGTCAAGTTTGTTTGTCAGGCGGACACATTTTGACGTAACAAGCATAGTAAAACCTTCAACATCCTAAGCAGGGGTGACACCCCAACATTATTTTCAAATGGGAAGGAGGGTCAAGCGATACCTCTGTAGAAGGGGCTTGTCATGCCCTATACAGTGCTGCTTAGATTTTTCGAATCGATCTACTCTTTCAGAAAATATGGAGCGTTGAATCTCCAACCATCATGTGGGACGAAAAATACAAAAATCGGTTCAATTGTACTTTATTGCAATAAGTTCTTTCAAATGAATTCGCTGTATTTGCCGATTCGCTGTTTTTGCCGCTGCACAGATTTTTTTAGGCTCATTTTAGAGAGTAAAAAATGAATAGGATTCATTTCTTCACGTTTGAATTAGGTCAAGTAGTTGCTAGATACCTGTCGTGGTTGAAGTGTTTACGAATTGTTGACTTTAAAATTTATTACTATGGTGTATTCAATTGCAGACAGAGTGGACAGAATGTGGAAATCGGGTCGCGGAGTTGTTTAACCAACGGCATCCTGACAAACATGCCTATGGAAAAATTGTTCGCGACTTGGTGAAAAAATTTCGCGAAACAGGTTCAGTTCATAACAAAAAGAGAGAGTTTGAAAATCCAGTACTAAATGAACCTACGGAGATAGCAGTATTGGGGCAAGTACGCTAAGTACAAGACAATTGGCCATTACGACGGGTGTGTCTCGTACCAGTGTCCAACGGGTATTGAAAAAATACAAATTCCATCCTTACAAAATTCGCTTCGTGCACGAACTGAATGAAGACAACTTTGATCGTCGCTTGCAATTTTGCGAAATTATGATTGAGCGAGCGTTACACAATGGTAATTTTCTATTCAATGTGTGTTTTTCGGACGAGTGTTCCTTCTTCCTCCATGGTTTAGCGAATCGCCACAATTGCCGGTACTGGGCTGACACCAATCCAAGGATTTTCCACGAGACACACACGCAACACCCCCAGAAGTTAATGTGTGGGCTGGTATTTTTGGAAATTCCATTGTAGGACCTTTTTTCCTTCCTGGTAATTTAACAGGCGATATGTATTTGGTCTCACTACAAAATGCCATCGACCCAGCTCTAACAAATATCATTGAGAACGATCCCGCATACCTCGAGCAGGAACTGATTTTCCAACAAGACGGAGCTCCTCCTCATTATTCCCAAAATGTGCGCAATTATTTACATGACACATTTCCAGGACGATGGATAGGACGACGGGGCCCAATAGAATGGCCACCTCGGTCACCCGACTCAAGTCCTTCAGATTTTTTTTGTGGAAACACATCAAAAGCCTTGTTTACAAAACACCACCAGACACATTAGAACAGTTGCGACGAAGAATCATTAACGTATGTCGCGAAGTGACACCCCAAATGCTCCAGAATGTACGACTACCCAGGTAGCACATCATATTGGCTGAATCTTGGTTTCATATTGGGCCAATATAGATATATTGTAAATGAAAAAATAATATTGGTCCAATATGGGTTGAATATTGATAAAACAATATTATATTAAAAATATTGGTGGAATATTGTTCAACATATTCTGAATGTAGATTGTTACATATGATATTTGGCCAATATTGGTTGAATAATTCATACCAATATCAATAAAACAATATTGTCCACATATTGTTTTCAATATGTAGAATAAATATTGCAATCCCAATATTCCACTCATATCGATTCTACGGATAAAAAACTATATTGTAAATCCAAGTTCAATAACATATTGGTTGAATATTATTTCAACTATATTCAACAAATTGTATCAACTCATGTTGGGTCAATATTGGTTGCATGATATTCACCAATATCGATAAAACAATATTGTCCTCATATTGTTTCCAACATCTAGAATTAGTATTGCAATCCCAATATTCGTCTCATATCGATTCTAGGAATAAACTAAAACTTATTTTCAAGACAACTCATACTACAGTGGTTTTGGCGATCAAAAGGCAGACTCTGCTGTCTTCTGACTTGATTAACTGAAGAACTGTCATTGTAAAAGTTCCGAGTTATTAAACATTTAATAATTCACTTCTACTAGTATATCCTAATGATATTGTACCTATATCGCTGAATGTTTTGAGGCCATTATTGCCTCAAGAATATTTCACCAATATCATTTTCCAAATGTTTAAACAATATTTGACCGATATCGCTAAATTTTCACATTTTATTTCTCGACAATATAACTTTTGAACAACTTGCCAATATTGTACCAGCGATATTGTACCAATATTGCTGAATATTTTGTGGCCAATATTGCTTCGAGAATATTTCGCCAATATTATTCAAGTAATATTCGACCAATATCGCCGAATGTTCACATTTTTTTTCTCGCCAATATTGCATTTCCAATATTTTGCCAATATGTTCACAATATTGTAACAATATTGTACCAATATAGGTGTGCTACTTGGGTACGGTTTGAAAATAACTTATACCACTGTATGCAGGTTGACGGACAGCAATTCAAACATTTACTTGACTAATAAATGAGTTTTGAAATACAATTGAATCCATTTTTGCATTTGTCGTCACACATTATCGTTGGAGTTTCAACGCTCCATATTTTCTGAAAGAGTGGATCGATTTTAAAAATGAAAGCAGCACTGTGTAGGGAATGACAAGCCCGTTCTAAAGAGGTATCGGTTGACTCCCCTTCCCATTTGAAAAAAATGTTGGGGTGACACCCCTACTTAGGGGGGTTGAAGGTTTTACTATGCTTGTTACGTCAAAATGTGTCCCTCTGACAAACAAACGTGACTTGTTTTCGGATTTTATCGAAAAGTTCTTTCCCAGTCTGTAATGCCTTGCGGTACGTTTTCGATGGGCCACCCTATGCTCGCATATGAAGGAGATTTTTCAAATAAGGTTGTTCTGTGAGCACTGGTCATTAAATTATTCCCTGTTCTTGTTTCGTATTGATGATGGGTATTATTTTTTTCGCATTTTTGCTAATTTTTTCTAATATACAGGGCTATTCAAATTCGTTTCTGTACATGGGGATCTCATAAACGATAAGAGATAGAGTGTCGGTTAAATTGTGGCAAAGTTGCGTATTTTAGAGACCTATTCAATAATGTAAAAAAATCGAATTTATCTCTTTTGGTTCTGGAGATATACAGGAAAAACCAAAAAATCCCAAATAATGTTTTTGCCTGTATCTTTTTTATTCGCAGACACATTGATAATCTGTCAACAGTTTGCTATTGGCACTTGATGTGGGCAATCAGAATATGTCCATGAATCTTTTATACAGGGTGTTATCTGACTTGGGCCACCCCCATCTTTGAGTTTTTAAATACGGACCGGTATTTTTTGTTGTAGTTTTTGTATCGTTGAAGTTCACTTAGTACTGAGAAATTAAATTTTATATTTCGGGATGTTTCGGTATTATTTTATTATAATTGGGTGAATTATTCCCTTTTAAGTTACGGCCCTGGAAATTGGTTGACTGAGTTAAATAAAAACACAATAGCAACTTTGACGTCTCCCCATGTACCATAGTGTTTTTCGGTAGTATGTTTTTCATTTTTAGGTACCAATTCATCTTTCTTCACATTTTCAATGCTCTTTTTGAGCGTTTTCTACAATGAACTTCGAGTAGCAAAACCTTTCATGAGTATCTGAAACATATCTACAACAAAAATAGATTATATGTGTTTTGATAAGCTGAAAAAAATTAATGGCGCAATAAATGTTCGAATTGGAATCCTCAATCTTGCGAGCTTTACTGATCACTTTGGCGCCGAGACCAGATTACGGATTCTCCCGGGCGCCACCTCTGGTTAAAGTGTGAAGGTCCACTTGCTCCGGGCAGCTTCAGTGAAGATAAATACTCCAGGGGTCAATTATGGTCTTGACCAAAGCACAGGTGGCCAGAAAAGGCAGGCTTTAATTGCCCTTCCTGGGTTCGAATCCTGGGTACCTGCTTCTATTAGTTGTCACAATTTGATTAAAATTAAAGCTGGAGTAGAAATAATCTAACCAGTCAAACACCAATTTACCTTATGTAATACCGTTTATTCATAATAAATTATATACATGCGGGAACATCCTATTTTCTATTCTAGTGCAGGCGGAAGCAACAGCGGAAAAAGTTTACGCATTCAAAAGCTCAGCTAAGCACACTCAATATTTACAAGCGGATATACGGTTAAGCGGGGGGTCAACGGCAAACAGTGCGCAAGTGCAACTTCCAAGCTCATGCAAAGCTCTATAATGAGGATTCGTAGTTCTCAGTTCAAATAGCAAATAATATAATAATATTCGGTAAGAAGGGTATACGGTTTTTGTCAAATCAGGCAAACATGTACACCCGGTATACGGAGACAGCAAATGAATAACAAATTCAACAAATGGGAGGGTATTCCACATACAGCCTTCTACCAGTAATAATTTCGGCGGAAAGAAGGGTTTTTATCAGACAGCCTTCTTATGGTCGCACCCTGTATACAAATAATAATTCCAATAAATATATTTGAAGGGTACTTAACGTACAGCCTTCTATCAGTGATAATGCCGGCTAGAAGAAGGGTTTTTATCAGACAGCCTTCTTATGGTCACACCCGGTATAAATAATAAATCCAATAAATATATTTGAAGGGTACTTAACGTACAGCCTTCAACTCGGCGGAGAACTGAGGTACAGTATTGCGTATATACTGTGACTGAGGACTATTTCTCCCCTTTTTTTTTAAAACACACATACCTCTGCCAGGTCGGTGTTTTTATTGGTCGGCTACTGGACGGCTGGCTCGTATCTCCAATTCTCGCACTGGGTCGAGGGTTCGGAGTGAACTCATTTATGAATTACTTCAGTTGAGTCTAATCAATTTTTACTGTAGAAAATTAGGTGTTGCGTTGGCCGTGCTTCCTATCGGCGATATCGGAAACTCATGAATGCTGTATGATTTTAATAATTTATATCAACAGACTTGGATTTCGAGAATTCTACCGGGATGTGATCGAGCGCTTACCAAGCTTGGGAAGTATGCCGATAGGAAATGTTAAAGTGCACCTATACTGGGTAATATCGTCGAAGGGGCTAATCACGGATTTATTAGAAAAATAGAGGGTGATTCTATTGTTATAAATCATTAGATACCACGAACTGTTGCTTCTACCTGACTTACCAAGGGGATTTAGTAACTTCGTTACACACTCAAGTCTTCCACATCATCTATCTCTCCGCCTGCGTAAATCCTATTTTTCAATGTGTCCCATAGAAAATGGTCCAAAATACTAAGATCTGGTGATCTTGCAGGCCATCTTCTTGGCCCATTATTTGCTATCCGTCTGTTGTTGTATGTGGTATTCAGAAACTGATTGACCTCTCTTATAAAATGAGGACGAGCTCCATCATGTTGAAACCAGATTTCATTCAACCTACCTATTGGAATATCTTCGAGGTATTCAGTGAAGGTGGTCCTTAAGAATTGCAAATAACGTTCACCATTCTTTAAATCCAAATCGCACTTGAGGACGAACTTCTCTGAAATTACTTTGATTTGATTGTGAAATGACTCTCATCGGTCCAAATGATGTTATTCAAAAATTTCCTTTCTCTTACGATTTGTCTACGCAACTAACTGCAGTTTTTTTTTCGGGATCTCCTGGATATAATTTATGAACCGTTTTAATTTTGTAACATTCAAAATTATGCTTCCTAAGAGTGCGCCAAACTGTCGTTCGTGGCAAATTCAATTCATCTGCATTTTTTACCGATGATTTCGATTAATTTTCATTGATCTAAAATTCAGTGATATTACTGAGAGTTTATTGAAATAAAAAAAAAACTTACTTTTTCAACAATACTTTCCTCTATTTCGGCTGGAGTTCTGTTACTATAACTGTTGCGAGGCTTATTGAATGATCCAAATTCGCTGAGGTTTTTGTCTAATTTCTAGAACAAAGTTTCATGCGGTTGACGCCTTTCGGGATAAATTTCCATATACCGTTGGGCTGTGGCATAACTGTTTCCATGGTTTTCATAATAAATCACTTATGGTACAAGAAAGTGTGTATTACTCGAGATTGACGATTTTGAATGCTTTCGCAACAGTGCAGAAAAGAAGTGTATTAAGGGCAATGAATAATAGAAAAAAACGAGTTAAAAAATGTTTAGAAATGGAAGGACTCCAATTTGAACATTTATTGTGCCATTAAGTCTTTTGTGTATATAAATTACTTCATTTCAATTTTCATTACAATTGTAATTTTCTTTTCGGATGTAATTATTGCTACCATTTCTTTTTCAGCTTACGAAAATACAAATAATCTATTTTTGTTGTAGATATGTTTCAGATAATCATAAAAGGTTTTGCTATTCGAAGTTCATTGTAGAAAACGCTCAAAGGCATTGAAAATGTGAGAAAATATGAATTGGTACCTAAAAATTTAAAGAATACTCTCTAAAAACACTATGGTACATAGGAAGACGTGAAAGTTGCTATCGTGTTTTTATTTAACGCAGTCAACTAATTTCCAGGACCGTAATTTAAAAGGGAATAATTCACCCAATTATAATAAAATATTAGCTAAACATCTCGAAATATGAAATTGAATTTAATTTCTCAGTACTAAGTGAACCCCGACGATCCAAAAACTACAACAAAAAATACAAGTCCGTATTTAAAAATTCAAAGGTGGGAGTGGCCCAAGTCAGATGACACCCTGTATAAAAGATTCATGGACATATTCTGATTGCCCACATCAAGTGCTTACAGCGAACTGTGGACAGATTTTCAATGTGTCTGCGAATAAAGAAGATACAGGCAAAAACATTATTTGGGATTTTTTGGTTTTTCCTGTATATCTCCAGAAACAAAAGAGCTATAATTGATTTTTTTACATCATTGAATAGGTCTCTAAAATACGCAACTTTGCCAACCGACACTCTAGCTCTTATCGTTTACTAGATCCCCATGTACAGAAACGAATTTGAATAGCCCTGTATAAGCAACACTTTAAAATAAAAATTCAGCAAACAGTCAGTATTTTCTTGGTTTTAAATATATCTCTGCATGAGTTACGTGGCTTCAAATTGAACATCAATCTTCGTAAATCTGCTTACCTCTTAACCCTTTTAAATACAGGTACTTGATGATGGCTCGATACTCCAATTTTTCGATTTTCACAATTTCGGTGGACATATTTTTTCTTTTTATTTATTGCGTAAATCTGGTTTAAATTTTCGACGTCAAACTTTACACTGACACTTCCAATAAGTTATTGTTCATTGCTATGGTAACGCAATATTTTGTTTATGCAGGGAACTGGTCTAGGCTAACTAGATATCAATACATCCTCGTATGTATGTTGCGTTAAGGCTCATTGAAAGTAAGTCAGCACAGGGGGAAGTATATATTGATCTAAAGCTTTTCTAAAATTAGCAAAATACAAGAGCGAAAATTCACATGCTACAACCTGACTAATTGAGATGCGAATCGAGCTTCAATACAATCAAAAGGCAAATAAAGTTGAATGTCAAAGACACAGCTCGAGCAGAAATAAACAGACAGAAAGAAACCTGAAATACTGATTAACTACCCAAACGTATTCGATTATGAACATTTATTAATTGTAAAATTGTACCTATTTTAACAGGACTAGTTAGTTAGTTACTAACTTATTTTATTTTATTTATTTGAAATACCCACCTTCTCTCCTTTCTCCTACATCAGTATGCACTTGTAATGTTTCAAAAACAATGTCCCGGACGTGAAAGTGAATGAATTTTTGAATTAAAATGTTTTTAATTTGAATATTATTAGCAAATTGAAATTGAACACTCTCAACTTACAGTTGATTTTCTTCGGAGCATTGTTTTATCGGTCCACCTGTATCTACTTTTTTTGGGGTTACTGGTTTTTCATAAATAAAATAAAGCAATATTGAAAGATTAAAGTTTGAAGGAATATTATAAAAATCGTAATGAATGGTCGACGTATTCAATACAGAATCTAATTATTTTTTCTAATGAGTTCTGACACTTTTCAACATATTTGGAGTTCCTTCATATCATCAGAAGTATTGAGTGGTGTACTATTTACAATATCCTTGAATAAAGTCCAAGGGTGTAAGATCGTGACATCTCGCTGGCCATTTATAAGGACCACATTTTCCTATCCATTCATCTGGAAATTATCTGTCTGAATAGTTCCTGACAACACGTTTGAAATGTTCCGGAGCACCATCTCATTGTAGCCACAACTTCCGAAGATTCCAAAAATCTGTTTTCAGGAATCTTAAAAATTCACTTCCACCCAGATGCCTAAAAAGGGCTAATTGTTGTCTCCTATGACTCCACCGGTTCTGGCGATCAACGGAAAAGTCAACTTCAACACCACAACACCTTGTATAATCTAAAACGTTGAGTTTAGAGCTTTCGCGCAATGGAGACAATGATCAGCGTCAAGAATTATACAATATACAGTGTGTCCCACTTTGAGCAGCCACACTCTCATATATTTCATTGAAAATAAATTAATTTGATTTTTTTTTCAAATTATAGTGCTCAGAAATACCTACCTTTATGCTGATGATAGAACATTTGTAAATCCATTTTCCACGGCTAACTATGACCAACTGAAAAGTTAAAAAGTGGAGAAAACATACTAGGGATTTTTTCAGCACAAAATTAACATCAAATTCTGTTTCACAATACTCTCAAACTCCCAGATCTCAATGGTCGAATCAATTAATTATACAGTGTGTCATTTGTAGCTGGCAATATGATAACCTCTTTTTCTTCAGTAATATTTGCTTAATTTTCATAAAATTCACAAAAATGTTCGATTAATATTCCGAAAAATATAACGTTTCCATGGCAAGCTGTGACCACTTGAATAGAGACAAATTTTATTGAAAAATTAACCCCAACTCCTGGTTTCGGAATGTCCCAGAACCCCAGAACTGAATACTGAATCATTGAAATATACAGGGTGTTATATGTGGCTGGCAATGTCACCAACACTTATTCATCCATAATGCTCGGTTGATTTTAAAATTTCTTCGTTCGTCACAAAGTGCCCAAAAATATTCCATTATTACTGTAGAAAGACCCCAAGAATCACTTTTTTATGGCTAAATATGACCAACTGAAAATTGAAAAATTGGGAAAAACATATTATGGATTATTTTATCACTGAACTAGCATCAGATTCTGGATCAGAACACACTCTAAATCCCCAGATCACAATTCCTGAGAAATATGCTAGTGATCTGTATATGGCAAAAGTTCAACTCCTAAATTGAGTAATTTTGAAAATTATTGCACTTTTCCATGTTTTTCCCAGCTCCTGGTTTTGGAATGTTTCAGAACCCCATAGAACTGAATGCTGAATCATTGAAAAACAGGGTGTCATATATAGCTGCAAATATAACTCTTATTCATCCATAATGCTCGGTTGATTTTAAAATGTCTTTTTTTGTCACAAAGTGCCCAAAAGTGTTCCATTATTACAGTAGAAAGTAACCAAAAATAACTTATTCATGGCTAACTATGACCAACTGAAAAGGTAAACATTGAGGAAAACAAATTATGGATTCTTTTATCACTGAACCAATACCAGATTCTGGTTCAGAACACTCTAAAGCCTCCAGATCTCAATTCCTGAGGAATATACAGGGTGTCACATGCAGCTGGCAATATTAACAACTCTCAGTCATCCATAATGCTCGGAATGATTTCGAAAATGTCTTCTATTTTGATAAGGTGTCCAGAAATGTTCCGATAATACTGCAGAATGTAAACAAACTTCACTTTTCCATGGCTAACGATGATTAGCTGAAAAGTGAAAAATTTCATTTCATTTCTCATTGAACTAAGATCAGAAATGGGTTCAGAATACTTTAAAACTCTAAGATCTTAATACCCGAGTCATCTGTAAATACCAATATTATTAGTTAATGTGAATTTGCAGCTGCGGAAAATGAAAACATGGAAAAGTGCAATAATTTTCAAACTAACTCAATTTAGGAGTTGAACTTTTGAGTGTGAAACTGAAGCTTTCTATTCCGTGAATGGAGTTCTCAGCGTAATATAATATTTTGTCATTGTCAACTTCGAACTCACTTTTGGACGAATCAATGAAATAATGATTTATGTCATTAACATTTTTCAAAGGTTCGGGAATTATTGTACTCTTTCGTTTCGTATGTATATCTAAATCTTTCAAATCTTTCCACATTGTTTTGCTATTTCTCATACGGTATTCTAAAAATGCTTTTTTTTCGATTTTAATTGCCAAAGTTGCATAACAATTTTCCAGTGAAACGGTGCGAGGTCCTTTCCGGCCGGAGCGTCAGTTTTCAATCTATGAAACACAAAGTGCTTTTAATTATCAACATTTACACAAAAGCTCAATGAAGCCCGAGTAGTGTTGACCGAGAAAAACACAGTTTTTTCAGTGTAAGGTTCCTCTAATACACTACGTATATAAAGTACGTGTTCAATAAAATTAAGTTAGGAGTAACGACATTACAAAGTGTGCAAAGGTGAGCGTGAAATCGATTACAAAATCTGTATTCAAATGTTTGGAAAATCCTCCATTTCGCAAGTATTTTCTTTCTGTATACAATAAGATGCCGTAATTTTGACTAGTTACCATGGCAACTAAAAAAATTTCCGGAAATTTTTTCGTGGCTCCATGATATTTAAGTGGAAATTTTTTGACAGTTGAAAAAGTAAACATATGATCTATAACTATTAAATATTGTTAATACCTGTGAATAATGCAAAATTTATATAAGAATTGACATTATTATTTATAATTCGCTATACAGTTTCATTAAACAGAAAACACAAATTTGTTTAATTATTATGCATTAACAATTTATATTTCAAAACACGTAGGATCTACAAACATAGTAAGATTTAAATGTTGCTTGAATTCTAACCCATCCTCTCTTTTAATGGTGAATAGGAAGGTGACGAATTAATTAGATGTCTGGGTTTTAAGACATATATGTAATATTTTGAAACAATTTTGTTCAAAACTTTTTTACACAAAAGGCCATATATACTTGACATCTGCAGCAGACTTTCTTGGATTTTCCTAAACAAACCATTCGACTCTAACGCTTATTCCTGGTCGCAATCTTCCATTAAATTCGTTAAATATATCAATTTTGGATGACATATTCGCACTTGACTCAACTCTTTGCAGTATTTACATAAATTGCATTTAATTTTTCTCAAATTGTTTAAAGCAAATGCTTACATTAGAAGTGTTATGGATTACTTTAACAAAAAATACATTTCTACCACCTTTAGTAACCTAAAATTATGAAAGGGCGATAGACTGATCTAATACACATCTGAGTTTTAGCATTTGGTGTAACTAAAGTTGGTAATATTTTTTATTTAACGAAACATGGTGGACTTGACAAGCAGTGAAATTAATTTAAAATGTCAGATTGGATTAGTATTTTTTTTCCAAATTATGGTGTGAAATTTTCTTACCGAATACCACGCAAGCTTAAATTATTCCTGGAAATTTTCTTGCACGAATGTTTTAAGAAAATTATCTCTCGTCGCTTAGCGACTCGGGATAATTTTCAAAATATTCGTGCCCTCAAAAAATTTCCGGAAATAATTTAAGCTCTTGTGATATTATAATTGAAAATTTCAGTGGTGATAAAAGTTGGTGCATATCAAAAAATGTATACTCTGAGCAATTGTGAACTAATTTCAATTTGTAGTCGAATGTTTTTTTTTTATTTCAAACTAAATATGAAAATACAAAAAATCAAAAGGAAATAACATTCAGCATTTGACAAACCCTTTTATAATAAATGTGTTTTGAAACTCACAAGAGCAGAAAATTTACCGAACTGTGATCAACTGAAATAACTGATACTTCCAAAAATTTTTACAAATAAAGCATTACTCAAATGAATACAAGGTTTATGAACGAGAGCAAAGGGGGAATTAAATTATTTGCTATGTGAACACACCAAAAGATATTCTTTCACTCAACCCTCAACAGCCTATGCATTCATACTGATAAATCAATAGACTAAAGGTACTTAGCAAAATAGAAATAGTACTCTTGGTAGTGATTAATGATCTATACAGTGCGCATCATAAGTGTTACCCCCCTATCTAACTCGTTACTGGACTCTTGTTAGGAAAATCGCCGAAACACGTCGATTTTTGATTTCTACAGTGTACATTTTCGTATGAATAGTGCACCCCTAATTTCATCCCTGACTGGAGGGGAGCAACCCTGTCAAAAAATTTAAATAGCATGGGGTGGTGAGTGATAGCTCATTTGAAAGGGGCTTTTATTCTCTATTCAACCGTGCAAAGAATTACACCACAAACAGGAAAGCAACTGAACTAACACTAATTATTTCTGTTATTACAGTAAATGTTCAAAATGTTCCCCGTTGACCTCCTGGCAAAAATAGAGTCTATTTTGTGTTTCAGTCCTGACGCTTTGCAAGGTATCGCGAGTAATTGTTGCACACACTTCCGTAATCCGCGCACGCAACTCCTGAATAGAGTGACACTGAGTCTCGTAGACTTTAGATTTTAGGTAACCCCATAGGAAAAAATCTAAAGGAGTTAGATCTGGTGATCTTGGAGGCCATTCCACAGATCCTCGATGCCCGATCCATCGTCCTGCATAAACAGTATTCAAATATGTCCTGACAGCAACTGCAAAATGAGGAGGAGCTCCATCTTGTTGCAGTATAATGTCCATGTCAAATTCGTCTGGATTATTTTCGACAGTTGTCACTATGAGTGGATCTATCACTGTTTCCAGCATTTCCAAATAGAGGGCACCCGTCAAATTTTCCTCAATGAATAGCGGACCGATAATATGGTCACCCAGTATCCCTGCCCACACATTAACTTTTTGGGGAAACTGGGTATGAGTTTCGCGAAAAAGTCGAGGATTTTCATCGGACCAGTACCTCACATTTTGTCTATGCACATGACCGTTTAAAAAAAAGTAGCGTCATCACTGAAACAAATATGTTTTAAATAGCTGGGATTTTGTAAAATATTGTTAGATACTATTTCACAATATTCTAGACGGCGGTCTGGATCATCGTCCGTCAGTTCATGCACCAATTTTATTTTGTACGGATGAAATTTTTTTTTCAGAATTCTCAATACCGTCATCTGCGAAACCTCACAATTCAAGGCTATAGTTCTATTCGATGAGGACGGGTTATTCACAATCTCGCTCATAATGTCCACTTGTTTATCTTCTCCTGTAATTGATCGCCCAGAACGTGGTTTATTTTGCACACTGCCGTTCTCATAAAATGTTGCCACTAATTGTTTGAAATAATGTCTATCAATAGGGTGATCCGGAAAACGTTCATTGAACATTCGTACCGCCTCATGATAATTTCGATGAGCCTCACCAAAAATTACAATTGCTTCGCATTTCTCATCCAACGCACGTGGTGCAACCATTATTTGAAGATGAATAGCAAGCACAACTAACAGCTAGACTACACTGACTCGCACTATCCGTGATATCATTTTCTTGTATTGACCATTTATCCGCAAACACCCAAAAACACCTACAAAAACGTGCAGTTAATATCTACGCACACGACAAATACGTCTCACTTGACGTCTGACCCAACACCGATATCATACAGGGCCGACTTTGTAATTCGAAGGGTGAGTGCGCTACGTTAATTGTCGTTATTCTTAAACATTCATAACTCTTGAAATAATGTAACATATTTCAATTCCTTTGCACGGTTGAATAGAGAATAAAACCCCCTTTCAAATGAGCTATCACTCACCACCCCATGCTATTTAAATTTTTTGACAGGGTTGCTCCCCTGCAGTCAGGGATGAAATTAGGGGTGCACTATTCATACGAGAATGTACACTGTAGAAATCAAAAATCGACGTGTCTCGGCGATTTTCCTAACAAGAGTCCCGTAACGAGTTAGATAGGGGGGGTTATAACACTTATGATGCGCACTGTATAGTTTTTCAAACTTTATCTCTAGGTGTCCAATAAATGTTTTCTCAAAAATGATTTAAATTTCGACACTATCTTCAATCTCATTTTTTCCAAAGCCGGGTTGCATAGAAAGTAGATTTGGTAATCAAAGGACCGTCTGAAATGTTCGGTTTTGAAAGGTAGTAAGTACGCTTGAGAGACCTTCATTTCTTATGTTCAGGTTAAGGACATCGGTACAGTATGACATTTTTCTAGAGAGATGTTTAGGCATTTTTTTATTAAAACTTCGTGATACAGGATCATACTGTGATGTATTCTTCTATTTTCCATGTTTAACACTACGATTTCACAAAATTTGTTTGGAATTCTTTGTCTCATCTGGATACTGAAAGTCAAACCCAGGAATGAATTTCGTATTTTTTGTATTTTTTTCTTCAATTGGACCACAGATGGCATCAGCATAATTGAATAGGGGAAGAATCAGTGACTCGTATAGTAATATTTTTACTCCTGTTGGCAGTGAATGACGATTACCATGAATCATTTTCAGTTTGGTATAGGAATGATGAAGTTGCTTATTGAAATGCTCATCAAATCTAAGGGCAGAATCCAGATGCATTGAATCTTTCACTACCACAAGTTGCTCAATGTTCATATTTATATCGATATAGTTGATACCATTTTTGCGGTGTTATTTGCTGCCAGACAACATCACCTTGGATTTGCTACAATATATTAGCAAACAATGTTCTGAAGCTGCCTTAACGAAATCGTTGAGGTCATTATTGATTAGGATACATGCATTTTGTACCAATTGGCGAGGAAAACTATGATAAATATGTGTGTCGAGCGCATATAGATGAGCATTACAGGCTTCAATCCAGTTCAAGATTTGGGATGAATAAATTTAGAATAATGACGGCCCTAATATATACCCTTGCGGCACACCTGACCTTAATGTTAGGTAATCTAGGTTGATGCACACTTTTGTTTTCTATTTTTGAAGTAGTTCTTCATAAGTAATAGAGCATTGAGAAAAAACCCTATATATTATAAACTATTCAAAAGCAAGTTCTAATAAATCAATTGCCCTAACGAAGTCTAACAACAGGAGTATTGTACAGTGACCTTGGTCGGTATCTCTAAAAATGTCACCGGTGATAGGAACAAAATTGTTGTTCAGCTGAAACCCGTGCAACGTTTCATTTTCAACGTTACGAATTTACATCTAATTTCTAGCTCTGCCCCGCTCACTCCTATATAGATTTAGCTGTAGACGCGCAGGTCAATTTCTCGGAGCCCGCTTCACAACGGACGTGACGTACCTGGGTAGTTTTCGCTGTCGAAGAATTCTTACTAACACCATCCTACACCGTCATGGTTACGAGTGGCGGACTATTATCAGTGAGTTATCTGTTGTTATGATAACTATCACATCGTTTGACTTAGTTTGTGCTGGTATTGTTTTAGATCTGTTTTGTGTAATTTAGTATTGTCTGTCGTCGAATTTAATTGTTACAGGGTCCACAGAGTAAGTGTAGTAAAACGTACTAAAACGTACTTCGGTAGAGTGTTTAGAGTCGGTACGTTGGCTACACTGTATTTTGAAGTCACCAATGGAATTGGTAGTGGGACTTCCGTGTTAGGGCAGTCTATCTGAAGCTGTCGTGTTAGTAGGAACTGGATGAAAAAGTTATTGTGAAAAGCCGTAGGTTCTTGCATTCAAGAAAAATATCTGAGGATATCTAGTGACCTTTGTGTCATCCCATGTCGGGGATCCTTGATCTTGTTGCTGTATGGTAGGTTTGGGAAGCGTTGTGGTTTTTGGAAGCGTCGTTGGATTTGGAGCGCTGTTCTGGAACCTTGCTGGTTTTTTGAAGATAACCTTCTCAAACCCCTTGAGGGGATCACCATCACATAACTCATCTCGTCGTCCTACAACTGTTGTATTTTGTGTGGAACCCTTGTTAACAAGGGTTTTTGTCCGAGGCCGAGTTCTTGTCCGAGGCCAAGTATTTGTTCGAGGCCAAAGTGTTTGGGTGAGGCCTACGTTCCGGTTGGAGGCCCAAGTTTTTAGTCGAGTCCTACGTTGCTGCTGGAGTTCTACGTTTCTGTTCGAGGCCAAGTTTTCCTGTGGGATGCCTACATTTCCCGATAGAGGCTCATACTCATGTTGAATCGGTAATACGTTGAGAAAACTACTTTGGGAGTCCTATCAGACTCATCTGGAAGCTGGAAGTAGCTGTTAGAGACTGCAAGTCCAGAGAATTCCTGTTCCAGAGTCCTGTCGGATGAATAAAGTCCATATGCCAACGGATAAGTGGTTAAAAACTGTGTGAAATATTTTTATTATTTTAATTACTAGTCAAACATTATTTTTGAAGGGTCGAAACCCTTAGAACATTCCTAAAGTTATATCTTAAAAAGGTAAATAACATACTGGTATACATAGGTACTTTTTGTTGTAAAATATCTGCGGAAAGCCCATAACATCATATACAAGCGCACGATTTGCACATACTAAACCTCTGCCAATGGATCCATTCGCCGATGTCCCTTTATAATTTGGTAATCTTCAGAGGGTACACTTTCCGTACGGTATAAATATTTACTCACTCACTAGGAATTTATTTTTGTGTTTATGAAACTAATTTAGACATTCCTGTTTCATAGTTATACCTTGGATACCGAAAATAATAATAATACAGAAATTTATCGTAATTGCCAAACAAAAACATTGTCAATTTAATTCATCATATACATTACCGTTGGCACAACAACATTTAAACCATATAACTTTCCATAAATGTACAGGGTGTGTTTTGTTCCAAATTTTAAATATACAGGGTTATAGTTTTGGGAATTGGTCTTTCCTTTTTCCGATTTCCTAGTTCTTTAGGAGGAAGCCAGTTTCGAACCTGCTGTAGAAGGGAACTAGGTGGTGCCCACAATTATTTTTTTACAGGTAGGGTGAATTTGTTTTTCTATTAGTCACCTAAACGCTCACCTGTAGTTTTACCCACGACCATCTCCACTTCGAGCGTAGCCGCGAGCATGCAGGGATTTTTGAGCGTCGATCCCCGAGACAAACCTTTGTAAACGAACCAGTTGGGGACATATTACTGAGTAAGGAGTATATGTCAATTATATAATCAGTGTCACACAAGGATCGTTACACCCGTGCGAATACTAGACCGAACAGGGGGCATTGAAGAGTGATGTAGTGGTCTTTCATTTACATCTCCATTGCCCTTTTTAAGACTTTTGACAATGTCGGTAAGACACTAATGGGCCCGAAGTCCTTGAATTTACTCTGTTTTTTAGTTAAAACCATGACTACAGCATTTTTCCACACACATGTTGGTGCGTTTTGTTGTGTCATTCCAGAACTGACTGAATGAGCTGGCCCAAGAAAATGGGTTGAAGGACTGACATTTGACGAATATCATTATCATTCTGCTGTTTTGGTTTTTGATTTTTGAACTCATCGGTTAACCTCGAAAATAAACTGAAACCCGTTGTCAGTTTTCCTAAAAGCGACAAAATTTAAAAAAATATTTCGATAAACCTTGCTTAAAATATTAATAACTTACCTTGTGCATTGTACCGAATATATTGACTATCATCAGTTTTAATAATTTTCCCGTTCAGGGTTTCCCGTTCTCGATTCATCGCTGTAGATTGTTTTTGTTAATGAAAAAGTTCGAAATTTATGTGCTTTTGAAATTTCGTTTTCAGCTGTCAATCCACGTTACTGTCATTAGTGTCATTCCAATTTTCAAACCATCTCTTTAGGAGGAATGGAAATAAGAGTGGGAATGGGGTTGAGTGCACAACAAAACGAGTATATAGACCATAACTGGGTTGGGTTATGGCACAACAAAACGCACCTGATACATACTTTCATTCAGTAGAAATTACCTATATGAGTAGTTTATTCTAAATGAGAGCAGCAGAGTTTTGTGTTCAATCCATCACATCTTTTGGCATTAGATTTGATATCATAATTAGTTTTACAGACAGTGAGGTCATTCATTTCTTCAAAATGAAGGAGCTAGAAGATCATTTGTTTTGCAAAAATTCATGATTTCGATTGGTTCCTCAGTGTGTGTGATGGATTGAATAAAAAACTTGTTCATTTCTTTGGGGTCTTTTGAATATCAACATGGTTTTCAAAGTGTGCCGTATATCTCAATTATTGGCAAGAGATATACTCTGCAACGCATTTTCGTGAAGAAAAGAAATATTTTCTCTATGAGGTTTTTAAAAATCTTAGATATATTCTCCTTGAAGCTCTCAAAGCAGAAATTAACTATAACCTATACTCTGTTACAGCCTTTAATAGCTTGTTATTTTTCTAGCTACAATGAAAATTTCTGATAAAATCGTGATATCCGGAATTGCTGGAAGATTCCCTGAGTGCGAAAATGTGGATCAGTTCAAAGAAGCTCTCTTGAATGGAGTTGATTTGGTTACAGAAAATGATAAAAGACACCCTGCAGGTGAGTTTACCAGCAACCTGGAGTCAAATCTCATATTCTATCGTTCGTACCTGCCTGATTTGTAGAAGTGGAATGATATTACTCTTATTTATGATTGTACCTACATAATATGTTTTCAGTCGAAGATCTAAATCGTATTTTTTCCCATTTGGACACATGAAGTGGCACTTTTAAAAACTGACGTGACTATCATAACTTCCAGGTTTTCATCACCAATTGGGAAATATTTTACTTTTCCTAACTGGTTAGGAAAAGTTCATCACATCATCAATTATGAAGAAAAATCAATTATCAAAAATAAAGAAAAGTGAATTTTATTGAAACTTTCACACCTCGCTTTATCATCAAATCAAAAAATAGGTTTTTGTTTAGTTGCCATGACAACCCAAAAAATTTCCGGAAATTTTCATACTACAGGGTACCCTGGGCGAAATTAATAAGTGGAAATTTTTCTGTCGAATAGTTGACATGTGATAGTTGACATTTTGCTTTTATGTACAAATGAAATTTAATTTTTTATATGAAAGGAGATAATATTTCATAATTATGTATTTACTAGATATGTCGAATGTGTATGCAAATATTTTTGCGTTTCAACAATGAAGGTCTATCGATAAAAAATTATATGAATCAAATGTCTAACTATACTTAACTACATGAATTTAATATTTGAAACAATTTTATTAAACTAATCTTTTCGTGAAAACTTTGTTAAAATTTCCAGACACTTTTTTTGTACTACGCTGATTGATTTCTTATTTTTCCAAGTATTTCAATTAAGTATGCGTGACTTCTTCTATCTTCGCAAAGTTCTTCGCAGTATGCATAATGTATATTTTTGTTGTTTTTTCCATATTATCCACAATATTATTCTTCTGAAACCTTGAAAACTTCACAATAATACAAATACGAACTAGAAAATTGGGCCTAACTGGTTAGTGGTTAAGCTGTCAATGGGTCAATGAGTCAAACATTGGATTTATTTGAAGCAGTAAAGAGGTCTGTAATTTGGACCGTCTAGTGGACCTGTAAAGCGCTTTCATGCTTTATCCAGCAATGCGCTTTCCGCTTTTTCTGATAGACACATATTTCCAACACACCGCCACAATACGTCAACAAAAGCCATTCATGGCCCACTGATGTTGTAACTTGTTTTGTCTTGAATAATCTCCAAGTCAGATGAAATAAACATTAATTTAATATATTTTGGTGTGAAAATTTCCTCACGGAATCCTCCGCATGCTTGAATTAATTAATTGAATCAATTAATCGAAATACGATTAATATCACTCCAGTAATGTGAGTTGTGGCGGTTGAATATTCCATTTTTCATAAATTCCGTCCGTGCGAATCAATATTTGTAAAAAATGTTTGTCTTCCTGTATATTGATTAATATGAATTTGCGAAAATCATACCTTCTTTCATCGTCAACTGCTGTCAATTTCTGAACTAGTGAGAATGATCACAGATTGTGCTTATGATTTTTAGAATCCTCTGAATACTCATCACAGGTGTTCCCAATTCTCTTTCTGCATCTGCTAAGGAATTTTCTGGATACGCTCTGAAGTTTGCGTTTTTCTTGTTTTTTATCAAAATGCCCGTGAGTTTTGCGATTGTCAATGAGCCGTGTCCGGGTGTCGTGAGTTAGTGTTGGTCTATCTGGGTATCGCGAAAAGAAGGTTTCTCAGACTCTTTTAATAACATTCCCAGTAAATTATTAACAAATTGAAGTAATCTCTGTACTAAATCCTACACAGGACATGATGAATGCTTTCGATATAATTATTCTTCAACGTCAAATTATTAGCAAATATTGTTTATTGACAATTCAGCACTTGTTTCTTGTCAATTTTTCCAAAAAAGCCTACTAATAATTCAGATATCTTTAATAATCCCACAGAAATTCCAGTTTCTACAAAATCATTTCAATTTAGATATAGGGTTGTAAGCATAAACTCTCTATATTTGTAGCGTAGAATCCACTGGCGTTGAGAAAAAATTGGGTGGCCATTTGAAAAAAATGGGTTTTACAATTTACAAGATAGCCTAATTTGTCGCCAGTTTCTGGGCACCCCGTATACATTTTTAGAAAAGTTTTTAAAGATATGGGATGCCTCACGTTTCATTCAATAAAATTAAAATAGATGAAAACTGGAGCCCTTTAGAGCTATGATGTTTCGAATAAAGTTATATTGAAATTTATCGAAAATTCTAAACATGCAATACAAAATATGGTGTTTAATTTAAAAAACAAAGTTGGGGTATACTTCCGGTATAACCGGAAGTCGTAGAGAACTGAAAATATTTCTGGAAATCTGGAAGAATTGGATATCTGAAAATTTATCGCACCTTTCCAAGCCTTTACGAAATTCTACCCAATCTGGGCATTTTTTTCCTCGAACTTTTTTGTAAATAATAAGCAAAAGAAAATCCACTTTCTTGATTATTACTTATTTTTGAATGCTAAAGAATAGGATTTTCAATGAATGTTGTTTTGGCTTACAGGACATGGTATACTTCATTGTGAGACAGTCATAGAAATATATATCATATACTTATTCTACAATGCTACTCTCATATGTCAAAAGTGTTGTAAAAAGTTCAGATTAGTCCGCAATGCGCATGTACGTCATTAGAGTTTTTTTGTGACAGGCCTGGTTTTAGTAAAATATAATGGTACTGGTGAAGATTAACAAACGTTGTTAATTCTGAATCTCGGAGAATGAGATATTGGAAAACTCAATGTACGTATACCTGCTATTTAGCAGAATTGAATACATCTTTTCACATATTTATGATCCCAAATATTCAGCAAAGGCCATCAGAAAGTGGAGTACCGTTATTATTATTATTTACCGCTCTGAAACGACTCATTGATTTTTGTTATCGCAATCACTTTTCAGCTGTAGATGAACCCAACAAAAAACTACGGAACCTCCCCAAGTAGTCGGTGCGAATTTCAAGCAGGCACTAGATTGGAAAATTATATTTCAGCGTCCGGTCCTTGATATCACTTACCTGTAGTCCGCCCCTGTCGTACTACCGTGCACTAGTTTAAAGAGTTAACGAACAGTCGTTACCGACCGATGATGAGCCCTTTACTCCCATAAACACCTACTGCGTAGGCTTATTATGGCAAGTACATGTCAGAAAACAACTACTCCCCTGGCTAAGACCACGACGGGTATTGAATTAAATCTAACAGCTACTTGTGCAACGTTCCTCAAAGTATTTGCAAGTGCCCTCTATGACCAACCAGCAGAATAATGTTTTGATTTGGACAGGGTGACCACCTGCAGACTAGTTTCGAGGTTGTTGCCTCTCATCAGTGCAAGGGTAGGTCAACACGGACAGCACTGAAGCCATTTGTTCTCCGTCCAAACCAATACACACTCCGCTGATTAGTCAATTCTGGTTCACGAGATGGAAGCAGTATCTAGGCCGCTCCACCTAGTGAGCAGAGGAAGAACACTCCGAATCTCCGGGTTAGGAGATTTATTCGAAGTAAACAGAAATCTTTGGGAGATCGATTGCTAACGAACAGTCGTTACCGACCGATGATGAACCCTTTACTCCCATAAACACCTACTGCGTAGGCTTATTATGGCAAGTACCTGTCAGAAAACAACTACTCCCCTGGCTAAGACTACCATGGGTAATGAATTAAATCTAACAGCTACTTGTGCAACGTTCCTCAAAGCATCAGAGGACGCAATAGCAAGTGCCCTCTATGACCAACCAGCAGAATTATGTTTAGATTTGGACAGGGTGACCACCAGCAGACTAGTTTCGAGATTGTTGCCTGTCATCGGTGCAAGGGCAGGTCAACACAGACAGCACTGAAGCCATCTGTTCCCCGTCCAAACCAATACACACTCCGCTGATTAGTCAATTCTGGTTCACGAGATGGAAGCAGTTTCTAGGCCGCTCCACCTAGTTAGCAGAGGAAGAACACTCCGAATCTCCGGGTTAAGAGATTTAATCGAAGAAAACAGAAATCTTTGGGAGATCGTTTGCTAACGAACACTCGTTACCGACCTATGATGAACCCTTTACTCCCATAAACACCTACTGCGTAGGCTTATTATGGCAAGTACATGTCAGAAAACAACTACTCCCCTGGCTAAGACCACGACGGGTATTGAATTAAATCTAACAGCTACTTGTGCAACGTTCCTCAAAGCATCAGAGGACGCAATTGTTAGTGCCCTCTATGACCAACCAGCAGAATAATATTTTGATTTGGACAGCGTGACCACCTGCAGACTAGTTTCGAGGTTGTTGCCTCTCATCAGTGCAAGGGTAGGTCAACACAGACAGCACTGAAGCCATCTGTTTCCCGTCCAAACCAATACACACTCCGCTGATTAGTCAATTCTGGTTCACGAGATGGAAGCAGTTTCTAGGCCGCTCCACCTAGTGAGCAGAGGAAGAACACTCCGAATCTCCGGGTTAAGAGATTTAATCGAAGAAAACAGAAATCTTTGGGAGGTCGTTTGCTAACGAACAGTCGTTACCGACCGATGATGAACCCTTTACTCCCATAAACACCTACTGCGTAGGCTTATTATGGCAAGTACCTGTCAGAAAACAACTACTTCCCTGGCTAAGACCACGACGGGTATTGAATTAAATCTAACAGCTATTTGTGCAACGTTCCTCAAAGCACCAGAGGACGCAATTGCAAGTGCCCTCTATGACCAACCAGCAGAATTATTGATTTGGACAGGGTGACCACCTGCAGACTAGTTTCGAGGTTGTCAAAACATAATTCTGCTGGTTGGTCATAGAGGGCACTTGCAATTGCGTTCTCTGATGCTTTGAGGAACGTTGCATGGTAGTCAACGTGTTAAGAGCAAACACTACCTTGGTAAAACGGAAATTCGTTTTAAGCCCACAGTTTTTGTTTGAAAATTTTTTAATTTTTTTTGCATTACTCAATGTTTTTGTATAAATTCCGGAACCTCAGTGATTTTTGGTTATGATAATTTTTAAGAAAAAAATTTAAATGACATGATGAATTGAAAAAATTGAGAGTTTCCGGAATTCTTATGGGACCACTGAGCCCATACAAAAAATATCTCTTTCTTGAAATCAATGGTTTTTGCAAGAAACGGATTCTACGATCGGGAAATTTATACCTGATTGGCGCTGTAATCGAGAACGGACAGGTGCTGTGTTGTCAAGTTCATCGAGTTCATTATCTCCACCCCCACTCTTGATAAGTATGCCAACAAACCTGAGCTGGAAGGGATGAGGAAGAAATTCGACTTTTCGGTGATGGTGGCTCTTAAACCTGAAGGAAATAAACAAGTTTGTGGTAACCCCACATTTTAAAATGGAAGACATTAGAACTGTATCACGTTTAATGTTAAGAAACGGTTTTGTGACGTCTACCTACCTAAAAGACGCGTATTTTCTACTGTCGGTTCACCCTAATTATAGAAAATACCTGAGATTCGTATTCAACGACAAAGTTTATCAGTTCACTTGCCTTCCATTCGGCCTTTCATCGGGGCCTTATACCTTCAGTAAACTGATTAGACCATTACTGGAATACCTCCGTTCCAGGGACGTATTATGTGCGAATTATCTTGATGATTTTCTTATTTTCAGAAACTCCTGGAAAATTGTCAAGATAAAACACTTACAGCCACCTGTTTTTTAGAATCTCTTGGTTTTATAATCAACAAAGAAAAAAGGAGCCTAACACCCAACCATTCTTGCAAGTTTCTAGGTTTCGTTTTTGACAGCATAAGTATGAGAATATTTTTCACTAACGAAAAAAGGAAAACTATCGGGAAATGGATTTCATTCTTTAGAGAGAATAGCAAATTTAAGATCAGACGATTCGCACAGTTCATGGGCGTACTAGTATCAGCATGCCCCGCGATCAAGTACGGCTGGTTGTATACAGTGTGTCTTACTTCTCATGGAAACACCCCCGTATCTTCCGTAATAATTGAGGTTGAATGATGAAACTCTCAGGACTGATGGATATGCTCAAAATGCACCTACCACCTGAATGGGGTTGGCCTACGTGATATACACTGCCCGCCAATCGCGATGGAACAACACATTTTTACGGTAAAACATACTAGGGGGCAATATAGGCTAAAAATTCCTTCAGATTTGTGATCAGGACCACCAACTTACTACAGACATACTTTTTCTCTGAAAAAATTTCAGTCTTGAAAAATCCGAATTTGTCTCACTTCTCATGGAAACACCCCCGTATCTTCCGTAATTTTTTACGTAGAACCATGAAATTTCCAGGATCGATAGATACACTGGAAATGAACTCACTGAAAGCATCCTACATACCCTCTCAAGATAACTGGCAAGCGGAACAGGAATCTAGGATTCTTTCCCACGAAACAGAATGGTCACTGGCACCATATGCATTCAAGACAATTTCTAAAAATCTAGGAGTCCCCGAAATTGACCTGTTTGCCTCCAGTGGAAACTTCAAATGTGAGAAGTACGTTTCTTGGCTCAGGGACCCAGGGTCGATAGCGGTCGATGCCTTCACTATTCCGTGGGGGGCACATTCTTTTTTGCATTCCCTCCCTTTGCTCTCATTCTAAGGGTCCTTCAGAAAATCATAGGGGATAGAGCAGAAGGAATAGTCGTGGTACCCAACTGGATTTCTCAGCCCTGGTTTCCCTGGTTCAAGAGCCTTCTAGAAAGCGAACCAATATACCTAGGACCATCTAAAACGTTACTTTCTTCACTTCGTAGGGAGAATCATCCAATGCACTCGCAGATGACCTTGATAGCCGCCAAATTATCGGGGAAGTTTTTCGAATAATGAACATTCCTGAATGTGCAGTCAATACAGCAATTAGCTCTCTTTCTGATGCAACTATAAAACAATATAGCAGCACCTTCAAACAATGGAGAATATTCTGCAACAAGAACAACGTACCCTTCTTTCATGCAGAAATCGATCAGGTAAATAAATTTCTACAGGACCGTCTCCAACAAGAGAACGGAAACTACGGGACACTAAATTGTCATCGCTCCGCTCTCTCACTGATCCTAAACACTAACGTTGGCGGGGACACAAGAATCAGGCGCTTCATGAAAGGAGCCTCAAAATTGTGACCAACAAAACCGAGGTATAATTTTACATGGGACCTGCGGCCAGTCCTGGATTATTTGGAAAAATTATCAACCGGAAGTATCAAAAACATTTCAGAAAAGCTTATTACCTCTATGGCCTTGGCAACTGGGGAAAGAATTCAAACACTGTCGGTCATTCGGGTGACTAACATATCAGAGTCTGACCTAGGATTCCAGATTCTAATCCACGATCGTTTAAAAACATCCAGAATTGGGAAGGTCCAACCCTGCCTCCAAATTCCATATTTCACAGACAAGCTCAATCTCTGCGTTGCCAACACTCTGAAATTGTACCTCAGACAGACTGAAAAATTGCATGCGTCCGACAATTACTTCCTATTCATCACCCACAAAAAACCTAATGCACGAGCGTCAAAACAAACGCTTAGCAGATGGGTAAAAGAACCGCTGCAATCAGCAGGTGTTGATACTTCAATTTTCAAGGCACACTCGACACGCCACTCATCAACTTCGTCTAGTGTCCATGGATACGATCAGGCAATCGCTAGGCTGGACGAAAATATCAAATACTTTCGCCAGATTTTACAACAGGCCTTTATCACACTCTCACGACTTTGCAAAAGCAGTACTGGGCTCGCAAATTTTATAAAACATTATTTTATTTGGAGAAATATTCTTTTAGTTATTGTATTCCACAATAGTATTAATAATATTTTGGGAGTAAGCGTGTTTTTCTGCAATGTTGATGAGCGACCTAACATAAGAATTAGAAGCACAATCACGAAGATCTTTAAACAGGTACAGGTACAGATCGACAAGCGTAAGGATGCCTCTGAGATGCGCAAACGATAGAAAGCGTGAGTAGATGTGCGACAAAGATCGACTACTGTTTACGACTGGTTATCATCGGAATGTTCGAGCTCCTGCCGCACTCCAGGGTTTTGTCTACTGCGCAACCAATTCTGGGAGGCATCCTTACGCTTGTCGATCAGTAAGTGATATCAAGGACTGGACGCTGAAATATAATTAAACGATCAAACGAACTTACCTGAAGTTCGATCGTAATATGAAGCGTCCAGTCCGAAGATATCACTACCCACCTCTCCATTCAAACAAACAAATACTAACCCCCAAAAAATTCTCAAATAATAATATTTTCAAAATATATATTACGAACACTTAGGTATACATTCTTTTGAAATAATATTGCATAAAATAAAGAAAAAACTTGATCTAAAATAATTTCGCACTAATCTTTTTCAACAAAACGTAAATTGGTAGTGATTTTCGAATGATCCATAAAAAAATTAAAAATAAAAAAAAAAAAATTCTAGTTATACCAACATAAAAGAGTGTCATCATATCCTTCATCCCTATAACGTACCTACCCGTTTTGACGGACCTGCCATTAATTTGAGTAGCGAGAAATGCTTATGTAAACCGAGACGTGCCGTCTCACCGACTGTGCTCAACTAAATACTAAATATTTGTCAGACGTCATTTACCAAAATTTACTCCCATTTGAATGATTGGTGGGTCACCAATAGCTAATAGATTAGGTGGCGTGATTCGCAGAAAAGCAAAACCGTTTTAGAAAAACCTCGAAAATAAAAATGGCTGCAGTCTCAAAGACGGCACATTACCAGTTAAAACCCGTAACTGCTACCCACAAGTTTAAGTCACGCAAGTAGTACAGCTGGGTCCCAGGGACCCATTGAAAAAGGTACGAAAAAAAATATGAATATGAACAAAAGTGTATTGAAATATCAAAATATATATTCTCATAAACATTATAAAGTATAAAATAAACGGAATATTCCTTACAAACAATTCACACATACTTTTTTGGCACATTGTAAACATATGGGTTTTTTGCACACCACGCAACAGATATTTGTTTTTCTGTCTTGTTTAGCAGGACATAATGAACACCGTTTGCGTTTTGACTTAGAAACAACGTCTAATGGTTCAAAGGGAACTTCGATATCAAAATGAAAAATATTGGAAGCCACATCTCTTAATTTGCGGCTTACCTTTGTGTTGGATACTCTGAGTCGAATAAGTGGTTGACATAAGGCAATCCCAAGCTCTTTTATATATTCAGATCTCCTAATTTCTTTCCCAAGTGGAGAAAATTGATATAAAACTCTACCATTGACAATGTCCTTCAGTAGCGTTCAACACATTTTCGTTATTAGAAGAACACCCTTCTTCATTTTCTCGCTCTTCCCAAAAATCATCATTCTCTATGATTTCTAATAGTTCCGTCTCGTTCAATGGTCTATTCGCCATTCTAAAAATTACGTATTTACAGTAAGTACATAGCTATCTATATAAATTACACAAAAATTAATATATTTACCTTGTTGCGCCGATATTGTTCACTTCTATTAAAATCAAAATTATAACGTATCTGCTACCCTCGGGTCCTGAGGACCCAAAAACGACGACAATCGGTGTTTTCGCGAAAAATTTAGCCTGTGCACACCTCGACAGCTTAAACGCAACTAAACTAGAGAATACCTAGTGGCGTGCCTGTTGACGACTTCGCGAACTACTTATTTTATATAAATTTACGAATCGATGGGTCCCGAGGACCCGTGGGTAGCAGTTACGGGTTAAGGGTTAAACAAAATGACGGCTCTCGCTGCAGCGAGAGCCAGGGCGAACGGTGAGGGAGGAGAGAGGAAAATACTCTTTAAACTAGTGCGCGGTAGTACGATAGGGGCGGACTACAGGTAAGTGATATCTTCGGACTGGACGCTTCATATAATTACGATCGAACTTCAGGTAAGTTCGTTTGATCGTTTAATAAATTGAAAGTACAAGAAACTATGAAAGTTGATTTCAGCTAATATTATGTAGTTTGTATTTATGAAATTGGATGCTTCAGGTTTTCTTTTTATAAAACGATTCATGTCAAAATATGTTAATTCATTTAATTTAAATTGAAATTATTAAGAAGAAGAAGAAGAAGAGATTAACATGCTATTTCTACGAGTATTTCTGCTTGTGTTACCTTAGTGCAATTTCTACAATGGGGGTTTATCAAAAAGTAAGACCAGAAGGATTTTCATTATCATCAAAGAGAAGCACTTCCATATTGACATTAATTTAAGTTTGGTACTTTTTTGGGAATCAAGAACTAATTCAAGAACAGTTAGAACATAATATAAGCTAACACTTGAAATTTGTTTGCAAAAAGTTGAATCACTCGCCTTGCTAACGCAGACACAATGTTGATACGGCATTAGGTTTCGAATTATTATATTGCCTTTATTTACATAAATCTTCACCAGAAAAAGGTCTGCCACAAATTACAATTTTTTTCACTCAAATGTTCTGCATTGGGGTCTCCTGCTAATGACATTAACAAGAATCATTCCTTTTGTGTCAAGCTATCATAATAATAACCTATTTTTTCTACGACAGTGCGTAAAAAAATCACCTGTGCGTATAATCATCAACTGTGCGTAAAGTAATTTTTTACCCACTGTTCATACATTTAAGTCTTTATTTGATAATACGATGACAATTCATAACATCAAACATTACAATTAATGATATAATTGCTACAATTCGGTAATATAATAACTGTCGAAGAAAAAACTTTGTATGAAACACTTTTGTAAAGGGCTTTTGTGTACACGCTTGTTTCTTTAACTCGGCTGCGCCTCATTCAACAAACTTCAAGCTCTACAAGAAAGTCCTGCTTCACTAATTTGTATTAGCTATTGTTTTGCTAGTTTGAGCAAAGCATATGTACATAAAAATGTCATTATCTACCAAAAATAATTCATTTCAGGTATTTTTCCTCAACTTCCACACTACACTGTTGCACGGTCATTATAATTACAGTTAAGATAGGGTACATTCAGCTCTATGCTGTATCACTTCCGTTATGTTTAGCGGTCAGACGTTATCCCAACTTAATGGCAATTTGCCATTACGTTGGGATAACCTCTGATCGCTAAATATAACGAAAGTGATACAGCATAGGGCTGATTATTGTATTAAATGAGTTTCTTTCGCTCCCTAAATTCGTAGGACTCTATCTATAAAAAGTTATTTCGGTTTGAAAAGGTCCTGAATGCGCTGACAAATTTCTCTTTTTCAAATGACATGGGATATTGGCTTATAACACAAAACTCTGAATTGGAACACTAACAGCTGTATGCATTGTCAATCGCCAGCGACTCGCCAGAGTTTCTCCGTTCACTACAAGCATTATAATGCACAGTCGAGCTCCAAAAAAGTGACAACTACGCGATGAGTCACATTTTGGCGAAACGCTGGCGATGTACCACTTTTTTGGGGCTCGACTGTGCATTATAATCCTTGTGTAGCGAGCGGCGAAACTCTGGCGAGTCGCTGGAATTGACTATGCATACGGCTGTAAATGATTTTCAAACTTGGCAACGATCTACCCAAACTACACCGATGACGAGCATGCGCACAATCGTAAACTATTCTCATACGCGGCATACTTTTCTTCGAAAAAATTGGCGGGATTAGCATTCTAGAGTAAGAATATAATATATATTTCTATGGTTACAGTCCACACCAAGTTAAAATGAATTGTTTTTGGTAATGAAGGTGTATGGGCGTTTCAAACATTGACTAAACGATACCCACTTCTTTCTCACTGTCTTGATAAAAGATGTTGTTTGAAAGTCGCCCATTTAGTACATTCAGTTTCATATAGAACACATTTAGTAGCAACAATATCATAAAATTTATTGTCGCATCGCATAATTTCCTCCTACTCTTCATTTTTTGAGCGAACGTTTCATTTACAGGAATATATGGAACCCCTCGTAGATGTGGAGTCGTTCCAGGAATAGATAAATTTGATAACGCTTATTTTGAAATCCATGCGACCCAAGCTAACTTTACAGACCCTCGTTACCGAATTTTGCTCGAGACTGTTTACGAATGTATTGTGGATGCTGGCTACAACCCCCACGAGCTGAGAGGAAGTAAAACCGGTGAGGATTCTGACCTGTAATCAAAAGTACTTTCCCGCCCAGTCAACACAAAGAGGTCTCATAGAGAATATAGTGCTTCACATTCAAGTGAAGTAAATTGTAACGTTTGATTCTCATTAATTTCTGATTCTGGCCCTTACGACCAACAAGTGATTCACAGTGTGATGCCAAATGTTACTCAAAATTGTCTGAATGTGACATTCCATTCAATCTTCGAATTAGGAAAAACATTATTATCTTTTGGTACCACAATGTGAAGCGAATTGTTAGTTAAAAATCTCATTCACTTCTATTTCGGGCCGAATTTACTGACTAATGTATCGCAGTGTGGTGCCGAATGTTACTAGCAATTGGTCTTAATGTGATACCTATATCGTTCAATCTTCGTATTGAGATGCACATTTTTAGTTTTAGCATCACAGGTTATATTCTACAGTGCGGCTTTCTTTAGTCCTTCCGCGCCCCCTCTCCCCACCCCTTCATCAGGCAATCAAAATGTTCTTCAATTCAAAAAGAAGTATTGGTGATACCATTCAAAATGGTTTTTGTTCCTTGATGTAACGTTGTTTCGTCGTTACGTGTCACTTTGGCGCCGAGTCCAGGTTACGGAATTTACACCATGCGTTTATGAAAATTATTATATGCAGTCGGGGAGCTAACTACTACTTATTTGAATTACCAAAGCCGAAATAATTATGGGAAAGATATAGCCGGGAAACTAAATATCACCTATTTTAGCTACTAAATCAGAAGCAACAATGGGAATAAAATGAGCGGTAAATGGCGGAATTAGCGAAAGACAACGGATCAACAGAGATGACAGCAAGCGATGTGCAGGTTAAAACAGGCAAAAAGCTCTAAGTTTGTCGTCAAAATTTTACAACAGGGCTTGCATATCTCAGTTCAAGCTTTTCACGGTTTATGCACAGATGTGCCTGATACCTCTATTCTCAGTGGCCCCTGAACGAAATCCAGCTTGCAACTGCCAGCCAAAGATATTACAGGCATATTGCTTCCACTGACAGGGGTTCACTAGGTATGGGGAATCTAGTTTGCGACCATTAGTGAAAGATGTTACAGGCACATTGCTTCCGTTGAGAGTGGCTCACTCGTTTTGGAGAATCTCCCAAGTAGCACATCTATATTGGTAAAATATTGGTACAATATTGTGAACATATTGGCGAAATGATTTAAATGCAATATTGGCGAGAAAAAAAATGTGAACATTCGGCGATATTGGTCCAATATTACTTGAATAATATTGGCGAAATATTTTCGGAGCAATATTGGCCTCAAAACATTCGGCGATATTGGTGCAATATCGCTGGTACAATATTCTGACAATATTGGCACAATATTCAAACGTTATATTGTCGAGAAGTAAAATGTGAACATTTTGCGATATTGGTCGGATATTGTTTAGACATTTCAAAAATTGTATTGGTAAAATAGTCTTGAAGCAATAATGGCCTCAAAACATTTATCGATATTGGTACAATTTCATTTGGATATATTGGTGGAAGTGAATATACCTTGGTCAATTATTGAATGTTTTTTAGTTGATCAAGGTGACACCAGAGTCTGCCTTTTGATCGCCATAACCACTGAGTAAGCTGTCTTGAAAACAAGTTATGGGAAGTATTTAATATATGTTCGTAAGTTTTAGAAGACGTTCTATATGTAGAGCCACCTAACGAATTTTTATCCAGGTTTGATCATGATATAATTTTGATGTTTCATTGAATATTCGGCCAATATTTAAAATCAATCTCAATCAAGATGAAAAAAACAATATGGAGACAATATTGTTTTAACGATATCGGTAAATATTATTGAACCAATATTGACCCAATATTAATTAATAAGGTTTGTTGAATATTGGCAAAATAATATTCAACCAATGTGTAATCATACTTGGATATACAATATAGTATTTATTCCTAGAATCGATATGAGAGGTATATTGGGAATGCAATCTTTATTTTAGATGTTGAAAACAATATGAAGATAATAATGATTTATCGATATTGGTAAATATCGTTGAACCAATATTGACCCAATATGAGTTAATCCAATTTGTTAAATAAAGTTGAAATGATATTCAACCAATGTACTATCAAACTTGGAAATACAATCTAGTTTTTCATCTCTAGAATTGATATGACTGGAATATTGGAATTGCAATATTTATTCTAGATGTGGAAAACAAAATATAGACAATATTGTATTGTCGATATTGGTAGAAATTATTCAACCAAAATTGTCCCAATATTACATGTGACAATCTACATTCAAAACAGGTTCAACCAATATTTCACCAAAATTAATAATATACTATTGTTTTTAGAGTATTCACCCATATTGGACCAATATTATTTTTTCATTTACAATATATCTATATTGTCCCAATATGGAACCAAGATTCAGCCGATATGATGTGTTACCTGGGCTAGTTTGCATTAAACCACTCAACACTAATTTCGTTGTACTCCAAAATTTTGGTTCTGTTAAAATCTGAATAACTTTTTTCTGCTTCGAACAATTCGAATTCTGTTTACACTGTTAACTAGCCCAGTCCCTCAGCTATAATTTCATATGTCTTCAAAACATGAGGTTTTTTACTTAAAATCGCTACAGGGTACGTATAACCTGAAACTACAAAATTTCGGAATTTTCAAAAGGATCCCAAATGAAGAAAAAGTATTTTTTCAAATTTGACAACAGGGGCATAAAGATGATCTTATTACCCTTGAGGTACTTCCTGAATTGTCCTCTTATCTCTTTTATTCACAGGGTGATCTCTTTTTGGTTTGGCACTCGTAACTTTTTTCCTCGCAAACCATTTTTCAAAATCTCAGGCTCATTTTGCAGCTGAAATTTCAGATGAAGAGATATGGAGATCAGAATTCACTCAAAATAAAGATAAAAGATCAAGAGTTTCCTCATAGGTGATCCAAATCTGAAATACCCCAAAAACCGGTTGGGAGGAGAATTAAATGAAAATCAACTTTTCTAGAGGATCATTCATTCTCAATACATCCAGATCTTTCTTGCTTTCAGTAGTCAAGAATAGTGCGTGAGAAAACAATTCAAACGGCATGTTTTTGAAAAAAAAAAATCAGCCTATTGTTCACCTGAAATGCATGGCTCGTAACAAGGTAACAGGAATCACAATAAGTGACTGACAAGCCAGGTTATACATCAATCTTGGTTCGTTTGAAAAAAAATTGCTTATATCGAAGCCGATTCTAACGCTCGACCAGCTAGAACTGATTCCACGAATGACGGAACAAGGATTATCTACCCTCCAAATTGCCAATCTGCTTCAAACAACAGTTAGATCCGTCCAATGGGCCCATACCTCCAAGCTAATGCTGGGGATATTCAGTACTGACCTAGGGGACCAAGGAGGGGAACAAGAAGAAGAACAACTTTCGCTCAAAACCGCCTTATTGGAAGATTGGTACGGCGGACCCGGACTTCAACCGTACCCAAAATTCGTCGTGAATTGATCGATGCTACTGAAATTCAGGTTTCAAGTCAGACAATCCGACGCCGAATCCACGATCTTGGATCACATTCAAGGAGACGAGCTGCCTGTTCATCGAGCAGCAAGGCGATTGTGGGGGAAAGGGCATCAAAACTGGAGAATAGTAGAGTGGAATAGGTGTTTGTTTGTTTACAAATTTAGAATTCTATAATGATTTCATATAACACCTCCTTATGTATTAAATTCCCTGTTGAATGAAATCACTGCCACATCAATATTCAATTAGGAACCTGATTAAATAAGAAATATGGAAAATTCGAGGTTGAAACAAATTTCACCCTGTTTCAACATGAACGGAAATAATACCTAAATTTAATTATCCAAAGCAATAGGTAATGATTTATGGTTTGTATAACATGGGATGCTAGAAAACAAATACGTGAGTTGATTTCATAATATATACTTTTAAAAGCATTAAAAACACTAGTTAAACCTGAATCATAACCAAAACAAAATATTGAAATACAGAAAACACAAAATTTCAATTCCAGTTCTCTGGACAGCATTTTCTTCCCGACGAAATCAGCACCTAACCTGAAAATGCAGAATTTTTAAAACAATGAATTCACCGTTTTACTTACCGTTCTTGTCCTTGAAGAGAAACTAGGAATTCTCTGGTGATGTTAACAAACACACTTGAATTACATATCGGAAGAGAAAGAATTAAACAGAACACTGAACACTCTCACAAATGCCTATGTAATATTGATAAAATGACTCCGTGCCATCAACCCAATACCTACAAGTTCTACACCCGACTCTCGAAAGTCTTGTATATAAGTAACTCATACTGTTACCACAATACTCAAGAAAGCGACATCGCCTAGAGGTTTGTGTTAACTAGGTTGCTTCCACTGACTCGGTATAAGGAATCTAGTTTGCGACCCTCAGTGAAAGATGTTACAGGCACATTGCTTTCATTGACAGTGGCTCCCTCGGTATGGGGAATCTAGCTTGCGACTACCAGTGGAAGATGTTACAGGCACATTTTATCCATGTCACTCGTTATGGGGAATCTAGTTTGCAACTATATATCAGTGAAAGAAGTTACACACACATTGCTTTTACTGACAGTGTCCCACTCTGTACTCTGAGAACTGCTTACCCTTCTCAGCTCACTGCTCACCCTTCGTCGGCACTGACTGCTTGGATCGTTGAATTCTGATCACTCACACTTTGGACTAGTCGTGGTGTCTTCGGTCGTGGTGCACTACTGAACTAACGAACATAGGTAAACAGAAGGAAGTATGTATCGGGTTGAGATTTTTTTTCTGGCATGCGGTGGAGCAAGGAGGGGTTGGCTGAAAGCTGTACTGTCTCACTCGATCTTACGTACAGTGTTCGGAATCCAGATTGATATGGTTGCTACGTAGGTAGGCTAAGCGTGAAATTCGAGGTGGGGACGTCCACCCAAATATGATGGTGAGTGACTTTACTTTGGTTTACTTATGTACGGTGACCCAACTCTCTTCTCGCCTTCTGCTCGGAGCTCATATGTTTCCCCCTTCTCGGATCTGGTCGGACCGGCACGGATCGATGTCTGTACTCGGCAATCTCTGTGTTCGACGGCTCTGCTAGGCTGGTAGGTCTCCTCTCGTCTCCGGATTGCACACAACTCAACTCTCCAGTCGACTTCTGTATACTGCTCATCTAGCCTTCCCTTTCATCAGCCCAGTCACACCTACGCGAAACGATTTTGGGACTTCCATATTTTCCACTTACTCTTGGTTACGAAGGCGGCTGGTGACGTAAACGCTCTGTGTGGCTTTGCACGGCGCCGGCGCCGGCATGACGATATGTTTGCTTTCTTGATATCCACTGATCCACAAGCTGTCGTGATTTCAGTTCAGACAGTTGTGAAGAACAAGTGTCTAGGTTGGGTCAGAACTAAAATTTTCATCGGACACTCTCGTTTATCTTCGACAACCGCCGTTGGGTTTGACAGTTTGTGTCTTGTTTATTCGCCAAGTTGGCATGGAAGGAAGAAGGGAGAATTCAGCTGAAAAATCAAGAATTCGGAAATAACCAAAACCCTAGTCAATGCCTTCTGTTCTAATGTTAACAATAACGGGTCATTCAATGGCGGGGTGTTAAGGTGACAAAACAAGGAGGCATACTGAATGGAAAATGCCTGAATTTGTTTTTTCGCTTGCAATTGTCACACAAACACAACTTGAGCAAGCTAACCTAGGTTTCTAGACTCGCATTTATAGTTGGTAACAATAATGTTCAAATTGACCTCACTGAAACCGTTTTATGAGCAAAAAAGCGATCTCGAATAGATGATTGTGTTAACTGGGTTCTTTTTGTATTCGTCACGAAATCGAAAATGTACCATTCTTGTTTAGGTGTCTATGTTGGAGTGACTCCAGTCAGGGATGCTAGCAAAATCAAGAAGCAAGAAACGAGGGGATACGCCATCATTGGCTTCTGCGCAGCCGTTTCCGCCAACAGAGTGTCGCTCTGTTTCGACTTCAAAGGCCCCAGTTTCAGCTTGGATACAGGATGTTCAAGCGGTATGTACGCGTTTGCCAATGCCGTGAGAGACCTCGAAATGGGGGAAATAGACAACGCCGTAGTGAGAGCCGCCCAGTTGATATTGGACCCGGAGGACACGAAAGGGTTCTTGGAGTTGAACATGTTGTCGCCGGATGGCAAAAGCAAAGTTTTCCAGAGCGACAGAGACGGCTATGCTCGCGCTGAAACCATCGCTAGTTTCCTTCTTCAGCGGGAGAGTTGCAGCAGGAGGGTTTACGCCACGGTTCTTGGCTCCAAAGTTAACGCGGACGGGTATAACAAGGAAGTATTCCCCAATGCTGAGCAACAAATGGTATTGCTGAAGGAGGTTTACGAAGAGGCCAACTTGGATCCCAGCGATCTCAGTTATGTGGAAGCACACGGAATAGGTGAGGCTATATGAATGGAACATTTATCAGTTCTACAGATAGGTGGAATATTTGTAGGAATTGTGCCTTTCAGGGCAGAAATATTCAATTTGGGGTGCGTATACTAAACATACAGGCCGCTTCTTTTATAATCTGGTAACAGCTATATTCTGAACCGCAATAGATACGAAGCCGATTAAATGAAGAAGAGAAAATTCAAAAATCAAACGAACGTACCTGAAGTAAAGTTCGATTTTAATTATATGTTGCGCCTCGTCGAAGAGATCACAATGGTAGTACCTCCACTTTACGTCAAGATGTCGCCACTATTTCAGAGAACAAGAGGTTTTTCCCCTCATCACGACATCCCGTGTCATCCTCTACGTTCTATGTTTCATTACTAATTTTAAAGCTGTGAGTTGCAATTAACTGGGGTAGTATTTACCATGGGTTGGGATGGGAGAGTGATCTCTTCGACGAGGCGCTACATATAATTACAATCGAACTTCACTTTTAGGTAAGTTCGTTTGATTTTTTAATTATATTCTGCTCCTCGTCTTCGAGATCACAATGGTAGATGTTTGAAGAATTTGCAACGAATATTATAATCCTTTTTTATTCTGCTATGAACAATATTCATTAAATGATATTGTCGATCAAACACACCTACTGAACTGAACACGTTTCCCAAAATACAAAAGTAGGCATCAAAACAAACAAATAAGGAACAGTTCTGTTATATGTAATAAATCATTACACTAGTCCACCTAGTAAACAACAGAGATAAAATCAGTCTCTTGTTAAAACCGAATGATAGAAGGTCATGTGCTATGGGCCTGTTATCAAAATCAGCAAAGGTTCTTGACCTACCGGACCAACCAGCTGTGTTTCTAATAATGTCCAATGAAACCCCTTTTCTAGCTGCAGCAGACGTCGAAGCATGTCTGGTGTTATAAGCCGAAAAAACGCTGGTATCTAATCCGCTATTAGCTGAGGTATTCTTAATCCATGTGCTAATTGACCGTGTAGATGCTTCTCTGTGCGGTTCCTTGTAACAGATAAAAAGAGCGAAATGATTCGCAATTCGTAATGATTTAGTCTTGTTTAGATAACACTGCAATGTTGTTGCTGCACATATTTATAGACTGTCTCTGAAAAATGGCAATTGTAATAATAGTTGATATCTATTTTATCCGGAATTCTGGCATTTTTATTTCAATACTATTTTCAGTTACAGTTATTTTTCGAATATCTATGATAGACAGAGTCTGCATACGGTGAGCTGTAACGATAGCTAAGAGTGTCGCTAACTTATGAGTTAATATCTCTAACCTCAAACACTCATTCGGAAATAGTGTACCAAGGTAATCTAAAACAATGGAAGGATCCCAAGTTACGTTATACTTTGGCCGAAATGGCCTTTTCCTGAAAACGCCTTTGAAGAAGCGTCTGATTGTATAATTTTGAGTTATATCCGGTGGCAAAATTAGGCTCCATGCTGATCTGAATGAGTTCGAAAAACCATAAGATGGACCTGTTTCAAAGCACTCGGTTAAAAACGCAAATATTGTTGTTACCGAGCATTCAAAGATATAAATTTCAGAGTCTTTACAAACTTTCACCAAAGTTTTATTCCAGTATTTTACTGTCTGGATGTAGACTCGCTAATCGTGTATAACATGATGTCTAAGGAGGCTTCTGGAACTCCTCTCTTCAAGTACGCCCTGCCACCAGGGTAAGTTTCTTCCAAAGTGGGTGATGAGTCCTATCAAGTGATAAAAGCAAATTAGAGAAAACCCACGGGGTAAGGAATTATATTAAAATAATTTGCTATTCCATTAGAACCTGAGGAAATTTTTGTGACTATTCAATGGTAGTAACAAGTAAGCGTCTTTCAGATCCACAATTTCCATAAAACAATTTTTTGTTTTTATTCTCAAAACTGTCTTGTGGTCTCCCAAGTTGAAATGTGGACAACCCACACATTCATCGAATTTTTTCAAATTTAAAATGAGACGCTGTGAACCATCAGGTTTGGAAACTAAAAATATTTTGGATACAAATTGGTTCCGACATGGGTGACATTCAGATATGGCTCCAATGGATTTCAATTTATCAATTGTAATTTATATATCTGTCATCTCATGTAGAGACCATTTCGGACTTACAGGTGCCATGTGTTGCTGGGGTTTCTTTATGAAATTAAGAGAGTATCCAGTCCGCCTCCCCAGAACCATTGGATCACAGGGTAATGATTTCCACCCATCAATGAAAAACTGTAGTCTACCATCATACTGCAGCTGAGTTTTTACCTCAAGTTGTCATGTTTTTCTATCGACGTAGACTCTTTGAGTTTAAACGCTTTGGATATTCCTGTGGTTGGTTTGTCCTAGTGGCTTGAGGCCTGAAATCCTGACAAGATTTTCCCAAGGCTTTTCCCCGAAAAGCCATCCATCAATGGAAGATTTTGTTAAGGTGTCCTTCAAATCATTGTTAATGCCTGCAGATACCAGAATTTTTCTGGATTCCAATTCACCATGGTGAATGGCGGCAAATAGTCTTGCAGCGTCACTCAAGGCCATGATGACTGGTAGGGTTTTTCCCCCTCCCTTTCTTCAGACAACATGGTTGATAGGACATTACCTAATGCTGTAAGCCCAGTACCAAACTGATTTTGTATTTGAACCAACCTGTCATCTCTCCTGATTGTTGATTCACTAAGCCAGGAATCACACTGATCGACCAGGACCGACCGTCCGCGACCGTCCACCGACGACCAAAAATTGAAGTAGATCAATGAAAACTTTCAAACTCACACTGATCGACCATCTACGACCGACCGCTAGAACAATTTTGTAAATCTGACATTGATCTGACATTCAATAGGTTATGTGAATTTTCTATTTATTCGATGAAAACAAAGAGTTAAAATCATAATTCTAAAGATTTTGTTGTAATTAATGAGCAGGAGTGATAGTGAAGAAGAACGAATTATCATAGTGTATTATTTTTATAAACGAATAATAAAGAAATGTAAAAAAGTGTGTGGAATAGAGAACTTTATTTACATAGAGAACAAGAGGATGAATTTTGAACCAAGTTATCTCAATTAATTATACTAACAAAAATTCCCAATAAAATATGCAGTTTTTATTTGCTCGGTTTTACTTCCCGATGGAGCATGTCTCCTTTTTCTATTTATCCAGCCCGTAAATTCTTCAACTATCAAAAATATGTAGTAAGTATTAGTTGAACGTTACTGGTACTTAACAATTATCATATGGCGTTGATAAATTTCATCAATGACTTCTCTATTGCTGTAATTAGGATTATTCTGATTTAACCTGGCTCCTCACCGCTGTTATTAAAATATTCATTTCTGCGGCGGTTCACATGGTATTGTCCGTTGCTTTAAAAACATTGAAAATTTGGATGTACCATCAATTGTAAATATAGTACTCACGCATTCTTGATACGTCATACTTTATTTTTTCAATAGAAAAAACTGCAATTCACACGAATAATATTGAAATTTTCGTCTATGTGAAAAACTGTTGCATCACGGTAGTCTGAGGCCGACCAAAATTTCTAGCAGGTTGAAATTTCAAACATGGTCTTTGAAAACCGATCGTGGACGGTCGAGAATGATCGAACAGTGTGAGTTGTGCGATAAGAATATACGTGTTGGAAATTTTGGTCGTAGGTGGACGGTCGTGGACGGTCGGTCCTGGTCGATCAGTGTGATTCCTGGCTTCAGAAGATTTCACTTCCTGATTCAATTTGGCAGCTTCTAGAAGGAGACAATTGGCCGGTGTCGGATATTTCATCAATATATACTCCTACCTTTTAGCAAGATCAATATGTAATGGATCCCCCAGCATTTTTGCTGGAGGAGCCTCTTTTCCTAAAAGTTCAACATTTAGTTGAGGCTTTTCGTCAGTGGCATTTTCTCCTTTATTAGTCTATAGATCTCCTCCATTCGCAAATCCAACCACATAATTTACAGCAGGTGCTCTGAAAAATAACTTATACCACTCGAATATTGTGAGCAAATGGAACCACTTGATTGGCGCTTCGAACAATCACTGTCGGAGCTTGAACTATAATGGCGTCTACGACGACGTTCCTTTTGTTTCAGTATAACCAAGCTTTCTTGTAATTCTTTTAAATTCTTTCTCACAAATTTCGAGTCGATTTCCTGTTTGGGAGTGTTAAATGAGGATCTGCGTCTTTTCCTGGATGAATCTATCACAATTATCGTTGAAATTACTAAAAATGATTAAAATCGCTGTGAAAGACACCTTTCAACGCCAAAGCGAAGTAATGAAGCATAAAACGTTGAGGATGACACGGGATGCCGTGATGAGGAAAAACCTCTTGTTCGTTGAAAAAGTGGCGACATCTTGACGTAAAGTGGAGGTTAGGTTTGAACGTGAGTGGGCCCGTATCAGGCCCTCCACTGCGGCCAATGGCCTATTGTGGAGGTACTACCTTTGTGATCTCGAAGACGAGGCGCAGAATATAATCTACGGGTACTCTTGTCCTTTCCGACTCACACAGGGAAAAGTGAAAACGCAGTTTTTGTTTTATAAGAAAGGAATTGTTATTTCAGAAAATATAAAAAAATGGAAAACGAAAGTGTTATTGTATTCAAAATGTACTATATCGATGTAACAAGCAATCTTTGATTGAACGTTTCGTGTTATCTCGACCATAATTTTTTTTTTTCAAATTGCGACTTACGGATCTGCCTCTTTTATTACAAATATTATTAAAACGATGAAATCACAATTCAGTGGTATCATTTGATATTTTTATTTTCATTTCATTTAAAATAACTAGCATCATCAGAGACAATAATTTTCAATTGCGGTCCTGCTATTAGTTCATTTATGAATTCCACAAAACCTAACGCTTCGATATAAAAATTATTACTGAAGTTTTGAATAAATGTATCTACGAAGATTTGATTTACACGATGAAAATGCATGAAAGATATCTGTAGTTTCAGGCAATTTACCTCGGGAAATGAACTTACTTAAGAGTAGAAGGAATCAAATAAACAGAAAAACAATTTATTTTATAATGAATTTTTGGGGGGAATTAAAACCAATACAGAGAATACATTCTACATAACAAACTTCGTGAAATGCTCGAATTGACGACCTCTTCGTTGGATGCACATAAGTTGTCTGTACATACAATTTCTGTGGCAATTTTCTAGCATTATGAGTGTAATGCTATCACATGCATCTCTTACTTTTCATTTGAGATGGTCGATATCTGTACTAGGTCTCAAAAAAACGTTATGCTTCATCTGGGGATCGAGCTGGCTAGGTAATTGGTCCATTGTTTTCAATCTATTTTGTTGGGAATATTGCATCTAATAAATGTTTCCTTACTATTGCTGCATTATAGGGAGGGTCACCGTCTCGGGGAAAAGATTGAATTTCACGGCGGATGTTCAGTGGCAATTCTGCTAAGTAGCAAACTCATTTGATAAAAAAATGTAAATAAATTTCACTTTCAAAATGCTCAGGCTTGCTGGCTGGCCCGGTAATTGGTCCATTGTTTCCAACTTATTTTGTTGGGAATATTGCATCTAATAAATGTTTCCTTACTATTGCTGCATTATGCGGGAAGGGGATGATGGGGCACCGTCTAGTGGAAAATATTGTATTTCACGGCGGATATTCAGTGGCAATTCTGCTATGTAGCAAACTCATTTGATGCATAATCTAAATAAATATCACCATTTAAATCCTCATCTTAAAGAAAAGGATGTAGTATGATTGTTCCTAAAATTTCCAACAAACATTCATTCCGAAATTTTCCTGGAAATTGGTTTCTATATGTAACTGTTCATTTGTATTAATCCACCATTGTTGGTGAATTTTGAATGGTTCGTCAATAATATTTTTCTTCAAATATTTCCAACTTCCCAATTTCAACATCTTAACCACTTCGCGAATCGTATTCTCCTTTCGTAATCCTTTTCATTATGACATTCTGTAGCATTTGTATTCGTTCTTTTTTAAAATAGTTCCGGTAGATTTTACTGAAATCCCTAGTTCGTGGGCAATTTCTCGTAAAGAACAATCTTGATCAGAAATATTTTTGTAACTGACCAATCCTAAAGGATCAGGCAGCAGCCTTATGGAAAAATTGTCACCGTTAATTTTTCTGAATTTTTGATATGTTCTAGAATATGATCTCCTGAACAAGAATATCCGGGCCCATGAATACTCTTGTTCAGGAGATCATATTCTGTTTTGCGAGACAAATATTGCTTAACGATAAGGCAATAATTTCATACTGGTTTTCAATAAAAAAATATTGTTACATACGGGGGTGAGTCAAGCATTATTCAACATGAAATTCTCATTCGACCCTATAAAATGAAGATGTGATCAAACCAAGCAACTCACTGGAATGCCCATCGTTCAAATATGTCAAAATTGAAATATTTCAATTTTATACTGGATAAGTCAAAAACTCACAGTCTTTTGGTGACATTTGAAATATTTTTTTTTATATTTTGAGCTTTAGGGATACTTGACTACGAACCATTCGGTATACTGCTTCTCCAAAATTGATATACAGTGTGTCACAAACGCTAGGTGATGACAAAACTTGCGAATAGGCGTTTAGTTCATAATTCACCCTGGAATTAAAAATTTCGTTCCTTAAATTCACGTCTCGATGATGCAGAAGAATAGAATAGAATTTATTCGTACTGCCACAGCAACCACCATAGGTGGATATACACGTCAAAATATACATATACGTTCAAAAAACATATAAAAAATATAAATATGAGTCTTAAATACATGTCAGTAAACAAAATAAAATTCACAATACGAAAGCACCAGTTGCTAATATGAGTACATAAATATCAGTTAAAATCAACAACAGTTAATAGTAAGCTCGATGCATAGTACTCATCGATGCTATAATATGCTTCCTTACCAAGCAATTGTCTCTCTGATAACTTGAGGTAGATGCTTATAAAGCTTGATTCCTGTATAGTTTGCAGATTTTTCAAACTTGGACAAGCTATGTTTTGTATCATAATGTCATTTCTTTTGAAGTAACCCTAAGGCCCAATTGTACAGTCATGGTTTAAGCCCAGGTTCAACTGAACTAAGCTCAGAGAAGAACAGGGTTCAGAAATAATTTTTCCGTTGTACACTCCATATTTGAGCTCGGGTTTACTAAACGCCGTTCAAGAAACAATATTTTATGTTGGCCTTCTACAAATTCCTCATCATTCGATTTCACAAAATGATCGACTCTATCTCTATAGTTCTTTGGCTGTCTTCTAGCGTTTAGTTTATCTATTGGCAAAGTATTATACTAAAGTGCTTTTACAAAATTGGCAATAGTAAAATATAGCTTATTAGGTAATATACTAATGGTAGCAATACATAGGAAGACAAACATCAAAATATAGAAACAAATACATTTACATATTAAAATCACTTTCTAGATACCCTTTTTTTATAAGATACGTTTTGACTTTGGTTTCAAAAATAGTTAAAATTTAGGTTTTTGACCTCTATTGGAAGAGCATTAAAAAAATGTATGCCATAGTAATCGGCGCCCCTTCTTGTGCGTTGCAACCTGTGGTTGCTGAGGACCAAATTATCTCTATTTCTAGTTAAGTATGAGTGAATATTACTATGTGATCTGAAGTTTACTAGGTTAGTTTTATGTAGGTTAGACAGTGGAATATAAAAGTACATGGAACATAAGACTCCTTACGTCTCAGTTCTGCAAAACTATTTCTACAACAATCTCGATATTTTAAACCTGCAATAATTCTGACACAACGTCTCTGTAATTTGAAGATTTGAACAGTATTGGGGGAATGACCCCAGTTTAAGATTGCATAGGATTAATTAGAATTAAAGTATCCATGGTAAGCCGACAGTAGGGTGTTCCTGGATACATTTTTTGAAAGACTTATTAGGAAAGTTATTTTAGACAGCTTGGAGCTTAGATGATTGATGTGAACGTTCCATGTCAACCCTGGATCCAAGTAGACCCCTAAAAATTTAACCGATGCCTGACTTTCCAGGTTTGATGAAGAAGTTTGCAAAGTAAAGTTTATACTATGTGTCTTGTCGGCATTTAGACTTAATTTGTTAGCCAAAAACCAATTCTTAGTCTGGTTGTCTTTATTTTGGGTCCGCTGAAGTATTGGGTCTGAGGGGTGGTAACGCATTAATGTAGTGGTATCGTCTGCAAACAAGATTATAAGGAGAGTGGTGACATTGGTGAAGCTAGGCAGGTCATTTATGTAAGTGAGGAACAGCAGAGGACCCAGCACAGAGCCCTGAGGAACTCCATGATGAATCCTCTCTTTTTTAGATTCCACATTATTGAAAAAAACAAATTGCTCCCTCTCCTCCAGGTAAGACTTCACAAGAGCTACACTGCTTCGATGAATATTGTAGTGAATTAGTTTTTTATAAAGGATTTCGAAAGAAATACAATCGAACGCTTTTGTCAGGTCAAGGAAGGTAGCATAAGTGTTCTGTTTATTATCAAGGCCTTCAGCTACAAACTCAGTTACTATTACTTCTACTGCTTCCACAAAATCTTCATCATTTGTTAGTTCCAGAAGAATATCATCTAGCTGTTGATCCAATTATTTTATTATTTCAGCACACAACGATTAGAACAAAAATAACTATCAATTAAAAAAGATAAAACTTTGAATCAGTTTTAGTTACAGCATTGAACAATCAGACATCAGTGCTACCAGTTCTCAGACTTGAGAGGTTGAAGGTTGAACGGTTGACGCAGCAAACCTCGGTTTAAGCTACTACCAAAATCCACAGCTCAAGTTAAGTTAACAAAATGAAAAATGACAGCCACTGAACCAAGCTCAGCACTGAACCTGCTCTGTACAACTGAAATTTGAACTAAGCTTAACGTTGAGATAAGCTTAAACCCGGACTGTACAATTGGGCCTAACAGTCAGAATTTTTAGATAGTCTACTTAGGTTGTGCTTGATATGCAACAGAGTCTTTAAAATATAGATAGATGGTAATGGTAGGATACTGTTGTCCACAAACACCTGCCTGCAAGTACTACCAAATGGAATATCGAATATTAATCTTATTATACGCTTTTGTTTAACGAGTAGTTTTTTGGAGTTCACAGAATTTCCCCATAAGCAAACATGGTATGTAAGGTAAGAAGGTGTTGAGGCAACATTGGTACGACACGAAGTTCGGTTTCAGGTACCAAGTACATGTATGTTCAATAAAACAAATTTAAAGACGATTGAACCTCGTGAAATGCAAATACTCAGTTCTATGAAATTCAATCACCAGAATGTTGTAGGGACTAGTTCAATGAATGCAACGGCAAACATAACTGTACATCAGAAATTATAGGTTGTGGTATTGTTGAGAAACTTGACAGTTCTTTATTATTTGCACCATCCATGATCACATCAGTAACCATGCAACAGAGATGCTACTACGGATTTTTCTTGACAGGTATTCACAAATATTCCATTGAAGGGGTTATTTATTTCAATCATGTTCGGAATCCGATTGGTATAGAGTTATTCGTTTGAAACCCCCCTAAATGAATTTTACGATTAATATCCTCAAAATTTTAATAAGGCATTTCCTATTGAAAAGATAAATTCGACAATTCATATATGTCTTCCGTTACGATAATTTTGTTTAGAAAGTGGCTAGTAATCATCTGACAAAGCGGAAGACGATTTGGTTGAGGCGCACTACTCGAAACCTATTTTCGAAAATTTTGGTACCCAAAATCGATCATCGCAAAAATTTGACGTCTCATGCTAGATTTTTTGTTCCTTCACTTTGTTATGGTCTTCACTTCGGAAAAATCATTGAAGAAGATATTTTCAGTAGGGCCCGGCCTCAGGGTTGACCAAATAAACAAATTGGAAAACTCGCGGGAGCGGCTTGGCCGAGTTGAAAAATCGAAAACTGCTTAGGCTTCCAAAGGACCACGCACACACCTTATGGGAAAAAGTCTTCCAGTGAAAATATCTGAATTTTTTATATGTTGTAGCTGGAGCCATTCTTAGTAAAAGTCTCCATTGGTCCAACTCGATCGTATGACTAGATTCGGCGCTAGAGGGCGCCAAATCATTAATTTTGTGATTTTTGGAGAAATTCAGCTGAATGAAAAATATCAATATCTCAGTTATATTCAATATTGTGTGCGACTGGGAATTCCTAATGTTCGCGAGAAATATTTTTCTATAGATCAAAGAAAAAATACGCCGTTATTTTTATACGTTATTTTTCAGTGATTGAATTCGCCTACGAGGTTGAAAATTGATTGAGTTTATGATTGAGGATCAATCAGAATGGTTTGTTGATCGACCAAAATATAATGATGCTATGAATACAGAGTGTTTGGAATGAGATAGGGTTAATTTTTTATGTATAATTAATTACTCCAAATCACGAATTTTATTAACTTTGAGTGAATTCAGATAATTGAAAAACAGTTACATATTATTTGTTATCGACATAAAACTGTTGTTCAACTGAGCGTTACCAAGATCCGTGCATAATTTGTCTATAATACAAAAGAAAACGAAACTGTCTTTTTATAGGGTACTTTACAACATACTCAATTTTTAGTTGAAAGAATTCGCCTGTTATTATGGGCGACAGTAAACTGGGCCGTTTATCAGGTAATGTTCACTAACGAGTATGTAATCTCCGTCCAAAATTTTGTACCTGATTTCGGGCCGCCTATAATAACTTTATACCGAACTATAATTGACATGTCTTGAAGAGTTGAAAATTGTCGAGATGAAGTGGAGTCGCAAACAGCCACGCATTCAAATGTCTAAGTAAGGTTAGTTCGATTATACTAAATAATAACTTTCTTACAAAATGTGTGAATTCAATTTCCACGCATTGAAATGTCGTAAGGTTAGTTCGTTCTGGTGCCCTCTATCTCCGAACCTCTAGGTATTACGACATAGTTAGGTTGAGGACGAAGTCATGATTATTATTATTCAAATTGAATGGAGCCTTCCCTATGTGAAACACTATGTAATTCACTTGCATTTTGTTTTAAGAGATCAACTTCTATTCTGATCGATCATCAATAATAATTAACTTAATCATCTCATATTCTCAAAGGTGGATTTAGTCACCTAAAAATTGATCATTTTGGAAACTACCATGTAGAAAATACGTTTTTTTGTTTTTTACATATTCACGATCTTAGTAAATCCCAGTTGAACAACAGTTTTATATCGATTACAAATAATGAATATGTTTTTCAGTTATCTGAATTCACTCAAAATTAATAAAATTCGTTATTTGGAGTAATTAAATAAACATAAAACATCAACCCTATCTTATTCCAAACACTCTGTATTCATAGCTTCATTATCGATCGTCAAACCATTCTGATTGATCCTCAATCATAAACTCAATCAACTTTTAACCTCGCAGGCGAATTCAATCACTGAAGAATTGAGTATATTGTTGACTACCCTGTTTAAAAATAACGGCGTATTTTTTCTTCGATCAATCGCGAACATTAGGAATTCCCAGTCGCACATAATATTGAATATAACTGAGATATTGATATTTTTTTATTCAGCTGAATTTCTCCAAAAATCACAAAATTCATGATTTGGCGCCCTCTAGCGCCGAATCTAGTCATACGATCGAGTTTGGCTACAATATATCAAAAATTCAGCCATTTTCACCGAAAGACTTTTTCCCATAAGGTGTGTGCGTGGTCCTTTTGCATGGAATTTCTTCTGGGGCTAGGAAACCTGATTTCCAGAGGGGATACTTTTTGGCCAACATTTCACCCCTTCCCACCCCTTCCAGTTTCCTCTATTTTCTCTGTTCATTCCTATTAATCTTTTTCGTTTGAAAATTTTTCTCATCGATAATTCAGACTATACTCTTTGATAAACTTACCTCAAATAGTAGTTATTGATAACAGGAAAATATTTTTTTGGTAACGAATTAGTTATTGATCATTAAAAGTGTAAATATTTGTATTTAATTTGTTGTTAAAAATTGTTCATAACTTCATTTATTCATTGTTTGGTAAGAATTGTTTAAAGTTCATTCTTTGATAAACCGTTAACGGGCCTAACGCCAAATAATTCATTTGGTTGCATTAATTTATCTCCCTAATAAGTTCATTTGTTTGCGGTTCCTCGCTCGAATAGAATTAGAGCCGGCGGGGGCGAACAGCCATTATAGTTAGAGAACTGCCTTTATGATATACTGACAGATAAATGGCCAAGGAGGAGGTTTGAAAACCAGTCAGTTTGTGACCGTTTGCTGGTTTCACATTTCGCAAGGTATGGTGCCGAAAAAACCGTGATTTTCGTTTTTTTTGCATAACTCTGGATCTTGACCTCGTTTGCAGGTCAACATGGCAGAAAGTATGCACTATATCTACCAAAATGTGAAACCAGCAGACGGTCACAAACTGACTGGTTTTCAAACGTACCCTCCTCCTCCTTGACCTGGAGAAATTTGACAACTACATCCAGGCGTCATGGGACAACACCAAGAATAATAGATAGATAGATAGATAGATAGATAGATTTTTATTGACTACGTGATATATGCAGGGTGACCCAGGGGTGTGTACATGGTCCATAACTTTTTTTCTATGCAAGCAATCGACTTGATTTTTTTTAAATCGATAGGTTCAACAATGAGCACATTCTGAAAATATGTTCATCGATATACAAGATGTTTCAAAATTAAATACATGACTACGTTCAATTTTTTTTAAATGGCAACCCTCCTTTTTTATTCCATTTTTGGATTCGCCACTAAATTGTCAACATAACGCACCCTAGTTTTATATACCTATCTGCAATAGTTTTTGACTTATGCCAATTTATGTGTCAAAATCGCGTCGTGCATGGACCCACAGAAAAATTCATAACTTCAGAACCTTTCAAGATAACTCAACCTACTTTTTCCCAGACTATTCCTTAAGCTTCAGAGCATCTTTTGAAATGCTGGCGAACTTGAAGTCAATGTTCCATCGCTTACTACGATTTTTTTCAAATGACGGTTTACAAATGGCAATAACTCGATTTTTTCAAATGCAACACCCTGTATTTTATTACACCATTACATGGCATTTTTTACGAGATTTTCATCAATATAGCATTTGTGGGGTCTACTTTGTGTAGTTTGCGAAATATGTTGAAAATAAGAAATGTGGATGATTTTTGAGGAATCTAGTAGGCTGCTGAAAATGAATTTCACTCGCGAAGAATTAGTGAATATGGTCTACTGTATTGGCGAAGCTGACAGAAATCCTTTATTAGCAAGCAGAATCTACCATGAAAAATTTCCGGAAGCAAGAACTCCACGGGTGTCTTCATTCCAAAAGTTAAGAGATCGGTTTGAACTCAGTGGTAGTGTGTCTTATACTCAAAAGGAAATTTTTGGGGTCGAATTGATGAGGAAAATGAGTTGCAAGTTTTATTGATGCTACAGGAAATTCCTCAAGTAAGCACTAGGGAAATAGCAGCGGAAACGGATATTTCACAAAGTAGTGTGAACAGAATAATATTGAAACATAAGTTCCACCCTTTTCATCTGAACCTACATCAAGAATTGTATGGTGATGATTTTGCCAATAGAGTTCTGTATTTAAATGAATGGCATGATTGATGAGGATTATAATACTTTAAAAAAAATTCTATTTTCTGATGAAGCAACTTTCAAGAACAACGGTTCGGTAAACAAACACAATATGCATTATTATGCAGTCGAAAATCCTCACTGGTTGAGGACCCTTGACCACCAACGGCGATGGTCGCTTATGTTTGGGGAGGAATTATTGGAAATCACATTATAGGTCCCTACTTCTTCGACAATGTGCTAAATGGTGAAAGATTTTTACGTTTCCTTCGCGAACATCTTCCGAGAATGTTAGAAGAAGTGGATTTGAATATCCGAAGAACCGTGTGGTTGCAGCACGATGGTGCGCCGGTGCATAACAATATTATAGTTCGAGAATTTTTAGATCAATCCTATCCTAATCGTTGGATAGGCCGAGGAGGTACTATTCCTTGGCCTGCGCGTTCCTCAGACCTTACGCCTCTAGATTTCTTTCTTTGGGGGTACGTGAAAGAAAGGGTTTTCAGAGATCGTCCGACAACTGCAGATGATATCAAAAATAGGATCACGGAAGCCTTCCGTTCAGCTAATGGAACAATGCTTGCTAGAGTTCGGGACTCATTCACAAGAAGACTAGCAGCTTGTGTGGAACATGATGGGGACCTATTTGAGCATTTATAAGAGGCCTTTCCCCAACATTTTTACATGGTTTATTGTTAATCACTCTTTCCTGTAATTGTAACTATTACTAGAATTTTTTTCTTTGTAATGTACTCCTGTTTATATTACAATTTCAAAAACATATTCTCTCCATAATTTTAAGAAAGTGTCAAATTTTACGAAAGCAGCCTACTAGATTCCTCAAAAATCATCCACATTTCTTATTTTCAACATATTTCGCAAACTACACAAAGTAGACCCCACAAATGCTACATTGAAGAAAAGCTCTTAGAAAATGCCATGTAATGGTGTAATAAAATACAGGGTGTTGCATTTGAAAAAATCGAGTTATTGCCATTTGTAAACCGTCATTTGAAAAAAATCGTAGTAGGCGATGGAACATTAACTTCAAGTTCGCCAGCATTTCAAAAGATGCTCTGAAGCTTGAGGAATAGTCTGGGAAAAAGTAGGTTGAGTTATCTTGAAAGGTTCTGAAGTTATGAATTTTTCTGTGGGTCCATGAACAACGCGATTTTGACACATAAATTGGCATAAGTCAAAAACTATTGCAGATAGGTATATGAAACCAGGGTGCGTTATGTTGACAATTCAGTGGCAAATCCAAAAATGGAATAAAAAAGGAGGGTTGTCATTTAAAAAATTGAACGTCGTCGTGTATTATTTATAATACATTGTAGTAAGTCGAGCGGGGTGGATAAAATATTTCATTCCCAGCGGATGGTTTCTTCACCTGTCAGTATATCATATAGACAGCTCTCTAACTAACAATGTTGGTGTTCCCTATCATCTGGGATGACGTGCGGATGGTAAGTGAATTGTAATTTATAATCTTCAATTTTGTTTCAATCAATTTCAACATCATCTTTGATACAATGACGATTGGTCTATAAGTTTGTATAACTTCCAAAAATGAAGTATATTTTGTCTTTGACTTTCGACTGCCACTTCTAATGAGTTATTGATCATTAATGAAATATTATTTCTTTATCCAAGAACCAGTCTAGGCTAACTAGATATTAATAGATTCTCATATTGGGTGATTTCGCAATGACGTCATGAGGTCATGGTGGATGAATATTCGATGTTTTTTAGGTACCCAATCAGGAGATAAGCAGGAATGCATGGCTTTATCGAAGGTCTTGGCCCAAGGGAGAAGCGAGCCCCTACCAATTGGGTCAGTTAAATCCAATATGGGCCATTCGGAATTATCATCTGCCCTTTCGTCTCTTACCAAAGTCATCATAGCAATGGAATCGGGAGTCATACCAGCAAATTTACATGCAGATAATTTAGATAGGACTCTACCAGGAATATCAAACAATAAATTGAAGGTAATGTAACGAAAATAATTTAGGTTTGAAGTCACTAGCTCTATATTTTGAAAGTTCATTTAAATTTGAGGAGCACGATGATATTCTAAGTAAAAAAACTTTCTTGAATTAATTAGTATTTTCATCTTCCAATCCTATGTACCATTTTCTCATTGAATCACATCTTCGATATGGAATAGCATTTTGAAGCATTTGTTGTGGTTATCGATTACAGAATGTTCTAATTTAGCAGAAGCGTGCTCTACGACAATTATGTGAAGCAGTATCGGGATTCATGTCGACCTGTATTTATTATATATTTTAACAATTGTTGCAATTTTCAAACTCGCAACTGTGTTTTATATGGCTTTGCAACGAAATAGCGCGTAACAAATTAGCGCATTACGAAATAGCTCTATAACCAAACAGCGCGTATCGAAACAGCGCCAGTTCTCAATCAGATTTCACATTTGAAAAAATGTTCATCAACTCAAATCTTATCACCCACTATACCGATCGAATCAGTGTTGATAGTATTTATTATTTTTTAGAGTGGGTTAGTCGTTGATATGGAAATGTAATTCACGAATAGTAACATAGATACGTTATTTGCATTTTTGTAATCCCATACTGTTATTTTGATTTAACGGTATTCAGATGACAACTGAAAAGTCAGTTGAGACTTTTTAACGGCTGGCGGCCGTAAAGAAATTACTTGTTCAAATATTTTTTCAAAACTTTATTCTGCTTACAATAACAATAATTATAATAATACTACCTATTTATAAATTTGAAAAGTAATTTGACAATTGCTACTATTTGAAATTTATATTCCGTCGATGAGAGATCTACCATCTATAGCACCAGTATTTGAACTTGTTGTCGGTGTGGCCTCATTACTATGAAATAGTTGTCTCGTTATCTTCATTCTCTTCGAAACTGAATTTTCAATTTACGACTACGCCACCGCAGAGGAGTTCCAAACTACAAGTTCTTTTACCGATAGTAGATCGCCACCATTTTCTACAAATATATTAGCCGATGATCTGCGAAACGAGTGCCATGTGTAGAGCTGAGGATTTTCCAATTTTAAGAATGATGCAATTTTCTTTGGAACTGCTCCAATAGTATGAATGCTCACAACTTGTTTTACACATTTATACAACCTTTTCAAGCAACCATATATGATCATCTGCCTCCAAAAAAAAACTTCTTCAGTTTTTGCTTTCTTTGGTGTATATCCATCAGACTTTCGTCTCAAGAACAAAAGTAATTTTCCAAATCAGAAAATTGCATTTCTGTAAGTAATACTCTAATATAATGAACGATTCAAAATAACTAACCTTGAAATGTCAATGTTGTCATAAACTTTCATAGCAAGTTTTAACATTGAAATCTTGGTCCACAGCGAGTTGCTGGTAATTCGATCTCTGATTAGTATGAAAAGGTAAAATCGTAGCAGATGCTCGCTGCGCTCGCATTTTGTAGATTATCAGAAGAGACACGCCGAAGGCGTGTTTCTTTCTTCTGACTGCATACTTTTCAGCTATTAACCGAATTTTTAAACGTAAAAATGGGACACAACCTAGCCTAACCGAACTAACACATAGCTATCCAGGTTGCTGGTAATTTGATCACTAATTAGTATGAAAAGGTAAATTCACATAAGATGCTCGCTGCGCTTGCATTTTATAAACTACCAGCAGAAAGAGACACGCTGTAACTTTTGTTTCCATGGAAATTAAGTTGATGTCAAACTCCTGACCATTTATAGTCCGTGAGCTGTAAGTAGTATGATAATTTGTGACATTGTGACTGTTACTCCAGAAGTTGAGCATTTCCACGTTGTTTCGCATCATTCAGTTATTTCAATAATTTCTAACGTACCTATATAATTTTTTGAACATCATAAATGAAATAAAAATGGTTAGTTGGACCATGCATCATCAGACTCCCAAAAGTATTTTCAAAAATTTGAACATGAAAATTTATAAGGATGAATATTTATAAAGATACCCTTTGGGCAAAATTTCACTAAATATTTTTTAAATGATTTCCAGCGCCCACGACTTGGCAAAATTGACGCATTTCTGCAAGGTTCAAATTTCATTGCCCAATAATTCAATTGAATAGTAGAATAGAACTATCCTCATATCAGGTTTCCAGTTATCCAAAGAGACCAAAACTTGGCAATGGCGCATTTCCGAAAAACAAAGATGGTACCAGTAGAATAGGTTGAGAGTCTTTAATCGAGTCGTTCAACTGTTTTTTTTTCATATCAGATTTCCAGTAATTCGAAGAGGTCAACTTGGCAACAAGGCATTACCGCAAAACAAAAATGGTACCATAACAATTGGCTGAGGGTCCACAGTCTCGATGTTGAATTGTTTTTTCCATATCGGATTTCCAGTAAACCAAACTTCAGCCATAAAATGAAATTTCCAATCCCTAAAAGTACTGTGATGAAAAATTCAATAACTTATAATGGATACAAGATGTTCAAGCGCCTTCCATCAAACATTGAAAGAATCAAATAACTTTTTTGGTTCAGGAAGGATGTAAAGTGTTTGTTCCCTGAAAGAGTGTATTTTTTAGAGAGTTCAATAATGATGGGTTTTGAAACTCATAATTCAAGCATGAATCGAACTTAGTTGAATTCAAATTACTTCTATTGTTACCATCTGAATCACTTTTTGAGTCATAGTTTTTTGCTATAATTTCATGTGAATTCTCATCATTAATCGACTGGAACGTTTTCACCAAGTGCTGCTGTTGGACTGGCAGAAGATATCAGATATGAAGTGGTCATTGGTGTGATGATGAACGTTAGTGTTTGTATTTTCATTCTCGTAAAGTCGCACGCTCTCCATCCTGCCTCAGAGACTACTCTGGTGGTACTGTAGGTTTTTCCGTGTTTTTCATGCAGTTGGAATAGCAAATGCGCCACCTTTTGTGTCGCCCTCATCTGAACTTATGTGCAGAAGAGGGAGACTATCACCATTATAGTTTATGATACAAAGAAATCTTCGTATTCATTTCAATTCATAGTTGGAAGGCTTTGTCGATGAGTTGAAGTATATTTTGACTTCGACTTTTAATTGTTATAAGTCAGGGTAACCACTTTCTTACAAAGCAGTTTCATTCATAATAACTCATCAACTTGCTTGAACACCTTCCTATCCGAAGTTGGGAATATACATCTGAAATAATTTTATAATTGGATCGTTGAGTTTTACAGTGACATTCAAAAAGTAAGCAACAAATGGAAAAAATCTTTATTTGTGATTTTTCAAACAAAATTGCAATCAACTCAGGCTCGAATTGAAACCTACTCACCCCCACAGAAAAACTGATTGATTTTCAGATTCTTGAAAGAATTTATATTTCAAAATTAGCAAAATCTCAAAGCTACGAAGGCGTAGAACAGAAATGCGTTTTTTTTCTTATTTCGAAACGTTCCGTTGGTCACGACTCTCAAATTTATATAGGCATTAGTTGTTTCAATAATTATTTAAAACCTGATGGGAATGATGCAAGCTTTAATAATTTCGAGTTGTAACTCGAAATTAGTGTTAATTTCGAGTTATAACTCGAAATTAGCTTAATTTCGAGTTGTAACTCGAAATTAACACTAATTTCGAGTTATAACTCGAAATTAACACTAATTTCGAGTTACAACTCGAAATTAAGCTTAATTTCGAGTTGTTACTCGAAATTAAGCAAAATTTCGAACAAAGTGTTAATTTCGAGTTATTCTCGAAATTAGCTTAATTTCGAGTTGTAACTCGAAATTAGTGTTAATTTCGAGTTGTAACTCGAAATTAGGCTAATTTCGAGTTGTAACTCGAAATTTGTGTTAATTTCGAGTTATAACTCGAAATTAGCTTAATTTCGAGTTGTAACTCGAAATTAAGAAAAAAAATATCGCATGTCCGTTCTACGCCGTCGTAGGATTCAGAAAATTATGCAGCTTTCAAAAAAGGAATAATTTACAGGGTGTCCCATTTGAAAATAGAAAGTTGATGTCATTTCCGGAAAAACCAGAAATTGAATTTTTTTTTCAAATATGTCAAAAAATGCCCTATAGTGAGCATATTGAATTTTCCAAATTTCAGAAATACGGCTAGAGAAACGAAGGAGAAAAAGGCGTAGACCATGAGTCTGTATCACACAGTATAGAATTCGACCATAAATCATGAAACTCGTCTGCCATTTTCAATTCCTGAATTTTGACAGAAAAATTATTATCTTCGAACCCAAAAACCACTACATAGGTAGGGTAGAACCGGTCCCAGAAATTACAAAACTTTTCTGTCATTTCATATTCATGAGTACCCACCTGCTACTGGAATTATGAACAGTGAACACCTATCAAATATCAAATGATTCGGACGTCTGCAAGTGTAAATTTTGTTCAACGATTCCATATTACAACCAACGTATAGCATACAGGCCAAATTAGTATGAAACGTGTAATAAGTAAAACAAGTTTCCCATAAAAGTAATTCTGGTCCAATACATTAAAAAAAGAAGAATATACTGTTTACGTCAGCGTTGTATATTTATTTTGTGCTGCATGCACGTCATGTTTTATTTGACATTACCTTTTATCTGATATTTCAGACGTCATTATCTATTTCTCTTTTCGGTAAACTTCTTAAAATTCACATTCAAAACATTTCCGAGATAGTTCATACAGATTTTAATGCAGATTTCTTCAGAAAAAAACCCTGATTTTATTGCTGTCCCATTGTTTCAATCAAGTTACGACATAACTTGTAGGCCAGATCACTAAAGTTACGACATGACTTGGATGCGAGATCACTGACGCCATCTACATGTCGCATCCATTTGAATCCAATATAAATCCCATAAGGTTGGCTAACTATCTTACTTCTATATAAACAATGGTTATATTACAGATTACTGAAATAACAAGTTGAAATTGGCAGAGACGGCGAACACATGCAATAAATCGGAAATTGCTCATTTTTAAATTGCACAATTGGCGATATGCTGAACTGAAAATAATAATCTGCTGAAATACAATCATATTCGGCATTTGAGCAACTTTGGATAGCTCATATCGCGAAATGTGTAAATCAGTTTGAACAGATGCCAAAATAGGATCTATTTTCAGAAATCGATCATTTGACTTTGATCATTTCACGAACTGAGTATTTATTCCTGCAAATGGGAGAATTCGGCATATGAGTCTAAGATGAAGATGTTCATCTAATTTCTCTGACAAAAGACTGAAGTTGGACATATCTATCTCCCATACTATGGAGTTATGGCTGGAAGAAACAGAATTTGACCCCATTTTGAATAACTGCTGTTTACAAACTCGACTGCAACCGACCTGAAGCATTTTTAGCGATAGATTTAACAAGATTATGATTCATATGACGATTATTCGAAATATTTTGATGAAGTGATATGAATTTTACCTATGCTATATTTCTGTAAAAAAATATCTTGAAATGGTCACGCTCATTTGAAAGCTTCACAAATCCACTGGCGTCTTCAATTTAAAAAAAAAACGCTTGATTTTTGACCTTGAAAAAAATTTAAAGTAGAAATTTTATTTCGAATTTTTGACACTCAGATCTATTGAAACATAAAAACATTTGAATCAGATAATAAATAACAGTTTTAGAGAGCTGGCCCGCTTTCCAATCAGTTCCAATGGGTGAGGTGAATAAAATCTAGCAAATGCTCATACCATATATATCTCTTTCATTTCTCTATGAAATAAATAAGTCTTTCTTGAAATTTGTTTTATTCACATCTCTCACTGTATGTGTATGACTATTTCACGCACTTGCCAAATGAACCCATCAGGAGCTCTAGTCAAGTTCTCTCTTGAATCTGATTGGTCTGTCAAGTTTGGTGTTTTCAGCTTCGTATATGTGACAGTTAAACGTCAAATATACCCAAGTAATGACGCAAGATGTATAGAAACATACATCTTGTAATGACGCTATGAACGCATTTAAAAACGAACAGATTTGTGATGAATTCTATCGAATCAATCAATGTTTCCTGTATATTGAACTTTATTAATTTCTCAGATTAACTTTTTTGCTAATTTCGTCCAATTCTGCCAAATTTCAGATTGTTCACCTTTCACTTTGTTTGTGAAATGGTCTGATAAAATTCCACTCGTGATTGAATTTATCTCATAACTCTGTGTTTCATTTCTGAACTCAACTGAATTGTATCGAGAAAACACCACGAGTCCTGACGTTCAGAAATGAATCGACAGACTTATTGCGAAAATGCAATCACTTGTGGTATTACTACTGAAAATTCCATAATATTTCAGCCTGTAACTGAAAATCTTTCCTGGGATGGAGGCATAGTAGGAATAAATTCCTTCGGTTCTGGAGGCGCTAATGCACATTTAGTGTTGAAATCGTATGGGAAGCAGAAGAAGATGAGCACCGAACGACCGAAAAATCGACTGGTGCTGGTGTCCGGCAGAACAGAAGAGGCGGTGTTGCACTTTCTGAAGGGCGTTAAAGAAGGCCAGAACGACGAAGAGTTCTTAGCGCTCGTCGACGAAATTCACAAGAAAAACTTCAAAGGTCATCCTTTCAGAGGGTCAGTGACATTTTCTCTTCAATGTGTATTCATTATAATCATAACCATTGTTTTCTAGTTCTTTTTGTCCGCGGTGATGCGGAGTAGATTAAGAAGAGAGCAAACTGATTTACTGTTTATGATTCTGCAGAAAATTTCGGTACTGTTGCTATAAGAGAGCAGACTGATCCACAGGTAATATCAACACCATGCAGTCGAATACAGAAGATTATGCTTCCAATTGTATTGATCTCCATCCGACTCGGTTTGATCTGATGCCCGAGTAGGGTTTTTCGAAACGTACTGAGACGCTCACAATTTTGAGAAGTAAGACTTGAGCGACTTATGGCCGATGTCACCAACTGATTCCTAAAGTTAGGAAATACCTTTTTCTACTAGCGCTTACCAAAGTAACCTTTGACGCTTTCAGATATCAACGCAAAGTTGACGTATTCCAAGTAATGTCATTCTGTGACAGCTTTTTTGCTCTAGAGCGGAAATATTGAAAAAACACTCGATCTTCTAGCTTTTGTTGAAAACGAATTCTTGCGTGATAAAAGCTAAAGGAAATAAATTCAAAGCATTCTAAGGAACTGCGGTGGTGTAAAGGTTAGAGATTCTGCCTACTAAACTAGCTCCGATCTCGGCGTGAGTTCGATCTCCAAGTTTGGTAATTTTTTCTTAGGCACGTTATTTCCCGTTTCTCTTTTTGTTAGAGATGTAAATTATTGTATATTTGGATGGCTTATTCATATGGGATTTATATTGAGTGTAAATTTTCTCATAGATAGATAATATTAGGAGATGCGTTTGTAGAAAAAATTATGTGTGTATATCGAGCACAAAGTGCCGTTGCCGCTCTCCATAGATTACCGCGATTCGGTTTGCTTCGCGCGGTAACTCTTTGTCGAGCGGCAATCAATCACTTTGCGCTCTAAATACAAATAGCTAATATTGAGTGCAGGAATGCCCAAGCGTTGAGTAATGCCTAAAAGTGATAGGAAATATCTAACGTAGGTATTTCCTATCACTCTTAAGCACTAGTTAACGTGTGGTAAAACGCAAATTGCACTTGGGTATTTCTAAATCCGATTTAGGTATGTGCTAACTTTAGGAATCAGTTCGTTAAATAAGCCATAATGGCCGATTTCACCAACTGATTCCTAATGTTAGGAAAAACCTAAATCGGATTTGGGAATACCCAAGTGCAATTTGCGTTTCACCACACGTTAAATAATGCTTAAGAGTGCTTAAGCATTACTTAACGCTTGGTGAATTGCACTTGGGCATTCCTAAATTCGATTTAGGTATTTCCTAACTTTAGGAATTAGTTGGTGAAATCGACGATGGAGTCTTATTCCTCATTTGGGATCGAGAATCAAGTAGAAAGCTTTAAGCGTGGGACCATGGTTTTGACAGAAAAATCAAGACTATTCAAATAAGGGTTTATCAACAATAGTTGATAACAATGATACAAATAAGTAAAATTTGTAATTTTTCTTCACAAAACTCTCAGGTTTTTGGAGAAAACAAAAGCAAAGCTCATGCGAGCATGGAAAATTCATCCAGTGTTCTGATGGGTCCCGGTCATTTGCAAAATCCTTCGGAGAAAACTTCACATCCACTTCATTTCCTCTTCTAACCAAATAAGATGGACCACAATCCATGAACGTCGAGAAAAAAGACAATATTTTTTCCAACATTTTCGCTGCAAATTCAAATTCTCTGGATTAACTGGGAAAACAACCCCAGAATATCACTTCTATTGACCGTCATATATGCCTGAGATTTCCTCTCGCCAACGAACAATCAGACGCATTTTGATGGACACCAACAAAGCTAGTGGATCTGATGGAATTCCTCCGAATATTTCCTTCCTATATAAAATTTGTCATAAGAGGAATGCAATCATTAAAGAATTACAGCGGTATGCACTGCGGAGCGATAATTGCACTGCGAAAGCATCCCGTCGGCATGACACCAATAACAACAACACTGACTGACAATACTGATTAATGTCAGATATACTTCAAAAGTGAAAAAATGTCGGGTTTTGGTAAGTGGTAAGTATTGAGGAAAATGTAGTTGAGAGTGAAACAGCAGCACATACATTTTTCTTTCAACTCCGGAATATATTCTACCGAATTATACTCGTGCATCAAAGTAAACCTGATAATTTTATATTCAAGTATGGTGTCAGTAAAAAACTGCATTCAGTTATTTTCATATTTTGTCGAAAGAGACCTCCTCCTTCGGGCTCTTTCGACAAAATATGAAGATAAACTCATGCAGATTTTAATCAACATGCTTTCATGGAAAATTAACAGTAATTTTTATGCACTTGTGTAATTAGTTCCGATAATTCTTGAATTACGTGCACCCGAACTAACACCAGTTCTCTGCAAATTATTCAACCTCTCTTATAATTTGGGGATATTTCGATATTTCGTCCAGCTGTAGAAATGGTGATACTCTGTGCGTGGCATTGGATATGTCCAAGACATTTGACAGCGTTTGGTACCAGGTACTCCTCGCCAAACTTCTATAAACACTTTCCGTAAACACAGCCGGAAACTTTCAGATTGTGCCCAAAGAAGAGCCATTTTTCTCGTCGGTAATGCTGCGCTTACAAGCTCGCTCATTTTTCTGGAACGCCGCCGAAAAGTTGGAGATCTGTCTCTGTTCCAGAGATATTTTCATGGACGATGCTCTTCCAAAATATCATCAATAGTTTCACCATTAGCGGTCCCCTAATAGCACACTATGTCCCAGGGACGTCCCTATTTGGTACAAATCATGTCCGAATGTCCGGGACTTAAAATCATTGTCCATGGGACGTCCAATTCAGTGAATTTTCATGAATTTCCCCAAAGGACTTCCTATGGATGTCCCAATCGGTACATCGTATAAAACGTCTGTGCAAGGACGTCTTTGGGATATCCTGGGTCGGATATATTTTTTAATGTTTACTAGGACATCCATCGGACGTCCTTGTTAGTAAGTATTCTGGCATGTCTTTGAAAGGACGTCCCATGGTTGTCCTGGTACGGGACATTTAGGAACATGAATATTGGACGTCCCAATTGGTTAATCTTAGAATATCTCCCTGCGAGGACTTCCTTGGGATGTCCTGTTTCGGATATATTTTGTAGAATTTTCTAGGATATTCATTGGATGTCCTGGTTGGCATGTATTGGGCATGTCTTCGAAAGGACTTCCTATGGTTGTCCTGGTACGGGTACATTCTGGAACTCCTTGATGGATGTACATCGGACGTCATCCCAATCAGTGAATTTCAGAAAATGTCCCAGCGAGGACTTCCTTGGGATGTCCTGGATTGAACATTTTTCGGAATGTTTCCTAGGTGCATCCATCCAAAGAATACATCCCAGCTAGTGGTTTTACAGAAGAGGTATAAAATGGATCGCATATTTACAATAGGGATAAACATTACAGCGAAAACAACCCATCTGAAATAAAACCCTTTTCACTATCATTGAGGTGATCAGGGGCCATATTCTCGAGTTTGTGCTTATGCCAATAAGATTCACTGTTTCACAACAATGAAAATAAAAAAAATTATGTTTGTCTCTCTAGTTCGTATACGGATTGAAACCGAACAATTCCTCTATGTATGGATTCCGTGCATAAAGTTGTTTTCTGTATTTTGTGTTCTGTGTTCAAGTGAAGTGTTGACGAATTGACAGACAATTGTTGAGTATTTACCAGCTGTGGCGGCTTTTCTATCGTCTTTTGTGATTAATTAGTTTAGTGACTGTTCTGTAAGTTATTTTGTGTTCATTCAGTGTAGTTATATCTTTAAATGAAAATAAAAGTTTTGTTATACTATTCAATAGTTATTACTAACCTATTCAACACTGTTTTGAAAATGATGTTTCCGTAAGACAAGTAAAGTTGTGTGTATCCTTTAAACATGTACAAAACCGAATTGAATGACTCTGGGAGAGTGCTGAGCTTACCTAGTAAGTAAATCTGGTTCCATCCAAATTGTTATCTCCAGTAATCCACAACAATATCATAATCTTAGTCCTGAAAGAGATGTAGGAACAAACACATGTGATAATTCTGCACATCCTAAGGACGTCCCAGATGTACTTTCTATTGATGTAATTCGGGGACGTCCAATGAACATCCCAGGTGGATGTCGATTGAATATCCTCATTATAGATCGTCCAATTTTGGTGAGAAGTCGAGACATTGGTGCTTCCCACGGATGTCCAATAGACGTCCGCGGTACCAATACTGCACGTCCTAAGGACGTACCAATATTGCACGTCCTAAGGACGTCCAAGATGTACTTTCGATTGATGTAATTCGGGGACGTCCGATTAACATCCCAGGTGGATGTCCATTGGATATCCTTATAGAACGTCCAATTTTGGTGAGAAGTCGAGACATTGGTGCTTCCCACGGATGTCCAATGGACATCCGCGGTACCAATTTTGTACATCCTAAGGACGTCCCGAATGTCCTGAGAGGATGTCCTATGGATTACCATCGGACTTCATGGTGCTATTAGGGTCCTGTCGAGACTGGCCCGTCGAGCTCAGTCTCCACATCCATTTGTCGCCACTTTGGAGACAAGTCGAACATCTCTTTTCAGAGCGTGTGTCCAACGAATGGCAAATATGTGGAACTCACTGCTCCGGCAGGTGTTCCCTGAGGCATACCGCCTGGTGAAATTTGAGACATTGCAGAATTCTTACCTATTTTCTCTCGGCTCTTACGATGTTCTAATAATAACAATAATAATAATAATAATATGTTGGGGCGTGGCGCAGTGGTTAGAGCGTCCGACTCTGAGTCGAAAGTTTCGGAGTTCGAACTTGGTTGGGCTGGGATTTTTTAATTTAATTTAACCGATTAAATTATCAAAGTCTCGTGGCTCGAGTAGGGTGAGTCCTGCACGATTCACTGTTGCGTTCCAATTAACAGTGCTGCTCCTAAGGTGGCGTATGGAGTTAGTAACAAGGCCTATAATGAACACATGGCTAATGACCATAGCAGTCGATGCCAAAACACCAATGAAAAAAAATAATAATAATAATATTTATTTTCAAAAATTTCAAATTACAAGATACATCCAAATTTGAAAATAGACATGAAGATCACTGAAGCTTCAAAAGCTTGTGCGTGATGTAGGTATCAATAATATAATATAACTATCAAATCATTCAATATATCAGTAATTTCATAAATAATCGCAACATAAAAATAATCACATGGGTTAAAACATTGAAATCACAAAGATAAAACATTTAAATAATCACATAAGTAAAATATTACCACTAATTAGAAAGCATTTTTGTTTGTTTTTTGGTCGAAGTAGGGTATTTGCGTCTCCTTTTGGTAGGTTTGTAGTCATAATTAGGAAAAATGTCTATTTGGGGGATATAGGGCGGTCTAATTTTTTATTGTAGAAACTTTAGGTCTATCAGGTTATTCAGTATTTTTCTATCTGTAGTGGTCATCCATTGTTTTACATGGTATTTGAAGGAGATATAACTTTTGATGGATTTCAGATTGTCTGGTAGTAAATTATATATTTTTGGTGCAAGAAATTCTGCTGATCGTTGGCCGGCGGTTTTTTCGCAAGTCGGATATTTCATATTTTTATTTTTTGCTCGAGTTTCATAACGGTGTTCGATGGGTGTTAACTTAATTTTATTTTTGTGAATATACATCAGAATCCGTTGGCAAAATATTTGTCTGGCATCAAGAATATTGTTGTCTGAAAATAGCTTGTCACTGGGATATCTTATGTTTTTTTTCGATATTATTCTTAGGATCCATTTTTGTATGATACCCAAATTATGTATGTTACTTTCTGCTGCACCTCCCCAACCTAGGATCCCATAAGACATTTGGGATTGTACAAGTGAATAATATAGCTTCTTCAAGTTCTTTATGTCCAGAAATTCCACTAGGTACCTGAATTTCGTGAGTAGACCTCTCAATTTGTTTTTCACTTGCTCGATATGCAAGTCCCACCTCAAATATCTATCAAGTGTAATTCCTAGATATTTCAACCGATCTTTTTCTTTTATACTAATGTCGTTTCCAATGTTCAAAGTTCCCAGGTTTGGAAGTTGATTTATGTAAGATGTAAAACGTAGATAGTAGGTTTTTTGATTGTTGACTGTTAGTTTGTTGTATTTGAACCAGTCACATACATTTCTCAAGTCTTGTTCTGTTGTGGTCTTTAGATCTGCCCATGTTTTCCCATTGTAGATTATTGCCATATCATCTGCAAAACTGATAAGTTTACCTTCAGATCGTAGTATCATTAAACTATTTATTTATATAATGAATAGCAGAGGTCCAAGCACTGTACCCTGTGGGACACCGTATGTGGAAGTCCTAGGATAGCTTTTTATTCCTTCAATTTCTACTACTTGTTTTCGATCTGATAGGTAATCCTTCAGCAGCTGGTATGCAAGTCCTCTTATGCCGTAGGAGTAGAGCTTTTGTAGTAGCCTCTCGTGGCATACAGTATCGAATGCTTTCGATAGATCTACAAAAATGCATATAAGAGGGATTTTCTTATCTAATGCTTTGTATATTTCTGATATCAACCCAAGAATGGCATCTTCTGTACAACGTTTTTCTCTGAATCCGAATTGGCTATCAGACAATATGTTATATTTCTCCAGAAATATATATATTCTTTCTTTCATTATTTTTTCGAATATTTTGGAAAATACTGATAAAAGTGTTATTGGGCGGTAGTTTTCAGTATTTCCTTTATTTCCATTTTTGAATAGTGGTTTAATAACCCCTATTTTAAGGCAATTTGGGAATTTTCCTACCTCAAAACTTTTGTTGATGATGTAATTTAGAGGAATAGCTATTTGTTCTCCTAGTAGTTTTATTGTTTCGGATCTGATGTTATCCCATCCAGATTTTTTCAGTTTTAAGTTATTGATGGTGTGAACAACTTCTCTTTCATTGGTGGGTTTTAGGTATATACTATTATTTAAGTGAAGAATGTTTTCTGTGTAATTTTCTGGAATGGTTATTTCATCAGCATATTTTTGGCCCAAATTACTAAAATAGTTGTTGAAGTGATCTGCAATTTCATTTCTTGAAGTGATAACTTTATTTTCGATATATAAATATTCAATTGTGATTTTTTGTATTTTTTTGGGACAAATTTCATCGACTGCGTTCCATATCCCACTTGAAGTGTTCGGGCTCTTTTCTATAATTTTATTTATGTATTCTTTTTTGGAAATGTTAATTTTTTGTCTTATTTCGTTTTTGATTGCTTTATATCTTCCTTTCAGTGTGACGTTATCAGGATTTTCCCGTAGTTGTCCAAATATTTCATTTTTTTCATTTGTTAATGTAATTATTTCTTGTTATCCAGGCTCTCCTGATTTTTTTTGCCTTTAATTTTTATTGCTTTTGTGTGTTTTTTAATGTAGTATTTCAGTGTGCTTATAAATTTTTCCATCATTTCATCCAAATCTCGTTTGTTGTAGATATCCATCCATTGTTCATTTACAATATCTGATTTGAGAGTATTATAATTGGTATATTCCTTATATTTGCCTTTTTGTGAATTTGTTGTATTTGTTTTGTAATTGTATTCCAAGGATATAGGGAAGTGATCTGTAATGTCATAGCTGAATATATATGAATTCATTTTATTCGCATTTTTGAAGTCTTTTACGAAGATATGATCTAGACAAGATCCACTGCTTGGTCTCGTTATTCTATTTATGTAAGAGATGTAGTTAAAGGCGTTCAATATGTTTTTGTAGTAGTCTATGTCGTTATTATCGTTCTTAAGTAAGTCAATATTTATGTCCCCTACAATAATGTGGAAAGTATTTCTTTTTCTCGTCTCTAAATAATTATAAAGTTCTGTATTGAAAGTATTTTTGTCAGTACTGGGAGATCTGTAAATTGCAGTTATTAGTAAGTTGGCATTATTTAGTATATTAATGTTTATCTCAACTGCAGTACTGAAGGCAACTTGAACTGTCTTAAATTGATATTTCATATTAGAATGCATAAGTACAAGAACACCATCATTTCTATTAAGTGTTCCTTCATTGTGAATTATATCATATCCTGGAAGTCTGTATATATTTTCATCAGGAATATTGAATGTTTCTGTAAGTATTATAATTTCAAATTGCCTTGAGAATTGCTTCAGGAAGATCGGGAAATCATCAAAATTTTTATTAACACTACGAATGTTTAAATCTCTGACAATACATTGAGAAAAAGTTATGAAACTATACCAGTCGAGAAAATGCCGTTGACCTTAGATGGTGCATCATTTCGCTACCTCATGGCATATACATATGTAGAAATGTTTTACAGGCATATACAGATGTAGAAAAATTTTACTGGCATATATGAATACCAATGCGTTTGGATGATAGTTCATGTAGTCAGTCGATCAGTGCTAAATATAAAAAGTGTACGCGATAGAAATTCGATTATTCAACTGACCCACTCTACAGTGGTATGTCCCGTCTTCTAGCTAGCTAGAGCTGTGGCCACTGTCTCTCTTGAGGGCAGTATCAAAGTGTTATGGAGGTGGTGTACGTCTGGCTTGGTAGGGAAGAAATTTATTCACGTCGTTCTATTGCCCGCTAGAAATTCGTTGCAACAAGAAATGTAACAAATTATGTGGTTCCTTTTTGCCATAACGGCTTTGGAAATAAAATACACTCTACAAACAATAGCCGAATCTGAAACAAAGTCAATCTCGTTTGTTTTAGATAATGACGTGAATTGGAATAGAAGAATGATATTCAGTAGGAGATTTGAGCCGGTTCTGGGCCTCCTCCCAAAAATGACGTCTTCGGAGTAAGGATAAACAGCAAATTTTATATAGAGGAGGAGGAGTATGTCGATTTTACCTAGAATCTAGGGAAAAACGTCGCATATCTCAAGAATTATCACCTATAAATAAACGTATATGACACTAAGGTAAACACGATTAAATTTCCACAGATTTATTGTCTTCGCGACATGTTTCGATACACTGTACCTTTTTCAAGCGAATGTAATACATTAAAAGATACAGTGTATCGAAACATGTCGCGAAGACAATAAATCTGTGGAAATTTAATCGTGTTTACCTTAGTGTCATATACTATGAATTTCCATCAAGTAAAGGCCACGTCAATCAAAAAAAAAAAAAAAAAAAAAAAAAAAAAAAAAAAAAAAAAAAAAAAAAAAAAAAAAACTATAAATAAACGTTAAAATGTTAAGATTTTTCCCTAGACCTAGGGAAAAAATTCACGAATTATAAGGTTGGTCTAGAAATTATTATAACCAAGCAGATAGGAGAATCAATTTGGACTTGGGTTGATCGTACCTTCATGTGCAAGTTTAGTTGGCTAGTTATGTAAGCGTATTCATCGATACTTAATGCAAAAGCGAATGTAAAGTTGTTTTTGGCATTTTACAGTAGGATTGTAGGAAGTTAGACTGTTAGGATCAAACGATGAGTGATACTTGTAATGTGTGGATATGATTTACAGTGTTTCTTGATATTTGGTATCAATAAAGAAGAAAGATTGAGCATTTCTCAAATGATTAAAGTTTTATGACCTGATGAAATATTTGCATTGGACGGTTCGTGGATGATATGAAATGGATTGATATTGTGCATGGTATCGGAAGGGGGTTAGAGTACGGAATTGATGTTATATGGGCTGTTGAGAGGTTGCGAGGATGAAGATATGATCAATATTGATTTGGCGTTGAATAAGAATTAGATTGTAGGATCAGCTAAAACCTAATACTGATATAATGAATATTGTTGAATCATGTATGGGTTTGCTTTAAAGTTTGATATATACCTAATAAAAAGCATGGAGTTGGTAAGTTAATCTGTTGAATGTTCAAAGGGATAAGATAATTGATGAATTGATCATTTCTGATCAGTGTATGGTTTCGATTTATAATATTCGTTGATACTTTACATATGAATATGAGCTGTATTATGCATTTCTCTAATGATTGGATGAATTAAATTGGAGTATTTCAATCATAAACATAATGCTGAATGTGTCTCTACGCTCACTGGTGAAAATATAAGTGCTGAAAGGAATGCTAGCATCATAGTAGAATATGGATAAAGTGACGTAGTTCAGTTCAGGAAAATTAAATTAATATTGGAAATTCTTCAATGCTCTCACTGATAAACTGGTTAATGCATTGATATTATAATGTGATAATGTGTTCGAGTGTTAAATTGAGGTATCAGGAAAATATTTGAACCCCGCTTGTTATTTGCCAATAATATACATCATTCATTGGCAATCGGCAGGGGTTCGATAAACAGGAAGGTTCGGGAATATGGAATTATCACATACTTAAAATGTTTTTCCCAATATGCTTTCACTGATATAACACGTAGCTCAAAAACGCACGATTAGGTGATACGCATTAAAATTGCAGATGTTGATAAGAAATATATAGAGTGTTTTAGCGATAGCGAAGTATTCAACTCATTTCAGATATCTATGAATAATATACAGAATTGTCTCGCAGATATGTATATGTATTCAAAATAAGATGTAAACCGAGTATAAATAATCAGATATCCAGATTTACATTTTCAAAGGTGATTACGGTAATAAATTGAAATGGAAAGGAGGCATATTCATATTTAGATCAATCCGTATGAATAATGACATCTCACATATATTCTAGGAAGTGCACTTGGAGCAATTGAATCTCATTGGTTATTCTGATATAGGGATAGACAAAAATTACCAAACCTCTTCAATTGCAAAGAGAATGCAACTATACAATGCAACTATACATCAAATATCCGCCGTCGCTTGGGTAAGAGTTATTTATTTCAGTTATTTTTATCAAGTATGTGATTAATATTTGAATTTTTCACATATAAAGAATGTGACATAGCAAAACTCGTAAATTGATCGCTTCCTGTCGAAGTATTTGAACTATGACACTGAGGGCATCTTAAATGGAGATGATATAAAGAAATATTTCATACAGATGTATTTCAACTGAACGTTTACTTTATTCCATGTTCCAAAAAACATCATTGAAAAGTTAATTTTAATATAATTTCCAATGGTGAAAATAAACATAGAATAGTTACATCATGCTGAGTCTAGTCCATTGAAAATATGTGACACATGGTGTTTGAATTTATTCAACCCATTAGTGGACAAATGTTTCATTGGGATGATTGAAAAACCGGATTATCACCGTATTACACGTTGGAAAGTCGATCATATTGCACATTTTCACCACTCAAATCATAACCTGTAAATTATGTATTATTAGCGAAATGAAATATTTGGTAAAAATATATTACACTTCAAATCAGTGGGTATGCGATATGTCATTATGGTTATATCCGTGGGCTTTCGATAATCTGGATAGACGTCTTGGTATGATGTTTTTTTTTCTATCAACTCACTTTTATTGGTTTTAATTCAAATTACCAACTATCTAGATGGAATTTACTAAACACTAATTCGAAATAATATGGAAATAAATCAATGACATTGTGCAATTGTATGCAATATATCAATGTTAAGGTGAGAACATAAGAAATTCTCCTACCTAGGTTGGTGAACTGAAGACGTTTCTTCAAAATATATGTTATCGAACCTTCTATGAAGATTTTCTGGTTCATTTTTATGGCTGTAAAATATCGAATAAATAGCTTTATGTTTCTGTATGAAAAGTAATGCGCAATTTAACATAAAATGGTTATGATATTATGATGTTCAGTATTAAGTGATCGAAAAATTGATATCATCATTTAAAAATTTTGAATGATATAATATATATTATTGAATTGGAAGAAATTATGACCCACTCTTTTCATCTCAAACAAAGAAATTATTATGTAGCTTGTTAAATTCCACTATGCAGCAGAATTCAGTTCGCTGATGGAATATTGACAGGTTTTTCTCCAGTATTCTCATACTGATAGTTGACACTCAGGATGTCTATCTATCTTGCAATTGGAATTCCTGGTCCTCTGGCAGTTCGGCCATCTGTCAAGCTGGCTGACTAGCCCTAAACTTCCTCTAAAATATGATATTTTGAAAAATAATTAATATTCATTCAGATAATATATAAATCAAAAATAAAATTTTAACATACGTGTTCTTCCAGTTTTTCGAGAAAGTAATAACATGAGGTAAAAATTGAAAAAATAGAAAATGTATACAGTTGAAAACGAACAAGAAAATCAATTAATGCATTACCAAAATTAGTCCACTAGAAAAAATGTTACTAATCAATACTTGAACAAATTCAGATTTTGCACAAAATATTGTTTGTTCTTATTTCAAAATCCCAATTTTGGGGTACATTACATTAGATACACTTACTGAACTTACTTTCCGCTGAACTAATATCAAGAGAGGGCCAATAAAGTTTACGAAAATTACATCTAAGAGAATCTCTTTCCATACTGAATACATTCATTCAGACGACATTAGAATATGGATCATAAAGTGCCATACTTCAAATGAAAATGCCCTACAGCTACATGTCAACATACTTCAACCAAGATACATAGAAATCCTGGTGTGATCTCTTATAGCTGTGAAACCGTCATACAAAAGTGTTAAGGTACGGCCTACTTGATTCGTGATATTTTTACTGCGTTGATACCGTTTCACCTCTTTAGCACACAGATGGCGGCAAAATTACAGATTCATGATGATGCTTGGACAAGTGTCATGTTATGTAATTTTCAACATTTTATTTGTTGTGATATTTATTAACCATAATTTGTAAACATTCAAATTTCAATCAAATAATTATGACTCAGTACTTCGGAATGTTGGAAACTCGGTTATTATCGACTTATACGCCATCCATCGACGAATGAAGCCAACGGTATCAGTGCAATTATAGTCTCAACAACTTTGTTGAAACAAAAGCGAATCGGTGATAACACCATGGTTTCCATACATCTTGACTTCAACATAACCTAAAGCAGTTTCTGTTTGAGTTCATTTTGACATTCTGTCATCAATTGTTGATTTTCTGTATGCTTCCTAATGAATCTAATCTTATATATTTGTCATTTTCCAATCGTTACTACTATATTCCCCCAGTTTTATGCCATTGCAAGTGGTTGAATAATTCGGATCATTATTATCTTTCGTGCGAAAATACTATAGATATAGTCTGCAAATGAAATAATTTTTTAAAGTTTCACTGAAGAACTAAAAACCAAAATTCCCTAGACTCTTTGATTAAGTGGTAATTACACTAGTGTCTGGCACAAAATCTACAGCATATAGAATACCTAATTTTTAATATTGATACCTCAGAAAACTTCGAATATGATAAAATCCCCTGCTACCCCCAAAAGCTATACTTCATAGGTTGAAGTTCAATTTTCTATGTCTATTTAGGAACTTTGAAACATGTGATAAATTCACAATAAATGATGATCCTTTGACATAATTTTGAATGTGAAAACATATCCAGGGGTGATATCGTCATACCTACCAATATACTATTCAAATTGCGCAAGAAGTCCATATCATGAAGTGGAATGGAGAGTTATGTAGGAATATTGATGGAGTGGAGATAATTTGAGTTTTTTCCTACTTTAAAATGTAAACTACTATTCTAGCATGAAATTTCTTATATTTTACAAGGTTATAAGGACAAAATGAATAAAACGGTGAGAAAAATTTAATTGTTCGTAGGTAAATTATTACCAATTAATAATAATAATAAAAAAAAACCCTCACAATTACTCTTAGAATGTACCCAAAGGCGGGTGGAGGTCGGTTATCAGTATTATTTGCCATAGGGCTTGTGATTCAATAACGTTGATAAATATTTCATTTCATTCCATAATTATCTTTGACATTTTTTCTTTCCTAACAGAATGAAGTATTTCATGAAAATTTATCATGTTTTTCAATCTACCTCGTAGGTCGAAGAAAACAAAAAGTTGGTGAAAGCAGTTTCGTTTAGGTGTCATCAGCAATGACATTTTCTGAGAAGCTGATAATTAAAAAAAGTATTCCATAGATAGATACGTAGCGAACTTCATGACTAACAATATATGATGATTAACGAAAGATGCAGAAATAGTCAATCAGATATTCAACCCCAAAAGTTCATACTGAATTCGATTACGCATTTTCAATACAAATTAAAATATCATCATAGTGTATAATAATCATTTGTATAACCTCAAAGCTATAATATCATTAAGAGTACGTAACAAATTGCCTGTGGTATGATTTCTCGTCGTTTTCGGACTGATTTTGAATGGAATCAGACAATCTTGTGCAAGTTGAACGAGACGGTGATGTATACGTTCGCATAGGTATCGATATGTCCTCCCCCATCAATGCACCCGTTGTTAGCGGGGCGAATCGAGCTTCAATTACTGAAGAATTTTTCAATGATATTATTCATTTATTATCATCAAAGGTGAGACCTCGTTAATCCTCAGCTCGCACAAGTTTCGACTTTTGAGGGCTGCAGTTCTTATGAGGACGACAGCTGATTAACGGAAAAAATAATTTTAACAATTTAACAAAATTTACCATTCGAACGTTGGGTGGTGTATTGCGTTTTTCGGATCAATTCGATTTCTCGAGGAAGGATTATTTTTTTGTATTAATTATATAAAGTAGTAATGGTTGATCACAGTTCAATCAACGAAAACCATTCATTCAGATACAGATAAATATTTTTTCAAAATGTAAATGATTGACATACAATGTTTCATATTTAAGCAAGGTACAAATAATTTTGTATATCTAGGTCAATAAATGTTATTAATGTATAAGTGTGTAGGTTCGACTGATTTTTTTAAGTACCTAATTGATATTGACGCTATTTCTATAGTGTTTTTTATATTGCTACGAATATTTTCTGGTTGAGGATTGGATGTTGATTTTCACGCAATATCACTTGTTCTGTTACCAAATCCACCTATTTACAGCCCAAATTGGTATCCTGATCTGATTTTAGGCTTGATTTTATATTTCAATATAATATATATATTAATTATATTTCAATATAATATATATCAATATATTTCAATATATTTACAATATATTTCGAACTTCAGCATTTGTTGGATATTGATAATTTATAATAGATAATTCAAATTCTTTTACGATTACTACTTTTCACTGAGCTCTCTCTAAAGTAGGAATACCTATGGAAAAAATCGTGGAAATTAAAATCTAGACAGGTGGATGAAGAATGTATTACTGCTAATAAATATAAGTAGATGGTATAATATTCGCAATTCATCAAAAGTATTATGTTGTCATTTCAATGACTCTGCCGTATTTTTGAAACCCTAATATGATTAATAGGGGTTATGCACTAGTAAAGTTTTAGATTTCTACCTGAAGTAGTTCCTCGCTTGTTTAATGAGAATAAAGTGCTACATTGTGTGCTCATTAAAAATATATCGCCAGGCAATATCTATTTTTTTATATTAAGCACCTATCTCTCACATTCCTTATATATCTCTCACACTGACTAGGTATACGTTAAAAGTCACACGTCATTGAAATCCAAGAATGTATTTTTGTATTTATCCCTAATAATTCTACAAAATTCAATCATGCACTGTTATTAATATATCTGCAAAGATAATCACAGCAAGACTGATTGTAATTGATTTTGTGGGACTATTTCATGAATTTCTTTTTTAGAGACTGATAAATGAGTTTAACAAATGGCATATTTATCAGTTATACCGAGACTTTTACTCGGGTAAAAATATGACTAGAATAAAAATTATGACGATCATTATCCTATATTTCTATCAATCTTGAAGCGTGTTCTGCCAAAGTTTTAGTTGAAAACGAATCCCTTCGTACTTTGATGACATTTTAAGTACAATTCTAACTTCCACAATAGCTCGGATTATCTAACGTTCATAAAAAGAGATATTACAGATCACTTGAAGAAACTACTGTGTTAGCGAAATATATGTCGTGATATTCAAAAGATTGTGAAGATCGAATCGTTCTCCATGTAGTTTGTACTATTACAAATATGTATGACAGCTCACGATTGATTTTTAATTACCATCAGTACTTATGCGGTTAGTTCCCCCAGTACAATCAGTACAGTATGGTGGTCAAATTCGAGTTTCTATCGTAGTCTCTTTATATTAGATTCATTTAGCATCCATAACTCTATTGGCTATTCATTACTAGATGAGGGTGAGGTGCTAAGAGTCTATATAAATCACGTATTAGGGCATTAATATTATATATTTGACGAAAGGGGGAATATTTGAACTAACTATTATATTTCAGCTATGTTTCAAAATTATTTTCCAATTTTTGCTAAAAGTATGACAGCCATGACTATGTCATATTCCTACGAATATTGTCCTCCCCATTGAAAGTTGACGACTTGCGATAACATCCGTTCTCATTTCTCCATGATATTTGCATAGCCAACTTAAATTATTGGCATACAATGTAAAATTTGTATTTGTCAATATGAGACCCATAATAACAAATTGATGATTTTCTGTATTTTATTTTAATATATTGAAAATTAGTACAAACGAGTTCATGGTTGAATTTAGTGGACCTCTCAGGTATCATTTTATGGAAGTCATGGAGTTGGTATTGGTCAATACATATAGAAACATGAAACGAATTTCAAACCTATGTATGAGAGAACACATAAGTTTGGTCTTTCTTATTTTGTATACGATGACACTTCACACAGTCTGCTAGCAAATTTCAATTTATTACGTTTTTCTCCATATATGTTAAGAGCTTTCGCTGCTAATCTTGAAAGGTGAATTCATCTATAAAAAATTGTGTAAACGGTACATGTACTAAACATATATTGAGGCAAAAATTCACTGATATTTGTAAGCTTTCAATAACGTGTACTGTTGAACCAGGCCACTTTGGTCTCTGAGATGCCTAAATGAGAAACAGGGGAGGTAACTGCGATATAAAGATCGAGCACGATTTTTCATTAGAAAGGCATAAAGAAGGAAAGGGTTAGTCTAGTGCCAATCTGTTCTGGTTGCGCTATAGCAATCATCCAATATTACAATCAAACTATATCACCTATAAAGTAATGATGTCCACTATATATCTCAGATGACAATTATGTGATATGTGTAGCATATATTTCCTCAATTATCGAATGTATAAGCTTTCAAGTTAACGAAATTAATTTATCAATTATTAAGTGCGAATTATCCTTCTCATTCATATGTTTCAAATAACGGTTCTTCTTATTGGTTTCACTATACTAGACTATGCACCCGTTCCATAACCATGATGTTTTCCATATTACCTGTTATCCTGAGTATTTATGCTGAGTTCCTAGCACAACTCCCAAAAAACTGCAAACTGTATTCAAACTGGAAACTATTCCATTACTTATCCATATAAAAAGAATTGGGAGAAGCTAAGGCATTTTTTCACCACTCGTAGTATAGCAATTCTGTGGAAGGTATTGCAGTATGCTTTATCACCAATAATAATTTCGCCATTAAGTGAAAATTTTACTTAAATTAGCGAATATCATGGGCAATTTCTGGAATGACGTCAAGTTTACTAGATGTATCTATAGACCCCCAGGTCCTACTTGACTCGAATTACTTTTGCATTTGCTTTTGATATGAAATAGGTATCTTTCTATACTTTAACTCTATTTAAAAGAGAATGTGAGTAGTATCGCCAATTTCCATTTGGAATTGGGATTATTTCTCTAGATTTCGAACAAAAAACAAACAAAAAAATTTGGACTATAACAGTTTTATCAGAGAGCCAGACTTTGAAACAAGATGTTTCCGGCATTTCGGGCGACAAAGATAAATCACTCAAAATCGAATGAAAATCCGTTAAATCATTCAGTCTGTCAAATTTATGAAGAAAATGAATCACAAACTGATATTAAATCAATTCGCATTGACAGAACTGTAAAATTTTGAATTTTTGAACCAGTCCACCACATAATCCTTGATCATGGGAATCAACTAAAATACCACACAATTAGTTTTTTTCTGTAATATTATTTCTAACATTTATCAATCAAGTATGGATCTGCAATTTCCAACACATAGTATAATGGTGGTAACAAACGTAGCCTCATTTGTGAATATATATTTTCTCAGAATATCATTCAAACATGTTCCATAGCCAAGAAGCAATAGTCTAATTCTTTTTACTCATCTCTTTCAATCATTGTACTCATTATCTATGTGATTGAATGATTATATTTTATAAAGGCACAAAGATCTTCTATTTTTTCTTTAATTCACATTAAATTGAATGGTTGAGAATGATTCGAAGCTAAGATATTGTCACCACTATTATAATATCTTCTATTTCTACTGGCATAACCAACTATGGGGATTTTCCTGGGTTGACTAAAAAGTGCTTTTACAGATGCTGGTGTAAAATTCCATATGATGAGTTTCGTTGAATTGTTTTCAACTTTTCCGCTACTTGTAGCCTAGATTCCAAAAAAAAATAATAATTTAAATTTTGCCTCTCAAGTACAAGTGACATATTGTTCATATTTCTTGAAAAAATTTCTTTCAAACTGTCATTCAATTATCCCGTATTTATATACATATGGTTAAACGTTACAAGAACGTGATTTTTCACTTTGTAATAAGTCGAGTATGGATTAATCATAATAACTTATACCCATGAGAGATAATTGAAAAAATGCGTTAGCGTTGGAATCGACCATCAACAAAAATATAACTACCAATTACTATGAACGAAAAAGTGTTTGGACTATGGATTCAAGTCACAACGTTTCAACTGGCTAGTATCTCTAGTCGTTATCAAGTGAATCACAAAGCGGAAAGTTGAGGTGAACATCCATCGGAAAACAACTACTTCCCCCTACGAATATTGTATGACATCTGACTTCCATATAATCCTTGGTTATCCGTCTGTTGTGAGTGACAATATTTACGAAATGTTCAGAATTTATATCCAATTTAGCAGGTAATAAGACCTATTATCTTAGTCATTGTTCCATTGTACCAATTACCAATTTCACTACTCCATGATGCTTGTTTCACCGTCCGAATATTCATAAATCAATAATTTTTAAACACCTGCCATAGTTTTGATCTATTACTGTTGCTTATAATTTAAATCTGTGATATCTATAATATAATATATTCTCATACAATTTTCTAAAATCGTATATCAATCACATAATCGAAATTAGTAATTGGTACAATAGAACAATGACTAAGATAATAGGTCTTATTACCTGCTAAATTGGATATAAATTCTGAACATTTCGTAAATATTGTCACTCACAACAGACGGATAACCAAGGATTATATGGAAGTCAGATGTCATACAATATTCGTAGGGGGAAGTAGTTGTTTTCCGATGGATGTACACCTCAACTTTCCGCTTTGTGATTCACTTGATAACGACTAGAGATACTAGCCAGTTGAAACGTTGTGACTTGAATCCATAGTCCAAACACTTTTTCGTTCATAGTAATTGGTAGTTATATTTTTGTTGATGGTCGATTCCAACGCTAACGCATTTTTTCAATTATCTCTCATGGGTATAAGTTATTATGATTAATCCATACTCGACTTATTACAAAGTGAAAAATCACGTTCTTGTAACGTTTAACCATATGTATATAAATACGGGATAATTGAATGACAGTTTGAAAGAAATTTTTTCAAGAAATATGAACAATATGTCACTTGTACTTGAGAGGCAAAATTTAAATTATTATTTTTTTTTGGAATCTAGGCTACAAGTAGCGGAAAAGTTGAAAACAATTCAACGAAACTCATCATATGGAATTTTACACCAGCATCTGTAAAAGCACTTTTTAGTCAACCCAGGAAAATCCCCATAGTTGGTTATGCCAGTAGAAATAGAAGATATTATAATAGTGGTGACAATATCTTAGCTTCGAATCATTCTCAACCATTCAATTTAATGTGAATTAAAGAAAAAATAGAAGATCTTTGTGCCTTTATAAAATATAATCATTCAATCACATAGATAATGAGTACAATGATTGAAAGAGATGAGTAAAAAGAATTAGACTATTGCTTCTTGGCTATGGAACATGTTTGAATGATATTCTGAGAAAATATATATTCACAAATGAGGCTACGTTTGTTACCACCATTATACTATGTGTTGGAAATTGCAGATCCATACTTGATTGATAAATGTTAGAAATAATATTACAGAAAAAAACTAATTGTGTGGTATTTTAGTTGATTCCCATGATCAAGGATTATGTGGTGGACTGGTTCAAAAATTCAAAATTTTACAGTTCTGTCAATGCGAATTGATTTAATATCAGTTTGTGATTCATTTTCTTCATAAATTTGACAGACTGAATGATTTAACGGATTTTCATTCGATTTTGAGTGATTTATCTTTGTCGCCCGAAATGCCGGAAACATCTTGTTTCAAAGTCTGGCTCTCTGATAAAACTGTTATAGTCCAAATTTTTTTGTTTGTTTTTTGTTCGAAATCTAGAGAAATAATCCCAATTCCAAATGGAAATTGGCGATACTACTCACATTCTCTTTTAAATAGAGTTAAAGTATAGAAAGATACCTATTTCATATCAAAAGCAAATGCAAAAGTAATTCGAGTCAAGTAGGACCTGGGGGTCTATAGATACATCTAGTAAACTTGACGTCATTCCAGAAATTGCCCATGATATTCGCTAATTTAAGTAAAATTTTCACTTAATGGCGAAATTATTATTGGTGATAAAGCATACTGCAATACCTTCCACAGAATTGCTATACTACGAGTGGCGAAAAAATGCCTTAGCTTCTCCCAATTCTTTTTATATGGATAAGTAATGGAATAGTTTCCAGTTTGAATACAGTTTGCAGTTTTTTGGGAGTTGTGCTAGGAACTCAGCATAAATACTCAGGATAACAGGTAATATGGAAAACATCATGGTTATGGAACGGGTGCATAGTCTAGTATAGTGAAACCAATAAGAAGAACCGTTATTTGAAACATATGAATGAGAAGGATAATTCGCACTTAATAATTGATAAATTAATTTCGTTAACTTGAAAGCTTATACATTCGATAATTGAGGAAATATATGCTACACATATCACATAATTGTCATCTGAGATATATAGTGGACATCATTACTTTATAGGTGATATAGTTTGATTGTAATATTGGATGATTGCTATAGCGCAACCAGAACAGATTGGCACTAGACTAACCCTTTCCTTCTTTATGCCTTTCTAATGAAAAATCGTGCTCGATCTTTATATCGCAGTTACCTCCCCTGTTTCTCATTTAGGCATCTCAGAGACCAAAGTGGCCTGGTTCAACAGTACACGTTATTGAAAGCTTACAAATATCAGTGAATTTTTGCCTCAATATATGTTTAGTACATGTACCGTTTACACAATTTTTTATAGATGAATTCACCTTTCAAGATTAGCAGCGAAAGCTCTTAACATATATGGAGAAAAACGTAATAAATTGAAATTTGCTAGCAGACTGTGTGAAGTGTCATCGTATACAAAATAAGAAAGACCAAACTTATGTGTTCTCTCATACATAGGTTTGAAATTCGTTTCATGTTTCTATATGTATTGACCAATACCAACTCCATGACTTCCATAAAATGATACCTGAGAGGTCCACTAAATTCAACCATGAACTCGTTTGTACTAATTTTCAATATATTAAAATAAAATACAGAAAATCATCAATTTGTTATTATGGGTCTCATATTGACAAATACAAATTTTACATTGTATGCCAATAATTTAAGTTGGCTATGCAAATATCATGGAGAAATGAGAACGGATGTTATCGCAAGTCGTCAACTTTCAATGGGGAGGACAATATTCGTAGGAATATGACATAGTCATGGCTGTCATACTTTTAGCAAAAATTGGAAAATAATTTTGAAACATAGCTGAAATATAATAGTTAGTTCAAATATTCCCCCTTTCGTCAAATATATAATATTAATGTCCTAATACGTGATTTATATAGACTCTTAGCACCTCACCCTCATCTAGTAATGAATAGCCAATAGAGTTATGGATGCTAAATGAATCTAATATAAAGAGACTACGATAGAAACTCGAATTTGACCACCATACTGTACTGATTGTACTGGGGGAACTAACCGCATAAGTACTGATGGTAATTAAAAATCAATCGTGAGCTGTCATACATATTTGTAATAGTACAAACTACATGGAGAACGATTCGATCTTCACAATCTTTTGAATATCACGACATATATTTCGCTAACACAGTAGTTTCTTCAAGTGATCTGTAATATCTCTTTTTATGAACGTTAGATAATCCGAGCTATTGTGGAAGTTAGAATTGTACTTAAAATGTCATCAAAGTACGAAGGGATTCGTTTTCAACTAAAACTTTGGCAGAACACGCTTCAAGATTGATAGAAATATAGGATAATGATCGTCATAATTTTTATTCTAGTCATATTTTTACCCGAGTAAAAGTCTCGGTATAACTGATAAATATGCCATTTGTTAAACTCATTTATCAGTCTCTAAAAAAGAAATTCATGAAATAGTCCCACAAAATCAATTACAATCAGTCTTGCTGTGATTATCTTTGCAGATATATTAATAACAGTGCATGATTGAATTTTGTAGAATTATTAGGGATAAATACAAAAATACATTCTTGGATTTCAATGACGTGTGACTTTTAACGTATACCTAGTCAGTGTGAGAGATATATAAGGAATGTGAGAGATAGGTGCTTAATATAAAAAAATAGATATTGCCTGGCGATATATTTTTAATGAGCACACAATGTAGCACTTTATTCTCATTAAACAAGCGAGGAACTACTTCAGGTAGAAATCTAAAACTTTACTAGTGCATAACCCCTATTAATCATATTAGGGTTTCAAAAATACGGCAGAGTCATTGAAATGACAACATAATACTTTTGATGAATTGCGAATATTATACCATCTACTTATATTTATTAGCAGTAATACATTCTTCATCCACCTGTCTAGATTTTAATTTCCACGATTTTTTCCATAGGTATTCCTACTTTAGAGAGAGCTCAGTGAAAAGTAGTAATCGTAAAAGAATTTGAATTATCTATTATAAATTATCAATATCCAACAAATGCTGAAGTTCGAAATATATTGTAAACATATTGAAATATATTGATATATATTATATTGAAATATAATTAATATATATATTATATTGAAATATAAAATCAAGCCTAAAATCAGATCAGGATACCAATTTGGGCTGTAAATAGGTGGATTTGGTAACAGAACAAGTGATATTGCGTGAAAATCAACATCCAATCCTCAACCAGAAAATATTCGTAGCAATATAAAAAACACTATAGAAATAGCGTCAATATCAATTAGGTACTTAAAAAAATCAGTCGAACCTACACACTTATACATTAATAACATTTATTGACCTAGATATACAAAATTATTTGTACCTTGCTTAAATATGAAACATTGTATGTCAATCATTTACATTTTGAAAAAATATTTATCTGTATCTGAATGAATGGTTTTCGTTGATTGAACTGTGATCAACCATTACTACTTTATATAATTAATACAAAAAAATAATCCTTCCTCGAGAAATCGAATTGATCCGAAAAACGCAATACACCACCCAACGTTCGAATGGTAAATTTTGTTAAATTGTTAAAATTATTTTTTCCGTTAATCAGCTGTCGTCCTCATAAGAACTGCAGCCCTCAAAAGTCGAAACTTGTGCGAGCTGAGGATTAACGAGGTCTCACCTTTGATGATAATAAATGAATAATATCATTGAAAAATTCTTCAGTAATTGAAGCTCGATTCGCCCCGCTAACAACGGGTGCATTGATGGGGGAGGACATATCGATACCTATGCGAACGTATACATCACCGTCTCGTTCAACTTGCACAAGATTGTCTGATTCCATTCAAAATCAGTCCGAAAACGACGAGAAATCATACCACAGGCAATTTGTTACGTACCCTTAATGATATTATAGCTTTGAGGTTATACAAATGATTATTATACACTATGATGATATTTTAATTTGTATTGAAAATGCGTAATCGAATTCAGTATGAACTTTTGGGGTTGAATATCTGATTGACTATTTCTGCATCTTTCGTTAATCATCATATATTGTTAGTCATGAAGTTCGCTACGTATCTATCTATGGAATACTTTTTTTAATTATCAGCTTCTCAGAAAATGTCATTGCTGATGACACCTAAACGAAACTGCTTTCACCAACTTTTTGTTTTCTTCGACCTACGAGGTAGATTGAAAAACATGATAAATTTTCATGAAATACTTCATTCTGTTAGGAAAGAAAAAATGTCAAAGATAATTATGGAATGAAATGAAATATTTATCAACGTTATTGAATCACAAGCCCTATGGCAAATAATACTGATAACCGACCTCCACCCGCCTTTGGGTACATTCTAAGAGTAATTGTGAGGGTTTTTTTTTATTATTATTATTAATTGGTAATAATTTACCTACGAACAATTAAATTTTTCTCACCGTTTTATTCATTTTGTCCTTATAACCTTGTAAAATATAAGAAATTTCATGCTAGAATAGTAGTTTACATTTTAAAGTAGGAAAAAACTCAAATTATCTCCACTCCATCAATATTCCTACATAACTCTCCATTCCACTTCATGATATGGACTTCTTGCGCAATTTGAATAGTATATTGGTAGGTATGACGATATCACCCCTGGATATGTTTTCACATTCAAAATTATGTCAAAGGATCATCATTTATTGTGAATTTATCACATGTTTCAAAGTTCCTAAATAGACATAGAAAATTGAACTTCAACCTATGAAGTATAGCTTTTGGGGGTAGCAGGGGATTTTATCATATTCGAAGTTTTCTGAGGTATCAATATTAAAAATTAGGTATTCTATATGCTGTAGATTTTGTGCCAGACACTAGTGTAATTACCACTTAATCAAAGAGTCTAGGGAATTTTGGTTTTTAGTTCTTCAGTGAAAATTTAAAAAATTATTTCATTTGCAGACTATATCTATAGTATTTTCGCACGAAAGATAATAATGATCCGAATTATTCAACCACTTGCAATGGCATAAAACTGGGGGAATATAGTAGTAACGATTGGAAAATGACAAATATATAAGATTAGATTCATTAGGAAGCATACAGAAAATCAACAATTGATGACAGAATGTCAAAATGAACTCAAACAGAAACTGCTTTAGGTTATGTTGAAGTCAAGATGTATGGAAACCATGGTGTTATCACCGATTCGCTTTTGTTTCAACAAAGTTGTTGAGACTATAATTGCACTGATACCGTTGGCTTCATTCGTCGATGGATGGCGTATAAGTCGATAATAACCGAGTTTCCAACATTCCGAAGTACTGAGTCATAATTATTTGATTGAAATTTGAATGTTTACAAATTATGGTTAATAAATATCACAACAAATAAAATGTTGAAAATTACATAACATGACACTTGTCCAAGCATCATCATGAATCTGTAATTTTGCCGCCATCTGTGTGCTAAAGAGGTGAAACGGTATCAACGCAGTAAAAATATCACGAATCAAGTAGGCCGTACCTTAACACTTTTGTATGACGGTTTCACAGCTATAAGAGATCACACCAGGATTTCTATGTATCTTGGTTGAAGTATGTTGACATGTAGCTGTAGGGCATTTTCATTTGAAGTATGGCACTTTATGATCCATATTCTAATGTCGTCTGAATGAATGTATTCAGTATGGAAAGAGATTCTCTTAGATGTAATTTTCGTAAACTTTATTGGCCCTCTCTTGATATTAGTTCAGCGGAAAGTAAGTTCAGTAAGTGTATCTAATGTAATGTACCCCAAAATTGGGATTTTGAAATAAGAACAAACAATATTTTGTGCAAAATCTGAATTTGTTCAAGTATTGATTAGTAACATTTTTTCTAGTGGACTAATTTTGGTAATGCATTAATTGATTTTCTTTTTCGTTTTTAACTGTATACATTTTCTATTTTTTCAATTTTTACCTCATGTTATTACTTTCTCGAAAAACTGGAAGAACACGTATGTTAAAATTTTATTTTTGATTTATATATTATCTGAATGAATATTAATTATTTTTCAAAATATCATATTTTAGAGGAAGTTTAGGGCTAGTCAGCCAGCTTGACAGATGGCCGAACTGCCAGAGGACCAGGAATTCCAATTGCAAGATAGATAGACATCCTGAGTGTCAACTATCAGTATGAGAATACTGGAGAAAAACCTGTCAATATTCCATCAGCGAACTGAATTCTGCTGCATAGTGGAATTTAACAAGCTACATAATAATTTCTTTGTTTGAGATGAAAAGAGTGGGTCATAATTTCTTCCAATTCAATAATATATATTATATCATTCAAAATTTTTAAATGATGATATCAATTTTTCGATCACTTAATACTGAACATCATAATATCATAACCATTTTATGTTAAATTGCGCATTACTTTTCATACAGAAACATAAAGCTATTTATTCGATATTTTACAGCCATAAAAATGAACCAGAAAATCTTCATAGAAGGTTCGATAACATATATTTTGAAGAAACGTCTTCAGTTCACCAACCTAGGTAGGAGAATTTCTTATGTTCTCACCTTAACATTGATATATTGCATACAATTGCACAATGTCATTGATTTATTTCCATATTATTTCGAATTAGTGTTTAGTAAATTCCATCTAGATAGTTGGTAATTTGAATTAAAACCAATAAAAGTGAGTTGATAGAAAAAAAAAACATCATACCAAGACGTCTATCCAGATTATCGAAAGCCCACGGATATAACCATAATGACATATCGCATACTCACTGATTTGAAGTGTAATATATTTTTACCAAATATTTCATTTCGCTAATAATACATAATTTACAGGTTATGATTTGAGTGGTGAAAATGTGCAATATGATCGACTTTCCAACGTGTAATACGGTGATAATCCGGTTTTTCAATCATCCCAATGAAACATTTGTCCACTAATGGGTTGAATAAATTCAAACACCATGTGTCACATATTTTCAATGGACTAGACTCAGCATGATGTAACTATTCTATGTTTATTTTCACCATTGGAAATTATATTAAAATTAACTTTTCAATGATGTTTTTTGGAACATGGAATAAAGTAAACGTTCAGTTGAAATACATCTGTATGAAATATTTCTTTATATCATCTCCATTTAAGATGCCCTCAGTGTCATAGTTCAAATACTTCGACAGGAAGCGATCAATTTACGAGTTTTGCTATGTCACATTCTTTATATGTGAAAAATTCAAATATTAATCACATACTTGATAAAAATAACTGAAATAAATAACTCTTACCCAAGCGACGGCGGATATTTGATGTATAGTTGCATTGTATAGTTGCATTCTCTTTGCAATTGAAGAGGTTTGGTAATTTTTGTCTATCCCTATATCAGAATAACCAATGAGATTCAATTGCTCCAAGTGCACTTCCTAGAATATATGTGAGATGTCATTATTCATACGGATTGATCTAAATATGAATATGCCTCCTTTCCATTTCAATTTATTACCGTAATCACCTTTGAAAATGTAAATCTGGATATCTGATTATTTATGCTCGGTTTACATCTTATTTTGAATACATATACATATCTGCGAGACAATTCTGTATATTATTCATAGATATCTGAAATGAGTTGAATACTTCGCTATCGCTAAAACACTCTATATATTTCTTATCAACATCTGCAATTTTAATGCGTATCACCTAATCGTGCGTTTTTGAGCTACGTGTTATATCAGTGAAAGCATATTGGGAAAAACATTTTAAGTATGTGATAATTCCATATTCCCGAACCTTCCTGTTTATCGAACCCCTGCCGATTGCCAATGAATGATGTATATTATTGGCAAATAACAAGCGGGGTTCAAATATTTTCCTGATACCTCAATTTAACACTCGAACACATTATCACATTATAATATCAATGCATTAACCAGTTTATCAGTGAGAGCATTGAAGAATTTCCAATATTAATTTAATTTTCCTGAACTGAACTACGTCACTTTATCCATATTCTACTATGATGCTAGCATTCCTTTCAGCACTTATATTTTCACCAGTGAGCGTAGAGACACATTCAGCATTATGTTTATGATTGAAATACTCCAATTTAATTCATCCAATCATTAGAGAAATGCATAATACAGCTCATATTCATATGTAAAGTATCAACGAATATTATAAATCGAAACCATACACTGATCAGAAATGATCAATTCATCAATTATCTTATCCCTTTGAACATTCAACAGATTAACTTACCAACTCCATGCTTTTTATTAGGTATATATCAAACTTTAAAGCAAACCCATACATGATTCAACAATATTCATTATATCAGTATTAGGTTTTAGCTGATCCTACAATCTAATTCTTATTCAACGCCAAATCAATATTGATCATATCTTCATCCTCGCAACCTCTCAACAGCCCATATAACATCAATTCCGTACTCTAACCCCCTTCCGATACCATGCACAATATCAATCCATTTCATATCATCCACGAACCGTCCAATGCAAATATTTCATCAGGTCATAAAACTTTAATCATTTGAGAAATGCTCAATCTTTCTTCTTTATTGATACCAAATATCAAGAAACACTGTAAATCATATCCACACATTACAAGTATCACTCATCGTTTGATCCTAACAGTCTAACTTCCTACAATCCTACTGTAAAATGCCAAAAACAACTTTACATTCGCTTTTGCATTAAGTATCGATGAATACGCTTACATAACTAGCCAACTAAACTTGCACATGAAGGTACGATCAACCCAAGTCCAAATTGATTCTCCTATCTGCTTGGTTATAATAATTTCTAGACCAACCTTATAATTCGTGAATTTTTTCCCTAGGTCTAGGGAAAAATCTTAACATTTTAACGTTTATTTATAGGTGATAATTCTTGAGATATGCGACGTTTTTCCCTAGATTCTAGGTAAAATCGACATACTCCTCCTCCTCTATATAAAATTTGCTGTTTATCCTTACTCCGAAGACGTCATTTTTGGGAGGAGGCCCAGAACCGGCTCAAATCTCCTACTATATTCATTTTCTAATATTTGAGAGCTATTGTGTTTTTTTTTCTCAAAACCTTTTCAAAGATATATGAAGGAGAGGTTGTGTAGCCACGGCATTCGCACAAATCAATCACGAAACCAGAAACTTGGAGAACATATTTGCTTTTTCCCAATAAGAGTAGAAATGATTCCGATTTTTGAAATTTCGATCTTGAAAAGCGCACACTATTTTCAAAACCAATCAGGAGGCGGTGCGCGATAGGTGCAAACGCGTAAAGCTAGCGTATGAATCCAGCTTCATGTGCTTTTTCCTCAAAGTTTTCTAATTTCAGATTTCCTTTTTACAAGAAACCTTCATTGCCATTATTATGCTGCTCACGCCCCACAGACAATCTCGTTGGTATAACAGATCAACCTATAGAGGTTTTTTCCCCACAAATAAAAGACACAAATGGCCTATACTAATTATTATAAGATAGTTCGTTCATGTTAATCTCAGTTGTCGCCCCAGCAAAATCGCACAATAGTAAAATACAAGCAATAGTGAAATAATTTACACCTTTTTTTGTTTTTTTGAAATATCTCAAAGATTATTCAAGGAAACGTTTTACAATCAATGGAATTTTTGTAGAAATTCATAAAACCTATAAAATGGATTGTCACACGACCAAAACGGTACATTTTCCACTGACAAAATCCGGGAAAACCTCGAAAATTAGACCATTTTTCAAAAATTCATAATTTTTATAAATCCGAAGCTGGACAAACAATATTGCGAAAATTGAAATATTTGGTTCAACTATGCGCAAGATATTTTCTGTTCGATGAGTATTTTTTTCACAATCGCGTTATGAACAATTTAAGGACACATCTTGCAAGATGCGCTGAATTAAGGGAAATTCAAAATCTGTGAACGGCATCTAGAAGTAGATATCAATAGTCGCGTTCGGTGTTTACGTCGGACTCGTCAGATTAGTCTAGATCGTTCGTTTATTGCAAGCGATTGTAGGGGAGGTAAATCTTGATCGTTCGGTTATTCAAATCCGATCAGTCTAGATTGATCTGTTTGCTCGGAGAATTTTGGCAGACGAGTAAGATTAATTTGAAAGTGTGAGGTTATGTTCAATTAATGAATTAATGATTTGATTTTCCCAAACCGAAACCAGCAATATTTTTTGTATATTCGTTATTGCAATATTCAAAACGTTCAAATTTCAAACTTGAAGATTCTTTACGAAAAAAAAGATGCAAATTTGGATGTGGTTATTGGTGAAAAGCATGTCAAACAGCTATTTGCACCGGTTCTCCTTAATAACAAACTCAGCTAAGTGGAAGATCAGCTTAAGGTACACCTTAAGGTCAATATGGTTTGCACCGTTGACTCCTGTCCTGAACCTTACCTGAGAATTAGAAGTCTTTGGCAACAGAGCAATAATGATCACGTAACCAACGACGAGACGTTGAACAACGCAAAGTTTTGAAAAATATGCATATTGCGCAACCCCTGTCAATTCTGTATAATTTGAAAGACTGGCGGGAGTATGGCATGTAATTTAAAAAAAATTGTCTCTACTGGAAAAACTAGCCACAATATCGCCAAGAGAGCTGCGTGCACATTAGTTAAAATGCGTTTTTTATTAGCCACTCTAACCTGACCTGACTTACTCTAGGTAAACAGAAAAGTATCCATCCAAAATGTTTACGACATAAAGATGAGGTTAACAATTTTGGATGAATGAAAAATTGAAAAGACTCGCCATTCAATTCATCCAGTACAAAGCAACAAAAAATTAAGTTCGTAAGTAATATAAGTTAATTATCAATAGACATTTTGTATTAAGGAATAGGTACAGTGTGAATCTGAAAGTTATTTTCATACTTTCACTTCATAGGGATATTCAATATCAGCTTCGATCAGGTTAACGATAAAGAGCTGTAGGTTTGGTCACCCTAAATAGAGGGAAAAATACAATCACGTCAGCAAAATCCAGAAAAAGTGCTCGAAATACTATGAACATAAAGAAAATAGGAAAATATTTCGTGTAGGAAAAGTGAGGTTAAGTAGTTAAGAGGAACCTAAGCCTGGAGAATCTGAGACTTATCTTGACTGAGGCTTGTGTTGTCCTCAAATAGCGGTGCAAACGAAAATCGTAAAATAAGGTCCACTTAAGTCGTAAGGTAACCATAAGTTGAATCGGTGCAAATACCCGAAAGTCAAGCCACTGTCCGTTTCGTTCGTTTATTACCGATTGATCCGATTAATTTGTGGCCACGTGACTAAAATCTGCTCCACTCTGAGATCATAATACCGAACTCGATTAATTTCTACAATTTGTATATTTTGGATTTTCACTTGACAGGTGGAAAATGTGTTGAAATTTTGAGAAATGTCAACAAGCAGCGGGAAAAACGTAATAAGTAACACGGAATGTATCGACTGTTATCATCCTCGGCAAGCGACAAGCCTCGGCTTTGCCTCGGCTCGTACTCGCTCACCTCGAATGTTAACACGTCTTTACATTCCTTGTTACTTAAATAACTATTCTGTCACATGTGTCCGACTAAATTATATGATTAGTGTAGTGTTCGATGTATTGTTCTGATTTTTATCAACGATAATAAATAAATGGAAAGCCTGAATTTCGAAAGTGAAATTACTGAAAACAGTTTAAATGTAGTCTACCACGTTTTATGTAATTAGATAGGTATATTATAATGTCTAAATCTATTATAGATTGAAACAATGGATTACACTGTCGAAGAACTATTAATTAGTTGTGTACTTGCGAGGCCAGCACTTTGGGATTCTCGTATGCCCTTAAAATAAAGGAGCAAACATTTATTTCTCTTAGTTCTTTCGTGGTTGTAAGGTTATAAACCATCCACTATCGGACAAAAGTTGAAATAATTTAATTTTTTACGACGTCGGACAAATATTGCTGTCAAAATATCTTAACCATAGGAGCATAGTCGGAACATCGTATCATCGGACAAACGTATGCATGGGACCCCGGCTTTAGGGCGACTTCGGGTGCACTTTGAAGCATTTAGAGTAACATCCAAATGCCGTTTTCAGAATTTGAATAAGATGATTTCCTTTAAATCGGCGCATTTATAAAGATTTGCCCTTGAATTGTTTACCACGCGAATGTGCAAATACTACACATCGGACAGACATCTTACACACAGTTGAACTACATGTTATTATCTATCATTTTCCGCAATATTGTTTGTCCAGCTTCAGATTTATAAAAATTATAAATTTTTGAGGTTTTACCGGATCTTCTCAGTGAAAAATGCACCGATCTGGTCGTTTAAAAAACCTTTTTGTGTGTTTTTTAATTCTCTACAAAAATTGTATAATAACGATTCCTCCAATGCTTTTTGAGATATTCGCAAAGAAACAAAAAAGTTGTAATTTTTTTCACTATTTCTTGTTTACAAAATTCCATAAAGCGATTTTGCTGAGGCGAAAATCGGGGTTTTCATTTACGAACTATCTTATAAAAATTAGTATAGGCCGTGTGCGTCTTTTATTTTGTGTGAAAAGAGCCTCTCATTTTTATCAACAGCTTTTCATTTCCAGAACTGTTTTCCAGAACTGATATCCTAAATCGCGAAACTCGAAACTCATAACATTAATCTTCGATAGTGTCTCATTAGAATGGCAAGACTACGATTGAAAGACTGACACGACACGTAAGTTGTCCTATTTGTGCCCGAGGCAAACAGTTTGCAGGAAGGGGAACAGTGGTCCAATTGAAAACTTGAATTTACATCGCGTATATTTGTACTGGTCAACTGGCTAGATGAACTATCAACCAAACGCATTGTGAATGATATTTGCCAATAATATTTTTCTATATCTGTATGCCGATTGGCAAGAATCATTCCATTCTCTTTCTCTTTGCATTTTTCTGCAGAATCAGCAATAATAATTGTTTTGCTTCCTCGTGCTAATTCTACATTACTCTGTTTTGTTTTGATTGCTCTTCGAACATTTTTGCTTTGCAGTTTTGTGGTTTTGGGAGAACAGTCCGTGAATGAAGTCAAAAAATGTAGTTCCAAGAAGCGACCGATATGGTTCATCTACTCCGGAATGGGTTCACAGTGGATGGGAATGGGCAGAGACTTCATGGGTATCAAAACATTCAGGAAGACATTCCTGCGTTGTGCACAAGCCTTGAAACCGTACGATATCGACTTGGAGGCCATAATAATGGATGATTCTCCGAAACAATTTGAAAACTTTATGAACGCTTTCGTTGCGATCACTTCTGTGCAAGTTGCTTTGACGGAAGTTTTGTTCTCTTTGGGCATCTATCCGGATGGAATCGCCGGCCATTCTTTGGGGGAAATCGGTGAGAATAATTACTTGAAAAAAAGAAATCAGGAAATTTTGGATATATTCTGTGCTTGAGACGCACTAATACTAGGGAGTTTTCAGGCTACCTAAAATAACAACTTATATCGTTATCATTATTTGTGCAAATGTGCAGTAAAGTAAAAGAAGGGGGTGCAAACCAAATAACGATAACGACCAACGTTATTAACGGTGAATGAAAATAATAATTTTTGTGGTAATCGTAAACACAGAAAAGAAATATTGGTTCAGGAAACGCTTAGTCGCCACCATTTCCACATTTCGATACAAATTTTAAATATTTTCGAAATTGGCAACAATGGTAGATGAACGTCAAACAAGAGGGATGGGATTTCCAGATATTAAACAAAGAAAAAGAATAACCTTTGAATGTTGTGGTGTTATTTGTTGCCTTGTTGAGATTTTTTGGGCAACAAATCATTCACAGCCATTTGAGCAATTACTCTCAATTCAGGAGAGGTGCAACTTGAGTTTTCTTCATCACTCATTTTAAAAAGGGTAATTTGCATTCAAAATTTGAATAACTCATGTGAACAAATGAACTACCTGACAGCTTCCTTCAAATTTTAATTATTTTATACCCGATATTTCTGATATTCATTAATATTGAATCCAATTTTTTTCCAATAAAAAACTACGTTAAAATGCCAAATAGAAAAAATAGTATATGAAACACCTTTTATAAGACACATTGTCACACTTGTTCTCTTGGAGCACTCCTCGCTCTGCTCGTCGTACTCCAAACAACGCGTGCGACAAAATTGTGTCTTATAAAACTTTTATATACTATTTTAAACTAGCAGATTATTTTTATGTTCGATTATTGCCAATCAAAACTATTTCTCAAAATTAGGTTTCGTTATATTCCCATATTTACAGCCCCCTTCTTATGGTACTTTTAATATTTTCATCAATATTAAAAAACGATATCACCAAAATGACCCAGTTCACACCACTTTCTAACAGTTATGTTTCCTTTCATAACGGACTTCAACGTAACCTAAGTTCTACATTCCAAAAGCTCTTTTAAAATAACAGTCGTTATTCTTGTCGTTATCGAGAATAATCAAAAAAGTTTTTATTTTCTAATGTTTGTTTTAAGTGGCGTAAAAACTCCCTACTATTTATCACAAACTTTCATTCAACTTTTATTTTATTTATCTGTATGTTCGGGATATTAAACAAATTTGATTATAAAAATCCGCATCCTCCACAGCCGGTTGGCAGAGGTTTGTCATCTCTATCTTGACCAATATCGTATATTTTCACTGGCCGAAATTTTTCTGACTTTTTCGATTGTGAATTGTCTTTATTTGAAAGTATCTTTAACCTATGGAAAAGAATTTTCTCACTCAAGTTCCTTGGCGTGACTTTAGAAACATTCGAATCATTGAATCTGAATCAAAGTATCTGCTGTTCTTCAGCGAGTGTATAATAGTGGCTGGAATCCACGCTCCAACCGCAATGGACCACGGCTCACAGCGGAAGGTTTCCAGAAAGAGGTGTTCGTCTAAAGTTACTGGTTGCAGGAGCTTGGTACGCTGATGTGATGTTTTATCATATCGAAAATGTTTGGGAGTGAGTATCAATAAAGCCGGCGCCATAAAAATCTTTGGCATCCTCTTGCTGTCCGTCAAAATACTGCATAAATCGCAGCGGTACTCCTAGCGGAGACTGGTAGTTTTCCAACAACGTCTGTACAGTTAGTTTCTCTGACTCAAGGTCCCTGAAAGTGTCCACCCGCTCGCTCTTGGTCACGTATTATCCGCAACGTCTTTCCTCCGAAAGACTGCTTCACTACGGTTGGTATTTCTGATGCTGCTCCATCTTCAGCACAGATTGTATAGAAGTTGGTCTCTTGTTTATGCAGCAAATCTAGTAGGTGCCCCAGGAATTCTGAACTGTCTTGATGATGTGTTGATAGGAAGCCAGAGGAGAGGAAGGTAGATGCTAATGATAAGTTGCTGAGGGGTTCGCTCAGGTGCCATACGCACTTTTTTAAATACTCAAAACTAACTTTGTCGCACCTCAAAATTTTGCCCCTGTTAAAATCTGAATAACCCTTTTCTGCCTAAAACAATTTCAATTCTGTTTACACTGTTCGCTAGCTCAGTCCTTCAGCTATAATCCCGTACTTCTCCAAAACATGAGGTTTATCACATAAAATCGCTACAGGATGTTACCTGAAACTGAGTAAAATTTCGAAATTTTCAAAAAGATCCCAAATGAAGAAAAACTTTTTTTTTTCAAAGATAGCAGTGGCATGAACCTCATCATCTTGAGAAATTTTATGAATTGTCTTCTCATCTCCTTCATTTACAGGGTGATCTCAAAAAATTACCTTTTTGATTATGTAGTCAACTTTTTTTCAAAATCTCAGGCTCATTTTGAAGTTGAAATGAAGATCAGTATTGACTCAAAATAAAGTTTAAAGATCAAGGGTTTCCTCAAAGGTCACGCAAATCTGAAACACCCCCGAAATCCCGTTTACGTCCAGATATTTTAAGTATGTATTGGATCCTCCCCTTTTGGCAATCACTTCGCTCTCAGACTACCAATAAATCCCTGGAGAAGAGCTGCCCATTATTTCTGTACCGCATTCACTATCCAATCCAATCCAAATTTTCCATTCGCCCTTCTGTTCCTTTCAATTTCAATTTCATACGTCACCAGACATGCTCCATCGTATTCATATCCGATGGAACTCGTTGAAAATGTAAGCCATATGCGGTCTCGCATTGTCATCAACGAGAAGAAAGTTGTCGCCGATATTTGCGGAGTAAGAGACCACGATCTCTCTAACATACAAATCTCTCACCGTTCATACTCTCTCCTCTCAGAATCAACAATTCACTCCTCCTATTCATCGATATTCCACCCCACACAGTCACTCCTCCATCTCCAAAAGCCATCCTTGCCTCCATATTTCCTTCCAATAACCTTTCTTTCCTTCATCTCCATACCCACACACGCCCATCCTTCCGAAACAAGTTGAACCCACTCTCACCCGTTAACATTCACTCATTCCTCCCTGCTAATCCCCAGTTTTGTTGTCCTTTCCCCCAAAATCGCCTTACTGATCGATGAACAGGTTTCAGTAAGGGACAGGTTGCTCATCTCCTTGCGTGTAATCCAAGATCGTGGATCCGGCGTCGTATCGTCCGACTTGAAACCTGAATTCCAGTAGCAGCGATCAGTTCACGATGAATTTTGGGGGCAGTTGAAGTCCGGGTCCACCGTACCAATATTCCAGTAAGGCGGTCTTGAGCGGTTCCCCTTCTTGGCCCCTGGGTCGGTACTGAATATCCCCAGCATTAGCTCGGAAGTGAGCTTTGGACGGTTCCACTGTGGTTTCAAGCATATTGGCAATTTGGAGGGTACATAACCCTCGTTCCGTTATTCGTGGAACCAGTTCCAGCTGGTCGGGCGTTATGGATGTCTAACCTGGCTTGTCAGTCACTTGTGAATCTTGTTAGTTTGGTTACGGACCATGCATTTCAGACGACCAAATTACTGTTTTTTTTTTTTCAAAAACTTGCTGTTTTAATTGGAGTTTTCACGCACAATTCTTTACTACTGAGAACAAGAAAGATATGGACATATCCAGAATGGATAGTCCTTCCGAAAATAAGTTGATTTTCATTTAATTCTCCTGTTAACCGGGATTCCGAGGGTGTTTGAGATTTGGGTCACCTTTGAGGAAACCCTTGATATTTCATCCTTATCTTGAGTCAATTTTGATCATCATATCTCTTCGTCTAAAGTTTCAGCTTCAAAGTAATCCAAAATAAGTTTATATGAAATTGTAATAATCCAATAGATGCCGAAGTACAATGAAAAACTTTGTTTATTCAGTTTGTGGCTACGCTGATGGCACCTTGACCCCCGAAGAAGCTGCCCTATTGTCTTATGCCAGAGGGAAAGCGTCCACCACAGTGCCACTCCCTGCAGGTTCCATGGCGGCCGTGGGGCTGACGAAAGAAGAAGCGGAGAGGATACTGCCCGAGAACACGTTCATAGCGTGTCGAAACGGCAAGTCGAGCCTGACCATATCCGGACTGGAAGCTCCAATGAGTGCCTTGGTGGAGAAACTGAAGTCCCAAGGAATTTTCGCGAACTTCGTCGACACAGGGTGCGTCGCCTACCACACGAAGTACGTGGCTGATGCCGGGCCTGTGATGATGGAATGTTGCACCAAAGCCATACAAAACCCGAAGCCAAGATCACCCAAATGGATTTCCACTTCGGTGCCCGACGACAAGGTGGAAGAACCTTGGGCGCAGATGAACTGCCCCAAGTACCACTACGGGAATTATATGAACCCCGTGTTGTTCGATCGGGTGTACGAACACGTTCCGGAGGATGCGCTGGTGGTGGAAATCGCGCCCCACGGACTCTTGCAGGCTATTTTGAAGAGGGAACTTGGCCCCGATGTAGTGAACGTCAGCTTGGCCAGCAGGTTGGCGAACGATAATGAGAAGTTTCTTTTGAGTGCTATCGGCAGGTGAGGTGACATTTATTATTACGTTTTATTGTGTTTTATAATATTTTCATTATAATGGTAATTTAACAAAATTTTAACAAATTTAGTGCATCTGATCTCAGGATGAGATCATTTGTGCCTGAATGATATAGTCCAAGAGCTAGTGATGCACGTTTCATGAAGTGTTTAATGCACCTTGAAATTTTGTGTGATAGTATATACTGAATAGATGAGCAGGTATAGTTGTCGTCAAACATATAAGATAAATAAAAAAAGGCGCAAAAAATGGTCGATTAGCACGAAATTGATTCCCATGCCGCCGACCAGGGTCGGACTAGTACATATGCCACTAAATATTGTGATGCGTGCAGATTAATCAAGTAAATTCAAAAAAGCACTGTTACTTTCGTATTCAGAATAATCCGTTTTTATAATTATTAATATCCTTAGATTAGGTAAACAACTGCCCCGTCGAAATCTAATTTGTTAATAGCTGCGCGTACCGCATACAGCTGTGATTTCTATTATAACTACGCCCGACCCTGCATGGAAAAAACATACCTACCTAATTGCTGTGCGGGCCTTTACATCTTCCGCGCCAATGTTACGTGGGGGCGATTGGTGGAATAATTTGAATAAAGTTAGAGATGTAAATAATTTTATTTATTGGTTTATTGCAACTTTTGTCTAAAAAACTGTGTTTGGTTATGGACAAAATAGGAATCAATTTCCTGGTAATTTCCTGAACTTATGTAAGTATTGATATTGACTCACACTGAATTTAGCCAATATTCTCATATGATTACCATATAAGGTGTGTATGGCGTGGTACTATGCATTTTTGGCAGAAATACATACTTTTTGATTGATAACCCGCTAAATTCTTTTGAAGGAAATGTGAGGACTAGCACAATATTTGCTTATACAGGATGATTCCTAAGGTGGACCGGTCCGTTCATTAATTTCTCACATTGCAAGGAAAATAATGTCTATAGGTGAACATGTAAAAGAAAACAATTCATTTTCGAGGTGCAGTGCGTTAAAGTTGAAAATTAATATTGAATTTACTTTAATTACTGGAGGATCACAAAATACCCAAGAGCAGATGAATAAAAATATGATTCTACGAAACAGAATGCCGGTGTCCAATATTGATTATATTCCCGAATTTGATTTTAGGATATGAAATAACATTCAGTTTTATGCAAGAAATAAATGAAGGGTCCAGTGGAAAAACGATGAGGTTCCTCTTTTCAAAAAGTTGAGAAAAGCGAAATCTAATGTGGGAGTGTCATCGTTTTTACACTTTCGACCGCAGTTTTTTATGGAATGTCATTGTTTGTCCTCAATAAGGTTTGGTATGTTGATACTTCGAGCTATAAGCCAACAGATGACGCTAAAATGTCGATTTCGGAAAAAATGGAACCTCATCGTTTTTCCAATGGACCCTTCAAATATGATTGCACTAAAACTTGATAGAAATCACCGATAAAAATCGAGAAAACCATATTCGGCACCAAAATTTAATGTAATTGTTTCGGATGAAAAGTCCGTTCAAAACACCCATATGATCAATATATTTTTTTAATTTTAGCAAAATTGATCATTGACATACCATACTGAGAGATTCCATCAGAAAACTCCACACAGGGTGCAAATCATCTATTAGAAAATCTTCAACCGCGAAAGTATTATTCCAGTTCAAAATGAAGTAATGTTTATCAAAAAAATCTGTATAAATAATGATAACGTGGCAACGCACTATCCGATCTGAAAATATAGGATCACAAAGAGTTCATATAAAAAAAACACAGGGCGATTAATTGGAAAGTTGAATTTATTTTCATGGAAGACCATGTTGGTATATATATACACTTATTTGAGAATTCTCTTCTCTAGATTATTTTTAAATTATCTGAACAAAAACATCTGAATTCCTGACAATCCAGATGTTGAGTCGTGAAGAATGCAGTACTGAATGAACACTCTGTATATACGAGAATGTTTAAAACATTTTTTTGTTATTCTTTTTGTTGAATAACTTTTTAATGAACGATAAATCGAATCATTATACTGCATTTATTCTTTAAATTGTATCTTTGTACTTAGTATCGATCTCTAGTATACTCGTTTATCTAAACAAAAAGAATTAATTAATCGTCTCTCAATAATGAATTTGATGCAATTGAAAAAAATTGTACCCATGGCGAATTTACCTATAATGCACTAGCTATTTCAAACTATTGCACCACTTGCCCCCAACATTATGTGGCCTTTCCAGGCAGAAATGATCAAGATAAGGCCATTTTCTGCGTCTTTTTTTATTTATCTTATATGTTTGACGACAACTATATACATGTGTTGGCTAGACCTACCTGGGGACACCAGATACTGCACATAATAGACCGTCAGATATTGACAGGTTTTCCTGACTGATTTTCTCCTTTCAGGGATTTCAACAACTGAAAATTATGTCATTGTTGAGCTTATAAACTGAAAATTTAACGATCAGATATGTGTTAGGCATAATAGTCCAAAATCCCAGGGCCATCACACGTTACTTATTTTCAAACGAATGAAACGTGTACGATTGAGTAGTGTTAGTATGTACTATGTTCGCATGCCTACCTGCTAGCTTGACCAGATGACCATTCCTCAGATAATAGGGAATCAACTATTTTTCTATAACTCATAGTGGGTTAGTGGACAGAGTAACTAGCTACCACCCCGGAGCTCCGAGTTCAAATCTCGTCTCCAACAATTTTTTTTTCAAACCCAGCAGACGCATCACACTAAGGTCAGCCATCTCGGTTAGAAACGGCTTCGACGCTGGGAGAATTTTTGTTCAAAAAAAAGAAAACAGAATTTTGATAAATAAAAGATTTTGTTAAGATTTCCTTATAAGTAAAATCCCAGGGCCTTCAGACATAACTTATTTTTGAGAAGATGAAGACTTAGGTTCTGAGTGGTGTCTCATGTACTTTTAATACCTGCGTGCTTGTGGAGTTCGCTCTGTCACGCCTGGGCAGGTACCAGGTGAGAAAGGTAACTAAAAATACTTAAATTTGTGTGGCTGATTTTTATGTATATTTTGTAGAATATCACTCTGAAGTAATTTGTGGAGCTTTAAAGCGACTGACAAAAGATCTGGTCTATGGAAAGCTTCTGACACTTTTGAAATTACTTCAGAGTGATATTCTACAAAATACATATAAAAATCAGCTATACAAATTAAAGTTAAGTAACTCTTATAGTTAGTTACCTTTCTCACCTGGTACCTGCCCAGAGGTGTCACAGAGCGAACTCCACAAGCACGCAGGCATTAAAAGTACATCACCACTCAGAACCTAAGTCTTCATCTTTCCAAAAATAAGTTATGTCTGAAGGCCCTGGGATTTTACTTATGAGGAAATCTTAGCAAAATCTTTTATTTACCAAAATTCTGTTTTCTTTTAAATTTCTTTTTGAACAAAAATCCTCCCAGAGTCGAAGCCGTTGCCAACCGAGATGGCTGACCCTAGTGTGATGCGTCTGCTGGGATTGAAAAAAAAAATTGTTGGAGACGAGATTTGAACTCGGAGCTCCGGGGTGGTAGCTAGTTACTCTGTCCACTAACCTACCATGGGTTATAGAAAATTTTTTGTAGACTGGCAATTCAACTAAATGAGTAGTGTTTTTACGTACCTTGATTCCCTAATATCTGAAGAATGGTCATCTAGCCAAGTAAGCAGGTAGGCATGCAAGCATAGTACATACTAACACTACTCAATCGTACACATTTCGTTCGTTTAAAAATAAGTAACGTCTGACGGCCCTGGGGTCTTGCTCTATAAGGAAGGTTTATTTTCTGTTAGCAGAATTTTTTTTTTTTAATCACTTGTTTATAGCATTTTAACACAATAACATATAACAATCTAATAGTGAAAAACCAAAGCCATAAGATTTGGAGGTACTGAAAGGGTTGAAATAAGAGCGCGATCTTGAAAAAAATACTTGGTTGCTGAAACCCGAGCAAAATTTCCCATAAGCATACATACATGAATTACATTTTTTTTTTCGATTGTATGAGAGGAGAATTAAAACCAATATTTGTTCTTTTCTTTGAGAATTTTTTTTTTGCGAAGGCTTCTTGGTGGATTATCGAATTATAATTGTTACAGTTATTCCTGCGAGTCAAATTAGTTTTTAGTTATTTGAGTCAAAAATAATACGTCACTGAGAAATCTTCTATCAGCCAGTCGGAGGATGCCGAATTTTTCCTAATGACGTCATAGTTGCCCTCTTGTACAGAGGAATTATCTTTATATCCCAAGAATCTTAAAAATTTGTTCTGCATTACTCTCACAAATTGAAACTTTCGTTCCAAGAATAATCTATAGACACAACACTACTTTCCTATGCAAAAGAGCTCATACAAAGTTAATGTTGAAGGCACCAATACATTTTATGTGCAGTAATGCAAAAAAACTTTCTGGTGTCCGTGACTTTTTTTTAGCAGTGTTTGTGAACTCAAGAATAAATCTCGTGCGCATCTTTGAATTTTTGAAATTGAAGTATTCAAATAGAACTTGTGATTGTCATTCATTCATATTTAGAAATTAGTGCAACTGATTAAGCTTGTAATTTGTTCATCTATTCACTATTTTTCATTTTTAATATTTCCCTAATATAAGTAGCCTATGTTTCTTGGGAATAATAAAGGTTCTATTATTATTATTGTATGATAAAATTTTTTTAATTGCTCTGTGAATGGGAAACTGCTGAGCAATAAATGCTATGCTTATTATTACCCATACCTAATAAGTAATAATTGCTCACAAGGATCTACTACATGAAACATACCTACAACTAATATGGTTATAGGTAGATACACTCACTAGCAGTAGCGCCAGTAGCAAAGTCAGGTAGGTGAATGATGAATGAACTTTACCATGTACATGTACAATGAACATGTACAATGAACTTTACCACGTTTTAAAAAATGTCTTAAACAATTTTTAACTGATAGATGCTATTATAAAGTCGACCAGGCACTATAATAGTATTTGTAAATCCACTGTGTTTTGTTATATATATATATATATATATATATATATATATATATATATATCTACTTCAGAAACGTTGTCTAATAGCCATAGGTAGATGCCCTCCCTTGCGGTAGCAAAGTTCGAGACTATACGTCATTCGTAACCAGCAGAGTCGACTTTATAATCACAGAGAGAACTCGCTTGTCCCCTATGCTATTAGAGTTTCGTGCTTTTGGTATTTCGATTTCTAACTGGGGTTGATAAAAAATTTCCTCAGTGCAGATATTTGATCACTTTAGTATTTTGGATTGTGTTTCAACAACCACAGTTGGTCAGATCACACCTTTCGTGAACTTGAATTGATTTCAGATCGGGTTTATTCATTGAACTCAAAAATTCGAACGTATTGCTTAAGGACCAACTTGATTTGAATAACTCACCTTTGTTGAGTTTATTTTTTTGGAAGTAGAGCTTATCATTGATAATTTGGTGAACGATGAACGATGAACGATGAACGATGAACGATGAACGATGAACGACGAACGACGAACGACGAACGACGAACGACGAACGACGAACGACGAACGACGAACGACGAACGACGAACGACGAACGACGAACGACGAACGACGAACGACGAACGACGAACGACGAACGACGAACGACGAACGACGAACGACGAACGACGAACGACGAACGACGAACGACGAACGACGAACGACGAACGACGAACGACGAACGACGAACGACGAACGACGAACGACGAACGACGAACGACGAACGACGAACGACGAACGACGAACGACGAACGACGAACGACGTACGACGAACGACGAACGACGAACGACGAACGACGAACGACGAAGGACGAATGATAAATGATAAATGATAATTGATGATACATGATAAATGATAAATGATTAATGATTAATGATTAATGATAAATGATAAATGATAAATGATAAATGATAAATGATAAATGATAAATGATAAATGATAAATGATAAATGATAAATGATAAATGATAAATGATAAATGATAAATGATAAATGATAAATGATAAATGATAAATGATAAATGATAAATGATAAATGATAAATGATAAATGATAAATGATAAATGATAAATGATAAATGATAAATGATAAATGATAAATGATAAATGATAAATGATAAATGATAAATGATAAATGATAAATGATAAATGATAAATGATAAATGATAAATGATAAATGATAAATGATAAATGATAAATGATAAATGATAAATGATAAATGATAAATGATAAATGATAAATGATAAATGATAAATGATAAATGATAAATGATAAATGATAAATGATAAATGATAAATGATAAATGATAAATGATAAATGATAAATGATAAATGATAAATGATAAATGATAAATGATAAATGATAAATGATAAATGATAAATGATAAATGATAAATGATAAATGATAAATGAAAAATGATAAATGATAAATGATAAATGATAAATGATTAATAATAAATGATAAATAATAAATGATTAATGTTTAATGATAAATGATGAATGATAAATGATAAATGATTAATGATAATGATGAATGATAAATGATAAATGATGAATGATGAATGATAAATGATAAATGATAAATGATAAGTGATAAATGATAAGTGATAAATGATAAATGATATATGATATATGATCAATGATCAATGATAAATGATAAATGATAAATTATAAATGATAAATGATAAATGATAAAGGATAAACGATAAACGATAAACGATAAACGATAAACGATAAACGATAAACGATAAACGATAAACGATAAACGATAAACGATAAACGATAAACGATAAACGATAAACGATAAACGATAAACGATAAACGATAAACGATAAACGATCAACGATAAACGATAAACGATAAACGATAAACGATAAACGATAAACGATAAACGATAAACGATAAACGATAAACGATAAATGATAAATGATAAATTTTAATTCAGCTTCTATGTAGTTTGTACAATTAATATTATCAGTATGAAAAACGTTTTTCAATTTTGAAGTCGGATACTATCTAATTTTTTATTATGACCTAAAATCAACCAATCACCGTATTGAAATTTCATTCTATTATTCATCCACTCAACTTTCGTAATTTCTGCTGAATTTGATTCCATTATCACGATAAAAACTATAAAACTATCATCTCATTGCTGTTTGCGATTTTTAATAATATTTCAATGACCTCCGTCGTGATCTATCGTTCGAAAGTGATTTTTCAATATCAATACTCTCAATACAAAATTTCATTGTCCCTGAAAAATGGAAAGGACGTATAGTTCGTAAATGCATCTCACCAATTTTTCTGATTACTATTTCACAACCTCATTTATCAAAGATTTGCGTATTTTTCGTTTTCTTGAGGAAGGTAATGAATATTGCCGAGAGCATGACAGATTCAGAGAGTTTGCTTCGAAATAGCCATGTACATTAAATGTAATCAATTTTCAGAATGTATCTCGAGGGAACACAACCGAATCTCAGGAATTTTTACACAGAAGTGTCCTTTCCTGTTAGTCGCGGAACCAAAATGTTGTCTCCTTTAGTCAAATGGGACCACAGCTTGTCTTGGTTCTCAGAAATATGGAAACACGCGGACTGTTTTGGCGATGTTGTTTCGATCAACGTTTCATCCGAGAAATATTCTTATCTCAGAGGACATTATATAGACGGGAGGGTTTTGATGCCCGCCACTGGATATTTGGTAAGTGCTCTAGCTTCACTAATATCTATCTCAATATAATGCAATAGAGTGAAAACAAATAATATTGATTTTCAAGAATTTATTCACGAGCCACGTGGAAGAACGACAATCTCTGCCCAGTTTGGGTGGCACATAAAAACCTCGAAACCTTAACAGCCTTAACAAACCTTATACAATGAAACTTATTGTAGTAAAATAAATATAAAGTTTAGATGGTTATCTAACTGCTAGTTCATAATGTAACACCTCATCCAATTGAATCTTAATAATTTATTTGAAACTAGACTGTTCATGCTAAACTCTGTCTCTCACTGTATTTAACTATCTATCATTCGCGGCACGATATTTTTATGCTCAGAGTGTTCTTCTCTCGCATATTCTGGGCCTCCTGGAAAATACGAGAATGGTCGCTTGCTGTTCCACGGCTTGCTTCTAGATGATTAAGCATTCCACATACGATAAGGCATCATAGCTGTTTACAGAACGTTGGTGAGGCAATAGGTTCGGCTTCAGTTCATAACATTGACCCTTCTTAACGATATTTCATTCCGAAATGTCTTCCTTGGAGTGTGACGATACCTGCATGACTCCCCGTACCTGCACCATGAAATTCGATGAAAATAACACTCCACAGTCTCCATGTTCGGTCGTTGAAGATGGTTACAGCACACCAAAATATTGACGTTGCTGGATATGCTTCTTATAACTCTCCAATCCAGCCCATCAATCCAACAGGACAGTTTTGGGATTTGAGAATGACAGATCCACAAGATTCTGATCTACCTTCGTATCTCTCAGTTCGGCGAGGCTCTTTCAGTCGTCTTCATATGACGGTTTATATTGACAAACAGCACACCCAGCGAGCATAAACATCTCTGGGAGATTTTGAGAAATTAAAAAATGTAGTCACGCCGATGTTCCTTTGAGACGTAAATACTTCCCAAAGAGGTCCCTGAAGGATATTCAATGTTCTGTTTTTGTTCTTCTGTGGCCTATAGGAATGTACCGGAAATGTGCACAAAATGTTATCTTGTGGATGTGTTCACTTGGCGTAACATAGTTCACCTTTGAGATGTTCACCGAGAATATATCTAGCGTTCGCGCAATCGCAAATGTGATAATATGATCTCAGTGATATTTGAGTTGACGGAGAGTATCGTTTTTAGTTTTGACTTAATTTACCCCATTTTGTTTTACGTAAAAGTAGTCGTTTTAGAGTGAAGTGAAATGTTTTGTCAAGACAAAATATATTTAGTAATCAGGTTGATCACGGACTGCAAAGTAAAGAATGAATTGTCGATATTCAGAAAATAAATTACCTTAAAAACATATACCGGTTCTGACTTGTCAAATCATCATCATAATCATTATGTATACCTTATCTATGTGAAGTGATTAGTCAAGGACACCGTATTATTGAGAGTGTATTCACAGTTTTGTTTAAATTCAGTTGAACCAGACAACAACCAGTGTTAGAGTGATATTTACATTTTTTTAAAGTTGTTCAATTTGTATAAACAGAAAATAATTTGGTTTTAAATTTGTGTGCGATTATTTTTTTAATTCGCCCCAGAGTTCTCTTCATATTTTGACTATTGTCGATTTGTACAAGTCTCAGGAACATCTCAAACAATGTTTTATATACAGTGATTTAATGTAGGCGAAAGGTTTAAAAATTTTGTTGTGTCTTAAAAAAGGCTTTGAAAAAAACGTGAAAGAAATGCTTTTTGTGATGTCCCAGGAACATCCTAAAGATTGCCGCGTGCGGCGGACATTTGCACCTACATACACGTTCTATTCATGTATGAACAGAACATCGCAGTGGAGGTTTGATATTTCAAAAACTCTTACTTTTAACATCTTTGAGATGTTTTTATGCTCGCTGGGCAGTCATTGACATCACCTGTACAACACTTTTCCTGCGCCAGATGACTAAACCAAGATCTGGATCTTTCTTTTGGTTTTTCTGGACCTCGTTGTCATTCCAGTTATTGTCAACTGCCGTGGTTCTACAAATCGCTGCTTTCTTCTCATATGCTGGTCGCCAGTGTGAGCAGTCGTCTGGGCATGGTCTCCTCGACAGAGCATCTGCGTTCTTGTGGCTACTCGCTGCTCTTTCTCGAAGTCGAATTCTTGGAGTCCCTCCACTTGACCCTCGGGGTTTGGAACTATAGAAGCCACTTGAACACTGCGCGGTCGGTCCAAAACAGGAATTTTCCTAAGTACATATATTTATAGAAGTGTTCTACTCCCTTGAGATCAGCCAACAGCTCTCGCCTGGTGACGCAGTAGTTACGCTCCGGTTTACTGAGAGCATTACTGGAGCATCCAATGACATTTGCTTGCCCATCCTGAATCTGAGACAAGACAGTTCCTAGTCCCACTTTGCTGGCGTACGTGTCCAAATTGAATTCGAGGGTGCTTTGCCCTTACATTGACGAGGTCCTTGGCTAGAGCTTGTAGTTGCCTTGGTGTTCTTGCTTCCCCCAGAGCAGAAGCCCTGCTTGGGGGAGCTGGAGAGTGGAATGTCGGATATCTCTGTTATATTTGGCTTTCGATGAACACAACAGTAAAGGTCAAAATCACTGGGGTATTAGAAAAAAATGCGCCTCCATGACCAACGATAGAAAGTACGTCCGTCACATATACAGTTTGTAAAACATAGCTGAGATTGTAAAATTCCCACTTCTTGCGCTAACAATCACGTGAATATCACTGGATAGTCCGTCGTACGACTAATGCACATCATGGGCGTGAATATTTTTTACAATTGCAGCTATGTTTGCCAGGCTGTACCGGTTCGTAGTGCACTGACACAGGAAAGGATTGAAAAAATGTTAATTACAAACCAGAGTCGTTATGAGAAAGTACTAGTATGGTTGAATCACAACTCACTGAGTTAGAATGTCAAACGAACCAAGTTACACCAATCATCAATAGAGCATTTAAAATTAGTGCTTTTTTTACAGAAATACTAATAGAGAACCGACTATGACATCACATGGAAAACAGTCCGTAGTTATATTCTGTTATGATTTTGACTTGCAACTGTCATTTATTAATTTGTTATAAACATTTAAATGCAGAAAAACGTGTTTTTTCTATTGTTTTGCTTAGAAAATGAAAATGAAAATGTAGAGAATTGAAATGAGAACAAAACGAAATATTTTACGACCATATCGGATCATTATTAGCAGAGAAAAATCGGAAAAACTGGAAAGTTTTTCTATTTTATTTAAAAATTTAACTCCGCCATTTTTCAAGGAGTAGAATTGGCCCTTCTCATGAAAGTATTGAATCATGTTCACTTTATGTGTGCACAAAAAATGAGCTATCGTATCATCAGTTTTGGCACAATTGCAATTTAAATTTTTAGTGATAGTCCGATTTCAATATCTCAAACAGATTTTGCAAGTAGAAGTACAGTACTACAAAACATTTTTTCTCATTTTGCTCCTAAATGCTGCGAAATGGTTGATAAATGCTTGCAAACATGACTGGAAACGGCCGAACCTGCGTTAGCGGTTGAGTGGTAGGAGAGTCCGGGAGGAGAGGAGAATTCTTCTAATAAACGGGTACCGTGATAGTACGCTTCCCCTTATCTCGCGGTCTCTCCTTCTACTTGACCGGTTACGAGGACTCGGCTGTTTTCAGTCATGTTTGCAAGCATTTTTCACCCATTTCGAAGCATTTTAGCGCAAGATGAGAAAATACGTTTTGTGGTACTATACTTCTACTTTCTTTTTAGTTTGAGAAATTGATATCAGACAATCAATGGAGCATCCACGCACGCTGCAAGTGCTAAAAAAAAATTCAAATTGCAATTGTGCCAAAACTGATGATCCGACAGCGCCTGTTTTGTGCACACTTGAAGTACACATTATTTAATAAATCCATGAGGAAGACCAACCCTACTCCTTGAAAAATGGAGGAGTTACGAATTTTTAAAAAAATCGCATAATTTTCAGGTTTTTTCGGTTTTTCTCCGTTACTTATGATCCGATCGGGTCGTAAAATAATTCATTTTGCTTTTACTTCAATTTTCTATGATTCTTGGAGCAACCAGATTACTTTATTAGTTATCATTTTATAAGCAAAACAATTAAAAAAATACTTTTTTGTATCTGAATGTTTATAGCAAATTATTAAATAACAGTTGCGAGTCTAAAACATAACAGAAAATAACTATGGACTGTCCTTCTTGTGATGGCACAGTCAGTTTCCTACTAGTATTTTTGTTACGAAAAAATGCTCAATGGATTAGCATAAGTAAATAACTCTCTCCCCTACAATATTTGATCAATCCTCCCAATTCACTCTTTAAATGCATACGCCAACCTTTGATAACGATACATGCATTTGTCCAAGTTTAGAAAAAACATTCTTGATAGAATACTTAGGCGTTATAATAGAACATCATATACGCTGGATAGAACACATTTCATGTGACAAGAAGGATAGAGCATCTTGAAAATAATCCTCCAAGTAATCACTTATAATTTGTGTAAACAACTCTCGAAAAATTCAGTAGGGAGTGTAGTGCAGTGAATTCAAACATTGCAAGTGCAGGATTAGTGTAAATCGTAGTCATAAATAAGTGATTGTGTTTAAAATCATGAAATAGCTAACGTTGCCACGACAGACCGTGACGGAAACCTCTTGCTCCAACGGTCAACAAAACTCAAACGACGTGGTCGTAGGAACAGCTGCATATCTCAAATTATCATGTCTGTTAATTCCTTCAAATGCTGTAAGTCAAAACCCTTTATTCATTATGTTTGTAGCAAATGTAGTAGTGTATACCATCGGACTTGTCTTCAAAAAAGCTGTAGGTCTAAAGTAACTTTTTTGCAAGACAATAAAATAATATGCTGTGAAAACCAGGCTAAATCTACCATTCCAAATGAACTGAGTCTTCTGGAAAAAACTGTCAGTGACATATAAGCAGATAATAAGATGAAAGACAAACATATGGAGAGACTGAATAATGAAAAAAATATCCATGTAGGATCAGGCCTTACAGATAGAAATGGAATTGAATGATTCATTGATACAGCATGAGAAGACCAGATCTGAGATGCAAAATCTCATTGACGAGCTTCAAAGAAAAGTAGCAAATAATCTAAAGTTTACGAAATGCTCTGGCACTCAAACGAGCACAAGGGAACAGAATACAAAAGGAACATCAACAGAGGACCATGTCATTTCAGAAAAAAACACGAAGTGCTTTGGAACGCAAACAAACATTAGGGTGCAAAACACAATAGGAACATTGACAGAGGAACAGATGAGCAGTGCTATGGAAGAAGGTTCTGATAATGAAAATAAAAATGAAAAGGTGAAGGAAAAAAGAGAAAAATCAATCAAGAAGCTGAGGGCTAAGTTAAATGGACCAGAAGTGTCTACACCTGCTTCATTCAACAAAAAATTCGATGTAACCCCGGATACAAAAAAGGAAAAAAAACTACTTGGGATAAAAATTCGAAAGTGTCCATTAGGATTCAGTTCGGAGATCCTCGAAAAAAATATCATTCCAAGTGGTGGTGTCGATATGCAGATTCAACCAAATCCTGATCTTAGTTCAGCACAGCCTGAACTTCAGAACTCCATTATCAGATTGAATGACAGCAGAAATTCAAACAACCTGGAACGTGAGTTAAAGACAAGTGCCATAAATGACGGATATCAAATGTTAGTGAATCAGACTGCTTCACTTGCTGGAAGGAAAAAAATCTTGGTGTATGGGGACCAATATGGTATAGGATTCATTAGAGTATTAAAAACTATTACTCATACTAATAACTACTTGATTGATGATTTGATCAAACCCAACATTGAACTTACGAATTAACAGGAAATATATTTCAAGAAACACTGTATTATGGTGAAGATGACATAGTTATTGTGATGTTTAATTCAAGTAACGAAAGCAGTTCTTCAACTTTGAATGTAGCCTTAAGGAATATTTTAAATTTAAGCAAATCCACGAATGTCCTACTATTACCTGAAATGAACTCACGCGATGACTGGGCCCTACATCGCATCCTGTCAGTTAGAATTAGAGCTTTTAAAAAACGACATAGAAACTCTTCTGTAACTTTCTACTCAGGATCAAAGTATGAACGCTCAAAGGAAAACATATATGATAATTTTAACAATTTCTTCATTTCCGTGAGATCATTCAATACAATAGTACTTAGAACAATAATACCAAATGAATCTGTTTTTATTAATGAAGATCATCTCAATACTCCGGAATCAGACAATTCTGAAACAGCTTTGAATGTCTCACTGAATAATGACCAGTGCATTCATAGCCATTCGAATGTTAATCGAAGGCATTTTTTAGACCATACCTATCTCGAAAAAATGTACAAGTAGTATCGGTTTTAACGCTTAATATACAATCTATTCGGAACAAACTGATCTGTATTTACTTCTGGAAAGCCTTAAATTTCCTCAAATTTTGTTAATTACTGAGCACTGGCTAAAAGAAGATGAACCATCCTACTTACCCAATTACACTGTTGTCTTAAACTTTAGTAGAAAAGACTTCAATTGTGGAAGAACATTAATCTTCATCCAAGACAACATAGCATCTCAGCTCGAACTAACTGATATACATAAATACGATGACATGATTGTGGAAAAGCAATTCGAATTTTCACTTGCATTTTCAAACATTGCTAATTTATTCACCTTGTGTATATACAAATCACCTAGCGCAAATGGTATAATTTTTCTAGAAAAATTAGAGTTACTTTTAAGTAGGTTACCACCTAAGGCAATCGTCATTATGGCGGGTGACTTCAATATTAACTTTGATGATGAAGATTTACTTTTAACATTACAACTGAAAAATTTACTCACATCTTTCAATTTGCATGCACACAAACGGTCCGACCAGGATTACACAATGGTCCGAAAGTAAAATTGACCACGTTTGCACAAATTTTTAGGAAGAAAACGTTACAAGCTCCGTCGTATCAGTAAATATTTCAGATCATGAGGCGGTGTATTGTGATGTGAAATTTAATTATAATATTAAAGAAGAGAAATTTAAGTTTGGAAGACTGTTCAGTGAAACAAACTACAATAAATTTTATAATACTTGTTTGAATACCAATTGGAATTCTGTGTTATACTCGGACGATCCTTTTCTTCTTTATTACAATCTTCTTATAAATTGTTTTGAATTATCATTTCCAGAGCAGAAAATTAAAAAGAAAAACAAAATCAAAAATATATGGATAGGAATTCGCACTTCTGTCAAAAATCTGAGAAGCCTGCATTACATCAGAAAATTTACCAGTAATGAACACTTTCATCAGTATTATAACGAATTCAGAAGCACTTACAGAAAAGTTGTAAAAGCAGCAAAATATTGTTACTACCATAACAGAATCTACAAAAGCAAGGATACCATCAGAGAAACATGGCGTGTAGTAAATGAGTTTCGCGGAAAAACTCCTACTCAATCAAATAATGTCGCCATGGATTGCAACACTCTAAATGAATTCTATTGTTCGATAGCTGACCAGCTGTCAAAAAATATAGTGGAAGCACCTGATCCATTATCATTTATGAATGACATAAATATCGCTGAAACATTCGTTTTATATGAGACAAATTTGAAGGAGCTATTGGACACAATAAAACATATCAAAAATAAAACTTCTTGTGGTTTCGATAACATTTCGATTAAAATTTTTGAGAATATGCCAATTTTTGCACTGGAATTACTAGTCCAACTCATTAATGATTCCTTCGCCCAAGGCATCTACCCACAATTTCTAAAATTGAATGTTGTGGTACCCCTTCATAAAGGGGGTGATATCACAGATCCATCAAATTTTCGACCTATTTCGCTTATTCCAACTCTCGGAAAAATCATTGAAAAGTTGGTCAAAATTAGGTTGATGAATTTTATATCCGTCCACAAAATCCTTAAAACTTATCAATTTGGCTTTCAATCCAAAAAGAGTACTGGGGATGCTATTTTCCATTTGTTGAAAAGGCTCTATTCTGAGTTGAACTCAAAAAAGGTATGTGCAGCAGTTTTCTGTGACTTGTCGAAAGCTTTCGATTGTGTGAACCACGAAATACTACTGCGCAAACTTCAGCACTATGGGTTCAGAAATCAAAGTATTAGCTGGATCGAATCATATCTGAGTAAACGCACCCAAGTTGTGAGAACTGACACTCTGTCAGATATTGTCCTTGTCAGGCACGGTGTGCCTCAGGGCTCGGTATTAGGGCCAATACTTTTTTTGTTATATTTTAATGATCTTGCTTACATTAAATCTGATGGCATATTCACAATTTTTGCAGACGATACAACTATCATGTGGCATGACACCAATGAAAACAATCTTCGACACGAAATAGCACAAGATATTATCAGTGTGAGAGAGTGGTGCAATTCCAGTCTGCTCTCCTTCAATATAGAAAAAACCAACCTCATGTCATTTAATTGTAATTTAACAGGCATTTCCTTGGGTAATGATGTTATACCGAATAAAATTTCCAGCAAACTTCTTGGAATCAACTTGGATAACAACCTTAATTTTAATAACCACACTAAAATACTGAGCAAAAAACTAGCTTCGGGATGTTATGCCCTGCGGATGGTGTCGAAGGAAGTGGGTATTTTGACTGCAAAAATTGTGTATCACGCTGTAATTGAATCGCATCTGAGGTATGGCATACCATTCTGGGGCACATGCAACCAACAGCACTTCAAAGCAATATTTGTTATTCAAAAGCGCGCTATTCGATATCTGTGCAAAGTTAAGCCTAGAGTGTCTTGTAAACCCTTATTCAAGGAGCAAAAATTACTTACACTTTCTTCTCTATTTATCCTGGAAACTGTGTGCTTAGTACATAAGAACAAATCATCTTACGAAGTTTTCGTTGGCTTCACCCGCCAAAATGACAAGCTGAGACTACCCATTCCATCATCAAATTTGATCAAAAATTCGATAATATATAATGCTGCCAAAATATATAACCATCTTCCGACAAGCATCAAAGATATTCAATCGCTTGATCTGTTTAGACAGGCTGTTAAGCAAGTTCTTATTGAAGAAGTGTTTTATAGTGTTCAATTGTACATTGACAAATGTATGGATGGCATTCAGATATAAAATTATATGTTAAATTTTTGACTATTGAGTAAGTACATTGTCAATATTCTCCATGTTTACTTAAATAGTGTGAGCGCTATGGTTTCATCCATTTTATTATCGTATTTATTTATTTATGTTTACATATTTTATTTATAACTCCTATACAGTTTTTGAAGTGTGACTATTGTTTTATCCAAGATGTATGTATCTATGTGTATATATGTGTATGTCTATATATTCACATATATTTCATATATAATTTTATGTTATATGTTTGTTGCTCATGAATATCATCTATGTTATTCCAGACTTTTTTTTTTGTATTATCATAACATTATTTATTTATAATGGCTTTGTCAACGAGATGTTCATCTTTCGACAATAAAGTATATTTTGATTTGATTTGATTTGAACTCATAAATTTTCTATACTGCGAGACATCCTCTCAAAAACAACTAGATTATTTCGTATGATAGTCAGGCTGAATCAATCATCAGATACTACGTAGTTGCATGGGTGGTGCTTTCATTACCACTCTACAATTATAACAGACAGCACAAAATACATTAATTATAAGATCATACTAAAAAAAGATAGGTTTGATTTCTACCAGTTCACTCTATAAAGATGTCGACCTACTTAATATAAAAACACTGTTTATCATTCATGACAAAGAATGTACAGTAGGCAAAATGAAATTACGATGAAAAAAAAACAGAATGACCAAATCGACTCAAAAAAGCAACATTCAAATTCACTCTTTCGAAAAATATTTTATGTACTTCTGTTGAAAATTCTTCAATCTTTTTTCATACAAAAACAAAAAACATCAAGACTCAAAATATAACCTTGCGAAATTCTCTTAGATTCAAAACCGACAAAGGAACATCTATTCTACTAATTCCGTGATGCATCTAAGACGCATAAACTGAAAGGCAAACCTTTGTGCTTCTGTTGGTTTTTCCTCGTTATAATAATAATAATAATAATAATAATAATAATAATAACAATAATAATAATAATAATAATAATAATAATATACGCATGCTATCGGAATGGAATTTGGGATCGACAAATGTGCCACGGTTCATCTCAAAAGAGGACGATGCGAGGAATACGGAGAGGATGTCCAGCTCGTAGACGGAAGCATCCTACATCATCTGGATGCCGGAGAGACTTATACTTACCTAGGGGTGGCGCAACGCCGCTCCCAAGAGGTAATCACAGTTAAGAACTCTCTCCGCGGCAAGTATCAGCATAAACTCCGACAGATTTGGTCGTCAGAACTGTCGGGGAAGAACAAAGTTGCTGCAACTAATATGCTTGCCGTTCCGATCCTTCTCTACTCCTTCGGAGTGATGAAGTGGACTCAGGAAGAGCTGCGACAACTCGACGTAAAAACTCGCAAAATGATGCATCTCAATAGGAGCTTGCATCCTAAATCGTCCGTTCCACGGTTATACTTTCCCAGACAACGGGGAGGCCGTGGACTTTTGAGTTTGGAGTGTCTGCATAACAGAATGGTACTGGATGGGGCCTGTAAAGTCATCAGGAGTTCAGATCCCCTTCTCTGCATGGTCCGCGACCATGAAAAAGCAGGGATTGGAGCATTTCTCTTTAAGGCAGCAACCCGTGCAGCCGATGAACTTGGTCTCGTATTCGACACTGAACGGGCTAACCCAAACTCTGTCACCGAGTTGGGACCCGTTCAGCTAAAAGCTCACATTAAAGCTGCTGAGACAGAGGTCCTCCTACAGCTGCATATGGATAAGCCAATGCATGGTGTTTTCTTCAACAACATCGAAGACCTTGGCTTATCCAAAAGCTTGACCTTTGCCTTCCTCAGTTCGAGTGAGCTAAAGTCGGAGACCGAGGGATTCATAATGGCCTGCCAGGATGGTGTCTTCAACACCCTCGTCTACCGTAGTCGCGTGATGGGTATAGACGTCCCTGACACCCGATGCAGGGAATGTCGTGGGGCACCTGAGACCGTAATGCATTTGCTATCAGCATGTCCAGCTTATGCGGTCTCAGCCTATATCCACAGGCATAACGCGGCGCTACGAGTGTTGTACTACCATCTAAGACACTCGTACGGTATAGACGAGACACCGGTGTTGCCTTATGTTCCGGGGGATATTGAGTCCGTGGTGGAGAATGAGAGGTGCCGAATCTATTGGAACTACTCATTCCCCACCCTCAGGCAAATACAAGCCAATAAGCCTGATGTTGTCCTCCTCGACCGTCAAAGTAAAACGATATTCGTCGTGGAGTTTTCCGCTCCAGGCGAGATGAATATCGTTCGGAAAGAGGAGGAAAAACGGACTAAATATCGAGATCTTCTCTTTGAACTCCGCAGGTTGTATCCGGACCATTCTGTCAAAATGGTGGTTCTGATTATAGGAGTCCTTGGTGGAATGATGGACACACTGCTCTCTAATTTGAAGTTGATACCGGCCTGCCGTAATATGGCACAAATCCTAGCCGCTCGAATGCAGAAGGCCGTCATCCTTGGTTCCCTTCGTCTGCTCAGAACACATGACTCCCGGACCCAATAATCACTCACCCTACGGACGTAGGGAGTGGTTATTGAGGTAAACGACACCAGCGCGTCCTCCGGATGGGTCGGAGCACCGGAGACAGGACCTGACTGGTACACTCTTGAAGGAAAAAAAAAAAATAATAATAATAATAATAATAATAATAATAATAATAATAATAATAATAATAATAATAATAATAATAATAATAATAATAATAATAATAATAATAATAATAATAATAATAATAATAATAATAATAATAATAATAATAATATATAATAACAAATAAATAAATATATAAAATGATAATATGAAATTACCTTAATACCTAATCTGCAAATATGAAAGGCGGAGTATCAGCAGAATGCTGTTTTTCAACTCAACCCGAAAAGTACCTAAATAATGGTGGATCAGTGATCGTACATAAAAAAGAAAACAACAAAAAATTTAGTTTCAATAATAAATAAATATAGCATGAAAATATGACAATAGTGTTTGGAGCAGTGGTCAGGTGGCAGTGCTACTTTCAGAAATGAAATGTTATAAAGATCTACCTGGATAGAATGATAATCTTCAATCTCTTCTTGAAATTATTGAGAGTGTAAGATCTAAAGTCCCTAGGAAGTGAATTATAATGTTTACATGCATTATATGAAAAGCAACGTTTGAAAATCGATGTATTATGTTTTGGAATGACGAAAGTAGACTTGTTGCGATTTGAAAATTGGTTGATATGTGAGAAAGTTTTCAATCTTTTGTGGAGATATTCCGGTAAACCAGTTTTCAGAACTTTGTGCACTTGAGTTAGTAAATGCACATATCTCAATTGTTCTAAGCTCAACCAACCAGAAGCACGCATCTTTGCGGATATGTGGTAATATTTCCTTACTCCAAATGAAAACCTCAAGCATGAGTTTTGAATTCGTTGCAAGCGATGGGAATCTGTTTTTACTAAAGCAGGGCCATAGATACTATCACAAAAAGATAATTTCGAGAAAATTAGGGACTCGCATAATTTCAGTTTCAGTTTAGTAGACAGGATATCTCTATTTGGATACAATTGCCTCAGAACGCTGTACGATGATTGGCATAAATAACTTGAATGTTTTGTGAGTCGTAGATCTGAATCCAACCAAAGTCCGAGGTTTTTGCAAACATTCACGATCGGAAGAACATCTTTATCTATGTTGATATCCAACAGATTTATTGCAGACTCTCTAGCTTTCTTGGGTCTAAATAGCATAACCTTAGATTTTCTTGTATTGAGTTTCAGATTGTGAGCACAAGATATATCAAACAAAGAGTTCAAGTCCTTATTTATGTCGTCTTGAGACCGTGGTAGATCAGAAGGAGTGAATGAAAGATATATTTGTGTATCGTCTGCATAGTGATGGATTGTACAATTACTTGTAAAATTATGAAAATCAGATATATACAGGGAGAATAGCAATGGGCCTAAAATTGATCCTTGTGGTACTCCAAAGGTTACGGATGATGCCTCCGATATCTTCCCATCTAAGATAACTCTTTGTGTTCGATTCTCCAGGTAATCATAAATTAGAGAGACTGCACTGTGGGATAATCCAAAAGAACCGAGTTTTTTACATAATATGTCGTGGTCAAGTGTGTCAAAAGCCTTACTATAATCCAAAAGCACTAGACAGGTGAGTTTGCCAATGTCCACTGCGCGAAAAATATCATCAGTTATTGCGAGGAGAGCTGTTGTAGTGCTGTGTTGAGAACGAAAGCCTGATTGAACGGAAGTGATGATTCGATGTTGCTCTACAAAGGCATTCATTTGGTCTTTCAGTACCATTTCTAGAGCTTTAGATAGTGAAGGTAAGATGCTTATTGGTCTGATGTCTGAAAATTCAGAAGGTTTATTGCATTTAGCCAAAGGTATCACTAGAACACGTTTCCAAATAGAAGGAAAAACACCAGTAGAGATAATTGAATTGAAAATTAACGTTATATGATTTTGCAGATGTTCTTCGACTAAGTTTAACATTTTAATGGAGATTTCATCGCTTCCGACTGCGTTACTTTTGATACGAAGCAGATATTTCTTGACCATTCCAACAGATACAGGAACAAATTTAAATTCATTTTCCACACGAACGTCGTATCTCTTGAGTAAGGATAATTGGGGGTTAGTTTTCTCAGGATGGGCGATATTTGTAAAATGATGATTGATGCTGTCAACCTCCTTCAGCTCAATAGGAATTTCGGGACTAGATTTTTTTCGTAGTACTTCAAGTGATCTAAGCGTATTCCAAGTAGACTTTGAATTTTTTTGTGCTAAAATAAAGTCAATATAAGCTTTTTTCTCCCTACGAATTGCCCCCGTAGTATAGTTTCGGAAGTCTTTGTAGCTATCCCAATCTTTGAACGATTTATTTTTTTTTAATTTGTTCATGGCTTTATCTCTTAAAATGATCATTTGCCTGATATTGTAAGTAAGCCATGGTGCAGGAGGTTTACTCACTCTCTTGGTCACAAGAGGAGCATGAATGTTAAATATATCTAGCATGTTATAGTTAAGAAAGTCGAGCATCTCATTAGTAGAATTCAAAGAATAGATGTGATCCCAATCTACAAGTCTTAAATCTGACTTGAAATCATTTGGTTCAGAATTAGAAAAGTCTCGAAAGGTTACCATCTTGGCTTTATTCTCCAAGGTATATGTGTTGATTTGACAAGACAAGGCCATATGATCAGATATTCCATTGATATCATTTACCTCCACGGATGATACTTGGTTACAGTCGGACACAAAGATAAAATCGATAGAGGTTTGACTGCGATTAGTGATTCGAGTCGGTTTATCGATTAGCTGTTCAAAATTGAATGAGTTCAGCAGGTCTTGAAAAAGCTCACGACGTATATCGACATAGAACCAATCAATGTTGAGATCCCCTCCAGCTAGAAAAAAGTCACTCAGAGGAAAAAGATTTGCAACGCTGTCTTCCAATTCATTCATAGATAGTTTAATATTGGCGGAAGGGGGGCGATATAAAACTCCAAAAATAAATGTTTTGGAGTTGGAGGTAGTAGATATCCATAATTGTTCGAGGTTTGAACTAGTTTGGGAAAATAAGACCTTGAATGGTATTCTTTTGTTAATATAAAAGGCTACTCCTCCACCTCTAGTTGTTCTGTCTGCTCTTATTAAATGGTAAGACTTGATATCGACTGTACTAGAATTGATCTCACTGCTCAGCCACGTTTCAGTCACTCCAAAAATATCAATATTTTCTCGCACTATAAAATCGGAAAGATTGTCAAAACCAGTGAAGATAGATCTTACATTCAAGTGAAAAAAACTAACATCCTTTTTCATATTTTATGGTAAATGGTAAATAGTACAGTGCTGTTAGTAGCGAAGTAGTTGAAGATTGATGATCAGAAACAAGATATTGAATGTATTACAGTGGAATTATGATAAATTTGTTAAAATATAACGATGAAGAACGTGAAGTTGAAGTCCGTTATTGTTGAGATGTTTTTGCAGCTCTTGATGGGTTGTTCCTTTTGACAGAAAGCTTTTTATCCGATCCGATCTTGATAGATTGGCTCCTCAGTATGTCATGATTGGAGGAAATATCCTCATGTGAAAATTTTTGGTTGTTTATAACGAGCTGAAGATTTCTGATGGAGCAGCCCTCGAGTCCGTTTTGTTTGGCAGTATTAAGATAACAAAACAAACTTAATTTTCTTTATATAAGGTATATACTTGCCATTATTGAACATATAATGTAAATTTTGAAGCATATGTAGAAATGCGGAAATGCAATACAGACATATTTCCGCTCTTGAACCAGATGCTGCTACAAACTAACGACCAAAATAAAATGTATTTCGTAATGAATGAAGAAAGGAAATAAAATAAATTTTTATACGTTTGCTAGGAATTGGTGTGGAGGGTGATGGCCAAAATGTGTTTGAAAGCGATAGAAGAGTTGCCGGTAGTGATGGAGGACATCAGATTCAAACGAGCCACAGTGCTGCCAGACGAAGAAAATGTCCAATTCCTCGTCAATATCTCCAAACAATCGGGAAATTTCGAGGTCTTTGAAGGGGGCTCCGTAGTCGTTTCGGGAAAAATCAGAGTGCCGAAAGATGTGTCCAAAGAATTCACCCAATCGACCAAGGAATCTGCCTCGGAAACCGACTGGTACTATTCAATTCATCAGTATTCCGAGTCCAATTCTCAAATGTAATGTTTTCTAGGCCGTATCCCAAGCTGTCTCGCAAAGATCTATACAAGGAATGCCTTCTGAGACGTTACATGTACAAGGACTCGTTCCAAGCTATAACGGAATGCGATGTTGACGGTCTCCGAGCAAAAATCAAGTGGAGCGGATTGTTCACCAGTTTTATGGATGCGATGATGCATCCGAGTGTCCTTCTGGACCTTCGAAGGGATTTGTTTTTGCCCACCAGCATCGATCAGCTGGTCATAGATCCGGTGACTCACTTGAGCATTGTGAATGCTCAGAACGGTGCGTACTTTATGCAAAACTGTAAGGCATTTAGGCTTTAATCGACCTGGTATTGGCAAAAATAAATTTGTGTTATAAAATTAAGATTTGTCTCACACAGTCATACTAGGTTCCAATGTTTCGATAAAATAGCTGCTATATGAAGTGAAATTTTTAATGAAAATAACTCCCCCTCTGACTAATATCACAGCAAGGGCATTTGAAGTCACAACACAGGTTCTTGTTCAATGCTTCTCAAAGAGACTATTTATACAAGTACTTCCAGTGGGAGAGCTGGCTACTTGGGTTGCGACAAGCCTTGGTGTAAGTAATGCGCTACTGTACAACTGCCTTCATCAGCTCATCACCACTTGACAACATTATACTATACTTGTAATTTCAATGCTTTCATCAATTATCAAAAGTCATCCACCGAACCAACTGTCAACTGTCAAATCTCACAAATGCATTGCTTGCATATCAAAATATAATTTCAAGAATAATGAAGAATAAGAATATTCAACGTATGATCTAGTACAAATATTGAGGAATCTAGATGTTTCTGGGTGTTTCTAGTCTAATGTTCCTGTCGATTTTCTTCCACCTTTTGTCGCTGGACATTTCAAGACATTTCAAGACGCCGACGTCTGCAGAACTCATAAAGTTCGTCGACGTATTCTTAAACAACTTTGTCCTCAACATTTCTGGATGTCATTCCAAATAGTTCATCAAATAGATACTGCGTCAATTTTCCTCTACTTCTAGTTTTGGTTGAAGAACATAGGTCACATCTACTTTCTCATTCGTCCACATCTCGGCGGTGAGTTATACAATGGAATCGTTCCCAAATTTGAGCCAGTGCTCTCTTGATTCCAAAGAGTCTCCATGCACGACTACTACTAAGCTTTTTTATCACTATTCCAATGTATTCTCGTTAGGACCAGTTGGTACAATAGGGCAGTTGCAATTACATAGGATATTCCACTGAATCTGGTATCGCAACTGCACCGAACTTGGATTCTTTCTGTCCTCCTGGTCTAACTCCATTCTTCAGCTAGCTTCAGACTAACTTCAAATTATTATAATTTTTTTTCTCTTTCTCATTGCTGCTATAGTCCATAAATCATATTCTTGGGGCTTGACTCTCAAGGTGATAACTTATACCATTGTTTGAATAAAAGTAACATAGTGAGTCAATGCCTGTGGAAAAGATATTGGACCCAAACGCGACTATCATCTAGCGTGATCAGTTACAAACATGAATATTTGACGTCATTTTAATGCAGGTTTCTTCAAAAAACCCTAGTTTTAATGCTGTCCCATTGTTTCAATCAAGTTACGACATGACTTGGAGGCCAGATCACTGAAGTAACGACATGACTTGGATGCGAGATCACTGTCGCCATCTACATTTCGCATCCATTTGAATCCAATATCAATTCCATAAGGTTGGCTAACTATATTACTTCTTTATAAAGAATTCTCATAGTATATCCTTGCAATGGTCGTCGATGAGAATGTCAAATTCTCTGTTTCCATCAATTCCAGTTCATCCGCCCAGTTGGGCCATACTGATGGTTTCAGAGTTGTTTGGAATTTGGATGTCTTCCTCGACATAGAACTTCATTGCATGAATTTTCTTACTATGATTGCTCAGGAAGATTTCTCAATCACCAATCCACAGAATTGTATCTCCAATGGTCGTTTTCCTCCATTATATCGAGGCCCAAAACCCATTCGTTCATTATTTCCGCCACCAACATAGAACGTTTCATAGTGATAAGACCAATCTGAATGTGTTCGAGCGTTTTCCCGTTCCGTTTTCGTAGCCGTCGAAAACTATTTTCGGTCCTATCGGATTTTTGTGCGACCCTGTATCTTAGGTAAAGCTGCATCTTTGATCTTCAGAGTAGCCTTAAGCAAATATATTTTTTCCGTTTCCCACGGAAGTCGAGATAGCTGGTATATTAGGTGAGAGAATTCTCTCAAGTGTGTGAGATTTTTGTTCTCCCATGAACGACGTTCTGAAGCCTCTGATGAAATGACCTGTTGTTCTCTTCCGAAGCTCGAAAAATTCAATTTCGCTCCGTATCTTGTCGACGATGAATTTCCTCACCTTGGACTTGTTCTGGATTTTGATCTCTTTCAGCAACTCCTCTGTAGATGGCATTTTCTTCTGTTTCCTGGAAAAGATACTTGGTTGCTTGATATGGAGTCCAATATTTTATTCAAAATCGCCTTGCTTGCAGAAGAGTCGTTGCAAAATTTTACTCCTTGTAACTCATTTTTTAATGCGTTTTTTGCCGCATCTAACACCAATGATGCTAAGTGCTGCGCCAATGGTTTGAAGTTGTCCTAGTCGAATGGCCTGCTGCATTTCAGTATCTTCGAAGCTGACGATGAGAGTCAGCACCTCAATTCATGAGTCGACTAGTGTCGTAGCAATGTCCTTCTGGTACAAGCCATTTGCATTTGCTGCTGCTTCAAATTAACGTCGATACATAGCCTACCAAGATTGCCCATCAAAGTTTTTACCCGTGTAGTCCTTGGAATTGTCAGTAAAAATATTCTTCCGCCGGTGAGGAACACTTTCTCGGAGGATGCCCGCTTGTGTGGAATGCGTATTCTTTTCAGCTTCTTCTTGATCCTATCAAATTCTCCGACATAATTCTTGTCTGCCTCTCGTGCTACCAATTCATATATCTTAGATTATTCATTGTCGATGTATTGGACCCGTCTGCTGACCCCCTGGACTCCTCCTTTGACTGCTTGAACTTCATCTTTGTCCTTCTGGATCTCTTCTTTGACTTCTCGTACTATTTCTGTGATTTTATTCTGGAAATACTGTTGGCTTTGACAGATTTGTTGTGAAACTCCACCATTTTGTTGTTGTAGGAAAAGTTTGACTTGTTCTTGTTTCGTTTTAAGATATTGTTCCTCTTGTTCTCATCTTCTTTTGGCTCCTAGTTCCATTTGTTTTTGTTTTCTTTTGGCTTCTTGTTCCTGGTGTTCTTGGTTTCTTTTTGCTTCTTGTTCCTTTTGATCTTGTTTTTATTGGCTTTTTTTTTACTTGCTCCCAATTTCTTTTAGGTTCTTTTCTTTTGAATTCTTTTTCCACTTTTTCTTGTTTTCTTTTGGTTTCTTGTTCCTATTGTTCTTGATTCCTTTTGGATTCTTGTTCTTGCTTTTTGGTTTTTTGTACCTCTTGTTTTCTTTTGGCTTCTTGTTCCTCTTGTTCTTGTTTTTTTTGGCTTCTTGTTCGTCTTGTATTTGTTTTCTTTCCGCTTCTTTAGCTTCCACTCACCTTTCTGACAATTTTTTCACTGCTTATGTAATGATCCAACCGTGCGCGACAGCTTTTTTCGTTGAAGAATTAACACGTTTGATCGTCTACCCACGCACTTAGTTTCCAGTGCGCCTTCTGATGGTTGGGCTGGTAGCAATCAAACATTTTCCAACAACTTCAGACTCTTGTACTCCATCGATGCCAGGGAATGCCATCATAGATAACATTTCACTGATCTATTACAAAAATAGCTTTCAGGAATGGTGCAGTCAGTTATCTGAGTCTCTGGAATTGATATTAGAGTTTTCCTAATCCCATACTGTTATTTTGTTTTAACGGTATTCAGATGACGATTGAAAAGTTAATGTTAACAGCCTCCGTCCGTTAAGGTTTTTCAACGGCCGGCGGCCGTTAAGAAATTTCTTGTTCAAATATCTTTTTCCAAACTTTATTCTGCTCACAATAACAATAATTTTTAACTCAATTTGACCGATTAAATTATTCAAATCTCGTGGCTGAGTCCTGAGTCCTGCACGTTTCACTGTTGCGTTCCACTGTTGCGTTCCAAATAACAGTGCGCTTCTAAGGTGGGGCATGGAGTTATTAACAAGGCCTATCCAGAACACGTGGCTAATGACCATAGCAGTCGATGCCAAGACACCAAAGAAAAAAATAATAATACTAACTATTTATAAATTTGAAAAGTAATCTGACAATTTCTATTATTTGAAATCTCTATTCCATCGATGATAGATTTAAGATCTATAGCACTCCAGTATTTGAACTTGTTATCGGTGTGGCTTCATTACTATGAAATAGTTGTCTCGTTATCTTCATTCTCTTTGAAACTGAATTTCCAATATAAGACTCCGCCACCGCATAGGAGTTCCAAGCTCTGTTACCGACAGTAGATTGTCATCATTTTCTACAAGAATAGTAGCCGAGGATCTGCGAAACGTTATACACTTTGTAGAGCTGAGGATTTTCCAATTTTAAAAATGCTGCAATTTTCTTTGGACCAGCTTCAATAGTATGAATGCCCACAACTTGTTTCACACATTTACCATTCCTATGACCAATGAAGAATCGCCGAATTTCCAAATTAACCATAGACATCAAAAGGAAGTCCTTTGGGAATGACAAATAACCTTTTCTTCTTGTTTTTAGTATACCTCAATGTAACCAAAACTCTGGTACACGTGCTTTCAAAATCATCCACAGTCAGCTTAACAAGTTCGTCACATCTACGGGCGCCAAAAATACCACACATTGTTCCCACTTTTTCTAGCAACCATGTATGATCATCTGCCTCCAACAGAAACTTAGATACTTCTTCTTCAGAAAAAATTTTTGCTGTCTTTGGTGTGTGTCCATCAGACTTTCGTCTCAAGAACAAAAATAATTCTCCAAATCTGAAAATATCATTTCTGTAGGTAATACTCTAAAATGGTGTACGATTAAAAATAACTAACCTTGAAATGTCAATGTTGTCATAAACTTTCAAAGCAAGTTTCAACATTGAAATCTTGGTCCACATCGAGAATGAACCTCTGAATTTCCCTTATAATAAGCTAATAATACATCTTCATTAACTTCCTTTACATTCTTGCTTTTCCGCCACTCTTCAAAATTTTCATATTCTTTTTGATATCGCTCTTGAGTTATTTTCGGCAGTAAATCAACACTGGCTGGATGATTCTCCCAATACTTCTAAAGAAATTCGATTTTGTTCATCAATTTCTTCAATTTCATCCATGGTCGTTGTTAAAGCGAACTCACGAACACAAAAAAACTGACGTTGTTTATAATATTGTTGTGATATTGTTAAGCTGTTCCATGACAACGCGATGTTGGAATTTTTCTGTAGAATTACGAGGTACGTGGTTTGTTCTTTCCACGGAATCAAAATGTAATCTTTCAGCGGGATAACAAAAAGTCTTGAACGACACACGGCCGAAACGCAAATAACGGATTCGGTTGTTATAATCCTCGGCTGTGCCTCGAAGAATATCCAACCTCATCCGTTATTTGCTACATATCGTCCTTGTAACGTTAATAACTATATCGGGAGTTTGAAAAGGATAACTTTTTCTTTCGATCTTTAGCAAAAGTATTGTTTGAAATGCCACTATAAGGTTTCTCTTCTCCTAATATTGAATTAAAGTCAGTGATGAAAGATCTCATAGTCCGAATTTCCATTATAGAAATTCCGTTGATGCAAAATCGCTACTGTAGCGTACTCAAAGCAGGGGGATTCGAAATGGTTGGAATGAACTACTCCAGAGTCCCTCGGCGTCAAAAAACCCAGCCAGATCCATACTTGGAGGATTGTCACTTCTTCTACTACAACTCCTCAGTGAACAGCCAATATGATTTGGAGACTTCGCTGGCAGTAGCTTTCCAGATTATCATCCAGAACAGCACTGGCTGCATAAAAAAACTAAACATTTGCGAGATCAGTGGAACTCGAACGGACCTCGAATTCAAAGCCAGACTTGAAAAAATTATCTACAAGCAGATGATTACCAGCTATGAGTACATCAAGAAAGAACCCTGGGCTTTAGATGATGACCTCGAATTTGATGTGATTATACTGGACGAAGAAGTTGCAAACATGAAAATGGATTCGCTCGTTGAGATTCTAAGTGCCACTGGCTTCGTTCTTTGGGTTGGAGGTGTTCCGAAGACGGTTGAAGAAGTTTTACAAAACGTTTTCCAAGCCGGTTCCGATGAACAAGCCATCAATTTGCTGCGCCCCAAAACAGGTAATTCAAGTGATAACAATTTTAGGGTGACGTTGAGCTCGTATTATAGACAATGATAGATTGATGAAAGAAATGTTGATAGATCCTTGTTCCCCATTTAAATGCCATTATACCGGGTGATTCAGCCAAATATCCTCGGCCCTGTAACTTTCTTATTTCAAGAAAAACCATAACATACATCTTTCAGTGAAAACAATTGAATAAGCGATTTCAATCATTCATATTTTCTCACCTGTCAAAGATTTACATGTCAACTTTTTTTTCTAGTAAGTTTTCATATTTTGATATAACAGACTGACTGACATAACATCATCAATTGCTATATGAAATAGTTCGGAAGAATAATAAGAAATCACTTCACAAAAATGCTCATGACGATGAAATAACTGATGATGCAGATTTTATTGAATTGGTGAATCTCCTAGTTCCTATTAGGTCATCTCGTACTTATAGATTACGTGAAAATCATTTCAAGAAATGGTCACATAGAGAATCTGTATTCAGGTTCAGACTACCAGAAGATATTGTGAGGATTATTGTGAACATGGTTTCTCATGAAATTGCTAATAAAACTAATTGGTGAGTGCATTATGCAATTTGATACTATCAGGTATTTTTTTGATGATTCCATTACTGGAAATTATTTTCTGCTTTACATAACATACACCAAAGATTACAACGGCACATCTCATTACAAGATTTTCCTTTTCATGGGAACCAGGACATGAAAAATAATATTTAAATATCTATTTGGAATCATCATTATCTTCCTTGAAAGAACCATCAAATAGAATGGTTTGCTCAATAATTCCATTGTATATAATTGTTTGAGTTGCTTTCAATTATTCAATTTTCTAAAAAAAAATTCAAAAAATTATAGAGAAGTCGAAAACTACGGAAGGAAAATGTTTGGTGTTATTTGACATGAATTAATAAAATCATCTTCTTTATAAAATAGTCCAGAGGAATTGCAGAATCTTGGTTTTCATTATCCATGGTCAAATTTCTGCTGAACAACACATTTGACGGTAATCTAGGTTTCAATTCCAATCCAAGTTTGATCAATCTTTAGATTTTACCATGGACTGAACACCTGGCCCTAAGCCAAAGATCTGTACCTTTTTTTGACTCGTGCCACTTGACAATAACATGGATATCCCTATTCCATGGTATTAATAAATACATCACAAAAAAATAAAAAAATGCCAAGGGTTCTTCACACCATGTTTTAGGTTTTCCCAAGAACTACGAAATCGTCAACATCAGTAACACCGATTTCGGTTGGCTGGAAAAGCTGAAAGACTTAAATCAAACCAGCCCTTCTAGCGTGATCTACCTGATCAGCCAAGGAGAAACGACCAGCGGAATCATAGGTCTGACAAGGTGCTTGTTGGCCGAAGATGGTTACGCGTCAATCAAGTGCGTGTATATCGACCAAGAGAGCGAAGAATCTTCCGCGGACGTCACGCTGTATCGGAATCAGCTCAAGAAAAACCTGACGATCAACGTGATGAGAAACAACCACTGGGGTACTTTCGTCTATTTGCCTTCGAAGGAGCCCAAAATGGTAGATGCCACTAACGCTTCTATGTCGATCAGAACTCTTGGAGATTTGTCCACGTTCAATTGGATGCAGAGGCCGGTACCAGCGTCTTCGCCGCAGTAAGTTATCTAGTCGAAGTCAAGTGAAAATATACTATTCTTGTCTGAAGTTGAAAAAAACCTATTAGACAAAGCTTCATTGTATTGAGTTTGAGTTTATTGAGTTGATAATATTTTCATTACAATGGTAATATAAAATAGTTTTAACAAATTAAGTGCACCTGATCTCAGGATGAGATCGTTTTGTGCCTGAATAATACATGTCACTAATTAACTGAAATTTAACGAACATTTGGTATAGATAATCTGAGTACAATAAATAATACATAAAAATTATACAAAAACTAAACTAAAATTATGAAAAAATAAGGAAGTAGTTAGGAATAATATATTTGGAATATATTTTAGAAGTACTTCAAGAGTACTAGAGTTCAGGAAAATGAAGGATACTAGCTTTCTGCAGAATAATTTGTAGTCTTGAATGTTTTTGATGGACTCTGGGATGAAATTATATATTTTAGGGCCAACGTATGCTATTGATTTTTTTTATATCAAAAACATTCATATTATATGGACGCTAGGATGAAATTCTATATTTTAGTGCAAACGTATGCTATTGATTTTTTATAGGGGTTAGAATTAAAATGAGGAATATTTAAAAATATTAGTCGTTTTTGTCTTGTACTGTGACTGTGGGAAATTTCTTGATGTTGCCTTCTTTTTCTGTACATGAATTTCAAAATATTGAAAATATATAAATTTGTTAAGTCAAGCATTTACTTTCCATTAAGATTTGTTCGGTGGAGGATCTGTGCCCTTTTCTTAGTATTACATTCAAAATCCATTCCTGCGTGACTTTAAAACAATTTATTTGATCATTATTTGCAGCTCCCCATACTATTATTCCGTAGAATATGACATATTCTACTAAGGATTTATAGGCCAATTTCAAAATTGTTTCTGAAAGAATATCCCTGAGTTTATAAAATGCAAATACCAGTTTTCTCAGTTTGCTATTCATATATTCTGAATGGTTATCCCATCTGAACGTTTCATTGATAATAACTCCTAAATATATGATTTCTTTAGTGTTTTGGATTGTGTTTTTACAGCTACAGTTTGTCAGATCACACCTTTCGTGAAATTCAGTTGATTCCAGATTGGATTGTGTTTTTGAAATATTGGTGAATGTTACGAATTTAGTTTCACTATTATTTAAGCTCAGGATATTACAGTCCATCCAATTTTTAGCTCTGTATAAACCTGCTTCCGCTTTTTTCGCAATATCTTGTCAATTTGTTCCGTGGAATAGTAAAACTGTATCGTCAGCATCTGAGATGATAACTCCACCCACCTCAATATTCAACATTTCAGTGATATAGAGAAGGAATAATTTAGGACCGAGGACTGTTCCTTGGGGAACACTATATCTGATTTCAGATGGTTAACTAAAATGATTTTTTGTTTTAAAGATTTTCTCTTTGATAAATAACTTCTGAATTACGATAACGGTAAGCCTCTAATTCCGTATTTTTCAAGTTTTTCCAAACGTTCCAAAACCTTTAGCTAAATCCAAAAAAATACCCAACAATTCCTCATTTTAGTGTATCATCAGTGGAACATTCTGCCTTGAAACCGAATTGTTTAGGAGAGATGAGTTGGTGGTGATCGATATGATTTTGTAATCTGCTGGCTATGCATTTTTCAAATAATTTTGCAATATTATTAATGACAGATATTGGTCGGTAATTATTGACGGAATGTGAATATAGGAAAAACATTCTCAATTGAAAATTTAATCAATACATGACTCCTCTGGAAATGGAAAAACCCTACGATAAAATTGAAGTTACTTTTTTGTAATATCTAACAGAAAACAACTACTTCCCACGCTGGACATTGAACTACATCTGATAGATATTGAGACAGACTCTATATATCTTGAAAGAAAAAATCTGAAAGTGAAAATTTGCATTTTCATTCAGATAGTTGATTATTTATTAAATGTTCAGTTTCCAATGGAGATTCTTATCTATGAATGAGATGAGGGATAATGTTATTCAGAAGTATCACTCACAGAAAATCGCTCATTCCATTGATGCGTGAATTGCATCTCTTTCGCTAGGCCTCCAATACATTTTGGTCGACAAAAATCTATTTCACTCTTCTAACATCATGAGGGAGGTCGAAAGAATTGGAAAACATACTCATCAGAAGCAATTTCACACTGTAATGAAGAATTGATGGACTATTTCTTTTGCTGTGAAACTTTGAAAATATTTTTCTGACATAAAACCTGTCATGGGTATGGCATGTTGATTTCATTGAAAATATGAACAGGATGTTCATAAAGTCAGTTGTGGAATCATCTGCGACTGAAAGTTGGAATTTAGTCGCTGTTTTCCATCGTACAAGATAACCTCTCTTGGAAGGGATTCATGTTTTAAAGAGAAACATTCTCAATTGAAAATTGAATCAATACCTGACTCCTCTGGAAATGGAAAAACCCTACGATAAAATTGAAGTTATTTTTTTGTAATATCTAACAGAAAACAACTACTTCCCCGGCTAAAGCCACGCTGGACATTGAACTACATCTGATAGATATTGAGACAGACCCTAATTAACTTGGGAGAAAAAATCTGAAAGTGAAAATTTGCATTCTCATTCAGATAGTCGATTATTTATTGAATGTCCAGTTTCCTTTGGAGAATCTTATCTATGAATGAGATAAGGAAGAATGTTATTCAGAAGTATCACTTACAGAAACTCGCTCATTTCATTGATGCGTGAATTACATCTCTTTCGCTAGGCCTACAATACAGTTTGGTCGACAACAATCTATTTCACTCTTCTAAGATCATCAGGGAGGTCGGAAGAATTGATAAACATACTCTTCAGAAGCATGAGTTTTTATGTCAGAAAAATATTTTCAAAGTTTCACCGCACAAGAAATAGTCCAACAATTCCTCATTACAGTGTGAAATTGCTTCTGAAGAGTATGTTTTCCAATTCTTCCGACCTCCCTGATGACCTTAGAAGAGTGAAATACATTTTTTCTACAAACGTCAAAAAATGACAAGGTGCATTGACAACAGTATGCGAAGTGGCACTTTTTTTCATTTTCATTCGTTACCATGACACCGTGCGCGAAGTAATGTGCGAAATATATTTCGCACACTGCATGTAAACTATATGGGATTTTCATATTCTAACCTATATTATGGTCCTCAACTTCTCAATCAAGCAAAAAACAAGAAATCGTTTATTTATTAATATAGAACAATAATTAAGGCTTTCAATTGTGAGAGATATTTTTCTGGCTTTATTTGCTTCACACCACTCTTTAAATTGCTGATATGCATTTTCATACTGCCGCTTCGATTTCTCCGGTAAAAGGTTGGAAATTACGGAATTGGCCGCATCTATCAAGTTAGGTGGGGTACTGCTTAGTTCATCGTCGCTCGAAATTTCCATTCTTTTACAATAATAAATATCACGCACGAAATTGACGCGAATAAAAAGTCACTCCAAAATAATTATCAAGAACTGTCACTTTGAAATAATTGTCAACAAATGCCATTTTATTTCCATAGTTACAGTAATTACTTGATTTGGAAAAATTATTTAAGCCAGTTCAATACTATTTTTCATAGTTATTACTTATTTTAGAACAATATTTTTGACGTTTGTAGAAAAAATTTTGTTTGCATCTCATGCGCGAAATACTTTGGTAATCTCTATTTTTTTTAACTCGGCTGCGCCTCGTTAAAAAAAAATCAGTTCTCGATCACCAAAGTAGCATTTCGCGCACTAGATACAAAAATAACTATTTGTCGACCAAAATGTATTGAAGGCCTAGCGAAAGAGATGCAACTCACGCATCAATGGAATGAGCGATTTTCTGTGAGTGATACTTCTGAATAACATTCTCTCTTATCTCATTCATAGATAAGAATCTCCAATGGAAACTGAACATTTAATAAATAATCAACTATCTGAATGAAAATGCAAATTTTCACTTTCAGATTTTTTCTCTCAAGTTATACAGTGTGTCCCACTTACCATGCTCGCCATGAGTATCTTTTTAATGGTAAGAGATATGAGGTCGGTTAAATGGCACCAAATGTGGAGTTTATCAAGGCCAACTATAATGTGAAAAAATATTTTGATAAAATCTAATCGATTTTGTTTTATACGCAAATAACAATCATTTTCATGTCTCTTGCAAGTGAATTTTGACCCACTTCTGGCGGTCCTGATAACTTGAAATTTGGCGGATGTTCATATTTCCGGTGACGATGCACTATGGAATTTTTATTGAAATAAAAAAAAATGGCGGCTCCTCCAATATGGCGGACGAGATTTGTGATTATGGTCTGATTCCGTTCAAAATTGGTATGTGGGGTTTTTGAGGTCGGAGATCATGAGTTTTTTATTAAAATTTATAAATTCAAGATGGCGACTTAAAAATTGTTCTTGTTTTTGTATAAATGACGATAACTCCGTTTTTGTCAACAAAAAACTATTACTGTGACGTATCATCTGTAAGAGAAAAAAAAGTTATTATATATTATATAGTGAGCTATGACCTACTTTTGAAAAATAAAAGTTGGTGCTGATATCTCAAAGAGTTGGTATAAATTTCATATTTTTTTCTAAATCTCAATGAAAAACTGCCATGAGAATGTGAAATTCCTATTCGAATATTTTCATAAATAAGGAAGGAGACATGAAAATTATCAAAATCTGTTTTTTGCGTATAAAACAAAAACGAATGGATTTTATCAAAATATTTTTTCACATTATAGTTGGCCTTGATAAACTCCACATTTGGTGTCATTTAACCAACCTCGTATCTCTCACCATTAAAAAGATACCCATGGTGGGCATGGTAAGTGGGACACACTGTATAGGGTCTGTCTCCATATCTATCAGATGTAGTTCAATGTACAGCGTGGCTTTAGCCGGGGAAGTAGTTGTTTTCTGTTAGATATTACAAAAAAGTAACTTCAATTTTATCGTAGGGTTTTCCATTTCCAGAGGAGTCAGGTATTGATTCAATTTTCAATTGAGAATGTTTCTCTTTAAAACATGAATCCCTTCCAAGAGAGGTTATCTTGTACGATGGAAAACAGCGACTAAATTCCAACTTTCAGTCGCAGATAATTCCACAACTGACTTTATGAACATCCTGTTCATATTTTCAATGAAATCAACGTGAATATAGGAGTTATGACAGCATCTTTCAACCTATTTGGAAAAACGCCACTTTGGAACATCAAATTTATCAGGTGAACTAAAACGTCAGTAATATTGGTATTTACTATTTTGATAGTTTTTGCTGATATTTTGTCTATTCCTGAAGCGGCATTAGTTTAAAGGTTGTAAATTTTTGTCATCATTCCTGGAGTCGTGACAGGTGTTAAGTATAGGTAGATTTTCTTGTTTTTTCTGTTACGTCAGGTAACGATGCATTATCTAAGAGTGGTTTCGATTTAATCGTTCTTCCAAGATTTTCTCCAACTTTTGAAAAATAATTCATGAATGTGTTTGATAATATATATGCATCAGACGGAGTCAAGCCATTAACAGAAAATTTGGTGAATCAAATCAATATACTTTAGTCAAATCTATCTTAAAAGTTGACGGAAATGCCACTGATTGTCAAAGTCAACGTGGCTGTGTCAATGAGAGAAAAGCGGAAAGCGCTTTGCTGGATGAAGCATAAAAGCGCTTCACAAGTCTACTAGACGGTCCATAATATGTCAAATTACAGGCCACTGAGGGCCAGTTTCACAGGTTCCAGTTAGAATCCAGATTAATTAACTGATGGTTAGAATGTGAACCTTCAAACGCCATTTAAAGAATGTCATTCACCGTCTAAACTCTCACTTAGTTATTTGAAGGTTAACTGGGACCTGTGAAACTGGGACCTGTGAAACTGGCCCTGAACCGCTTCAAATAAATCCAGCGGAAAATGAAGCGCTTTATTTATCTACAGCGGCTGCAAGAGCTGTCAGCCGTCTATCACGTGAAGCGTAAAAGCGGCTGCAACCGCTGCACGCTGTTAGACGAGCCAATTTTGTGATATCCTGTGACATAAGTCATACAGGGCTTGATGGCAATGTACAGGGTGGTGCACGTCGAAAAAATGTTTGCTATCGATGCAAGGAACCAGACCATTTGAAACGAAATCATAACGTATCGAAACTCATCTAGTTCTGGTTGTGCAACTGTCAATACGGTTCGAATATTTCTAGAAGGAAATTCTGAAAATTGGTTCATTGATACAATTGTCAGTACTCAGATAATAGTCGATGAAGCACAAGTTATGGCTACACAGGGTGATACAGTGAAAAAGTTCATATGTGACATATATTTGAATGATAATTTGATCGTTTCGTTTCATTGAAACAGGTAGCACAGTATGCACTACGAAACATTATACTAGTGGATCGAAAACTTTATGGTTTTGGAAATAATCAGCTGAATATTGATTATTCTGTAGATTTACCTGATTCTTATATACTTTTGGGATTTATAAACGAATTTCGCGATTGTTTTGAACTCAATATTCATGAACTTGGTTATACGGACATTATGAAACTGAATTTTTTTAACAATGATCAACCAGTTAGGGAAAACCCATGACATTATTAATGAATGGCGCGATTGTGGAATTGTAAAGGACACTACTCCATCTTATGCTCCACCGGTCATTCTAGTTCCGAAAAGTTCGGGAGGAAAAACTTTCGAAGATTAGATAATCGAACGGTGATCAAAAATTTCTTGATGCCCCATATAGACGATTGTTTTCAAACACTTATGGGTTATAAAATGTTTTGCACTTTGGACCTAATGTCAAGGCACTCACCAATTCCCTTAGATGATGAATATAAAGCAAAATCTGCTTTTATAACGCCAGAAGGTATCACGGAATTTAAAAGGTAATGCTTTGGACTCGTTATTGCCCCTTCCGAAATTTCCAAATTGATGACTATAGTTTTAGGGTCAGTGAGAAATACAGTACAGGCATTGTTTAAATAGAAGTAGGATAGTTAGTCAGTGCCTGTGGAAAAGGTATTGGACCCAAATACGAGTGTCATCTAGCGTGATTAGCTACAAATATGAATATTTGACATAATTTTGGTTCAGGTTTCTTCAAAAAACCCTGATTTTAATGCTGTCCCATTGTTTCAATCAAGTTACGACATGACTTGGAGGCCAGATCACTGAAATTACGACATGACTTGGATGCGAGATCACTGTCGCCATCTACATGTCGCATCCATTTGAATCCAATATAAATCCCATAAGGTTGGCTAACTATCTCACTTCTATATAAACAATGGTAGCGGTATCTTATCTAGATGACATTTTAGTGGGTTCTAAATATTGGAGTGATATGTTGAATAAACTCCGTATTGTTTTCAGTGCAATCAAAAGGGCTAAATTAACATTTCGATTGAGCGAATGCATGTACATGAAGAAGTGTGTGATTTCAACTGACTGCAGGACTGCAACCAGGAGCACGCAAACTGGAGGCAAACGAGAAATTTCCTACACCTTAGAATAAGCATGAAGTTAGACGATTTTTAGGACTGACAGATCTGTGAAAAATTATGCTTTATTGTCTAGACCAATATCTGATCTAACAAAAGCAGATGAAGTCTTCCATTGGAACAATGAAAGTCAAAAAGCATTTGTAGAGTTAAAAAAAAATCTACAAAAACTCCTGTTCTTCAATTGTTCAATCCTAAGGCTGAACGTACAGTATTGCACTGTGATGCATCGAGTTTAGGAATAGCAGGGATGTTGCTACAAGAAGGTCTTGAAACAAAAGTGTATCTCGTGTATTGCCTTTCTGAGAAAACAAGTGAACCAGAAATATTCTATCATTCATCAAAATTGGAATCATTGGCAATTGTTCGGTGCATAAGGAGGCTGAGATCGATGCTTCTAGGAATAAGGTTCACTGTAATGTCAAAAGAACAATGAGTCCACAGATTCCACGCTGGTATACAACTTTGAGCGAGTATAATTTCGAAATTAAATATCGAAATGGCGAGAAAATGGTACATGTTGATAGGTTAAGCAAAGCAGCAGTGAAAGAGCTTACAGTCGAAGGACTGATAGACGATATTTATGATAAAATTCATTTAAATTTCTGGAGAGGACAAAATACTGATAATATAGAAAAATTATAAAAAACTGAAAAAAAATTCTGAAATTTTGGAAGATAATTCAGAAAAATCGAAAGTAGATATAAATCGTACCAAAGATCATATGATCGATAATAATCGTTTATACAAACTGACGAAAGTGAATAAGGAAAATTTTGTGATGCCGGATTTGATGAGAAAAGCAACCGTAGTGACAAATCATGATTATATGGATCATTGGTCTGTTGATAAAACAGTGGCTAGCATTTTGAAGATATTTTGGTGTCGAAGTTTGAGGAGATATGTTGAAAAGCTTATACAAGGATGTTTCGAATGTTCCGAGAGGCCCGGAAAACTTCATGCACCCAAAATACCGGAACGACCAATGGTCAAGTCACATGTTGATCATCTAGGACCTTTGCCAAAGAGCCATAATAGAAAATGTATTTTTTTGTGGTTGGGGATGCATTTTCAAGGTTTTTCAACTTATTTTCCACTAGAACTATCTCAGCAAAGGAAACAGTTTCTAAGATGGAAGAATTCATCAATCAATTTAGCACACCAAAAGAAGTAGTGAGCGACATATGATCTGCGTTTAGAAGTTATGAATTTCACAATTTCTGGAACAAATTTGACATCGAACATGCATTGATTGCAGCCCAATTTCCAAAAGCAAATGGAATGGCTGAAATAAGGATGAAAGCAATATAGTTAGAGAGCTGCCTATATGATTCACTGACTGGTAAAGAAACCATCTGCTGGGCATGAAATAACATTCTTGGTGTTGTTTCAAGTCGCCTGGATGTAGTTTTCAAATTTCTCCAGGTCAAGGCCAAGGAGGGGGGGCATTTGAAAACCACTAAGTTTGGGACCATTTCGGTACATATTCTCCTGAACATACCTTCTGCCAAGTTGTACCAGCGAACGAGGTCAAGGTCCAGAGTTATGCCGAAAAAAACCCGATTGTTGTTTCGATATTGGTGTTTGTAGTTTTATTCTCGTATAGTTGTAGGTTTTTCCGAGCTATTTCAGATACATGAAGTATTCTATATCCGATGGGGAATTTTCCATTAGATGAATTGTTTGTCGAGAATTATTACCGTCAGGAAATTTTCTTATCGGGAAATTTTCCAGTCGGAGAGCTGTTGTCGGAGAATATTCCGTCAATGAATTGTAAACGGGGAATTTTTCTAGACACGAAAGTTAGATGCTAGCGTATTAATTTTAGTCTATCGGATTCATTTTCAGATATCGGAACCAAGAGTTGGTACACGTTCACTATGCAGCTCTGAATTTCCGAGACGTTTTGGTAGCGATGGGATCGCTACATATAGATTTGGATCCGAACGCGACAGCAGTCGAGGTCAATCTCGGACTGGAATATTCCGGAGTGACTCCGTCCGGACGAAGAGTCATGGGAGCGTCATTGGAATCTTTGGCCTTGCAGCTGAGAACGACTCCCACGCTGACGTGGGATGTGCCCGAAACGTGGAGTTTACAGGAAGCCGCTACGGTGCCGATCGTATACAGTACGGTGAGTTTTTCACATATTTCCACAATTTGTGAAGGTGACTTTAATGTTTCTGATATCGACATTGCCAATAATGTCATTGGTCACTTCACCAAAGTTCCTCAGCAAGAATCAATAGAACTGGATTTTATGAAAAGGAATATTGAAGCGTGCCGTAATTATCTTTCCTTGAATCCAATCAATAATCATGACGTCATTAAATATGTGAAAAAATAAAAAAGTCCAATGCAAGTATCTGGCTATGATGAAATTTCAAATAATCTGTTGAGAAAATATTGTTTTTAATTATGAGAACCAATAACGTATATTGGGAATTTGTCTATAGAACAAGGGATTTTCCCCGATAAATTGAAAACAGTATTGATAATCAATTGGTGTCTTATTTTTCTGCCAACAAGCTCTGTTCACCAAATCAACATGTGTTCACCAAAAAACAATGGTACAGCACTATACTATTGCAATGAGCACGTAATAAATGCTCTCGAAGGAAAACACAAACGTGGACTATTCATGTATTTCTCTAGAGCATTCGACTATGCACACCATAAATTCCTCCTACTGAAAATGAAACAATATAGTGTAAGAGAAATTGCGTTGAATTATATGAAATCACACGAGGAAGGCAGGATCTAAAAAATTGCATGACCCAACCGGCAACCATTGAACGGGGCGTCCTTCTAGGCTTTATACTCGGGACAGTGGAATCTTGCTCTACTCAAAAAATGCTGGGTTGATGTGGATTCAGGTAAAAACTGTGGTATTCTATCGCTTGATCTTCAGAAAGCATTTGACACAGTTGATTACAAAATTTTATTGGGAATCTTATATCAAATAGGTGTGAGAGGAAGTGCTCACGAAAGGTTCAGAAAACAGTTTGTATTTATGGAAGATTCTGAAGGATTGCATAAAATGGTTTCATGTGGAGTACCACAAGGATCAATCCTTGGACCTGTACTCTTTCTCATATATATTAATTCATTAGCCGATTTGGAACTAGTTGGGAAAATCAAAATGTTTGCTGATGATACATCCATAATTTACAACGGACATAGTTTACAAGAAATTTAAAAAAAATATGCTAAATGACATTGAGAAAATATCATCTTGGCTGATAAACCATAAACTAACTTTAAAATACAAAAAAATCATAATTTATGTTTGTGACCAAAAGATCGACTTCTATCGATTTCAAAGAACCTGTCAATTTCAAAAGTGAAATCATCAAGTATGCTCCTATTTTGAAGTTTCTTGGCTAGTATATTGATGAAAATTTGTTATGCTCCAAACATAATATTGAATTATCTAGGAAGCAAATATCTGCAGTAATCGGAATTCTTTCAAAATCAGAAACTTTTTACCCTTATACCCTTATACCCTTATAAATATTTGAAATTCATTTATTATTCTTTAGTCTTTTCCAAACTTCAGTACTCAATGGGGAACGGCAACAGAATGTTTACTTAAGCCATTGAAAATCATCAAGTGTATATTCAAACTAGAGTATAGGGAACCTACAATAAATTTATACAAACCAAAACAAATTCTGTATATCCATTCTCTTTATAAGTTTAAGTACTTTTATTCATAAGTCAAAAATAACTTCAAAAACCTTCAACCTCATTAACAATAATCATAACCACAGTAATCAAGGTGAAAACAAATATGGGCCAACAATCAATTTACTTTAAAGGAATAATGCATTACAATGAATTGGCAAAATCCTTAAAATCCAATGGTAAAATAAGATTTAAAGTAAATTTGAAAATAGTTATTTATGCAACAAGTGCAAAAAGTGAATATTTATTGCACTCGACGTGAAATTGTCGAGTGCAATAAACAATTTTTGCACGAGTTGCATGCAACATTTTTTCTACGTTCATGCAAAAAGCAAAAAATGATTTATTGAGGTGCGGCACTAGGTGTAGGAAAATGAAAAGCGCAACTTGAATACTTTATTATTAATATCGATTTGCATTGAAACAGGAACTAATACGTTACGAACAATTTAACTCAAACTTTATTTTTACCCTCAATGTTGAAAGTGAATGAACAATTGGTGCAATTTTCAATATGAATATTTCGTAGTGAAGTACCTATTGCCAATCTCACAGAATATCTGCTAAATATGTAGTAGGTTTAAACGTTTATGTTTATCATGATGACATCACGTTGAAGTAGAATGACAGATGAGTGCAATAAAAACTTTATTGCACTAGTGCAATAAAGAACTTCTTTTTCCACTGAATATAGTTCAATAAAGTTTTGCTTTTTGCATGAATGTAGAAAAAATATTTATTATCATGAATTTTATTCATAATACGAAAATTTGAAATACCTATTTGGTAATTGATTTAGTTTAGTTGAAAATGTGTCTATTTTTTTCCTGTCATAAACTTGTACGTTTCTTGGGAAATAAGTAAAATGTTAAACATTAGATCGCAAACTCACATGGACTGTCCTTATTAAACCCTTTGCAACAAAATGCGTGAAAACTGTTATGCATTAAGGTTTATGTCAACGAACTTTGTTGAAAAAGTGTTGTTGAATATGTACCAGGCGATCATACATTGTCATGTACGCTATGGAATTTTGGGTAGAGTGCAGGGTCTTCTGCCGAAGGAGTTTTTATTTTGCAAAAGTATGCAGTCGGAATCGCTGGACAAATCGGATGGAGTCAATCATGTAGAACTGAATTCAGATAAATAAAAATACTTACTGTTGTTGGCATTTGAATCTACGAACTTGCATACGACCCTATAAAAGAATAAAGCACTTCGCAACTAACCAACATAAGTACTTGACTCGTTCTAGAGATTTACTGATCCCCAATACGCACCGAACCACTTTATAACAGAAAAGCCGTCTTCATCATGGGCCCAACATTTTTAAGAAGCTTGACGACTATATTAAAAATGCACCAAATAAAAATGTTTTTAAATCAAGAATTGCCCTCGACAAAAATTGCTATACCATGCAACAAAATTGTTTCTTCAAATACTTTTTTTGTTGTTTTGTATTTATTTTTATAATAAATGTGGGTTTTTTCATTTCGGTCTTTTCACAGATTTCATATTTTTATTGCAATATTTTGAACTAATGTAATTCTTAGCAAGTACTTCGTGACACTTTCCTTGTTACTGTATTTATAGAAATGCTTTCTAATTTATACAATTATAAAAAAGAAATAAAATTTTTGATATCATTGTTTTTATTTTACGTGAAATGGAATATTGTTTCTCAGTTTTCTTTTATATATTTCAGTTATTTGAAATAATTGTACCTACTATTTATTTCCATTTTTTCTCCAGTAATTATTGAAACATATTTTATAACGAATAAACAAGATGACATGACAGCTCATTGCAATTATCCTACACAATAGGAATATTTGGGTCAAAAATCCATTAGAAAACAACAACTTTCCTGGCTAATACCACGACGAACGATGAATTACATCTGGTGAATTTATGTGCAGAGTTCCTACAAGGTTTTCTCTGCAATGGCTTGTTGCATGGAAATGTTCAAAGGCAAAAGTCAAAGTCAAAATATACTTCAACGTCAGAAGTTTTTCAACTTATCGACAAAGCTTTCAAGTATAAATAAAAATGTAAATTGAAATAGGTTTGTATTATACCGGGTGACACAGCAGACATGTAGCGGCCTGTAGTTTTTTTATTTGAATCGATAAAAATTTGAAATTTACAGAAGTTACGTAATTAATGATAGCGCTTCATTTTAATCTAACGACAACTTTTTTCAACTACCTATTTGATCGGCAGTAACTCCAACTTCTTTTTTTTTAATGACACCCTGTACATTTTTCTAGCCTATCTTATTTGTCTTGAAATTCTCTATTCAACCATGTATCACAAAGTGGCATTCGTTTCTCAATTCGCAGATGAATTGCATTTTATTGAAAAACATCAAGTTGGCAGTTACCCGAATTCGATAATCTTTCGATGCTTGGTAGGCTTGGAAATCCAAAGAGTATTAGTTAAACGATATACTTAATTTCAGTTTTTTCTATACCTGATCACTTCCTACAGATTGTCAATAATTTCTTTAATAGAAAGAAAAAACATCTGAAAATAACTCACGATATTGCGAAAACTGAGATAGGAACATATTTTTTCAATTTGGCTACTTGTAAAGGAACTATCTGTCCTTCTCTTTGGCATGTAGCCATATCTTTCCATTTGGAAACATAAAATTAAAATTGTTTCCCTGATCCACTAATTCACAAGTCTATTAGGCGGATGGCGTCTTTCCGGAAATCTTTCGACATACAATTGTTCAGCCTTTCTACAATTTCTCTTGCACTCTCCGAATATCAACAACATATCGACCTTTTCATTCTTTGAATACATATTTAGTATCTAATTAAACGATGCAATTTTAATCAGCATGAAACTGACAGAGATAATCAGTACAATCAAATGATGTTTACCTGTCAAACACTAAACATTCTGTGTACACCGCCTACTAGGCAAAATATTATTGCAAATATCTAGACTAATAGACTTGTGAATTGGTGGATCAGGGGAATAATTTTAATTTTATGTTTCCAAATGGAAAGATCATCATGATATGGCTACATGGCCAAAGAGAAAGACATATGGTTCCTTCACAAGTAGCCAAATGGAAAAAAAAACAAGTTCCTATCTCAGTTTTCGCAATATCGTCAGTTATTTTCAGATGTTTTTTCTTTTTATTAAAGAAATTATTGGCAATCTGTAGGAAGTGATTGGATATGGATAAAACTGAAATTATATCGTTTAACTGATACTATTTGGATTTCCAATCCTACCAATCATCGAAAGATTATCGAATTCGGATAACAGTCAACTTGATGTTTTTTAATAAAATGCAATTCATCTGCGAATTGAGAAACGAATGCCACTTTGTGATAAACGGTTGAATAGAGAATTTCAAGACAAATAAGATAGGCTGGATAAATATACAGGGTGTCATTAAAAAAAAAGAAGTTGGAGTTACTGCCGATCAAACAGGTAGTTGAAAAAAGTTGTCGTTAGATTCAAATGAAGCGCTATCATTGATTACGTAACTTTTCAAATCTTCATCTCTTCAAATAAAAAAACTACAGGCTGCTACATGTCTGCTGTGTCACCCGGTATAGACTATAATAGTGGTGATCTCCCGGATCTGAACATAAGTGCACCACCATATGCAACCCGGGGCTACTTAACATAAAAAGGTGGCGCATTTGCTATTCCAACTGCAGGAAAACCCCGGAATAACCTACAGTACCACACGAGGAATCACTGTAACTAAATGAGAATAATAATACAACATTAAAGCTTTGTTTTCATGCATCCGAAATTTCTGTTTTTCGTAAAGAATTTGGGAAAAACTTGTCGATTTCGTACGAATGACATTTTCAGCGATTTTCATTTGTACGTATTGTATTCACGGAATTCACTGTCATTCTTGTCAAAATACTCAAAATATTATATATATATATTATAATTAGGTTATGTTATGTTACTTTTTTTCTGGTTTGACATTTGACCAAGTTGTTAGAATTTTTTTGTTTATTGACTCAAAAACAATGAATACCTATACTAGAATTGAGGATAATTGGGAATATATAGACGAGGATGAAACCTAAGTGCTTCAAGAAGAATCACAAGTGTCAGGATTTATTAAATAGTTCCACCAATTATATTAGCTAACAGCCAGGTAAAATAATCGTAACTTATCCGGGATGAGTTCAATGTTAAATACGAATCTCCTTCCTCCTGTAGCAGTATTATTATTGTATGATCTAAGTATTTACTTTTTTACAGGTTTATGCAAATTCCGAATACCTAAGTTTTCCAGAAATGGTCATAAGTGCAGTGGAAGTTCGACCTTCATTATGGAATTCACGGTTACCACTTAAAGAACGTAGTAAAACAATATTGGACAGTCTTTGGTTGGAAATATCCAACTTATTTGAGGGTACATATTCAATGTCATTTATCCATAAAAAATGGAGGAATCTGCGTGACACATATGTAAAATATAAAAATGAAACAGAAACCTATGTCCCGTCTGGCTCTGGTGCGATAAAAAAGAAATCAAGAGACCATTGGAAATATTACAACAAGATGACTTTCAAGACGCGTTTACACCAAAGTTGACAACTAAAAGTTGACAACAGATTGTTTGTAGAAAACAAAAAGTTGTCAACCAAAAGTTGCTCTTCTAAAATTAGAGCAACAATAATTGGAAGATGTTTTGTAGAAAGTTGCTCTTTTAAAATTTAGAGTAACGAGCGGAAAACTTGTTGCCAAAGAATTAGTGCGAAGGGGGCACTAATGTCAAGGATGTCGGAAGAAGAAGACGCAATTATTTCCGCGGCTGCCTGTGTCATCGTAGCCAGCCACTGTACAAGAGATCTCTGAAGATATTGGGTGAGATCCTCGTTGAAGGCTAGGGATAGGTACAAAGGCAGTGACAAGATAGCTGATCTCCGAGAAGATGACGTCGATCCGTTGAGTGGTGAGCTGAGGTGCGACGGGAGTGTCAAAAACTTTCTAAGAATGACCAGTAGTGACTTTGAGTATTTCATTTCAATGATCAGGCATTAAATTAAAAATCGTGACACAAACTACAGGAAAGCAATACCTGTCCAAGGAAAGCTAGCAGTAACATTACGGTTTTTGGCTACTGGTGATTCGTACACAAGTCACGGTTATTTGTTTAAAATCTCAAAATCAACCATTTCACTGTTTGTGATTGAAGTTTGTAAGGCCTTGATAGAAGTGCTGAAGGATAATATCAAGGTGAGTCAATAAACGTTGCTTATATACAGGTTGTTTCTCTGAAATTGGAGCGATAAATGAAGTGGGAAGTAGAAGATGACCAAACAAAACGAAATGAAGCAATACATTTATGTCGAAAAAAAAATATTTTGGGAGATATGGAATTTTAAAGTTTTCAAAATTTTTCCTCTTTGATCGTTCTTGGTGTCGTTTTGTCCTTGATAAAAAGTAGAGACTCAAACGCCCTACATATGACTGATTACGAAGCACCGGCACCAATCTTTCTTTGCCTCTCTTCGGAAATTGAGTTCTTCATCTTATTCTGAACTTCAAATTTATCAATTTGCATCTGAGCTGCAATTTCCCCCCAAGCGTAGTTTTTTTAAGTTTTTGTCTTTAAATGTAGGGTCTTTTGTGTGTTCCAGTGAACCTCTTTGCTCCGGTAAAGTTCAATGAGTTCACTGGTTTTGATCCTGGTCCATTCGTTCTCACTACAGCCTTCCATCTTGACACGAACAACGAAAAAACAAACGAAATCACCAAGAACACCTGCAGCTGAAGTACACACGTTCAATGACGATCATGGGTCATGGGTTGCGTTGGGTGGGGGGGTGCTAGCGCCCGACGTCACGCGCGTGGAGAGGTACAGTTCTCTACTAGTTTCCTACAAGTTGCTTGTGCAAAGCGCGCAGCAACAAATCTTCCACTTATCTTCTTGATCTTTACCGACACTCCGTGGGAAACCAAAATTTTGTGGAAGATTTGTGTCTCCACAAGTGGAAAACAGAAAAAGTTGCTGTATTTTGTAAAAAAAGCAATACATTTCCGCAACTTGTGGAAAACTTAGTGGAAGACTTTGGTGTAAACGCGTCTTTAAACGATACTTTAGCTCCAAGAACGTAAGTTCGTGAATGAGTTGGGTAATAAAATAGTTTAAGTTTACTTTACCATTACAGTACCACATCTAACTTGAAAAGGTGTTTATCAGGAGACAGCAAAAGTGTACAGGAACCAGAAAAAAAGAAAAAGCATGAATCTGATTCAATTGGAAACTCCATACTGAAATGTATGGAAACAATACCAGAACTCATCAAGCCACCATCTGAAGCCCCACCTGAAGCACAAAAACCCCATAACAACCCCATTTGTCAAAGAATATCAGAGATTTTGAATACTCTGACACCAGATGTGTTTTGAAGATGATCAGTAGGTAAATGTGCTGAAGCAATTGAACCACATAACGACATTATGACACTATTGTGCTTACATATTTGCTTTATATTAAAATTGAACTGACTCTAATTTTGAAATTTGTTTAGATTTCAATTCTTTGTTGATCCAATTGCAAAACATGGCACAATGATTTGTGAAAAAACGTTCAAGACTTGTTCCAACACAAAATTTTTCTTTCAAGTCACCAATATATTGAAAAACCTGCAACCAAACCAGACCATCCTAACCTAAAATAATATTTGATGTATCGTCTTACCTTACATGAAGATGCCTTAAATTTATTAGCATTATCCATTATGCTGCTTCAACACTCAGTGAACTCTTAATCAAAAAACAAAATTGCAGAAGAATATGTACTTTACTTAGGTACCTAGGTTAAGAACGAATGAAAGTATCCAAAACGAAACTAACGTAAAGGTACGACACACAACAACAATATAATTTACAATATCAAAGTGGCGCGAGGCGCGTGCTTGTCTGGGATCTGAGTTACTGGGTCGCCCCGTTAGGAGGCATCTCATCAAGACCGGGAAATTCAAAACTGGTAGGATTCCTGATAAATGAAATATTATTTCAAGTTTCTTTATACTTACCATTTAAAATTGTCCTAGCGTATCATTTTGTATATTTCTGCGATGATGCAATCGAAAATTGAAAGTGTATTGTGTTTTCTAAATACTGTCAATATTGTTTGTAGTTAGCTTATGTATGGTTGTAAATATCATGGAATTTCAAACTCAGTGCAACATTGCGATTTGAACTTGTTCGATAGTTCCAAATGTAACTTGCACTCACATTGTTCGTAGATAGTTTCTGTATTGTTGCATTTACAATGAACTTTCATGGATCATGTAACATTGCACTTGAAACTCAATCAATAGCTTGCTTTATAACTTACAAACAACTTGTCTGTAGTTTATTCTGTTATGTTAAAAACTTAAATATAGCATTGAGCTTTATGCAATATTATATTTTCATTTTACGATGGCAAGCCATACATAATGTTGTGGCAATATTTTGTAACATTACATGTTTAGTGGGTAGGTATCAGATGAATAAGTATAATGACTGTAGTTGAGTTCTTCAAACCTTGTGCCATTGAAATGAAACTGCTCCAGAAAACATGAAGTAATTTGTAAGTTCTTCCCTAACTGCACTAGCAATTTTACTTCTAGTCCATACAGTTGTGTAATCCCGTGTGTAGGTAAATGATTAAGTATGTGGAACTATATAAGGGTGTTCAGGGGGACGTATGGAACACAAAAAGCGTTGGTGGCCATCTGAGTGTCGCGACTGGCGTTTTTAAAGTGGGGGAAAGTGGGGTTCGATGTGCTAGCATCTAAATCGGGTGATAACTCGGTAACTATCACATTTATGTGAAAAAGTCAAGAGAGCAAACTGATAGAAAATACTCGTTTCTATAATATTAGTGTCACGCTCAAATCCGCTACTGGGTGAAGTTCACCAGATGAAATTGATTTACTAATTATTTCAATATATTCAATTCAATTATTCAATTGAACACAGATAATCATTCCTTTATTCATTCTTTGTCGGATATTTCCCCAAAACATGAATGGGCATGAAAAACAACTTCACAAACCGTTTTGGTCGGCTATCGGTCAAAGAACCCTCGATGGATAATGCGTTATATCCAAAAGAAAACCCTGATTTGAAACAGGAATGCGGTACTATAGCTGTCGAAATGAGGAATTAAAGAAAAGGCTGATGAATTTGGAACTTCCTACTAAATTGGAAGGTTCATTCAAAGAGATGAGTGAAGCGAGCCCTACAGTCAAAATGGTAATGGATATGCTTTTCTCCATGTTACCTTTCGATCGTTCAACAAGGAATGCATACTGGAATCTGCATATTGCAGCCTTGGATGACTTCAACAAGTACTGATTTGCGCTAGGTTTAAGTTACTATTCTTCTTTGAATATATGGCATAATGGCACAGTATGATCTTTAGAAACATCAGACCCACCTGGAAAGTGGTAGTGCTTAGAGGTAGATGAAGCTCTGGAAAAGTAGAACATGAGATTAAAAATGTTGGGCGGATTTTTTGGAATCGCAAGGCGTCAGCAAACTCTCACAAAGTAGTTTCTAGCTCAAGCTCAAACAAGTATCTACCTATTCAGATTCAGCTGATCAATATTTTGATAAAGTATTTTGCTAAATACATGTTGTGTATGATACTTATATCAATAATTCTTTGAAAGCAGCTGAGATCACGTCGCGTCGTCAAAAAGGCATTTCACCTATCCAATATATGAATGTGGCAAAACTAATATCAGAGCACTTATGTTACAGAAACTACTCTCACATTAAGATCAAAGACTGATTCACCGAATTCCTCAATAGGGCACTCTTTACATCAGCAGTGAAAAAAGGCATATGTGCAGTTGTTGCATACTGAGAAACTACAGAAGCTTCTGGACTATACATAGAACATCTTTAAAGCTTTCACGAGGAAACAGATACGAAGCTAATTTTTCACTCTATTGACGCGACAAAGAGAGGTGCACCTAGTCTCCACAGTTTTCACCAAATACAGACGTTTTAATTTTGGCTGTCCCTTATTACCCCCATTTACCAAAAGGCGGCCAATTGGTCTTTCTAGGAGCAACGAGATGAGAGAAATGTTTAGGTAAGGAGTATAGTGCCCTTGGCCCACAGCGGGAATCAGCTTTGTTGGGAATTCACGCTATATCTGGTGCAGATATTAGTGGGGCTTTCAAAAGCAAAACAAAACCATCTATTTAGGAGATATTTTTGGATGCAGATGATGATGTGTTTGGACCGTTGGTATCGCTTGGTGATTCATTCATCGAAGATGAAACGTACGAGAGCATTGAAAAGTATGTATGCAGGGAGTTGAGACGGTGTTTTTTTACGCAAAAACAGGATGTTGCAGGAAATATACCACCAACAAGAGCAGCTTTTCTACCTGCAGTAAGTAGGGCTATGGAGTAGGGCGTCGATGTAACGTACCGCATCCTTATCTTTCCCTACCACTAAAATTTGGATGGATGGAAGGTTGAAAATGGAACATCCGTACCAGAACTTTGTAACGTTTCATTTTCAACGTTACGAATTTACATCTGATTTCTAACTCTGCCCCGCTCACTCCTATATAGATTTAGCTGTAGGCGCTCAGGTCAATTTCTCGGAGCCCGCTTCACAACGGACGTGACGTACCTGGGTAGTTTTCGCTGTCGAAGAATTCTTACTAACACCATCCTACACCGTCATGGTTACGAGTGGCGGACTATTATTAGTGAGTTATCTGTTGTTATGATAACTATCACATCGTTTGACTTAGTTTGTGCTGGTATTGTTTTAGATCTGTTTTGTGTAATTTAGTATTGTCAATTGTCGAATTTATACGGGGAAATTTGAATGATTATTAGCATACTTTATCGCAGTTCGATTGCTTATTTGTTCAACATACAATTTTCATCGTGAACTCATAAAATCACGTAGAGGACTGGGGGTAATCGGAAACATTTATATCTACAAAGCTATTCGTTAGAGTAATGCTGGTATTCTTGTTCCCTAGTGTTCTTGTCCGAGGCCAATTCTTGTCCGAGGCCGAGTTCTTGTCCGAGGCCGAGTTTTTGTCCGAGACCAAGTTTTTGTCCGAGACCTACGTTCCTGTTGGAGGCCCAAGTTTTTAGTCGAGTCCTACGTTGCTGCTGGAGTTATACGTTTTCTGTTCGAGCCCAAGTTTTCCTATAGGATGCCTACATGTCGAGATAGAGGCTCATATTCTTGTTGAACCGGTAGTACGTTGAGAAACTATTTTGGAGTCCTATCAGACTCATCTGGAGGCTGTAAGTAGCTGCTAGAGTCTGCGAGTCCAGAGAATTCCTGTTCCAGAGTCCTGTCGGATGAATAAAGTCCATATGCCAACAGATAAGTGGTTAAAAACTGTGTGAAATATCTTTATTATTTCATTTACTAGTCAAATATTATTTTGAAGGGTTGAAACCCTTAGAACTTTCGTAAAGTTATATTTTAAAAAGGTAAATAACATACTGGTATTCATAGGTACTTTTTGTTGTAAAATATCTGCGGAAAGCCCATAACATCATATATAAGCACACGATTTGCACATAATAAACATCTGCCAATGGATCCATTCGCCGATGTCCCTTTATAATTTGGTAATCTTCAGAGGGTACACTTTCCGTACGGTATAAATATTTACTCACTCACTAGGAATCTATTTTTGTGTTTATGAAACTAATTTAAGCATTCCGGTTCATAGTTATACCTTGGATACCGAAAATAATAATAATACATAAATTTATCGTAATTGCCAAACACAAACATTGTCAATTTAATTCATCATATACATTACCGTTGGCACAACAATTTTTTTTGAACCATATAACTTTCCATAAATGTACAGGGTGTGTTTTGTTCCAAATTTTAAATATACAGGGTTATAGTTTTGGGAATTGGTCTTTCCTTTTTCCGATTTCCTAGTTCTTTAGGAGGAAGCCAGTTTCGAACCTGCTGTAGAAGGGAACTAGGTGGTGCCCACAATTATTTTTTTACAGGTAGGGTGAATTTGTTTTTTTCTGTTAGTCACCTAAACGCTCACCTGTAGTTTTACCCACGACCATCTCCACTTCGAGCGTAGCCGCGAGCATGCAGGAATTTTTGAGCGTCGATCCCCGAGACAAACCTTTGTAAACGAACCAGTTGGGGACATATTACTGAGTAAGGAGTATATGTCAATTATATAATCGGTGTCACAAAAGGATCGTTACAAAATGGCGCACAACGTGGGGGAACTTTCTGATCGTCTGTGTGGACCGTAAGAGCTTATTTCACTTACAAAGGGCTCCTGTAGTTGTATTTCAAGTCAACTTCTATGCACAGAGATGTGTGCTTGACTTGAAGAAAAATATTCTGCGATAATGTTTATAATGAGACAGGAATTGTTAGTGATGACAAAACTGAAGATTCCGATTGGTAAATCTAGATAGTTCAAGTTTCTGATTCCTTTTTTCATGAACGAATATTATCTTCTAATGAAAATGTTTAATATGTTTACCCGGGAACAGAAATAGTCTCATGTCTCATGAGAAAAAGCAAGAAATAATAATTGTAAAAAAATAAATGATCCATCTTTTCGGTAATTTGACCTTTTCACGTAACTTTGATTTTTAGAGAGTTATCATTCAATTTTGATTTCTGCCTACCAAACACCCCCTTTCCCTCCCAATACGGTTCGTAAAGTTGTTTGCTATGCCCAGCCTTCAGTCTAGCTGGACGTGCTAGACTATAGGTAGTTTTGGTCGATCGAATATCTGACAGAGAATGAAGTAATGGATGATTATATATTGAAATAATTAGTAAATCGATTTTATCTCGCAAACTTCACTGAGAAGCGGATTTAAGCATGACACAAATATTATAGAAACGAGCATTTTCTATCAGTTTGGTCTCTTGAATTTTTCACATATTATCACCCGATTTAGATGCTAGCTCATCAAACCCCACTTTCCCCCACTTCAAATACGCCAGACGCGAAACTCAGATGGCCACCTACGCTTTTTGTATTCCATACGTCCCCCTGAACACCCTGATATAGCTCCCCATACTTAATCATTTAATCATGGACTATTATGTTATTACTCCTTGTTCGACTAATTGATAGTAAATTATTTGCTGGATCATTTTCTTGCCAATCACCTTTAATAACATTGCCATATTGATCTTCATGATCTACAAAATTGTTTGGACAATAGTTTGTCTCTTTAGCAGATATCAAGTAATTATGTAAACAAACAGTAGCCTTAATAATATTTTCTGTTGTTTCTAAGGAACAATTCATTGGCCTTCTCAATATTCTCCATCTTGCTGAAAGGATGCCAAAGGCATTCTCAATACACCTGCGTGCTCTACTAAGTCTGCAATAGACTCACAATCAAATTATAGTTGACAACCAAAATGAAATGGGTTACCTGTAATTGAAAACTCTTTTACCTAAAGGCAAAAATCGTTCAGGATAGGGCCTCGTTAAATTTTTCAAAAGTGGAAATGCTCCATCTCCTACAAAAAAGTAAGGTAGATGATCTCCATGTTCCTCTATTGGTTCATCTTGAGGAAATCCAAGTGTATCTGCTAGTAATTCTTTTCCCACCTATGATAATCGAAATATTTCACCATCACTCTGCCTCCCTTTGGCACCCTTATCAACCAGAGTACTAGACTATGTGCTCCCTTGTAATTGTAAAAGTCAGATCCTGATTTTGGTAGTGCCTACAAAAATTTCAAATTTATATATTATCCATCATAATTGTTTTTTCTGCTTTTACATTACCGTGATGACTACATGCTTTCCATCTAATGCACCAGTGCAGTGAATAATATTCCATTCATCATTAAAGCCATCTGCTATACGTTCCCAATCTTCAGTAGTTGGTTTGTTCAGTACCTCCTCTTTCAGAGAAATACAAATAACTTCACATGTGTCTCTTACAATGTGCGATACCGTAGTTTTTCAAACACGAAAAGCAAAAGCAATAGATTTTATACTATCCCCGGAAGCTAAATATCTAAAATGAAGTCAAAAAAATTAAATGATATTAATGTGATTAAAGGTGATATCTTACCTTAACGTTATTTGCTAACATTTCAGGCGGTGAAATTGGTTCTCTAGTCAGTTCAATTCTATTTAATTTACCGTCCATTTTCTCAAGTAAATTACCGAACTGTACTGGTGATATTCTAAAGTAGTTAAAATATTCCTCAGGATCACCATTCCTCAGCTCTTTAATTAAGCTGTGGTAATTGCCATGTAATTTTCGTTGTTTGAAAATAGATCTCACCCAAATTTTCTTAGGTGCCCTTTTCCTTTTTTTCTTCAATTCAAAATACCAATATGTCAAAAGTATCAGTAAAATATATAACACTATTACGGTTGTTCTCATACGTATAATATTATTAACGATATTTCTATCCATACCTGAATTCAGAATTTTTGATATCACCAGAAACAGACATAAACAACAACCTAACCGCACTTATCATTTTGTTTAATCTTAAAATTTTGGACAAGTTAACTTTATTCCAACTTCTTGTAACTATTCGTACAAGCAGTTAGAATTTGTCGCCACGAATTATATTTGAATGATAATTGACAGATTTCGTACGAAAAACGAAAAATTCGTGTACAAGAAAACTCAGCTTAACGCACATGATCACATCAATGGCCCCTTTATTTCTGCCATCTTCTGCCAGTCAAGCTGCAACACTTGGTGAAAACGTTCCAGTCCATCAATGACATGAAATCATAAAAAAAATTATTCAGATGGAAACAATAAAAGATATTTGAATTCAACTATGTTCGATTCATGCTTGAATTATGCGTTTAAGAACCCATCATTATAGAACTCTTGCAAACTGTAATACACTCTTTCAGACAACAAACACTTTACGTCCTTTCTAAACCGAAAAAGTGATTTGATACTTCAAATCAAAATATCAAACTTTGACCACCTGTAGTATTCAAACGCCGGCATTCAGAGAGTTGGCGCAATGGTAACTTTTGTTCACGATGGCATGGGCTGCATCATCTTGAAATTTCAGCGATTTTCACCGAAACTGGTTTTCCATAAGATTTATGCGGGGTCCTTTACCAATATTGAAGAATGGTGAATTTATCATCATCGAATCATTGACAAGTATAACAGTACCACCAAGAATCGAACTTAGTCTACAATATTTAGACACCACAGGATATCCTGGAATGTATAATGTTTTATTATTATTTAATCAATGTTCTGTTAAACATTTCATCTGATGGATTTTCGACTCTAATATTCCTATTGTATAGGATAATTGCAATGAGCAGGACATCTTCTTTATTCATTCTAATGCTCATTGTGAACAAATACAGATTCTTCTATTTGTTATTTGGTTCTTGACGACCACTAAAATGAGTATTTTTGGTTGAACATTTCCATGCAACAAGCAATTGCAGAGAAAGCATTGTAGGAACTCTGCACGGAAATTCATCAGATGTTATTCAACGTTCGTCGTGGTATTGCCAGGAGAGTAATTGTTTTCTGATGGATTTTCGACCCAAATATTCCTATTTTATTGTATAATTGCAATGAGCTGTCCTGTCAGGACATTTTGTTTATTCGTTATGATGCTCATTGTGAACAAATACCGATTCCTTTATGTTTTGTCACATTTCAGACCTCCAATACTCGAAAATGTATATTCTATCTAACTGATTTCTGACCTATACTCTCAACACGTATTTATCATTATTACTACCAAATGACATTTTCAGAATGACTGACGATCAATTATAAAATACGTTGATAATTCAATAAGAGATATGCATGTAAACGCTTTGCTCTAGTTGAAGTTTGAAAATATATTTTTTGTAGTGTTACTACGCAATGATAATGAGAGGACAGATGAAGAGAGGGGAATCCATACTGATACAGGCTGGATCTGGTGGAGTGGGCATAGCGGCGATTTCCATCGCCCTCAGCGTGGATGCCATGGTTTTCACAACTGTCAGTTCCAAAGAAAAAAGGGATTTCCTGAAAAAACTGTTCCCGAAACTTCAGGATAAAAATTTCGGTGAGGCAGCAATTGGAATTCAGCCGTTATTCAGTAGTCAACTTCTAACAAAATTGTTTGTTCAAAACTTTTGGATAATGATGTCAATTCAACTTTTTTTGTACCAATTCCCAAAATTATAATCCTAAGTATTAAATAATATTTGAAACGAACATCCAGTACATTTGTAGTAACTAGGAATAATTCAGATGTTTTTACTCGTTTCAATAGTATCTATAGTTCAAGTCAATAATTTTCAAGTACGGGAGAAAAGTTATTTGAGGGGTTATACCGTACGGAAAGTAACATTATTTTTCGATTCACAGATGTTACCTTTTTGCAAAATTGTGCGCTTCTCAATGAAGTTACCAAGTGGCTTTCCGCAAATATTTCGAAAAGTAATGAATGTACCTGTATGTTATTTGTCTCTTTCGACAATATCACTTCTACAATGACTTGTTCGTATATTTGTAGGCCAACTTTCCCTCCAAGTCCTGCTGAAGCATCAGCTTTGTTGGATTGTCCAACCTGATTGTCCCATCTATAACAATTGGTTGGCATTTTCTTTCTCGCTGGGCAGCTATCGGGAGTGGTGCCTTTTTCCTTTTTTCGGGAATTTTGGCGTTTGGATAGCCATCCATGTCTTTTTTATTCCCCTCCAGTTGTTCCGCATTTGCTACAGCTTCGAGGGCTTCTGATTATTCTTTGATCTCCGCAATTATATTGAACGAGTTTTGCTTTGGAGTGGTGTAGTCCTGGAGGTTGAGGGAGACGACCTACCTCTTACTAGGCACCTTGGGTTGGGTGTAGCCGACATCCTCCAATTTTTCTTCTTCCTGAGTATTTATTGGCTTTCGCCTTGGAGGGCGCCTTCAGGATTTCCATCATGTAATTCGATATCCGTCGTGGTATCAGCCAGGGAAGTAGTTATTTTCTGTCAGTTATTTGCCTTATATTTTCCACTTGCTGGAAATAGTCGGAGGGAAGGGTACTTCGGCATTATCGATTTTATTTATATCATTTAGTTGATACTCTCCGGTAAATTTTTGAACATTATTCGAATTCTCTAAAGAATGTTATTGAATAATAACAACAGATGACAGCTTTTATTAGCTTTACATTTCCATGCTAATGGCAGACTGTTGATTACTTCAGGCGACTTTTTGGGAGTTCCTAAAACAACATCTTCAGTTGCAAAGTTGGTAGATCTCTCCCTCTTTTTTCATAGTTCTTTCTATTTTTGAGATTAAAGCGGAACCAAGACCCGTACAAAATAACAATAAATAACGTGAAAAATGACCTTTGTCATAAACACGTTATCTGTATGAATGTCACAAAATAGGATTTCACCAATCATTTGAGACACAAAACCTATTGTTAGATACCATCCATATAAAATTCAGTCAAAATCCAAAATGAACAGATCATTTTCAACTCGTGGTTACTTAACAGATACTCAGACAAGAATTCAAAATAGCTGGCATCAACCCTCGCAGGGTGGTGTTACAAAATAACCCAACACATTTTGTTTTGGACTTTCATTATTAATTCTTGATTAAACACGACATTTCACTCGGTCTATACAAACAATCAACTCTGATTCTATAATCAGAGTTGATTGTTTCAACTTTCATCAATAATCAAAAACAGTTATGATAAAGATTTCCCAAAATTTTTCCCAATTATGCTCTTTCAGTGTTGTCGATAAAAAACTCCCACCACTGGGGTTATATTTACAATAACGCCATATTCATGTCATGAAAGGTCTAGGAATTTTCTTTAAATTCTCGATATTTCTTGTCAAGCATTGGGAATTTTTTACTGGCTATTCTAAACATTTTTGTTCGCAGGTAATTCAAGAGATAAGACTTTCCAGAATTTGATACTGAACGAAACTGAGGGAAGAGGCGTTGACCTAGTATTGAACTCGCTGGCCACAGATTTGTTCCAAGCCTCCTTGAAGTGTTTAGCGAAACGAGGACGGTTCCTTGAGATCGGCAGAATGGACTTCACTTATGGGTCCTACATAAATTCGAGCATGTTCCTGAAGGATTGCAGCTTCCACGGTGTCAATTTGGAAGATAATTTTGGAGTTGCGGACGAAGTCTACACGAAAATTCACGAATTGGTCAATGAAGGTATCTTCATAATTTGATTTCCTCAGTTAGGAGAAATGTATTCATTCATTATAAATGGGTAAACCATCAAACAATTGAGTATGATAACAGTTTCAACGAATGTTTAGCTAAGAACCCTATATTTACTCAAACTAAAACCTTAAACTGAGAATGTCCACTTATTTGATGTGATGATTTGATGGTGATTTTAAAGGAAGGTTTTGAAGTTTTAGTCAATGAGCTAACAAATAAATCTACATTGAATGAATCAAATAATGTGGTGATCATACGAGGAATAGGACAATATTTTCCATAATCACATCTATGTTGAGAAGTAGCAAAGTTCTGATTCATATCAGTAATATCCAATATTGTAAAAATTTTCGAAAGAGCGGCTAAGAACAGGATTATATCTCTTACTATGGAATTCGAACTGATCAATACCCGTCAATATGGATTTCACTCAAATCAACCAACCCAAAGGATGCTATTGCATATTTATTATCAAAGATATCCAAAAGTTTGGAGGCTGCAAAAAAAATCTGCTTGTGTATTCCTAGATCTTTCTTGAGCATTCGATACGGTCTGCCACTCACAACTATTCGAAATTTTGGAGCACTTGGGTTTTCGAGGGGTAGCCAGAAAATGTATGGAGAATTGCCCAATCAACAGGAAACATAGTCTGAGTAAGAAGTACACTCCTGAGTATGGCGTACCCCAAGGTACTGTACTAGGTCCAGTGCTCTTTGTAATTCACATAAATGATCTTTTCATCATTACTTCATCTGGAGAAGTCATCGATTTCGCAGATGGTACCGCCATAATCTTCGAAGCGGAAAACTCAAAGACCATCATATAAAATGAAACTTATCATAAACTGGTTCGATCATTGACAATTAATTTCGAAAAAACATTTAATATGAACTTTTCATGTTGTGAAAACACCAATCCTCCATTTAGCGACCTCAGAAATCAGACATAAGTCGAGGATACAAACTGAATCAATATCATTTTTAGGAGTAACCACTGGTAAACATCTAAGATGAAAAGTACATATATTGAGACTATGCACTACCACGAGGAGTATCTTATATCGATTCAAGTATATCGACAGTGCTCTATTAAATCGGCATCCCAGTCACTCATACTATACAGTGAGTTATCTAGTTTGGAGCGTACTCCACAATTATTCTGATATGGTCTAAGATCCCAGGCCCCCAGACCTTACTTATTTTCTCAGAAACCAAATGTATGGGATTAAGTAGTGTAACTATGTACTTTGAGTAGTATTTACATTTCTCAAAATCTCAAATTAATAATAAATACTGCCAGATACTTTCTGTCGATGGTAACTTTTACCAGACACTTCAAAGGCCTCAAAAAAATAATGATACACATGATATACTTTTTGTAAGCAGTCAGACCAATTCGATGGGCTAAACATATCTCCAAAAAGTATGATTATTTGATAACTCATCCTCAATGCAATATTGGTTTTCAATATCTTCATTATCATCAGCATCATTAGTTTCAAAAAAATTATCATTAAGAATCAAATAGGTAAAAGTTTATATAAATAATTTTGAATGCAATTAGAATATCTGATTCTTCTTGAAGCAGATTTATCTTTAGTCGTATCTTTTGAAGAGTGATATTTCTTCATTAAACCTGTAAATGATTTATAGCATTGTCTATGGTAACCATCATCGTATAAATCAGCCAGCAAAACAACATCTTTAAATTCTATATTATGTTCATTTCGAAGTTTTGAAAATCCTCAACACTTTTTCAACGTCTCTTTAGTAAACAATTTTAAATTCATATAAGTCTAATAAATAACACAGTTCAATAATTCCGTCATGATATTTTTAAAATATGCTTTATTGTGTTTAGATAAACTGATTGACAAAGCTTCATTGTATCAAAGATTATGTTGAAAAGTGTATCTTACTCAAACACGTTATAACTGCACTAAATTGACTCGATAGAATACTAAACACCAAGACGCACACACATATAGAGTGGGGTTCAGATTTCATGTTAATTTATTATCATTCAGTAAGAGTCTCCTAGGAATGGTTTCCATGGCAACTGTAAACAGAACAATCACAAATATAATTTGTACAATTGTCAAAATAAAGAAGTGCTGAAGAAGCAAGTTTATAAAAGACCACTGTTAGCAGGTTTAATATATGATATTCCAATCAGTTACATTTACATCTAAAATAAGACAGTGTTCTCTTTGGCACAATAAAGACACAAAATTTCTACATGTCCTTCGAGCCGGATGTGCCAAAGCTGAAGGAAGAAAACGTCAAAAAAGGCAAGCCGCATTAGCAGAATCGACAAAAATCGCTTTGTACTCATATTATTGTGAAGTTTTAACTGGAAAGAAGATAACGAGAAGTGTGAGTCCCTATTTTATCCTTTCCTATCTTTTCCAAGAGTCATATGTATTTCCGTATTGTTTCGATCTGCATGAGAGGGTATAGTCTTTCAATTTATGTAGTGCCATTGTTTAAATAGAAGATAGTCAATGCCTGTGGAAAAGGTACTGGACCCAAACACGAGTGTCATCTAGCGTGATTAGTTACAGACATGAATATTTCACGTCATTTTGGTACAGGTTTCTTCAAAAAACCCTGATTTTAATGCTGTCCCATTGTTTCAATCAAGTTACGACATGACTTGTGAGCCAGAAAACTGAAGTTACGACATGACTTGGATGCGAGCTCACTATCGCCATCTACATGTCGCATCCATTTTGATCCAATTATAATCTCATAGGGTTGACTAACTATATTCTACGTACTTAGCTATTCATTCTTTCAAGATCAATTTCGTGCATTTTAAAGCAATTATTTGTCCGTGAAATGGCAGATACTAGAAAAAGAGGTGGTTGCAAAGCCAAACTGACAATATTCAGTAAATATGTCACTGAGTTGACAACCAAGCCTATACAAGAAATTACTGATCTTGATTTAATGCAGATAAATGAAAGAATTTCTGGTATAGTGCAGGTAAAACAAGAATTTGATGAATTACAGGATTCTATTGAAAATGAAGCGAATCCTGAAGAATTTGAACAGCAATACAGAGAAAGGTAGCAATTCGAAAATATTTTTTATTCACAGACTGCTATGGCAAAAAAGATACTATTTCAAAGTGATAAAAAATCAAGGCTTACAATTGCAAACACCCCTTTTTTGATGTTCAAGCATTGAATCAGTTGAGTCACATTAAACTACCCACAATTAATCTACCATTTTATGGAGATTTTCATAATTGGCTTGAGTTTCGTGATACCTACGAATCACTTATTCATAATAATCGTAGTATTGATGAAGTTCAAAAATTCCATTATTTAAGGGCTCCGCTCGGGGGCAGTGCCGTTCAAGTGATACAGTCATTAGAGTTATCAGTCGCAAATTACAAAGTAGCATGGGATGCTCTTGTTGAATGTTTTAATAACAATCACTTACTGATACATAATCATGTGAAGGCATTATTTAATATCGTGCCAATGGTCAAGGAATCAGCTGATGGGATTCGTAAGTTAATCGATACAGTTTCGAAGAATCTCAGGGCGTTAGAACAACTGAAGCAACCCGTTAGTCACTGGGGTACACTCGTGGTTTATTTAATAAGTACCAAACTTGATTGTACGACACTCAGAGAATGGGAAAATTTCAAATCTGATATTGATGAACCTAGTTTTGATGATTTGAAAGGATTCCTAAAGTCCAGAGCTGATTTACTCGAAACAGTAGCCCACAGCCAAGCTGATAAACGTTCTAATCATGGCATGTTCAAACATTCTACACAGACAAAGGGCTTTTTGACTACCGGAGACGTTCAGGAAGTCCCCAAATGTGTCGTTTGTAATAAAGAACATTATATTCAAAACTGTAGCGACTTTTTGAAAATGTCTATAAGTGAACGAACAGAAAAGGCAAAGTCTTATTGTCTGAATTGTTTGAGAAAGGGCTATCATTCCAAGGTATGTAGGCGTTGGTTCTGTTCAAAAGGCAAGGAAAAACATAACTTATTATTACATAATGATGCATCTATTTTTCCGGAGCAAGTAAAAATTCAAACTGAGCCATCAACATCTAGTAGTACCTCATCTGCATGTGTATCGGTATATCATGTTTTTTTGTCCACAGTTTACATCCAGGTTTCAGACAGGGACAATAACATACATGTCATACGAGGCTTACTTGATAGCGGATCTCAATCCAGTTTTATAACTGTAGATCTTTGCAGAAGACTGAAGTTGCAAACAGATATTGTTAATGTCTCAATTAAGGGGTTGAATAATTATTGTTCAAAAATTAAAGCTGAATGCGCAATAAACATGCAGTCTATGTATAATGCGTTCTCCACAACAAAATATTTCTTTGTTATCGATGAAATCACTGGTAATTTACCAGAAATAAAAGTTGATGTTCCACAACTTCTAATACCAGACAGTATTAAACTTGCAGATCCAAGCTTTTTTAAACCTGGAAGAATTGATATGTTGTTAGGTGCGGATTTATTTTGGGGTCTCATATGCGAGGGCCGCATCTCTTTGGGCGCTAACAAACCAATTCTTCAAAATACCAAATTTGGTTGGGTAGTTACTGGGCCAATGGGTTCTCAGCAGAAATCAGTCATTTGTAATTTTGTTCAGTCTCCACATTCTAGCATTGAGTCTCAATTACTTCGATTTTGGGAATGTTTAGTCGAAAAAGTTTTGTCGAAAGATGAAATTGAATGTGAAACTCACTTCAAGAAAAATACCGAGAGATCAGATGAAGGTCGATTTATTGTGTCTATACCATTCAAAGAATCAATTGAATTGTTAGGAGAATCGTATTATCAGGCAAAAAACTCGTTTTTTGAAGCTGGAACATAAGTTAGAATCAAACACCGAATATAAAAAGCTTTATAATGATTTTATGTCCGAAAATCTAGAATTAGGGCATATGAAAACAGTTGACAATATCAATAACGATAAAATAGCATATTATATGCCACACCATAGAGTTTTTCGTGAAGAGAGTCTTACGACCAAATTGAGAGTCGTATTTGATGCCTCATTACCTTCATCTTCGGGTTATTCTCTGAACCACTTGCAGTTTACCGGACGTACTCTTCAACAAGATCTTTTTTTCAATTTTGTTACGTTTCAGACAATATACATACGTTGTGTCAGCAGATGTCGCGAAAATGTTTAGGCAAGTGCTTGTTGAACCGGAGCAAAGGTGCCTTCAAAGAATTCTTTGGAGAACGAATCCCGATGAACGGATCGAAACTTATGAATTGTCAACAGTTACCTAGGGTACTACATCTGCATCATTTTTATCGGTTCGTTGTTCAGATTCAGCAAATATAATAGAGGAAGATTTTTATGTAGACGACTTGTTAACTGGAGGTGAAAGTATTGAAGATACAGCACGCATGTGTAGAGATATAACAGGCATTTTAAAGCAAGGATGTTTTGATTTACGAAAGTTTTATTCAAATGAGCCCTCTGTTTTGGAGTATGTTTCTGACAATGACATTGATTCAAAAATTGTCAATTTTGGTGAAAATGAAAACGCCAAAACACTTGGGCTTGTGTGGTGTCCAAATTCGGATGAATTAACTTATAAAATCACAAATTGTCAGCTATCCTCAAACATTACAAAACGTGTTATTTTGTCTGGAATATCACAGGTTTTCGACCCACTGGGATTAGTAAGACCCAGCGTAATTTTTATGAAACTCTTATTGCAAGATTTATATGGTTAGAAAAAATCACGTGGGATGAAATTTTACCTTTTCACATTATTTCTGCTTGGAATGAGTTCAGAACGCAACTACCGTAACTGAATGAAATTCGAATTAAAAGACATGCAATCGGTCGCGATATAAAAAACTTAAAACCACACGTTTTTGGGGATTCCTCAGAAAAAGCATACGGTGCTTGCGCATACATTAGGTCGACGAATCAGCAAGGAAACGTTTGTGTACATTGACTTTGTTCAAAAACGAAAGTAGCACCTCTTGAGAAGATTTGCTTACCTCGTTTAGAATTATTAGCAGCACTCATAGCTGCCAGACTTGCTGTTAAAATTAAAAAATCATTACGACTTGATTTTGATTCATGCATTTTTTGGTCCGATTCTATGATAGTTTTGGGATGGTTAAAAATGGCCCCTCTTTGAGGGACTTTGGGAGGTAGGTGTTAAGAGCCTCAAATATCATTTGAAAAGAGTAACAAAAGAAGTCCATTTAACTTTTGAACATTTCTATACACTACTCGTGCAGATTGAGGCCATATTGAATTCTAGACCTCTTTCTCCTTTATCCAATGACCCTCTTGATCTTAACCCGTTAACTCCCTCACACTTCCTCGTGGGCAGACCTATAACCTCGCTACCAGAAGCAGCTGACCTCACCTTGGTACCCAGAAATAGATTATCACTCTACCAGCACATAGAGCAAATGAAACAGCACTTTTGGGCAAGGTGGAGTGAGGAGTATGTATCTGAACTCCAGGAACGATCAAAGTGGAAAACGAATACGGACAGTCTGAAAGAAGGTGATCATCTGCGCCCTTCAGCATGGAAACTTGGACGAGTTGCTGCATCGTGGGAATGATGGAGTCAGCCGAGTAGCCACCATTCGAACAAATCGTGACTTAGTTAAGAGAGCTTTTCCCAAGATATGCACATTACCAATGGATGAAGACAATGATACTGCAAAGTGTTGAAAAACTTTCATGTTTGATAATTATTTAATAATTTTTTTTCTGGTTTTGAATTACTTTTGATTTCTTATAACTTTGTTGAAAAGTGGAACCTTTCAAGTCGGGGGGCATGTTCAGATTTCATGTTAATTTATTATCACTCAGTAAGAGTCTCCTAGGAATGGTTTCCATGGCAACTGTAAACAGAACAATCACAAATATAATATGTACAATTGTCAAAATAAAGAAGTGCTGAAAAAGCAAGTTTATAAAAGACCACTGTTAGCAGGTGTAATATATGGTGTTTCAATCAATTACATTTACATCTAAAATAAGACAGTGTTTTCTTTGGCACAATAAAGACACAAAATTTCTACAGTGGGCTAGAGTAGACGGTGCGAGTCTAGAAGAGAAATCAATGCGTATAGATATATCTCGCACGCTCAAGCGAACGAATAAAGACCTCGCGCTCATACTCATAGTGACACTTTATGCATATCGGGGGGGATGTTTGGCCCATCCTATTGGTCTGGCTGCTTACAAAAAGTTTTAAAATAGTTCTCTGAATATCACGTTCAAGAATCAAGACTGAGATTATGAGTGAAGTTACATTATTCTTTCGGGAGCTTTAAACCGTCTGGTAAAAGTTACTGTTGACGGAAAGTGTCTGGCAGTATTGAATATCAGTTTTTAACTATGCTCTCAGAAACATACGTAAATATCAACTTTAAGAAATGTGAATACTATTTCACTTATTTTTAGCACCTGTTACCTGTTAATTGGCCGTCGGTCCAAGCTAATAGCTACCCAGACACCCAAAGTACATACTCACACTACTTAATCTCAAACATTTGTTTTCTGAGAAAATAAGTAACGTCTGGCTGCCCTGGCATCTTGTTCTAATAGATTGATTAACGCCATTTATAGTTACAACGTTTTGTCTTTGCATTCGTTTCATTCAATTTCATTTTGGCATTACTGGTGAGGTCTAATCTAGATTCAAATTTCACTGATACCGATAAATTGGAAACCACAGTTCACTACATTCTGCCACTTTATTTCTCAAGGTATCAAGAACGGTGTGGTCAAACCATTGCCGACAACAGTATTCAATGAGCACGAGGTGGAAAACGCGTTCAGATTCTTATCGACAGGAAAACACAAGGGAAAAGTACTTATAAAAATAAGAGACGAAAGCTCGGTTACAAGATCGCTCACGAGGACAATTAGCGCCACACCGAGGGTCTACTTCGACTCTGCCAAATCGTACGTTCTAATAGGCGGTCTTGGAGGCTTTGGGTTGGAATTGGCCAACTGGATGATCCAACGGGGGGCCACGAAAGTAGTTCTCAATTCGAGGAAGAAGATATTGGATGGTTACCAAGGGCTGTGTTTCAAGAAATGGGCCGTATTCAAGAACGTGGTTGTGAAGGTTAATACCGACGACACCGGCACATTAGACGGAGCCAAGCGATTGGTGGAGAATGCGCAGAAACTCGGACCGGTGGGAGGTGAGTTCAGTTCGCTTTTTACCTAAGTCGAACTGATTGTTATTTTAGGAAACCATTTTGCATTAGCTCCCCACCTTGTGAAAGATTCAATCCAACAGTCAGCTATAAAAAAAAATAGAGCCTTTGAAACTTCGAATATGTATACTCTTGTGACGTAGAATGTCTTCACTGATATTTGTTTACATTTTTTATGTTGTTCTTGTTAGTCGTCAAATTGTTATTGGTTTGATGCACAACTGACAGTTCTGGAGGTAAACAGTCTTACTCCTCACTTTCCCATTAACCTTATAAAGAGAAAGAAAATAACTTTTCCTCGGTGAGAAAATTATTGATGTTCAAATTGAAAGTGTTAACGTTTTTGGTTCATATTTTTCTACCATAGCGAAGAACATCAATGCTTACTTTCAGTCGACATCGTTCAATGACTACACCACTATTTATGTAGCTCATAGTTTTTATTTCCCTTCAGAGCATTCGAGTGATTTACTCGAAATTATTTCTAACCTCAAGAATACAAATTCTGTTGGAGTAGATTGCATTCCAACAAAATCAGTGAAGAACATCAGAAATTCAATTTGCGAATGATTAGCATTTTTTGATAAATCTTTCAATTGAAACTGGAGAGTTCCCAAGCAAACTGAAAATTGGATTGGAAACAACGATTTTGAAAAATCTTGAAACTTATCGGCATGTAACTGTATTATGTAAAATAATCCTAGATCAATTTGATACAATAATTAAGTTTCAGCATGGTTTTTGCCCAGTTAGGTCAACGGAAAGTTGCTTGATAGAGAAAAGTATGTCGGTGTACTATTCTTTGACTTATCGAAGGCATTTGACATTATTGACCCCCATTTTATACGCAAAAACTGTATTCACTTAGATTCAGGGACGACTTTCTTACATGTTGAAGTTGATAATTGTCAGTCGTAGCAGTATGACCATTGTATGACATTGATCTTGGGGTTCATCAAGGATCTATATTGGATCCCCTCAACATTCTTCTATTTATTAATGATATGCCTAATCCTATGAGTGCAGATAATATACTTCGGATGCAGATGATACAATAATCACAGCTAATACCGATAACCCAGAGGAACTCCAATAAAAATTGAACAACTTAAGTCTCGAGTTTACAAATTGGTGTTACAAAAATTCTCTTTCAAACGTTTATATTGTATATTTCCATATTTCTCATGATATTGCCGTTTGGGGATGCTCCAAAAAAAACTGAAGAATCTAGCAAGAGACAAACGATAAGCGATCAGCTTATCTGGGATATACCCATGGGCGCCGCCAGTAAAAATTTCAGGAGGGAAGATATTTTTTGTGTTGCGTTAAGTTGAAATAAAGATTTTTTGATAACCACTACGAGTGTTGTTGATATAAAGAAATGTACGTTAGTTGATGAGTATAACAAATTCAAAAAAAAAATACTTATGTATTTATTTACTAATTACAAAACACCTGCATATCAACAACAAACATGACGTGTATTGGTTTGGACGGGGAACAGATGGCTTCAGTGCTGTCTGTATTGACCTGCCCTTGCACTGATGAGAGGCAACAACTTCGAAACTAGTCTGCAGGTGGTCACCCCTGTTGGAAATACCTCCAACGTACTGTCGGGTGGCTGGGCTGCGACTTGTTGTATATGACAACACTACTTTGAAACTAAACTTTATTTCGTAATTACAATCCAAAAATATCAATTTGATAATCCTGTCACGTTTTGACAATCCCCCGTTCCTCTAACAAAAAAAACAATCCACCCCTTATCCCTTTTCAAAGGTGGCTTGAAATCAAAATGAAAATATTCATAACATTCGGCTATCCTGAAATATGTTTGCCCTCAAACATAATCTGTGAATCTTGCTGGTATTTTCACATTTCTTTTTGGTCTATTTCTAAGCCCGTCTCCTGTAGAATCACCTTCTTCGCTGACCGACTCGGTATCCGGTTTCCAACTCTCTTGACTGATACTTTCAGGATCAGATTCAGAATGATTTTCTTTCGTATCTTCTACATCTGGAACTTGAAAATCTACCTCATCAGTTTGATCGTCACTCTCATTTGCCTCTTCATTTTCGTCATGATTTTTATAGATCTTTAATTGTGAGACATGAGCAACAGTTGTTCTGCAAGACCCACTCTAATCTTTGTCCAATTTCTCCAACTTATAGGTGTTTCCTTGAAGTTTTGCTATAACAGCAAATGGTCCTCTATATTTCATCTGGGTTTTCGTTGGTTCGCCCGTGTTTTTGGTTGATAAACATCGCTTTGCCACTATATCTCCAATATTATATTCCACGCCTTCACATTTCGTCTTGTCATAATATTGTTTATAACTTCCTTGGGCTTTCTCCACATTCTCTCGGACTTCATTTCTGATTTCCTCAAAGTTTTGCTTCTGTTCACTCCTCTCAGCAAAATTTTCCATTTTTGCATTTTCAAAACTTGGGGTATATCCATATAAACATTCGAAAGGTGAATACCCTGTAGTCTTATTTAATACTGTATTAATTTTTCTTTCCACTACAAACATATTTTTACACCAATTTTCATATTGAAAATCAATAGACGTAACTATCACTGGTACTATTGATTTCATCCTTATTTCAGCCATTCCATTTGCTTGTGGAAATTGTGCTGCAATCAGTTATGTTCGATATCAAATTTTTGGCAAAAATTATGAAATTCATTGCTTGTAAACGCAGATCCTCTGTCGCTTACTACTACTTTTGGTGTGCCAAACTGATTGATAAATTCTTCCATCTTGGAAATTGTTTCCTTTGCTGATGTAGTTCTAGTGGAAAATAAGTTCAGAAACCTCGAAAATGCATCCACAACTACGAAAATATACATTTTTCCATTATGGCTTTTTGGGAAAGGTCCTAGATGATCCACATGTAACTCAACCATTGGTCGTTCCGGTATTTTGGGTGGATGAAGTTTTCCGGGCCTCTTTCCTCCAGGTATTTTCTCCATCAGACATTCGAAACATCATTGTATATGCTTTTTGACATATCTCCTCAAACTTCGGAACCAAAATTTTTTCAAAATGGTAGCCACTGTTTTATCAACAGACCAATGACCCATTTGAACATGATATTTCACAACAGTTGCTTTTCTCATTGAATCCGGTATCACATAAAGCCATCTATTTTCCTTATTCACTTTTGTCACTTTGTATAAACGATTATTGTCTATCATATAATCTTTGGTACGATTAATGTCTTCCTTCGATTTTTCTTTTTCCAAAATTTCAGAAATTTCTTTCAGTTTTTTATCATTTTTCTGTATCATTAGTATTTTCTCCTCTTCAGAAATTATGATAAACATATTGAGCCTTTTTTCATAAACATCTTCTATCATTCCTTCAACTGTTGGTTCTTCCACTGCTGCTCTGCTCAAACTATCAACATGTGCCATTTTATCGCCATTTCGATGTTTAATTTCGAAATTATACTCGCTTAAAGTTGTATACCAGCGTGCAATCTGTGGATTCATTGTTATTTTGACATTAAGATAAACTAAAGCCTGGCAGTCACTCACTACAGTGAACCTTATTCCTAGAAGCATCGATCTCAGCCTCTCTATGCACCAAACAATTGCCAATAATTTCAATTTTGATGAATGATAGAATTTTTCTGCTTCACTTGTTTTCTTAGAAACGCAATACACGAGATGCATTTTTTTATCAAGACCATCTTGTAGCAACATCCCTGCTCCTAAACTCGATGCATCACAGTGTAATTCTGTACGTTCAGCCTTAGGATTGAACAATTGCAGAACAGGAGATTTTTGTAGATTTTCTTTCAACTCTACAAATGCTTTTTGACGTTCGTTGTTCCAATGGAATATTTTATCTGCTTTCGTTAAATCAGATATGGGTCTGGACAATATAGCATAATTTTTCACAAATCTTCTGAAAAAACCTGTCAGTTCTAAAAATCGTCTAACTTCATGCTTATTCTTAGGAATAGGAAATTTCTCGATTGCCTCCAGTTTCCCTGCTCCTGGTTGCAGTCTATCTGCAGTCAGTTGAAATCCTAAAAACTTCACACACTTTTTCCCGAACATACATTTGCTCAATCGGAATGTTAATTTTTCACTTTTGATTGCACTGAAAACAAGACGGAGTTTATTCAACATATCACTCCAATCTTTAGAACCCACTAACATGTCATCTAGATAAGATACCGCTACTGTATTTCTCAATGGCCCTAAAACTAGAGTCATCAATTTTGAAAATTCGAAAGGCGCATTAACCAGTCCAAAGCACAACCTTTCAAATTCCACGATACCGTCTGGCGTAATAAATGCAGTTTTTGCCTTAAATTCCTCATCTAACGGAATTTGTAAGTATCCTGACATTAAGTCCAAAGTGCAAAATATTTTACAACCCGTAAGTGTTTGAAAACATTCATCTATATGGGGAATCGGAAAATTTTTAATCACCGTTTGATTATTCACTCTTCGAAAGTCCACAAGTCTTTTTTTCTCCCTAACTTTTCGGAACTAGAATGACCGGTGATGCGTAAGCTGAAGTAGTGTCCCTTACAATTCCACAATCGCGCCATTCATCAACAATGTCTTTGATTATTTTGCGATCTTCAAAATTACACCTATATGGTTTTGCCCTAACTGGTTGATTACTGTCCGAAATATTCACTTTCATAATGTCCGTACAACCAAGTTCATGAATATTGAGCGCGAAACAATCGCGAAATTCGTTTAAAAGTCCCAAAAGTCTATAAGAATCAGTTATATCTACAGAATCATCAATATTCAACATATCAAGAGTAATAGACAATCGCTTACCGTCACTGATGAATAATTGTTCAGATGAATGCATACCTCTTACTTCACCAAGATGATCTCCAGCTTTCACCTCCATCTTTGAAGAAGAAATCATTGGAAGAAGTCCCAATTAACTTCCAAACTCTACCTGAATGAAATTCACCTTATTCTGCTCCAACATAAGACTTTTCATCACCGAACTGTTTCTTTGGAACCTTTGTAGTCCAACTTCAAATTTCGAAATGGATCTTCGCTTTTATATCCAAAATGAAGATTCTCTCCTAAACGAACATAGGCTACGTTTGGCAATTCTGTGAAAGTCCTTCCCACAATCAAATCCATTGACTGCGTATTATCAGGAACAATAAGAACGTCAACTTCTTCCTGTACGTCATCCAAAGTAATTTTCAATCGGGTCATCATGTTACAGACCGTCGGCTGATTATTTCCAAAACCATAAAGTTTTCGATCCACAGAACGATATGGTAGATTGTTGTCGACTAGTATTTTATGTTTCAGAGTGCATAGAGCGCTACCTGGATCAATGAAACCAGAAACAATCAAATTATCATTCAAATAAATATCACGGATGAACTTTTGTACTGTATCACCTTGTGTAGCCACAACTTTCGCATCATCAACTATTGTCTGGGTATTGACAACTGTATCAATGGAACTTTTTTCAGAATTTTCTGTTGACAATCTTCGAACCGTATTGTCAGCTGCAGAACCAGAACTAGACGAGTTTCGATAAGTAGGGCAATTTCGTTTTAAATGGCCTGGTTCCTTGCATAGATAGCAAAAAAAATTCGGCGTGCACCACCCTGTACATTGCTAACCCCTGTATTACTTATGTCACCGGAAATCACATTACCATTTTGACTTTGACAATCTGTGACATTTCCGTCAACTTTTGAACTAGATCGATTTGATTCATCAAATTTTCTGTTCACGGCTTGACTCCGTACAAATTTATATTGATTATGGTGCTGATATGTATACAAATGATTGGCACTTGCAGAAATCTTTTCAAAGCGTAAAATTTCGTGCAAAAGTTCATCTGTATCATTGATTCTAGCCGCTATCAAACCAGGAATATTTTCTTTGTGATATAAACCGATCAAAACCTGCTCTTTAATTTCGTCAAAATCATATCCAAGAGTGAGACATAAAGATACTTTGTCATGAAAGTAAGTAAATATTGGTTCATTCTTACCTTGGATTCTTCTTTTCATTCTTTCCCAAGTTTCATCTTTACTGACCTTCATATCGAAAGTTTTCTTGAACTTAGCTTTGAAATCATCGAATGACTTGATTTGTTCAGATTTCTCGATATACCACTTTTTTGCAGTTCCGGTAAGATGTATTTTAGCAGTTTCCAACCGAAATTCTGCCGGCCATTTATGCAATATCGCTGGATTTTCAATGCTCTTCAACCAATCCATCGCTGCTTTGCCCATACACTCCCCATTGAAATCTTCAATACTATGGCTAAAATCTGGCATTATATGGAACTGGGTAGGTGTTTGTACAGGTTGCACATTTTGTCTTTCCAGCAATCTCATGAATTTTTCTTCACTGGTCAGACGATTTTGTTCCATCATAACCATCATATTCATAAATTTTTCTATCAAATTGACATCTGTTTCTGCCATATTGTCTGGATTTACTCGTTCTCCACCGTCTCCGTTCATTGCACAATTCAAAAATAATGATTTGACTGTTATAAACTTTGAATATATTTGTAGTCCTATAAGTCAATGTTTTTGAAAGTTACTAGTTTACCGAAACCAAAACTAGATCAACCGTACCAAATACGAAAGTCTAACTTACAAATCCGCGAATGAATCAAAAACTTATCGAACGTTCAAAGTCAAAATTCAGTTCCACTCCGCGTTTTTCCTCGAACAAGTTCACCACTTCTGATTAATGTTGGAAATACCTCCAACGTACTGTCGGATGGCTGGGCTGCGACTTGTTGGAATGACAACACTACTTTGAAACTAAACTTTATTTCGTAATTACAATCCAAAAAAGATCAATTTGATAATCCTGTCACGTTTTGACAATCCCCCGTTCCTCTAACAAAAAAAACAATCCACCCCTTATCCCTTTTCAAAGGTGGCTTGAAATCAAAATGAAAATATTCATAACACCCCGTCCAAATCAAATTCTGCTGGTTGGTCATAGAGGGCACTTGCAATTGCGTCCTCTGATGTTTTGAGGAACGTTGCACAAGTAGCTGTTAGATTTAATTCAATACCCGTCGTGGTCTTAGCTAGGGGAGTAGTTGTTTTCTGACAGGTTCTTGCCATAATAAGCCTACGTAGTTAGGTGTTTATGGGAGTAAAGGGTTCATCATCGGTCGGTAACGACTGTTCGTTAATGACGATTAATGTATCAACATGATATTTTACAGAGACCAAATCAATAGAAACCTCCTACAGTTTATTTACTACTGGTTCCTATAGTAATGAATACTTTGTTATAAATGTAAGAGAGATAATTTACTATCTTATTTTACTAAGCATAACAGCTGTTGAGTTTTTGGCTTTGTTTTGGCATTAAAATTTTGGTCTGTTGACATATTTTGGGCACCAATTTGTGTAACTACAAAAACACTTTTCAAATAGTATTTGCCCATTTTATAAAGCAGTGCCTGTGATCTGCTGAGATTGGTACGGGAGGTCGTGGGTTTTGTTATCGTGACGAATTTTGTCAAAGGATGTAGGTACTTTGTGCTCCTCGACAGTGAAACAAAAAATATCAGAAAAGACTATATTCACAATAATTGAGTTAGATTGTTTATGATTATATATTTGAAGAAACAATAAAAATATAGTTATATAATTCAAGTGGTTTGAAGTTTGAAGTTTGGAAGACAAGGTTTCTAAAAAATATTACAGTTGAAATAGTTTGAATTTATAAATTTGGAAAGAACCTGAGTTTAATCGCTCACAAATGACTGGTTTGTTTACTTTTTATGATCAGTGTTTGCGATGGTGTAGGAAGACTTACTCCAGAGCTCTACTACAACGTTGGATGTAGGAGCGTTGTACGGTGTCTCGAGACAGGGGCTGCTCTACTAGTTGGATAAATTTTGTAGTAGCTTACTTGGTATATTATAGTCTTTCCTGAAGCTCAGGTGTTTGAATGCTGAGATTACACTGTGGAAAATAAACACAAACCAGTATCTTGTCTCAGATTTGAGTCAAATAACTCAAGACTTTCTTGAAAAATTGACAAGTGCGATAAGTATAATCAAGAACAAATCAAGTTAAAGATCTACTTAAAAGTTTGTTACAGAAATGGTAAAGTTTTATATTTTTTCAAAAAAAAACGTTTGTCCAAAAAATAACATATTTAAGATTTGCTGAATTGAACAATGTGTTAAAGATTAAAGTTGTGTGAAGTACAAGAATTTACGATGAAGTTCAAATTTAGAATCTTCTCATAGAGAAGGATCCAATCTTAAGCGAGCATGAGAAAAATAATTATTATGAAAATATGGTTTTCAATTAACTGAAGAATAAAATATTCAAATTTGAACAGTCATTCAGACTGGCAAAATGAAATGAAATTATTGATCTTTCTTATCGATAAAGATAAATAATTATAGACTGCCTCCAGACTGAGGAAAAAGAGGAAGTGTAACGATAAAGTGTAACGAGAAATTCCCTCGACAATGATAAATCAAAGATACATCTCCAGACTGAGGATAAAGAGAAAGAATGTACTGAGAAAGTTCCTCGTTAACGAATTTCCAAATCAAGCAGATGGTTGTATTGGGTGTATCTCCTGACTGATGAGAAAGAGATAGTTCTGGAAAAGTACTTAGATTTCAAGTTTCACAAAGCAAATGAAAGGTGGCTAGTGAGTGATCGAGAATGGATCGAACCTAGAGTTCGGAGAATCATGAGTGAGTCTAGCTTCTACAGATTGTAATGAAATTAAATGAAAGCAATGACTCACCCACGAATTCTGTACTCCTAGCTACCAGACTAGTCCTTGGGGCAGATCATCTTCAGCCTTCAGCTCTTATTCACTGTTCACACTTCTAAGTAGGTTGATACTTTCTGAACGTTTCAGGAAAACTAGTGGAAAAACTTGTAACACTTTAAATCATAAAGCAGGAACAGAAACAGGTCTAAGTAATATTTAAAGTCCAAAAATAATAATTTTCGAAATTATCACATGTTAGTCATCACTTTTAGAAGTTATGTTATAGACTATTTAAATTTTGACTTTTTCGGGCCGACTCGACTCGTCAAAAGACGGTACACGAAACGTTATTCAAATGTTGATAAAATATCAACATTATATTAAATTATTTAAGATTGAAACTTCTGAAAATATGTATAAGTGACGCTCATGCGGCCATTTTTTTTTCACCTTTAGGTAAAGCCGAGTCACCAAAATGAATTCAAAACATTTAAAGAAAAATCTGCCAAAAAGAAAGTCTATATGTAGATCGATTCGATTGAAGACTCGAATTCAAATTATTCGATATAAAATTTACAACCTGTCATTTCTTTGTTGTGGAAAATCAAAACATTTCCCGAAAGGAAACTCAAAACAACCAAACGCCTTGAATGCTCTTCTCAGAAAGAGACGATGGAGGGCCTCCAAGAAAGGAAATCGTCTTCCTTCTCGCTCTGTCTATCTGCACTGTTACCAAAGAACTAATGTTGCATTTCACACCACAGAACAATTAAGTACATCAGAACAAACTATAATCGGAACAAACTATCTAAATGATATCTTCGGAATAAATTATCTTAATCAGATGTGAAATCTATTTAATTACGATCTTATTCCAGAGGGAAATTATAAAAGGAACGCAATGTTTTACATTTCGTTACAACGGAGTTGTGAAATAAATTCATCATAGAAAAGCCTAATCGATTTATATTTTGCTGACCACCTGGTCTTGCAACACAACGGCAATCTGGCAATCTAGGAACCATTGCCCGCCTTTTTGTACTATCTCTGAAAAAAAATTATTGTTTCCCTAATGACGCCTATAGTATGTTGGATGACTTAAACTCAGTTTGGGTCATTGATGACTAAATTTAGTTTAAGTTTATGGAAGGTACAATGAAAAAAGGTTGCATTGGTATAGTCATTTATAATTAATTGTTGCAGTCCATCATTTACCAGCCAGGTTATTCAAATTCAGCTTCAAACCTCTCAGTGTATTTAAAATTTGATATGAAATGGTGTGACCATCCATTGCTTTCAATTTCTTGAAACCAATAAAATGCTCCTTAATATCATTACTTTTATCCAAGTACCTGATACCAATGGCGAGTTGCTCCTCGCCTGCTATGTCAGCGGTTTCCTCAGCCAGCACAGAAGACCCAACACTTTCGTTAGCTTCACGATACTTACCTTTCCACATAATTCGATAAGTTGGTTTTGAATTTGGTGAGAAGTATACTTTGAAGTCTTTGACCACGTCGCTAAATGATTTTCTAGTAGCTAGTCACCACCTTCAGTTCAAAATTTCTCGAGCTCTTCAAAATCTCCGTCTTGTTTATTTGCCCTTTAGTGCCAGTGACGATATCCACACAATAAAATTGTTCAAATAATGGGCACCAATTTTTTCCTATTTTGTTCTATTATTTGTCTTTCGTGATTATCCAACTCATTAACAGTAGATTTCTGACCAGAAAACTTTTTCTGGAAATTATTTGCCTTCAACGGAATTGCAGTGCCTAACGCCCATATGCACCGTTTTCATAGACTAATCCCAGTTAGCTAATCTCGCTCAAGTTAATCACCCAGTGCAATGCACCGTAAGCCAATCAGGGTGGATTAGGTAATCTCTTGAGAAGGATTGGCAACATGGCTGGAAAGACGCAAAATTTAGTTTTTTTCCTTTGTGTTGGTGCAAATGACAAATCGACAAATGTACACGTCAGAAAGAACGAATAACTAAGGCTGTGTCAAGTCACCGGTCGGACAAGGCACGCGCGTTCAGTATGAAGTATGACGATGAGTCGGACCGACCAGATGATTGAAAATATTGGTCACATACATACAGTTCTAATGAGGTCGTCAAGTCAACCAAATGACCGCGCTGGTCGAATCATATTGGTCAGACCGGAGACTTGACTCAGCCTAAGAATATCGTATAGCTGAAAAGTAAAATTTAAAATAGAAGTTTGATTTGAAATTTGTTTACTTCATGTCAAAGTCACAGAGAATACAATCAATACGTCAATACAACCAATTATTTTTGGAAAGCGTGAAATATTGTGAAAATCCGTTGCAGCTCTCAATATTTCACGGTTACTTGACGGCATGGCAATAAAATTTGGTCTGGTACGTGCAATGGCATTGGTCAGTGGTCACACTTTTCAAAATTCTGGATACAGTTGTTTGATGACATCCAATAAAATCCGATATTCCAATTTGATATGTACCACAAGAATAAAGCCTCAATGTTGTTAGAAGTTGGGTCAAACTGTTATTTCTACAACAAAAGTTTGTTAAACAAGTTTTAGAACTTTCAAAGTACTTACAAAGTATTGTCGTGCTCAATTTCTTCTTCAATCTCTGGTAAGAAATTCAAAACTGTATGTTTTGGTAATCGAAATCAACGAAAAAAAGACAAGTTGTCTATTGTATCGAAGTATAATCACTTCTTTCTTAGTTTTGTCGTGGAAACCCCCAATGTATGATATCCAGGATATCCTGATTATCTTCCAGAAAAATTTCATCTTCCACTTCCATTTCTGGACAATACAAAACTCGATTACACACCAAATAACGCCTTTGCAAATAATCAATTTCTCTTTACAATCCCAAGCACTGCAATGAAATTTTACTTATGATCGTATGACGTGTGATCATAATTATAATTTGATTTCTGACAAATGTCGAACAATGAGGTTAGGAATTCGGCCAATACAGCGATTAGATTTGGTAATCCACCCTTCATGAATGGTTTAGTTTTATACTAGCTTAAGCCATTGTTTCACAACGGTGCATTACAATTTCTTCATCTAATCGAGAATGAAGATCTAATCCAGATAAAGTACATACAGTGCATACGGGTGTTAGTATCTGACTTGATTTGATTTTTTGCATATTCGTCGAAATGCTTCAAATCTGTAAATGATTTAACGATGAAGACATCTTGAGACATCTTTTTCAGGAATATCCTTTTTGAAATTATAATTTTCTTGAGGAAGTCAATTCAGAAGTTCATCAAGAAAGTATTCTAGGTCCTTTATCATATACACTGTACACTGCTAATTTCTCTAGTTCTCTACAGTGGTGCAAATATCATTTTTACGCAGATAATACTCAGTTATACTTTTTCTTCAAATACCAGAATGTTGATGAATCAATTGCATACATTAATTCGGACTTGAGTGCACTACTGAACATTTCACAGGAGCATTCTCTGAAGCTCAACCCCAAAAAATCTGCTGCTTTACTATTTTGTAAAGAGAACGCGAGAGAATATATTCTGAATAATATAATTTTGAAAATAGCTGGAAAAGAAATTCCATTCAAGTCAGAATTTAAAAATTTGGGTTTGATTATTGACATACGAATTTGAGATTCAAACAACACGTCACAAACAAATTAAGAAATGCTTATGGGTCCTTAAAGTTAATATTCACGCAAAGACACTTTCTAGATTCAGCTACCAAAAAAATGCTATGTGACTCGCTTGTTCTCTCACACTTTAATCACTGTGATGCTGTTTATGGACCCTGTATCGATGACATAGATACCAGACGTATACAAAAAGTACAGAACTGCTGTATTAGACTCATTTACGGTATAAGGAAACGTCAAACTATCAGAGGTAAACTCAAGGAAATCAAATGGTTGAGCATGCATAATCGTCGCCTACATCACATGGCTTGTATGTTTTATAGAATATTACTCTTTAAAACTTCACATTCTTTTTCTATTCTTTTTCCCGTTTCCGTCTTTTCTTCACTATCTTTTTTCCATTCTCATTCTATTATGCCATAGTTTTTCAGTATTATATATAATTTTCATCTTCATGTTAAATATATATTTTATATTGAATTGTGAGCTCAGGTGGAAGAACAGTAGAAGACACCGTCGGATACTGAACCTGTAGCCCTTTATTTACCTTGGTGAATAATAAATGATTTATTATTATTATATATGGAATAGATAAGAACAAATGTTTTCGTGAATCGCTTACTAGATGCAAACCTATATGGTTGAGACAACGGGTATCATACAGTGAACAGTGATCGGAGCAACTGTAAACATCCCGCTTTTGAAAATGATAACCACTCGTGTTGGCGAATCGTCGAGAACATATCGCAATACACGTCGGCCTATCAACCCCAAAAACCATAATTCAAATTGAAAATAAATTTATACCAATGTCATTTGGGAGACAATACATCCTTCATAAATCAGTACTGAAAAGTTTCTTCACTGTGCAGGTATTTTCAACACCGCCTTGGTTCTCAGAGATGGGATATTGGCCAATCAAACGAAAACCAGGTTTGAAGAGGTGTTCAAATGCAAAATTGTGTCTGGTCGAAACATGGACGCTGTCACTCGGAGATGCTGCCCGGATCTCGAACACTTCGTAATGTTTTCTTCTGTAACGAGCGGAAGAGGAAACGCTGGTCAAACGAACTACGGAATGGCGAATGCAGCGTTGGAAAGGTTGTGCGAGGAGAGGAAACGCGACAAACTACCGGGGCTGGCGGTTCAATGGGGACCTCTAGGAGAAGTTGGATTTCTGGCCGGTAAAGAAGACAAGGTAATTTTCCATTTCTTGTTTTTTTTGTTCAACGACAGAGGTTGGTTTTGCTGAAAACTGTTTCACTGAAGGAGATATTTTTACATTTTTATTGTTAAATATTTTTGGCAGTTGGTTTTATTTTTGAATGAGATGCAGATATATATATATATATATATATATATATATATATATATATGCGTTCTTCAATGCGTTCGACAAGAAGACATATGGTTGCTTTCGCTTTCATGTCGTTCTTCTTACATTCGTCGGTAACAGGATTCGGTTTATCTTCAATTATTACATTAATAACAACTCCGTCTGTATTTCCAATAGAAATATATATTATATACTTACTCTAGAATGCTTATCCCGCCAATTTTCACGGCGAAAAGCATGCCGCGTATGCGACCCGTTTACGATGTGCGCATTCGCGTCATCAGTGTAGTTTGGGTAGATCGTTGCCAAGTTTGAAAATAATTTGGTGTTCCAATCCAGAGTTTTTTGTTATGAGGCAATAAAACACATGTCATTTGAAAGAGAGAAATTTGACAGCGCAATTAGGACTTTTCAAAACCGAAAAGAGCCTTTCAGAGATAGAGTACTCCGAATTTTAGGCGCGAAAGAAACTTATTTAAAACAATAATGTACCCTATGCTACTGTAATTATAATGACCGTGCAACAGTGCTTTTTCATCAACAGGAAGACTTATCACTAAGATCTGTCACTCTTGTCAGAGACAAAGACGGTTTTTAGAATTTTGTACCACTCGGGTTTGGGTGACTCGCGAATGACCAAAATAACGAACAAAACTAATTTTATTTCACTTGCAAGAACAATAAACGGATTGTGAAAATATTAAAAAAAATAAAATATTGTTGCGCGTTCCTTGTCGCCTTTCGCACTGCTTTTTTCTTATCTCCTCTTCTTCCTTCTCGGTCGAGGTTAGTTCAGTTTAGGCGACTAGCTAATTGGACCTACGGCCAGCACAGTACTTCAACTATGGGGTGTTACATCCTCCCCCTTTGCACCACACTGGCGTCCCGCGTGTGGGGCAACAGCAGCGGTCATAACGTCTTGAGTACAACATGGACAAGCAGGCCTGGTCTTTCTTCGGCTTCGTCTTACTAGATAGTCGACCTCGGGTATATCAGCTGACATGGTGTCTTCACCTTCTGGGACTGGTTCTGGACTTCGACGATTTTCGGGCGAATCGTCTACTGGTGATTCAGGCTCGGATTCAACAGGAGTGCAGGCCTGAACGTTCTTGGGTGGGCGTCCTCGTTTTCGAATCGGTTGGACGGGAGCAGGTAATGGACCATTGGCGTCAGTGCGGACCGGTGTAAGAGAGGAGACGTGATACTTTCCAGTTCGAACATCTGGAGCATCAACGGGTGAAACTCCATAAGTAGTGGGAGACACGACCTTCGAAATCACATAGGGTCCATCTCGGCGGGCCGCGAATTTCGATGTGAACGACTTTGACGCGTCACTTAAAGAGTGAGTGTCTACGAGCACTTGATCTCAAAATACGAACGAATGCGCTCTTCGATGAGAGTTTTTATACATATTGCAGTCTTGAGACTGTTCGTGATTTTCGCGAACTTCACTTAGCGTTAGTCTTAGAGTCTGCAAATATGGAGTTATTTGGGCAACGAAATTGTCACTTTCAACAATGGCACGAAAATCTCGGTTAGCATCGTCCGGGGTACGCAACTCGCGACCGAAAGTGAGGTAGGCAGGAGTGAAACCGGTAGAAACGCACTTCACAGTATTCATTGCGAAACGGACTGCGGGTAGTTTATCAAGCCATGACGTATGGTCATCTTTAGTAAGTATAGCCAATTGCACCTTGAGGTCTCTGTTCTTTCGATCGACGGGATTAGCTTCGGGGTGGTACACAGGTATTAGAGATTGCTGGTAACCGAAACATTGCGCAATTTGTTGCATGACAGAGCTAACGAACTGAGTCCCATTATCACTGATAATTCGGCGGGTACTCCAAAACGCATAATTATATCGTCAATCAGGCATCGTGCACATGCGGCGGCGGTAGCTGATACTAACGGAAACAATTCTACCCAACGACTCGCTGTATCTTCGATTACGAAAATCCAAGTGTTTCCCTGAGCTGTGGGAGGCAGAGGACCGAATAGATCTATTGAAAGAACTTCAAAACGCTGTGATTGGATTGGGGTTTGTAGTAGACCAGAGGGTTTGAGGTTTGAGACCTTATAGCGTTGGCATTCAATACATTTGGAGACGTAATCATCCTTTTCATTCCGGGCCAGGAATATCTCTTTGAGATACGCTGATAAGTTTTTTCGGTACCATAGTGACCAGATTGTTCATAATCGTGATATGGTTGTAAAATTTGCGGAAGACGAGGTTTTGCGGCTACTAATTGTGGTTCTTCTGTATCCACTTCTGGGGAGTATCTGTATAGAACTCCATTCGACATCATGTAACCTCGTTCAGCCCATTTCTTGAAGTCTACACTCATATTCTGAGATGCGTCTTCTAAGCAAGTTATACTTTTTGCCATATCAGGGTCAGCCAATTGTTCAGCACGGACGTCGGCAGTGCTGAGAGTTGGGAAGTCAACAATTACGAAGTTCACTTCAACTTTGATCGGGTCATCGGTACTAGATGATCTAGACAAGGTGTCTGCAACGACGTTCTTCCTTTCAACGATGTACTCGATCTTCAGATCAAACGGCATTAGAACAAGGGCCCATCTGGCCAGTCGTCCTGAAGGAGACTTCAATGTCATTAACCACTTAAGTGCCTGGTGGTCGCTTTGTACTGTGGTGTGAGCTCCTTCCAGGTAACCTTGGAATTTCTTCACTGCCCACACTACGGCGAGAGTTTCACGTTCTGTGGTATTGTAGTTCTGCTCTGCTGGAGTCAATAATCTGGAGGCGTATTCCACAGGACGCTCGTCTTCTTTCTCCCCCTGTAGTAGACACGCTCCCAGACCATAGCTACTTGCATTTGTACGAAGTATGTACGGTAAACTACTGTCAGCCTGCCTAAGAACTGGAGCGGTACATAGTAATGACTTTAGGCGGTTAAAAGATTCTTCTTGTTCTGAGCCCAAGGACCATTTGACTTTCTTCCTGGTTAGATGTGACAGAGGTTTGGCAACATGTGAAAAGTTTTCTATGAAACGGCGAAACCATGAGCACGTCAGCAAGAATTTTAAAAGTTGAGGGACATTTGTAGGTGGAGACATCTTCTGAATTGCCGCAACTTTGTCGTCATTGGGGCGGATACCTAGTGGTGAGATGATGTGACCCAAGTAGTGTACTTCATCACATGAGAAAGAACATTTTGAACGATTCAGACATAATTTGAAAAGCCGAAGCCGTTTGAAAACTTTGAGTATGTCATTTAAGTGGTCAGAAAATGAAGGGGACAGGATGATAAGGTCATCCAAATATGCTAGCAGATTTATGTCTTGTAATTCGGATCGGAATTTATCAATGAGTCTTTGGAAAGTTGAAGGACTATTGCATAATCCAAAGGGCATGCGCGTGTAACGAAATGTGCTGAAGGGACAAATAAAAGCAGTTTTGTCTCGGTCGGTTGGCCTAACGGTTATTTGGTGGTATCCAGATTTAAGATCGAGCGTGGTCATGAATTTGGTTTCTTTGGCTGCATGAAGAATGTCCTCAATACGGGGCAACGAATATTTGTCAGCACGTGTGACAGCATTCAATCGCCTATAGTCAACTTTCAATCTAATACCTCCAGTTTTCTTCGGTACCAGTACGACCGGGGCTGCATATGGAGATTCACACTCTTCTATAATCCCTTCTGACAAGAGTTTGTCTAATTCTAGTCGTAGCTGTTCCTTTCTGGGCTCGGACATACGATATGGGGGAACTGATATGGGCATATCATCCGTGAGAGTGATCGAATGTTCAGCATATGGAGTCGGCTCTTTGTTATATTCAAACAAATCAGCATTGTCTCTGATACGTCCATTTAGGGACGATCTTTCAGCAGAAGAAAGTGAAATTCCTTCATTTTCTCTAAGTTCCAAGTGTGCCAGAGTAACAGTGTTGATGGAGCAAATATTTGTTGGAATCGGATCATGGGCAAAGATGTGTTTCGTGGTGGGCAGATCACCATAGAACCAAAAATCATGTGGGATGTCTAGGAATATGTTCGCATTCCTCAAGAAAACTGCACCTAGTAGGGTTCTACTCTGAGTGTGTTCGGGTACTGATATCATTGAGAGTTTATGACATCTGTTTTGCAAGTTCAATTCGACCTGGAAGACTAAAACAATGGTAGAGGTCATATTACCATCAGCTAGGGTCATTTGCTTTGTTTCTGTGACATAGGGTAGGCCATCTTTCAATAGAATGTCTCGGAGCATGGAACCTGCGATGCTACATTGAGCTCCGGAATCTAAGTATGAGTGACCTACATGACCTTGAATGTTGACCTGGACTATTGGTTTGAATGGTCGACTTTGATCCATTTGAGAGTCGGTAGAGTTAGGAATTTCCGTTAACATGAACTCTGAAGTGGTTACTGAAGATTTTGAACACTTCGGACAATTACTTCTTATAAAACCTGGGGTCTTGCAACCATAACAAGAGATTGGGGTTTGTGTAGAAGTAGATATATAAGAATTTGAAGAGTTAGAATTTGTAGAAGTTTGTTTTGTTGAGGAGATGGTGGATTTGTTAGTTTTGCTGGTTTCACCATCCTTTGTCTTAACTGCAGCCAATTTTCTGCACTCTTCCTTTGAGTGTCCTGGATTTTTGCAATATGCACACCTAATACTTTTAAAATCTTTGTTTTCATTAGCAAATGATTTAGGACGTTCGAATGTTTCTTCTATTAGCCGAGTTTGTGTTAATAGTTCGTTGAACGTTTTAACGTTATCTCGGGGAACCTTTTCTCTGACCTGCCTGTGTAATAGTCCGTATATCATGTCGATCTGTATCGTTTCCGTAAGTGTATTCGCTGGAAGCTGTGCCAGAATCGCGCGAGCTTTACATATGAACACGTCACTGGGAGTTTGAGAGTCTTGCTCATTTTCGAAAAGTTCTTTATACACCCGATATGGCGGTTTTTGAGGACCGAATGTGGTGCGTAGCAGTGTTATTAGTTCATTCCACGTATTCACCGTTGTTTTTACTCCTTGATACCATTTTGCAGCAAAGCATCGGTATGCCTTTTAGAGCGTTATCGTCAGAGACCTGTGCACAATCTTTATATATTGTCACCGCGTCTATGGAAGCATTTACGTCACTGTCTTTTGCTCCGTCAAAACGCGACGAACATTTTGCTAAGTTACCATTTTGCACGGCGACCGGCTGAGTAGTCACTGCCAATCTGCTCAAAAGTTCGGCAAATTGATCATTCGTAAGCGAAACTGATGCCATACTCGCTGAATATGTGTGATCAGCTTGGGGTATTTCTTCTGTTATTGTTCCTCTTGAACGTAGATTGTATTGAGAGGGCTCCGTGATTGCGATTGTCAAAGAAGTTGGACATGCAATAGAAAGTTTACTTACGGACCTCGCTAGTTTTGCTTTTAACTATTCCTTGGCTGCAAATATAGTCTGGAAGACACTGTTCCCTCGACGAATGCACAAGAGAGTTAGTAACACTTGCAAAACTAATGTTCACTAGATTTGTCGGTACTTGGTTAGATTTGTCGGTACTTGGTTAGATTTCACGGACCGCGTTTGGGCGCCAGTTGTACCACTCGGGTTTGGGTGACTCGCGAATAACCAAAATAACGAACAAAACTAATTTTATTCCTACTTGCAAGAACAATAAACGGATTGTGAAAATATTAAAAAAAAAATAAAATATTGTTGCGCGTTCCTTGTCGCCTTTCGCGCTGCTTTTTTCTTATCTCCTCTTCTTCCTTCTCGGTCGAGGTTAGTTCAGTTTAGGCGACTAGCTAATAGGACCTACGGCCAGCACGGTACTTCAACTATGGGGTGTTACAATTTCAGATTTTCTCTTGTCGTTTTGTGTGGTGTTTGTTGTCGTTGGTTATTCTTTCATCTTTCGTGAATTTGCATTAATCTTGTTCCTTTAAAGACAATTTCTAATAAAGCCGTTTCTTCCTAAAAATAAACAATGAACTGTTTAGTGTTGTGTAAAGTAAAAATACCTGAAATAAATCAATTTTGGTAGATAATGAAATTTTTTATGTACCTATATGCTGTGCTCAAAATAGCTTAAATATTATTTTAACTTGACAAAAAAGTCATGATTTTTGGTTATAGTTTTTAAGAAAAGACCCCAGCAGAACATTTGAGTGAAAAAATTGTAATTTGTGGCAGACATTTTCCTCATGAAGATTCTTGTGAAAACGACAATAGAATAATTTGAAACCTGTGTCTGCGTAAGCATGCATGACGAGTGATACAACTTTCTACCACACCGCTTATATTATGAGTTCTAGATTCCCACAAAAAGTACTAAACATTCACAGAATCGCCTCAGAAAATTAATGTCAACATGGAAGTGCTTTTCTTTGATGGTAAGGAAAATGCTTCTGGCCTCACTTTTTCATGCACCCCCATTGTGGAAATTGCACTAAGGTAATACAACCAGAAATACTCGTAGAAATAGCATGTTAATCTCTTCAAATAATTTAGATTAAATGCAGTTGGGTATTTTGACATGAATGGTTCTAGAAAAAAATCTCGAGCTTCCAAGCATTCAATTTTATTAATCGAATTTGAGTTGAAATTATTCATGATATTAGCTGAAATAAATTTTCATATTTTTCTTGTATTTTCAATTTATTTTCCAATCCAGTGCTTCCTTGGAATTCGCACCGACGATTTGAGGTGGTTCCGTAGGATTTTCTTGCTGAAAAGCGAATGTGATACCAAAACTCTGTCGCGTCAGAGCGATAAATGATAATAATAACCGTACTGATGCCCTTTCCTGAATATTCGGGATCATAAATATGTGAAAATATGTATTCAAATCGGCTAAATACAAATAACAGGTATAAGCACAATGAGGTTTCCAACCTTATTCTCCGAGATTCAGAATTAACGTATGTTAATCTTCACAAGTACCATAATATTTTACTAAAACCGGGCCTGTTACAAAAATCACTGATGACGCGCAAGCGCATTGCGGACTTGCCTGAACTTTTTACAACACTTTTGACATGGGGATTAGCATTCTAGAGTAAGTATATAATATTTCTATGGTTTTTCCATATCTGCTAGTTTCCTCCTTTCAATTTTGAAAAATTGAATTTTGTGGCATCTGTCATCGTATCTGTCAGTATATTTCATTCAGTGAATTTTACAAAATTTTTACTTCCTCACAACATTGTTCTATACTGCAGAAACTCCTGGGCCCATAACCTTTTGGCAGTTGGTTTTAGTTTTTGAATAAGATGCAGATACTTAATGAAAATACTTCGAATTTTATTGTGTGACTTCTTACAAAGTTGTAATTTTTTTTATAAACAAGATATTGAAAGTATTGATAGTCCTATTTTTAAAAAGAAAATTACTTTGGTTATAAATAGAACAAATTATGAACAATACAAATTCGTGCAATCTCAAAAAGCTCAATAATTTTAATATACTATATTTGAATATAAGAAGTTTGACAAACAAACTGAATGAAATAGAGATAATATTGAAGAAATAAAAAGAAACGCATATATTGATACTTACAGAAACTTGGTTGAAATCAAATGAAACTGATTTCAATATTACTAATTTTTCTAGTATTCATCATTGCCGAGATGATAGACAGGGAGGAGGCGTGGCAATTTATTTAAGAAATGGATTGAAATTTCAGAAAATTAATGAAAATCTGAATGTTGATTATAATAGAATAGAAATAGAAATTTCCCAATTTCAGTCTAAATTAAAAATTATTTCTTTATATTGACCTCCTAATTCAAATTTAGAAGAATTTTTACGGTACTAAGATAAAATCATGGAAATAAATAAAAAACTCATTGTAATAGATGTCAATATAAATTTGTTTTCAGACAAGAATGATACCTTAAATTACGTGTGTTTAATTGAAAGCAATGGTTTCCATATTGTAAACTCAATAGATCCAAATTGTTATACAAGAAATCAAAACAACTCTTTCAGTATTCTTAATCATATTTTGACCAATTGCCATAATTTGAATTTTAAAATAACACTAGAAAATACTTCAATTACTGATCATAGAATAATGTACACCTCCATTAATAAATCAGATATTACTTTAAAACAATTCAAGAAACGTGAAATAATGAAAACTGATTACTGGAAATTCAGACAAATTATTTCCGATGAATTAATTCTAACCCATTGTGAAAATTTTCAGGATTTGAAAGATATCGTTTCAAAAGCTAAAAACAAGTCATCGGTGAAAGTATATATGAGAACACGTGTAAACAACGACTGGATCAATGATAGTATTATCCGAGAAATTAACATTCGAAATTCAAAATTCAAAAGACATAGACAAAACATGGATGATCAAGAACTCTTTAATGACTATAAGATACAGAAAAATAAAGTTAACGCTATGATCAAAAGAGCAAAAGCTCAACATGTTAGTAAGAAATTTGAATTTGTGTAATTGATGACTTGTTTATTTTGTGGAAATTCATGATCACTTTAATGAAACGAAAGAAACACAATTTTGTCTTATTTCCACTAGTTTTTTATATTTACGACCGGTTTCGGGCTTTATCCCATCATCAATTATGAAAACTAACTAATACAATTGTACTCTATAACTAGGTTTAAGAGTACAATTGTATTAGTTAGTTTTTATACTTGATAATGGGATAAAGCCCGAAACCGGTCGTAAATATAAAAAACTGGTGGAAATAAGACAAAATTGTGTTTCTTTCGTTTCATTAAAGAAATTTGAAGCTTCTGAAGCCAACCAGAAGAAAATGTGGGATACTATCAATTAAACTACATCAAAGAGCAATAGGGAATATGCATAATTTTTTTAAAATTATTTATTCAATTTTTTACTTCGTTACAACATAGTAAAAATATAAATACGGTTGAAAGTCTTGGAATTAATTTTTAAAATAATATATAAAATACCGATTGAATCGCCTCCATTTTCGCGCGCTGTGGATGACGTCACATGGCGCTATCAGTGTTGTTCTTCTTCAGTGTCGTTCGTTGAGACGTACTCTGATTGCTCTACTTGCTTGAAGTTCATATTTTATAAAAGAGTAAGACAAATGCAGTAGAGAGAGTAGAGAGAGATGAACATATGTGAAAGTGATCTCGATCAACCAGAGCAGTCTTCAATGAACACGTCTTTCTATAGTTATGGCCATTGACACTATTGACAGTTATAAATTAGGTTAGGGATTTGCAGTTTTAATCACTGTTACGATAATAGAAAATGTTAAAAAACCATTTCATAGGTATTGTCTAGTACCGGAATGCCAAAACACAATTATAAGTACACCAAGTAAAGTATTTTTTTCTGTTCCAAGAGATGCGAAAATACGTAAACAATGGTGTAAGGTTATGAGAAGAGGCGAAAGTATCTCCAATATCATATTTACTTTGTTGTGAAGATCATTTCAATGTGAGTACATTGTATTTTGATAGTTAACATGAAGTGAATTGATCAGAAGTAAGTTTTGTATGCATAAATGTTTTGTATATACCTGCCTCACCTAAATTACAAAAGGAAAACTATCATTTGATAAACTATTACTACTTATCAGTTCAGGTATTGTCGGATTGTGCTTTGACAAAACCGCTTTCAGTCATTGCTCTCGATAATTTACAATTGTCACTAGACCAAAATCGAACTATGTAATGGAAAACACTACAAATATATAAATAAAAACAAATTTTTTATGAAAGACGACTAGCACAGTATGAATATCAACACAGATAAATTTCATAACATGCCATGTGACTTCATTCTTCGTTTCGACCAATGGTGATGCGTTTCGCCAATTTGAATTCCGCGCGCTTATTATGCACTTTTTGATTAAAGTTTTATGGAGTTAAATACAAACTAAATGATAAACTAATGGTTTAGGTGTAATTTCAAGACAATAAAGTATATGAGGTAAAAAAATCAAGTAAATTTAAATCAATTGCATATTCCCTATTACAAATTAACAGTAAAAACATTAAAATGATAAAATTAAAATAAAAATAAATAAATAAAAGTGTAAATCAGCATCTTCTATGAGCAGAGCTCATAGAAGAGAACATATGCCCCTTCATCCAAAAGTGTTTTTGGTATGGTAGTTGGTGACACCAGAGAGTCGTTGTACTCTTGCCAAGTATCTGCGTATGGGTGTCTGCAGCAAGCCGTGTAGTGTCCTCTATATGTTGTTCCACTATGATTAGATGAAGCATATAGATTGTAGCGACAAGGTGCTGCATTTTCCGTTGCGTAGTTGCTCATATCCAATACTAAAGGTATGGTAATAAACATTTTTGTCTGAGAGAAACGCAACAAATGGATCACCATAGTTACTGGAAATGTATGTATTGATATAGTTTTCGTTCACTTCCTACTCTCTTTGCATTTTGTACAAGTAGGTTTCTCGTCATCATCCAAAATTTCCTTTCTAGGGGAAAATTGAAACCATTGAAACCATTGAAACCAAATAATTTCAAAGGACTATGTAACATGGGCCTGATGGGGTAGAATATGTTTGAGCTGCTACTGCAATTGCTATCTTCTTCTGAAATATCACTAATGGAGCGAAGAGATAACGATGCCGACTTTATACTGTCGGTGCTGGACATTGAATTGGAAGAAACTATTGAAGATTTTGTGAGTTTTGGAAAAGTTGCTGAATCTTTTTGTTTAGAGTTAGATGAATGATGGGGGTATAAAAAAATTTCATCCAGTTTTTGGGATGTGGGGAGTGTACCCATAACTGAAGCGGCATTTCCTCTTTGAATAGCTATGCTTATACGCTGTATCAGAAATGCATAGGATATTGGGTCATCAGTGGCTTTAATCATTCTCCTTCCAATGTCTTCCAAAAGTTCTAGGGCATGTATTCCAAATACTCCGTATGTTTCAATAGCCACTGGATGAAAACAGTAACATTTTTCAATATTGGAGTATTTATGGAACTTTAATTTCTCAGCAGAAACGGCTGCAGCACCTTTCGAATTGGAGGTCGCTATAAGGTGGGAAGCTGCTACTGTATCCACACAGGTGAAATCCCAAATCAAAGGCTTCCCAAGCTTCCACGGTATGAGGGTCATTCCTTCTAGACGTTTTCCATCGTCTCTGCTTATCCCAACTGGTTCTAATACTGAAGGAATTTCTGCAGTTGTGAGAGCGCGCTTTATTAGATCATTAACCGCATACTGTCTTGAAAAACGACCCAAACTGAACCTACAACTCAAGCCATGTATTCCATTTTCAATTATTGTCTCAAATGTACATCGAAATAAAAAAATAGGAAAGAGATTGAATCAATAAAAAATAATGGTAACATTTTTAATGATGACCTGGATATAGCCAATATTATGAACAATCATTTTTCGAGTACTGGCGAGAATATAGCAAATGAAATAAAATCATATTACAATAACCTTCCATATCCCAATTTCTATCCAAAATATAATGACTCCTCAATGCTTTTGTTTCCAACTGATGAAAGTGAAATTATTGAAATAATCTACACCTTAAAAAAAACGTGTCCTGATTCTGAAGCTTTATTGACCAAAGACTTATTTGAATTAAAAACTATTCTGGCTGAACCCTTAACAAAATTAATCAATAAATATTTTACCTTGGGTATTTTCCCACTTGAATTGAAACATGCTTCACTAAAAGCTGTAATCAAACATGGAGATGCTGAAGATTCATCGAATTATAGACCAATAGCCATATTGAGCAGTTTTTCTAAAAATTTTGAAAACATTTTGAAAAAACGTATTGTTGATTTATAAACAAAAAATATGGCTTTGATAGTAATCAGTTTGGTTTCCAAGAAAATAGTGGCACACAAGCAGCAGTACTACAAGTCATGCAAGCAATTCAAAATGGACTTGATACAGGAAACCATGTTCATTGACCTTAAGAAGGCATTTGATACAGTTGATCACAAAATACTCTTGGAAAACTTGGAAACAATGGGATTCAGGGGTACAGTGAAAAATCTTTTGGAATCCTATCTTGAAAATAGGACAATCAGTACCAAATGTTTCAACTCTGAGTCTAGCAGACTACCAATAAATACGGGCGTTCCACAAGGATCTGTTCTGGGACCCATCTTGTGTCTATTATATATTCAAAATATTTCTAAAATTGGGTTAGCAGAAAGTTATACCATATACGCAGACGATACAGTACTTTTATATGAAAACAAAAACTCTCTCATTCTAGAAAACATTATTAATGATGACTTGAAAAAATTTAAAAAATTGCTTTATTGCAACCTTTTATCAATAAATACTGATAAAACTGAGTATATAATTTTCCAGCAGAAAAACAAACAGAATATTTCCCTTAACCTCAATATCAAAAATGAATTATTGAAAAGAACTGAGAAAATAAAGTATCTTGGTATTTGGATTGATGAAAAATTGAAATGGGACAAACACATTGAGGTCTTAACAAAAATAAATTTCCCCAATCATTGGTGCTTTGAGAATATGTCCTAAACTCGATAAAAAAAACTATAAATATGATTCTATATTCTCACATACTAAGTCGTATTACCTATTTGATAAACATTTGGGGATCTTATTCCAAAAATAATTTCAATAAAATATCATCATTGTATAGGAAATCTTTGAAAGTACTGTATCGTCTCCCATTTGACATACCGAATAATAAACTATTTGCAGTTACAGACAAATTTTCTTTAGATGAATTGTATAAAATAAATACCCTAAAAATTGCATTCAATATCATTAATAAAAAATTAAAATCAAATTTAATTTTGAAGAAAAACTCTGAAATTCATAGTCATCTCACTAGACAATATAACTTGTTTCACCTCGATTCTGCCAGGGCCGGCTCCAGCGGGTGTGCACTGAACACCATCGGGTCAGGAAGGGGCGCCAAACGTAAGGAAAAACGATAAAAAATACCTATTTTCAATTGAAATTATCCATTGGAAAATTGAATTGTTCCATTCCAGATATATTTTTGTTGTGAAGTTTTTGGATTGAATTTAAATTCTGTCTGTTCGGGTAATTCTGATTGACATCTGACTTATTTATTATCTAATCATGAAAAAAACGAATCTTCATAAAATGAAGGTAAAATCTTGGTTGGAAGCAAGTGAGAGATTAACAAGAAAGAAACAGTATGAATCAGTCAGAACTAAACGAGTTAGAATTCAATAAAATATACTGATTTTCTATGATCCATAGAATTTTGTCTGTGATAAAATTTTTAGGTTTTCTATGTCTAGCTCTTGGGAAATCATCATTTTAGAAAACAATAATGGAAACTTTCTTAAAGCAGTAGAATTGATTTCCGAACTTGATAGCGTAATGGCAGAACACCTTCAACGAGTTAGTAAGTTCCAAAGCGATTCTTGTCGGTCATCTAACTATTTAGTTAAAAATATAGAAAATGAAATAATTAGTTTGATTGGCAGTAAGATAAAGAACATCTTTTTGAAATGATCTAGCCGATACTTGATGAAAATCCATATTAATATCTATGATGAAACTAAACGAATGATTTTCACTATAAAGGATTTACAAAACAAAACCCTTTGTAAGTATTACTCTATCATTGTTAACAATACGTTAGATGTGAATAACAGTAGTAATTAGGTTTGTTAATTTCAATGATATAAAACAAAAATGGACCTTTACATTTATGAAAAATAAATTGCAAAACTCTTTTAAATACATAGATTCTAGTCTGAAACGCCCATTTAACAAAGAGTTCCACTATATTTTTGAAAAGAATATCTCATTTGAAAGTGTGCCGCTGACGTCACGTTCATCGAAAACAACCCCCACCATAATCCAGTTTCCGAAACATTCAATATCGTTCTCCTCAAAAATATAGATTCTAGCTTGGTATAAGCCATTGAGAAATACACCGCAAATCATTATGACAGTTCTCATGCAACAAAAGTGATCTCGAGATTTGAGGTTAATGTTTGTTTTTTTTACATTCGACATATTTAACCGATAAGGATTTTTTGGAAACTTACTCAGAGTTACTAACCCGATCCAAAAATAACCCGAGTCAGTGATCTGCGTATGCAACACTAAATTTTCCGAACGCGGCTTGGTAACTCAGGTTAGGGACCTCATCAACTCGAGTAGGTTTCCGAAAAACCCTATACATTAATTAATACTGTAGCGAGGTGTTATTATGACCGATCTGGTGTGAATTTATTTGTGTATAAATTATATGGAAAGGCTTCGGATAATTTACCGAGGGTAGATTATGAGATGATTGACTCTTTCTATTTAACAAATATGAATTTATTTTTTGCATTGATTAAAATTTAAAGTCGTTCCTTGAACGCTGCTTGAATACAGCATTATTCAGTTGGAAATGTTCTTCACAAAAACAATTATATTTTCTGCTTTTTACACAATTACATCTTACAATGCGCTTCATAGCATAAAAAATTGTTTATTAAAATATTCACTGGTGTTCAGACAACCAGGTACAAAGCGCCTTTTCGACATGTTCACAGTTGTTGCAGGGATTGCACAAACAACAAAAACATTTCAAAACTTTGAAAACCGCATTAACCTCAAAAAAGAAGTAGTGCCTGTTCGTTTGTAGCATACATATTTGATGGAACTGCTCTACTTGTATCAAATATTAAAGTAGGCAAACGACTTAAACAGAGACAAACGATTCTTGATGCTCCGTGAAACAGACGAACGATCCCATCTGGTATCAAATGACTACTGTCTGTCATACGACACTTATATTAAAATGAGAATTTGAGATTCCACGGTGCACAACTTTTACAACGTCTAATTTTAATGAACGTGACGTCACGAAACCACTTTTCTTCTGATTATAGAGAAACTAGCTGTCAGAAAAATAAATACAAATTCTCGAGTGATATTAGCGTATACACTTTCTAATTACAGTGTTCTCTCATATGTCGTGGAAAGGTCCATTAGAGGTTGGTGAACATTTTTTGGATTTTTGTCCCATAAATGATTTTACAGGAGAAGGATTTTTTGATTCATCAACCAACTATTTAGAAGCGCAGAACATAGATATTTCAAATATGCGCGGACAAGGAAACGATAACGGTTCTAACATGCGTGGAAATCATTCTGGGCTACAAAAAAGAATATTAGATGTTAATCGACGTGCCTTTTTCGTCTCTTGTTCGGCTCATACTTTGAATTTAGTAGTTGATGACGCTGCCAGTGTTTCTTTTGAGGTAAACGGGATTTTTGAACTATTTCAAGAATTGTACTTTTTTTAGTGGGTCTACTGAAAGATGGACAAGATGGACGTTTCTAAGCTAACATTAAAGCCACTTAGCGACACCAGCTGGTCGAGCATGGTGGATGCTATGTTGCCACTACGCTGTCAAATTGGTGAAATTTATGACGCACTAATTGAATTATAGGAAGTTCCTAACATAGATCGAAGTGTAAGTCATAAAGCACATGCATTAGAATCAAAAATTGGAAGTTATCAATTTTTGAGTTCCATCATTATTTGGCAAAAAATTTCATTCAATATTAGTAAAGTTATCAAGATGTTACAGGATCCAGCAACAGATTTAAAAATATGTCTAGATGTATTGTATAACCTTATACGAGGATATATTTAAAAATACTTAGCCTACTATAGAACCAAACAAAATTTCAATGTCAAAATATTTTATTACTCAACATATTCTCCTCTTAATTGGATACATTTATTACAGCGAACCTGCAACGTCTCTAGACCTTCAAAAATTTTTTTCTTCCTGCTCTGCAAACCAGACCTCCACAGCTTTTATTACCTCCTCGTTGGAAGAAAATTTACGACCTTTTAAACTTTTTTTCAGTTGAGGAAAGAGATCATAGTCGGACGGAGCCAAATCTGGTGAATAAGGGGGGTGTTCTAGTAATACAAACCATAAATCACGAATTTTTTGCATGGCAACATGAGATTTGTGAGCAGGGGCGTTTTCCTGCAAAAACAAAACACCTTTGGATAGCTTTCCGCGTCTTTTCTCTTCAATTTTTTCCCGTAGAGTGGTCAGTAATGTCGAATAGTAATCTCCAGTTATTGTTCTACCCTTATCCAAAAAATAAATCATGATCACTCCATGGCAATCCCAAAAAACTGAAGCAAGAACTTTTCCAGCAGATTTTTGGACACGAAACTTCTTAGGTCTTGGAGAACCGGAGTGTCGCCATTCCATCGATTGTTGCTTTGTTTCTGGATCGTAGAAATGTACCCAAGTCTCATCCATGGTAACAATTCGGTTGAAGGAGTCTACATCATTTTCATATCGAGCACAGATCGAATGCGATGATACTACCCTTGCACGCTTTTGGTCAACATTCAAACATTTGGGGATCCATTTTGCAGCAATTTCGTCCAAATTGACGTTAACTGTATGATGAACGCGTTCGTATAAAATATTCAGTGCTTCAAATATCCGTTTCAGCCCAATTCGATGGTCTGTTAAAATCATGTCATGAACTGCATCGATATTTTCGGGGACTGACACAGAAACTAGTCTTCCCAATCGGTCATCATCTTCAATGAAAAATTTACCTCTTTTGAAGCTTGCAGTCCAATTTTTCACGGTCGCATACGAAGGACATTGATAACCAAGGGTATTAAGCATATACTCGTAAATCTGCTTACCTCTTAACCCTTTTAAATACAGGTACTTGATGATGGCTCGATACTCCAATTTTTCGATTTTCACAATTTCGGTGGACATGTTTTTTCTTTTAATTTATTGCGTAACTCTGGTTTACTATTTTGACGTCAAACTTTACACTGACACTTCTAATAAGTTATTGTTCGTTGCTATGGTAACGAAATATTTTGTTTATGCAGGGAACTGGTCAATGCCAACTAGATATCAATACATCCTCGTACATATGTTTAAAAATGATCGATGTGATAAAGCATTTAACGATTGACTCACTGATACCATAGGGCTTGCAAATGAATTGAAAGTAACATCAACATTTTCAGAAATACAAACAATGCGCCGTAGAAAAAACAACAAACGAACATGAAGATGAGACACCGGTTGATCCTAAAGAACAAATGAAAATTAACTTTTACTTGTAAGTAATATAGATCAAACAAAAATGTCCCTCGAAGAAACATTCCAAAATCTGAGAATTATAATGATATATTTGGTTTTAAATTTCACATAATTTAGTTAATTTGTTTCCAAATTCCATAGTAAAAAATTCGTTCTTATGAAACCCCCAGGTTTTCTGAGAAAACCCCTAAAAAGCAGAGCTTGTGCGAGCATGGGATATGGTAGCTTTGAGAATTTTGCTAACACTGCCAGTATCTGTTGCAACAGGAGAAAGATCATTTTCGAAATTGAATAAAAAATTATGTGAGGTCGACAATGACACAAGAAAGAATGTCTAGTTCAGCAATTGCATCAATAGAATCAAACTTATTAGATACTTTGGATATAAGCGATTTAATTAGAGATGTTGCTTCTCTGAAGGCCCGCAAAGTGCCATTTTTGTGAATTGCGATAATATTTCTTCTTGTGCGTTCATTATATTACCTATAACTGACCTGAATACTCTTTTGATAAAATATGGATTTATTTCCAGAGTTCGTTTTCGATTCTCTTGTTTATTTCAGAATTTATTTTTATTTTTAGTAATGTTAATGATTTGTTAAATTAAATAGGGGCGCTACTTTGGGATTTGCACACTAGCAGAGAAACCTGTAGAGCCGGTCCTGGATTCTGCTACCTCTACAGTTGGCCAAAAAAGATTTATTCACGCTGATTTAGATGAATTTAACAAATTACCTTATAATATAACAAATTGCAGAAGTTTTTCCAAATTCAAAATATCTGTAAAAAACACATAATTTCCTTACGGAATTGACATCCTGCTATCAATCTTTGTTCACTAATTTATGATTTTACTATGGTTTCATCATTAATGTATATGTTTACTCTGTTTATCAGTCATTTATGATATATTTGTTTGAATTGATATTGTTAATCATTTTTATTATTATATGTACAACTTCCTCATACCATAACTTGTTCTGTCTGGAAGGTATTCACTCAATAAATAAATGAATAGTTACAACATCAACGCATATACAGGGTATTTATGTAATAACAATATTTTCTTGATTTGCATGATTCCAACAAATATAACAAATACGATGACGTGATCGGGGTGTTAGAGCCTGTCGCGGACTGAAGTGGAAGCGGCTAGTTCGACCCATGCAACTTTATTGGAATGTGCTGAGCATGCTCAGTAGATTCCAAATATGGACACATATGGCTGCTCCGCAGCTTATCTCTCTGAATTTTGGATAAATAGTAGTTATATCGTAACTTTTTTGTATTACTATTATGTCTAGGTAAGGTTAGTCAGGTCAGGTATGGTGGGCTAGTAACTTACGCATTCACAACTCGGTTTGCATACAGCTGTTTGTTTGCTCAGGTTAGGTTTGTGTGTCAATTTCGAGCAAAAAAATAAATTCACTCATTTTCAATTCAATTTGCCTACTTGTTTTGAAACCTAAACACCCCGCTATGTTGGGTAACAATATTTTAATTCGTGTTTGGCGCATGTTCAGCAGATTTTAATAAAGCTGCAAGTGTTGAACTATCCGCTTGTAGCTGAACTGGTTCAGATTCCACTTTTATTTCTCCTCTTAGCGGAAAATGTATGATGGAAAAGTTGTAGATAATAAAAAAATCGAATACTTTTGTACCAAATACTTTTTGACATAACCTCAAATTAAATTTGAAAATGGCGAAAAACCGATTTTTTAGTATTTAATTTTTTTCTCGCTCCTAAGTGATTTGATTTGGATGAAAACTTGTAGAGAAATGTCTTTTTTGGTGTTGATTAAGAACGATTTTTCCGCAATTCAGATAAAGAGTAGTTTTCTAGTAAGATACATTTTTCGAAAAAAATACCTACCCTTATCTTCCACGAACAATTGTTCTGCTGTTTTTTTTTGTATTTCGAAGGTCTATATGAGTTACTTTGAATTGTTGAAATTACCACTATCAAATGGTCTATGAAACTTAGTGGTTTATTTATCGTTAAACCGCTTAAAATTTAGAAAAACCGACAAGTCTCTCGGAATCATGATTTTCTCAATATTTTCAATGATTTTCAATAATTGTGGAAAAGAATAAAAACGATATTATAAAATTGATATCGTGGTATAATTAGGTATTCCAATTTTTATTTTGAATAACTTGATATAAACTACTTTGAGAATGAGATAAATTTTATCCAAAACGCGGAAAAAGGAATGGCAAAAATTTGGAATGAGCTTACCTTTTGTTCCCTAAAGTGTCGTCCCTTTCCAGGCCTGGAATATTGCTGGATCTATTTGTTCACCTTGTTACTGGTTGATTTTCCAATCATAGCACCGCTTCACATATATGAGTTTTGAGTAAATGTATACACGCACTTGCCATTAATTTGCACATGATTATCTATATCATTTCTCGTCTGTTCTTAGACACACACTGGTCCCTCGGCTCGCTTTCGTGCTGGCGAAGACGGCCGATGCATAGGATGATAAGGAACCCATTCCAAATATAATATTTGAGAAAATAATAAATTAAAGAAAATAAACGAAATGGAGATTTTGGTAGCCTTTTTTAGTTGGAAAGTGAAAAACTTTTTGTTATAAAAATAATGAAAAAGTCGAAAATAATCGAAAATATTGAGAAAATCATGATTCAGATAGACTTTTTTCTCAATTTACAGCGGTTTAACGATCAATAAACCACCTAGTTACATAGACCATTTCTTCAAAGTGGACATTTCAACTATTGAAATACAAAAGAATATGAAGACAATAGTTCGCGGAAAATAAGGGTGTTTTTTTCCAAAAATGTAAATAACTCTAAAACTAGAAGAAAGTTTCTCCATCTACAAAAAAGTCGAGCTTTTTTGACACTAAAAAAGACATATATCTACAAATTTTCGTCTGAACTAAATCATTTATACGCGAGAATAAAAATAAATACCGAAAAATCGTGTTTTTTACCATTTTGTTGTTTAATTTGAGGTTATGGCAAAAAGTGTTAGAGGAAAAAGTTTTCGACTTTTTCATTACCTATCTACATTATTTAATTCGAACATATTCCGCTAGGAAGTTACATTTCGCCGCAAATCGCAAAAAAACGTTTTCAACCCCTAAACTACATCCCCGTTTCACCATTTTGAGAGTTTTCGTGTTTGAGTTTTTTTTCCCTAAATTTCGAACCTCAAAATCATTCTCCACCTGGTCCTTGCCTGTTACTTTTTTTCTACAACTATTGAAAATCATTGAAAATATTGAGAAAATCATGATTCAGTGGGAGAATTTTTCTCAATTTTAAGCGGTTTAACGATAAACAAACCACAAAGTTAAATAGGCCATTTAGAAGTAGATATTTCAATAATTAAATTGATCATTTAAAGACCTGCGAAGTACAAAAAAAGGCGAAATTTTTTTCAAAATCTGTAACCTTACTCAAGAACTATTCGTCTTCTGAATTGCAAGATAATCATGCTTATTCAACACCAAAAAAAACATATTTCTACAAATTTTCATCTCAATTAAATCATTTATAAGCCAGAAAATAATTAAATACTGAAAAATCGGTTTTTCACCATTTTGACATTTAATTTCAGGTTATGTCGAAAAGTATTCGATAGAAAAGTTTTTGATTTTTTTATTATACAGGGTGAGTCAGGCTGAACGCCTCGGACTCTCGTGGCCATATGGTATTTTTTTCAGTAAACGGCCTGGGGGAGTACATGTATGTCGATCTGAAGCACATTTTAAAAATAATGATTTTTATACAAGGTGTTTGAAATAAGCGTGACATATCAAAGTTATGTTTTTTTTAATGGAACACCCTGTATTTTCTTACATTTTTTAATTCTTTGAGAAAAAATAAGCTGACTTTGCCAAAGTTTCCCTATACCTAACTCTCTCCATTTATGAGATATTCAACTTTTTCTCAAAATGTAACGTTGTCAAAAAAATTCAATATCATTGCAATTATCCACTGCATGTGTACAAAATTTTTACCGGTCACTCCAATCCCTTTCAGCTAGTTACTGCAACTTCAGACGACGATCAATATTATACAGTGTGTTTTATATTGTCAGGAACACTTACCGCATATTTGAACTCCAGTAACTTTGTTATTTAAAATGGAACACCCTGTATTTTTCCACGTGAAAAGATTCACCATTTCATTTTCTTTCGAACTATGTAATATGTCCCTATACCTACATATGGTGCTTCAGGAGTTTTCAAAGCCTTTTTATAAATCATTATAAGTTTCAAAATAATAAAATTCCATCAACCGGCTGATGTCAAACACTGAAAAAAGTAGTTCTCCATTATCTTTAGTAAATTGAATTTGAACACTCTCTACTTACAGTTGATTTTCTTTGGAGCATTTGTTATATCGGTCCATCTGTATCTACTAATTTTGGGGTTACTGGTTAAAAAAAAACAATATTTAGCAATTAAAGTTTAAGTGAAAATTTGAAAAATCATAAGGATTGTTCGACGTGACCACCATCTACTTCAATACAGCATCTAATTCTTTTTTCGAATGAGCTTCTGACATTGTTCAACATATTTGGAGTTACTGTTTGGAAGGCATTTCTAATCCTCACTTTCATATCAGGAGTAGTGGGTGGTGTACTGTAAACAATATTCTTGATATATCCCCATAAAAAAAGTCCAAAGGTGTAAGATCGGGGGATCTTGCTGGCTAGTTATAAGGACCACCTCTCCCTATCCATCGATCTGGAAATTTTCTGTCCAGAGAGTTCCTGACAACACGTTTGAAATGTGCCGAAGCACCATCTAATTGTAGCCACATCTTATCTCTCAAATTCAAAGGAATATTTTCCAGAAGATTCCAAAAATCTCTTTTCATGAATCCTAAAAATTTCCTTCCATCCAGATGCCCGTAAAAGAAATAAGGACCAATTATGGTGTCTCCTATGATTCCACCGAATGAGTTAACACTCCACCGGTTCTGGCGATCGACGGTTCGAAATAAATGTCTGTTTTCGGTGTCATAATAATGAAAATTATGTCGATTCACCAGACTATTGTTATGGATTCTCAAAAAAGTTCATATCTTCGCCAACTCGTTCAAGATACTATGAACAGAAATCTATCCTGCGTTCCTTCCATACAAATGTTGATGCAGCTGAATGTGGTACAGATGATATTTGTGTTTTCTAATAATTCTGCTAACGCTCGATTGACTTATACCTGTGGCATTTGCAATGGCTCTGGTACTGGTATTGGGATCTTCAATCACATGTTGTAAAACTTCGATAGCTCTCGAACAGTGTACTCGATACTACATGTTTCTCGAAATCTGGATAATAATCTTTCGAATACATTTTTATCAGGATGCTCTTGATCTGGGTATTTTCTCCAATGGTTATTATCATATTGATTCTTTCTTGAAGTGTGAAACTTTTCATTTTACTCCTGAGAACACTTGAACAAAACGATTTCAACACAAACTTATGACAAAATATGACGCTATTTGTCAGAAGCCCGCTTGGAACAACGCAATTGAACACAATTGTAAAAATTTGTAAAATTTGTAAAATTTGTTTTTACGAAACTCCCAGGTTTTCGGAGAAAACCCCTCAAAAGCAGAGCTTGTGCGAGCAAGGGATATCCGGGACCTACAGTTTAAATAAAAGTGGAATCCGAACCACTTCAGCTCAGTGACACGCGACCGGGGATCGAACCCGGTCCGTCTGGGTGGAAGCTAAACGCCCTTACACCACGACCACTTCGCTACGAACGCATTACTCAAGTATCCATGGCATCAGCCTACTTGATGAAATAATGTCAATGCAAAAAGTTCATCGGATTTTGAAAATGCTTCGATAACTTCTGTTATCGTTATTTAGCTATAGAGAAATATTATATGGTTTGAAAGGGAATGGAAAGGTGAATATTGTTACGTGGAAAAATATAGGGTGCTCCATTTGAAATAACAAAGTTATTGGAGTTCAAATATGCGGTAAGTGTTCCTGACAATATAAAACACACTGTATAATATTGATCGTCGTCTGAAGTTGCAGTAACTAGCTGAAAGGGATAAGAGTGACCGGTAAAAATTTCGTACACATGCAGAGGATAATTGCAATGATATTGAATTTTTTTGACAACCTTACATTTTGAGAAAAAGGTGAATATGTCATAAATGGAGAGAGTTAGGTATAGGAAAACTTTAGCAAAGTCAGCTTATTTTTTCTCAAAGAATTAAGAAATGTAAGAAAATACAGGGTATTCCATTAAAAAAAAACATAACTTTGATATGTCGCGCTTATTTCAAACACCTTGTATAAAAATCATTATTTTTAAAATGTGCTTCAGATCGACATACATGTACTCCCCCAGGCCGTTTACTGAAAAAGAATACCATATGGCCACGAGAGTCCGAGGTGTTCAGCCTGACTCACCCTGTATACAACTTTTTTCCAAAACATTTTTCGCTAAGAGTCCTTGTTTCGCCGCAAATCCCAAAAAATCATTTTCATCTCCTAAACTGCATCCCCATTTCATCATTTTGTGTGTTTTCGTGTTTAATTTTAGTTTTTCCCCAAAGTTGGAACCTCATCAACATTCTCCACCTGGTCTCTGCCTGGTACTTTTTCAAGCGTTTAAAATTCGTTTTGGCACCAGCCTATATGATGACTCTTCGAACCCACGCGACACGTCATAACTCGAACAGTGATGACGTCATCAAAAATATATGTGAACCAAAAAATGCGCAATTCAAAAAGAAAATCGACGGTCTGAGCTCTTTTTCTCAATGGCCATATCAAACTTTTAACGAATTTGTTCCAACATTTACATGCTAAAAAGGGCGTACGTTATAAAGTCATTACACGTTTTGGCAGCGGGCTGACAGACTAAGATCCTGACAGCATAACAGCCAGACAATCATTTTATATTGAGATTTTTTATGTGATCCTCGAATCTCAACTTACAATCAAACTTACAAAAACTTACAAAAACTTGGATTGTGGGTGATGTTCGATTATCATTTTATCATTCAGTTGTATGGCATCTTGATCGTATCGAAAACTAATTATACTAGTCTTCAAAAAATTCAGGGCACTTTGTTAGATTCGCGCCCATAGAAATCTATATTATATACTTACTCTAGAATGCTAATCCCGCCAATTTTCACGACGAAAAGCATGCATGTGCGCCATAGAATATATATATATATATATATATATATATATATATATATATATATATATATATATATATATTATATACTTACTCTATAATGCTAATCCCCATATCAAAAGTGTTGTAAAAAGTTCAGGCTAGTCCGAAATGCGCAAGCGCGTCATTAGTGGTTTTTGTAACAGGCCCGGTTTTAGTAAAATATTATGGTAACTTCTTGTGAAGATTAACAAACGTTAATTCTGTATCTCGGAGAATAAGGTTCGAAACCTCATTGTGCTTATACCTGTTATTTGTATTTAGCCGAGTTGAGTACAAATTTTCACACATTTATGGTCCCGAATATTCAGCAAAGGCCATCAGAAAGTAGAGTGCCGTTATTATTATTATTTACCGCTCTGAAGCGACTGATTTTTGGTACCACATTCACTTTTCAGCTGTAGTTAACCAACAAAAATATAAGGAACCACCCCAAATGGTCATCAGTGCGAATTTAAGGAAGCACTGTATTGAAAAATAAATTGAAAGTACAAAAAACTAAGAAAATTTATTTCAGCTAACATCAACTCAAATTGGATTTATAAATTGGATTTATAAAATTGGATGCTTGAAAGCTTGAGGAAGAGATTAACATGTTATTTCTACGAGTATTTCTGGTTGTATTACCTTAGTGCAATTTCCACAATGGGGGTGCATGAAAAAGTGAAGCCAGAAGCATTTTCCTTACCATCAAAGATAAGCACTTCCATATTGACATTAATTTTCTGATGCGATTCTGTGTATGTTTAGTACTTTTGTAGGAATCTAGAACTCATAATTAAGCGGTGTGGTAGAAAGTTGTATCACTCGCCATGCATGCTTACGCAGATACAGTATTGATACTGCACTAGGTTTCAAATCATTCTATTGTCGTTTTCACATGAATCTTCATGAGGAAAATGTCTGCCACAAATTATAATTTTCTCACTCAAATGTTCTGCTGGGGTCTCTTCTTAAAAACAGTAACCAAAAATCATGCCTTTTTTGTCAAGCGAAAATAATATTTAAGCTATTTTGAGCAAAGCATATAGGTACATAAAAAATTTCATTATCTACCAAAAATGATTTATTTCACGTATTTTTCCTTTACACAACACTAAACAGTTCATTGTTAATTTTTAGGAAGAAACGGCTTTATTAGAAATTGTCTTTAAAGGAACAAAATTAATGCAAATTCACGAAACTTGAAAGAATAACCAACGACAACAAACCACACAAAACGTCAAGAGAAAAACTGAAATTCTAAAAACCGTCTCTGTCTCTGACAAGAGTGACATATCTTAGTGACAAGTCTTCCTGTTGATGAAAAAGCTCTGTTGCACGGTCATTATAATTACAGTAGCGTGTAGGGTGCATTTTGTTTTATATAAGTTTCTTTCGCGCCTAAAATTCGGAGTAATATATCTCTAAAAGGTTCTTTTCGGTTTTAAAAAGTCCTAACAAAAAACTCTGAATTGGAACACCAAATTATTTTCAAACTTGGCAACGATCTACTCAAACTACACTGATGACGCGCATGCGCACATCGGAAACGGGTCGCATACGCGGCATGCTTTTCGCCGTGAAAATTGGCGGGATTAGCCTAGAGTAAGTATATAATATATATTTCTATGAAGTGCGCATGCATGCATGCCTCACTTTTTCATGCACCCCCATTGTGGAAATTACACTAAGGTAATACAACCAGAAATACTCGTAGAAATAGCATGTTAATCTCTTCAAATGATTTAAAATGCAGTTGCATATTTTGACATGAATTGTTCTAGAAAAAAAACCTCGAGCTTCCAAGCATCCAATTTTATCAATTCAATTTGTGTTGAAATCATTCATGATATCAGCTGAAATAAATTTTTATAGTTTTTTGTACTTTCAATTTATTTTCGAATCCAGTGCTTCCTTGAAATCAGCACCGACGATTTGGGGTGGTTCCGTAGGTTTTTGTTGGTTAACTACATCTGAAAAGTGAATGTAATACCAAAAATCAGTCGCTTCAGAACGATAAATAATAATAATAACCGTACTCTACTTTCTGATGGCCTTTGCTGAATATTTGGGATTATAAATATGTGGAAATATGTATTCGAATCGGCTAAATACAAATAAAAGGTATAAGTACAATGAGGTTTTCAACCTTATTCTCCGAGATTCAGAATTAACATTTGTTAATCTTCACAAGTATCATAATATTTTATCAAAACCGGGCCTGTTACAAAAATCAGTAATGACGCGCATGCGCATTGCGGACTAATCTGAACTTTTAACAACACTTTTGACATGGGGATTAGCATTCTAGAGTAAGTATATAATATATTTCTATGTTCGCGCCAGAATATCGTGGTGTCATTCACGAATAAGTTAAATTTTCCTTTGGTGTCCATAGTTCCTAAGTCATTAATATGAAGAAGGAAAAGTATTGAGCCAAGCACCGATCCCTGTGGAACTCTGCAGTTACCTAATGATGGCTATAGATGAATAATTTGTCGTTTTGACGATTTGTTTTCTTCCATTATTATCATTGCATTATTATCACGAGGATATACGGACTGTACTGCCCTCCAAAAGGCATACTGAGTAAAATCGTGTCCCAAAATCTGTCACTATCCCCCGGTCTATTATTGATGTTTCATGTTTGTCCAATATTTTACGTCCATTTATAATCCATAAGACGTGTATAATACATTGGACATCCATATTTAGTATTTATTTATTTATCCCAAGAAACATTTCTGTTCATAGAGGGATTAAATTCTAACATAAATTGTATAACGACAAAAGGTACAAGTATTAAAAAAGGAATGATACAGATAATCTGTGAAATATGAGTAAATATCAATCAGAAAGAAACATAAGCAAAAACAGTCACAAGTGAAACATTGTTATACTGTGGGAAATCATCTGTTGAGTATAATTTTGTTTATGTTCATTTTTGAATTTAGTTTTAGTCCTAATTTATTTTATTGCCTGTGGTATTTTATTATATGTATATCTCAATTCCATCGTAAAAAGTAGAAGTTTTTCCAAAGTTTGATTTGAAACGTAATGCGTCTATTTTATTTACATTCCTTGTTTTAGGGTGATGAATATTCGAAATATGATCAAAACTAAGATCCGAAGGTTTTTTTCCTGTATTAACATAGTGGATGAAGATTGAAATTTCAAATTCAATTGTTTTGATATATGTTTGTTCCCTATTGTTATTGTTGTTCTGTTTTCGTAAATATATGTTTTTTATAATTGTGACAGTGTTACAGTACCTGCTCCATACTATTCATTTTTATATATTTTATACCTTTTTATTCAATTTTATATATATATATTTATATTTTATTGTGACTTTATCAATGATATTCAGGTTTATATCATTTTTTTGAAGGTTCTGAAAAGGGTAATTTGTATATGCATTTTATTTATAGCTTTGATTTGTGGTTTCATAATAGAAATTTTGGCTGAGCCCCAAACAGAAATGAGGTATTGCAATTTTGAATAAATTAAACTCAAATATATGATTTTCAAATATTTTAGTGGGGTATACTGTCTTATTCGAAATAGTATTCTAATCAAAGGTGAGAGTTGTTTTCTCAGATTGTTGCTATGATTGGACCAAGAGAGTATTGTGTCGATATGTAAAACCCAAAAATTTTGTATTGTTGGTACACTGAATTGGTAAATTTTTTGAATTTATCGGTCTTAGAGAATCAGTTTAGAAATAAACATAATTGAAGATTTCGAAAAATTCAACAATAGTTTATGAGCGATAACCAATGACATAAGATTTGATGACCCTGTTCAATATAACACAGAATTTCGAATTCATTCTCTGTAAAATATACAATAGTTGTATCATCAGCAAAAAGTTTAATTTCACCTTTCAATTTGAGTTCTGATATTGAGTTTATATATGTATATTAAAAAAAGTATTGGGGCAAGTATAGATCCCTTTGGCACCCCACAGTTTATATTTTCAATTGAACTAAGTGTATTTTTGATATATACTAGTTGTTTTCTGTCAACCAAATAATTTTTGAACTAAAGGTAAATTTTTCCCCTTATTCCAATATCATGTGATATTCTTAAAAGAATATTGTGGTTAACCATATCGAAGGCTTTCCGCAAATCTGGTGATAATAATGCGCATTTTTTTGTCGAATCTAATTCCAGTTTTATTCTTGAAATCATGTCTACTGCCGCAGACTCAGTATCACTAGATTTTCGAAAACCATATTGTTCTGCATACAAAAATTTTGATTTTTTCAGATATTCTCTTCTTCTATCCATTATCTTTTCAATGATTTTTGAAAATATTGGCAGAATTGAAATTGGACGGTAATTTCTCAAGTCATTTTTTTCCACATTTAAATATTGGTTTGACTTTAGCAGTTTTTAATTCACCTGGGAATATACCGTTGTCAAAGGATGTATCAATCAATTTGTTTAATAATGGTACTATTTCATCTTTGACTGCTTTGATCATTTTGACATTAATTCCATCATTACCTGCTGCTTTCTTATTGTCTAGCTCGTCAATTATTTCATGAAATTCCTGATACTTGGTGGGATTCAGGAACATAGAAGAGGGAGAGGAACTGGTAGAAAGTCTGTCTTGGGTATCTGCTACATTTCTTGATAATTCTGCTCCAATATTTACAAAATAGTCATTGGAATGCTCACATATTTCCAATTGGTTCTTCAATTCGTCTTTCATTTATCGAGTTCCTAGACGTTTGGATCAATCTTGAACCCATTGGTCGTCGTGTGCTAATGGGTAATCGGAATAAGCGTAATGATAAAAATTTAACTGGTATCATACTTTTAGGTAATGATGGGTTTGCTACCCCAACATATAAATTCCTGCTTGAGAACGCTGGATAGATTCATGCTAGGAGATACCGCGGTAACAAGTAGCGTAGTTTTAGCAGATAGCACCGTAACATCCACTTCTGCTGCAGCTAGGACTCCAGCCAAAGCCACGGCTCATATATTAGGTATCAAAGATATATGTGAGTATCGAATTGAAATCTTATACTGACTTTTAAAATAAAATATTTCACTCAAACATTGACAGGAAAAACTAAATTTTCTGAACTTGAATATACAGGGTGATCGGAATCAAGATTTCAGTGGCATATTTTACAGGTGAAGTCAAGACTTTTTTCCATACATACCTACATATGACGAAGCAAACGCTTCGTTATCGATTTACGGAGCGGTAAAGTTTCAAAAGGTGGTTATTTCTTCTTCATATCTCTTTCACTTTTTGCGATTTTGAGATCAAATTCTACACATAGATTACGTTTCAGGGCTCACATCATCTGTTTGTAGGAATCTACAGGATCTAATATATTTCTTCAGAGGTCCAGCCCTTGTTTGTGGGAAATCTATTATCACAATGAAATAAGAACCGATGCTTATTTGGTTTCCTTAAACATGACGCACCCAAAAAATAAGAAACCTTACGAACCTTGACTTTTTCATAAAAGGTGCTCGAAATGCCCTTCTTCTTCTGCGATACAACCCTATACTCTTCTTCTCCTAGACTGCCGTACCCATTCTAACATTACAGAAGTGCTTCTCACGGTTTTGAAGGGATCCAGAATTCGTTTAGTGAGAACTTCGATGGAAGGCACTAGTTCTGCCGAGTAAACTGGGCCTTTTACATATCCCCATAAAAAATTGTCCAGCGGGCTACAATCTGGGAACCGTGGGGGCAAAGCAATTGGACTTGCTCTGCCAATCCACTGATTGGTAAACACAGTTTCTAAATAATCGCGGGCGGTGACTCGAAAATGATGAGGGTCTCATCGTACCTCAACGAACTGATAAAGGCCCGTCCTCCACTAATGCAGGCAATTCCTTCTATAGGAAGTTCAAATATGTGTCACCATTTAAAATTCGCGGTAAAGTAAAAGGACCAATTAAAGTAGGTATATCTTACCGTTCCTGTCCATAAGATCACGCTGAACCGTTCCTGGTGTCGATATTGTCTGATCATGTCTGAAATTTTTATTGCTCAAATATGAACGTAATTCACCACTCCGTCGCGTATAAATTGAGCTTCGACGGTAAAAAGGATACGAGATAATTATTCAGGATCCGTAGTACATTTGCGCCGTGGAAATTCCTGAGGAAGCAAACCTTGGACGCGGTAGATATGATATGAGTGTTTAGTCCGTTCACCCTGTATATATATTTGGATAATTTAGGGAATATTTCATTCATTTATTTATTTAAACTTCATTATGATGAAAATCATTACTATTCAGTTTTTGAAATATTCATTTGGCTCGAGGTATCGGTACTCGGCGTTTTTTTCTATTCATTTTTATTTTCGCGAAAAAAAGGTGGTTTACAGGCACACAGATCAGTTCGTAAATGATTTCGGTATCGACAGCAACATACTTTCGGCGAGCAAGAAAATTGTTGCAACCCATCAACAAATGGAATTCGGTAAGTGGCTGTAACCACTCGTTTAATTATTCATTTCTAATCGTTGCGAATTCTAAACATGGTCCTTCTCGAGCCAAATGTGATTATTTGATTACTTAATTCGTTTGAAAATATTACTTAATTCGGTCTACGGACATTAAATGACTTAGCAATTTATAAGCTAGCTATTATCCTTTTGATTTGTTTCATTTGTGGAATTCAGTTTCATTGATAAAGTTGAATAACTGTTGTTTTTTTTTTGGGTTTGTTTGCTCCCAAAAAAAAAGGGTTCATTATTGTTCGATTCCTTATTGGGTATTGTGAGATATATAAATGGAAAGAAAGCACTCACTTCAGATTCGTTCAGTGGGTAGTAATAGTCGTTGAGTATATACAGGGTGGTGTAATTGGTTTGATTTCGCAATGGACTTTAGATTTAGAAAATAGTTGTTGCGAATTACATATTGAATGACTTGTTTACATATAATCTCATAAAATATTAGGTGAATTGTGGTTGTTTGATTGGGAATAATATTTTCATTGGTTTCCTTGATCTAATTTAAAACTTAGCTAGTTAATATTAGAACGTTGAAAAAGTATGAAGCTCAAAGGCAGCTATGGTATGATCGAATATTGGTACTAGAAGCATTTGCACAGAATTTTGTGCAGAATCCAGGTTTGGAAAACCAGTTCAGGGTGAGATATGACGACTTGTCGGAAATTAGGGAAGGATTTCAAAATTATCATGAGCGATTTATTGAAGCAAATTCAACTAATGAAAATGCAGATTCGGAAGAAGAACTAAGTATTGTCATGAAATTCGATGAGTTGGTCTATTCAATCAAATCAATATATTACGATAAATTTGAAAAGAAGGATATTGCCATTCCCCATAATAACAACAATTCACAATCTGGTAGTTATTCCAATGTCAAATTGCCTAAAATTGATGACCCTAAGTTTTATGGAAAATTAAAGGAATGGCCTACCTTCAAAGATTTGTTTTCTACGTTAATTGATGAAAATAAGCAGTTGTCAAAGGCAGAAAAATTCCATTTTCTCTTGATGTCACTATAAAAAATCCATTGTCTATTGTCAAGTCTCTACCCCTCACTGATGAAAATTATCCAATTGCATTTCAGGCTTTGAAAGATCGATATCAAAATCCACGATTGCTTGCTAATATCTATTGGCAAGAAATTATGGACTATCCAAAAATCAAATCGGATTCGGCCTCCGGTCTCAGAGATTTGTTAGATTGTTTTAATGAAAATTTGGAAGCTCTCAAAGCGTTGAAACTTCCTGTGGATAATTGGGAATTTGTTTTATTTAACATAATAATCCAAAAATTAGATCAAGGAACTATAACTAGGTTTGAATTAAATAATGCTTCCACAGCTATTCCTAGTTATAGTGAATTAAAAAATTACTTATTGAAGCAATGTACAGCTTTGGAATCTACTGCCATTTCGTCGTCGTCCAATAATATTGGGAAAAGCTTGAATAAAATTAATTTTTCTCAAAATAAATTGAAATCGCTTTGTCTTTTGAACGCTCATAACACTCCAAGCTGTCCATTATGTCAGTCACCCCACGCATTATCAAAATGTCAGTCCTTTTTACAAAAAAACCCTTTTGAGAGGTATCAATTTGTGAAGCAAAATAAATTGTGTTTGAATTGTATTCGATCGTCTCATAAATCATCCGCATGCCCAGTGACAACAAATTGCTATATTTGCTCTCAAAGACATCATTCATTGTTACATTATATAAATAATAGGACAGTAAGTACCACCTCTGGGAATAATAGTGCGAACACACCAGTACCTGCTATTGAAGGTGTGGTTGCTTCACAAGGTGCTGCTTCGTTAACTTTGTCAGCAGTAGACAGCCTACACGTTAATGTAGATGCTATGGCTACTACGTCCAATATGAGAGCAGAAAAAACTGTTCTATTGGCAACTGCCTTGATAGAAATAATGGATAGTCGAGGATATCACCAGGTAGTTCGAGTCCTGTTCGACAGTGCTTCTCAGGACTCAGTTATTAATGAGAACTGTTGTAAACGTTTGGGGTTATGTCGATCGAACCTGAATCTTTCGATTCATGGTTTAGGTGATATGTCCTTGGAGGCGAAGGGTAAGGTCATGTGCTTGATTCAACCAAGAAAAGGTACAGGGCCTGTGATAACGGTTGATGCTGTGATACTTTCGAAGATTTGTGAGAAAATGCCAAGAACACCAGTGTTGTTGTCTGATGCTAAGCATTTGTCAGGAATAGAATTGGCTGACCCTAGTTTCCACATCCCTGGTAATGTTGATATGTTACTTGGTGCTGATGTCTTCCCTTCAATTTTGAAAGCTGGAGTTGTTATTGGGAAAGCCAATGAACCCAGTGCTATCAATACCACATTTGGTTGGGTGGTTATGGGTAAAATTGTATGCTCCCCCATCTCAACCATTGATTTGAATTCGTTTTGTACAGTTGATAATTCTTCAATTGAAAATATTGTAAAGAAATTTTGGCAAGTTGAAGAAGTTCCCAATTTTTCTTCAGCTTCACCTGAATACATTCAATGTGAGGAAATGTTTGTCAAGGGTTATTATCGTGATTCAACCGGACTCTCTCTCGGGCAGTAGCTCTTCATCGACTGTACTCATTGGAGAAACGGTTGCTTAGAGATACTTCATTATACAAATCATATTCCGAGTTCATGGCAGATTATTTGAAAAATGAGCATATGGAAGAATTAACTTCTCTATGTCCTGCTGGTGAGGCCTCAAAATTATACTACATTCTTCATCATTGTGTCATTAAACCAGAGAGTACCACCACAAAACACCGTGTTGTTTTTGATGCATCATGCAAGATTAAAGGTACCTCTCTGAATGACACATTGATGACGGGACCCAAATTACAACATAATCTTTTTTCAATTTTGTTGAGGTTTCATATTCATAAAATAGTGCTCACTTCAGATATAAAACAGATGTATCATCAAATAATTGTGTAATCCAAGCATCAGGATTACCAAAGGATTTTATGGACGTTTTCCCCAAAAGAGCCTGTGAAAAAGTATCGTTTGAAGACTGTGACGTATGGCATATCGTCTAGTCCTTTTTTGGCACTTCGTTGTTTGCAGGAACTGGCAAATTGTGAAAAGTCCATGTTTCCAGAAGCTTCGAATGTTCTATCATCAGACATATTTGTAGACGATATTGTCTCTGGTTGTGATAGTCTAGATGTAGCTTTAACCATACAGAAACAGCTCATTGATCTACTTCGACTAGGCGGTTTTGAACTGCGAAAGTGGGCCAGTAACCACGCCAGTTTGTTGCAAGGTTTGCCTTCTGATTACTGCCATCAGCATGCCCTCATATTTGACCACGAAGATAACTCGTTTGTCAAGATACTGGGACTTCAATGGAATCCATCGACGGATACATTCTCATACACTGTGGAAACGATTTAGGGGCCTTGTTCGAAGAGGAGTGTCTTATCAGAGCTGGCAAGAATATTCGATCCGTTGGGTTTTTTGGCACCTATATCATTTTTTGTCAAATTCATCATACAGTGTTTGTGGAGTTTGGGCTTAGATTGGAATGACGAAGCTCCTAATGATGTTCAGCGTCGTTGGGCTCAGCTCAAGGCTGAGTTACCTTTATTGTCGGATATTCGTATTAATCGGTGTTATTTCAATTTGAAACATGCCTTTTGTGATCTTCATGGCTTTTGTGACAGTTCTGAAAAGGGGTATGCCGCTGTTGTCTATATTAGGTTCCTTGATGATCAAGGAAACGTAGGAGTATGGTTTGTTTGTGCAAAAACTAAAGTTTCCCCTTTGAAACGTATCAGTATTCCCCGATTGGAATTATGTGGGGCTGTACTTTTAGCTGATCTCGTATCGGTAGTGAGTAAGACATTTCGAAATGTATTACATATTAGACATATATTTGCTTGGTGTGATAGTGCTGTGGCACTGGCTTGGATAAAAAATTCCCCTCATCGCTGGAAAACCTTTTTTAGCAATCGCGTTAGCCATATTTAAGAACGTATTGCTCCATCTCAATGGAACTATATTTCGTCGGCAGAAAATCCAGCAGACTGTGCAAGTAGAGGTTTGATGCCCAAGTAGAAGTTTGATGCCCTCAGAGCTTGTTGAACATGCCTTATGGTTCTTGGGCCCTGCTTGGTTGAAAGGTGCCCCAGACCAGTGGCCGATTAGTCTCCCTTCTGATGTTGATGAATTAATATTGTCATCAGAACAAAAATTTATTAGCCTTTCGACCTTTCTGTCCTGCCCCTCAATTGAGAATCTCTTGAATAATTGTTCGTCGTTACCGAAGATTAAGCGCATAATTGCAACTTGCCTTCGTTTTGTTAGTAAACGGGTTGGATCATTTGATCAATTCGAATTGCATAAATCGTTAATAGGGTTAGTAAAATATGTCCAATCACATGTTTTCAAGGACGAAATTATAAAGTTGCAAAGCAAACAGTGTCTCTCAAAACCCCTGCGTAAACTGTGTCCATTTCTTGATGATTTTGGCGTTTTCAGAGTAGGTGGAAAGCTGGTGAACGCTAATTTGACATTCGAGCAAAAGCATCCAATTCTGTTACCTCGAAATAGTCGTCTCACAAGCCTCATCATCGAAAATACGCATAGAGAAATGTTACATCCAGGTTTACAAACTTTGCACTATTTGCTTAGACAAAACTATTGGATTCTGGGCAGCAAAGGTGCTATTCGGTCAGTGCTGACAGGTTGTTATAAATGTTTTCGGGTGAATCCGAACCCGTTTGAACCACTGATGGGTAATCTTCCCCAATTGCGTGTTAGGGAATTGAAGCCATTTTCGTGTGTTGGTATGGATTTCGGAGTTCCATTCACTATTACTCTCGGGAAAACTCGTGGAGCAAAGACACATAAGGCTTACCTCTGTCTTTTTGTTTGCTTTGCAACAAAGGCATTGCATCTGGAACTGGCGGTGGATCTTTCTGCAGAAGCATTTTTAAGAGCATTGCGAAGGTTCATCGCTCGACGAGGTAGGTGTTCTAAAATCTTCAGCGACTGTGGTACAAATTTTGTTGGTGCTGCTAGATACATTCATGAAATAATGCAGGGTGTGGTCGAGTCTGAGCAAATAAAGTTTATTCAAAATCCCCCCTCAGCCCCACATTTCGGTGGTTTATGGGAGGCAGGCATCAAATCAGTCAAATCCCGATTGGTTCATTTGGTTGGTGATCAAATCTTAACCTTTGAGGAATTGTCCACTGTTTTTACCCAAATAGAAGCCATGTTGGAACCTTTAACTGCCTTACCAGATCCCGATTTGACACATATTCCGATGAACAGGTTGACACGATTTCAGCTCGTGCAACGTGTAAGTCACGATTTCTGGAAGCGCTGGAATTTGGAATACCTAAATAATTTGATGAAACGACACAAATGGAATCTCAATAATTCTAAAGCTGTAGTTGGAACGTTGGTGGTCATTAAAGAAGATAATAGCCCTCCTTTGAAATGGAAGCTGGGCAGGATTATAGAGTTACATCCTGGTTCGGATAATATATGTAGAGTCGCTACCGTAAGGGTTGGTCAGGGATCCATAAAACGACCCTTGGTCAAACTTTGCCCCTTGCCGAATCAGTCTAATTAGTATGATAAAAGACTTGGTCTTTCATGGTGGGCGGAAATGTTTAGTCCGTTCACCCTGTATATATATTTGGGTAATTTAGGGAATATTTCATTCATTTATTTATTTAAACTTCATTATGATGAAAATCAGTTTTTGTTATATTCATTTGGCTCGAGGTATCGGGACTCGGCGTTTTTCGCGAAAAAAAGGTGGTTTACAGGCACACAGATCAGTTCGTAAATGATTTCGGTATCGACAGCAACATACTTTCGGCGAGCAAGAAAATTGTTGCAACCCATCAACTAATGGAATTGGGTAAGTGGCTGTAACCACTCGTTTAATTATTCTTTTCTAATCGATCCGAATTCTAAACAATGAGTATAGAATGTATTCGTGTTAAACCCCCTGAAAGTTGAATGAGAAACATAAAAATCCTGTGCTATTATATTTTTTCATTGTTTCGTTGAAAAATTTTAAATAAATCTTGCGAATAACAAATAATTATTCAATCTTTTTTCCTGATAACGATTGCAGATGCGTAAAACTCACAGAAGTTGAAGAAATGTGTAAATAAAACAATAAATTCCTATCTCATTTTTAAAAACACCAGCGGCGCACCACAAAAACTTGATGCGGCGAAAAAGGGCTTGACCTCCGAGAAAATATCTCCCTGTAATTCATCACAATCAATTGGCAAGCTCAAAATAAAATAGTTCAATTTTTCTAGAGACTGCAAAAGTATAGGAATGAGTTAGACAGTCCCTCACCACAGAATGGTGTCAATGAGAACATAAATAAGTATAGATGGAAGTATAAATATAAATAAATATAAAAAAAATAATAATAGACAAAATGAGGACATCAATAAAATTCGTAACAATACATAACATTTGGGAACTTTTGTTCATTGAGATGTGGAGTATTCATCAAGTGAATATTAGCAATGTTCATTGAGTAAGCGCTGCAGCTATTTTTTAAAAAGGATTACACATTTCGCAGATTTCAAATTATTGGGTAGTAAATTATATATTCTGGGACCAGATATATTTGGTACTATTGTGTATTTTTGTGTCACTATACGGTATATAATCATGCAAATCATTTTTCGATCTGGTATTCATGTTATGAATATCACTATTACCATTGTTTAAATAGAAGATAGTTAGTCAATGCCTGTGGAAAAGGCATTGGACTCAAACGCGAGTGTCATCTAGCGTGATTAGTTACAAATATGAATATTTGACGTCATTTTAATGCAGATTAATTCAAAAAACCCTGATTTTAATGCCGTCCCATTGTTTCAATCAAGTTACGACATGACTTGGAGGCCAGATCACTGAAGTTACAACATGACTTGGATGCGAGTTCACTGTCGCCATCTACATGTCGCATCCATTTGAATCCAATTTGAATCCCATAAGGTTGACTAACTATCTTACTTCTACAGTGTGTCCCGCTTTTCATGAATACACCCTAATATCTCAGTTATTAATAATGCGATTTCCTTGAAACTTTGGTGGTGATTATATGTTAGAAAAGTAAAGTATTTGGCATAGTGAACATATTCATCGACCATTGGTGTGCGGAATGGGGGCGGGGTGAAAAAAAGCGTTTTTTATCAGATTCAGAATCAGCATCCCCAAAGACCCCTCAATTCATATTTTCGAAATCTCAAGAGCTAATTTGAGCAAAAAAAAATTAAATTCATTTTTTTCATGAATACGCCCGAATATCTGTTATTATAAAGGCGATTTTGTTGAGATTTTGGTGGTGATTGTATATTAGAAAAATGAAGTATTTGGCATAGTGAACATATTCATTCACCATTGGCGTGCGCTGTTGGGGGGACAAAAAAGGCGTTTTTTGAGAAAAGGATTTTACGGCTTATTTTATACAACTTTTCTTATCAGATTCAAAATGAGCATCCCAAAAAACCCTTTCATTCATATCTTCAAAATCTCAAGAGCTGATTTGAGCAAAAAAAATTAAAGTCTATTTTTAATAAGTTCTTTATTTGTAACTGATGTGGTAATAAAATTGCAAATGACATTTTTTCAGATTCTTGTTTTTTCAACATAATTACCTTCAGAAACAATACACTTTTCAACAATTCTTCTCAAACGTCCATTCACTTTTCTTAAAGTTTGGGGAGTTATTTCCTGACACGCTTGCCTAATTGCAAAGCAAAGTTTCTCTCTATTACGAGGCCGAGTAGCAAACACTTTATTTTTCAAATGCCCCCACAGAAAAAAGTCACAAGGAGTAATATCTGGCGATCTAGGGGGCCATGGTTCGAAAGAAGAATTTCTATCTATCCATTTCATAGGGAAAATTACATTTAAAAAGTTCCGAACTATCAGCGAATTATGTGCGGGGGCACCCTCTAATTGAAAGAATAAGTTTTGTCTCTGTGCTAATGGCAATTCCATGAGAAAATCATAGAGATCATTTTGTAAAAAATGTAGAAAATTTTGTCCAGTCAGGTTATCCAGGAAAAGGGGACCAACAATTTGTTCGTTAAATATTCCACACCACAAGTTACCTTTTTCACTGTACTGGTTTTTACAATGAACTACCCAATTCGGATTTTCAGCTGCCCAAAACCTACAATTTTGACTAGGTACCACACCGTTTGTTGTAAACGTTGCCTCGTCCGTAAACATCATGTTTTTCAGAAAAAGTCTGTCGTTAAGATAGTTACCCTGCAACCATAAGCAAAATTCGAAACGTCGTTCAAAATCACCATTTAACAGAGTATGTAGAAATTTTGGTTTAAATGCCCTAATCCTATTGCGTTTTAAACATCTCCATTCTTTGTTTTTCGTTAAATTCAGTGTCCTCGCAACTGCCCTTACAGTACCATTTGGGTTGCTAAGATACGTTCGTCGTCTGGATAGTGTCTCTGATTTAAATTGTACTTCCCCGGTCTTGTCTTGAAAACCGCTCCAGTCCTTGTGAACAATCTGTTGATTTTGGCAACGGTGTCGTGAGAAATTGGTTCTCCATTGAATATTCCAGCAACCTGACGCGTAGATCTTTCGTTATCACCAAATAAGCGGATAATCTCTACTTTTTCTCCAATTGTAAGAACTACTCTTCGGTTGTGTGCCATCTTATTAACACTGTTTGACTTTTTGACAATTCGTACTGATTACCGAATGTCAAACAAAAACTTTCGTTTCAAAGCACTCTTTTCATTAATTTACTTAAAAACACAAATCGGCAAGCCAACGGTAACAAAGAGCGCGTATCTTCGAAAATACCTAAATTGCAGTATAAGGGCAGTTACAAAGGATACTGAATATAACGAAACGGTTGTGTTTGATATTCAATAGGATCAGGGTATTTGAACTAAAAAGATGGAAATAAACAATTTTTTTTCTGCTCAAATCAGCTCTTGAGATTTCGAAAATATGAATTGAGGGGTTTTTGAGGATGCTGATTCTAGATCTTATAAAAACAGTTGTCTAAAATTAGCCCTAATATCCTTTTCTCAAAAACGCATTTTTTCTCCCCCCAACACCGCACGCAAATTGTAAATGCATATGTTCACTATGCCAAATCCCTCATTTTCCTAACATACAATCACCACAAAAACTCAAGAAAAGCGCATTTATAATAACAGATATTCGGGTGTATTCATGAAAAAAGTGAATTTAATTTTTTTTCTGTTCAAATCAGCTTTCGAGATTTTGAAAATATGAATTATAGGGTTTTTGGGGATACTCATACTGAATCTGATAAGAAAAATTGTCTAAAATAAGCCCTAATATCCTTTTCTCAAGGAACGCCTTTTTCCTCGCCCCAACACCGCACGCCAATGGTAAATGCATATGTTCACTATGTCAAATACTTCATTTTTCTAACATACAATCACCACCAAAATTAAAAGAAAATCACATTTATAATAACAGCTATTCGGGTGTATTCATGAAAAAAGTTAGTTTAATTTTTTTTCTGGTCAAATCAGTTCTTGAGATTTCGAAAATATGTATTGAGGGGTTTTTGGGGATGCTGATTCTCAATCGGATGAAAAAAGTTATCTAAAATGAGCCCTAATATCATTTTCCCAAAAAACTGATTTTTTTCAACCCCCAACACCGCACGCCAATGGTCGATGAAAATGTTCACTATGCCAAATACTTTATTTACCTAACATATTATCACCACCAAAATTTCAAGAAAATAACTGAGATATTAGGGTGTACTCATGAAAAGCGGGACACACTGAATATAAACAATGCTATTACATACATAAAAAGGATGACTTATTTATAAAAACGTATACAAATAGCTCAAAAATGAGACCGGGTAGTGTTAATATTTTGATTGCTTTGAAATAGTAATTTACGTAACAAGTACGGAAAATACGGTCGACCAAAGAAGACCAAATTCTAGGACGAGCGTTAGCGATTCCAGGAAGTCTGCGAGTCCAAAAAAACTGTTTTTGGACTTCTTGCGTACAGTATTTTTTCGACAACCATGTAGAATAACAAATCAATGAGACAGATTTAGTCTGAGAGACAAAGAGAGGTCCACCTTTACCCATCTGTTAACCGGATGAAACATACTTTTTATTGAGTTACATAAATAGAAAAATACGCCTGAAATGGGTTTCAAAAATTTGCACCATATGGAAACTTTTTTATTATCGATTTGTCAGAAAATTTTATTCTACATAAAAATTGGTATATTACGGAATACTTGTAGTCGATTTATCAAACTTCTAAATTTCCAAACGGTGTACAAATAGAATTTTGATCAAGAGTAAACTACCCTGGCTGTGATTCCAAATTTGAATAATTAGAACATTTTAGTACTTATTTGTATTATACAGGGTGTCCGGTAAACCTTGTGTAATATTGAAACTGGTGATAGACCAGGTCATGACTGTTCACCTCAGTAAAAATATCACCGTTTTCGACCTAATGGGCATTTTAAGAATATTTGAAAAATCGCTACCTAACCTTGGATTTTTGAGTGCCATGTATTCAAATTGAAACGAATTCAAATATCTCTACTGCTGAAGATTACTGATGAGTGACGCTTTTAGATGTACAGAACAGTTTTTCAGAAAGTGAAAAAAAATTCTAGAAATGAGGGTAAAATGGTAGATTTAAGATTTATCTTTTTTTTTTTAAGTTTGACATTAGTGTCTGAAAGAAACATAACCAATTGGAAGTGGACATGAATTTCAAAAGAATGCTCATTTTGTCCAGACTCTACCATGGTATAAAACAAACTATAATTATTTTTGGAGAAAGTGATTTCCATTGAATAAGGCGTGGTTCATCAACTTTTATACTTACGCCCAAAAATTATTTTATTTCGATTTTATCACTATAAAATGTGGAAAATATTGTTAATAATAAAGGATAGACTGCTTGGTAGCATTAAATAGTATGTCAATGAAATTAACTTTTCATGTATTGAGCCTAATAAAATTATCGAAATGAAATGTCGATTATCCGACATAGCACCGATTAATACCAATTCTTGTGATGAATGTCGCGATTGTCCAACATCCAGATTCCAACGAAGTTTCAGAGACCGACAGATATACAGGGTGTAACCAAATAAGTCCAAAATTTTCAAGGATAAGTGAATCCTTGTCGAAAATTAAAAACTTCTGTGTTGTGTCAGTAGAAGCAATAGTTTCCTAATGAAAAAATAAAATACAGCATCGTGCATGAACGAATCTTCTGTAAATAGAATTGTAAAAATCTAGTAGGTGGCTGTCACATTTTGTTTAAACAACTTGTGACTTCTGTCGTAGTTTTTTGAAATTATTCCGCTTGTTTCATTCAGTGGTATTTATTTCTTTGTTATGCCGTACACACGTTAAACTCCCTGAGAATATGCGCATATGCACTACATTTATGGTGAATGAGGAGGTAGTGCTACTGCTGCAGCTGCGCTTTATGCAGAACGATATCCGATTGCACAATGCATCTCAGAGAATCACTGATTCGCTATAACCTATAACGAATTTGAAAAGGTTATTCTTGAAAAGATGTCGTCTCTGCGTACGAGTGGATGGAAAATAACATTTTTGTAACATTATTCAGTGTGATGTTGAATAATCGTTATTGTGGTTTATAGTGTATGTTGATTCAAAAAAACGTTGAATTAGTTTTTACTTCTTTACATCTCATTGAATGCTTCTATGTAGTTGATTCGTTATTACTCATAATTATTTAATCATTTCATCTTGATTGGATACAAATAAAAGACATTACTGAAGTCTAATGGAGTTGATTTTAGCTCAGAATAACATCACACTCTAAGATAATAGAAATTCTACTCCTTCCAAAAATAATTGTCGTATGTTTTATACCAAGGTAGAGTCTGGACAAAATAGGCATTCTTTTGTAATGAATATCCACTTCCACTTGATTATGTTTTGTTTATGAGGTAGTGATTTTCCAGAAATTTAAAAAATGCTCATTATCTCGAAAACGGTGAGATTTTTACTAAGGTGAAATTCCGATATTCTGAACAGTCGTAGTATACAAGGTGCTGCGTTATGTTCTTGTACAAACTTCAAATGGTGAATCTTTGGCTAATTACAGAATGAAAAGTTCATATGAACATGTTTCCGCAAATATTTCGTTTAGGAGATACAGGGTATTGAAGTGGAAATGTTAAATTCAATTATTTTGAATAACTTTTTGAAAAAATTTGGTGAACGTGGTTTATTTGAGATGGAAATCGAAATTTGCTATCAGATATCGAACTTGATTTTTTGAGGCCTTTGGAGACACCATCCATCCTATTTTACCGTAGAGCAGATTTTCACAATTCGTCTGACTTCTTTGAAAGTTTTCAAATATAAATTTCAGCTCTTCAGACGATGTGGTGTTGCAGGTTTTTGTGGGTCTGAAAGCGAATACGCCATCATTCAACCTGCCCCAGAGGGCAGATTGATAATTTCAATGTTTTTACTTTGATATTGCTGTTTTCAATATGTTTATAAAAATTATAAACCTTAAACAAAATTTCCCACTTTTTTCATAAATTTTTCACGTAAATTATGATACTCTTGAATTGAACAAAAAACTATAAATTGAAAGTAACATTACTTTAAGAATAAAAGTATATTAAATTAGCTAAACCACAATTTCAAAATAATTCGTTATTTTCAATAATTTTTTTAGGACTAGCGATACATACCCATTTTTTTGTAGGACACTGTATTACCTAGGTCAAGAATATACTAATTTTTCATGTGTTATCATTGTCCTACAGTTACTAATACATTTTTTTACCATGAAATTGACAATTTTTGAGCGTAGGACTGGGAACACCTACCATTCAATTTGTAGGACAATATGACTATTCAATTATACAAATATAATGAAAAAATCCGCTGGTTACTGATGATTTCTTATGACCACGTCATTGGTAAATGTTGGGAGTGGGGGACTCTTCAGTCCTACCATCCATTTTGTAAGATAAAAGTTTTTCAGGTACTTTATCGAATTATCTAGAGACTCATCTGAAAAACAAACTGTTATTATTATTCAGCAGGGTTATTAATCATTTTTGAAAATAGGCGTGGGATCCTGGTCTAGAATGATAGGTTTATTAAATGTCTAATTGGTTTATGAGGGCCAGGTAGCCAAGAGATTGAAACGATATTGTTTCAACCACTTTGGCTACCAGTTGGCGAAGATTCCAACCACGGCGATTACAGAAATTTTTCTGATGGCCCAAAAAAGTGCACGTAAAAAGGTAAGACCTCGTCCTAAGCTCGCACAAGTTTTGACTTCTGAGGGCTGTAGTTCGTAAAGGGACGACAGCTGGTTAACGGAAAAAAACAATTTTGAACAACAATTATTTTTACAATCACATCTATAACTTTTCTCAGAAGAAATGAAGGGATTCCGTCATAGCCAGAGGAATATTAACTGTTTAGTTTGGATTTTGATAGGTCCAACATTGCTGTTTCAGTATACGGTATCAGGAAGATTGAATCTTTCAGCTCAACAATGTTACGTAAAAAATGTAAGAAAGTGTAATTCATAAAACGTCACCTATGTTGCAAATTTGATCTCAAAATGTCAAAAACTGAAAGAGCTCTGAAGAGGAATTTAACAAAAAACTTGAAATTTTAACACATTTTAACACTGAATTTTGAAACACCCTGTACTCAGAATTTTCAAATTTAGTTGAATGTCAAAAATGTTTAATTCTAGTGACTTCATTTTTTCTTGTATCCTGTACAATGTTTTTTCTGTATTATTAGCTTCGATCGACACATCTTCCACCCTTACCCAACTAGGAATGGATTATCTGATGATGGCCGAGATCAAACAGACTCTTTACCGAAACTTCCAGCTGGAGTTCAGCGTAGATGAAATCAGACAGCTCACTTTCGAGTCGTTGACGAAGCTGGAAAAAAAAGAAAAAAACACCGGACCGAAACTAGACGTGGAAACTCCGAAAATGCAGTCGTTCATTCTATCCGACGAAGCCGTGGTGACATTGAACGAATGGACACACGACGACAAGATCATATTTTTCGTCCATCCAGTGGAAGGACTGGTGGATTCGCTGAGGGCACTGGCGAAGAAAACGAAAGCTACCGTGTACGGCCTGCAGTGCACGAAAAACAGCAACTACGATCGTCTTCCGGCTTTGGCAAGTCACTTCGTCGAACTTCTGAGGGAAAAACAACCAGAAGGGCCGTATCGGCTGTGTGGGTATTCCTACGGGGTTGTTCTCTCCCTGGAAATCGCGTTGCAATTGGAAGCAGCGGAGGAAGAAGTGACGATTGTCGCGTTGGACGGATCCCTCAGCTACGTGAAGAACGTTTGGAAACTCGTCTTCGATTCGGATATGGACGTTTTGAAGGAGGTTTGCGTGGCGTTCCTAGACATTCCTCAGACCGAAGTGAGTATTATGCCAACAGCACTGCATGTATTACTAAAATGCGAAACCACAAGTATGTATAAAATACCACTGAACATGCGTAAAGCATCAACATCTATACTCGTCACGTCATTTACTGTGAGAACGTGTGAATTGTACCATATAGTGGGGACTTTCAAGTTAGACACATGGGCAGATTATTATGCCGACTGTGTGAATATAAGCCATTTTTCTATACACTCTATTTGAATATTATGAACACACGAATTAAATTGTGGGGACAGTACCTTTTGTAAAATGTCATTCTTACTTACATACCCTGTACTTACAATAAATTGTAAATGATATCAATATATGACCCCACATTAAATTTATTTATAGCTGTGTATAAGAGCTTCCTCTAGCCTACCAGAATTATCATTGTGTATATGGATAATTACGCATTCATTCTCTAGAATACACTGTTCTCACGATAAATTTTAAATCAAATGAAATAGTATATATAGGTACATGACCCCTCAATAAATTGAGCAATAGCCATGTTTATCAGTTCCTACTAATATCCCAAGACTCTCAGTGTGTATATGAAACAATCCGATATCCTCCAGAAAGTTGTTAATACAAAACCCAATCCCCCCACTCCATAATATCCATGTATCGTCCGTCATTTCAACCAAATCTAAGATATACAAACGTTTTTTAAACCAATAAGTTAATGTCTGGAAATAAGTTAGTTATAGTCCTTGATTTTTTGGATTTATACTATACTACTTAGGAACAAGTTGACTGAAAATCAATGTACACTGCATTGCCATTTTACTTAAGATTAGTAATATCTTGAAAATGTATATAGACTTGGATGTGATGATATACCCTTTCAGAATAAGCAAGTTGACATCTTCCTCTAGTATATCCGAAATCGCCAGTTTCTCGAAAATTATTCAGTCTCAACATCAGAATATTTAAATTTTACACAATCCCTTGGCAACATTAAATAAGAAAAATGAAATCAAAATAAAAGAAGGAAAAGGCGTTGAGTCGCAACAAAATGGGTATACCTTCACTTTTAAACATGTAGTATTGAATTATGGAACGTTATAATTATTATTTTCGTTTATTTCTGAGTTATGTTTGGAGTCATTGGAGTCATTATTATATATCAACATATTATGCAATGATATTGCATTGTCATCCAATTCTGAGCTGTTTGAAGTTAGTTTGAAATCAATTGCAAAATTTGTACCTAAACGACAAGTATTACCTATTATTATTGTCATATTTCAAAATTGTATGCAATAATATTGCATTGCTATCCAGTTTTGAGCTGGAATTTCAAGTCTCTAGCTCATTGGGGAGTTACCTAGTTTAAAATCGAAAACAAATTCTGACAAATATTATTATATTATTTTTAACATATTATGCTATCGCATTGTCATTCAGACACGAGCTTTCAGAGTTGGTTTAAAATTTGTAAAGGTATTATTTTTAATAAAGTTAAGTAAAACTCGAAGTCGTCTCCACAATATAGATTTCACCCCAAGGGCACGGGGGAACGCAGCTTTGGCAAGCAACTTGTCAAAGTGCCTGCGTTACAAGAAAGTAAAAAACATGTTTTCGAGCATAGTAATGCTCATCTTCATATTATTTTTATTGGATTTCAATATATTATGCAGTTATATTTCAAAAACACAGTCAAAATAAAAATTCTTTCTGCGATAAAATATGTGTTCCATCAAGTGAAACACTGCATAAATTTTGTTAATGACAGGAGAATAATCTAGATATTGGATTACCAAAGTTTTCAATACCCACTACAATAGACGAGGAAAGTGTGTCGTCACAAATGTCATAGTTGTCAAAAACTGATTCCAAACAAAAAATTTTAGGTGACATTCTCTGTTGATGATTTGCTGCTTTGCTTATTAGTTTGTTTTCTCAGGCGAAAGAAGTTGAAAAACCTTCACGGAAACAATATCGGAGTTATCGGACCAGCTGATTTGAATTAGACGGAGGTTTGTTTGGAATCAGTTTTTGACAAAAATGACATTTGTGACGTCACCACTTTCCTCGTCTATTGACCATATTTACCGTCGCTATAATGTTATGCATTAATACCAACTGTTCAGAGTTACCAACTGTTCAGAGTTACCAACGGTTGAAAATATAATTTATCTATTATAAAACCGCGAAAATAAAAATGTGAAGGTTTGGAAGAGGTTATATGTTGTGTTGTCAGTTATCAGAGAGTACTTCAGTACTAAATAACGTCAGGCAGTAATAAAGACAACGTTATTTCGATATTTACGCACGCGCAGTGTGAATCTGGAAAGAAAACAACTTTATTGAAATACTGCCTATCTTTATTAGTGGACGTCTATTTCCACTTCGGCTAAGACCGTAAATTATCGTGACATGTTGAGTTGATATGACATAGCTCTGACTGATAAATGTATGAGATTTTCAACAAGAGTGGTTTGGGCAATTCTATAATCAGAATAATTCCTTCTGATTCTGAAATTAATTAAGTAGAAAGAAATATCTAATAGACAAATTTGATATAGGTTGAGAATGCATCAGTCAATCACGAGTGTAAATAAGGGACAAACAGGCGAAACTTACAATGGTTAGATTCCAATATTCCTGAACAGTATACTGCCCAGTATCTCCCCATATAAACTATAGGGGAAGAGAGAGTTTACGTCACTCGGCAGTACTCTTCAGTTATATCGGAACATGAGGAATATCTCTGTTTTCATTCACTAGATACTGAACTTGGTTCCTCTCTTGAAAGGAATGTGTTTTCCAATTATTTTTATTTCAAACTTTTGCGGTCGATGAAATTAGTTAATTTCGTTATTCTGGGGCAGTTGGTATTGTGACGGTAAATGTGGTCAATTGTTTGCAAATCAGTAGCTTTGTAGAACTCGCGGCAAAATTCAATATATTCCATATTTCACTATATACTTACCACTATATACCATAGGCCATAACATTTCGTTCAAACCACCTTTGGCATTGCAGCGGTGGCATTATCACTGGTGTTGTATGAGGTACGATAGGGTTCGATTTTATATCACAGCTTTGGCTTTCTAGTTCTTTAAGTACTGTGATTACTCGATCGGCCGCGTTTTTTTGTTCAGCATATATTACAAGAGACTGAAAATAAATTGACAGATTGTCTTTCAATATTGTGACTGAAAATGTTAAATCAAACTTTACAATAACTAGAAATTCTGAAATTCATGGTTACTATACTAGGCAACATAACTTTTCACATTGATCCGGCTAGCTCAATTTTTGTACAAAAAAGGTTCGCACATTCAGCTCGGTCAGATTTTATTAGATTGCCAAATCAGATGAAGAATTCCAGAGATATCATACAATTTGAAAATCGATTGAAAAAGTACGTGCTTTCACCGTATATATCCATTACCTTACCTTACTCGCCAAGCTTTTATTCATATAGTCTAAGAGCCAGTGAGAAGCAGACAACATATTTCAGTAAACCCTCAGTTTTGTCCAAAGACTCTCATACTTACTGTTCGAATCCCGGTCGAGGTAGGTTCAGTGGCGCTCAGGTACAAAAATTGGACGACTTTCAGTATTTCAGTAAAGCTGCCGTTTATATATTTTAAATTATATCATTATTGTTACTGGAAAATTACAAAGACAGACAGTTATAGCGGTTGTAAGGTATTTCAAAATCGAAAAAAAAAATTCTTTCAAAAATATTTCAGTAAATCTCAAATTCAAATATGTTATTCTTACCAGCTTATATTCATCATAGCAAATTTAAACTACAGCCCGAGCATATGTATACGTGTGTACATTACTGACTTTCATATCAATTGAATCTGCATGTCCTATTATTTTCAAAGCCGAGAGCAGTGTGTCCATCATTCCACCAATGACTCCTATGATAAGAACCACCATTTTAACAGAATGGTTCGGGTAGAGCCTGCGGAGTTCAAAGAGTAGGTCTCGATATTCAGTCCGTTTTTCTTCATGACGAAATTATTCTACTTTGGTGGTCGAGAAGGGCAGCATAAGGCTTATTGGCTTATATTTGCTTTATTTTGAAAATATTTCAGTAAATCTGATATTTGAAAATGTTATTCTTAGCAGTCTTACTAGCTTTTAATCATCATGGCAAACATTTTCTCCGGTTATAACAATGTGGCAGATAGAGAAACTTGAACTACAGCCCGCGAGCATACGTATGCGACGTATAACATAGTACATGGATAATTGAGATCTCTGTTATTACTTCATTCTCCATGATGAAGTTCTATCGCATTCACTCTATCTGATTGTTTTTTTTCTCAATACTGCTACATGGTCATTATTTGTATAAGGGTGTAAACATGAGGAAAGAGGGATTTACATATTATTACTCGTCATTACGTCGTTACCACAACTTGAAATTTATATGCGATAAACAGAAGCATCCTACATCATCTGGATGCCGGAGAGACTTATACTTACATAAGGGTGAAGCAACGCCGCTCCCAAGAGGTAATCACAGTAAAAAAACTCCCTTCTCCGCAAGTATCGGCATAAACTCCGACAGATCTAGTCATCAGAACTGTCTTGGAAGACCGAAGTTGCTGCAAATAATATGCTTACCGTACCGATTCCACACTACTCCTTTGGAGTGATGAAATGAACTGAGGAAGAATTGCGACAGCTCTACGTTCAAACTAGCAAAACGATGCATCTCAATAGGAACTTGCCTGATAAATCGTCCGATTCACGGTTATACTTCCCCAGACAGCGGGGAGGCCATGGACTTTTGAGTTTGGAGTGCCTGCATAATGAAATGAGGCTGAGTGGAGCCTACAAAGTCATTAGGAGTTTCTCTGCATCGTCCGCGACTATTAAAAAGCTGGGATTGGAGCATTTGTTTTTAACCCATTCACTGCCTATCCCGCTCTAGCGCGTGTTAAGGTTCTTTCGTTAGATGCCGATCCCGGTCGAGTGCGGGATGTGTGATGGGAGGTTATTTTCAGTTCGTTATTGCTATTACACGCTAAGAGCGGAAACGGCAGTGAAGGTGTTTTAAGGCAGCAACCCTTGCAGGCGATGAACTTGGTCTCATATTCGACACTGAACGGACTAACCCAAACGCTGTCATCCGTTCAGCAAAAAGCTTACATCAGAGCTGCATATGGATGTGCCAATGCATGAGGTCTTCTTCACCAACATCGAAGACCTTGGCCTATCCAAAAGTGTGACCTATGCTTTCTCCAGATCAAGTGAGCTAAAGTCGAAGACCGAGTAATTCATGATGGCTTGCCAGGATGGTGTCTTCAACACCCTTATCTACCGTAGTCGCGTGATGGGTATAGTTATCCCTGGCACCAGATGTAGGGCGTGTCGCGGGGCACCTGATACCATAATACATTTGCTGTCAGCATGCCCAACTTTCGCGTTCCCAGCCTATATCCACAAGTGTTGCCTTATGTTCCGGGGGGTGTTGAGTGCGTTGTGGAGAATGAAAAGCGCCGAGTCTGTTGGAACCACTCATTCCTCATCCTTGGGCAAATACAAGCCGATAAGTTTGATGTTGTCCTTCTCGACCACCAAAGTGGGATAAATTTTGTCATGCAGTTTTCCGCTCCAGGCGAAACAAATATCGTTCGAAAAGATGAGAAAAAACGGACTAAATATCGGGATCATCTCTTTGAACTTCGCAGGGTCTATCCAAACCAAACTGTTAAAATGGTAATTCTGATCATAGAAGTCCTTGGTGAAATGATGGATACGCTACTCTCGAATTATGAAGATAATAGGACATGCAGATTCAATTGATATAAAAGTAAGTAATGTACACATTTATACGCCTGCTCGGGTTGTAGATTAAGTTTCTATGTCTGCCAGATTATTATAACCGGAGCAAATGTCTGCTATGAATAATATAAGCTTGTAAGAATAACATATTTAAACGGCAGCTTTACCGAAATACTTTCGAAATTCGTCTAATTTTTGTACCTGTTACACCTGAGCGCCACTTAACCTACCTCGACTTGGCTTAGTTAGTCCCCCACTCATGAACAGTAAGTATAAGAGAGACTTCGGACAAAATTGAGGGGTTTACTGAAATATGGTTTTTTTTATAGATACTAGAGAGTTATTGCAACCTCTACTGTGTTGATACTTTAATAAAGTTTTCCTTTATTTGACATATATTCAAAATGTCATTTACAATTTTCCTTTATTAAAATACAGGCATCCCGTATTCAATTTAAATAAAGGAATAGAAACTTTTATTTAAGTCGTCTTTATTTTGACATATCTGCCAAATTTTTGGGAATCATAACTCGTAACCTACAAATTTGCAGTGAACATCAAAACTTAGTAGTAGCTTTCATGTGAGAAAATTGTGAGTTCAAAGTAGGTTAGCATGAGGGAAAAGATAAAAAAGGTCCAGATTTACGTACAAGGACAACGGTTTTCCTCAAACCAAAACTGGACGCGGGAGCCGGAGCGGTAACGGAAAATGGGAACTGTGCGAATTGCTAGAAAAACAGTGCACGGAGCAAACCAAACAAATTTCGCTGTTTGCCTGCATATCGGAATACTGATAATCCCACCGGTATGCATATTTACACTTCCTGCTATACAGGGTGTCAATTTGAAAACTTCCCACCCTTAATATCTTCCTTCCAGTAAACAATATGAGTAATCGAAAAAACAGGTCAATTTTATTGTCAAGGGGGACACTTTCAAGGACTATTTGTAGCCCTCGTGGTTCAACCCCCTAGGATGGGTAGATGTTACCCTTCGAATTTTAAATGGGAAGGGGGGTCAAGTGGCACATCATTTTGATGGGCGTTCAATTCTTGTTCCAATGGTACCCTGACTTATTATTTTTTGATGAGCATTTTCCGAAAAATTGCGTTCTAAACTAACAGAAGTAATTATTAGAACGCCTATACTGAAATGCATGGTTTGGCCAGAACTGGTTAGAATATTAGGTGGTACCGTTCCAACCCTTCATTAGGGGTAACATTAGCCATTAGCTCCAAACACTTTACATAAAAAAGTAGTCTAATAGTAAAACGTAGATGGTAGTAAAGTTGTGTTTATTAAATGCTGAATTTTTAAGTGTCATCGCAGAAATTGTACAGATAGCCTTTCTTTTTTGCTACTTCTGCTGTAAAAAGTTTCTGTTTTCCGGCAAAAAATTGGTTAGCAAATTTGAACTATGTGGTAGTATTGTGAATACCGCTGTACCTGTTGGGCTGTTTAGGAATTACTTTAATAAGTTTATAAAAGTGTAAAAATGGTTTACATTCTTCAAGACAGAATTGAAATGATTGTAATTTATGGAGAAGTTGGAAAATGCGCACGAAAGACGAAAGACATCCAAATTGTAATGTAAGTCACCGGTATGTGCTTGATTTGATGAATAAGTTTTACAAAACTGGTTCAGTGACAAATAAAAAAAGAAATAACCCCAGAGTACTAAATGAAGCAGCTCAAATTGAAGTTTTGGGAACATTTGCTGCAGAGCCCACGAGCTCCTTACGATCAGTATTAGAACAGACGGGAATGTCACGCGAGACTATAAGAAAAGCATTGAAAATGCATAAATTTCATCCATATAAAATGCAGATTCTTCAAGAGCTCCACGAGGATGATTATGATAGAAGAATAGAGTTTTGTGAAATCATGTCTCATCGAGTCAATACCATCCCTAATCTTTTGTTAAACACCTGTTTCAGCGATGAGTGTTCATTTTTTCTGAATGGCAATGTTAATAGACAAAATTGTCGCTATTGGAGTGACGAAAACCCACATATTTTTCGGGAAGGGCATACACAACACCCACAAAAAGTTAATGTTTGGGCTGGTATTCTTGGAAATGCCATTCTTGGTCCATTATTTCTGGAAGAAAACTTGACTGGCAATCTGTACCTTGATATGCTTGAAGAGACTATCGATCCTCTTATAACTCACGAGCTAGAAACTCAAATTGATGCAGAAGATAATGAACTTTTGCAGGAGGATCTGTTACATTACCAGCAGGACGGTGCTCCACCTCATTATTTTCTTCCCGTCCGACAGTGGTTAAACGAGAGATTTCCGGGTAGATGGATTGGCAGAAGGGGAGCAGTTGAATGGCCTCCGAGATCACCGGATTTAACACCCTTAGATTTCTTTCTTTGGGGACATCTTAAATCCGTTGTTTATAAAACCTTCGTAAAAGTAAACCTTCTGATATTGACGAACTTAAAAGACGAATTACAGCAGCATGCCGGTCAATTCCTAGTGAAGTTTTCCGTAATGTTAGAGGGGAGTTCGAAAACAGACTGTATTACTGTTTAGAGCAAAATGGACAACATTTCGAACAGCTAATAAGATAAGCGTAAGTAGATTTTATGTTGGAAATGTCTTTCTCGCAAATTAAATTTTATTGTGTAGAAGGAAAATAACCACCAAATAAAAAATCCCATGCGTAATAAATTTATTCCTGTCATTCAAGGGTTGGAGCGGTGCCACCTACTCTTCTAACCATTTTTATTAAAGGGAGTCAATACAATAATGCATCTCAGTATAGGCGTTCTAATAATTACTTCTGTTAGTTTAGAACGCAATTTTTCGGAAAATGCTCATCACAAAATAATAAGTCAGGGTACCATTGGAACAAGAATTGAACGCCCATCAAAATGATGTGCCACTTGACCCCCCTTCCCATTTAAAATTCTAAGGGTAACATCTACCCCTCCTAGGGGGTTGAACCACGAGGGCTACAAATAGTCCGTGAAAGTGTCCCCCTTGACAATAAAATTGACCTGTTTTTTCGATTACTCATATTGTTTACTGGAAGGAAGATATTAAGGGTGGGAAGTTTTCAAATTGACACCCTGTATAATGTAGTTTCGCGTTCATCCCGTTCCCGCTTCCGTCCCACGTTCAAGCGTTGGTTTGGGGAAACCTTTATTTTCCTCCAGGTTGTGCCTCTCAAGCATATTTCAAATGGATGCGCTGTTTGGGAAGGAGTAAAAAATATATGCTGCAGTTGATTCAAAAATAACTTTCTTTGTGAACTGTTCGGCAGTACATACAAATGATTTTAGACCAATGTTGTTATGAGATGGTGATTGGGATGAATACATGAAAATATTTTAACTTTGACGTACTTGTCGAAATAAAGTTTAAGTGAAAACATCTAGAAAGAAGGTTGTTGCAATGACACCATTACGAAACAGCGAGCAGCGAAGTGGTCGAGGTGTTAGAGCGTTTGGCTTCCACCCAGACGGTCCGGGTTTGATCCCCGGTCGTGTGTCACTGAGCTGAAGTGGTTCGGATTCCACTTTTATTTAAACTGTAAGTCCCGAATCTCCCTTGCTAGCACAAGCTCTGCTTTTGAGGGGTTTCGTAAAAACAAATTTTACATAAAATAGTTTAAACAGAATTACGAATCACAATACAGAACACTTCAATTGAAGTTTCTTGTAATTAAGTAAACTTATTTCAGTTTGCAATAACTCTCGAATCTCATAGAATTATTATCCTACTGTAATGGTTTCCCATTAGACTTGATTTATTTGCTATAGGAACTGGAATTTTTTAATCGAAATCTGATGTTGCTTAGTGAATTTTTTAAGTTTGGAATATTTTCTGTCGTATTCGTCCTGACAGATATTGAATGTGATTTTTCTCTCTCAGTTTGCGGGCATTTTGTCCAACAGGACATTTGAAGAGGCCCTGCGAGATATAAGTACTGTTGCGGCCCGCAAAACCGGTTTGGCATGGGATCTGGTCAACTTGTCAGTCATGCAGTATTACAACAGATGTCGTGCCGTATACTTTTACGAACCAAAAGAGAAAATAAGAGGGAAAGTCACGCTGATTAGAGCGCAGTGCGATAGCCAGTACTCTGATGCTGATGATTACGGATTGAATGAGGTAAGTACACTTTTTAGAGGCCCATAACATTAGGTTCGTTGACTGAAAACTTTATGCGTTACAGTTATGCCAGCAGAAAGTGGATGTCTTCAAAGTCCCTGGAAATCATCGTACAATTGTGATGGGGGAAAGTATCAGTGCAGTTTCCAAAACCATCAATGATTCGTTTACGTAATGTCAATTTTGTAAATTTGAATTTACAGTACCATCTGAGTGAAATTTTAATATTACTTATTTGATTAATTGCTGTTTTTTATTAAATCCCTAGCTGATCGCCGTTGACTAATAAGGCTGCAACATGATTTACTACAAAAAAAGTTTAGGCGATGTTATCGCTGTGAAAATATCGCAACTCGCTGTCCAAAGGATCCCGCATGAAAACATATGGGAAATTGACTTTCGGTCAAATTGTCTGGAGTAAAAATGTGTGAATTTATGATTTTGTATTTGTAGTTTCTGAGATATAAGCAGTCAAAGTTATGACCATGGTAAATAACCTGAACAATTATTTTATGACTATGCCCCGTATACATCCCAATATACTATACTAAAAACATTACTGTACATGATATTTGATTCTTGTTTGTTCTTCATTATTATCGTCAATGTTGTGATAATAATTGTAATATAGTACAATTCATTGTCAGTTTTATTGAAACTATGAGTTTTAATTACTGATGCGAATGGCATTCCATTTGATAACTACTAGTGAACACTTGCTTTCTGTTTTATCGCCGCGTCGTCCAAAACCTACTTGTTCAAAGTGTGCGTTCCAAAGTCTACATGGAATAATCTGAAAGCTCTGCATTTCAAAGGTAACTCTAAATAAATTCAGAATGTACCGATTATACAATTAAATTGCCATATCGCTCAAAATATCCAACTGGCTGCATTCCTCGATTGAGAAAAATTTTGAACAAATCAAGCAACAGGTAAGTGAATTACAGAGGTGGACACAAAAGTACGAAACACACTGTACGTATCGAGAGAGTTAAAATAATATTTGTGCTACAGAAATGAAAAAAAACAGGTTTTCTAGCGATACTAAATATGACATAAGGTTCCATTTCAAAAAAATGCCGATGTCGTCACTTCTCCACCAATGGCACATCTAAAAGATATTTGAATTCATAGAAAGGTGTATAGTGAAATACCCTTCAACTTTTAACCGAACATTTTTTTGATAACACTCATATTACCTGAGAAAAATGGGTGGGTCCATACATTTGACTAACTCTGTATAATGGAAATACTGACTCATTTTGTCCAGAATTTGCCTTAGCTTGTAAAAATGTAGAATTATATAAGGTATCATTTTTGAAAAATTGAAGCTAGGATCCTTTCCGGTGATACTGGAATTGCCACAAAATTCCTTTATATTCCAAAAAATCACATTTTAGTTCTCCGATAGCCTCCTCAATTTTCCTGCTCTGAATCAGATTATTTCTTTCGTCTATTAAATATCAGTCATCAACCAATCATACATTTGTTTCCTGTTTGACAAGACCAATCAAGACGCTCTATTAGCGACTATTTGCATGGTGCACAATAGTCACCGACTATTCAGCATGATACCTATATATCAAGGAACCTGTGCATCTAAAGATGGATTTATGCAGCAGTCATAAGTCATATGTTTTAAGTCATGAGGACGAATATTCGTCAATGATTGGTTGGAATAAACGGACCTACCAATCATGACTTGAATTATGACTCACGACTGCTGCATAAATCCACCATAACAGTACTCTAAATAAATACATCTTAAACGTCAAATAGAATTAATCGTGTTGAAGCTGTATAAGTATTTGAAAATGAATCGGTTTGGATAAACCAAAACCGAAGAGATAGATGGGGTAATCGAGGCTACAATCCCTGGCAATACAGTGAGGAGTAAAAATAGCGTATGGAAACAGTTTACCAAATTTTGCGGGCATCCTCAAGATGAATTTGTCGACACTATTCACAAAACTGAATGATATTTTCAAAAAACTGGTCCTTCAATATGAAAAAAGAAAATGGGCAAGATTATAAAGAATATACCGTGAAGTGCATGTGGAATTCTACAGCTAAAACTCTTCAAGAGATGTATTTCAAGAAGTATATAATAAAAATTGATCCATTTCAAGCGTGCGAGTTCAAAAGTTCTCGAGACGCACGCATTACCATGAGACGGGAATTGCAGAAACATCAGGAAAAACAGAAACAGAGTTCAACAGCCTTAAGTGTAAAAAATATGTTCGCTATTATTGACAAATGCGATAAAATAATTCCAGTAGAATTAGCGTGGCGTGGGAGTGAAGCTTTGATTGAACATTTCAAATTTGAAAATCAGAATAATGTAATGGATTAGGTACGATAGAATACAACCCAATTTTTACTATAACTTGTCAAGGAGGAAACCAGAAATTCGCAGACTGCAAGTGGCTTACTAAAAATGAACGAAACCCACAGCGCTGTTCAGTTAGGTTGTTCAGAGAATTGATTAGAAAAAGAGGACCAGGATTGACATGTCCACGCTTGTTCCTGATTACAAATCCATTCTGGCAAAATGGAAACTCATTGTGGTACAAGAATTCGCCCGTTGGGAAAAACGAACTTTCAAAGTGGACTAAATTGGGAGCAAAGTCTATTGGTTTAGATACCAACCAATTCAAAATTATAAACCATTCATGCAGATCAACTGCAGTTTCTCAACTGGCAAAATCCGGAGTACCAGAGCAGCAACTCATTCAAATTACTGGCGACGCTAGTACTTCTTCAATTCAACCCTACTTGCAGATGGATGAACAACATCACCAGGGTATTTTGAACAGATTGAAAAATTACAATGAATGTTGACGTTCTACTTTTTTCTGTTATTACTGCCAGTTATTCAAAATCTGAACAAATGTCACTAATTACACTTAGTGAAAATGTCACATACAATAATTGTGTTTTTAATTTCAATTGATAATGTCTAGGACTTCAGGATTCTCCAGTAGAAACTCCTCTCCACCAGAGAACGATAACGATTTCGTCCGTCACACTAACATTTTTTCAAATAATTATGAAGGGAAGCAATAGTATAAATGTATGAAAAAACAAGTCGACGCAATATAGTATTTGTAGGAAAGGAAAGGAATGCAGGGCAACGACTCATCCCAGCGCACACTGCTGAGATCTGAGTTGCTTCTTCGTTTGAAGTTTCAGTGTGTATTTCGCAAATCACTTCTTCTAATGCGCTGTTTCAGATTTGGATCGATGGACCATGTTTGATATTTCAAACAATTCAAAATAGAAGAGTTTTCTCGACAGACTCCTCAATAGTTTTAGGTTGGTTTAAAAAGCCACCTAATCAATTGAAAATCTTCGTTGCGAATCGTGTTGCAGAGATACAAAAAAAACAAGCCTTGACTCTTGGCATCACATTTCTTGTACCGATAATCCTGCAGATTTATTATAGTAGTAGAACAAAATGAAATGATTTCACTTTCATTTTGGTGTCACGGCCCTTCCTGGTTGAGGGAAGATCAATGCCAACGGCCAAAGGCAAAGTCAGTCTCATGAGTAACCGGAATTGAAGAAAAACACTCATTCATTCCATGCAACAAGAAAGTCCCAACTGATACAATTTAAAAAAAATATCAAATTTGCACAGGCTTGTAAGAAGCGCGGCTTATGTTATCAAATTCATAAACAATACATCAAAGAAGCGTGTTGAACAATCTCAATCAAATACCCTAAACGAACTCGAAACTGCACGTATTCTCTTAATTAAATTTTCCCAGAGCGAGTCATTTCCCGATGAGTGCGAAAGGGTAAAAAATAAGGAGAAAATAAATTCAACTATCAAAATTCTCAGCCTCAACCCATTTTTAGATGTAGAAAGTATAATTAGAGTTGGGGGCAGAATATCAAATCCTTCATATTCCTTTCAGAAAAAACCTTTTTTCATACGTTCTCACAAACATCACTTTACAAAACTATTATTCAGTCACGAGTATAAAAAGCTGTTGAATTCTGGTCCTCAACAATTATTATATTCAACTAGGGAACAGTTTTGGTCAACTTCTGGTCGTTCATTAGCAAAACATATCGTCCGTAGTGCTTAATGTTCTTCCGAAATAGACCTAAATCTATACAACCCTTAATGGGTAACTTACCCCCCGAAAGACTGGAACCTCAACCGCCATTTTACATGTCTGGGGTCGATTACGCAGGCCTCTTTATAGTAAAAGATAGAAGAGGACGAGGTTGTAAGATGCCAAATACTTACATGTGCTTATTCATATGCTTTGTAACAAACTTGCATTCATTTTAGCACTTCGTCGGTTTGTTTCCAGGCGAGGAAAACCTCTCAAGATATATTCAGACAATGACAAAAATTTTGTCTCAGCCAAGTCTGAACTCAATGAGCTGGGTGATTTCATTCAAAAAACGAAAACGAGCTGACTAATGCTTTCTCTCCAGGAGAAATTTATTCCACCATATTCTCTACCTTTCGGTGGTCTTTGGGAGGCTGGTGTAAAATCAACCACTAGAGCGAACGATGGGAAAAGCCTATTTAACTTTTGAAGAACTTTGTTCATTGATCATGCAAGTCGAAGCAATAGTAAATTCACGACTCTCACCCCCCTCTCACCCGATCCTACAGACTTCCTGCCTTTAACCCCAGCGCACTTCCTAATTGGAAGACCACTAACGGCTCTCGCAATCCTGATCTCAGAGATACTCTGGAAAATGAACTTTCTTCCTATCAAAGGCTGCAGCGTTATTCGCCTTTTCTGGGAGAGGTGGAGCAAATAATTCATTTCCGAAACACAGCAGAGAGTGAAATGGAAAAAACGCAAAGATCGCTGACAGGAGGTACCCTTGTGCTAATCAAAGAAATCAATCAACCCCCTATGATTTGGAAGCTAGGGATAATTGAATGTTTGCACCCAAGCAAGGATGGTATTAACCGTGTAGCATCCATACGAACTTCCAGAGGATTAATTAGGAGGTCCTTCGCAAGAATATGCCCACTTCATTTGGAAGACGTGGAAAGCCGATCCCTTCAAGGCGGAGGCCATGTCGAGGACTTCAAGATTCCCCAGTAGAAACTCCTCTTCACCAGAGAACGATCACGATTACGTCCGTCACACTGACATTTATCAATTTTCAATAACTTGTTATGTTACCACAACAAACTTTGTTGAAAAACGAAAAATAGAAACTTATTCAGCATTCGCATCAATTCTTTCAAACAAATCAAACATCACACAGATATATTGTGAAGATAGTGCTGTTTCTGTTTGGGTTTTGTTAATTGTTCTCGATATTTTGAATAAATTATTCCAAATTCTTTAATTTTTATTTATTCATATGACTGATATAAAGAATTGGATTCAAGAAATGATCTTCATAAATATAACACGACCTTGATTAATTGTCGACTATTTTATTGCTGCTAAATTTCTCTTGTATTCATTAGTTTTAATCATAATTATTAATGCCAAAATAATGTCTCGTTAAATTATCATAAAATACAGTCGAAATTTAGTTGCAATAAAATTAGTCGACTATTTATCAAGGTCTTGTTATATCACCCTTGATTATTCCTCTCAAAAATACAGGGGTGTGCCATCTCTTGGACTCACTGGAATATACTGCGCCATCTCTAGGTTCGAAATAACTCACCAACTATAGCGTCGAATTAATTCGAAAGCCAAATATATGCAAGACAAAATAATGACACCACTTGGCGGAAGACCATTAGTTGGCGAATTAGTCGGCAAGTCTCTAACAGAAAACAGCTGCTGCCGACTATGACCGTTGAATTATATTTGTCAGATGATTGTCAAATTTTTCTACAAAAACTACTTTGCAATGGTCTCTAACTAGAAATTGAGATGTTCGGGGGTTCAAACCCCAGCGGGTCCACAGTTTTAATTCAGTTTTCAATTTTGAATAATGGAGTAGTTTTACGTCTGTGGTTCAATTAAATTCGAAAATAAGTTTATGGTATATTAGACGGGAAAATGAAAATCAGAACTGAATTGAAGAAATGTGGATTGGGGATTTGAACCCGGATCTCATTGACTCCGGCAATGTGCGTTAGTCCACTACGCTATTGAATCTCAAGTTCTTTGTTAGTATGAGATGATGATGAGGAATAAATGAAAATATGGAAACATTTTCGCATACACACCAAGTGAAATCATATTGATGTATCAGCTGGTGTTTTATCGACCGACTTCACATCTGAAATTTCAAATATGTATGACTCAGCCAAGTAAATATAAATAATCAAGTAGTTTTATGTCTGTAGTTAAATTAAATTCGAAAATAAGTTTATAGCATATCATACGGGAAAATGAAAATCAGAATTGATTGAAAAAAAAATTAAAAAATGTGGATCAACCGGGATTCGAACCCTGGTCTCATTGTTCCTGCAATGTGCGTTAGTCCGCTACGCTATTTCTATATTTTCATTTAATCCTCATCATCATCTCATACCAACAAAGAACTGAATTTGAAGTGTGAATCACTGGTTTTGGTTTATTAATGAGATTCAATAGCGTAGCGGACTAACGCACATTGCCGGAGACAATGAGACCCGCAGTGGGACTCTGTGTCATATTGAATTCTACTTATCGACTGAATTCGACATGACTGGTACTCTGTGCACAAAAATTATCGCCTAGAGTTGACTGTCGTGGTAGCAAGAAAGCAAGACGTCGATACATGTCGTTTTCTGTTTTTATGTATGCCAAACATATGTATTGTACAATTTCAGAAGCAAATATGCAAATAATATGAAATATTGAATAATGAAGGTACGGAGTGAACACTGGCAAATAATACTTGATATAAATCTCTCATTTATATTTACAATTCGTATAAGTCTTGATCACAAATCCACAAAATATAACATTAATATAATTTATATAAATATTTTCACGTAACTAACTCAAAATTTGATTGTTTTTTTAATGGTATCCCTTCCTATTGAAATTATTATGTTCTTCAGGGAATTTTCTTTCCCTCGATTAGCTTCAATTTGGGTTTTTTCCGGTCATTTTCATGTTCTGACAAAGTATTTACAATAGCAATGGTCTATAGATCATGCCTTCTACCTATTACTCTTTGGTATGATCTTGTTGCTCAAACACTTTCTTAATACTGTTGAAAATATATTGAACCATATTTTTATTTACTCTAAAGAGTTCTTCAAACCTCGTATCTTGTATTGAAAATGGATGTGACTCTTCTCTCATGAGTTTTCTCCCAATATTTTCTGAACGAATGTCTGCTAACATTTCATTTTCCTCCGGAGATAATGAATTTAATCCGTTTATAGACAAAATAATGCAATAATATATTTTATTCAAGTTTATTAAAAAGCACATGAAACTACTAGCCGTTGAAAATAAAAATGTGTGACAGTGACAGTAATTTTGGACACAAGAATATGAAATGTCACTGGAATATTACCAAATCTTGGCAAATGCTTTTAAATCGGGTAGTACGTTGCCGAACAAACCCGATGTGCAGGCGACTAATGCACAGAGTGCCAAATAACGCGATCGTCGCTTGCGATAGTAGTAATCGATTGTAGCAAACGAGGGATAGAATTCTATATGACACAAAGTTCCACTGCCGGGTACGAATTCCGGTTGATCCACATTTTTTTGAAATCAGTTCTGATTTTCACTTTCCCGTCTGGTATGCCATAAACTTATTTTCGAATTTAATTCTTTGATCTCCTTTTTCAAAAAAAAATAATGTTGGACAATAATTTTTGGAAATTAACCTTTTAATATCATTTGAAAATAAATAAAATTTTACAGCCATATATAATTCAATATAATACATCGTTACACAATCAACGAGTGAAATGTTAAACAAGAAATCAGTGCTGCAACACCGACAAAACTTTGCCCAGGCCGAAACCCTGGCCACTGTTTTCCTTTTTCGAGAACGGTTTGTCCTTATTCGTCTCGAAGTAGAAATTTCCTGTTTCTTTGGAATCGAGATCTCCCAAGCGCACTTTTACATCTTCACATTTCCTGCGCGTCAACAGACTGCCCCAACTGCTACACTTAGTTGCCAGTAACTCGTTCGGGTTCAGGATTGCTTCAACAAAGTAGTCGCAGGCTCTGTGATGATCGCAAGTTACTGAAAATGAAAAAAGTTAATGAATTAACAAAATGTCCAGATAGGACAGCTTATTATCCCATATAATAGGAATGTCGATAGGTCGATTTCGAGGTGTTGCCCCTCATCAGCATAGGGTAGGTATTTGCAGACAACAACTAATGCCTGCAACAAATGATTCGGTGACATCCTCATATCAAGGCAAAAGCTGAAACAGCGCCCGAGGACTAGATAAATCCAAACTACGAGCGCCGTCTCAACCAATACCCAGTTTAGTGCTCTTCAAGATCCAAAGAACAAATGTTCACAATGAGCATAATAATGAATAAGCGAAACGCCCTGACGACAGCTCATTGCCATTATCGCTAGCAATAGGAATATTTGGGTCGAAATCCATCAGAAAACAACTACTTTCCTGGCAATACCACGACGAACATTGAATTACATATGATGAATTTCCTTGCAGAGTTCCTACAAGGATTCCTCTTCAATTGCTTGGTACATGGAAATGTTCATCGAAACATTTGGACCACCTTTAGATCGATTTCGAGGAGTTGCCCCTCAGTAAAGGGTAGGTCATGCAGACAACTACTAATGTCTGCAACAAATGATTCGGTGACATCCCCATCAAGGCAAAAGCTGAAACATGATAATTGCAATGAGCTGTCCTGTCAGGACTTTTTTTTATTCATTATTATGCTCATTGTGAACGAATACAGATTCCTTCATTTGTTATTTGGGTCTTGACGACCACTACAGTAGGTATCACTGGTTGGAGGGCTGAGATTGAGATGACGCTCGTAGTTTGGATTTATCTAATCTGCGGTCGATATTTCAGCATTGTTGCCTAGCAATAGCACGACAGATCTGTATAGATACAAATCTAGAGCGTCACAAAATCAGATCGAGTTATCTTCATCAGGACAAATGTTCAGTCAACCAGCTCTATTCTTATGAGCAACACCCTCAGTACATTATTGGGGAAACTTGTGCGACCTAGTACTGGAAACTATAATTCAAAAACCAAAATAAGGCTGGAAGGGAAGGCTTCTCTTTTGTAAATGTTTGTATTCCTAGCTGAAGGCTAGGAAAATAGCCGGTAGCGGAGAAAGAAATTCCACTATTCGCTATCAAAGTGATACAGGCAGATCCTAATTACCTCAATTGATTTGATCAGGGTATTTAAGGAATGTTCAACATAGAATAATTTAATGTATTACATTCCCTTGAGAAAGATAATGGGTATCGAAACATGTCGCGTAGACAATAATCGTAAATTCACGTTATTAATTAATCGTGTTTACCTTAGTGTCATATACTATGATTTTCCATCACGTAACGGCCACGTCAATCCAAAATTTATACCTTCAGTGGATATTCAGTTGATGTCTACTGTTTACTAAGTAAGTATACTCACTTGGATCAACAAGGCTTGCTAAATCCAACAAATCAATTCGTTTGCATCCTGGTTGAGAACTACCACCATTTGGGAAAAAATCTATAGTACCACAAGCTGACAGGAATCCAAAAGTACCGGCATCTGAGTGGACGACTTGAACTACTTCAGCGTCATTTTTGTTCAGCCTTTTATCGTCCGGTCTCCCTTGGAACAATGGACCAGCTGGATCCAGAGCTATGATTCTGCGTAGTTTTCGTCCAGTGTCGTTTTGGATGTGTTTTCCCATGAAGCCAGTGATCTGACCTCCCAGGGAATGACCGATGGGTAGTATGTCATCCAAGTTCACCCCGTACTTCTTTTTCAAATCAAGTATGAGATCTGCGATGATTCTAGCTGAAAAAATTATATAACAGATACTTCAATCCTAATTTTTTTTCATAGCTATCCAGTAAAATTCTTCAATGACGATTTGAGACATAAGCAGAATACATTTAGTCCAGTAAGCAGAGACAGAAATCAGCCAAAAGTGCAGAAAAATTCCGAGAAAGCTGAAAATTGGCAGGATGCTTCCTGATAACATATATTTTGATTTAAAAAAAATTTTACCAAAAAAGAGGTGGGGGGAAGTCAAAAATTTTTCGAGGTGAAATGAAAAAAATCAGGTTTGCGTTTTTCTTGGAAAATAAAGGTTTAAACGAGGAACTGCTTGGACAGAATTGAAAAATACACCATTATCTTGAAAATAAACTTAAAAATCATTTGTTCGGTCAGGTTAGGTTAGGTCTCATCAGATAAATATTCGAAATTGTTAATAGGAAATGGGCTTTTTACGAGCTTTTTGGGAATCAAACGTGCAGGTAAAAGAGAACTTGGCCGAAATTTGGAATATAAGATAATCCATAACATACTTATCCAAAAATTTTTATTCTGATAGATCAAAAATCGGATTTTAACGATTTTAACGGAATGTAATCGTGCGAGCAGAAAACGGATGGAATATTATTGTAAAAAAATATCTTTTGCAACGTTATCTATCAAATGACGTTGAAATCTTTTATATGCTGTAGGTTAGGTAATATTCAAGGAGTTGTATGACATATATCAGTAAACATAACTAATTATTTTATTGAATGATTATATTCTTAGAAAATTAAACTATACACATTTCAATTCAGATATAATCCTCTTCTATTTCGCCTTCTATGAGATGGCTTTCAATATTTTCATCTCGATCTCCATCAAAATGCTCATCCAAATCATCCATAATAAAATTAAAGTTTGAGCATAACTCGGCAATGCAACTGTTACATAAAGCCGTGCAAGCTAGGCCACTTTTACGGCAGGAACAATTTTTCCCTTTACATCCTTTCTGACATTGACAAAAAATCATTTCCAAGAGAGCTGTTGGGGCGGGTGGCTAGGTCATTCTTAGCGGAACGAGAATTTCTTTTTTAGACCATCCCCAATCTTCTGGTTTTAATGATTCATTGGATAGCCACTGTTGCACTTGGTAATATACACGGTAAAAGTGTTGCCTTGCTGCATCCTCTGTGGGTGGTAAGGCCGCCATGTTTACCGCGTGCTGTTTTAATACTGCTTTAGTAAATGCAATATACCGGAAATGATTTATTTTTGTTTCGGTATTTGGAGCGTTGTATGCTGCTAGAAGAGCAATTGATCCCGCCATGAAAATTTCATCATGGCTCCTGTTGGGTTGCTGGAAAACTTCCGCAGCATCTTTTAGCTGAGAATTCTTAAGACTTTTTGTCTCAAAAGACTTTAAAATGATCTTTTTCATTTTTTTTTAAGCAGGATGTTGTGTCACATCCCGTAAAAGCGTGGATAAACAAGATATTATCCTGCCAAAAAGGGTATTTAGAGAGACTTTTGGATGATTAGTATTTTTGGTCTTTATTTTCCCCTTTGCGAGTTTGAGAAAATACTTCTTCCCACTATTCCGTGGAGATAAAGCCGTCAATAGTACGAGAACGTCGAATTTCACACTCACGGAGGGGCACACTTTACTATGTCCAAGTCCGCATCGTCTACTGCTAATTTTACGTCTATACGACTGTCTTCCAAAATAGGGACTAACTGAGAGATGAAACGGCTCTTATTCGTATTGTTTGAGAGGAATTTTTCTTGAGGTTTTGGTACTGTAGAATCTAGATTTATTTTAATATCGGGACAATAGTTTTTAGCGGACCGGCGAAGTCTTTTATCGAACAAGAGTTGATATCATAGCCATCAAACACAACAGATTTGAACCGGTTTTTTAGGTACTTAACGTAATTGTTGAAGATATCTCTGAAGACATCTCCTTGGTTCCAAAGGACTCGATGTAATAGCATTCCCCCATCGATGATAAAAGAGCACTTAGTCTCGTCAGGGTGGTCTATTTCTTCTTGGAAAATCTCGAATAATATTGACTTGACAGTTTTCCTCATTTCCCCCTCCTGGAATAGAGAAGTGGGGAATGGTGCCAGCTCAAATTTCAAATGTTCTTTCAAATCTTCATTTGATTCTTTTGTAACACACATGCGTTGAAAGAGAAGGTTAGGATCAACTGGAATGATATCGTCATTGAGAGTGATCGAACAGGTAGGTCATTGCTGAGAGTGGCTTGACACGATCTGCTCTCTTGAGCGAAATTTCAGCGAAACGTTTCCCAGTAAATTTTTCGTCAGTTTCTGACCATGTAAATAATGTTTGCATACTCTTCATTCCTGCTTCTAGAGCATCGCAACAATTAATATCTTCAGTTCCGGTAATTCCGCTTGACAGGGAAATGAGAGCAGGTGTAAGAGGAAAAGGGTCATGAGAGTCAAACCAGGCTAGAATTTTTTCAAGATCTTCAAAGTCACTTTTCTTCCTGGAGTCTCTAGCATCGACGTGCTAATCACTGGTATTGTAATGGATGGAGCAAAATTCTTCGACAGCAGTACATATGTCATGGAAATAAGGAATTGTTTGAACAAATTTATCCGTTGTATTACTATCAAATCCCCGGTCAATAAGTCCTCCGGTAACTTTGATGGTCCTCATTAAGTCTTCTTCAGTTTTATTAACCTTGCTAGAAAGAAATTCCATTCTCCTGATGTAATTCAACATGTATTGTACATATAAATGGGAAGATTTTGCGTAATTGAAATGCCCAGAGGCATTAAAGATAGGAAGCATTTGTTTTATAAAGTCTAATTGTGACTTGAGATCACCAACTTTTTCTGACCGTATAAAGCATTTAGCTATAATTACCATTTTCAAGTATAGAATCCATAGCTTCGCTGTTTTCTGACATTTCTGACATTTTAGCCAAGAATTTTGTAACAATGGACTTATTATCATAATGTAAGATACGAAAATAATCTGGCTCTGGGGCCTGACTGTCTGCTGATACCGCATTTTCTTCAGAAACCATTTGTATGGGAGGATTTTCTAGATCCGCCCATTCTTGGTCAGTCACAGATATTTCATCAAATATTTTTTTGACCAAAGCCAGGTAAATCAATGTGTGCCCACGCATAGCACGAGCATACGCATGCCCTTGCAACATCTTCTTAACCGATGCTTCTGCATAGCTGCAACCTGCAACCTGGCTCAATCCACTACAGTCCATAATGTAACCAATTGCTCCCAAATACGACATCAGAAGATGGAATCCCCCTAGACGAGGAATAATGTGGCTAACATTGTCGCTCGAAGAACATGATTTCACTATTTCCATTGCCTTCTGATAGAGGGGTTGATCGAAGGTAACGAAACAAGTTTTTAAGCCATTCTCCTCTGACAAATTTGCAGCATATTTTAAAACCGTATAAATAGTGTTTCGGTCACTTGGGGGATAATTTACAAATGGCAGACATATTATTTTACTCGTCTCAAAAGACTCGTATTTAGTCAGAGCACCCATAAAGCCATTCCATCCAGGAGTCTCTTTATTTGTGATTTTCTTATAACTCCAGAGAAGGTCAGAATTACTGACCTTCCGACAATCAAAATCAGGAACTTTGAGATCTTCTACAAGAATCCGTTTATATCCATCTGGATTTGAATTTTCATACATAAGAAGAGAACTCGTATTCAATTTCTGGTGCTCTAACGCGGTCAGTCTTTTCTTTGAACGTGGAACAGGTAATCTTTTAGGATATCATTTATAAGGTGTAACAATATTTATCCCTCCCATGCTGTGAAAGGTATTTTTTCCATCTAGGGTATTGATGTTAAAGTCCGCATTATCAAAAGCAAATTGGAAAAACGAACCCCAAATAATTGCAGGTTGTGGACTTACAAGGAGGCTGTCTTGGTAAAGTCCCACTTCCGAGTATGACGAACAGAGCCCTAGATGATTGAAAATGTCTATCAGACGTCTAGAGCCGAATTTTCGCTGCAATTCTACTGCAACGGCTAATTGGAGAGGGGATACATACGAGTTCGGTCGAACTGCACTTACAATAGCATGGGTTATTACTGAGCATTTGGGGATATAAAAATTTACATTACCCTTCATATTTTTCAAAATTATTTCTCTTATTAGCAGTTGAAGTGATTCCGGGATTTGGCGATCTGCATCATCGAGTAGACTGTCACTTGGCGGATAAAAGTCGCGATCGCTTTCCATACGTGTTATGTCAGCTCGTACAATTGCAGCAGCCTTATGCAATATTCTGGAGGCCTCTTCAGCAGGATCTTTCCGGGAATCTTCCCAAGCATTTTTAATGGTTTCATATTCCGTCAACGAAGTAAAAAAATGTACAGGTTCCTTTCTTGTCAACAAACTTTATTCGATCCCCATAGTGCCCCAATAATCTTTTTTTACCATATTCGTATCAGGGCGCTCATTTTCTAAAAAAAAAAATATATTATGAAATATCAGATATGACGTTTACAGGATCATTCTCTGTGCTGAGTGAAAAGCTTTCTTACCAAGTAATTCTCGTAGTTCCGGTATGGAAAAATGTGTATCGTCACTTTCATCTAAGTATTGGTAAATCTTTTCCATTTGTAGATCAATTTTTTCTATTCTGGGACGGCCGACTCTGACAGACTGAGGCTGATCTTTCTTATTATAATTATGCGTAAACCGGTATTGACATTCGTGATGATACTTAGCAAAAACTGCTACTAAGTCTACGGTAGCTATTCTTTTCATAATTGCTTTAGCCGTGTCATCAAAAAAAGTGCCGGCCATGCTCTGAAGAGTCTCGGCACCTTGTTTAGTAAATTTATGAATGAATGATTTTTTCTTCATGTGTATTATCTCGCCACAGTAAACACAAGAATTCGAGAAATTAAAGCCATCCAAACTCTTCCTGATTTTGGACTTTGATGGAGAAAAAGTTCCAACAGTACGGTGAGGATTATGAAACTTCTCATTACATATCTGAATTTTTTCCCGCCTGACGGTCTAAGTGTAAAGTCCGCGCGACATTTTTTATGGACCTTTACCTCCTCTCTTGTTCTTAAATTTCTGCAATTCAGGCCTTTTTCTCTGCTCACAGCTAATAATGTTTCCAGCCCGCGTTCACCCACAACTGATGAGGCTTCAGACGAAATATCTGTATTACATAAGAAACATATTTCTTCCCCCTCTGTCATCCAAAAAAAAAACGGTTTCACTTACCCAAAATCAGTTGTAAATAACAGAGATTCAAAAAATGTGATTAAAAAATATAATTTCCCTATCAGTTTTAGAACCTACACTAGATAGTCCTCTTAAGAAAGTTGATCATTTTCTCCCTTCAGAACTCTTTAGACAATAAGCATTTTACCAGACACTTTGCACTTGCATTACAACACTAATATATACTAAGTAAAAAAGTGTCTAATATATACAACAAAATCTTGTCTTATACTCACTTCTAATAAACAGAGTATCTATACGATCTGCAGAAAAAAATTATACCAACAGGCCCAAAAACTGAACACTTTTTCTGTCACGAATAATAACTTGTTGCTTCTTATACAAGTGATGAAATACTGGAGCTACAACGGCTTGAGCGTATGTAATGCGCGCGCAATCGTCCGCTATACTGTCACCGTAGAAGAAGGCCAGGTGTTTCAGAAAAAGAGGGTCCTTTCTTTGCTTCTCTTTTCTGTCCCCGACACGTGTCGGCATGCTCAGTATATGGAAAAGAAAGATAAACTTCCCATCTTTCGAATTCTATACCTCGATCCTTACGATTACGCAATAATCTGACGTATTTTTCCTTAGCTTGAAAAAAGAGCAGTTTTCAAACTTTAAAAGTATTTTGAAATCCTGGCCTCTTTGCATATGTTTTTCGGTCTCTTAAATAGCTCGTTGGAAAGCTGATAGTACAACGAATAAATTGGTGGTTTCACTTTTTTTTGGCGACCCTCACAAGAAGAGATATTTAACGTTTTCGGGCGACTACCGCCAAAAATGAGTGACAGGAAATTTCAGGCGATCATGAAATCCGATTCTTTTGTGTCCCAGATATGTAAGAACTATTCCACTAGTTTCAAATAGTCAAATAACTATCCAGGAACAGATGATCTTCGGTTCAGAACATATTTTACAGTATAAACCGAGAATTTTGATGTTTTTGACAGGCATCTCGGAAACATGAAACAGGTCCGTTAAATAAAGAAAGAAAAATGTTGAGGTAAAGATGGTCCAAAAATAGTTATGTGACAAGAAACTTGAAGTTTCACAGAACAAAATCCACTTTGTTTCATCTTGATACGATTAGTTTTAACTAAGTTGTAGGGAATTCAATTTACTGAACTGTCCGGATAAGCAACGGCGGGAAAATATAACCCTCGCGGCGCATGACATTCGTAAATCTCATTTTACAAGAAACCAAGTAACATTTCGGCAATAACTGTAGGTACATTTTTTGTTGGAAATTGAATGCTCTTTCATACTATCAAAACATTTTTTTCATAACTTTTATAGTTTTGGAAATATAGGACAAAATCACCGTTTTTAATTTTCAAGTCAAAAAATCTTTGACTTCCCCCACCTCTTTTTTGGTAAACTTTTTTTAAAATCAAAATATATGTTATTAGGAAGCATCCTGCCAAGTTTCAGCCTTCTCGGCATTTTTCTTGGGTCAAACCCTTATTATACTGGACTAATTGTCTGCATTGAAAACCATTAGTAACTCATTCGGCAACTTGCAAGATATAGAAATTTTCAAGTCTTCCCGAAAGCATTGTAATTCAACTGTGGGAGAAACAATGTTACAAAAAATCATGCAAGAAGCACAGATGATAATACCACAAAATGTGATCACTGTGATAAGGCTGAAATATTGAATATAATTAAAGAGCTAAAGTCAAACACCGCACCGGGGTATGATGGAATTTCTGTGAAAGTTAAAACATTAGCTGATGATATAGCGCATCCTTTATGTACTTTGATGAACGCTATTTTTGTCACTGGCATTTGCCCTTCAAACTTTAAAATAACAATTGCTGAACCCGTTTTTAAGTCGGGTGCAAAAATAAAGTAAACAATCACTGTCCAATTTTGCAAAAATAATTGAAAAAAATTTCAAAAAACGTTTGATTGCTTTCACAGAGAGACATCACATAATTTCAGATTTCCTTAGTCACCCAAATGTACGAACATTCAGATAAGAAACGACTCTGCCTGGGATTATTCATCGATTTGGCCCAGGCATTTGACCCCATTAGTCATGAAAAATAACAATCGAAATTGAATAATCTTGGTATCAGAGGTCTGGCGAATGATCTCGTCAGAAACTACCTTGATGAAAGTGCACAAATGGTTACAATAAACGTCGTATTGAACGACCCATTATAATTCAAATATGGAGTTCCCCAAGGTACCGTCTTGGGGCCAATGCTGTTCATACTATATTTGAATGATATGCTTTCCACTGATATTTCTGGAAAAATTATCTCATATGCTGATGATACAGTATTATTAATTGATGGAACAACCTGGGAAGATGTAATATCTCATACAAGGAAAGATATTGACACCATTGTTAACTGGCTTGATGTTACTTTACTGACAATAAATATTGATAAAAATCTTACATTTTGTTTCGCAGTAACAGCCATGATTTGCCCAATGCACAAAACATCAATATTCATTCAACCAGCAGAAATGAGAACATAATGCTGAAACAATCCAATTCAGTTGAATATATCGGGATACACATTGACCAAAATCTCAAATGGAAAATATAAGTAGACTATCTTCATAAGAGCTCTTTTGTGTGTTTTCAAAACACTTGAAAACGTACTTAGTAAAAATGTTTGCGCAGTATATATTTTTCTATAGTCCAGTCTGTATTGAAATCTAGGATGGGGTGGGGTCTTCAATACAACTGCACAACCGCTTATGGTACACCAGAAACAATTTCTGAAAATTATCTATAAATTACATTTACGTTCCCTAGCGGCACACATATTTCAAAATTGTGAGTTGAAGAGTCTGAAATATCTATATTTCAAACAAGCGGTAATATTTATATTCCAAAACAGATAAATTCAAAAAACATCAACATGGACTTGTAACCCGCCTGAAAGCGAATAACTTAGAAATACCAAATATGAACAAAACTATTGGACAAAGATCAATCACATATATTGGACCCAAATTATTTAATCTTGCTCCAGATCAGATTAGATATAAGATATTCAAAAGCATAGTGATCAAATGGCTCAAAAACGACAATATAACTCCCAATTAATTCCCAATACTGTATTGTATATTCCAACATTATATCTCTTTACAGGTTTACAAATCTGTTTTTACTTTTAACATTTTACAATTTCACGATATTTACAATTTTACATTATCTACACTTTTGTAGTTTTCATACTTTCAAATTTCACATATTATGTGCCTTTTTTATACAGGGTGTAGAAAATTCAGGGGAATATTGCTGACGTCAAAATGAGAGGAAAGGTTCATATAAACATGTCATCAAGTTATTCTTTTCCGATATACTGAGTGTCAAAGTTCGATTTTTATCTTTGTTTTTTGTGAATCAATTCCAAAATGATTGTTATATCCTAGAGAAGGTTGATATCTGGAAATTATTTTTTAATGAAAATATCAAATTTTATGTTAGTTTGTCTCTTTCGTGGGGGTGGCTTTTCAGTCATTCGAAATGTCAAAACTTCTTTGTACGTACCTCTAGCAGGTTTTCTTTCATTCAATGGTCTTCTACAATCAACACTCAAATGTAGTACAAAAATGATTCTTGCTAACTGTTATTATTATATTGTTCTTAATTACTATGGTTAGTATTTGTATCAAATTGTAATGACACCCGATTCCTATTTTAAAATGACATTAAAGAATAATAACATCTTGTCATTCAAAATCACTTGCATCGATTATTTCAAATCCCATTAATTCGAAAACAGTGCTCGCAGTGACCTCTACCAGGATTATCTTTTTCACACAAAAATGTACGAAAAATCGATTTTTCTACTAGACAACGTAATAAAGGTACGCCCAAAAAATGACTGAGAAGACACATAGGAGACGCCATCCCCACGAAAGAGAAAAACTAACGTCACATTTGATTTTATCATTGAAAATTACTCCGACAGACCAAACTTCACTCAAATATCAAAATTATTTTGGAATTTATTCGAGAAATATAAACATGATAATTCATGTTAGAAAGGGAGACATTCTCAATTGAAAATTGAACCAATTACATGACTCCTCTGGAAATGGAAAAAAACTACGATAAATTGAAGTTACTTTTTTGTAATATCTAACAGAAAACAACTACTTCCCCGGCTAAAGCCATAGGAGTCATGTATTGGTTCAATTTTCAATTGAGAATGTTTTTCTTTACAACATGAATCCCTTCCAAGAGAGGTTATCTTGTTCGATGGAAAATAGCGACTAAATTCCAACTTTCAGTAGCAGATGATTCCACAACTGACTTTATGAACATCGTGTTCATATTTCCAAAAAATCAACATAATAATTCAAATTAGACACTCTGTATCTCAGAAACGAATGACTTGCGGACATGTGTCTAAAGAAACTTTTCTTCTTATTTTGACGTCAGCAACATGCTCCTGAATTTTCTACACGTACTTAAAAAACACCCTGTATATATGTTATTTATTTATATCACCTTAGGACTTGTATATTATCATTAGAAAATAATAAACTCAAGTGAATCATCAATACCTATGTTACAGCTAATGAAAATCAATTAATATACAAAATATGTTTTCACAAACTCTTTCTTCTGCCTGTATTGATCACTCATTCCTTATTGTATACTTTATAAATTTATGTAATTTGGTTATTAATAAATACAACTACTATTCCTCGCCAAAATGTGCAAAACGGAATGCCCATGACGATTATATCAATCATTCTACTAAGATTATTAGAGATTAATGGCGCTACGAACGCAACAGTAGCCAGAATGTAAACAGTCACTGTAACTTGACAGCAGAAGAATTTCAGTGCATACTATTCAAGAGCTGCTGAAAATGTGATACAAAATCTTTCCTTCACAAATTTATCGGCCTCTGATTCCTTGAGAAAAAATCCCATACCAAAGGATTTTTTTTTAATTAACTAAAAAATATTAATTCTTATGATATCTATGATTTGATCAGCCAGATTATAAAACATGTGGGAAATATCCTCGAAGAACATCTTGTATGTCTGGTGAACCTGTGCTTTAGTCAGTGTATGTTTCCCAGTAACTTGAAAGTCTGTAAGCTAATCCCAATTTTCAGTAAGAGCAATGTGAATCTTCCTGAGAACCATCGCCCTATTTCCATTATTCCCACAGCAGGTAAAATTGTGGAAAAAATTGTCAAAATATTACTATCCAAATACTTTGAAAAATTCATTTAAACGTTATGATAATCAATTTGGGTTCAGGAAGAATCATTCCACGGTTCAAGCTACTGCCCAATTAATTCATGATATAGTCGGTGGTCTTGAACACGGTTAGCACAAGGCGGTATTCATGTGTGATCTGAGCAAGTCCTTCGACTGTGATCCACACAGTATCCTACTTGATGAACTCGAATCTTATGGTATTAGGGGCGTAGCAAATGATTTTATCAAAACTTATCTCTTCGACAGATCACAATCGATCACGTTGAAATACACCTCATCAGTTAGCTCAACAGTAAAACACGGAGTACCGCAGGGATAGGTATTAGGGCTACTTTTGAATCCACTACATGAATCCACTACACTGTATATTATTCGCAGACGACGCAACCTTTTATAGGTCTAAAACACGATGAATGATTGAAAAAAACATAGCGTTGCCAAGACAAAGGTATAAGATTGAACAAACACAAATGTATATTTGGGTTAACAAAACAAAAATTTTTGAGACATGTTATATCCCACAATGGTGTAGAAATAGAACCCGAGAATGAAAAACTCACCACGATTCTCAAGATGCCAGAACCAAAAGATGTTAGCGGAGTGCGACAACTTTCAGGATGTATTCGGGAACTATAAAACTGATCATTTAAATTTTTTGAAACTCGTGTCGTCTCTGAGTTTTTGGTGTTTTAAAACCAAAAATGGTAAATTTTTCACATATCTCTATTTTTCCAAGAATTTCATGGGAATTTTTGTAGGTCTTTTCAAGGGCACTGAAACTGTGCATTTACATTTTTTCGATATCTCGTTCAGTTTTCGAAATTTTTGTATTTTTAGAGAAAAAAAATGGCAAAGTTTTTCCAAGTCCCTTATTTTTCGTTTATTCCAAATATTTCCCGGACTATTGGTATAATGGAAAAAATTCATCCACTTTTTTGTAGATCTTTGAAAGGTGATCAAAATTAATGCAATGTGAAAATTGAAAATCTATCGCCATCTTTGAGTTTTTAGTGGTTTAATATTCCGTTTATTTTTCAAGATATGGAAAAAACTTGGTAATTGTTTGAGGACAATGAAACAGTTCGAATACAGTTTTTCGATATCACCTTTCGTTTTCGAGTTTTTGGTATATTAAAAAAAACGGAAAAGTCAACACCTAATTTTTTTTTTTCAAGATGTGAAAAAATGTCCTGTGAACTTTTTGGAGTTCTGTTCAAGGAAAATGAAACAGTTCATATACATTTTCTTGATGTCTCGATTCGTTTTCAATTTTTTTTTTAAGATATGAAAATGTTTTATTGAAACTTTTTGTGAATCTGTGCAAGGACAATAAAACTGTTAATGAATTTTTTTTCGATATCTCTATTGGTTTTCGAGTTTATGTTTTTAAAAAAAGTCCATTTCCCAATTTTTTTTTAAGATATGAAAAATTTTCTAAGGAATTTTTTGTAGAACTTTTTGGAAACTATAAAACTGTTTGTATACATTTTTTCGATGACTCGTTTCGTCTTATTGTTGTTTGAAAACCAAAAATGGTAAATTTTTCCAAGTCCATATATCTATTTTTTTCCAAGATATGATAAAATTTCATTGAAACTTTCTGTAGAACTATTAATAGCCAATAAAAAAATCCACCAACATTTTCTCGATATCACGTGGTTTCCGAGTTTTTGATGTTAATAGCAAAAAAAAATTATTTTCGCTATTAAAATGATATTGGAGAAACTGGAGAAAAACTTTTACGGAATATCATCAAGGATCGTAAGAAAAATTCCAACTTTTCTATTAGTACGGTCAATAATAACTCAATTTTTCAATTTTTAGAAATATTTCCCGGGCTATTGATGTACGAAAAAAAATTGTAGGTTTTCTAAAGACGGTCGAATGAGATGTTGAATTGTGAAAATATCAATCGTTTTGGAAAAACAGAGTGAGTCTTTATAAAGTGCACATATTGAAATGAAAAAAACTATGCCTAATTTTATAGACGGCAACCGTATTGAAAAAATCTTTTAAAAAAAAATTATGTTTATGGATTTTTTTCAAATTTTGTTCGCTGTCGTGACCCCTGTATGAACAAAACAGTGTAACTTTCGAACTAAATTGTTTATCACGATCAAACAAACTGCATAATTATTAAAAGTAATAGGGCGTCCTTATAAAATGAAAATTGTAGGTAAACACTGCTCCCAATTGAAAATTAACATTAACAAAAGTATGTTAGTTTTTCATTCATTTTTAAAACACTCGTAAAATTTTTCAATAAAACGTTTATCTTACCCACCTTTTTATTTACTTTAAATTGTACTTCATCGTATTAGCTACCCAATGATGAAAATTGCATGATTATAATTCAATCGTAACATTTTATATCAACTGTTAAAAGAGGGCACTCTTGAGGCATGCTTTATTTGAGGAAATAATTATTTTCTTTAACAGTTGATAAAAAATATTGTCTTAGATTTTTACCATTCGGTAGCTAAAACGATGAAGAATAACTTAAAGTAATAAAAAAGTGGGTAATGTGTGCGTTTTATTGAAAAAATTTACGATTATTGTAAAAATTGATGATACACAAACAGATTTTGGCTAAATAAACATGTTTATTTTCACTTGGGGGCAGTTTTTTTCAGAAATTTTTATTTTATTAGGACGCCCTATTACTTCTACATTATGGAGTTCGTTTCATCGAAATAGATAATTTAGTTCAAAAGTTACACCGCTTCATTCACACGGATCAGGGTATCAAACAGAAATTTAAAAAATTACGTAAAAAATGTAATTTTTTTAAAGATTTTTTTCAATACGTTTTCTGTCGATAAAATTAGGAATAGTTTTCCTCATTTCAATATGTGAACTTTATGAAGACTCACTCTGCATTCGCTATTGTTCACAAATGCACATTTCCAATTTCAGTTGTGAGGAAATTTCACTATTTTCCGATAGGTTTTTGGATAAATGTTTCTTTTGTGATTTGTTCGGTCGTCAGAGCTCTATCGATAGCAATTCTGAAAATCTAAATCAGTTTGTTGGTTTGACCACATTTTGGATTTTAGCGAATACATTTTTTTCAGGAAATCGTCCAGGAACAATAACTAACATTTTTCGATCATTTCTAGAATCTGTTAAGTCACCGGGGCATATAGAGGTATATTTTTACGGATTTTGAATGCGATATATTCAACGACCTTGAGTAAAACGAGGGAAGTATAAACGTAAAAAAAAATAGAAAGTGCCGTACATTTTTTTCGAATTCTCCGATGGCGTTGAAATTCAACACAAAGTTTTCCCCCGTGGGCACAATGGAAGGGTTGAAACTTCAAGTCCCTGTCTCAAGCGGTTCTGAAGATATAACGATTGAGCTCTGGCAACAGACGGACGGACAGACACCAAAATTATACCAAAAAGTATTTTTTGTCCTGAACATTTTATCCAAAGATAGAAAAGTTAGGCCCACTGTGTAGTATGGCCAAGCGGCCGTAGTATACTCTCCTTATGAGTCGTGTATAACAATCTGGAAATGTGTTTTTAATAACTGCTTTTTAAAATAACTGTTACAATAAAACTGACTGTTATTGTTGTTCAATTATGTATTTTCGTTCATTTATCCTGTCAAAAAAACTCGAGTATTTCTTTTATTGGATAAATTCCTTTCAACTCAAAATTCCATCAGTAATTATACCCAAAAAACTGACATTAGACATAAAAGCTTAAGAATGAAAAATTCAGTCAAAAAAAAACTTACCAACATCGTAGGTATTGATTGCTGACACATAATAGAATTGATTGGCAGGATCCCTCCAGTCAACTTGAACAACAGTATAGTCCTTATAAGTTGTCAAAAAGGCGTTTTTCAGATCTTCATACCAATCAACTGTTCGGCTACCCGTCCATTCATGGATCAAAAAAACAATTTTTCCATCTCCCCTTTTTTGTACTAATGTTGTTAAGTTCGTTGGGTCGAGTTTGATAGAATCCCCGAAATTTTCGTTGGTATAAAAATAAAAAGTCACGTTTTCTGGCGCAACAGGTACGTGTAGAACGTCACGTGTTTCGACGGCTGCATGCCTGAGTATGTTGAAATAGTCTGATTTCAGGAAATCAGGAATCAGACATTCTACATCTGAAAAAAAATTGTTGGTGGTTACAAGGAACTACTTCAAAATAGAAGGAGGTTATTTATTCCACAAATGTTTATTTAGAAATATATAGTGCGGCTTTTTATACCCATCCCCCTTCCCCTGTTAACTTTTTGAAGGATTCGAAGTAAAAACATGGGACGGAATAAGACAATAGAATTATTGAAAAATAATAATTTTTATAATAATAATAAATAATTTTATTTGCCCAAAAAAAATTGTTACAGATATATTTATAAAATTCAGTGAACGACAAATAAAATAGGAGAAAGCCCATAAAAGGTTAAACCTTGTGCATGGGGTGTGTTAGTATAGAGAGAATGTTATTTTGAAATTGAGGAATCAAACATTACATACAAACATATGGAAAAATAAGTAAATTAGTTATAACTATAGTTATGTTATATTATTAACAATTTCATTCTATGAATATACTTGGTAGCAAATAAACAGAGACATCAATTTTAACCGTGAGGTTGTGCATGGATATTCAGTATATTTTTACTTGTTAAATTGAATATATCATTACGTATACAATATAGGTATAATGTAAAGTTTTGATAATTTTTTATAATTCAATAAGAAGTATACATTCATTTGTGAAAGACAAAATTGAATGAAATTGAATTATAATACTGGAAATTTAACATTTTTCCATTGGGAACTTCATGATTTCAATTGCGTTGTGGAGTTTATTTAAAGTTCATTATTCCGTGTGAGGTAAGTCTATCAATTGATTCGATATATCTTTTGAATTTGCATTTAATGAGCTGTATGGAGTGTATTACTTCCAAATAGGTTCTGTACATTTTTGGGAGTGTATCATTTTTTTTTTTTTTTTGATACATTAGAGATAGCTGGCAGATTGATTTGTTCATTCTGTCTATTGTGATATTTTGTTTAGTTCGAGTTTCGTATCTGTGCTCGATTTTTTTGATTAGATGTTTATTTTTGTATAAATATATTATTGCATTGTATACGTATAGTTGTTTAGGATCAAATATTTTCTATTCATTATATAGATCTTCTGAAGAATAAGTTCTTTTTTTCGAGTATATTATTTTTTTCTGTAGAATCATTAGGTTTTTCATATAGTAATAATATTTATTCACACACCGGTTTGGTACAATACAATTAAAAATTAATGATTAGCTGTTGCGGAATGGCACTAACTTTAAGTTTCCTTTTATTCAATATCGACTCTCAAGTTTTGTACCACCCGGTATACGCCTTCGACAGAAGAGCGTGCGCCAAATATACTGTTTCATAGGGGTCTAGGACATTTGGGCGCGACCAATTGGGCGCGAGTCAACTGGGCGCGGCCAACTGGGCGCAGGGACAACTGGGCGCAAGGACAACTGGGCGCAGGGACAACGGGGCGCAAGGACTACCGGGCGCAGGGACGACTGGGCGCCAAAAAAATTAAACACAAAATTAATAATAATTCTTTTATTACTCTCATCTACTAATCATAGGATATGATGACTCGACCAAAGTACCCTTGCGGAGTTCATAAAGGTCGAGTATTCCTATTAGACACAGTCAGAAGAACAACAGTAAGGAATTATACCTGTTCCTAATTCTTAATTTCATGACCTCATCATTGAGGGTCGAGTATTCCTATAAATAAAACACAGTCAGAAGAACAACAATAAGGAATCATATCTGTTCCTAATTCTTAATTTCAGGACCTCATTATTAAGGGTGGTGTATATAAATAGGAAAATTTGCAAATAATTCAATTTAATTCAATAATAATATAATTATTATCATAAATTCATTTTTGGCGCTAAATCGTCCCTGCGCCCGGTAGTCCTTGCGCCCAGTTGTTCCTGCGCCCAGTTGACTCGCGCCCAGTTGGCCGCTCCCAAATGTACTAATACCGTTTCATACACAGTCAGTCAGTTCCAAACGGCTCTCGTCTCAAACACATCAATTTTACTGCCAATTTCATTATTTATTGCTAGTGCTACTGCTGCTTTCGTTTTACTCGCTTTATCGCTATTACTACTGTACCTCCCTCTACCTGGAGCTTACCGGCCTACTAAGAATACATTCAGGGATCCCTGGACTCCAGCTACGACCATCCAGAAAAGATGAGTCAGAATTTGAGGGTATTTTTTACTATTATTATTATTTTCTGCATTGCGTGGGAATACAGTCCCTACTTAACCTGCCATTGCGTAATAAATGCGTGAATAAATGTGTACTCGATAAGTGTGAAACACTTGTTTCGAGAGTGAAACATGATAAACAATTACATAACAAAATGTGTAAATATAAAAATTTCTTAATTTAATCTAAATATAAAATGTAAAATTATTTATATATTGATCTTAAGAAGTTTGTCAAAGATCAATTCACAAAAAATGGTATCGTATTAGCAATTATTGTAACATTAATGAAGAAACATTCATGAAAATTTTCAACTTTCCTGTTCAATAACACATATTTCTCTTTCAACAACAAAATTTATAAACAAAGTTTTGGAACTCCAATGTGAGCTTCAATCTCCCCTACATTAGCTTCATATGTGATGGATGATGTGTTGGACACAGTAATTCCAGTACTATCATTTAAACCTTTTTTCATCAAAAAATATGTTGATGATATCATTGTCGCTTTACCTAAAGATAGCATCACTGAGATTCTTAGTACTTTCAACAGCTTTGATCCATATATTCAGTTTACAATAGAAACTGAGGATGATGATTTTTCCGTACCTTTCTTAGATACAAGATTCATACGCAATCTTAGTAACAAAGTACTTGTAGACTGGTACAGGAAACCATGCAGTTCTGGAAGATATATTAACTTCGAGTCTTATCACAAGCGTTCAATGAAAATAAACTTTGTGAAGCAGATGAAAGCTAGAGTACTCAAAATCTCAGACAAATCCTTTCATAAAAAAAACCTAGATATAATTTTCAAACTCTTTTCAGACAATGCTTATCCACCTAGCTCAATGAGAAGTATTCTGTTCAGCACACCATTAAATATTGAAACATATATTATATCTAACAATCTTAACATCTCTACTAATGGCAATGTTGCTAATACTAATCCTACAAATCCTACAATTCCTACATTTACTTCACTTCCATATATGAAAGATATTACACCAAGATTGTCCAAGCTCTTTCATTCAGTGTGTAATGTCAAAATAGCAATAAAACTATTTTACCAATTAGATCAATTTATTCAAAAGTAAAAGATAAAATTCCGTTAACTTCCACTTCAAATGTATTACTGTGATAAAAATTATATTGGCCAGACTTCTAGATGCCTGAAAAGTAGAATTTCCTCACATAAAAGTGATTGTAGACTTCATCCTGAAAGATGTGCTCTTGCTGATCATGTAAACAAATTTGACCATCGAATGAATTATAATTCAACAAAAATATTACGACTAAGAGAACTTTTTTGGAAATGGCCTTCATATCTCAAGATAAAAACTGAATGAATAAAAGAACTGATATAAATCATTTGAGTGAGATTTATTCTTACTGTCGTTAGACCACACTCTCCCTATGAACAATAATATCTCCATAACTACTCAATTGGAAATGTAAATTTTTCCTAACTTACAAAACAACAGTCGTATATATCAATTTTCAACAGTTGGTACAAGATTACAGTTGGTAACATTGACTTGAAAATTACAGATTTCTTTTCTATTGATACCTGATGTATATCCCTTAGATACAATCAACAAGTCTTCGACTGAAATTTTAAAAATTTCTGTTTATATATATTCGTAAAGACTTTTTTCATATATTATTTACAATTTTAAACTGTAATATCACTCACTATTCAACGAATTAAGAACATGTCAACCAACCTCACTATAGTTGTAAGTAAAATTTAATAACTTCAAAATGTAAAATTGACATAATAATTCTTTGTAGTTCCCTGAAGATGTAAATAAAATTTACGAAAGCTTGGAATGTACTCTATAAAAGAGTACACTTTTGCCTTTGCTGCAATCCCCAATATTAACTGGTTTTATATATTTTTATATATTACCCCTCGATAAATCCATCCTGATTTATATATACATATATACACATACAGACACTTTCACGTATACATACGTACATACATACTCATATACACACATGAACAATATAAAAAGTACAAACCTATGTTATAAAAAAAATTAAAAGTACATAAAACATGATATGAGGAATAAAATTTATGAAAACAAGATCATTTCAAAATACCAAGTGGACAATAAAAAAAAATCAGAACACCAATCTATATATTCATTTATCAATAACGCAGTCTTTACGAGATAAATTCAAGAAATCAGGAGTTCACAAACTTGAGTGTAAGGACTGCATGCAATAAAATTATATAGGCCATACTGGCCGTAGCTTTGATCAAAGGTTCGGTGAACATTGGAGGAGTTACAGATTGAATGAACAGGATTCAAACCACGCAAAACATCTCATTGACAAAAAAACATAACTTCACACAGACTCTTGAAATTTTGCATATTCAACCTAAAGGTCTGAAATTAGACATACTGGAATCCCTAGAAATTAAGACGTACCTGTGTAACAATCACAATTTGGTACTTAACTACCAGGTATAACTTCCCAATAATTGACCACCTTATTTATTCATAACAACCCTATTGTTCCCTGACATTTTCAATAATTTGACGTCAGCACTATTTATACCAGAACTTATGTTTAAGAAGAGGAAGTCTCGTCGCTCAGAAGATGACATCGTGTGTCGAAACAATATTGTCAGCGTGAATTTTTAAGTGTAAATTATTGGAAGTATTTATTTCCTCCCCATTTATAATTCAGAAATTACAGCATCCATAAATTCGTTGTTTTTCAGAAGATTGTAATACATTTTGATATTCCACAACATTGCCTAATTAAATTGAACAGATTAAATTCAACGAATAGGCCAATCAATACAGGATTTTGTTGGTAAGAAAAATAGTAGTACGAAACTGACGGGTAAGATAGTCTGTAGTTATATTCTGCTATGAATTCGTCTGGCAACTATCGCAACTCACACCTGTTTTACTTCGAAATAAAATTAAATGTGTTTATTTTGTTAGTATTTCGCTTATGAAATACTGACTTATAAAGCGAGCTGAGAAAAATTGTTGAGAATTGAAATAAGAGAAAAATAATTTTTTTTACGAACCGATCGGATCGTAAGTAACGGAGAAAAACTGTAAAAATCCGAAAATTTGGCGATTTTTTCAAAAATTCATAACTCCGACATTTTTCAAGTTGTACGGTTGGCCCTCCTCATGAAAGTATTTAATCATAGTCCAAGAGCTTGCAACGAATTTTGGGAAGGTCCTTTTGGCATATATGGAGCTTGCAAAAAAACATAAATTCATCAATTGTCGAATCCAGACTGGCGAGTCTGGGAGAGCGTTTGCGGTTATTTCGTTACTGCGCAGCAAATAATATTTGCAAAAAAATATTTGAAAAAAAAAATATATTTTTGGCAACTTGATTTTTTTTGTTATCTCCTAATTTATTTTTTATATAGCAGAAGCAAAAAACCCAGACATTCTTGTCGGTGATAAAGTATTACCAGACCCCTCCAAAACTATTTTATGGATATTCCTAAAAAATATACTATTGCCAATCTGAAATTTCAATCACGTATTCATTGGGTAATTTTAATAACACTTGCAAATCGCTAGCTCCTCGCGCTGTGATTGGTTATTGAGAAACTACTTTATAGTAGTTATAGTAGTTTCTTTTTTTTCTAAAAATTGAGAAAGAAATTAAAAATTGAAAGAATTATAATTACGCTTGCCGCATATAGGTACTATGACATGTGAAATTCAAATGAAATGTGAAATTCAATAAATAGTATTTTTGCCTTGGAAAAATAAAAATAAAATAAAAATAGTAATAGTAATAGTAAAGTCTGGAAAATAATGTTTTTTTGGACGAGTAGACCAAATTCTAGGACGAGCGTTAGCGAGTCCTGGAAGTGTGCGAGTCCAAAAAACTGTTTTCGGACGTGCTGCGTACACTATTTTTTCGGCAACCATGTAGAATAACAAATCAATGAGACGCATTTAGTCTAAGAGACGAAGAGAGGTCGACTTTCACCCATCTGTTAACCGGATTCAGTGGATTTTTCTGAATTTTTTTATACGATGCAGTTCAAGTTATTTTGAATAGAAATTGTTTGGGTGACTAACCCGAAACATGAATATTTTTGATGTTAGGGGGCGTTGAAATCATACTTTGCTCAGAATATACTATTCATTATTATAGGCGGAAACACTATTTCCACGTATTTTAGTTTAGATTATGCTGAACAATTGTGTAATTTTTTATAAAAAAAATTAAAATTCTCTCCCTATTTTAAAACACGAAAAAAATTTATTCTCGACTACCTGTGAATGCTTAATCAAAATAAACGTTTCAATCAGCTCAAATTAAGGAAATCGCACAGTTGTTTAATTCACCATTCCCTCCCTACGAAAAAATATTGGAGGATTTCGCTGACTTCTTAGGAGAGCGTAGTGTAACAAAAAGGTTGTTGGATGCGCAAATGTCTCAGGGAAGACGCAGGTTGTGCCAGAGAATGAATGATCAAGTCGGGATGACGGATTTATTTGACAGTTATTGACAGTTCTCAATCTACAAAGAATAAATATGTTTCAGAATGCTGAAATTTGGGAAAAACGTTATGAAAAAGTTTATGCTAATATATTTCAAATGCTAACTCACCTACAACGCAGGTATATGCCTTTAAAATATCGGAATGCAACAAATTACTGCACCACAGGTTATGTATTTGACTGAAAACCTTACAGTAACTATGATTAAAAATTCAAATGACAATATGGCCAGGTCATTAGGATGAAACCAATATTTCAACAAATATGAAAAGACATCTGCGAGTAGGAAACGCGCATTTAACTAAAGCTTGTTAAACTTTGTTACAGTAGTTCATGTTATTTGAATATCAATTAATTTATCGAAAATCTTGAAAATAAATAAAAACTAGTCTAGATCAACAATTTGAATATGACTTGGTGCCTGAAAAGTTTTTTTCGTGTTTTAAAATTTTGGTTGGGGGTAAAGGGGTGGTTTCAGATTTAAAAAAAAAAAAATTACACAATTGTTCAGCATAATCTAAACTAAAATACGTAGAGCTATTATTTCCGCCTATAATAATGAATAGTCTTTTCTGAGCAAGGTATGATTTCAACGCTATTTTCAATAGAAATATCATAAATTTACATATATTTTATTTATTTCCTTTCTTCATTATCTTTTATTTTAAATTTTCAAAACTTTCTAATTCTACTTTATGTTGTACAAACTTGGATTTGTTATGATCATAATGAGGAAAGACATCAGCTTGCCTGCTTGTTCATTCATTCATACTGATGAATACAGATTCAACAAAGTTCCCAAATTTTTAATTATGAAACAGGTTGTACTGGGTGATCCAGTAAGGGTATGGTCAGAGGCTATGATTTGTTTAAAAGAACCGTCAAAATGTTTTATACTTCTTTCCACATCAACTTATAGTTCACGAAAAAATATTGTCATAAAACTGCAATCTCTTTCTTCAGTTTTTCTTGAGTATTGTATTTTGCTAGCCTGTATATGCCATGCAAGAACGTTTTCTTAGAGTATAAACTGAACCATTGCTACCTTGGGGCAACCGAACCTTTCATATCATTTCAAATTCAAGAATGAAATGAATGTATTGAAAATAAGGCTTTATAAAAAACAAGTGATCCTTCTTTGAAGAACTAATAACTATTAAATGGGGGCAAGTGGATATTTCAATTGAGTCCGGTGTATCCTGATATCAAATATGGAATGAAAGCTATTAAAGGTAAGACAATAGTAAACTACCCAAAAATGAGTCTTTTGATAAGGCCAAGTAAACTAAAATAACTTTAATAATCTAAAAATGTTGCTGCAGTAGAATACTGTATAGTAACAACTATTTTTTTTCTTTGGTGTCTTGGCATCGACTGCTATGGTCATTAGCCACGTGTTCTGGATAGGCCTTGTTACTAACTCCATGCGCCACCTTAGGAGCAGCACTGTTACTTGGAACGCAACAGTGAATCGTGCAGGACTCACCCCAGTCGAGCCACGAGATTCTAATAATTTAATCGGTCAAATTAAATTAAAAAATCCCAGCCGTAACTGGGGCTCGAACTCCGGACCTTTCGACCCAAAGTCGGACGCTCTAACCACTTCGCCACACCCCGACATAGTAACAACTGATATATTTTTTGTAGATTTTAGTGTATGAGTTATTTGAGAGTAAATCATTCTTCATCAATGGTAAATTTACTTGTCACTATTAGTTATCAAACTGGGCACCTACTGCAAATAAAACGTAGATTGAGGCTTATAAAATAAAAAGTTTACTTCTAGTAAAGAGTTTAATATCGTTAGGTTACATTGCGTTCCTGAAATTACATCAATAACAGCAAGTGATCAAATTCAGGAATCTAAATTTTCTTGTGGTTATTAAAGCGTGTACTTGTCCCACATAGTATGCAAATTTTCACTTGGTGGTATGCAAATTTTACTTGCTACTATTAATTTTTTTTTCCGTGTAGTACTACGAAACGTATATTCTCATTTTGCGCTACAATGGTGCGAAATAGGTGAAAAGTGACTGAAAACGGCCTAGCCCGCGTTAGCTGCCGAGTAGAAGGAGAGTCCGGGAGATGAGGGGTATTCTTCTAATGAACGGGTTACGCTTCCCCTCATCTCCCGCCAACTCCTACCACTCGACCGCTTTCACCAGCTCGGACGTTTTCAGTCATGTTTAAAAGCATTTTTCACCCATTTCTCAGCATTTTAGAGCAAAATGAGAATATCAAAACGTATATTCTCATTTTGCTCTAAAATGCTGCGAAATGGGTGAAAAATGCTTGCAAACATGAATAAAACGGCCGAGCTGGTACTGTACTTCTACATTAAAAATCTGTTTTAGAATTTGAAATCGGACTATCACTATAGAGCATCCAGGCAGGCTGCAAGATAGTGCAAAAAAATTCAAATTGCAATTGTGCCAAAACTAATGATCCGTCAGAGCCTGTTTTGTACAGACACAAAGTACACATGATTCAATACTTTCATAAGAAGGGGCAACCCTATTTCTTGAAAAATGTCGGAGTTACGAATTTTTTATAAAATCGTTAAATTTTTCGGTTTTTCCGGTTTCCCTCCGTTACTAATGATCCGACAGGGTCGTAAAAAATACCGTTGGAGCAACCAAATTACTCTCTTAGTTTTCATTTTATAAGAAAAACAATTTAAAAAACACGTTTTTTATTATTTAAATGTTTATAACAAATTAATAAATGACAGTTGCGAGTCGAAAACATAACAGAATATAACTACGGACCGTTGATGGTATAGTCGGTCTTCTACTAGTATTTTTGTTAGGAAAAAAATGATCTATTGATTGGCCTAGTTCTCAAATTTGAAATCCTACGCTTTTGATAAATTATTTCTCCGAAAAATAGACGTGCCCGCCTCAGACTCACCCGGTATATCCTGTATCGTAGTCACACAAGAACATAAACTCAATTTTATATAATGCATATAATATGATGATACTCACCAGAAAGAAGAAAAGTCAATAACAGGTGTACGAAAAAGTAAGCCATTTCGATGAAGGTAGAGATTATCAAGATTATTAAGAGATATTTCTCGCAAGATTTGTTTTTATATTCGTTTCCGCTGTTAGTAAGCTAATTTATTTCTAAAAATATATCTTATGACGTAAAATTTATTGGAAATACCCTTCTGTTCGTAGTATCAGAAGAACCATCTGCATACAAATTTAAAATAATACCGGGTGGCTTTCATAGTGCTTGTCACAGAATCTGCGTTGGATGACTGATGAAAACGTGAAAAGAATTCTAGAAGCAACATAAACATACGTCGCTAGTTTCGTAGTTATTTTTGGATTGTGGAAGGAGTACTTGTTTTGATGATTCTACACAATGATGTTACATGATATGGAAATATGTAAGATATCTGTGGCCGTTACTTTTCCGTAATTTTATTTATAAATGTGAAAATATTGGATCTGATTATAGGTATTCTCAGTAGTAATACTTACTACTTGATACTTGATAAAACTTTTTGGAGACTTCATACTGTCAGCTTCAAATTATGAAATTTTTTCGAGAACATAAATCACACAGATGTAATTTCGTGTCGAAGGAAAAAATTCCAGCTTTCACCACTTTTCGAAAAAAAATATATAAATTGCTCATTTTCAAGTAACCCCGTTATTGGGTTACTTGAAAATTGACCTGCAAATTACTTCTGTTTTACTTGTAGACCTGGTATAGGGGCTAAATGAATATAAATAGAAGTAATACAAAGTTGTCTGCTGTTTGTTTCATTAAAATCGGTAATAAAACACAGATTTTATTGCAAAAAAGTGAATCTTTATTTATGTCATAGATATTCATCTAGAAAACAACGAAACACAGAATAGAACTTTGTAAAAACTTAAAAAAAACATCAAAAACATTCAAAAGAAAAATAAGAACATTGTTAAAGCTGACTTTATTCACTGTTTTCTCTAAATTTTATCTGCCCTCTCCGCAATGTTGCCGCAATGGTTAATTTCATTTTTCTCAACGAGGCCAATATCTTCCACTGCTGGATATATACAGGTATTCTTCACTTTCTCATTCATTCTTAGAAATGTGCATAAATAGCCGTTTTCTTAGGGATGAACTATTTCAGCTACAAACTCTCTGAAGGTTCCAGTCTCGGTTTTCAAATTCACTAATATACAGTGTGTCCCACTTAGCATGCTCGCCATGGGTATCTTTTTAATGGTGAGAGATACGAGGTCGGTTAAATGACACCAAATGTGGAGTTTATCAAGGCCAACTATAATGTGAAAAAATATGTTGATAAAATCTATTTGTTCTTATACGCAAAAAACAGATTTTGATCATTTTCATATATCGTCTGTAACTTCTTTATTTATGAAAATATTTGAATAGGAATTTCACATTCTTATGGCAGTTTTTTAAAGAGATTTCGAAAAAAATATGAAATTCATACCAACTCTTCTAGAATTTGACATATCAGCACCAACTTTTATTTTTCAAATGTAGGTCTCGTAAGTCATAGCTCACTATGACTTAGTTATGAATAACTCTTTTTTCTCTTACAGATGATATGTCACAGTAATAATGATAACAACGGAGTTATCGTCATTTATACAAAAACAAGAACTATTTTGAAGTCGCCATCTTGAATTTACAAATTTTAACAGAAAAATCAAGATCTCCGACCTCAAAAACCCCCACATACCAATTTTGAATGGAATTGGACCATAATCACAAATCTCGTCCGCCATATTGGAGGAGCCGCCATTTTTTATTTATTATTTCAATAAAAATTCCATAGTGCATTGTCACCAGAATTATGAACATCTGCTAAATTTCAAGTTATTAGGACCGCCAGAAGTGGGTCAAAATTCACGTGCAAGAGACATGAAAATGATCAAAATCTGTTATTTGTGTATAAAACAAAAATGAATAGATTTTATCAAAATAGTTTTTCACGTTATAGTTGGCCTTGATAAACTCCACATTTGGTGTAATTTAACCGACCTCGTATCTCGTACCATTAAAAAGATACCCATGGTGAGCATGGTAAGTGGGACACACTGTATAGTCACCACATTTAAATTGATCGTGCTTAATGAATTCTTCTTCAGAGAGTATTTCTCTGGAAGTTTCATCCACAACTGATTCTTGATCAGTAGGCTCATCATCGATATGACCATTGTCCAAGTATGAAAAAGTTTCTACATCGTCATCACTATCATCATTTGTAGTCCATAAATGTTTTTAGTTTCGTGATTTGGCGGGTAATATATCTCCGTCACTCTCAGAGCTGGAAAATACTTTCTTTCTCTTTGGTTTTGTCTTTGGTTTATCCTTTGTATTCTCCATTGCGTTTTCTTTCAGATTTTCTGAAGGTGTATTTGCAATATCTTCTGAACTTTGGCCAAGCTCTACCGATAATTTTTTTTTGCATCCCTTTTTAGCCTCTTGGAACAGTTATTTCAACGTCTCACCCAGTGTGTTCTCTGCTTCTGCAGTTGCTGCACGATCTTGTGTTTTGGGAAGTTTTTGAAGAATTTTTTAACGGTCAATATGTGCAATGCCTGTTGCTTCGAATCCAGATTTGATTTTTTGCGGATTTTTTCAGTAATCGACTCCAAACACTGCCTCAAAAGCCTGAGAAATACGTCTTTCCTGATAACTCCTCTATTTTTTGCTTTCCAATATTACAGCACTTGTCGCCATTTCATTTTCATTGGTCTGAAAACGCTGCGTTAAGTGAGTGCTGTTGGGTTGCAGCAAAACGAACGAGATATTGCTGTTTTTACAAGTGGTGATGACTTCGAGTGAAATGTGGCTTGCCAAATTATCCCCTATAAGAACTTTACGACCAGAAGGTAAACTAGTGAAATAGGGAAGTGCAATTTTCATGAACCAGTCTTCAAAAATATTGGTATCAAACCATCCAGAGTGACTTCTATTGTATCTAGTGTTGGGAGGTCTACCTTCTGTCCAGGTGCTCCATAAGTGGTCTGCCTTATAGATATGGTGGCAGCATAACACCTGAAGCAGAGCAAGCAAACATGACTGAAGTCGAAGACTTCGAGGTGTCCATAACTTTTTCTGCTCTCTTAGAATGCTTTCGAACAATAACTTTGGTGCCACCGGAGTCGTCGGTGAAGTTTGTTTCGTCGTAGTTGACTATCGCTTCGGGATGGACATCCTTGAGCACTTTTGAAAGATTATCGTAATAAACATTTATAGTTGTATGATCAATCTTTGCCCGACTTTGTTTTATTGACTGTGATATTCTTTTCGACAAATCGTCTTTATGTCGATTAAAAAACTCCTCCGTCCAACCCTCTCCAGGTCTATTATCCACGAATAGTTTCACTTGTTGACCCCTTCTGTTCAAAAAATCCTGAACTACATCTTTTATATCACTGGGTTCGAAAGGAAAGCCCCACTCTGACGCTATACATATTGCCTTTACGTTGGCTTGTCCATCCGAAAGTGACAATGCAGTACAGTGTCCCGGATGTAATCCTTTAATTTTTCTATACAATGTGTCATATGGTATGCCATATTCTTCACTAAGTTGAGTTAAATTACCCCTTTCATACTTCCACAAAGCAGCATTCAACGTTTCCTCCGTGTAATTGCGGTACGGCCGACTTCCCACCATTCTCTTATATTTTCGAACAATTTTCAAGACGCCCTGAAATTACATCAAAAAATAAAATCTACGCCACTGGCTTTTGAATTAGCAACAGCGATGAATTGAGGTTATATTTGTGTTGACCGGTTATGATACTCTTGGGAAAAAATACATCGCTGTAATAATAATTCTCAGTATATCTAGGAAATAAGAAGTATTCATAAAAAAAAAATATTGTTTTTTACTTCACTCTTTGTAGATTTCTACGTGCCACACTATTCCGCAGAAACATACAGAAACAACGTTACCGCCACTTGTTGATATGCTCTAACTGACTGATTTTATTATTTTATTTATTATGTTTCCTAAATATGACTTTATGCAGCAGCACTTGTTAATTCAATGAGCTGCGTTTATTTTCAACTAGCCCCGTTTTACTGTAGTTGAAAAATTAACGAGTTATACATCGATAACTTGTAGTATTGTTGTGTAGAAGTTTGAGATTATTTCGAAGTACGAATTGTATTCAATTCGACTATTTTTTAGAATAACAATTTTTTTCAACAATTTTTTGAGTGAATTTGAACAATAGAAACTATTTATTAATCCAAGTGCAGGCTGGCTGACATTCGAGCCTCATCATTGTGATCTCGTAAACCGTAAGATATACAGAGTCAGTTGAATTATGGCTAAGTTTCGCAATTTGTTGTTGAACAAAAGCCTTTTCAAAATTAGGAAAATTTAGAATACTTTGTCGAAATTAATGACACTTAATCGATGCCATTTTTCTTTCCCTACAAGACGCTGTTTTCGAATTAGAAGTCCTACGTTTCGTCATTATCCAGAAAACATTATCAACTTATTTTTTTCAAATACGGATCTTAATTGATTTTTTATTTAATATTTTGTTGCCTTGGACACCCCAAAACCTTTGACCAATCACAAATATCAATTTTTCTATGACCAAGAATTGACAGATTCTGTTTTTTTATACTCAATACGAAAGGCGGCATTGATATTCAAAGACGAGAAGTATTACATTTTAATGTTTCAAATAACTAAAGAGAACAAAAATGGTGTTTCAGTTGAAAAATATTATGAGTTTTTACTTGTGAAGTAAGAAAATATAAATAGAAAACTTTTTTCACTTTTCCTCAACTTTTTCCAAACTCTACTTTTAAATTTCTATATCAACCAATCAATAAAAAATATTTTACAAGATGGTGATTTTAATTACCCTCAACACATCCTTGTAATAAATTACCCGATGAACTAAGTTTTAGAAACCAAATAATATTTGTTTTTCACGAATTTGCAATTTCCAACGAGTGTTGTAAAAATATCTGCATCAGAGCAGCAATACTGCATATTGATGACTCCTTCATTCACCTTCTTATTGAGGAAAAGATAGTGAAAATTATAGTGTTTGCTGATTTGATTAAATTGCCCATCTAATCATTTTTATCGTGCTTTGGTTATCAATATTCAGTTTGATGATCACATTTTAGTTGGTGAGCTCGTTAATGAGTGATTTTAAATAAATTAACTTCTTTGTTCAATCTGCAGCAGCAATATAATCCGCCTCAGGTCCTCCGCAAAACATTACAACATATCTCATCGTATTTTTTCTTTTTTCAGTGTCTCCCGCGAAATCTGAATCACAGTATGCTATAAACTCGTTGCCCTTTGAATCTCTTCTATAATCTGGTGAATGATTTTCTATTTTTCTGCTTTCAAAACGCTGCATCTGGCATTGTTTTTTTTGATAAGAGTAAGAGACTTCCAATTGCTGCTCTGAGGTGGAACTTTCCTGTCAGTTTCCAAAATATCATTGACCCCTGTATAACTTCTTAACAAAGGTGTTGATGCAGGAACTTCTCAAGGAGTTCAATGGAATATTTTTTTTTTACTAAGGTTGATGAAATCTAATACTCTTGATATTTCAAGACCAATGAATGTGGAAAGACTGCAATCATGTCAAATTCATGTGCTAGTTGTTGAAGTAGATCATTCATCATTTGACCATGATGACCAAATAAAATACCATCATCAACATACGTGTCCAATAACAAGGAAGGATCTTCGTTCTTGAACAATCATTGGTCTGCCTTATGTTCCCTTTTCCTTCAGATTTCATGGACTGATTCTCCTTGGCTACCAAAATACCGGACGAAATTTCGTCAAAATCATTTTTTTTTATGTTTTGGTTCTCACGTAGAGTATCGTGAGAGCTGAGGGAAAGTAGGTAGTAATTGGCGTTGGTATTGAATTTCTGAAGGCTGTATGCCCCAGGGAACACTTCCCGAGTCAGTGAGTTCTAAAGCTCTGCCGTTCGTAGAAAAAACGAGCCCTGTTCGGCATGTCTCCGAAACAGACAGATGAGACGAATGGCTGTTTTATGGTCATAATCTGAAATTTTCAATGTGAATTCAGGGGCTGCACTCCATGTGAACTGTATTCCAGGACAGGTCGGGTCTGAATCAACTGACGGGAAGTGAAATAGCTCTTGGCACAAAACAGAAAACCAAGTTTTTGAGAAGCACTGTTACTGCTGATGGTAATACTGAGCATCGAAATTGGTATGACAGACTCCTGACGTAATTCAGTTGGCCACTGTAAGATCTTTCTAGAGAAAAGACATGCTTGGGATTTATTCGCATCAAATTCTACTGAGTTGTTTGATGCACATTCAAGAATATTTGCTAAGTCCTTATTTGAATCTTTCACATTCCTTCCCGTGCTCTTTTAGTTTCACGGCTGATCGGAACTGTGGAACAGAATGCGGTATGACAGGTGCTATCATCCGCAAAGCTATGCACTATGAGCATGAAGTAGCGTCCGACAAATCATTGATGTGGAGGAGAAACAGTATTGGTGCTGAAATAGACCCCTGCGGAACACCAGCATTTAGAGGAAGAGTGTCAGATGAAACTACATCAACCACCACGTAGAGAGATCTGTCAGAGAGAAAGCCGGATAGCAAAGAACATAACTGGGGGGCAATCCATAAGATGGAAGCTTGGCGAGGAGGCCCAAGTGCCAAACTTGATCAAATCAAATCAAAAATGATGCTACTCCATTCCCACCAGGGCTTGATCTGAAATCTCCCATTAGAAGAGTAAGCAAGAGAGTGTTTCTAGAACTGATAGTACGCAGTATATATCAAACGTAAGATTACCGTCCAAATATTCCAGAAATTTTTGTTCATCTAGTAAGTGCTACTAGTCAATTCAATATTTCACATCAAAAATTATTCATCCAAATAAACATCTGTATAATTTCATTCTTTCCTAATTTTGAATCATTTGATTCAAATCCAGTAGGAAAATTACGCTACCAGCTTGAAATGAATTTCATGTGAATCTTAAATAACATCAAGAACGAGAATTCATATTTATTTGTTATTTGTCTGAATGAACGCGACCTTGCTCCTCGTGACCTAGTGATTTTTGATGAAATAATCTAATTTAACGTCCAATCAAATGACCTACATTCTATTAAAAGCAGACGGAAAGATTTCGGACTCAGATACTGAAGTGAAGAATCACTCACCAGAAACTGAAAGAGCTAATAGAATCTGCACTGCCACTTTTGCCATTTCACTCACTTTATAAGAATAGTCAGGTTGTCTTGCTCGATTCCTATTTCAAATGAATTATATTTACTACAAAGTAATTTTTATATCAAGGTAAGCAGTGTGGCGGTATATCATAGTCTTGATATTTTGTCGAAACTCGAATATTAACGACTTGATCTTTCGCAATAATCGAGATATAACATTGGAAAAATTTAATAAAACATAGCAAGGCTGGGTTGATAATGGCAGCAATCGAGGACGTTAAGAAAGAACTCAACAAACTAAACAAAGTGATTTAATCTGTATAATAGTCGAAAAAAGGATACCTGACGATATCAAAACTAGTGATAAAGTAGTGAAGTATGTGTAAACCAGTGAAACAAATGACTTTTCTGATGCACCCAGCAAAAACTTCACCCCTAACTACGCCCAAGTAGCACACAGAGGTCATACATGGGTTGTACATACCTTTCTCAAAAGTCCTTAACTTATGTCTTGTAACAGATCTGTGCCGAGCACAAAAAGTGCTTCGAGTACCTACCTACTAAGCACTCTTGAAAAGTGCTCGGGAGTATCAGCACTAAGCACTTTTTTTCATGAAGTGCTCGCGATTACTAAGCACTTTCAAAAAGTAATTCGACTTAGCGAGCACTTTTCAAAAGGGCGAGACAGTTAAGGTGGGCGTTCAATTTCGTGTATTCCAAGTTCATATTGCATTTGGAAAACTCAAATTTGGTAGGATTGGAGTACTTATTGAATATATTGACATTGATTTGATATCGAAAATTGAGAAATTTTTGGTCGGAAATGTCAGACATGTGAGGGACATATCCAAGGAGGCGGAAATTTGACGTTACATGCAAGATACACCTTTTCGTAAAATGCTTGAAGCACTAATAAGCACTGAATCCAAATAGAGCTCGGGAGCACAGTGCTTGTTGTACTTCACCTATAATTGTTAATATTTATATCCCAGCTCGAAGAACCAAAAAGTTAGACTTGTTCAAAACTGTTATTTTTCTGACACCATCATAATCTATATATATATATATATATATATATATATATATGCTGAATACTTGTTTCAAGGAGCAATAAATGTTCCAGTGACTGTAAAACAGTCGAAAACAATCCTTTAGGAACTCACTATACCTTTGTATAGATTGTATGGCATATGTCCGACAGAAAACAACTACTTCTCTGGCTAATACCTCGACAGATATTGAATTATATCTGTCAGACATATGTGCAAAGATCCTTACTTTGAAGGAACAACTTTGCAAGAGCTCTCAGAGACAGACAGCAGGACACTGCCTGATCCAAACAAGGAACCAACTGCAGACCGGTTTCGGGATGAAGTCCCTCATCAGTGCAGTCCTGGTTATCACGGTTGTGCCCGTCATCGTTCGCCGGGATGAACACTGCAATCGCTTACAGGATCCACCACGGCAACAGATTAGAGAGCGCTCCAGAAGGACATTTCGAACGATGACGGGCACCAGGCCCCCGCGTGTATACAACCGTGATAACCAGGACTGCACTGATAAGGGACTTCATCCCGAAACCGGTCTGCAGTTGGTTCCTTGTTTGGATCAGGCGGTGTCCTGCTGTCTGTCTCTGAGAGCTCTTGCAAAGTTGTTCCTTCAAAGTAAGGATCTTTGCATATATGTCTGACAGATATAATTCAATATCTGTCGAGGTATTAGCCAGAGAAGTAATTGTTTTCTGTCGGACATATGCCATACAATCTATACAAAGGTATAGTGAGTTCCTAAAGGATTGTTTTCGACTGTTTTACAGTCACTGAAACATTTATTGCTCCTTCAAACAAGTATTCAGCATATACCATTTCGCATCCGAAATGTCCTTCTGGAGCGCTCTCTAATCTGTTGCCGTGGTGGATCCTGTAAGCGATTGCAGTGTTCATCCCGGCGAACGATGACGGGCACCAGGCCCCCGCGTGTATACAACCGTGATAACCAGGACTGCACTGATGAGGGACTTCATCCCGAAACCGGTCTGCAGTTGGTTCCTTGTTTAGATCAGGCGGTGTCCTGCTGTCTGTCTCTGAGAGCTCTTGCAAAGTTGTTCCTTCAAAGTAAGGATCTTTGCATATATGTCTGACAGATATAATTCAATATCTGTCGAGGTATTAGCCAGAGAAGTAGTTGTTTTCTGTCGGACATATGCCATACAATCTATACAAAGGTATAGTGAGTTCCTAAAGGATTGTTTTCGACTGTTTTACAGTCACTGAAACATTTATTGCTCCTTCAAACAAGTATTCAGCATATACCATTTCGCATCCGAAATGTCCTTCTGGAGCGCTCTCTAATCTGTTGCCGTGGTGGATCCTGTAAGCGATTGCAGTGTTCATCCCGGCGAACGATGACGGGCACCAGGCCCCCGCGTGTATACAACCGTGATAACCAGGACTGCACTGATGAGGGACTTCATCCCGAAACCGGTCTGCAGTTGGTTCCTTGTTTGGATCAGGCGGTGTCCTGCTGTCTGTCTCTGAGAGCTCTTGCAAAGTTGTTCCTTCAAAGTAAGGATCTTTGCATATATGTCTGACAGATATAATTCAATATCTGTCGAGGTATTAGCCAGAGAAGTAGTTGTTTTCTGTCGGACATATGCCATACAATCTATACAAAGGTATAGTGAGTTCCTAAAGGATTGTTTTCGACTGTTTTACAGTCACTGAAACATTTATTGCTCCTTGAAACAAGTATTCAGCATATACCATTTCGCATCCGAAATGTCCTTCTGGAGCGCTCTCTAATCTGTTGCCGTGGTGGATCCTGTAAGCAATTGCAGTGTTCATCCCGGCGAACGATGACGGGCACCAGGCCCCCGCGTGTATACAACCGTGATAACCAGGACTGCACTGATGAGGGACTTCATCCCGAAACCGGTCTGCAGTTGGTTCCTTGTTTGGATCAGGCGGTGTCCTGCTGTCTGTCTCTGAGAGCTCTTGCAAAGTTGTTCCTTCAAAGTAAGGATCTTTGCACATATGTCTGACAGATATAATTCAATATATGTCGAGGTATTAGCCAGAGAAGTAGTTGTTTTCTATCGGACATATGCCATACAATCTATACAAAGGTATAGTGAGTTCCTAAAGGATTGTTTTCGACTGTTTTACAGTCACTGGAACATTTATTGCTCCTTGAAACAAGTATTCAGCATATATATATATATATATATATATATATATATCACATTTCACTGATAACTAAGATATGTCATAAACTTTTGAAAATAAAATACAGAGTGATAAATCAAACAAATTATAACAAGTAAAATATAACAGTGCTTACGGGCACTGAAATGCTTTGAGCACTTTCACGATCACTAAGCACAGTGCTTTGGGACAGCTCTATCTTGTAATATGCTCAAACGTCGAAATGTATGCCAATACGACAAGGCGCACTTTTAGGACGTCACATCGACGTTATAAAGTAGTCGCAATGACTCGCAAATATAGACTTACATAAGCCAGTTGCAGAAGGGTTAGAATAGATATTATTAAGTCGTTAATTGGTCATAGTGCTGTCATAATATCATTATAAACGAAGGTAATGAAATGAAGAACCAATGTATTACAATACGTTTACCATATTAAAACATATAAAAATACTATTATAATATATATTTGAATCTCCTTTACATTTTCATAGCCACAACATGACAGAAATAATACCTAGTAATCAAAATAAAGAATGTGATTAATGACTAGGTTTTATTATTGTATTGTAAAATTGTCCAAATACCGTAATTATATGGGCAACACCATTTCAATGAACAAAATTCAATTCTACTTACTCAAAATGCTCGCGCCTTGAAGATAAAGAGAAAGTAATCTTTTTTTAAATAATTTTTCATGTATGGAAAAATATATTTCATAATTTTTTTTCACAAATTGTTAAAATATGGCGACAATCATTCAATTCATATTTATTTAGTCCATCTACACTGTTTAAAAAAAAACACTCCTAGTCCTATATTTTTGGTTTGAAAAATGTTTGTTCCGAACAAATAACATAGATGCCATCCTCTTAGTATCGAAAAGTTATAATTACTTCTGTATATACTACCACAGAATAATTTATGAGTGTCTTGAAGACATCGCAATAACTTACATGGAGGAGTCGTAACATACTTATTGCGACCACATTTTCAGACGTTAGTTTCATGTTTACATCAAGGTTGTACTCTAGTCGTACCACCGCCGGAACGACAGTATGCATGCAACAACCATTTCACTAGAAAGGGTTTATGTTGATCAAGGATTTATGATATTTTGCGAATCATTTTGCAATCTTGGTTGTTGTTGTTTTTTGGAAACTTGTTCCTGGTACATTATCTTGACATAAGTCTGACGAAAGAAATTTATTTTCTTGTGTGTTTGCAGTCTCTCAATAAGTGGACAGTTTATAACTATTGGTGTGGATTTTTCAAGTAGGTACTCCTTCCTCTGTATATATTTTTTTAAATTTTTTCTATATGCACCGGTTCGCTTATTAGGCAGATTACATTTTTGCTTTGGCATTTTTTTGAGATGTCTATTGAGATGATGGAACTATGATTTTACCATGAATAGGTACCTAATCACCAAAAACGAATTGTAGATACCTACATATTGTAGTCGATACGACCAAGTTCTTCTTTTGATAAAACTACTCTATATGAGTTCGATATGTAGTCGTTGAAACGTTTAAAAAATCTATCCATTAGAACTGTCGGGAAGCTGATTATATTTTTGAGTCACTCAGTATTTATATTTATTGTTTTGTTCATGTTTCAAAAAAAAAAAGAGAATTGTCAAACAAGTCGTAATATAAAGCAATTTGAAGATTTACCAATAGTTTCAATAATTCGGTTCTTCTAGCCGGATAACAAATAGTATACAATTACAGGTAATATCTCTCACATTGTGGTCCTTCTGATCCTTTAAGAACAGTTCTTGGAGATACAGCTATCCAAAGATGTCTGTGAGAAGAAGTCAACGTCTCAAGAAAACTCAGATTTCAGAAAAAGTCGAAAATGAACAAGATGATGTCGAAAATGAAGTGATGAGTCTGAGAAGAGGAAGTTTGTCTTCGTCGATTCGTAAGAGTAATCCTAAGTCAAGGTAAGATCAGTAGCCAGTAGTACACATTGCCAGATTCTACAAGAGAAGCTAGAAATAGCCAAGAAAAAGCATGCCATCGAAGCAGAAAGAGAACGACGTGAACAGGAATTGCTAGATCTTGAACTAGCCTTAAAAATTGCGAATTTAGAAAATAGTAGTGGTGTATGTGAAGCGAATTCCGGATATTCCATCGAGAGATCTATAAGTGATTGTGGTCAAAGGTCTAGAGTTGCAGAATGGGTGCACAATTTGGACAGCAGTCCCAACGTGGATTATTGTCAAACTGACAGTGAAAACTCAAATGCAGGTAAAAAATGTTCGAATGATATTTTTCTCAATAAAATAATAACGAACAATACCTAAAGATTTACCAATATTTAATGGCGATCCTGTTGATTGGCCAAATTTTATATGTCAGTACAACAATACAACAAGAATGTGTGGATATACTCATGAAGAGAACCAGTCCAGATTGCAGAAGTGTTTAAAAGGTAAAGCCCGAGAAATTGTTCAGTCATTGCTTATTCTTCTAAAGAATGTTGATAAAGTTATAGAAACATTACAGAAACGCTTTGGACGACCAGAATATTTAATAAACACTCTTCTTGAAAAAGTCAAAAGCATTCCATCAGTCAAAGAAGAGAAAATTATTAATATTGTTGAATTTTCAGATACTGTGAGAAATCTAGTCAACACCATGCAAACCTTGAACCAGCAAGACCATTTGAGAAACCCATTTTTATTTCAAGATTTGACAAGTAAGCTACCTATGATACTGAGAATAGAATGGACAAGGAAATCAAAGGATTTGTTTCAAAGTGAGCTGAAATTGGTTAAATTTCAAGAATGGTTGGAGAACTTGGCTGATGATGTGTGTCAGTTACAGAATCCATTCCCATCAACTTCAAAATATGAGCCGAAACAAGGTAGAAAATTTGAGCAAACTTATACCACAACTGAAATTGACAAAAAGAAGAAGGGATGTGTTTTCTGCAATGAGGAAAATCATAATTTATCAAAATGTATCTCGTTTCCAAAAATAAATGTTGACAAATGATGGGATTTTGTAAATAAAAGGCGTTTCTGTTTTTCTTGCTTGTATTCCAATCAAGGAATCAAAAAATTTACTCGAAAGAGATCTTGTCAAATTAGTGGTTGTCAAAAAGTGCACCATCCTTTGTTACACAGGGAGTTTTCTGAAAGTAAAGAAATAACTCACAGTGATGAATCACATAATGATACTCAACTCTTTCTACCAAATAATAGTGAACATTCTGTGGAAAGAAATTGTCATATATTTCAGGAACAAAATCAAGTGATTCTCAAAATATTACCAGTTCAATTGAGTAATCGAAATAAAGTGATCAATACCTCTATGCTTTACTTGATGACGCTTCAACTGTAACTCTACTAGATGACGAGATTGCAAAAGAGTTAGAATTGAGTGGACCTTCAAAAACACTCTGTATATCATGGACAAATAGTGACGTAGATATACAGGATGATTCAAAAATGGTCACACTAAATATACGGGGTATTAATGTAGGTACCAACTTTCTTTTGCGTCATGTTAGAACCATGAAAGGTTTATCTCTCCCTACTCAAAATATCGACATTGAAAAAATTTCTCAAAACTACCCCCATATTGATAATTTGAAAAATTTATCTAGGTTGAATGCAAAACCAGCTATTCTTATAGGACAGGATAACTGGCCCCTGCTCATGAGTCGTAAAATTATAGGTGGGCCTTGGGACGGACCAGTTGTCAGTAAAACTTTGCTGGGTTGGGTTTTGCATGGCAATGTAAGAAGTAATTTATTGGAAAAAGTTGACGAAAAACAGTTTACTTGTCACATTTATGGGAGTGGAAAAGATGATCTTGATCTACTTCATGATTTAGTAAAGGAACAGTGGAAACTGGAAAACATGGCGGTTGAAATGAACAAAAACTTCACTACGTCGAGAGATGATCGAAGAGCTTGTGAGATAATGGGTAAAACAATTAGAAGAGTCGAAGAAAACAGATTCGAGACCGGTTTGCTATGGAAAAACGATGATATTGTACTTCCAGAAAGCAAAACAAATGCAATGAAGAGACTGAACTACTTGGAGAAGATAATGGATAGGAATAATTTGTTTGCTGATGCTTACTGCAAAAAAATGGAAGAATATATTGGGAAAGGGTATGTAAAGGAACTCAATAAAGAAGATGCAGATGAAAATAATCCCAGAATATGGTACCTTCCTCATTTTGGAGTGGTGAATCCGAATAAAGCCAACAATGTTAGGATTGTTTTCGATGCGGCAGCAAAATCTAATGGAATCATCAATCAATGATTTTCTTTTAACAGGTCCTGACCTTTATAATTCTCTCCAGGTGATTCTTCTAAACTTTAGGTTCCACAAGATAGCATTCGTAGCAGATATAAAAGAAATGTTTTTGCAAGCAAAAGTACGAAAGGAAGACAAATTCGCTCAAAGATTCGTTTGTCCATCTCTAGCACAAGAAGTGGAAAAAAGGAATGCTTTGGAACATATGGAAAAATATCCAGCAGCAGCCCATGAAATTGTGAAGAAACATTACATGGATGATTATCTGGGAGGTGCTGAAGACGAAGAGGAGGCAATTAAAATGGTAAACGAAGTTATCAAAATTCACAGTAATGGAGGATTCACTATTTGTAATTGGATATGCAATAATCAACATGTTTTGGAAAATATTAGCTCAGAATTGATTGCTGATCAATGCAGGAACTTCAAACTCGATAATGATATGGAACCCTAAAGAAGATTTTTTATTTATGTTTTAAAGAGAAACATTCTCAATTCTCAATACATGACTCCTCTGGAAATGGAAAAACCCTACGATAAAATTGAAGTTACTTTTTTGTAATATCTAACAGAAAACAACTACTTCCCCGGCAAAAGATACGCTGGACATTGAACTACATCTGATAGATATTGAGAAAGACCCTATATAACTTGAAGAAAATATCTGAAAGTGAAAATTTGCATTTTCATTCAGATAGTTGATTATTTATTAAATGTCCAGTTTCCATTGGAGATTCTCATCTATGAATGAGATAAGGGAGAATGTTATTCAGAAGTATCACTCACAGAAAATCGCTCATTTCATTGACGCGTGGATTGCATCACTTTCGCTAGGCCTCCAATACATTTTGGTCGACAAAAATCTATTTCACTCTTCTAAGATCATCAGGGAGGTAAGAAGAATTGGAAAACATACTCTTCAGAAGCAATTTCACACTGTAATGAGGAATTGTTGGACTATTTCTTGTGCGGTGAAACTTTGAAAATATTTTTCTGACATAAAACCTGTCATGGGTATGGCATGTTGATTTCATTGAAAATATGAACAGGATGTTCATAAAGTCAGTTGTGGAATCATCTAGGACTGAAAGTTGGAATTTAGTCGCTGTTTTCCATCGTACAAGATAACCTCTCTTGGAAGGGATTCATGTTTTAAAGAGAAACATTCTCAATGGGATTGAGACCAGCAGTCAAACAAATTTGGAGGAATTGTTACCAATGCAAAATTAGAAACAGTAAACCAGAAATTCCATTGATGGGACAATTACCTTCATGCAGACTTGAACCGACACTTAGACCATTTTTAAAAACATGAATTGACTATTTTGGACCGACTCCACACAGGAACACGAGTCAGTTTCTAGGGAAGCTAGAGAATTCAGAAGCCAAACAAATGTCACCATCGACAGGAGAGCCTTCTCGAAGCTGGTAACCAACTACGAGGAGGTTCAACAAACGATTAAAAGGCTCCCTAGAAACAAGGCACCTGGCATGGATGGTATTGGGGTGGTCCTACTAAGAAATCTGCCGAGGAAGTCCCTAGTTCAGATAATATATATAATAAATCATATCATCAAGTATCAGCACTACCCGCTCTGCCTGAAACAAGCAGAGGTTATCCCCATTCTAAAACCGGGAAAGTCCGAAGCAAGAGTCGAGAGCTATCGCCCAATCTCATTGCTGAGCAATATGGCCAAGTTGGTGGACAGAATCCTACTGAAAAGATTTGTTGACCTTGAGGGAGACCTCAACCTCATCCCGCCGGAGCAGTTCGGCTTCCGAAGAGGTCATTCCACGACCTCCCAGGTGGCCAGAATTGTCCACGAGGTGAGGGGGGGTTTCCAACAAGGTCTCAACACGGTTATGATCCTGTTGGACATCCAAAAAGCCTTCGACACCGTCTGGACAGAAGGTTTCATGATGAAGATGCTGCGAGCAGGCATGCCAGCCCACATGGTTAAACTGCTGGAATCGTACCTAGTCGGAAGGTCCTTCAGGGTAAGAGTCAACGGAGTCAGCTCCGCAATGAGGCCAGTCGAAGCAGGAGTGCCACAGGGTTCGTGCTTGTCACCACTCTTGTACTCGCTATATACGTATGACTTCCCAATGTCCAATCAGACTAGCACGGCTGTCTATGCGGACGACACCGCAATCTATGCGCAAGCGCTAAGCAGCGATGCAGCCGCGCAGTGTGTGCGAACCCACCTGGAAGAGCTAGTCATACCGTATATGGCGAGCAACAAGATAGTGATAAATCCGGATAAAACAGAGCTGGTGAACTTCTCACGGAGATTCAATAACAGGGAGATCCGTGGGGGATCACAGTTCTGAATAAACGGATTGATGAGTCGGACTCAGTGAGGTACCTTGGAGTACAACTGGACAGGCGTATGACATTGAATAAACACCTCAGCTTGGCAGTTCAGCGAGGAGCGACAGCGGTCCGAAGGACCTACCCGCTCATAGCGAGAACGTCCAAGCTGAGTCAAGAAAACAAAATTACCATCTACAAACAAATAATCAGGCCTGCAATGACCTACGCCTGCCCAGTGTTCTGCAGCATCTCCAAAACTCAAATGTTGAGATTGGAGGTGATGCAGAGCAAAGTACTCCGCATCGTCACAAACAGTGACAGGTACATTCGGCTGGTTGATTTGCGAGAGCTGGCCAACATCACAACATTAGAAGAGTACATAAAGACACTATCAGAAAAATTCTACAGATATTTCATCCTGGAGAGCCCACTGACTAGGAACATAACAGCAGTGAGAGCCCACCACAATGTGAGGTGGAAGCACGGAGGCTTCCTATACCAGGCACTGGATATTTTCCAGGAAAATCCAGAAGATGAGTAAAACATAAACCACCAAACACAAGGACACAATGAACAAAACCCGGTTTTTCGCTGTTTTTATCCGGGAGCCTCTCGAAAACCCAAGAAGGAAAATCTGATAACCTGATGTCTTACAAATAACCCATAAACTCACCTGCATAACTTGGAGGAGGCAGGAACCACCTAAGCTGAGACTAACCACATCCAACAGATCCCGCACACACAACATCGTGGGGCCTGTCCTAGGACAGGTGAGGATAGGTTTGCCCGCCCGCTGGAAGCCCCAGAAGGGCAGGATAGAACCCCAACTCCGGAGCAGTCGAAACTCCCTCCCTTACCTCTACCCTGTGGCGGTATCGGATAGTTTTAACTGTATCTTTTAATCTATTGTAATGTGTGCGCTTTTTATATTGTCAATTTAATCAATAAATATTTTTGGATTTTGGATTGGATTTTTGGACCGATCTTAGTTTCGGTGAAAAGATCCCACGAAAAAAGATGCGGAGTAATCTTTACTTGTATGGCGACGCGAGCAGTCCACATTGAAATTGCACATGATTTATCTACCGAGGGTTTTTTGAATGTGTATCGACAGTTCGGATGTAGGAGAGGATTCCCTTCGGAGATATTTTCAGACAATGGAAGCAATTTTAAAGGAGCCGAACGGGAATTGAAGGAAAAGTTGGAAGTATTGAATCAGAATGAAATCATGAGAACTTGTACTCTACGGAACACAGTATGGCATTTTTGTCCCCCACTTTCACCCAATATGGGAGGAGCTTGGGAGAGACTGATCCAGTCTATAAAGAAGAGTCTCAAACAAGTTTTAACACAGAAGTTTCCACCAGAGTATATTCTGAGGACGTTACTGACAGAGGTAGAAAATATAATCAACAGTAGACCTTTGACACACGTATCACTAGACCATGAAGATGCTGAGGCGTTGACACCCAACCATTTCTTGATAGGTCCTAATTACTTGGCCACTATTCCGATGAAAACAAATGACAGAGATCTGTGTTTATTAACAAAATGGAGAGCTGCACAACGAATGTCAGATCATTTTTGGAAACGATGGCTGCAAGAATATTTGCCTACCCTGGTGCGAAGAGAAAAGTGGCTTGTGGCTGGGAAAAATTTAAAGGTTGGCGAAGTAGTACTGGTTGCTAATCCAGACGGACCCCGAAATACTTGGCCTCGTGGGAAAATTACGGCAGTCTACCTTGGTAAGGATGGAATCGTCAGAGTAGCAGACGTCAAGACCATCAGTGGAACACTACGTCGTCCAGTCAGCAGAATTTGTGTATTGAATGTTGCAACAGAGAAGAGTAATTGAATTCAATAACTTCAATTACGGGGAGGAGAATGACGGGAAGCTGATTGTATTTTTGAGTCACTCAGTATTTATATTTATTGTTCTGTTCATGTTTCGGAAAAAAAGAGAATTGTCAAACAAGTCAAAGTAATATAAAGCAATTTGAAGATTTACCAAAAGTTTCAATAATTCGGTTCTTCTAGCCGGATAACAAATAGTATACAATTACAGGTAATATCTCTCACAAGAACCACATAGATTTACAGTCATAATAACCATATAAAACAACTCATTTACAAAATTACTCAACGACACATAGAATTAAATTACATACAAACCACATAACAATATTTTCTAGAGAATTATTGATTGTATGCGAGTAATATCCACGCTACGACATCTTAGCGACCCCTGAATGTTATAAGACGTACCTACATTAGCTCTTCAGTTGTAAAACAACGCAAATACGTCTGGTTTTAAAGACGGTTTAAGAAAGTCATTATGTGAATCTTATGACTTTGTGCTACTTGAGGATGATTGATACGTACCATTCAATACAAAAATAGAATAAAAATGAATTCAAATCCAATAAAGAGGATATAAACCCCGTAGCTCAAGGTTAAATAGTTTGATCAAACCATATTGAAGTGATGTAATTCATATTATTATATGACGAATATGGAAAATATCTATGCAGTCTTACAGCCGTATGCATAGTCATTCGCCAGCACCTCGCCAGAGTCTTGCCGTTCGCTACACAAGGATTATAATGCACAGTCGAGCTCCAAAAAAGTGTCAACTACGCGATAAGTCACATTTTGGCGAAACACTGGCGATCTACCACTTTTTTGGAGCTCGACTGTGCATTATAATCCTTGTGTAGCGAACGGCGAAACTCTGGCGAGTCGCTGGAATTGACTATGCATACGGCTATAAGAGTTTCTTTGGATCTAATAAGTTTACCTGTAGAAATATTCTAATAACTACCAACTGAATTACAGGCACATTGGTATCTATATGAAAGTACTCTATCTTTAAATGGCATGAATCATAAGCGGTATTTTTTCTTAGGGTTACATAATAATAAATGAACATATGTACATTTGCGAAGTTTAGTTGCGGCTGATTTACTTCTTCAATACTATATTGTATTTATATTGAGAAATTACTTATCAGCTTTTATTATTGTCATCCCTCCGCTTGAGCTAATTATGACCTCCAAACTGAGATATATCTAAAAGAACAACGATTCATGAATAAATGTAATTTACGACATAAATTTTTTTAAATGACGAATGGAAAACACTAGACATCTCTATGCATATGAGTTGATGGCGATAAACTACATTATTGTCATATACCATCAAAAGCAGAGCAAAATAAGTTATAGATACAGATACCAAACAATTTCATTTGCAAGGTTCATGCCTTTTTGAAAACAAAATTTTACTCATAAAAGAACACAGCGAACAAACACAACCATATATCAAAATATTTAAGCAAATTCAAATATCCATCAATCATGAACACTATTATTGTTGCAGATCCATTGTGTGCATGAGTGCTCAAAGCAAGATAATCGTTTAAAAAAAATTAAACTTATGACCAATTATCGCTCCAATTATTCTTGAATTAAAATAAATGAACAATTCCTCAATTTGCTTTCCATTTATAAGCACCGGCAACACTGTACGAAAATTTCATCAATCGCCAAATTCTCAGTCTGACAAAGTACGATTCTGCTGTCTTCACTTTCTGATAAAATACGAATCTGAACGAATTCAATTGGCTCATATGTATCGGTCGGAGCAAGTCCAGTTGCGGTGTTAGTACAGTATAGATAATTGTGGGTCTGTTGAGTTGCTGATTTTGTGAAATGCGAATCGAAGGATGTACGAATTTGAAGATTTACTTTTCTGTTGAAATTCTCTTCTGACACAATGAGTTTCTGTGAAAAGCATATTCTGATCATTTACATATTTGTCGAAATAATAATCATTCTGTCGGCGTCCAGTCTGACGAAATACGGTTTGATGTTGTGAAGTTTTACTACTAAAATGAAATTATAATATGATGACTGGAATGCTCGTCAGGCTGCGCGACTGGATTTCTCATGGAGGACGCCATGTTTGTTTTGTGGTTCCTGGCAGTGGCGGAGGAATCGAGTTTGAGTTGATTGTAACATATAAAACTGATACAAAGACGCGCTGCACTGCACTGGCGTGTTTACAAACCATAAATTGGGAAACTAATAACACGTACGAGCAGATGAATGTCTCTCTCGCACCCATACAAGTAAGCAATAAAGTATTTCGCTGCTAGGTTGCATGCATGTGCCTCCTTTCTTCATCTCCAAAGTTATCAGTTTATACTGGTGCGCAGTGGAACTAAGAGCATTCCAGTCATCATATTATAATTTCATTTCAGTGAGTTTTACACTTTGCAGTTAGGATGAGTATGGATCTGATCTTTTCATTTTCTGATCAAGAAGCTATCTGATGGAGTAAAGTTTTTCTGTTTCATTATTTGATATAGTTCGTTCTGACAATATAGGTGTCCCCGAAGGGCTTTCGCTGTTCTGCTGCTCCCGCAGCATCGTCTACTACTTCTGCAATAGCGATCATTGCAATTTCATCAAAATTTGCCATTTCGTTATATCACGAGTAAAACGTAAACAATGAATTATTATCAGGGATAGGATTTAAATCAATTATTCCGATCGATAATTCTTATCGCATGCTAAATATCCGCTCGTTGTTGTATGGTCGATACTTATCGCTGGTGATATTCGAACATACTATTTTTGAGGTATCCTCACATACCTGCGACAAAATATATCCATCTCTTTTCAATTCATATTCGAGAAGGCGATGGACATATTTTGTCGCATGCGACATATGGTAGTGAACATTTGAGAATAGGGCCCCAGGGCAAGGAGACTAACATTTAACAAGGAGTGTTTGATTCCCATAAGACAATAGGGACACTAGTAGAAAGAAATGAAAGAACATTTGTGACGAAATGTGACGTAGTAGGACGTGTCATGACCGCCATTCTCTACAGACAGTGACGGACTAGCTCTTGGTATATGAGAGTTACTGCTGACAGTTTTGTTGCTTGGTTCGAGTTCGACTCTGTACTCATATCCAAGTACGTCACTATGACGCGTTAATGCTACAAGATTCTGATTGGCTAGAGCTTATTTAACCTTCCTTGTTAAATTTTAGTCTCCTTGGCCCCAGGGACTGAACCAAGGTTCTTATGATAGGAAGGGGTTATGAAATAATTGAGCATTTAGACAAGGGGAAGACTAAGGAAAGGGAGAGAATACGTCATTGGAGGGAAATTAAGGTGGCTATCCTGAAATTGATAACTTTGGTCATATTTACGTCAATTTGCCAATAAATAAAGTTACTAAAGCCCGTGGCTCAGATAAATCATAATAAAATAGTATGCCTATTTCTTGTATTTTGTATTGCTAGTTTTTAATTACTTGTTTAATATAGGCCGCGGGTATCTGACGTCACATGACAACTGTCAATCAGCCTGCTGGACAAATAAACCGTATTATAATGAACAATAATGGTAATTTAATGATATTATAATGGCAATTCTGAGAAGATTGAGGGTTTACCTGAAAGAGGGGAACGTAATTTGATATTGTAATCAGTATTCTTCCTGATTGCAACGAGATTGTTTGTGATATGGCCACCGATCTGTAATATAACTGGATGAGCATTCCCATATAAGAAAATTACGCCAACTACTGTATGACATTTTGGAGCAATACTCATGCGCGTTGATGATATGTCAAACAGCGGCATCGCCTAAAGGTTGAGTTAAGGGATTTTTTTAAACCCATTGAAAATTATTAATTATAAATTTTGTGAAGTGGGTACTTCAAAAAAAATAATTTACAACGTGGTCTCACAAATTAGACTCGTTTTGAATAAGTTTATATTTCAGTTTTGATGTATTTTATAGGAATTCTGAACTCAAAACTGAAATTCCATTAATAGTTAGCACAAAACCAAAACTTGTGTAATCATAAAATAGATCAAGATCTAGTGAATGGTTGATTTTTACCCAATTTATGACCAGAAAACATGAACCCACGTATGAATATGAAATATCTTATATTCAGTCCCTACAACTCCAATTGCCAGACAAGTTTCAATTATAAATGCTGATTAGTATTTTAGTCAAAAGTATTTGGTAAGTAATGTTTCCACATAATACCAAAAGCATATACTTTCATCAATCAAGTGGATAACCTGATAGACTAAAATAGGAGTAAAATCAGTATAAAATACCTGCCAAGTAACAGACTTGAAACCATGCAATCAGTCACAACCTGGATATGAAATCAATAATAAAGCTTATATAGAAATAATTATTTACAGGTGATTATTAAAAAACAGTATTTTTTTATATTTATTCATATTTATTAACAATAAATGTACTCCAAGAATTAGTAAAATTTATATACATTAAAATCAAAAGTTTTATTTTCCTGGAGACTACAAAAGTATAGTATTAAGTCAGACAGTCGGTAACCACAGAATAAATGGTGCCAATGAGTACATAAATATAGATGAAAGTCTAAATATAAAGTATATGAATAAAAAAAAATAAGGACATCAATAAAATTCGCTACAATAATACATATATAACATTTGGGGGACCTTCGTTCATTGAGATGTGAAGTATTCATCAAGTGAATAATATTAATGTTCAGTGAGGAAGCTGTTTTAAAAAAAGGATTGCATTTTTCGCAGATTTTGAATAATTGTGCAGTAAATTATATATTCTGGGACCTAGTATATTTGGAGCATTACTGTGTATTTTTGTGTAACTATATGGCATAAGCAGAAAATTTTTTGATCTGATTTCATGTTATGAATATCACACTATGTATTACATAAAAAGGAAGACTGATTTATAAAGACATATACACATAGCTCAAAAATAAGGAGTCCAGGTGGTGTTAATATTTTCATTTCTTTGAATATACTTTTATAAAATCCCCTTTTTGATATGCCAGTATATTTACTATTTTTTGTTCTCAAAAAATATCCCCTGCTGATACAGATGTTCCCCAAAAACAGATACCATATCTGTGTGTGAGTCTACTTGGGCAAAATACTATTGATTCTATTTGATATTATTGATTCTGAATAATACATGTCTTCTCATCAACTTATTGCGTATGACTGAACCTCTTTCCACTTCAGTTTGCTTTTTAGAAATGGCATAAAACCCTAGTTTTGTATAACGTGTAATAATTACTTTTATCAATCGTGATTCGTGGTTTTCTGAAAAAGTTGTACAGTCAAGATCAAGGTGATTTTCTAAGGATCTGAATATTGGTTTTCCATCAGCTACGAAGTTTAGGTAACATCTCAACACAAATATATCGAAAAAAAATTTTGTCTTGAAAGTTTATTGTCCGTTTTGGAAAGAAATCAAAAATCACTGAAAACACAAAAAAGAAACTGGAAATACTTGAACTATAATAAATACAATCTAATAGTGCAAACACTGACAGTACACGAATAAACACACGCCACTGATAAAAATGATGCTCTGAAGTCATGACATTGACATTTTGGAGCAATGCACATGCGCAATTGCAATCTGAGAAGGTTCAATTTGGCGTATTTTTTTCATGGAACGAAACGGGCTCTGCTCATCCAGTTATATTACAGATCGGTGGATATGGCTGATAAAAGTGATTATTTCAACACGTTGTCTAAGGATGTCCAGATGAGATATTTACAAAGTGTTTTGAACATACCGTTGCCCATTTCAACTTCTCAGTAGTTGAATCTGCTCTTCTAGTTGCCAGTTGCCTGAATACACAATTCACGTCTCTTTTCAGCAAGACGATTAATATTTTTTCTATTGTCGAAAATAGAAGGGAGTCGATGGAATGAAACCTTATCTCTGCCGCTTCTACTTCCGCATTTCACAATCGCGCAAAATTGAGGCATTATCGAGAATTATTTTTATTCTAAAATATGACATAAATGCACAATAAGCATTTGTAGATCCGTTTGTTTGTTCAGCAGGCTGGATTGACAACTGTCATTTACTGTCGTCTGTCAGATATGCCCGCGGTCTATTGTAATGGTGGATTTATGCAGCAATCATAAGTCATAAGTCTTAAGTCATAAGGAAGAATAATCGTCAATGATTGGTTGGTTCGTATATTCCAACCAATCATTGACGAATATTCTTCCTTATGACTTAAGACTTATGACTTATGATTGCTGCATAAATCCACCATAACAATATTCCTACATCATACCATGATGATAAATTGTCGTTCCATATATTCTCCAAGAACCAGCGACAAAATATATCCATCTCTTTTCAATTCATATTCGAGAAAGGCGATGGACATATTTTGTCGCATGCGACATATGGTAGTGGACATTTGAGAATAGGGCCCCAGGACAAAGAGACTAAAATTTAGCAAGGAGTGTTTGATTCCCATAAGACAATGGGGACACTAGTAGAAAGAGATGAAAGAACATTTGTGACGAAATGTGACGTAGTAGGACGTGTCATGACCGCCGTTCTCTACAGACAGTGACGGACTAGCTCTTGGTATATGAGAGTTACTGCTGACAGTTTTGTTGCTTGGTTCGAGTTCGACTCTGTACTCATATCCAAGTACGTCACTATGACGCGTTGATGCTACAAGATTCTGATTGGCTAGAGCTTATTAAACCCTCCTTGTTAAATTTTAGTCTCCTTGGCCCCAGGGACTGAACCATGCAGGGTTCTTATGATAGGAAGGGGTAATGAAATAATTGAGCATTTAGACAAGGGGAAGACTGAGGAAAGGGAGAGAATACGTCATTGGAGGGAAATTAAGGTGGCTATCCTGAAATTGATAAATTTGGTCATATTTACGTCAATTTGCGAATAAATAAAGTTACTAAAGCCCGTGGCTCAGATAAATCATAATAAAATATTATGCCTATTTCTTGTATTTTGTATTGCTAGTTTTTAATTACTTGTTTGATTATTGTAACAATACTCCTACATCATACCATGATGATAAATTGTCGTTCCATATATGGAGATCAATTATATAACAAATCACACTTTCTTCTTGCACCTGAGGTTCTGGTATTATGTCAACATAAGAGAGTTGTTTTGATTTCTTTCATTAGACATGAAAATAATTTCTCTTTGAATGGTGCAATTTATTCAACTAGCGTTACAACAGATAAATTGAGATTATTCTTTGAATCTTTGAAATATATTTAAAATCTCAGATTATGTGATTGTTCCATGTTTTCTTTTTTTTTTAAAGGCTCAATACTTTGTATAGAATTTACTTTCTCATCAGTTCATTCAATTTGATAATTATTATCAACTACGCCCAACATTCAGAATGTATAAAAAATGTTAAAAATTTGTTATTTTCATCAACTTTGAAACTCTCAAAAGTCTTCGAGATACTTGTGCGAACTAGGGAATATATTAATACAAATATGTTTTCATCACTCGCACGTTTCTCAATTTACTCCCACCGATTGGTTTCGAATTCAATCCAACAAAATGGGATATTTTAGTGTAATTCAAGTTTGGTGCCTCCAATTTCAGGATAGCCACCTTAATTTCCCTCCAATGACGAAAACAATATGCCCGACAAAATCGATGACTTTTCATAACCCCCCTATCAAGGAACCCTGGGACCACAGAGCTCATACTTATATCTTATGACATAAGATATAAAAGTATGAGTTCTGTGCCTGGGACTGAACCACAGATATATTATAGTTCTGTGGACTGAATAAACTTTTGACGTGAGACGTGACAGATGACATGGCAAGATGACGATTGACGTTGGATTGACATTTGACGATTGACGAGTGACAAAAAACAGGTTAGGGGCTGTTGTATATTGATTTATATAAAACAATAATGAAATAATGTCACCCCATGTAACTAGTAACCAATTTGTCTAATGCAGATAACCTGTAGTATCTCTACGTGAAATAAAAATGGCTAATAGAACTGTGAAAGATGCCAAGTCTATCCATGGAACTAACCCCCAATATTTGGTGGAGAAAATCATTCGTTCTAGGATTTATGATTCCAAATACTGGAAAGAGGAATGCTTTGCTCTTACAGCAGAACTCTTGGTGGACAAAGCTATGGAACTGAGATTCATCGGTGGAGTTTTCGGTGGTAATATCAAGCCCACACCGTTTTTGTGTTTAACCCTGAAAATGCTGCAGATACAACCAGAAAAGGATATTGTTGTAGAATTCATAAAGAATGAAGAGTACAAGTATGTTAGAGCATTGGGAGCCTTTTATATGAGACTTACTGGAACTTCATTGGATTCTTATAAATATTTAGAACCACTATACAATGACAACAGGAAGCTGAGACGACAGAATCGTCAGGCACAGTTTGAATTGGTGCATATGGATGAATTCATTGATGAGCTACTTAGAGAAGAACGGGTATGTATTAGGTAAACATCTAAGTTGTCTGAGATCAAGGCGAATGTCTCTCAGATTCCAGAAATGTTTTTATCATCTGCAAAAGTCTTGCAATACTAGCTTGTCACAAATTATATGCATATTCTCACATATATTTTGTCACCAAAATTAAAAAAGTGTACTAGTATATTGTAGTAAATCATGCAAGGTTAGCATATTTTTCATCTTAAATGAAACTATTTGGCAACACAGTTCATAAGGCCAATTTATTGCTAATGAAAATAATATTTTTAATTTTTCTAAATTATATTAACAATTCAACTAAGTACTGTAGGTGTGTTTTGTGTTGTCAAATCAGAGTGGAGCAGATGCTGATTAGTTCCACATGATCAGTGAGCTGAATAATATTTATAGAACACTCCTTGGACCAGATAAGTAATCTGGTCCAAGCTGAAAGTTAAGGGGCCTATAAATATGTCATATATGTGTACTTGACGTCTTGTTTTGGAGCAATCTAATTCAGATCTGTTAGCCCAGCTATAATTTAACGAACAGAGCAGAAAGATTGAATCAACTCGTCAGACAAGAACAAACCGAACACCTGGTAGAAGTACATAATAGTATATTATGATATAAGGGTAAGACTTCAAAGCACGTGCAACAACTTTACCGGCATGGCGACTAATCATATTACAACTTCTCAAGTATGTAATGTACATGTTTTATCAGGTATTGTTAACATAGAGGCTTGTTTGATATGATAAAAACTGAGAACCTGGCGCTCTTACCTAGCAACAACCTTTCTAGTTTTTTAGTGGTTTTAGTGCACTTGTTGCAGGTGTAATAACAAATTAAAAGATTTAGGTTTGTTAGGTAATTTGTTGAAACACTTTATGCATATAAAATGTAGACTATTTTTCGTTATAGTGAGTCTATGAATGGGAAAATTAATATTTTTAGTTCTAGTCTTTTACCTGTGTGGTGAGAAATTTGCTATGAGTGCATCTTCATTTTCAAAATATAAAAATTCACACAAATCTATAGGTGCCAGTAAGTAATTGTGAGAATGTTCATTGAGTGAAAATCTCCTCTACATGATGCTCTGTGTAAGATAAGTTGAGAATTATTCTAATTTTTGAATTACAAATACCTATGTTTAAGCAGTCATGATTACTTCTCCAGAGCATAATTCCATATTTAGCAATTGAGTCGAAATTGGCATGATTTATTCTGTAGTAGTAGCAGTTGTGAGGATGGTTGCCATATCAGCCAGGCAAGTAGGCCACCCTGGGCGCTTTTTTGTCATAATCTGATCTCCTTGTCCATGGTATGATGTTCACAAAAACTAACTATTTCTGCATTTCTACAGACTAATCAATAACAGGGTTGGTAAAAAACATGTTTTTTTTTAAACAAAATATTGTGTTTCTTTTATTTGAAACTGTTTCATTGTTTCATTTGATTTAAATTGTATTTTTTATGTACATTTAAAAAACAGAAGAGATTAAAAGTATCGATATTGGTTCACAATCAGAATGATTTAATTTCATATGTTTTATATGTTTCAGGGTTCATAAATATCTTGATATTTATATAAATATCAAAATATCGGATATATACTGATGTATATCCGATATATATCAAATTTGGATATTTATTTACTTTTTTTGATATAGAGAGTACCAAAAGTAGAAGCATATATATTTTTAAACAAAACAACCAAAAATGAACCCTCCCCCCTTCAGTTATATCGAAAGTGGGCAAATGTTTTTCCATGCGGTTAAGAATTCCCTGCATCTCTATCTTACATTTCTTGCATTTAGCCCATTTTCCAGTATTACGTTGTTGTGTTTTATATACTAGGCTCAATGCCAAAAGTCCCAACAACATTATTACAGGTTTTGGCATTGAGCCCAGTCTTCACCTTTGCAGTAGGGTTCGGTACTTGGTCCGTATTGCGGATATGGGGTTTTTTGGGTTGCTCACACTGCTGGTAGTACTTGGTTGGTAATACTGTTTGCTCGTTTGAAATATTGTCATCCTTCAAAATTGAACTTGCCCTCTCTCTCAGGTTGAAATCTCTGTCTGCAGACGCACCATGTGTGCCGGAGAAAATATAAATTTTTTTTTAAATATTGTAATGTTGCAAATAACTAATATGAATTTTTATCGATGTGTCCAAGTCTAAGTGACTATGAAGATATTAATGTTTTTTGTTGTGCACGTTGACTTTTACTTCTAACCTCAAGTTGTAAGTAATGAATTTATTTGTTTTTACCCACCATTTTGTACAACATCCAAAATTTCGTTTTATAGATCTGTCCCGATGAAGGAATAAAATTTTTCCGAAAGCTTGACAATATAACAAACAGTTTTCTTTGGCTAAGCCCAATGATTTGACTGCATCCTCAAGAATTTTACCAGTTTTTCTTTAACTACACCTTTTTCAATTGTAATTCAGAAAGTATAACATGTATTTCAGAAAGTATAATTTGTAATTCAGAATAGTAAATTGTAATTCAGAAACCGTAACATGTAATTCAGATTAGTAAATTGTATTTCAGAAACCGTAACATGTAATTCAGATTAGTAAGTTGTATTTCAGATTGTGTAACTTGTAATTCAGATTAGTGAATTGTTAATCAGAAAGTGTGACATGTAATTCAGAAAGCGTGAGTTGTAATTCAGAAAGTGTCAACTGTAATTCAGAAACCAAGAACAACCCGTATTAGACGGAGAGCTGACTACGTAGAAATACGGGTGACTCGGTGCAAAGTGAAATTTAGCATTTATAGGTTCGGGTGTAACCAACGTAGAGTGAGACGGGCCGCCAGAAGTCACCCCGGAAGAATAACGCGAAGGTAGAGTGTTAAATATGCATTTTTTACGTAAAATAAGTCATAAGGTGCAAGGCTGGAAATTGGGGGAGAAAAAATTGCCAGAAGACCAGGTGGAAGATAAAGGCTCGCCAGAAGGCGCTAATGTCGTGAAATTTTATATATATTTTTTTGAAATATAAAAAAAAATTCAGACGTAGTTTTTTGTAGTACTGAGTTTGTACAATGAAATTGTTCGTACAAACTTTTCGATATCTCGTTTAGTTTTTAGATTTTTATGCTTTTATAAAAAAAGTTTCCAAGTCCCGTTTTTTTTTTTCGATTTTATTTTTTCCCCGCTCTGTTAACGAATTCTAAAAACTGAAATTTGAAGAGTAGGCAGATTTTGTCAAAAGGTATTTGCTGCAAAAAAAAAAATTTGGATTTTTTCAATAGTTTGGGAGATCTATCGATTCCCCGGTTTTTTTTAATTATATCACGGTACATTGATTTTATGGAAAAAATTCATTTACATTTTTTGTAGATTTTCTGAAGGCAATCAAAAAAGATATTTTGATAAATTTGGAAAATTTTGAGCGTTTCCGAGATATTTCGAATTTTAAAAAATTTCAATTTTTTTATTCATATTTTTCAAGTTTCCTCAGTTTTCCAATCATTTTTTCGGAAATTTTCAAGTGACATGATTTGTTTGCATTTTCCAGCTCTATCCATTGCACTATTAAAAATTTCATTTCAGTCATCGGTTCGGTTTTTATTCGTGTTTTTTTCTTTTCGGAAAATTGTAAGTTTAAAAACCCGTTGCTCAATTTTTTTGACAAAAATGAATTATTCTACAGCTACTGAACACGCTCAACAACCCTCAGAAGTGGAAAAATCCTCAAACGGGTAGTCGAATTTTCTGATCAAACAGTAAAGGAGAGGTGATTTGCAACATTTTGACAAAATCTGTTAGTGCTCCGTCGACGACTTCACTCATAAGTCGAATTTTTAAAATAAGTGCTAAATGCACCACCTGGCTCCCCCGATAGTAGGGTTGAAAAATCCACCACGGGATCCCAACGGAGGTCAACAATTCTCTAACGGAATGGTCCTTTTACAACAAAAAATGGACATTCAAAATCTGTGTATGCTGGAACCAATTTGAAATGAATATTCAAAATTTTAGGGTTGAAAATTTCAACCCTGAATCCCATTATTCAGTACTTTACAAAAATTGCATATTCAAAATATCCAACCCTAGTCCAAAAGCGAAATTATTTTATTACAATACCTTAATTTGCCGGAAGTCATTTTACGCTACAACCGCATTATTCACCCACCCACTTTCAACCCTGTCGTCAGTAAAGTTATGCAAAAGGTCCACATACTCTATTTTGTAGATATTTGTTATTATTTATCATAATAGCCCCCTTTTGGTGTCTCCGGGGTGTCTCCGGAGATTTCGGCTGCTATCTTTGGCCGCTCTTTTCACACCGATCAGATCTTTGATGGTTTCTGAATTACAAGTGATGGTTTCTGAATTACAATTGACGCTTTCTGAATAACAATTCACTAATCTGAAATTCAAGTTACACTTTCTGAATTACAGTTTGCTCATCTGAATTACATGTTACGGTTTCTGAAATACAATTTACTAATCTGAATTACATGTTACGTTTTCTGAATTACATTTTACTAATCTGAATTACAAGTTATACTTTCTGAATTACATACGAAAAAGGTGTAGTCAGTCAAGACTACCTCTCCACTTATATATATATATATATATATATATATATATATATATATATATATATATATATATATATATATATATATATATATATATATATATATATATATATATATATATATATATATATACACCTATATATCTATAATATTTGGAATTTATATTATATTGTAAGTGACTAATTTATGTAATTTTTCTGTTCTGTTTTGTGACGTTTTCTTTGTTACGTGGCAATGTGTAATGTTCTTATGCTCTGTGTATGCTAAACAAAGAAATAAATTATCTATCTATCTATTTATCTACCAATTCGAATTTGAGCCACACTGCACTCTTACTTTTTGGCATTTTGTTGATTTTTATTTTGATCAAATTCTCTTATCACCTACAACGGCTACAACGCGAACTGCGTTTATTGTTAACACGAACAGAAGAGCAGACACACGCGACCGCACACAGGGGATTCACACATCAACTAAATGGGATTTTCCGACAATTAACAGCAAACTGAATGATTAGGGAGTTCCCATACCATTCTCTTTTGAATTTATGTAGAGGTTTCAACCTAATTAACATTGTAATTTAAATTGAGTGATATATAGGTATCCATGATATCTACGAATAAATATCACGATATATATCAACGATATTTATCTGATATATATCGAGCGATATATATCGGCGAACCCTGATATGTTTATTTCTATTTTGATTCCTATTTATTTTTAAGAGAGTCATATTTTGTTACAGAGCGGAGAATATTTATATATATATATATATATATATATATATATATATATTTGTTTTTCTGTTATTAAAGATTTGTTAGGGCCAGTTTATGCATCATTGTCTTTATCATAGTCCTAATCACAATCACTGATCATAAAATCAAATTAAAACTGTACATTTCATTAGAAGCATTTACGCAATTTATTTAGTTTTAGTTAATTTGACCTTCAAAGTTGTCAATCTTTATGCTTATGATTAGGACGACACGCACGATGCGCATTTGCGTCGATACCTATTTGACTAGTGACATAAATAAATATTTGTTTTGACTTGTTATCCTTCTTATTTGTTATTTTTTATTGTGTTTTGGGGAAAAAAATTAGCCAGGAACAGGGTACTTTTATTGAAATGATTGAAAAATGTCCCTACCTTTGGGATAAATTGATAAAAAGAAACCACTTAATGACAGTGTTGTCATCTGTCAATTTTTTATTTTCCCGCTAATGACTATGATGTATAAATATAAAATTTTCTTGAGACGACTAAGACTAGGATTGTGATAGTGATTGTGACTGTCAATGATATGTTGCATAAAATGTTCCTTAATTTATTAATTATCTAGTGTTTTTTTCTATCAATAATAAACTGATTGAAAACAAATATGTTTTAATCAGAAGCTCGGGTTTAAAACACGTTTTAAAACATGCCAACCCTGCTCAATAATAATAACGATAATGCTTATTCAACGATATAACTCATGAAAACATTCGTACATGAATAATGATGAGTAAACTTTGAGAACCTCACGGAAGTATTCAAAATACTTGTATGTGATGATAATAGAATTATAAAAAATATATATTATACGAGGATATATTGAAATATTCTTAGCCTACTATAGAACCAAACAAAATTTTAACGTCAAAATATTTTATTACTCACCATATTCTCCTCTTAATTGGATGCATTTATTACAACAAACCTGCAACGTCTCTAGACCTTTCAAAAAAAATTTTTCTTCTTGCTCTGCAAACCCGACCTCCACAGTTTTTATTACCTCCTCGTTGGAAGAAAATTTACGACCTTTTAAACTTTTTTTCAGTTGAGGAAAGAGATGATAGTCGGACGGAGCCAAATCTGGTGAATAAGGGGGGTGTTCTAGTAATTCAAACCCTAAATCACGAATGTTTTGCATGGCAACATGAGATTTGTGTGCAGGGGCGTTGGCAAAAACAAAACACCTTTGGATAGCTTTCCGCGTCTTTTCTCTTTCATTTTTTCCCGTAGAGTGGTCAGTAATGTCGAATAGTAATCTCCAGTTATTGTTCTACCCGTATCCAAAAAATCAATCATGATTACTCCATGGCAATCCCAAAAAACTGAAGCAAGAACTTTTCCAGCAGATTTTTGGACACGAAACTTCTTAGGTCTTGGAGAACCGGAGTGTCGCCATTCCATCGATTGTTGCTTTGTTTCTGGATCGTAGAAATGTACCCAAGTCTCATCCCTAGTAACAATTCGGTTCAAGTAGTCTACATCGTTTTCAAATCGAGCACAGATCGAACGCGATGCTACTACCCTTGCACGCTTTTGGTCAACATTCATACATTAGGGGATCCATTTTGCAGCAATTTTTATCATCTCCAAATTGACGTGAACTATATGATGAACGCGTTCGTATGAAATATTCAGTGCTTCAGATATCCGTTTTAGCCCAATTCGACGGTCTGTTAAAGTCATGTCATGAACTGCATCGATATATTCGGGGACTGACACAGAAACTGACCTTCCCGATTTGTCATCATCTTGTGGAAAATATAACTCTTTTGAAGCTTGCAGTCCAATTTTTCACGGTCGCATACGAAGGACATTGATCACCAAGGGTATTAGGCATGTCTTCGTAAATCTGCTTACCTCTTAACCCTTTTAAATACAGGTACTTGATGATGGCTCGATACTCCAATTTTTCGATTTTCACAATTTCGGTGGACAAATTTTTTTTTTTTAATTTATTGCGTAACTCTGGTTTACTTTTTTTATGTCAAACTTTACACTGACACTTCTAATAAGTTATTGTTCGTTGCTATGGTAACGCAATATTTTGTTTATGCAGGGAACTGGTCTAGGCTAAATAGATATCAATACATCCTCGTACATAATAGTACATTATATACCGCGGGACTGAAGTAGTACATTTAATCCTGAAGGTAAAGTTTATGGCCCGACCGCAGGGAGGGCCATAATTTACCTGAAGGATTAAATGTACTTCAGTCGCAAGGTATATACGATACTTTTCGTACTTCCGGTATGATTTTATTAATTATTTCAATAATTTCAATCAGTTTTTTCTCTCTTCAACTCATTTAATAAACTGTCTTTAAAATAAGTTACCATAGTAACATTGCGTTGTGACAGTTATAATTTAGAAACATTGTCATTACTAGTGTCATTGTAAAGAAACATTGTTATTGATAATTATTGGTATCATGAGTGAAGAAGGTGTATCTGATATTGATAAAAGAGCAGCCGAAGTAGGTGAAGAATTAGAAAATGCGACGTCTTATACGGGACATTGTTTTAGACGCACATCTGCGTCTTTGTTAGCTGATTCGGGAGCAACAATAGACGTGCTGAAGAGACATGGAGGATGGAAATCCTCCAACGTGGCCGAGGGATATATTGAATCGTCTATTAAAAATAAACAAAAAATTTCAGATAAAATATTTGGTCAAGTCGCCGATTCGTCCACTATAGTTATGCCACAGTCCTCATTCTCGCTTCCTGTTTCCGCAGGATCTTCGAAACAAACACCAGTTCAATATGAAAAGGACCTATCTGTTACTCGTCAGTTACCTGCTGCATTAACCCAGGAAAGACTGGTCAATATGACGAACTGTCACAATATTAATTTGAATATTAACGTTAATTACCATTCTAATTAATTATATTTTTCAATAAAATATCCCTTAAATTCGTTTGTTTGTGATTTAATCGTTCCGGGAGTTTCGTCAATATTTAATCCCGAAGGGATTAAATGTGACACTTTAGTACCTGTCACAAGGGAGTGAAGTTGTCACTTTAGGCCCGGAAGTACGAAAACACTTAACTGTTTCACCAATCTAATACACTTATATGTTTGTATACACAAAAACTCAGCATAGCCGCCGCAAAATGAATAAATTTGTTCCCTGCGTCAACCGGCCACACGAGCAACCCTCAGAAATCTGCGAGAGACTTGTACGAGCAAGGGAAGATTAGGGTCTTATTCTTTGACGTGCTATCCCAATCAATTCAATGCATTTGTAAACAATATAACTAATAATAAAAATTAAAAAAATATTATACCTACAGACTTATTCATCTAACAACCGGGACAGACATTTCTAAGATGATGAAAAAGTTAAATCAGATGTTCCTAAATTGGAGTTTTCCATTTGTGGGAAAGTAACATTTTTATTTTAACTTCATATTGCGTAAATCATTTTTAAGCCACAAGCATTGATCGTAAGTCTGTTTTGCAGAATGCTTACCACGAAAACATGATTGAACTATTATTATTGGTTTATTCTATTTTGTATAGTTTAGTATTTGTTCATAGACAACATTTTCAGTCGGAGGCCTTGATAGATTCACAGATTCAGTTACATTTGGCACAGTGAAAACTTTTAGCTCAGTTGGAAATCTTTATAATCCCAAGCTGTTATTAATCAAATTCAGTAAACACTGTGCAATATATAGTCATAAGCATTTTTTAAGAATTTACCGTTACTTGATGAAAATTCATAGTATATGACACTAAGGTAAAACACGATTAAATTTCCACAGATTCATTGTTTTGTCAGGACATGTTTCGATACACATTATCTTCCTCAAGTGAGTAATACATTAAATCATTCTACATTGAAAATCACTTAACTACCCATCTTATCAATTGAGGTAATTAGGACCTACCTATAAGAAAATAAAAAATTGACAATAAACTTATTAATTGAAAAGGTTTAACAAAGGGGAACTATTTAGGTCAAATTGATCATTTAGTAAACAATTCGAATTTTTCAATTTATCAGTTTCCAAGGATTCTAAATAATTAACCCTTTTTTCAACATGAAGGATTTCGAAGTATTCATTGAAGTCATGGTCATTGGCTACTACTGATTATTGTGGTAGCTATGTTTTGAGATTTCCAGGTACTTAACATAGTATTGTCAATTTTTATTTCTATTATAGGTCGGTCCTAATTACTTCAATTGATAAGAAGGGTATTTAAGTAATTTTCAACATAGAATAATTAAATGTATTACAGTCGCTTGAGAAAGATACTGTGTATCGAAACAGGTCACAAGTCAATAAATCTGTAGAAACCTTAGTGCCTTCTTTATGAAGTAGGAAGGTTGTATATGCACTCCAACCCATCTGTGTCAATTTCATTATTCATTTTGTCAATGATATTAAAAAATTAATTCATTGAGACATGCATTTCCTCAACAGTTGTGATTAGTTTATTCTGTTCAATTTCTAATATCATAATTTGCATTGTTACTATTATTAAGTTTTCCACAATTCACTGAATCACATTTACAGGCAACTAACTACCTTCTTTTCCAAACAGTTTCTTTTCTGACTTCTTATAACTATAACTGCACTAGTACAAAATAATAAAATAAAATATTATAAGTAAATATAATATTAATGTTGATATTGTCTAGTAAGTGCTTTTTTGAATGTCTTGATAGATTCACTTTGATTTATCTCAAGTGGAAGTTTATTGCAGTCCAATACACCTTTATGGAATGAAGAGTTCATGGATCATGTATAGTTTTGTAGTATTTATGGACGAGATTCTTGAGGATGAACAACTCCAAGAATATATATAACTTTGTTGGTCAACTAAAATCTACATTAAAATGTACCTACACATTGTGGTCATTGTTCAGTCACGTTCGATCCATTCTGGGATCTCTCCCTACCGATTCCGAAAGAAATAGAACAACTTAGTCTGTCACATTGTTTGGATTATTTTACTGAAGAAGAAATTTTGGATGGTGACGAGAAACCTACTTGGTGGAAGCAGGGACGCGCCAAGTATTTTCGGCGCCGTCGTGCGGAATAATGATAGGCGCCTTTCACCAATATTATAATATTGAGCTAAAATTGCCACCCTTCCCTCATAGTTTACTGTCGAAATTTTTGAAGAAAACTCTATACTTTTTAGTAATAATGTCTATATTTATTTGTGACAAACGAAAAGTACACAAAAAATATTAGAATATAGAAAATGAAACAACGCAGTAACAAAACAAAAACAGTATTAAAGTTACAAACTATTGAAAAAATTTAGAAATAAAATAACGATTGTTTTAAGACAGATATCTAATATATGATCATGATACATGATGGAGAGGATTTACAAAAATTGGACTTTTCTAGCTTTACTTTTTGCAAATTCATTTACAAGATCTTCTATTTCAAGTTTCTTTAAAAAGTCAGATTCTATAGAAATAATAGCAAGATTTTCTAACCGCTCTTGGCCCATTCTAGATCGTAAATAATTTTTAATCAACTTTAATTTAGAGAATGACCTCTCGGCTGTAGCTACAGAAACTGGAATGGTTAATAATATGCGCAATGCAATCATAATGTTTGGAAATGAGTGAGTTAGGTTATTTATTGCAATGTAATTAAGTGTTTCTACTACAGACGTCGCCTTTTTGTCGCCATTTTGCAGAAATTGTAATTCGTGTAAAAGTTCTGTTCCGTCTATATCTTTCTCGTTTCGATCTTTGTCAGTTAAGGTTTCTTCCAGTTTTTTACAAAAATTAAATTGATCTTGGTCAGAATATTTGCCGAAATCCTCAACATTCCACAAAAAATTGAAAACATCAGAATGGCACGATAATAATTTAAATCTTTCATGTACGGATGAAAGAGTAATGTCTAGCACTCCGAAAAAGCAATTTACTTTAAATTTCATTTCTTGATTTTCAATCGGCTGGTCGTCACCTTCATAAGAAAATTTTTTTTTAAATCTTTCGTGGCCTTAACATTTCTGCGGATTTGAATTTTGTATCAACTTCCAAGCAAGACGCTAGTTCTTTGGCATCTACTAATAAGTCAATAAAGCCCTTGTCAGATCGATATTGTTTCACAAATTCATTGAGTTTATTCAAACTTTCGCAAGCCTGGGAAATATTAAATGTTTTTGATTGCAGAATTTTAGTAACAACATCCACTTTATTTAGAATCTTGTACCACAAGACTACCATACACACAAACTCATAATTTTTTATTTTTTTACCTAAGGAGGTAGCTAGATGTTTTGTACTATTGTCAAAATGATTTCCGGATAAAATTTCAAAAAGAGCATCGTAAATTTCGCCTAACTGAAATCTTTGAGGGGTTATTGCATCAATTCGGCTTGACCATCTAGTGTCCGACAAAGGCTTTAACGTCAGACTTGAAATGTTACTTTTCAAAACAGACCACCGATTGGTTGAGGCAGAAAAAAAATTATATAATTCTTGAACAGTTGAAAAAAAATGTATACTGGAAATGTTGGATTTCACAGCATCGTTTATGAAAAGGTTCAAACTGTGGTTACAACAAGGTACAAACATTGCTCGTGGATTAATGTCTAAAATTCTTTTTTTGTACACCTTGATGTTTACCCTTCATATTTGAACCATTATCATAACCTTGGCCACGCATATTATAAATGTCTAAACCATAATTCTCCAACGTTTTTAGTAAAAAGTTGGTTAAACCTTCACCTGTTGTATCACTCACAGGATGAAATGTTAAAAAAACGTTCTTCGACACTAAATCTATTGTTTTTTAAATTAACGTATCTTAAGCAAACAGAAATCTGCTCCTGGCGGCTCACATCCGGAGTACAGTCAAGTAATATAGAAAAATACTTCGCTTCTTTAATTTCATGTAGAATATTATTTCTTATATTGTCACCTATTAATTTAATGGTTTCGTTTTGAATTTTATCCCCAAGATAAAGTGGAATATTTTTTTGAGATCTATTAATATGTGCAGACATGACTGGATCAAATTTTGCTATCATTTCTATACATTTTAAAAAATTTCCATTATTTCTTTCGAATAATTTGTTACTAGGACCACGAAAAGCCAAGTTTTGTTCTGCCAGAAATTGAATAGTAACAATTATTCTTTCAATGACGCTGCGCCAATGTTTGGTTTAATTTTTTAATAAATTTTGCATGTCCGAATCAACGGTTTGATTCGTTTTTAATCTTTCTAGTAAATCTGACCAGACACGTAAATTTTGAAAATGAGATTTACTTTTTTCGTGAATTTTCAAATGTTCGCTCAAATGATGCCAATCATTGAAACCGTCTTGGTTACTTAATTTAGTGTTTTTAAAAGTCAATGGATTGTTGGGGTCATTGAATATTTTACAGCAAAAGCAGAAAACTGCATTTTTTTCATTAGAATATAGCAACCAATGACGCTGAATTTTTTCACCATTTAACAAAATTCGACTAAAATATATATCGGAAAACTTACGTCCACTTTTGTCTTTAGGATACTGATACATAGTTTTATTTTGAAATTGCATTGGCCCTTTTTCGACAAGTTCTTGGACCTGAATTGAAGACAATACACTTGGCCAAAGACCTGGATCGTAAGAAAGGGGCGCGCTTCTTCGGATAATTCGTCTTGCTTACTCGAACATGATGTTACCGACACTGACTGCAACGTATCAAGATCTAATTCTTCAGAATCTTCATCCTCATAAGCTTGCTTTTTTAATTCTGATGGCAAGTTTGACTGTGTTGATTGTAGAAAATTACTTTTATCAGAAGTAGTGTCTTGTGCAGTCTTTCGAAAAAAGTGACTAATTTTGAAATTGGTTTTCTCCAAGTCTTCCTCCCGTTTTCGCTTGTTAAGTAAGTTCTGGTAACCAGATAATTTCTTTTTTTCTTCTCTGGCCATCTAAATAAAATAAATAAAAATTATTAAACACCGCGTCTTATTTGTTTCATAAACAAAAGTCATTAAAAAGGAAAACAATTATTTGCCATGTTTGCATCCCTGTTAATTATCGTTTACTTACCTTTTTTGTAATTATTTTTCACAATTTCGGTAGAACGTAATAGCAAATGTCTGTATGTCTTATGCGCTATGCGCTTATCAAGACAAGAATGAAAAATCAACCTGCTACATCGATTACGAACATGCATAATTTTGCAAGTTCAAACCTGCGTGTCGAAAGCTACGCGGATGTTCGCGCCCCCACAGGCCACAGGAATAGGAGTAGAAAAATTTCACCACTGTTACTGGTCGCAGATCGGCGGTCTGTATTGGCGGATAATGTAACGGACGATGAGCGATACTGTAATATATATTATAGCTTTGTTTCTCCAGACACGAGAAAATCCCTTTGCTATGGTAATAATATTATAGCATCGTGTGCGGCGAATTGTTCTTTTTAATGATGAGCGATATTTTTGTAATATGTGAGATAAAATATATATTACATAAATGTCCGTTGCCGGCTTTAATTGTGTTGAAAATTCAACGTCCGTAGGCGCCTTTAAGACCTTGGCGCCGTCGTGCGCCGCACGACCTTGCCCATATGGACGGCGCGTCCCTGGGTGGAAGTGCCAAGAGAGATGCAAGAGAGTCGAAAGTGCAAGATATCCATCTGTTCATAAAAATCCAGAAATTCTTGTGATCCGTTTCAAACGATTTTCTTCAAGAGAAAGAAGAGATAAAATTAATATTTCCATCAAATTTCCTGTAAACATGTTGGATATGAGCAACTATGCAACAGAAAATGTAATGTTTATAAACTATATGCTGAATCCAATCACAGTGGGACTACCTATAATAGCGGACACTATACAGCTTACTGTAGACACCCTTTCGAAGATATGTGGCACATGTATAATGATTCTTGGGTGTCACCAACTTCACTTGTGGCAGAGAGGCATATGTTCTTTTCTACGAGTCCTGCTCATAGTGTTTTTATTGTTGCTATAGAGGTTTTTTCCTCCATTGATTTGAAAACAACTGTAATGGAAGTCTGAAACTATAGAGGTTTTTTCCCATACAAAATAAAAGACGCAAATGGCATATGCTGTTTAATACTTGTTTTGTAATAAGTCAATCTAAACGGCTTGAGATGCCAGCCATCTTGGTAACAACAGCCCTCTGTCACATAGCCAACTGTCGATCATAAACAAGTACATGTCATGGTGGTTGTCTAACCTACAGGACCTACTAGCTAGAATATATTAAACATATACTAATTTTTATAAGATAGTTCGTGAATGAAAACCCCAGTTTTCGCCCCAGCAAAATCGCTTTGTGGAATTTTTTAAACAAGAAATAGTGCAAAAAATTACAACTTTTTTGGTTTTTTGGAAATATCTCAAAGATTATTCAAGGAATCGTTTTACAGTCATTGGAACTTTTGTAGATATTTATAAAACCTACAATTTGAATTTATTATTTCAGATTATTGTATTGTTTGATAATGTCCATATAGGACGAAACTGCAGTAACGTTGGTTACAAATAGAAGTGGTATAAAAACAGAGAAAGTTTTATTTCTCATTTTTACCTACAAAATGGATTTTCATACAACCGGATCGGTGCATTTTCCACTGAGAAAATCCGGGAAAACCTCAAAAAAAAGACCATTTTTTCAAAAATCTATAATTTTTATAAATCTGAAGCTGGGCTAACAATATTGCGGAAACTGATAGATAATAATGTGTGGTTCAACTGTACGCAAGATGTTTTCTGTCCGATATGTAGTTTTTGCACAATCGCATTATAAACAATTTAAGTGTACATCTTGCAATATGCGCCGGTTTAAGGGATATCGTCGTATTCAAATTTTGTAAACGGCATCTGGATTTAGAGATCAATATCTACAATTTGTATATTTTGGATTTTCACCTGAGAGGTGGGAAATGTGTTGAAAATGTCACTGGAAGTTGATCAAAACGCTTCAAACGTGCGTCTGAAGTCACCCGAAGTCGAACTGAAGTTAATACGTGTTCAGTTCGGGCGACTTTGTGTGCACTTTGAAGCATTTAGAGTAACTTTCAGTGATATTTTCAACACATTTCCCACCTCTCAGGTGAAAATCCAAAATATACAAATTGTAGATATTGATCTCTAAATCCAGATGCCGTTTACAAAATTTGAATAAGTAAATAAAATAGCCGCTCTACATATGTTGTCCTTATTTTAATTAAAAAAGTAATATTTTGAACTATTGAAACAAATGACTATTTTTGTTTTTTCTCTTACCTTCTATTTAGGAAGAATTCAGGATTACGGCACTTTATTTATTCTGGAACAAAATTTTCTATTGACATTTTCCTTTAGAAAAATAACTAGAAATGTTTTTCGAAAATTAAGCATCTGGAAAACTTATACATACGTACGCCACTGTCTGAATCAAATTGTCATATCGCTTAGAATATCCAACTGGCTACATTCCCTGATTGAGAATTTTTTTTAACATATTAAGCAATAAATACAAAACTGTCAGTACCTATCGAGAGAATTAGAATAATATTGGTACTACTAAAATGAGAAGAACACAAGCTATCTAGCGACACCAAACATGTTATATGGTTACGTTTAAAAAAATGTCGATGACGTCACTTCCCCACCAATGGCACATCTAAAAAATATTTGGATTTATTAAAAGATGCAGAGTAAAATACCCTCTAACTTTCATCCGAACTTTTTTTCGATAACCCTCAATTAACTGAGAAAAATGGGCGCGTCCTTACATTCTAACTCTGTATATCATCAATTGGCACATCCTCAGAGATAATGATTTCATTGGTACAAGCTCTTTCATAGTTCTCCACATTTCGATTTTCAGTATTCATAACAGAGTTCCTTATCAAGATCTGTTTCTCGATAATTCAAGATTATTATCAGTTGTTTTTCATTGATAATCTTGTAATGGATATTGCACACATGGCTCTCTACTATTCTTGGTTTAAAATCAGTATGAGCATTTTTCAGCGCAACATTCACTGTTAACTTCCTAATAAATGAAATTACAGTTTTTGGCTCAATTTAATTTTTTCAAGTACTAAAACATTTTAATTCGTTTTTACAGGTATGTGACGTAATTCTCCCTCGTATCCAGAAGCGAAATGTCCTTGAAGAAAATAACGAATTGGAGGCAAAAGTTTCTGCATTGGAAGACGATTTGGACGAAGAAATTGAACTGGAGGATGAATCCAAGTATGACGTAGTAGAAGTGGCACCAAAAGAAGAAAAGAAACGTGAAAGGAAAAGAGACAGGAGTCGTTCAAGGGAAAGACATCACAGTAGGGAAAGGCATAAAAAGGACAAAGATAGAAATCGTGACAGAGACCGAGATAAAAGAGACAAAGAAAAAGATAAAGAAAAGAAGGACAGAGATAGAGACCGCCGGGACAAAAAGAGGGAAGATAGGAAGAAGCGATGAGGCTTCTTCATGTTTAATTAAACATTATTTCAAATTGAAATTACTTTTTATATAATGCTGAATAAATAATATTTGATTGGATAATTCAATATTATTGTTAGTCAGTTGTTTCAAGATCTATACTTTTTGTTAGCAAGTTTGAGACAATATAATTAATTACTGTTATATCAGAGGTCCATTTTATCTATAGGTTCAAAGTTTTTTCATGTTTTCCTGTCTCATCTGCAATTGGTATCAGGTGAATATGGTATCAGTATTCACTTGATGGAAGTTGCATATACGAACAGTTGAAACATGAAATAAATTCATAAAACTGTCTTAGCAATAAAATAAATCATTGTACAAAAAGGAATACATGAAAAGAATGTAATAAAAATATAAAAGCAAAAAAAATTAAAATTAATCACTATATGAAAATGAGCATGTAAAACTGAAGAATGTAAGCATAAATAGAATTCAGATTTCAATGTGAATATGTTTGATGAAGAAATGAGTTTATCAATTTGATATTTTAAAATTGATTGTTATATAAGTAATCATTGAATAATTTTAATCGTGAAATCCAAATATTGTTATTGAATGATAAAATCAATTTTGTTGTAACCTTAAAAAAATAAATTGATTTAGAGTGATTGTCTAAAAATACAAATTAATTGTTACCAACACAATGTTGTAAAATGAAGAAAAACGTTTGAGGGTATAAAATATTGTAAATGGTTAAAAACTAACTGAATTGTATAAAATCTATTAAAGTTTCAAATATACTTACAAAGGTCTCTTGTAAAAGAACTAAGACAAAGAATAAAAAAGTCGTTTTTCAGGCAGTACAATCACACATTGAAAATCAAAAATGTTGAAACATTCTACATCACAGGACATTGTCGTAATAGGCTTTATCACTTAGTAGGTTTTTAGTTTTTTTTCAGAATATTCTAAGAGATGTTTCGTTGATATCATTGAGGAGATTAAATATCAATGAATCTTGAACAAAATGCGTTTTTGGTATTGGAAGCCTCAGTTAATTTAATATGCAGAGCGAATTTTGAATTTTTGTCTGAAAAAACTCCCAAAATTGTTGAAGCAGAGCTAAGTCAAAGTCGAAATATGCTTTATTGTCGGAAGTTAATAGGCCAAGCTGTAGATACAAATAATAGGCTCTTTTCACACAAAATAAAAGACGCAAACGGCCTATAATACTTTTTATAGGATAGTTCGTTAATGAAAACCCCGGTTTTCGCGCCAGCAAAATCGCTTTGTGGAATTTTTTAAACAAGAAATAGTGAAAAAAATTACAACTTTTCTGTTTTTTTTGCGAATATCTCAAAAAGTATCGGAGGAATCGTTTTACAGTCAATAGCACTTTTGTAGAGAATTATTAAACCTACAAAATGGTTTTTTATACGACCGGAACGGTGCCTTTTTTACTGAGAAAATCCGAAAAAACCTCGAAATTTTCAAAAATTCATAATTTTGATAAATTGGAAGCTGGACAAACGATATTGCAGAAACTGATGTTTAACTGAGCGCAAGATGTTTTCTGTCCGATGTGTAGTTTTTGCACAATCGCGTTATAAACAATTTAAGGGCACATCTTGCAAGATGTGCCGATTTAAGGGAAATCGTATTCAAATTCTGTAAAAGGCATCTGGGAGTAGAGATCAATATCTACAATTTGTATATTTTGGATTTTCACCTGAGAGATGGGAAATGTGTTGAAAATATCACAGAAAGTTGATCAAAACGCTTCAAAATGCGTCCGAAGTCACCCGAAGTCGAACTCAAGTTAATTAGAGTTGAGTTCGGGCGACTTCGGGTGCACTTTGATGCATTTAGAGTAAATATCAGTGACATTTTCAACACATTTCCCACCTTGCAGGTGAAAATCCGAAATATACAAATTGTAGATATTGATCTCTACTTCCACATGCAGTTTACAGAATTTGAATAAGATAATTTCCCTTAAATCGGCGCATTTAGAAAGATTTGCCCTCAAATTGTTTATAACGCGATTGTGGAAAAACTACATATCGGAAACCATACTGCGCACAGTTGAACCACAAGTTTTTATCTATCAGTTTCTGCAATATTGTTTCTACATCTTCAGATTTATAAAAATTATGAATTTTTGAAAAATGGTCTCTTTTTCGAGGTTTTTCCGGATTTTATCAGTGAAAAATATACCGATCTGGGTGTATGAAAAACCATTTTGTAGGTTTTATAAAACTCTACAAAAGTTCTATTGACTGTAAAACGATGCCTTAAATAATCTTTGAGATATTTCCAAAAAAACAAAAAAGTTTAAATTGTTTTCACTATTTCTTGTTTAAAAAATTCCACAAAGCGATTTTGCTGGCGCGAAAACCGGGGTTTTCATTAACGAACTATCCTATAAAAATTAGTATAGGCCGTTGCGTCTTTTATTTTGTGTGGGAAAAAACCTCTATAGCTTGGATTATAATGATAAACTTATTGACAAAGCTTCATTGCATCAAAGATAATGTTGTGTTGAAAAATTTATGGAAATTAAATTAATACTTTAAAAGTATAATGGTGATAACCCATACCATCGGCACATCATTCCTGATGAGAGGGAACACCACCACTCTATGCGACTTGACAAATAAAAAAGAAAAATGGGGTGCATTTGCTTCAACTGCAGGGAAAAACCTACAGTCCCACCATATGGTCCTTGGTGAATGAGGGAATGGAACAATACAACAATTAAACATAATACATGCTCAATCATCAAGTACTTTTCCATTTCTGCCATTCTAGCCTGATCACCATTTCTTCATCAGATGAGGAGTATGCACATGAAATCTGAAAAAAAAAGTTATTCGAAGTGTTATTGTTTAGAGAAATATCAGATATATTACATTTGTTTTGATTGTATTAAGTGTTGATTTGAATTATATCAATTCTTCACTTTATTCATGTCTTGACACATTTTCCTGTTTTTGTAATGTCACTACAATAATGTTGGGTCATCAGCAAATATTTGATATGTTGGTCAGGTCATTTATGTACACTAGAAACAGGATAGGACCTGATAACAAAAAGCCTTGAAGTTGGTTATTTAATGTTTAAAGAGATAGGTGCATTGATCACTTATTCCAGGGGAGTCTTGTTTGACAAAAATAAGAGCTATGATGTATATAACATATGGTAAGGCGAAGGCAAGAGACACTTGTAAGGCCTTATTCAGAAGAAAATTCAGGTTGAGCTTGTCTTCTTATAGCCTATACCAGAATAGAGAGAGAGAGAGAGAGAATATACATTATTATCATACGAAATTAAATTATTGTTAACAAAGTTTAGTTAAGCTAATAACTCATGAGGTATTTGTCAATAATTAAAATAAAACATACTACGATAAAAATATCGAATTCGTGCTTGGACTAGACAATTCATAAAATAATGTAAAAACATCTAACCAATATAATACAATATAATAACACAAAAACAACAAAAAACACATTTAAAATGGTTTCCTCATAAAAATCTTTTATGTGAATCAAATAATATACAGGGTGGGGCACCGAAAACGAAACAGATCGAATATCTTCAAAACGCATGTGTTGTGAATAAAATGCAAAAACAGGTCGATTTTTAATCCAAGGGGGACATCTTCCTATTATAACCTCAACTGTCATACCTCTCCCCACACCCCTTGGGCACTATCTATCACCCAAACAATTTGAATAGGGAAAGTAGTAAGTGTGACACATCACTGAAAATGCAATTAAGGAATTCAGCCATGTCAATTTTTGCCACCTAACTTTTTATTTTGGCGCCCTCTTGCGGGAAAAATAACTGTTCCGTATTCCAAATTATAATACTGCATTTGCAAGCTATTTTGACTTAAATTCGGTGACATTATGGAATTTTTCTAAAAGAATAAACAAAATAGCGGACATGATTTGCAATTATGGTCTGATTCGATTCAAAATTGATATGTGGTGGTTTTCAAGGTCGGAGATTATGATTTGTTCGTCAATGCAAAAAAACAAGATGGTGGCTCCAAGATGGCGGACGAAATTTGTAATTCTGGTCCGATTCGAATCAAAATTGATATGTGAGGATTTTCAGGGCGAAAAATTATGATGTTTTTGTCAATGCAAAAAACCAAGATGGCGGATGAAATCAGTAATTGTGGTTCGATTCGATTCAAAATTGGCATGTGAAGGTTTTACAAGTTTCTAGTATGACTACAGTGAATTAACTGAATTGATGAAAAAAAGATTTTATACAAATTGGGAAACAATATTTTATTTAGATGTGTGACGTAGGTTATTCTGTGCGTAACAGAATCAGAATTTTACTGCGCCTGAAAATCCCTGAAAATCTTCACATACTAATTTTGATTCGAATCGGACCAGAATTACAAATTTCGTCCGCCATCTTGGAGCCACCATCTTGTTTTTTTGCATTGACGAACAAATCATAATTTCCGACTTCGAAAACCACCACATATCAATTTTGAATCGAATCGGGCTATAATTGCAAATCATGTCCGCCATTTTGTTTTTTCTCTTAGGAAAATTCCATAATGCATTGTCACCGAATTTATGTCAAAATAGCTTGCAAATGCAGTATTATAATTTGGAATACGGAACAGTTATTTTTCCCGCAGGAGGGCGCCAAAATAAAAAGTTAGATGGTAAAAATTGACATAGCTGAATTCCTTATGAAATTACCTTTTCAATGATGTATCACACTTACTACTTTCCCTATTCAAATTGTTTGGGTGATAGTGCCCAAGGGGTGGGGGGAGAGGTATGCCAATTGAGGTTATGATAGGAAGAGGTCACAACACATGCGTTATGAAGATATTCGATCTGTTTCGTTTTCGGTGCCCCACCCTGTATATAAATAAGTGTAAAAATAGCGAAATAACAAACGAATTTGAATAACACAGACCAAAAAACTAACATATTTTAAAAGTAAGAACAGATAATAAGGGTAACATTGAAATTTTAAAATGTTTCAGCATAAAATTCTTCTAAATTATAGTAAGGCTTCTGTAATAGCAAATTTTGTACGGATTTTCAGAAGTTTTTCGAAATGGTAGTAGTTTTGAGATACTTTGAAAGATGATTGTACATCTTGCATCCGTTGTAAATAACATAATCCTTAACAAGTGTTGATTTAGGGAGTGGCAGACTTATGTTTATGGATTTTCGAGTGACGTATTGTGAAAGAAGTCTGCCAAACGAGTTTGAGTGCTTCCTAATCAAACAAACAGTTTCCATTATAAAGATAGCTATTATCGTGAGTATTTTATATTTAATAAATAGTGGTTTACATGAATCACGAAATTTAGCTTTGCACATATGTCTCAGCCTTCGTTTTTGCAGTACCTAGTTGCCGTTCACACCGCACGCCTCGTAAAACGCTTTTCACTCAAGCCTTGGCCTAAGGCTATCTTTGGCTCATTTTCGAAAACATATCAATTGTTCTAATATTTCTATTCCACCTATGTTCACGGTGCAGTGAGAAGTACTGTATATGGCAGCCATTTATTGAAAAATATGGTGAATCTCTGGCCGTGGCATTAAATATCTCCGGTGTTTAAGCGCGTTTGGCACCAAGGACTTCTCGCCAAGGTTGCCCTCCCCCCCCCCCCCCCCCAGTTGTGCTCTTATTGTTATCTAGCTTTCTCTCAGACAGATCTCTTTACGTGGCTATATAAGTTTGGAGAATAATTCGTTTGTTTGATAGTTGCTCGGTTTTTGTTATATAATCAAGGGTCCCATCGAGACTGACCTGTCGAACTCATTCTCACATCCACATCCGAATATATTTTTCCCAGGGCTCGTTCTTGCAACGACCGTCTAAGCATTGGAAGGAACTCACTGCCTCGGGATGTGTTACCTGAGATGTATACAGCCTGCAGAAATTCAAGAAGAACCCCAATTCCTACCTAATTTCCCTTGGCCCTCACGATGTTTTCTAAATTCTACAGGATTTTCCTTTTGTTGGGAACCAAAACATTTGAAACAATCTTGATTGTACAGTGTTCCTCATTGCAGAGGATACTATTGCAAGTGCTCCCTGTAACCTGGCTAATTGGTTACTCTGATCCCATGCTGATGAAATCAGGGCGGGTCTAGACCGCATCAAGAAGCACTCTAGAGTCTCTGGATTTAGAGATTCAGTCAGATATCTGAACACAAAAGCTAGGAGTTCGTCAAGTAATAGGACACAACGGTAGTCGTTGTCGACCCCTCTGCAATGAGGAACATTGTATCTGCTTGATATAATTTAAAACCCGTCGTTGTGTTAGCCAGGGCAGTAGTTATTTTCTGTCATGTACTTGGCACAATATCCTAAGTTGTACGTGGATGGGAATCAAAAACGTCGGTCGGAAACCGACTATCGTTCCCCAACGATCTCCCAAAAGAAATCTGAACTTGGTGTTCAGTTATCTGAGTGAATCTATATACCCGGGGACTTGGCTTACTTCTGGCCTAAATCCCGTTTCATCAGCGAGCGATCAGAGTAACCAAATAGGCTTAAAAATCGGTATACGTCATCTAACAATTACTCCAGCAACTACTGTAAGAGTGAACAACAAACAATTGTCCATTGTCTGCCGTAAATGACTTGTTTTTATTTCTTAGTTTTCAAGTTTTTATGGTCAGATGACACCTAAAAGTGCTTAGGATAGACCATTTGTAAACTGTAGTGTTTGGCTGTTTAGTGAATGTAGAATATTCATAAAATCCTTCCTACCAAATCGCGGAAACTTTGTTCTGTTACCCAGTGTTCCTCTTATTGCACTTCAGATATCAGTCTTCATAAAATTCCTCTTGATGATAAAGAGCTGTGACTCAAATGGAAGACGGTGCTCAAAAGACTAGAAAATCTATTACAAAAAATATGCATGTTTGCAGTAAAATAACGTGTAAATGTTTGTGTCTGAAATAAACTAACAATACCCCAAACTCAGAAATCAGTCTGGATTTTTCCTTTGTCAAAATGAAGTATAGCCCTAAACATAAAAATAAAATTTCAATTTTGAGAACACAAAAGTGGTGGGCCATCAAAACCGTCTTTTCAAACATACTTTCCAAGAGATGATTAGTATAGTGAAAAATGATTCTGTCAATTATAGGAAAGATACTGTAAATCTAAAGAGCGCCTATCTGAATTTAATCTATCATGCAAAAGAAATGAAACGTCCCATTTAGGTTTTTATATTCATGAAACAATACACCCGACCCATGTTCACTTCAGCAGTCGTTCGAAGTTTGCTTTGCAATGCTCGGCGAAATTTTACAATTTTTTTAAATTTAATGTACTGTTTCACACTGTATTATTTAGGAGCTGACAATTGCGTGAAACATGTCGTGTTGAACTTTAATTGGTTGGATAAAAAATCAGACTGACGACGAGAATCAACAAAACAGAGATCGAATTGTCAATAAATTATTTTCATATGTCAAGTTGTATAAATCAAAATATATTCAATTTACGTCATTGTGTACTATAAAATTCATTCATTATCAGTCAATCACAAGCATCTCATCACTCAAGCATATCATCAAACTCCAAGCAACCAGTAGGTCAACTGAAAAGGCTCACGAGACTGAACATGGTCCTTCGAGCCGGATATGAATCAAGCGAAATAGTTCACTCAGCAGAAGAAGCATTCGTTAAATCAGGTCCTTCAAATCAATCACTATTCAATAACAGTTTTACAACAAACAGTTACCATTATCAAGTATTAGTTCCTGGTGGAATTTCAGAAGACAATCAAGACTGGGAAAGTAGCAGGTATCATCAACAAAGCAACATTCAAGTAAGGCTCGTTTTCCTTCTATCCTCAATTATCCTTCCTGTGTTCTCAACCTGTTTATTGCTGCTTATTGGTTCTCATTTGTTGAAATGGCACAAGAACAAATCAAAACTTTACATTACAAACGCGGTAGTATCAAGGCACATATCACACGTTTTTCAGCATTCTTACAAACCGTAAAAGATAATACTTCATTAGAAGAATTATGTACGCGCTTAGAAAAGATGGATCCTTTATGGAATGAACTGGAAAATATTCAAACAGAGTTAGAAATGATAGACAAAAACACTACAGTTCAGGATCACCTTACTGAGAGGGAAGAACTTGAAAACTTTTATTTCAAAACTGTTAGCAATGCAAAACGGTTGATAAAACAATTTACATTACCTCCAGTCGTTGCAAACCTCTATACGAATCCTCCAAATTCTTTAAATAATTCACAAAATACAAATGCAAAGTTGCCAAAATTAAATTTACCTGAATTTCATGGTTCTTATGAAAAGTGGCTTCAGTTCTCCGATACTTACAAAGCCATGATTCATGACTGCCAATCTATCAGCAATATTCAAAAATTTTGGTACCTGAAATCTTGCATCAAAGGTGAAGCTGCAAATGTCTTGATAGCATTGGAAGTATCTGAAGCAAATTACAATAAAGCGTGGGATCTCCTTTGCGAACGGTATCAAAATAAGAGGGTTATAATTCAAACACATTTGAACGCAATATCTGATCTACAGAGTGTACAAAAAGAGTCTCACATTCTACTTAGAAATATAATTGATACTGTCAATCAACATTTAAGAAGTCTTGAATCTTTAGGATTGCCCGTAGACAAATGGGACACACTCATCATCCATATGGTATCATCTAAACTAGATTCCACCACAAAACGTGAGTGGGAGGAGCACGCATTGAATCTGAAATCAGATTTACCTACATTCAAACAATTTACTTCATTTTTAAATCAAAGGTGTCAACTCTTAGAGGGTTTACATTCGAACAAAAAAGTTTGTCATTCAATGCCGAAACACTTTGTCAAAAGAACTCTCCATGATTCAAGTACAGCGCATGTTACTACCACAGATCCAGTGTGTATTCTTTGCCAAAAGGATCATTTTATTTTTACATGTGCAAATTTTCTGAAACTTAGTGTACCACAACGCATCAACGAAATCAGAAAACTTAAAGCATGTGGCAACTGTTTACGAATGAATCATTCATCAAGGGATTGTAAAAATCCTTATTCTTGTAAAAAATGTTCTCTTCGGCACAACACTCTCTTGCATTTAGACAGAGAGTATTCTTCTGGTATTTCTAACCAGACGCCTTCGCCAAATACCGAAGGTCCTTCACAATCTGTTCCTAACATTTCACAATCAACTCTTACTGCTTGCTCTTCAGAGAATACGCAGCTCGAATCATATGTTATGCTCTCTACCGCAGTGGTACTCATCATGGATAAAAATGGTAATACTCATAAATGCCGAGCTATTCTCGACAACTGTTCACAGTCAAACTCCATGACTGAAAAATTATTCAAAATTCTACAACTTCCTCTATCTGAAGTTACACATTCAGTTGAAGGTTTTGGTTCAAACGTAACGTCCGTACTTCACAAAACATGGGCTACTATACAATCGATAACAAATTCGTACGTGTTACAAAATGTACCATTTTTGATATCTAATAAAATTACAAGAGACTTGCCCGCAATATCTTTTGATAGAAAATACTTCAAAATTCCACAAAATATAACTTTAGCGGATGAAAGGTTCAATGAAAGCGGTCCAATTGACTTGCTCATTGGAGCTTCTATTTTCTGGGATTTGATTTGTGTCGGACGTATAAATTTACTTGATAATCATACTGTTTTACAAAAAACAAGGCTTGGTTGGATATTGTCCGGACCTTTGCCAATGTCATATGCAAACACTTCAAGTTCAGTGTGTAATCTTACAGTACAGAATGAAAATATTCTAAATATGCTGGAGCGCTTTTGGAAAATAGAAGAGTGTCAAACACAAGTAAAATATTCTCCAGAAGAAAGAGAATGCGAGGAACATTTTATTAAAACTACAGTTCGCGACAATTCAGGCAGATTTATTGTTCGTTTGCCTATCAAGGACAACATAAATCAACTTGGTGAATCTTTTGACATTGCACTCAAGAGATTTTATGCTGTCGAGAAAAAACTATCAAAAAATCATGATTTCAAGCAACAATATGTCTCTTTTATGACCGAGTATGAACAGCTTGGACATATGTCAAAATTAAATACAAAGAATGACTCATTTCAAAATATAACATATTATTTACCTCATCATGGCGTACTAAAAATGACCAGCAGTACTACAAAGCTCCGTGTCGTTTTTGACGGTTCGGCTAAAACCTCTAGTGGAATTTCGCTGAACGATGTTTTAAAAGTAGGTCCTACTATTCAGGACGACTTATTCACAATAGTAACTAGATTTCGAACCTATCAGTACGTGGTAACAGCTGACATAGAAAAAATTTACAGGATGGTAAATATACAACCTGAACAACGTGATTTGCAACGCATATTATGGCGTTCTGATCCATCTGAAGAAATAGGTCACTATCAATTAAACACAGCCACTTATGGCATTGCTAGTGCTTCATTTCTCTGTATTCGATCTTTGTTTCAAGTAGCAATTGATAATGAAACAGAATTTCCTGAAGCTAGTGCAATTATCAAGTCCAGTTTCTATGTGGATGACTTGTTGACAGGTTTCAATTCCATTCAAAATGGAAAGCAGATTTTATCAGAACTTATTCATATTTTAAGTTCAGCTTCTTTCAATCTCAGAAAGTTTGTTTCAAATAACTGTGAGATTTTAGAAAACATTGCCGGAGTCAAATCTCAATCATCACAATTTTTCATTTCTGATAATAGCATCACAAAAATGCTAGGTTTAACATGGAACTCAGTAGAAGATACTTTCAAGTATACTGTTTTTCATGATAAAGCATCAAGTGTCACAAAGCGCACAATACTATCCTCAGTAGCACAACTCTTTGACCCTCTAGGTCTCATTGGTCCTTGTACTATCAAAGCCAAAATTATCATTCAAAAACTTTGGGGACTAGGTCTACATTGGGACGAAAGCATTCCAGTCACTTTGCATTATTCATGGCTCGAATTTTCAAGTCAATTATTTCATTTAAATTCAGTGAACATTCCTAGACATTATTTGTCCGAACCCTGTTTACATTGAGTTGCATTGTTTTGGAGACGCATCGGAAAAAGCTTATGGAACTTGTTGCTATCTTAGAACAATTGATCAGTTCAACAAAATTCATGTTCATTTAGTTTCCGCAAAGTCCCGAGTTGCTCCACTCAAAATGGTAACACTACCCAAGCTCGAACTCTGCGCAGCCCTACTAGGTATTCAGCTTACGCAAAAGGTTCTCAAAGCTATTCCTAACAACATTGAGTCCATTCAATACTGGACTGATTCAAGTATTGTATTAGCGTGGATTAACACTGAACCACATAAACTTAAAACATTTGTATCCAATCGAGTCGCTGAAATTCAGAAATTTTCAAATATTAATCAATGGGGTCATGTTCCCTCTGAATCGAATCCAGCGGATATTATATCACGAGGTCTAAATCCAGAGGAATTGATTGAATGCAATATGTGGTGGAAAGGTCCCACTTGGATGTCTCGAGGAAGATCTTTTTGGCCCAAAGCTGATATTTTACTTAATTCAGAAATTCCTGAGCTCAAGAAAACCGATCTTACTTTAATTACACTAACAGAAACCCAAGATATTGATATCATTAATCGTTTTTCCTCATTCACAAAACTTAAGAGAGTCCTAGCTTATTGTCTGCGAGTTGCAAACAATTCAAAAATCACAAACTCTGAAGCTCGTCTTTCAGGTCAGTTATCAAATTCAGAACTTGACAATTCTCTCATTACAATTTGTAAATTAGTTCAAGAGAACTCATTCACTTCAGAGTTGAAATCATTGAGAAAATCAAAACACATTTCATCAAGTAGTAAAATTATGTCACTGAATCCATTTTTGGATAAAAACGGATTGATTAGAGTAGGTGGAAGGCTGAAATATTCCAACATTTCTTATAACCAGAAACATCCGATTTTGTTACCACATCAGGGTAATTTTACAAAATTGGTAATTCGGCATGAACATCTAAGGCATCTTCATGCAGGTGCACACGCCACTCTGGCGGCTGTTAGAGCAAATTTTTGGCCGACCAACGGACGTAGCGCTGTTCGCGGAGTTTTACGCAAATGTGTAACTTGCTTCAGGTCTAAACCTACAGAAAGTCAATATCAAATGGGAGATATTCCGCATTCACGTTTACAACCTCAACGCCCTTTCTCAACAACCGGCGTAGACTTTGCTGGACCATTTCATATCAAAGATGGCAAAATCAGGAGTAGAAAAATCGTCAAATGCTATTTATGTATTTTCATATGTTTTGTTACAAAGGCGGCTCATCTTGAGCTATCTGACGATCTTTCTTCGGAGTCATTTTTGAAATGTCTTACAAGATTCGTATCAAGAAGGGGTGTTTGCACTGACATCTATAGTGATAATGGTACCAATTTTGTTGGTACTGAACGCGAATTGAAAGTTGTTTTATCAGATCTTGAAAATAATAATCATTTCAAGGAATACCTTACTTTGAATAGAATAAACTGGCATTTTTCACCACCACATGCTCCCAACTTTGGAGGTCTCTGGGAAGCATGTGTCAAATCTGCAAAATTTCATTTAAAAAGGATCGTTGGTAACTCACATTTGACTTTTGAGGGCCTATACACGGTGATAACTCAGGTTGAGGCAGTCCTCAATTCTCGACCATTATCCCCTCTGTCTAATGATCCCAATGACCTTTTTCCTCTAACACCTGCACATTTCCTCATTGGCGAGCCATTGACTACCCTACCTCAAGATGACCTCAGATACATCTCAACCAACCGTTTATCCCATTTCAAGATCATTCAGCAACAAATACAACATTTTTGGAAACGCTGGACGCATGAATACCTCAACCATCTACAAGAGAGAACAAAATGGCGACAACCTCATTTGAACCTCAATCCTGGAACATTGGTTCTTCTCAAGGACGACAACACAGCACCGTTATGTTGGAAAATGGGCCGTATCATCGAAGTGTTTCCTGGTGAAGACAAAATAGTTCGGGTAGTGAATGTGAAAACCGCTACTGGAATTTTTAAAAGACCAGTATCTAAAATTTGTGCATTGCCAATAAACTCTTGAAAATGTGAAATTTAAGGACATTCGTAGTCATTCACATTGGTTTGAAAGCCGATCCTTTCAAGGGGGGCGGCATGTACTGTTTCACACTGTATTATTTAGGAGCTGACAATTGCGTGAAACATGTCGTGTTGAACTTTAATTGGTTGGATAAAAAATCAGACTGACGACGAGAATCAACAAAACAGAGATCGAATTGTCAATAAATTATTTTCATATGTCAAGTTGTATAAATCAAAATATATTCAATTTACGTCATTGTGTACTATAAAATTCATTCATTATCAGTCAATCACAAGCATCTCATCACTCAAGCATATCATCAAACTCCAAGCAACCAGTAGGTCAACTGAAAAGGCTCACGAGACTGAACATTTAATTTTAGTCGTGTATAGTTATTTTATTTTTATATTAAGTGTTATACTTTATTTAGACATACAGAGGAAAACCAAAACCCTTCAACGTTATTACACGTTATTTTTATATTGAAAAATTCAAATGGATTTTTTCATAATTTTTTTATTAATTTACGTGTAAGTTTTGTCCATAGAGCCCCGAGGAAGGCAAAATAAAATGCCGAAACGTTGGCCTGTTGAAAAATACTGGTTTTTCTTTAAGACGACCTAACCCCAGCAACCATTTTCAATAAATTTATTTTTTTTTCTTTGGTGTTCTGGCATCGACTGCTATGGTCATTAGCCACGTGTTCTGGATAGGCCTTGTTACTAACTCCATGCGCCACCTTAGGAGCAGCACTGTTAATTGGAACGCAACAGTGAATCGTGCAGGACTCACCCCAGTCCAGCCACGAGATTTGAATAATTTAATCGGTCAAATTAAATTTAAAAATCCCAGCCGCAACTGGGGCTTGAACTCCGGACCTTTCGACCCAAAGTCAGACGCTCTAACCACTGCGCCACGCCCCGACATATAAATATAATATTATACCTATTCTGATACGTTCAGAACACACCCTATACTTATTATTATTGACAAACAACACTACATTAAAGAAGACCTTTAGGAAAAAATAAATAAACAAATATAAGTTTATGAATCAACAATTTTAATGAAGGAAAATCAAATGGTATTTGACAATAGGTCCTACCAATAAAATCGAGTTGAATACAAAGTTAAACGAAAAAAACCATGTACAATAATTAAAACTGATATTGAGAATTTTTTAATTACATCTCTGAAGTCAAAGCTTTATGCAAAACGGTGTTCGTTTCCTTAAAAGATAAAAGTTGGTTGACTTAAATAATAGGCAAAGAAAGATAAAAGTCAATTTGGATGCATAAATGGTTCCATGAAAATACATAGTTTCAACATCTTAGTGAAAGGGCTTTGAAAGTGAAGATAAAAGTAGTGTGCATGAATCCGCCTTTAGTTTTTAATATATTTAGTTGATGAATCTTTAAGGTGGGACAATTTAAAACTGTTCATGAGAAAATATTGTTGATATAGGGCGGAAAGACCATTAATATAATAATAAAAAATGGAATTTACAACTCGTCGACAATGTGGAGAGGATGAGAATGGAAAATTGTGAAATGATGTGCAAGATATTTCTTATAACTTTATTCAGTATGAGTGCTAGTAGCAACAAATCAAACCTAGAAACTAATTAAGAAGTGATTATCACAGAATCGATTAGGCTATATATTTTTCTTAATAAAATCTTGATTCTTACAGAAACACAACTATAATAATTACATCTGAAAATATAATTCAAACAATTCCATGCTTTTCGTGACATATAAAATAATGAGTATACAGGGTGTTTCTTAAGTACGTGTAGAAAATTTAGGAGCGTGTTGCTGACATCAAAATAAGAAGAAAAGTTCCCATAAACATATGTTATTCGTTTTTGAGATACAGTGTCAAAGTTGAATTCTGATTTTTATTTTTTGTGAATAATTTCAAAATAATTCTGATATTTGTGGAAAGTTTGGTATCTGGGAATATTTACTATTTTGTTTGTTTAAAAAATATATTCTTGGTAGAGGTCACTGAGAGCAACTGTTTTCGTGTTATTGAGATTTCAATTAATCGATGCAAGTGATTTTGAATGACAAGATTTTTTAATTAAAAATAAATTCAATTAGAAATTAGTTTTTTCACAATTGACATAAAATTTGATTTTGTCATTGAAAAATCATCCCAGACACCAAACTTTACTCGAATATATCACAAATATTTTGGAATTTATTCACAAAAAAACAAATATAAGACTTAAACTTTGACACTGTATCTTAGAAACAAATAACTTGCGGACATGTGTTTATAGGAACTTTTTTTTCTTATTTTGACGTCAACATGCTCCTGAAGTTTCTACTCGTACTTAAGAAACACCCTGTATATGAATTTCAGTCGACTCTCAAAATTTTGAAGAGTTACTGAAATGTCGTTCATTTTCGTTGGTAATATTTATTAAAAGAACAAAACACACCTTGAAAGAAATATCGAGGGTTCATGATCATTTGAAAAAAATCCCGATTTTTAAGTTATTTATATCCAGATGTTGCCCACTTCATGATTATTTGTCAAAGTAAACAACAAAATATGTATTGATTTCAGTTTCTTTGCTTATAACAGCTATCCAGGTAAAAAACTTTATCTAAAAAGTCTATTTCAGTAATAAAGAATAAAAAAATATATATATTTCATCAGGTAAGTTCACGTTCCCTCAAATTGGAAATGAAGATTTCGGTGTTTTAGGCTTTGTTGATAATAAGTTTTTTGTATGAACCTACAATATATATTAAGGAAAACAATAATATATATTTCAGAAATTTCATGGATTTAGTCAAATTGGTGAGAAGCGCTAATGAAGATTTCCCTTTTTTACATCTTGCAACCTACCTATGGTTTTCAAGTTCCTCTGCAAAATGTCTAGACTCTCAAGAGTTTCTGCTGAGAAACAAATTAAATAAAACATAACAAGTAGAGCTTCAACAAAAAACTGCACTCAACTCCATAACCTTTTTATAAAAAAAAATCAATATATACATTCATTACGAACATTCTGAATTAATGAAATGCAAACATTGATGGCCATTTTTCAATAAGCAATTCTTTTATTTACATGCTTTCATACATTCAATACTACCGAAAAAATTTTTGGCATTGGCATTGCAATATCACCGTTACCACTTTGCAAACTAAAAGGCTGTTAAAATGAAGTTTCTAATTTCATAGAAGTGATGAGTGTGAAAGTTTGAGTAGTGTACCTTATGGCCATATGTTTGTAGCTGCAATACTTACCTGAAAACATACATAGTATTTCATAAGAGCTTGTTCGACCCTTATCTCTGTCAGTTTATGGAGTTTTGATATCAAATTTGCTATTATATATGGATTATAATAATTATTGGAATTCATCAAAAATTAAATTATCCAGTCATCAATTTTGCTTATACCAGAAGTTGCTAACAAATTTAAGTTTCAAATTGGACCTACTCTTCAATGATTTGTTTGAAATCACCTCATTTAAAAAAAAAAAAAAAAATACTTTTTAGTTATTTTGAACTTATTTTGTTCAGGCAAACTCATAATACGATATGTTTGAGAAAATATAATAGTTTTCTAAACGCAGTAACTTATCGCAGTTTGATTCTTTCATTAATATATTTGTGTCATTATATTCCATCATATGATCGCCAGTAGATTTGAGAATATGTTAGTATTTACCGTAGTATATCAACAAACAAAACAAACAAAAAAATTATTTTAGAATAATAAACGCAGTGAGTCTTACAATAGGATTAAATTAAATTATAAATGACTCAAGAGTAAAATCAAGAAAGCAAAATTGTAGTAATAGTAGTAATTATAATTCTGACACTATAAATTACTTTCAATTGCACAAAATATGAGTAAAAATATTGTTAGCCCATATGATCCATTAAAATCTAGGAGTAGAAGAGAACCTGATTCTGTATGAAATCAATATTCATGAATCTATAGAAGTCTTGAAGGATGTTAAAAACAAAAATACATCTGGCTACGATGAAATATTGAGCAAAATAGTACCAAACCTTCAACTAAGTGCCCTAAATGTATTGGTTTCACTGATAAATTTTTCATTCCTCATTCCCCTCTTTTTTAAAAACTTGTCATTCCTCTGCATAAGTGCGGAGATATAGATGATCCTCCAATCTCCGTCTTATCTCTCTCATTAGTAAAAATACGTCTACTTGAATAGGCAGTATCATTAGTGACAACTAGACCGTTGGACATCTACATTGCTTTCAACCGGAAATTGATTGAACAGGGAGGGGGGCGACCGAGTAGATCCAACAACCACTTTTTTCCCGATAATTCAACAAAATATTTATATCCCTTACCAGAAACCCTTATAATCTGTGCCATGTCCTTTTCAGAATCATACTACTTTTAGTTCTCTATCGCGTTAACTCAAGAAGGTATAACCTGTATATTTCAACATTATTTATAAAATATATTTATTTGTACTACACTGTTTGGAACCTTTTAGTGTATCAATGAATACACTGGAGTTTTATTCACACATGTTTCAGTTTCCAAGAGACCATGTTCTGGTGTTGAGGTGTAAAAAAAATGGTTCGGTGTTGGGATAAAACTCCGGTGTACTCCATGTTTTAATGTCAACAAGAATAGTTGTCAATTCATTTAAAACACCGTAAGGGACACGGACACATCTTATGGGAAAAAGTATTTTGGTGAAAATGGCAGGATTTTTATACAGTGCGGCTTTTTTAGTCTCCCCCCCCCCTGTTAACTTTTGATCGGTTCGACGTAGAAACATGAATAAAAAACCGTTGGATTCATATGCCTTTCGAAATTTTCAAGTTGATCTGTCCCTAGCGCCATCTGTCGAGTAATTTCAATGTTTCTTCTCTCAAAAAGTAATACCCTTCAAAATATTTTTGGTTTCATTATTCCACAACAAACCGTTCAAATTTATCGAGGTATGAGTAGATTTCAGAACAGCATTTATTTGTGATATTTCGAATTTGGATTGTGAAAAAAATTTCAACTAAATAAAAAAAAATAGATGGTTGTAAAGAGAGAATTGAATTCTCTTTTCAACGATGTGACACTTGACCCCCCATGCCATTTAAAATTTTTGAGTTGATGTGCCCCCCCGCGCCCCCTGTAGAGCAATCATCATATTTTTTTTTATTTTAAAAAGTAGTATCGGTGAAACCCTCCAAACGGTTTTTTATTCATGTTTCTACGTCAAACCGTTCAAAAGTTAACATGGGGGGGGGACTAAAAAAAGCCGCACGATATGTAGTAGCTGGAGCCATCCCGAGTAAAAGTCTCCATTGGCCCAACTCGATTGTATGACCAGATTCGGCGCTAGAGGGCGCCAAATCATTAATTTTGTGATTTTTGGAAAAATTCAATATGTGCGACTGGACATTTCTAAAATTCGTGAGAAATACTTTTCCATGATATCGAAAGAAAAAACGCCACTGTTTTTCTACAGGGTATAGTCAACAACATATTTAATCAACTCTTCAGTGAATGAATTCGCCTATGGGGTTATAAGTTGATTGAGTTTATCATTGAGGATCAATCAGAATGGTTTGTTGATCGACCAAATTATAATGAAGCTATGAATACAGAGTGTTTGGAGTAAGGAAGGGTCCATATTATATACAGGGTGGTCCATTAGTGTGAAGAAGTACAGTATCTCACCTATCATGAGGAGTATGAACAAATGCTTCAGATAAAAGTTATACGGTTTACTTTGTTACTTGTTATAAAAATATTTTGATATATACAGAGTGTTTCTTCAAAGCTTTGAGTTAACAATGCATCAATTTTTTTAAATGAACCACCCTGTAATTTTCTCAACATTGAACTAAGCAAAACGTACTGCATACGTTATTGCTGAAAGAAAGAAAATCTTTGGAAAAACAGACCATCACAAATACCATCACAAATACCATCATAAATACTTTATGAATAGAATTCAAGCAAAAATATGTACCATGCACAAATTATGAACAATATACGTGGGATTTCTAAGCAAGGGCTAGTTAAATAATTTTGTGCCTATGATTGCATTATCTTTGAATTCAGTTCAGTTCATTCAGTTCAAATATATAGTCGACGGAAATATATTCAATATCCTCAGAACATCAGATATATTTCTTTGAGTGACTCATGAAATATATTCATATTTTATAGCTTGCTAAATCCTTCAAAAACAAAATTGATTTTTGGCGCCCTCTATCGCCAAACCTCCAGGTACTACGTAACTAGGTTAATGGGAGATGACTTCATCTCTCTGTTGAAGACGAAGTCATGATTGAATCCTCCAAAAGAGTCATTACTTATTCAAATTGAATGGAGCCTTCCTCGTGTGAAACACTATGTATTTTTATTTGCATTTTGCTTTGAAATATCAACTTCCATTCTGATCTAAGATCAATAATAATTAACCTAATAATAATTAAATTAATCAAGTCATAGTCTAGAAGGCAAATTGTTTCACCTAAAAATCGATTATATGGGAAACTACCCTGTAGAAAATCTTTTTTTTTGTTCAGAAAAATTATTCACGATCTTAGTAACCAACAGTTGACTATTGATTACAAATAATATGTATTGGTTCAATTTTCAATTGAGATTGTTTTCCTTTACAACATGAACCCCTTCCAAGAAAGGCTATCTTGTATGATGGAAAATAGCAACTAAAGCTTAGCTTGCAATCGCAGATTGTTAAAAAAAAAATGATTCCACAACTGACTTTATGAACATCCTGTTCATATTTTCAATAAAATTAATATGTAAATGTTTTTCATTTGTCAGAATACACTCAAAAATGATAAAATTCGTGATTTGGAGTAATTACATGTGGCCCATATAATATGGCCCCTTCCTTATTCCAGACACACTATATTCATAGCTTCATTACATTTTGGTAGATCAACAAACCATTCTTATTGATCCTCAATGATAAACTCAATCAAAATCAACTTATAACCTCTAAGGCGAATTCATTTACTGAAGAATTGAGTATATTGTTGACAACTCTGTAGAAAAACAGTAGCGTTTTTTCATTCTGTATTAGGGAAAAATATTTCTCGCGAATTTTAGGAATGCTCAGTCGCACACAATATTGAATACACATGAAATATTAATATTTTTGTATTCAGCTGAATTCCTCCAAAAACACAAAATTCATAATTTGGCGCCCTCTAGCGCCGAATCTAGTCATACGATCGAGTTGGGCCTATGGAGACTTTTACTCGGGATATAACATATCAAAAATCCAGCCATTTTCACCAAAATACTTTTTCCCATAAGACGTATGCGTGGTCCTTTGACAGTTTCGATTTTTAATATTTCTATATGTATTTGGAGCACCCAGTGTTTTCCTGGAATGTTTATTCTCGATTTTAGGTGAAAGGCTGCAACTGCATAAACGGCCATAAACCATTTTTATATTTCATAAGAGTAGGTATCCTATCATAAGTAATAAATTTGGTACAACCAGAACTGTGGATTTGCGAGGGTATTTTAGATTGATTTAGAAAATTGTTAACTTTTATGACAGCACACTTCATATGGAAACTACCAAAACTGACAGACATGTATTGGCCAAGCTTGTTCAAATATCCAATACTATAAATTTTTGGTCCAGCCAAAATGCTTCAATAAAATTGCCTACTTTAGTATATACAAAAATATTCACATAATACATTGTTTCAAAAAGTCGGGGCGTTCAAATGAAACAGCCTCTCCTCTCGTTTCTTTATCCAACTCAACAGCTTTCCAATAGTTCCGATTGCATCAGACGTTTCTATCATTGGCTCGAAAACAGCATACAACTCGAAACCCTTAGTTTCCCAGGCTAGTATGGCTTCTTTGGAACTCCGTTCGAAGACCAATTTCAAGGGTTGCGAAACATTATGTATCATCTGATGAGCCCTCTTGTACAGCCGTATCAGATGGGGCTTCGATTGTGTGTAAGGTGGGCTCAGAATGGGCTGATGGAACTGGGAAGTATACTTACTTTTGTAAAGGTAATGTCTGAGTTCCGGGAATCCAGTACTGGCACAACTTTCTTCTTTGGAACTCATTGACTCATTTATTGCTTCCAAACAGTTGGCTCGTCTCAGCTTTTCAACAATTCGTTGTTTAGCTTCGCTCAAGGTGAAGAATACATCCTTTTCCACTGTTAACAGTAGCAAACATGCCTGACAGTCTTCGGCTAAGTAGGAAACATGGCCATAAAGGAAACCGCTAGAATCGAATCTCGGAAGACACAGAGGCGTCCAGCTTTCGGAATTCTTTAGGCTTTCGGAAGCTTGAACCAAGTTGAAAATCAGATGTAAATCCGCTGGATGCAGGCAGTATTTTTTCATTCGTACCAGAGTTATCAACTTGTTGTTTGCCAACAAAATTGCGAAAACCAAGTTCTGAAAAGATAAAAATTATCAATTATTAGAAAATATTAATTCAACGTGGTAAAAAATCTTTATGAGCAGGTTGGCCAACTATCATCCGAGGCAGTGGTGAGTTGCGACACCACTTGCCAGAGCAACAGGTGCAAAAGCGGACACTCGGTTCCAAACAGACCAGACAGAGGCCCCCACAACCGACCCCCTCATATAAGAAATACCATATATTTTATATTTCACTGAAATTAAAATATTCAATTGTGATGAACTTAAAGAGGAATTAGTTGAACTAAATAATAGAATTTACCTTTACCAAGATCCAAATGTGGCCTATGAGGAATTAATAAAAACATTTGACCCCTATTCATTTATGAAGAAATTTAAATGTAGAAAAAAAATCTAAACCTTGGTTTGATAACCACATGGCATTTTTTTTAAAGGGACAAATATTTTTATAAAAAAAAGAAAATCCCCAGTTAGAATATTTTTTGAAGCCATATTCTCAATTCAATAAATTAGTGAATAAAACTATTAGAGAAAAAATACAAATTTTATAAAGAACAATTCACTGATGCTAGTCCCAAGGTGGTTTGGAATGGAATCAAATCATTACTACATAACAAAACTAGCTCTCACCCAGTAAATATAAAAGACATTGGGGTGAATGATTGAATATCCAGTTGAAATATGTGAGGCTGTGAATAATCATTTTATAAGTATTGGAAATACAACAACAATTAATTTATACAAACCAAATGGTTTGCTAGTTCTGAACTCCCTTTACAAGCTGAAAATTTGTTGTTTCAACTCAGAAAAAAAGTAATAACCTCACATTCATATTACCAAACAAAATTGTTAGCTGCTAGTAATTTTAGAAGAAATTTTGGAAAAACTCACTTACAATTCGATACATGATGAAATAAAATCTTATAATTCGTAAATAAATTCAAAAATAAATTGAAAAAAGAAATTTTGATGTGATTTATTCAGTGAATTTGAGCACTAGAACTTTGAAATAGTTTCGATATAAGTTGAAAACTGATAAAATTTTGTATATTTCAATGTTTATTATTGTGTTTATATTCACCACATTGTATTTTGAGCAAATGTATTGCCAGATTGTATTTTTTTAAATATTTATTGGTCTCATCTTTGTATGCTTATTTATTTCATGTTATTTTTAAGATTTTTTTTATCCCTTCCATAAACCTGTAATGTTTCTTGGGGAAATAAACTTTCACTAAACCGAGGGTCTCACTAAGGTAATTACCCTGTGCGTGAGGTAATTGATTTATTGGATTTGATTTTTTTTCGTGTATTCTTATTTAGAATATCTTGTAGATAAAATTATGAATGAATGTGGAAAAATCAATACATTGAATATAAGTAGATAGAACTATGTGTAAAATACAACTCTTTTGCAGTAAATATATCAATCAATCAAAATATGCTTTATTGTCTGAAGTATACTAAATCTTATTGACAAAGTCTTTGTAAATATATATAACTCTATGTTTAAATAAGGGTACAAAAATAAATAAGTATAAAAAATGTTACATTTAAGGCACACAAGTCATAAAATAAAATTCGGTGTATACATACAAGGAAGGATCACAATTACATACACAATTACTGTGCTGGTCAGCAGCTAAAACGAAAATATAGCTCTTATAAACACCACCTTTATCGCCACCTTTATCACAGTGAAAACTAGTTCTACACAAACTTGTTTAGTTTGAAATCTGAATTTGATTAAAGGCTTTCAGCATAGAACTCTTCTAATGAATAAAAAGCCTTTTCCAGTAATAGCTTTCTTACGGAATTTTTGAATTTTGTTTTATTTTCTATGATTTTAATTTCCTTGGGCAAATGATTATATAATTTTTTCCCATTATAAATTATGGAGTTTTTGATCAGAGTCGATTTTGGAATGGGTAAGGCCATATTGAACGTCTGTCTAGTGCTATATTGTGCAACCTTATGAATTTCATTATTGAATTTACTATGGATTAGACAAACTGTTTCTAAGATCAAAATGCAAGGAAGTGGTAAAATTTTATTTCTGACGAATAGGGGTTTACAAGAATCGCGACACTTAGCTTTGCACATATATCTTATTGCTCTTTTTTGCAAGGCAAACACCATATTGAATAAATACTGACTACACGTCCCCCAGAAACAAATGCCATATCTTAAGTGGGAGTCGACTAGAGCATAATACACGCTTTTTGCCATATTTTCACCCAGTTCCCATGAAGTTGTCCTTACTGCATAACATCCAGATGCAATTTTTTTCCTCAGTTTTTCAATATGATTGTCAAATTTCAGTTTATCATCAATATGCAATCCTAGGAATTTAGTTTCTGACTTGGAGCTGATGACTCGATTTCCTAGATGAAGCTGTTGCAGGTCACATTTGAAAGCAAGGATGTTTGTTTTTGAAATATTAAAGGATAACATATTAGCGTCACACCAGCCTTTCACCTTGTCAATATCATTTTTTATCATTTTATGCAGTTTCGAGCCGTTTTCACCATGCCAAAGTATTGTGGTGTCGTCTGCAAATTGGGTGAACTTTCCCGTAATATTAATTGAGGCTAGATCATTTATATAGATTAAGAACAGGGTCGGGCCCAGAACTGATCCCTGAGGTACTCCACATTTAATTTCCAACTTGTCCGATAAGTTACCTCGAAGAGACACGCTTTGTGTTCTCCCAGTTAGGTACGATTTAAACCATTTTAGAACAACATCTCTAAAACCGTATATTTCCAATTTTTGCAACAAAACTTCGTGGTTGACACAATCAAAGGCTTTTGTCAGGTCACAAAAAACCGTATAGAGTAGAAAATTTTGTACATAAAGTAGATAGTAGCATTAAAAGTATAAAGAGAATTGTGGATACAATTTGTTGGAATGTGTTAAAACCAAGAGTATAGAAACAAATTCAGACAGATTTATACATAAACCATAGAGATACCTTAAAAGTATAAATAAAATCATAGATATAATATAGAAGAACAGATTTGTATAGTAAAGTTGAAGGTTTATATCAATCAATCGATATATACTTTATTGTCCAAGAATAAATTCTTATTGACAAAGTGTCATAAATAATCATTAAAACAATATAAAAGTGCACGTATACAATTAAAGTATAAAAGTGAAAATATAAAAATTAGTAGAGGAGAATGAAATGAGATAAAATTAATGTGTATAAACAAATACATCGCAAAAAAGTACGTCTATATGCGCTGAAATGCCTAATATACAAATCTAGGATACAATTAAGAGACCACAAAGTCATCACACAGAGTTTTATACTTAAAGCGTATCATTGTAAAACTCGCCCAAACAGTACCACAGTAACTCTTTGACACTCTTCCTGATTTTTATTCCTGAATTTAGATTTTTGATGTTCTGAGGTAGATGATTGAAAACTTCCTTTGAGTATATATCAGTGAATTCTTAACTTGAGTAGTGTTGGGCTTAGGGAGATCAATACTACAGGTCTGTCTAGTTGGAAAACGAGAATTTCTTATGGAGTTATTGTTTAACTTATGTTTTTTAAACATCAAACAAACAGTCTCAAGTATAAATATGGAGGTAAGGATCATTATTCTGCGTGTTTTGAATAGAGGCCGACATGAATCTCTGAAGCCAGCCCTGCAAACATACTCTTTTTTGGAGCATAAATACCGTCTTAAGTGATGCTTTGTCGGAGTTCCCCAAGTAGCAGATCCCATATCAGGTGGGACTCTATAACTGCAAAATATGTAGTTCTTGCCATGGTCGGGTCGAGTTCTATCGATATGACTCTAAGTGCATAACAGCCTTTAGCTAGTTTAGTACATAAACTTGAAATATGTTCCTTGAACGTCAATTTATTATCAATATATACCCCAGAAATTTGGCCAAGGATGATTGGTGTATACGTTTATCACCTATTGTAATCGGGTTTAGCAAACATTTAAAGGTGAGAAGGTGGGTTATAAATCATATACCTTGGTATTATTTATGACGGCATATCTATCATTCTGATGAGTTCATCTATTGGGTATTCGGCAATAAATAAAATATCTGAGATTTATGGTAATATTTTCTACATGTTTATCACATCTCAGGTGTTTGTCTATGGTTATGCCTGAATATTTAGTATTACCTGTTCATTCAATTTTGAAATGTCATTGATTTTCAGACTGTTGAAGTCTGGCAAGTTATTATTCATGGATGTAAATATAATGAATATAGTTTTTTCAAATTTTATTGCTAATAAATTATGGTCCATCCAATTTTTCAAGATTTTCAGGTCAGTTTCCCTCTAAATGTTTGAGTTCCTTTCAACTATCAGCTTGATCATCAGCAAAACTTATTATCTGGCCACAACTATTTATTTTAAATAAGCCATTCATATAAATGAGAACTACCATTATTCATAGGTCCCAGTACAGTCCCTTGAGGTACTCTATCTCAACTGCATCACTCAGACAACTTTTAATTGTGACTTATTGTTGTCATTAGATCTAGCACATTTCCTGATCTTATACCGATATAAGGATTCCAATAACTGCGGATGGCTTACCGTATCAAAGGCTTTTGCTGAATCTAACAAAACGCACATTTGTTGGTATACTCCATTGTGACAACTGCTGCTGAATGACAGTACCTACCGGTCATACAAATGATGAACACTATTGAAATTAAATGTCTCAAATAAACAAAAAAATAAAAAATGGACTGCGACAGAACCCAAAAAACAAATGTAGAAAGTTTACAACTTGTTGCATACCTTGAAGATTTCAATCGTCATCAGGTGCTGTGTATTTCAGAGCATTGGCGAACCTATCAACTGGAAATATATTACCTTACCTAATTTCTATTTCTACAATACATCCAGTTCACATGGAGTGGTTGATTTTGGAGAACTATTACATGAAAAACCCCTATGGATGCATTCATAGGATTGAATGTGAGCAAAACATTTTAGTGAGATTTCAGTGGTTTATTTTAAATGTTTTGCAGAATGTATATACTTTCAAGGTGTTACTAACTTCATGCAAAAAAATCAGGAGATTCAATTGTGTAAATTATGATCAAAAAAATTCTCTCAAGACTAACCACTTACGAGATTTCACCTATAAAAGAGGTAAATGTGGGTATTTCTTCCATTATTAATAATAATAATGATAATTTATTTGTCCGTTAAATGTTACAATACAATACATTACAGGCAAGTACTATACATTATGGGAAACATCACAAACAGATTAGCTAGTTTGCTATTTGGTACAATAGGAACCTGGTTTCATGATAAAATTAAGCAAAATAATATAAAATAAAATAAGATACAATAAAATACAGACTTAGGCAATTTATTTTTCAATAATTTATCATTTGCCAATTAAAATAGCCGATCTTATTTTGTACGATATAAACTAACATAATGATGCAAGTTATATAATTGCATCTGACAAGCAACATGTATAAATATTATGTCTCAACTGTGTAGATTACCCTACTCTCGTGATCTATGTGATTTCAGTAAGAGTTATCATTAAACAAATTCCTGCAATGAGTAATAGCATTTCTGTATCAAAAACCTCTTATTACATCATGTTATGAGGGGGTGAAATTAACAACCCTTATTATATTTCATGTTAGAACTCTTTAATGGGATTGAATTTTGTGAAATAAAAATGTTATTCATAATTCCTGTTCTATTCGTTAACTTTTTGTCTCATGTTTTTCAGGAACAAGTTGAAGAAGCTAGGTGTTGATCAAGCTTGTACGAAATTAAATTCTCGAAAACTAACAATACCCATTTGAGTGTAGTGCAATGCCTGCAAAGTAGATCCGTCAGGAAATACATAAAATGAGAGTTCATTATTTCTGTTTAGTTCAAGTTGGAAAGAGACATTAATCAATACCAACAAATAAAAAAAAAATTATCAGCAACCTGTGCTCGGACCATTTTTGTTTGTCATTTACATAAACGATCTATGCAACTTCCTGTTACCCCATAAAAGCGTTCTATATGCCGACGACACAACGTTGATGACTACTGGTAAAAACCATGGGGAAGTGACTTCTTCGTCTAATAATATTGAAAAACGTGCTGAAAACTGGTTTACTGCAAACAAACTGAAGTTGAACGCAAGCAAATCACAAAAAATAACTTTCTCCTCTAATATAAACTCACAAATGGGAAACACTGTCAAGCTACTTGGAATAGTTATCGATGACAAACTCACATGGACCAATCACATAGAACAGCTCAGTAACAAATTATCAAGTACTCTATTTTTGTTGAGGCAGCTAAAGAAAACAATTCAACCTGATATTCTGAGAATGACATATTTTTCTCTATTCCATTCGCAGATAAACTATGGAATAATTTTATGGGGAAATGCCTCCCATGCAATAACCATTTTTCGACAACAGAAAAAGGCACTTAGAATCCTTGCTGGAGCTGGATATAAGGAACATTGTCATCCACATTTTATAAAGTACGGCATCATGCCATTACCTTCAATGTATATCTACAATTCCTTGTTAGAAATACATAGAAATGCCAACCAACTACAAACCCAATCAGATATACACGAGCATAGTACAAGGTATTCTAAGTTGATAAAAACCCCAAGGTATAGATTAACCAAATCTCAGAAGAATTCTCTGAATTTTAATTTCTACAACTGCCTGCCAAAGATAATCAAAACACTAACCTTTCATCAATTTAAAAAACGCATAAAAAATTATATTCTTGAACACTGCTTTTACTCCACTGACGAGTTCCTTCACACAACAAAGCAACTGAATCATACACTCAACACATTGCTTCTCTGAATTTACCATTTTGTTATGTTAATTATGTTTGTTAATGTTTTACTCATGAATGTAACAGTTTTAAAAATTTTGTATGTTGTATTGTTTTATGCATTGTATACTTTTATTATTTATTGACATGCCATAATTGTATTGCTATATGTAAAATGGTGAAAATATATCTATCTATCTATCTATCTAACAAAAACTAGACAAAAAAAAAAACAAGAAGACTGTATAGCAATTTGAACACCATATGTCATTATCATTTGTCTTGCATAAACATTGGATGGTTTATTTTACTGTTTTATTTTGTTGACTAACTTCATTTAGGTTAGTTAATTGTTGATTTACTTTATACCATCTGGTCCTTTATAAATGAAGGGTCCAGTGCAAAAACGATGAGGTTCCACTGTGGGAGTCTCATCGTTTTTCCACTGTGCTGCCTACTTTCGACCGCAGTTTTCTTATGGAATCTCATTGTTTGTCCCCTGCAAGGTTTGGTATGTTGATACTTCAATCTATAAGGTAACAGATGCCGCTAAAATGTCGATTTCAAAAAAAAATTGAACCTTATCGTTTTTTCCACTGGACCCTTCAAATATGATTGACTGATATCAAATGTTTTCTAAACATGCCCAACCTTCCCATAACATACCTTGATTTTGCTACATGCTCCTACAATTGCCGAACTAATAGTATCTCTAACCGAGGATGAAAGAGGAAGACACTGCACTGATCCTAATGAGAATGATGGTTCTTTCTCAAACAAATCCAACAAATGGTCTATAAGTCTTTCTACACCAGTAAGCAATCTTCGCAAATCATAGTTTTCTCTCTGCTCGAATGTTTTGTTAAGGCGAGTCAGGGTTAAAATACTTGTTATTTGGTTGAACACATAGCTGAAAATTAGAGAAAATTTTGGTGAAACTAATAGGGAAAAAGGAATTTTCCAACTTACTTCAGCTGAGCAATTAATTGGTCATTACTCTCCTCAGTTTTTGACACTGCAACAAGTATTAAAGGTTTCTTAACTAGAAATGCAAAATGTGTATCCCCAGCATGGATGCTTTTGATGCAGTCGTCACCATATTGGATAAAACTGACTAATGTTTGCATAACACCAAAGAGCCAAGCCAGTTTATCTTCATTACCATAGCTGCAGACATATAGGAACATTTACTGGAAGATTTCAACGATTCTAAGTATATAATATTTAAGGGTTTCAATAAAAAAAAATCATAAGCTATTGGAATTCGTTTGTATAAAAACTAGTCACTGGTTGTAGGTATTAAAAATCTTGCAGGGGTTTTGACAAAATGAAATTATTAAATGTATTTTAAACTTGATTATCAAGACGGGTTTGAAGTTATCCACATCCACAATATCCACGGAGAGAAATATATCAATTTTTTTTAATTTCTATACTGGAGACTTTGTGTACCTCTGATCATTAAATATGCTTTTCCTGGCGGTCATCTCAGTAAAAAAATATGGTGCATTGGTTTTCCAAACAGTCTCAAGGGGTGCAAAAACTTCAAGAAAATGATAATTCGTATAGGTAGTTGACTTTGTACACCATCCATTTTCGAATATGTTGTTTCTAGTGGTCCAATTGACTAGAAAAATGATATGCCTGAGTTTTTCAGGCCGTGCAAGAGGGTGGAAATAGTATTAAAATCTACAATTTGGAAATTTGTCTTTGAACACCATTCATATTCAAACATGTTGTTTCTCGTGGTAGAATTGACTCAGGCATAATATTTTTCTAGTCAGGGTTTTCCCCCATTTCCACCCCTTAGACAGCCAGAAAAACTCATAGGCATAGCATTTTTCTAGTAAATTCAACCACGAGAAACAACATATATTATTTGAAAATGAAAGGTGTACACAGTCAACTTTACGAATTATTATTTTCTTCAAGTTTTCCACCCCATTTTCACCCCCTTAGACGGCCTGAAAAACTCAGGAATAGCATTTTTCTAGTCAATTCTACCACGAGAAACAACATATTTGAAAATGAAAGGTGTACAATGTCAACTTTACAAATTATTATTTTCTTCAAGTTTTCCACCCCTTGAGATCCTTTGGAAAACCGAGACACCGTGTTTTTTTACAGAGATGACTGCCAGGAAAAGCATATTCAATGATTAGAGGCACACAAAGTCTCCAGTATAGAAATAAAAAAATTGATATTTTTTTCTCTGTTTAACTTGTGGATGTGGATAACTTCACACTTGTAATATTAAGAACTGTAAACTTATACAAACCAAGAAAGCTACTGGATATACATTCCATTTTGTTGAGAAAACATGAAACCTTCCACTTTAATTTTCAAAATGAATAATGACCAACACAATCCTTGACCTGACAAGCCAAAAATGTATATGTTAACAAAATTAAAACAAACATTGGAAAGAAATAAATTTAGTTTGATGGTGTGAAATTTTACAATGAATTTCCAAATTGTTTAAAAACGTGTAGGAAGTTACGATTCAAAAATAATCTAAAGAAGTACTACTTACTCCACTGAATCCATTCTAGTTCTGATTACATGATTTCATATTATTTAATTCTTAATGTTGTATTTACCTTCAGTTATTTGCATTATGTGTGATTTTTTTCCCTCTCATAAACTGTGTGTTTCTTGGGAAAATAAATTGAATTGAATATGAGCACTACTACTTGCGACAATGTACAAACTGAAGTATTGTTTCTCTTTGCTATGTGCGATTGTGCGAATATCAAATTGATTCACCTACCGTGAATATATTGGTTTACCAGCCATACTCAATACAAAGACATGTTTTTCTTTATTAATCCAATCTCTATTCAATTCGTGATCTTGGGAACCATCATCTTCAAGTGTAGATGTGGTATCTTCAAAAGTTTCATTGCTAGTAATATCATTGGATTCTTCACTTTGTGAAATAGCATTTGTGCTCTTGATTTCCTCCAAACTAGAGCTCATTTGATCAAAGTTATCAAATGGATCTGCTGCCACTAGGACACTTTCAGAAGCAGCACCAGGTTCTACTTCAACGTTGGCCATTTTAGTTCATATATGACTGTCTGTTCGAACTATTTATAAGTTACATTTTAATTATCGAACAAATATTTTAATTTAACTTTGCTATTGTATTCTAACCTTCAATAATTGACATCTTGACATTTTATTTAATTGTTAAAGGGGAGGAACGAGGAACAGACGGAACAGTAGGAATAGGAACACAGACCTCTAATGAGGTCTGTGGGGAGGAAATTTCTGTGATCAAGAATGACAAGAATCGCATTCCACATCACAGGGGGTAGCTTCGTGTAACTCAGAGTAGATCCTAACCAGAGAGACTAAACTAACAGGAGGGTTTAATAAAATCTAGCCTATCAGAATCTTGTAGCATCGACGCGTCATAGTGACGAACTTGGACATGAGTACAGAGTCGAACTCGTACCAAGCAACAAATCTGTCAGCAGTAACTCTCATATACCATGAGCTAATCCGTCACTGTCTATAGAGAACGGCGGCCATGACATGTCCAACTGCGTCACATTTCGTCACAAATGTTCTTTCATCTCTATCAGTGTCCCATTGTCTTATGGGGATTACACTTGTTAGTTAGTCTCTTTGGATGACACTATCCTGTTTAGTCTCCTTGGATCCTAACCACAAAATATCATGTTTCATTCAATTCATAGTATTTCATTTTATTTTCATTCAAATTTGAATTGATTACGGAAGATGTCGAAAAATGAAGTAAATTTGTCAGACATTTTCACATACGTAGGCATTCGTCAAAGGCCGATTAAAGAAGGCAACTCTTTATTTTTTATCGGAAAATGATGGAAAGATACTTTGCCTGTTGTACGATTGAAGCATTGGGGCACTGCACAAATAAGTCTATTGCTTGGATTGCTTGATTCTGCCGCCATTTCGGTTATTATATTCTGAAACTGTGAACATGAAAGAATATCACCAGACTCAATTTAATGTCCAAAACTCGATTAATTATGAGAAAACAGATAAAATAGATACACTAGCTCTTATGGCAAAACAAGACCTTGCAACACTACATTAGTTGAACGAAATAATTATAGGTGTGGCACCCTTCGCTCAGGTCGCGAATAGTTAAGGGGACACCTATATTGTCAGAACGAACTATATCAAATAAAGAAACTGACAAACATTACTCCATCAGATAGCTACTTGATCAGAAAATGAAATGAACAGATCCAAATTTATCCCAACTGCAAAACGTAAAACATCACAACATCAAACCGTATTTCGTCAGACTGGACGCCGGCAGAATGAAATATATCGACTGTACGATTGTTATTTCTACCAATATGTAAATGATAAGAATGAGCTTTTCACAGAAACTGATTTTGTCAGAACAGAATTTTGACAGAAAAGTAAATCTTCAAATTCGTACATCCTCCGATTCGTGCTTCACAAAACCAGCAACTCAATATACCCACAATTATCTATACTGTACTAACACCGACTGAACTTGCTCCGACAGATACGTTGAGCCGATGGAATTCGGTCAGATTCGTATTTTATCAGAAAGTGAAGACAGCAGAATCGTACTTTGTCAGACTGAGAATTTGGCGCCTGATGGAATTTTTGTACAGTGTTGCCGGTACTTATAAATGGAAAGCAAATTGGGGAATTGTTCATTTAATTTAATTCAAGAATAATTGGAGCGTTAATTGGTCAAAAAAATAATTATTTGAAACGATTATCTTGTTTTGAGCGCTTATAAACACAATGGATCTTCAATAATAATAGTGTTCATGATTGATGGATATTTGAATTTGCTTGAATATTTTGATATATGGTGGTGTTTGTTCGCTGTTCTCTTATGAGTAAAATTTCATTCAACAAAAAGGCATGAACCTTGCAAATGAAAATGTTTGGTGTCTGTATCCTGACGGAAGAATAACATTTTCAAATTCGTACTTAAATGGACATTTTTATTTTGCTCAACAAGTACCAAATTTCATCTTACATTTATTTTTATGCTGTTGCCATGCTGGCAACACTACTTTCAGCAGATTGTCCGAGATCTTCTGCAAGAAAACCGACTAAAGTCACATTTTGGTCCATAAAGATAAGATATCCAAGATAAAAGGAACCATACATGCAGGTCATGGTACAATTTCTGATTGGACATCCAAATTTTTTTTAATTCAGGATTGAAGCGGGAAAGCTAGGAAGAAATGGTTTTCAATATTCAATAGTTCAGTGGAAAACATTCGTGTGTGCAGAGTAGATATTTTTGTGTTCTTCTAAGACTGATACTTTTTTTCTAAATTATTTGGATTACAAAATCCAGTTTATCAATTTTCAGATTCTTTGAAAATGAAAGCATTTTCCTAATAAGATGAAAAAAATTATAAATTGCAAAAATCCCAAGTAGCATTTTGGCAACCTCAACCACATAATACACCAGAATTATAACGTTGTACTTGGTGTAGAAATTAGTGATTTATGAAACAATGCTCTCTCAACCGCCAGAAAACGTTGTTTTAACGTTGATCATGACATCAGAGTTGAGCTACGACGTTGTCAGAACGTTTACCCAACTGACTACAACCGGCAAATATTTTGGGAATGGGAATAACGTTTTTAAAACGTCCAAGTGACAACTTATGTTAAACGTTTTTCCGACGAAGGGTCGACCTTATAAGATTCAACTGTGCAGTGGGCAATTTTTCAGTAAAGTTGAAAACGTCTTCGTGGAGTCACAGCTTACTTACAGCTTTCCAACTCTTTTGGCGGGAAGGGTTTGCGCCGATCTGCTGGCGCAGCGCTTATGCCCCGCCTCTTGGGCTAGAAGACTGCTAATAGGCGTTATTATTATTCGTCGAGCGATCATAGTCGTGCGTTGATAATTTTGATTGGTTTGTTTGGTTTGGTTTTCTAACGTTTTGATTTTTGATAGTGAAATGAGTGAGAAATAAGGGGGCCATGTGTGTGCAGTGACATACTGTTTTATTAAAGGGTACAACTCTAAGAAGAAATTCTACCGTTTTTCCAAGGATCCTAATAATTTTATTCTATATATTCTACGTGAGAGTGTTAGAATGACAACTTGGTACATTTGAGGCCAATAAAAAATGGGACAACTCCAATATTTGCGTCAAAGAGTTCAGGTACTTGAAAATCAATTGGATAATAATTTAGATACAATATCTCTTGATCAAATACGTCTCTGACATTTAAATTTTGCAATTCGGTAGACACTGCTAAATGTATTAATATGCAAGTAGCACAAAGGAATAAGAAATCAAAGGGTAGACGTTATAGTAAAGATTTCAAAATTGAATGCTTGCCTATATATTTTTCGGGTCCACGCGTTTATAAAAATTACTTTATGAACAAATATTGACTTCCTTCACCAAATACATTGCTGAAGGCAGTTAAAATAGGACCAGGATTAGAAAACCCTGAATTTTATAAACTATTGAAAACAAAAATTGAAGGTTTTCAGGACCAAACAAATATTGCCTACTATGCTTAGACGAAATGTCCATGAAAGCTAATTTGTTTTATGAACGCAATCAAGATTGCATAATTGGGTTAGCCATAGAGGAAAAGGGGAAAATATTTTTAAACCTACTTCCACTGCCTGTGTCCTCATGTTAAGAGGACTTTATTGTAAATGGAAACAGCCTCTTGCATATTTCCTTTGCCATACTTATTCTTGTCCAGCCGAATTATCAATGAAAAATTTAACTGAAGCTTTGTAAAAATTAGAAACTGTTGGGCTAAAGGTTTGTGCAGTTACTTTTGACATGTGATCCAATAATATTAAGCAATTTAAACAATCAATACCCCTTTCACATTTTCGATATCCCCCATATTATAAAGGCGATAAGAAATATGTTAATGAAATATAATTTTTATATCGATGACAAAAAAAATTCGTGGTAATATATAAAATAATTTTATGAAATAGATAAAACATTTCCTGCAGTACACAAATTAACAGATTCCCACATATATCCAAATAATTTTCAAAAGATGAAAGTAAAATTAGCCACCCAAGTATTTAGCTATTCAGTTCACGTGGGTATGAGTTTTTATATTAGATTTGGTCCCTTCCTGCGGAAGCTACTGAAACTGCGGAATTTGTCAACAAAATGGATCAGCTCTTTGATATTTTGAATTCAGCTCAAACTTTTTCATCGAAAAAATATAATGCGGCTTTTAAAGGTACATCCATTCAATTATAGTTACAACAGGAAGACTACCACACATTTGTGGCATCGGTTAGGAGACCTTGTACTCACAAGGGAACAACTATAACGTCACCACGGAGGCAGCTATAGCTACCAGCGTGACAATCCTACCCAGGAAAATACAAATAAGGATAGATTTAGCGAGGGGCCATATATGAAAATATAAATAGAAAAGTTATTGGGTATAACCCTCAAACTGTTGAGCAACGTGTTTCGAGGTTAAGCTCTCGTCAGTACGGTAAAATCAAGTGCGAAGATGTATAACACTTGGATGTAAAAATAGAAACGAAGGAAGTCAACAACAGGAAGCCAATCACACTTTTCTACTTATATTTTCATATATTGCCCCTTGCTAAATCCATCCTTATTTGTATTTTCCTGGGTAGGATTGTCACGCTGGTAGCTATATCTGCCTCCGTGGCAACGTTAGCTGTTGCCTTGTGAGTACAAGGTCTCCTAACCGATGCCACAAATGTGAGGTTAGCTTCCTGTTATTGACTTCCTTTGTTTTTATTTTTACATCCAAGTATTGTACATATTCGTACTTGATTTTACCGTACTGACGAGAGCTTAAGATCGAAACACACATGTCTACGATTGGACAACATTTTGAGGGTTATACCCAATAACTTTTCTATTTATATTTGCATATATTGCCCCTCGCTAAATCCATCCTTATTTGTATTTTTCTGGGTAGGATTGTCACGCTGGTAGCTATAGCTGCCTCCGTGGCCACGTTAGTTGTTGCCTTGTGAGTATATGGTCTCCTAACCGATGTCACAAATGTGTAATAGGCTTCCTGTTGTTGATAACCTCTGTTTCTATTTATACATCCAAGTGTTATATATATATTTTCGTATATTGCCCCTAGCTAAACCCATCCTTATTATATAATATATATTATGATTTCTCTGCATGTGACAACGTTGTGTTGAGGTCGGCAACGCAACTTATGTTTGGTTGCGCAACTTTTTCAAACACGTTGCCGCAACGTTGAATTGCTATATGGGATGGAACCACAGAACTCATAATAATATATTTTACGTAAGATATATTATTATGAGTTCCGTGGATGGAACATTTTCTTTCGAACAGATGGTTAAAAATTGACTTTCATCTTACAAAAAGCACAAGTAGATGATGCTTAGCGTAAAATGGCAGGTAATATGGAAAGCTTGAAGTAGGTGGCGCTAGTTAGGCTGGAGTCTTTTAATTGTCATTTGTCAATGTGAGCTTATTTAAATATTCAAATATTGATGTGTCATATTTGTCACAGTGTCACACACATGTGCACAATATCTATTGAAGGCACAGTCCATGGTCCATGTCATCTAAATACTAAAACTGAATGAATCATTAGGTGGCCATAGTATCTTCGAGACAGCAGTCTCATCACATTTTTCAACTATTAAGCTGGTTTAAAAATAACCGTTTCTGTCATACACATAATATGCCAATCTGATATCTCTTGTGATAATTTTTTACCTCCTATTACCTTTGAAATGTTGATTATATAACTATATAATAAAAACTTTATTTTTTAGGGTCTTCATTGTGCAGTAATCATAGAGTTTGATATTCATAGGATGAAAATCAAAGACTGAACTGGATAAGTTGTCTGGTAAAATAACTGTGGCCGTAAAAGACAGGAATGGAGCGCTGTCTTCTTCATTTGAAATCATCCTAAATTGTATCACAATATAGTAATTCACTGTAAGCGACTGATTTACCTATGTAAAAGTCGAAATATACTTTGTCAGAAAATTTACAACCTACTTATATAATATAATAAAATAAACTATAAATTATCATTTACTTATGTCAACTCATACTTTCAAATCAAATCAATCTATATTCATTCAAAGACCCAGCCGGGTGTGGAACTTGTCAACAATACATTTTTATAAATAATAATGAGTGTGCATATACAGGGTGGGGCACCGAATACGAAACAGATCGAATATCTTCAAAACAAATGTGTTGTGACAAAAATGCAAAAACATGTCGATTGATTGATTTTTAATCAAAGGGGGACATCTTCCTATCATAACCTCAACTGTCATACCTCTTCCCCCACCCCTTGGTCACTATCACCCAAACAATTTGAATAGGGAAAGTAGTAAGAGTGACACACCATTGAAAATGTAATTCCATAAGGAATTCAGCCATGTCAATTTTTAATACCTAACTTTCCATTTTGGCGCCCTCTTGTGGGAAAAAAACTGTTCCGTATTCCAAATTATAATACTTCATTTGCAAGCTAATTTGACATAAATTCGATGTCAATGCATTATGGAATTTTTCTAATGGAAAAAAAACAAAATGGCGGCTTCAGAATGGCGGACAAGATTCGCAAATATGGTCCGATTTGATTCAAAATTGATATGTGGTGGTTGTCAGAGTCGGAAATTATGATTTGCTGGTCAATGTAAAAAACAAGATGGCAGACGAAATTTGTAAATATGGTCCAATTAGAATCAAAATTGGTATGTGGTGATTTTCAAGTTTGGAAATTATGATTTTTTTTTGTCGAGGCAAAAACCAAGATGGTGTGCGAAATTTGTAATTATAGTTCGATTCGACCCGGCACCGAAAACGAATTCCTCAAAATACATGTGTTGTGAAAAAATGCAAGAACACGTCATTTCAAAATCCAAGGGGGGCATCTTCCTGCCATAACCTCAACTGTCACACCACTATTTCCACCCCTTGTTGAATCATACAATTGGAATTGGGAAAGTACTAAGTGTAACACAGCATTGAAAAATGAAAAGGTAATTAATTCCATAAGGAATCCATACATGTGAGTGTTCGCTACCTAACTTTTCATTTTGGCGCCCTCTTGCGGGAAAACAACTGTTTCGTATTCCAACTTATGATATTTGATTTGAAAGCTAATGTGAACAATTCTCAAAAACAACAAAAATTGAAAAAATCAACATTGTATGAACTTACAAATTGGAAAATTTTGCATAAATTGCTCAAAAACGTCAAACAGCGTTTCGAGACTAACTAATACTCATGTATGGCAGTTCATGGCAAACACTTCGAGAATCCACTGTGAACTAATGCAGGTTGGAATGATTGGATTTGAATTTATGCAAGGTTTCAATTTTTAATGTCCAAATTTTTTATTTTTCAAAATCTTTTAATTAACTTGCCCAGTTAGTTTAGTATGCATGTATGTGTGGGACAAATCTTGCAGCAGACTGTTGTCTCACTTCTAGTTGTCCGATCAACATGAACTTTGGGAGGTGTTCATAATTGCGATTATGGAATTTTTGTTTAAAAAAAACAAGAAAATGGCAGCTCCAGGATGGCGGATGTGATTTGTAATAATGGTCCGATTCGATTTAAAATAGGATTGTGGGTGTTTTACGTACAGATTTTCGGCATGACTGAAAAGTATTGAATAAAATTGATAGAAAAGCTTTTATACAAATGCAATGACAAGAAAAAAATAATTTTTCAGATTTGTGACGTAGGTTATTCTGTGCGTAACAGATCCGAAAGCTTGCTGCGAGTACAGTATAGGCATTCTTGCGCGGTAGAATTTTGATTATGTTACGCACCACACCACTAAAAAAAATTATTTTCTTCTTAGCGCATTTGTATAATAGTTATTTTTGTATCTAGTGCGCGAAATGCTACTTTGGTGATCAAGAACTGATTTTTTTTTAACGAGGCGCAGCCGAGTTAACAAAAATTTAACAAAATTTTTTCTACAAACGTCAAAAATATTGTTCTAAAATAAGTAATAACTATGAAAAATAGTATTGAACTGGCTTACATAATTTTTCCAAATCAAGTAATTACTGTAACTATGGAAATAAAATGGCATTTATTTTGTTGACAATTATTTCAAAGTGACAGTTCTTGACAATTATTTTGGAGTGACTTTTTATTCGCGTCAATTTCGTGCGTGATATTTATTATTGTAAAAGAATGGAAATTTCGAGCGACGATGAACTAAGCAGTCCCACCTAACTTGATAGATGCGGCCAATTCCGTAATTTCCAACCTTTTACCGGAGAAATCGAGGCGGCAGTATGAAAATGCAGCAATTTAAAGAGTGGTATGAAGCAAATGAAGCCAGAAAAATATCTCTCACAATTTGAAAGCCTTAATTTTTGTTCTACATTGATAAATAAACGATTTCTTGTTTTTTGCTTGATTGAGGAGTTGAGGACCATATAGGTTAGAATATGAAAATCCCATATAGTTTACATGCAGTGTGCGAAATATATTTCGCACATTACTTCGCGCACGGTGTCATGGTAACGGATGAAAATGAAAAAAAGTGCCACTTCGCATACTGTTGTCAATGCGCGAACCTTGTCATTTTTTGACGTTTGTAGAAAAAAGCTTTTTTTTATCAATTTAATTAAATAGTTTTAGTCGCACTGGAAACTTGTAAAACCCCCATATGCCAATTTTGAATCGAATCGACCCCTATTACAAATTTCTTTCGCCATCTTGTTTTTTTGCATTGACAAAAAAATCATAATTTTTGACCCTGAAAATCCCCACATACTAATTTTGAATCGAATCGGACCATAATTGCAAATCTTGTCCGCCATTTTATTTTTTCCTTTAGAAAAATTCCATAATGCATTGTCACCGAATTCATGTCAAATTAGCCAACAGTAACTGAATGAAAATACTTCGATTTTGTGATTTGGTCACCCAAAGTATATTTTCATGACTGAATTTTTCCAGATGAAAACTTCTGGTAGTTGATTTCCCAAAAGCGCACAAATTTCGTAAATAAGTTGTGATTCCTGAGTTTCATAAAAGGAAGACATTTAGAGCAAGGATGGTGTTTTTGTGGAAAGGTAGATGATGGCCCGAGCTATGCTGCAGAGTGAAAATTATATCTGTGAAATTCACTGTTCTCATTTGGACTCTAGGACTATCCGATGTACCAAAAAAACCCTGAATTTGTTCTCGGTGCATGAAGTTATAATTGTTTCTTCAACATTATTATTTGTGATACTCGATTGCCTACACATTTAATTGTTTTCATTTTAAAATCTTCATTGGATTGGTCGTTTTTTTCAGATTTCACACCGAGTGTCAAATATTGCATAAGTAGTAATTTCTTTTTACTTTTGACATATACCAAATAAATTTTATTTTGTAAAATTTGTGACTTGAAACTATGTATGTATATTACGTTCTCCTACTCAATAAATACATATCTATCTATCTAGTTTTTGGTTTAATATGCCACACTATCAAAATGTAGCTCGCTAGAAATTTTTAAAAACCTCTCATCTAGTCGCGATTTTCACGACTTCCACAATTTACAACATAACACTTTGTAAACATATTTTTTATTTGGCAAAGTTTCATTCAAAATAAGTAGATAAAAAATTGCCAGAAGATTGGGTGGAAGATAAAGACCTGCCAGAAGGTGCTAATGTTGTGAAAAATTTTGCAATAATTATGTGACTTGGTGCACTTCTGGCAATTTCTATACTTATTCTGTTACTAAAAACTTGATTTCCTGCAAAACGCCAGAAGGCTTAGTGGAAGAATTACAATGATATTCCCGATACTATGAGCGTCGGCGGCCCACTTTATATCATTTTTTAAAATATTTTATCTCATAAGGTGCACTTCTGGCGATTTGTCAACATAATTTACAAAATTTTAATATACTTATCGTTCAAATATCAGAAGTAAATTCGGGAGACATGATTGTTTTTATACAATAACATGAAAATGATTTTTATTCATACGTCTAATACAATATATATAGAAAAGTATAATCGACCGGCTTGTTATAAGAACGTTTAATCACTTTTTCGAGGGCTACAATATAAATATATGGACATTAGATGCATAAAATAACTACCAAAGTGATAAACATACTGTGCAAGTTGTGATTTTCTTCGATATTCGTTGAGCATGACGTATATGATTAAAATGAAAAATACAGAAACGAAAAAACTTGTCAGGAAAATTTGAAAGAAAGATAATTTGAAATACCTATTGATTTCAAAGAAATGAGGACTATACAGGGGAATACTTTCAGATATTACTATCTGTTGAATGATTTTGTTGAAAAAGAATATATTATGAATGAATTTTGCTGAGGTTGTCAAAATCCGATTTTTTGTTCATATTATATGTTTGTATTTTTATTTCAGTCATTTCCGAAAAAAGTCTTTTGATTACATTCTTTTCTGCATGTAACAATTTCATAATCATAATCATAATTCAAGACATGGTCATTATCCAATACATGTTTGGTTCAGGCACAAGAAGTTTCTTTGAAAGTTCTGCAATTGCTTTTGTGTAATGCTATTCTCGATTTTGAATTATTTTTTATCTAACCTAAATATTTTTTATTACAATTCATACAGGGAATTTCATAAACTACATTTGACTTTTCAGTAATGGTATCTTTTTATCTCAATATAGTTTTCTAATGGTTTAATTTTCTTTTGATCAATTTTTATATTTATTTCGTACATTAATAATTTTGCTAGAGAGTTCAGGTATAGAAGCATATTTGATAGTTCGTAAATCTTCAGTTTGATGGCGATTTGCATTTGTTTCATTGATTATGGAAGTGGTATTGTATAATACTTTCTCTGAGAATTGGGACAGACAAGAATTATTTAAAAGTATCCTATACAGTAATTTTGAATGTTTGTCTCTAAAAGTTGGGTGGGCTAAATTTTCAATTCTACTCTTGAGAGATAATACAAGGTTGAATTGCATCTTTTTTGGGTGACTGGAAAAGTAGTTGATGTACCTTCCTGAACTAGTGGGCTTTATATACATATGGTATTATCAGATTTTCTTATTAGTAGAGTGTCTACGAAAGGTACGGAGTTATTATGTTGCTTCTCAACTGTAAACTGTTTAAAAGGTTTGTAGTAGTTGAAAGTAGATTGAATATCATCTATGCAGTCCACTGGTACTGCACAAATGATATCTTCAACAGAATTTTTTAAAAAAGGAAGCCTAAACTGTAATTTGGGTATACTAAAATTTAATAAATCGTCCATCACATATTGGGCTATGATTGGGAAAAGAGTAGCTCCCATTGGAGTTCCCTGAATTTCTTTGTAATATGAATTATCAAGAAAAAAGTGGTGTCAGAAATAAATTATATGAGTTCTATGAAAACAGATTTTATTAATTTAGTATGGTTACTTATAGTTAACCATCAATGTTTATCAATACTTAACTGTATTAAGTTTAGTGGAATGTTACAAAAACTACAGACTTATTATGACAAAACCTTCTGGCATTTGAATTTGTTGTATGTAATTATAAAATTCGAAAGAGTTTTTAACATAATATTCATTTTATGTATTCAGGAAACTGTCAATATTTTTTAGACTAACTCTTAAATTTTACTATTAGGAGCATCAATGGAAGAAATTATTGGTCTCAAACTCGAAGTTGATTTGTGAGTTTTTGGTACGCCGTAATACTTTGGTGTGATGGAATTGTGAATAGTGAATTCCTTTTTGTCAGAGAGACTAATTAGCTTTTTATCATACATTTTTTTAATGAGTGCATTTTTTTACTTTTGTTGGATGGTTGAGGTTGGATTACGGTTCAATTTAGTATAGTATGTGTCGTTATTCAACTATCCTAATGATATACTATGACTATTGTGATTTCGACATGATAACAGTGACATTAACTCTGTCAGATCTGGTAATGATCATTTCAGGATGATCATTGATGAAATGTCTAGTTTTTTATAAATGTATGAAAAATAACAATTAGATTTAGGTTTGTGAAGAAAATTAGTCAAAATATTTGTGATTTGAATATATATCTTTTGTTATCGTCCACATTATCTATCAAATTTTCTATATCTGCCAATAAATGAGTAACTTCAATTTCTTTCGTTTCTGGTTGTACACTTAATTTGTGCGCAGGAGATAGAAATGCCAAGATTTCATTGGAATCTCAATATTAGTTAGATTCTTCACCCAATTATCTACTACTTTTTAACTTATCTATTTTCTCATTCTTCAAATTGTTGAATTTATTGATATTACGCTTTCTTATGAGAAAGAATGTACGGTTGTATTCAACATGTTGTTTATTTTTGAAATCATCCCACAAGTGATTAGGAAGTTTTTTAGTGATTTCGTTGGGCAAATTGGTTAGAAGCGTTTCTAACTGTTTAAGATTCTCATGCGTTACCTTGATCTCGAGGGACAGAATTTTATTTTTGAGTTTTTCATTGAAATCGAATATGAGTTGTCCAGTTCTTCCATTGTTAGTTTCTAACAAGTTTTCTATATTCTTCACATTTTTAAGTATATGATTCGGAAGGGTACGATGCGTTCTACATTTTAGTAGAAATATTTTCCTTTTCCTCCAGAGGCAATTTTCATGTTCGTTTTACACCAGCACTTGAGGTCTCTTGTTGTTTCTTGTCAATATGTGATTAACTGGTAGAACCCCACCCTTCATAAAGAGAAAAGTGTATCGATCTGCTTGTTATATAAAAAAACTTGTTTCTATCGGGGATTTTAATTATATATATGTTCAACGAATATCGAAGGAAATTTTACCTTGCACAGTATGTTTATCACTTTTGTATTTATTTTATACATCTGATATGTCCCTATATTTATATTGTAGTCTTCGAAAAGGCGAATAAACGGTCGCGAAAGCTCGGATAACAAAAGAGAGTAACTTCTTTTCTCCGATAGAAACAAGTTTCTTGTAACAAGCCGGTCGATATACTTTTCTCTTCACATTTATATCCACATATTGTATTAGACGTAAGAATAAAAATAATTTTCATGTTATTGTATAAAAACAATCAATGTCTCCCGAATTTACTTCTGACAGTTGATCAATTATAGTATATCAAAATATTGTAAAATATGTTGACAAATCGCCAGAAGTGCACCTATGCGATGATATACAGAATATAAAAAAAATTGATCCAAGAAGTGGGCCGTCGATGCTCATAGTACGTATCGCGAATATCATTGTAATTCTTCCACTTAGCCTTCTGGCGTTTTGCAGGAAATCCAGTTTTGAGTAACAGAATAAGTATAGAAATTGCCAGAAGTGCACCGAGTCACAAAATTATTGCAAAATTTTTCACAACATTAGCGCCTTCTGGCGGATCTTTATCTTCCATCTAGTCTTCTGGCAACTTTTCTGTACTTGTTTGTATAACCTCCGTATATTCTGCAAATTTTCAGTCCTGCACCTCATAACTTGGTTTACGTTAAAATGCATATTTAACCCTCTATCCTCGCGTTATTCTTCCGGGGTGCCTTCTGGCGGCCCGTCTCACGCTACGTCGGTAACAACCGAACCTGTAAGTGCTAAAATTTACTTCATCGAGTCACCCTTACCCCTACGTAGCCAGCTCTCCGTCTATTAGACCGTCAGATAGTGACAGATTTAGGTGCCCCATTTTCACATACAAGCCTCGAATAGGGTTGAGAAGTACATCGATTTTTTCCATGGAAAATTCGATTTTCCATGGAAAATTCGATTTTCCATGTTTTAACGCGAGCCGTGTTCATGTAATCATTAATTAATAGAACCTGGCTTCGAAAGATCAAAGTCTTGAGTGTTGAAGGTGGCTAAAGGGTTAAAATGAGGCTGTAATCTTGTAAAGAAAAATCGAGATTTTAACAGATTTTCCCACGCAAGCCCATCGAAACTATGAAAACCTACATCGTCACTAGACCGAAAAACATAATGGCTTGAGTGGCGCGAATGAAAAAGTAGATTTTGTCGTCGGAAAATTTAATGGAAATTCTTTTTGATTTTTCCATTTGTTTTCCCCTCGAGCCACTCGTAAATTTCCCTTCATTTTACTCAACATCGACTTACTTTTCAACCCTATTCGAGGCTTGTATGTGAAAATGGGGCACCTAAATCTGTCACTATCTGACGGTCTATATTACTGGTGGAAGAAGATCTAGAAAGATGTCCATTTCGTAAGGAGTGAAAGAAAAGGATCCATGCACTTTATCGCTCTCCTTTTGTTTTTATAGTTCGATGCAATGTCTTTGTGTTTTCTTTCTAATGATAATAAATGAATCACTTTTATTTAAAACAGCCATAATAACATTTCACATACAACTAAACAGAACTATTAGCAGTAGAAGCTAGTGCCAAACACAAACACCATTCTTGTGTTATCCCAATAGAGTCACGGTTGAAGAATCATCGTAAATGAAAAATGATATTCTGGTCTGGTGAAGCTAACTTTGATACTGTATTTCTCTCACAACAGCATATCAATAGGGACATTTTGACATTAATAGATATTTGAGTGGAGCAAGACGAATACAAAATTTGTTTTTCACGTTTCCTCAATCAAATCTCACCACATGCACATTTTAATAATCGTCAGGCTTCGTTATTTTGAACTGGGTTCGTTATCTTGGCATAATTGGATATTGCATTTTTTCCAGCACGTTGCAAATAATATGACATGAATATATGGAATCTACAAGACAAGTGCTAGTATATACACAGTAGTTCGAGCTGTTCTTACATTTTATTTGAAAAATTATATGAGTCAGTATGGTTGTTAAGGAAATTTCAATAATTGCGGCCTTTGAGAAGAAAGTGGATAATGTTGGAAAAAGTTGGCCTCAGGTTTTGGCTATTCTCATAGGTAGGTGGCAAAATTAAATATGTTTTTTCAATAGATTCACATGAAATCCTGTAACGTTCTGAAAACTTGCGTTGTATTGGTGGAATGAAAGTGGAGGTCAGTATTGTTTTTGGTTTTTATAACTCCTTTGAAACAAGGTAGAAATATGAGTAATATAAGTAGTTGCATTCTATATTACATATTTTTTTGTAGTCCGTCGTATTACATTTCGGTATATCTTAGAAGTGAAAAGTATCATCTTGACATGGTCTATTTGGGATTTTAACTTAGCACGGCCTGCATTTTTTATAACTATATCAAGGAAGCCCGTAGAAGTGTAGAAGGGCAGGTGAATCAATTTGTGCAGATTTCCTTGATTTTACAATTTTCTTCCATAAAATCAAACTATCAATCAATGTACTAGTTGATGTTGTATATGTTGAAAATTCTATATTTGACGCGATGGAATTAAAATATAGATCAGAACTAGTAAATCAGTGGTTTTTTTTTATCCTTCAATAAATGACCGAGATATAGATTATTTAAATTTACGTATTTTAGCGCGGAACGTCTTTCCTTTTGAATGATGAAACAGGGCTATTTTTGAGGTAGGAAGGCAGGGAGTAGTAGAGCTTAGCTATACAATAAGAAAAACTACGTTCATATATACCACGATTATGTGTAGGTGGTGTAAGTACATTTTTAAATCTTATATTGATGTTGTGTACATCTGTATGAAAACTTATTTTCCTGTAGAGGTATGATGGCTTTTTGCTCATAATTACTTTATGATAGAGAACACCACATTGTAACTGCCTACGCTGCTGCATATTTAACCATCCCGTTTCATGAAATTTTTGACTATGTTGATATTTAGTATTCCATAAGAAAACCGCAGACATGCATTTTGGACTTTTTGTATTCTACCACATTCCGCAGTGAGGCACGGTCCATACACTATATTACAATAGTTAAATATGGATAATATAATTGAATCAGATAGCATAACTTATTTTAATTTTGAATCTAATATATGCCTAGAGATATAAAGAATTTTCAGCTTTATAAAAGCTTTTCCTACACATGTATTTATATGTTTATCAAATCGCAGTGAAGAGTCAAAAAGAACACCTAAGTTTTTAAGTTTTTACTATCCTCTTTGACTGGAATTGGTATATTATTAACATTAATATCAATAATATATTTGAGTTCGTTAACGTTTTGTTTAGGTCAAAAATCAGTGCAGTAGATTTGTTTGGATTGAGATACAGTGAGTGATCAGAAGACATTTCAGAAATAGACCTAAGATCTGTATTGATTTGCTGACACCCTACTTCGAAATCACCTGGCATGATAGAGTAAATAAGTTGCATGTCATCAGCATAAATTTGCGCTGTACAGTGATTAAGGGCATTTTGAAAAAATGATGTATACACAGAGAAGAGAACAGGGCCCAGTACGGATTCCTGTGGTACCCCCTGTTTTGTGTATTTCTTACTTCAGAAGTTTTATTGTTCAAGATAACCCACTGTCTGCGATCTGTTAGATACGATTGAAAAAATTTAACTGAGTTTACGCTCAATCCAATATAACCTAAAATTTTCAGAAGTATATTGTGATTTAGAGTGTCAAAAGCTTTAAAGTAATCTAGTAATGTCAAAACACTAATACGTCCCATATCTGTATTTCTAAAAATTTCATCTGTTACATGAAGCGCAGTTGCACAACTGTGCCCTGCTCTAAAGCCCGACTGTACTTCTGGAAGGATTTCGTTATCTTCCAAATACTCTACTAATTGACTTTTTATAGCTTTTTCCAACAACTTAGACAATACAGGTAAGATACTGATAGGCCTGAGATCTTTGAGAGTTTTAGGCGAAACAACTTTGGGTAATGGGATGACATTTGCAAGCTTCCAATCGTGGGGGAAAACAGAGTGTGATATACAGAAATTTACTATATGGGTGATGATGGGAATAATGAATGGACAACAAAAAATAATGAAGTTGATATTAATATCGTCTGAACCAACTGCAGTGGTTTTTATGTCGACTAAAAATTTCCTTACCGTATCTTCAGGAACTATACTGAAATTAAAATCCTGCATCGATAAGCGGCCCTCGTAGTATTTACTTACATCTTTATCTCCACATTTGGGTATAGAATCCACAAAATAATTATTTATATTATCAACATTAGAAATATCTGATACGTGTAAAATACATTTTATTGTACACATCTGATGTTGCAGACATGTGTTTTTGTACAGTTAATATGTATCTTGAATGTAACGTCAAATTTCCGCCTCCTTGGATATGTCCTTTACTTGTCTGACATATGTAACATTGCATCCATGGATTAGACACATTATCAGTAACGAATTTGTTACTGTACAGATACTTAAATGAACGTTACAAAGTAATACATAGGATGAATTAGCAAAAACAGACTAGTTCATTTCAGAAACTACACTTGTTTGTAGAACGACATATTCTTGATTGTTTCAAATGAATGGGTCGGGTGAAAATTATACTTCACAATTTACACAAAACTAACATTTATTGCTAACAATTGTTTCCACAAGTGTAATCTTCTGAGCGAGATATAATCTAAGCAAGTCAGTTTATAACTCGCTCAGAAGATGACACAGAGTGTGTCGAAACAATAATTGTAAGTAATAAATGTTAGTGTTGTAATTGTGCAGTTTCAAGCAATAAATTGAAAAAAAAATTAAATTGCAATTTATTTAAAACATTTTCCGATCTTTTTACACGATCAAATTTTTTTTTCTGAATCGCTTGACTGTAGTGTAACATTTGTATTTTAAAGATAATGACGAAAGTCTCTCATTTTAGCAGCACCAGATGGCACTAAATGGAAAAAATTAGTTTTTGCCAGAACCCTCGCTGTTACACTGGTTCGTATCTAACAGTTAAAACAGTACTTCAAGACGACAGTACTTAGATACGAACCAAAATGTAACGGCGAGGGTTCTGGCAAAAACCATATTTTTCAATTTAGTGCCATGTGGGGCGGAGAAAATGAGAAAGTTTGGTCATTATGATCAAAATACAAATGTTGCACTACAGTCAAGCCCTTCAGAAAAAAAAAACTTTGATTTTTGTGAAGAGATCGGAAAATATTGAAAAAAATTGTAATTTAAAATTTTCTGATGTACTGCTTGAAACTCTGTATGTGAGTATAAAAGTAAATTCCAAGCAACTTTTTCAAATACATTTTTACGATATCTTGCCATCTTGCTCCACTTTTGGCCTTTTCATGGTATTTTTTCCAATTTGCCGCCATACTAGTGGTCACGCGACATGTATCAAATGTAGCGGATTATAATATCAACAATAAATGTTGATTTACCCGCTATCGTTTATGAGACGAAGTATGCATCTTGCCTTCCATGAAATGGAATGTCACGGTGACAGTTTCGGTACTCGGCGTTGGTTTTCTGAAAGGTTTATTTTTCGCTGTATACTATTTCTGATATCTAACGAGCTAACAGCCTTAGGGTTTCAATGATACCTATTGTTGTTATCCAATAAATTCGATCATTTGCCTAGTGTTAGGTAAGTGAGGGTTTTGTAGGAATCATGTAAAATATATATTTGGTTGTTGAATTGGAGAATGTTACTGCAATTATTTCCTTTTAGTTTTCGATTGTATATTTGAAATTGTTCGACTACGGAAATTAAACAAGCCTCTTGAGAACCTGATCTATTACTCCAGAACCCTATAACCGATCCCGTTACATCTTGGCACCCAGACGTAGAGTAATAGAAAAAATGGTTCTGGAAAAGTCCCAAACCGAATTGAAACTGGATACGATTTGAGGAGCAGAAGTGATTACACTGGACAGGGCGCAATCCCTAAAGAACAAAGGAACAACGAAATTGATATTCCCAAGGAAACACAAACCCTTAGTTGTGGAAGCAAACAAGGAGCAGGTGAAAATACGGCGCCTATTTCGATGGTAACGCCAAATAACGGTCAAGGTATGCGATTATTATTTCATAATGAATCTGTGCCAATTTTTGATGGAGCCAGTAATTTGTTGTCTGGTGATGATCAGCAGCCCAACAATCCTCAACACCAAAACCGGTTCATGAAATATACTAGACGAGCCAATTTTACCGACCTAAGAAATATTACACCAACAGGTATGCTGGGGGTGCAAAATCCGGGAATAAATCGGCCACTGTTATCTTTTCCCGATGTATAGTGAAAATCAATTAATCACATTATTTTAGTCAATTATTGGAAACAACACGAAACGTGAATCACTTACCTAACACAAATAACGGAATTCAAACTATTCCGGAGGCTTTCAAAAGACTTCCGGTTTTTGATAATAAAAATATACACCCCATGGATTTTTTGCAACAACTAGAATTCTGCATTCATCTAGAAAATACATCTTTTCAAAATATTAGATTTATTTTGGCAAATCTATTCAAAGGGGAAGCTTTTCTGTGGAGTCAGGCATGTCTAGATACATTTTCAGATTTTGATATGTTGAAAAGTGCTTTTGTTAAACAATTTTGGTCTGAAACTGTCCATTTGGACGTAAAGCTCAAATTACAATCCGCAAGATACAAAGAAGGCTCTTTTGTACATCATTTTATGAAATATGTGGTGTTAGCAAAGCATTTAATACCACCATATCCTGAACATTTATTAATAAAAACGATTGCACGAAGGTTTCCTCCGAATATATCCTCAGTTTTGGTAGGTACGAGGACTCTATCTGATGCAATGGATCGTTTGAGACAATCGGACTATTATTTTCAGTTCGATGGACAAAGTTTTAATCTGCAAGGTCAATCTTCCAAGCAAAAAATGTCCGATTCTCTCAAAACCAAGCTGGTCCAAATAATTCAAATTTTTTAAACAAAAATCCGACGTACTCAGCAATGAATCGGGAGAGACCTATAAACTCGTTCAACTATAACGATTCAAATGTCAGAGTAATGACAGCGGATGTCAGCAACTCTACGGGGGCTATCGAAAATGTTGAAGAATCGGGAAACGACAATCCTCACGATATATAGGACCTGGCGTGGGGGCGGTAATAAATAGGTCCAATACTTGTCTGAAAAATGTGAAAAGTGATTTATTGGAAGAGTGTGAGTTAAGCCACATCAGACCTCAAGCGTGTTCTCCAATAATATAAATTGAAATATACGGATTTAAATTTCCAGCGCTTCTGGATACAGGTAGCGTAATTTGTTGCATAAAAGGAGATGTTTGGGAACAGTTGTCTCCATTTTGGAACGAAATCACAACATTTCCGTCTTCTGCAGTAAGGGTAATGGGGGCTTTCAAGGCAAAACAACGTCATGTAAAAAGACAAGTTTTGTTACATTTTTCTATCTGTCATCATTCATATTCATTTGAGTTTCTGGTAATACCAGAGTTGGTTTATCCCATAATTTTAGGAATCGACTTTTTGCGCGAATGTTCGGCACAAATAGATTTAGAGAAGAGCATCATTCTCATGAAATTTCGGGATTCCTGGGTGGAAGTTTCCGAACTTGATACATTTCACGAGAATAGATGCGAGGATTCATTCAACATTTCCGCCGTTTCCCATTAAAACCTAAATTATCCCGCCATTGATAAAAAGGAAATTGTTGAAAATCATATTGACTTCGAGTCAGTAGTGATGAACAACAAGTTGTCAGCAGAAGAAAAAACAAAGTTTTCTGAACTGTTGAACAAACACCAGATGTTATTTTCGTTCCGCCCTGGCAGAACGAATGAATATTGCTGCGAAATTCGTTTGCGGGAAGACCGTGAATTTTGTTTAAAGCAGTACCCGATTGCTTTAGCACATAGAGCAGCAATCCAAAAACAATTAGATACTCTAGAGGAATGGGGAGTTATATGCAGAATGCCAACTCCCTATGTATCTCCACTAATGACTTCTTTGAAGAAAGACCAGTCCGTTCGTTTATGTCTGGATGCAAGGTTCCTAAATAGCCTAATAATAAAGGAACATGATACTCCTAGACCCATAGAAGATATTTTTGGTTCGATGAAAAACTTCAAGGTTATGTCATCTCTGGATTTCACTTGCGGGTATTACCAAATTCCACTCTCACCGGAGTCGAAAAAATATACCGGTTTCAAGTTTAATGGAACAACATATTGTTTCTGCGTTTTACCTTTCGGTTTATCTTCGAGTGTGAGTGTTTTTGTTCGTTGCCAATCGAAGGTATTTGGGTCGGATTTCAATGATTTCTTGACGATTTTCGTTGATGATATTTTAATAACATCAAAAAGTGTTGATGACCATTTTTTACACTTAGATAGGGTGTTCACGCTGAACTGGGGTAAATGTTCATTTTTCAGGGAGCAAACGTCATATTTGGGTTATATGTTGACCCCATTGGGATACAAACCAGATCAAAAACGCATTCAGGCACTTCAAGATTACGCTACTCCTCGCAATAAAAAACAGGTTCAGAGTTTTTTAGGTCTTGCCAATTACGATCGGGTTTTTTGTGAGAATTTTTCTTCACTGGCTGAACCTCTAGTTGCTCTAACCCGAAAAAAAACAAGTGGCGATGGACATCAATCGAGCAAGACTCTTTTGAAAATTTAAAAAATAAGTTGGCGAAGGCTACGCTTCTGTATCATCCACGTGAAGATATACCTTTTTGCTTGCAAGTCGACGCTTCCGATAAGGGGCTCGGTGCACAGCTTTTCCAAATGGTGGAAGGAGAATGCCATATTGTCGCATGGGCGTCCCGTCTTTTGCTGGATCGTGAAAAACGATACCATATAACTGAAAAAGAAGCATTGTGTGTAGTTTGGTCAACAAATCGTTTCAGGAATTTTCTGCTGGGGCGAAAATTCATCATATATACCGATAATATGACGATAACTTATTTGAAAACGTGTAGGTTGTTATCTGCGCGAATAGCAAGGTACGCTTTAGCTCTTCAAGAGTTTGAGTTCGACTTAGTGCACATACCTAGCAGTAAATTTTTTAAAGCAGATGTCTTATCGCGACAAGCTGCTACTCGTCCCCCAACGCCTGAAGATAAACTATTTCATATCCTAAACCTGGCTAAGTTTTCGCCAAATTTCCAAAAAATTCTCAGAGATATGAAACGTTATCAGGATGAAGATGAAAAATTACATGATATATAGGAAAAATTGTCAGGCGAGGTGGCACTACAGAAAATGTTTTTTATTGAAAAATGATATACTTTATATGCGAGGTAGCAACGGTGAATTCTATCGGCTGTGTGTGCCAAACTCATTAACCGATGAATTTGCCCTAGAATATCACGTCATTTTCGGGCACTTCGGAGCGTATAAAACGAAATGAAGTTTGGTGGTCAAACATTCACAAAACTGTCAAACGTATGGTCAAATCTTGTGATTTATGCCAAAAAACTAAACATGGGCTTAGTGTGGTACCTGCTTTACAGTATATCATTCCGTCAACAAAAGACGAGTTGGTAGCGGTGGATTTTTATGGTCCTTTACCAGCCAGCAGAAGCGGTGTGACATTTATTTTTGTGGTTATGGACGTTTTTTCAAAATTAGTAACATTATATCCTCTGAAGAAGGCAACCACTACAGCTTTTTGTCACGAACAACATACGCATTGGGCTCTTGAACTACCTAAATTTGCAGAGTTTATGAACAGTTTGGTCCACGAATCTAGTGGTTTCAGTCCAAAGGAGTTGCATTTCGATATCGAGAAGGTGCGATTAATGCCAACCCCTCTCCAAGGCCCGAGGACAGAAATGAATAAAAAATCATCCGAGGAGAAATTGATTTTGGCAAAAGAAACTCTATTAGGAAGGGCTGCTCGAAGAAAGGCTAAGCACCCTGCAGTGCGCGATTATGAATTTGAAGTAGGCGAAACTGTTTTGCTAAGGGCAAACACAACATCTTCTGCGGTACGGTCGGAGACGAAAAAGTTCATGTTGCTTTTTGAGGGACCATACCGAGTTAAAAAAAAGTGAGTAGTTCAACATATGTATTGGATTGTCTTGATTCTCCACAGGAACGCGGAACTTTTCATGCTAGCCATATCAGGAAATATCACTCTCCAGACGCATGTCAAGAAAGCAAATGAATCGTACAAGAGACAATTTTTTGCCTTTGTGCTCTTGAACGATTGGGGTGCACGTTGTAGCGGATTATAATATCAACAATAAATGTTTATTCACCCACTATCGTCTATGAGACGAAGTATGCATCTTGCCTTCCATGAAATGGAATGGCACGGTGTCAGTTTCGGTACTCGGCGTTGGTTTTTTGAAAGGTTTATTTTTCGCTGTACTATTTCTGATATCTAACGAGCTAACAGCCTTAGGGTTTCAATGATACCTATTGTTGTTATCCAATAAATTCGATCATTTGCCTAGTGTTAGGTAAGTGAGGGTTTTGTAGGAATCATGTAAAATATATATTTGGTTGTTGAATTGGAGAATGTTACTGCAATTATTTCGTTTTAGTTTTCGATTGTATTTTTGAAATTGTTCGACTACGGAAATTAAACAAGCCTCTTGAGAACCTGATCTATTACTCCAGAACCCTATAACCGATCCCGTTACACAAAATCGATTTTCAGGTTATCGGACATGCACAAACTTCTCCCCAGAAATGTTTTTCCAATACTCTAACAATAAACTTTTTTCCTATATGATACATACTTTTTGGAGTTCACTGTATATTCTTGAAATGATACTTATATGTCATTACGTTTTCTGTTGACCTGCCATGCCTGAAGCCAAATTGTTTATCAAATGGTAAATTAGAAAAATTTCTTAAATATTTTCACCTAGTTACTAATGAGACATAAGTGTTTTAATTAATTCCACTATCTTTGCTACTTTTTTTTTTTAATTGGGTTTATCACTGCATAATTGTGGCTGTTGACAATTTTCCGGACCTTTTAATAGCTTTGTTTATTAAAAATGTAAGGGATTTTTCAATATGTAGCTTATTCGTTCCAAGGTTTCTAGTCCACAGGGGATTTTTAATTTTACAACCATTCCTCAAGTTCGGTCTCATGCATGTCCGATTTGAAGATTGATTCATCTGAATACTTTACGGAATAATTAAAATTTGGGTCAGAAACTGCATTCTGTGCTAATTAGTCAGCTATTGTACCATAGTGATTCATAAAAGTATCAGCAGTTTCATATTGTTTTAATCCATCTGATGCATCATAATTCTCCTATGTTCTACGCGTTTCGACCATGAACGTATAATATCGTATATAATACTTTATAGGTCCATGGTTTCGACAGATTACTGGGACTGTTTTGGTTTCTGAAGACTTCAGGTTTAGTTATCTTGATTTCCAATTTGTTTCCTAATGTCTCAAATTTTCTCTTCATTTATCATTTATTTATCATATTTCCAGGATCTCTTTGTAAATTTTTGTACAGGTGACCCTATTTGTTGAACAATCGATTCATTTAATTTGCGTTTGCTCAAAGTTTCTGCAAACCATTATGGCTTTGGTGCCTTTGTTAGTTACTTCATTTTCGAGCTTATTCCAGATGAGTTAGTTCATTTTCTAGTATTAGTCCCAGATATTTGACCTGTGGTTTCCATTCAATAACTTTCCCGTCTAGTTCGATATGGCTTTGAGGTTAATATTTCTTTTCCTTGCACACAAAAAATTAGTTTTCAACATATAGCAGCCTGCTTCATTCTAAGAGAATTATTCTGTTATATAATATGATCTATGAAATGTTTCTTTATTGGAAGCAATCTATTTTTTCAGTTCAATAAAAAATATTTACTTGGAAACAAAAATTCAGCAGAGCATGAATAGAAAAATTCAATATTCTAATGTGAAAAATTGAGTTTTCTCTATCGAGAAAACTACGTTTAATCTATCCAAGAAATTATATTTTTCTGTCCAAGAAATTAGGTTTTCTTTCTTTAAGAAATTATTCCGTCCAAGAAATTACGTTTTCTCTGTCCAGGATATTACATTTTCTCTTTCCAAGATTTTACGATTTCTCCTTCCAAGAAATTATTTTTTCTAACCTAGAAATTAGGTTTTATCTAAGAAATTGCGTTTTCTCTGTTCAAGATATTACATTTTCTCTGTCCAGGAAATTTTCTCTTTTCAAGAAATTACAATTTTTCTGTCCTAGCAATTACGTTTTCTTTATCCAAGAGGTCACGTTTTCTTTTTCACAAAACGCTTCGTTTTCTTGAATTTAGAAAACAAAAGTTCTGGTGCGGAGTAATCGTGTTTACTCTATTGAAGCTGTTATTGTTCTTTTTCTGATAATTCACAATTTCTTGAAGTTAAAAAATCGAAAGTTTTGAAAGAAGTAATTATGTTCTCCTAGCTGAATGCACTCCTGATAAAACATTCCCTCTCAAAGAGAAAAATATTTTCTCTGAATAGAAGAACAAGTTTTGTCAACAGGAGAAAATTGAAACAACTGTTCCATTTTGACTGCTTACCATTTTTTAACTCTCTTACTCATATTTTAAAACATATTTAATAAATAACTTCATAACCAACAATTTCATAAACAGCTACAGCTTTATAAAAATTATGAATTTTTGGAAAATGGTCTTTTATTGAGGTTTTCCCGGGTTTTCTCAGTGAAAAATGCACCGATCTGGTCGTATAGAAAAACATTCTGTAGGGTTACAAAAGTTTCATCGACCTTAAAACGATTTCTTCCAATTCTTTGTGAGATATTCGCAAAAAAGCAAAAAAGTTGTAATTATTTTCACTATTTCTTATTTAAAAAATTTCGCAAAACGATGTTGCTGGGGCGAAAACCGGTGTTTTCATTTACGTACTATCTTATAAAATTGAGTATAGGCCGTTTGCGTCTTTTACTTTGTGTGAAAATAGCCTATCATTTTTATCTACAGCTCGGCCTATTATTCGCAACCAAAATAATTGAAGATTTTGTCATTTGGAAGTCGATAAATAGTGCCCAAAAGTGGCGACATGTCGCCACTTTTGGCGTTGGTGTTAATACTTATATCCGCAATTTTCTGATTTACGTTTGACAGAGTTCATGTTATTCTACGTTATCTTAGTTTTATTACTTGATATACTTATGATTTCACCTAATATTTCTTCTGAAACTTGTTCAATAACCACTTTTTTATTTTTCTGTAGCAATTATGAATTTCTACATATCTATTAAATTAACCCTTGTCTGTTTTACTTTTCAGCATGTTTGTCGTCCCTCAATAATGGAATGCTCTACTCCTGGCCATCTCCTTTTACTCCAAAAATCATAGAGGATAAAGAAAACTACGATATCAATGAAAAACAGGCTCACCTCTTCACTACTATACCTCCTCTTGCAATGATACTCACCTGCCTATTTTTATCCACTCTGACCGACTGCATAGGAAGAAAACATACATTGCTTCTTGTGATCATACCTCAGACATTATGTTGGACCCTACCAGCAGTATCTAAGCACTTGTATATGATCTACGCTTCAAGAATATTCGCAGGTGTGGGAGATGCAATAATATTCAGTAGTCTTCCTATGTACATAGGGGAAGTGGCCACCCCAGCAGTCAGGGGAACTTGGGGAAACGCTTTGACCATCTCGTATTTATTGGGAAATTTATTTATCACTATTATTGGCAGTTATTTCAGTGTTGAAGTCTCATCATTTATCTGTATAACAGTACCCATTTTATTGTTAACATTGAGCATAGTACTACCAGAATCACCTTACTATCTAATGATGAAGGGGGATGAAAACAATACCAGGAAAATTTTGAAGAGGATTACCAGAAAAGTGGACGTTGAGGACGATCTCATACAGCTCAAAGCTGATGTTCAAAGACAAATGTCAGAGCAAGGCACCTGGAAAAATATGTTCATGATTGCAAGCAACAGAAAAGCCCTACTAGCTGGGAGTTTTTTAAGGTTTTCTCAACAGATGGGAGGACTTTCAGTATCTTTCACCTGTACCCAAACCATATTCAATAAATCGGAAAGCAGTATCAGTTCACAGACAGCATCTATAATTTATATGAGTCTATGTGTGATATTGAATATTTGTGCGTCTTTGGTTGTCGATAAGTTGGGCAGAAGAATATCCTACATCAGTTCATTGATACCGTCTGGTCTGATAGTGATTATTATGTCTATTTATTTTTTTATGGAAGATAATTTGTCAATGGGAATACATGCAGGATGGGTTCCTATTGTAGGGATGATCCTGTACATAACTTTCAGTTCTTATGGAGTGTGCACCATACCGACTTTGATGATGGGAGAGTTGTTCTCGACAAGTATAAAGGCGAAGTCAATGACCGTTCTTGTGATAATTTTTGGAATCTCGATTTTTATTTCAACCGCTCTGTTCCAGGTTCTCAGCATGAATTTTGGGCTGTTTGCTCCATTTTTGCTTTTCGGAACTTTTAATATAATCTCTAGTGTTATATCATTTTATTTAATCCCCGAAACTAGAGGTAAGACGCTCGAAAAAATTCAACAAGATCTGAAGAGGTAATGGCATCGATTCAAAGAATCACAAAAAAATTCTTTCATTGTATCGTACGAAAGTAATAAATGAATAAATAAATAATAAATACATGTTTATTGCCCAACAGATATAAATCCAATTCTAGGACAACAATTTGAATGCTTACGAACTAATGTAATGTAAAGAGAAAAAAAAAAAGAAAAAAAAAAGAAAAAGAAAAGAGAAAAATAAAAAGAAAAAAAAAAAGAAAATCTTAAACAAAATTTATTGTAGTCTATATAATGAAACTATAGTTCAAATGATTTTCACATAAAGAGGGTTTACAAAACCACGACAATTGTTTCGCTTTACAAAAGCTTCTTCAAGTGGTAAAGATATACAGATCGACAAGCGTAAGGATGCCTCTGAGATGCTCAAACGATAGAAAGCGTGAGTAGATGTGCGACAAAGATCGACTACTGTTTAATAAGGCAGAGCGATTGAGCTCCTGCCCCACTCCAGGGTTTTGTCTACTGTGCAACCAATTCTCGGAGGCATCCTTACGCTTGTCGATCAGTACAAAATTACATATTTGCTATGTTACTTTAAATACTTATCCAAAATTAATTAGGGTTCGGTTGTATACCTAAGTCCCAATAAATTCCCGATAGGTACTTTTACATTTCTATTAATTAAATCTAACCTTTCCAGGAAAACAAATTGATTAGTGGTGACGAATTTAATTCGAGTTGGTCATTGAGCAAGTACTGAGAATTTTTCCATTTATTAATCTCCAAACTTTCTAAAAGATTTAGCTTCTTACCTTTGTTTTCGACATGGTCGAAAGTATGGTTTTCAATTAATAAATGGTTAGCATACGTAGAATTTGTTTTCCCGTTTACAAAACTACTTCTGTGCTCGGCTAGGCCATACCATACTTTCGACCATGATTATGAAATCCTTCATGTCGTAAACAAAGGTAAGAAGCTAAATCTTTTAGAAAGTATGGAGATTAATAAATGGAAAAATTCTCAGTACTTGCTCAATGACCAACTCGAATTAAATTCGTCACCACTAATCAATTTGTTTTCCTGGAAAGGTTAGATTTAATTAATAGAAATGTAAAAGTACCTATCGGGAATTTATTGGGAGTTAGGTATACAACTGAACCCTAATTAATTTTGGATAAGTATTTAAAGTAACATAGCAAATATGTAATTTAGTATATCTTCACCACTTGAAGAAGCTTTTGTAAAGCGAAACAATTGTCGTGGTTTTGTAAACCCTCTTTATGTGAAAATCATTTGAACTATAGTTTCATTATATAGAGTATTATGGATTTTCATCTAGTATCGGCTATATCAATTCAAAATTTATTGTAGTGTCTGATAGATTTTGAATGTGTGTCATGAATTCTGAGAAGAAAATTTTGAAAATGTCACAGTTTGATTCAATTTCATTAAAGTTATAGCACATGACGTAAATGGACTCTTGGTAAGGAGATTAGTTCTTGGTGGTTCAGGTGGAATGTTGACTTATATCTAGTATTCATTCTCGGTACAGTAAAATGAAAGCACTGCAGTAGTTCGATTGAATCCACTAAATTATGTAAGCTCATACAAACAAATGATAATATCAATTAAACTTACTAGGTTTTTCAAGCGAAACAATATTGAAATGAGTTAGAAGCATTTGATAGTCGTATCCGCGTTCGGATAAAAACCATATATCCTTGAGGTATTTCAAAAAAAAAATCTGTATTACTTCCAGTGACAGCTTGTTGAAATTATATAAAGGATAGCAGATAATTGAAAAGTATTCCAATTTGGATCTTACCAATAACGAAGAATACAATATTATGAGAGCTGTTTCATTTGTGTTTCTAATCAAGAAACCCAACATTTTCTTTGCGTTTTTGCACATATTTTCGATATGGCCAGAAAAGTTAAGCTTGTTGTCGTAAGTGACACCTAGATCTCGAATAGAATCAACATGTGCTGGTGCTAGGTTGTTAATTTTATAGAAATATAAAATCGTTTCATAATTCTGAGTGTATGCACCTTGCAAATCCTTGCATTTCGCAGGATTTGATTGTAACTTGTTGTTGTTGCACCACCCTTGAATTGTATCTGTTTGAGATTGTAAATAAATGCAATCTCCTACAGATGATATTATAGCAAAAATTTTCAAGTCGTCAGCAAAAAATAACTAATCACAACAAATCTCATTACATAGGTCATTTATAAATATTGGAAATAAAAACGTGTCAAGATTGGAACCCTGGGGCACACTAGAAGAAGCAACATAATTATTAGACCTGTAACCATTATTTATTCATTTATTATTACCTACCCAAACAGGCTATTGTAGCCTAATTACTTGGAAAATTCTGACAACATTACAAAATTATAAATAATAATATTTTTTTTACATCAACTAAATTCATATACAGAAATAATTATAAAAATGTAAAATATGATTGTTATGAGTTATAAACCAGAATTGCAGGAGAATATGTTTCCTGAAATATTGACGAATTGGTCAGATATTCACTATATGATTTAAAATGCGTGTACGATAAAGCGCTGGGGGTAAAGTCCAGTCTAAATCAATGAACGTATTGAAATTGTTGGCTAATTTCAGTACAGATACCAGCGGTGCCTTCGTTGTTTTACCTACTGCTGAAACATTGAACAAAAGGGAGGATCTTATTCGACGAGGAGGTACATTGAAGGGAATCGTGTCGAGAATTTCTGGGGAATCCACTTTGCTATTTATAATTTTGTGCAAAAACATCATAGAAGTTAAGCTTCTCCTTAAACTCCAGGGATAGTATCTTATATTCGGACCTCAAATGACAAGTTCTAATAGTTTAAAATCGGGCCATACATGATGCTGCTTGAAAAATAAATACCTCAGAAGTTAATTATGGATTTTTTTCATTTCGAACAAATGTGATTGATATTTTCCAAACCAAATAATAGAAGCAAATTTTAGTTTTGGTCTGGCTAAGGAATAATACAATGACTTGATCGTATTTATATTGGAAAAACATGACGTCTGTCTTTGATATAACAGGTTTTTAAAATTCCAGAAAAAAGATACTCTTCGAGCAGGATTTGAACCTACGACCTCTAGATTGCCAGTATAAATAAATAAATAAATAAAATTTTATTGCCTATTAAATACATGTCGGTACTCCATTCGATCTCAGAACTTCATATTACTGGCTCTTCTTCGCCCGACGTGGGTTAGGAAGGGTCAGAGGGGAAGGACAGCTGATGTGCATGATGACTCCCGGTCAGTTTCCCAACCGGGTGCCACGCACTTCGCCAAAATAGTGCCGAGGGTCCTCGAAGAGGGCGCTGGTTACTACCTCTGCAGGTGTTCGCAGATGTGTCGAGTCCAACGAGATACCGGGTGTAGCTAAAGTGTACCACGCCTCCTGCATAGCTTATGCGTGGATTGTTTGTTTCATTCTATGTAGATAATTGAAAGAGTTTGGTTTGTTGGAAGTGAACTGTTATGGGTGCCATACCGGAAAAGGCTACAAGCAAAAAACCGGTTCAAGGTACTGGTCGTTTTATAGTTAAAATAACTTTGATTCCCTAGGGAACCGGTTCTTCCCAGCGCTCATGGAAGAGATCTAGCGCTTGATAAAGAACTCCGCCGTGTTTGCGGGGTTGATTATCGTGGACCCTAAGCCTAGTAAGGTCTCTAGTTAGCGGACTCTTGGGGAGAAAGTACTTATAGAACTTGTAAGCTACTTGTTTTATATATGTCGGGATGGAGTCGACGCCAGCAAGCGCTCGCAAGGCATCCAAACGAATGTAGCTATCGCTGTTTGTGATGATACGGAGTACTTCGTTCTGCATCCTGTCGAGTCTCGTGAATTGAGGGGCAGGCGTTCCGCAATGCCGGCCTCACAATCTGCTTATACATCAGCATCTTATTCTCAAGAGAGAGGTTCGATGACTGATGTATCAGCGCGTATATCCTTTTGACCGCAGCGGCTGCCAGCTGTATCGCAAGGATGATGTGGGCATTCATTGCTAGACGCCTGTCCAGCTGCACTCCCAGATATTTCACCGGTCTGGAGCTTTTTATGTCCTCGCCCGAGATCCTCAATTTTCGGTACATACGAGTGAATTTGTACTTCCTCGTAAAATTGATGACCTCGGTCTTGGTTGGTTTCACCACAATCTTGTTCTCCGCTAAATACGGCAAGATTTCCCTATCCAGTCTCCACTGAATCCGTAAAGCGGCAACATCGCTTGAGAATGATTGGCAATATATTGCGGTGACATCCGCATACATTGCCGTTCCCATTCTCTCGTGTCGAGGTCGAGGGAAATCGTGTGTATGTAGGGAATACAAGTATGGTGATAAACTCGAGCCCTGTGGGACACCTGCTTCTATTGTATGCGGTTGCGAGAGAGTGCTATTTACTCTCACCACAAAAGTCCTACCAACCAGGTAGGAATCAATGAGTCTTACCATATATGAGGGCATGCCTACTCTAAGCAGTTTGGCGATTAGACCTTCAACCCAGACGGTATCAAAAGCTTTCTGCATATCTAGCAGAGCCATGACAATGACTAGGCCGCGATGAAAGCCCTCTTTCACCTCGTGAGCAATCCTGACCACCTGAGAGGTCGTATTATGACCAGGCCGGAAGCCGAACTGCTCATCGGGGATCATTTTGAGTCTTCCCTCTAAGCTCATCATCCGTCTCAGGAGGATCATGTCGACTATTTTTGCGACGACACTCAGCAGTGAGATGGGTCTGTAACTATCAAGTTTATGGCCATCTTTACCAGGTTTTAGGATTCGGACTACCACAGCTTTCTTAAGACAGTCGGGGTAGCACTGCCACTTGATGATAGCGTTGATTATGTTCAGAAGCTGAGCGAGGACCTTCCTTGGTAGATTCTTCACTAGAATCGTGTCCAACCCGTCTGGCCCGGGTGCCTTATTCATGGGAAGTCTCTTGATGACCTCTGTCAGCTCCTCATAGTTGGTTAATAATTTAGCCAACCTATGAGGGCCGACAGTGGGGGGCGGGGTTTCACGAAACACTTCCGTAAAACGGGATTTCCCTTTTTGCTCATCACTAGTGTCGGGCGCCTTTCGGTGAACATCTACGAAATACTCAGCTATCAATTCGGCCTTCTGAGGATCCGTCATCCTCCTCTAAAGCGGGGACCGGCACAAAACGTCTTGATATGCGTTTAGCCATCCGCCATAGAGAATTATCATGAACATTCAGGTTATCCAGTTTGTCCCTCCAGATTCGGTTGCTATTTTCTCTGATCAAGTCTGAAATTTCTGCTCCTAGGCGGAGCATATCCTCCTTGTGGCCGGGGTCACGAGTGGCCTGCCACCTCTTTCTAGTCGAATTTTTCAGACTGATCAGATTTCTAACAGCCGCTGGAAGTTCATTCCGGTTTCCCCTTACCGTAATCTTCTTGGTAGTTTTCTTGCAAGCCCACTGAATATTATCTATCAGAGGGAGTGTTTCCTCCTCAAGATCATACTTAGATATATTCGACTTAATCAACGTTTTTACGTTTAAAAGCCTCCGGGACTCTTTCCAGTCAGTGTTTCTATAATCGTATTTCATCGTAGGGGGGATGTCCTCGCCCTTATACTTTAATTGAAACATGACTGGATCGTGATCCGAAGTCATCTCATGTATGACCTTGTTAGATCGATAACATTCTTGTTTACTATAAAGTCGATTATCGTAGGGGTGGACCCATTCCAGGGGTAATGCGTTGGCTCGTCCGAGTGCGCAATTACCACCTCATTATTGACCGAGTATTCCCATAGTTTCTTTCCGTTTGCATTGGGCTGGGATCCTAAAGTCCACTCGGGCCTTCTGGCATTAAGGTCCCTGATCAGCAGTACTTTGTGGCCAGTGCTACACAGGCTGTCCAAATCAAGCTGAGTGAATCTCCTATTGGGGGCGTTATAAACCGCAAACACACACGTTCCGTCTACCAGTTTGATCCCGATATGTTCGATAGAACTTTGTCCTGATGAGGATGGCCACGCCTCCTCCTCTCACTGCATGAGGGCGGTCGGCTCTAACAGTCGTGAAACCATTGAGACTCAGTCTCTGGGTCGGCTGGATCTTCGTTTCTGAGATGAACATCAAATCCACCTTAAGCTTGTCCACGAAGTCAATAATAAGTGCTAGCTTATTACTGACTCCGTTTGCATTGAGCATACATGCCCGCATTGGCTTAAAAACTCAATCGCTGGTCCCCCAGGACCTTCATGGCCGCTGTAGCCTTTTCCAGGGGTGTAGTGGCCTGTTTGAGCTTCTTCATCAGCTCTTTCAACGCTTTACATAGCAATGAAACATTCAATAAGGAGTTGATTTCCTGGATAACTCCAGCCAACTCCGTTATCTCGTTAACACCATTGTTACCAGCTCTCCCTCGCAGGGGTTGCCTTCGCACTGGGCTTGGAGGAGGGGTAGAAGGTATAGAGGGAGTTCCGGGATTATTTACCAGAGTGTTTGGCTTCGTGATGGGGCGCCGCTCGGCATCTGTCTTCTCTGCTGCCACGCGTTGGTATTCGGTGCTGGAGCAGGTGCATACTTCGCTCTGGTTTGAGTTGTCTGCTTCTGAGCTCTCTGGTCTTCCAAGAATTGGACTCGTCCTTGGTAGACAGAACAATCTACGCTATTCGCAGGATGGCTTCCTTGGCAGTTTGCACAAGTTGCTGGCATATCCCTCGATTTTGTGCATGTGAATGTCAGATGGTTTTCTGCACATTTCTGACATCTGATCTCTCGTGCACAATTAGATGTCGCGTGCCCCCACCTTTGACACCGGTGGCACTTATTTATTGTAACTTAATTTTGATCTACTTCTATAAGTGCGTCGAATTAACCAAGCGAGCGTTCAGTCCCTTTTTCATTCAGCATTATTTTGAAATTTTACACATGTATCAAGAACCAATTTCACGTTGAAATGAAATAGTTTATCAAAATATAACTTTTTTCAGATAATTTAGAAATGTCGAAGACTGAAACTGCTGATGAATTAATAGATATAACTTTCTCCCACCCAAAAAACGGATTAAAAAAACTCCCTTGGATGTTCAAGCCAAAGAAATAATATTAAATATCTATAAACTTGAATATAATGAAAATCCCCTGTTGCCAATAGCTGATCTTGAAATAACCTTACACTGAAGGCACCAAAGAAACACAGAGAACATAAAAGTATCAATATTTCTTCAGAAATGAACTCCCAACAATTGATAAAGTTTTGCTGGATGTTAATAATGATCCTGATCTGCCTAACTTCAAAAGGACGACGTTTTATAAGTTTCTGAAAACAATTAACTTCAAATTCGAAAGAAGGGGGAGGAATAGCATGTTGCTAGACAAGGAAGATATAGTAGTATGGAGAAGAGAATACTTAACAAAAATTAGGAAGCTCAGGGAGGAAAATCGTAAATTTTATTACCTGGACGAAACCTGGATTAATGCGGGCCATAGAAAATCGAAAGTCTGGATGGATAAATCCGTGAGTTCATCAAGGCAAGCCTCTTTGGATGGACTTTCCCCAAGCTTGGGAAATGCCTCAGGTAACTTTTTCATTCACGGTCACTTCCTTGTTTAAATTATATAAAAGACTTATCCTATTAATGGGATTTGAGGGCAGACTTATTGAAATTAAAAATATATCAAAATTTAACTCTCATGAATTCTCACATGTTATAAGTAAAACGTCCAAAGACAGATCTATTATAATGACGTATACTCGTAGCTTGAATGCTTTGACAATTTCAGGTAAAGGAAATAGACTGATTATATGTCACATTGGAAATGAACATGGGTTTGTTCCTGGTGCTTTATGGGCATTTGAATCTAAGAAAAACGGAGACTACCGCGATGAAATGAACGGGGACTCATTCAAAAACTGGTTTTCACAGACACTGCCTAAACTAGACGAAAATGCCGTAATTGTTTTGGACAATGCGCCATATCACTCAAGAATATTCAATCATGGTTACGTACGAAGAATATCTATTACAATGATACCCTGTTGAAAGCACAATTATTAGTGATTGTTAAACAACATAAACATAAGTACAATAAGTACATAGTCGACGAAATGGCTAGAAATCAAAACAAAATGGTTTTAAGATTGCCTCCATACCACTGCTAATTGAACCTCATCGAACTCATTTGGGCTGCAATAAAAAATTATGTCGCTGCTAAAAATAATACGTTAAAATTTTCTGATATGAAAGACTTGTTTGGAGAAGCTGTAGGAACGATTTCTACAGAAGTGTGGAAGAATTGTGTGTCACATGTTATTGACAAGGTAGAAAAAATATGTGGGAGTTGGATAACATTATGGAAGCACACGCTGAAATGGAACCAATTATAATTGATTTCGATGATAGCAGTTCATCTACATCAGATTAAATAAAACATTGCAGAATTTGGCGTTTTTCTTCTCAATTTCACTACACCACAACTTCAGTTGAGTTGTCAAAAATTATATTTCTTGGAATTATTCAAGAACGGTTCTGAATACGGCCCTGCCTATTTCACCACTCCGACATCGATGATCACGAAGTAACAGCGTGCATTTGTTTTGACGCGGCTTGATCTGGAGTTGTATAGACTTTTCCGAATTACAAGTTTCGGATTCAGCAAGAATCCATCTTCAGCCTTCTACAAGTTAAGTAGAAAAAACGTCTTTTTTCACATACATGTGAAAAATTGTGGAAAACTTGAAATCAAATATTGATACTCTGTCCAATGCCCAAGCATGGTGATTCAAAAAGAAAATATTTGAATTTTGTAACTAGCACCCCTATTACATGGTCCGATGATGAAAATATTTGAATTTGGTAACTAGTACATGGTCCGATGATCCGTGTCACCACTACACTTGCTGATATGGACTTCTTCAGAGAGTAACTTTTTTTATACTCATTTGGTGATTTGAATTGAGATGAAAGTACATATTATATGTGTTATTGTGTTCTTTACTAAAACCACTAATTTTGAAATGATTAGGATACTTTTTAATTAATACACCTAGTAAAAATTGCTACTTTCTTTTATTTCATTGGTGCATCTGATCGTCGGTTCCATTCCAAAAATGTAACTGAATGTAGTTGCTAAATCTTGTCTGCCATGTGGCCGAATATATCTCCACTACCTTTAAGACATTTCTGTTATGTTATTTACCTACAGTCATTTCGGATTTAGTGATGGGTCAAGTAATGATTATGATTTGACACTTTTTTGAATGTCATAATGACGTTTATTACCACACTAGTGCTTTTTAAAAATCTATTACCGCACTAGTGCGGTAATGATGGTAATAATAAGAAATAAATTTTAACCAAAATAAATCGTTTATTGAATGAATACAAAGAAAATTCAAATAGAAAACGATAAAAATTCAACAAAACGTTATTTTTCTTTCAAGAATTACGTGAAAATTTGATGAAGGCTTAGTTCATTGAAGTAAACTACACACATGAAAAATTTCTTCTCAACTTAACAATTTCAAAAGTATTGAATCAATTGTCTTGAATTGATAGAATATCGTTTCTAATCAAGAAAATTTGGTTATTGTGATCAAATCGAAAGTTTTCTTTCAAAACTTTAATATTCTTGAGCAATTTTCTAATTCTGAGAAAATATTCTTGTATTGAGAGAACTAAAGTATTCGTCAAAAAATTTTGTGTGCTTCAGTACAAAATATTCAATTTTCTCCTTTCAAGATAATATTATTCTCAAACTATACTAATATTTTCTTCAAATAACATTTCTGATGATTTAATTTTGAAATTTTTCAAATACTCAAGAGAAATAAACATTTATGCAGGCTGAGAAAATTGGAATATTATTTGGAGTAATTGACTATTCTTCAATCTGGTTGTTAAAAAAATTTCGATATTTTTCGATGAATTACTCAACACTGCAACCTATTTTTGACCAGAACTGCCTTTGTCATTTCGAAATGAAGGAATGAATTTGCGAAGGTATTCACTTATTAAAATAATTATGACATTGATTGATCATCAAAAACTTATGAAAATAATCATTCATTACAGTACATGTACAAAAACAGGTTTTGATTCAGATTTGCATGAACACGAACAAGTTTTCGAAATAATGCAGCTTTCGTTATTCCAAGAATATAATTCTGTTATATATAATCGATAAAATTATTCTTTCATATGGAGAATTTGAAGTTCTCAATAGTGGGTAATTTCTTGGATAGAGAAATCGTAATTTCTTAGAACGAGAAAATGTAATTTCTTGGACAGAGAAAACGTATTTTCTCAGAAAGAGAAAATGTAATTTCTTGGACAGAGAAAACGTATTTTCTTGAACGGAAAAAACGTAATTTCTTGGATAAAGAAAACCTAATTTCGTGGACATAAAAAAGCAAAAATGTTTTGAGGTGATCTTCTTTCAATAAATTTTAAAAATGATAATAGTAAAAGTGGTCAATTCCCTGGAGAAATATAAAATCACTTTTTGAGTAATTGAATATTTTCAAACGGAACAGTTGACGAGATTCGAAACTGGATATCATGTTTGAATTCCAGACACGGAGGTACACCTAATAACATTGAGAATCGGGTCAAAAACAAGTAACTACGAAGAGTAACTAATATTGTCAATAATGTTCATCATTTTAGTAATCCATTTTATTCAATTTATGAATTGTCCATATTTAAAGAAATGTTTGGTTATCGAATTGAGAAATTTCTCACATAACTTTCTTGGTTCAAGAAATATTAAGAATATTTTCTCTAACATCAACACATGATGTTCTTTTCTGACCAAGAAATGATATGTTCTCAAATTGAATTATTATTCACAAACATTTCTAACTCAAGAAAATATTTTGTTATATTTTCTTAATTCAATGAACACACAATTTTGAAATTATTTTCGTTTGTTTTCGGCAGACATCGATGCGATGAACTGCTATGTGTGCCCTTTTCAGCAATTTCATCTTGTTGTTTGAAACGTGGTAGTTCTTACGCAGCGGCCGGTAAATAGGTTAAATTATTTTTTATCATGAATTGACAACACAGAAAAGATTTTGTGTGAGTGGGTTGTGCCTGGAGAATGTATTGTGGATTTTAGGGGTAAGTACAATTATTGTTTTCATTTAATTCAGAATAATCCTATAAAAGTTAGCTTCGAAATGTTAAAAATATTATAATTACTTGAATTCTAAATAAGATGATCCATCATTCAGTCATCGTTTACAGTACAACCGTATTTCAACAAGCCCAGTTTTTTACTTAACAGACATAGTAATGAAAGTCGAGTCGCTAGTGCCTATGGTATTTTTCATGATAGGGTTGTTTTGGAGACCAGTCGTATCTACCAAGTATAACCACATTCATAATAATATGATAGCTCCTCACGTTTGAGTTTACAGTGTTTTGTTCGGTGTATTTTTTTTAGTCTTTTATATAATTCACAATAAAAAAGACAGATGTAATGGGAAACAAAAGTGAAATTTGATGGTATCTAGTGAACTTAGGCTGTCAAGTCACCGGTCGGACAAGGCACGCGCGTTCAGTATGAAGTATGACGATGAGTCGGACCGATCAAATGATTGAAAATATTGGTCACATACAAGCAGTTCTAATTAGGTCGTCAAGTCAACCAAATGACCGCGCTGGTCTAATCATATTGGTCAGACCGGTGACTTGACTCAGCCATAAATATATTCCATTTTTGAAATTAAATATACTGAACAAAAAAATTTCAGAAGATTTTGTCTACATAAACTGAATTATATAATTTATTCAGTTAAAACGACAAAGTTGATTGTTTCATAGCAAAAAATTATTTATAACCAATAAAATGCATTTTGTTGTTTTGACAAGAAAGGTTGTTGATCTGATACATACTTTTTTGTTCTAAATTCACAGTGTTAACATCCTTATCTCAAAAACCGCAGAAGGTGCAAAACAAGGTTGAATGAAGCAAAAGTTACGTTCAAAATAGTTCTTGAACTCCATAAATATCTTCAGCAGAAAAAATGATAAAAAGTGTGTTTGCAAGTTACCTCAGTCATGAAATATTGAAACAGTGAACAATGAATTTTTGAATGAATTTCAATCGAGCTACAGAACTGAAACCAAATTAAAATTGTTATTCGAAAACACTATTAGCACACTCTTTTTCAATACTAACTGTATTTTCAAATTATTATTTCAGCTGCAATTTTCTATTTTGACTTATGGTTATGTTCAGACATTTTTGCACCTTGCAACTCTTCTCACAGTAATGTATTTTTACGTATTTTTCAACAAGAGTCGTTGAATATCACCTGTTTAATTAAATGGGAAAGATTCGACAATAGTCCGACCAGTTTACTGGAGAGTGAAACATGATTTAAATCGATATTGAAATTCCTCTCTCTCTCTCAATTAATTTCAATATAGTAGAATATGGGGCAAATTTCTGACAGAAAACAACTACTTCCCTGACTATTACTATGACGGATATTGAACTACATCTGACAGATAATTGATTTTTTATGTCGGGCGTGGCGCAGTTGTGAAAGCGTCCGACTCTGGGCCATAAGGGTAGGAGTTCGAGCCCCACTTATGGCTGGGACTTTTAAAAATCAAATTTAACCTTTTGAATTATTAAAATCTCGTAGCTCGACTGGCGTGAGTAACAAGGCCTACCCAGCAGAACACATAGTGGCTAATTACCATAGCAGTCGATTCCACTATAAACACCAAAGGAAAATAGGAAAAAAAAATATATTCGATGTGCCAGAAGGAAGGAAATATTTCAATAACCATCATGGTATTATACTCAGATAAGTAGTTGTCAGTGAGAAATATGCGTCATGTATATATTTTTTTCATGATAATATCTAATGGGTCGAAGAGCCTGTGAGGCTGCATATACAACCCTCCTACAATATTGCGAACTTTGTGGTAATTATATTATTATTAAAATTTCTGAAGTTCCAGTATGAAGTATGTCATAATTTGTACCGCATTTTTTCAAAAGCCATCTTGAATAAGTTCATTGATAATCAAAATAACACTTTAAAATTTGTACTTTCACTAATGCGTTCTCTGTTAAAGTCTGTTCGAAATATAATATTATTATCTATCGACTTGTAGGGATTTGCAGTAGTAATATTTCCCTATGCATAGAATAATTATTTTCGATTCTGTAAATTATTCAAAAAAATACAATTTCTGTTTCCTTGGCGTGGTTATCTTCACTCTCTTGAAAAATTGACTCCAAAACTAAGGAAATTAAAGCCTCAGTATTTTTCATATCCAACAGGAAAACTACAACAACAATTAACAAAGTCATTATCATGTTCATGTGTACGTCGGAATTTTTCATGATTATAATTTTTCAGCAACCTGGAGATGTTACTGCGCAGTGGAGACAAGGAAAACAGACGTACAGCCATATTTGTTAGATATATAGTTTAAGGTAGTATTACTTAGTACTAGTTATGGTGAAATATCAATTTGATTCATGTTTGAATGCCTTCAATATCTCGTCAAGGTATTTCATGTATTTTTTCCTATTTATCATTATACTGTTTTTTTGGATTTTATTGAATGTATTTCCATAACTTATTGCTATTGAGAAAGTAACGAGCTATTGATTTAAATTTTCAATTTTTGTCTTGATATTTCATAGAATAAGGTTACTTTGTGATATCCTAGAAAGACTGCTACAGTGTGATAATATAACTGTCTTTAATACTTGACGTTCTCCTTCAAGCCTCACACCTTCACAGAAATAAGTACCTACACTAATGGCCATCGTCGAAAATCATATATTTCTGCAGAACGTTTTCCTTCCTCAAATACATTTACACTTATTTTTCCTAGGTATCTTTGATAGTTTTTCAATTTACAATTTACATTAAAAATTATTTAGTTCAACTTTTGCAAAAATGCTGTTTCTTAGATAAAAATGATAGAAATAGAAAACAACCCAAACTATGTCACTGGACGCACCTTTCGTTCTGGAAGAACTAGGTTACCATATTCCCTCACTTGAAGATGATGGATGATCCACGCTATCTAAAACATAACATTCTTTCATAAGCCAAAAAATATTTTTTCTGTACAAAAAAATATCAACAGGATATAATTTATTCATGAAATAGAAAACTACCCAAACACCAAATTTACGTCAATTTCACTCGACGGTCGTTCCGCAGGATCTGAAGGCCTCAGCTCTTGAAGATGCTAACTTTGTCGGTGAAACGCGCGTCTAGTGAAATTGTCGTAAATTTGGTGATTTGGGTAGTTTTCTATTTCTAGAATTAATTTTCTCCTGTTGAGAACACTTGTTTTTTTATTCAGAGAAAATATTTTTCTCTTTATGGGGGAATGAAATGTTTCATTAGGAGTGCATTATTATCTTCGACTAAGAGAACATGATTACTTCTTTCAAAACTTTTTATTTTTTAAATTCAAGAAATTGTAAATTATCAGAAAAAAAACAATAACAGTTTCAATAGAGTAAACACGATTACTTCGCACAAGAACTTTCGTTTTCTATACTCAAGAGAATGTAGAAAACGTAATCTCTTTGATGAAAAAAAGTAAATGCTAGTACAGAGAAATCGTTATTTCTCAGAAAGAGAAAATGTAATTTCTTGGACAGAGAAAACGTAATTTCTTGAACGGAAAAACGTAATTTCTCAGATAAAGAGAATCTAATTTCTTGGACATGAAAAATATAATTTCTTGTATAGAGTAAACGTATTTCTTGGATAGAGAAAGCGCAATTTCTTGGAAAGAGAAATCGTAATCTCTTTAAAAGAGAAAATATAATTTCTTGGACAGAGAAATCGTAATTTGTTGAACGGAGAAAACGAAATTTCTTAGATAAAGAAATCCCAATTCCTTGAATAGAGAATTGCTGATTTTTTGTTTCAAAGTAAATATTTTTGATTGGAGTAAATCGCAGTGAAAAAATAGATTTCTTCGAATAAAGACACATTTTATAGATTATATATAACAGAATAATTTTCTTAGGATAAAGCAGGCTACTTTATGTTGAAAACTTTTTTTTTGTGTGTAGCAATCCCTTTTCATCCGTCAAGTTAACAACTTTCCTTTCTTTGCACCATTTTTCATACCTATCATACACTAAACGGTATTTTTCTGGGGATTTCTCGGGCACGAGATTTGAAATAACACTTGTCGCCGCATTTTTAATATCGGATGGTAGATCATCTTCACTTGAAGACATTTTCACTCAAGAAACTTATTGATGGTTCTTGATATCGATCTGACAATTCAATTTTTCTACATTCATGCAAAAAGCAAAACTTTATTGAACCATATTCAGTGGAAAAAGAAGTTCTTTATTGCACTAGTGCAATAAAGTTTTTATTGCACTAATCTGTCATTCTACTTCAACGTGCTGTCATCATGACAAACATAAACGTTTAAACCTACTACATATTTAGCAGATATTCTGTGAGATTGGCAATAGGTACTTCACTACGAAATGTTCATATTGAAAATTGCACCAATTGTTCATTCACTTTCAACATTGAGGGTAAAAATAAAGTTTGAGTTAAATTGTTCGTAAAGTATTAGTTCCTGTTTCAATGCAAATCGATATTAATAATAAAGTATTCAAGTTGCGCTTTTCATTTTCCTACACCTAGTGCCGCACCTCAATAAATCATTTTTTGCTTTTTGCATGAACGTAGAAAAAATGTTGTATGCAACTCGTGCAAAAATTGTTTATTGCACTCGACGTGTTGTCCAACTCGGCCTAACGGCCTCGTCGGACAATTTCACGTCGAGTGCAATAAACATTCACTTTTTGCACTTGTTGCATAAATAACTATTAACATCTATAAACGGTTTTGTTTATACCTACCGTTGCTACGGTTACAAAAATGATCACAGGCAACTTGTGTTTTCAATTATCAGAAAACTGTCATGAGTAGGTACGTCGAAGTGAAATATCCATGAGGTACATTTAAAGATAGTTATGAAAACGTTGACAGTTGTAGATACAATTTTGTACGCAATGCATGGGATACTACATAATTAACGCACTCATGTTATTACACGACTCAGCCTACGGCTTCGTCGTGCAATCCTCACATGCGTGCGTTAATAATGTCAATATCCCACGTCACGACACGTAAATAACTATTGTCTCATTTTTCAAGTATTTTTTGACATCAGTTACAGTCGGAAATAAAATCACCTCATCAAAATTGACTAATATAATATCATAACTAAAATTAGTTTCACGAAATTTTTAAAGGAGGTATTGCTTAGGTATTTGGTATGAGTCACAACAATTCAAATGATATTTATTCGAAAAATATTTTGTTGAATTAGAGTAGAGTAGAGTAGAGAAATGAACGAATTTAATTTTTATTCGACTTGTAAGAAAGCCCAAAAAGTATGAAACGGCTATCTGTCACTCCTCTCGGCGTTACACTTCCTTTGGTCGTATTGAACGTTTGATATAATTCAAATTTTGATGTCATATGGATCCAGGTAACATACAGGACAATGTTATTATTCAGAACGGCAACAAACTAAGTTTTTCATCAGTTTATTTGTAATCAATTCTTTTAAAATGATGAGGAAATTATAGACCGTCAGATAGTGACAGATTTAGGTCCCCCATTTTCGCATACAAGCCTCGAATAGGGTTGAAAGGTACATCAAAAATAAGTAAAATGGAGGGAAATTTACGAGTGGCTCCTGGGGAGAACATATGGAAAATTCGATTTTCCAGAACAGAAATAAGACGAATTTGTTGCCAATATTTTCACGCGAGCCGTGTTCACCTAATTATTAATTAATAGAACCAGGCTTCGGAATGCCAAGAGCTTTATTGTTGCAGGTGGCTAAAGGGTCAAAATGAGGGTGTAATCTTGTGAGAAAAAATCAAGATTTTGACAGATTTTCTCACACAAGCTCACCGAAACTATGAAAACTTACTAGTCCGAAAAATATAATGGCTGGCGTGAAAATATGGGCAACATCCTCCATTTATTTCTGATCTAGAAAATCGAATTTTCCATATGTTCTCCCCAGGAGCCACTCGTAAATTTCCCTTCATTTTACTCAACATCGATGTACTATTCAACCCTATTCGAGGCTTGTATGCAAAAATGGTGAACCTAAATCTGTCTGAATTGATTTCATCAGTTACTAAGATTCTTAGAGATGACATTATGTCTCTAGTGATCAACACAAAGCCATTCCTGGTAGGTGGGTACATGTCCAGGTTACAATTATACCTGCGATATAAGAATTTCCGAGTTTGAAGATAGAATTTCCGAGTTCAAAGTCGGAAAAACAAAATTCCGACTTTAAAGTCGGAATTTTCGACTTTGAAGTCGGAATTTCCGAGTTTAAAGTCGGAAAAACAAAATTCTGACTTCGAAGTCGGAAATTCCGAGTTTGAAGTCGGAAAAATTAAAAAAAAAAACTCAGTGGCCCTTATACGCTTTCGCAGTTTTCGTACTATTCCTTTCAAATTAATTATAATAAAGTTTCAACATATCTCGTTTTTCTTCATTTGAGAATGAGGACATTTCGACTGAAGTATTTGTGCAAACTTATGATGTTTAATGAGTTCTGACAACTAGTGTTTATTAAACAAAATTTTTCGATGGAGTCATGACCATCTCAGATGAAGTTGTTTTTTTTTAATATCTGTGGTTTCAGAAGTGCAAATCCTAACAAATTATACATCAATGAAATCAGAATAAGAATCACTATTTTTCTGTATAAAAAAAAACAATATGGCGCCCATAATAGAAAAAAAAGTTGATGATGAATGCAAGAAGGCGAAACGTCGGATAGTAAATCTGAACATGAAAACGTGTAGCTGAAAAAAAGTATCAATGAAAATGTACTTTTGTTTTTGAGCTATGTTGTCAAATAACGATAGAAAAAATGAAACGAAAATTCCGATTTTCAGTTTTTCCCGATATTTCCGGAAACACTCGGAATTTTCCAAGTTTCAAAACAGTATTATGTTAAGCACCAGAATACGCAACTTTGCCCCAATCTAAGCTTCGACATATCTCCTGTAGTTTAGGAGATCCCAATGGTGGGGGTCGAATTTGAATTGCCCTGTATAACATTGCTACGTGTATTCGAAAAGCTTTAATGTCAATAATTAAGAACCGTTCATATTTCTGGTCACTTGTCATGATATGATTGAATGGGACTCAGAGGACTAGAACTGTTTCATACAATCGAAATGTGATATCATATTCGATATGTCAGTATACTCATTCCCATTTCCAATGTAATTTCTCTTCCTTATCCACGACAAAATTCAACAAATAACAAAAAATGGTCGTATTGAATCAATTTCACAGGCGTTGGCCGGGAAGGAAAACTACTTGAGGATGGGAAATCATAGCACAAAGACTTCGAATGTGACATCATTTTCATTATATGAAACACTAATACTTAATAATAGTACTAGAATCGAAGTCACTGATAGTATCAAGTTCATAGAAGTTATGCTTGAGCGACATGAAATAGGACAAATAGTATTCCTGTTGAGGAAATTAGTTTATTGTCAAAATTGAAGTATCTCAAACACTCGTAGACATGAAAACCCCTGATATACTTTATTTCTCATTAACTCAGTCTCAGTTAAATTATAAGGGATTCAGGCTAGGGGATGAGTCATGGAATCTCACCTCAGAGATCCTGAGGTTCGTTAGAAATGGTTTTTGAAAATCATAAATAGTAAGAGTTATTTATATCCAACTGAAAATCTATACAAAGAATCCAAAAAAAAGGCACTAGATAACTTTGGATACAACATAATGATTTATATCTATAAACATAAAGCGAAAATGAACTTTTATGATCATATTTATAATACAACGAATAAAAATAATAAATAATGTCACAAGTGAAAACTGGACACCTGTGATATTATTTGATGAGAACAAGTACATTGTAGATGTCAATTTCCACACGTTCTCCATTCCAGATTACCAATGTGTCCAAAAATGGCAAATGTCTGTCAACTTCCATCCCTACCGTGAGTTCTATCTGTTCGAATAGTTCATTCAAAATATTCAGGAAGTGTTTAAAATTCTGTTTTTTTGCATCAAAAACACCTGATCCAAACTCTCGGGAAGTAATCGTTGCACGATTTGTTATTCGTTTCAAACCTAATTATAAAGAGAGATTAATTCATATATTTCACTTGGTGACTCAGGCAGTTTATTTTTTCATTTTGCTCAATTTTGAAAGCTTACAAATCATATGTATGTAATTCTTACACAACAAGTTTTAAACTCTGCGGGTATATTTGAGAAGTTTATTCACCTATTTCACAAATTGATGAACATATTTTGTTTATTGCATTTTGAATGAATTTATTATTATTATTATTTCTATTCCCAGTTCTATAACAAAATTGAAAACAGTTTCAAAGAGTACTCGGTTTTGCTACTATCAACACCTCCTCGCACCCCTATTATCCTGGTAGGAAATTATCATCTGATTCGATCTCAAAATTAAAAACAAGTTTTTGCTTTTCCTGAATTGAAACCAATTCTATTCATGCCATTAGTATAACAGAAGTACCACGAGATTTGGGGTTTAGACCAGTGTTGATGCATTTTTGAAAAAAAAAAATATTAACAGCATGAGACCAGTTAGTAGGTCTCAAGCTGTTAATAATTTTTCCCGCTTTTAGTTTTTTTGTCGTCCATCAGCACTGCTTTAGTAAATAGAAAATTTGCATAGAGGGTAATAAAATTAGCGGTTGTTAATTTCTTGAATTTCTGTTATCTTTTACCAAAGTAAAGTCTACCAAGAATCATGTTGATACCCATTCCGATCTCGCAAATGAAGGCTAATATCTGCCATTCCCAACATCTCCTCGAACCACTGTTAACCTGTTACCTAAGTCTTCCATTCGATTTAAAAATTGAGAACAAATTTTTGCTCTTCCTGAATTTTAACATAAATTCTATTGATCCCCTCGAAATAACAGGAGAGCAAGGAGATCTAGGATTATCTAAAATTGAAAATTTGCTTCAATGTTTGAAAATCAAGGATCAGTAAGTAGACTTCTTCGAATTTCTCTTAATTTCATTAGACAAGGAACTCCTACCAGAAATCGAGCCAATACACTTTCTGATCTCATAAATGAAAGAAAATTTTCGTGGTATCCAGCACTTCCTCGTAACTCTGTTATCCTATCCTGCTAGCAAATTCCTCAATTCTATCCTAAAATTGAAAACAAAATTTTGCTCTCTGAATTGTATACCAATTCTATTCATCCCCTCAGAATGACAGAATGCAAAAATCGAACAAAATGGAAGAAGTCATTTTGTTCGTTTTTTGCATTTTGTTCACATTATCTACATAATCCACTTATATTCACAATTTCAACAACTATTACAAGCACCAAAACCAAACGTTTCACATTGAAAGTAAATGCGAGCATACCTTAAAATTTCTCAAATCAAAACATAATTCTGCTGGTTGGTCATAGAGGGCACTTGCAATTGCGTCCTCTGATGCTTTGAGGAACGTTGCACAAGTAGCTGTTAGATTTAATTCAATACCCGTCGTGGTCTTAGCCAGGGGAGTAGTTGTTTTCTAACAGGTACTTGCCATAATAAGCCTACGCAGTAGGTGTTTATGGGAGTAAAGGGTTCATCATCGGTCGGTAACGACTGTTCGTTAGCAAACGATCTCCCAAAGATTTCTGTTTTCTTCGATTAAATCTCTTAACCCGGAGATTCGGAGTGTTCTTCCTCTGCTCACTAGGTGGAGCGGCCTAGAAACTGCTTCCATCTCGTGAACCAGAATTGACTAATCAGCGGAGTGTGTATTGGTTTGGACGGGGAACAGATGGCTTCAGTGCTGTCTGTGTTGACCTGCCCTTGCACTGATGAGAGGCAACAACCTCGAAACTAGTCTGCAGGTGGTCACCCCGTCCAAATCAAAACATAATTCTGCTGGTTGGTCATAGAGGGCACTTGCAATTGCGTCCTCTGATGCTTTGAGGAACGTTGCATAAGTAGCTGTTAGATTTAATTCAATTCCCGTCGTGGTCTTAGCCAGGGGAGTAGTTGTTTAGTGACAGGTACTTGCCATAATAAGCCTACGCAGTAGGTGTTTATGGGAGTAAAGGGTTCATCATCGGTCGGTAACGACTGTTCGTTAGCAAACGATCTCCCAAAGATTTCTGTTTTCTTCGATTAAATTTTCTGTTATTTTAATTTTTGGTAACATGAAATGAAACTCCGCCAACCGACAACTATTCGAATTCAAATGTGAGCAATAACTATCCCTTCATTTATCTGTTCAATTCTTCAATTTGCTCTATTTTGGCACCATCTATAAATATAGATGAATTATAGGTAACATTCAATATACAGTGCGGCTTTTGTTAGTCCCCCTTCTGTTAATTTTCGAATGGTTCGACGTACAAACATGAAAATAAACTGTTTGGAGGGTTTCACCGACACTACTTTTTTTAAATAAAAAATTTGGTGATTGGGGGGACACATCAACTTAAAAATTTCAAATGGCATGGGGGGTCAAATGTTACATCGTTGAAAAGAGAATTCCATTGTCTTTACAACCATCCAATTTTTTTTGAGTTAATTTTTTTTTTTCAATTAAAATTTGAGATACCAAATGTAAATGCGGATCTGAATACTACTTATACCTCGATAAATTTGAACGGTTTGATGTGGAATAATGAAAACAAAAATATCTTGAAGGCATTACCGATAATACTATTTGAGATACGAATCATTGCAATTACTCGACAGATGGCGATGGGGATACATCAACTTGAAAATTTCGAGAGGCATATAAATCGAGATTGGGAAAAAATTTCTGAACAAAATTCAAAAATATTTAGATGGTTCTAACGAGAATTGAATTCTCTTTTCAACAGTGACACTTGACCTCCCCCCCTCCCCCGCGCCCCCTGTCAAAGAATCACAATTTTTTTTTAAAGTATATTATCGGTGAAACCCTCCGAACAGTTTTTTTTGTCATGTTTGTACGTCGAACCGTTCACAAATTAACGGGGGGGAGGGGGTAAACAAAGCCGCACCATAAAATTGATTACAGGAATCGAATACTTGCTTTTTCCCATCTATTTCTCAAATCCATTTTGACAATTTCATAAATTGAACAATTGAATATATGAATGAAGGGGAAAAACCGCGCACATATGAATTCGATATACAATTTCAGAATTCGATCATTCAAAATTAGGTCTAGACCATGCTGAACTTCTCATGAGAAATGCATTTTTTCCATAAAACGAAAAAATAAAATCGTTTTCCATATATGACCAACTCAATTGGACACTCTTTATATTGAATTGTCTCGGTTCTTATTGCCCCATTAATACTAATTGAGAAGTGTGTTTAGGTAGGGCTTATCAGGAATACTCATTAGGTTAACCATGTTTAGTTTTGACTTGAATATGTTATTACTGAACATTTATTTTTTTCTTTTTTTCAGTATCATTTTAAACGTTTCATGTATTTTCGATTGGAAACTAAGCGTATCTACGAACACCAGGAAACATAAATTTTATTTATCGCTAACAAACCTGGAAACTTTATGATTACTTGGACTATCACCCTTCTGTCAAGCGTTAAACTAGTCTAGACTCTTTCAGGATTTATGATTTAAGTGCGAATTTACACGATCCAATAAATTCATCCACTTTGTGACCTTGAACTTTATTGCTAGGTGTAAATAGAAAATTGTCGTCAATTTATACTTTACCAATAGTTTATGAATTTAGAGCAATTTTTAGTTATTTTTGGTCTGTTATGATACATGTTCATCACATCCACCATCAACGCCAAGATAAAGAATGAAAACTACTAGCATTTTTGATACATCATAGGTAACACCAAACCTTGAATCGGCAACAAAGAACTTGATTGAACTCAGAGAAGTTCTGGAGTTGAAACTTTTCATCATTTTATGTTTGCATTTCTGAGAAAAACTAACACCACAAGAAATTTTCGTATTAATATTGATCAAATTCACTGTAAACAAGTACTTAACCATCCTTTTCATTGAAGTAATAGCTTTTTTCACCATTTTGGAACAACAAATTTTTTTGTCAGACAAATGTTTTTTTTTTTAATTCAAAACAATTTTTTTTCCGTATCATGCCGTTACGAAACCGTTACAAAAACCATACTTAGGAACTCCGGACTTTGTCAAGTATTGAACAAATCTGAAAATTGGTACAAAATATCAAATGATGGCAAGAAAAAGAATGTATCAACTGACAAGCTCGAACCAGCGGTCATGCGAAACAACGTAGAAAATACTTCTAATACAACTTCACCTAAGTATAAAACCCAACAATATTACCAAGGCACATTCAGGGAGAATAGCGAAAAACCGTATTTGAAAAATTATATTGTTGACACTGAGGAGGAAGTACAGTGTCAACCTATACATCACTCTGTATCAATGTTTTATCAGTCACTTTTGTGATCAGAATAGTTTGTTTGTTTCATGTCAGATTTGGATTTAATTAATTCATGGTAATTGTTCATGAAACTAATAAATATTATTCCAAAGTACAATCTACTATTTATGCATGAATTATTGATGAATTTTATTGCACCGTGTAAATATGCACTGGGTCAAAGTCAAATATAGCTTTATTGTTTAAAAATATGAATTTTTGTCAAAGCAGTCGAACGAACATAAAAAAAACATAAACAACTCACCTGAAACACAAAACCTTTTATTATTCACTTAAAATATGTTTTCGTATAATTTAAAGGACATGGCCATGGATACATCCTATGGGTCATCAGAATTTTCTAATTTTCAGGTTTTTCATTCTAGTGATCAGGAGAAACAACTTTCTGTCATAGAATTTTCAATGTCGCTCACAGGATGAACTACAAAAAAGCATTGAATGTCTAACACCTATCTTGAAATTATGTCATCATGCAGGTGCGAATTAACTCTTTATTTCCGTATCTACAAGACAAGTCTGATTGACCTTTTACTGTGGAAAATCAAGGTAATATCATATCACGAAATAAAACAAATTTTGATTATTCGAATAGAACTGTAGATGATTCTGAAAAAATATTGATTGAATTGTGGCTATACACATGATACAAATCGATGTCCAGCTCATTCAATAATATGAAAAAAGAGGACATTTTTTAAAATATTGTCAGGGGTAATATAATAAGTGGTATGATTATTACGGATAATTTTTTGGAATATTAATAAATTGCAATCCCAAAGCTGCATTGGGATTGCCAATGAATTGATATTCCAAAAAATTATAGGTTATTAATCATACCACGAATTATATCGATTTGAAAATTGTTGAATTGCCTGGTAATTGATTCTTTATCTCTGGCGGTATTCAACGGAATGCTCTTTTCCACTGCTTCATCTATGATCGCTCATATTGATTAAGAAATATAACTAGTCAAAACACAAAGATTTTATGTTTATAATTTAAATCATTATTTTCACTTGACAGCTGGTAAAACAAAAACTAAGCAGGTTTATCACCGCGAAAATACAGCGACAAGCTATATTTTCAATTGTAATCTCCCAAGTGCTTGAATTATTGCCGGAAATTTTTCGAGTACATGAATTTTTTGAAAATTACCCGAGTCGTCATGTACGAGATAAATTTCCTGCAATTAATTCAAGCACGCGGGGGATTCGGTAAGAAAATTTTACACCAAAATATATCCAACAATTCATAAGAAATAACTAATTATGGTTCACCTGAACTATTTATATGCATAGTACAAAAAAGATGCATGAAAATATTGATATGTAAAACACACTTAACAAAATTTCAATTTGATTTTTTTCAAATTTGATCAAAAAAAAAGTAATAATGTTCGTTCTTGCTCCACTGGGAATTGAACTAGCGACCACTCGACCACGAGGCGGACACTTTACCGACTCGCCACGGGGCCTTTGATTTACATGTAGACAACTGGTGTATTAAAGTGTTTCTAAAATTTGATTTCAGAATTTGCAAATTCTGCGATTATCGTGAAGAAAATATTCAGACACATTCGAAATATTTAATAAATATGAAATATTATCTCATTTCAAATGAAAAATACAATTCCATTTGTACATCAAAGCAAAATATAAACTATCTCCTGTCAAATATTTGACAGAAAAATTTCCACTTATTAATTTCGGCCAGGGTACCCAGGAGGATAAAAATTTCCGGAAATTTTTTGGGTTGCCATGGCATCTAAATAAGAACGAGTGTTTTGGTACTCTCTAAAAGTGAGGTGTGAAATTTTCACTGTAATTCCGATTCTATTGGCTGAATTTCAAAATTTGAAATATACTGATTGGTTGTTAAGCAAGGAGATATATTGTCGTAAGAATAGTCGCGTATGTGGAATTTGTCAACAGGAAGACCAAAAAATGTAAGAAAATTCAGTAGTCGAAGAGATATTATTCTGGTCTGTTTATAACAAAAATGTCTGATAAATCGATTGAAACAAAAATATAAAAACAGAAGGTTAGGTTTTAGGTTAGGTTTAGGTTTTGAACGTGAGTGGGCCCGTATCAGGCCCTCCACTGCGGCCAATGGCCTATTGTGGCTCACCCTATGGTTATATTTCTCCCAGTATATCCAATCTCTTGACGAAATTGAGGAATGCATTGGGAGAACAATTTACCAGGTTTTCTGGCCTTACTGTCGTATCGCCAAATATTGAGAATCTGGTTCTGGCCGCTGCAGGGCATGTACACAGAATGTGTTCAGCCGTTTCATCATCCTCCATGCATAGCCGGCACTCTGCATCTTGTGCAAGTCCGATTTTATGCATGTGGTATTTGAGTTTGCAGTGGCCAGTAAGCAAACCTACTATAACTCTGAGATGCGCTCTGCTGAGTTCTAGCAGTTTGTCAGAGTCCTGTTTTTTCCTTGTACAAGCAATAAATGCTTTGGAATGGGCTAGGCCCGGTAGACTACGCCAGTACTCAAGTCTTTTATTGTCTGCCCAAGCTGTTATGACATTCTTGGCAGTGGTATATGCTAAACCGATTACCGGTTCTGGTCCAGTGAACGTTGTTTCGGCCCCCCCTTTTGCTAGGGCGTCCGCTATTTCGTTTCCTTCTAGGCCTGTGTGACCTGGTATCCAGACTAGGGTAACGTTGTTGCGTTACGCCAGTCGGTTTAAGGTGTCGCTGCAGTTCTATACTGCCCTAGATTTAAAGCAGTTGGATTCAAGCGCTTTAAGTGCTGCTTGACTATCTGAAAATATTTTTATTGTTTTTCGTGTGTGGAGCCGATTTTCCAGCTCCCTGGCACACATTTCAATGGCATATACCTCTGCCTGAAATATCGTAGCTAGTTTGCCCATACTGAACGAGCGTTTCACTACTGGGTTCATCCCATATATTCCGGCTCCGACGCCTTCCTGAGTTTTGGAACCATCGGTGAACCAACGTTCATTTGCCCTACATAGGTTGGTTTCATTCCGGACCCAGTCTTCTCTTTCGGGAAAGACCACAGTGTAGGACGTGTGAAGGTTGATGGTTTTAGGCATGATGTCTGAGGGCATTCCTAGAATGTTGTGAGCTATTATGCCCTCCAGCATGCCGGTGCCTCTCATGACACATGCCTGCGGTAGACTAATGGCCGCTTGATAAAGTCTGTATGTTGCCCATCTTTCCTCGATTGAAACAAAAATATAAAAACAGAAGGTACATACATAAAAATGAAAGTACTTCTAAAACTCGATGAAATGGAACAGCAAGGATTGATACAAAAAATCACCGAACCGACTCATTGGGTTAACCCTATAGTGGTTGTTCACAAACCTAATGGTGATGTGAGAATTTCCATGCATCCTAGATCATTGAATGAATATATGAAACGAAAACATTTTGTTATTCCGAATTTGAAGATGCGAGGATGTATTGATATCTAGTTAGCCTAGGCCAGTTCCCTGCATAAACAAAATATTGCGTTACCATAGCAACGAATAATAACTTATTAGAAGTATCAGTGTAAAGTTTGAAGTCAAAAAGTAAACAAGAGTTACGCAATAAATTTAAAGAAAAAATATATCCACCGAAATTGTGAAAATCGAAAAATTGGAGTATCGAGCCATCATCAAGTACCTGTATTTAAAAGGGTTAACAGGTAATCAGATTTACGAAATGCTTAATACCCTTGGTGATCAATGTCCTTCGTATGCGACCGTGAAAAATTGGACAGCAAACTTCAAAAGAGGTAAATTTTCCATTGAAGATGATGACCGATCGGGAAGGCCAGTTTCTGTGTCAGTCCCCGAAAATATCGATGCAGTTCATGGCATGATTTTAACAGACCGTCGAATTGGGCTAAAACGGATATCTGAGCACTGAATATTTCATACGAACGCGTTCATCATATAGTTCACGTCAATTTGGACATGAGAAAAATTGCTGCAAAATGGATTCCCAAATGTTTGAATGTTGACCAAAAGCGTGCAAGGGTAGTAGCATCGCGTTCGATCTGTGCTCGATTTGAAAATGATGTAGACTTCTTAAACCGAATTGTTACTATGGATGAGACTTGGGTACATTTTTACGATCCAGAAACAAAGCAACAATCGATGGAATGGCGACACTCCGTTTCTCCAAGACCTAAGAAGTTTCGTGTCCAAAAAAAATCTGCTGGAAAAGTACTTGCTTCAGTTTTTTTGGGATTGCCATGGAGTAATCATGATTGATTTTTTGGATAAGGGTAGAACAATAACTGGAGATTACTATTCGACATTATTGACCACTTTACGGGAAAAAATTAAAGAGAAAAGACGCGGACAGCTATCCAAAGTTGTTTTGTTTTTGCTGGACAACGTTCCTGCATACAAATCTCATGTTGCCATGAAAAAAATTCGTGATTTAGGGTTTGAATTACTAGAACACCCCCCTTATTCACCAGATTTGGCTCCATCCGACTATCATCTCTTTCCTCAACAGAAAAAAGTTTAAAAGGTAGTAAATTTTCTTCCAACGAGGAGGTAATAAAAGCTGTGGAGGTCTGGTTTGCAGAGCAAGAAGAAACATTTTTTTTGAAAGGTCTAGAGACGTTGCAGGTTCACTGTAATGAATGTATCCAATTAAAGAGGAGAATATGTTGAGTAATAAAATATTTTGACATTGAAATTTTGTTTGGTTCTATAGTAGGTGGTTCTATAGTAGGCTAACAGCCGTATGCATAGTATTTGCGGACGATAACACTATTTTTTGGCACTCTGATAATGCAAATGATTTAACTAGAATCATATCTAGTGATATGAAAAAAGTAAAGACTTGGTGTGATTCAAATAGACTTTCACTCAATGTCTCGAAAACCAATATAGTAACTTTCAGATGTGAGCTTGACAATATACCGATTGGGAATGACATCATTGAAAACAAAAGCAGTTTAAAATTTTTAGGAGTGCATATCGACCGTAAGTTAAAATTTGAAGACCATGTTCGTGCCTTGTGTAACAAAGTGTCTTCTGGCTGTTATAGAGTCAGAGTAGTCGCAAATGAGCTGAGTTTATCAGCAGCCAAGACTGTTTATTTTTCTCTGGTGGAATTTCACCTGAGATATGGAATTCCATTTTGGGGCGTATGTAGTGGATTTCTACTACAAAATGTTTTGCAAAAACGAGCCATAAGATATATGTGCCAATTGAAGCGTAGAGTCTCTTGTATACTCCTTTTCACTGCTCATGGAATTCTAACAGTGATTTCTATCTTTATAATGGAAACAGTGTATTTAATCAAAAAACATTTGACTCAATTCCAATCTTCTCCATCCTATTATGTGACAAGGCAATCCAGCAACATTAAGTTGCCAATACCAATGACATCTGTCATAAAGGATTTCATTGTTTATAATGGTCTTAAAATGTTCAACAATCTGCCAAATGATATAAAAGAAATAAAATCTTTACAATGCTTTAGGAAGGCTGTGAAATGTTTTCTACGTGATAGACCTTATTATAATATAGAAGAATTTTTTAATGATAATTTTTAAAATAAACTGTACGTGATTTTAAATTTTTTTTCGAATGTATTTTATACCTACGACTTACATTTTTTATACTTATGTGAAGTGTCTTTATAGGTTAAGTCAAATTGTTTTGTTTTATTTGTATTTTGTACGACTTATATGTTTTTATACATACAAACTGACTTCAATCCAAACTCCATTACTTTAAATGTTTTTTGGACCATTTATATATTTTTAGATATATATGTACAAAGTGATTTTTATTTTTCTTAGCTTAGGTTAAGTGAAACTTTGTCAACAAGATCATTCTTATGACAATAAAGTATATTCTCTCTCTCTCTCTCAGTCGCCAGCGAATCGCCAGAGTTGTCCAGAGTTGTCCAAAAATGTGACAACTACGAGATAAGTCACATTTTGGCGAAACGCTGGCAATGTACCACTTTTTTGGAGCTCGACTGTGCATTATAGTTCTTGTGTAGCGAGCGGCGAAACTCTGGCGAGTCGCTGGAATTAACTATGCATACGGCTGTAAGAATTTTTCAATATATTGTCGCGACTAGGGCTACTAGGGTAGCATCCTGAGCCGTATAAGGGGTTGCTTCCCTTATACAAAATGCGACTTGGGGTGTAGCTACAGATGGTAGCTATTAAAACTCAAGGGGTAGCAAAGGAATATAAACATTTATTAAATAACAACTGGGATACGGGGAAAGCTATATACATATTTAAAATAAGGGACATTCAATAATATAATAGGGAACAAATAAAACTCTTACCTAAAACCATCACTATACAATACGTAGAGCTAAGGCCAAAAGGGCCTAGCCTATAAGGCTAACAGAGCGCCAGGGCTCTCTCATCTACAGGAGTCTATTACTAATTATATCCTCAATCTATTCCTTTTGTATTTCTTTAAGTAAATATGTTTTGTTCATTCGGTCAACGATTTTAGCTCGTCACGCGACTTCGCTAATTTCAATGTCGGTCACATATGAGAATCAATAAACAATAAGATGAATGGATCAATGCACTAAAATCATTCAAATTCAACATTTACGACATATGCCCACCTTCTAAGAAAGCTGGACCCCAGCTTTAAAATACAAACACGACCCTACGAAACCTTTATACAAAGCAAGTGCCCTATTCTAATAATACTGAAATAATTACAAAAAATATATTTTTCTGGATCCTATTACGTGGTAGGTACACACACCGCGACGGGATCTGGTCCTGTTGATACCATGAGTTTCTTCAGCTCTGGCATTTCTACAGTATTCGGTATCCGGTAAAACAGCTCGAAATTGAACGGGACTGCATCGTTTGGCACCCTGGGTACTGGCTATCGACACGTATTCAGTGGCGGGACTGGCAGCTACGGTAGGCGTTACCATCGCTACCACATTCTGGGACTGCAAGTATTCGGAATCACAGCATCTGGAACATCCTCCGGGGCAGTTTCAGGAATATCAACGGCAAATGTCTGGTGCCTCTTCTGGGCACCACTGGTTCAGGAAGCTGAGTCGGCTTGGAAGTTTTCGACCTGGAATCCTTGACAAACTCACGTTTCTCCATCCTCCATTTATGACTTCAGGAGGAAGCATCTGGATTACTCAGTTCGTCCAGTGCTTCACTCCTTTGTACAGCCTCTCCATCTTGATTTGCTGTCGACCTTTGAAACCTTTCATTCCCGATACTTCCTGGAATTCTCACCGGACTCACGTTCAGAATCCTCATTCCACTTCTGGGGAAGGAAACATCTGGATTACTCAGTTCGTCCAGTGTTCCAACCCTTTTTGAACCATTTTAATATCGCAGCTTCTCACTTTCAGTTATTGCCAGCCATGTTGGGTGTCCAAATTCTATTCTCGAAATGCCAGACTGGGTACTCGGTTGTCCTGATCTCTTCTCTCCAGGATTGTGTGTGTACCATAACCGAAAAACAAAACAAGATGCAAATAAATACATAACTATATCAAATAACTAATCAAAATATAAACCATTACAACTATTACTATTTCCCATTTTTTTTTTCATAATTATATTTATTACGATTAGTTTTTTTCAGCTTCTATGACTAATAGAAAAATTCAAATTTTTTTTTGTTACAGGTTAATCCTTAATAATTCTACTCAAAAGAAAATTCAATACAAAATATTATATTCTATCTAACCAATAATTTTCAAACTTCAATTTAAATGACCAACCTTTTTTTTTCTAATCTTGAGATAAAAATGACCCGTTAAATATTTCTTATCGAATGAATATCTCCATAAACTTGAGCCATATAAAAACGCTTTATTGCCAAAAACTATCAGTCGAAAATTTGTAATCAAACAGTTTATTGTTTTCAAAACACTCACGATCAATTATTCTCATAGTTCGAATTATCAACAAATATTTCACATTAATAACAAAAGGAAACCGTCGAATGTTTCTTACGACAAATCAATTGACTATTTACTGTTTTCAAAACACAATTGGTCATCACATTTCATTCAATATTTTCAGTATTGCATTTTTAGATAAAATTCCGAATATATTCATAGAAGATACCGACAACGGGAGTTTTGAGGAATTCAACAAAAAAATAATATCATTCGAGAAACGAGACGGCCAAATTATAATTTATCAATTTGGGAATATTAATCAAAACACGATTGTTTGTTATGACCCATTTCATTATTTACTGTTGCAATCTTGTAAATGAGCAATTGTTTTCATATGATTCAAAAAAAAATATCATTCGAGGTAATGGGGATGGCCAAATTACAATTTATCAATTTGTGAATGTTAGATATCAGTTCACGCCTCCTGATCACCATCTTGAGTGTAACACTGGTATGCCACCAATTTGGTTAGGACAGTCATACAAATCTTCAATCACATTATATCACAAATTTCAAATTAGTAATTTAAACCTCTTAATCACCTTTATGACAACATAATTTTCATCTCTTCAATGTTCTGTTTTGCAGTTCAAGTACATACTTTAAATTTCGTATTCACACTCTTTACAATTCCTCATGACTCATTCATCCAAAAACCTTTCTCCGTGCAACTGTTTCTCTCATATATCGACATCTCACATTATCGCAATTCACCTATTTTCTCGGCAACACATCGAGAAAAAACAACATCATTCACCAATGATTCTCTTGGAAACCCATCAAGAGCATGTATATCACTATTATACCATTTACCAAAAAATCTCAAAACTCTTGGCAACACTTCAAGAGTAAGATACTGCATAGAAACGCTCAATCCCACTTTGAGGATTTTCTCCCACGTCTCTCCTGCAAACTTCTTTACAACAGCCTCTTCCGGCCGTCATTCAATTCTTCTATAACCCCTTTATAGACATAGGTAACCTATTACCCTATAAATATTCTCATATCACGATATTTCATTCAAAAGTCGATCATACACCAATTGCACCCGAAGACGTCATGAGCATAATTCCAAGAGCATGCAAAGCAGAAAATATTTTTCAAAAAAAAAAAAATATATCAAAAACATCACAATGTCATTTACAAGTGAAGCAATTCAAAATTCAATTAAAAAATATGACCCTATTCTTGTCAAAAAAAGTTCTTCACATTAAGTGTGTTTCAAAAATACCTTCAACCCTTTCATACAACTACTGTCACTTATCACCATTATGCACAACACTTGAGGCAAACTCCTCATTCTCAACACTTTCAAGGAAGACACATAAAAATTCCAGGCAAATATGCAGCTTCCATATTTCCCTCTTACTAAACATTCTCAACATGCCCTTTCATTCGGCATTCATCTATATTTTTCTCCACAGTTTTCTCAATAGAACTCGCATTTTTGAACAGTGACTCCTTTTTCTCTCATGAAGGTATTTTTGGCATCAATTTTCTCACATTCATTCATACTTTCAACATTACTTTCTCATATTCATTCAAACAATCATCTCGCCTATCTTTTTTGCATTATTCAGTTTTATTATACTTGTGATATTTTTCATATTCATCGTGTACCTCTTGGTCCTTATTGTTATCGACGGTTCCTACTGAATAAAAAAAATCATTATCTATTAAAAACAACCAAATAATTATTTCCCTTTGTACCGAAGATGAACAATGTTCATTTATATCCTTCTCCTGGATATATGTTCAAGGTTTGGTACAAAATTACTCTGTATGAAAATTCCATTACAGTAAAAGTTAATAAGAATATTGAAAACCTTCCTTTAAATTTAACTGAACATCTCATATTGAAGTTTTTCGAATTGCATACCTTTTCCTCAATTCGATATAAAATTCCTTTTACGGAAAATACTAGTAAACTCAAAGCAAAGTCTGTATCATGCATTTTATACATGAGAAAATAAGTTACTAAAATTAGACACAAGTTGGCCCAACAACTCAAACCCATTTTGAATATTCACTAAAAGTAAACTCTTATACTAGCAATACACAATAGGGGAAAAAAAACTTTGCTCTCTATGAACAAAAAAATATTACTCCAGATTCACCCATTTCTCATTTATATTTTCCTGGCTGAGAGGAAGATACCGTGAAACATTTTGTACATAATTCTTAACAAGGTGAATTATGAAAAATTAACCCCCAGGACGAGCAAAGCCTATCCATCATAGTCCTTAGGCTATGGTTGGGGTGAAACGGGGCAGGTTGGGGTGAAACGGGGCAGAATGGGCTCCGGGGCGAGCAAGGCGTCTCCACCATAGTCCTGGACTATGGTTGGAGTAATTATGGGGGTGGGTGGGGTTAATTATGAAGAATCAACCCCTCGGGACTAGCAAGGTGCCTCCACCATAGTCCTTGGACTATGGCTGGAGTGAAAAGGGACGGGGCGGGGTTAATTATGAGGAATCAACCCCCCGGGACTAGCAAGGCGCCTCCACCATATGTCGCGACTAGGGCTACTAGGGTAGCATCCTGAGCCGTATAAGGGGTTGCTTCCCTTATACAAAATGCGACTTGGGGTGTAGCTACAGATGGTAGCTATTAAAACTCAAGGGGTAGCAAAGGAATATAAACATTTATTAAATAACAACTGGGATACGGGGAAAGCTATATACATATTTAAAATAAGGGAGATTCAATAATATAATAGGGAACAAATAAAACTCTTACCTAAAACCATCACTATACAATACGTAGAGCTAAGGCCAAAAGGGCCTAGCCTATAAGGCTAACAGAGCGCCAGGGCTCTCTCATCTACAGGAGTCTATTACTAATTATATCCTCAATCTATTCCTTTTGTATTTATATATGTAAATATGTTTTGTTCATTCGGTCAACGATTTTAGCTCGTCACGCGACTTCGCTAATTTCAATGTCGGTCACATATGACAATGAACTTCTATATCGTGGACGAATCAATAAACAATAAGATGAATGGATCAATGCACTAAAATCATTCAAATTCAACATTTACGACAATATCCTCGTATATTCACTAAATTGAGTGTATCTAAAGCATATTTGTTACTAGATGCTTCTGCTTTCATGGCGTACCACTAGATGAAAAGAGTTCTAAACTCTTCAAATTCACATCGCCATTTGGCAGATTTTGTTATTTGAGAATGGCATTTGGAATATCTAGTGCTCCTGGAATATTTTAATGTAGGTGTAGTAACACATTTTGAGGATATTTCAGTATTTGGTTCCACTAATGATGAACACAATGAAATTTTGGAAAATGTTTTTAAAAATACATCGAATTGTGGGTTGACTTTGAATAAGGATAAATCAAAATTTGCATTGGAACACGTAATGTTTTAGGTCATGTTATTGACGGAAACGGTGTACAGGCAGACGAGAATAAAGTAGGAGATATACATTTTATTATTTCGGTCGGCAACGACTGTTCGTTATTAATATTTTACAAGTTTGAAAAACCTAGTCACGTCATTGCCAATACTTTCCTATTTTGATTCAAATAAAAAAACCGTTTTGTCTGTAGATTCGAGTAGTTTTGGTATGGGTGCTATGTTACTACAAGATGATCATCCAATAGAGTTTGCATCGGTTTAATTGGATGTAATCTAACAAAAATATGGCCAAATTGAAAAAAAAATACTTGCCATTGTTTTTGGTTGTGAACTTTTTCAGTTTCATCTATTATGTAGAACATTCAAAATTCAAAGTGATCGTCACCTGTTACTGGGAATTATTGAAGATTTATTACCACGTTTGCAGAGGTTGATAATGAGACTTTCACGTTTTAATGCAAAACTAATATTCGTTCCAGGAGAAGAATTGCAAGTTGCTGGTGCATTGCGTAGAGATCCCAGCAATGATGTTTTTTCGGCATCTGAAATGAATGATAATCAACATGTTGATTCGATTATTGCCAGTTCAGATGGAAATATAAAAAAAGTCTTCAATACTGAAGAAGATGATGTTTTTCAAGAAATAAAACGATGTGTTGAAATCGGTTGACTAGCTGATCCAGCTCAATAATAGACAAATTGCTTTTAGCCTCGAAAAAAATGTTAAGACTTCGGCTTGTTGAAATGTTTTCATGACAATATTATTGGTGTTCATGAGATACAGGATTCAAATTCAAATTCAAATAGATTTTATTTTGATTAGCTATTTTGCACATGTACATGTATGTACATGTACATAATATTATTTCTTCGGTCTTCACGGTGCCGTTTTGGAAGGCTGAAGATTAGGACAGCCAGTTGCATGCTGAGCAATGCACCGTCGCCAGTGTATTACTCATCTACAACGCTAGGCCGCACCCTAGTCCCTCCAGGGGGACACTTGGAACGGCCCCCGCGGTCTTGGCGGGCAGGTCCGTATATACTCAGAAACTACGTTTGATGTTTGGCAGAATCCATGCCTCTTTTCTTCTGAAAACTAAACCTTCGTAACAGACAAGTTTATTTGCTAATATTACCGCTAACCGAGCGGTGTAGAACTCTGAGACGCTCAATTTTACACGCTGCACATGAAACAAGTTTAATGCACCGATACTAGTGGGACATTTTTCTTGAGTGTTTTAATCTTGATGAGCGCTCAGAGCAAACGTAGTGTATGATGCCTAGATCCTAGATTTGCAGAGTGCTCGCCTACGACCAGGGTTGGCTTTTCAGAGTTTTCTTCCACCTGAAAAGTGAATTCTCCAAAATATTCAGTAATTCTTCGACAAGCTACTTCTTTGGGTCTGTTTCGACTTAGTCAGTTGTAAGTCTAAACCTGCCAATAAAACTGCACTTTCGTCTTTACCAAGAGTTTTGATGACTTTTCCTCCGAAATAACTTGACTGACATTTATTCTTATTTTTTATCAATATACAAAGTATCTAAGTAATAACAACAATCATGAGTAGATATAAATTATACGTACTGAGTGTTAGATGAACCCGTTTTCTTCTAGATCTAACCTGCATATCTTCGTCATTGGTCTCCGGTACTCGGTACTCTGCATTCGAAGTTCTTACGTCTACCACACAAAATCTTCTATCAGGTCCCGCATAAACAATAGTAATTATTCCCAACTTCCAGGCACAACGTGGCATATCATTACCGACTAGTATGACAATGTCGATTACTCCAATTGGCTGCTGATTTTTTTAAATTTTTTCATTATTGAAGGCAGATGTTCTTTCGGCCATCGATTCCAAAACTGTTCCAATAACATCTGAGAATTGTTTTACTCTCGGCGTAAACAGAAATCTGGATTAAGGCGTATGAGTGAACTGTCTCCCGTTGATGATTCAAGAAGAAAGTGGTTGGGCGTGAGTGCTTCTCAAGTCGAGTGAATCACTCAATACCTGACTCAGGAGCCTGGAATTTACAATGAAAACATTTCCCAAACATTTGGAAATCACCTTTACAAATTGCCATTTTATTCACCCCATTCCAACTTGAGGTGATCTGGTAGATTTATTACAAGATCTTTCGGCAGTTGGGAGTGTATTCGAGATTTGAGGGTCTTCAATATGGACACCAAGTTGTTGACTTTGCAGAAAAAATTGATCAACCTCTCAAAGTTGGAGTTTTCCAGAAAAAGAAAGCCTGTCATTCTAGATATGAATGATAGAGAGTGTATTGTTAAATCTACTTAGCTGCTGTTCCATCCAGATACCGCAGTTTTGCAATCGCCTTTCAAACATTAGAGCTTCAACATAATTTCCTCATTGAAGGAATCACATAATACTTTTATGCTGCTTGTGAATTATAGGGGCCATTCTTGTAGGTTTATATCATAACAAGGACTGAGTGCTCCACGGCGTGTCTTGCAAGAAGCTTATTGTTCTGAGTTCGATTCGAGACGGATTTGATAGCAGTCGAAATAGTTTTACTAATCTGTTCAATATTAATTCTTTGATTATATTCTGGCTCGTGTTGTATCTCATCTATCCATTTTGCTACTGACTGCTGCTTTTCATTGACTGAACTTGGTACGTTAGGCAGTAAGTCTTCTGTTCCTTCTGATTTGCTTTATATTTCCACCCGAGCATCTAATTCCACTTCTTGTAGGTCATGTTTTGAGTCCAATTGTCGAATAATATTATCTGTTTCATTTTCTTCAAAATGAATCTAGCTATGGTGTCGGACGGGGATTAGCACAGTGGTTAAGCGCCCGTCTGGTGACCGAGAGATCTCAGGTCCAAATCCCAGCCGGTGCGGACTTCTTTCATTTTCAGATGTGAAAGTCTGCATGATGGAAGCTCATGTCGGATGGGAATAATCCTCCACGATTCACTTTTGCGTTAATAATTAATAGTGTTACTCCTAAGGTTGCGAATGGAGTTAGTAACGAAGCCTACCCAGAACACATGACTAATGACCACAGCAGTCGATGCCACAACACCAAAGACAAAAAAAAACTGTTATGCCGTTTTAATTTTTGTTCCTTCTTCTCCTTCTCTAGTAGTAATCGTTTTCTCTTGAGCGTGAATTATCAGTTTTCTTTCAAAATGGATCGAGATGGTTTTGAACTCAATGAATGTAGAGGGGTTGGATCGAGCTTTCTTGATCAAAAATTTTCAGGACATACAAAATCTGCCGAGAGATTCTCGTTGATGCTGCACCTGCTCTACTGGGCTTTTCTGGTACCGGAGTGCGGGAATCTGATGCACACGCATCTTTTTTCACGTCGCGTCGTGGACTTGTCGGGGGTCACCAATGTTTCTGATTCGTGAGATGTAACTCCAAGCTTTCCAATAAAACAGCACCATGGAGTTCTAATCTTGGAGTGGATATTGGTTTGTGCAGTGCATATTGTGCCTTGGATGATATAAGTAAATGCTCTCCTTCAGTTGGTTTTCTTACACAACGACTCGACTGACTTTCTTGTTCTTCTTTCATCAATGCACAAGGTATATAAGTGATAACAATAATCTATAGATAGATAGATATGAATAATAACGAATGAGTGTTGACAGAGTCACTCATGTTAGTCTTTATATGATGGAAAAGTATTATCATTATATTGAATAATTGCATTTTGCTAGTTTTCTTAGTCTGTTCACCTTTATATTTTTAGCAACATTTTTTGTTTGCGGTTACTTCTTTCGAGCGATATTTTTAAATTATAAACGCATATAATTGTTAGCATTAATGACCAAAAAACCGACAGCGATATAAATTGTATTAACATAACGTATATAAAGTTAGTGTTCAGTAAAATTACGTTGTGAGTAATTGCTTCAACGACGGTAGCGATATTAGTTAGCCAAGGTGAGCGTAAACTCAATTTGAGAATTTTTGATGAAATTTTATGAAAATTCTCCAGTTCGCAAGTATGTCTTTCTGTATACAAATGGACAACACTTTGAATATATCTGAAAATTGCAGTGGTGTAAAAGTTTGTGCTTATCAAAGAATGTGCAGCGAGCAATCGTTAACTAATTTCAAGTTGTTGTAGTTGAAGGGGTTTTCTAAATTCCAAACTGAACATGGAAATACAGAAAAATTGAAGGAGAATAACACTTAGCAATTGATAATCCCTTTTACTACATCAGATCTGAAACTGGTGAGGGCAGGAGATTTACGGAAGCTGTGACCAACTGAAATAACTGATATTCAGTCCATAGAGATATCTTCTACTATATCGCATTATTATATTGAAAAATTAGTGAAAAATTACTTTTCCTCTACAAAGTTCGCTAAAATCTCGAATACATTCTTCTTGAACATCTCAAAGCAGAAATTCAGTATAACTCATCATCTGTTACACCTATTGTTACTTTTCTAGCTACAATGAAAACTTCTGACAAAATTGTAATATCCGGAATCGCTGGACGATTCCCTGAGTGCGAAAATGTGGATCAGTTCAAAGAAGCTCTCTTGAATGGGGTGGATTTGGTTACAGAAAACGATAAAAGATATCCTGCAGGTGAGTTTAGGGGAGAGTGGAGGAATATGGACTACTCAAGCTCTACTGAGTTTTTTAAATAGAAGTATTTGTACAAATAGACCGGGATCCCATGCCTATTTTCAAAAATAATTAATAACAGGCTGAATCTTCCTGAGTAGCTTCATTTTGCCGAGACACCCTACTTTTTTCTCTTCGAAAATTCTCGATAGTGGTAGCTAATAAAATGCGCAGGCGTCAATCGTGTCGATTTGGTGAGTGCAAAAAAGTCATCAGTAACAGTTAGTTTTTCAGTTGAACCTCGAGATAATTCGATGAAGTACCCGAAGAAACTTTTGTCCTACAAAATGGATGGTAGGACTGAAGAGTCCCCCACTCCCAGCATGTACCAATGACGTGGTCATAAAAATTCATTGATAACCAGCGGATTTTTTACCGTTGCTTGGTTATTATTTGTATAATTGGATGGTCATATTGTCCTACATATTAAATGGTAGGTGTTCCCAGTCCTACGCTCCGAAATTGTCAATTCCATGGTGAAAAAAATTATTAATAACTGTAGGACAATGATAACACATGAAAGGTTAGTATGTTCTCCACCTAAATAATACAGTGTCCTACAAAAATCGCGTATGTATCGCTAGTCCTACAAAAATTATTCAAAATAACGAATTATTTTGAAATTGTGGTTTAGCTAATTTAATATACTTTTATTCGTTGAGTAATGTTACTTTCACTGTATAATTGTTTGTTCAATTAAAAAATTTCATAATTTACGTGAAAAGTTTATGAAAAAAGTGTGAAATTTTGTTTAGCTTTCATAATTTTTATAAACACATTGAAAACAACAATAACAAACTAAAAATATTGAAATAATCAATCTGCCCTCCGGGGCGCCTTAAATGATGACGCATTCGCTTTAACAGATGCAGGGAAACCCGAAAAAACCTGCAACACCACATCGTCGTCTGAAGAGCTGAAATTTATAATTGAAAACTTTCAAAGAGGTCAGACGAATTATGAAAATGTACTCTACGGTAAAATAGGATGTATGGTTTCTCCAGAGGCCTCAAAAAGCCCAGTTCAAAAGAGATATTATATTTTACGGGGGTCAAGTGGCCAAGTAGTTAAAATACCGATCTTTTATCCACTTTGGTCGCCGGTCGTGGGTTCGAAGCCTAGCGACTGCTTATATTTCTCTGATGGCCCGAGAAAGTGGAATAGCACGTAAAAAGTAAGAATTCCTTAATCATTGCCTCTCACATGTTTCGTCTTTTGAGGGCTGCCGTTCGTTAGGGGACGACATCTGGTTACCGGAAAAAACAATTTTAAACAATGAGGAAGGGATGGGGAAGGAGTGGTAGAGCATTTTTCACCAGCTATTCAAGGAGGTATCACAAGAAGAGATTTCTGAAAAATGTAATTGGATGCGGGTGGCTGTAAATCAGAGAGTGACGGGACTTGCTGAAAATAAGGGGAGTTGATGGGAGGAGTATTTCACGAGTATAATTTCACCTTAATTCTCATATCATAGTAACAGATATGGACAATTCGTAATAATTATTTCATTTTCTTCCTGAGATATAACCTTTTAAAGCATTCAAATTGTCACTATGTACATGGAAAACTATAAACTGTTGAGCTCATAATATGAATCCTCATGTAATTGATGAAGACCCATTCTTTTTCAAAGAAATGAACAATTTACTGTGGAATATTTTGAATAATATGTATTTATTATTATTATTATTGAATTTGTAATACATTGTATAATAAATAATATAGAGTTGATATTGAATTCATAAGGTGATTACATAGGTTATAAGACCTGTGAGTAATCATATATAAATAAAAATTATAATGGTATTGATATTCATATTTTTCTTCTGTCTTGCCATGCTATGTTATGCAACACCCGTTGTGAAATATAATTTCTTATTCGAATGGAGGAACTTACGAGCTACAAATTTAATTTAATGTGTTTATTTCTAGAAAAAAATCAAATCGATTCATGATTCGCAAAATAGCAGTAATGAAATTTTTGACACCCTGTAGCTTGAAAACTGGCTATAGGATCGATCTGTGAACTGGACAACGTGATAAGGATGGCAGGATAAAAAAAAATATCATATCAAAAATGAGGATAACTGTGCCTACTTACAAAATATTTTGATCACTTTTTATCACAGAAGGTATGATCGAAATATCTGTAGGCTAGTTAAGCTCGTGGGTTACGGTTAAATAGAATAATTTTACTGCCTTGAAATTGAGTTAATTCAATTGGTTTGTTTTACTATGAGCCATGAGCTTTAGATTTGGGTAAAACTAACAGTTAGCCATACAATTTTTGGGCTCACCAAATCAACATGACTTCCGCCTACGCAGTTCATTAGCTAATAATATCAAGAATTTCCGTGTAATTGACCATTTCGGGGCGTAGGACTGGGAACACCTACCATTCAATTCGTAGGACAATATGACTATTCAATTATACCAATATTAACCAAGCAATGGTAAAAGAATCCGCTGGTTATAAATGATTTTTTATGACCACGCGCGTCATTGGTACATGTTGGGAGTGGGGGACTCTTCAGTCCTACCATCCATTTTGTAGTATAAAAGTTTTTTCGAGTACTTGATCGAATTATCTCGAGGTTCAACTGAAAAACTAGCTGTTAATAATGACTTTTTTGCACTCTCTAAATCGACATGATTGACGCCTTCGCATTTTATTAGCTACCACTTTCGAGAATTTTCCAAGAGGGAAAAGTTGGGCGTCTCAATAGGAAGCTACTCACGAAGATTCAGCCTGTTATTAATAATCTTTTTTACCATAGAATTGACAATTTCGGAGCGTAGGACTGGGAACACCTACCATTCAATTTGTAGGACAATATGACCATCCAATTATACAAATAATAACCAAGCAACGGTAAAAAAATCGGCTGGTTATAAATGAATTTTTATGACCACGTCATTGGTACATGTTGGAAGTGGAGGACTCTTCAGTCCAACCATTCTTTTTGTAGAACAAAAGTTTTTTCGAGTACTTTATCGAATTAACTCGAGGTTCGACTGAAAAACTAACTGTTATTAATGACTTCTTTGCACCCACCAAATCGACATGATTGACGCTTGCGCATTTTATTAGCTACCACTATCGAGAATTTTCGTAGAGAAAAAAGTTGGGCGTCTTGGGAAAATGAAGCTACTCAGAAAGATTCAGCCTGTTATTAATCATTTTTGAAAATAGGCGTGGGATCCCGGTCTAAAATGTCTAAATATGCCTATTCTCTAAAATGTAGTTATTTAAAGAGTTGTTGATTAATAATTGTAGTTCAATTTACGATAACGTCAATCTAAAAGACACTTCAGAAATTCGTATTCAGTAAACACTGTCGTTACTGCTTCAGTAGTTACCAAATGAATAACGACAAACCTGAATTTTCAAGACGGGTAGTACAAGTTCATGTTGATTTTATTGAAAATATGAATCATCTGCGTCCGAAAGACAAACTTTAGTCGTTATTTAACATCGTTCAAGATAGCCTCTTGGAAGGTATGAAAGTCGAACTAAACATGACTCCTCTGGAAATGAAAAAATCCTACGATAAAGATGAAGTTACTTTTTTGTGATTTTTATCAGAAAACAACTATTTCCCTGGCTAAAACCACGCTGGAAATTGAACTACATCTGATAGATATTGTTTGATATAGATTTCAGTACTTCCCATTTCATGTTTGGTTAAATTTTCAGTTGAGAATGTTTCTTTTTTCAACGTTAATTCATATTATGTGATTGAGTAATGGATGAAAACAAAATTTTGTAACTGTCGGTGTCGGTTATTTGATTATTTGATGGAAAATTGAATAAATATGGAAATTGGTGAATATCACGAAATTGTTGAAAAAAAAAGTAGTTAAGCTATTACATAGGCAACAATTTTCCGAATATTTAGATGAATTGGAGAAAAACTACTGGTTTCGTACAAATAAGTATGAACCAAGCAAACCAATAATTCTAAAAGATACTGGGACCTCCTAACAGCTAAACTGAACAGCTCTGTTGGGAATTTCATGGTAGAGGGGCCAAATAATCACCCAATATTTCTGATACTTCGTGAATACACCTGCTTACAGAAAACTGTAACCTGGCACACGATCTTATGCCTGCAGGACATTGCAAAATAATCCCTCATTTCGTTAAATAACTCCCAAGTCAGTTCTCTGGTTGATCTGAATCTTTCCGAAAGTTTTCTTCTGGAGTCTCGAAAGGGATGCTGATATCCCTTAACTACCTATTGAATCTCTGATTCCACTCTTTACGGAACAACAGATACGTGATTCGATTTACGCCTTAAAAAATCATCATGACACCTTCTTTGCAGTTCTTCCAGGATTACAACCAATTCGTCCTGCTCGAAGTGATCCATTTCTATTTGATTACCTACTATTTAAATTTTACGAAGGATGAGTAAGAATTATATTTTTGCTGAATAGAGCTATTATCGTCGACAGTTACGACAGCCAAATAGGTGTCGTGCACTAAGCGATGTTTTTTGGCACCGATATATCGTTTATTAACGATGAAGAAGCAGAAAGTGAATATGATTTTGTGAATTTGTCGTTATTTAACGGCTTATGGCTTGATAACGACTGCTAACGATATCGTTATAAGATAGTGAATAGACCTGTAAAACGGTAAAATTGCTTCGTTACTTCATCTATTAGAAGATTTTTCTGTCGGTTTCGCAAATGAACAAATATTTTTTCTTCAAGATGCGTTTTTGTAAACAGGGGAATAATCCCTTCCACACATCAGCCTGGTTACTTTAGCAATAAAGTTCAGAAATATTTGCATTTCCTTTTTTTTTTATTTTTTCATACGAATAGTGGAAAAAAGTTTTATATTTCAGTGTGTCAATCAGAACGGATTGAGGAAAGAAACCACATGTTCAAAATAATTTTTCCGGGCGTCACTTAAGCAATATTCCTCAACTTCTTTATTATGGACTCTGCCATCATCATAATATAGGAAAGTTTTCAGGGTAGGGTGCGGAAAATAACCACATGGTAAAAATATTTTTTCGGGGCGTTCAAGGCCGGTTTCACTGTAGCCATCATCATAATCTAGGAAAGTTTTCAGGGTAGGGTGCGGAAAAAAACCACATATTCAAAATAATTTTTCCGGGCGTCCAGGGCCGATTTCACCCCAGCACCATTCCTCAACTTCCTTATTATGGACAGGATAAGTTGCGGAAGAATCCACATGTTCAAATCAATTCTTCCGAGTGTCCAGAGCCAGTGAAGACACCTGGAAGAATTATTTTGACCATGTGGCTTTTTTCCGCACTTCATCCTGAAAATATTCCCAGATTTTGATGATGGCAGAGTCCGTATGAAGGAAGTTGAGGAATATTGCTGTAGTGAAACCGGCCCTAGTCGCCCGGAAAAAATATTTTGAACATATGGTTTTCTTCCATACCCTATCCTGAAAACTTTCCTAGATTATGATGATGGCAGAGTCCATAATAAGGAAGTTGAAGAATATTGCTTGAGTGAAACCGGCTCTGGACGCCTGGAAAAATTATTTTGAACATGTGGTATTTTTCCATACCCTATCCTGAAAACTTTCCTAGATTATGATGATAGCAGAGTCCATAATGAGGAAGTTGAGGAATATTGCTATAGTGAAACCGGCCCAGGATGCCCGGAAAGAAAATGTGGTTTTATTCCGCACCCTATCCTGAAAACATTTCTATATTATGATGATGGCAAAGTCTATATTCAGGAAGTTGAGGAATATTGCTCGACTGAAACCGGCCCTGGACGCCCGGATAAATCCCTTTGAACATGTGGTTCCTTTCCGCACCCTATCTTAAACACTTTCCTAGATTTTGATGATGGAAGAGTCCATATTAAGGAAGTTGAGGAATATTGCTGGAGTGAAACCGGCCCTGGACGCCCGGAAAAATTATTTTGAACACCTGGTTTTTTTCAGCACCCTGTCCAGAAAACTTCTCTAGATTGTGATGATGGCAGAGTCCATATTAAGGAAGTTGAGGAATATTGCTGGAATGAAACCGGCCCTGGACGCCCAGAAAAATTATTTCGAACATCTAGTTTTTTCAGCACCCTGTCCTGAGAACTTTCCTAGATTGTGACGATGGCAGAGTCCATAGTAAGAAAGTTGAGGAATATTGCTGGAGTGAAACCAGCCCTAGTTACCCGGAAAAAAATATTTTGAATATATGGTTTTCTTCCACACCCTATCCTGAAAACTTTCCCAGATTATGATGATGGCAGAGTCCATAATAAGGAAGTTGAAGAATATTGCTTGAGTGAAACCGGCTCTGGACGCCTGGAAAAATTATTTTGAACATGTGGTATTTTTCCACACCCTATCCTGAAAACTTTCCTAGATTATGATGATGGCAGAGTCCATAATGAGGATGTTGAGGAATATTGCTATAGTGAAACCGGCCCAGGATGCCCAGAAAGAAAATGTGGTTTTATTCCGCACCCTATCCTGAAAACATTTCTATATTATGATGATGGCAGAGTCTATATTAAGGAAGTTGAGGAATATTGCTTGACTGAAACCGGCCCTGGACGCCCGGATAAATCCATTTGAACATGTGGTTTCTTTCTGCACCCTATCCTAAACACTTTTCTAGATTTTGATGATGGAAGAGTCCATATTAAGGAAGTTGAGGAATATTGCTGGAATGAAACCATCCCTGGACGCCCGGAAAAATTATTTTGAACATCTGGTTTTTTTCAGCACCCTGTCCTGAAAACTTTCCTAGATTGTGATGATGGCAGAGTTCATATTAAGGAAGTTGAGGAATATTGCTGGAGTGAAACCTGCCCTGGACGCCCGAAAAAATCATTTTGAACATGTGGGTTTTTTCCGCACCCTGTCCTGAAAACTTTCCTAGATTGTGACGATGGCAGAGTCCATAGTAAGGAAGTTGAGGAATATTGCTGGAGTGAAACCGACTCTGAACGTCCGGAAAAAATATTTTGAACATGTGTTTTTTTCCGCACCCTGTCCTGAAAACTTTCCTAGATTGTGATGATGGTAGAGTCCATAATAATAAAATTGAGGAATATTGCTGGAGTGAAACCGGCTGTGGACGCCCGGAAAAATTATTTTGGACATGTGGTTCATTTCCTCAATCCATTCTGATTGACACATTGAAATATAAATCTGTTTTCCGCTATTCGTATGAAAAAAAAAAGAAATACAAATATTGCTGAACATTATTGCTAAAGTAACTAGGCTCCACACATCCCATTCTCTTTATTAAAAGGATGTGTTATTTTATTTGTCTCTGCATATTTAAAAACCAGTGTTCTTATGCTTTGAGCTGTCAATGCATAAAATTATTTTGACAGTATTAATATGGCCTCAACAGTTTCTTTTTCCTGATTTTCGGAAAAGACAGGTTTTCTTCCAAACGTTAGTTTTTTTGGTTGAAATCAACCTTTAGCTTATCTTGAAGAGTACCTTGTGCGGCGCGCCTAATGGATAATGTCTTTTATTCCAAGGCCTTTATTCAATATCTTTTAAAGATATCGTTAGCAGTCGTTACCAAGCGATAAGTCAAACAGGTCTATTCTCTAAAAAGTCGTTATTTAATGAGTCGTTGATTAACGATTGTAGTTCAATTTACGATTACGTCAATCTAAACGACAATTCAGAAATTCATATTTTGTAAACAATGTCGTTACGGTTTCAATCGTTACCGAATGAAAAACGACCAGCCTGAATTTTTGAGACGGGTTGTACATATAAATTCATGTTTTGTGATTGAATGATGGACGAAAACAAAATTTTGAAACTGCCTGTTTCAGTTATTTGACTACTTTATGGAAACTTGAATCAATTATGGAAATTGGTGAATATTACGAAATTGTGAAAAAAAGTAGTGAAACTATTATAAAGGCAACAATTCTCCGTATATTTGGATAAATTGGAAAAAAAACTAGTGGTTTCGTACAAATAAGTACAAATAAGTGAACCAGAAATTTTCAAAGAAACTTGGCACCTCGTAACAGCAACACTGAACTGCTCTGTTAGGAATTTTATATAAATGAAGGGACCAAATAAACAACCAATATTTCTGATACTTCGTGAATACACCTGCTGTCTACAGAAGACTGGGAAATGAAACACGATTAATCTTTTGCCATAGACTTCTGGTAATCGCCATGAGCAAAAAATGCAATGCTAAAAGAAAACTGTGTAATTGGTTATTGAATAGAAATTTACTATTTTTTGTTTACTTGTATAACTGAAGGTATCCTCGTATTCCTGGTTAATCTAAAATCTTTCTGAAAATTTTCTTCAGGAGTCTCGAGAGGGTTGCTGATATTCCTCAGCTATCTATTGAATCTCCAATTCAACTCTCTACGGAACAATAGATACTTGATCCGATTTACCTTGATGAATCATCATAATACCTTCTTCGCAGTTCTTCTAGGATACAAGCAATACGTCCCGCTCGAACTGATCTATTGCTATTGGATTACTGTTTAAATTTTGCAAAGGACGAGTGAGAATAATTTTTTTGCTGAACACGTCAATTATATAGGTGTCGACTGCTCAACGATGTTTTGGCAACGATATATCGTTAAATAACGATGAAGAAACAGATTTTGAATACGATTCTGTGATTTTATCGTTATTCAACGGATTATCGCTTGATTACAACTGCTAACGATATCGTTAAAAGATAGTGAATAGACCTGTAAATAACGATAAAATCAATACGATTCTGTGTATTTAACGGATTATTGCTAGGTAACGACTGCTAACAATATCGTTAAAAGTTAGTGAATAGACCTAATATCAGGATAAAGATATCGTTCGCAGTCGTTACCAAGCGATAAGTTATTCAATAACGATAAAATCAATACGATTCTGTGTATTTAACGGATATTGCTAGGTAACGACTGCTAACGATATCGTTAAAAGTTAGTGAATAGACCTGTAATACTTGTATCTGTTGGGCAGGGTAATATCGACACGCATGATCGATTTTACCCGAACCGGGAAATATAACCTTGATTTTTACTAAAGTGCTATATTACGGAAGAATATCCGCAGTATCCTACAAACATAAAATGCAACATCAAGAATGTATAAAGAGTTCCCTACCTTGATAACAGCAGCACAAGTTTAATAAAAAATGTCTAAACATGAGCAGAACTGTCAACATGTTTACAGAGGACGAGTTATGGCACTACTAAATAATCGTATAAATAAGCCTCATACGAGGCCATCTCTTGGTCGGTTGGTATATTACGCACGTATGGCGCCAAGTTTATATAAATCCTTTATCCTTTATTTAGCAGAATCGCTAATATTACATAAATGTGTATAAATTTGTCAATAAAAACTATATAAAATATAAAAACATTAATAAAAGTTATAATTAAGGTCAAGACATAATATAAAATAAATATGAAAAATAAAAATTATAAAAATCCTAAAGTCAGTCAAAACACTCTTACAATATAAAATACTTTAGACTTTCAGATCCAGATTAAAATGTAGGTTTATCGTTGAAAATATTGTACAAAACATCTTAGAAAAAGAAAACAAAAATTGGTTCTAATCATTCCCCAGCAAGTGATTTTTCAATTTTTTTTAAATAAACCTATGGACATACATTCTTTGAGGTTGTTGTCGAAGCTGTTGAAGGCTAACATTCCTGTATGATATATTGAAATTTTCAGTTTTTTTTTTATTTTTGACTCCAATATGTATACTATGTCTAGTCCTAGTATTATATTGGTGATAGTTTTCATTTAATTCAATTTTTTACTCAGGTAATCCGGTGATAAATTGTGATACATTTTGTAGATTAGTATCATGGTATGATAATATATATATAATCTTTTACAGACATCCATTTTAATTCTTTAAGCATAGTACGAATCGGTGTATCCCTTGGTAACTTCAATATGTTTCTCATTGCTCTGTTTTGTTGTTTCTGTAGTCGGTCTATCTCATTCTTATTAACTGTGAATAGTATTTATGCACAGAATGTAAAATGTGGTAATACTAATGTATTTATTATATATTGTTAATTTGGACCATCTAGACATGTTCTGTGATACTCTTATCATGAAGTTAATATTTAATGTAACTCTTTTTATAACTTGTAGCGCATGAGCTTTGAAAGTTAGTTCCTGATCAATTAAAACTCCAAGATATTTCACCACACTAACATTTTCAATTCTGTCATTTTCGATCATTATCTGCAGGTTCCTATTATCTGTTTTACTGTGGGGTGCCTTGTTACCCAACATCAGAAATTTTGTTATTTCGCTATTAAGTTAGTACTGCACCACTTACTTATTTTTCTGAGTTCACTATTTAGAGTATTCATCAGAACATCCATGTCTCTAGAACAGTAATATATAAGGGTGTCATCTGCAAACAGGTGTATTTTACATTTAGTTGGCTCCCTGACAATGTCATTTATGTAAAGGAGGAAGAGTAAAGGTCCAAGTCTACTTGCGGTACACCCTTATTGTTCATTAGTTCAGAGGAAGTGACGTTGTTGACTCTAGTCACCTGTTTTCTGTCACGGAGGTAGTTTTCAAACCATTTAAAAACTGTACCTGATATGCCATATTTTCCAAATTTCAAAAGTAATCTTTGCCTGTCTACTGTTTCAAAAGCTCTCCTCAAATCTAAGAAAACTGCCCCGATCATTTTGTTTCCATCCATCCACGTCTTCCAGTCGAATAAAATATTTTGCACCTCAGTTTCACAACTATGATGAGATCTAAATCCGATTTTCTGAGAGAAGATTATTTTTATCGATGAAATCAATCAATTGTCTATATACCACTCTCTCTAATAATTTCTCTATTGCAAATAGTGTATTAATGGGTCTCAAGTCACCAGCTTTATTGGAGTTGTTTACTTTATGTTTATGTATTATGAGATTTGAAACTGGTCTAATATGTCCGACGATCGATATTCCCCCACTTTCCCCTACAAGCAACGTAGCAGTAATTTGTGAAATGACAAAGTTGATCTTTAAAATATGCGGTTGTCATTGAAAATTGTCTAGAGAAATTATTCAAAAACATATCGTGAGCAACACGCAATAAAGGTTTTATACACGTTAATTATGAAAAAAATTGAAAGAGGAATTGGAGATTGTTTGAACTGAACAATTAAATATTTTTTTCTTTGGTGTTTTGGCATCGACTGCTATGGTCATCAGCCATAATTTGATATTATTACTAATTAATTGTATTTACAATATGGCTCATCTTATTATATGAATTACTCCATACATAACAACTGATTTATTTGGTTTTGTTGTTAACAACTGTCTATCAGATTTTGCCATGAAATTACGTAATTGTCAAGTGAAGACAATTGACTAGTCCATCGGAGTTTTTTGTTCATATAACACCGATTGTCCTACAGTTGTAGTTTAAACATTTTTTGTTTCAATACGACTGCTAAAATTCTTCAATCAATGGAAAAAGTAACATGGATATCATCCTCTTGTTTTATGAAAATCGATCATTTATACTTTAAGACGGTAATAATAGTGACTTATTCTTAGCTTTAGGATGCCCAAGCGAGGCAAGGGAAGAGGAAAGGAAATTCCAGCTACTCTTATTGGGTTGTTTCTGAACTAGTCACTGACTATTATTCGTCTTATAGTAAGTACATTCAGTTTCGTGTTCAAGACACCAAAATACGGAAGTAAAGACAATTTCTCAACATTGATTGTAAAAATCGCATATTTTTCCCATAATTTTCTTTTTACAACTGAACGTTTTATTTACAGGAATATATGGAATCCCTCGTAGGAGTGGAGTCGTTCCAGAAATAGATAAATTCGATAACGCCTTTTTTGAAATCCATGCGACCCAAGCTAACTTTTCAGATCCTCGTCACAGGATTTTGCTCGAAACTGTTTATGAATGCATTGTGGATGCTGGCTATAACCCCCACGAGCTGAGAGGAAGTAAAACCGGTGAGAATTTTGGCCTGTAATCCAAAATTGTTTTCTTCTTTTCTCAGTCAATCATAAGGTAGTTTCACCTGTAAATATTTTCGGGAATTTTGAAAATGGGTAGTAGTTCAATAGAGTCAGATGTGCTCTTTCAGAATTTCATCTTTGCCACCTTGTATCTTTGCCGCTCGCTCCGCTATATTAGAAAAATTACCATTACACATTCAATAAAGAACATACAACATTAAACATGCTGGATAATATTGGTAAAATTTGCTAAAATTTTATTTGATTTCACGAATTACTCTTTCAGCATGTACTCTTGACTTTGCAGTTCTCTTCGTTAATATATTTTCATCAGAAGGGGTGGTGTATAAAATTTCACATTAATTTCATCTAATAATTCTCTAATAGTGAATCCACGATCAGTTATAGGTAATTACTTCATTTTCCTACAAAAGGTTCTTCAAATCGCATTGTTCAAACAGGTCTCTGTCAGAAATTGCTCCTTCGTACCCTTTACTGGAATATATGATGGCACCACTCGGGCTAATCCCAACTGAAAACTTGATAGAGGTTAGAATGCTTGTAACTGAAAAATGTGATTTTCTAAATGTGAGGCATTTGTGAGAATATTTCAGTTCCATCACCAATCACCACTGTAATAGTCATGTTGAAAACAAAATAGTACTTTTTTAAACTTCTGCTGCCACTGAACATGTCTCCCCTTATACCAATCGTATGGTGATAAATGAACTGCCCATGTGTAAAATATAACAGATATCAGAGTTTTTAATATTACAAGAAATGAGAGAGTTCAACAAGGATAATAATAATACAATTTATTTAGTTTGTTGAAAGGTACAGCTGTACAATAACAACCTTGTTGTTTATGTTATTATGTTGGTAAAACCACGTCTCCACCTAACTAGTGTCAAGCATAACTTTTCTCTGTTCGAAATATTTTGATGTTTGATCAGTTGCTTTTTACTTCTTTGATAGTTTTTAAATTGATATTTCGAGTGGTTCATCACCAATGGATGCAAAACACTATAATGTAGAATTTTCACTCCTGTAAAAAACTTGAAATATTATTCTTCTTTTAATAAATTTTCAAAACAAGATTTGTTTGTTAAAGTCGTCGGTTCTCAGTCAGACTTAACACTTCGAAATGATTCTTTAGAGTATGGAATTAGTCATGCTCTAAAAGTAACTTCTTAATGTGAAAAAGTTGGTTTTAGATTATCATTCTCGGCTACATCTTAAGTACATCAACTACTACTTTAGGCAAATCTGGCGGTGCTGAATATGGAATTGGATTTGAGTTTTCACTCATTAATTATTGAACCAGTAAAACGTATTTCATGCGAGTATCATGAAATTTTGAATTTTAGTGTCACAAAACATGAAAAACTGTGTCAGAAGGCCAACATTTTAAATAAACTATAACCTCAACTTCACCTAATCTCGATTTTCCATTAAATGGCCATGAATTTGAAAGCGGAGGCATTCCTAGGATTGTACAATGATTCAGGGAACCGAAAGGCATAGATAAAATGCAAAAAAATGCTTTTTCCAGAGGTAGAGTATTTTTGGCCATGGGTTCGATCCACCGATTCACCGGTCTCATCACACGTTAAGAGGTAAGGGCTGCGTCTTCCCTAGCTCAAACAAGTCTCTCGAAGACTTCTGAGGGTTGCGCGTAGGGGTGCCATCAGTTGACGGAAAAACAACAACAACAACAAGGTTGGCAATAATGTGTGGCCGAAATCGTCGTTTAAATTATTGCTCCCGTCAGATACAATTTGTCTACAGGATGACTGAACCTCAGTAAATCGAGTTTTTCGGAATTCCCGCTTTAGATTTATACAATAATAATAATAATAAAAATTATTTTAAAACTATTAAATTTCAGTTAATCAGTATCTTTCACAGGTATAGTTCGGGCACCATACTTTTAATTATTCAAGTTATTCATAACGTATGCACGTGTAGCCCATCAAAATTTAAGTCGGTATTTGTGATTCGTACTGTAGTATATTTGAAGTCTAATTAACTCTAAAATAATTTATTTGACGAAATACAATGATTCAACAATTTCAACACAATACTCTAATTTATATCACAATCACTGGACTATTTATGTTCGACTTCTGCTTCACTGACCATCCCAACTCTGCAGCGTGGTTCTTTTTATATTCACCGTTCATTTCTTAGAAAGCTCCTGATATTTCTAGAAAGCTCCTGATATTTCTAGAAAGCCTTAGGAACGTTCTCCTATTCGACCAGATTCTTCTCGAAGCAAAGCGCCTTGGAAATAATTCGCGCTCACGCGCGGTCTACGTGAGCGTTCAGGCCCGGCATCGCCCGCAGCTTCGCCACAGTACCTAACCACTAGTACATAACATGTAGTATGTATCACGTACGTTAAATGCGTTTATGGCTTTTAGCGTGTAATGGCCCAATGGCCATAAACGCCTACTTTACGCACTTGATACATGAATAACTATTTCGGAGGAATAGAAACTCGTGTTGGTGTGGATTAATAATATTTTGCGGCGCTCGTTCGCCAAAAATATTCATTCTACTACAAAAATTGTAGTTCAATTTTGTATATAAATGTATTTATCGTAAAATAAGTCGCAAAAGGGATATTAAAAAACTTCCTTTAGGCGCCACTTTTCCAATATGATGAAGCGAGCGGAAAAGAGAGGAGGTGGCAAAGTTGAAATTCGGAAAGAGCAGATCGAAATCTATAAAATTACCCATTTTCAAAACTTTCGGAAAACTTTACCAGTAACCTGTTTTTTTCGAACCAAATGACTGAGTTATCTAAATGCGTCATGAAATCAAGAATATATCATTCTTCTCAGGTGTCTATGTTGGAGTGACTCCGGTCATGAATATTAGCGAAGTCAGAAAGCAAGAAACGAGGGGGTACAGCATCATTGGTTTCTCCACAGCCATTTCGGCCAACAGAGTGTCCTACTGTTTCGACTTCAAAGGCCCCAGTTTCTGCTTGGATACGGGATGTTCAAGCGGCATGTACGCGTTTACCAATGCCGTGAAAGACCTAGAAAGTGGTAAAATAGACAGTGCCGTAGTAGGCGTCGCCCACTTAATATTGGACCCCGAGGATACGAAAGGTTTCTTGGAGTTGAACATGCTGTCGCCGGATGGCAAAAGCAAAGTTTTCCAGAGCGACAGAGACGGTTACGTTCGCGCCGAAACCATCGCTAGTTTCCTGCTGCAGCGGGAGAGTCGCAGCAGGAGGGTTTACGCCACGGTTCTAGGCTCAAAAGTCAGCGCGGACGGGTATAAGAAGGAAGGTCTGACTTTCCCCAGTTTCGAGCAACAAATGGTGTTGCTGAAGGAGGTCTACGAGGAGGCCAACTTGGATCCTATCAAACTCAGTTATGTGGAGACACACGGCACAGGTGAGGTACAAACCCATATATAGGCCCTATACTATTTTAAATCAACACATGTAATATTACTGTTGTATGAGTGGATATAAACCTTTCATGTACGCTGATGATACCCAAATTAAATTTACCCTATTAGAAGCTGATATTGATTCAACAAATATCGTAATTAATGAAGAGCTATCCAAGCTCGTATCCTTTTCAGAACAACATCAGCTTCAGGTCAATACCTCTAAAACTCAAATTTTTATATTCGATAAAAATAAAACACAAATTGAATATGATATTGATATTGAGATTGCTGATAATAATATATCTTGTGTCAGAGTCGCTAGAACTTGGGGTTTGGAGTCAGATACAGATTTGCGGTTCAAGTATCATGTTAGTAAATGCGTGAAACGAGCTTATGCCAACTTGAAAATATTATATCCTCATCGTCACGTTTTGGAAACATCAACAAAGATTTTGCTAAGTGATTCCTTAGTACTGTCTCATTTTAACTATTGTGACGCGATTTATGGCCCCTGCCTGGAAACCACAGTAATTAATGGGATTCAGCGGGTACAAAAATCCTGTCATAGATATATTTACGGCATAAGAAAATACGAAGCCATCTCACATAAACTGAAAGACATAAATTGAAAGACTGCTAGGAGGAAATTGCATTCTGCGACCTTATTTCATAAAGTTATTCTCAACAAAACCCCTCCTTAGCTTTACAATAAAATAACATTTCGTAGTGATGTTCACAATTTGAACACTCGATTCAGGGGAATCATCTCACCACCACCTCATCGAACTACTGTTTTCAGGAGGTCCTTCACATACAGTATTTACAGTCTTCACAACCAGGTTCCAGCAAACCTAAAAACATTCTCTTTTCTGAAGTTCAGGAGAGTGTACTTTTCGAAGCTAATATTTGTTGAATAAAAAAGTAATTGCTACTTGTTCATGTGCCAAATTGAATTAGATATTCTTTTTCCTAGTCACTTGGGATGACACTTGCATCAGTTTTAATGCTTGTCATATCTCTTTTGTGGCATGATCCAATGAATATTTCTTATTGTTATTGTTAGGCATTATGTATCATGTATCATCCTGCAAATAAACATTATTATCATTATTATTATTATTATTATTATTTTCTTAAGAGTGTACCAGTCAGGCCCTGTCTCCGGTGCTCCGACCCATCCGGAGGACGCGCTAGTGTCGTTTACCTCAATAACCACTCCCTACGTCCGCAGGGTGAGTGATTATTGGGTCCGAGAGTCATGTGTTCTGAGCAGACGAAGTTAACCAAGGATGACGGCCTTCTGCATTCGAGCGGCTAGGATTTGTGCCATATTACGACAGGCCGGTATCAAGTAAACCCACGGCCGACACCGGAGGGAAAGATGCCTCTTCCCTCCCGGATGCGCATGAGCTGCCGGTCCGATTTTGCATCCTTTGCTAGGGTAGGTGGTGTCGCAACTCACCAGGGCCTTAGGTGTTGGTTGACCTCCCTGCCTATTTATTATTATTATTATTATTATTATTTTTATTATTATTATTATTATTATTAGTATTATTATTATTATTATTATTATTATTATTATTATTATTATTATTATTATTATTATTATTATTATTATTATTATTATTATTATTATTATTATTATTATTATTATTATTATTATTATTATTATTATTATTATTATTATTATTATTATTATTATTATTATCTCTTTTAAATTAAAATTCTCCAGTCGGACCCTGTCTCCGATGCTCCGATACATTCGGAGGGCGCGCTGGCAACATCATTACCCCAATAACCACTCCCCAAACTATGGGGTAAGCAGCTATTGGGTCCGGGAATCGTGTGCCCTGAGCAGACGTAATGAACCGAGGATGACAGCCTTCTGCATTCTTCCGGCTATGATTTCTGACATCTTTCTACATGCCGGTATGATTTTTAAGTTCGAGAGTAATGAATCCATCACACCGCCAAGGGACCCTATTATCAGAACAACCATTTTTACAGAATGGTCTGGATAGAGCCTGCGGAGTTCGAAGAGTAAATCTCGATATTTCGTCCGTTTCTCCTCCTCCTTTCGGACGATATTCGTTTCGCCAGGAGCCGAAAACTCAATGACGAATATCGTCTTACTTCCATGGTCGAGGAGTACTACATCAGGCTTATTGGCCTGTATTTGCCTGAGGGTGGGAAATGAGTAGTTCCAGTAGATTCGGCACTTCTCATTCTCCACCACGGACTCAATATCCCCCGGAGCGTAAGGCAACACTGGTGTCTCGTCTATACCGTACGAGTGTCGTAGGTGGTAATATAACACTCGTAGAGCCGCGTTATGTCTGTGGATATAGGCTGAGACCGCATATGCTGGACATGCTGACAGCAAATGCATAATGGTCTCAGGCGCCTGACGGCAGGCCCTGCATCTAATATCAGGGACCTCTATACCCATCACGTGGCTTCGGTAGACCAAGGTGTTGAAGACACCATCTTGGCAGGCCATTATGAATCCCTCGGTCTCCGACTTCAGCCCACTTGACCTAAGGAAGGCGTAGGTCAAGTTCTTGGATAAGCCAAGGTCTTCAACGTTTCTGAAGAAGACCCCATGCAAAGGCTTATCCATATGCAGCTGCAGAAGAGCTGCATTTTCTGCGGCCTTTACATGGGCTTTTTGCCGAACGGGTGCCAACTCTGTGACAGAGTTCGGATCACGCCGTTTGGTGTCGAAACTGAGACCAAGTTCATCAGCCGCACGAGCTGCTGCCTTAAAGAGGAACGCTCCAATCTCTGCGTTTTCATTATTATTATTATTATTATTATTATTATTATTATTATTATTATTATTATTATTATTATTATTATTATTATTATTATTATTATTATTATTATTATTATTATTATTATTATTATTATTATTATTATTATTATTATTATTATTATTATTATTATTTTTTTTCTCCTTAGGAGTGTACCAGTCAGGCCCTGTCTCCGGTGCTCCGACCCATCCGGAGGGCGCGCTGGTGTCGTTAACCCCAATAACCACTCCCTACATCCGTAGGGTGAGTGATTATTGGGTCCGAGAATCGTGTGCCCTGAGTAGACGAAGCGAACCAAGTATAACGGCCTTCTGCATTCTTGCTGCTAAGATTTCTGCCATATTACGGCAAGCAGGTATTATTTTCAAATTGGAGAGCAGTGTGTCCATCATTCCACCAAGGACTCCTATGATCAGAACCACCATTTTGACAGAATGGTCCGGATATAACCTGCGGAGTTCAAAGAGAAGATCTCGATATTTAGTCCGTTTTTCCTCCTCTTTTCGAACGATATTAATTTCGCCTGGAGCGGAAAACTCCATGACGAATATCGTTCTACTTTGGTGGTCAAGGAGGACAACATCAGGCTTATTGGCTTGTATTTGCCTGAGGGTGGGGAATGAGTAGTTCCAATAGATTCGGCATCTCTCATTCTCCACCACGGACTCAATATCCCCCGGAGCATAAGGCAACACCGGTGTCTCGTCTATACCGTACGAGTGTCGTAGGTGGTAGTACAACACTCGTAGCGCCGCGTTATGCCTGTGGATATAGGCTGAGACCGCATAAGATGGGCATGCTGATAGCAAATGCATTACGGTCTCAGGTGCCCCACGACATGCCCTGCATCGGGTGTCAGGGACGTCTATACCCATCACGCGACTACGGTAGACAAGGGTGTTGAAGACACCATCCTGGCAGGCCATTATGAATCCCTCGGTCTCCGACTTTAGCTCACTCGACCTGAGGAAGGCAAAGGTCAAGCTTTTGGATAAGCCAAGGTCTTCGATGTAATGAAAGAAGACACCATGCATTGGCTTATCCATATGTAGCTGTAGCAGGACCTCTGTCTCCGCAGCTTTTATCTGAGCTTTTTGCTGAACGGGTCCCAACTCGGTGACAGAGTTTGGGTTAGCCCGTTCAGTGTCGAAAACGAGACCGAGTTCATCGGCCGCACGGGTAGCTGCCTTAAAAAGGAATGCTCCAATCCCTGCTTTCTCATGGTCGCGGACCATGCAGAGAAGGGGATCTGAACTCCTGATGACTTTACAGGCCCCATCCAGAACCATTCTGTTATGCAGACACTCCAAACTCAAAAGTCCACGGCCTCCCCGTTGTCTGGAAAAGTATAACCGTGGAACGGACGATTTAGGATGCAAGCACCTATTGAGATGCATCACTTTGCGAGTTTTAACGTCGAGTTGTCGCAGCTCTTCCTTAGTCCACTTCATTACTCCGAAAGAGTAGAGAAGGATCGGAACGGCAAGCATATTGGTTGCAGCAACTTTGTTCTTCCCCGACAGTTCTGATGACCAGATCTGTCGGAGTTTATGCTGATACTTGCCGCGGAAAGAGTTCTTAACTGTGAATACCTCTTGGAGTGGCGTTGCTCCACCCCTAGGTAAGTATACGTCTCTCCGGCATCCAGATGATGTAGGATGCTTCCTTCTACGAGCTGGACATCCTCTCCGTATTCCTCGCATCGTCCTCTTTTGAGATGAACCGTGGCACATTTGTCGATCCTAAATTCCATTCCGATAGCATGCGTGTACTCTTCCACCACCCTAAGGGACTGATGTAGGTCCCTTTCTCCAGAGGCATATAATTTGAGGTCATTATTATTATTATTATTATTATTATTATTATTATTATTATTATTATTATTATTATTATTATTATTATTATTATTATTATTATTATTATTATTATTATTATTATTATTATTATTATTATTATTATTATTATTATTATTATTATTATTATTATTATTATTATTATTATTATTATTTTTTTTTTTTTTTTTCCCGTTGGGAATGTACCAGTCAGGCCCTGTCTCCGGTGCTCCGATACATCCGGAGGGCGCGCTGGTGTCGTTAACCCCAATAACCACTCCCTACGTCCGTAGGGTGAGTGACTATTGGGTCCGAGAATCATGTGCCCTGAGTAGACGGAGCGAACCAAGGATGACGGCCTTCTGCATTCGCGCTGCTAAGATTTCTGCCATATTACGGCAAGCAGGTATTATCTTCAAGTTGGAGAGCAGTGTGTCCATCATTCCACCAAGGACTCCTATGATCAGAACCACCATTTTGACAGAATGGTCCGGATATAACCTGCGGAGTTCAAAGAGAAGATCTCGATATTTAGTCCGTTTTTCCTCCTCTTTTCGAACGATATTCATTTCGCCTGGAGCGGAAAACTCCATGACGAATATCGTTCTACTTTGGTGGTCGAGGAGGACAACATCAGGCTTATTGGCTTGTATTTGCCTGAGGGTGGGGAATGAGTAGTTCCAATAGATCCGGCACCTCTCATTGTCCACCACGGACTCAATATCCCCCGGAACATAAGGCAACACCGGTGTCTCGTCTATACCGTACGAGTGTCGTAGATGGTAGTATAACACTCGTAGCGCCGCGTTATGCCTGTGGATATAGGCTGAGACCGCATAAGATGGGCATGCTGATAGCAAATGCATTACGGTCTCAGGTGCCCCACGACATGCCCTGCATCGGGTGTCAGGGACGTCTATACCCATCACGCGACTACGGTAGACGAGGGTGTTGAAGACACCATCCTGGCAGGCCATTATGAATCCCTCGGTCTCCGACTTTAGCTCACTCGACCTGAGGAAGGCAAAGGTCAATCTTTTGGATAAGCCAAGGTCTTCGATGTTGTGAAAGAAGACACCATGCATTGGCTTATCCATATGTAGCTGTAGCAGGACCTCTGTCTCCGCAGCTTTGATGTGAGCTTTTTGCTGAACGGGTCCCAACTCGGTGACAGAGTTTGGGTTAGCCCGTTCAGTGTCGAATACGAGACCGAGTTCATCGGCCGCACGGGTTGCTGCCTTAAAAAGAAATGCTCCAATCCCTGCTTTTTCATGGTCGCGGACCATGCAGAGAAGGGGATCTGAACTCCTGATGACTTTACAGGCCCCATCCAGAACCATTCTGTTATGCATACACTCCAAACTCAAAAGTCCACGGCCTCCCCGTTGTCTGGGAAAGTATAACCGTGGAACGGACGATTTAGGATGCAAGCACCTTTTGAGATGCATCACTTTGCGAGTTTTAACGTCGAGTTGTCGCAGCTCTTCCTTAGTCCACTTCATTACTCCGAAAGAGTAGAGGAAGGATCGGAACGGCAAGCATATTGGTTGCAGAAACTTTGTTCTTCCCCGACAGTTCTGATGACCAGATCTGTCGGAGTTTATGCTGATACTTGCCGCGGAGAGAGTTCTTAACTGTGAATACCTCTTGGGAGTGGCGTTGCTCCACCCCTAGGTAAGTATACGTCTCTCCGGCATCCAGATGATGTAGGATGCTTCCGTCTACGAGCTGGACATCCTCTCCGTATTCCTCGCATCGTCCTCTTTTGAGATGAACCGTGGCACATTTGTCGATCCCAAATTCCATTCCGATAGCATGCGTGTACTCTTCCACCACCCTAAGGGACTGATGTAGGTCCCTTTCTCCAGAGGCATATAATTTGAGGTCATCCATGTAAAACAGATGGGTGACTTTATGCCTCCGGTTGCTGGGGGTGCCGCAGTTGTACCCACGGGTATTCCTGAGTACAACGGACAATGGCAATAGTGAGATGCAGAAGAGAAGAGGGCTGAGGGAGTCTCCCTGAAACACGCCTCTTCTAATGATGACCTGCTCTGTTTGGACTATGTTTCTACCAGATCTTATGGTGAAGCGAGTCCTCCAGAGTGGCATCAGTTGTCCAATGCATCCCACTATTTGATTGGGTACCTCAAGACATCTGAGCAAATGCATGATTAACTCATGCGATGTTGTATCAAATGCCTTGCGGTAATCAATCCAGGCCATCGAAAGGTTACGCTTATACTGCACGGAGTCCTGCGTGATACATCTATCGATGAGCAGGTTCTCCTTGCAGCCGGCGACCCCTTTCTTTGACCCTCTTTGCTCATATATCCGTTCATACACCGGATCAACTGCGGAGAGAATGCGCGTGTATAAGATGCGCGTAAACAACTTATAGCACGAATTCAAGCATGTTATCGGCCTGTAATTCTTTGGATCAGACAAATCTCCGTTCTTGGGGATGAGCACGGTTCGCCCCTCGACAAACCACTCCGGAATCTGCTGCTCCCCATCTAGCCATGAGTTAAAAACTCTTGCCAGATGGCGGTGGGTTGTTGGAAACTTTTTCCACCAATAATTATTCAACCCATCAGGGCCTGGAGCAGCAAAGTTCTTTGAGCCTTTGAGGGCCCCTCGAACTTCTTCCGTGGTTATCGGATTGCGCAGATAATTGTGCTCAGGCTGCCGAAGCGTCCTGCAGTAAGCTTCGAACTGCGCTAGGGCTGGAGTGTCTACATTGAGTGGTTGCGGAAACTCATAGATGTTCTTCCAGAAGGTTTCTACCCGATCAGCAGCCGGCGGGTTATCGACAACACGTGGAGGCTCTTGGAATAAGCGGGAAGGTTTATCGCGGAACTTTATGTTTTCCGCGATACTTCTCGCCCGCCTCACTAGTGACTTCTTTGCAGCCACTAGCATACGTATCCTATCAAGACAGTGCTGTTTTATGGTAAACAGCACGCCTTGATTCAATGTGTGGTGAGCTCGTCTTAGCCTTGCAGCAATTCGCCGCACTGCCGGCGTGAAAGGCCTATTGGCCGACATGTAGTCCACCACACACTGGATACGAGACGCGTGTTGTCTCGCCGACTTGATCTTAGCTTCCATCTTGTGAACGCGTCGCTCATGCCTCCCAACAAGAGCGGTGGTGTCCCTCCTCTCCGTCTGGGATATTGCACGAGCGGCGTCGTACACGACAGAATTGATCTGCCAGATGTTGGCCTCTTCTGGAAGAACATCGCCAATCTCCGCATCCACCCGTGCCAGTTCTTGCGGCTTCAAGGGCTTCATATTGTGAAGCGCCCTGCGGGTTCTGATGTCCTCCATTGGTGGTATGATGCGAGCCTCCTCTGCAGCCAGACCGACACGTGGCATATCTGCCACTCCGTTAACCGGCTGAGGAGGAGCTCTAACATAGCCTCGAGCCCGGAGATAGGATACATAATCCCTGAGATTTTGGGCGGAAACGGCGGCATGCTCTGGGTGTCTCTCACACCAAAGAGCATGCATCCTTGCCATGTATCCTCTCCGGGCGGGCTCACTGCTCTCATAGCAATACAGAAGTCCATCCCTTAATCTATCCGTCCACTCAAAGCGTCCGTTGTCATTGCGGTTGTCGTCATTTGGCAAATCATCGTTGTTGGCCCCACCACCTTGCCTTCGACCCCTAATCCGAGGGGGTCGGTTGTGGGGGCCTCTTCCCCGATTATTTGGAACCGAGTAAAAGGGTTTACTGGGGGGTTAACCCAGTAAACCCACGGCCGACACCGGAGGGAAAGATGCCTTTTCCCTCCCGGATGCGCATGAGCTGCCGGTCCGATTATTATTATTATTATTATTATTATTATTATTATATACAGTGTGCCCAAGACAAGCATGAACAGCATGGGGATCTTGCTAACCGAAAGAGTCACAGAGTAGGTTAAATTAGCCAAAAGTTGCGTCAATAAATAGATGTAGAAGAATACCAAGTACCTTTCCGCTTGGGTTTAGGATTAACATTTCTTCTGAAAGCATAAGGAAATTGATTTAAATTTAGATATTTTCAATTTTTTATTTATGCAATTATGAACAAGAGTACTTACCTAATATATTTTCTATCTACTTGTTTTTGATAATGTTTATTGCGAAGGAAAAGTTTGAAGCGTGTAAGTTTTTTGCGGAAGCTATCATATTTGTTGGAGTTAGCTGATTCTTTGAAGAAGACTGCTCAAACACTGACAACACATTTTTTGTAGTAGACGAAAGAGCAGGAAAGGCCATCATTTCGTCTCTATATACCCTGGTGAGCAAGGTCACCAGGTTGTGAGACCATATTAAAATGGAGGTACAAAGAAAAAATTGAATACAGGGAACACCTACTTCGCTCAGTAAAATCAGCATTCAATAGAATTTCCCCTGAAATGTTGAATCGTATTGTAGATTCCATAGTGAGACAGGCATACTTGTGGCTACAAACTGCAGGTATTCTATTCAGACATTAACCTGTGGTAGAAGTCTATTTTATATCTCGAAGTGGATATACAAATCAGTAAAACGCAAAGTCGTCTCCACAATTTAATATCACCATCCGGTGCAGTAAGATGGTAGCTAAAACGGCTGTCAATCAGTTGACAGTCACATAGTGTCACGGATGGTGATATTAAATTGTGGAGATGACTTTGCGTTTTACTGATTTGTATATTCTGACATTATTTGCTATGGCACTTACTAGTTACAATGTTTAATAATAATTGTATGCCTTCTTAATTTAGTTTCTTGTCAGTTAAATATTAGATTATCTTGAAAAACTATTAACAAGCATTTTTTCTGAACATATTGTGCCGTACGTCGAAATGGAAAATGTTATGTCATACAGGGTATACTTTTTTTGAGCCATACAAAAAAAAAGTTGATGGTTTCTGCGTAATAAAACGTTGCACTGAGATTCTGTGAACACCATTTTGTAGAACTTAAACAGTGGAAATGAGAAAGTGCCATTATCCAAATAACTTCACAAAAAATCAAAAATCAAATTGCCAAATTGAGCAACTTCTTGCCAACTTCACCTACTACGTACTCTAATGCTGTTAACCCTTTCATCCTTATCATTGACACACTGTATATGCGTATTTATTGTCAAACAACCAGCCAAGAGTAAACAGCGTACCTACGAGATTTACAAAATACATTGAAATAAATCATTGCAACTTATATTTTGAAGAACCTTGCAAAGAAAAAAGTAAACATAAAAATCAATCATCAACAGAAATGAAATAGTATTTCACTCCTCACCCTAAATTAGCATGATATCAGGGATTGAAAGAACTGCTGTACTCAACCTGAGCAAATCTTTTCGGTGGTGCGCAAATCTTTTCAGTGTTAGAAACTTATCTTAATTTCATCTCAATGAAAGACAATTTGTGATATAACTTATAGAGAGAAAGAATGTTGAGGTTATGAATGATATTCGTTATGATGATAAATAGATTCATTCAAATAACTTCAATTATGAAGCTTGGGTACACGCCATCTCATGGGCTGTACAAGAAAACGCAGTGATCTAGTAAAACCGACATTGTAATCAGATCTGATAATAAAATAACCTTCAACCATTGGTTAACAGATGGCTTTCATAAACTCATTTATAACAACTTGATTTATTTATTAAATGAAGGATAAATGAACGATTTAAAACAAAAAGATTATTCATAATGAAAATTCAATGAATAATAAAGAGGTTGGAATAGTTATTTATGGTTTTATATTATTACATGAAAAGAAAAAAATTGTTTCTTCTCTGAAAGTATTATTTGTAAAAATTAAAATTCATCAAAGGAAGATCTGGAAATTTTACTTTGACAATTAACTCTTGGAAACAACACAACTGGTCCTGTACTATGGAACGGACCCCTGAAGCAGAGTAAATTTTAGAAAAAGCCGAGCAAACAAATGGACAATTTCAAATATCAAAACCAAAACTACGAAAATTTCATAACAATACATAATAATATATATCCAGACCTATTATCAAGATGCGGTAAAAAACATCAACAAATATTTATTGATATAGGTAAAATCAGTTACTCTCCATGAAAAATCATTTTATTTTCCGTTAGGTATGGCAACATGAGAGTATTGTGTAAATTTAACCCACGTCCCTCAAAACAGTATAGTAAGTGCCGCTTTAGGATCAACAGTCAAAAAATCTTAGTCTGCGATATTATATCATATCTTTATACAATGCCCAAATGAATCAATGTTTGAATGGTCGCAAGCTCAATTGATATCTCACTCAATCAATTGAAGTTTGTTTTCTTACAAAACAGAATAGTTCATCTACTCAATTTCTGTCCGTTGGATGCAAAAACATATAATTGGCGTCCATTTGTCATTTCACAGGTGAAATAATAGTAGTCAGACGTATTTGAGCAAGCATATTCTAAAAATTGAACTAATTAAACTCTTCATTCTATACATGTGGATATCAAAGATTTCCTATGCAAATTTAAAAAAAATCTCCTTATTTAGGTGAGAACAAAAAGTATTTTACCCCTTCACCACACATTATTTCAATTCCTAGATGCGCATTTCGATAACAAAGTTATCTTCGTCAGTAGGGATTACTAAACTAACTCTAAATCGTCAAACCAGTCTTATTTATATCACATAATTAATTACCATGAGGAAGTGACCCTACCTGAAGGACAGGTACAACCCCACCCAATAAATAATACAACAAAGGCACTTAATTATTCCTTTACTGGTATCAAATCAAATAGTTTGGAATATAATGGACCATTATCATTTTTAAGCAAGGGTTTCGAACTCCTTTTTCGAATAGCAATACTTTCATAAAAATATAATTTTCTGTAATCATCAACAGGCTTTGGATATTAATATTGTGATGAGTTTCTGATAAATGATTCGCAGTACTCGATTTATTTTCTCGCGAATATTTAGCATGTGCCAAATGTTCGCGAAAACGAACATTCGTAGTTCTTTTGGTTTGGCCATAATATACACTATCGCAGTTTTGACAGCTAATTTCATAGATTCCTGATCCCTCTTAATTTGGAATTTTATGTTTTGTATTACCTAACAACATTTGGAGATTGTTCCTATGTACTAGCTGAAGGTTTGCATCTCGTAAGCCGTGTATCGTGTGTAATTTTAATGAACTTTTTTCTGTCTTTAGATTGTTCTAGTGTGGTTATTTGTCTTAAGGACGTTCTGGACTTTTTCTCTTTCAAGAAATTATCTACCATTTTCGGCGAATAACCATTACTAATGGCTATTTCCTTAATGGTTTTTATTTCTTGTTGAAACCGTTCAACACTGAGTGGACAGTTCAATGCCCTGTGAACAAGGAAATTGAAACTTGCCATCTTGTGTTGAATGTGGTGGTTTGAATCAACGGGTATAAATCTGTTAGTGTTGGTTGGCTTTCTATAAATGTCTATTTCTACACGTTCCCGATTCCTAATTACCAGTGTGTCCAAAAATGGTAACTGTCTGTCAACTTCCATCTCCACCGTGAATTTAATTTGTTCAAATACTGAATTCAAGGAATTCAGGAAGTGATCTATATTCTGATTTTTCACATCGAAAACACAAAATACGTCATCCACATACCTGATCCAAATTCTCGGAAAATAATTGTTACGTGATCTAAAATCTGTTTCAAATCTGCTCATGAACAGATTGGCGATAAAAGGTGACAGACAGTTACCCATGGCAGGGCATTCTAGGTGCTGGAAGAATTAATCTTGGAAGATAAAATAATTCAGCTGCATGCATAAGGCAGTTAAACTGATGAACTCATCAACTTTTTTTTATTAGTACGTGGTAGACATTTTCGTGGAAACATTCGATTGTTCAGGTTTCGCTCCCGCTAACTATACAACTGCTGATTGACAATCGTTTCGTAGTAAAGGTAAGCTTAGCGGATTTATATCAGAAGAATAGTGATGATATTTACAGAGTTTTATGTCCTAAACACGAATCAGAAGAAAATTCGCGGCGCTTCCCAATACTTTGGAGTTATGGACCAACTCACCAAAAAAAAAAACGCAATCTCCAGATTATTTTCTCTGAAAAATAGGTAAATTCTTGTGTGAAACCTTGGATTTTTGTTGCATGCATTTGTACAAAATGGAATGAATTGCTTAGCGTCTGCAAACGATGTAGAAGAAGAAGAAAGAGACATTTTGTGCGCTTTTGGTCTGAAAAATCAATCAAAACTAATCGGTTCTCAAGATTCAAAAGGGCATATATCGAATAGTATTTTAGACGCAGCGAATTTTCTTCGAATTCATGTTTAGGAGATGAAACTACGCAAATCTCACCACTTTTTTATGAATCCACTAAGCTTACCTCAACCATTTTCACTGCTCGACACGTGTTTAGTAAACAAATGACCATCTTCTGGAGGGCGACTAAACTTCCTGTGTAATCATAACAACACCAAAGATTCCAAACAGAGTATGCAGTGCAAATAATTGGAAATTGATTGTTTGCTCCCATAACTAGTCAATCCCTAATATCGATTGATTTCCCCATGAGGTCTAATTACCGTATAGTTAAATGAGAATTCGTTGCTAAGTTCACACCAATTGGATTCAGGTACCCAAGCGGGAGATAAGCAGGAATGTATGGCTTTGTCGAAGATCTTGACCCAAGGGAGGAGCAAGCCCCTGCCGATTGGGTCTGTCAAATCCAATATGGGCCATTCGGAAGCATCATCTGCCCTTTCGTCTCTTACCAAAATTATTATAGCTATGGAGTCGGGAGTCATACCAGGGAATTTACATGCACATAATTTGGATATGACTCTACCAGGAATATCAGACAATAAATTGAAGGTAAAGTAATGAATAGCTATAGGTTCATGAAAACTCATCAAGTGTATGGACTCCTACGTATGTTGTGTTTGAAATATTGATCAAAAATAGTATTCATAATTGGCTTATAGAGTTCAAGAAATCACAATTCACTTGGTAGTGAAACGAACAGTATTTATTTTGAGAACCTGTTTTTTAGTTTTACTGAATTATGTTGAAACTATTTTGGATCGATACTTTCCAGAATCGAATATTATCTAAAACAAGTAAAGAGTCACATGCTGGTCTATCAGATGAGGACATGAATTTGAAATATAGTTTTAGATTGAAGAACTTTTCGTGAAGGAGATTAATCAAAATTATAGGAACGACCACTTCAGAGTAGTCCAATTCTACATTTCCTGAAAAACAATTCCTTTTGGGGCACTTCCAAACGTGATGAATCATTATCAGCCGATATGATTGGTCCGTCCAACCAAAGAATATGTTTTTTATGTTTACTAATTCGTGTTCCACCAGAGGAACTGCATCTTGGTCCACTCGGACGTGGTTAGTACAGATATTGAAATTTTTCACGGAAAAGTCGTTTATTCTATAATTATAGAAGGTGGAGTGATAGTCCATAAGAGTTGAATTGTAACTGCAATGGAGTACTATGTATATCAGATCGTCTTTTCAAGCATGTCAGAGACCTCTATCCACTCCTTCCAATAATTTGGAAGTTATGATTCGTTTGTCAAAATAATGCCTAAGATGTGTCCCAATCATATAATGGTTGACATATGAAGCACTTATCGTAGTTTACTCATTTTGTTTTCACACGTTTTTGTGAATATTTCTTATGTGAATTGTTTTTGTGTGCTTCCAATATTGTTTCAATCAATTGTACGTAAGAGGAATTGTGTTTTTACGGTACGAAGGAGTGTGTGTCAGTGGAAATGAATAACTAAATATTTTCAAAAATCAGTAAATCGGAGACGGATAGAAATAGTCATGAAATATTCGTGCCTAATCCTACATAATATGGTGGACAAATATACGGTGAAAAACACGAGAAAATTTAAGAAGTTCCGAATTGAAGATTATTTGTTTGTCACCCTGTATAATTTAAGGTCTTGAGAATGAATCAGAAATATTACACATCTTTCAATTAAATGGCATTATAAATATTTCGTCTTGAATTCCATAATCCTGACAACAGCGATTTTTACGGTATGCATCTGCAGATATGGTATTTTATTTCGACACAAAAATTATAACTCTCAAGTGGTTGGAATATAGTCATTGAAGGAGTAGATGTAGGTCACTGAAATGCTTTGAAAAATTTGCTAATATACTTAGCATTCCATTAAAAAAATTCTTGAAGTTATACATTTTTCTCGGTTCACGTTATATATTCATCACTAATTTCTGTTTATAGACTCTGTTATCTGGTTTGCTTTGGTTTTTTCATCTTCCTAGCTATCAAATGTGCCCACAGTTATCCTTAAAATTCAAATAACAACATTTAGTAAACTTAAATTTGTTTAGTAGCTCACAATTTGGTTTCAGTGCTAATTTATCGACAACCGCGGCAATAAATGTACCGATTGATGTAATAGATGGATGCTTTGAGACACATATGGGTACGCCCATGTACAATTCATAGGCCTAAGTGAGGCTTTTGACTGTGTACCGCACAATATATTAATTAAAAATCTGAAATTTTACAACTTTTCTAAAAATAGGTAAAAAATGATTAGATCGACGGACAGAACTCAATTCGACAATTTTAAAGACGTTAGGTCTCAATCAATTAACATTAAATATGGGTTACCGCAAGGCTCTGTCCGGTCCGGTCCTATTTCTTATTTTTGCCAACGACCTGCCAAATAGTGCTCCTTCAGTAAAGTTTACTCTTTTTGCTGATGACACCTCATTAGCCCACTCAAATAGAGATTTTAATATGCTGTAAACTGAGGCCAATAAATAAATAACAATGAGTTAGTCCTAAACAAAGAAAACTCTGAGACATTGATGTTTAGCTCAAAACAGCACACAGACCTAAATAATTCTCATTGCGTTAAGTGGTTGTTCCTTGGACGGTAAACTAACTTGGGAAGAACATACGACTTTTGTGTGCAAGAATATGTCACGGAAAATCTTTCTAATAAGTAACCTGCAATATTGGTTGTCACACTCAGCACTGTTAAAAGCTTACCTCGCACTCATACAGTCCACAATATCGTAGGCCCTATTAGTATGGGGCCACTCAGCACATGCCTCAGCAGTTTTTCCATACAATGGAAAGCGGTCAGAATCATTGCAGGTTTGCCTATAGATATGATTGTATGGGTCCCTTCAAACATTTTAAGATACTAACCCTGCCATGTGCTTACATACTGCGATGTAATATGCACATGAAAGTAAACTTGAAAAACTATTAGACAAATGAAAGTTACCATTCATACACAACGCGAAACAAAGATATGATACATCAACACCATTTGAGACTTTCGAAAACGAGAAATGAGACTAGCTATTATGCAATGAAGTTCTTCAATGTTCTACCACACGACGTCCAAGTTTTCGAATGTATTCAGTTCAAAGCGGTTCCTGGCTGATAATATATCGTAACTTGATTTTTGAGTTATATTTATATATGTATAGGCATGAAAATACCATTATATTCCAGCCTCTAACTGAAAATCTTTCCTGGGATGGAGGCATAGTGGGAGTGAATTCTTTCGGTTTTGGAGGCGCTAATGCACACTTGATATTGAAATCGCACGGGAAGCAGAAGAAGATAGGCACCGTACGACAAAAAAATCGACTGGTACTGGTGTCCGGCCGAACAGAAGAAGCGGTGTTGCACTTTTTGAAGGGCGTTGAGGAAGGCCAGAACGACGAAGAGTTCTTAGCGCTCGTCGACGAAATTCACAAGAACAACATTGAGGGTCATCCTTTCAGAGGGTCAGTGAAATTTTTTCATTTGATATTATAATAACCACTGTTATGTAGTCTTTTTTGCCCGCAGTGGTAAGGAGAATTAAATGATTGATTATTGATGATTATGCGGAAAAATAGATGATATAACTAAATAATGATCGCTAATCGGTACCTATGTTATAAAAGAGCACAATGATCAACAAGTAACGTCGATGCCCTACAGACGTTGCGTTTATTGAAGAATAAGCACCCAAGTAAACATCTGCGGTATGGAATAGCATTTTGAAGAGTTTAATGGGGTTATCGACCCCTGTTGACAATGCCACTACCACAGAAGATGTTAAATTTCCAGTTATAAATACTGCCATCGAGCAACTTCGCAGCAAAGTCTATTCGAGAACATCACAATCTTAACAGGAATTAGATGATTTGGAAGTATTTTTGGGGGGATTTTCTGAATGTTCTAATTTCATTTATGCAAAGCGAAGTATTGGGATTCATGTCGACCTCTGTTTTTAAAACATAAAATTCCAAAAGTTATTACAATTTTCATACTTGGAACTGTGTGCTCGGTATACAATCATATAACAAAATTCACCATTGGTAGTTATTCTGATCATATTACAAGACAAAATAATGAATTATCAAACATTCAATAATTTATAATGGATGTGATCACCTTCCATCGAACAGCAGTAGTTTCGAATCAGTTTATCGGTTTGGAAATGATGTAAAGTGTTCGTTGTCTGAAAGAGAGTATTTCAGTTTGCAATAATTCTATAGTGGTGGGTTTTGAATCTCATATTTCAAGCAAGAATCGAACATGGCTGCATTCAAATATCTTTCATTATTTCCATTTGAATAAATTTTTGTGTTTATTTTTTTTTTCTCTAATTTCATGTGCATACTCATCACTGATGGACTGGATCGTTTTCACCAAGAGCTGCTAGTGGATTGACAAAAGATGGTAAAAATGAGGGGGTATGATCCCAGGTAGCACATCATATCGGCTGAATCTTGGTTTCATATTAGGCCAATATAGATATATTGTAAATGAAAAATCAATATTGGTCCAATATGGGTGAATATTCAAAAAATAATTTTATATTAATGATATTGGTGGAATATTGATTGAACTAGTTTTGAATGTAGATTATCACACGAAATATTGGGTCAATATTGGTTGAATAATTTCTACCAATATCGATAATACAATATTGCTTATATATTGTTTTCCACATCTAGAATAAATATTGCAATCCAAATATTCCAGTCATATCGATTATAGGGGAAAAACTATATTGTATTTCCAAGTTTGTTAGAATGTTGGTTGAATATAATTTCCACTTCATTTGACAAATTGTAATAACTCATATTGAGTCAATATTGGTTGAATGATATTTACCAATATCGATAAAACAATATTGTCTTCACATCGTTTTTAACATCTAGAATGAATATCGCAATCCCAATATTACCGTAATATCGATTTTAGGAATAAAAACTATATTGTATCTCCATGTGTGATTGAACATTGGTTGAATATCATTTCGCCAATATTCAACAAATCTTATTAATTGATATTGGGTCGATATTGGTTCAATAATATTTATCGATATCGTTAAAACAATTTTGTCTTCATATTGTTTCCCACATCTAGATTAAGATAAAATTTGAATACTGGCCGAATATTTAATGAAACATATTGAAATTATATCATGACCAAACCTGGATAAAAATCCGCTAGGTGGCTCTACATATAGAACGTCTTCTAAAACCTACGAAAGTATATTAAATACTTCCCATAACTTGTATTCAAGAAAACTCACTCAGTGGTTATGGCGATCAAAAGACAGACTCTGGTGTCACCTTCTTCAACTACAAGACCTTTAGTAATTTACCAAGGTAAATTGACATCCACCAAAATAGATCCAAATGATATTGTACCAATATCGATACATATTTTAAGGCCATTATTGCTTCAAGAATATTTCACCAAAACTATTTCTAAAATATTCAAACAATATTCGACCAATATCGCAAAATGTTCACATTTTACTTCTCAACAATGGAATGAGCGATTTTCTGTGAGTGATACTTCTAAATAACATTCTCCCTTATCTCATTCATAGATGAGAATCTCCAATGGAAACTGGACATTTAATAAATAATCAACTATCTGAATGAAAATGCAAATTTTCTCTTTCAGATTTTTTTTCTCTCAAGTTACATAGGGTCTTTCTCAATATCTATCAGATGTAGTTCAATGTCCAGCGTGGCTTTTGCCGGGGAAGTAGTTGTTTTCTGTTAGATATTACAAAAAAATAACTTCAATTTTATCGTAGGGTTTTTCCATTTCCAGAGGAGTCATGTATTGATTCAATTTTCAATTGAGAATGTTTCTCATTAAAACTTTCGAATATTGTGCCAATATTGTCAGAATATTGTATCAGCGATATTGTACCAATATCGCCGAACATTTTGAGGCCAATATTAGTTCAAGAATATTTCGCCAATATTATTCAAGTAATATTGGACCAATATCGCCGAATGTTCACATTTTTTTCTCGCCAATATTGCATTTCAAATATTTCGCCAATATATTCACAATATTGTACCAATATTTTACCAATATAGGTGTGCTACTTGGGATGGTGAGCGTAGGTGTTGGTATTTTTATTCTTGTATAGTTTTATGCTTTCAGCCTCGCCTCTTCCTCGAAACTTCCTTGTAGTTGGAATCTCTCAATATGTGAAAAGTAGAAAAAGTTACATTTTCAACACTGAATTAAAATCATACCTGATTTCTTGGTTTATAGTGGTTTCCTGAAGACTGAGCCACATCATCCTCATTTTGGAAAGATTTGAGGAATGGACCTGCTGAAAAAAAAAATTCACATGAGCATCCATCCAAACCCTAACAAACCTAACTATATAATTGCACTACTAGGCATATCTTCATCAAATCATGAACATTGACCTCGTTACTCTTTCGAATAAGCAGTCAAAGTAATGAAATGGTATCGAATTTTCAATTAGGAAGTATGAGAAAATATCTGAAGTACCTAGGTCAATGGCTTATTGGTTCAATAAAGTGCATTTTTTATTATTTATTATACGTGCTATATTTTCACGATATTTTCTTGAATCAAAATACCCAATTGAAATTGAGAGTTTTCTGGGGGCATAGCATTATTTTATTTATCGTCAAAAATAATATCGAAATGAAAATATTTCTAAAATTGTTAATTATTCAAGTTAAATTATCTTTCGAATCATAGAAGAAGTGCAATACACTAACATGACAACATATGTAGTTGATGATTCCTTTACTATATATAGGGTATAGTAAAAAGTAGTAAATTACATTATTCATTAGGTAAATGTTTGTTAGTTGATATCCTCTTGCACTAGGCCTTCGATATATCAAAATTTTCACTCAGGTAAGTAGGTACCTCAAGCAACTGATTTAATGGATCTGTTACATTCCATAACCTGAAAAAATCAATATAATGAATATGTAAAATCTGTAAAGTGTGAAAGAGCACACTACTTGTCTATAACCTCTCCCAATAAATTACGGCATTTTCTGAATACTATTTTCATTATAAAGAAGAAACATACACTTTGCTGCTGAAGCAAATGTTCAATCATTCTTAACGATCGACATAATGAAAGAACTTCCATCGAATCAATTGGCTAATTATCAGAACATAACTGCTTACTGCATTTCCACCAAACTGAAACAACCATAAACAACACAATATCACCAACACGACATCCAGCACATCTGGATATGTCACTTGCCAGTGTACGCATCAAGAGAGAGGTCCGTATGAATGTGTGAAGAAGTACCACTTACGTTTTGGCAATAAACAGTCACAGAAGAGAACTTTCATCCAATTCCTGTTAACATTGTGATATTCTCGAATAGTCTTCGTTGCGAAGTTGCTCGATGACAATATTTACAACTAGAAATTCAATACCTTCTGAGGTAATGGCATTGTGGTTATTCCGGGTGGCTACGGAAGTATTGCCTACGGAATATCTCAGTTATTGTATGAAGTAGGTTTGTGAAATTTGGAGCGTCGATATAATGACATAAGAGCTAGAATTTGAGCATATTGACATGTCGAAGTTAACTTCCGGTCTGACAGGAAGTAACATCAACTTTCTTATTTTGAATAGAAACCATATTTTTTTTCTTTTCGCTTTATTCAGCATTCAATTCCCTTTCTAATGACATATCACAAGTTGGTATCTAAGCAGAAACTAGATCAGAAAAAAATTATTATTGAAATTCACCGAGTAGGCCGTGGAAGCAAAATGAAATCCAAAAATTAAAAAGTTGGCTATGGAAACCATACGTCACTTGATAACAGTTGCTACTACTATGATATTTTATTTTCATTCGTCGGCGTTATAAAAAGCCGCTAAAAAAATATTGGAAAAATTGGGAAAAAAACAATACTCTGTAGGTCCATAAGTTGAATAGGAACATACAACTTTTTCTTGCCTGTACTATTCAGCATAACCATTCCTTTCTAATGATATAATAGAAAGTAATTTTTTGAAATGAAATACCAAAAAATCCAATTATTATTCTTCAAATAACGAAAAAACAGATTTATCGAAAAAAAAAATATTCAAATTGATAGGACTAAAGATAAAATTAATTCAAAACAAATGTTCGAAATGCATTCCCTCAGCGTCAATACATTTATTGACTCTGGTGATATTTTCATGTAAAACGTTTCTCAACATTTGGGGCGTGATATCTTGGAAAGCTCTACGAATTTTTACTTCTAGCTCATGTAGAGTTGTAGGCTGTGTGGAATACACCCTATTTTTAAGATGCCCCCATAAAAAAGGTCGCATGGAGTAAGATCAGGGGACCTTGGTGGCCACCTGACTGGACCATGGGTTGTTATAAGTCTCTCTTGAAAGCGAATTTGAAGATAATTTCTCGCTATTCTTGAATTATGCGGAGGGGCGCCATCTTGCTGGAAGCACATTCTCTCAGTTATTTCCGCTGGTAGGTTGTTAATGAATTCCGAAATTTCATTCGTTAAAAAATTTAAGTATCTCTCTCCGGTTAGTTGGCCTTGAAAATGAATGGGGCCAACAATATGAGTTCCAACTATTCCTGCCCAAACATTCACACCAAATCTCTCCTGGAAGCCGCCTTGTCGAAACCGGTGCTCGTTTGCTATCGCCCAGTACCTGGAACAAAATACCGTTCACACTTTTAGCACTTTACACTTCGACTATCGACAATACCAAATAAAGTACAGTACCTACCTTGTATTATTCCTGTTAAATAATCCATTGTTGGTAAATCTTGACTCGTCCGTAAACAAGATATAATAGTTAAATAGGTGATTCTCAGCATTTTGTCGAAGAAACCAATTACAATATTCCAGGCGCCTTTCACCGTCATTTTCATAAAAATGTTGATGCAACTGATACTTGAAGGATTTCAATCGATGTTTTTTAAAAAATTTCCTAGCAGAGTCCTTACTTATAGCTAATTCGGCGCCAATCTGCCTTGAGGAAATTGTGCTATCATATTGTACTAAAGCTAATACATTAATTTCAGTTTCCTCATTAATAACAAATGCTTCTTGGTCTTCGTGAACATCAGACTCAGTTCTTAATTTTTCTTCAAGCCACTGGAAATACCTTCTTGACGGTTGCTGCCTCCCTGGATATCGCTCTAAATACAATCGTTCAGCGGCATAAGAATTTTTTAAACATTCACCATAAATGAGAAGCATGTCAATTTGTTCGGTTCGTGAATAACGGGGCATTTTTTGAATATTCCACTAACTGATTTCGATTTCCAAACCCTTTTAAAATGGCAGAATCAAAAACACTACTTTGAACGTCAAAATAATATGGATAGCAGCGTTCGTGACAGCTCTCATTTCTTTTTTGTTTCATTCCAAAATACATCTTAATCAGCCTACTTGCTAACAATTTGGTTCGAATGATTATTGCAATGGAATGATTATTCTGAATAGCACAAACATCGTCCATAGGTAGATATTAGAATATCTATGGACGATGGCACAGACCAAGTACGTTTATGTTCCTATTTAACCTAGAACCTACAGGATATAATTTATCATTCCACATTATTTTTAATTTTATTTTTGCGTATGGCGATAATCTGTTTTGTTATTTGAAGAATAATAATTGGATTTTTCGGTATCTCAGTTCAAAAAATTATTTTCTATTATATCATTACAAAGGAATGGTTATGCTGAATTGTACAGGCAAGAAAAAGTTGTATGTTCCTATTTAAGTTATGGACCTACAGAGTATTGTTTTTTTCCCAATTTTTCCAATATTTTTTTGGCGGCTTTTTATAACGCCGACGAATGAAAATAAAATATCACAGTAGTAGCAACTGTTATCAAGTGACGTATGGTTTCCATTGCCAACTTTTCAATTTTTGGCTGTCATTTTGCTTCCACGGCCTACTCGGTGAATTTCAGTAATAATTTTTTTCTGATCTAGTTTCTGCTTAGATACCAACTTGTAATATGTCATTAGAAAGGGAATTGAATGCTAAATAAAGCGAAAAGAAAAAAAAATAGGGTTTCCATTTAAAATAAGAAAGTTGATGTTACTTCCGGTCAGACCGGAAGTTAACTTTGACATGTCAATATGCTCAAATTCTAGCTCTTATGTCATTATATCGACGCTCCAAATTTCACAAATCTACTTCATACAATAACTGAGATATTCCGTAGGCAATACTTCCGTAGCCACCCCGTTTATAAATATACTCCAATTATTTTCTTCAATGTGTCAATTTGAGACTTCGCAAACTTCCAAGTGAACTAACGTATTTGCTAGGACGCTTCACAAATCATTGTCACATAACAATGCAAGAATTAGGTAAGGATATTCTGAAGCAATACAGTTATGTCTGGCCTCAACATTTTTACATAAAGTCTCAGTCTCACGATTAAGAAACCATACACCACCCTGTCCCATCCTAAACTCTGAGTCTATGGATTGATAGACCGTTGGCCTGTGACACTAGGGGTGTCGATTATCTACGAAGGTATGCCCTTCAAGGGACATGAAGATTAAGTTGGATTATCGAGAAAAAAGTGGTTTGTTGGATCGGTATCCGGTAGCTCCCTTCCCTGACGTCAATGAGGTCATCTTTCCTTCGAATACGTCTAGATTCGACCAACCAAATTGTATGCAAATGTTATAACATAGAATGATGGGTCTAAGTGAAGGGTTTAACCAAAGAGCATTTTTTCGTTGATAATCTGAGGGAACTCTCGGTGAAGGGTAACTTCCGATCCGCATGCTACTCTTGGGGCCCGACCTAGACGTATGCGAATCGGCTAGAGCCCGGATAATTTAGCTAGACCCGACTATTCCAATAAATTCGTGCAACTGCTTCTACAGTACGTGTCAAAGTTTGACTCTTATATTTGTTTTTTTGTGAATAAATTTCAAAATATTTGTGATATTCGAGTAAAAATTGGTAACTGGTGTGAGTTTTCAATGGCAAAATCAAATTTTATGTCAATTGTGGGAAAAACTAATTTCTGATTGAATTTATTTTGAATTTAAAAAACTTGTCATTCAAAATCACTTGCATCGATTAATTCAAATCTCAATAACTCGAAAACAGTTGCTCGCAGTGACCTCTACAAAGAATATATTTTTTACACAAACTAAATGATAAATATTCCCAGATACCAAACTATACCCAAATATCAAAATTATTTTGAAATTATTCACAAAAAATAAAAATAAGAATTCAACTTTGACACTCTATATCTCAGAAACGAATAATTTGCGGACATATGTTTATAGGAACTTTTCTTCTTATTTTGATATCATCAACACGCACCTGAATTTTCTACACGTACTTAAGAAACACCCTGTATAATAACATTTTCAACATTGCTTTCAACCGAAAGTTGATTGAACAGCGAGGAAGGCAACCGGGTACCGTTCCAACAAACCACTTTTTTCCGACAATCCAACTAATCTTCATATTCCTTGAAGGGAATACCTTCGTAGATAATCGACACTTTTAGTGTCATGGGCCAACGGTCTACAAGAAAGGGTTGCGATAGAGTGGGGTGGAAACCAAATTGTGAAAAGCTGAAACCTTCAAAGGCTTTTGAAACAGACCTTTAGTTTCGACAAATTCCATCGTTTAACTTGTAAAAGCTTTACCAGTAGAGACATTGTTGACCTCACATATGCATAATTTCGCTATTTCATGGCAAATGCGCCTATTATCAAGAATCATTCCGTTCTCTCTTTAATTTTTCTGCAAGAATCAGCATTGATCAATTTGCTCTCTCATTCTTCATCTACACTATGCGGTTGTGTTCTGATAGCACTTTGACGTTTCTGCTTACAGTTTCGTAGTTTTGGGAGATGAGTCCGTGAAGGAAATCAAGAAACGTAGTTCCAAAAAGCGACTGATATGGTTCATCTACGCCGGAATGGGTTCACAGTGGATAGGGATGGGAAGGGACTTCATGGGTATCAAAACATTCAGACAGACCTTCTTGCGATGTGCAGAAGCCTTGAAACCGTACGACATCGACTTGGAGGCCATAATAATGGATAATTCTCCGAAAGTTTTTGAAAACATCATGAACGCTTTCGTTGCGATCACTTCAGTGCAAGTTGCCTTGACGGAAGTTTTGTTATCTTTGGGCATCTATCCCGATGGAATCGCTGGTCATTCTTTAGGGGAAACCGGTAAGATATTTGTATATAGGTATATCAACAATAATTACTCGAAACTGAATAATCATTTTAAAAAATTGACTTATGTAATAAATAATATTTTCCTACCCTGACGAATTTGTAGCTAAATTTTCTGCTTGAGAACAAGGTACCTAATAGATGCCTTGTCAAACGTTGAATTCGATGGAGAGACGGAACACACTGGCCAAATGTGTCGAACCAGATTGTACTCAATGTTTGGCGAGCCACCATTGCCGGAAAATAGATTTTGGCAACTATAGCGATATAGTGAATAACATTATTACAAGCTTTCGTTTAATTTGCCATGGTAATTTATTTGTTCGTTCGGATGAAGTCTTGCAAGAAAATTTTGCCCCTCTTCTAGCAATCTGATTGGCTTGATAGTTAGCAGATGTTCATAATTCCAGTGACAAGGCATATTGAAATTTCTGTTCGATAACAAAATGGCGTCCACAAAAAGGAGAATAATGGTTTTTGTGGATAGGACTCTTCGTAATTTGAACAAACCTCTGCTCCATTTGGTGAACCTGTCATGTACAGCAAAGGGACTCTTACAGATCAGATTCTGCTTTGGATAAACTATGTTACTAAGCATTTGAAAGTATCAATAAATGTTTATTTCTACTAAGCTTTAACGCACTGCTGACAGTCTATCTTGCAGCGTGCCTGGATGCTCTAGTGATAGCTAGATTTCAATTTCTCAAACAGATTATAAAAGTAGAACTATAGTACTACAAAACGTATAGTCTCATTTTGCGCCACAATTGTGCGAAATGAGTGAAAAATGCATGGAAACATGACTGAAAACGGCCGAGCACGCGTCAGCTGCTGAGTGGTAGGAGAGTCCGGGATATGAGGGGAATTCTTCTAATGAACGGGTTACGTGATGATACGCTTCTCCTCATCTCCCGCTCACTTCTTCCACTCAACTGCTTCTTCTAGCTTAACCGTTTTCAGTCATGTTTGCAAGCATTTTTTCACCCAATTTAAGTACAAAATGAGAATATACGTTTTGTAGTGTACTTCTACTTTCAAAATCTGTTCTAGCAATTGAAATCGGACTGTCACTAGAGCATCCAGGCATGCTGCAAGATAGTGAAAAAAAAATTGCAATTGTGCCAAAACTAATGATATGTCAGAGCCATAGAAATATAATAAACACTAGAACGTCAATTAGTTCAAAATAATGTGGTCCCCCTACGGCAGATACTCCGACCTATGAGTTTGCGCAATAGAGCGCAAGTGTCGCCAGGGACGATCTTAGGATTTTTGACTTCATGATCCTGAATCTGATATAAGTGGTGGGTAATAGCATTTGCAGTATAATAGAATTTTCCTTTGATGATATTAACAGAAAACCAATAATTGAATTGTTGAAATTAGAAATATTGGGTGTAGGTCTATTTTGTGCTTTCTCGCGACCAAGTAGGGAGAAATTATTGTGATCGTCAAAAAATTCAAATTTAATATTTTGATGGGAATTGATTCTATTCCACACAGTCTATAAATCAGAAAAAAAAACTCAATTTTTGTGTTAATCTGCCTCACGCCTAAACTGTTGAGCATATAATACTAGAAATCCATATCAGAGTGAGGAAACACTTTCTTAATCAATCAATCAATCAATCAATCAATTTACTTTATTGTCCAAGAAAAAAATATTCTTATTGACAAAGTTTTCTTAATCTAATCTAATCTAAAGTGAGTGTATAATTACTTTGACAAATAGTATTCTATACATAAAACCGGTTGACAAATACAAAAATTTATCACAACACATAAAAGTGAGCATCATCGTATAAATATTTCTATTTACAAATCTTTCTATAATCTAAAGTGCGTGTATATTGTATAAATAAAGACAAATAGTATCCTAGTACATAAAATAAGGTGACAAATACGAACATTTTCACAAGACAAGAAAGTGAGCATCATCGTAAAACTCCTGTAGGGTATAATAGGATTTGAGCAAGAGTATTTCTTTGACTCTTTTTCGAAAAATATGTTGTATGGAGATTCCTCTCAGACAGAGTGGCAAAGTGTTATATATTTTTTTACTCTCATACATTATTGATTTTTTCGTTAGTTCTAAATGGGGATGGGGAGAGGTAAGTTTTTCCTCGTTATTGGGCGAGTATTATGGTTTGTTTGAGTGCGCTCAGTATCGGAGACTTTAGACTTGTGCTTATGCTCCAAACATAGGGTTTCAAGTATAAAAATGGAGGTTAGTGTCAAGATTTTGTGTTTTACAAATGAAGGTTTACAATGGTCGGTGTATTTAGCTCTGGACATGAATCTGACTGCTCTTTTCTGTAGGACGAGAACAGAATCGAACAATTGTTTGCTGCAATAACCCCAAAATGCAATACCATATCGTAGGTGTGATTCGATTAGAGAAAAATATGTCACCTCACTCATTGGCAGACCCAGTTCCTGAGACACAACTCTTACTGCAAAGCAACCCGAAGCCAGTTTTCTTTTAAGACTTTGGATGTGGATATGGAATTTTAGGTTGTTATCAATTTCAATGCCAAGAAACTTGGTACAAGGTTTGTTATCAATGGTTGTAGAGTCAAATATAAGGGGTTCATGAATGTATCTGAAGGTTAGAAGGCTAGTTTTCTTTGCATTGTAGCAGAGATGGTTTGAGTCGCACCATTGTTTTACCTTCTTCAAATCATCTTCCATTTTTGATCTTAGTATCTCCAAATTAGAATCCTTCCACATCAGTGTCGTGTCATCAGCAAACATCGTGAATTGTCCCTGAATATTAATACTAGCTAAGTCATTTATATATAATAAAAATAATACTGGCCCAAGGAATGAACCTTGTGGGACGCCACTCCTGACATTACATAATTTGGAGTTGGTCTCTTTCATTTTCAAGTTGCTTCCTGTCAGAGAGGTATGACTCGAACCAATTGTAACTTACACCTCTAAATCCATAACATTGTAGCTTTTGGAGCAGTACCCCGTGATTGACGCAAAGGCTTTTTACAAATCACAGAACACTGCCACTACTGCTGCGCCCTCATTCATCCCTATATATACTTTTTCCAAAAAATGGAAAATAGCGTCATTTGTGTTTTTGCCAGTCAGGAATCCAAATTGGGAATTATTCAAAATGTTTTGGTCTTGCAAAAACTGCAGCATCCTTTTTTTGACAAGTCTTTCTATAACCTTAGAAAGTACAGATAATAATGAAATTGGGCGGAAGTTGGACGGATCTTCACTGTTTCCACCTTTGTGGATCGGAATGATAACCGCTGTTTTTAGGCATGATGGAAACACACCACTGTCAAATGAAATATTTATAGCTTCGGCTAGGGTTATCAAGGGTCCTTCAGTGGGGTTTTCCAATATACTCAAGGGAATATCGTCGATACCAGTACTTCTTTTATTTTTTATTTCACGGAATATTCCTCGTAATGTAGGCATATTTTTTATTTTCGAAATTCTGAATGTTGAAGTTGGTTTTCTTGAATATTTGAGTAATTGGGGTATAGTGGCCTTTGTGTTCAAGAGATTACGAATGCTTTTATCAGAATGATGTGAGTTGAATGAATTAAGAACCCGATGTATGTGGTGATTTTGAATCATATTATGGGATGAGAGAATCTACTTCTACAAATTGATTGATTAATTAATTAGTTCTTAATGAAAAAGGAAGTATTAATAATAAAAACAAAAGCTATCATTGACAAGATATTACAATTTTTTTTTACATGAGTTCAAACTACTTGTTGACTCTTATTGTTATCACTCTTCCACCATTTTTATTAAATAAAACATAAATGTCCTTGATTGGAGATATAAAATTGGGAAAAAATCTGTCAAATATAGTTTCTCGTGTAAAAAAACTACATTTTTGCATTCGGTCAGAGGTTCTCATTTATCATTGTAGATGTTGATGAATCGCATTGAATTCAAATGGCCTTTTTTGTAATGTAATGTCTTCAAGAGTGGACATCTCTACATTTGATGATTTTTTTCATAGATTTAAAGACAAATCCTGATATATGTGTAACCATATTTTCAGCCAGAGTACTCAAAGAAGGGAGAAATGAAATTAAATGATATAACTCCCCATCTTCGATTAACAAATCGTTGACATCAATGTCATATTTCTTTATAATGGACATCATCTAAATTCAAGTCCATGTGGATTTTTTTTGCCTCTGTGTCGTTGTCAATATATTGGTGTTATCCAGATTACAGTTTCCCTGAACAACAATTGCTGAAAACCTAGCAATGACAAAACTCAGAAGCCGACACTGTTATCTTTCTTCGCTTGATACGTCACGATAGGATTTTAAGGCGGTGTTGTCAAGTTTACTGGACTTCCCACAATTACCTGCCCCAATGAAAAAAAAAACAAAAAACTTGGCATCGACGTGACCAGAAACAGTAATAATGCACAAGTGCAAAGGTTGGTCATCATTCCCTGTGAGGGGTCATTTAACTGAATCTTGGACAGCGTGTTTGACGTTCTATCGTTGATTACATTTCTATGGTCAGAGCAGGGTTATTCTATATATACTGACAGGGTTACCGCAAAACCTCCATTTTGATGACGTCGAAAGAGTGCCAGATTATTAATTTACATACAAGAAGAACAAGGACACTCACGAAGAACAAGGAAATCTAAATACAAAATATCTAAATAATTTAGTTATGTTGGCAGCAGTGGCACACTTTTCTCACCTTACGTCTGTGCACCCGAACTCTCTGAAAGCTGTTTTTCGCGGTAACCCTGTCAGTTCATTTAGAATAACCCTGGGTCAGAGCCTGTTTTGTGCGCACATAAAGTGCATATGATTCAATACTTTCATGAGGAGGGCCAACCCAATTCTTTCCGTTAGAGCAACCAGATAAGCGAACAAATTCAAAAAAACGTTTTTGTTATTGAAATGATTATAATAAATTATTAATGGCAGTTGCGAGTCGAAAACATAACAGAATATAACTACGGACTATCTTCCATGTTGTGGCACAGTCGGTTTTCTACTAGTATTTTTGTTAGGAATAACTGCTCTATTGATTGGCCTATTAGTGAAATAATTACATGAGTCACAAATATAGAGCAATTTTTAGTGCATTCGAATAAAGGCTCTTGTCTTGGATTTTTTTACTTTTTCTTACTATGTTGAGCTGAAACTTGTATTATTCTTAATAATTTCACTGACAAATTTGAAATTGAAAACAACTTCTTTCTCAGCTAATACTTCGACAACTAATGGATTACATCAGTCAAAAAACCTTCACAAAATTCATTTAAAGATGACTTCACAGTACTGCAATTTTTTCAATTTGAAAAATGTCTCTATTATAAGTATTCACCATTGAATATTCAGCTGCTAAAAAAAATTGTTGTTACAAAAACTTTATCTTTTCAGTTTGTGGCTACGCTGATGGCAGCCTCACCGCCGAAGAAGCTGTCCTACTGTCGTACGCCAGAGGCAAAGCGTCCACCACAGTGCCTCTCCCCGCGGGTTTAATGGCGGCTGTCGAACTGACGGTAAAAGAATCAGAGGAAATACTGCCTGAGAACACGTTCATAGGGTGTCGAAATGGAAAGTCAAGCCTGACCATATCCGGACTGGACGCTCCAATGAGAACTTTGGTGGAAAAACTGAAGTCCCAAGGATCTTTTGCTAAGATAATCGACACCAGGGGAATCGCCTACCACTCGAAGTACGTGGCGAATGCCGGTCCTGTGATGATGGAATGCTGTAATAAAGCCATACAAATCCCGAAGCCAAGATCACCTAAATGGATTTCCACTTCGGTACCCGACCACAAGGTGGAAGAACCTTGGGCGCGGATGAACTGTCCCGAGTACCACTTCAGGAATTTTATGAGCCCCGTGTTGTTTGACAGGGTATACAAACACGTTCCGGAGGATGCGCTGGTGGTGGAAATCGCGCCCCACGAACTCTTGCAGGCCATTTTGAAGAAGGAACTCGGCCCCGATGTGGTGAACGTCAGCATGGCCAGTAGGTTGGCCACCGACAATGAGAAGTTCCTCTTAACTGCTATTGGCAGGTAAGGTGCTAGAATAGGGGATAATTATTTACAAAAAAAATCTTTTTAATATAATACGTTTAAATGGACTAAAAGAATAAAATAATTTCTCCTCGCACCATACAGATTTATAACCCCATAGAGATTCCTACCCCCAAACAAATTGTTCTGAGAAGAACCCCACAACAACGCTTATGAAAAATGGCTATTGGTGAAATTGGCTGGGACAGTAGGATATTATAGATACCAATGTGATGTAATGTATTGATGTGATGATGAGCTAGTGTTCATATTTTTATTTTCGTATAGTTGCATGCGCTAATTCTTGCCTCAGTAACTCCTCTGGTAGTCTGTGGGTTTTTTCGGGTTCCTCATGCAGTTGGAAAAAGGTAATGCGCCAATTTCTTGGTTAAGTCGCTCCGGAGTGTATAAGGTGGTTGTAATCTCTTTCGTCTGGACATATGATCAGATCTGAGAGACTATAACCATTACAGTTTATAATGCATAACGACTTTAATTTGAATTTTTATCCATAGTTGCTTTGTCGATAAGTTGAAAAACTTTCGACAATGAAATATATTTTGTCTTCGAGTTTGATTCAAATATCTCCATGGAAACAAGAACCAAAGATCGGCAATTTTTGAAACAATCATGGTCAAAGGATTTCAAATTGACGTTTTCAGCTTGAGTGGTTACTCACGCCATAAGAAGAGCGATTGTTCCAACGACACGACAGTCGCGAAACTCGATGAAAACTGTGCCTAGGAGGTGTTCAGAGTTACTGATAACGAATCTGAATTCAGAATTGAAAAATTCACATAAGGTACCAATATGTTCTTCTAAAAAACGCCCATTGTTTGATTTTTCCTAAAAAACTGAAGTTCTCTAGGAGGTTTAAGGTTAAAACTAACCCCGATTCCGTGAATTTTACAACTCTGGCACCAGATTCGTTATCAGCGACCCCGAACACCCCATTGGCAAGTTTTCATCTAGTTTAGAGAACATCGAAAAATGGGCCTTTTTCTTGGGGGTGGGTGCGGTCATATTGGGACCACTGACGTGAATTGTACAACTCTGACCTCTGATTCATTATCAGCGACTATCGAGAAGTTCATGTTCTATCTGATCATGGCGCACGTAACTATTGGGGGTAATACCACGAGTGCTCGCAATACTATCGATAGTAATTCTGTCAGAAATCAACGAGATCAAATTGCTTGGTAACACCACGAGTCCTTCAGGACGAGTGGTGTTACCTCAAAGAAATGTGATCGAGTTTACGATTTCTGACAGAATAATCGATAGGATTGTGAGAACGAGTAGTATTTATTGAGATAATTCCACGAACCAACAAAGTAAAAAAGTTCCATTGTCGTGAATTCTTCAATTGTTATAGATAAAGCTTGATAGACATGAAGTCTGTCAGACTGACATTCATATTAGTAGCAAGATGATACCTATTAAGTTTTCTGATGTTTTTGGATACGTGGTTGCCATGACGAAGTGGTATTACCGGCTCTAAAGCTAGGAACTGCGTATTATCGAGGCATACGTCCCTTATTGGTCCTAATATTGCAGGAAAGGAGGATTTCATAAGGTGAGTGAAATTATCACTGATAGCTGAAAACTTCAGATAGTCAGCCTTTGATATTGATTATCTCACAAATGGTCCATTTTTGGTACTTTTGTTCGGAGAGATATTTAGTCAGGACATCGATATCTACAATATCATGAAGTTTCAGCCAATTTCACTGAGTGCCGCTTCCCAAGTTTTGTTGGGGGTCCTTTGTGATGGTGACTTTTTAATAGCAATGAAAATACTTGTAAGATTTGAAAAGAAAAACGTGGGCACTTGCAAATATAATGGTAAGGAGTGTAGGGGGTAGCTGTTATCAAGAAAATTAATAAAACAGCTAATATATTTTTTGCAATGCATTAATATTCAGGTGTTCTTATTGATGCCTCAATCATCTATTGCAAGCGTCCTACGTTTTTAATTTTGAAGTGAAGTATTTTTATGGCTATTGAAAATTCGCAAACTCTTATTTTCAGAACAATGGTATGGGGTAAGGAACCTGTATGTGGTTATAAATAAGTAGGTGGGGATAATTTATTTTATTCTTTTTAGTCGGTTTCAAAACGTTTATTGAAATCATGTCTTCATTTGACTAATTATTTTGGTTTTAGTCTTGTGTTGAGTTAGATCCCTAATTGAGAAGTTAGTTCAAAACCGATTATAAAACTTGTATCGAGCATGCAGACAAACTTTATTATTCTTATATCATTCACACATCATATTATAAGTATGAGGCTTCATTTCAAGTGTGATGACTTTTCACGTCTCAAGCATTTTTGAAAAAATTAGGTTTCAAAAGTTTTTTTTTATTTATACAATAGATCAAATATCAAAATTCTTTGTTCCTCATTTTATAAATGAAGCTTTCTTCTAACTCTTTGTGGGGCAGACCTTTTCAAATAATTTCACCGTGAGTGGGCATAAACTAACCGCAAAACTTGACTGTTAAATCGTTTCGTTGTGAAACAGGCGTGAAAATACGAAGAACGTTACATGTTTCGACGTCTTCTTGAGAGGAGATGAACTTAGTCTTCAAATAGCAAAGTTGCTCACACATTCGCGCTTGATGGCAATAATAGTGAAAAAAAAAATCATGAAACGGTGGTTTACTTTTTGTACCACCTCGCACATTATATCACCCACTGTCCTTCTGAGAGTTAATGGATTTTTAATGTTATTTTATTTTGCACTCCTGAGCATTGAAATCTGTTTTGATTATTTGTCTTTTTCGCCTACCTCATATTAACATGTCTGTTTAATGTTCTTCAATGCAAATGAAATCGTCCATTAATGACCCCTATTAATGAACGATTTGTCATTAATGGACCGTTCCAAGAGATATGAGGTAACATTGAAATTAGAAAGTAAATACGCTAATATCACTCGGGATTTTTTATTTATTTTTTCTGACCGCTAGTTGATCTATAATCAGAAGAAAAGTGGTGTCGTGACGTCACGTTCATCAAAACTAAACTTGGCAACGTTGTTAAAGTTATGCACCAAATTCTCATTCAAATATAATGTGTCGTATGACAGTTGTCATTTGATACCAGATGGGTTCTTTCGTCTGTTTCACGGTGCGATCAATAAGAATAGTTTGTCTCTGTCTAACTCATTTGCCTACCCATTCGATACAAGTGAAGCAGTTCCATCAGATCTAAACTTCAACGAACACTACCTTGATTTATTTTTTGAGGTTAATGCGGTTTTCTAACTTTTGGGAGCTTTTGTTGTTTGTGTTCTAAAACTTGTTATTAATTCCTGTATCTCCAGTACCTGTATCCCTGCAATAACTGCAAAAGCTGCTTTGTACTCGGTTGTCTGAACACCAGTGCAAATTCCAATAAACAATTTTTTTATGCGCCTAAAGATGAAGCGCGTCGGAAAATGTGGTTCAAAACAGTGAATACACCTTTTGTGAAAAGCGGAAATATATGTTTTTGTGAAGAACATTTCCAAGTGAGTACTTTACGTTATGTTATTATTGTATTCAAAGCAGAGTTCAAGGAAAGATTTAAAATATTAGTCATTGCAAAAAAACTGTCAAAATGAATGTTGATTGTTGAATGTGAATAAACCTCACATCTCCATATAACTTGTGACAATTAAGAACTGTCATTACGATTTGCTGTGTTGTCCATGATCGTTCTTCATCAAAAGGATGGTCCGTTCAGAAAATTTGAAAGTTACAAATACAATAAAAAATAGCTAATATGTGGATTTTTATCTATGAGTTGATCAAGTGACAATGTATTTGATTATTTCTCAACGGCTTATATCATGCTAGAAGTTATATTTTTAAGGAGAACGGTATTGCCTGTTTCGGAACGTGGATTATGGTGGGAGGTATTTCCGATGAACGTGACGTCAGCGGCACACTTTCAAATGTGATATTTTTTTTTAAATGAAAAAAAAAAAATAATGGAACTTTTTGTTAAATGGACTTTTCAGACTAACAACTATCGATTTAAACGAGTTTTGTAATTTATTTACCGTAAATGTAAAGGTCCATTGTCGATTTCTCTGTGAATGCATGATTGTTGCATAGGCAACCAAACATAAGCGAATTCAAATGTTATGGACGCTAAAATGGATATTGACGATACATTTATGTTGCCTGATGTTGCGGAAACTGCTGAAGTAGCATCTTTAACTTTATTGCCAGAAAAAAATTGAATTCCTATATTTCAACAAGAGTGAGGTAGACGGAAAAATATTGTAATCAACTCTTATATTAAAATGCGAATAATGATCTCGAAAATTAACGCGCTAGCTTCGCTTACGCGTTAAAATGTCTCGATCATTAAAAGCCTTCATTAATACACTAGTTGAATAGATAACTATATGTTCTCTAGATGCCCAGAGAATGGGCCACCCTCTCGACATTTTTTTCGTTATAATTGTCCACATCCGCACTCGCCAGAAGGGGGAGAGGATGGTAAAATTCCTTGGAAAAATGTTTTTTACTATTCAAAAGATGTTTTCGATTCTATTTTCGTAAGTTTTCAAAAAAAATTCTGAGCCCCCGACTGACATTATTTATCCGTAATTTTCAACGTCCGAAATCGTTAGAAAAATTTTCGAATTGTTTCGACGTGTTTGCTGTCTATCCTTTTGGGGGGCCAGGGAGTAAATTTTTACGACATTATTGTTTTATCATCGGTTCTCAACACACAGAACATTTTCAAATTGTTATAACACCTTTGATTGCCCTTTGCAAAGCCTTCATATTCCAAAATTAACGATGTGTAGTTTAAAAACTATACTAATAATTAATTATTATACTCTCACATTTTCAGAGTTACAGGCCTATTTGGTAATACAGGAACACAATTCGTAGAATTAGACCTGACAATCACCATTTCTCAAAAATGAGTAGCATAAATCTAAGATAGTGCAAACTAGAGAGCAGCAAAACTCTCATTATTATTATTTTATACATTTCCTTGGTTAAGTATATGCATCTACGAACTGTACGAACAATCATTTCAAATGTGTTCCTATTGCACATTTGTCCACCCTGACTTCCATGCAGACGACACCATCATTTGGAACAAATTGTTCAAAAAAAATTCGTTTAAATTGTTATTTTCGTCAACCGATTGCACCCCTACGCGCACCCCTCACAAGTATTCGAGAGACTTGTGTGAGCTAGGGAAGACGCAGCCATTACCTTTTAACGTGTTATGCCATGCACGAGACCGATGACCATGCGGGGGTTTGAACCCTCGACCCTTCGCTTGAGAGGCGAACACTTTACCAACACGGCCACCACGGAATAAAGATCATTTCCTCATGAGGTCTAATGAAGTTTGTGAACATCAATATGAAATAATTGTATAACCTTTGTGACTCCAGTAAATGGATTATTGATTCTAACGATTCCTCTTTGAGAAAAACCCTGTAAATTATGCAATCCATTTTCAGAATGTACCTCGAAGGAATACAACCGAACCTTAGAAATTTCTACACTGAAGTGTCCTTTCCTGTTAGTCGCGGAACCAAAATGTTGTCTCATTTAGTCAAATGGGACCACAGCGTGTCCTGGTTCTCAGAAATTTGGAAACACCCTGACTGTTTTGGCCATATCATTTCAATCAACGTATCATCCGAGAAATATTCCTATCTCAGAGGACATTGTATAGACGGGAGGGTTGTGATGCCCGCCACTGGATATTTGGTAAGTTACTCTGTAGCATTGTATACTTGTTGGTGTGAAAAAGTTTGTCAGGTGATGAAAACGGTTAAGGTGAAGAATCTAATTTTCTTCCTGTATAACAAAAATGCTGCGTCGTATTCTTTGCAAAAAGTATGCCTAATTACACAAGTTGAGATCAAACTGTCAAACTTTCAAACTTTCAAAATATCAAACTGTCAAACTTTCAAACTTAATTCAAACAATTCAAACAACCAATAACATAATGACCAATCAATACCGGTAAACTATCTTACAATTCACCAAATGTCTTGAAGATAAAATACTCGTATTGTGCCTATTCTCTCGATTGGTAATAATTCTAACGACTATAAAAAACAATACGATTGATAGAATAAAAATGTGTGGGTAGTCAGGAGAGGAGGAGCAAATTCTGTTGGTTTGTCAGAAGATATAACATTTTATCAAGTGTTGAAGTGATTAGATTTGTACAATTAAAAAAAAGTAAGAAAAATGAGATTCCAGAAGAAATTATTTTATCGGATTCAGACATATTATTTGTGTCAGGTTTGATATGGAGACTCAAAAGATATTGTTAATTGTCGTTACATTTTTAGTCAGGTATACCGGGTGTTTAAATATGTAGATAGAACATTACAAGTATCTGGCGAACAGAAAGACAGATCATTTCGAAAATTTGTGGGCGTAGATGTTTGACTATCTTTAATTTGATACCGTGAGGTTGATCAGTATTTTGCAGACAGAATACCATGCATTTTGTCATACTCACATTTGAGGTTAATAAATTATAATCGAGCCATTCTTTGATTTTTTGCAGCTAGTCTTCAACAAGTTTATAAACATTTTGCCATGAGGGCCAGTTTTTTAGATTCGAGTAAAACTCCAGATAATTGACTAATAGTTTAGATGGTGGATGACATTCTTTAAATGATGTTGGAAGGATCACATTCCAAACATTAGTTAATTAATCTGGATTTTAACTGGAACCTGACAAACCTGGCCTGAGTCTCGTGTGTAGACAATAGCTGTGTCATCTGAATAGCAGATGAGATTAACACGAAAATCAGTCATTTCCGAAATACTTTTAATGTAAATGGGAAATAGAATAGGTCTTCCTAGATTATTTTGTCCAAAGCATCGACAATTATTTTAACTGGGTCAATTATAGCATTTTCAGATTGTTTACTTGATTTTTATCGCCTGTTTTATAAACAGGTGTGACAACTGACTTTTTCACTGCCATGGCACGTTTGCTGTGCATAACGATAAATTTATAATATATACTAGTTGCTGTACTATGTGGCTGAGTATTTCTGATCATTTTAGCTGTTTTTCCATCGTGACCTGGTAATAAATTATTTTGAATTTGAAATTAAGATTATTACTTCATTCTCATTTGTAGGTCTTCAGACGTGTTTTTAGGAAAATCATTTGGTAAAACTCCTCTAGATTTTTTTTTCATCATATCCTGACCAATATTCATGAAATAATCATTGAACAAATTTGTTTTCGCGCCGTTACTACTTATTTTTTCACCATTTGTTTTCATATTTGAAAATTTGTATTTATTGTTTTCAGTGCTTGTAGTATTCGGAATGCATTTAATAATTTTCCAGGTTCTTCTACATTCTCCGTTTGTCTTATTCAATTCCTTTCTGTAGTATGAAGTGAAGTGGTCGTGGTGTAAGAGCGTTTGTCTTCACCTAGGCGGCCCGGCTTCGATCCCACCGCCTGTCACGGAGTTGAAGTGGTTCGGAATCCACTTTTATATAAGCTGTATGTCCCGGATCTCCGTTGCTTGTACAAACTCTGCTTTTAAGGGGTTTTCTCTGAAAGCAAATGTAACAAAAAAATCCAGTATCGATTTTTCGTTTGTCTTATTGACCCAGTCAATTTGTTCCTATAACTTTTATACCTAATTTCTGCCTCTACTGTTTTAGTGTGTTTTTCCAAATTTTCTTAACATTATCCCGAAATTTTATACAATTTACAAGACCAGTGGTAATTCAAGGTTTGATTTGTCTATTCATATTTCTGTGTGATGTCTATATCTTAGTTGCCCTACCTAAGAACGACACAAAGGACCAGGCAGCAGCCTTATGGAAAAATTGTCACCAGTTGAATTTTCTGAATGTTTGTTGTAGAATATGAGCTTCCGAACAAGAGTTTCCATGGGCCCAACTCAATCCTATGACTAGTTTTCAAGATACAGGTTTTCGAAGTTGGAAAAAGGCCATTTCTTTGAAGTAACAGTACTCGTAAGAAAACATCTTGATTGAAAGAGTTTTGCGCGAAAAATATTGCTTACCCATAAGGCAATAATTTTAGCCTGGATTTTAATGAAAAATATTGTTACATACGGGGTGAGTCAAGCATTATTGAAAATGAAATTCTCGTTCGACCTTATAAAATGAAAATGTGATCAAACCAAGTAACACACTGAAATGCCCTTCGTTTGATTATATAAAAATCAACAAATTAAAATTTCATACTGGGTGAGTTACAGTTTTTTTGGTGACATTTGATATATTTGTAAAGCCCTTTTGAGCTTTACTGGTCACTTTGGCGCTGAGTCCAGGTTACGGATTTTCCCGGGCGCCACCTCTGGTTAACGTGTGAAGGTCCACTTGCTCCGGGCAGCTCCAGTTGGAGAAAAGTATACTCCAGGGGTCAATTATGGATTTGACTAAAACACGGGTGACCAGAAGAGGCAGCTGGCTTTAATTGCTTCTGCTGGGATTGAATCCTAGGTACCTGCTGCTATTAGTTAACTCAAAGCAATTAAGTTTAATTTAAAAAGATTATATAATCACTTAACGCATAATTAAATCAAACACCAATAATCTATAACGGTTTTATTAATTGTCAAACACCTACTCTGAACTACTCTAAATACACTGGACCACAATTATGCTGTGCCGGGCTTAACAAGCGGGAGGGGAAAGCAAGCAAAGCGGATAATAATGGAATACGGATTACCAAAAGCAAGCAACGGATTCAGTTAGCAAAACAAGCTTAAGGGTTACTGTGAAAGCGATACATAACGGGTCTTTATAATAAATCATTTACGCTCTGGACCTTGTACTTCGTCTTTAACAGGTTGAGTGGCTCCTAGGGTGCCCATGTAAAACACTGTCCCTGTATCGACGGCGGTTTCCTCAAATCCAGTGCCTCCTGGGGTGCCCAAGCGAAACACTGTACCTGCTTTGACTGCTTGTTCACGGTATAGCAAAATAACTATCGGATATAGTCGACCTCCATAGTTTCAGTGCCTCCTGGAGTGCCCAAGCAAAACACTGTACCCGTGTTGGCGACGCTGCCACTATCACAGGCCTGCGCGGTCGGACTTGACTTCCTACTCGGACGGCTGGTACTGCTCCTTTTTTTATGCGTGCTTACCCTTCGATGAGCGGAGAAAGAACTGATGAACAGTCTGAACTTCTATTATCTCGTATCTGGCTGCTTCAGTCGGCCGGCTATCGATACCCCTTCTCTTGCGCGAGGTACAACTGCGCTGGTGATTCTGAAGCGAGCCCGCCGAGTCTTTCCGACAGTCGTGCAGAACAGTGGTTAACAATGATTACGCAACGGATATGAATATTTTATCAGGATGTAGAGCTTAACTGAAAAATTTGGATCAAAGAACGGACTTTCTAAGTCTAAAAATAACGGTGATATGAATTATATTGTTATAAAAGTTGATTATTATAAATACAAAATAGTAACTTCGTTACATATTTATATTTAGAGCTTTAGAGATACTTGACTTCGAATCATTCAGCATACTGCGTGTTCGAAATTGATATACAGTGTGACACAAACGCTAGGTGATGACAAAACTTGCAAAAAGGCGTTTAGTTTATAATTTCGTCCAAGAAATTTTCCAAGTTTTTGTCAATACTCTTAGTTTGAGTACACTATTATAATGTCAAACAATACTGGCTTTGCTAGGACCAGTTTTTGATGGTAATATATTATTTCTTTTCCACATGATTTCTCCAATAGACCCAATCACTTGTACACAGGTCATTAAAACAAACAACAATCAACAAACAATTGATAAACAACAACAACAGTAGGTATGTACTTACTGATGTAAACACATAACATTATTTGTCATAGCCATCTATGTAATTGTTAATTAAATGTACCACAGAACAGAGAACATTGGACGTAGTGGTGTGTACGGAAAATATCAAAAAGTAGATATGAACCAAAGTTTTTTCCTATATTTCCCAACAATGTTCGGAATTTTACAGGGTATGTAATAATTTCCGCTGGTAATTGTATTTTTTCGAACGTGGCATCCGAACGTGGAGTGTAGAATGAATATGTTTATGAGGTAACTCAAACCTATATCAAGATAGAATATTGTGTATCTAGTAGTAAAAGCAATACATTCCCCGACGACAATGTAAATTGTTGGCCGAGGCGTTAGGCCGAGGCCAACAAGCATTGAAGTCGGAATGTGCTTTTACTACGAGGTACACATACTGTTTTTTCTGAAATCGCAATCAGCATTATCATAAATTGAGGATTTGAAATTACGTGCTTTCCTGAAACGTCAAAGTGACAACTATAAACCAAAGACCGATTTTGACGGCCTAGGCTAGCAAAGTACTTTCCCGTATCGTTTTCGATACGAGAAAGTATTAAACGGTCCGGGAAAGTTCGTTGCTTAGCAACGGACTAAAATACTGGATTAGCGTATTTTGAGGCCTGCAGTTGCTCCGAGAAAGTGGGCATTCTTGAACGATTTTAGAAAAAATGTATTATTTTGAACCATGGTGGTTAACGCGTTATACAGGGAGGCTCGATAGAGTATGGAAGTACTCCATCGGAAGGAAAATGTGAAAAGTACACTAACTAAAAAATATTTGCACGAATGCACATTTCATTTACACACATGTGCATATTGTTCCATGTGTACTGTCTGGGGCTCGAATTTTGGGCACGTACCATGATGCACATGTTATGGATTTTAGGATATGCACGATTCGAAATGAAATCAGCGATGATGCTGAAAGACTCCTATCGGAAAATTATTTGTACTGTGAACCGAGAAGAGAGTCTAGTGTGTTGAAAATGTGAAAAAGAAACGCTCCCTGTTTTTCACTTTAAAAGCATTGAGAAAACGATTGCATTGGTATACATTGTATGATGTGAATACAAAACAAATTAGCTACTGTTGATGAAGCCGCGAATGAAATATATTAATATCAATAAATAATCAGTTTCATTTACTTTTTTAATATTATATACAATGTGTTATAATAGTGTACTGAAACCAAGAATAATGACAAAAATTCGGAAAATTTCACGTACGAAATTTTTAATTACATGGAGAATTATGAACTACACGCCTTTTCGTAAGTTTGTAATCACCTAGCGTTTATATCACACTGTATATCAATAACGGACAAGCAGGATGCTGAATGGTTCGCAGTCAGCTATCCCTGAAGCTCAAAATATAAAATATAAATATACCAAATGTCACCAAGAAAACTGTGACTTTTTGACTCACCCAGTATAAAATTTGAATTTGTCGATTTTAACATATTCCAAAGATGGGCATTTCAGTGTGATACTTGTTTTGATCACATCTTCATTTTATAAGGTCGAATGAGAATTTAATTTTTAATAATGTTGACTCACCCCGTAGGTAACATTATTTTTTATTAAAAACCAGTCTATAAATAATTGCCTTGCGAGTAAGCAATATTTTTCGTGCAAAACTACTTCATTCAATATGTTTTCGTACTACTTACTTTAAAGAAATGGTCATTTACCAACTTCGACACCCTGAATCTCGAAAACTACTCATAGGATTGAGTTGGGCTCATGGACACTCTTGTTCAGGAGGTCATATTCCACCAAAAATTCAGAAAAATTACCTGGTGCCAATTTTTCCATAAGGCGCTGCCTGGTCCTTTGTCATAGATGAAAAGATCACATGCACGTTGTACATCATTGCAGTTCAGAATATTCAACAAATGTTCTTCTCTATAAGTCAGTTTCACATTATCAGTTCTCTTGATAATATCTCTTTTTTTGATTCAAGGTTACATTAGTTTTTTTCTTTCATTTACCGATACTGTCATATCGGTTTTAATTATGTTTGGTCATCTGTATTAGGATTTTCTCTTCTAGTGAATATATGATCCTTCCGTTATTCACTAATAGATGATATGAATTCATGTTCAGTTAGAATAGTATCTATTGAAAATATTTATTTCACATGAAAAAGTCTTAGCATTCAGATTGAAGTCCGGGTCCAGTCCAATGCTTTCTGGGGTACAGGAGTTATCTTTGGAATATTGGACAGAAGAAACTGGAAATGAATTGCAGGTAGGAGCATTACCTATTCGTTCTACCTGGTCTGCACTAATGATCGATAGAAACGTCAAAATTTGATAACCATTTGATAGTTATCACAAGGAACATTGCAGAATATATTCTTGTAGAAACTTTACCAGTTCTTGGGAACAGGTCATTCGGCAGTCGTAGGGGGGTCCTAGGGTAGACATTTTCTGATCGATGTTTGTCGACGAAACTCTTATAGTATAGGAAATTTGCGAAAGGTCAGATTATTAATAATTCATTTGCATTTGATAAAATTATGTCATTTCGCCAAGTGTGCCCAATCCCACAACTTGGAATATTCATTTATTTCAGTAGTGATACTTGTATTTTTATGGAAGCCTGTAACGATTATTCATTCCACCCCGTATATAGAATCCAACAATCCGTTTTCCGTCAGAAAAGGCATTTACAATCATTAATAGTATCGCGTATTTCTTAATTTAGGTAAAATATCATCCCGTATATGGTCATCGGGCCAGTTGTAGGTGCACCTACATAAAAACCCATCTTACAAAAGCGAATTATTTTTACTTCGATCTGATGGAAGTGTGAGTGTGAACATTTTGTCGAAAACAATTGGATGAATGGTGGTTCATTTGGTTATAGTGCTGAATGGATTTTTCCACTATTATCATCTACAAATCGACGAATTTCATATTTTGGAAAGAAATTGTCGATTATGGATACTATGTTTTCGATTTGTTAAAACGTCTCGTAGTGGCATAGGGATTTCGCACTAGAGGTGAGTTTGTTCACATAATATTTTTCACAACTCTGTTTTCCTCGACTTAGGTTTCTGTACTTTTTTCAGACGTTTTTTGTCTAGGCGTTTCGACTACTGTAAATGGTTTTCTGGTTAGAAGTTATTTGCAATAAAAGTGAATTTGCCGTTTTTGGACCTAGTTTGGTATGGATTGGAGTGGGTCGTACGAAGGAGTTGGATTCCCCTAGACAACCCCATTACATAATCTACGTATACACCACCAAACTGCAACCCTTGAGATACTGAGCTCGAACTCTGGGATGCTGAAGGAATGTGATAAGTACCACATAGTGGATTATGGTTTCTGACGGAATATATCGCGATTGTTTTATATTGACATATGTTTTTGTGCCACAACTACAATATATTGATATTGAACATTCGTCATAATTCCAAGTATTTTTCTGAAATCCAGATAGTTTCATTCTTAGCTAAAGCTTCTTGGATAAATGGGTGTGAAGTTAGCAACGAATTCTCATCCACGAAATTTGTGAAGATAGCAACGAATTCCCATCCACGAAATTTATCATATATAACATGGCAATGAGTCACTTCGTATTGAAGTAGTGACGAAATGATTGTCACGCCCTCGGTTTTTTTTAAGAGAAAGTGAAAATTAAAAATTGAATTTATAAACCATAATCTTGAAAAACAAAGTACCATAAAAACTGGACCGTACATTTTGCCGACTTGCAACGCATACCAAATCATTGCCAATGAGTTACTCCATTATATAGAATCGATGAAATGATTGTCACCCACTTGGTTTTTTTCTTAGTGGGGAAGAAAATTGAAATTTGAATTTATCCACCATAATTTTGACAAACAAAGTACAATAAAAACTGAATCGTACATTCTGCCGACTTGCACCAATACCAAATTATTGACAATGAGTTACTCCATCATTCAGAATTGATGAAATGATTGTCACCACCTCGGTTTTTATCTAAGAGAAGGCGAAAATAGAAAATTGAATTCATTCACCATTATTTTGACAAACAAAGTACAATAAAAACCAAACCGTACATTCTGCCGACTTGCAACAATACAATACAAATTATTGCCAATGAGTTACTCCATTATAAAGGATTGATGAAATGATTGTCACCATCTCGGTTTTTATCTAAGAGAAGGCGAAAATCGAAAAATGAAATCATTCACCATAATTTCGACAAACGAAGTACCATAAAAACTGAACCGTACATTCTGCCGACTTGCAACAGTACCAAATCATTGCCAATGAGTTATTCCAATACACAGTATTGATGAAATGATTGTCACCTCCTCAGTTTTTTTCTTAGAGGAGGTGAAAATTGAAATTTGAATTCATCCACCATAATTTTGACAAACAAAGTACCATAAAAACTGTATAGTACATTCTGACGACTTGTAACAATACAAAATCATCGCCAATCAGTTACTCCATTACATAGTATTGACGAAATTATTGTCACCCCCTTGGTTTTATTTTTAGAGAAACTACCATAAAAACTGAAACGTTTATTCTGCCGACTTGCCACATGAACCAAATCATTGCCAATGATTCACTCAATTACACAGTATCGATGAAATGATTGTCACCCTCTTGGTTTTTCTCTTAGAGGCGAAATTTGAAAATTGAATATATTCACCATAACTTCGACAAAGTACTATAAAAATTGGACCGTACATTCTGCCGACTTGCAATGCATTCCAAATCATTTCCTATGAATCACTCCATTACACAGTATCTACCAAATGATTGTCACCCCCTCGATTTTTGTCCTAAAGAATGCGAAAATTGAATTTGTCCACGATACTTTCGGCCATAATACCATAATATCTATATACTTGCAACACATACCAAATTGTTGTTTATGATTCAATTCCTTATAGTATCATAACGTAATGGTTGTCACCCCCTCAGTTTTTTTGTTAGCCATACTGAGATTTTAAAAATTTTATTTATGCATTATAATTTCGACATTAAATACGATAAAAACCATGCCGTCCTGCAGACTTGCAACATATATTGAATTGTTAGTAATTATTCTCGTCATTGTTGGATAATAACGAATTGTTTTTCTCCATCGTTGTTTTCTTTCAGAGGGGTCAGAATGGGAACAGTTAAATTTATCCACGACAAATTCGACTAACAAAGTCAAAACTGTTCTTCACGTTCTGCAGATTGGCAACGTATACTAAATATTGGAGACGAATCACTCCATTATAGAGAAATGTTTTTTGTTACGGTTGGCAAAAGTTGAACAATTGAATTTGTTCACGAACATTTTGACAAACAGATTAAAATTTAAGTTTGTTTCATAAGGACTCTGAAAATGATCATTTTTCCGTGCGCGTTGTGACCAATTTCACCAATGAAGCGTTTCCATGATAACTTTCAAAGTTCCTTTTCTTGAATTTAGTTTACTCTGCTTTGTATTTCTTTAAAGCCATATATTTGGTATTTGTATTCAACACACGGAAAAGTTTGGATATCGTGAAGACTTTTTTCCAGCGCTTTCTCCGTGTGTTAGCCCGAAAAAGCCCAACGTTCATTACTACTAATACAGATGAAAATGAGTTGTTTTCATTGAGGTATAATGATTCCGTACCTTCTGCAGACTTTCACTTTGAATATACCAAATTTTTGATGATGGCTGACTCCATTAAATAGTAATAATGAAATTTTTGTCACACTTGATAAGCAAATGTATAACTGTAATGGCACATTTTCTATAACAATCATTTTGCCAAAAATAAACCTTTATTCTCTATCAACTGAATTTATGCCGAAGAAATTTTATGTTTTCATTTTGCTAGAAGAATAATAATAAAAACGTGCATACGAACATGGAAAATAGTATATTTTATTACGAGTTCGGAAAATTGGCTTTTTCCGTGAGTGCGCGATATGTTTCCGTGGGAGTCGAAGCCGAACACGGGAAGCAAGCTCGGAAAAAGCATTTATGGACGAACAAGGAACGATATTTTTCATTATATCTACCCGAAAACCACAGATTATTGAGAAACAATAATTTTTAATGATGAAGGAACGAAAACATGTATTACTGATTGAATTATTTATGGTACAAAAATATCCAGAAATTGCCACAAAACAAACGTTACTTACCCTGTTGGTAAGGAAATATTCAAACAATTTGCGATTTCTAGAGAACTGAAAACAAGATTTTGTTCAAATTTGGCATGTAAATAGGCAGCTTCAATGACAACAGCGGACAGAAAAATTTTCCGTACAGGCGCACGGATAAAATCTTTTTCAGTATGCTAAATAAGCATGTGAAAATAGTGTTTTCAGATAGGTATGATGAAAATATTTTTTCGTGCTTGCATAACTTAAGGAATTGGTCACAAATCGCACGGAAAAATGAATAATTTCAGAATCCCAATGAAATAAACTTTTATGTTACTGTTTGTCAAAATGTTTGTGAATAAATTCAATTCTCTGAGAAAAAAACTGAGGAGGTGACAATTATTTCTTCAATGCTGTGTAATGGAGTAACTCATTGGCAATGATTTGGTATTTTTGCAAGTCGGCGCACTGTACGGTTCAGTTTTTATGGTACTTCGTTTGTCAAAATTATAATGAATGAATTCAATTTTCGATTTTCGCCTTCTCTTAGATAAAAACCGAGGTGGTGACAATCATTTGATCAATCCTGTATAATGGAGTAACTCATTGAAAATAATTTGGTATTGATTATTGCAAGTCGGCAGAATCTACGGTTTAGTTTTTATTGTACTTTGTCAAAATTATGGTGGATAAATTCAATTTTCGCCTTTTCTAAGAAAAAAACCGAGGGGGTGACAATAATTTCATCGATACTGTGTAATGGGATAACTCATTGGCAATGATTTGGTATTGTTGTAAGTCGGCAGAATCTAAGGTTCAGTTCTTATGATACTTTGTCAAAAATATGGTGGATAAATTAAATTTTTTACTTTCGCCTCCTCTAAGAAAAAACCGAGGGGTGCCAATCATTTCGTCGATACTGTGTAATGGAGTAACTCATTGGCAATGATATGGTATCGATGCAAGTCGGCAGAATGTACGGTTTAGTTTTTATGGTACTTTGTTTTTCAAAATTATTGTGGATAAATTCAATTTCTAATTTTCGCCTCCTCTAAGAAAAAAACGAGAGGGTGACAATCATTTCATCAATACTGTGTAATGGAGTAACTCATCGGCAATGATTTGGCATTGTTGCAAGTCGGCAGAATGTACGGTTCAGTTTTTATAGTATTTCGTTTGTCAAAATAATGGTGAATGAATTCAATTTTCGATTTTCGCCTTCTCTTAGATAAAAACCGAGGTGGTGACCATCATTTCATCAATTCTGAATGATGGAGTAACTCATTGTCAATAATTTGGTATTGTTGCAAGTCGGCAGAATGTACAGTTCAGTTTTCATGGTATTTTGTTTGTCAAAATTATGGTGGATAATTTCAATTTTTAATTTTCACCTTCTCTAAGAAAAATACCGAAGGGGTGACAGTCATTTCGTCAATACTTTGTAATGGAGTACCACATTGGCAATGGTTTGATATCGTTTCAAGTCGGCAGAATGTACGATTCAGTTTTTATTGTACTTTGTTTGTCAAAATTATAGTGGATAAATTCAAATTTAAATTTTCTTCCACACTAAGAAAAAACCAAGCGGGTGACAATCATTTCCTCGATTCTGTATAATGGAGTAACTCATTGGCAATGATTTCGTATGCGTTGCAAGTCGGCAGAATGTACGGTCCAGTATTTATGGTACTTTGTTTTTCAAGATTATGGTGTATAAATTCTATTTTCAATTTTCACTTTCTCTTAGAAAAAACTGAGGGGGTGACAATCATTTTGTCACTACGTCAATACGAAGTGACTCATTGCCATGTTATAAATGATAAATTTCGTGGATGGGAATTCGTTGCTAACTTCACAAATTTCGTGGATGAGAATTCGTTGCTAACTTCACACCGATCTTGGATAAAGTGTTTTTTCAGTTTAGCTTTTTCTTAACTGTAGCTTTATCCTTGTAGATTGCTCTCGAGAGTTTTCTGAACTTTTATTAAGTGTCTTAATATAGGTAAATTATTTTTGTATACCATATCTGTGCTCTGCTATATTTAATACAGTTATTCTTTTGATTTTTCTCTATCATTCCATTGAAACGCGAAGTCAAGTAAGCCATTAAATAATTTAGTGGTTTTATGTTTTCTTGTGAGGGTATGGGATTTGTCTAAATCACTTGGCGCCCCCATGACCTGTTATAATTCTTATAATCTATGAACCCATCCCGACTCCACTGAGTTCTATTTTTTTAGTCGGTGCATACCCTCTAGCGTGTCAACGCTTACTTGAATAAGTGATTGAAAGTTACGTAATAAGCCTAATATTTCAACATGTGTTGACTTTATTTATTTTCTTGTTTCGTGGCCTCCAGAAGAACCTCAACGAAAGAAATAATTTAAAAGTTGTATAGTCAGCATATATTATAAACTCATAAAAATCACACTATGACACTTTTATATAAATTATGAACAACATCGGACACATTACGTTTTCTAGGAAATGGTGTGGATGGTGATGGCCAAAATGAGTTTGAAAGTTATGGAAGAGTTGACGGTAGTAATGGAGGACATCAGATTCAAACGAGTCACTGTACTGCCTGACGAAGATGTCCAATTCCTCGTTAATATCTTCAAACAATCAGGACATTTCGAGATATTTGAAGGGGGTTCCGTAGTCGTTTCGGGGAAAATCAGAGTTCCAAAAGATGTTTCCGAGGAATTCGTCCAATGGACCAAGGATTCTGCCTCGGAACACGACGGGTATTAGTTATATCATATCATTGTTCTAAATCAAAATTTCAAATTGAATTTTTCCTAGGCTGTATCCCAAGCTGACTCGCAAAGATTTGTACAAGGAATTCCACTTGAGAGGTTACATGTACAAGGACTCCTTCCAAGCTATAACGGAATGCGACATTGACGGTACCAGAGCGAAAATTGAGTGGAGCGGAATGTTCACCAGTTTCATGGATGCGATGCTGCATCCGAGTATCATCGTGGACCTTCGCAGGGAGTTATCTTTGCCCACTAGCATCGAACAGCTCGTTATAGATCCGGTGACTCACTTGAGATTTGTGAAAGCTCAAAATGGTGCGTACTGTGTGAAAAAATGTATGCCTGTTTTTAGGCATTACACATTTTCTCTGGTGTGGGTTAAACAAAATAGATTGTGCTATAAAATTAAGATTTAGCCAATACAGTCATAGCAGGGTTCATTGGATTAAAGCGTTTTGATCAATTTTCAGTAACATTTTCAATACATTTCCCACTTCTTAGGTGAAAATGCAAAATATTAAAATTGTAGCTATTGATCTCTACTTCCAGATGCCATTTACAGAATTTAAATCGGCGAATCTTGCAAGATAACTCATTGAATAGTTTATAACGCGATTTTTCAAAAACTACACATCGGACAGAATTAATCTTGCGCACAGTGAACCACATGTTATTATCTATCAGTTTCCGCAATATTGTTTGTCCAGCTTCAGATTATTAAAAATTATAAATTCTTGAATAACGGTCTCTTTTTCGAGGTTCTCCCGAATTTTCTCACTGGAAAATGTACCGATCCGGTCGTATGAAAATCCATTTTGTAGGTTTTATAAATCTCTACAAAACTTCCGTTGACTGTAAAACGACTCCTTGAATAATCTTTGAGATATTCTCAAAAAACCAAAAAAGTTGTTATTTTTTTCACAAAGCGATTTTGCTCGGGCGAAAATTGGGGTTTTCATTAACGAACCATCTTATAAAAATTAGTATAGGCCTTTTGTATCTTTTATTTTGTGTGGGATAAAACATCGATAGCTTGGTTTATAGACAGCATCTCACTTACCATGCTCACCATACTCACCATAGGTATCTTTCAAATGGTGAGAGATACGAGGTCGGTTAAATGACACCAAATGTAGAGTTTATCAAGGCCAACTATGATGTGAAAAAATAGTTTGATAAAATTTATTCGTTTTTGATTTATACGCAAAAAACAGATTTTGATCATTTTCATGTCTCCTCCGTAACTTCCTTGATTATGGAAATATTCGAATAGAAATCTCACATTCTCATGGCAGAGTTTAAAAGAGATTTCGAAAAAAAAATATAGAAATGTATACCAACTCTTTTTGAATTTGAGATATCAGAACCAACTTTCATTTTCCAAGTGTAGGTTATAGCTCACTATGACTTAGTTGTGAATAACCTTTTTTTTCTTACAGATGATAGGTCACAGTTATAGTTTTTTGTTGATAACAACGGAAATATCGTCATTCATACAGAATCAAAAACCATTTTTGAGTCGCCATCTTGATTTTATGAATTTTAACAAAAAAATCATGATCTCCGACCTCAAAAACCCCCACATTCCAATTTTGAATGGAATCGGACCATAATCACAAATTTCGTCCGCCATATTGGAGCCGCCATTTTTTATTTCAACAAAATTTCCCTAATGCATTGTCACCGGACTTATGAATATATGACAAATTTCAAGTTTTTAGGACGACCAGAAGTGGGTCAAAATTCACTTGCAAGATTTGATTACAGACAGGCAGACACCTGGAAATGTGAAACTAAATAAAGGCTTGAAATAAAAAGTATTCAAAAAGTCTTTCCCCATTTTCTACATATCTGATACTGTTTTGAACACTTGACCTCAAAACGTTTCTTTTACTTATTTCAGTTTTTCAGTCTCGTCAAGTAGGCTTCAGAAACAAAGTAGGTAGGTAGGTGATAAATAACAAATATCTACCGAAATCTCATGTAGTTTCGTGTGAAGTTGGTTTCAAATATCTTAGCTGAAAATAATGAAGAAAGATAATGATATGACGTTCTATCAAAAAAGAAATTTGAGAAATTCAAGAAATGCAGCAAATGAATATTTAAATCGTTTTCCTGAGCGTCATCAACCGCATGAGACTATTTCTCGTAGACTTAATTTGAAAATATATGGATCATTTTTGAGGCAAAATAAGGAACCAAGGGATGTTGCTGTTGTAGAGGAAGGATTAAATCAAGTTGCGCGAAATCCCGAGACTTCCACAAGAGAAATTCAAAGAAATACACGGATCTCAAAGTCAAAAGTAAACCGTGATTTGAGAAAAAGAACATACCACCCATATAAATTACACGTTAGCCGGGCACTACGACCAGGAGATGCTGAAAGAAGATTAAATTATTGTAGGTGGATTTTTTTCTCTGGGGTTATATGAAGAATCAATGTATTTCAGAGAATCTCTAAAAACTTTGAGGAATTTTTTTTAGAGCAATTTTTTTGACATAATACTTCAAGAACCGTTCTAAGAGCAAGTGTACGAAGATGAATCAAATGCGTATAATGTGAAGGTGGGCTTTCCAGTACCTTTTATAGATTTTTTATTGTTTCTAGTTTCAGAATAAAGGGAGTATATATTGCTGAATTTTTTGATATTTTTTAATGATTCTTATTACAAGCATTTATTTAGTTTCACCTTTCCCGGTGTCTGTCTTCTGTAATCTTGCAAGTGAATTTTGACCCACTTCTGGCCGTCCTAATAATTTGAAATTTGGCAGATGTTCATAATTCTGGTGACAATGGAATTTTTGTTGGAATAAAAAATGAGAAATGGCGGCTCCAATATAGCGGACAATACTTGTGATTATGGTCCAATTCGATTCAAAATTGGTATGTGGGGGTTTTTGAGGTCGGATATCATGATTTTTTGTTAAAATTTATAAATTCAGGATGGCGACTCAAAAATAGTTTTTAATTTTGTATAAATGACGATAACTCCGTTGTTATCAACAAAATACTATTACTGTGACAAAAAAGTTATTTATAATAGTGAGCTATGACCTACACTTGAAAAATAAAAGTTGGTGCAGATATCTCAAATTCTAAAAGAGTTGGTATGAATTTCATATTTTTTTCGAAATCTCATTAAAAAACTGCCATGAGAATGTGAAATTCCTATTCGAATATTTTTATAAATGAAGAAGTTACGGAGGAGACATGAAAATGATCAAAATCTGTTTTTGCGTATAAAACAAAAACAAATAGATTTTATTAAACTCCACATTTGGTGTCATTTAACCGACCTCGTATCTCTCACCATTGAAAAGATACCCATGGTGAGCATGGTAAGTGGAAACACTGTATAGTGAAATTATTAATTGAGAGTTGGGAAAGAAAAATGTGTTCATCCAAGCTTCGGAAAATTACAATATTTTGTTTAATATTCCACTGGGGTTCTCTTCTTTCATTGTAGAATTCAGTTCAGTGTTGACAGATCTCAGAATACGAATTTTCTCTTCAGAAATTCCGTTTACGCAAAATCGTTACTGTAGAGTACTCAAAGCAGGAGGAATCGAAATAGTCGGACTGAACACCTCCAGAGTTGCTCGTCGTCAAAACACCCATCCAGATCCATATCTGGAGGATTGCCACTTCATCTACTACAACAATTTTTCGTCTAACTGCCAATATGATTTAAAAACCTCGCTGGCAGTAGCTTTCCAGATAATCATCCAGAACAGCACTGGCCTCATTAAAAAACTGAATATTTGCGAGGTCAATGGAACTCGAGCCGACCTCGAGTTGAACGCAAAACTCAAAACGATTCTTGAAAAGCAGATGATGACTAGCTACGAGTATATCATGGAAGAACCCTGGGCTTTTGAAGATGACGTCGAATATGATGTGATAATACTGGACGAGAAAGTTGCGAAGCCCATGAAAATGGAGTCGGTAATTGGGAGCCTCAGCACCACAGGTTTCGTTCTTTGGGTTGGAGGTATTCCGAAGACGGTTGAAAAAGTTTTACAAAACGTTTTCCAAGCCGGCACCGACGGACATGCCATTAGTTTGCTGCGCCCCAAAACAGGTAATTCAAATGATAATAATATTAGAGTGATATTATGGTTCGGGTTACGGACAATGAATTGATGAAAGTTATGTTCATAGATCCTAGTTCCTCATTCAACAGCAGCTGTAATGTATCATCAGCTAGCTTTGGCTCAATATTTTCAGCAATTATACCCCGACAAAATGCAGAATTTTCGAAAAAACTTTCACCTTGCTGTCACGAAAACTGTGTTGCTTAGAAACAACACTGGCCTGAGTGATGTTTTGTACAGCTAAGCAAACATAGATGCAATAGGGATGTTCACAATAAAATAAAACCGCGCATAAATACAATGAAACCATACATTGTAACCTTGTGAAGTTTAATGAAATTCCAGAAAGGCGCTAGCCCATAATCCTCATCTGAAATTGCTGCATTCGTTTGAATGCACGAAACGCTTTCCGATTGGCGTGACGTCAGCGATTTGATCGTGAGTCCCGCGCCAAAACGAAAACAGGTGCATTCGCTTCGCATTGAACGCTGGCATTTCTTTCGAAATAAAGCCTTAACCTTGTTTCCTCAGTTGATTGTTCTACTGACTACTGCACGATGGAAGTGGTTTTTCAAAAGGCTGATTCCCATAATTTAGCAACAGTAGATGTTGTTATGGTGTCTGATTATTTAACAGATTGCAAAAACCTGAATCAACCGCAAACAAGTAAAGGCTAAACAGTAAGTGTATACGTGCATATTTTGATAATTCATTGTATGACAGAGACTATAAATAGTAATCCTGCTACCAATGATAGTGATGCAAATATGCACATTTGTTCCGAAATCATGTTCAACTTTTATATAAAGAACCACGCACCATTCTTATGGAAAATAGGTCCTGGTGAAATTAGATGAATTTTTGATATGATGTAGTTCAAGTCAAGCTAATCAAAAGTGTCTATTGGCCCAACTCAATCCTATGGCTAGTTTTCGAAATACAGGGCGTCAAAGTTGGTAAGTGGCAATTTCTTTAAAGTATAGTATTGCTTTCAGGAAAACATCTAAAATAAAAATGTATTTCGCGACAGATATTGCTTACCCATACAGCAATACTTCTAGACTGGTTTTTGATAAAAAAAATATTGTTGGATTAATGAAAATGAAATTCTCAATCAACCCTAGGAAGTGCAGATGTGACCAAACCAAGTATCACACTGATATGCTCATCATTTGAATATGTCAAAATTGATTATTTCAACATTTTGTACAGGGTGAGTAAAGATGTGACAGTTTTTATGGTGACATTTTGTATATTTGTATTTTATATTTTGAGCTTTAGGGACACTTGACCACCAAACATTCAACATATTTCTTGAACAAAATTGATATACAGTATGAGACAAACACTAGGTGACGACAAAAATTGCGAAAAGGAGATTTTTTCATAACTCATCCTGTAATTGATTTGCTGAATTATTGATATGATGAAGTTCAAGTCAAGCTGATCAATAGTGTTCATGGGCCCAACCCTGAAAAATAAACAGTTTTTTCTCTGTTGAAGGGTACCGTTTCAAACACTTTTATCTATATTTGTCGATTCGTTTCATTTATATTGAAATATTTTTACATTTTTCATTTCCAGCTTCTCACAAAAGGAAAATTCCTGTTACGTCCAGGGAATATCGTGTGAAGCAAAAAAAATCTCATTGATTTTTAATTTTTGGACATTTCAATTCTCTGGGAACAAATATCTTGGTAAAGAATTCGAATGCTGGGTTGTTCTGTTCAAAAACAAATAAAATATAAGCGAGAGGAAAAGAGAAGAGAAAGAGAGAGAGAGAGATGGTGAGAGGGTGAGAGGGTGGGGTGGTACTGTGGGTCTTCAGATTTCCAACAAAGTGGTGGGAAAAGTGCATTTTTCATATTATCGCAACGAAACTATCGATAGACGACCACATGCCTCGTTGGAAATCAAGTGTATTGTGAGTTGTCTAGATGCCAATTCCGTGTAGTGCTAGCTTGAACACCAGAAATGCTCAAAGGTGGATCTGTTTTAATTCTCAACAAGTGCCAGATTTTCCCATTTTAACATTAGATTATCTAAGAGAACTTTCGATAGGTGTTTATCAAATTCGATTAGCTCCATCTTATATTCAAAATAAACTCCAATGACAGGAAGATGAGGAAGAATTTCAATTTGAAATGTTTACAAACGTAGACAGAATTCCAGAACCTGGGCTAATCAGGGTAAGGAGTTTCTCGCGATTTAGAAATTCAACGAAGTATCAATTATGGGTTTCGTATCGCCCGCATAACATTGATGAATTCGACGATGCAGAAGATGATGACGATAAAAAAAATCAAGGGTATTATTGTACTTACAAGTCTGGAGCTCGTACTCTAGGTGCATGCTCACATATAATCAGCGTTTTGTGATTCATGGGATATGCTCGACATGAGCAAAATATTCGCTACCCCTCTACAAGACTCACAGATGTTATATCTCATGCTGCTAATAGACGTCAGCAAGTTAATCAATACAACCTACCGGAGCTCATTGATATCTGATTTATTTTGTCATATTTAAACAGTTTGGATCCAACAATTGATCTCCCTGCTTCAGGTCTACTTTGCTTATTGTTATTTTCATTCTTTTTGTATAATCAGTGTTTCCTATTCTATTTTTCTTTCAAATATTCGTGGTGATGTTTTCTTTGGAATTGAAATGTTATTATAAATGTATGTTATGTTAGTATTTTCTTTTTTCTTAAATAGTCCTGAATTGAAATATCAGTAGGTAGGTATAAATGCTTAAAATATATCAGATTTTATAATATTCTTTGTACAACTATTTTTCAATTGGTAATGATCGAAGAGACAGTCGGTAAGTAAGTATAATTATCACAGAATATTATTTTAGATGGATCAGTTCAATAATGGTGTCTGGTTTTCGTCGTTATTTCAACATTGGTCATTGAAAATGATTCACCCTGTACATAATGAACATCCTTTACCAAACTCTTGAAGTGGGAATTGAAAACAAAAAATATGATTATAAGCTCGGTGGAATATGTGGATAACTGAGTTAGTCTTATCTATAAACCTTCAACACCTGGTAGAGAAAAAACTGTTTATTCTTCGAAGTTGGGCCCATGAACATTATCGATCAGCTTGACTTGAACTTCATCATATCAACAATTCAGCAAATCAATTACAGGATGAGATATAAAAAAATCTCCTTTTCGCAACTTTTGTTATCACCTAGTGTTTGTTTCATACTGTATATCAATTTTGTTCAAGAAATATGTTGAATATTTGGTGGTCAAGTATCCCTAGAGCTCAAAATATAAAATAAAAATATACAAAATGTCACCATAAAAACTGTCACATCTTGACTCACCCTGTATAAAATGTTGAAATTATCAATTTTGACATATTCAAATGATGAGCATATCAGTGTAATACTTGGTTTGGTCACATCTTCACTTCGTTTGAATAATGCTGGACTCACCCTGTATCCAACAATATTTTTTTATCAAAAACCAGTCTAGAAGTATATCTGTATGGGTAAGCAATATCTGTCGCGAAATATATTTTTATTTTAGATATTTTCCTGAAAGCAATACTACTTTAAAGAAATTGCCACTCACCAACTTTGACGACCTGTATCTCGGAAACTAGCAATAGGATTGAGTTGGGCCCATAAACTTTTTTGATCAGCTTGACTTGAACTACATCATATCAAAAATTCATCGAATTTCACCGAGACCCATTTTCCATAAGAATGATGCGGGGTTCTTTGTCATAAGTGTGTAAAAATCTATATTTCAGGTGAAACTAGCGGCAATAAAATAAGGTGAGGAATGGCAATTTCTGAATAAAAATGTATGGCACTTCCGTGTTTATTAAAATAACGAATATTCCAAAATCAGTAGCTGATGACAATGTTTGGTTTACTTCGATTTTAGTTTGCTTGGATTTCGTGATAATATAGGCTGAAATTCAAAAAAAGTGGTAGAGTATTTCTATAATTCAAATCGCAGTTCATGATCTTTGCTAATAATAATTGTAATACACCGTTTGAAACCTTTGGTATAGTAATGACACCTTGCCAGTAAGATCAACCTGAGGTTTATCTGAGATTAAACTAGTTTAATCTTCCTCTTGAGGATGATCACTTGGAGATTGAATCACGTGTCGAGGTGTTAAAAATAATGGTTTGGTGTACGGATAAAACTCCAGTATATCGAATAATAATAATTCAATTCAGTACATTCAATTCAGATTCATTCAACATATCAGAAATTTTCTTTTTTCTTGATCTTAGCTCGCTACTCAAACGGGAAGTGGTTATTTGTTTATCCGCCTGCCAACTGAAAATATGCGGTACTACTCCCGGCTTCATTCGAGCTTTAACTTTACTAAACTGATAATTCTTCATAGGTAGTTTTCCATATCTTCTGCAAGCTGTAAACATTAAAATATTTAATATTTCGTTAGCAATACTAACAAAGACCCTAACTCACGTTGAAATGATCTTCATAACAAAAAAAAACTGTTTTCACCGACACCTCTTTTATCTCTTCCTTCTTACAGCAGTGAACCCTTTCATTTTTTTTGAAAGATTTCGTGGAACTGTGAATATTTTCTCCATATTATTTTTGGATGTGTTTGCACACCCAGGAACAAAACACCTCTTATTATAACTCATTTTGAAACATTAATACAGACGAATTCCAGCAAAACTCACAGTTGTAAATGATCAACACATAAAAGCGAGCGGTATTATAATGCACTCCGCTCGCACTATCAAAGAAATGACGTCAATCGCTGCTAGCCTCGTGCAGGGTACGTTTTCTAGCCCACTGATTTCATCATATTTGTTTTGCGTTTATTTAATCACAATTTAGTTTTTGAGACTCTTTGTGCTGATATTGTGTTTTTAGAGAGGAATAACTGTCGAAATGCATTATAATTAAAAATTTGTGGACGTACCCATTGTGAAAATATTCACGCCCATGATGTGCATTAGTCGTACGACGGAGTATCCAGTGATATTCACGTGATTGTTCGCGCAAGAAGTAGGAATATCATAATCTCAGCTGTTTGCCAAACTGTACAGCAGCACATGTTGAATGCTGTACAGCAGCAAGGTGACAATACTTCAATCAGACAATTTCAAGAATGAATAGACTGTTGAACTTTATAATTTTTGCCGAAACGGTTCATGTTGCGTATTTGACGTCTTTTAGGTTTCAAACTGACGTTTCTTTATGTAGAATGTCGAACTCAGGAATCGTCGAAACACCGATTTGCAAATACCACGACTTGGAAGCAGTGTTTTCAGAAAGTCTTGTTGTCATTGGTTTGACTTGGGAGAATAATGACATTTAATTGGTTTATACAGGGTGGGGCACCCCATCCGACACGGTCCCTTTAAGCCACATCATTTATTCTTTCGGAAATCTCCCCGTTTCATTATATGTATGTATATTGATCAAGGCTACAACAGGAAATTATTTTTGAGTCTGCAGGGTGAATAAAAAAAGGGTGCCATATCAAAGTTGTATTTTTTTTCAAATGGAACACCCTGTATTCAGTTACACTTCATAAAAATGTTCATAACAAACATTGTTGCTTTTTTATAATTTCGAACAAAGATAACTTTGTCATTTCAAATAGAACCTCCTGTATTTTTTTGGTTTGAAGAAACACAACTTTGATATTTCACACGTTTTTGAGCTACCCTGTATAATCCAAAATAATTTCCTGTTGTAGCCTTAATTAATATGCATATACTGAAACGGAGAGTTTCTCGAAAAATAAAATAGTATGGCTTAAAGGGACCGTGTCGTATAGGGTGCCTCACCCTGTATAATATGAGGGAACAGAGATCCTCATTGTCCAAGATCCCAGGGCCGCTAGACGTCACTTATTTTTAAACGAACGAAATGTGCACGATTGGTTAGTGTCACTATAGTGCTTTTCGGAAACTTACTCAGGGTTAATAACCCGATCCAAAAATTTAACCCGAGTCAGTGATCGGCGTATGCAAAACTAAAGTTTCCGAACTCAGGTTAGGGACCTCATCAACCCGAGTAGGTATCCGAAAAACCCTTATGTACTATGATCGCATGCCTACCTGCTAGCTTGGCCAGATGATCATTTTTCAGATATCAGGGAATCAAGGTACGTAAAACATTACTTCAGTTGGATCCTCAGTCTACAGATATATTTTTGCAAAGCCTGGTGAGTTTGTTGACAGTGTAGCAGGCTTTCACCCCGAAACTCGTGACTAACTCTAGTGTGACGCGCCTGGCTGGGTTTATTGAAAAAAAAAAAAATGTCTGACACGAGATTTGAACTCGGAGCTCCATGATGCTACACTGTCAACAAACCCACCAGGCTTTCGTACAAATTTTGTTCGTTTAAAAATAAGTGACGTCTGGCTGCCCTGGGATATTGTTTTATTATCACTTTCAATTACTTCACTTATCGTATCCATGCATATCTAACTAGTAATGAATCATAAAATTCAATTTTTATCCTTTTCCAGTCCTCGAAATGACATAAAATGATACATATCAACTTCGTAATACTAATAATCTCGATAGTAATGCTAATAACGTTTATTCATAATTCAGTGCTACAAGTATAAAGTGAATGTATACCCCTTCCTTATTAAATATTGTTATCATAGTGTACAAAGAGTGAAATTATGAAAGGGTACATTCATTCGATCATACTGATTTTTATGATAGAATAGCATGAACAGTCAAACAGTATCAAAACAGAAAAAGACTGATTATGAACTTTTTTTATTTCTTAAATTAAACTTTTGGAATCACAAAGAAACAGAAAACACCAAAATAAAGTAATAATCCCTGTAACATCAATTTCTTCATTACAGAAAATATTTTTTTATTTTTGTTTTGAATTCAGTGATATTCCTACAACCTTTAAATCTTTGGGTATTTCATTGAATTTTGAAACAGTTTCATGAGTGAATTTACAGAGTTTGCAGAATCAAGATGGAACAAGTTATGTTGTCTTGTATGGTAATTGTGAATTCCTGAATTTCTGGTTAATATAAAATTGGATTTCATCATTTCATTGATAATATTTTGATAGTGAACTAATTGATTCTGCTGAGAAAGTGATAACTCAAAAATACATTAGCTATTTCAGGATTCAATTTGGGTAATTTTCTCGTGGCTCCAATAAATGAAGGAATTTTTTTAGTCAGATTATCAGGATGTTTTTCCCATGATGAGTCTGTTATTCTGTCCGGTACAAATTTTTCTGTGGATTTTAAAATAACTTTCCATATAGCTCAGACCTGGATGACAATGTAATATTATTGCATATTATGATAATATAGTATTTATTATAATTATAATGATACTAAAAAACTATAATTCTCTCTCATAGTATTACGAAATATAATGTAAAAATAGTATATTACGTATCAAGTGTTGTAAAAAGCATATTACGCACGAATGGAAAAATTGCGCACGAGCCGCGTAGCGGTGAGTGCGGTAATTACATGAGTGCGTAATTGCTTTACAACACGTAATACGTACTATACTTTTTCTACGACTCTTATATACTGGATGGTGCGTTTGATTAAGCTTTAAGTAATAAAAAAATGAAGGTAACTAACGCAGTTTATGGTTTAATTTCCAACAACAACAAATTAAATCTAAGAAAATACAATTTTGTACTATATAGCATAGAAATGATGAACAGAGCGAGGAGGGTTTAAATGTTTTGGTCAATATATTAAAATAGGCGAGCAATACATTTTCGGAGTACGTACTCACGTGGTTATCCATACTCCATTCCATAAATTTTTGATAGGCTTTTTCATATCTATCCTTTGATTTTTGCGGCAGAATATTCTCCATAGCAGAAGCAGCCTGAAGAACAATTTCCGGTGGCGTTGCGCTCATTTCATTATCGGAGTTGCTCATATTTGTAGATATAAAATTAAAGATCGGATTATAATTTATGAAGTATCGATTTGAACTTCAAATCTCAAAAAGTGACAATGTCACTGTCAAATATTTAAAACGCAAGACAGATAAATGTCACGATTTGAGTGGTTCAAGAGGCAACTTGATTGTTACCTATTATACTAGCCATCATATCATGACGCACAGTTGTGCGTTTTTATTCTTTACGCACAGTTGTGCGTAAGAATGGATTTACTTATAGAGTGAACTGTTTGTAAAACAATGTTTACTAACATAGGAGTAGAAAAATAAATAAAATAGCTATAGCAATGAAAAAATTTAAGACAACTGGTATCAAGCAACTATAAATTCAAAATGACACATTTGGACACTGAAGTTGTAATCGATATTTTAGCGTTTGTAGGGAACGTCTCGGAATTAGAAAATTTAAATTGGCTGACTAGTTTTGTAATTTACAATTCGATCGAATGAAAAATTCGTATATGGATGTTTGTATTTATTTGTCAATCTACTTGCACGGAACATAAAATGTTCATATAAGGACAACCAAAATAAATATACAAATGAATTATAGAAATTGAGAGTTATAGTATGTAACTTTTATTGTCATATTATGATACTCGATAATGGCATGGATATTCCCAATCCCTGGTTTCAATTGATAAATTAGAAAAGAATAAAATACAGGGTGTTTCATAATAAATGCGCAGGACTTCCGGATGTGATAGCTCGTTTAAAAATACGAAAAAAGTTTATATTAACTTACCCTCTAAAATTCGACATTTTCGAGATACAGGGTGTTGAAATTAAAAAAAAAATTATAGTTTTTTGCGAATATCTCTGGAACCGTTTATCGCAAAAAAAAACAGATTTCGAATGCATTTTCTACTCATAATGAGCCATGTTTTGTGCAGATTTTTTATTTTTTAAAATTCATAATTGGTGAAGATTTTGAAGGGGTTGTGGGTGTTTTTCCAACTTCTACGTCACTGGAGAAAGTAATTTTGAGCCGCCTACTTGAACCACCAATGTATTTTACACTAAAAGGTACTCTTGGTCATAAGCTCTAAAGTTGACCGTTTTCAAGAAAAATCAACTTTCATGTTGAAAAACATGGTAAATTTTTTCAAATAATTTATTTCCTATTTATACAAAATTTATTCAAACGTTAAAACAAGGAACAAAACCAAACGTTGACTTCTTAATTGCAAAATAAAAAAAAAATTATAACAATCATACTCAGTTGAATTGTTGGAAATGTCTGCCGTCAGCTTCAATGCACGCAGCAATTTTTCGAGGAAAAAACATTATTTAAACAACATGAAAGTTGATTTTTCTTGAAAACGGTCAACTTTGGGGCTTATGACCAAGAATACCTTTTTTGTGCAGAAAACATTGGCGGTTCATATAAGAGGCTCAAAACTGTACTTTTTCCAGCGGCACAGAAGTTGGAGAAAAAAACACCCACTACCCCTTCAAAATTTTCACCAATTATGAATTTGAAAAAATTAAAAATCCACACAAAACATAGCTTATTATGAGTAGAAAATGCCTACGAAATTTGTTTTCTGTGCGATAAACGGTTCAGAGATATTCGCAAAAAACGATTCTTTTTTTAAAATTTCAACACCCTGTATCTCGAAAATGGTGCATTTTAGAGGGTAAGTTAATGGAAACTTGTTTTCATATTTTTGGACGAGCTATCACATCCTGAAGTCCTGCGCATTTATTATGAAACACCCTGTATAACACCATGTTCTAGGTCTTCCTAAGAAGTACGAAATCGTCAACATCAGTAACACCGATTTCGGTTGGCTGGAAAAGCTGAAAGACTTGAATCAAAGCAGCCCTTCTAGCGTAATCTACCTGGTCAGCCAAGGAGAAACCTGCAGCGGAATCATAGGTCTGACGAAGTGCTTATTGGCCGAAGATAGCTTCGCGTCACTCAAATGCGTGTTCATCGACCAAGAGGTAGAAGAATTTTTTGCAAATGGCGCGCTGTTTCGGAATCAGCTCGAGAAAAACCTGACGATCAACGTGATGAGAAACAACCACTGGGGTACTTTCGTGTATTTGTCTTCGAAGGAGCTCAAAACTGTAGAAACCACTAACGCTTCTCTATCAATCAGGACTCTTGGAGATTTGTCCACGTTCAGTTGGATACAAAGACCGGTGCCTGCGTCTTTGCCGCAGTAAGTTCAATGTCAAAGTCAAAATATACTTTAATGTCAGAAGTTTTCCAACTTATCGACAAAGCTGTTCAAGAATCAATAAAAATGATAATTGAAATAGTTATATGGTGCTAGTCAAAATTATGGAACAAATTTATTATTTCTGAATATAAAGATATTTCGGAAAAATCCTCGGACAGGTCAATTTTCTTTTCCGATGGGTCAATTTTTGAACCTCACCCAAAATATATAGGGGTATCCGCATTTGAGGAAAAGCGACTTTGGTGATATTTTCAAATGGGACACCCAGCATATTCGTCCATATTTGGTTAGGGATCGTCATTACAAATCCAGTGATACCAAGTTTGATGGGATTATTTCAAACGGCTGCGGAGATATGGCCAAAAAACTTCTCCATATACCCAATGAGTGCGACAGAGACTTTTAACCTTCTGAATCGTGGGAGTCTCGCAGTCATACTCATTAGACATACGAGGAAGTTTTTTGGCCATATCTCCGCAGCCGTTTGACATAATTCCATCAAACTTGGTATCACTGGATTCGTAATGACGATACCTAACCAAATATGGAAAAATATACTGGGTGTCCAATTTAAAAATATCACCAGTCATTTTTACTCAATTGCGGATAACCCTATATATTTTGGGTGGGGTTCAAAAATTGGCCCATCGGAAAAGAAAATCGACCTGTCCGAGGATTTTTCCGAAATATCTTTATATTCAGAAATAATGAATTTGTTCCATAATTTTGACGCGCACTGTATATTATAGATTACAATGGTATTTCTCGATCTAAACATAAGTGCAGACAAAAGAGAGTACCACCACCATATGCGCTCCGCGGCGACATAACAAATAAAAGGAGGCGCGTGCTATTCCAACTGCAGGAAAAAATCGAACAAACCTACAGTACCACCTGAAGAGTCACTGATGCGAGAATGAGCGCATGCACCTAAGTGAGAAAAAAAAATCCAACACTTACGCTCATCATCACATCAATGCATGACCTTCTCATTTCTGCCATATTCTGCCAGTCCAGCCTCAGCACTTGAAAACGTTCCAGTTCATCAATGACGAGAATGCACATGAAATCATAGAAAACAACATACCTACCTCAAAAAATGATTCAGATGGAAACAATGAAAAATATTTGAATTCAATTATGTTCGATTCATGCTTGAATTATGCAATCTGCAAACTGTAATACACTCTTTCAGATTAAATCCACTCTACATCCTTTCTAAACCGAAAAACTGATTTGATACTTTTGATGTTTTATATCTCACATCCACAATAAATTATTGAATTTTCAATTAAAGTTCTTTAAGGGATTGGTAATTTCAATAAATTTTGTTGTCTTCTAATATGATCAGTAGAATCACACCAATATTTTACTGTTTTCTGATCAAATCTTATAAATCCATCAAGATCTTTTTTGTCCTTGTGATACCAAAATATAGTGCAATCAGCAAAAACGGTAAATGAAGCTGAAATATACAATAAAAATTAAGTCGGTCCAAGTATGGAACCTTGAGGAACTCCACAATTAATACTTTTCAATTCTGAATACTACTATCTGATTTCGTACAGTTAAATAGGAATTGAACCAATTGAGAGGATTCCTTGGAATCCATATTTATGTAGTCAAAAGTATTTTATGATTCACACAGACGAAAGCTTTAGAAAAATCACAAAATACAGCAGCTGCTACTTTCCTTCCAATAATTTGCGAATATACTTCACATAAAAGATAGGATTGCATCTCCTGTGTTTTTTTTCTATGCACACCGAATTGTAGGTTGTTGCTTAGATTGTGCTACTCAAAAATTCCGTAATTCTTGAATTTGTTGTTTGTTAAAATTGTTTTTTCCGTTAACCAGCTATCGTCCCCTTACGAACGGCAGCCCTCAAAAGTCGAAACTTGAATGAATCAGTTATTCAATAATTTTTGCTAAAATAGGTATGAGTGAAATAGGACGAAAGTTAGATGGATCGTCGATAGCACCACCTTTATAGTATTTAGGAACAATAAGAGACGTTTTTAGAAAAGTTGGAAAAATGCCATTGTGAAATGAATAATTCATAAAAACAGCAAGAGTATAAAGAGCAGATTCGGAAGACTTTCAAAAAGTTTTAGAGAAATTTCATCTAAACCACTATAGTTTCTTCATTTTTGATGTTCTTAATTAGTTATTAAGAATTCAATAATGTTTTTGCTACAATTGGAAAAACATTTGCAGGTAGAATAAAACGAAATACAAACGTCAGATTTTCCTGATTCTCCACACTGAATTCATTTGTAGCACTCGTATTACCAACAGACAGTAATGAAATTAAAAATATCATAAAATAATTGAAAACTAAAAAATTCGTTGGCATAGACGACATATCTGCTGAAATTCTAAAAACAATATCTTCTCACATTATTCGACCTCTAGAACACGCCATAAACAAATGCATGGAATTGGGAGTTTGGCCTTCTGCACTGAAAGACACCATAGTTATTCCTGTGTTTAAAAAAGGCGATAAGAGTATTATAACTAACTATAGACCTATTTCATTGATAACACACATGCAAAATATTTGAGTTAAAAATCGGTTGAATGCATATATAACCAAATATAAGTGACTCTCTGAGAGCCAATTTGGGCTGAGAGAAAAAATGCCTACCCAAGATGCTATTATCGATCTCACAGGTGAAATCCATACAGCTCCGAACCAGAATATGCCATGTCTATCATTATTCTAAGATTTGTCAAAAGCCTTCGACACGGTAAGTCATGAGCTACTCCTACAATCATTAGAAGATTTTGTAGTACGAGGTATCTGTCTTCAGTTATTTGGGAACTATCTCACAAATCGAAAACAATCCGTAAAACTGAATGATACAATGAGCGAACCCAAAGAAATAGTACCCCAAAGTACAGTATAAGGACCTATATTGTTCAATATATACATGAACGGAATTTTCTCCTTGATAAGTCAAGCGAAAATCACTGGTTTTGCAGACGACACGGCACTGCTTCACAAGGCAACAAACTGGACTGACCTCAAAATCAAAGTAGAAAATGACTTCGTTATCATTAAAATTTGGTTAGAATACGAGCTTCTAACAATAAATTGTGTTAAAACTAATTACATACCCTTCTATACCAGTAATAAATGTCTACCATCATTCGACAGAATCGACCTAACACTGCAAAATGAGGTAATACCTATCTTGCCTGAGGCTAAAATCGAATATTTGGGTGTAATGATTGACCCCCACTTAAGGTGGGATTCGGATAAAGATTATGTAGTGAGGAGATTACAGACAATTTTGTTCAAATTCATATTTCTGAAAAAAGTAATACCTGTCAAACACTTAAAAATACTGTATTATGCTCTAGTCGAAAGTCATCTGAGGTATGGTATAATAGCTTGGGGAGGGGCATTAAAAACACATCCCAAACCACTGGAAGTCATTCAGAGAAGATTTCTGAAACTGATTCTCTCTAAAGAACCAATATACCCATCAGAACGACTTTATGAGGAAGAAATGGTTTTCGACCTGAAACACCTACACTTTTACAATGTTGCTATTAGATATCATCAGAGGAAACACTCCGCGAACCTGCCATCACATACTTATAATACACGTCAAAAGAATCAATACTCATCACCGCATATGTCAAAGTCCCTTGGCCAAAGATCATATAATTACATTGGGCCAAATTTATACAACACACTTCCAGAGGCAATACAAAATACAAGTCTGTTCGCATTTAAAAAAAGATTGAAATCGTACCTCAAAGAAAATGAACTGAAATAATAAAGACCTACTGATTATAACTGCATCGATATCTATGAAGACGTCCAGTAATATTATTTACATTTTATATTTACAATTAGTCTAATTATGCATTTTATATTTTCATGTATTTTTATTTTTACATCTTCACATTTTAAAATTCTTATTTTTTTATATATAAATATTTTTACAATTTTCACATTTTTACATATTTACATTTTTACATTTCCATTTTTACATTTTTAACTTTTATATTTTCATATTCCAATGTTTTTTTTATTTTTGAATCTTTCTATTTACTTATTCATTTATATTTTTAATTTTGTTATATTTTTATATTCATAATCAGACATTTTTATATTTAAATGTTTTTATATCTCTATATATTTAAAAGAAAAATTTTACATATAATCTTCAAATTATTATATTTTCATGATTTTATACTTTTATATTTTCACATTGATATATGTTCAAGTTTATATTTTTATGTAATATCTCTTTGCGAAACAAGTGTTTTGCACTTATCGCCAAACTAATGTATTCCACCATGTAGCCGTTGTCTTGTTTGTATTAATTTTTGTGTGTGAATAAAGTTATTAATAATAATAATATCAATTATCTCATGAATGTCTGTCACACGCAGAACAAGATGTTCCTCAACATTAAGGCTTAGGTTAGACGGACGTATATACGTCCAGCGTATTTGCGTCGCGTATTGTTTAAGTTGTTATACGATCGTAAACTTCACGTTGGGTACAGCCAAAGATAATAGAACTGGCTAGCTAGAAATTAGAATAGTCTTAAAATGAATCCCGTGACAGTCAGTTGTGTCTCCGCTCTCTGTATTAGTTTATTACTTAAAAATAAAAAAATAAGAGGGAAACGTCGATGGTGGGTTCATCTCTTATTGAGTGACAGGTTATCGACGGGTTACTTTCAAACAAAATTTAGTCAACACAGATCACATCCTCAAAAGTTCTTTTCATTTTAACGAATGTCTGTTGAGAGTTTTGATGAACTACTCAATTTGTTATGCAACACTTTGCAAAAGGAAAAAACAAACATGAGGATCCCAATTTCCCCAGCAGAACGACTTGTAATCACTCTAAGGTATGTTTAAACTTTATTAGAAAATTTACAAATATCGTATGTATGTATCAAAACAACTGAATAAAAACTAGAGTCTCTCGAAATATTGACCACCGCCGTATTGGATGTCCTGGGAGTCAGCAGAAGCACTGGAAGTTGGTATATCCCATATTGGGGACTGATAGACCTGATAATTATCGTTGGAACTTGTAGAAGCATTATATCGATTTCGAGCCGGTGGATAGGAAGCGTTGTCTTGAGATCTCGGTTGAGAGGGAAAACGACACTCTTGTACCACTTGCATTAAACGTAATCTGCAAGAAAACATATCTGGAATCAACATTTGCCCCATTAATGGTAAGAGCGACATCAAAAATGCCCTGTTCCCAGAATCATCTCTGGGCTGGCTGTTCACTTCTCTTTGGAGAGCAACGCTTTCATTCAAAACTTTTGTTATCGCTCGAATTTCTGTAACTTCTTCTGTTGTTTTTTTTCGTTCTCTTCGATTTTACCCGAGCTGAGGTAGTAGGAAGGGTTTGAGAGCGTTGAGACGCTACAAATGTAGAAGGCAACTTCTTCAGCTTCAGGCAAGGTAGGTGCACGGTGTGGCTGGGATTCTTCTACCTCCTGTGTGGACTCCCCCTCATTTTCATCGTCCACATTTTCCTCACCGCTATCATCTGGGCTTCTAATATTTGATGTTGTGGGTCTCATTTCAAGAGAAGGCGTTAGAAAAAGAAGCTGATCAAAGTAAAGGTATTTTTTCTTTTTTTTTTTCCCACTTTTGCTATGATTCATCACAGTCACTTCCCAATTTACCTGCAAGACCATATTTACATTAAAAAGCGATTAAAGAAATTTAAATTTATTGCAGATACCTGGCAACTGGCTCAGATTTAGCGTGCTTAGAATATGTTTACCAAGTTTCAAGATTTACGATTAGAGGTATCGTAAGGGAAACATGCGTTGATATTTGGAACATTTTACAACCTTCAGAAATGCCTATCCCAACAATAGCAACCTGAGCAAACTCAATTTCCAAATTGCTTGGGGGCGATCGATGGCAAGCATATCCGAATTGTTCGACCTCAGAATTCTGGGCCAGAATACCTTAATTACAAAAAATTCCATTCGATCATTTTACTTGCTGTCACCGATGCGGATTATTGTTTCACTGCAATAGATTGTAATAGAATATTGAGACGCCTCTGGTCGTGGGACCAAATCCATTTCAATAAGAAAGTTGCATCCCACATGTTCCTCTGGGCGATAATACCGAACTTTAGTTACATAAATAGTAGAACTCAAAATTTATGAGGGGCATATTACAAACAATAGACTTTTCGTGAGAATCAGAAAATCCATTCAACTTTGAAGATATTGTAAAATCTGGTAATTTCAGACTGAATAGCCAAAGGGTCGATTGTTTGCCATCTGGGTACAACTCGTTAGATGCCATATAGATATTCCTAGAAATATCTTTCTGACCGTTTAATCAATAAATTTTTGTCTTAAATAATACATATATGGAAATAGGTCACTCGTTGTAAATGCATGCAAATTATTGTTATTTTAAAAGTAAGAAGGCAGAGTGACATCGGACGAACAAAAGAGAATGTTTGATAGATTTTTGTAGACCGTTTTCTATCAAAGTGAAACAGAACCACATTCGACGCGAGTCCTAAAATGTACGGGGCGGTCAACTACATGATGTCACGTAATAGTAAAACTTATATGTAATTAATTAGGACTGTAGAATACCAGAATAGGGTTTAGAATGCCAAGACCATTCAAGTAGCGACACCTACCTAATATCTTACAAGTAAAATATTCTGAGGGCGGGATCATCCCCCCTATCTTTGAACGAATTATAGAGTTGAATTGTTGGAGATCTCAAAAACAAGTTTTTAGTTGAAATGTTGTGTTTGAAGCAGTAAGTCGAGTGAAGAATACTCAGGTCAAGGCCTCACCTTGACCTGGGACATGTCCGATCTATTTTCTCAGAGTTGAAGGGTTTCTTAAGTATGTTATCATTTATTTTGTCAAAGTCTCTAATCAGTTTCACGTATTTAAAGATGGTCTTGGTAAGCTGACATGCTAGATAATATATTGTCAATTAGATAGGTTTTTGTTTTGAGTTATAAAAATATTGTTTTCAGTCTGTTCTTATTTAATTATTGAAGTTTCCAGTATTTTGATTTTAATTGTAAAAGTAAATTCTCTATATCCTTTTTTTCTCGTAAATATTAACATTCTAGTCGCATATTTTTACAGTTTTATAATTTATTTATCTCCGTTTTCCTTAATAAGTGAAAAACAGACTATTTCTCGAGTTTCCTTTGTTAGTTAAGTCAATAATTGAACCAAACCAAAATTACTGAATTACTGAAACCAATCAGCTCTGAACGGGCTAATTATGGGTGCATGTTCGATAAGTTAAAGTGTTACCAATCCAGAGCAATGAACCGACGACGGGAGTATTTAGGTGAGTAAAATTCATTGTCATGATTAAGATCACATATGAGGGTTTTATAGCTGAATTAATCTCCACAAAAGTGTTATTCTGTGAAGTTGTGTTAAATGAGAGTATTTTGATCATGATAGAACCAAACATATTATTTCTCTAGCTTAAAGAATTCACACGCTAACGGCAAACCAGCGCGCTGAATTATATGTATGAATAAATAAAGGGATGGGACATTAAGAGTCATTCTAATCTGATAAAAAATTAATTAAAGGTTCAATCCAAATGACTAAGATTTGCTAATAGGAAAGTTAGTACAAGATGTAGGAGCTTACGGACGAGAAGCAGACAGTAATGTCTTTAAAGCATCGAATTTTGGGAAGCAACTGGCACAAAAGCAGCTTGTCCTACCAGAGAAAAGAGCACTTCCAGGTACAATGCTGCCATTATTACCCCATGTATTTGTAGCAGACGAAGCATTTGCTATTGGTGAACATATACTAAAACCATACGCGCGCAAGAAAATATTGGAAGTTCCTCAAAAGGTATTTAACTACCGTTTAACAAGAGCCCGTAGATTTGTCGAATGTACGTTTGGTATTCTTGCAAATAAATGGAGAGTATTTCACACAAGTTTACTGGTCGAAAAGGATTTTGCAGTAGATATTATCAAATCTTCATGTGTACTGCACAATTTTGTAAGAAGGAGGGATGGATTTGACCACGACGACACTTTAACACATCCACTAGAGGATATTGAAAAGGTGGCTACGGGAGGTAAATCTAGCGGTTTTGCAGTCAGAGAACACTTTACGCAATATTTTATGACTAATGATGGAGCCGTATCTTGGCAACTTGAGAGAATTTAATATGTCTTTATTATTGAAGTTAATAAATAGCTACTTACTTTTATTGTTTTTTTCTGTATCCGGCAAAATTTCCCAATTTTCGATCAACGCTGCACAGACTTCATCCCAGAGTTTCATTTTTAGCTCTGTATTGCTGTACTCTTTTGATTTTATATTGTACAGAGGATTCCGTTTTTCAATTTCAGCAATTAACTTTTCTGTATCCCACATAATATTCTACTGATAATTTTGTCTTCGACAGTACATCCGCACGCTCGTGTAATTCGACATATACTAAACAGTGTGTTTCGGTTCCAGCGTGCCCCGACGTGCCGGCTTATAAACGTCACAATACGTGGCGGTGGACGTTAAGTGACGTTTTTGCGTCGACTTCGATGCCCGTGTAATCACGTCCATAAAAATCTGTGGTTTTCGTTGAAGCGCAAAATACGCGACGCAAATACGCTGGACGTATATGCGTCCGTCTAACCTAAGCCTAACACCTATAGTAAGTAGTTTTTGTTGATCGAATTTATTTTCAGATTTCCGAACCAAGAGTTGGTGCAAATTTACTATTCAGTGCTAAATTTCCGAGATGTTTCGGTAGCGATGGGATCAGTACAGAAAGATTCGGATTCGAACGCAGTCGGGGTCAATTTCGGATGGGAGTATTCTGGAGTGACTCCGTCTGGACGAAGAGTCATGGGAGTGTCTTTTGAAACTATCGCCTTGCAACTGAGAGCGCATCCGAACCTGACGTGGGATGTGCCCGAAACGTGGAGTTTGCAGGAAGCCGCCACTGTGCCACTCTTTTACAGTACGGTGAGTTTTGTATTTATGGGAAATGATGTACCTGTTTCTCAGTTTTATTTTATATATTTCAGTATTTCAAAAGGAATGTACTAATTCTTTTATTTTTTCTTCAGTAATAGGTAATTGTCAATACATATTTTATGACAATTCGTTACCCTAATATCACAAGGTAATATGTAACATTTTTGAATTTCTCTGCATTTCAGTATTTCAAAGTGCTATCATACAAAATTTTATATGTAGGCTTGGAACGAAAACTCTAGCTAACATAGACCTTCGTAAGTATGGATTCCTTGTTTAATAACGTTTCAATTTGTGATATATAAATTTTTACTAAAAATAATATTACACAGTTATATGTTGTAACATACTATGTATTTGAAATTATGGTAGTTTGTTTTTATTTCGAATTAAATAAGTTAATGTGAATGTTGTCTGCCTTGGTTTTTTCAAAAAAAGCAAGTGATGGGTAATAGTGACATGAGTGATACGTATTAAAATTTGTATGGAATGTATTTATGATATGTAAATGAAAAAAAAAGTATCCGGTTTTGTTTTGTGTATACAGAAAAATATTTTAAATTCTTCTAAAATAGCATTTCAAACTCCTCGAAAAAATAGATGTGATACTTGCGGAGGGCTGAAAGTAAAAACATAGATGATGATGAAGAAGATGAGGTATCGAACAGAGCGAACATAATGAAGAAGTTAAAGAAAAGGGAAGAGAAACAGAAAGATAAGAAAGCGGAAAGATATATTATGTTTCGATCTCGAAAATGTTTAAACGTGTCCAAAAGCGAATACAAAAACTTTTGTTTTAGAAAACCAAACTGAATGTGTATAAAACGACGGGTCACCTCTCCATTTGAAATAAAGTTCATTGTGCTGTATGGACCGTGGCTCAACATGGTAAAACTGGAAGAGACGTAGCTAAATTATTACGCAGAGTACTAGAAAATAATCCGGGGTTAACAGAAACTATTTTGTGGTTCGATAGCTGCGTACCACAAAATAGGAATAGTCTTATGGAGTATGTTGGTACTCAGCTTATTCAAACTCACAAAAATTTTCAGTGCCACGATAATCTTGCACTCAGGAAGTTGATGCTACCTATAGCGTTATAGAAAGGTCATTGAGTGAAGTAGAATATTATTCCCAGTTATCATTTATTCGCTTTATAATGCAACATAATCCTTAAACATAAATTCAGATGAGAAGAAAATATTTCATTGATTTCCAGTACTCAAATCAGTTGATCTATGATACTTACTGTACCATTTTGGAAAGTGTAGTGTCTTTTCAGTGTTCAAAGTAATTTTTCCCGTCTCAGTTCGTAGCGTTGGTTTCTGCTGTTAACATTACGTTCTACTACTATACTTTTTTCTGTTTTATCTACTGTTTTGAACGCTGTTAATGAGTTCATTAGGTGAAGAAGAGCAGGACAATGTTAGGAGTATGGAGTGTTGTGCGTCGAAAAAGCGAAAATAAACAGGAAGAATTACTGAAGTTACCAAAAAATTGCGAGTGGCTAGCCATGCTCGGGGTCCGGATTGCCAATGTAAACAGTACCAGTGCTTCAAATTGGTTCTTGAGGCCGAAAAAAAACGCATTTTACGTGAATTCAACCAGCTTGCTGTTCACAACAAACAAAGTATGTACTTGGGCGGTCTCATCACAGTGCTACCTATTTTTCGAGATCAGCTAACATTGATGACTCTTTTCCACACAGTGCATCCTATTCTTACAGAGTTCGAGTTCTCAATGAAGCAGGTTGTTTAATTGACCATGGAGTTTCTTTGGGTCGAGTTCAGCGTATTCGAGAATCACTTACTATGAAAGGGTAGCTCCAATTGACAAAAGGGGGTCCCACAAGAATCGACCTCACAAACTTTCAGACGAAACACTCAATAACATTCTGGCATTTCTACGCTCTCTGAAAGGTAGTAAGTCCCACTATTCCACAAAAAAGTTAAATTTACTTGGACGCGGAGCTAAATATTGCTAAATTGCATCGACTGTACTCAGACGGTAACATCAACAACAATGTCTCGTACGAGAAATTCCGTGAAACATTTGAAACGAAATTCAATATTTCCTTTGGATACCCACGTGAGGATACGTGTGCCATGTGCGATAAGATGAATGTTGAAATTTCCAACCTGAAACAACAACTGTTGAAAGCTTTGGATGACCGTCAAAAAGCAGATTTCAACAGTTGAAATTGCTTGAAACCGAAAAAACTTTACATTTGAAGAGAAACGAACAATTTTATTCTCTGAAAAAGGAACAACGACGACTTGCTATGAAGAATAAACATATTGAGTCTATTGCGATTGACTATACCAGAAAAACCTTCCAACTCCAAACATTACATGCAATGACGTTTACCACAAACAATATCCATACATTGTCTACGTCTCAAGCAGTGTTCTATACTTATGACGAATCCGTAGCGAAAAAAGGAGGTGACGATGTAGCTTCTATGGTTTACCACTTCGTATGCAAGATTTTGGCTCCAGAAGTTCGAGAGCTCAATATCTTTTGTGATTCTTGTTCCGGACAAAACAAAAACTATAGGGTAAGGTTGTTTTACCATCTCGTAAATGAGGAGCATCGCCTTGATCAAGTAACTATTCACTCCCCATAACACTCGTATCTAGAATGCGACAGAGATATGGCCCTACTCAATCAAAAGGCTTATACAGAAGTAACTGACGATTGGCGAGAGGTTATTCGCGACAGCACGGTAAAACCTACTCCATTTACAGTAATTGACTGTGGCCAAGAATTAGAATTTGTAAATTGGACAGAGCACCTATCTGGATATTACAAAAATAAATGTCCGTTTCCAATCAGGCCTATAAGAATCCTACAAATAAAAAATGTACCCTTACATTTCTTTCAAAAACACATTCTTTGGCAACTTCACCCCTACCTCGATCACCGAACCACCCACAGTTCAAGGAACTTTTGCAGCCAGAGCTACACGGGGGAAGGGAAGATTGAAAAAAAATCAAAAACGAATTCAAGAAAATCCACCCCCCCAAAACAATAATTCGAGAAAAATTATTGTTCCCAAGAAAAACCTGTACACCACACCTATTCCTATTCAGGCTGCCAAATACCAGGATTTGCAGTTTCTGAAAACATTCTTGGAGAAACCAGCATCCCGGCAATTTTATGAAAACCTCACCACTGTGGAAGTAGCAAAACAAAGCTCCACAAACAGAAGGAACACTGTAGGACAAGACGAGGAGACAGAAGACGGGAATTTTAGTGACGAAGTGCTCGTTGGTGATGAATTGTAGGGAATAATGGTTATTGTCCATACCGTTATAATCATTTTAATAAAACACATAAAAATTTGAGTTCATTTTATGTATACAATATAATAAAGAGTTAATGCATTTGTACATATTTTTATTTTTTGAATTTTGTTCCAACCCTTCCCCCAGAATGTTTTCAAACCATGAATTTGTCCATTCTCGAAATCAGCTTTTTTGGACATGTATCATTCTTCACCTGTATTCTTCAAATGTGATAACACTGCTATGAACAATGGTAATGCTATGACACAATTTTGGGTTTTTTAATTAATATTTTGAAAGAAGTTCTTTCATTCTATTAGAATATAGTTTTTCAGTTCCAATGAACTATGTTACATATTATTATGATACATATTTGTGGGAATGTTTCAGTTTAAGAATGACAGAGATCGATGATTTTCTTAAACAAATAAATATTTTGATAGAATTGCGTTTATTGAAAACATATTTATCAAAATCAATTGACCAATATCCACCACTTCATAACAATAAATGTTAATTTATTGAAAAATCTACTGGTATGAACGGTATATCATCTTTATGTGTTGATTTTTCTCAAAACAACAACAATGTTACATAAAACCTTGTAATATTGGGGTAATGATTTTAGACTTTTAACACTCAAAAAATGTATATTTGTATATTGATATGCGTCAAATCGCTTTGCGCTAGTTGAAGTTAAAAAAAATATTTTCCGTAGTGTTACTACGCAATGATAATGAGAGGACAGATGAAGAGAGGGGAATCCATACTGATACAGGCTGGATCTGGTGGAGTGGGCATAGCGGCGATTTCCATCGCCCTCAGCATGGATGCTACGGTTTTCACAACTGTCAGTAACCAGGAAAAAAGAGATTTCCTGAAGAAAATGTTTCCAAAACTTGAAGATAAAAATTTCGGTAAGGCAGCAGTTGGAATTCAGCAGTTATTCAGTCATCAACTTGTGACAAAATAGCTTGTTTGTTTGAAACTTTTAGATGATGATCGACATTTCAATCGGTACAGACTATCCGTTTGTCAAGTGTAGAATACATTAATAAAATAAAAATTCAGTACATGGAAGTCCGAAATACTAGTAAACAAATAAAAATTGTTCATTTTCGTCAAGATTTTTCCAATTGATGCTTTAATGGCTGGTTCATAGACCAAACTTCTACCGTCCATTTTTCTTTTACCATTTCTTTAAATTTTTTCAAGCAGTGAAATCGACCGTTCATACACCACTCTTTAAGAAATGACGCAAGCGCCCTGTTGGTTAATTTAGTGTATTTTGATTCAAAACATTTCGCGCAGAACTTAAAAATCATTCTACTTTAACGATTCGTCAAAGCAAAAGTTGAATCCTATGAACTTTTGTTGGGGAAAAAGTAAAGGTAAGAGTATGTTGTATGATCGCTACTACTGAAACCCACTGTGTCATAAGATAGCCATAACTTTTTCAGTGTTGTCAAAACACTTGAACCACTGAGGTTATATACCCTATAACTATGAGTGATCAAGTTGCTAGAAATGTTCTACAATTCCCGTAATTTCTTGTCAAGCATCACGAATTTTTTAGCTGGCTACACTGAACCTTTCTGTTGCAGGTAATTCGAAAGACAAAACTTTCCAGAATTTGATACTGAATGAAACAAAGGGAAGAGGCGTTGACCTGGTATTGAACTCGCTGGTCACAGATTTGTTCCAAGCCTCATTGAGGTGTATAGCGAAACGAGGACGGTTCCTGGAGATCGGCAAAAAGAACTGTACCAATGGGTCCCTCATAAATTCAAGCATTTTCCTGAAGGATTGCAGCTTCCACGGTATCCAATTAGACGATCATTTTGGAGTGGCGGACGATGTTACCAAGAGAATCCACGAATTGATCAACGAAGGTACATTTATAATTTGATTTGATCCGTTAGAAGAATTGGATATTTATAGTTATACCGTTATTTCTTTGTATTCGTTTTATTCAATTTTATTTTGGAATCGAAACTCAAACTGATAAAGGTTTCAAGACCACTGTTCACTATACTATGACACTTAATTTTTCAAGGAATCAAGGACGGTGTGGTCAAACCATTACCTGCGACAGTATTTAACGAGGACGAGGTGGAAAAGGCGTTCAGATTCTTATCGACAGGAAAACACATCGGAAAAGTTCTTATAAAAATAAGAGACGAAAATTCTAAAGTAAGCTCGCTTACGAGGACCATCAGCGCCACACCGAAGGTCTACTTTGACTCAACCAAATCGTACGTCCTAATAGGCGGACTCGGAAGCTTTGGGTTGGAATTGGCCAACTGGATGATCCAACGGGGGGCCACGAAAATAGTTTTCAACTCCAGGAGAAAGATTTTAAATGGTTACCAAGGGCTGTGTTTCAAGAAATGGGCCCTTTTCAAAAACGTGGTTCTGAAGGTTAACATCGACGACACCGGCACTTTAGACGGAGCCAAGCGATTGGTGGAGGATGCGCAGAAACTGGGTCCGGTGGGAGGTGAGATGAACTATGTATTTTTGCAACTAACCTATTACAAAATTTTTCCAACTAGTATTGGAGTTCATTCCAAGGAAATATTTTCTCACGAAACACATATTCTTTGGAATACGTTCTGATGGCAGCTTCTCCAGCGGTTATACATTCGAATGCGGAACTGTCCTAGAGTAATACAATGGGAAACTATTTTCTCAGGAATACGTTCCCACTACCAGAAACTATTTGGAGAAATACATCACTATGAGCAACTGATACCATGGGTATACTTTTTCCACTAGTAGTCATTTCATCCAAGTGACAAAGTATTGTCATAAGTCACATAAAAATAGATTGTGGTATTGACAATATTTCACAGGATATTGGTGATCGTTTTTCGCTGTCAGGTTGGTAATAAATTTTGTTTTTAAGTGTTTGAAACTCTGAATTGATACACTGACATGTGTCAACACTGCCAAGTTAAATTTTTTCAATTTAAATTTATTGAAGAAATATTTGCAAAAAGTTCAAGTTTGTTGCAAATGTGTTCAATTTTACTGGAATGTGTATGAATATTAAAAAATATTACATTTCATAGATTCCCGAAAACTAAAGAACTTTCGCGAAAATGGTTGTTCCATTTGAATCTTCCCATCGACGAACTAGAATTATTTTATCGTAAATGAATTTTTGGAGATCATTTCAAGGAGAGTGAAAGATTGGGAAGACACTGTTTATGTCAAAACTCTGATGTTGAGTTCCATTCTTAATGTTCAAATTCGAAATTTCAGAAAACACTCTCCTTTCTAGACCCCATTATCTGAAAATGTTCCCAATACTTTAGTCAGAGAAGGTGAAAGAATGACTGGTGATTCTGTTTCTTGTAACTCTGAAGTTGGTAAGATTTACTTTTGTAATTCTGTTGATGGTGGGTTAACTAAAATTTGAGACATTTTCTGTTAGAACCTGTTAATGAAGAAAGTAATACATTTGGTTATTAGAGGAAGATGCCCATATCACACCAAACCCATGGATGAAACTGTTGACTGTTGTTTTTTTTAACATGGTTATAATTGTGCAGAGTTACTGGATCCCTGACGCTGAGTTGAAGCACACAACATAGAAAATAAAACGAATACCCAATGTGCTTCTCAAATTTGGAAAGAAAACGAATGTCTAGGATAACATCTTCCAAATTTGGACTCGTAATCAAACAGGCCTAAATAATGAATAATAGCTGCCATGGAAGCTGGGTTGGATAATGAGGATGATGTTGCAGCAAAATATGAAAATGCAGATTTTACATATGTTTCTCATGTAGACTTGTTATTGTTTTTGATACCAGTACCAATATCTACCATTTGTTGGGAATGATAACATTTGTATCTAGAGGATTGAAAAAAAACATACACTGTAAAACAATATTTGGAAGAGGGGTATTTCTTGACAACAGTGAGGGAGTGTTAGCATTAAAAAACATCAATTATTTTCAAATTCTAGGTCAATTAGCTCTGACGGAATTACGTTGTTGTGAACTGGTCTTTGGATCCTGTACCATCAGTATTAACAAGATTCCATTTTGAATATTTCAAGTTCAATCATGAGCTCCAAACAGTCAGCGTTCACTGTGGTTTTGGAGTCGATTCTTGCCACTACTACATGATTTGGCCAAGGACAGAACAACCTGGTACAAATTTGATAACAGTTGAAAAGCAGCTATTAATAATTCAACAGACCTTGTAGGAAATTTTCATTCAATTAATTCCAACTCTTCAAATGACGTGGTATTTCCGGGTTTTCTATAGCTGTAAAAGCGAATGCGCCACCGAATCAGTTTAGGCAGCCCTGGAGCTCCGATACATTTTTTTCATTATTTCTTTGTTATTGATGTATTTAATATTTTATTTTTACTTTAGTCCCAAATACTAAGTCCTGCAGTTGAATATGAACACATTTTTTTTCCAGTTTTCAATATTTTTCTACTTCATAGATAATATGATTCGTGAGAAGAAAAATGTGTGAACTCAGGGCAATGCATAAATGTATCAATGTTTCTCTAAAAACCGAGGAAAAATGATTCGATCGATTTTTCATTATATTTTAACTTTCACTTTTAGATAATCAAAATAGTAAACAATTTTTTTAAGTTGACAGATGACAATTATAATTAACTTAAATCAGTTTTTCCAACATTTTAAAACAAAATATATTACCAACCTGACAGCGAAAAAACGATCACCAAAATCCTGTGGAATATTGTCAAATAATACTACTAAAGAGTATTGGTTAGTTTCCACCAAATGCCTGGTTGATTTCCATGAACCATATATGATGCTGTGGATTTATAGCAGTCGAATTGTGATAATTGTAAAAACATTTGTATCAATGTCATTTGGGATACCCTAAATCTTTCCTAATCCAGTCCTGAAGAGTGCGTTTTCACTATGCAGGTGTCTTCAACACCATCTTGGACTACCGAGATGGGATATTAGCCAATCAAACGAGAACCATGTTCGAAGAGATGTTCAAATGCAAAATCGTGTCTGGTCGAAACATGGACGCTGTCACTCGGAGATACTGCCCGGATCTCGAACAATTCGTCATGTTCTCTTCAATATCGGGCGGAAGAGGAACCGCCGGTCAAACGAACAGCGGAATGGCAAATTCGGCATTGGAAAGGTTGTGCGAGGAGAGGGAACGCGACAATCTGCCGGGGCTGGCAGTTCAATGGGGACCCATCGAGGACGTTGGAATTCTGACCAACATCGAAGACAAGGTAATTATCCATTTCTGAGGTTATTTCGGTCTAACGACGGAAGTTGGTTTTGCTGTGAACTGTTTCAATAAAAAATATGCAATCATGGTCCTCGTACGGTTTCATTTAAATTCCGTTATGTTAAACTTGCAGCCAAGAGAAGAAACCATTTTGAGTTGGCAGACTCGATTTTTGGAAAGTCGATATCTCAATATTTGTAATTTTTCTTTGTATAGATATAGATATATACAGTGTGTTCCACATTGAGCAGCCACACCCTCATATTCCATTGAGAATAAAATAACAATAATTTTTTTTTAAGTGATTGTACGGGTGTAACGGGTGTAACGGACAACGTTACACTCGGTCTAACACCCAATAAGATTTTAGTGGAATGCCCCACTTTCTCCCAGGTGACATTAGTGGGAGGCCCAGAATAGCTACAGTGAAAAAACGGTATTCCAGGGGTCAGCTGTGAGGACCAATAGTGCACTGATAAAAAGTAGCAGGCTTTAATTGCCCCTATCGTCTTTTGAATACCAACTGTAGTCTAATTAAACTTTAACGGGTTCTGATAGGATACCCCTCTTTCCCCCGTTTATTGAATGGAAGCTTCATGTGCCTATGAACCACTTTTATTTCAAATACAGCGGAATTGTCATACAACACTAGATAATTCATCCATTCATCGTAGTATTAGCCAAAAAGCAATCTCTAAAACAAGAAATGAGACAGGACGTGAAATCGTACACGGATAACTAAATTTCTTGATCAGTTTGGTTCGCGGAGTCGACGGGTGAACTGATTTCCAAATTATCACTTCGTTTCACGTTTTCGGATATCACGGCTGATAAATGATAACGGTTATTCTTATCATTATTATTATTATAACGGCTAGTCCCGAATCACTGTCCACCACAGCTTTCAGGGCACTAGGACTCACGATATGTGTTCTACCAACTCCTGGTTGCCACCTACTATTATGGTGTGAAAGGGAATAACAAACTAATGCCAAAGAGAAGTGAAATCCGTTTCCTTTGGAATGAGTAATTTACAGTTCGCGATTTCTGTACTAGCTTCAAGCGAAATCTCACCCTTCCGGTAGTAAAATCTGTACCTTCAGGATAGAATAACGCTGTACGGTTCTGATGGTAACCTCGTGGTGTTGGTACAAGTTCCCGGCTGGCTAAAGGACGATGCTTGAACCAACTCCCTCTATCATCGATTTACTTGAGCTCATCTAGTTCTGGCCAGTAGTGAAAGCAGTACCTTGCGGAACGTCAATAATCGGTATGCAAACTAGTAACAAAAGGCTGCAATATCCGAACCCTCGGGAACTATTAATTAATAACGATGGGAGTTCTTCAACGTTCTGGTAACTACAATAATAACGGGCTAGGCGGCCAACCGGACTAGAAGTTCGATTTTCCACCTTAGGAAATGGTTGGTCTTTATTATACAAACCAGTTACAGAGGGCTTTAATGTCCGAACCCTCGGAAACTAGTAATTTAAGTCAAACGGTACTCGTACCCAATCTTTAGGCCTGATCGCTCTGCCGGTTGTAAAGGCCCAACCTTTGGACCGATCAAGGCAGTACTATGATATTTACGAAGGTAGTGGTCGAATTTCGGTCTTTTGATAACTGAATATGATACACACGGTTTGGGAAATGTAATTCACCTAGAACAGGAATAAATATTCAAACTAAATAATTTTCAATTAAGCTTTCTCTCGGAATATAACTTTCGGTTCTTCAACTCGGCTTTTTATAACAAACTATTAATGACAGTGGTCTGGCACGAAAGAGAGCGATTCTTATGTGCTTCCACTATTTATACCATCGGTTGACCTTCGTAGCAAAACACATGAAAAACGGAGGCCCTCGTAGCAGAAGGCACAAAAACTATTAAATCTCATATCTCATCTTATCATAAAAACTGAACCGAAACCAAAACTACATGTATAAGTAGAATTTTTAGGCACAAGAAGTCAAGACGATTAATAAGTGGTCCAGATTTATGATATATGATTGAAGAATTTTGAGTTGATATTTAAGAAATAAGGCGTACGTAGCATTTCTGCGATACTAGGTGCTACGTTAAAAATGTGCCCCAAAAATGCTTCGTCACAGTACCTACTTAGAATTACTCAGTGCAATGCATAAATGTATGATTCTCTAAAAAACGAGGATATTTGATTCAATCAATTTTTCATTATATATTAACTTTCAGATATGAGAAGACAAATATCAAAACAATTTACAATCAGTTGAAATTGAAAGACGACATAATTGTAATTGACTTGAATCAGTGTTTTCATTATTTAAAACCAAAATATAAACTTGACAGAAAAAAAATTCAAAAATTTGTGACAATCAACAATGAAGATTTGTCATATTTTTAGGCTATGTTGGAGTTGCTACCCCAACATATAAATTCCTGCTTGGGAACGCTGGAGACATTCATGCTGGGAGATACTGCGGTAGCAAGTAGCATAGTCTTAGCAGACAAAACCGTGACATCCACTTCTGCTGCGGTCCGGACTCCAGCCGAAGCCACGGCTCATATATTGGGCATCAAAGATTTGGGTGAGTATTGAATTGAAAAATTATACGACTTGAAAATGGTATTTTTCACTTAACCACCGAAAGGAATAACTTTTTGCACCTGAATAAATTTCGAATTTGCAAATTGTGCCAAGGGACAAAAACATTTTGTAGAATGGAGAAAGGCTAGCATCTAAAATTCCTTTATCAACTCAAGACTCCCAAGAAAAAATGAGTCCACCGTCGATATTTCTAGCCACCCCAAGTGAAGAAGAAATTTTGAGAATAATTGAAGTACTGAACCATGGGGCTCCCAGCAAACAATTTTAGTCGGCATGATTCTGGCCCAGAATATGTTGGCCAGATTAGGCCGGAACGGCAAGACTCCTGTAGCCAGTAAAAATAGGAGACTCTGGCCATCATTAGGGCCAATGCCTGTATGCCAATATTACGGTGCTTTTCATATGACGGGCCCATAAAGGCAAAACTGGAGCAACCGTTGATGGCTAGATGTCGGAATTAAATTTTTTATATGAATGCCACGCGGCGATCGCTCAAATTTTTCATCATTTTGGTCAGAATTTTCATATCTTTCACTGGACTCAAAGGCATAAACGAGAAAATCGTCACCTGAAATCTGTCACCATCTTCCAGTCTATACTTCCGATACGAATATGCCATCCGGAGTATACTCTCACTGTTCCGAAACTTTCTCTGACGAATTATTCTACTCTTGCCAAACGTTCCAAAACCTGTCGGGTTTATCTCAGAGTATACTCAACCGTACCCTACCAAAAAAGAGGGTTGAAGAGTACTCTGAAAGTTATTTTGTAACATTTTTTATTTCTGTGTAAAACTGTAACGTAAAATCGATCAACTTCAGAACAAAGGTACGTTATAACAAATTTCAAATTGATTGTTCTGTCTGCTTTTGTTTACTAAAACGGAATTCTATAAATTTTGCAAGATTGATGGTGATAAATTAACTCCTGTATAAAATGTGTCATTTAAAGATGACTGTATTGTCATTTTGACAGCGATAAAAAAGGTGCATCGTTTTTTATCACCGATAAAAACGCCTGTTCCTCTTTAGCGTCTACATCTAGTAGCTTACGTCACTTTAATGTCTGCCCTGTCAGTTATTTAAGCATTGTTGATAGTTTATACTGAAACATTACATGTCAGTTTTTCTCGTAAAATTACTGATTGGCAAAATTATTTCGTTACAAAAAGAAATTTATCCGATAAAAAAAACTCTTTTGATTTTACTGTTGATAAAATTCCGTTGAATGGTTCAGGAGAGTGCAATGGAATGTTTGTGTTGACCAATTAAAATTCATAATTCTCAGAGTACTTTTTAGGTGGATCAGTAATGTCTTTAAATCCAATGAGTGTTAAGAGTTGTTTGCCTCAAATTTTGCTGAAGTGGAAAGCCCCGAAAAATCTAGTGTGGGAGATAACTCGGTTTAGGGCGCTCGAAAAGAATCAGAAAAAGTGTCTTGGAATGATGCAGGTACAAGGTGCCTTATATATTTAAACAAATATAACAAATTGGAAAATATGAAGCAAAAATCCGACAGAAAACAACTACTTCCCTGGCTAATGCCACGACGGATATTGAACTACATCTGACAGATATTTGTGCAACGTTCTTCCAAGAAGACTCAATTGCGAGTGCCTAATGCAAACAAACAAAAGATTATCCCTAATTCGGCTGGGGATCATCACCTGCAGCCATGCTTCGAGGTTCTTGCCTCTCATCAGTGCAAGGGTAGGTTCGAAAACTTTTAGTTGTCTTGTCGTATTACTTTCATTCTTACTCCAGGGTAAGTTTTGAAACTTTGCCTAGGAAAGCTTGCAGATATGAGCAGATTGATGTTAGAATTGTAAAATTTGTCATATCTGAAATTGCACTAATTTTAACATACATATTTTCAAAATCATTTGAGTAAGCTTCAGTACCAGATCATATAGAATGGGCCGTGCTGGCAAAGCGTTCGCCTATGAAGCGAAGGGTCGAGGGTTCAAATCCCCGCATGATCATCGGTCTCGTGCATGGCATCAAATGTTGAAAGGTAGGAGCTGCGTCTTCCCTAGCTCACACAAGTCTTTCGAAGACTTCTGAGGGTTGCGCGTAAGAGTGCAATCGGTTGACGGAAATACTAATTTTAACAATATGAAAATTGCTCTAGTATCACTCATATTTAAACCTTCATCCATACTTCCACTCTTTTCTAAAATTCTAGAATAAGTCGTTAGTTGTAGGCTGTATGAGTGTTACTTGGGGAGGCTTTTTCAAACCCCAATCAAGCAAATACTTTCGGTAAAGACTTTTTAAATTCAAAATTATATTTTTTGTTGACAATTTGTTCATATAATAAAAGCTATTTGTTATATATTTTTTCACCTCTGGTAACTGACAATTCAAAGTTAAAAACAAACTAAAAACATTATACAGGGCATTTAAACATAGTAAAATGTACTTAATAAGAAATATAATAAGAAACATTCTCCCCCCAGTGAAGAAGTCCATTCTTCAACTATTCTCTCCGTAATCTTTCTTCTTCGGCTTCATCTTCATTCATCTTGGTCTTCACCTCGGCTTCTACTGGTAGCTTACACAGCTTCGATACAGGTCTCTTGTAAACATTCTTCTTTGTCTGTATGTCTGCTACTCGGACTCTCCCTTCTGGACCTTGGTACACCTTTTCTACTTTTCCCATTTTCCATGTGTTTCTCGGTGACGTTTCATCCACAATAATAACAATGTCCCCAGGATTGATAGGTTCTTGATCATCTGTCTACTTTCTTCGTATGTTCAAGGTTGGTAAATATTCTTTCAACCACCTTTTCCAAAATGAATTGGCCAGCATTTGAGACTTTCTCCACTCTTTTTTCAAAAATCTTCCTGATTCAAAATCTCCTGGTTGACCTTCTGTGTGTGCATACCCTATAAGAAAATGATTCGGGGTCTGAGGTTCCGGGTCTTTTGAATCAACTGATACATGTGTCAGTGGCCTGGAATTTACGATACATTCAGCCTCGGTGAATAAAGTAGCCAGAGTTTCTTCTTTCAGTGATTGCCCATAAACGATGATTCCTAATGCCTTCTTCACACTTCCAACTAATCTCTCCTATGCTCCTCCCATGTGAGGAGCTCCAGGTGGAATAAAACTAAAGTCAATTTCTTTTGTAGTGGTGTATTCCGAAATTTTATCTCGATCAAGTTTTTTGATGGCAGAACGCAATTCATCAGCAGCACCTCTGAGATTAGTCCCATTGTCACAATAAATGTTTGCTGGATGTACTCTTCTTGAAATAAATCTACGGATAGCCATGATCGCAGAATCAGCGCTCATGGAAGATGCAATTTCCAAATGAACTGCCCTAACAGACAAACAAGTGAACAAGACACCCCATCTTTTCTCTTTCCTCCTTCCAATAGTAACTAAATAGGGCTCAAAATAATCTATGCCTACATTTACGAAAGCTCTGATGCAAGGAGTTAATCTTACCAGAGGAAGTTGGCCCATTTTTGGGGATCTAGGAGATACCTCATCAATTTTGCACCTCTGACAGTTTTTAGCCGTCGACTTCAAAGCCGCCCTTCCATCAATTACCCAAAATCTTTGTCGTACATCACAGAGGACGCTTTCAATTCCATGATGACCAAATTTCTCGTGGTAAAACTGTAACAAAAGCGTTGTATAATAATTCTTAGGACATAGTATAACAGGCTTTTTGGTAGATGCGTCCAAACTATTGGCCAAGTTAATCCTTCCTCCTAGAACCAACAGTCCATCTTCATTTATTTCTGGGCATAGATTCTTCAATCGAGTTTTTCTTTCCAGTGGTTTATTGTTCTTCAAGTTCAAATGGTCTTCTTCAAAACTTTCCATTTGTGACCATCTTATCCAAACTATCTCCGCTTTTTTGAGTTCTGCTACCGTCAGAGATGCTGGGAAGTTTTCGTTGATCTTTTGTAATTTATTCTTCCACTTTATGATGGATCTCAACATCCATGAAGTAGCTCGAATCAAACGTTGCCATTTTGAAAATCTTTTTATATCTGGTAACACTGGAAAATATTCGACTATAATATTTCCAACAAATTTTGTCCTCAATTCTGGATCGGTTTCTGAATTATAAAGTTTTAAGGAATGTGAACCACTTATCTTCTGGATATTTCAAGAACTTTGGACCATTCAACCAACGTTCTGAATTCTTAATGCTCTTACCGCCTAGGAGTTGTCTTGTAGCTGCATCGGCAATGTTCAGTTCAGTTAGAATCCAGTGCCAATCCTTCACTTGCGTTCTTTCTTGAATTTCTCCAATTCGGTGTGAAACAAATGGTTTGTACTTTCTTCCACCATTCTTTATCCAATTCAGAACACATTCTGAATCAGACCAGAAGTATTTTCTCGTTATCGCCTCCTCCAGTTCTTCTTATAATGTCTCTGCAAGTCTGGAAGCCATAACAGCTCCCTGGAGTTCTAATTTCGGAATAGACAATGCCTTCAATGGCGCGACTCTTGTTTTTGCCATAACAAATGCTACATCAATTTTGTCTGTTGAAGCAACCCTCAAGTAAGCTACTGATGAAAATGCACTCTTACTTGCATCACAGAAAATGTGCAATTGACAAATGCCATGAGGAATCAAAGGAGAGTAGCATCTCGAAATTCGAAGTTCAGTTATTGCTCTCAGTTCGTCTAACCATTCTTTCCAAATTTTACCTAGATCTTCAGGAATAAAATCGTCCCAGTCAACTCATACCCGCCATATATCTTGTAAAAGTATTTTCGCACCAATTATGATATGAGCAAGGATTCCTAGGGGATCAAAAATTAACATTACAAGTTTCAAAATTGCTCGTTTGGTGAATTTTCGATTTTTGTCCATATTTTCAATTTTCAAATTGAATTGAAACTCATCATGATCTGAATTCCACCACATTCCTAGAACCCTCTGTACCGACTCTTTATTGTCCGAAATACTCTTCAAGTCTGTCATATTCCCATTCATTCCTTCTCTAACCATTGAAGAATTGCTTACCCAGTTGACGACGTCAAACCCTCCTAGAGCCATTATTCTTTTCACTTCAGTTGGAATCCAATTAGTCGTCCACATAGAATTTCTTCGTTATGGCTGTAAGAATTTCTGATGAGTTGGTAGTTTCTTCAGCATTAGCATTTTTAATAAATTGTGCACAGCAAGGAGAACAAGTAGCCCCAAAAGTTATTACTTCTGGTGTTTTTGTACCATCCAAATCTCTCCATAATATTCGCTGGGAACATCTATCCACGTCTCTAATCTTCACCTGGTGAAACATTTCTCGTACGTCACCTGCAAAGCCATATTTTACCTGCCTGAATTTCAATAAAACTGCTACTAAAGTTTGCAACAAATCAGGTCCGGACAAAAAATTATCATTAAGGCTCATCCCATGTGACTTTGCAGCTGCATCGAAAACTAATCTAATTTTACTTGGTTTATTGGGAATCGTGGTGGCAAAATGCGGCAAATACCATGTATGCGGTGGTTCGATGGCTGCTTCTTCTGAAGATAGTTTCTTGAGGTATCCCTTATCAAGATAACTTCTGATTTTTTCACAATAACTGTTTGCAAAGTCTTCATTTCTCTTACATTTCCTTTCCAAACACCGCAATCTTTGTAGCGCAACTGTTTTGCTTTCTGGAAGTTGTGGATTTTCATTTTTCCAAAGGAGACCTATTTCAAAACCATCCTCCACTCGTCTCGCAGTTGTCTTCATAATACTAATGGCTCGTTCTTCTTCTGCTCCCAATTTGGTTGGTGTAATCATAATACCGAATGAATCTGTGGAATAGGATTTTTTTACGATTTCATGTAAATTTTCATCACGTTCCTTGTTGCAAAAATGTAGAGAATGAATAATTCTGTCTTGTCTCTGTAATTTGTGATTTGGGCCATGGAGAGACCAACCAAGTTTACATTTTGTTGCAACAGGTGTATTTTGTCCATCACCACCACCAGCAATTCGAACTTGTGAAGGTATTGTGAGATTTATATTATCTTGCCCTATTAAAATCATTGGTTTTTCATGATAAAAATCATCAATTGGCAAATTTGTCAGATAATCATATCTCTCCCAATGTTTCATACATACTGTTTGTGATGGTAATGACAAATTTTCAATTTTGGAATTTCTAACCCCAGATATACTTATATCCAATATCTCGGAATTCTCTATTCTGCTTACCACATCATTCGTCCATTGGATGCATAAAGGCTCTGTAGTACCCTTCATTCCCAAATTTTTTGCTACACTACTCTCCAATAGTGTTACAGTTGAACCTTCGTCGCATAAAGCTATGGTTTTCAGAATTCCTTTTGGTCCATGGAGGTGAACTGGGAGCATTCTCAGTAATATACTCCTCTCATCCTGTTGAACGGTGAAAACGTTACCCTGATGGTAACTAGATGTACTGGGTTGTTCCTGATGGTTACTAGATGTGTTGGGCTGTTTGTCTTCCTTCTCCCTTCCTACAAAGGAAAAATTGTGCAATAACTTATTGTGTCTCGATGTACAACCATTTATTCCACATTGTACTTTAAATTTGCATCAGAGTTGGTGATGGTTATTTCTTAGACATGAAAAACAAAGCTTAATACTCTTTATTACCTTCCACCTAGTTTCCAAATCGTCATTTTTCATCTTTGGGCAATCACTGATGTTGTGGTGTTCATTATCACAGTATACACAGTTCACCACCTTGAGAACGGTCCCGGACCATTTCTGATGACAACTCTTACTGTGATGTGCTGCAAATATTCTACCCTCTGTGTGCAGTGTGTGCTCGTTATTATTTGTCGCAAGACGACGCAAGCTAGCCCAGCCCAGCCAACTGCGTTCCAAATCGGAATTTTTTTTGAGGAACCCAACACACAATATTTATTTCCTGAAACAGAACATTTTCTCAAAGTAAACATTTACTATAAGACTCTTGACATCGTTCTCTACGAAATCAAAAATAGATTTGAAGCCATGAATACCACTGTTAGCAAGTTCAAATTTCTTGATCCAAAATTGCTAGTTGAAATGTCGGAAAAAGATTTGATCAAATCACCCGAAAACCTACAGAAGTTATACCCCAGTTACTTATCTTCCACTTTTCCTTTAGAGATAATTTCGCTTTTACCTCTAAAAGAAGAAATAGTGAAGTTGAAAGATATAAGAGAGTTTGCATAATTCCCAATAATCAAAAATTCTACGCTATCTTCCAACTTTCCTGAAGTAATTACATTCCTGTTAATGTTTCTGACCTTACCTGTAACTATGGCCTCTGCTGGGAGGTCATTTTCCAATTCAAAAATCATCAAAAATTATTTACGGAACAAAAGAGACTAAGTGGACTTGCAATATCATCCATAGAAGTAGAAGAAGCAGCTGCAATTGAATATTCAGTTTTATAAACGAATTTGCAGATAAGAAGGCAAGAAGAAGATATTTTCACTGAATTTCTATTAAACACATGTCTTGGTTATATATTCAATGATCATTTCCGAGGGATTTTGAAACTGAATTCATTTCTTGATAACATTTTATGTACTTTCCTATCCTAATGATCTCAGTTTGTTCCTTCGTTTTTTTAATATATATATATATATATATATATATATATATATATATATATATATATATATATATATATATATATATATATATATATATGTATATATATATATATATATATATATATATATATATATATATATATATATTTTATATTATTTTGAAGAATTGTTTGTTTTGAGATTTCATTATAATTTCTCCCAGTTTTCTGAGAAATTATTATTTATTCACAGTGTTATTACGTGATTATAGCATAGAAGTAGAACGCATGTTTTCACAATAAAATTAGTAAAGAGATTCACCTGAAAACAGAGGGCCTGGGCACAATTCTTGTGGGGGAGCGATCAATTCTAGACACACCACTGACTGTTGGTAGTATGGGATTTTATTGGAATAATTAAATAAAATTGGTGTTAAAGGGCAATAAATGTGCAGAGTATAGGATTATTTTCAGTTTTTATTCATCTTATCAGAATTGAAAAGAAATATAACAGTGTAAATTTTCATCACATCATTCCAATTCATAATCATGGAACAAGAAATGTTCATAAGCTGCAGACTGACAATCAAGACTGAAATTGGACGAAAAGGTATAGGTAATGATAGTATACCCATTAATAATAAACTACCAAGCGCATTGAAAAATATGAAACGTTCTTTACAATTCAAGAATTGAAATAATATTTCAAAAAAATATATCTGGTTTGACAATTTATTATATTAGGTATTACATTTTTGTGATTGTTCATATATAGGTATTTACGATTTTATTTTCGATATTTCCCCAATATAAGCAGCATATGTGCCTCTTGGGAATAATAAGGTTATTTCTACTGAAAAAAAAAAATAATCGAGGTTCTTGTTTTTTCTTGGGTCCTCTGCAATGCTTTTTCTGTAATTTTAGCTTCGGTCGACAAATCTTCCACCCTCACCCAACTAGGAATGGATTCTCTGATGGTGGCCAAAATCAAACAGACTCTTTACCGAAACTTCCGGCTGGAGTTCAGCGTGGAAGAAATCAGACTACTGACAATCGAGTCGTTGACACAGCTGGGAAAAAAAGAGAAGATCGCCGGACAGAAACTAGACGTGGAAACTCTGAAAGTGCAGTCGTTTATTCTATCTGACGAAGCCGTGGTGACATTGAACGAATGGACGAAAGACGACAAGATAGTATTTTTCGTCCACCCAGTGGAAGGACTGGTGGATTCGCTGAGGACACTGGCCAAGAAAACAAAAGCAACCGTGTACGGCCTGCAGTGCACGAAAAACAGCAACTACGATAGTCTCCCGGCTTTGGCCGGTCACTTCGTCGAACAACTGAAGAAAAAACAACTGAAAGGGCCGTATCGGCTGTGTGGGTATTCCTACGGGGTTGTTCTCTCCCTAGAAATCGCATTGCGGTTGGAAGGAAAGGGGGAGGAAGTAACGATCATCGCGTTGGACGGATCGCTTTGCTACGTGAAGAACGCTTCAAAGATCACCATTGAATCTAAAATAGACGTTTTGAAGGAGATTTGCGTGACTTTCCAGGACATCCCTCAGACCGAAGTAAGTATTGTAATATATTTAAAGTCTGATTCATTCTAAAAATTATTTATTTAACGAAATACAATGATTCAAAATGCTCTAATTTATATAACAATCACTCTACTATTTATATTCGACTTTCACTTCACTGACTGTCCGTGTGTCCGCTGCGTAGTTCTTTTTATATCCGACGTTGACTTCTCCGAATGCTCTAGAATTTTCCATCGAATCGTCCAGATTCTTCTCGGTGCAAGCGCATCGACAGTCACTCGCGGTCGGTCGCTAGCTACGTGAGAGTTCAGGTCCGGCATCACCCGCAGCTTCGCCACATTGCCCCCTTCAGAGATACTTCGTCCCGAAATGTCATCCTTGGAGTGTGTCGATATTTGCAGGATTCCCCATATCTGCATCGTGAAGTTCGATGGAAATAACACTCCACAGTCTTCATGTTAGGTCGTGGAATAGGATTACAACAAACCAAAATCTGGATGCCGCTGGATCGGAATATCGTCTCCAACATACTTCTTATAACTCTCCAATCCAGCCCATCGATACCACAGGATAATTTTGGGATTGCCAAGTCCACCAGATTCTGGTCCACCATCGTATCTCTCAGTTGGGTGAGGCTCCTCCAGACATCTTCATAGGACGGTTTGTCTTGGGAATGCTTCTTGGTCGCCAAGTAGTAGATGTTCCTCTGGCCCTTCTTCAGCTGTAGTACACCTCCAATTTCTGGATTCTGTTTCCGTAGTGTTTGGAGTTGGCCAAATTTCTTGGAGAACACCACAGCGATGCCCCTGGACATTCGAAGATCTTCTGCGACGCAGTGTGCTAGGCCGTAATCGACTGGCACTTTAAAAAGGTCCCGTGGCTCCCTCGAGTTACCCCGTGTGACACTTTCTGTCCATTTGAGTATAAGGACATGAATTTCTGGAACGTCATCGCATCCTATGGTGGTCTGAGGGTGCGGACTTGGTCATGATTCCCAGCGTAAAGGGCCAACCTGTTGAAATGAACGACCCTGGGTTTACCTCTGGGTGGCTTGTGGATTCGGTAAAGCAGGTCATTTATCCTTTTGACGATCTTGTACGGACCTTCCCATGAATTCCGTAGTTTCGGTGACAGGCCCCGTCGACGGATCGGGTTGTACAGCCAAACTAGATCACCAACCTGAAATCCTCCAGCATCGGTATTGATGTCGTAAGCCGCTTTCATTCGGTCGCTGGCATTCTGGATATTTAAACGGACTCGTTCGTGGATGTCTTCCATTCGCTGACGGAGTTTGCTGATGTAGTTTTCTCCCGCGGTATCCTGTCCTGGTGGTATTTCAAACTTTAGGTCACAGGGAAGTCGCAGTTCTCGGCCCATTATGATACTAGCAGTTGTTTGGACGGTCGACTCGTGTACTGCGGAACGGTAGGCCATCAGAAACAAATGGAGATACTGATCCCAGTCTCTTTGATGGTCAGAGACTACCTTGGACAAGTGGCGATTGATAGTCCTGTTCATCCGCTCAACCATTCCAACGGACTGTGGATGTAGAGCTGTGGTTCTCGTCTTGCAGATGTTCAGCAGTTGGCAGATTTCTTGGAACAGGTTGGATTCGAAATTTCTGCCTTGGTCTTAGTGCAGCTCCAAGGGGACACCGAATCGACATATTCACTCTTTCACCAAGACATCCGCGACGGTGATGGCTTCCTGGTTGGGCAGGGCATAGGCTTCGGCCCACTTACTGATATAGTCCATTGCCACAAGGATGTATTTATTTCCTTGATCTGATACGGGGAACGGGCCGGCGATGTCAATGGCGATTCTCTCGAATGGACTACCTACGTTATACTGACGCATCGGGGCCTTGGGTCGTGTCCTAGGTCCATTGCTGGCAGGTCAAACAGCACACTTTCTGCACCAGTCATTGACATCAACTTGACAATTGACCCAGTAGAACCGTTGCCTTACTTTCTGCAGGGTCTTCGTCACACCCAGCAACTCCATCATGGATCTCTCGGAGTGCTTCATGTCTTCTGTTCTTGGGTATCACTATCTGACGTCTGTCCTCCCCACCATCTTCGGTCTCCAATACACGTTTCAGGACCCCATTTTCCAAGGTAAGGGAGTTCCATTGGGCCCAGTACAATTTGACTGCTGAGGAATATCTTGCGATTTCCTGCCATGTCGGTCTTTGATTACTCTTTTTCCAACCGATGACTAAACCAAGATATGTCTCTCGGAATAGGCCACTCCTTCACTGCTTTGATCTTCTCGTCATCTACTGCCACTCCGTGCCCAGAGACAACATGGCCAAGGTAACGTACTTCTTTTTGGAACAGGTGGCATTTCTTGGGGCTCAGCTTCAATCCAGAGTTTCTCAGTCACAGTCACAGGAATACCTCCTCCAGGTATTTTACGTGGTCTTCGAACGATTTGCCAGCTACAATAATGTCGTCGAGATATACCAAACACGTCCTCCATGAAAGTCCTTTCAGAACCGTCTCCATTAATCTTTCGAATGTGGCCGGAGCATTACAAAGCCCGAATGGCATAACGGTGAAATGCCACAGTCCTGAGCCGATGGTGAAGGCTGTCTTTTCCCTATCTTCTGGAGCCAGTTCTACCTGCCAATATCCACTCTTCAGATCAAGGGTCGAGAAAATCGTGTAGCCGGCCAACGTGTCTAGGGTGTCGTCTATTCTCGGAAGAGGGTAACTGTCTTTCTTCGTCACGTTGTTCAGTTGACGATAGTCTACGCAAAAGCGTGTTGATCCATCTTTCTTCTTCACCAGCACGACTCCAGCAGAACTCCATCTTTTCCCATATCACTGACTATTTTGTCAGCCTCTTCCTTCTTGGCAAGAGGAAGTCTTTTAGCTGATTGTCGTATCGGTCGGGCATTCCCAGTAGGATCAATTTTATGCTGAACTACATTCGTTCGGCCCCCTTTTCCTTGTCCGGTATCAAAGATGTCTTGGTACTGTTGAGCTGGTTCAATGCCCTTGGAAGAGATGGTACCCAATTTTTCCAGTTCCGCTGTCAGGTTGTTGTCTTGACTAATAGTACCGTGTACACTCACAGAGGAAATTGACGAGAAGTGCCCCAAAACAGTTCCTTTCTTCAAGGTCACTGGGTAATATTTGACATTCATTACCCTTACTGGCACAAATTTATCAGCACGCAACAAAGTCTTGCCTAGTGCAATCCCTCGTCCAATTTTCTCATCATGAAGCTTGGGCTCGAAAATTACCACGTTTCATTGCTCGCTCTTCCGTCCAAGCGAGCCTCCAGTATGGTCTCAACCCTCTCGGGTACACTTACATCTTCAGTCAGCAGAACACGAATCATCTCTTCACTTCTTCCTTGTAGTACCAACTCTTCTCCGTTCACACGTAGAACGCTATCTTTGAAATTCAATTTGAACCCTCTGGAATTCATGATGTCTATTCCAATAATTGCCTCGTCCTCAATGTCTGCTACTAATGCCCGATGTTTCACTTTTGTGCTGCCTATAATCAGTTCAATCGGTAGCTCTCCACAGTGGCCGGTTCTCCTGTTGCTGATGTTGATGCTGATGTTGCTTGTTGTTGATGAAACCGTCTACGAAGGCTCCTTTGTTCTGTCGTTGGAGGACAGCGACATATGCGTTGTTCACCGGGGCTTTCTGAGTATAGGCTGATGATTGCCTCTTTTCAACAACCTTCGTTGGTCTCCACCTCTTGAGGGTTGGACATTGACTACGCACGTGTTAAAGTTTCCTACAGTTCCAGCATCTCACTAGTCTTCTCTCAGGCAACATCTCCTTCACGAACTTTCTTATGGCAGCTTTCAGGTTAGTAGGCTCCTGTGGGTTTTCTTCAATAACTCGGACTTTACTCTGGCTTCTGCAGGATTGCTTCGCCGCCTCAAATTCCAAAGCGCGTGCCAGTGCATCCACGAGATGTGTTGGACGAGCTAGTGTCAATGCTTGTCTGGTTTCGTGATCACGAAGTCCATCTAAGAAGGCCTGAACAGCTAGTCGCTCCATTACCTTTTTCGGTGTAGCTGGGTATGCAAGGCGAACCAAACGTGCAATGTCTGCTTCAAATTCCTGTAGGGACTTGTTTGATTTCTGACAGTGGTTTTTGAGCTGTGAGTGGTATACATGTTCTAGATGGGTCTGTCCATACCGTAATTCGAGATGTTTAATCAGCTGCTCGTAGTCCTCTTGTTCTTGTGCCGTGAGGGTTTGTAAAATATTCGTTGTATCTCCACGCAAAGCTAGTGTTAATGCCACAGCTCTTTCTCCTGCATTCCATCCATTTGCCTTTGCTGCAGCTTCAAATTGTCGGCGGTAATTTGCCCATGGTGTTTCACCATCGAACTGAGGTGGTTTCATGAAGAGCTTTCCTGTTTCCGAACTGATCTTTACATCTTTCAGACCCTTCTGAACATCACCCAAGTTCAAACTCAGTTCCAGCATTGAATTTTCATTGACAGATCCTGTGGTATGGGTAGTGTCAATCTGGTTTTCCAACTTACTGATTTTCTCCTTTATTTTGTTGATTTCCGCCTCGAGTCCGCCTTGGATTTAGTCACTGATTGATTCCATCATTTTGTCCATTTCCACCACAATCTCATCTTTGATTTTATCACCGATTGTTTCTTTCAATTTTCCTATCTCTTCTTCAATTTCATCTTTGATTTTCTCCATCTCTGACTCTACAGTCCCCATTCTTTCTTCCAATCGGTTTGCCACGGCACAGAGTTCTTCTTTCATGTTCTTCGAGTTTTCTAGAAGTTCTTCCCTCAAACCCTTCGAATTTTCTAGAATCTCTTCTCTCAAATTCCTCGAACTATCTTGAAATTCTTCTTTCAAAATATTCGAATTTTCTAGCAGTTTTGCTTGAAGTTCTTCCTTCAGAGTATTTGAATTTTCTAGCAGCTTTTCTTCCAGAGTTTTCGAGTTTTCTTGCAGTTTTTCTTCCAGACTCACCGAATTCTGTTGCATTTTGTAATCCAGATTTTTCGAGTTTTCTTGAAGTTATTCTCTCATCCCGTCGAGTTTACTCATTATGGAACTCATATCTATTCGGCAAGTCTTGTTTGAAGCACGGCCTTGTTACCACTTGTGTCAAGTTCCCTCTCCTCCAGTTCTTGCTTCAATTCCGCAACCTTCAATTCAACCAGGCGAACTTTCCTCGAACACATTTTGTCTTAATCTATGTCTATTTCACGGGTCACCAGTCTATTATTATTATTATTGTCTATATCACACAGTTTATTTCCCGGACACTAGTCTATTACTATTATTATTGTCTATTTCACACAGTCTATTCCACGGCCACCAGTCTATTATTATTATTATTGTCTATTTCACACGCGAAAATAATTGTACGAAAAACACAAACTTTCTACTTACACGAACACTCTGTATTTAAAAATCGCACTTCTAACACCAAATGTAGTATATTTAAAGTCTGATTCACTCTAAAATAATTTATTTAACGAAATACAATAATATAATTTATATAACAATCACTCTACTATTTATATTCGACTTTCACTTCACTGAATGTTCGTCTGTCCGCTGAGTAGTTCTTTTTATATCCGACGTTGACTTCTCCGAATGCTCTAGAATTTTCCATCGAATCGTCCAGATTCATCGAATCGTCCAAATTCTTCTCGGTGCAAGCGCATCGACAGTCACCCGCGGTCGGTCGCTAGCTACGTGAGAGTTCAGGTCCGGCATCGCCCGCAGCTTCGCCACAGTATTATTAAATTCTGATCTGTGACTTGTTTTACGTTCACGCATACTTTTGGTTGTTATGTCTATCACAACAGAGTGTGAATAAATTGAAAAAATCTGGGAAGTTATTTTCTACTCTATCGAACTCACGTCATTATTTCTTCATACCACTATATAATACAACATCTCAAAGAGGAGCTGTGCACAACGAATATTGAGTCATGGGAATATTTTCCTGTGGGAATTGTTTCAACGAGAAACTTACACCATCTACCCTGAGTGGTACATAAAAGCTCAGAGAGAAACAATGATAGCGGCACATTTATGTATAACATGAACATGATGGCGGCAAATTCATTCCCAAATACTGATGGCATGTAATAGTCTTCATACCTAATTTTTGAAATTACAGGATGATAAAAGTGTTCCAGTTGATCAGCATTTTATTTTCAAGCATTTGAAATGTGGTTAATTGGAATATGAATCGTTTTGTTTTCTAAATTAGCAGTTTTCATTTTTATTTGCAAATGACAGCATATAAATAGTGGTAATGCTTACGATATTCGTATGTATGGTCCCATCATTTGAAGGTGAAATATTTTTATTTTAAAATTATAGGTTGATTGTGGTGGCCGGTAGCTCAGTGGTTCGATGCATTGGACGTATGTTCGATGTGTTGGCCGTTGGTGCTGTAGGTTTTTCGAGTTTTCCTGCAGCTGAAAAGTGACTACGATACCAAAAATCAGCAAGTAGCCCCGGAGCGCCAATGGAAATAATAATAATAGCCGTCCTCTACCCGCACAGGCAATGCCTTTGGGTTTATGAGGGAGTATCATTATTATTATTATTATTATTATTAATTGATTATTTACAATCCTCAATGATTCTCAAGTAGACTATAATTGGATTGGTTCATGTATGCTATGATCGAAGTCCACCCAGAATTTCAAATTCAAGGAAGTTTAGAAAATATAGATCAAGGTGTTTTGCAAATAATGGTCAGTACTTCATCAATAATCAAATGTAAAAATAATATTATTTCGCATGCATACATTGTTCCCGTAAAGTGCACCTTTTTGACATTATTTGTCATTGAATTAAAAGTCACAAAGACTTCTTGATGAAATAATAACAGCAAGCACGCTGATACAATATTGTAGAGGGAATAACCCACTGTTAATTTTTCACCTATTAGCAAAAGTATTGCCACTCTACATAGATTACAATTCATATCAGAAAGTTGACAGTTGATTGTTTGAATCCAACATTATTTTCTGTTCTGGACCTTAATTGAAATTATTATCGGGATGAAAATTCTTTGATAGGAATTTTTTTGTAAAATTGAAAAAATAATCGATTTATCCCAAAACCTAACAACACATTCACAGAAAACAGAGAACAGAAGTTATTTATTTTCAGCTTAGGAACTTTCTCCACTCAGTTTCTTTTTATTATTCACCTCGATGAACGAATGAATCTAAATGTGGTAGTAATAGACGGAATGGCGAGAAAAGATGCGTCATACATAAGCATATGACCTCACATTTCTCACAACATGCAACATAAATAACTGACACAAAACTAACATAGTAGTCAAATATATAGGTAACAAAAAGTGTTGATATAGGTAAATTACTTACCATTAAATCCAAAACGTCTTCACAATGACGCCATATTTAATAGATCATTTGTAACGTGACCACGTAAACTGTTTTCACTGACCAATAACAATACCTTACCTCACATATCCACATAAAACAACTACTCTCCTGGCTAAGACCACGACGGGTATTGAATAGAATCTAACAGATACTTGTGCAACGTTCCTCAAGCATCAGAAGGAGCAATTACAAGTTCTCTCTGTGACCAACCAGTAGAATTATGTTATGATTTGGACAGGGTGGCCACCTGCAGACTGGTTTCGAGGTTGTTGCCTCTCATCAGTGCAAGGGTAGGTCAACACAGACAGCAATGAAGTCATCTGTTCCCTGTCCAAATCATTACACACTCCGTTACTTGGTCAACTCTGGTTCACGCGATGAAGCGGTTTCTAGGCCGCTCCATCTAGCGAGCAGAGGGAGAACACTCCGAATCTCCGGGTTAAGAGATTTATGTGAAGAAAACAAAGTTCTTTGGAAGATTGTTCAGTAACGAACAGTCGTTGCCGACCGATGATGAACCCTTTACTCCCATATGCACCTATTCAGTAGGCTTATTATGGCAAGTACCTGACAGAAAACAACTACTCCCCTGGCTGAGACCACGACGGGTATTGAATAAAATCAAACAGATACTTGTGAAATAGTGTGGTTTGTCCAAATCAAAACATAATTCTGCTGGTTGATCACAAAGGGCACTTGCAATTGCGTCCTTTGATGCTTGAGGAACGTTGCACAAGTATCTGTTAGATTTGATTCAATACCCGTCGTGGTCTTAGCCAGGGAAGTAGTTGTTTTCTGACAGGTACTTGCCATGAAAAGCCTACGTACTAGGTGTATATGGGAGTAAAGGGTTCATCATCGGTTGGCAACGTCTGTTCGTTACTAAACGATCTCCCAAAGAATTCTGTTTTCTTCAAAAAAATTTGTGTAATCGAATAATTATCATGTTACGAAATAATCTAGATATCATCATATTATCAATATTCAAAGTCAATATTAAGTGTATGAATTGGACGTCCAATGGATGTTTACTATTGGACGTACAGGTAATATCCAGACAGAGGCTGATCGTATCGTTCGCAAATCACATAATCGAATGAGTTTTGTAGGAATTGCGTTTTATCTGAAAGGATTATATTTCCATTTGGGATGAAACCAAAATAATATCGCCAAGATAACTAACCATAATTATATCAATGCGTCTTTTTTTGCACCATATTTGTACGTACAATGGACGTGTGCTCAGAACGTACAATGAATGTCCATTTAACATCCATGACGTTTGGAGTGGATGTTAAATGGACATTCATTGTACGTTTTGAGCACACGTCCATTGTACGTACAAATATGGTGCAAAAAAAGACGCATTGATATAATTATGGTTAGTTATCTTGGCGATATTATTTTGGTTTCATCCCAAATGGAAATATAATCCTTAAGGCCCCCACAGACGATGAGATTGGTATCGCTAAATGTCGCGATGAAATAACGTTTGGAGTGGATGTTAAATGGACATTCATTGTACGTTCTGAGTACACGTCCATTGTACTTACAAATGTGGTGCAAAAAAAGACGCATTGATATAATTATGGTTAGTTACCTTGGCGATATTATTTTGGTTTCAACGTCTCCATACACGCTGAGATGGATTCGTGAAACATCAGTATATTGCAAACGTGGTATCGCTGTTTTTCGACAGTGATACAGACGGTGATACAAAGTGATACTGATACCGTGATACTGATACAGCCACATACACGATGCAGTTTGTATCGCTACTACGTATCATGAAACATGTAGCGATACCGATCTCATCGTCTGTGGGGGCCTTCAGATAAAACGCAATTCCTACAAAACTCATTCGATTATGTGATTTGCGAACGATACGATCAGCCTCTGTCTGGATATTACCTGTACGTCCAATAGTAAACATCCAATTCATACACTTAATATTGACTTTGAATATTGATAATATGATGATATCTGGATTATTTCGTAACATGATAATTATTCGATTACACAAATTTTTTTGAAGAAAACAGAATTATTTGGGAGATCGTTTAGTAACGAATAGTCGTTGCCGACCGATGATGAACCCTTTACTCCCATATACACCTAGTACGTAGGCTTTTCATGGCAAGTACCTGTCAGAAAACAACTACTTCCCTGGCTAAGACCACGACGGGTATTGAATCAAATCTAACAGATACTTGTGCAACGTTCCTCAAGCATCAAAGGACGCAATTGCAAGTGCCCTTTGTGATCAACCAGCAGAATTATGTTTTGATTTGGACAAATCACACTATTGCACAAGTATCTGTTTGATTTTATTCAATACCCGTCGTGGTCTCAGCCAGGGGAGTAGTTGTTTTCTGACAGGTACTTGCCATAATAAGCCTACTGAGTAGGTGCATATGGGAGTAAAGGGTTCATCATCGGTCGGCAACGACTGTTCGTTACTAAACAATCTCCCAAAGAACTCTGTTTTCTTCACATAAATCTCTTAACCCGGAGATTCGGAGTGTTCTCCCTCTGCTCGCTAGATGGAGCGGCCTAGAAACCGCTTCATCGCGTGAACCAGAGTTGACCAAGTAACGGAGTGTGTAATGATTTGGACAGGGAACAGATGACTTCATTGCTGTCTGTGTTGACCTACCCTTGCACTGATGAGAGGCAACAACCTCGAAACCAGTCTGCAGGTGGCCACCCTGTCCAAATCATAACATAATTCTACTGGTTGGTCATAGAGAGAACTTGTAATTGCTCCTTCTGATGCTTGAGGAACGTTGCACAAGTATCTGTTAGATTCTATTCAATACCCGTCGTGGTCTTAGCCAGGAGAGTAGTTGTTTTATGTGGATATGTGAGGTAAGGTATTGTTATTGGTCAGTGAAAACAGTTTACAAGGTCACGTTTCAAATGATCTATTAAATATGGCGTCATTGTGAAGACGTTTTGGATTTAATGGTAAGTAATTTACCTATATTAACACTTTTTGTTACCTATATATTTGACTACTACTTTAGTTTTGTGTCAGTTATTTGTGTTGCATGTTGTGAGAAATGTGAGGTCATATGCTTATGTATGACGCATCTTTTCTCGCCATTCCGTCTATTACTACCACATTTAGATTCGTTCGTTCATCGAGGTGAATAATAAAAAGAAACTGAGTGGAGAAAGTTCCTAAGCTGGAAATAAATAACTTCTGTTCTCTGTTTTCTGTGAATGTGTTGTTAGGTTTTGGGATAAATCGATTATTTTTTCAATTTTACAAAAAAATTCCTATCAAAGAATTTTCATCCCGATAATAATTTCAATTAAGGTCCAGAACAGAAAATAATGTTGGATTCAAACAATCAACTGTCAACTTTCTGATATGAGTTGTAATCTATGTAGAGATCTGGAAGTAAATTGGAAATTCATTGGATATTTGATCCCAGTTAACACAAACATCTAGGAGATGTTGCTTTCTTGATTATTATGGTAACAAAATGAGTTGCATTTAGACATCACTGTTACCACTTAGTGATGCCAAATGTTATGAATTGTTCACAATTCTCTTCTCATCAGTGTCGTTTTGAGGCATAAAATGTGAAGAAAATTGCAAAGCACATTAAAATGAATTTTGGTTTCATTGCGATTTTGTGGGTATGGAAAGAATTAGTTTGGTAATAAAATTGATCGTGACATCACCATCACGGCACAAATGGCCAGAGGTGTTTGTAGAGTAAAGAGTCAAGTAGAATTTGTATTTGGTTGACGCCATTCTTTAAATATTCTATAGGTACTTCTGATACTGTGTAGTGTTATGTTTGCTTCTTTTTATTTCAATAGTTGAATCAAATGTGTTCTTTAACATTGCCCAATTATTATTTCTACCAAGAACTGTATCTCTTTAAGGACCGAAACGGTGAGTAGAAACTTAAAAAGGTAAATTCGGTGATTTACAGAATTTGGCATTTTCAGGATAGGTACTGATTTCGCCGCGAAGAAAATGCTGAGGATTGGAGTTGAATTACAGATTTTTCTATATATCTGTATAGTGTTTTTTTTTCCATGATTCAGACATAGTTTGATAATTATTTTGTTTGTGAGAAGTATATAATACGGAATCAACTCACGCATTTGTTTTCTAGCGTTCCAATCCATATGAACAGTAATTCATTAGTAAGAATAATAACATTGAGGTATAATTTCTATTCCTGTTGAAACATGGTGAACTTTTTGTTTTATTCTTGACATACAAGTGAATCGGAAAGTGAAGCGCATTTTTAAATAAGTACCAGTCCATTCAATTTCACATTGTTACATCGAAAGTGTCTCAATGTGCATTCGATTCCGTAGTATAAATGGAATGTCACATTGGGCAAATTTCGAGTCACATTTTGCATCACATTTTGATGTCTCGACATGACCAACAGGGCACCGAATATACGTTTATGCGATAATAATGGAAGTCACTTTGCGATTCACTGGTGTGATCTGAAACATGAATGTGAATCCCACAACCATCTCTGAGACCATTCTGTGTTGACTGGGGTGCTGTGTGGGAGTTCTATTCTCAGATTCGAAATATATCTATTTTAAATACTTTCTCTTTCAAGCAAACAAGTTTCTTCATGTATTTTTTGTCGTATACATCAATATCGTCCGAATAGATATTGTAAGTAATTTATTCTCTCTCAGTTTGCTGACATTTTGGAGGGGACGTGGGAAGAGGCCCTGCGAGATATAAGTACTGTTGTGGCCCGCAAAACTGGTTTGGAATGGGATCTGGTCAACTCGTCCTTCATCCAGTATTACAACAGGAGGCGTGCCGTTTACTTTTACGAACCCAAAGAGAAAATAAGAGGAAAAGTCACGTTTATCAGGGCACAATGCGATAACCAGTACACTGATGCTGATGATTATGGATTGCAGGAGGTAACTACACTTTTTGGAAACCAATATCATTATTTTTGGTGATTACAAACTTGATCCGTTACAGGTGTGCCACCAAAAAGTGGATGTCTTCAAAGTACCTGGAGATCATAACACAATTGTGATGGGAGAAAGTATCACAGAAGTATCCAAAATTATCAACGATTCATTTACGATACCTAAGTTGATTTTGTAAATGTGAATTTACAAAGTACCAACTTAGCGAAATTTAAATATTACTTTATATTTCATTAATCACTAGTATTTGGTTTGGTTTCGATACTGGTTGATTAGATGTAATAAAAATTGATGGACCTTAACTGTTTTATTTTTTTTAATATTCATTACAAGAACAACAAAGTATCAATGAAAAAAAAATCGACGATCTGGGACGGCTTTAATTGAATTCGTGACGCATTGGCTTCTACAGCTGCAAGGAAATCCATTTTAAAAACCTTCAATACCAAATCATCTGAAGAGTTGAAATTGATTGAATGAAAACTCCTAAAAAGTTTCGTTGAATTCTGAACAACTGCGCTTTTCTGTAGAAAGGAACTATGGTGGCTCCAACACGTCTATTACGAAAGAAAGCATTCTATTTACGCAGCTGTCATCAGATTTGTACCAGTTTTGGCTACGTGTAGCGGTGGCCAAAATCAACTTGAGTACAACTTTATCCAAAATGCATTTCCAGAATTCTCTTTCTGAAGTCTTTTTGCAGGCATAATAAGAAATAGCGGATGATACACGTATACAAGTGCCTTTGAACCACTCGCAATGTTGAAGGCACTCCGCATCGCATCGTGCTTGTGATTTGAAGATTCACTTGTAAACTTGCATTGTACGAGGATGTATTGATATCTAGTTAGCCTAGACCAGTTCCCTGCATAAACAAAATATTGCGTTACCATAGCAACGAACAATAACGTATTAGAAGTGTCAGTATAAGGTTTGACGTAAAAAAAGTAAACCAGAGTTACGCAATAAATTAAAAGAAAAAATATGTCCACCGAAATTGTGAAAATCTAAAAATAGGAGTATCGAGCCATCATCAAGTAGGTACTTGTATTTAAAAGGGTTAAGAGGTAAGCCGATTTACGAAGATATGCTTAATACCTTTAGTGATCAATGTCCTTCGTATGCGACCGTGAAAAATTGGACTGCAAGCTTCAAAAGAGGTAAATTTTCCATTGAAGATGATGACCGATCGGAAAGGCCAGTTTCTGTGTCAGTCCCCGAAAATATCGATGCAGTTCGTGACATGATTTCAACAGACCGTCGAATTGGGCTAAAACGGATATCTGAAGCACTGAATATTTCATGCGAACGCGTTCATTATATAGTTCACGTCAATTTGGACATGAGAAAAATTGCTGCAAAATGGATCCCCAAATGTTTGAATGTTGACCAAAAGCGTGCAAGGGTAGTAGCATCGCGTTCGATCTGTGTCCGATTTGAAAACGATATAGACTTCTTAAACCGAATTGTTACTATGGATGAGACTTCCCACTGTGCAAAAACTTGTAACATAAACGTTATTATTTAGTAACTAAAGTACATTGTAACGTTATGATTCTGTGCCCAATAACCTCCCATTGACCATTTTAGAGTCGTTATATGTCCGCCAACATAACAAGATTGCAGTTACGTTAAATAAGAGTCGAATCAAATACATCAGATTGAACTGCTTTGTTACAGCAAAAGTACTTTCAATAGTAATAACTATAATGTAACCGTTTTGTCACTATACATCACTTAAACCGCTTTCTTAAATCAAAAGTTCTATTTCAAGAAGCAACTACAATGAGGCCATTACATATCAAGTCTTAGTTTCTGTTGTTTTTGGGATGTTTCGAACGCTCACTCAAGAACATCAATGTTTCAATATTTAGAAGCCTCCGTTGCATGCCAAGAAAATCAAAAAATTATTCCAGATATACAGTGCTCATCCTAATGTTGGAGCCAAATGGAAAAACTGCCATTTGTATTTAACTTTATGCTAGACACTGTAAGTATGAGGTGAAGTAAAACATTCTCATTTTGGAAGTATTTTTTGTCGTTTTGGTGTTCTAGTATGGCTGCTATAATTTGACAAATAGAAATAAACAATGTTCTCGGTTGAAATCTATGATATCTCAAAGTGGAATGGAAGTCGTTGAGGAAGCATAATAAAATTCATAATTATCCAGAAGATGACTTGTGTTTTTCTATAATGCCTCTACAACAATTCCATTCCACTTTGAGATATCCTATTGGGATTTCAAATTAAGATTGTAGCGCTACCGGCGGCGGACGATGAAGTACTTTCTACGACATTGATTTATAACCTTACTTTTTCTTCCATATAGATTTCATTGTTTACTTTGTTTATTTCGTGTATTGAGTATTTGAAGCGTGGTTTAGGCCCTTTAAACATTGTTGAAACTATATTTTCGATGATTTTTACCTTTTATTATTGTTTATTTAAATAAATGATTATTGGTGTAAGGATTAGTGTTAAGGTGTTAATAGTTACCTTGTTAGAAAAAAGCCAGTGATAAAATACTTCAATGGTATTCTTATAAACAAAGACAAATGGCCCAATTAAAATTAAGTTTATTGGAATTTCTGAGATATGTTGAAGGGACCGAAAGTTCTCGGTGTGTAGTAGAAGGTGAAGAAGTCCTCAATGCAGACCATATAATATTATATGGAAAAAATAAATGGAACTCTTCAGTGACAAAAGTGTGTGCCCTCTGTCTCCAGACAAGCGCTCTGCAATCCGAGCCCATCAAGTGAGTGCAGATCTCAGAATTATAGACGGGTATATTAAAATTATGCAAATGTAAATAAGTCAATAAAAACAAGGTACCTACCTACCTTTGTTAATATAATCTTCTTGCTTAAAATAGAGCGAACACGCTTTCATAAATTTGCTTATTGGTTTGCCAATCCGAACCTTTAATATCCAGGCTTTTCTTCTTGAGATTAATTCTCGTCCCATCTCCGTTTCAAAATTAACCTTTGGGTCATTTTCCACGGGATATTTTCTTTTGGCCTAGGGATTGCAATGTGGCACAGAACAATAACCATTGTAAGACACCATTATAAGACCGGAAGGGTCGCTTTACTTGTAAAAAGGCAATTTCTCATCACTAAATTAAGATGAAATAAAAACGGTTCAAAGAAAGGCTCTATATTCATAAAAAAATCAATGGTAAACAAACGATACGAAAGTGTGGTTAGAAAACAATGTCGCAGAAACTAGTTTACATTAAAGCCACCAGAATGCGTATCGCTTAGCATGAAATGCCAATAGGCTTCTACCAGAAAATATGTGTGTTTATCAAATCATTCAGCAGACATTTCTTAGAACAATAGGTATATGTAAACATGAAAAATACTTGAAAAATGAGAATATTTTATCAGAATGTAAATTTCACGTACACCAACATGTATAGTGTGTCTAGTATAAAGTTAGACACAAATATAATTCTATATGTGCCCAACTCTTTGATGAACACCGAATATATGGAACAATTTTTGGAAGTTCTTGGCAGGTAATGAAGGCTTCTAAATACTCATTTCACAAATTTGTTTTCTTGAAAAATAATAATGTTATTTGTGAAACTTTGTTATTTCCTTTTATTCATACTAAAATGTTGTGCAAGAACTCTTCCAAAAAGTCTTGAGATTGCAGAAAACTGAAATAATTATTATATTCAATGAATATATCACTCTTAAACAGGCTGTGTATTTTATTTAGTAAGGTAATTAGGTTTGCAAGTAAACTCAAGCACAAATAAAAAATATATTCAATTATTAAACTTCAACAAAAATTTATCAAAAATGTAGGACTTGTACATAAAATATTGAAAAACAAATAATCAAATTAAACTCCAACAAAAATTAAACAAATATGTAGACCATGAACATAAAATTAAATATTTTAAAAAACAAAAAGTCAAATAAAAATAAAGTCTTTGCTGCAATACTGGTAGAAAATATTATTAAAAAATCAAATAAATAGAAGTGCATTCTTTGCCATTATACTCATGGTGGAATTTATAGGAACCTACAAAAAAAAACAGGAATGAAAAACTCTGACTCAGCAATTATTTGAATCTAAACTTACAGTTTTTGCATGACAGCTACTTGGATTCTCTTAATAATTGTTGCTTTGAATGTCGCAACCATTACATAACTGTTCTATCAAATGAACAGTCTGAAAAGGAAGGAAAGACTTTTCGGACTGCAGCTAAAATCAGAAGTCCATGATCATGTTGTCAGAAATATGTTTATCACTACCTACCTCGCATAAGTTTGATAACATTAGTATCTTTCACCCTGTAATTATGTTTTTGTCCTGTCCAGGAACAAAATGATGCCAATGAGTTTGACAGGGTAATATTCGCCTCAAAAAATCAGCCTCATTTTTTCCGCCAAGTTGCAAGTATTTCTGCACCTAAAAATATTCATAAACAGTTTTATGAAAAAATATCAAGGCAATGAATGCCACATACTCAAATTGACAGAAATTTTCAAAAATTTTACATAGAATATCAATGTGATATTATGAATTACTGCTATTTTCTCATATAAATACTACCTATAAAATTATTTTTATCAATTTCAAACATGATGCTGATTATTAGAAATATCTATAGTTGGCTATGAACTTGAAAAGTCAGGACAAGAATTGAGCATGGGTGTGTTCTTCTGGTAACAATGGATTAATACCCACCACTTGATTAGATGCCTCTTCATTTGATTGTAACAAATCTTCAAAATCCAGTAATTGTGCCAGATCTTTCAAAGGAAGATATTCTTTTATCAATCCTTCGCCTATCATTCGTTCTTCTTTTCTTCCTCCTTCCCTCTCTAAGGTATTGAGCCTTAATGCAATCATATTCTTTAAAAATGTCGATTCACTTCACAAACTGACAAAATACTCAATATCAACAATAAAACGGTCGCAACCATATTCATTCACGTTCACGAAGTTTACTACTGGTTGGCGCTATGTTTCCAGTTAACGCGTCATCTGTCATTTCACAGATCAAAGAATGTGTAATTTTCATGGAACTAATTTGCAATCATGTCGTAACAATTCACATCATCTGTTCATATTAAATCCTACTTTTATCTATACTAAGTACCAGTCGACAATGATACAACAACGTCAACATCCTACTTGCTCAATAACATTATTTATCATCAGCAACCTTTCTTCGATACTAAAAGAGCTAAATGATATCAATAAGACGTGTCCAGAATTGAATCGCAGATACATTCTAAGGATGTCTCAAAATTCGTTGAGTATGAAATGAACTTGGGATGATTTTTAAGTCTTTACCAATGTCGACTCAGATAATAACGTCATAATATTTCGTCTTTACAACGCATAAACTACATATTCTCAGGTACGTCGTCATGGGTATAAGAATGAAACGTTAACAAACCTCCCGAGGATGTTTCTTGCTCAGTGGGTTGGGTACATTTCTACGATCCAGAAACAAAGCAACAATCGATGGAATGGCGACACTCCGGTTCTCCAAGACCTAAGAAATTTCGTTTCAAAAAATCTGCTGGAAAAGTTCTTGCTTCAGGTTTTTGGGATTGCCATGGAGTAATCATGATTGATTTTTTGGATAAGGGTAGAACAATAACTGAAGATTAATATTCGACATCACTGACCACTCTACGGGAAAAAATTAAAGAGAGAAGATGCGGAAAGCTATCCAAAGTTGTTTTGTGTTTGCAGGACAACGCCCCTGCACAAAACTCTCATGATGCCATGCAAAAAATTCGTGAATTAGGGTTTGAATTACTAGAACACCCCCCTTATTCACCTGATTTGGATCTGTCCAACTATCATCTCTTTCCTCAACTGAAAAAAAGTTTGAAAGGTCGTAAATTTTCTTCCAACGAAGAGGTAATAAAAGCTAAAAGCTGTGGAGGTCTGGTTTGCAGAGCTAGAAAAAACATTTTTTTTGAAAGGTCTAGAGACGTTGCAGGTTCGCTGTAATAAATGTATCATCCAATTGAGAGGAGAATATGTTGAGTAATAACATATTTTGACATTGAAATTTTGTTTGGTTCTATAGTAGGCTAATCATTTTTCAATATATCCTCGTATACTATTACATTTGTGAACATACAATCCTTGTTGTCTCAATAAAAATGAAGTTATGTAAATTGTTCAAATAATTTTCTCTACCCTCGAGAAGTGTTCACTTTTAGGCAATAATTTATTCTGTCCGCCACCCAGCTTGGGTAAACATTGCAATGGGACGTACCAGAGATAAGAAAAGGATTCGTCCGTCTGAAGAACCATCCCATGGTGGTGAATGAGAACACGTGGACTTTTTCGAGTACCTACTGATCGTAGAAATTGACTCCATACTGTAATAATTAAGTTTACTCTAGACGAATATATTAGAATATATTATCAGTTCATAGTTACGAATTGTTCGAAGTATATATTTAAAGCCGGGTACTCATTGACGAACTGGGGTGCAATTACGAACACTCGATCCGTAGGATGTTTGACATATGTCAGATTTTAGCAAATATGAAAACCAATACAATTCAAAATATATTGCAGCTTGACACGATATCAATGGTCTGTATGGTAGATATAATTCCATTCTCTATTAAAAGAAATTTCATGATTTAGATTTCGTTTCGAATCAAGAACATACATCGTTCTAGCCTACGGATCGTGACAACTGAAGTATCGAGTGTTCATAATCCCACTCCTGCAACTGTAACTGCATCCGTTACTGTATCAGATCGTCATGAATGTATACACTTTCTTGCTTCTCGCGACCCCCTTGATCCGCTGTGTTCGTAGAGAGCTCGCGTCGCAATGTCGATACTATCAAAAATAGTTATAAGTGCTGCATTAATTTTAATGGACGCATTGATTGACTAAGATGGTGGTGCCATGCAATATACGAAGAAAGAAGTGGATCTTCAATAGATTTTGAATATTGCATTAATTCAAATGGCCCAATTTCAGCCCAAGCATCTACTTTCAAATCTTTCTTGTGAGTCTTTATATTTTGGGTCCCATATTACAGAGATGTTTTTGTAATTTTCACATAATTCTGAAACATCATCCCACGTGCTCATAATTTTTATTGGTTGCAAGACTAGCAGGCGTACACACGGTCAAACCACCCAAATCGACGTCCACGAACCAACTGAGAATCTATTTGTGTTCGTCCTAAAAACCGACAACTGGCGGCTTGGGCTACACTACACTAGAGAATTTTGTTGCTGCAACGGTTGCAGTTACAGTTGCAGTTGGTCAGTGAGTACCTGGCTTAAAATCCAAGACAATATAAGTGAAAATTAATCAGTAACCTCTTAATCAAAATACAGTCCACTAAATCAACAAAAACCGTAAACAGAAAGTTTATGTCACTTCTGATAAATTTAGACTTTGCATTAGACAAGAAATGCAGTTTTATTTCATATACTGATCCTCCAAATTTCATTGCATTATCTATGAAAACAAAAAAGTTATTCCATAGATACCCGGAATATGTGTTTTGCTGTTAATTATTAAGAAATATTGACTTTGACAAGTGTAAAATTTTTTTTCTAAAAATCCAGATGAAAACCTATCTATTACTATTAAATATTGAACAACGTTCTTAAGATAATATTTGCTGACGTCAATGACACAAAGGACATTCACTTACTGCTTTGATATGCAACTGTAATTTTTCTCTCCATGTCAGTGATGTGCTCGTTAGAAACCATCGCACAACTTTTATTATCAACAATTCATCGTGCAACAAATGATATGTGTTATTAATTTTAGGGTAGATAATAAAAATCTTTTGACGTTTCTCTTTTCCAACACTGATGAAAGTAGTGTACAATTCTGACTTTATATCAGTTTCTAGATGTACACATATTTAAAAAAAAGGTTTACGTACGTCAACCGGCTGCACCCCTACGCGCTTCCCTCAGAAGTCCTCGAGAAACTTGTATGAGCTAGGGAAGAGGTAGCCCTTACCTTTTAACGTGTGATGTTATGCACGAGACCGGTGACCATACCGAACCCAGAACCCTATGATTGAAAGGTGTACGCTATACCATCACGACCACCACGGCCCATTATTATATCTGAAGGTGTTCCCTGAGGCATACAGCCTCTAGAAATTCAAGAAGAACACTAATTCCTACTAACTTTCCCTCCGCTCTCACGATGGTGTCTGAACATTACGGGATTTGGGACCAAAAACATGAAAAGAATGTACCTGTATCATAATCCTCAAATGCACTGAAATGAATGCGAAATTCTCAAAATTGAAGCACGCTCTTCTAGAAAGGTTGTTGCTAGGTAACAACGATGAGTTCTCACCTTTATCCACAGAAATATAATATTATATACTCACTCTAGAATGATAATCCCGCCAATTTTTACGGCGAAAACCATATGCCGCGTATGTGACCCGTTTACGATGTGCGCATGCGCGTCATCAGTGTAGTTTGGGTAGATCGTTGCCAAGTTTGAAAATAATTTGGTGTTCCAATTCAGAGTTTTTTGTTATGAGGCAATAAAACACATATCATTTGAAAGGGAGAAATTTTACAGCGCATTTAGGACTTTTCAAAACCGAAAAGAACCTTTTAGTGATAGAATACTCCGAATTTTAGACGCGAAAGAAACTTATTTGAATCGATAATGTACCCTATGCTACTGTAATTATAATGACCGTGCAACAGTGCTTTTTCATCAACAGGAAGACTTGTCACTAAGATCTGTCACTCTTGTCAGAGATCAGAGACGGTTTTTAGAATTTCAGATTTTCTCTTGTCGTTTTGTGTGGTGTTTGTGGTCGTTGGCTATTATTTCATTATTCGTTCCTTTAAAGACAATTTCTGATAAAGCCGTTTCTTCCTACAAATAAGCAATGACTTGTTTGGTGTTATGTGAAGGAAAAATACCTGAAATAAATCATTTTTGGTAGATAATGAAATTTTTTATGTACCTATATGCTTTGCTCAAAATAGCTTAAATATTATTTTAGCTTGACAAAAAATGCACGATTTTTGGTTATTGTTCTTAAGAGGAGACTCCAGCAGAACATTTGAGTGGGAAAATTGTAATTTATGGCAGACATTTTCCTCGTGAAGATGCATGTGAAAACGACAGTAGAATAATTTGAAATCTAGTGCAGTACTAATACTGTGTCTGCGTAAGCATGCATGGCGAATGATACAACTTTCTGCCACACCGCTTATATTATGAGTTCTAGATTCCTACAAAAAGTATTAAACTTACACAGAATCGCCTCAGAAAATTAATGTCAATATGGAAGTGCTTTTCTTTGATGGTAAGGAAAATGCTTCTGGCCGCAATTTTTCATGCAGCCCCATTGTGGAAATTGCTCTGAGGTAATACAACCAGAAAATACTGGTAGAAATGGCATGTTAATCTCTTCAAATGATTTAAATTAAATGCAGTTGCACATTTTGACGTGAATCGTTCTAGAAAAAAACCACGAACTTCCAAGCATCCAATTTTATAAATCCAATTTGAGTTGAAATTATTCATGATATTAGCTGAAATAAATTTTCATAGTTTTTTGTACTTTCAATTTATTTTCCAATCCAGTGCTTCCTTGTAATTCGCACCGACGATTTGGGGTGGTTCCGTAGGTTTTTGTTGGTTAACTACAGCTGAAAAGTGAATGTGATACCAAAAATCAGTCGCTTAAATCAGAGCGATAAATAATAATATTACCGTACTCTACTTCCTGATGGCCTTTGTTGAATATTTGGGATCATAAATATATGTGAAAATATATGCATTCAAATCGGCTAAATACAAATAACAGGTATAAGTACAATGAGGTTTCCAACCTTATCCTCCGAGATTCAGAATTAACGTTTGTTAATCTTCACAAGTACCATAATATTTTAATAAAACCGGGCCTGTTACAAAAATCACTAATGACGCGCAAGCGCCTTGCGGACTAGCCTGAACTTTTTACAACACTTTTGACATGGGGATTACCATTCTAGAGTGAGTATATATAATATATATTTCTATGCCTTTATCACATGAAATGTAAAATAAGCATCCTTGTCAATAATACGTGACGTCAGAATCGATGTCACTACCATCTTGATGAAATAAAATGTAATGGACATTATCCTGATCTAAAATAGATTTCAATCATTGTTCTTGTAGTCTCCACGCAGACAATAAAAAATAGCGTCTGATAAAAAAAATAATAGAATTAGAACTTTGCTTCTGAAACATTGTTTCTTTTCAGTCGAAGAATATGTGACAACTGACATAGTATGATTCGTTGGAATGTACTCACAGAAAAGGACTTAGGCTATAGTTTGCAAAAAAAAGTGGAGTACAATAAATCGTTCTAATATGAGTTAGGATCAATTGGGACGCCACTGGAATTAATGAGTTTGCTATTAGTAAAATGGAAGAAGCTCCTTACTACGGCATGTCAGGTTTTATTAAAATCAGCCATAAAGTTTTTGAATAATTAATAAAAAACTGATTTTTTTCTAAAAAACGTATTTCGAAAACGAAGCAAGTTAGAACACATTCGAATGGGGAAAATGTTTCCTTTTTACGTAAAACGCCTAAACATTTGGCGGTTTAACTCTGGGTCACCCTGTATATACTATTTACTATGAGTGGTAAGTCTACCCAGATTAGTGAAATACCATATTCATAGGTATTTAACATATTGTGTATTAACAGTAGGTATCTGTTTCACTGAAGTACACAGCATAATTTTCCACAGTTTATTAACTCATTCTCTGTTTCTTGTGAAAAATATACATATACACAATCATTGTTTGAAGAATAATAAGATCAACTATTTTTTTCTAATCCAAATAAATTAACAGCGCCACCTCTCTTCGTGAACTGCATGTAAGATTATTTTCGCTGAGTGGCAGAAATCTACGCCTGGTTGTTTGAACATTTCGGGCGGAATTGTTCAAGCGGTAAAACACAGATGTCACGCACAAATTGGCCCGTTTCATGTGGAATTCTTCTTTAGAACTGGCTCGTCTTTGCTATTACTCAGTAGATGGCAATGCCATTCACTTTCCAGGCACAGAGTAGGGAACTACTTTGTGTTCCAGGTAAGTTGTTTCAGCTGTTTCCAATTAGAGTTTAGCAATGGGCTGAAGTGAATCTGTGAATTGCAATCTATAAGTTGAATGAAAAATTGTAAGTCAATTATGTTTAAATGTTTCGAATGGTAGTTGTTTGTTTGAAAAGTGTACATAATAATAGTGGCTATATAAGAACAGGCATACGCATAATTAATTTTTTTGCATTGAAGCGTGAACTCTTCTAGAGGACGGTATCAGTGTCAGTAGTCTATAAGTTCCTTATTGATCTTCTGAATTGCTTTACATTTCAGAGATGTTGAAAGTACGAGTTTTCAGACATCCAACCATCCAAAGTCATCCACAAGAATGATCTTACCTTCTGTCCAGCTCGCTGGTATTTGAGTAACCGCGTCTTGTGGCCGATAATAGTTATTTTCCTAACAAGTGCGCAAAGTGTTACTTTTCTGCATGCAAATACAGTTAGGCGAACGACGCGAAGCAGAGTTCGTATAAGTTTTTGCGTGCGGAAAAGGCACTTTGTACACGTATTAGGAACTAGTATATTGAGCATGAAGTGACATACATTTCCCACTACTACTACTACAAAATTTCATATACCTACGAGTGGGAAATGGGTTATTTCATGCTAATTGTACACTATACTTTTTCTACGACCATCTGAATCATTAACAAATCTGTAATATTTTTAATAATCCTTTTTATCATAAACTCTCCTGCCGTCATTTTAACATGATTTTTTTTTTAACAAAAAAAATCTATTTTTCTTTCTGTACACGTACCTACCCACGTCGTGAAAATTATTATAAAAATAAAACACTAATCGATCTCATAAAATGAAACAAAAAATGTGGCTGCGTGGATTTGAACCCTCGCTCCCACCATCCAAAGTCCATGTGTTATCTGAATCAACACTTGTCGTTACTAGAGCACATAATAATTTGTTCAAATTGACTGCTATATAGAAAGTATAGAAAGTATATGAAAAGAAAATCATACCTTTGTCAGAAGATATAGGCATTATCAGGAGATTCTGATATAAATTTATTAATTTGATTTGTAGAAAATGTTTTGGATTTCCTTGGTTGATACCCGTCGGACTTTAAAATTCGTTAATACCTACCTATAATGACAGTCTAGTAGTTCATGAAAGTCGTAGGAAATGAAATATTTCGATACAGCTAGCACGTGGGAAATGAAAATCGGTGTTACAACGTGGTAGGTTTCTTAATCGAAGACGCAATGAAATGTTAATTTTTCTTAATGGTCGTAGAAAAAAAAATTCCTACGAGCTTCTTATCAGATAGCAACGAAAATAAATAATTATAACTTATTGAATCATTTTTATTCAAATTCGATAGAATGAACCATCCTGGTGAACCTTCAACTTTACAATTTTAAGTCATATAATGGTTTTCATCAGATGTCTTATGCGTATGTTGAATGAACTCAACCAATACGTACTTAAAAAATCGATCATACTCATTACTATATGATATACCAAAATTAAACCATTTCACGTCAAACGTTCGCCATAACACATTTCAATTATGTTTCATTTTTGATCAAATTAAACGATCAATACTGCATTATCATGAATATATCATTTGAATGATGATAACTTTGAAGATTGCATAAAAACATGTTTTTTAAATACTTCTTCCAATATTGTCTCTTCAATAATTTGCAAACATCAAGATACATATGAAAATTTTACATGTTTTAAATATAATCGTGAAAAAATCATCCTCAATATAATCAATATTATGACGTTAGTTAAATGCCCCAAAAAATATATATAATTATTGATCAAAATAATCAATAAAAATTATTATATCATTAAAATATATCTTGAGAGATGGTAATTTTGAAAACAAAAAATAAACGTATTATTTATATGTGTTTCCAAGAATCGTCTCTCCAAAGTTTTCCGCATCAGGCAAAATATGAATATTTTACATTTTTCGTAATATAGTAATGAAAATATTATATTGAATTCGATCCATTTAACGACCAAATAAATATATATTTTTGCATACTTTGCCTGACGTAAGTTGAATATCTGAAGAAATATATTCAATTATTGATCAAAATAATCGATATGAACTTTCCATCGTTGATATATCTCCCGGGTGATGATAATTTTGAAAATCGAATGTATATGTATTATTTATATATGATTCCAAACTTTTTCTCTCCAAAGTTTTCCTGTAGTCAGACAAAATATGTGTAATTTCCATTTTCCATGATATAATAATTAAAACGTTTTTTTTTTCAGATTAATAAATTTTCTGACCAAATAACCATTAACCGGGGGATAGTGACAAATTTTGGGACACGATTTTACTCAGTATGCCTTTTGGAGGACAGTATTGTTCGTATATTCTCATAATAATGTCGTGATATCGAGCAATCCTTTGAATTCTTTTAGTGCACTGATCTATTGTTTCTTGTTATTAATTGATTAGGTCATGACCGCAGGTCATTATCAATTGCGGGTTTGATGACCAGCAAATTGTATGACCGTGACAGTGCACACCAAATAAAAATAAAACATTTCTATCTTTATATAAATATAAGGTGATTTGCATCAAGGGGGATAGTTAGTAATAAACTCCTATAGAGGAGAGAGCCCCAGCGCTCAGTTAGCCTTAAAGGCTAGGCCCATTTGGCCTTAGTTGTAAGTATTGGTTTAGTGATAGTTTTAGGTAAGAGTTTTATTTGTTCCCTATTATATTATTGAATGTCCCATATTTTAAAATGTATATTTCACTTTCCTCCCGTATCCCAGTTGTTATATAATAAATATTTATGTTCTGTTACTACCCCTTGATTTACTATTGCTACCATCTGTAGCTACACCCCAAGTCGCATTTTGTATAAGGGAAGCAACCCCTTATACGGCTCAGGATGCTACCCTAGTACCTAGTAGCCCTAGTCGCCACAATAATAATGCATGAATCAAAGAGTCGTCGTAGGTTCTTCGTATTAAAAAATAATAATAATAATTTTCATTATTATTATTATTCGGGTACGATTTTAATCAGACTGCCAAGTGTTTCGTTATGAAATAATGAGACTAAAATACTCGTAAAACGATTGGCAGGCCGTTAGGGTGGGTCCGAATGGCTGGTATAGTCACGTGAAATTGCATTTGGAAAAAGGAATTATCCGCCCATCCTAATGGTATGCCAATGGTTTTTCAAGTATTTTACGTCTATTACTATATTACAAAACACATGGCAACCTGATTGGAATCGTACCGAAATGCATTTTTCGAAAATATTATTATTATTTTTCATTATGAAGAACCTACGACGACTCTTTGATTCATGCTTTATTATCACGAGGATATACGGACAGTACTGCCCTCCAAAAGGCATACTGAGTAAAATCGTGTCCCAAAATCTGTCACTATCCCCCGGTCTACATGTATTTATGCATACTTTTTCCAACATAAGTTGAATACCTGAAAAAATATATTTTCTTATTGATGTAAATAATCAATAAAAAGGATTATATGTATATCATTGATATATCTCCTTAGTGATGGCAATTTTGAGATTCGAATTTAAACATATTATTTATATATGTTTCCAAACATTGTCTCTCCAAAGTTTTCCTTATTTCCTAGTATAGTAATGAAAATATTTTATTAAATTCGATACATTTAACGACCAAATAACTATGTATTTTTGCATAGTTTACCTGACATAAATTGAATATCTAAAGAAATATATTTCATTTATTGATCAAAATAATCGATTTAAAATTGAACGTAAACGTATTATTCATATATGTTTTCAATCTTTGTCTCTTCAAAGTTTTCCTGGTATTTTACAAAATATGTGTATTTTTCCGTTTCCATAATATAGGAATAAAAACGTTTCATTCAGATTAATAAATTTTCTGACCAAATATAAGCATGTATTTTTGCATACTCTTTGCAACGTAAGTTGAGTACCTGAAAAAACACATCTCTTGAGTGATGGTAATTTTGAAAATCGAATATAAACATATTATTTATAATATGAATATTTTACATATTTCGTAATATAGTAATGAAAATATTATATTTGAATCGATCCATATCACGACCAAATAACAAAGTATTTTTGGGGAGACGGCGATTGTCTTGAATGCATCCTTCCGAATAATCCACCGGACACTATTTGATATCGACGATAAGGAACTCTTCCATCTTTTCTCGGATGAACTTTCCAGCGGCCCATTGTTCCTTGGTACTTTGTTATCCATGACTACGACTATTTCTCCCCTTTCCATGTTTTTCTTGTCCCAAAACCATTTGGATCTTCTGATGAGTGTAGGCAAATATTCCCTGATCCAACGATTCAAAAAATGTTCAGCTAATTGCTGTGAAAACTGCCATTGTTTCTTTAAAATAAAGTTTATCTGATTTAAGGTAAAACACCCAATAGTTGACATATTAAAAAAGATATTCCAGAATAGGTGATCTGTAAAATTAATTCGATGAGTTATAACTAAATTTGTTTAGAAAAAGTTAAGTATGATGCTTTGCAAATGCAACATTGTAATAAAATATCATTAAATCAGAGAAAAAGATCATATTTTGATTGATTAATAAATCTAATTAAAAATGCCAATAATTGACATCCTTGAAATCCAAATTTCCAATAGTTGACACATGATTAGACCAATAGTTGACTTTTGTCATGTATTGTTTGTTTTGTGGAAAGTTTTTGTGTGTTGAATATTATTTTTAGAAACTTTTACTATTTTTTATTATTGTGCTGGAAGGAGAAATATAATTCATGATCACTAAAAAAAATAAACTATTTTTATTTTCTTCTGTTGGAGAAATGAATAGTTGACACTGTTAACACCAAAAATTGACATGTTAATGAAATGAAGATTCACCCTGTATACATAAAGTATACAAGTAATATACTACAATAAAAATAAAATTTAACCATCAACTTCAATGTCTTTATCAAATTCGTATTTCAAACGATCACCAGCAGCACTTATTTTTGGGAAATTTAATTTTTCCAATATTTGGTCAAGACTTATGATACTGACGTCATTATCATTCGGTTTAAAAACTTTTCTATCATTTTCAAACTGCTTCATTCCAACAACTTCGGCTTCATTGTTTGGGAAAATGGTTTGAATGACGCAAACATACCGGTGTACTTTCTTTTTGCCAGGAAAATAAACAAGTACATAGTCGCTTTCTTTGAATTGCAACTTGTTTTCATCGTCTGAGTCAGTTACATTCATTGTTTCTTGAAAACTGATGTCGTCTAAACTGTCACCTGATTCTACCCATTCCTCATCTTCACAGGTTTCAGAGTCCGAATGTGACACCCGCTTTGGTTTCTTTTTCCTCTCTCTTTCTGCCTTTTTTTCAGCTTTCAACTTTTCACGCTCAATTTTTTTTAATCGTCTTTCTTCCGCTCGCTGCTTCTTTTGTTCCTCTTGTATCGTTTTTGCTGCCATAGCAATAGGCATCCATCCCTCTTTGGACATCATTCATAGCAGCTATCATTTGCTGCTCTGAATATTTCAGAAACGTTTGCTTTGTTCCAGGCATCTCACTTGTAAATCTGAAAAGACCAATAGTTGACATGTATAAAACTAATAGTTGACATATAATGTCAACTATTGGAAATTGGTATCCTATTAAGCTGAAACTTATCTTTGGCTGTATATTTTTTTGTAAACAACGGAGAGAGACAGAATACAACAGTTTCACCGAAATTCCAATAGTTGACACTAGTGTCAACTATTGGTAAAATAATAAATATTTGAGTCAATAGTTGACACTCCTTCAAACAAGAAAACTAACCTAACAAGAAGCGTAAATACAATTAGATAAACTACTTAAAATCATTAACGTTAAGAGAATTCCGAAAACATATCGCAAAACCAAAAATTGCACTAATTATGAATATTTTTATAAACTTACGTTCTTATCATTTTCCTTTAAAATTCACTAAAACAGCTTAGACAGTAAACACACTATAAAAGAGTTGCCACCATTTTGGGAAAAAATGGAAGATATACTATATATTCATTATAGATGCCAACAGAGGGCGTTATGTGACCTAACTATGTGTAAATAACATTGAAACTGATTACTGACGTCTTATTTTGTGATATTCTTTCTGAAAGTGTCAATTATTGGTGTGATGTCAACTATTGGGTATTTTACATTATTGTTGACACAGCTATATTAGATGTACTTATGAGAAAATAATTGGGATTAAAACTCTCAGGATCTGAATCTGAAGATACTGTGTGTTCCTTTCGGCTGGTAATTTCAATAAAACCCCTGGTCTAGATGCCATTTCTATTTTGAAGGGATATTCGATCAGACAATACATTAAATTATTATGGACTAAATGCGTATTGCAGGAACGGTTCATCATGTGTCATTAATGTCAGTTGAAGAGTTGAACCATCAAACTGACGTTTCTCTATTAACAGAAATTGTTGTAACTATGGAAACGTATAAATAAGGAGGAAGTGAAACACCGATTTGAAAATACCACGGGCTGGAGACAGTGTTTTCGAAAAGTCCTTTTTTCATTGGTTTGAATTAAAAAATGATGGCAGTTGTTATGAGAAAAATATGAGGGAAATTGTCACTCATAATATCACAAGAGCATCTTTAAATCGAAAGTATCATATGCTCCTAAACTCCCCCATATGTGGACTTCCTGGTGGTATGAATTTCCAGTCGATTTCATCAGCTTTGATCCATATCTCTCTGTGGGATTATCTGGTCTTTATTTCAGATGAATGATGTAATTTTCCAGATATGGATATTTGTACTTTTATGTGCCAACTCCTTTCTGCTCTTTAGGCAGTTCTTCAATGATCAATGTACTTCCTCTGTCCTTGATGTAAAAATTAACAAAATCAATCATTGTTGAGCTCGAATTCTTTTAGAAGTTTCTTTTCTTTTTCTTTTCCTATTTCCGAAACTTCCGATTCGGGTATAATAATTCTGTACTATGAAACAATGTGCTTGTATTTGTAGATTAATATCTCTTTTATCTCTCGTGGCTTTGTCTGCGATGTTTACTGGGAATCCAGTGCCATTCTGGTATTTTCTGTAATTCTGGTATTTTCTGTAATTCACTCATTCTGTGTGTGACGAATGTCTTGAATATCCTTGGCTCCTTGGATCTGATCTTAACCAGCATAGAACTGTCATCGAATCAGCCCAAAAGACAAATTGGTCTATTTGAATTGAATATTGTTTTCCTATTATTTTCGCTAACCTTGATTCCATCGCTGCAGCCTGTAGTACCAAGCGACGCATTATCATTGGCTTCAAAGGAGCTACTTATGTTCCCGCCATAACAAGATATACTTGGATTCTTACATCTTTTTCAAACCGAAAATATCTCACAGCTGCAAACGCTTGCTCATTTGAATCGGTGAAAATGTGAAGCTGCAAAAAAAATTTGATGAAAATTTCAGAGCATAGCATCTGGAGATCTTCATTCTTCAATATTTCGAATAATGGACTCATTATTTCCACCTCATATCTTGGTTTTTGGTCACTTTACTTTTTTCTGTAGTTTATTACGTCCTGGGTTCTGCTTTTTTTTTCAAAACCCTTTAATCTAGAATTTTATACAGGGTAATACTTATACCAAACAATGAAAAATCATAAATAAAACCCAACAACAGCTAGTTACATCATAAGTATGGAAATAGGGGTGAAAGGTTTTTTTAAAGGAAAATATTCAAATAATTGAAATATGTGTTGAATATTTCACATATTCTAGTCAATGGAGACTTATTGTCTGTTCCTGGTATACCTTTGAGGAACATATAACATATAACATCATTAAAACCAGTTCAGTCATAACAGTTCGTTAATATTTTGTGAATGGAAAGTAAGTAGTTCGGAAAGTTGTATCTTATAGGCCAATCAATCAATAGAGCATTTTTTCCTAACAAAAATACTAGTAGAAAATCGACTATGCCATCACATGGAAGACAGTCCCGTAGTTATATTCTATTATGTTTTCGACTCGCAACTGTCATTTATTAATTTGCTATAAACATTCAAATAACCCAAAGTGTATTTTAAAAAATTGTTTTGCTTATAAAATGAAAACTAATGAAGCAATCTGGTTGCCTAAATGAAAAGAATTGTAGATAATTGAAATACAAACAAAATAAAATGTTTTACGACCCGATCAGATCATTAGTAACGGAGGAAAACCGAAAAAACAAGAAGAAATAGGGATGGCCCTTCTCATGAGAGTATTGAATCATGTGTACTTTATGTGTGCACAAAACAGGCTCTGACGGATCATTAGTTTTGACACAATTGCAATTTGATTTTTTTTGCAACGTGCCTGGATGCTCTAGTGACAGACCGATTTCCATTCCTAAAACAGATTTTGAAAGTAGAACTACATTACCACAAAACGAATATTCCCATTTTGCGCTAAAATGCTGCGAAATGGGTGAAAAATGCTTGCAAACAAGACTGAAAACGGCCGAGCTGGTGGAAGCGGTCGAGTGGTAGGAGTGAGCGGGAGATGAAGCGTATTATCACGTAACCCCTTCATTACCCAAGTAGCACACCTATATTGGTAAAATATTGGTACAATATTGTGAACATATTGGCGAAATATTGGAAATGCAATATTGGCGAGAAAAAAAATGTGAACATTCGGCGATATTGGTCCAATATTACTTGAATAATATTGGCAAAATATTCTTGAACTAATATTGGCCTCAAAATGTTCGGCGATATTGGTACAATCTCGCTGATACAATATTCTAACAATATTGGCACAATATTTAAAAGTTATATTGTCGAGAAGTAGTATGTGAACATTTTGCGATATTGGTCGAATATTGTTTGAATATTTTAGAAATAGTTTTGGTGGAATATTCTTGAAGCAATAATGGCCTCAAAATATTTATTGATATTGGTACAATATTTATCGATATTGGTACAATATTTATCGATATTGGTACAATATCATTTGGATATATTGGTGGATGTCAATATACCTTGGTAAATTATTAAATGTCCTTTAGTTGACGAAGGTGACACCAGAGTCTGTCTTTTGATCGCCATAACCACCGAGTGAGCTGTCTTGAAAACAAGGTAAAGGAAGTATTTAATATACTTTCGTAGGTTTTAGAAGACGTTGTATATGTAGAGCCATCTAGCGGATTTTTATCTAAGTTTGATCATGATATAATTTCAATATGTTTCATTGAATATTCGGCCAATATTCAAATTTCATCTCAATCTAGATGTAGGAAACAATATGAAGACAATATTGTTTTAACGATATCGATAAATATTATTGAACCAATATTGACCCAATATTAATTCATAAGATTTGTTGAATATTGGCGAAATGACATTCAACCAATGTGTAATCACACTTGGAGATACAATATAGTTTTTATTCCTAGAATCGATATCAGGGAAATATTGGGATTGCGATATTTATTGTAGATGTTAAAAACGATGTGAAGACAATATTGTTTTATCGATATTGGTAAATATCATTGAACCAATATTAACTCAATATGAGTTATTACAATTTGTCAAATAAAGTGGAAATGATATTCAACCAATATTCTAACAAACTTGGAAATACAATATAGTTTTTTCCCCTATAATCGATATGATTGGAATATTTGGATTGCAATATTTATTCTAGATGTGGAAAACAATATATAACCAATATTGTATTATCGATATTGGTAGAAATTATTCAACCAATATTGACCCAATATTTCGTGTGATAATCTACATTCAAAACTAGTTCAACCAATATTCCACCAATGTTATTAATATAATATTGTTTTTTGAATATTCACCCATATTGGACCAATATTGAATTTTCATTTACAATATATTTATATTGGCCCAATATGGAACCAAGATTCAGCCGATATGATGTGCTACCTGGGTAGAAGAATTCCCTTCATCTTCCGGACTCTCCTACCACTCGGCAGCTAACGCAGGCTCAGCCTTTTTCAGTAATGTTTTCACGTATTTTGCACCATTGTAGTGAAAAATCAAAATATAAGTTTTGAATTACTTTACTTCTACTTCCATAATCTGCTTGAGAAATTGAAATAGGGCTATCACTACAGCATTCAGGGAAGCTGCAAAAAAAAATTAAATTGCAATTGTGCAAAAACTAACTATTCGATAGCTCCTGTTTTGTGGACACATGAAGTTTACATGATTCAATACTTTCATGAGAAAGGCCAATCCTACTTTGCGAAAAATGGCGGAGTTATGAATTTTTGAAAATATGGCAAAATTTTCCGGTTTCTCCAGTTTTTCTCCGTTACTAATTATCCGACCGGGTCGTAAAACATTCCGTTTTATTCTTATTAAAATTATCTACAATTCTTTCCATAGGAGCAACCAGATTGCTCTATTACTTTTCATTTTATACGCAAAACAATTTAAAAAAAAAACACTTTTTTGTTATTTAAATGATTATAATAAATTAATAAATGACAGTTGCGAGACGAAAACATAACACAATATAACTACGGACTGTCTTTCATGTGATGGCATAGCCCCGGTTTCCTTCTAGTATTTTTGATAAAAACTCACTCATTTTATGTTCTATTGCTTGGTGCATTACAGTAGAAACGAATTATGCGATTGTCTTCAACTAACAGACCCCCTTCTAAGAAACGCACCCCGAAGCTCGCCCCACTCGTTCACGAGAGTATATTAAGAGTTAATAAGATGCGATAATTACTCGCACGAAGGAACCGAACCAGCTAACCCCTGGCGAGGAGGATGCGAGCAGAAGTGGTAATAAACCCATTTCCTCACTTACATCGCTCTCGCTAAAGGATAAGCTGCTGATAAGCGAGATGTATCTAGGATAATAAGCGTTATGAGTAAATTGAATATCTCGGAGAGAGATATAGTTGACAAGATCCGCGCCGAGAGCAACACGGATTCGCACTTAACGCGGGAAACGCGTCGCGACGGCGGAGACGGCCACATCAAAGCAACCCTTGGCTCATCTATCCGACGTCTACTTAGCCTCCTGTCGAGCGATTGGGGTGTCCCGCTCATTATCTCCAATTATAATAAGTTGGCGGATTCACACGGGGTGGTGTTAAATTCATTTGAAAAAGGTCAGAAAGAGATTCATCGTTGGAAATGAGGAGGGGTCAGGCCTATAAAAAAACCTCATTCCAACTCCTTAAGTGATACCATGCACTTCTGAAATGATGAAAGTAAACTTGATAGGGATCGTACAAACTTTAAATTTTGGAGATGACATAAGGTTGTAAAGTGCTAAATATGGGTATTTTTATATTACCATCATGTTGTGAAGAGGATTATTCAACAACCCTTATTTTATTATATGCCTAAACTATTTCATGGGATTCAGTTTTGTGAATTGAAATCTTTATTTAGAACTCTTGTTGCATTCCTCACTTTTTTTCTCATTTCTTCCCTAGAATTGATAGTAATCAAATGAAACATAAATGAATAAAATACATTTTTGTACGACCATTAAGAAAAATGAACATTTCAATTGCGTCTTCGAATAAGAAACCTACCACGTTGTAACACCGATTTTCATTTCCCACGGGCTAGCTGTATCGAAATATTCATTTCCTACGACTTTCATGAACTACAGACTGTCATTATAGGCAGGTATTAACGAATTTTATGAACATAAATAATATCGAATCAAGTTTGTTTACGTCTGTCTAATAATTTGACATTTCACATCAGTAGATAATTACAAAATTCGATAGAAAAAGATTGATTACAATCGGATTCTATATTTTTGAGTAGTTGACAGATACTTTCTATATAGCAGTTAATTTGAACAAATTATTATGTGCTCTAGTAACGACGAGTGTTGATTCCATGGACGTATAATATCGTATAAATACAGATGGACTCAGCATTGCCATACCTACGACACGGAGTGATTTGAAGTCGCTCTGTGTTTAGGCGCGCGGGCTGCGGGGAAGAGAGGAGGTAGCGATAGACTGTGACCTTCCCACAACAGACAGGAGCGCACGCATTTGCTGACAATAGGGTTCAATCACAAGAAAACAATGCTGAATTTGAAATAATGATGAAAATATCAAGGAAAGTTTTAGAATATACATCCGATGGGACATCGTGAGATAGAAAAACTCATTTGACATACCTGATGTCATAAACTTCATTGACCAGGATGTAAACAGCTTGGTCCAGTACAATACTTTATAGGTCAATGGTTGATTCAGATGGCACGTGGACTTTGGATGGCGGGAGCGAAGGTTCAAATCCACGCAGCCACTTTTTTTTTTCATTTTATGAAATCGATTAGTGTTTGATTTTTATAATAATTTTCACGACGTAGAAATGACCCATTTCCCACTAGTAGGTATATGAAAAGAAATGTATGTCATTTCATGCTCATTGTACAATATACCAATCCCATGTAATAAAAAGATAAGAGAAGTTATAATAAATAGTAATTACCTTCTGCTAATAATCCGTACTACGTGTTAATATTCAAGAACTGACCTCACATTTTAGTCAATTAACTCGGGTCTACGTCAATTGGTCGATTAGCTATTTGTCGAAAGTCATTTGGTTCAAGTCAATTGGTCGAAAGTCAGTTGGAAGAATACGTCATATGGCCGAATTTGTAAAACATTTGATTTTGAATGCAGAATGGCATTATTCTTCCAAACAGATTAACTCAAAAGAAATCCTTACGTGTTGCTGTTAGAGTTCACATTACCTGATTTTTAAATGCTCTATATAAATAAAAAAAAGGTTGTTATTGTCATTCTTTGAAAGAAAAATAGACACTGAAATTTATACAGTCTTTTCTTATCGAAAATACATCTATTTCTGAACGATAAAGAAACGACATTGCAAAAAATGTGCAGGTTTCGAGCTGACAAAATGGACTTCAAATTGGAAAGAGATTCTGTATTCCCTATCCAGTAATGAGGAGTTTTCGAAAGACCTGAATTTTGACGTGGACAATGTACAAAGGGTCTTGGGACTTTTTTGGGATGCGATAAACGACAATTACGTATTTCGAAGAATGAAATGCACTGAAGAAAAAGAGACTCACCAAAAGGTATGTATTAAGGACAGTCATGTCAATCTTCGACACATTGGGACTGATGGTGAACTTTTCTTTGAGAGGAAGGATATTATTTCAGGACATCTGGAGGACTGGAATAGGATGGGATGATAGCTTCGACTCTGAACCTATAACATGTGAAAATACTGGCTAATAGACTTGAATCGAATTGATGAAATTATCATTCCCAGGTGTTACATAATATTCCTTTTGCACGCAGTATACAATTGCGCGTTTTTTGCGATGGAAGTAAAAAAGCATTCGCAGCCGTTGCGTACTTGAGAGTGATGCTGGAGGACAAAGTAGAAGTCACTTTGGTGATGGCATGAACAAGAGTGGCACCGACAAAAACCGATTTCGATGCCTTGGCTGGAGTTACAGGCAGCAGTCATGGATAGCCGACTAGCGAATACCTATTTTGGTATCATAATTGATAGAACATAATTTTGGACAGACTCTTCAACTATATTACGTTGGATTAAAAACGATGCAAGTCGCTTGGGACAGTTTGAATCGCATCGGCTTGGAGAGATTCAATCAACCAATGTTGGTGATTGGAATTGGGTACCGTCCAAATCGAATGTAGCTGATCTTGCAACTAGAACCTACAATAGCAACGTGGATAACACTTCTAACTTCAATCGATGGTTTGCTGGTCCTGCATTTCTCTTGGAATAAGATCCAACGAGATGGCCAACTAAAAATTTCCCTGCTGCAAATGACCTAGAGGAAATTGAAACCATAACTATTCCCAACGAGATTTCACTTTCGATAAACTATATATTCATCGCTCAACCTGACATAACTAGATTTTCATCATACCAGAATCTCATGTGGGTAACAGCATGGACACAGAGATACATAGATCAACTGAAAGCGACAGCCAAGAAAACGCCTAAAATAACTTCACCGACACTGACAACAGATGAAATTAAATATGCTGGAAAGCTTTGGATTCAAAAGTGTCAGTCAGACATATTCTCCGAAGATTTCAGGAATTTGAAGAAGAAACAGCCATTGGAAAGACACAGCAGACTCCGCCAAATGACACCGGTTCTTGAAGATGACGTCATGGTGCTGGGTGGAAGAACCGACCTTTCAACATCTATGAGAGAGCAAACAAGACGACCGTACATTCTTGCACCTAAACATGAATTCACTGTACTCGTCATTCAGTATTGTCATGAGAAATATTTACATCAGGGTCTAGAAACTGTTCTGAATGTTATTAGAGAAAAATTCTGGAACTTGAATGGTAGAGTAGTGGTAAGATATGTTTTCGCCAAATGCATAAAATGTCGAATCAGGAAGGCGAAACCAGAGTTGCCTATAATGGGACAACTACCTGCTGTTCGGATGACGCCCAATATATCACCTTTCATTGTTACGAGCATAGATTATTTTGAACCTCTGAAAGTGAGAATAGGCTGACGAACAGAAAAAAGATGGGGAGTCATTTTTACATGCATGAGTATTCGAGCTGTACATCTGGAAATTGCACACTCTTTGACAACAGACTCCGCTATTATAGCTATCAGGCGTATGATTTCCAGAAGAAGAAAACCGTTGGAGATTTGGTCTGATAATGGCAATAATTTCCGTGGGGCAGCCGAAGAACCAAAGAAGTCTGTAAAGGAACTGGATGAATAGGACATTTCCGAATTTCTCTGTTTGAAAGATGTAGCATGGAAATTCATACCTCCTGGTGCACTACACATGGGTGGAATATGGGAGAGACTGATTAGTAGCCTGAAAAAACTGCATGAATGTAATTTTGAATGATCAAAGTTTGAAAGAGGAGACTTTGTCCACCTTTCCAGTGAAATTGAGTTCATTTTGAACAGCAGAACCCTAACCCATGTGTCATTAGATCTGACAGATCTGCAGGTACTAACACCAAACCACTATAGTTACTGGGATCTAGCGGTGGAGAAAAACCACAGGGACATTTCGATGAGAAATTTTTAGGGAAAGAATGGCGTAAAACCCTACATATGACAGACAGACTGTTTTTGGAAAGGTGGGTCAAAGAATACTTGCCTTCCCTGACAAAACATGATAAATGGATAAATGAATCCAAACAACTAGCCAAGGATGATATGGTGATTATCGTGGATGAGACTGCTAGTCGAAATTTATATAGAATGGGAAAAGGTAAAAACATTATCCATGGTTCTGATGGAAAAGTCAGAGTAGCAGACGTCAAGACACGGTATGGTATTTTTCGACGACCTGTATCGAAGCTGTGTCGGATGAAAATGGAAGATAGTGAAGAAACTATTGTACAGGTGACTCACTAGGAGGGGAGAAATGTTGCTGTTAGAGTTACATGATTTTTGAATGCTCTGTATGAAAAAATTACAATAACAACAAATCCTCTGTCATTCTCTGAAAGAAAAATAGACACTGAAATTTACACTCAAAGAAAAATATTGGTGTATTTTTCGATTCCAGACTATTAGAAATTACACTGATTTGATTTTACAACAAAATTTTACTCTCCTATCACATGTATTTGAAATTTAATATCATGGTAAAATTTGTACCACAATTTGACGAAAGTAAATTTGAAATCAGAACTGCATAAAATATTCATGTGAATTCACACTGTGAACTTCAAATCAAACTATTTATGAATCAAAAACCAGATATATTCTATGGAAATTACCACCCATTGGTGTGATTTTCATAAATTTTATCATGAAAGTGATCAGCTTTTAAATTTTTTATGTGACTATCAATTTTATGAACGACCCATATCCACTAGGGATCGACCGATATAGAAATTTTAGCCGATACCGATAATCGGCCCATACCGATATTTCAAATACCGATATACCGATATATCGGTCTATCGGCCGTTCATTTTTTTCCATCGTTGTTCGTACAGTTGTACTAACATAGCTGAAACCGTAAAAACATGTACGTCCATAATTCGACAATGGGATATAAATTCAGAAAAGGCTAAGGAAATTCATAAATTAATTGGTGAAATAAATGATAGCTACCGACAATCAACTATTTTCCATTTGTTCGGATACTGGTTTTACACGCTTATTAAAGAAAGGATTTCCTTTATATTCCATACCATCAGACAAATATTTCCGTGAAACTGTAGTGCCAGACATTTTTCAAAAGTGCAAATCTCGTGTACAGAAAATAAAAGATGATCGGAAAAATCAGATATATGGACTTGTCAACACAACAATTATATCTTCTTTTATATCATTGATGGCTCATTTTTGGAATAAAAATGTATCTAGGCACCGAGAGTCATTTGTTCTAGCTTGTAGAGGTTTTCCAGGCTCCCATACAGGTGACACCATATCTGAGATGCTTCAAGATCTATTAGACCAATGGAAATTGAAAAAAAGCCAAATTCACCTCTTGTTGGCAGATAACGTCTCCAATATGAAAAAAGGGATCGTCGGCGCTATAATGAAATATCAGGGTTGTTTTGTTCACACTTTACAATTAACAATAAAAGACTCCATTGATTGCCAAAGGGCAGTAATAGATGTCATTGCCAAAGCAAGGAGAATTGTGACTCATTTCAATCACTCTGCAACTTCTTGTGATAAACTCAAAAAGCTACAAGAACAAATGAATGTCCGAACAAAAAAACTTATCCAAGATGTACAAACCAGATGGAACTCAACCTATTACATGCTGGAACGATTACTAGAACAAAAAAATGTTATCTTGGATAATCCAGATTTTACAGATCTAACATTCCACCAATGGGATTTGGTTCAAAAGCTTATCAAACTTTTACAACCCTTTGAGGAAATAACTAAACTCTCAAGTAACAGGGAGTGTTGCATATCAGAGGTGATACCCCTAGTTAAAACATTAGATTCGTACTTGAGCAACCGTTCAAAAAGTGCCATATTTTCTGGTGTAGACACATTGAGAAGTGATCTACAAAAAAACATGGAAAAATGATTCAACCATATTTTTACTGAAGAAAGTTTTACGCTGGCCACGTTGTTGGATCCACGTTTCAAGAACAATGAACAATGAAGGCGGACCAGTCTATGAAATATTAAAAAGAAAAATTACTGTTCAAGAGGGAGGCAGTGACATAATCGAAACTATTACGGATGGTGAAAGTGATGGGGAGGACAATATGCCACTAGTAAAATTGCTAGCCATGGAAAGGGATTCAGGTGCATCAAAGACTGTGCGTGATTTATTTTGGGAATCTTACGAACATTTTGCTGGTGAAGGCACATCAGGAAGTTCGAAGCGAAAACGAATTAAATTGAATCAAAGTCATCCAATAATTTCCAGATATGAAAATCCCGTTCAGTGGTGGAACGACAATAAATTAAGATTTCCCAATCTTTTTCCGCAGGCTGCCATATACCTGTCTGCACCAGCTGAAAGTGTCCCCAGCGAACAAGTTTTCTCTGAAGCAAGTAATATTTATGATGCAAAACGTAGCAGGCTAACTCCTGATAGGGCAGAAAGCTTATTGTTTTTGCATCACAACCTACCAAAACTAAATTATCAGTATTAATCAGATATTTTTGTATTTTAGTACGGTGAAATAATTTTAACTTAAAGTTGCAATCCGCATAGGGTTTTATTTTATTAATTTTTAATTACCAGTCAAAGAATTTAGTTGATATTACTTTTTATTGGCAATAAAGATGTATTTTTGATGGAAGTGTATTTTTTTCATTCATTTTTCAAATTGAATTTTTTCCCAATAAAAAAATATATCGGTCTATCGGTTTTTGATATCGGCCGATACGATAATCGGCCAATGAGGCCGATATCACCGATAGACCGATATAAATATCGGTATCGGTCGATCCCTAATATCCACACGACTGTTTCTTCTTCAAGATATACCACCTAGTTATGGAATTGATGTTCAGACCAGTGTTCTTTCTGATAACCCCTGGTGGAACTGGTGTAAATGAACATAGTATATTATTGAAGACTTGATCAGTTGGTGTTGATTGTAAATACTTTTACAGGTGTGACTTCTAATAGACTGATGCTTTTCATGATTAATAGTATCGTTATCTACACCAGACTGGTGCGAAATATATAACAGTATTATAGCTAACACCAGCTTGATATTACTTTACATCCATTTCGAAATCACACGAATTACCTGGAAATGCTAATAGATAACACCAAACAACTGTACTATACAAATAGGTGTGAAGTAACACCAAAATATGCAGGGCCTCTAAGGAAATCAGTCGGTGTTTTAACTGGTGTTCCAATATTTCTTAGAGTGTATGTCTTTTCTCATCAAAAAACCATCTATTTCTGACCGATAAAGGAGCGACACTTCGAACATCAAAAACATATGAATTTATATGATTGCCTGTCCATTATTATATAGTTTTTCATATAACAACTGACCATGTAAATGCCTCCAACTGCTAGCAGTATCTTATGAACAAATATACATAATATCAGGAATTGTCCAAAACTGTTTATGGGTATGAAAAAAAAAATAGAATGACTCATGAAATAATTTATCCTTATCAACTCCCTCTACCCCCTCACAAATAATTTCAATAGAAACCCCCAACTTGTTATACATCATTGAATAGTTTGTAAAAAATGGTCTTCTGTGATCATAACTATATTTCGTACAAGACAGACCTATAAAAAAGATTCATCATTAGCAACATTCTGGTTATGATGACTGTGCAAGGGACTTATTGGGGGGTTGGAGTAATTATTAATTTCTTAGAAATACTTTTTAACAATTTTTCATTCTTCTTCGTTCATGGAATAAAGTCCACTGTATGTTTCTGAACTGTATGCCCCTTCCCCCATCTGAGTAATTTGATGTATGAGAGTGTATATAGGGGGGAAATTCAGAAAATTAAAATTTTCCATACTTCATGAATGAAGGAAAATGGAAAAACTGCCCACAGGTGTTTCAAATATATGAAGAATTGCTCCCACCCGTCAACCCCCTAAAAAGCCTCATGTACAGTCACCTCAACCAGAATGATATTCATGATGAATCTCTTTTGTTGGTCCGTCATGTTCGAAATATAATTGATACCAAAGTAGAGCATTTTCAACTATTCAATGAGGGATCACAAGTAAGGGTTTTCTATGGAAAATATTTGAGTGAGGGTGGTTGGAACTCAGAGGGGTGGAATATTCCATGATTGATAACAGTTTTGCTTTCATATCATAGAAACAGTTATCAACAACTCATAATAGTTAAATCTGTTTTTTAATGACACACAGCAGTTGAAATCATTCAATTTTTCACCCTATATATGAAAAACTATATACTGCTGGACATGCAATCAAATGAATTCTCAAGTTGTTGATGAAGACCTCTCCTTAAAAAATGGCAAAGCCTGGTAGTTTGTTCTCTTTTTGAGTGAAAATCAAAAGCATTAGGTACACTTTTTTGGTATTTGTGTATTTGTATTTATTCTTTTCTTAGAGCACAAAACCCTAAACATCAATAATCACATTATTGAAACCCTGTAGTTCGAAAACTGGTAATAAAACGGTTTGTAAATGGGACCATATAATAAGGATACCAGGATCTGCATACATATCAATATTTCAAGGAAGAAAGCAATTTTACCTAGACAATGTATTAATATCGAATTTACTGGTAAAAGTGTCTAACAAAGATAGTTTGGTGATAATAATAGATGTGTATATATCTCAAAATAGTGTAGTGCTACTTGTTTCCAAGAAGTTTTAGATATAAATATTTGTTTCAATGATGTCATCATCTTGGAAAACTTTAATTCTGATTTAATTATTCGCAATTATTTTGCTGGTAAATTTAGGAATATCGTTGAGTCAGCTGGCTTCAAACAATCCTTACACCAATCGACAATAATAAGTTCCAATTTGAACATACTCTTAGATTTAATAATAATAAATAGGCCAATTGTTGTTTCCGATTTTCTAAAGTTTACTGATCATCACCTCATTGGAGCAAAAACATCATAAACTATTCAATGATGGAAATAAAAGATATCAAAAAAGATTTAAAAGCTCTCATTTCATATCACGGTAAATATGCAGGTATCGTATGGCCCTAACTTCACTTCAATCAGACAAAACAAGTCTTTGAACTCCGCAGAATTTGTGTCTGAGACTCAGCTTTGGGACCAAGAAACGTCAATGTATTTCTCTTCATATGAACAATTAAAAATGGCTGAATATCTCCATATTCAACCATGTTCCAGACGGATATTTCAAGCATGTAAAATAGCTAATCACTATAAAAATACCTACCCTATCTTCATGATAAAATAAGCTTCTTAAGTTATTCACAACTTGAATCTGATACCTATTTAAAATAACTATCCACCTTTCTTCCATAATAACTCCTTATATGGTTACCCTTATCTACTTTAATAACATAACACAGCTGTATAACCGATTCCTAAATTCAATGAAACCACTTCACTTCAAAACTTCAGAACAAAATTGTTATCTGATTTGCTCGAATACAAATTGCCTCTACTTCTGAATTGAGTTTCACTAACTGAATATCTCTTCTCAATTGTTTGCAGACATAAGTTGTTTTTGTTTGTTACTCGATTGTTGTGAGTGTTCTACTTAGAACAGATGATACTATACCGGGTGACAACGATATCACTTTCGGGTTGCCATTTTTTTTTTCACCTAATATAACGAGACTTGGCAAAGTTATTATTAGAACTAAATGTCAATTGACTGGTGTAACGACAAATGTCTGCAACTTACGATTTCCCTGGAATTGACCTTAACTTTCGATATTTAAATGGGACACCCTGTATATTGTTTGTTTTTAGGATTCTTTAAATCATTCTATATCAGAATTCATAATTTTTTAATTGGTTTTGACATAAATTATTTTTCAAATCAAATTTTAATTTTCAATTTAGGGTGCCATGACCATCCTAAAATTTCTCAACTTAGACTCTCTATTTACAGAAAATTAAAAAAAAATCTTTGTTTATTAGTCTAGAGGAAGGCTGTGATGTTGTACAATTTAATTTTTTTGTATTAATTAAAAAAACTATGACTTCGTGATTCGGCCGAGATTCGGCAAAATTTGAATTAATAATGAAATAAAAGTAAGTTGGAATGAAAGATGGTAGTATGTGTTATTCATTTTTGGATTCGTCTTGAAATAATGCATTTAATAGTGTTATGAAAGTGATATGGTTACATTTAAGTTTTTTGAATTAATACAAGAAAAAATCAATTATACAACTTTTCAGCCTTTCTCTAGGCTAACGAATAGAGATAATAATCTTTTTAGATTTTTCTGGAAATAGAGAGTCGACGTAGAGAAATTTTAGGATGGTCATGGCACTCGAGATTGAAAATTGATATTCGATTTAAAAATTTCGAAAGTTAAGCTCATTTCCAGGGAAACCGAAAATTGTAGAAATTTGTCGTTACATCAGTCAAATGGCATTCAGTTCGAATATTAACTCTGCCAAGTTTCGTTTTACAGGATGAAATAATAAAAAAATGGCAGCCCGAAAGTGATCTCGTTGTCACCCGGTATATAGAGAAAACGGAATTAATTTTTCATTGGATTTGTGGAAGATCATGGAAGATCAGGTTCTGAAATTATTAAAAAAGAATGGTTCATGTAGCATTATTCAGTTCTATCAATGAAGTATTTTATTATTTTCACATATAATATTATGAAATGATGTTGTGGCATGGCGCAGTATTCAGAGCGTCCGACTCTGGGCCAAAAGGTCATGAGTTCGAGCCCCAGGAAGGGCTGAGATTTTTTGATTTAATTTGACCAATTTAATTATTAAAATCTCATGGCTCGACTGGGGTGAGTCCTGCACGATTCACTGTTGCGATCAAATTAACAGTGCTGCTCCTAAGGTGGCGTATGGAGTTAGTAACAAGGCCTACCCAGGACATATAAAAATATATATATAATGCAATGTTTTATCAAATTAATGATTGACAGGGTAAATATCGATAAAAGAGTACCATGAATAAGGACAAACCACAAAATCTACAATGTGAGCTTGTACATTATATTAAAAAAGGCGAATAGATAAATAAAATTAACTGATTATACCTATAAAATCTCAATACAAAGTGTACTTATATGATGATATTGAATAAGCAATGAAATCATGAGAACTGGTTCATTAATTACATATTTGTCAAGTTAAGGAATATGGAAATAGCAAGCACATATTTTCGGTTATTGCAGTCTAAAATCAAAATTGAGTGAATTCTTTATTACATATTTGTCAAGTTAAGGAATATGGAAATAGCAAGCACATATTTTCGGTTATTGCAGTCTAAAATCAAAATTGAGTGAATTCTTTATTACAGCTCAAGCTTTTCAGATTTTTTATTTTCCTTCAACAGGAACACAATATTCAGTGAGATCATGTTTAGATACAGTTATATTTTAAGGATGTCATTCGGCTCGCATATCAATGATGTGTAATGGGGTGTATCCCAGGATCTGTTCTAAGCCCTGCCCTGTTTCTCCTCTACATCAATGATTTGACTTACATTTCAACCCAACCCAGGTAAATCTCGCGACAAGCTTCTATATCATATGAATTGTATAATGTAATGAATTGTTGGGTTTGATTTAATTTAAAATATATTTTTTCCAAAAATGTTTATTAACTATAAATTCATTTTTAAATTTTTTATTTTCGCTGGACAAATTTCTAATTATCTGCAATAGTCTTCCACCATATTGGATTTATATTATTATTCGTATTCTTCTAAGCAAACCCTTTAATTTTGTTGCTGAATCCTCTAATGATCAAAGAACATCGTGGGAGCTGAGGGAGATTAGGGACCAGAATTCACAGAAAGAATATCAGAAGAAACTCCATCACCTACCACAGATAGAAGCTTGGCGAGGAGGCCCTGGTTCCAAACGCGATCAAACGCCATATCATGATGGTAGATGAGAAAATTTATTTTTCATCTTGGGGCGTTCGTCAATTAATTTTTTGTATTCTTCTCAGCAAACCCTTTTAATTGATAACCATATCATGTGGATTCATAAAGAATAACTAGTAGGACTCCCATAGCGGCTATGGGAGTCCGCCATGATGGATTTAGATTGACGCCACTAACCATGCATAGTTATCCAAACTTAACATGGGTGCAAAATTTCAGCTCAATCGGTTGGGAGTAACTGTTTGAGAATTCAGTTGCAAAATTTGACGTAATCAAACTAACAAACAAACAATGTAAGTTAAATGAAAGATTGTGATAATGATCCGAAGCATTTGCAAATGCAAAACTAATGTAATATCCCTACCATCCACGGCCTGCCTCGAATGGCACAGCTGAAAATGCAGTCGGTACGATCAAAAATGCATTAAAAAATGCACTTGGAAAAAACAAAGATATTAGTATCAATATGGCGTTGAATACTTTTTATTCGAATGAATGATGGTTTTTCGGGTTTTTAGGCCGACGTTTATTGAGAGAAAAACTCGACGTTCCGCCAACACGAGTAGTTGGCATTTTCAAGAGAAATGTTTACAGTTTCGATCACTAAACACTACTTGTTACAGTGATCGAAACTGTAAACATTTCTCTTGAAAATGCCAACCACTCGTGTTGGCGAAAAGTCGAGTTTTTCTCTAAATGAACGTCGGCCTAAAAACCCGAAAAACCATCATTCATTCAACGATGGCCGCGAAAGCCTTTCACAACTTTTTATTCGATTATCGTCCAAAGCCACATTGTACCCCGAAAGTTTTTCCTGCAAAAATGTTTTTTGGGAGAGAATTACGCACGCTTTTTGATTGACTTTTACCGAAAAATCAAAAGAATTTGAAGAATCAGATCAATGAAACAAGTTTGAAAGGTCTAGTCACTGAAGCTCAACGAACACAAGCATTGTGTCATAGAAGTTAAAGGTTAGTTAAGTTTAATCCAAGTGATTCAGTGACAGTGCGCGATTACCGAAAACAAAATACAATTGAGTGGAATGAGGCGGTGATTGTAAAAAAATTGGTGAAACAACGTATTCCGTTGAAGTACCAGAATTAAACAATATTCAGTGGAAACGCCATTTGAACCAAATTAAAATATAAAGTGGAAGATGATTCAGGTTGCGTTCCACCTGAAATTATGGAAAATGCTCGAAGTAATATGTCTTCTAACGACACTAGATGTTTAGAATATACTGTTTCAAATAATATTGAAAGTATGATTAGACCTAAGCTGGTGATTGAACCTCCAGATCGTTTAGTTTACGAATGATCATTCTAGAATTTTTTCTCTTTTTCTAAATTTGGTTTTCGTCGGTATTTTTTTAAGGGGAAATATATAGGATATTACATTTGTTTCGGAAAACCCTATATGTACAGTAGAAATACCGACATGGTACGCAGAGTAGTTTTTATAAGATAAGTGTTTTTATGTAGTTTTTTATCTTGCAGTTAGAATAAACCTTCTGAATTGTTCACCACCCTTTATTCAATTATTTTATGAAGTGAAACTCACCCTCATATTAGGGCTGAATGTGTCACAATTTCACCTCTCCCCTTTTGCCAAAGCATTGTCTTATTCCTCAGGATAAGTAAATCACACATTCAGTGAATGAAAGAGAAAAAAGACAGAGGAAAGAATTAGGTTTCCGCATATCACTTTGCAGGATACCAAAAAAGCTCGGGACCTCTTGAGACAATCGACATTCCTCCGAGAAAAACAAAAATTATGTCACTCCTTAGTAACTTCTCACGGTATCATAAAACATAAATGCATGCAAACTTTGAGAATACTGTAAATATTTCCATTTCCCCAACATAACAATACATATTTTCAATTGTTGATGAAGGCTGGGAGTAGCCCAAGCAGCATTTCACACCCAGTACAGCATCGTGGAAATGAGACCTGCAGGACTCACATTAATTCTGCGAATCGTCCTATTTCCTCAACATTACAATAAAATATCTGCCATTGACGACGAAAATAGCCAATCGATAAATAGGTCCCAAGTTCTCGAGAACATCTGCACTGTACGTATACGGCCAGCTTCTTTGTCCATTTAGCTTGTCCATTTGGAGTGAACGTGTCGTCTGAAACTCTAGATGTCCGTTTCTATTCCTCGAAGTCGTTTTGGATCTCTAAATATTGAAAAGGTCCATTTTCTAAATGTATCATGGATTCTCACTGGATACCGTAAAGGACTATACCGTGTGTCCTTGTGGAACTGGGGATTATAATAACTCTGCAGGATCCTTTGTACATTCTGAAAGATAACTGAAAGACAATGTATCTCTCTCTCTCTCTCACAAATCAGGCGTCTACAGAATCTTCCTTACAGCCTGAGTGTGTTGCTCAATATTTTGGACATAGTGATCGAAAAACTTTAACTGAAGTTTTGGAACATGTTTAACTAATTGAGAGTTCTAGAAAGCCACACATAGATGAATATAACACTAAAAGTTCATTTGCTTACCATATTCTTAATCAACATCACAACTTTGATATTGATTTAGATATTTTGCATGTTTGCCAAAAAAGTTCTTTACTCAATTTCCTTGAATATAAATAATCCTTATGTTGTTTCTCAGAGGTCATTGTAAATCTATTCGTTCAGACAGGTGTTAGGCTGGTTGTTTTGTTATCCATCTTCAATAGATGATGCACTTCATGGCATTGATCGGAATAACTACTCTATCATAAACGTACTGATCTTTATTTTCATATCCTACTTCAAATCAAATCAAATATATATTTCTACGATTGGCATTGTACAGTTCATAATATATAATTGGTTCACACTTTTTTTTTTTTTTTTTTACTAAAGAAAACTTTTTGTCTAGAAGGGACGGACCTAGGCACGGGTGCCTGTTGTGTCCTTGTCCATTTTAGACAGTACAAATAATTAACAAAATAAAGAATTTTTAAAGTATGAGTTCTAAAAAAGGATAGATGTAGGTAGTTACAAGAAGTATCAATATCAAACTAAACAATAAATTTGAAATTTGAAACAGAGAACAGTATATGGCAAATAATGAAAATAATGAAAATAGGTATTGAAATTATTGATCAATGAGGGAAGCGATGAACAGGTATGAATAAATGTTTGATGTTGATTTAGATGATTTTTCAGAAAATATTGAATTGTAGGACATTGTTAAAAATGAGTTTTTTTATTTCACATTTAAATTTACTTTTATTGCGGATTATTTTAATGTCAGCTGGGATAATATTAAATAGTGTCGGACCAAAATAAAGGAAAGATCTTTGTGTGAAAGATTTTTTGAAATGAGTTACTTCAACGTTAAGATTGGTTGCTGCTCTAGTATTGAGAGGCTTTTTTGAAAATTGTTCATGATTTTGATGCATTCGCAGGAGACATTGGTAGATATAAATCTGTCTCACTTGGAAGAAACAGGTATCTTGGTAAAGTAATTCCGTAGAGAAGAGTTTTTCCTTATGAAACAATATTTTCAGTAGAGTGTTCTGAGTTGTTTGTAAGTTTTGCAGAGTGCTCGTGAAAGCACCTCCCCAAATTGTTATGCAATATCTTAAGGTAGATTCAACCAATGAGTTGTATAACATAATGAGATTTTTTCGGGATAGAATATCTCGTAATAGAAAAAATTTGTGAATCAGAGCTCTTAATCGTTTTATCACATAGGTAATATGGTCAGGCCATCTGACATGCTGATCAATCATGACACCAAGGTATTTTAAAACTGCAACTTTTTGCAATTTCGGACAGTCACACCCAGAGAAATCTTCACATTTGGGAGAGTGTAATTTAATATTTATATTAGGTTGGTCGCTTATGGTAGGTGAGAAAGTGATATATTTCGTTTTCGCAACATTTAGGCTTAATAAGTTATGATTTAACCAGATTTTTATATTCTTCAAACCACTTTCAGATTTTTTGTATACCTCATCCCAACTTCTCCCAGTAAATATAATTGCTGTATCGTCAGCGTAGCAAATCATTTGGCCTTCGAAATTATTGATTTTTGCTATACTATTTATATATATTAGAAACAGTATAGGTCCCAATACTGTACCTTGTGGCACTCCCGTCTCAACTATTGATTCGGTACTCAACACATCTCCTATCTTTATCTTCTGTGTTCGGTTTTTTAAATAGTTCTCAAAAAGACCTAGTGTTAACCCTCGAATACCGTAGTCACTCATTTTAACTAATAATTTGTTGTGGGAAACAGTGTCAAATGCCTTGGCCAAATCAAGAAAGACGGCTAGGCACTTATCTGATTTGTCCAGGGCTCCCACTGTTTTCCCAACAAAGCTCATGATGGCGTCCTCCGTATTATAATTTTGCAAAAATCCATATTGACTGCTGGTTATTATGTGATGCTTGTCCAAAAATGTAATTAATCGTGTCTTAAGAGCGTGTTCGAATAATTTAGCAAAATTATTAATAACGGAGATGGGCCGATAATTTGTCAATAAATTGCGTTTTCCAGCTTTGAATACTGGGGTCACTACGGATTCTTTCCATTGCACCGGCATTTTTCCATTGAGAAAGCAGAGGTTTATAATGTGTTGCAGAGGAATCAGAATATGTTTATGGATAGCTTTTGTAACTTTTGTATTAATTCCATCTGGCCCTGGGGAACAATTATTTTTTAATTTTGAAATAAACGATATTAATTCTGAAGTTGTGATGGGTTCTAGGAATAATGACGATTGTATAGATAAATCATTTAAAAAGTGCGGTGGTAAATCAATTTTTTCAATATCTCTTGCCATTTTGGTCCCTAAACTAGAAAAAAACTCATTGAACAAATTTGATTTTTCGTTATTATCACTTATTGAGAGTCCGGTTTCATTGAAAATATCAGTCTGGGAAACATTTGAATTTTTTTTGGAGCCTGAGATATCATTGATTATGCCCCAAGTTTTCTTACAGTTCCCAACTGCTTCACTCAATTTTCTTCGATAAAAATCATTTTTACTCTTTTTTATTAGTGTGTTAAGATTATTCCGGAATCGTTTATATTCCTGCTCAAGTTCAATAGAATAGTTATTCAATAGTTGTTTTTTTAATGAGTCCCGTTTATGAATTGAAGTGATTAAACCTAAAGAAATCCAGGGTTTTAGTTTCCGAAATTTATTTTTTACGGTTTTTAATTTAGTTGCTTTTTCGATATATTCATTGAGTTTTTGAATGAAGTGGTTGTAAGATGTTTGAACGTCTTGATTAGTTACCACATTTATCCACAGCTCGTTGCTAATTAATTTCTCGAGTTTTTCAAGATTTATTTGTTTAACAATTGTTTCATTTCTAATTTTTGCAGGATTTGAATTTTTTTCTGAAAATTTTACGAAAATGGAGGTACTGAAATGATCGGTGATATCAGTATGAAAAATTATAGGGTCTATTTGTATTTTATTCATAATATGGTGATTTTTTTTAACAAAAATATGGTCAATAGTTGATTTTGATTCGAGTGTAACACGGGTTGGCTTATTAATGTATGAAACAAACCCATTTAGGGTCAATAAATCAAGATATTTATTTGTTTCGTTCAGATCTAATCTCAGTAAATTGATGTTGATATCTCCCAGATAAATTTCTAAGTTTTGTTTTCCAACTGATAACAGGTATTCTTCCAAATCTTCAATATAACTTTGAATGCTTGTTGAAGGGGGTCTATAATAAGCAGTTATACCAATTTTATTATTATTCTTCAAACTGAAAGTAGTACGAAGGAAATTACTATCATTAATTTTTTTTACAATAACGGTTGGAATTATATCATTTTTGATATAAATGATGGTCCCGTCACATTTATTTATAATTGAGTTATTATAGTAGGCTGTGTAATTTGGTATTATGAAATTATTCAAGTCAACTTGCCTCGTTTCTGATAAAACTATCACATCTAAGATATCTTTCCCCTTTTCCAGATATATGAGCAGTTCATCGAAGTGCTTCCTCAGACTACGAATATTAAAATGAATTATTCCAATACCATTCTCTGTTTTTTCTTTCACTTCATCTATATATTCTTGTAAACTACCAAGTTCTCTTGTATCAACTTGTTGTTGACTATCTATTTCATTTAAAAAGTCCAGCATAATCATTGCAAAACCTGAGGAGCTCCTGTAAATATTACTTAGTGATTAAGGCATGAGTATGTACACAAACAGAAAAAATTTAATACATGTATATTATATATATTCATGCACACCCATATACACATATACATGCACACCCACATACATATGCAGTCATTCATTTATGAATAATATCATTTTGAAAGAAAACAAATTGTTTTATTGTACAAAAATGAAAATTTCACATTTGAAATATATATATATTCTTTTGTAGCTATTGGAAATTATTTGTATTAGTAATTAATTGAGTTCTTTCATTATGAAATGCATAAATTTTCCCATTTTCTGACCATACATTCTTAAAACCAATTTTTTCGGCTATGTGGTTCATCAGATCCACTTTTTTCTTGGTCAGATCTTCCTTAACAACTATCCCAGTGCCTTTGAGCATCTTCTTCTTCGCATATATGTTTTGTTTTACTGCTATGTTGCTCAACTTTAAATACGTACATCGGGAATGTTTACTATTTTGTTTACCAACCCTGTAACATATTTCTATATCTTCAGATTTCAGCTTCATCCCCATTTTTGAATTGAAAAGATCAATTAATTCGGTCCTGGTATTTTCTTTTGGTATTTCTTTGAGGTTAAAGATTCTCAGACTTGTTTGTCGACTCAGTTGATCAAAATATTCAAGTTTCATTTCAGCTTCTTCTCTTTTACGGGTTTCTTCACTCATAGTGTTTTCCAATGATTGAATTTTTTCTGCAATTTTATGTTGTGCAGAATCAAAATCTGATTTAAGGGACGCCACTGAATTCTCCAAATCGGTGAACCGCTTATCGAGAGTTTTTACAATAGCCTCAGTCACATTTTCGGCGATTGTTTTTATGAACTCTTTGCTTTGCATGCATTTACTTACGGCTTGATTTACCGACTTTTCTATCTCTTCTCTTATATCCCTGGTTATAACCATGATTGGTTATTACGATAGATAAGATCACCACTTTAGACACGTTATAAACTTATTTTCAGGCCGTAACACAACACAGTAAATTAGTTTTTGATACTTTTTCAGGAGCTCAGGTCATATGCGACTATTCACAATAAACCATAGGCGCTTTAAGTTACAATTGTATAATTTTCATAGAGATTTGGATCTGCGTCCCGTCCCGTTCAACAGTGTTCTATGTATGGTGGTGACAATTCAGTATGCTTGACGGATGGACCCCGTTTCCACTCACTACTCTTAACAGTCCGCACGCTGTTGTATATCCTTTTTATTTTGGCTAGCGGCTTTAAGCCTCCCTCAGAAGATTTAATCAGAACGAGAAATGTTATAATGTAACAAAATTTTTTTCAACACTCATTTAACTATGTTTCAACGCCTAATTAGTGGTTTCCTCCTCCATGTAAGTAACACACATTGTACACTATTACCTCTAGTTACACTGTCTTTCTTTCATTGTAGAATTCAAATTCAATATATTGATGGTTATTGATGGTTATTTACTATTTTACCATCAAATAAAGAATCAATTACGATATGAAATTGTGGAGATGACTTTTAGTTTTTCTACTTCGTAATATCATTACCCTCCACTTCGAGATACAATAGACCTTTACCACAGATTATTGAAAGGAAAGTGCAACTTAGGCCGAAATAACTAAGGAAGTCACAGCTAGTTCTTCATAATTCAGAAAATCCCAATTGAGCGAAGCAGCTACACACATGCGAATGAACAAAAATTTGAGGTAAGTACCCAGAAAAAAAGACTCACAATAGCAGTAAATCTAGCGGCATTTATGGTGTCCAAAAGAGGAACAGAAAGGATTGGAATGAAGTTGGAACAAGAAAGAGTGCCCTCTGAAATCTTAAAGCTCTACCACTTCTGTTGACACCAAAACGGTTGCCAAACGATAGGGAATCCTTTTCAGAATGCACAGTTTCTACAATGAATGAAGACCATCACAAGGACTGCGGAATCACGAAACACGTACGAAGAAAATCAAAAGGAATACTTGAGGTCTTCAAATGGTTCATCACAAACAACCTAGAAAATTGGTGGCAATTATACACCTAGAAGTTTGAAACGCGGATGACTTATAAAAAAAACAATGAGCCAGTCGAATGAGGAAATAGCAAAACAAATGTGAAAACATAGTCCAAGGAAGTAACTACATACACAGACATTCACAGCACTAAACTACTTGGGAGATATTGATGACAACGGAAATTGATATAGTTTAATGCATGAGAGGAAATTTATCGTCAGACAAGAACGAAACAGTGTTCAGATATTAAATTGAATCTCCAAGGGTATTGTTTCAAGGATTTGGTATCAGCAAGATGGATCCGAAGTATTGATAGAAGAGTTAGAATTGAGTGATCTCCTTCATCGGATATTGTTCCAAAACAATATTTATTGTGGACGACTATAAAATTGAAATTTGTATATCTTGAGAAGTGTAGGCAACGAATTATCGCTCGAGATGAAATACAGGGGCGATGCCCCTCTCTTGAGATTGTTTTTTTTCTGATAGACGAGATTGGGGATATAAAGACATTTTGTTATTATTAAAAATTATTAGTCTGAATCAACAGAAAACTGGACAACGGGTCCAGAACGTTTTGGTCTTTTGCCGAAGCTGTGGAAAGAAACTTTTCATCCAGTTCATTTTCTCCCCTAACCAAGGAAGATGTTTGCTGCAAATTTTATTCTGGATTCTCTGGGAAACCAACACCAGTACATCATTTCCATTGACAGTAATATTCTTGAGATTACCTTTCGCCAAATTTAAGACGTATTTTGTTTTGACTCAACACCAACAAAGCTTGTGGATCTAATGGAATCCCTCCGATCGTCCACAAAAATGTTCTCCTGAACTAACACCAGTTCTTTGTGAGTTATTCAACCTCTCTTATAATTTGGGCATATTGGCGTCCAAATGGAAGATTGCAAAAGTACAAGTGGAGGCTCTTGGAATATGCGAGAAGATGCTTCGCAGAACTTGCATTTGACTACTATTTGGATAGCGTTGGTGGTGGGGGCCTATAGCTCATCTTGCTGAAAGTTCTGGGGTTTACAGAAAAGTGAAATCAGTAAACTCACAGCTAATACCGTAAGGAAACTTGAAGAGAAACGCTCCATTTCCTAAATTTGTATGGTCACGACCCATACAGAGAAGGGGATCCAAACTCCTGATGACTCCACATCCTCCATCCAAAACCCGTTTATTGTGAAAATACTCAAAATTCAAAAGTCTTGACCTCCTTGTATTGTTTCATAAGGAATATGTCAGTCTGTTACTTTCTTCGAGGTATCCCTCCTCTCTGTTTGATATAAAGCCTGAGCGGCCTCATACACGAAAAAGTCGATTTGCCAGATGTCAGCCTCTTCTTGAAGACTGTCGAGAATCTCCGTATCCATTCGTGCCGGTTATTGCAGTGTCAGGACCATAGTGTTATGAAGCGCCCCGCGGATTCTGATGCTCTGTATTGGCTGTATGCTCATCTTTAGACACGTGGGATATCTGCCACTCAGTTAACTGGATGTGGAGGAGCTCTGAGATAGCCTCGACCCCAAAGATATGAAAAATTATTTCCAAGGTTTTGAGCAGAAAAGGCATTCCCGCTATGTACCATCATCAGTTATGCTCATATCTATCATACCAATGAAGAAGATCGTTCCCCAAATCATCCATCCTCGCCTAACCACCTTGCCTGTTACCATTACTCCGAGGGTGTCGGTTGTGATGGCCTATACTCGCCTTTACACCAAGCAATAGAGCGCAAAATGAGTGATTTTTCAACAAAAATATTAGTAGGAAAGCGACTATGCCACCACATGGAAGACGGTCCTTAGTTATATTCTGATATGTTTTTGACTCGCAACTGTCATTTATTAATTTGTTATAAACATTTAAATAACAGAAAACGTGTTTTTTAAAATTGATTTACCTATAAAATTAAAACTAATTGTAATCTATGACCTGGACTAGGATAATTCGAGTATGGAGAATTTTTCTTCTGAAATGCTTAGTAAGAGTCCTAACAAGTGGTTGGACGTGGATGGACATCCGCCACCTGGTACGTTTTTGAGCTATGACGTCATTAAATATGGCGACCGTTCGATCACAGAACTGCTCATATCTCAGATTATTTCACTTATGCTAAAATAGCGTGTTATGATTGGTTGAAATTTTTGTTTTGATAAATGAAAACATCATGTTTTCGATTTTGTAGTTCGGATCTTGATTGGCTACTGGATATGTGTATGATGTGTTTTCGATTTTGTAGTTCGATTCCTGATTGGTTATTATCAAAACATAAACTTACCACTAGCAAGCTGCTATAATGACACAACACCAAACTTTGACCAAAACTAAATAAGCACTCACTATTGATTCATATCAACTTCACAATTTTCGACAAATTTTGCATACTCGTTGATTAATCACATCACTAAATCAAAATGTTATCAAAACATAACCTCGAGCGAGAAGCAGTAGACTAGACATGCAATGACGAAACTACAAATGACGCGCTCTGTCATTGGTAACTGAAATAGAGGTATGTTTGAAATATCAAGTAAATATTTTGTTAGTTACATAATTTCAGAACTAAATGCGGGATTAATGTTCCTAGTTAAATTGAATAGTAAATAAATAAAAATGGTTTCGATTTTATACATGAAATAATCTTAACAAATACAACTCGTGTTATCGGCGATTATCGTTAATTCCTTCTCGGTTTCGAATCAAATTATGTTGCTTTAGGCAACCACACTCGCGCAAGCGCTCGTGTGGTTGCCAAGCAACATAATTTTATTATCAAATTCAAAGGAATTGCTATTTCGATAATCACCGATACACTTGTGGTATTACCTACGACAATTCTTGACCGAATTCGGGTCAATTTGTTGATATTACTATCAGTATGATGAATAGCAATGTGGTTCCGCTGTCACTATACAAAAATATACGATTTTTTAAATTATGTTGTCGTTTTCATTTCCACATAAATACACATTAATTGAGTATGTTTATCATGGCTAGAACTACACAATATCATAAATAAAAAAAGTTTCAATGGAAATATGTTCGTTCGAACGCGTATTCAACAAGAATTTTCACAGTTTGATCCTTTACTACGACAATTGCAGACAGAGCAGCATTCAACTTCATTTTCTCCTACAAATGCAGGAGAATTTGGCGAATCTTGAACGTTGTAAGCACCAATAAAATCAGTGGGATATTTTTGTCGGGCATATCAAATCATCTTCTATTAGTATAAAACCGAAATCACATGGGGCTAAGCCAACAAGTACATCATCAATACATTGTCGCTAAAGTGTAGAAAGTGTAGAAATATGATCTCAACAAATGACCCCTAACACTTCTGCTTGTTGGCGGCAAATCTTAAATATTCATATTCTTGGCATAGTAATTCAGCCACAATCTAAGTTCGTCTAAGGTCTTACAAGATCTCCCTTATCGTAATACTAGCACTAGGTATTCTTCTGCAAATTTGAGGCTTCGTTCAATGCATTCCCAGACAGATTATACACCAAAGTGTTCCAAGTGTGCCAAAGATACATTATTGAGAGCTGCTTTTTTTGGTGCTAAATTTACTCGTATAATGTGATCCAGATAGTGCGTGGGTGGCTAGAAGCAAAGAGCATAAGTTTTGTCCAATTTGTTTGCAAATATCAAGCAGAAGAAAATAACATTAAAGAGTAGTTTTTGCAAAACCTAAAGAGGTTTTGCACAAACAATGCTATCTCCAAAATGATCACATAACATCAGTGTTAATACTTTTTTACCAACTTTTATGTCTTCATTTTGTGTAATAAACTTGTTTCCAATGTAACTGAGGGTGTCCAGATTCAATATCGTTAGCTATAAGAGAAAAAGCTGCAACCCTTTCAGAAATTTGAAATTGTCACCTGCTTCAATTTTCCGGTTGTACCTCAGTAAATACCAAGAAATAAAGTTCACATGACACAGATGATTGTCTCAAAAAACGCTTGTCACGTCCTCCAAATCACAGGTACAGGTGAAAACATCATTTTGTAAATATAATGTGACTCCTTAGCTCTTGAAGACTCAGATTCGATATTTCTTGTATATTCGATTATGTGATTTCTTGTTACAAATAATACATTAAATATTCTCGATTACAAGTGACACCTCCTTGAAGACTGTGCTAACGTGCACGTTTCCTCCAAGATTTCCTGAGATTTTCCGGTTCACAGGATTGGGAAGTGCTGCCTTTATCTTCAGTTTACATTATTTCCTTCTCACTTTGAACCTTCGAGAGGAACTCTTTATGACAGTACTGTTTGTAGCACGCATTATTCATATGATAGTAGAACACTGCTTCCTCACTTAAAGAGTTCAAATGCCCAGTAATAAAGTCATTTCGCACTTTCGCAGGTGCCCTCACTTTTTCTCTGCCATTTTCTTTACTTATCTCACTACCATCAGTTTTATTGCATATAAATGCATGCTTTCCCGGATGGAATAAAAATTTTTGACACTGTCTTTCGAGACTCTCTTTGATTTTATAGTATTCATCTGTCCATTTCATTTTAGCGACCTGAAACAAACTCGAAAAACAACTTATCACATTCAATTCACTGAATGCCTCTTCATCTACATTCATGAATGTCAAATATGTATAAAAGTATTGCATGAGATATGAGCAGTTCTATGATCGAACGGCCACCATCTTTGATGACGTCGTGGCTCGAAAATGTACCAGATGGCGGATGTCTACGCAAGTCCAAAATACTAAGCATTCCTGAAGAAACATTCTCCATACTTGATTTTCACAGGACCCTAGTCCAGGTCCAGGACTATTGAGCAATCTGGTTGCTTCAATGGAAGGAATTGTAGGCAATTGAAGTACGAACAAAACGGGATGTTTTACGACCCGATCGGATCATTAGTAACGGAGAAAAATCAGTAAAGCCGTGAAATTTCGCGATTTTTTTAAAAATTCGTAATTTCGCCATTTTTCAAAAAAGAGGATTGCCCTACCTCATGAAAGTATTGAATAATGTGTTCTTTATGTGTGCACAAAACATGCGCTGTCGGATCTTTAGTTTTGGCACAATTGCAATTTGATTTTTTTTTGCACTATCTTGCATCGTTCCTGGATGCTCTAGTGATAGCCCAATTTCAATTTCTTAAACAGATTATGGAAGTAGAAGTATTGTACTACAAAACGTATATTCTCATTTTGTGCTACAATGGGGCGAAATGGGTGAAAAATGCATGCAAACATGACTGAAATCGGCCGAGCCCGCGTTAGCTGCCGAGTGTTTCCAAGCATTTTTCACCAATTTCGCAGGAGTTTAGCGCAAAATGAGAATATACGTTTTGTGATACTGTACTTCTACTTTCAAAATCTATTTCAGAAATTGGAATCAGACAATCACTATAGCATCCAGGCACGCTGCAAGAAAGAGCAAAAAAAATTCAAATTGCAATTGTGCCAAAACTAATGATTTTTGTCAGAGCCTGTTTTTGCAACACATAAAGTGTATATGATTCAATACTTTCACGAGAAGGGCCAACTCTATGTCTTGAAAAATGGTGGAGTGGGTGATGAATTTAAAAAAAAATCGTAAAATTATCCGTTTTTTTCGGTTTTCCTCCGTTACTAATGATCCGATCGGCTCGTGAAATATTCCATTTTGTTCGTAATTTAGTTATCTACAATTCTTTTGTAAGCTCAACCAGATTGATTCATTAGTTTTCATTTTATGAGCAAAACAATTTTAAAATACACGTTTTTTGTTATTTAATTGTTTATGACAAATTAATTAATGACAGTTGCGAGTCGAAAACGAAACAGAATAGGTATTTATATACCAAGGGTATAAATAGATGTTTATGCCCTGAGGGCGACGTTTCACAAACCCGAGGGCCTCTGGCCTGAGGGTTTGTAAGTCGCCCTAGGGTATACACATCTGTTTATGCCCGCGGTACATACATAACTTTATGTCATACTAGTTTGTTATTGCAATCCAATCTCAATACAAATCAGTGTTTTAAAAAATCCGGTTTGAATTAATAACTTTGCCATTTTATCATAGTAGACACTATCGTTGCTAAGTGAATGTTGACAAACGTAAATGTCATGAAATCACAATAATTTTTATATGTGTCAAAGTTAGAAGTCAAAATGAAAGATGATTTTGGAATTCCTGACGAAATTATTTCTCTTTATGCCCACGCGGGCCATAAAGGGAACTTTACTCCCGCAGGGGTATAAAGTACGACATTAGATAGTTGGTAACTATGCAATAAAAACACAATAATGAACTAGTATGACATAAAATAACTACAGACTATTTTTCACGTGATGGCACAGTCGGTTTTCAACTAGTATTTTTGTTAGTAAAATATGCTCTATTGTTTGACCTATTATAGTAACCAAGATAAGGGTTTAGGTACTGGGGAGTTTCCCAGGAAGGAAAGTGGCCTTTTCCCTTTCGGATGCTCATGAGTTGCTGATATTGCATTCTTTGTTCGGGTAAGTGATCTTGCAAGTCTCCAAATCCGCAGGTGTTGATTGTCTTTTCTGCCATTGAGGTTATCATTACCATTTTTCTTTCTTTGGTGTCTTGGCATCGACTGCTATGGTCATTAGACACGTGTTCTGGATAGGCCTTGTTACTGACTCCATGCGCCACCTTAGGAGCAGCACTGTTAATTGGAACGCAACAGTGAATCGTCCAAAGGGCGACTAACCGCAGTCTGATTACAAGAAATACCTACTTGCAATAGTGATCATGTTGAGCAAGATTTCAAAAGTATGTCAAATGTTTTTCTATATCCGTTTCCCATTTAGTCAGAGAAGTGAATATTTCAATTAGTAGGACTTTTGTAGACTATGTTTGATTTTCCAACCCAGTGAAAATGAGTTTTGCTGGGCCATGTCATTCAGATCACTATTGAATTATTCATTGACCTTCAAGGAATCACTGACACATATATCTTCACTCACTTCGATGAAGATAACATTGAGTAATTCATAGCTTCGGAACTGTTCTCCCGTGAACATCCAATTAGAGGCAGTATATTTCAGCGGAGCTTTTAAACAAGAATCCACAGCTATAAATTTACATTATCTCGTTTAAATACGTATCAATTTGTGCAAATGCTTGGCTAAATTGTCTTTTCCAGACGAATTACCGCTGATACATATAAGTATTGCTCCCGTAAAAGTTCGAGAGCGCACTAACTTGTGATGTTTGGATTTTAAGTGGAGAATGAGTGGGTTATCAGTATTACAGTCTGCTTTTCGCTGACTGACGAAAGATATGGAGTGGATTATTTGCATTTTTGCAGTGAGAGGGAATACGGTACTTTGAAATCAATGATAATTAAAACTTTAAAACCTCAGATGTGCTTTTATTCAATAATTTTTGTTATGATTCAACTAAACGTAAAACCAGAAAATGGAAGATAATGAATTAGATGATAGATTTTCTGTGGAATAATTATAAAGGTGGTGTATTGAGTACTTGTATAAACTTTAAATGGAAAATCTTAGACAAATTTTTAGATAAAGAGTTCATATGAACATGTGCCCACAAATGTTTCGTTTCGGAGAAATAGGGTTCTGAAGTTGAAATTTTGTTTTAAATAATTTTGGATATCATTTTCAAAAAATTATTTATCTGCACAAAATTGGTTAAACGGGGTTGTTCTGAGGTGAGTAATTGAAAGGACCCCGCAAACTCCTTATGGAATTTGAGTCCCGGTGGATTTTTTAAAAATTATTTTAATAATAATATAGTTCATGTAATTCTCAACCAATGTTACCATTGCGCCAACCCAAAAAAAATTAACAGTTTTGCTGCTAGGGGGCGTTGAAATCGCCCCTTGCGCAGATTAGACTATTTATTTTTGAACCCGGTAACAATATTTTCACTTGTTTCATTGTTGCTAATGTTGCACAATATTTTTCTGAAGGGAGGGAAAGTTGAAATTAAACAACTGTACGATTTCCTCAATTTGAGCTGATGAAAACATTCATTTTGGTAAAGCATTTAAAAGTAGTTGGTATTTAATTTTTTTCGTGTTTTAAAATAGGGGTAGGGGGTAAGTTGGAGGTTTCATATTTTCAATTTATAAAAAATTACACAATTGATTAGCATAATCTAAACTAAAATACGTAGAGGTATTATTTCCTCCTATAATAATGAATAGTCTATTCTGAGCAAGGTATGATTTCAATGCCCCCTAGCATCAAAACTATAAATTTTTGGGGTTTGTCACCCTATTTATTTCTAATCAAAATAACTTGAACTGCACCATATCAAAAATTCAGAAAATTCCACCGAAATTTATTCGTTTTGTGTCATTTGGGGGGTGGGGGATAATCATAAATAATTGCTATTTCCCTTATTTAGGCATATTTAAACATTCGACGATTCATTTAAAGGCACTCGGGAAATATTTTTTTTGCGTTTCGTAGTAGGAGTTTGGGAAAAAAGGGGAGGGGGTGGGATTTTTTTTAAAGCACCTTACTGTGCAACATTAGCAACAATAAAAAAGTCGAACTATTTTTACCGGGTTCAAAAATAAATAGTCTAATCTGCGCAAGGGCTGATTTCAACGCCCCCTAGCAGCAAAACAATTGATTTTTTTGGGTTGGCGCAATGGTAACATTGGTTGAGAATTACATGGACTACATCATACCAAAAATTCAAAAAAATCCACCAGGACCCAAATTCCATAAGGAGTTTGCGGGGTCCTTTGGTGTTAATTTATATTTAGCACTTTGTACGATACCATTGATTATTTTAATTTTCCCAAACTTTTTTGACAGTAAACTTTTGGTTTTGAATTTGAATCTGATTCCAACACCTTCTGTCAGTAGAAAAGGTGAACCCGCTCAACAATGGGGTCAATTAGGCGCCAGAAGTTGCTCAGAACTTTACAAAAACCGAGTATGTGATAGTTCTCGCTAAAATTTATAATGTTTTTCAATAGATAAATCCAAAAACGATTCGTTCTCAAAATAAAGTGTGTTGAATTTTTTAAATATATCGGTTTTTCAACATCTTTTATCTTGAGAATGAAATATTTCTCGATCCATCTTCGTAGACAAAAAGATGTTTACTTTAGCGAGATCTATTAGTATTTAAAGTAAAGTTCTGAGCAGCTTCATCTGGCGCCTAAGCGACCCCATATCCTGCATCGATGCATAAAGAACCCAGTGCCATTCTTATGGATAATAATGGGTCCTGGTGAAATTTTATGAATTTTTAATATGATGTAGTTCAAGTCAAGCTGATCAAAAGTTTCCATGGGCCCAACTCAATCCTATGGCTAAATTTCGAAATACAGGGTGTCAAATTTAGTACGTGGCCATTTCTTTAAAGTAATATTGTTTTCAGGAAAACATCTTAACTAAAAATGTTTTGCGCGAGTAGTATTGATTGACCATGAAGCAATGCTTCTAGACTGGTTCTTGATAAAAAATATTGTTGGATAGCGGGTGAGTTCAGCATTATTCAAAATGAAATTATCAATCAACCCTATGAAAAGAAGATGTGACCAAACCAAGTATCACACTAATATGCTCATCATTTGAATATGTCATAATTGATAAATTCAACATTTTGTACAGGGTGGGTCAAGAAGTGACAATTTTTCTGCTGACATTTAGTATATTTTAATTTTATATTTTGAGCTTTAGAGATGCTCGACTACGAACCATTCAGGATACTGCTTGTCCAAAATTGATATACAGTGTGACTCAACGCTAGGTGATGACAAAACTTGCAAAAAGGCGTTCAGTTTGTAATTCACCCTGTAATTAAAAATTTCGTTAGTGACATTTTTCAATTTTTTATCATTACTCTTAGTTTGAGTACACTAAGATGTCAAACACTATTGGCTTTGCTATGACCAGTTTTTGAGCTACACAGGATAATACATTCAGAGAGGCGACCGGCTATATTTCCGTTATTACAAAAGTTGTCGAAAAATTTTATGCAATGAAAATGTAATACCGAGTAACGGCAAGAGACACGTTGGCGTTCACTCATTGTTATTTTGTCATAGTACAATGAAAGATATTGTATTCAATATTGAAAAAAAAAGAAAATAAAACTCTTCGTTCATTGATATTAACATATTTAATTGGCGGCTTAATCAACAGTTGTTAATTTGTTTTGTATTTGTACCTACCTACTGTTGTTCTTGTATATCAATGTTTATTGGTTGTTGTTTGTTCTAACGTCCTGTGTCCCATTGATCCCAATACGAAAAAAATGCCTTCTCAATATATTACCTTGTGTATCTCAAAAACTGGTCATAGCAAAGCCAATACTGTTTAACATTATAATAGTGTACTCAAACTTAGAGTATTGACATGAAATTTGAAAATGTCACGGTCTAAATTTTTAATGACAGGTGAATTACGAACTGAACGCCTTTTCGCAAGTTTTGTCATCACCTACCGTTTGTGTCACGCAGTATATCAATTTTGGACAAACTGTATGCTGAATGGTTCGTAGTCAAGTATCCCTTGAGCTCAACATATAAAATAAAAATACACAAAATGTCATCAGAAAAACTATCACTTATTGACTCACCCTGTAAAAAATGTTAGATTTATCAATTTTGACATATTCATATAATGAGTATATAAGTGTGTTACTTGGTTTGGTTACATCTTTACTTCATAGGGTTGATTGAGCTGGAGAAGGAATGGAAGTAAAGATGAGTAAAAGGTGAGAACCTATGCCTGGCAATATTTCCAATTAGCATTTGGAAGGGACATCAAGGCAATATCAGAAATAACAAAAAAAAAACACATTTGAGAATAATTTACAAAATCAAAGTATTATAATAATACCTATGGATTACATAATCCTTGGAGAACACACGAAAGTTGCGGCTACCTAAGAAATCTTGTATTGCTGCCAGCACACAAAATAATGATCCTATATACAGGGTGTTTCATAATAAATGCGCAGGACGTGATAGCTCGTTCAAAAATATGAAAAAAAGTTTTTACTAACTTACCCTCTAAAATGCACCATTTTCGACATACAGGGTGTTGAAATTTAAAAAAAATAATCATTTTTTGCGAATATCTCTAGAACCATTTATCGCACAGAAAAAAGATTTCGTAGACATTTTCTACTCATAATAAGCTATGTTTTGTGCGGATTTTTTACTTCTTCAAATTCATAATTGGTGAAAATTTTTAAGGGGTAGTGGGTGTTTTTTTCTCCAACTCCTACGCCACTGAAAAAAGTACAGTTATATATGTTCCAGTGACTGTAAAACAGTCGAAAACAATCCTTTAGGAACTCACTATACCTTTGTATAGATTGTATGGCATATGTCCGACAGAAAACAACTACTTCTCTGGCTAATACCTCGACAGATATTGAATTATATCTGTCAGACACATGTGCAAAGATCCTTACTTTGAAGGAACAACTTTGCAAGAGCTCTCAGAGACAGACAGCAGGACACCGCCTGATCCAAACAAGGAACCAACTGCAGACCGGTTTCGGGATGAAGTCCCTCATCAGTGCAGTCCTGGTTATCACGGTTGTATACACGCGGGGGCCCGGTGCCCGTCATCGTTCGCCGGGATGAACACTGCAATAGCTTACAGTATTCACCACGACAACACATTAGAGAGCGCTCCAGAAGGACATTTCGGATGCGAAATGGTATATGCTGAATACTTGTTTCAAGGAGCAATAAATGTTCCAGTGACTGTAAAACAGTCGAAAACAATCCTTTAGGAACTCACTATACCTTTGTATATATTGTATGGCATATACAAAAACAACTACTTCTCTGGCTAATACAGATATAATTCAATATCTGTCGAGGTATTAGCCAGAGAAGTAGTTGTTTTTGTATATGCCATACAATATATACAAAGGTATAGTGAGTTCCTAAAGGATTGTTTTCGACTGTTTTACAGTCACTGGAACATTTATTGCTCCTTGAAACAAGTATTCAGCATATACCATTTCGCATCCGAAATGTCCTTCTGGAGCGCTCTCTAATGTGTTGTCGTGGTGAATACTGTAAGCTATTGCAGTGTTCATCCCGGCGAACGATGACGGGCACCGGGCCCCCGCGTGTATACAACCGTGATAACCAGGACTGCACTGATGAGGGACTTCATCCCGAAACCGGACTGCAGTTGGTTCCTTGTTTGGATCAGGCGGTGTCCTGCTGTCTGTCTCTGAGAGCTCTTGCAAAGTTGTTCCTTCAAAGTAAGGATCTTTGCACATATGTCTGACAGATATAATTCAATATCTGTCGAGGTATTAGCCAGAGAAGTAGTTGTTTTCTGTCGGACATATGCCATACAATCTATACAAAGGTATAGTGAGTTCCTAAAGGATTGTTTCCGACTGTCACTGGAACATTTATTGCTCCTTGAAACAAGTACTCAGCATATATATATATATATATATATATATATATATATATATATATATATATATATATATATATATATATATATATATATATATATATATATTTATATATATACAGGGTGTTTCAAGAGCATGTTGCTGACGTCCAAATAAGAAAAAAGTTCCCATAAACACTTGTCCGCAAGTTATTCGTTTCTAAGATACAGAGTGTCAAAGTTTAATTATTATATTTGTTTTTTTGTGAATAATAATGCCAAAATAATTGTGATATTCGAGTAAAGTTTGGTTTCTGGGATGATTTTTCAATGACAAAATCAAAAGATTGTGTTAATTGTGAAAAAACTAATTTCTAATTGAATTTATGTTGAATGAAAAAATCTTGTCATTCAAACTCACTTGCATCGATTATTTCAAATCTCAATAACTAGAAAACAGTTGCTCGCAGTGACCTCTATCAAGAATATATTTTTTACACAAACTAAATAATGAATATTCCCAGATACCAAACTTTACCCAAATATCAAAATTATTTTGAAATTATTCAAAAAAAATAAGAATTCAACTTTGACACTCTGTATCTCAGAAACTAATAACTTGTGGACATGTTTATAGGAACTTTTCTTCTTATTTTGATGTCAGCAATACGCTCTTTACGTACTTAAGAAACACCCTATATATATATATGAAAGCTAAAAGTTCGGGTTGAACCGCGTCTAGACTTTGTTGGAATTCGACGTTTCGGCTCCGATTTTGGAGCCATTTTCAAGAAATTGGGTTTTTTGTTACTTGACGTCGGGGTCTCAATCTGCTTGCACCCCAAGTCTCGTCACTGGCTCTCTCTAAGGTCTCAATCTGCCTACTCCATCGAGAGAACTGAGGATTTGTGGGTTGAGGACCTGTATTTATAGTTGCTGTAATGACCGTGGGAAATGTGTTGTCTTCATTTTCACGGCCAACTATTCTTGTTTTTCAAGGTCAAAAATATAAAAAACTTGTTACCGTTTTTTTTTTTAAATCTTACTAAACCACGACGACATTTTGGAAAGGTTAATATCAAATTTACGTTGCTATGCGTTAATCGATATGAAAGTAATGAGGAAATGAAATTCAAAAATTTTTCTCTTCAAACAACCCACCACAGTTCAGAACAAAATCCGTACTACAGTGGATATGGTAGGTTGAATAACCGGTATATTTTTTGAATTTCATTCCCTCATAACTTTTTTTATGGATAGATGCAGTCCAATATAATTTTGACATGACACATTTGAAAACGACATGAATCCAGTGGTGTAGCCAGATTTTTGTAAAAAAATAACCAATACCTTTTTGGACATTTGACCTTGAAAAATGATGATAGTTGGACTTGAAAATCAAGAGTCATGAAATTTGGAGTCCTAGTAGAACTTTTGAATGTCTAGCTAATGAGAAAAAGTCATTCCAATCGGTTTGATAATGTATGTTCATGAGGGTGGGTCTATTTTAAAAAGTCACAAATTGTTCAAGAGAAATAGTTCTCTTGGATACGCCATGGGTAACTAGTGGGTAGCTGAAAAAGTTGTTCACCCTGACACTTTGTGTTTCATTTGTCCAATGATCCTAACATGTATTCAAAGCAACACCCCCCACACCTATGTCTGCTGGACGCTGAAGGAGTATATTTATTGTGTCCTGTCTCCATAATAACAAAAACTCCATTTGAAGTAAGATATATCATCATGTGAAACATTCTAAAAGAGATGGATGAGTTTGATTAATCTTGAAATTTGTTCTTGACCTGGAGCTATATTGAGTTGATGACTATCTTAACCGTCATACCCTTTAGTTGGTATACTTTCTTGCTATTTGACCAGCTTGTACATTCTGTAATGGAAAAGTGCAATAAATTATTTTTCAATTTATTTAAGAAATACGATAGGATTTTTTTATTAGTTGACTTTCTAGTTCTATGAGTTCCGTGGATTTATCCAATGATTTCAATCTTCACACCCTTGAACCCTGGTTTTTAACTCTATTTTTCTTGTCATCAATATGTTCTCTGAACAGTGTATGATTTTAAATTTCGTGGGTAAATCTGGATATTATAATACTCTTTATGACATTTTGAAAAGGATATATCTTAAACACGAAGAAGACTTCGTTAACAAGATTCCTGAATAGAGTATATCACACGTTTTCTATATTTACGGAATCATTCACAGCATCGAAATACCACTTTCACACTACACTAGCGATATCGATCCTGATGGAACCGAAAGTGAAAGCAATAGCCGAAGAAATGAATCATCAGGACAAAGTATCACCGCAACACCAAGGTCTTATAAATAAAATAAAATGTCAAAAACAGCGGTGAAACACTAAAGTGAAAATTATAACTCATAATATGTATTTAGCTGAAATTTACGGAACTTAGTAGACAATAAATTTGGGCTTGTCAACCCCTTCAGACCTTGCCACATGTATATGTAATATACAGGGTGTTTTTTAACCTTCCAGTAGTCGCTTGCAGGGTATCACTCCGCACGCATATAAATCGTGGATTTTTTCGGAAACACTGCGCAGTATAGGTTTGGTGTAGTGGTACGGTGTAGTGCGGAGTCGTACTCCGCAGCGACCTTAGACGTCCAAGTTATATTTCATACTACGAAGTCACTCTTTGGGGCTATTTTGAGCATTTCAGACAAAACTAAATTCATATTTCTTCATTTCAAGTAATCACGCCAGAGGTAAGTTATCAAAATACGTTTTTATATTCCAAATACACAATATATTTCTTTACTAGAATGGCAGAATATGGAAATGAACAACAAAGGAATGAAGGAGGAAAAACTATGGATTTTGATGATGAGGCAGAAGAGGGCGAGGAGAATTCTCCTGAACAGGCAGATCTGATGGATTCCGACACGGAACAGGATATTTCGGAAAACGAAGGTAATTCTGACAATCCAGGCAATCCAGAAAGATCCAGAGAACCTTTTCTCTTGGGCAAGGATGAAGCTACCAAGTGGAGTCAGCATAAACCGACGCAAAACATCAGAACAAGGGCAGAAAATCAAAGCGGCTGTGAAAGATTTGAAAAAATTGGAAACACTTTTTTACTGGAAAGATGCTGAGCACTATTGTCAATTGTACAAATCAACACATTCGATCAGTTCAAGCAGAATATATGCGTGAGAGAGATGCCAAAGAAACGGATGTATTGGAAATACAGGCGTTATTCGGAAGTTCTCAAAGCAGGTCGTTTGACATCTGAGATTTGATGATATGACTACTCATGACATCAGACGAGAACTAGAAAATTTAACTCCGAAACGGAATATTTTTGATGCGTTTGTAAGTAATTGTAGTTATGATATGCTCAAGAGTTGAGTAAGTTTCAATCTTTGATTTTTTAAAAATAAATATATTTTTAATGCGATTATGATATTTTACTTCGTAGGCATGTTCATGTCCTGAGCGATACTGATGATCTCGTTGGTGAATTTCAATTCGTTATGTTTGAATCCATCCAAATTCTCCATTGCAGAGTCAGACTCCGCAGCGACCAACAATGTCTTGAGTAAGGCGCGACTAGTGGAAGGTTAAGTACTTGTTCAAACTTCAAAGGGTAAATATTTGACAAATTTCAAGGTAAAAAGTTCAAATGAACATGTGTCCACAAATGTTTCGTTTTGGCAATATTTTTGAATATTTTGAGGCCAATATTGCTTCAAGAATATTTCGCCAAAATTATTCAAGTAATATTGGACCAATGTTCACATTTTTTTCCTCGCCAATATAGCATTTCAAATATTTTGCCAATATGTTCACAATATTGTACGAATATTCTACCGATATGGATATACTACTTGGGGTGTATAGCTAAAGGGATTGTTTGGGTACGAGTCTCCAAGTTTTGACAAAGGAGCGCCTGGCCATCATCAGTGATGTTTTTGCTTCTGTTAGCACTTTTTCCAGATGATTGTTTCAGATGAGCTTCGAGTCTAGGTTTGTTTAACCTCAGGTATTTTGTCTCTCCTGACATCTGTAGGCAATCACCAAAGTTTCGGAGAGCTCTCTTGTAGGTTTCTGTTGCTGGTGAAAGGGACAATCGTGGTATTTTGAGGTTTGACCTTAAGGTTCTTCCTCTTATACCACGTCTGTACGGCTGATTACATCAGATCCATACATAAACCATATACCGCCCATTAACAATTATTATGATATCGTGAGCATAGCCCTGGGCATACTTCCTCTTCTGTTCAGGTCTATGAGCAGGTTATCTTCCACAAGATTCCACAATTGTGGAGATAGTACCTAAGGGTATCCTCTAGTAGCTTTCACCTCCATTGTATACCCCAATAGGTTGGCCATTATTCACTGGTTCAGGGCTGTAGCAACAAGAGAGATTCCTAAATACTTCCGACTGAATGGTTAAAAAAATAGTAGGTGCCATGTGAAAATTTTGAGTTTTTGACAATGTTATAATGCGACATTCGAAAATCACCTGCGTCCATATGGTACAGAATGGCACCGTCGTTGATACATCAAGTGTTAGCCTGGACTACCAGCTAAGTGCTCCATAATTTTGGTTTCCTAATTTTGAACGGTTTCGTAAACTACTACAGCGATAATTTTTTTTAGAAAAATGAAAATATCTCAAAAACTGGAGTATATAAGTCAACATAACTTAGATTGTCATAATCAAACGACCAATCGAACAATGACAAAAAATAGGTTCTCGTTTGAAATAAGAAAGTTGGTACCGACTTCTGGAGTACCATGTATAACTGTACGACTAAAACAATTTGAGGTAGAATGCACATGATCATGATGATTTTATTGAAAATATGAACAGGATGTTTATGAAGTCAGTTGTGGAACAACATGATTAATTATGACAGTATAGCAAATTTCAAGTTTCTGCAACTGCAAGTTGAAAAACTTCTAATGCTCGGCCTACGTAATTCACGCTGTATATAAGAACGGATCAATCAGTCCTTGTCAATTGCTGACTGAATTCGGTGAATTATCGAACAATTTTAGGTGGACATTAGAGAGAATAATCCCATAAAATTCTAACCCAATCACCAGATTAGACTTGTAGTTCGGTTAACTCTTTAAACCATGTTTGCTTTCCGTCTGAATATTCATCAAGGGGCTGGGCACAAGAGTACGATCAGATAACCCCTGTTTATCGAAATTTCGCTTCGGTTGTTATTTTGTGCCGGCCCCAATGATGTATTGATTTAATTGTTGTCATTACTCTGAATCGAACAGGCACCCTTGCACAGTGCAAACTGGAAAAATTTTTAGCTAGCGAAAATTTTAATAATCTGCAGGAATTACCGGCAGATGTGATGACAAACACGTGAAAAACAATTTGGTAGAATTCGAAATGAAATCAAACTGGAATGAATACACATGTGCAGATTTTGAAATTATTACGACATTAAGGTAAAACACGATTAAATTTCTACAGATTTATATATATCTTTGGGAATTTAATCGTGTTATACCTCAGTGTCATTTACTATGAATTCCCATCAAGTAACGGCCACGTCAACCCAAAAATTGAAATACCTAATTACTTGATAATATTTTTCATTTATAATAATAATAGTTTTCCCTACACTCATATGAGTCTACCCAAAGGGCTAGCTGTGCGGGTAGAGGACGGTAACTATTATAATAACAATTTATTTCCCAGAAAAATAATTGGTACAATTCACATTTTTCAACTAATAATAGAAATGAATAAGAAGGGAGGGGTTACCCACAGAAGTCTGTGAAGACTTGTACGAGGGCATCAATATATTTGCTTCTATTAACGCTATAACGTTGTGAGAAAGTACATGACAAAATAACCCGTAATTTCATAAGTAAATATTTTTTTTGATTCTTCAATTAATGTTCAGTGTTTTTCTGATGAAGTATTTCTTCTCTGATTCATTCAGCTCAAAGGGGAAATGTAATGAAGAGGTCACTGTTATCGTTTTTTTGCGTTTAATGTTCGATTAGAGTAATGTGAATATCTATCTCTTGTAATATTATTCATGTTTTGGGCTGTATTTCTTGGATTATTCAATTTCCATTATTTCAAAGATTGTTAAAAAATATGTTGGCTGGGTTTATTTCTAATCTGTTCAGGGATTTGGATGTATATATGATATAAAGTCGATGGATCGTTGCCCAATTTGTTAACTTGTTTTGATAGTTTTTGTTTTTTTTTTCATCTCTCTTGTAACGTGTGTTATAGTCGTGATCTATCATTGTAATTCATTGTATGCATTGTAAAATTAATACCTCATTCTTCAGTAGATTCGATGTCTCGTTCCGTGGCTAAGCAACTCGATGCATTGTCGTATGTTCGATGTGTCGGCCGTTGAAGCTTCCGCTAGCATCTGACCCAGCTCGAATCCGGAGTATGAGGGATCTTTTCTCACCGACAGGTGACAGCATTTCTTGTTGTCAAGCAAGTGCGATGAGAGTTGCCAAGATACCAATCCCGACACCTGGTGTTCGCTTGAAGTGTGCACCGACCAACCGGGCTGGTGCTATAAGTTTTCCGATTTTTCCTGCAGCCGAAAAGTGAATACGCCAGTAAGTTGTCCCGGAGCGCCACGGTAAATAATAATACTCCATTCTAACAGAATGGTTTGGGTACAGCCTGAGGATTTCAGAGAGAAGATCTCGACACTCCGATTTTCCTCCTCTTTTCGAACGATATTTGTTACGCTTGGAGCGGAAAACTCCATAACGAAAATCGTCCTACTTTGCTGGTCGAAAAGGAAAACATCAGCTTATCGGCTTGTATTTGCCAGGCGGAGGAGAATAAGTAGTTCCAATAGATTCGGCACTTTTCATTCTCCACAACGGACTCAATATCCCCCGGAATATAAGGCAACACCAGTGTCTCTTCTATACCATACGAGTGTAGATGGTAGCACGACACTCGTAGATGGTAGCACGACACTCGTAGATGGTAGCACGACACTCGTAGCGTTCTGCCTGTGGATATAGGCTGAGACCGCATAAGCTGGGCATTCTGACAGCAAATGCATTATGGACTCAGGTTCACCACGACACGCCGTGCATCTGGTGTCAAGGACCTTATACACATCACGCCACTACGGTAGACTAGGCTGTTAAAGACACCATCCAGGCAGGACATTATGAATCCATCGGTCTCCGACTTAAGCTCACTAGACCTGAGGAAGGCAAAGGTCAAACTTTTGGATAAGCCAAGGTCTTTGATGTTGTTGGAGAAGACCCCATGCATTGGCTCTTCCGTTCGTAGCTGAAAGAGGACCTGGGTCTCCGCAGCTTTAATGTGAGGTTTTAACTGAACAGGTTTCAAAACGGTGACAGACTTTGGGTTAGCACCAGTCATATGTGGAAAGTATCCCCCCAGATATGGTTTCTGTCGAGGAATCTAACTAACATCATCTCGTGATTGATTCTCCATCATTTATGTAAAAATGAGTTCTAGTCTATGAAACTGGTCGTTTTTCTATACCTTAGTAAATAAAGTAAAGTAAAGTAAAGTAATTTATTCAGGTTAAATACAAATATCTTACATCAATATGAATTGGTTAATTAAAATTAAGTTATATGTGGCCAGGCTGAGCTACCTAATCGAGGATTGAATTGTAGTCATCAGCTTGGGTAGATTTGTTAAATAAAATACATATTCATAGCCTATTCTACAACATAAATTAATTGTCAACTGCAAGGTGAAACTGGGTGAGAGCGATATAAAGAGAAGGAAAAAGAGAGAGAGAGATGCGCTTGAATGAATTTTCACCTCAGGAAGAAATTTGAATGTTGGAGAAGATCTTCAATCAGTATCGAATATGATTTTCAGTTTATTATAATAAGTAAGAACAAATTCTTTCATTCTGGATTTCATTTTGTGTTTATTAGACAATAGTCTTATTTCCTGTGGAACGGTTGAACAGTTTTGGGCCAATATAGGATACAAATCTCTGTGTATGAGTTAATCTACAGAGGGGAATATTTAGGTTTTTTTTTGGGTTTTGTGCGAGTGTTGTGGTCATGATTTATAGATGGGGTTATGTTTTTTTGCGTCCATATGATGCAGTGAAATATATATAGTTTTCTTATTCCTAGCAATCCAGTTTCTTTGTAAAATGCCTCAGTGGAGTATCTTCGGTCTTTCTTCAAGATAATTTTCAAGATTGTGTTTTGCGTAACTTCGATATTGTGTATTGCAGTTTTGGATAAACCTCCCATATTATAATACAGTATCTAAGAATAGATTCTACCAATGAGTTATAAATGGTTAATAGAAGTTTGATGTTGTTGAGGTTTCGGAGCTGATACAGTTTGTATATTAGTTTTCTGAGTCTTTTGACCGTGTGATCAGTTTGAACTACCCATCGTAGATGCTGGTCTACATACACACCCAGGTATTTGATGTCCTCTACCTTTTCAATAACCGAGCAGCAACATGGATTTAAGTTTTGACATCCGTTTTTATGTACGGTTAGAGTGTTTTTAGAAGGTTGATCTTTTTTAGTGGTAGAGAATGTTATAAATTTTGTTTTACCCACATTAAGGCTTAGGAGACTTGTATTCAGGTTTCAAAAAGAAATATACAAGTGGTTGGTTGAAGTTTGTATTTTATTATCTGACGTTGTTACTTGTTATTTTTTATACTATGTGATCTGAAACCATACACAACACTATATAGCAGTAGTTTCCACCACGAGCAAGATGATAGTTCGCGTGTTAATGCCAATCCTCACCGCAATTCTTTTTTATTTCGAGACATTCCTCTAAAAACTGGAAAGAATATGGATAAGAAATGAAATGAAATGGAGACAGGATCAGACATGGAAGAGAACCAGAAACACCTAAGAATCACCAGAAAGATTCGAACCCCACGCCTGAACTGTTTGCCGATTTTGGCCCAGTGAACTTGGTTCCGGTCCCCCTTTTTTCCAGGCGATAGCTATTTCGTTACCTTGTGCAGAATATGGTAGAACTATTGCATTGCGAAGTTGTCTCTGCTCTTACATTGCAGCAGTTGGATTCAATCGATTATATAAAATTTGTAAAAACATATCTTTTGGAAAACGCTCAGAAGCTCATCTGAGAACATAAGCAGGCAAGGGAGTCCCATATAACATGAAATTCATTCATTGTAGCTATTTGTACACAGATGAAGCTTGAAATAAATATATAATTGTTTCTTCCTTTTTTCCGACCGTTCCATTTTTTCTTTTTCAATATTTGAAGAATTTGTATAAAAATATCCTGTTGTCGGAAGGGAGTCGATTTCTCGTAGCATATCCAACCGAATGTATTGATCACTGTTGGTGACGATACGTACCGTATCTATTATTATATCTAGCTTCATAAGTGAGGTATCTCATAGATTGTAGAATTCAAGGAAGATCTGGACTTACAGCTTACATGAGAGTTGATTTCAAACCACTCTAGCTTAATGACAGATGGTGAGATTAAACCATTGGGAAAGAGATTAATGCTCTAGCACCAGAGGCGAACCCAGATTTTGGGGAGAGAAAGTTTTCTTTTCTTTCGTGATAAATTATGTAAAACAATCGAATAGGTTGAGTAATACTTTTGGTATTTGGGAGGGGGGACATGGTCCCCGCCCACTCCATTTAAGTCCGCTTCTGTCTAGCACCACGGCCACTTTGTTTCGGTGCCTAACTATCTGGAAATATTTTGATTGTTTTCCTGACAATTTTTTAGTTCCCTTGAACATATTTCAATTTACCTCTGCCTGGAATATTGTAGCTGGATAAGTTGCCCATGTTGAATGAATGCTTTATATTGGGTTCATCTCGTATAATTGGATTGGTTTGTAGCAATCGATAAAACCAACAATAAGGTTCTAGCACTTGGCTATTATTGCCCTTGGTCATGAACATTATAATAACCTTCTTCTAGAGAAATAACTAACTCATTTTTCATGATTTTACTGACACTTGTGCTGGATAAGGTGGTTTCAATATGGCAGAATAAAATTAAAACTAGTACATTTCCTTATTTTTTACTATACATTATTTTTCCTGGGTTTGAGAAAATAATGTTGGAGTAACAGTGAAACTACGAGGCTTGTTTGGTAAGTCCGTGACTTTTTAAATTTCCCGCGCAGTAACTTTAAATGCAACACTGCTGCTGTCAACCACCATCTTTCAATAGACTACTGTCAAATTTTGAGCAAGCTGCGACATTTGGTTTGTGTTTGACAGCAATTAGAAGCAGACAACCTCGTGAATTTTAACAAAAATGGAAAAAAGTGAATTTCGTGTGTTGATTAAGCATTATTTTTTGCGTAAAAAAACCATAACTGAAACCAAGGAAAGACTTGATAAATACTATGGGAACTCTGCACCATCAATTTCAATGGTTAAGAAGTGGTTTACTGAGTTCCGTTGTGGTCGTACCAGCACAAGTGACGCCGTACGTTCAGGTCGCCCAAAAGAGGTCATCACGCCAGAAATCGTCGATAAAATCCATGGAATGATATTGGACGATCGGAGAATAAAAGTACGTGAGGTAGCTGAGGCTGTAGGCATCTCAACTGAGCGAGTACATCACATTTTACATGAATATTTGGACATGAAGAAGCTATCCGCGAGATGGGTGCCGCGATTGCTCACACTCGACCACAAGCGCAACCGTGTGACCACTTCAAAGGAGTGTTTGGCAAAGTTCAATCGCAATCCGGGCGAGTTTTTACGCCGTTATATAACCGTAGACGAAACATGGATCCATCACAATACCCCAGAGACCAAGGAACAATCAAAACAGTGGGTGTCAACTGGTGAACGTGCACCAAAGAAGGCTAAGGTGCGTCTGTCAGCCAACAAGGTTATGGCCACAGTTTTTTGGGATGCACGCGGTGTCATTCATATAGATTACTTAGAGAAGGGTAGAACGATCAACGGCGAATATTATTCAGAGCTTTTAGACAGATTCGATATTGATTTGAGGCAAAAACGACCACATTTAGCGAAAAAAAAAGTGCTGCTTCATCAAGACAATGCACGAGTGCACACGTGTGTAGTCACTATGGCAAAAATTCATAAATTGGGCTACGAACTACTACCCCATCCAGCATATTCTCCAGATTTAGCCCCTTGCGACTATTTTATTTTCCCAAACCTGAAGAAATGGCTGGGTGGTAAGAGATTTGGGTCGAATGAAGAGGTTATAACCGAAACAAACGCCTATTTTGAGGGCCTTGAGAAAACCTATTATTTGGAAGGAATAAAAAAACTGGAAAAACGCTGGACTAAATGTATTGATCTAAAAGGAGATTATGTTGAAAAATAAAACGCTTATTTGCCAATTTTTTTTTCTTTATTCAAATAGTCACGGAGTTACCAAACAGCCCTCGTATATCAACACTAAAGTAAGACACGATTAAATTTCTACGGAATTCATTATACTTGCGATATGTTTTGCTACACTGTAGCTTTATCAAGTGATTTTGGTATTCTCACGTAACGAAACATGTCGCGAGTATACTAAATTCCTTGGAAATTTAATCGTGCTTTACCTTAGTGTTTGTATAATGGATTTCCATCTAGTAAAGACCGATTCAATCCAACAGCTTCAACAGCTTCAATTTGTTTCGTGATGTCAACGTGCCTACTAACATTTTTATGGGGAAGGAAAGAAAACAAACTGCAAATTTATTGGAAATGGTAATTTATTTATTTAAAAACGATAACAAAATAATGTTGAATCAAAACTAAAATTCCTATAAACGATTAATTCAGTGATTACTTTGAATTAAAAATTGCTTACAATATAATGGACTAGCACAATACAAACACTGATGAATTCCCGCAATGTTTTAATTTAATCAAATACTCTCACTAGCGTGCTTCTTTCTGTGAATTGAAACTACGCATTATTTATGAAATGAATACTAATGAGTACGATTCGTTATCAACTGCAAGGACCCTGTATATAACAATGGCAACATTGTTTTTGAATAATTGTTGCGAAAAATCTAACTATTGTTATCTAAGTTTATATATGAGTGAATGTCAGTGTTATAGCCAACTACTGGAAGTAAGTTATTTTTTTTTAAATTCGTCAGTGCCCAAAGACTCTGATATAGTCACATAACATTTTTCAAATTTCGTTCCTTTTTCTTGTACATATTTTCCTCTGAACATTGCAAAACTTTTATAGAATAAAATCAGTTTTTCGAGTAATGTAAGATTTGTCCACAACATTATCAATTTTTTAAGCGACTATCTATTTCTGATTCTAGTAATACAATAATGGAAAGTCAGATAACGTAGAAGTTCGAGGATCTATATCTATCAAACGAAATGAGCATGTGACCATACAGAGTATTTCGGTTTCCTGTTATATGAAAAAAAAAATACTCATCAGTTGAAGCATTTTCATTTCTCCATCAAAAAATTATGTGTGAAATAGTCGTATCAATGTTGAGGAAGGTTATATTCTTTTGGGAATATTTGGGTGCCATTTTTTCTAGTGATACAAATCAATTATCGAACAGATAAGAATGATTGTCGCTGAAATAATATACCTTTGATATAGAAGATACTTCACTGAAATGACCACTTCTATTGCAGTTAGACTAGTAATATAACATGTTTGTATGTATATTTGTACATAAACATTTTTGTCAAAAAACATTTGTAAAGGTCATTGTGACGAATAACTGAACTAATAATAAACAATAAGGAAATGGCATGTATTTTGACAGATTTCGTTCAAAACAATTGTTGAAAACAAACGTGGATTCTTGCATTTGTTTCAGTGGTTTCCTTTGAAAAACAAAAATCAAACATCAATAATGATCCATACGTTATCATTATCGAATATGCCTTTATTCCGATCATCAATATACAGGATGTGTTAGAATTTGTAATACACAGAGTAGAAATCAAAGGAAAATTCAAATGATACCAGCGTGTCCAATAAGACGACATACTCTCAATATTTTCATAATTTTTTTCACTTTAACATTACTGATATTTTTATATCGATATAACCGTTGAGGCTTCAACAGCCAATGGCAGAAAATATATTTTCGATCATTTAACTAAAGCAGAAACAAATATTGATGAATCGAAATGATTTCAAAATAAATCTAAAAACACCCTTTGAGCAATAAATTTTTATAGAATACAAACAATTCGAGACCATTATTGATCAGACTTCTATTGGAATGACGAAACAACCCACTATTATATATCACTGAAATTGATTTGGTTCATACATTTTTTATCAACTATACTAGAGAAATCCATTTGAAAACATGCCAAGACCTTCACTAATACAGTACTCAACAGGACAATCAGTGTTTGAAGAATGAATAAATACATAATGTTATTTACAGTAATAAATAGACTTTGAACATAATTTACAACTATATACAGTTCTGAAGATAGGTATAGAAAATTTGAAATCTAGAAACTTTGGTTGGACAAAATGTACACAAGTATTTACATTTTCTACATGTTTCGAACCTATGGGATATTTGTAGAATTTTTTTGTGGGAATTTTATTACTTATATTCCGTATATATGGAATGTTGGATTTATTACGGTTGTTTTATATGACGTTCAGTTCCAAGAAATGCTTTGAAAAAGAACTCATAGTTTCGAAAAAATAATGCTTTTCAAATTGTTGGAAAGCTTCAACTACTGTCAAAAATTCTACAAATTGTGGTACAAAATCGAAACCCTATGAACAATCAAGAAACATATCTTGGACTGTGCTTGAAATTGTTCATGTTGAAAATAGTGCAACAAGGTGAGCTTCTAGGCCACTTAACAAAATATAGGACTGCAATTGCACTGTTCTAACCTACAAACTATGTCATTGTCGATCGCAAGAATTCTAACGCACTCTTAAGTCAAAGCCAAGTCGGCACTGAGTTGGGATAACCGTCTAGGATCTCGCCTACCCCGATTGGAACTCCTACCGCTAGTATGATTGCTGTACCCAGAATCCGACCCCAATGCGGAATCCTGCGAATAGGGCTTAGGTACAGGCCTGAAGGTGGCCAAGTGACTCAAAACCGGGACGCTCTCGTATGGCCCGGGTGTTTGCGACATACACTGTATCCTCTGCGCTATACTAGGAATCTGCCTGCGACTGGGAGGGGGGTGTTCCACGCTACCCACCCTCGGATACAGCTGCAGCAAGGCGTCCAGCAACATCCCTTCGTGGAACTCCTGGCGCCGCCTGTCAAGGCTTCTGTGTCTCTTATTGGCCGGAACGGGGGGTAGAGGTTCGTGCGGCCTTCTAAACCTAGGGATTTCCCGCCTCAGCGACATGGGATCTACTCTGTAGGGAGGCGGCGGCATGTCCAGTCTTCTTCTTTCCATTTCGCCCGCCAGGCTGAGCTCGTCCTCCGCGAATTCATCCTCGCTGTGAGGCGCTGCTGCTAGCTCGCTCTCAGCGTCGCTGAGTTCCTCGTATACTGGGTTGTAGAGGTCCTGGGAGCAGTACGGGTCTGGTCCTGGGGATGAACACAAGAATACTGGCGGGTGCGTGGATATTGGGTAGCCACTGGGGTAGTGAATGTTGTTTTTAACGTCGATCATCTGAAAATTAAAAATAAGTATTAGTTAGTTGAACTGAAGGGGATATGGAACGTAAACAAAAAGCAGGCTCCATGACGAATTGAGTGTTAATTTCAAGGACTATGAGATTTCTTTTGGGTACTCGCAAATGGATTCAGCAACACTTTCGAATAGAAGATTAGAATAATCAGAATGTTTATTAGGAGATTTTTACGGTGAGTTTTGGGAGAAAATAAATCACATTTCAAGCAAAAAAATACCAACTACTGGTACGAATGAGCAATCTGTTATTATAAAACGAATGTTATAAATGATCATTAGATTCTATAAAAAATGTAAATCTGTCGAAAAATTAAGTAAAACTAGGAACAGTGTTATAGTTAACTTTTCAACATTAACATTTATTATAAACTGGCAGTCGATTCAAGTTGATATAAGAATTGCTATATGTATAGGTCCAGTTTGTTCTACTATCTGCCAATACTGTTTTTTTTTTATTGAAATAATAATGAAAATCAGCAACTTCGTGGATGGCAGAAGTTTTCATGAGTTACAACTATAGATTTGTCAATTATTGGAATTGTAATACATTTTTAGGTAACAATGAACAATAGACAAATTGCTAAAATTGTTATTTCCGTCAACCAGTTGTATCCCTGCGCGCAACCCTGAGAAGTTGTCGAAAGACTTTTGCGAGCTAGGGAATACGCAGCCTTTATCTTTTAACGTGTAATGCCGTGCACGAGACCAATGACCATGCTGGGAATTGAACAGACAACCACTTGCTTGAGAAGTGAACGCTCTACCAGCACGACCACCACGATAATGAACGTACATAAGGTTTAGATGCACATTTTAATAATAGAAAACATTCGAAGTTATTCCAATTATAATAAAAAATGATAATTAAAACAGATAATTCAAATAACTATTTTTTCAATAATTTATATATTTTTCATTATTTAGGTGCAATGCAACCGGAAACTGAGAGTAGATTGATATAGCCACAATTGACTGTCTCTGCTGTTAGGGTTGATATATCGATTTTATTTCCATGGTTTGCCTAACACAACGGTATTTCTTCATACCTATTGGAGGCTCTGAAAAATGGAAATTGAATAATTTTTCAACTTCTCGAATACTATGAACTTTAAGAAAAACTGCCCAAGAGACCGTTCTTTTTTAAAACATATTTTCAAATATATATTTTACGTTGCAAAACTTCAATATTGATAAATATTGGAAACATAATTGAACGAGTTGGTATCAAGTTGCTTGGCCACAACCTGCAGTTTCCTATTGGATAGGATCCATGAACATGATTTGATCTTCCACATCTGCGTCAATTAATTTGGAGACTCACTTTGTTTTCATTTATATTTTTTAAATCTTTTGTTGTTATCAATTCCTGGAAATGTCTGCCATTATTAAAATGTGCATGTAAACGCTATGAAATTTCATCGTCAATAGTGGCAGACATAATAATAAGTATATTGTTCATTATTGTTAGTTGCAAATGTATTGCTCTTTTATCAAATAATGATTTATATTTGTAAATGATGAAAACATCTGCTTATATTTATTGTAATTCAGCGGGTACCAATCAAGACAATTAAATTTTGATGTAAAATGTCTATTCCACTATTGGTTTCCGAAGAAATCCTTGAAGAGCTCATGTTAGAGCTTGTGCGAGCAAAAGGAAACCAAGTCCTGAAGCTAACTTTATTGGTTCTTCGAGTGTTATTGGCGAAGTTTTGGTGTTTGGGTAGTACACTACGGTAGTGAATGATGTAGATTAAACTACGCTTCTGGCTTACTTCTTCGTAATGGAGAAAACATTTTCTCCTTCCTCTTCAAATATTCCATTCTGAAAATGGGAAGCTCATAGCAATTTTGAAAAATAATTTCAATGATTAAAAGCCAAACAAGTCCAACAAGCTTAGCAGAAATAATATTGAATGTTGAAAAGATAGGTATGTATACCAGAAAAGGACTTTCTCATGATTATGAGAATTGTGGAAGCTTTCAGATACAAAGAAGAGTGAACAAAATTGTCCACAGAAAATGTTAAAACGATGGTTTCTTTCCTAATACTATCCACGATTTCTCGCAGTTTGCTACTTTTCAGGAAGTTTTTCCTCTAAATCCGGTTGAAATATGCAGAAAGAACATGTTGAAAACATCTCCAAACCAACAATTTTTTGTGTTTTACAGAAAAGGAACAATGTATCCATCCAAATTTGAAACTAACTGTGGTTCAGAAAATCCAGCGCATTATATAGGCCAGTGAAGATCTTCAGCAACACTTCTTGCCAATACTGATCGTACTGAGGTAGATTTTTGCAACGGTTTCAGAAGATTATCTTGACGATCACATCAACAATAAATTTGGCATGGCTGAGAAAAACCAATGAATTATTGAAAGACAAGAGAATATTAGGAGGTTGAATTATCTTCGTCTGAAAATAATGTTCAAATGAGTCACCCTGCCTAAATGTCTTCCATTTACTTCAACTGCGTAGCCCAAAAACTGTGTTGACTAATTAATGACTCACAAACCCCACCTGGGTTATAACTCATAATTCAGTTGTGTGTTATACGTCATACCCCACGTGTGCGGTAAACTCAAATGGCTGATATATTCGGTAATAGTCGGTGTTCTTCAAACACCTCTTCTAACCTTAATGCAATAATTATTATCTGTATCGATTTTTGAAATGGTTCTAACCGTAATATCAAACACCGAGTGAGATATCTCCGGCAAAGAATGTGATTTCCCAGCCATTGTACTTCAAACTTCGTTTCACCGGAAAGTTTTATACATTTTTTAATACAAACGAGTTCATTCCGGGAGCCTCAGCGGAAAATGCGCTCCCGTATAACGCTAATCGCTTTAAAAGTTAGAATTTCAATCGAATTCAACTTGTTCACAACTTAAGTTTTTTATTCACATTTCAAAATCTCGTAAGCCTTATAACGGGACTTTCAATTCCCGAAAATGACGGAGTTTTAGCTCAAGGCCGCTTACGATGATTACGTTTTGGAATCGTTGTTTGTATCGAAATAACAGAAGATTTTTGTTCGGTGTTCAATAGTACGGAATGATAGTGAAAGGAGAAGAAGTATCATTTGGGTTATTTCTTTCAGGGGCCGGAGGCACTCCAGTCGAGATGGGTAATAATTTTTATAATAAGTTATTGATTACCGAAAACATAAATAATACATACAAGTAAGTCAATACAAGCCTCCTGTTGGCCAAAATCTGCAATATAATAGAATGTGTCCACTTAAATATGTTGAGTTTCAATTAGTTCTACGCCTCGTATTCAGATATTATAATAGTGGCGTGGAGTGGCGATCCTATTATCGAGTCTTGACATAAGTGAAAAACCAAAGGGGTCCTCATAGACATAACTACATATAGTGTGTTATTTTTATACTTCATCATTTACTACCTGTATCTTTAGCTTTGAACATGAAAGAGACTCAGACTCATTTCATTGTTTCGGGGGTAATACCACGACTGCACGAGATCAAATTGCTTGGTGACACCACTGGTACTTTAGGACGAGTGGTGTTACCTCAAAGCAATTTGTTTGAGTTTAAGATTTCTGACAGAATTATCGCTAGTATTGTGAGCACGAGAAGTATTTATTAAGATAATTTCACGAAACAACGAAGTAAAAAAAGTTCCATTGTCGTAAATTCTTCAATAGTTATAGATAATGCCTGATTGACATGAAGTCTGTCAGACTGACATTCATATAAGTAGCAAGATAATAAAATATTATCCGTTGTAGTTTGGATACGTGGTTGCCATGACAAAGTGGTATTACCGGCTCGAAAAAAAGGACCTGCGTATTATCGAGTCATACGTCCCTTATTGGTCCTAATATTGCAGGAAAGGAGTGTTTCATACGGCGAGTGAAATTATCGGGGGTAATACCACGAGTGCTCGCAATACTATCGATAGTAATTCTGTCAGAAATCAACGAGATCAAATTGCTTGGTAACACCACGAGTCCTTTAGGACTAGTGGTGTTACAATGAAAAATTTTTGAGGTCATTTGATTGAACACAACCAATCAGACCAAAATTATGGAATGAAAATACCCCCGAAGGGCTGCAACAGAAATTCTCACATAGCCACGGTAGAATTAGCTTGGCTAGGTGGGAAAGCTGCTGCCTGTTTGACTGACTTTTTTCGTGCTGAATCAAACAACGATGGTTCTGTAACAAATCGAGTTGAATATAACCCTGTATTCAGCAAGACTTGCCAAGGTGGTTCAAGAATGTGTACTGAAAGCAAATTTTTAGTAGAAAACAACGACAGTAACGTTTGTCCTGTCAGATTGTTTAAAAAATTGATGTCAAAAAGAGGCCCAAATATTAAAACCAACAGATTATTCCTAAGAACAAATCGTCACTGGATGGCCGAAAACGATCACTGGTATGATAATATGCATATTGGAAGAAATACGATTCAAAATTGGACAAAATCGTCTGCCGATGCGATTGGCTTGACCACCAAAGAAAAAAAATTACTTATCACTCCAATAGATCGACCGCGGTCAGTCGATTGGCCAAAAGTAGTGTACAAGAGCAAGAGCTTATAAAAATTACGGGTCATGATAATGCCAGCTCAATAAAACTCTACTTGAATATTGATCAAGACCATCATAATCAAATTATTAACAGCAGGCATAGTGGAAATACATCTTCATCAGTTATAGAAAGTAACACGTCTGGATCTTCATTTAACCATTGTTTATATAGAAGTAAGATAGTTAAGTTAGTCAATGCATGCCTGTGTAATTGGTGTTGGACGCAAACGCGAGTGTCATCCAGCGTGATTAGTTACGAACATGAATATTTGACGTCATTTTAATGCAGGTTCCTTCAAAAAACCCTGATTTTAATGCTGTCCCATTGTTTAAATCAAGTTACGACATGACTTGGATGCGAGCTCACTATCGCCGTCTACATGTCGCATCCAGTTTGATCCAAATATAATCCCGTAAGGTTGACTAACTATCTTCTATATAAACAATGATTTAACTTTTCTAATTGTTCTTTTGTTTTTTGCACCTTTAAGTAAATTGTTTTTGCTCTGTTTTTTTCCTATAATTAGCAAAAAAATGTATATCCGAATAACTCTCGAACAAAAATTTTTAACAACTTTCTCAATCTTGATCATGCTTATATGCAACAGACCTTCGCCTGCCTGTTTCCAAGCAACAAGCTTTCGAAATCTGTTATAAAATTTTTAAATTTTTTCGAACAATTATCAATGTCCTTGGGTTATTACTAATGACAATGAAACACTTTTAAGAAATTATTATCTATCACACAAAATCAATCAGTCCATGTTTCTGAAATGGAGAATGACTGTCACACACAAAATATTCAAACGTTGAAATTTGAACGACGACTTTCAGAGAAACATTAAAAATATCGTTCTCTAACATTAACTCTGCTATTCGCTTCTATGGTGACTTATACTCAACAATTATTATTATTCTTCGCCCAAAATTCATGAGCCATGAGTATTCCGGTCGAGTTGAAGCTATAAAATTTAATTTTAAATTTCTTCCTCGGCGTTTGAACAATTCTGGAGATGTTTTCGTGAGTGCCTCCTCCGTTTACCGGTTACTTGAAACCCACATTGCACTCAAAGTCGAGTTTAATTGTTTCACAAATTTCTCTTAATAACCAACGATTCAAATGCAAGCCTCGAAATTAATTTACCAAGAATTCCATCGAGCTAATTCTCGGAGATGAAGTAAAATACAACCGAGAGCAGTGAAATCTATTCGAGCAAGAGTAGGTATTCGAGTACCAACATTTTTAATTTTGAATGATTTTGTTGATAATTTCACTCGTCGTATGAAACCCTCCTTTCCTGCAATATTAGGACAAATGAGGGAAGTATGCCTCGATAATATGCTGTTCCTAGCTTTCGAGCCGATAATACCAATTTGTCATGGCAACCACGCATCCAAATAACAATGGAGAATAGAATATCATCTTGCTACCAAAATGAATGTCAGTCTGACAGATTTCACGTCAATTAAGCATTATCTAACTATTGAAGAATTCACGACAATGAAACTTTTTTTCACTTTGTTGGTTCGTTATTATCTCAATAAATACTACTCGTGCTCACAACACCCTCGATAATTCTGTCAGAAATCTTAAACTTGATCAAATTGCTTTGAGGTATCACTACTCGTCCTAAAGGACCCGTGGTGTTACCAAGCAATTTGATCTCGTTGATTTCTGACAGAACTACTATCGATATTTATTGACAGATTTGACAATTCATTACAAATGGGGAAAAAATAGAGAAGATCGCTATCTGCCAAAAGGTAACAAGATTGGATTTATCATCCATTCTTCCTCTTGTACCTGTTTACCAAACTAATTTTATGCTATGTTTAGTGATATGGATAGACTTATTCCTTATATTCACGTTATGAACGTCAGTTCGATATCTGATTTTTTCGTGTAGGTACGATGGTGTTTTCAACATTATTATTTTGTGAAATAATACTGAAATATGAAGCATGCGTCTATTGTACATATACAATCAATTAGCAGTTTTTAATTTATGCGAACTATGATCTTTTCTCCTGATTCCAAATGAAAACCTCATACATGCATTCTGTACCCTCTGGCCTCGTTGCTGTTCATTGGTATTCAGAAAATTGTGGTAAACAGTATCACAATGATTGAAATTTGAGAGAATCAAAGCGTCGCATAATAAAAATTTTGTATTTGTGTTCAGGGTATGTCTATGCTGATAAAGAATTTTTAGTTTCCCGAATGATTTTTGAATTAGACTCGATATGTGTTTTCTAAATTTTAATTCGTCATTGATATTAACCACCAAATTTTTCATGTTGCTTACGACAGGTAATTCATTTCCATCTATATTTATATGTATCGCCCCAACTTTGGATTTTGTGTGCGGCCTTCCAAACACCATAACAGAACATTTACTAATATTGATTTTCAGAGCATGTTTCTTTGACAAATCAACTAAATGGTTTATTTCCCTGTTTATTGTATTTATGCTAGGAGTAAAATCATCCAATTTGAAAGAAAAGTACAGCTGCGTATCATCGGCGTACATATGATATTTAATATGATTCAAATTAGCTGCCAACTGAGCAGTGTACACAATATATAGTATGGGGCCGAGTATAGAACCCTGGGGAACACCAGATGTTATTTGACGAGGAAGAGATCTAGATTTGTTAAGATCTACTATCTGAGTTCTTTTCGATAAATAGTTTCGGAAAAATGCTATAGTATCATTCCCCAATCCCACAAAAAGAAGTTCATGGTTGATGGTATCGAATGCCTTACTGAAATCAATCACAGAAAGTATAGTTATTTCATCCCTTTCGATACCTCTAACGATATCGTCTACCACATTAAGGAGCGCAGTCGCACAGCTAAAATTTTCCCGATACCCTGATTGCATCTGTGGTAAAATATAATTTTTCTGAAGATGGGTTTTGAGTTGAACAGCGACGCCTTTTTCCAATAATTTTGATAAAAACGGGAGAAAACTTATGGGTCTGAGATCATTTAATTCTATTGGTTGCTTAATTTTTCGCATGGGTACTATGAGTGATTGTTTCCACTTTTTAGGGAAAACCTTACGTTCAAGACAGAAATTGATTAAATGTAAAATGACAGGTAACAAAAATGAAACCCTCCTTTCCTGCAATATTAGGACCAATGAGGGACGTATGTCTCGATAATACGCAGTTCCTAGCTTTCGAACCAGTAATACCACTTTGTCATGGCAACCACGTATCCAAACAACAACGGAGAACTTAATATCATCTTGCTACCAATATCAATGTCAGTCTGACAGACTTCATGTCTATCAGGCATTATCTATAACTATTGAAGAATTCACGACAATGGAACTTTTTTACTTTGTTGGTTCGTGAAATTATCTCAATTAATACTACTCGTGCTCACAATACTATCGATAATAATTCTGTTAGAAATCTCAAACTCGATCAATTTTCATTGAGGTAACACCACTAGTCCACCACTCTCCGTATGAAACCCTCCATTCCTGCAATATTAGGACCAATAAGGGACGTATGTCTCTATAATAAAAGACCAGGAAAGTGCTGACGTCACAAATGTCATTCTTGTCAAAAACTGATTCCAAACAAACCATCGTCGAATTTAAATCAGCTTGTCCGATAACTACGATATTGTTTCAAAACAAAATCAAAACAACCAAACACAAAATAATAAGCAAAGCAGCAAATCATCAACAGAGAATGTCACCTAAAATTCTTTGTTTGGAATCAGTTTTTGACAAGTATGACATTTGTGACGACACACTTTCCTCGTCTATACGCAGTTCCTTCCATTCGAGCCGGTAATACAAACATATTTGTCATGTTAACCACGTATCCAAACAACAACGGATAATAAAATACCACCTTGCTACTAATATGATTGTCATTCTGACAGACTTCATACCTATCAGGCATTATCTATAACTATTGAAGAATTCACGACAATGGAACTTTTTTTACTTTGTTGGTTCGTGAAATTTTCTCGCTTGTGCTCTTGTACTTGTGCTCACAATGTAATGTAATTATGTAATCTGTTCAATCGCTTAATTTCACTGCTAAATAAGTATAACTTATTATTGTGATGTATTTGTGGATACCACAACTCTACCATCACCGAAAAGTACAAGTCGTACAACTTCAAGATAGTATGCAAGAACTGAATTTTTCAATGGTTTCTAAATGTGAATGGTGTGTGTAAAGGTTTCGTCGTGAAGGAAAGTCCCTTTTGCCACATGGCAGTGACTGGTGATGACTATGAGTTTTTGTTAAATATTCCAGGACTGAATTTCGTATTAGCAATGAATTTCAAATACATTTTTCTGGAGAGCTGTTAATTTGTTGTCCGTTTTTTTTTGGTTAATACACTGAAATGTGTATTGAATTTCAATTTGATATTTGTTTAATTTAATTGAAACAATGTGACAATAAAAAAACTGTGCTAGTAATATTCAAATACATAGTTTTGTGAAAGATGTTAATTGAAACTCTATACATCCATATCAAAGAACAAATCATATATTACTGTTGTAATATTCTGTCTTCCTCCGTAGGTAACTCAACTTATAACGTAAGTAAAATAAGACAAAAAATTATTGTTTGACTCATAAACTACAAGTGAGTGGTAGTATTTGTTGATGTTAAACTGGAAATGGGAAAAAGGTGAAGGACGGTAATGTATGTATGATGCAAAAATGAGGTTGGATGTAACTGAACATATCAATATGTGAATAAAATAGTTATATTCAGATTTAAAATAATATCAGTCGAATTTAGGTATTTTAATTAGTTATAAACCTTCATTTTAATTTCCTGGAAGATCTGTATTTGTTCATGAATCTCCAGAGAAGACAGTGGTGGATATATAGTGCGGCTTCTACTGTCCACCTCGTTGAACGGTTCGACATACAAACATAGCAAAAGAACATTTTAGAATGATATCATCAACACTACATTTTGAAAAAATCTTGTCGTTGCTTGAGAAGAAATACGAATACTGCAATAATGTAGATAATTTCGTGGACTATAAATGCCGCACTGTGTAAATCTCGAATACTGAACACATTTCAGCGTATTAGAATATGAACGTTAAAACAATTTGTAAGTTTTTTTGTACTATACGTGATGCCCAAAACTGTTCCTTCTGTTGATAAACATTTACCCCAGGGTAGCTATAAAAAAGCACCGTATAGTTCTGTCTTGAAAATGATGAATTCTGATTTGATTATTTTTTGTCTAAAATATTACGTCAAGGCTGAACCATTGTCTAAAGATATGATGAACATTGATATGAGCCATTTCCCTATACGTAGTTGTACTATACATCCAAACTCAGTTACAGGCAACCAGTGCAAGTGATCATTTCCTGTTCTTTAACTTATGGAGATTACATACATTCCAAAAGAGATCAATTTTACTATTTATTTCATTATCGCAATTATTATGGGGGGTTATACTAATAACCCGTATTTTGTTTTAACAGAATATTTAATTTATGAGGATGAATTTCATGTATTAAAAATAGTATTCAGAATTCGTAAGTATTTCTAAACATTTTTGTCACTTGTTTTTTCCATACGACTTAGAGTTTTCGAACTAAAAACTAATATACAAATAATGTGTGGCATCTACGTATGTGTACCTATGTATGAGTGGTATTTCTTAAGAGATAGAACTAAGAACTTTGTTGATGACGCTTATGAAACTAATGTTTGCCATCAGAGACAGTACCATATCTAGTGCTGTCCTATATGTGGTAAATTTACTGAAACATGGTGAAGCACTTGTATTTCTCGAATCAACATCGTTTCATTTACAAACTGTGGATTGTTCAAATCCCTAAAAAACATTTCAAGAAATGGGAATGAACTTTTCAAGATACGTTCCAAATCACAGGCACAAGAATACTGATAAAATCCAGGATCTCCATTTGACAAAATTGAGAGATCGTCATTCCTCGATTTTAAGATGTTGATCAAACCCCAAATAATATACTAAATAAGATTCTATTACCCGTTTTCTCAAAGAACAATCAACGGTTTTGCTTCAGAAAGTTTTAATCTTCTCCTGCAATACCGATTCATGAAACATTTTCAGAGTTGAAATGCAATCTGGAGATAATAAAGTTTCCTCGATGCAATAAAAATATTCTCCATGTTCCATGTATTTACTATGAGACTGGAGTTAGTGAAACTTGTGCTGTGAGAAACTAAACAGCGGGGAAAGTTTGCGAAAGTTTCAGGATTAATTCCTAGAACAATTCAGTTAATTAAAACCGATACATTGCGGCGTGAGTACACTGTTAGTCAAAAATGTTGCCAACAAAACGGATTTTTTTCAGGGAAAATAGAAAATAATAAAAAGGCCACGAAAAAGGTAGTCTAAATATGCTATTTAGTCGAATTTTTATTATCAGGTTGAGTGTAAGAGCAGTCACTGACTGAACTCCGCCTTTAATAAAGACAGTTTATTATTATTATTATTATTATTATCTTGGGAATAATTTATGTTTAGAAATTGGGCAGTTCCTTGTAAAAACTAGTGGTTCAGTTCTTATTAAGAATGTAGTTGAAAAACTTCCTGGACTCCAGAAAACCTATTGAAAATGAATAAAATTAGTTGTTATGCTATGTTCTATTTACTGACCAAACATCAAAAGCAAGCAGAGGAAAACAATACTAGATAAGTATAGGAATAAATAACAATAAAAGTGAATAAAACAGGGGATTTTTTATTTTAATAAAATATTGAAACTATTCTGATGAATTAAAAATTTTTTGAAATCAATTTCTGCAACATAAAATTGAAGTCAGTGAAAGAAGTTTACAGTTTCGAAATTATATATGTACGTGAGAGTTCTTGCGAACAAATCCGTTTTGTTGCCTCTGCAAATAGGATGGTGCCTTTGATTCTTGTGAAAAAAAAAGTAACAGGCTAGCTGGAAAATGTTGGAGACTTTGAAGAAAAAAAATTTAAACACGAAAACACTCAAAATGGTGGAATGGTGCAGTTTAGAGGTTGAAGACGTTTTTTGCGATTTGCGGCGAAACGTGACCTCTTAGCGGAGAATGTTCAATGGAAAAGTTGTAGATGATGAAAAAGATCAAAAAATTTTGTATACAACACTTTTCGACATAACCTCAAATTAAATGTCAAAATGTCAAAAAACGATTTTTCAGTATTTAATTTTTTTCTCGCGTATAAATGATTCAATTCAGGTGAAAATTTGTAGAAGTATGTCTTTTTTGGTGTTGAATAAGAATTAGTCTTTCGCAATTGAGAAGATGAGTTGTTTTTCAAATAAGGTAAATTTTTCGAAAAAAATACCCTTATATTCCACGAACAATTGTATTTTGTATTTCGAAGGTCTATACGTGACCATTTTAATTGTTGAAATGTCTACTTAAAATTGGTCTATGTAACTAGGTGGTTTATTGATCGTTAAACAATAGAAGTCACTTTTTCTTCGCTCCCACAAAATGATTAGGTATTGTATATTCTTTAATTGATCTCAACTAATCACTTTCGGTTTTTTCAATACATTCTTTGTCACACCGAGTGAATAATAGCACACTCCATATTATTAAAAAGCATTTTTTAAAATACGAAGCAAACATAAACACATAAAGCGGGTTTAAAATTAAAATTGACTGTACTTATGAGTGCTGTTTCCTGAATTGTGTTATACATTTGTTGGTCCCTACTGAAAAAGTCCTTCGGTTCGCTATAGAAGCGATTCACAGTCAGTCCATGGCTCTGAAGTAAAAAAAGAAAGGTAATTTTATTGAACAACTCTGTAATTGTTTGAATGTTTTAGACGGTGTAGTAATTTGATTACTTATATTTCGGTCGTCCATCATCTTAATGGTTGAAAGATTTCTATCTCTTTCAATTTTTTTTTCACAACGTTTCAATTTCTTGAATTCGCAATGGTCTTCTGGTGAATAGTGACAAAATCAGATGCTACGCGACCTTTTATAGGTCTATAATTAAGTGTAATTACGCGCGGTCTTGTGGCGCGCGTGGTTTCGCACTTTTTCTCCCTCCAAAACGGTTCATGAGCGGTTTCCATACGTTTTTAATTTCCACGCTTGGTTGACTGAAGGCACCATTGGCTTCTATGTAGGTGGTTTCCATAAATTTCCGTTTGAACCAATGTTCCTCTCTATGAAGAACACTAGCTTCGTCCCAGAGAATTCGGTGGTGTTTTGTCCAGGCGTGGTCAGCATTTCCCGATTTTGATGTTTCCCCTCGTTGAGTCCACTTTTTGTGTTCGGCTATTCTTACTGATAATGGCGTCTTGGTCTCTCCGATATAGGAATCTCCACATTCACATGGGACTTTGTAAATACAGTTTTTGCTGGATTCTGTTGTGTTCTCTGGTTTCGTCTTGGTGAGGAAGCTTCGTAAGGTACTGCCGGATTGAAAGCAACTCTTGATGTTGTATTTATTTCCGATCCTTCTGATCTTCTCGGAGATACCCCTGATATAGGGAAGAATGAGAACGGGGTTTTGTGGTCACGCGCGCCACAAGACCGCACGTAATTATACTTAATTATAGACCTATAAAAGGTCGCGTAGCATCTGATTTTGTCACTATTCACCAGAAGACGATTGCAGATTCAAGCAATTGAAACGTTGTGAAAAAAAAAAAATTGAAAGAGATAGAAATCTTTCAACCATTAAGATGATGGACGTCCGAAATATAAGTAATCAACTCTGTAATTGTTAATGAAGTTGATAGATACACCTGTAAATTTTTTAATTCTGGAATTCATCCACCAAAATTAATATGCGTAATATTAATGATGAGTATGAAACTGAATTTTCAACAAATAAAAACGCAAACGTCATCTATTTTGAGAAATATACATTTCAATAGCAATCCTAAAGACAATAATAGCTCAGCACAATAATAACCATAATATGCAGTTTCAATGACATTTATATAAATACACAAATACATTTCAGTATGTTTACTCGCTTACTAAAAAAACATAACAAGCTGAAAAAAAGTTTTTTGGGAGGAATGAACATAGTGGTACCGATGCTGATGAGTGTATAGGGAGGATGGTGCTTTTGTTCATTAATGATTTAATGACCAAACGCGACGTAAATGAACTACAAAATGTAGTTGATAAAGGTTGGCTTCTGAATTTCTCACCTATGTGACCCTCTTCGTACCTAGGATAGTAAATATGAAACTAGCGACAAAAAATTTAATTTCCTTCTAATATCGCACGCATTCATTCGGTCCCGGAAGGCTTAAATACATTGTTTACCACCTTAAGCGGTACCGCGGTAAATAATTTCAATTTTAATCCGCCCCTTTTGGTGTTTCATTTCTTACTGCAGTACAGCGGCACATTCTGCTGTAACAGAAACCGTTGATTGATAATACTAACGTGTTAATGAAGGAAGGCTATATACTGAGCGCTTTCTCTGAGCGCTGATTTGGTTTGGTATCCCGGATGCGTATAGGCATCGTTTATAATCTGCAGCATATACACGTCGTTGCAACGTGGTAAAAAATTACTAAACGCACGATGCGAATAGCCATACAAAACTTACTACTATCCAGCACTGGTGCGTGTTAACACCTGCCGTGCTGTATACTATTATGAACTGTTGGTAATTTTTTCGCTTGGGCCTTCGTCGGCGACTTTAAACTCAACCTAACCTAGATAAATTAACCTAATAACATTTTTTATCCAGTACAGAATAAGGTTCAGCTGCACCGTGGTAAACAATGCATTTGTGCTTCCGGGTGTATCTTATATGATACGGCGAACTTTTGTGTATACAGCTTAATCAGGATAGCTCGGCATTTCAGATTTCGATGCGCTCAAGACTAATTTTTTTCTTTCTATGGAAAAATGTGGTCGATCAGGGTTCCATAGTCAATCCCTCTGTTTTTCTTTTGTGCATTTCAGACTCGAAGCTTCCCTGCTTGATCTATAATTTCTGCTTGATTCAATTCACGTGATGATTGATGGCTTTTAATAATAAATATAGGTATAGAATATTTACAAAATTATTTGGATTTGAATTGTTGTTAACATATTATTCAATATCGATGTGCAGTACTATACTTTTTTTCATGAGGGCTAACCATGTCCAAAAATATTATCTAGCGGACTCTGGCAACATGTTAAAGAAAAACCAGATATTTTTCGAGAAGAGGATTTGATTGGGAGAAATTTTATTGTTGAAAAGCTCTTTGACTCGAACACGATTCCAGAAACTCGCTGACATGTTAGATATTGATGAATCTCATATCGACCATAAACTTTTTGATGGGGAGAATCTTGAGGAATGTTACGTTGAAGAGAAGTTAATTACCGAACAGAATTTAGATCACGGTGTACCAGGACTATGGAATTTTACTTGACGAGCATTTCAAAAAGAAAGTTCCCATCATTAGGAGTTGTTTGTTTCTGAGTTAATGAAAAGCATTCAGATGAGTTCATGATTTTTGGATGTCAGCTATAAGTGATTTACTGTAGCGTTTCCAGTCAGATATGAAACTTGTTGGTATTACGTTTTAGTCCACGTATAGAGAAATAGTACAAGTTCGTTTGTATTATCTCCGTAGATTCGGAAATCTCTCCATTGTCAAACAAAAATAATGGAAATAATAGGGAACTCATAGATTATGTGGCATTGGCTACTAGATTCAACCCTCATAGTTGCATTAGGTCAAAAAGCCATCAACAGAGAGTAGAGTTTTGAGCTTACTCCATATTGGAATATTTTGGAGCAGATAAGAAAGTGGGTGAAACAGTGTAGTCCGGTGGCAGGGAGGGTTTTCGTGGCCGATGAAGTGCCACGGGATCACCCAAGTTTTTCTCATGTATTTTGACCAGCTGAATCCGAATTTTGAGGGTGATACGGCGGGAAAGAATCCAAAAAATTGTTGTGGATGATTTTCCGAGTGACGTTTTCAGCTATTAGTAGTAGTTACGCATCGATTGTTCAAACGACTCGACTTTCCCGAAACTCGATGAAAACTTGGACTTGGTGGTTTTCAGGGTCGGTATGGTAACAAATTTGGGGTCAGAATTGGAAAATTCACGTCAATGGTCTTAATGTAGCCCCTCAAAATAGGCCCATTCTTCGATTTTCTCAAAACTTGATGTTAACTTGACCTATGTGGTTTACAGGGTCGCTGATAACGAGTTTTGAGTCATATTTGGAAAAAGCACGTGGTTGAGGTCGGCTGTCTTCTTAAACCTCCTGATTCATCAGAAAAAATCGAATAATTGTCCTTTTTTGGGGGCCATATTGGGATCACTGACGGTGATTTTCAAAAGCTCTCTTCCGATACGTGTTCAGCGACACCAAAAACCTCCTTGGTAAAGATTTCACACAGTTTCAGTAATATACAAAATCAGGTCATTTTGGAGAGCGGGCATATATTGGGGCCAATGACATGAATTTTCTGATTCTGACTCCAGATTCGAGATCAGGTACCCAAAATATCTGGGTCACGTGTTGCGCGGTGAATATTTTAATAGGTGTTGAGACCATCTAAGTTACGCTTGACATCAAACGAACATAAAATACCCTGATACAGGTTTACTGGATGTTATAAACGATGTTAATTTGTATGTGTAGCAAGAACCCGCAGTTGTTGAATGATAATAATTGAATAATATATCTTCATTCGATTATCATAATTTTTTTTAACTAGAAACAAGATTTGTTCAAACGAATGTCGATGGCTGCACCAACTTCATTATTAATAGGGTTTTCGGGTGAAACCCGACTCAGAAAACCCCTGGGCCAAGTTTTCGTCCAATTCAAGAATTCCGGAAAAAATAACTTTTTTTAGAGTTCCATATTGGGACCACTGACATGAATTTTTCAATTCTGACCCCAGATCATCCATTGGGCCAAGTTTTCATCAAGTTTCGAAAATACAAAAAATTGAAGTTTTTTGGGCTGCCATATTGAGACCACCGATGTGAGTTTTTCAATTTTGACCCCAGATTCGTTATCAGCGACTCTAAAAACCTCCTGGTTCAAGTTTCCATCAAATTTCGAGACTATAGAGTCGTTAGAACAAGAAATATGTTCATGGCGTGACCACTGCGATAGCTTAACCTTTAGTTACCAAAGCGGGGTCTATGAGGGACCCCATAGTCACAATTTTTGAAATATCTCACTTTTTATAAACATCTGGAAACATTGGCGTCAGCTATGCGTTCGTCAATACCTCCTTCACGTTCTGTCAGTTGGCTGTGGCTCTATGTGCGAGTCGAGATATTACGTCATTAGTTGTTTGGGGTCTCTCAACGACCCCGTTTGGGCAGTTAGAGGTACCGTTTAATTAAGTGCAAATTTTTTAATTTTTTCTGTATTTCATGTTGAAAATGACCCGCAAAAATAAAAATAAGCCTTTGACAGCAAAATAACTTCAGTATATATTACAACATATTAGTTCAGACTCAGAGAATGAATATGAGGATCAAAATTTGAAAGATGAAGAAGATGATCATTTTCTCCTGGACACTAGTTCCGAAACGGAAGATAATGTTGACAAAGCGAGCGGGAGTCTGACACAGAATTATCTGAAGCTGATGAAACTATAACTGAATTGAGTGGTCCTCAATATACAGCGAAATCTGGTTTAGAATAGAGTAGCCAACCATTCATCAATACCAAAAGACTGAAAAAAATATTTTAGATAGACGATCTGGTAAAACGCAGTGTAGTAAAAGTTAAAGTGTTCATCAAATTAAAATTTTTATCTTTTTACATGTGTGAGAATTTCTTAAGTTTAATTTTTTTAAACTTTTCAAATATTTTTTAGTACCTACAACGTAGTAAAAGTTTATCTGATTTGGTGTAATGTTGATTATTATGATAATTATATTAATTTCTAATAAAGACATCAAAAACGTTGAGAATAATCTTATTTTAAACTTTAGGATTCAAGTATTCTAAAAATTGTATGGGGTCCTTCATAGACCCCGCTTGGGCATCTACGTCGATTTGAAGAGCATTGGTATCTAAGGGTTAAGACATCAATTTGACAGCATTTTACCTTGATTATTTCAAAAATTGTTCATTTTTGACCTTGCGTCCATGCCCTTGCGCCCATTGATACATCAGGACATCGATATCTACAATATCCCAAATTTTCAGCCAAATTCACCAAGAGCCATTTTCCATTAGGTTTGTTGCGGGGTCTTTTCTTTTTTAAAAAAAAAAGTGATAAATGTTTTGAGCCAAAACTTTTATGACAAAAGTTATTAGTCATAATTTCCCTACTTATTTCTTCGGATACGAATTAAGACATGATCAACAAAGCTTAAAGTATATACGTTGTCGTGGCAAATTCAAGGGACCCAAAATTCCACTATGATTACTCTAGGTATCAGTGAGCTGAGTACAGTCGTTCATCGTTTACCTAACGGTAATATATATAGCGGAAGATTTTTATGGACAAAAGTAAGCCGGAGTCTATTTTCAAACTCATTAGTAGAATACAAGAAATTCCATTCGTAACAGACTAGAACAATGTATGTCGTAGCGCAGAACAAAAGATTTCAATTAACAAAACAAATCCGAATCCCTAAAAGGCAAAGCGAAGCTTCAGCCGAAATGAAACCTCTTTCATCCGTTTACACACTGAATTTTCCAATTAGTTGAATTTTCCTACCCTTTTAATATCTTAGGGCGAAGGAATCGTTCATGCTCACATGAACAACATACTAGATCGCTTAAATAGTAATTTGAAACAAAATACAAGCTTTGCGAGCTAATTCATGCGTGAATTCACTGAAGCAACGAGCAGTGCGTCTCGTTGTTCTAGAATTAATTCGTTTTCAAAGGAAACTCGATTGGCATGCACACAGTTTGTATTGAGCAGAGTGAATACTTTCGGTACACTTATCAAAAACGATTATAGAATTTAATTTGCTTTGCTTCTTGATGAATAAACTAAAAAAAGGTAATGTGAGTATTCGGGATAATAAATCTGGTCCGTGCACCAAATGTGAACTGAGGAACTGATAGAAGGAATAGGCAAAGTAAAACTTGAAAGTGCAGTTTTTCTCAAGAACGCTTCATTTAGGCCCTTTCTCTGAAACTCGGAAGCATGTGTTAAATCATTAATAGGATGGTGCAAAAACGAATTCTAAAAGATGAAAATTTGAAAAAAGTAACAGGCAAGGACCAGATGGTAAGTATTGTTGAGGCTTCAACTCAGAGGAAAAAATTAAACTCGTTGGAAACAAAATATGTTCAATAAAAAAGTTGTAGGAAATGAAAAAATCGAAAATTACGGAAAACCGATTTTTCAGTATTTACTTTGCCTTTTTTGTGTCGAATGATTTTTTTCGCAAATGAGTTTTCGAATTATTTACATTTTTCGAAAAAGGTACCTTTATCTTCCATGAACAATTTTTTTGTATTTCGTAGGTCTATAAGTGACCATTTTAATTGTTGAAATGTCTACTTTGAAATGGCCCATGTAACTAGGTGGTTTATTGATCGTTAAACCGCCCCAAATTGAGAAAAAATTGTCCCTGAATAATGATTTTCTTAAAATTTCCTATGATTTTCGACTTTCTTCATTTTTTATATAACAAAACGTTATTCATGATAAAATATTGGAATTCATAATTACACTACAAAATTAATTCAATCATAACAATTTTATTCTGTTCTGCAACTATTGGAAAACATTGAAAATATTAAGGATATAAGGATTCAGAGAGACTTGTCGATTTTTCTCAATTTTAAGCGGTTTAACGATTAATAAACCAACAAGTATTGCATTGTATTTTGAAGTAGACATTTCAACAATTAAAATAGTCACTTATAGACCTTCGAAATACAAAAAAAAACACCAAGACAATTATTCGTGGAAGATAAGGGTATATTTTTCGTAAAATGTATCTAACTCGAAAACTAGCCGTTTTCTGAATTGCAAAAAATCATGCTTATTCGACAGATTTCTACAGATTTCATCTGAATTATTTCATTTATAAGAGACAAAAAAATCTACAAAAAAATACTGAAAAATCCAAATCGCAAATCGCAAAAAACCGTTTTCAACCCCTAAACTGCATCCCCATTTCACCATTTTGAGTGTTTTCATGTTTAAATATTTTAATTCTCCAAGTTGGAACCTGAACAACATTTTTCACCTGGTTCTTGCCTGTTACTTTTTTCTTTTTCACAAAAATTATAGTCACCAGGATATAAAGCAACAACACTTCTCATATCAATGACGTATGTGGATATTGGGTCCGGAAATATAGGGAATACGCATGATTGTATTTTTTGGGTTTTCTGCATCAAATTGATTCTCAAAAATTAAATTAATTGAATTTAATTCCTCAAACTCCATTTTTTCCAAAATTTCAAGGTTTGAAAGTGCTCTTCAATTTGAAAACAATTTGAACTTGATGTCGAATAACTTTCTCCAAACATATGGAATATGGAGTAATTTGGACATATTTAGACAAATATTATACTGTAAAGGTGAAAGTTTAAATTGTATTAATTAAAGATGCAAAGAGAGTAAACGACGAACAGGAGAATCTAATGAGATCCAGCCAATCATAATCTTGTAGCATCAAAAAGCGTTATAGCGACGTACCTGGACATGAGTACAGGTGGCCCACGTAACATACAGAGTCGAACTAGAACTGAAGAAACAGAACTATGTCACCTGTAACTCTCAGATAACAGAGTGCGGAGTGCGCTAGTCCGTTACTGTCAAGAGAGAATGGTGGCCATGCCATATCCATCTACGCCACTATGACTCAAAAATGTTCTTTCATCTCTTTCTATTAGTCACCATTGTCTTATGGAGAATAAACTCTGGAGTCAGATAACGTTAAGTCTCTTTGGTAACGATGCATACATCCGTCAGAGTCGCTAGGAGTACGTTTTCAAATGGGATGGAAAAAGAGAATTTTCAATTACGAAGGAAGAAGGGAACAAAAAAATAAAAAATCTGAGACTGTCACTTAGCTTCTCGGATGGTAATACTCATGTGCAAATAAAAATGTATCAGAAAGGGGGAACATTCCTGTTCCTTTTCATAAGTTTCAAACTTTCATAAACGTACTTTATTTGAACTGGCTCAGAGCAAATTTTATCGTTCATCCCCCTATTTTATCTACGTACGTATTGTCTTCCTCCAGATATTGCCAGTGATTTTATCTATCCCGTAATTCAAGCAGTCAGTGTTTGGACGTAAATATCAAAGAAAACACGAAATTCAATGTTACAAGAGGCCAGGTAGCCGAGTGGTTGAAGCGACATTTCAATCACTTTGGCTGCCAGTCAAAGGTTGAAACCCTAGCGACCGCAGGAATTTCTCTGATGACCCGATAAAGTGCTAGGAATCGCACGTAAAAAGGTAAGACCTCAATACCTCGTCAACCCTTAGCAAGCACAAGTTTCGACTTCTGAGAGCTGCCGTTCGCAAGGAGACGACAGCAGGTTAATGGAAAAATCATTTTTTATTAACATTACGATTATGAAAATAATAGAATATAATTGAATATTGTTTTAGATTGTTGCTTCCAAATCAGTGTCTATCATACAGATACATGAAAAATGAATAAACAACTCAATATAAAAGACGGAACATCACTTTCGGAAATATAGCAATAGTTACTTGATCTGGAAATTAAAAGTTTCGTTTTTACATTTTATCGGAAATAAATTCGGTACTATTAACTTCAACAAACTCCAAATAATCATTACGAGAAGAGTGCTTCAATAAGTAAAAAAAAATACTTTCTCCAACTGATAGAACTTGAATGGTTGAGATAACTGAATCACTAGACTTTAAATAGATTTAAACAGAATTAAAATCTCATGTTTATATAATGCAGTATTTTTAAAACATCCATGAAAAAATTCAACAAGAACAGGTTCAGGGGTCTGCTATCTAATGAGTGAGTTTCTGTAGAAAAATAGGAAATAGATTGTAGAAGGTCAACACTTCAGTTTTTCTATGAGACAAAACAAATCAGAGTTTTCAAGCAAGGTTTCCTTCCACATATTTCCATTATCATTTGAAAATATCTGACTGCCCCCTCAGATTTGGATTCCTCATAATTTGCAGTAAAGGAATTTTCTTTTCGATTTTTATATGTCGACATAATATATGTTGTCGACTGATATTTACACTCCCAGGGAAGAAAAAATCTCACGTTCACCTCGATAAAAAATTTTCAGCCACAAGCGCGATCAGTTGATTCAATAAAAACTACCAGAAGGAACTAACATCGAATAACAAAGCAGTATACTGAAATATTTTTCTATCGTGAAATTTAATAAGAGAAACCAATTGTGTATCTTGGATTTTATATAAGGAAATATCTTTCCTGGCGTACAATCCAGAATATAGAGATATCGTTTCAGCTTTCGAGTCAGCAAAAAATCTTTCAGGAATTATCTTCCTATGGAGCAGAAAGCTTTATACAGTCTTTTACAAAACTCTTTGAGATTTATGTTTGATATTTATGGTTTGCCAAATAAAATATGCATTGAGGTGTACAACCCCTTTCCCGTGTGACTGTTCAACCAGTCTCGATATCGAAGTCGGGCGATAAATGGATGAAATCCATAATATTCTTTGATTGCAAAGGGTCACCTCATGGATATACGGGACTATAATGAAACCTATGTGAATGATCCTATGGGAACAGGAGATTTCCAAATGACTGTCATTCGTAGATTGGATCAAATACAAAGGACAGTGTGTCTCAGTATAACAGTATACCCATGGAAACCAGACCAACCAGTGCAAGATATTTGACAATCAATCTCTTATGTGGTGAATTCACCATATATCCTGGTAAGGGACATGTGAATCTTTACGTGAGGCTTTATTTATAGTAAAAAAAACTAATTATTGACAAAAGCATTGTATTATTTCAAGAAAAAGAATAAAATGGAAGAGAATATGTATATAAGTACGTAATCAAGAAAATTTATCACCAACAAATGTCAAAGATTTAATGGTAAATAGGCAAACATACTCTAAACATACTGAAATACAAAAAATGAACGACTTAAGAGGGTTTAATAGCATTCAGATATGTTCGCGATACTACCCATCCTATAATTCAATTTTTAGGAAGTTACAAGAGTCAAAAAGGACATTGTAAGTTTGTGCAATATGAAATTCAGATTGGTGCTTGAAACGGTTCTCATTGTATACAAACCGTTGTTGGCATGGTGATCACAACGATTATTAATTACTCCAAGATATTTCATTATTATTTTATTGAGATAGTTTTGCATGATTGGTGTTACAGTCGGGAAGACTGTATATATTGATTGTAATGCACATAGTTATGTCAAAATTAATAGTAAAAAAGTCAATGGTTGTGTTTTTTTTAAGATAAATTTTTTATTTTCATTTTCTTCCAACTATTTGATGTATAATATATAACAGACAGTGTCATGGGCAAAACATAATATGTTTCAGAAGGTTCTAATGGCAAGTAAATTATCAATAAAAATAGAATTGGTCCAAAAGCAGTCTCTTGTAGTTCTCCAACATTCAACCATTTAGAAAATATTACAGTGTTTCTACCATCTAAATAAGAACATGATGAACTGTGAGGTAAGTAGGTACTCCACGTATTCCCACATTTTGCAAAGACTTCAACTTTTGATAGACAGCGGGGACGAAAGCCTTTGCCAGGGGGTCTATTCTCGAGTTTCAACGTATACGAATTCAATGTTGTACCTCTTTCCAACGCGTGGTGTTTGTATGGCTCTATGTTACTTTAAACGTTTGAAAATGATTTAGCATGAACTCGAGAATAGACCCATAGGTCTAGAAATATATAAAGCCAGGTTGGTCATCATCGATTGCGGTATATATTTTTTCAGTTAAAAAACGCAATGTCTTCGAAAGTCGAACAATTTGTCAAAAATAATATTCAAATATATTAATACAATTAGTTACCATAGATATGATGGGTCTAAAATTTTGCGAGTTTAGTTACATATTTTATATGATACTTTAAATACTGAGACATCATTAGGATAAGTTCCATTTTATATTTTGAAATTTATAATGATATAACTCAAGGGTTAGGCAGTAAGTTGTCTATGTCTGGCAACATTTTTTTAGTGTTGTAAGTTTTTTATTTCTTTCTAATTCGTAGGTCTGAGAATTATTGATTAGTTCTATCACTCGGGGTGGCAGCGGCTTTGTGTGGCAGTGGCTTTGTGCTTGTTTCAGGCCTACGTATAGAAAATAAATGGAAGTATTGCTAATTCTTCACTCGAAGAACATGGTGAGTAATACCCACCATACTTTGACTAGTTTATTTTTTAAATTATAGCATTTGGTTATTATACTAGCTCGATGAAAAAGCAGACGAACTTCACCTTTCAAAAGTCCAGAACCAGCGGTTGGAATTAGCATAACCCGATGCGGAAACCTAATCAATGAGTTTAAGAAATCAAAACACCAAACATATTGGGACCAAATCGAAGAGTATCGACACAGCACATCCATGGTGAGACACCTAAGCCAAACACTGACGGCTGACACACTCAACCTCAACAAATCCAAGATACGCACGATTACCGGCTTACTAACCAGACACTGCGGCCTTAGGAAACACCTATACACCATGGGAATAAATAGGGAAACCGTGGACTGCAGACTTTGTGGTGACGAAGAGGAAACAGCCTCTTACATCATCTTCGAATGCGACGCGCTGCTCTACAAGCGCAACAGAATATTCGGACAGATCAACCTATAAACAGGCATGAATCCGAAACACCTAGTAAATAGACTACTGAACCTGTTGAAAAACACAGGCCTATTTAACTAGGAACCACTGACGACAGAACAATACAATAGACCCCAGCTGGTCTTAGTGTTAAGGGAAACCTCAAAGGTAAACCCGGTATCTCGCTCGTCAGCCTTTAACCAACCAACCAACCATGTTGACATCCAACAACTGCAATATAAAAAAAAATTGAAAATAATTCAGAGTTAATTCGAATTGTACATAACGAAATGATACTGGAGGCTCGAATACAATTCAGAAAAATACAAAATTGAAATAACCCGCATTATGCCTCTCTACAACATTCTATTCAACAACAAAGCAAAGCAAATAGGCGCATATTTGCATGAATTCATTTTCTGTGGGAACACCAAATAATTTGCATCTACTTTCAGTGAAACTTTGTGTAATTAAAACTGGGGCTTTTTATGAAATGGAAGTGTGATGTGAATGCATCGCTATCCGGTCGCGCTTTGTTAGCTTTTCAAACGCCTTTTGTGACGCGACACCTACGTACAAAGGGTCGAGGAATGGAAGAAATGACAATCAATGTGCCTTGCGAAAAATAATTTCGAACGCCTCTTCTCATTTTACGCAAAGCTTGATAATGGTTTTGGTAATCTTGCTGATGAGAACTGCTCCTTGAATGGATGACCCAAGACTTGAAAATGTTGATGTCTATGAGGCAAATACAGATAATTGGGATGACTACTTTGTTTGGAGGCAGAATAATGTACGGGTTACTAGATGTTTGGAGTGCATCTGGATGTGAATACTCATATTATATCAGACACTTTACTTTAACCACAGTTTTACACATGCAGTACTCCGACTCTGCGTCGGTATCTTTGATGTTGGTGTCCAGGAGTTTAGTTTTCTATAACGCTGCTGACATTGACACTAATGACATTTCGCCCTACCACAAACGACATATCAACTATTGATATAAACTGTTCGCAAAAATTTGGTCGATTGAAATTAAGGTGGACATACTTATAGAAAATTAGAAAATAATATAATTGTGTAGTATTTAGGTAACTATGAGAAATATAAAATAGAATTCAAGTGAAATCTGAGAATTGATGAATTTGTCAGGTGTTCATATTCTGGTGTGACAAAACGTATAGCCATTTTTATAAGAAAAAAAACAAGATGGTGGACGAGTTTCGTGATTCAAAATTGGTTTGTGGTTGTTTTTGGGGCCCAATATACATATTCATTTCTTGATTTGAGAATACCTGGGGTAGCAAATCAGGATTTGTTCTTAAAATTGAATAATACCAGACGAGTTTTGTCATTTATGGTCTGATTCTGAACAAAATTGGTAGGTACTTTGAGGTTTATGGGATCGCATTCTAATTTTATTGAAAAATTGAAGATGGTGGACAATTATTATGACCAGATTCAATTTTATATATAACAAGGGCTTGTTGGAGTCGGAAATAACAAATTTCTCAAATTCAAGAAATAAATATGTCTGGACTTGTGTAAAAAATCTTTTTTCTGATCGACAGCAATATAATAATTTTGCTGACAAATACCTACCAGCAATGTATCACTTTCCTGCCTAGGCAGTAAAGTGATTGGCCTCTAAGCAGTGGCGCAGCCAGGATTTCAGTTTGGAGGAGAACTGAACATATAATTTATCAGAAAGAGCTTTCTTTTTATCATCAACTGAGTGTTATGATAAGGTAATAATTGGTGTTTTTATTTCTACATCCAAGTATTGTACATCTTCGCACTTGATTTTACCGTACTGACGAGAGCTTACGCTCGAAACACGTGTCTACGGTTGCACAATATTTTGAGAGTTATAGCCAATAACTTTTCTATTTATATTTTCATATATTGCCCCTCGCTAAATCGATTCTAATTTATATTTATTTCTATAGTAACAAACCTGTCAATCAACAACTGCGATTTCTATCGATTTTGTATTAAATTTACCACGACTCGAAAAATGAAGAGATTGTGGGAATTGTGATTTGCGAAAAAAGGTGAAAAAATTTGTTCAACTCAGCAGCAAAGCCCCGGCTGAATTCTTAGTAAGTACTCTTAAATAAATAAATATTCCTTTTCAGTGTATTTCTCGTCATAATTTGAATATACTTTATTCAGACTAAAATACTCTTTATTCAGACAAAAATACACTTTTTTCTGATGCTTATGTTCAAGAAATCGAAATGAGATAAAACGAAAGAATATTTTATGAGAATGTTTCACTGGCACTAAGTAATATTAATATATTTTACTACGGTAGACACTTCTGAAATGCGGCAACCATGTATGGATTGCCTTCTTTCTTAAACTCGTCGTTTGCGCACACCCAGGTTTCAAAACTCCTAGGTGCGCGCCTCGAAGTGCGCAATGAAAACTCCAACCAGAATTTGGCTAGAGTAGGAGTAGATACTGTATGTGCTTTAACCCCAGTTGGAACTTAGACGAGAAATGGAAATTTGGCATTAAGTGGTTATATTTGAAAACTCTTTCACATCCTCCGGATGGAACTCAGAACAGATTTGAAATTTACTAAAGATACCAATTTCTTTTTCAGGTGTCAGTTTTAATTTTTTTTCGCATGAAACACTGTAACACAATGTAAACGAGTCGCATCTCAGCACACTAGTTCATTACATCTCGGAGCATAATTATTGTTACCCTTTTCAATGTGAATTTTCTGAAGTTGTATAAATAAATTCACTACACAAAAATTTTTGTCGGTCGCATCTTACCATAAATATTTCACCAATCTGTCACAATTATATTAATTTGCAAAAAATCTGGGAATAACATTTGGTAATAAAGCAGTACGAATTTATAATTTATTGTTATGATGTCTTAAGAGGCCATGAGCGCGATCATATTTGGGGTGCTTTTCAAAAAACGGTTCGTCGTATCGATTTCAAACAAGAACAGGATTCGAGAGGCCGTTCGAGTCTAGGTACTTGCTGTGATAGAAATTGAAATTTCAATCCACTTTTTCACAAAAAAAATCTCTAAAATGTGTCAAAAATGCAGTTACTTTGAAGCAATTTTTTTGAGTAGATGATGAAATTATTCGAAAAAACATTACGTACATTACGTACATAGATCAACGTTTTACCTTTCTTTGTATACCAAATTCGTTTCTATTGAATAAAGATTGCATAAAATTTTAATGTAAGAGACATACCATTGCCGCCACCTTGATTATCTTTGAAAAGCATCGTGACGTGCTGCCGCAGACGTAGGTACTTAGAATCGAACGTCATCTAGAAGCCGCCCTTATTTGAAATCGATACGACGGACAGTTTTTGAGCTATCGACTATTTTAACAAAAAAACCGTCCCAACTATGATCATAGCGCTTAACCTCAGTTGTTGGAACTTAGACTAGAAATGGAAATTTGGTATAAAGTGGGTAGGTATAATTGAAAACTCTTTCATATCCTCAGAAATTCAGAACAGATTTGAAATTTAATGATAATGATATTTTTTTGCATAAAACACTGCAACACAATGCAAACGAGTCGCATCTCAGCGTACCAGTTTATTATATCTCGGAGAACTTTTATTATTAATATTCATGAGGTAAAGTTTTTTGAAGTTATATAAAGGACCTCGTACCGTTTCAATGGGAAATTAGCTTTAGGTGAATTTGCTCGAATTTCTCACATCTTGCAGAACTGGTGATGATGATCAAATGTTTTTATTGTGCTAAAGCTATAAATTAAACGGTTTAGATCGGGTTCTGAAGTTAACTAAAAAACTTCATATGACTATTGTGAAGACACTTTTTCGAATCTATAAAAAAAATCAACAATGCAGCGATTATTCATATAGCCGATACAAATCCACTACACAGTATAATAATTCCAGCACATACACACGATATAAGGGATGAGTCCAAAGCTAGCAAATATTTTAGTGGTTTCTGAAAAATTTAATGTTGTAAATTCATCAATTTTCAAATATTTCGAAGGATACAAAGATCAAATACAGATGATGTTAGCATCTCCTGAATTAGACTGACATTAATGTGGTTTATAATATTTCTATTTGTTATGAAGTAGCACTCGTCCTGCTTGCTGATATATCCAGGAATTCCGGATAACTCGATGATAAACTCGATCGTTCATGATGGTATTTAAACATAATTTCACTGCTGAATAATAAGTCGATTGTTGTAAAACATCTAAGAAAAGTGCAAACCAAACAGTTGTTGTTTGGGTGCCAATAATTGAAAATAATAAGAAGTTAACACTACATGAAAAAACGCACTGACAACAACAATAGAAACATCTTCTAAGTGGGTTTCAAACATCTTGTATCTAATACAAATACTAACAAATTCTAATACCATCAATTAGATTTGATCTTTGCATCCTTCGAGTTTTTGGAAATGATTGAAATTCCAAAGCAATTTTTTTATAAATCACAAAAAACTTGCTAGCCTTGAACCCACCCTGTATATCATGGGTGTGCGCAAGAATTATTATACTCTTCAGTAGATATGTATCGGCCATATGAAAAATCGATGCATAATTGATTCGGTTTATAGATTATTTGATAAGATGGCTTCACAATGGCCATTTGAAATTTTGGAAAAATTAACTTCAGCACCCTGTACTCATATTCTGAACCGTAGGATCTAGTGTTTTGGAGCAATTGAGAGATTCAGTCAGCATCACAAGTTCTCTAATATGTGAAAAATTCGAGAGAATTCACCGAAAGCCAATTTTCCATTGAAACGGTGCGAAGGTCCGTCAATACATTTTTCAAAAATTTCTGTCGGTCGTTCTATCCTAACATAAATATGTAAACAACCTGTAGGAATTATTTCAATTGAAAAATATCCTAGTTTGAAATTTGGAAATAAAACCCTATGAGTTCACAATTGTTACGACTGCTTGATATTTGGTGTCTTATTGCTTGGGTTAATACACTCTGAAGGGCATCTTGTATTTCGGTGGCAAAATTATTGAATCCATTAAAAAAAATTCAGTAAACCCGCCTTATGCATTATTAAGATCACAAAGAAGAATATATCGACGAATTCCAAACTATTCGCTTATAAGTTTCAAAGCTCCTTCCTATATTTGACCCAATTTCTGATATCCCTCCCTTTCTCAACGGGAATTTCTCTCTAACCGATATTTCATTCCTACTTGAGGTATTACGGTCATTTAAAATTTCGATTATTTTCCCGTTTCACACCGCTACTCATGTCGGCTATTATTTTCTTGCCGCTTCTTGACGCCTTCCAATTTCCTTTTCAATCTAGCCATCATTCACAAACATCTTCTCCAGATACATAAATTTGTTCATTTCGTGCATTTTGCCAGTTTCCATATCGCCGAGTTCTTTTATCAGTGATATTTTTTCTGTCGCATTTTCCAGGGCTCTATTCAATTTACAATACATATATTTTGCATAAAAAAGTAGGCGTGAACGACATCGTTCACTCAACGTCATCAAGGACATCTATTATTTAAAAGATTTCGAGAAGCCACGTGAAATAACGAAACTATTCCATTGAATCGATAAAGTAAGGAAAAATAGGATTTTACAATTTCATATTCATGACGTATTTTATTTTTCATCATTAAAAAACAATGGTAGCTATCAGTGGATCGAATTTAATTTTTATGTACTTGTTTAGATTTTTACCACTATTGCCATTAAAATTTCAGCATATGACGTTATGGCCATAATCGACATTCGTTTCGCTAACAAAGTTACCATCATCAGGAGCCACGCTCGATTGTTACTGTTTCCTTGGTATCTTGGTGGGGTAGAGACTCATTCCTTAACTTATTGAAGAAATCAAAGGTTCCCAAGTACAACTGCCATGAACTGAAGTCGAATGAAGGGATGAATTAATTAAACGCAATAATGCGATGCATGAAATATAGTTACCAATAATTGAGCACGTTGAACATCAGATTTTGTATCATTGAAAAAAAACGAGAGGAAACTGTTCGAATCAGTTTCAAAACTAGCCATCCAAATATGAACCAGAAATTCCTTACGTAAAATGAAGAGGACATTCATATTGAAAAATAAAAGGTATGAATTTTCCATAACTTCCACCGTCTTCAATGTCTTTTGATGAAATTTACAGGAATATTCTTCCAAAGTAGCTATGATCTTCCATCGATTTTTTCCTCCTGTTTTGCAGATACACGGTTTTCCACCAAAACTACCACATTTTCTATTTTGTACATTCAATGCCTCATTTAAAAAAAAATACTGATACTGAAGAAGATAATTTGGTAGGAAAATAAATAATGTGAAAAAGTTAGGAATGAGTGTAGTTTCACAAAAATATTTTCATCTAATAGTCTAAATTCTATCTAGTTGGCATCCGTTATCAAAGTGAAGAAGATAATTTGGTAGGAAAATGAATAATGTGAACGTGTTAGGAATGAGTGTAGTTTTACAAAAATATTTTCATCTAATAGTGTAAATGACTTTCTATCTAGTTGGCATCCGTTATCAAAGTGATATTTTATTTTTTTTGTATCTTGCATCAACTTGTTATCTGTAACAAACAATTTAGTAGTTTTAGTGGTGATCCAAGATCAGAAGCAGAATCACTTGATAGTTTAAGAATACAAAAAATTTTTTCAGCATCAATATGAGATCAAAAGGTAGATCAAAGCCAGTCAAAACTGTGCAGGATGAAGCAGGGCTCTCCGACAAAAACAGATCTTATTCAGGTCACCTAACGAAGGAAGAAAGTCTGGTTCAAGCCACCCATAGTTTGGCTAAGATCTGGAGTTAGTCCGGCAGGTGGTGCTGGACTTCGCACTTTCATGGACGCCGCATGTGGATAGGATTACTCGAAAGTCTGTACCATTCCTATGATAACTGAGGAGAATTGTAGGAAGTAATTGAGGTACCAATCTAGATATTATGCGCTGGCTGTACATACCAGTCGTAGGACCAAAGATCCAATAGGGGTCAGCTGTATTACAGTGGTAGTACAATAGGACGAAAGCGCAGTAAATGCCAGATGTTGGATTGTTTGGTAATAACGGGTGCAACGGAAACAAATCCAACCGCAGTGTTGAAGGTTCAGCTGAGGATACCACCGCTTTCAGTCTGGATCAAGAAGGAGGCAACGGCATCTCTTTCTAGAATGCAGGACTTGGGTGTCTGTCCAAACAAAGGAGCGATGATAGGAAATGCGAAAATTGAAAAGTGGGTGACCTCAGAGTGAAAAGCGAACAAGATAGACTGCGATGGGATAGAAAGTTTGTTCTCACTGCTCCGAGCAGAAAACAATTGAAAGGAAATACAGTGTTTTCGCACAGGAAGTCTAATATGTTATACAGGTGGTTTGCATCTGATCGACAAACTGGCTTCGGGTGCAAGCATCCATGTGTTTTTGCCATTCTAACTGTAGATATGAGGCATAAGGTGGAAGAATGGCCTGAGCAGAGAATGTATATCTGTTCAGAGAGTACTCAAAGCATCTGTCATCCTGAACCAATACCAGCAATTGTATAGGAATGCGAAGATGCTCGTGAGAAACTAGCTGAATGAAGGAAGTTCAGCTAGTCAGGGTCTAAGGTCATAAAAGGATACGCGAAAACTAGGTGGTTGACAAACCTGCTAGATCCGTTTTTGCGACGCTGTTCTGTGGGCCGGAGCCTGTACTAGTCTTCGCAATAATCCAAACCTCTTCAGCACTCAAGGATTGTTAGGAAGAAAAACTAACCCTCTTTTGAAGAGATAATACCGGCTGCAGGCAGTCGGAATACTTTGTGACCGGCACCCGCGAGGTAAGGACGGCATGGATCTCAGGCAGAAACCGCCAAGCAATACTAACAGGGCATTACAATTTAGGCAGATAGTTATCACAGTTCCAATTGCTGCAATAGACAGTTCCAATTGCTGCAAAAATGGTCCATGTGGGACTATTTTTCTAGCTACAGTGGCGTTCCCTCAATCCAAAATCCAAATCAAAAATACTTTGAATTATAATAAAATCATAAGAAATAATACAATAGCTCAATAGAGAAAATAACAATAGAACTATGAATGAGCCAGGGATTTGGAGGGAATAATATTGCATTTTGAGATCATAGGTTTTTCATCCCGCCCTTCATGGGAAGCCAGAGGGTGGGCAAAACTAGCTCACATTCGCCCTAGCATGGACCCTTCGTTGTTATGTAGGCCTTAGATGCTGCAAGTTCAAGTCTCCGGGTGTTTGATTCCCCCTACGTCTTCCAAATTATGCAGGGGTTCTTACTTGCTCATATGTTATCAGGACAGTAACTTTCATCATTGAGTTTTCCATCTTCGACAGGAAAAACAACGAAAAATCCACGTTTGGACATTCGTTGGTTCATGAGTTGATAAGCCCAACGTGCCTTTTTGGTCTGTTGTGGGGGCTCTGACTACTGCTATATCTCTAGTCTGCGCACTTCCAAGGACGAAGTGTCTGTAGAATTCATCAGACGGTTGTTTGATGAATTCTTTGATGGCTGGAATATCGGATAGCTCCTTAAATGCGTCCAGCCGAATGTATTTAACACACTATCTGTGACGATATGTGTTCAGAACACTGTACAAGCATTCATAGGTCATCGCTTTGTTTTCAATAGACCGCTTCAAATCCCTGGCCATCAACGGATATGTCCTTATTTCACCCGCAGCTTGCTGGATTGCTAAGCTGTCATGTCTCCCAAGCGATCTTCTGTCCAGTTGTACCCCCAGGTACCACATAAACTGTGACCCGTCAATTTGGTTACCCAGAGCTTTGAATCCTCCAAAGAGTTTCGTGCATACAGACTTCCTTCTCTTTGTGACTGTTTTGGCTGCATTAACCAATACCTTAGTTTGTGGATGAGTTTTCAACTATAATAACTACTAATGATTATCCCAATTTGGAAGGATATGAACACCTCGCATATATTATTGATCACTATTAGTGAAGTTATTTTTGCCAAGTTTCATCAAGGGACTAATTAATTTTTTTTGGCGCCTGTTGGTATAATTTGATTTGCGTTAGACTGTTGTTGCCTGTACTACTAAATTTTCAACCAATTATTTGTTAGTCATCCGAACACGATTCTGATTAATTATGATCAAGTATATTGGTCATGTCCACTATATTTTGCAGTTTTCAATTACGTCGATAATAATAGATATATGAATCCGCCCTAGAGTTGTTTTTAGTACGCCCCTGTCTGTTGGCGTGTTTACAATATATGGTCTGCCCATCGGCGAAGATGAAGAAGTAATTGATAAAACTATGTACATACCTCTATCGATGGAGCCACAACATGCCTTCCAGATAGCTGTGGGTGGTGGTGGGTGGGGGTTGGTCTGGGAAGGTCGTGGAGGTCTTCGTAAATGCCTGCTGCCGTATTTACATCACAGTTGTTTTGGGGTGAATTTTTACAAGGGAGAAAGTTTTGCACTTTCCTTTTATGCCTGCAACAAAAAGCCAATTATTAGGATGATAGACAGTATCAGGAAGGCGCATTATGTTCATTCATATTTGAGTGAGGGGAAATTATGGTGCGGTGATTACTTTTTAAACGGGAATTCATGTTTATCCCGGCAAAGTTCGTGGAAATTGAGCCGAATAACAATGAAACTGGAAAACGTGCATGATACGATGAGGTATTGCTCGAAGGGGCATTAAAAATGAAGGAGATGGAGTGAAATTTATTGTTTCGTTGCGGATTTTCTGCACGAGAAAATTATACACAATTAACGCTCGGTATAATTATAGAATTATTTCAAATAAAATTGCCTCATTCTCTATTCATCTGAAGAATTATTCATCCTCATTGATATTCGGGGTGAAATCTGTGTACCTATAATTTTTTTCATTTCATTATTGTGTGTGTTGGATATCACCCAAAATTCTCTGTTATGGTCAATATTGTGAGTGAAATACTTGAGATAGGTCAAAATGTCAAAATCAGTACTGGTTTTATCCTAAGTCATAAGTCCTTTCAATCCTTCAATGTTTCGCGGTGAAAAACTTTATTGAATCGTTTAATGGAAGATCAACGTGTTGATTTTAAAAGTCTGGTGGGGACTGCATTTATTTAATAATAACAAGAAAACTGTAGTGGATTGGAGTCATATAAAACCCTTAACTGTGACAAAAAGTGATCGTGAGCACTTACATCAAGTGCTTAAAATCAAGCACACTAAGACCATGAGAATAATTTTTAAAATTTAATAATGGATCATAACTAATTTAAAAAAAAATTTCAACATAAAACTAGACTAGACTAGAGGTCAGCAGTGGATTACTGGTAATATTTTGTCAAGCGTGTTCTTCATATTGCGTTTCAACTATCTGTGTGAACGTAGTTATATTTTCACAAAATGAAGATCAAAATCATGTCACTTCGTTTGAATGTTAGTAATAACTGGCTTTCCAAAATGAAAAATGGAATTGTACATAGTGGATCAAATTAACATGACCTTAACATACTGCAAGGAAACAATTTTGTTCTAAGTTTTCAATTAATTTGTCATATTTGAATTTACGTTAATTTGTTGACTCACTGGTATATTCCTTGCAAATATTTCATTACAATTTTTCCCATAAAAGGATTTCAATCTTTTACTTTTTATTTTACGGAAATTTTGCTTTGTTTGAACCGTTTGAAAAAATAATATGCCGAAGTGTGTAGGTATATGTTACAAAGTTATTTGTATTTTCATTTTGTTATTCAAGATCATCTACATCTTCTTGATTCAATGTTGACCAGTGGACGATTCAGTGAGTGAATGTGGGAAGCTGAATACACTTTTTGTAATAAATGAAGCGTATATATAAGTGTATAAAATTTGTTTTTATTGCAAAGCAATTTCGACTTGAGTCATTTTCAGTGCTTACCTGGAAGTAAATACTCTGATTGAAGAAAACTGAATTGAATATTTGAAAGTGAAGTTTGAGGTGATGAAATTTAGAAAATTGATAATGAGTACTTGCTCAGGCAACAGAAAGTATCAAAATTTGTGAAAACGTTGTTTGTTTGAATACATATAAAACTGATGTAGCCTAAGAACTAACGAAAGATATGTTAGAGCTTGAGGCCATGTGTGTATGTCAAATGAATGAAAGACAACTTGTGACAGGGTGTGTCAGTCAAGTGTCATGGTGAAAATAATGGTACCAACTTGTAGAGTGATCAAAATTCAAAAATTCATATTATAGACTACAAGCCCATATAACAATTTTGGGGGGGTCATTTGACCCAGCATGAAACATACTCAGAACGATGCTGCTATATGAAAAAATAACTTTAGTCACTATGCTGTCAATTCTTGGTGGTGCAAATGACTGTAATAATAATAATACTAATTTTTCATCTGAAAATGTGCTTTTCCGACATAATGTTCCTGTACGACATTCCTCACATTGGTAGATTATGAAATAATAATCTCCTAGAACCTACTGCAGTACAAAAATGATGGGACCGGAATCCAGGATTTTTTTTTTATTTTCGGAAATTGAAAACTTTTCCTGGCTTCCAGTCCCATTATTTTTGCACAGTAGTAGGTTCTAGGAGATTATTATTTCATAATCTACCAACGTGAGGAACGCCGTACATGATTATTTTGTCGGAAACGCTCATCTTCAGATGAAAAATTATTATTATTATTATTATCATTGCAGTCATAGATCAACTAAATTTTTCTTTAACAAATGTTGTTTTTTCTTAATATTGTCTACAATGTTAAATTCATTAATAGTTTGGGGACCAGTCGACCTCTGCTGGAATTCAAGAGACAGCTCTAAATATTCGCAACGTATTTGTTAAATAGTTGTCAAACGGGTCATTATCATGTTCTATCTGGCTTGTCATATCTAGTACCTACTGATTTCATTGGTCTATTGTTATTTCAACTTGAGTACTCATATGTTGAGTCAAATTTTCAAACAGAAGTGCTTCCTCACATCCATAACACTCTAAATGTGACGATTGCTCTAAGCACACTACAGTCCAGTTTTCAATTCATTGAATTGAACCCATTCAACAATCCAATTGGAATCATTTTTTTCTATCGTTTTCAGATTTTGCCATGTGTCTCCGCTATTTATTATTGCAGTAACAACTACGAATCTCAATAGTTTCCTTCTTGACTGTGTCCTCTGTGAACTTTATATTGATCTAAATAGTGGATATTACTGGACCCAATACTGTTCCTTGTGAATCAACGTATTGTTGATTATGTCATAATATTGTTTTCTCCTAATACCAATATCTTCTAATTCATATATTTTCAAATAAACGGTATCAGAAGCTCTAGAAAGATCGACGAAAATGCACTCAAAACTGACATTGCAGCGTCTGTAGTAGTCGGTAAATTTGAGATGTCTGTTAGTGTATCTATTACATCTATATTATTGCGGAAACCATACTCCTATTGTATCAAATGAATGTTAAATTTGGCAATATGAATAAAGACCAACTATCATCAATATTATTATATTCTGGAAGTTGATAAAGTATTTTTCTATAAATTTATTCATCCTCATGTTTATGATCTTTTATAATATGCTGATCTATTATTCTGTATTAATTAATAGCTTGAATATTTTATAGGAGACCATTTTCTCTCAAATCATTTATTCGTATTGAACTCTTAGTGGAATAGCAGTTACTTGCGATTATTATCTTCAACATTAGGGATAAAAAATCAGGAAAGCTAATAGAGAATTCAGGATGTTCTATTTGAAATCTAAAACATCACCCAATGAAGTCAAATAATTTTACTTTTCCCGCTGCCGATACTGTAAATAGTCCATACATGCTTAGCAACAAAACAGGTAAATGCATTCGTTTACTAATTCATCTTGACAACGGAATGTAAATAGTGTCATTCACATGCCTAGGGTAATAATAACTTTGACTTTGACAAGTAATACCTTCAGCTTCATTTATATCAATTTTTAGGTTACGACACTTTTTGAATATTATTGTTGTCTGTTCATTCGGTAACTTAGTGACACGCACAAGCAACTTAGAATGTAATAGCTGAACGAATAATCATAAAGGAAGGGTAAGAAAACAAACTTCACTACAGGCAAATGTCAACAAGCAGCGGGAAAAACGTAATAAGTAAAACGAAATGTATCGACTGTTGACATCATCGGCAAGCGACATGCCTCGGCTTTGCCTCGGCTCGTACTCGCTTAACACGTCTTTACATTCCTTGTTACTTAAATTACTATTATGAATCTCTTGAATCTTTGAAGCTTTTCTATTTGAAAGATTTCAATTTTTTCATTAGAGTCCAACCTATTCATGGACAACACAACATTCTATAGATTCACATAATATAATTATAGACATATTCTGAGCGACACTTTCAGAGGAGAGCCCATCTTATAAAACGATAGAAGCCGCGTTCCCTTACCAAAAACCACGGAGTCAAAGGGGGAAGAGACCCATTAGCCCTTTCTGGCTTAATGACTTCCTGAAGACGGTAATGGAAAAGCGGTGATAATGAGTTGCGTCATTTTGATTAATTGATACATATTGACGCAGTTTTTTAACTTCACTAACTCACACTCTAAAAGGAAAGAGAATAAAATACCACGATTATTTTCACTGACTCGTGGCGTTTGACAAATGAAATGACAATTTCACAATATTTATATATGTTCCAGAAACGTAAGATGGTGTTTATGACCCGCAGCGTGAATAGAACTATGTAATTGGCCCTATATAGTTCACTCACGATTGGTAATTGATTCTTTCATTGTATTCCAAAAATTACTTGGTATGAGTAGGTATAATATACCGGGAGAGCTCGAAGTGAAGTACGCCAATTTTTCTATAGTTTGAAGGAATGGGATTTAAATGTCGCTAGAGTACTTGAATACGCTTATTTAGTGCGGCAACCGAGAGTTTACCACTTCCAGTTCTACCGAAGGTGAACCTAAACAATTTTTTTTTCAAATGACAAACGGTGTATTTATTTTGCTTTTCGAATTTGTTATTTTTTGACCATGAATGACGAATGGCGTCGACAAATATTAGAAGAAGCTTCAAGGTAAGATATAGTTGAAAATTGGGGTTCTTATGGAATTGCAATGCACGTTTTTTTCAACAATTATCAAAAAATTTCTCAAAATGAAACAGCACCTACAAAGAAATGCTCACAATTACCATTTCTCAAACAACAGCAGACTCTCTTTACTCAGTCATGTTTAAGAGTTATTAATTATCATTACTCGTGTGAAAAGTTTTGTAGAATTCTGAAAGTGACAAAGATAGAGTGTTTTCCAATTTCAATGTTCTTCAAGGCGGCTTTGAAGATAATGAAGTGAAACAAAACAGCTTTTATTGAATAAGTCAAACAAATTGTTACTTTATTGTTGATAAAATATGTTTTTTTGTTTGGGATTCTTGAGGGTCAGTATTAATAACAATCGATTGCTTCAATTCAATTTGTTTTGTTTTATGTCTGAGGTTTTACTTACAGGGTTTCCAGTTTGACTTTTTATATTTCGGATTATTATTTAAAATCTTAACAAATGTCTTGAATTTATTAATATCCATTTATTTATCGACAACTCCAACATATTTCCAAAAATACAAGTTTAGTTGTTAATGAATGTTCAGATAATTTTTTTGGTAAATACTACGCAATTTGTTTGAAGAAAAGTCAATGTGTATTATGTTTGAATTCCGTTACAACTCACTTGACAGTAATCTTGAAAAATTTAAGGGCGTTGAGAAGTTATGACCAGGAGATTATCCAGTCATTTTATTCAGCTTATGAGCTTTGCTAAAATTCTCGTTCCAACCTACTAAGATGCGATTTGAAAGAATCCAAACATAATTTCTCAACTTTCCACTTAGTAGGTAGCAGTTTTTTACGTTTCGTTCCACCAAAAAAAAACTGCTCAAACAGGAAATTTATTACAATATGACACTTCGGGGACTACAGTGTTATCATTAATAATTTTCATAAAACATGCTGAATAACGTGATAAAAATCTAACTAGTTTCTCAAATATTTCGTGTATATCTTTGTATATATAATGATAATAATAATAATAAATGTCCCTTATTTTTCTTGGGAAGTTCAGTTAAGCTATTCTCCACCAAGAACAAAAATTAAAAGAATGCATGTAATCATTGCATATAGATGATGTTAGAAAATTTACTCATACCTTGTTAAACTAATTCCTAACCGAACACCATTATGATGATAAAATTATGTCTTGCAATAAATTTATTTTCCAATCATATATACCAACTTGGCAAATCTCCACAAAGCCATGCCTTTAGCTAGTTGACCTTATCAATAACTGTAAGTATGAGAGATACATATATGTCCACAAGCCCTCGTACAAAATCTTAGGTGATAACCAGCAAGTTGTAACTTTGTATACTGTTTAAGTATGCCGAGTCCGACAATACTGCGCAGAGAGGAAAACTTGAGAGTGGTAAGTTATCCTTTGGCTTTCTGAAAAACATGTCAATTTCGCATTCAAATGTAAGGTAATGACCAGCATTTAGTTTGTAAGTTAAAGTGAAAGATATTTACTAAAATTAATCTGAGAAAAATTGTCGGACAAAAAGTTTCGGTATACTTCTAGTTTGTCCCCCACTCTAAACGTGTCGATTTCTCGACTTGTCAGTTGGCGACAGGCAGCAATCTGAGGTTTCTAGGAGCATACAAAAATTGAATGAGATTTTCAATGGCACCATTGTCCGACAAAATTAATGAGGATCTTCAGCAGTCCGACGCTCCAAAGATGTCGAATTGACGACAACAATGTTGCTGATAACCAGCAATGTTGTCTTGACTTTTTCTTCAAATAAATAGAAAATATACGACAATGATATACTTGTCCGACAATGAAGTTGGTAAATTTGTTGAAAAACTACCAAAAAAATTAAAAATTGACTGTTTGTGTTTTAACACTAACCAAAACCACCAAGCTATACAAAAACACACATTTAGGCACGTAAACATATACAGGCTGTTCCTGAAGAACAAATAGACAGATAAAAATATCTGAATAATTTGTTTTGTAATCGCAATGAAATTTGCACGTGCGGGTATACATAAGAGATGAAATGGTATGCCGGCCGCTGTCGAGTAGGCGCACTGATTGGTTGTCAGGTACAATAAAATGCGAATGTTTCTAATAAACAAACATTCTCGTTTATGCCTCGTGGAATTATTTAGTAATAATGGAGTGTTTTTTATGCTTATTTGTAAATGGCGATTAGTCAAAACATAAATGTAAAAAAGTGAAAAAAAAATCTGATTGCTGCATTTTAGATTAAGAACTTTTTATGAAGAATCACTTTTTTTCCTAAAATTATTAATGAAAAAGTTTTCCATATGGTGCCGACTTAATAGGACACACTGTATCAATATTTCGATGTTACTATAGATTTAGATGACGTTTACTTTGCCATTGCAGCACAATCAGAATCCGAGACAAGCGATGAAAGTGATACTTTCAGTGTGAAATCGACACGTTTAGAGTGGGGGACAAACTAGAAGTACCGAAACTTTTTGTCGGACAATTTCTTTTAGATTACTTTTGGTGAATAGCTTTAACTTACAAACTAAATGCTAACATATAAATGCGAAATCGACATATTTTTCAGAAAGCCAAAGGAAAACTTACCACTGTCAATGTTTCCTCTCTACGAAATCATGTCTCTAAAAGGACTTGGCCTATTTAAACAGTATACAAAGTTACAACTTGCTGGTTACCACTTAAGATTTTGTACGAGGGCTTGCGGACTATATTTTTCACTACCTTATTTATTCGAAACTTGTATAAAATATGTTGCTCTCAATAAATCAGATTCCATTTCACTATATTTTTTTACCGACTGGATGGAAATTGTATTAACCAGATCTGTGTAACTTTATACTCTAATATATCAGCATCGTAGCTTTCACAAGTGTCAGAACATAATATGAAACTTCATGCGGTTACCTCATATGTTCTAAAATTTGCAAATTTAACCATACTAAACTCATTGGAGCGAAAGAATAACTTGTCTGTTGTGTGATGTTTAGCATCCTACGGTGTAAGTTTGCAATAATACTGCAAATTGTATAGCAAACTTCGTCTCCTCTATCCGAAACTGCATGGTTAGAAAGTTTTAAATATAAAGAAACACAGTTCACCTGTTACCGAGCTCCAGGAACAAGGTAAACAGGCATCCACTAACACTTCAGATAAAACCATCAGGAGGTATTTAGTAAAAACAGCGTTTGAACTGAAACGCGTAAGAATGGCCATAAATGATAAAAAACGCTCAAACGGGCACCAGCGGCGTCATCAAGGTGGTCTTTGACGGCCTCAAGTGGCATACTTTAGATAAAATCCCCAGACGTATGCTTGGTTTTTGTCAAATCGCTAAGTAGGTAGCTAGCTGGTCCTAATTTCGAGATAGGTATTCGACGACTGCAATGTTGTTTCCACCTTGAGGACCCTACAACGAACGATTACGAAATACACATAAAAACATGTTAGATATCTGAGAAATGGAACTTTCACAATGGACTCGGAGATTTTCTTGTCGCCTCAGATATGTTAGACGCTTTATTATGGGCCGGTCATTTTTAGTTATCGAAGAATGTGTAAGATGAGACTCGTTTGGGCCGTTGAGAATATTTTTGTCGTCTGAGAATTCGGTTCAATTGTTTTTGTCCGCCTGTAATGAAATGTGAAATTATTTGGGTTTTAATACATTATGGCACTTAAATTGACTTGTCACACGAAAGTTTCGTTTAAGATTAACAAAACAGGTTTAAACATCGGATTTGTGGATTATTGCCTGGTGAATAATATGACGCCTCAAAGATTTTGAACAACAAATTTAAATAATAATTGATGTCCAGGAGTGAACTTGTCGATTTTTACGTGAAAGCTTTTTAATTGTTGAGGCAGAAAATATACAATAAAATTTTGACGAGTCATAAGAGTTTATATATAAGATAAAAATTATTATAGCAAATATACATATACCGGGTGACCGCAGAAGGTGGTTCGTCCATACAACAATTTTGATTGGAACATAATTGTTTGAAATTTGTGTGAACATTTTTTGACAAGTCATTCAGCTTTGTGCAACTTCCAGTTTTACCGGAACTGACACATCTTTTAATTTTTATAGGACCCCTGGTATATTTCACTTCTTTTGTCCGCATAATAATATGATATTCTGAATACAATCATGTATCATTTGTAACTTTTTGTAATCAAAATATTTTTCATTATGGAATAGGCATATTTTACGAAAGCGTAGAAGGGCCACATAAAATGAAAAATTTATAATTCCGACTTCACAACTCGGAATTAACCTAATTCCGACTCAACAACTCGGAATTATACTAATTTCGACTTCACAACTCGGAATTAGTATAATTCCGGCTTTACAACTCGGAATTATTATAATTCCGACTTCACAACTCGGAATTAGTATAATTCCGACTTTACAACTCGGAATTACTGTAATCATTGCGATTCCATTGGAATTATAGTGAAAGTTTTCACATTGATCCTTAACGTCCAAACTCGTAAATTCATATGCATTTGTGTATATAGTTATTACTTAATATTACTAGAACGCCACGCCACATCGGCAGTAGCGTGCGGGAAAGTATAACTTTCCGCACTTGTTGAGTATTTTTAATGAAAAAGAGCATATTTTATATACAGAAAATCGTAAGAAAAGTACTAGTTTTATGCTTAGCAACTTTTCTACTTAGCAAATCGTTTATTATTGATCATTGCGTTATTTCATCTTGCCATTCTGATGGATTTTTTTTTAATAATTGATGCGTTTCCATTTAAAAAAAATTAAAAAACACATGTTCAACTCTTATGCTGGGTCCACATCAAACCAAAAATAACAGAAACAAAACATCATCTCAATGTTTGTCAACAATTTAACAACAAATCTGAAACGTTTCTTCAACAAACGTGTTCTGTTTTTGGATGCAACAAACTCTTCGCGTTCCCGTTTCCATTAAAAAAAGGACAAAAAACACGTTTTCAACTCTTATGCCGTGTCCACATCAAACCAAAAAAACAAAAACAAAACATCAACTAAATGTTTTTCAACAATAAGGAAAAAAACACGTTTTCAACACTCGTATGCCGTGTCCACATCAAACCAACAAAACAGAAACAAAACATGTTTTTCAACAATTTAACAACAAATCTGAAATTTTTCAACAACAGATTGTGTTATGTTGCAGCAACTTTTTGTGGTCCTGTTGGAAGGAGTTATTCATCAAAGGGTTTCTGTTTTGTTGTCATTGCTGGCAACATCTTCGATGCTGTGTGAACTTAATTGAAAAATAAAGAAAAACAGGAAACCCCTCCACTATGTCTTTTCGGACTCCTAGGTGTTGTGGATGATGTCAGAAAATGAACATGCAGTATGTCCTAGTGAACTGGTACAACTAGCTATGAATAAAATCTACAATTTTCAAAAATCTTAGTGGTACCGCCAAGCATTCAACCACATATCTAAAATTGGTATATTTATTCATAGATCTTAGGGCCAACCATCAGCGGTATGAAATCTTCAAAGTTCTCGCTGGACGGTTCAAGTTTACATTTTCACATAACTTCAATGACAACTGTGGAATCGTAATGATAACACTAATTCCGACTTGTGAAGTGGGAATTATACTAATTCCGAGTAGCAAAGTCGGAATTAGGCTAATTCCGAGTTGTGAAGTCGGAATTAAGATAATTCCGAGTTGTAAAGTCAGAATTATACTAATTCTGAGTTGCAAATTCTGAATTAGGATAATTTCGAGTTGTGAAGTCGAAATTATACTAATTCCGAGTTGTGAAGTCGGAATTAAAGTAATTCCGAGTTGTAAAGTCGGAATTATACTAATTCCGAGTTGTGAAGTCGGAATTAGCCGAATTAATTTTTTTTATTCTTTGTGGCCCTTCTACGCTTTCGTAATATTTACTAATGTAGAAAGCTAAGAATAAGTTCAAATAATTTAAGCTCTACAATTTTGGGATGAAAGCAACTATTCTTAATCAAAATTATTGTGCGATATAAAACTTTATTTTTGAATTGAATCACTATTTTTGTAATGGTAACACGGTGGTTCGCCTGCTTAGGAAAAAAGATAATTTTATTACGATTAACTTGATGCCTACCGCACTCTATTTGGATTTCTATAAAACTACCGTTAAAAACGTCAAAAGATTACTTACTATAGAATTTTCCTACTCGAAACATTTTAAATTCAATATTATTAATAAAATATGCTTTACTTAAAGAAGAATCCAATGTAATCTTTTTAGGTTTTCAAACGGAAGTTTGTTGAAAACCGAATAGTGTGCAGTATCAAAAATTGATCGTAATTTCTAACCTGGCAAGCCACTATATTGCCATTTGAAAATAATTAGATATTTCAATTCAAAAATTGAAGTAAAACAGTAATTTTGCATCTAACCCAAAATTTAATTACATAAATTAATGATTTCAACGTATTAATACCTTCTAGATTATAAAAAATTAATTTCGACAAGAAAACACTTTTTGATACAAAAAGTGACAAGATATACGTGGTTATATTCAGAATATTATATGGAAACAAAATAATGCGAAATAAACCGTAGGTCCAATTTAAAAATGGAAAGTTTGAGTCACTTCCGATAACACCGGAAGTTTCATGAAGCTGCGTTACTTGTCAGAAAATGCAGTTTTATGTCGTATATCTATCTCCTCCAAATATCATTCCATTATGTTCGAAAACAAAAAAGTTATAGTATATATATATATATATATATATAAAGCATCATATGTTTTATATAATATGCATAACCTAATGATCGTTGAATACTAGATTAGATTATAAATTTTCTGTCTCAACAATGAAAAGATTTTAAGCAAAAGTCGAGTAGTTCATTCCTGGACAATTTTTAGCAATAAATCAATAACTATTATTGAAGTTTTTCATAAAAATCTTTAATGTGATGACATTTTCATGACGCATAGTTCAAGCATAGCTAAGGAGTTGATGAGTTTCAGGTCAGCCTGACTCAGCCAATGCTCAGACAAACATCCTACACAGTTTTGAACTTTGAAGGTATTGATAAATGCTGCTTTGAAATATGTTATTCAGAAGCATAAAATCGTCAAAAACACAAAAAATACTACCTATTTAAATTCTCTGGAGATAATTTGGGAAAATTTTAGATACTAATATTAACACTATGAACTGTAATTGCGATTTTATTGATCCTTTGCTTTGATATTCACTTATATCATTATTTAGTTTCGTTGAAAATTTCTCATCCAAAACCTAAAATTATAGAATATAATGTATGATAATAAGATTATAACTGTGAATATACGAAAGCTATGAGAATTTCATACTTTGGATTGCTACCTTGCAGCAGAATTTTCGAATTTATAATACATGCCCTAATAAAGATGATCTCTTTCCCAATCATCACGAACCCTCAGTAAACAAACAAAAACCCGCCATGACAGATGCTATAACAGTGGTGCGGTATTTTAATGTGTGTTTTTCTGAGTTTTTTTTTACTAAGGTCAGTCACATCTGTTGTGTTTCTTCGTCGTATCTATAGATATCACCTGAATTTGATCACATAAACATGTTCAGACAAAAATCGAAAACTGAAAATCTGAAGTGATTATTTTCACTACTACATGATGGACAAGATCATAATCTGACAGGAACGTCCGAGGAAATATCCTTACACTGATTTCCTCTGTAATTGATTTAGTTATGAAGCCGAAAAAAGTAGGTACCTACAACTCTAGAAATGGTACATTGTTATTATTCCAAGTTAAATCCTTATTATAGATATATTTATAAAATTTTGCAGATTTACCTTTCGTTTAGAAGAAATAACGAATATTTTTTCATCAAACTGTGTGAATTTATATTTCTTAATTTAGTTGTTTTTGAATTTGTGTTTTATTGCTTATGAACATAAGAAATAATCAATTCGATTTTTCTCTTTAAATTCTCACCTATACAGGGTGTTTCATAATAAATGCGCAGGACTTCAGGATGTGATAGCTCGTCCAAAAATTTGAAAAAAACTTTCTATTAGAAGTTTCTATTAACTTACCCCATTTTCAAGATTTTTTTTTTTTTTTTTTCTCACAAGGTGGTTGAAACCCTTTATGGGCACCTTATCCGGCCTGATACGCACATCCCATAAGGTAGTGTGGGAGTCCCCTGAGTCCGAATTGAATCCCCCTCAGGTATACCCACTAAACACTCCACCTCGTGCGTGGTAGGCTCGTCCAGCCACCCAAGGCTGACCCGATGACACGTAGGCAGATGCCCATTGTATCATTTTCAAGATACAGCGTGTTGAAATTTTTAAAAAATTGTCGTTTTTTGCGAATACCTCTGGAACCGTTTATCGCACAGAAAACAAATTTCGTTGGCATTTTTCACTCATAATAAGCTATGTTTTGTACGGATTTTTTATTTTTTCAAATTCATAATTTGTAAAAATTTTGAAAGGGTAGTCGGTGTTTTTTTCTCCAACTTCTGCGCCACTGAAAAAAGTACAGTTTTGAGCCTCCTATGTGAACCGCCAATGTTTTCTACACAAAAAACGTATTCTTGGTCATAAGCTCTAAAGTTGACCGTTTTCAAGAAAAATCAACTTTCATGTTGTTTAAATAATGTTTTTTCCTCGAAAAATTGCTGCGTGCATTGAAGCTAACGGCGGACATTTCCAAAAATTCAACTGAGTATGATTGTTTTTTTTTTATTTTGCAATTAAGAAGTCAACGTTTGGTTTTGTTACTTGTTTTAACGTTTAAATAAATTTTGTATAAGTAATTAGGAAAAAAAAATTTTCAAAAAATTTACCATGTTTTTCAACATGAAAGTAGATTTTTCTTGAAAACGGTCAACTTTAGAGCTTATGACCTAGAGTACCTTATTTGTGTATAAAATATTGGCGGTTTAACTAGATGGCTTAAAATCATACGTTTTCCAGTGGCGTAGAAGTTGGAGAAAAAAACACCCACTACCCCTTCAAAATCTTCACCAATTATGAATTTTAAAAAATAAAAAATCTGCACAAAACATAGCTTATTATGAGTAGAAAATGCATTCAAAATCTGTTTTTTGTGCGATGAACGATTCCAGAGATATGCGCAAAAAACTATAATTTTTTTTTAATTTCAACACCCTGTATCTCGAAAATGTTGAATTTTAGAGGGTAAGTTAATAGAAACTTTTTTTCATATTTTTGAACGAGCTGCGCATTTATTATGAGACACCCTGCATACGGTGAAAGCACGTACTTTTTCAATCGATTTTCAAATTGTATATCTCTGGAATTCTTTATCTGATTTGGCAATCTATTAAAATCTGACCGAGCATTTATTATGAAACACCCTGTATATGTGTGGTCATCTGGACCAGAAATACCCTGCAATGGGATGAATGCAAAGAGTCTTATGGTGGTGGATTGTAATTTCGAAATGTAGAGTTATGAGTTTGTAAATTTTAATTTTAAATTATGAGTTTAAACTGTAATATGGCAAAATGCCGTTTCAAATACCTGAGTGAAATACTGCGAATTTATATTTTGTATAATGGTCATTCAACAATTCCAAAAATGTAAAGAATGTGATTTTTACCAATGAAATATCAAAATATATCTATATGAAGAGAAAAATCAATCGATATTTGTGTAGTTCCACATTGACAAGCATCCATTCAAAAAACAATATTTGAACTTCATTTGGGAAGTACAAACCTGATTGTAAATTTGTCACTTTAGTCCTTCGCCAAAAATTACTATCATTACATACTGTATTTTATGATGAGAGAATAATGAGGTTTTTACTGTATAGATTTTGTTTAAAACGTTCAGAATGCCCCTTCTTCCCTGTACAACTTTACTGCCATACTTAGTTATAATCTTGACAAAAACTGTGTTGTCACTATATCCAGCAGGCTTCATTTGAAACGGTAATTATATTTCAGACCGTTAGAAGCCTGCCGAAGTCGATCAAAGAATATGTAGAGGGAAAATGACAGCAAGGAGAAGGAAATAAAGACAAAGTGACTGCTTAATTAGTTGTCGCTATAGCAACTCTAGCAGCAGAGTGAATCCAACCGAAATTTCTCCACTTGATATATTCGACTCAAACATGGAATACAAAGAGTATTGAAACTGTTAAATAATGAGAGTTAGAGTTTTGTTACGCTTATTCAATGAAATTATTATTAATGAAGGTATTTTCCCAGGATTAGAAACTCAACGAAAGGCGTATGCACAGAAAAAAATAGTATTGATAAAAAGTAAACAATGTGTTTGAAGGATTATTAGGTCGGAAAATTTGGGGATATTGTGTTAAAAAACAACTGGAAAAAGCATAAGTTTTGAAAATTTGAAAAGAAAAATTGAGCTGTCGTCTGATTCCTACTGGCATATATTTGAAAAACTTAAATTGCGGGTTTTCGTGGAAACATTCAAAGTTACAGTTAGTTTGGCGGTGTGTTGGTGTAACTGTCTTTATTTTTCTTTGTTTAAAATTTTTCTCCAAAACTTGCTTTTGGCTAAAACTTCGCCCCCACACTCAAAGAGAGCGGCACAGGACTAGCGTCAGAAAGCTCTGTCCCTAAAGGAAATGAACGGATTATATGTACACCTGTTGTGAATGTTTTTCATAATGCTAATCGGAAATTCATATTCTTTTGATTTCATTTGTCGTTTATTGTACAATCTTATATTTTTAAATAATGGCTATTTCTTTGCAGATGACGCCCAGGAGATGACTATATAGAAGTTGAAAAGTCGTTGACGCTCTTGGTGACTTAACTCGAGCAGCGAATAGGCGTAATCGGGTTGATTGTGACCTTGAAAGGCAATGTTGCCAACTTTCTACAACACCTATAAATGTATCAAAACTAGAACCCCATTCCCAATGCCATGCGATGATGGCGGATTTGAATGGTGCAAAAACATTGGATCTGTCATAAAAAGATCAAACTATTTCCGAGAAAGAGGAAGCCAATTATTTATTATTGTTCCACCTCAAAGGTGGCATACGGAATTTTTTAAATATTGAAAAAACATCCAATTTACACAAAAATACACTGTAATAAAGTTAACTGATGATTCGACACACGCAGTGTCTTCCTCGGAGCGAGTTATGATCTAGCTTATCTCGGAAGGATAATAACCTTAAATACTGGATAATTACTAACAAGTGAAGGTATAAAATATTGCTAATGCCATGGAGCAGTTGCTTTACAAAAAAAGTGAAGTATTAGGATTGTAATGCACTGATATAGGCCAGACTGGTCTCAGTTTTAATCAAATATTCGGGAGCATTTGAGAATGTACAAATTAAATAAATTGGATTCACGACAATGGAACTTTTATCAATTTGTTGGTTCGTGAAATTATCTCAATTAATACTACTCGTGCTCACAATACTATCGATTATTCTGTCAGAAATCTTGAACTTGATCAAATTGCTTTGAGGTTACCAATTTGATCTCTTTGATTTCTGACAGAATTACTATCGATAGTAATGCGAGCATTAGCGATATTACCTCCGATTGTCAGATGTCTTATACTATTTTGCAATTGTTTAGTTTAGTACGATTTTGAGTGTGAAAAATGTCAAGATCAACTGGATCAAATAAGGATGGTAAGTTGGATTGCGCATTGAATATCAATAACATGAAAGTCATACGTATTGATCAAAGTTAGTTTAAAATGTGGGTAACGAGGTTTTACAGTTATTTTCGAGGTTATTTCAATTGGAAGTCACTTCATGTGGATTTTGCTTGGTATTTTGATATTTGTTTTTGAAAAATAAATAATCGACTAATTGTGGAATACTACTTGGGAGGAATCAGACTTCGGTTTACAATTTTCCTTTTTTAAACAGATCATTGTATTACGCAAAACAGATAAAATCCTCAAAAGTTGCTATTCTACCGCCACAGTCACTCTGATTTTGTTTCGAAAAATATAGGTACTCAAATAGTTCTGACCGTCAGGGTAGAAGAAGTATAATACTAATAATAAGAAATGTCGCAACTATTTCAATTTTTCTGTTACCAAGAAGTGTTACTTCTCTATGACAATTTTGAAATACGCGTCAAAAATTTGTTCACTTTAAAATCAAGAATTCATCTTTATAGATAATTGTGTATACCAACATGAAATAAATTAGTGCTACCTTCCATATGGGTAGGCAAAGCAATGACAAAATGCTCAGCACTCAACTCGACATTAACGACAATGATTAGTATAAGAGCCCGTAACGACCTGACATGAGTGTTCAGGCCGATATTACTGAAATGAAGCTGAAAGAGAAACGAGGCAGACTTGTATAATCACTGCACTCTCTAAGATCAACAAAAGCATCTGTTTTAAACATTTCAAACGTTTTCCGATTCTTGGATAATCAATGGCACAATGTTTGACTGTACAATATTTTGGTAAATGGAGTATGATTTTATATTGTTTAGTGCTGTTTCTATAGACATTTTCCAGATTTCCAATGAGCCGTTTGTTTGTAAGAAAATCTCGCACATCTGAGCTATATTTAGAGTTCAAAAAAAAGAAAGGATTTAATGAGGGTATATCGCAACGATTTTTGGATGTACTGCAAACATGAAGTCTAACAACCCCTTGAAGAAATGACATCTGGTTGACTTTTTTGATAAGGAAATATTCATTACAATATAGCTAAATCAAATCATAATTATACTTTATTCATTTATTTATATGGAAATTTGTATCACAGTCAGTCATAGCTATAAGACACATAATTAAAACTATTGAATCCACAATTTTCTTGAATTCTGGAGATTAAATCTGTGGGACTGTTTATTTCAGTTGATATCATGAGAACATTAATATGTTTTTCTCTTCCAATACTAGGCTATGAAAATATATTACAATTTCTTCAGTTAGATAATCTAGAGAAAAGAAAATCCTATACTTAGTGATCGAACATTTTTATAAAAACGTTGGAGTGGGATAATTGTACATAGATCAATTATTCAATCACATACCAATTGTGAAAATTTTTTGCCTTTGATAGAATATTTAAAACCACACATATGGATGTATTTGGAGCATATGTTATGAAATTCAAGTCAATACAGTAAGCTTCCATATAGCAAAAAGTTATTTGTATTTATTCATTTAAATGGGTTCTCTTTCTATACCTCCGTTGTGCTAATTGCTCTCAAATATTGTTTGAACAATTTAATTTGATATATAGTGTACACATTTCATTCATCTGTTGTTATGAGAGTAAGTTTTGCGATATTTCATAATGGTCTATAAATACTATTGCTTCTAATGGGTCTTTCACGTATATTGAATAAATACATAATTGAGATTTTTTTTTAATTTGAGGACTTCTCAAATATATCATCAGCTTGAGGTTTGAACAGCATTAGATCAGTTTTTAAAGAGATGTTTGCAATACTGTAAATAATAATTATTATAATAGTCTTCTCCACCCGCATATGATGTATGCTCTACGAGTGTTTATGAGGGACTATTATCATTATTATAAATGCTATTTCACTTATCGTCAATTGCAACTTTAAGGCACAAGTTTGAAATGATGAATGGAGTGCAACTCTTAAATGTACAAACAAGAGCAATTTGTCTGGCGATGCCTCGCTCACAAATTCGCTTACTGTTCTGGATCACCACAGAAAATTAGGCGATCCGTGTTTGTTTCATTATAGATTTTCTGAGATATCAACAATTGAACCAGAAGATTAAAAATAACTATATTCGTTTTAAATGCTTTGTTCTATTTCTCAAATAATTATAATTATATATACTGGCAAAACTTGTGAAAGCATGGCTGGGTCCCCGCGTTTACAGATTCCTAATATACCAATTATTATAGTCTGGAATGCAATACGTTGGCGATGCAAGTTACAAACTAGACTTGGAATCTCTTTTTAATTTCTACGATATGGTAACTTTGTCATGAGCTAGAACATAAAGTAAATTCAGCTAATTTGTGCGGGGCTCTTTTCCCTTCTTCGACCGGCATGTGGTCATTTACTGTTGAGCCATTCCTTCAAGAAAATATACTTATCAATTTCAGACCTATGAAAATAAACGCAACTTTGAAATTCCTAATTAATCACGAAAATACCAATTGCATGGGAACTTTTTTGGTTTTTCTTTTCATTTCAAGAATGGATAACGTGTATGTGAGTGGAACATTCATATACATAAATTAGTTTTTCGTTCATTGTTATTTTGATGAAAAAATAAAATTGTCGTATACATGATTCCTTTATGCACTGAAGTAGATATCAAAGTAGCTATCAGATCAGTGCTGATAGACGGCATAAAATATGGAATCGAAAAAAAAATTAAACTATGAGACCTACTGGAAGACGAGCAAAATATTGTTCGAATGACAAGAAAAATTAATTGGAGTCGACAAAATGGAGAAGGGTGGAACGGGGTGAACTTTTAAGGGTTGAAAGTGGTATCTCACGGTTTTTCGCGATTGACAACGAAAGTTGACCTCCTATCGCAAAAAGTTGAAGAGCAAAGTTGTTGAAAATACAACTTTAGTTTCAAAATTTTTTAACATTACATTTTACAATTTCTCAGTTTTTTATTTTTTTCCCGCGAAAAATTTTCATTAAAGGACCCCGCACTAATCTTATGGAAAACCGGTTTAGGTGAAAACCGCTGAAATTTCAATACGATGTAGCCCATGTCATCCTGAACAAAAGTTACCATTGCGTCAACTCTCTGAATGCCGGCGTTTGGATTCTACAGGGGGACAAAGTTTGGTATTTTGACGATTTTTCAAAAAATCCGAAATTTCATTTTCATCGTATCGATCCGGATTTTTTATAATGGAATGGTCCATAATATGTGCATTAAAAATTATTTCAGATAACAAAAGTTTCTAGAATCAAAACTGGCGGGTATACAGAGGGTTAAACTTTGTTTATCGAACTTTTTCGAGAAAATATTCGTTTTCCTGCAGATCCATATGCAACTGATGTTACTCACAGTAAATGAGAGGACGATCATATTTTGCATTTGAACCAACCATCCACCTTCAAGTAATAAGAAGATATGGGGCGATCAAAAATATATTTTTAATTTCAGAATAATGAGCAAAGACGTTGACGCACTTGTATTTATATCAGCTACATAGTTTCAGGAAATCAGATAAATATATTGGTGGAAGCTGACTAAGGGATACATTTTTCTGAAATAAAAAATAAATTTTTGATCGCCCCGTATCTTTCAAATACTTAAAGTTGGATGGTTGGTTCAAATGCAAGATATGATGAGAGGGCCTCATGTATTTAATTTTCAGTATTTAAATTTTTTCTCGCGTATAAATGATTTAATTCATATTAAAATTTGTAGGAATATATGCCTTTTTTGGTGTTGAATGAGCATGATGTTTTCTCAATTCAGAAGACGACTATTTTTTGGGTTATGTACATTTTTCGAAAAGAATTCCCTTATCTTATACGAACAATTGTCTTGGAGTATTTTTGTATTTCGAAGGTCTATAAGTGATCATTTTTGTTGTTGAAATGTCTGCTTTTAAATGGTGTATGTAACTTGGTAGTTTATTGATCGTTAAATACGTTTTAGTAATAAACAGTTTTCTACTTAATAAACTTAATGAACGTGATTTGAATGTAATGAAAAACTTTCTTCAAATTGCGAAAAACGTCTAATTCAGAACATAAAAGTACCTATATTTTCACTAAATTTTTTGACAAACATACAATTTTTACACAAGAAAAAAATTAAAACCACAGTTAAACGATTTTTTCGATTTTTCCGGAAAATTTTAAATTATTTGTGTTGCCAACAACTTTTCTCTGGTTGATTTTCGCTGTAAATCCCGAGAAACCATTTTTATCTTCAAAAGGCCACCTCCTTTCGCCATTCTATCATAATCAAATTTATTTATGTCCTTCTTTATTCTTTGTACTTACCTATTGAAGTAACATGAATAATTTCAATAAATAAATATGAGTTCATTACATTTTTTTTAAAATTGATTTTTGAAAATCTGTTTATTAATTTTTTTGCGTTTCCTAGAAAAAAATGTCACAGTTCTGCTACTCATTCATTACATAATCTAAAAGTAGACGCTTCAACGAAAAAGTTGGCTGCTGGCGAGCTTGAAAAGACGAATTTCATCGGTGAAACTTTTCAGTTGAAAATGAGGTCGTTTTTTCGGAATCTGTCTAAAAAAAAGGAAGAATCTGTATTCCGCTACAAAAAAATTACAGCTCACTTAATACATAATTTGAAATTTGAGGTTACCTATGCGTTAAAATTATCAACAACTTTGCCATTGAACTTTTTTTGATAGGAGGTCAACTTTTGTTGCAATTCGCGAAAAACCGTGAAATATCACTTTCAACCCCTATTTTTTTTTATATTTTGCTCTTCCAGAAGGTAATTTTTTTTATCTCAAAAATGCATCAGCACTGGCTATAATATGAGATGTCTCTTATTTTTATATCACTCTTCACGCCGCAAGGAATATTTGAAACGTTAAAAAACGGACCAATTTTAATTGCACCATCCACTCTTTCGTAAACAGCCAGGAATCCGGCACCCCCATTAATCACTTGGTTATTCAAAAATTACAGCAGATGATATATCGAATCCGACAGGGCATGATATTTTTCGCTAAAATATTTTCGTAAGCCGATATGGAGGAAGGGCAGTGTTTTATGTCTTCCAGAGTTTCGGTGTCATATAATCGACAAGACAAGCGGATGTTTATGTGCTGGCCACGTTTGAGGTATCGAATTCGATCTGGCAGGTAATATGTGTGCGAAAGTTCCTTCGTCCACAAAAAAGAAAGATATTGCTTCGGGGTTCATATTTTGTGCCCACACAGCACCTACTCGATTCAGACTGCGTTTCGATAAAAATAATGTCAGAAACTACGGGCTTGAAAATACCTTGAATGAGTTTGTTAAAGAGACGTCTTTATGATGCCTTACGAGTCACTTGAAACGAACTGAAAATGAACCAACTATTTCTGAGAATGTTAATACTGAATCTGCTATATTGAATTTTATCTCACAAACAACGGAGGCCTTGAATAAATCTGAAAAATCTTTAGCAGTTTTTTTGGATTTAGCCAAGGATTTCGACACAGTGACCCATGCAAAACTGTTAAACAAACTTTACATGTATGAGTTCCTGGACCAGCAATTACAATGTTCAAACATTATCTATCTCACAGAAGATAGCGTGTTAAAATTGGAGACAGCATCAGTTGTTCTAGTGAAATTTCCGTTGGGGTACCCCAAGGCACAGTTATGGGTCCTATACTGTTTTTGGTATACAGGGTGTTTGTTAAGTACGTGTAGAAAATTTAGAAGCGTATTGCTGACATCAAAATAAGAGTAAAAGTTCCCATAAACATATGTCCACAAGTTATTCGTTTCTGAGATACAGAGTGTCAAAGTTGAATTCTTATTTTTATTTTTTGTGAATAATTTCATAATAATTTTGATATTTGGGTAAAGTTTGGTATATGGGAATATTTATTATTTAGTTTGTGTAAAAAATATATTCTTGGTAGAGGTCACTGCGAGCAACTGTTTTCGAGTTATTGAGATATGAAATAATCGATGCAAGTGATTTTGAATGACAAGATTTTTTAATTAAAAATAAATTCAATTAGAAATTAGTTTTTTCACAATTGACACAAAATTTGATTCTGTCATTGAAAAATCATCCCAGATACCAAACTTTACTCGGATATCACAAATATTTTGGCATTTATTCACAAAAAAACAAATATAATAATTAAACTTTGACACTCTGTATCTTAGAAACGAATAACTTGCGGACATGTGTTTATGGAAACTTTTTTTCTCATTTCGACGTCAGCAACATGCTTTTGAAGTTTCTACTCGTACTTAAGAAACACCCTATATATACAGGGTGTTAATTAAGTCCGTTGACAAACTTCGGGAGGTGATTCTTTGAAGGTTTTCAGGACGAAATGTTCATATAAACATATGTCCCAAACGGCTTGGTTTTCGAGATACAGGGTGATAAAAATACATTTTTTTCAAGATTTTTTAGAGTTAACTTCGACATTTTCTACAATAATCAGTTCAAATTAGGCAAGTGCAATCCATTCAATAGTACGCACGATACAAAATAATGCATTTCTCAAATAATTCACAGGGTCCTCCTTTTTTCAGAGTCAAGCTTTGTTCAACCCTTCAGATTTTTTTTTTCCGCCGCCTCTGACATATTATGAGAAAGGAATAATGAATGTTGTTTCATTTAACATCTTTTTGCTCTCTTGATGTTTTTCATTTACTTGTACGGTTCAGGAGTTACAATGAAAATATTAACGCAAACATTTTCCAGTAACGCATAACATAAAGAAATTTGAGAAGCAAATAGTCTAACAAACTTGAAGGGTGATTCTTTGAAAGGTTTCAAGATGAAAAGTTCATATAAACATGTCCCAAGCGGCTTGGTTTTCGAAGTACAGGGTGATCAAAATACATTTTTTAGGAGTTTTTGGAGTTTACTTCGAAATTTTCGACAATAATCGATCCAAATTTGTTCAAATTGGACAAGTAGAATCCATTCAATAGTGCGCATGATATAAAATAATTCATTTCTCGAAGTGTCATTGCCACTCTCCAAAGATTAGCGCGTGACGCAATACGTCATTTTGTTCTCCTTACACAAATAGCTATTTTCTGCTCGTGTAGAGAAAATGTAATGTTATGGAGCTCCCATACATTTTCAACCATAACTCAGGTTGAATATGTATTGCACAAAGTTAATTATGGCAAAATAATTTTGGACATTTTCAATAGTGAATAACTTTATTATCAAATACTAGAGCAAGGTAACATAAATTCCCTAGGAATAAAATTAAGTTCAGAAAAGGACCATTATTGAAATTGATATGTCAGAGCAGCTGCTGGAAATGGCCACCGCCAACTTCAATGCATGCGTTTATGCGCCTAACCATAGACTGGCGGACACGCTCAAAAATACCAGGAGTGTTTCTTATAATTCCGCATGACTCCTGTATGCGATTCCTCAGGTCTTCTTCACTTTGAACTGGAGTTCGGTACACTAATGATTTAAGGTGCCCCCAGAGGAAAAAATCAAGTGGATTCATATCGGGTGACCTTGGTGGCCAAAGTTGTGGCCCACCACGCCCAATCCAGCGATCAGAATAATTCTCATCTAAATATTGGCGTGCAACCAATCTGAAGTGTACTGGAGCACCATCATGCATGAACCAAATTCCAATTCTTTCCCTCAGTGGGATCTCTTCTAGGAGTCCAGGTAAGATGAATTCAACAAAATGTCGATAATGGTCACCATTGAGTCTATGAGGCAGAAAATGTGGACCGATAAGGAAATTCCCTACAATTCCAACCCAAACATTCACAGAAAACGTCTCTTGAAAATGGTTTTCACTCACGGCGTGTGGGTTTTCATCAGCCCACTTATGATTGTTGTGAAAATTAATAATGGCTTTACGGGAAAAGCATGCCTCATCGGTGAATAACACTTGAGATAAAAACCATGGATTTTCCAACAATTTATTTCGAATCCAAGTGCAAAAAGTTAATCTCTTTGGAAAATCCCTTGGCAGAAGAGCTTGAACACGCTGTATGTGATAGGGATAAAGTTGTTGCTCTTTTAAAATTTGCCATACCAATACATGGGTTACGTTAAACTGTGCCGCAATTTGTCTTGTACTGGTGTCTGGATGCTGCTCAATTTCGTTAAGTACAGCTTTTTCTATCTGAACTGTTCTAACTCTCCTGGGTCTTCCTATGAGAACAGCAGACCTCTTGAAAGTACCCGTTTCACGAAGACGGGAGTGAATATTGATGAACATTTGTGTGCTGGGAATATGACGTTGTGGAAATCTTTCTAGATACATTCGTCTGGCGGCACGAGCGTTGCCATCAGCCATTCCATACATTAAGTGCATGTCTGCCATTTCTGAATTTGTATATTCAACCATTTTATCCAAAGGAATATTGAATGAATCTGCTTTATAGCTTGCACTAATGAAGAATTAACAATGAGACAGTTTCTCAATTTTCGATAACTGTCAAGTTGTTGATATTTAAATAAATGAATTAATATCAAAGCCCACTTTGCTAGTTTTATGAATTCAAATTGATTACAAAATTTCTGCGTTACTGCAGAAGAAAAAACAAACCGAAATTTCTGATAAAATAATGTACTCCGTACGGAAACAAAAATTTGTTTGATTTAGTTTTTCGGAGTTATGACCAGAGATTCATAAATGAAAATCAAATGTGTAATGATCTGCGACTATTAGATAAACCCTATTAACTATCTTCCATTACAGGATTATCTTTCGGAAGTTTTTTATGTTGAAAAGGAAACGTTCAATTGAAAACTAAAAAATATCTTTTTTTAAAATAACAAAAAATTTGTATGAGTTCTCTATCAAGACTGATGGGTAAAAACATTTTTAATCAAATATCTCAATGAAAATGCACATTTTTACCATCAGAATCTTCAGGTTGAAAGTTAAGGTTTTCCCAATATCTGTCAGATCTAGTTTAATATCCAGCGTACCGCAGTGACGGGGAGGAAGTAGTTTTCTGTTAGATATCACAAAAAGAAATCACATCTTTACAATAACAAGCTTTTATTTAGCTTCACTTGTAACTAACTAACAAACAATTTAATAAAAGTTGAATTTGACCCACTTCTAATACTCCGATTAATTTGAAATTTGGCAGGTTTCCGTAATTCCGGTGACAATGCATTAAAAAAATATTTGTTAAAAAACAAAATGGCGGCTCCAATATGGCGGACGAGTTTTGTGATTATGATCCGATTCTGTTCAAAATTGGTATGTGATGGTTTTTGGGTTGGAGATTTTCAGTTTCACATAAAAAATAAACTAAAATGTTAAAAATGAAAATTATAAAAAGAAAATATTTTAAAGTTTTTATACAATACACAGAAAAGGGAAAAATAATTCATTTCATTGTTTGATCTAGGTAATCTTGTACAGAAAGATTTTGATACTCACAGAATAACCTACAAAAAATGAAACAAATTATTTTTTCATTTTCAGTGCATTTGTATAAAAGCTTGTCTTTATATTTTTTATTGTATAATTTTTATTCATCGTAGATTTTTCTAATTCTGAAAAAATATTTCCATCAATTTACAATAATTGAAAATGTTTAATTTTCAAATTATCTAATGTTATGCCACACTGGAAAATGTTTAAATTAATATTTTCATTATAGCCCCTGAACCGTACAAGTAAATGAAAAAATGCAAGATATCAAAAAGATGTTAAATGAAACAACATTGATTATTCCTTTCTCATAATATGTCAGTGGCGGCGGAAAAAAAAATTCTGAAGGGTTGAACAAAGCTTGACTCTGAAAAAAGGAGGACTCTGTGAATTATTTAAGAAATGCATTATTTTGTATCGTGCGCCCTATTGAATGGATTGTACTTGCCTAATTTGAACTGATTATTGTCGAAAATGTCGAAGTTAACTCTAAAAAATCTTGAAAAAAATGTATTTTTAGCGCCCTGTATCTCGAAAACCAAGCCGTTTGGGACATATGTTTATATGAACTTTTCGTCCTGAAAACCTTCAAAGAATCACCTCCCGAAGTTTTTCAACGTACTCAATTAACACCCTGTATATATCAATAGCATAGCATAGCTGATTAGAAACTTTAAAGGTAATCTCATCTCATACGCTGATGATATACAACAATAATTTTCAGATGCGACACTTTGCAGCAGGTATATAAGGATGCAGAAGAAAGTCTTGGAAATATACAGACATAGCTGAACGATAATCTTCTCAATCTCAACATTTCGAAGACAAAATTTATAACATTTTCTCTCCAAAACAATCAAGAGCCCGAGGTGCAAAAAATACATATACATCAGCCCGTATGTACTAAGACATCTTGCAAATGCCCGATTATCTAAAAGGTGAACAAAATAAAGTATCTTGGCGTAATTTTGGACCAGCGAATGAGATGGGATGAACATATCCTACATTTGGTTGGAAGACAAAGACAATTGACATATAGAATATATAACCTTAGGGCTATCCTAACCAAAAAAAACTTGATGATGCGATATATAATTCTTTGGTTCAATCAGTAATAAGATAGTGTATAACAGTGTGAAGGGGGGAGTATTTGAAAATGTACTATACAATATTCAAGTTGTCCAAAATTCAATTATTAAAATTATCTTCAAGAAACCCAAACGGTTTGATACCAAAGTATTGTATGACGAAACCAATTTACTTGACCTTAGGAGTCTATATATGCGTTCCAATGTCTCGTATGGATTCATTCCTGAAATTATTTGTAATAGGTGTAGACCTAACAATCCTTTCCGGTAGTGGTTGGTTTGTGCTTCGATATAATTGGACTGTAGATGATCCTGCGTGATTCAAATCGAGTACCAGAAATTTGAGAAATTGACAGCCAAGTCGCACATCATAACTTTTAATAAACATTCAATCTGGTTACATCAGCAAAAAGGACAACCTGTCCACAAGACAGGAAGGAAATCAACAAGTAGTGTCGATAACACAAAATGGTGATACGTATTTGTATAAATACCTTACAGAAAAATTCAGCTCTTGCAGGACAATGTACAGTCAACTTGTCAAGTTTGACAATGGAGGATCAAATTCAGCTTTTTGGAGATATATTTGCGTGGATCTTGAAGCATTGATTCATAAACTCTATTTATGGATTCAGGGGCATATATTATGCTTTTCTGTTGCAATTTATGAATGTTTTCTCATCAAATACAGTGCAGGTTTTAAACGTAAAAAGGAAGCGTCAGAATATTTGCATTCTATCAACAAGACATAATATAGTACAACTGAGCGAAATAGATTTTAACTGTCTTAAAAATCTCCTGATTTTGAAAGGGAATGTATAACTATTTATAAGAAAATAAACAACAGAGTTCTCATACAATACAAATTGATATATCTCTCCCATTTCTGATAAAGTTTTTATCATCAAAGAGTTCCCATATCACATCTGCACTCATCCATTTTCAAATATCTTGAAAACCGTTAATATTTTTGATAATGAAATCTATCCTTTTTTGTACTAGGTATAGAAAAATAGAGAATTAGGAAAAAATATGACAAAATTTATTTCAATTCAGTTGTGGAGATTAGTGGTGAGTACCCATCTGCCGTACGCCCTTGTTTGAAATCACAAACAGATGAATAGCATTGAAATTTTAAACTAAATGAGATGGCGAAATGCTAATGTGTTATTGATTTGGAAATAGTGTATTATTATACAGATTTGCCAACAAGTGTGCCTTTAAAGCACGCGCAACGAGTTTAAAAACACAAGCGGAGTGCCCTTAACGTTGCTATTGTTTTAAAGGCATTTGTACAGGTGCGATATACACGCTTGCATCGTAACTTGAAAAAAATGGTGAAAATTCATTCTAGATCAGGATAATACCCCTTATATCTTTTAATTTCCGCTATTCAAATAGGTGATGGACATCTGACGTAACGTATTGTCGACATGAGGTCTCATTCGACATTTCATTTGATAAATACTGAGAACTTGGTACTATTATCTAGCAACAAGATTTCTAGCAGGGCGTGCTTCAATATCTAAAATTTCGCAATCTATTCAGTGCATTTGAGAAGGATTGTGACGCAGGAATAATAATAACAATTTATTTCTACCTTTTTCTACGCACCCTGTAAATACCCAACTCAGAGGACATGTTTATAAAAACTTTTGGTCTTAAAATTAATAGAGGATTTTGCCAACAAAGTATGTTTCTTTTATTCTGGACACCCTGTATATTCCAATACATATTACTGAAGGAAGTAACCTGACACAACAAAATTGTTAAAAAATTGTTAAAAAAAATGTTTGAACGTTTCGAACAAAATTCAAAACAATACGCTTCATTCATAAAGCCTTGGTGTCATAGAATAAAGTTACTAATGAAGAAAACCAGCATCAGGTTTTACAAGCGATTTTTGAAAATCCGGAAACTTCAACACAACGTGACTGGATGAGATTTTAAAATCCGGGAAAGAGTAAAGAACAAATACTTCAAATCACAAATCAGTTCGATTGAATTTGTAGATCCTGGAGAAAACAGAATAATGGATTCTCATTTATAAACTCCTTCAAATCGGGAAATATTTTATTATGACGAACTGCGGTAAGTTATACTATTTCAAGAGAATTCCAAGGAACCAACAAAACCCCAATTTCTTTATTTTGCATACATTTCCATACTGACTAGATTAAGATTTAAGTCTCGCCGTGAGAATTATAAATTCAAATGTCAAAACACAAGGCGTTGTAGCGTCCCCCTTCGTCATAATTTTGGGTATATTTAGTTCCTGGATTACAGTTCTATTAAAAGTTACCCGCCTTGTAATTGACCAAGAAAAACTCCGCGTCAAATAATAATATGATGATCCCAGTTGACAGTTCGTTATAATTCTGTCATTGGATTTATGATACTCTCCTGAGGTTTGTGAGAGAACCAAATTAAAAAGATTATGTCAGCACAGAGAGGATCCTGACAAGGCAATTTCTCTCAATTTGTGTTCGGTTTGGTCGGTTATATTTTTTGGTTATTAGTATTCTAATTCAAGTTTTAATTGGGTGTACGAAAAAGGAAAAAAGAATTCCCGGGGACGATTATTTTCATGCCTTCAGGCCAGCGGTGAATCCCGTCAAATTTCATTTTATTCCTCCTTTCATCCTCGCATTCAGATATACCCACCAAATTTCCGCGAAAAATAAACGAGACTCAAGCATTTTGGAGTATCAGAGGATTACAAAAAAGTGTGAAATATTTGATAAAGTTAAAAGAGGAGAATGGAAATTTCACTTTCAATTATAAACGTTTAATCTCCATTATTTAATATTCATTTGGGACTCAAGTGGATTCTGCTCCGGAGTAATGACTTTTTTCATACGAACGGGCAATTTGGCGTGTTTACAAATAATACTATTGTAACTTAAAGTTATGTCTACTTCATTTTTTTTACTATCGAAAACAAAATCACATTACTGGGGTTTTTAAGGAACTTGTTTCTGTAAAAAAAATATTTTCTACGCTTTATAATGGAGCTTCTGGAATACCGATCTTACCAAAAACTCAGAAATGCTCATTTCCATTCTCATGTAGAAGTTTTCTTGAAAATTTATGTTTATTCTGGAAATTATCTAACGTTTTGAAAATGTTAGATAATTTGACGTCCATCAAGAAATAGTGGTATAAATAGAAGTAAGTTAGGATAAGCTTTGAGCTCCTGACGCGCGTCGAGTGTGATTCTGACGTAGTTTTGGTGTTTGGGTAGTTTCTTTTTTCTTAAATTACTTTCATTAAATTTCAAAATTCCCGACCCACACGCTCCTATTGAAAACTGAGTAGCCAGAATAAGAGTACAACAACTGGAATGTAATTACATCAACCGACACCTAAACTAGTGATGACACGAGAAAGAGAGAGATGAGGAGAGAGAGAGAGAGAATTACACAATGAATTAAAATCAAATAGTAAGACAGTTTTTTGTTTTGAATCGAAATATTTTTACCCAGTTTTGCGATACAGCCAGTTTGGAGTGTCATGTAGTTGGAACAACAACATATTTTGACAATGACGTTTTCAATCGCTGAGTTGCGTAAATTATGAAGAAGAGGAGGAGGTGTATATTTTTCAATTTTTATTCGTTTTATGCCAATTTATTCTGCTAACAGGTGATCTCATACATTCCAATGTAACTTAGATTCCTTTGTCAGTGAATAAAAGGGCTCAGAAAAAAAAAAACAAAAAAAGTGAACTGTGCACGTTCAATAATTATTTAAAACGTCGGAAGTAAAAAGGAGAATGGAAACAGTTAACTTGCGAAGCCTTCAACGCCACTGTGTTCCAGGGAATTGTTTTTGATAGCTGTAAAGGCGATGGTGAAAAGCGTTGATTCCCTTTAGACGTTTCGTAAAATTAATTTGCCTCTTCCAACAGAAAATATGCGAAGTCTTTTCCCAAAACGTATTTCTATGAATATTTTGTAGCGCAAAAACATTTCTCATTGTGTTCAATGAAGAAATGCACGTAAAAATCCTTTCAAAGCCATAAACTGTTCAAACAATTAATGGGCGATAAGTTTTAGCAAATGACTACGAGGGTAACACTGAATATTTTTAGAAACTGTTAGAATAAGCTGGTGATTATTAAAACAAAAACCTTTTTTGTTTTCCGAAGCATTTGCTTTCAAGATCTTAACTAAAGTTTTAACAAAGTTTGGAAAACCTTATTCCACTCCTTATGATCGGAAACATGCATTTTGGTGTCGTCAGTCCCAGGTAGCACGTAATAATTAGTTCCTGAATGCTAATTTCATATTCGGTCAATATAGGTACAAATATTGAATGTGGTTAAATTATTTTGTATCAATTGGATTGAATATTGAAAAAGCAATGAACTAATATCAACGTTGTTGCAATATGATTATGGTGGTATATTAGATGGGGCTACAACTACTTTAAGGCGATATGGCTTAAATATCTGAAAAATTAAATCAGTTCATCTACATCTATGTATATTGATCAATAGTGTTTTAACGATATTTTTGTATTATTATTTCTCAGATATTATAGTAGGCACATTCAGCAGGTATCAATCAATATTGGAATTTATTTATTGATCGAAAATCTAAAATTGTTGTCAAAAAATATTGATCAATACCATTATGCAGATAAAACGTTTATTATCAATATTGGAATTTGAGTATAGGTCGACTATTCATCAATGTTACCGAAACAATATTGCAATATTATGATATTGGTGATATCGTACTTCAAGTATTGATCGAATATTAATCAATATCGCGAGAACAATATCCATTGGTATGAACATTATATCAATAATCAAATTTAAACACTGTATCTTTATTTATTGATGTTGAATGAACAATATTGAGATATTAGTATTTGTGACTTATTTTTGTATTAATTACATTTTTTACTTATTTTCCTCAGCCACTGAACTGACATCCTATCTCAATTGTTCGAATAAATGCAATTTTTCTCCAAATTCCATTAAAAGCTGCTTTTTAGTGACACCTGACAGGCTTAAAAGTTTTACTTTTATGCCCCGGCAGAAAAAGTTCGTGGCCATGCAACCTTCCAAGTAATAATTTAAATCAGATGGATATTAAAATTAACAAACACATTGAAGTAAACATAAACAATTCAACAAACGTCATCAGCAGTAAACATAGGAACGAAGAGCCCGCATCAGTTACGTTTGATACAATTATTACTTGGATATTGATATTGAAACGCAATTAATAAATATCAAATAGTCGATTTTTCGTGGAATTGGAACAAATTTGAAGAAAAAATTATATGTTTCACACGGCAGAAAAGCAGATTTAATGCCTTGGCTGGTTTCATAGCCTCGGCATGCCTCGGCTATGACACACCAGCCGCGGCATTAAATCTTGTGCTTTTGTGCCTTGTAAAACAAATAACTAATTTGAATCTGGACCATTCAAGTTTTTTTGGTTGCAACGTTCTTCGCAGCAATAAAGTACCAAATTATATCAATACTATTTGAAGATATTTGTTTTGTAATTGTAGTAGTGAGTTGGAAAATTGACTCAAATGACCCAAAATTTCTAGTTGTACAAGATTTAAAGGAGATATTTCCTCCTCGCTGTTACCATATAAATGAAGATAATTTTTGGGAGTCTCAAAATGAGCATGTTCATTGCATATATTAATGATATATTCTTGTTCATTCATAATAAATCAGTTTGATATTTTCAGTGCATTTTAATCCGAGAGCCATTTTTGTCAAAGTGAACCATTTTACTGAGAATTTCGTTGCGAAAAGGCTAGAAATCTAGAATTATAACTGTCAATTTTACTTTGATTCTTCGCCATTATTCGAATTCATGTCGAATTCCCAGTTACATAAAACAGAAGTTAATTCTTCAATACACGTTTTTTTCACAGTTTCGTATTTTTTTGTTTCACACAAGTGAATTGGCGTCAAATTGAGGTAGTGCAATTCACAGTATTTCGTGGTACATTGTTGAGGATCTCTGTTTCCATTTCTGCACTTTAAGTTTCTCCAAATCGAGACGTTTTTACGCTTCAAATATTTTTATGATAATTCTTGCTAAAAAATGATTTACAGTTTGATTGTCCTGTGTAGGTAACTGCAGCGTCCTCGGTCCTTGCTATCCTCTGCTAACTCAATAGAATTCGACCATTTTAAAAATGATGTTCCGTTTTGTTGCTGGAATAGTGGGTCAAACTTTTGTCGCTATCCAGTGCCAATTTATCAGGTACCTACCACTTAAACTCCAGATAAATTAACTAATGGTTAGAATGTGATGCTTCCAATAGGTGTCATTTGAAGAATGTCATTCACCATCTAAACTATCAGTTAGTTATCTGGAGTTTAACTCGAACAGAAAAAGCTGCCCTCTCAAGTGAACAAAAAAACAGTGGCTTATGGGATAATTAGATAATGCATTAAATTGTCTGAAATAAATCTGTATATCGCACAGCAAAACTTGAAAACACGTTGTCGATGAATTCAATAAACAGGAAAGATAAATCCTATTGGAGAAACAGATTCCAGTGGTATACGATTTTTAGATTTATTATTGAACACAAAGACTAAAAAAATTCCAGGAATTATTTGAGCATGTGAGGTATTTGTTAAGGATATTGCCCACCAATATTATGATTAAAATGTGAAACCAAACCATCAGACATTTTTAATTTGAGAATACTGGTAGAACTAAATATCGTAGATAACTGACGTGTTGCAAGATGGTTTCAAATTGAGTCATAATTCACTTAAATATCTGTAATTATATGATGGTTCTATTATGACGCTTAGAACAATGATGATAAATAACAAAGAATGTAATGAAATTCGTCTAGGAAAATTACCAAATGTTCATGTGTATATCGATGAATCGTTGAATCACCCGACTCGTGAAACACGAATAAACGACTTTCGAGCCGCCTCTACTAATGATAGGTTAGGTATCAACAACAAAAACCACTCCATCGGCCATAACTCCTCATACCGCCCACCTAATTATCAAATTCCGGCGCACCGGTTCCATCATAACTGTTTTTCCCGGAGTCGTAAAAAGTGACCAATGCCGAGTCCATTAATAACCCCACTACATTTATAATACTTGACCCTCCGTATATCTGGCGTGTTCGCCTGCCCACAAAAATCCACTTCCTGCTACCAGATAGATCAAGTGCTCCTTGTAAAGCCACTTCCTCTTGCCACATATTTTCGTGGGCGAGTTATGGCCCGCCGGTCCGAAGGCAGAGTCATAAAACTACCCTCTACACTTTGGATTCAAATTTCGAACATATTCGGGCGGTAAAGGAGAATCTAAGATTTATGGGAGTAGGCTATGAGAAATCTTACGTTATGACCGCGGACGACATTATATTGCTCTCCGAAACCTTGCAGGAATAATCCCGGAGTTATCCGCAATATGCTTGATGGCAGCGGAGATGTGGGAGAAAATTGCTATCTCCCATACTGTGGTTGTTATTAATTTTTTTATCTTCAATCTGCAGTAACACAATTATTATCGAAATTCGTAGTTTACCTATGTTTCAATAATTTTACCCCTATCCACCTACCCTGTAGGCTATTATAACAAATTCATGCAACGACTACTACCTTGACTATTACCACGACGGGTATTGAATTATATCTAACAGAGACTTGGGCAATATTCCTCATGACAGATAATCTAGTTACAAATACTCCCTGCAACCAACTAGGGTGGCAGGGCCAATAATTGCCATTGACCCAATAATTGCCATATCTATTTAGTTACAAAAAATAATGTGTATATCATAATTCCAAACATCTGACACCATCTGATCTTTGTGTGCGGATACAAGATCATCTCAACAGATGGCGTTGTCTCCTAGAAAATGCATTAAATTTCGCGGCAAATTCCACGTTAGGTTAAATGCTTTCATTTATGTATAACTTTAAGGTAAGTAGCTGTCTTTTATTAATGATTTTACCAACAATATTGAATCTAGTGATTTCAAGTTGATGTATGAAGTATTCTGCTCTGGATGCTGCACAAATTTAGTCAAAAACTATATCAATGATAAAATATATTATTGTTGATAACTAGCGGTTCTCTAAAATGCAATATACCAGTAATCGCCAATCACGGCCATTTTCAGTGTTAATGAAAAAATGTGGCACTTTATCAAAGGTGCGATGGCAAATTTGACGTATATAATGGAAAATAATCCGGAGTATCTAGAAGTAAGGTGTACGAATGATTGCCATGAGTTGGCAACTACTGGTGTCAAGTTTGGCAGCTACTGGTAATTGTTTTTTTTTCTACAGATAATTCAAGCGTGTCTAAAGGGAAGAAAAAATTGTTTCGATAGACCCAAGAGCAAATACAAAAAGCTTTTGATTATGTAAGATTGGGATATTCTATTAATTCTGCTTTTTAGAGAAGATGTAGTGGATTTTAGCAAATGTTTGGAAAAATCTCCAGGGGAGAATTCAACTAGCGGAGGTTATAATAAAAAACTCGAAACCCTCACAAAATTCCAAACGGTTAAATGGAAAGTTACGTAGGAGAATTGGTTGCAAATTATTTAAATAGAAAATGAGACTTGAGAAGCCACAATTAATAAGAAAGACAAAGTTACAGAAGGATTAGAAGAATTTGAAGAAGAGCAGAAACAAGTGGATGCAGTGGAAAAAATCATCAATAAAGAATTGCTCAACAGATCGCTGTTAGTTTCAGACTATAATATTCTTGAATCCTAATACGGGCTTCTCCCTCTACTAGTAGATCTTCTACACCGGAGTACCAAAACGATTCATCTCCCAATTTATAACCACGGGAGCGTGTTTTATCACTTATTGAGTGAAGTTTCGATACGCCTTTTAAGAAAGCAATTTTCTAGCCAGTTAGTAAAACTCAAGCAGTCAAGAGAAAATTTATAGAGAAGATACCATCGGTAGTCATATCAAAGGAATGGAAGAAATGTCATAAGAAAATGAAAGCATTCAAATAATGACAGTTCTGAAGAGCCTTCCACCGAATCAGTTAAATATTGACACTACTCAGATAACATGGACATTTCGGAAGAAGAGGAAGAAGAAGACCACTTATATGATGAAAAATGTTTCATTGGCAGAGTAATTAACAGTAATGGGAAAAATGAAATTTTTTAAAGAAAACACCGAAAACTATTTCAGACGGCCAAGGCATTTCAATAAAAATAATGTTGTTCCGAAAAATTTATATTACCTATCGTGCGATGAAAGTAAAACCATCAGTGTAGATGTGTGATTTTTATGTTTGTTCAGTTGGATTCCAATGTTTAAGATTTATTTCTAGTTCAGTGCTTATTTTCGGATTTTTTATCTATATGTTCTCCTTGTATGTCCCAGTATTTCAGTTCTGAATTGTAAAATAAAAGTCTCAAACATTCCTTGATATTGACATTGAGTGGTCCGAGAACATGGCAATTACTAGATTTTTTCAAATTTCAATGTGGCAATTATTGGACCACTTCTTGACTATATTTTCGAAAATTCAAAATGCTATTTGTAATTCCAAGTACAAGGTGATAAAAAGCAACGACTTCACAACATATTGCTGAAATAAAACGAAAGAAAAATCACAAGTAAAACAATTAATGAATAATGCCAAATGTATTGATGAATTGGTCATGTTAGCTGAATTTTGTTCCGATTCGGACATAGAGACCACCTACATACTACTTTCTTGGTTTTTGGCAAGGACAGGTCTATACAGACAGCTTTGAGGCCATCTGTTTCTCGTCCGCATCATCACATCACTCTGGCTAATTGGTTACTTGGGTCTGGTGCTTCTGCATCGGGGTCAAGACTGCTACACCTTGCGGGCAGAGCAAGAAGCACTCAGAGTTTCCAGCTTTAGAGATGCAGGCAGACATCTGTGCACAACGCTCAAAGAGAATTTAATACCTGTCGTGATATTAGCAAGGGGAGTAGTTGTTTTCTGATAGGTTTTTGACGTAATAGCGCACACTGTACGTGAGTGGGATTGAAAAAGATTGAAGCATTGGTTGGCAATGACTATATCGTTACTTAATGCTCTCTCAACCAAAACTCTGCGTCGGTTTAGGGATACGTCAACAGTTTTTGGTCGGTTTTGATCCCTTTTAATTTATTTGATTATAGGTAGTAACTGTTTGGGACTTCAGACTTTGTGAATAAATCAGACAGTGAAAACAACTAGTTACCGTCGGACAAAGTGATATTTTTCATCACATTTACAGCCTTATTATCTGATAATAAAGTAATGGGAAAGCAAGTTCTTCAGTGGCACTTGTATGGCATAGGAAAGCATAGCAAACACACCTTCAAACATTGTAACTCGTAAAGTACCATTATGAAATCAAAACTGATTGTTTTCTGTTGAAAGAATTTTGAACACTATCGAACGACGATCAACCTTACCTTCGATTCTTTCAGAATCCAAATTATACGTTTCATATTTTATTTAGTCAATGGGAGTGCCATAAAATTTATATAAAAGTAAAAATTATTAAAGTATTTTGAGACTATGATAATTTATTACTGGCTTATGTGAAACTTCAAACATTTTCAAAAGACTGATACACTTGAATGAATAATAATTTTATGGTTTTGGGGCTTCATTATTTCTGGTTGAGAGAGAGAGAGAGTATAATGATTTATTTATTGGACGAATGTCTCATCAAACTCCCTGTCTAGAAATGTACCTTAATATCATCTAAACATCTTAATTCATCTGCTTTTGTAATGATATGCACTGCGATAACCTCATAATAATTCTTAGAAATTTTAACATAAGGTACAGATTGTCTCAATCTTTCTTTTTATTGCATATTCCTAGCTGAGTAGTTATCACTAATTTTGATAATTATTAAACAAATCATTCTGTATGTTAATTCAGATGAGAAACAGTTTAACTACCTGTTTATGGCAAGTAGTTGGTCAATTTGGATAGGCAATCCAAAATATTATATTCTAACTTTAGATCTGAAATTTACGAAATTATCTGATAAAATTGTGATGAAGTCCATTATGTTGAAACATAAAGATAAATATTTGGGAGACTATTCCACTCTTCTTAAGATATTCACGTAAACTGACCAATCACAAATCAAAGACAACTTGTATTATCGCGAAAACACCAGCTGTCTGTCAATTCTGATTGGCCTGTTAGCATTGGTGTTTTCAACGATGTAACTATAGATGACAAAGCAAAGTTTGACATTTTGACAGAGCATAATAGTAAGAGAAAACGTCAAAATATGAGTCGCATGGTAACTATGTAATAAATTATTGATAGTTATATAGTTATTTTACGATTATAGTTAATTGATTATGGTTATGATGAATTGATTGTTCATGTTCGTAATACATACTTTTAATGCTTCGTGAAATAGTCTGATAAAATTTCACTCGTGATTGAATTTATCTCATCAAGTCTGTCTTTTATTTCTGAATTCAACTGAATTGTATTCAGTTTCGTTCAGAAATGAATCGACAGGCTTATCGCAAAAATGCAATCACTTATGGTATTACTACTGATTATACAACTCATCATCAAATTAGCCAATATCGACTGCGAATTTTACCATTGATAAGTGAAAATACCCTTGACGACGTGGTGTAATCGATTTGTTGTTTCTCTACTGCCAACAAAGTGAATGTTGCCATTAGCAACGGACTGTTGGCGTTTACTCATAAACGTTAGAAAAGAACAAATAATCAAGTTTCGTCAGTTTTTGAATTCTTTCTTGATATGGAACGCTTTGGTTACAGCTCTGGGGTCGAAATAGATCAAGAAACAAACATTTCAACACCTGAAAATACAGCAAAATCTCATAAATACGTTTGGAAACTATTTTCAGAATTTTAATTTCAATAATTGATCAATAAAAAATATGATATATCTTCATTCATTGTATAATCGTAGGTAATACCACAAGTGTATCGGTGATTATCCAAATAGCAATTCCTTTGAATTTGAGAATTAAATTATGGCGACCATACGAGCAACCATACGAGCGCTTTCGCGATAATCGCCGCTAACATGAGTTGTATTTGTTAAGATTATATCATGAATAAAATCGAAACCATTTTTATTTATTTACTATTCAATTTAACTAGGAACATTAATCCCGCATTTAGTTCTGGAATTATGCAACTAACAAAACATTTACTTGATATTTCAAGCATCCCTCTATTTCAGTTACCAATGACAGAGCGCGTCATTCGTAGTTTCGTCATTGCATGTCTAGTCTACTGTTTCTCGCTCGAGGTTATGTTTTGGTAACATTTTGATTTAGTGATTTGATTAATCAACGAGTATGCAAAATTTGTCGAAAAAAAAAATTACGTCTCGTGACTCAGAAGTATAATTGATAATTTTCCATGCTGTCGCTGTATTACTACTGAAAATAAATCCAGTGCGGCACATTATTTATTGGAAAAACACCGCAAAATCAATATTAAATTTTTTAAATTGGTTAAAGTTGTTGACGATGACAGGAAATCAGCTTGATTGGAAAGTATCATTATTTGTGAGAATGCCCAAAAACCTGCACACAATAACAATAATGTGGGCCATTGTATCAATTTGCTCACCCTAATTCGAAAACGTATTTAATAAATTGCCTAATTACTTGCCTTTCGCACGTAGTTGAACCTGATGTCGCCGGGATCAACAACAGAATACAATGTGATTTTCTTAATACAGTATAGAAATCTTATTGATGCTCCTAACTTGGTTTTCGAAATAAGCATCTTTTCTAAGACAAGAAATGCATGTAGAGGGAAAACATTATTTTTCTAATTTATTTGACCCCCCAAGAGCCCAATATAGTATTTTACAGGTTGAAAAATAGCCAATGTGATCATTTGATTGAGATGATTTTTGCGTAAAGTAGGAATTCTAGCATAAAATACCACGCTGTCTTGACGATCTTGTTGTCAACATTTTGAAGTTTTTCGATGTTTATAATAATTTGATTGTAAAATTGTACCTGTAACGTTGGCAGTATAACAATAAACAGAGTCTACCTACTACAAATTACCAACCTTATCATAGATGAAATAGAATAAAAGAATAATTGAAATCAGAGATGGGTTACTATTTTTTGGATACCCTTTATGTGTTAGGACTCATGGAGTGCTTCAGTTAGAATGATGAAGTTATGTTCTTGGAAGTGACAAAAGCAACAAATACCCTTTGTGCAAATTTCTATTTCTGATTTGATTTTGTAACTCATGTAACTCAGATCTTAAAAAAATCAACGGAATGTTTATTGGTCTTCAGGAAGACAGTAAAAAATGTATAATGAACTTTCCTCCTCACTTCAATCACTGATTCACATTTAAACTATTACAATTAACATCCATTTACAAAAATACTCCTTACTCAAGCTTTCTCGATATTTTTAACAGAATTTTCAATTCAGATTTCAATTGAGAAATCACATACAATTCATTTGATATTCAGTAAGGAAACATAGCTGTGTATCGACAACATTCAATATTTCATTTATCCAAAACCATCATGGTCTATTTATTATTGATAGCGTGCCACTCTCACCACGATTTATATGTAAACTCCAGCTGTTGACGACGTTGAAATATCACGTTTTATGACTTTTTAATCCGACAGCGTTTACCACACGATTTCCTGTTGTCCCAATCGCTGATCCTTCGTGGAACACTTCGGTAAAAGTAAGGATTATTATGAATATGCCATGTGCAGAAACGGCGTGTTGTGTTGTAGGTCAATCTGTTTTAACTTTGACTGTCCGTAACACCCACATATATGCCTACGGCACGGAATATCTATCAGGAAAACATCGAAGCAGAACAAAAGTTCGTTTGAAGTATTCAAAAATCTGCTTGAAGCATGCAAATAACTTATTAATTATTTAATCTAAGTGAAATAATTTGTGTTACTATTAAAATTGGGGTTTTCTAACAGATTTTTCCAATATTTTGATAACCACTATAGCTTCGAAACAAAAACAGATTGTCATGGACTTACATTGAAAGACGGCTATGGAATGAAATGGAAAGGATAGCTACCATCAGTAGGCGGGCAAGTTTTTTTCCTATGGAGAGGTAGGTACTTATTGTATCCTCACACGAAATGAAGGAGATTGAAAGTAACATTCCTGAATTTTTGGTTCTCCAAAGGATACTTTGGAATAACAATGAGCATTCCCTTGATCCGTAGCAAAAAATTCTGATGAAGGAGAGCTATGAAATATAAAGATATCGATAATTTTTCTGCGGTGTTTCAGGGAAGTATCAAGGGTCGTATTCCTAGAATATAACCGATAAGATGTATGGGTTTCTTCTTAATAGAATATTAAAGCCTTAATGAATATTTAGGCATCAACATCCATTTGATAATGTCTATATCATCATATATTTTTTATGGAATATGTTCAATATAAAACAACTACTTCTCTTTATTCAAAAACATCTATTCTTATTGATAGGCGTGGATAGCCATCTGCCGAAATACAGGTAGTTCTGCATCAGATCTACACAGACCCCCGCATATACTTCCCGTTAACCATTACGCCAATATCGTCAACGTAGCCCTAGGCAAAACATGTGTCAAACATATATGCAAAAATTCTTGATAGGAAGAAACAAATTCGCAAAAGCTTTCTAAGACAAATATACTATACCTCCGTTGCAATCTACCTGTAATGGTACTAGGCGATGAAACTATATAGAAAATAAAGAAACTACAAAATTTCTTATACTTCAGATTAATGCCCCATTGAAATTCGATACTCATGAATCTTACCAAAAAGCTGGCTTCTGTATGTTATGCAATGCGAATTATTTCCAACAATTTGGGATATATCACTAATAAGTCAGCCCTTATAAAATCTCATCTAAGCTATGGCATTGCTTTCGGGGGAAAACACATTTTAGAATAATTGTCACACTACAGAAAAGAGCAAAATTTAGGAAATCTTGTCGGCCCTTGTCAGATATTTTTCACCTTTGTTTCCAAATTGTATGTTTAATAATAATTATTTTATTTGTTGTATTTTCAAAACTATACCACAGGTGCAGACCAATTCTCAGACTGAAAATTCTCGGCCACAGTGAACAACGGCCAAGACCCACGTGTATTGTTTGTTGAGAAAGCGGTCTCCAAAATATCTGCAGCCGATCCTTATCGAATTCTACCTCAGCTTGTCATTTCAAAAATAATTCGAAATTAAAAGAATGAAAGTGTTCGTATGTGATGTCATGATAATTGATACAAATCTTTTTTTGTATGAAAACTTCTAGACATATGTCACCGTGATTTCTGAAAGATAACTCATAAATGGTAAAAAGCATTTACAAAATAGAATAGAATATAGGTTTATTTTTGTAAATATAAATCACATATCAGAAGGAAAAAATAAATAAACATAGAAGTAATCACGGAAGTATGTTGCCGACTACTACAACATACTTATCTGTAAAATAACAACTATACCTAACTAAATATTAAATGCTATTACTTTCTAGAATAAATTAGAAAAATATTCAGAATCATCAAATATTGAAATCTTACAAAAGTTTGTGACAGTAAATCATCAATAAAGTTTATTAGCAAATTATTTGTCAGTGAGTTGAGTTTATTCAATTGAGAATCAAAATTGTTCATATTGTCGGTTGTTGGATTTCTTCTCAATGCGATTAAGCATATGATTGATTGATTGTCTGAAACTCAAGTCAAGTTCGTAGTAATGTATGTTCTTCAAATGAGAAATCATTCATTTATGTGTATATTGTTTGTGAAGCAGCGTTGTACAAAAAAATGTTTTTGGACTGCATAAAACACCTCAGAGTTATTCCTCTACATTATTCGAGTTTTGGTGACTGATAATCACTGTAGTAATGTGGGTAGGAAACACTTATTATTTCCAAAAATTTAGTTCCTGATTCATAGTATCTTTTCACCCATTTGGGGTTTCAATGTGGCTCATCATGAGTTATATGAGCATTGATGAATTTATTGCCAACTCAGAAACGTATTTTCGCTTTGAGATATGTTGGAAACGAAGCCACAACAATTCACTAATAGCTCGGTACAATTCTAAATTTTGAAAAGCAGACTTAATAACTCTCCACCTCAAAAAACAACTACATAAAATTGTTAGGTTAACCATTTGTGATGTATAAATCAAAGACAGACTAGAAACGCCTCTTTCCACACTCAACATATTTTTAGACGCTCGTTGTCAACAAGAATGCAGACTAAGCTTTTCGGGATGTAGAAGTTTAAGAATTATCGTATTTTTCCGTAATTTTGATCAATGAGAATGTTTCACGAAGAAATATTTCAGTTTGTTACATGGCGTATACCATGACAAATATACATTCCTTAGTAATGAATTTATCTACTTCTGCTAGTCACTGTGATATAATACTTGGGTTACAATTAAAGATGAATAGAATATCAAATCGTAGGAGGGAAGAAACTTTTCAGAGGAATTTTTCCCCTACTTTAATAATATACAGTATTACCTGGGTGATTTATTGATAATTTCTGATTGTCGGAATAAAAGACAGTAAGAAAAATGTAGGAGAGAAAGACGGAAAATGGACACGATAAAGAAAAATTCTTAAGTTATTGTTGGTTGAGAACCACCCTTTTCACAAAAAGTAGATGATTCCAGGGGCCCAATTTTTGAATTGTAGGAATTGATTCTCTAGAGAAATATGACGTCATTTTCTCTCAATTTCGAGCAATAGATAGGTATAGATGCCTATAAAATGACGTCATATTTCTCTTGAGAATCTTGAGAATTAATTCCGGCAATTCAAAAATTGGGTTACAGAGAGGAGGAACTGAATAATCTACAGGGACCCATTTTTTGAATTGTCGGAATTGGTTCTCTAGAGAAATATGACGTCATTTTCTCTCAATTTCGAGCAATACCTATTTTTGATGTCACAAAAGGAATATTTCTCTTGATATTGGCAGATGAAATTCCTAATACCCAACGCAGGAGAACTCGAAAATTCTCATAGGAATTTAGTTTTCAGGTTGAAAACTAAAATATTTGTTTATGCATTGATGGAATTATAATTATTTAGGTAGGTATAGGTATGGAAGTTGACAAGAGATGGTTGTCAACATTTTGGCTCAAGAACAGCACATTTTTTTGCGATACCAAAGTTGGTTCCGTAATTTAAATGAAAGAGAGTTTGTGAAACACTTCAGATTGAGGAAGGACATACTTTTCAGAAATTTTCAGAAATCGATGATTTCCTGCAACCTCCCTTTCAAGTTTCCGCAATAAAAAAAAGAAATTATGGACCGCTCTGTTTTTTCAATTCATTATACATTCATTATCGCTGTAATTTTTTTTGATCTTTGCATATTTTTTCAGATCTTGGAAACTCTAGGATAGGAAAATTTTAGTTCTCGTTATCTCTAATGTATAATTCAACCTACATGCATTTTTTCATAAAATCCCAGTTTTATGTGCCCCAGAAATGGCATTCAATTTAATGGCATTACTATCCCACCTTTGTTTTGGGATAACAATGAGTTCTGCTTATGAAACTTCTTTTGACGTCAATTTCTAGGAAGTTATAACAAAACCTAGCAAAAATCGTATCTGCAAACGTCGAATTCAAATGTGTGTCCCCAAAAATCCTATCTTTCAATTGGTCAAACAAAATTCTCCTGAGATGCATGCATGCAAGACATACGTCCCAAAACTAATCTCCGAGGAAATAACTTCCTACGGTGTTCAAAAATAGCGGTTCTCTCGATTGTTTCACGTGAGAATTTAATCTAGAGAAATGTTTTATGAGAGAATCAATTCCGACGATTTCAAAAATTGGGTACCAGATATGAAAAGATTTCTATGTAAAATTGCTCACCGCTAAACTTTCTGAAATTTTTGTTTGTCGTAGATACTGATATCCTTATTTTATACTGCTATTTTCAGATCGACTCTATGTCAAGTTTTCGTACTACAAGGTGTCAAAAGTATGATTTGCTGATTTCATTGAAAATATGAACAGGATGTTCATAAAGTCAGTTGTGGAATCATCTGCGACTGAAAGTTGGAATTTAGTCGCAGATGATAGCGACTTTGTTTTATAATATTCAGAGGAGAGATGGTTAGTCAGATAGAGAATACATAGAAAGTCTTACAAAATTATAAAAGGTCCAGAGGAAGAACAAGAAAACTGAGAGTTTCATTCGCACAAAAATGCAAATTTTCACTTTCAGATTTTTTCTTCAAGTTATATAGGGTCTTTCTCAATATCTATCAGATGTAGTTCAATGTCTATCGTGGCTTTTGCCAGGGAAGTAGTTGTTTTCTGTTAGATATTACAAAAAAGTAACTTCAATTTTATCGTAGGGTTTTTTCCATTTCCAGAGGAGTCATGTATTGATTCAATTTTCAATTGAGAATGTTTCTCTTTAAAATATGATTTGCTGTTTGGCCCTTTCGGTCATGGTGTCCTAAATTTAGTACACAACTTTTTTTTTGTGTACAGGTAACTGTTTAATCCTATTATAGTTGACATGGTTTTATAAGTTGTTATTTTAGTTGCCAAATGTAATTTTGTCCGTCATCTATCGGATAGTGGAGGAAGTATTTCGTAAAATTTCAGCTCACGAGAATGGACGAATCGTATCATCTGGGTCACCAGTTTGGTATATGTCATTTTTGAACTCCTCTGTGTGGAATTTATCCATCGAAAAAAATACCGTGTGTTCATATTAAAGTGCTTTATGTACTCGATTCAAAACATGTAAACATTTTCTCACTATTTTGTAGTGTTGAACATGAATTTCGATGTGCTAAATTTAGTAAACTGTGAGCTAGTGGCATTGCATATGTGGTGCACATAACCTCACTTTATATAAGTAATTGAAAAACGTATTTTTTATTATTTTCACAGTACCATTGATTGACATGGCTATAAGAATGGCCTTTAGTAATCAGAATCTTTTATCAATAACAGAAATGAATTTATCTGATAGAATGTCAGTGAAAACGAAAGTGAATTGGGTTAATGCACTAATTTGGAGGCTCCTGGGGTAAACTTTATGAGTACGAGATTGATTCAGGATGCTCGTTTATTTACTTGGACAAAGGTTCAGAGGAAGAACAAGAAAACGGAGAGTTTCATTCGCACAAAAACTCACCAGAATCAATTGAAGTAGGTACCTACATTGTGATTAATGCTTATAAAAAAAATCTTGAAATATTACATAGTAGGCTGTAACATTTCTATTTTCGTTTTTGGATGTTTTTTAATTTGTATGAAACATTTTGACTGAACTACAATGTCTTATTCACAAAATTTGTGTTCTCATATTATCATTTCCCATATACCGATTGCTCATGGTGTACTAAACTTACCACAATTTTTTTTCCATATAGGCTCAAAAATCTTTGAAAAATTAATTTATGATGTTTGCAAAATTTCGTGAATGAAAGGGTCATTGTATTATGCTTCGATTTAATTTTTGTGCTATAACTCGAAATTAATCTTTCTTAGTAATGAACTTTTCAATCTTAGTTGTAGCTCACGAATCTTTCCATTTGAGTAAGAAATAAAATCACTCAAACTTATGGGTGTTATATTACAGCAATGTTTAAATAGAACATAGTTAGTCAATGCCTGTGAAAAAGGTATTGGACACAAACGCGAGTGTCATCTAGCGTGGTTAGTTACAAACATGAATATTTGACGTCATTTTAATGCAGGTTTCTTCAAAAAACCCTGATTTTAATGCTTTTCCATTGTTTTAATCAAGTTACGACATGACTTGGAGGCCAGATCACTGAAGTTACGACATGACTTGGATGTGAGCTCACTATCGCCATCTACATGTCGCATCCATTTTGATCCAATTATAATCCCATAAGGTTGACGAACTATCTTCTATATAAACAATGATTACAGCATGGCAAGACAATGTTCATTGAAGTAGATAAATATCAATAACGTAATTGTACTGATTTTCGCTCATTCCGTTAAAACTGGATAACAGGCTAAAACTTGCTAATTTTAAAAAAAATCATGGTTCTTAATCAACGACATGGCAATTCGTATGATTGCCTGTCCAACAGTATACAGGGTGGCAATTTAAATACTTTCAACTGCTGTCTCTCATGAAGAAAATAATATAACTATTACGAATTTTCCATAACTGTTCCTAGGGTACGAAAGGAAAACTGAAATGACTTATGGAATAAAATCTACCTCCCACTCAAATAAATTCAATCAAAACCTCCTACTTGTGAGACCTCATTGGATAGTTTGTTTTACTTTTATTTGGAACATGATGGACCAATAAAAGATACGTATTCATCATCAATATCATTCTGGTTGAGGTGCGGGAGCAATTCTTCATATCCTCACAAATGTCAAAAACTGAAAACAAGAAAGATTTCAAACTTAGGGGGGATTGAAAAATAATATTTTATTTGTATCATACCTCGATTTCAACCATATCGTAAGAAAATCGTCTGAGGAAAGTAATACTTTGAATAACAGTGGAAATCGTATCAAAATCCATATTGAGTGGTTTTGAAGAAGTAGGCGGAGAAACAGGAATGATGCAAGTAGACGATGATAGCGACTTTGTTTTATAATATTCAGAGAAGAGATGGTTAGTCAGATAGAGAATACATAGAAAGTCTTACAAAATTATAAGAATACTTAGTTTCAGTTGGGTTTGTGTAAAATAAACAAGCTGAAGGGAAAAAATCACTCAAATTGTGACTTTCCTATCAACACAAATTTCAATGTAAAGAAGATAAGCCAATGTAATCCTTGAGGCCCTTTTAATGAATCTAGCTTTTGTTTCTTCAACATGTTCACGTGTGTTATTTATGAATGCTCAAGACTCACATTTTCAAAGGGAGCCTACACGTAGCGAAAATGATGTGGACCAAACGGTATCTAGATGGTTTTTTGATGATAATTTTATTATTTTTCGAATGACAGTTCGTTGAACGACATTCATTCGAAAAGACATTTCTTCTGTGATTCTTAGAATAGACAATTTTTCTAAATGAGTTGGTTTCATTTTATATGCTCAGTTTTAGTTTTACTAATTTCCATGCATTCAATTGTCTAAGTGAGGTTAGTTCGTTCTGGTTAGAACAGAAAAAAATTACTCCTCACAAGATTTTTGTTTTCAATTTCCACGTACTCAAATTTCTACGTAAGGTCAGTTGGTTCTGGTTAGAAAATACTAAAAAATTACTCCTCATTCCTCAATAATTTATTATCGAAAAACGGTCTATTCGAGCAATTGGCTCTTCGAAAAACTGACACTTCGAAGAACTATCCACTTGAGTAACTTTACAAAAATTGTCATTCAAAAACAGTCCTAGATCCGGACCAAACAATTGTCGATCTTTGTAAAGACGGACGCGTGCTATAAGAGAGGTGTTCTATAATTGGTGCCCAAACTGATAGCAAAGGGGTGGGAAAGATGAACCCGTTAGATAGATCCCAATGAAACTCTTGAAGGGGGAACTTACAAAGTTGTTGACGTGATTAATTTTGATATGATCCTACAAGGTGGAGATAATAGTACGTACTCAAAGTGTTACGAACACCACTTCTTCAAAGTGTAGTTTCGAAGTTTCAAGCCTCATATTCGAACAACCCTGTATGTGACCGCATAGTGAACGGAATAAAAATGAGTAAAAATAAGCGAATGCTCTATTCCAACCTGAATAAAAGTAAGTTCATTCACTCTATGATAAATGGTTTATATACCAGACCCGAAATAAATTCTGCTTTTTGCAACTATTCCCAAATGCATGACGGTCTAACCGCGTGTAAAATATTACCGGAGGTTCACTAGGTAATTCAGACCTAATGTTAAAAGTTGGTTCGGACCTCTATAAATTTCCGTTGTTTTGGCGTATTTGTTTTTACATCGACTGGGACGCTAAACGATTCGAATATTATCTCCGCCATTATAGTCTTTTTCGTCAACGTGCATTTTTTCAGTTTATGATGAATGCTCGGGAGGAAATTACTTCGGGCTAAGCAAAAACTATTATTAATTAGTAAAACCAACAGCCCCTAACCGCTGCGACTCGAAAAAAGATCAAGATTATTTATTAAGCATTTAAACGATCATTCAGAAATTTTCGAGATGATCTCAGCCGTACACATGTGGCAAAGAAAATTAATGAACTGTCACTGATAGAAGAAATATATTGCCGTTGGTGGAAGTTTTGGTGTTGCAGTTGTGAACACAAATAATTCAGCCATTCAATTGAAAAGTCTAGCAGATAATGTCATCAATCGTGTGAACAGTGACTGATGTATGGGACACGGTTGATCATTTCTTTAAGGCCAATTGAAATGATAGATCAGTTTTTATGATTGAGTATCACAAGAATACCGGTTAGCTCAAGAATTGGAATGTGAAACTTCACTAGAGCTTACCATGTCCAAAATTTTCACCGTAAATTGATGACAGTAAATTTGAAGTTGCTGTATTTCTGGACATCGAAAGAAATTATGAATTAATCGATATCGAACAACTTAGCAAAAAATTAAGCTCAATTATCTATTTTCTTTAGCATGTTTTGGCTTATTTCTTACCCTCATTTACTGTGGAATAATTCTGAGGAAACGCTGTTGATTCATTAAAAATTTTTAGACTTCAAAAGCGAGCTTTGGAAATTATATTGACAATTTCCCTCATATTATATAAACCAATTTAATGCCAACGTTTTTTGAATTCAAACCAATGAGAAAAGGTCTTTTCGAAAACACTGTATCCAGCCCGTGGTATTTTCAAGTCGGTGTTTTGCCTCTTCTTCATTTATACGTTTCGATAGTTACAACAATTTCTGTGAATAGAGAAACGTCAGTTTGACGATTCGACTCTTCAACTGACATTAATGACACATGATGAACCGTTCCTTTAGTCCATAATAATATGATTTATTCGTGAAATTGTCTGATCGAATATCCCTTCAAAATGCAGAATTTTCAAAATACTTTCACCTTGCCAGTCACTCTACCTGTGTTGCTGTACAAAATACCAATCGGGCAAGCTCTCGTGAATTGTATCTAATCAATTCAGTTTCGTTCAGAAATGAATCGACAGACTTATCGCGAAAATTCATGTTCTGTAAAAAATTATATCAGTTATTTCTTATAACGACGAAAACCACATTTCAAGACGAGAAAATAAAAGCTGCATGAAAAAGGTCAATTTTATTCCCAACTTCCAATATTTCCATTCCATTGAAAAAATGCATTCTAAACAATGGTCTAAATGGTATAGTTGATCCTCAAATGAAAGTCTACTTTTATTGTATTTTAGTATGAAGCTCTCAGCTGATTGCGTATCTTTTCATCGGCAGTTCAAACCGATGAAAATAAATGCTGAACTCAAAAGTGGAAAAAACAAAGTCGCATTCACAGAATTATATTTCAGTTATTCAGACTATAGAGCTGGCTCGCTGGCGTTTAAATTTTCACGAAGCTGAATATTTTTTCGGTAAAAACGACGATGTGCCGCTGTCACAATGCGACCAGTCTTGTGGAAATTATCTGAAATACCGGTAGCTATTTCCTCTTGGAAATCATATTGAATTTTGATATTGTTCACACTGCGATGAGTCCGTTGTTTCATTGATTAAAAGCCTGTCGGATAGAGGACGAAGTGGAAAAAACGGAGCATTCGATGCAAATTGAATTTCGGTTGAAAATCACAGCGGGTGTTCTAATTTCCGCGTTAAACGGAAAACTATAATTAGGAGTTCCAAAAAAGTGCTTCATCGATAATTCCGTTTGTTTTATAATTGAAACATGTTTTCAGGTTCCATTTTTCATTCATAGTTTTGTTAGGAAGGTATATGTGACACGTCAATCATACAAGTAGAACGTACTTAGTAACTAAACTTTTGTTGGGAATTCCTAACGTAATCACTGAAGTAAATATCCAGCGCCATCTCTTGGGTTCCAAAAGAAACAGTCCGACTTTAATATGAAACCAAAATCGTTTCATAAAAGGGAACAACATTTGAGTGACTGAGTTATGTTAAACTTTGACACTTGTGCAGAAAAAGGAGCCCGAATATTTCTTTGATTATATGAATAGCCGTGTTACTACTTGATGGAAGACCCTCAACTAATAATGAAAAATGGAGTATATAATCCAATCGTATCCAACAGAAGACAACTACTGTCACTTACGACTGTTGAATTACATCTGTTTGATATTTGGCAGAGTTTTCTACAAGAACTGCTTTGCTAAGTTCTCCTGGAACCTAGAAATTGCTCTGGATATACAGGGTGATTCTGAAATATGTGTAGAAATTCTGTAGCATGTTGTTGACGTCAAAAGTCAAAAGAAAAGTTTCTATAAATATAAGTGCGATAGTTATTCGTTTCTGAGATACAGAGTGTCAAGTTTGAATTCTTATTTTTATTTTTTGTGAATGAATTTCAAAGTACAGTTTGGCAAACATAGCTGAGATTGTGGAATTCCCACTTCTTGCGTACGTCGTACGACTAATGCGCATCATAGTCGTGCATATTTTCACAATTGCAGCTATGTTTGCCAAGCTGTAATCATGATATTCGAGTAAAGTTTGGTATCTGGGAGTATGTTTTTCAATGCCAATATCAAATTTGGGTGGCGCCACCAACATATATTTTCATTCATTTAAAATGTCATACTTTTTTTGTACGTACCTGTATCACGTCTTTTATAGTGAAAAAATAGAATTTTCTAATTTTTCTTTGTAAATGAGATGTTCTTGGTAAAGGTCGCTGCGAGCAACCTTTTCAGAAATACTTGGATTTGAAATAATCGATGCAATTGCATTATTTCCGTGGTCCGTGGTTCCGTGGACCGTGGTCTGCAAGTCGCCTCTAAGTAGTAAATTCCAGAAACGATGCGCAAATGCATTTTACTCCTTTCATTAAATAGTGTTCTACATTCAACACTTGAATGCAGCCAAAAAATATGTCTTGCTGTTTTTACTCTTTTCCCAATTGAATGAATAACAGGTTCCATCACCAGTTTCATAAAATGTGTGGATTGGTATTGTTCGGAATTATTTGATTGGTATCCACTTTTTTCCAGGGGCTCTAATTGCTAATTCTTATCATGATTTTCTTGAAAATATTTTGCCCAAATTACTTGAAGACATTCTGCTTTCACTGAGGCACAGAATATGGTTTATGCATGATGGAGCACCAGCGCATTTTAGTTTAATAGTTAGTGAATTTTTAAATCGGCGATTAAGAAACCGATGGATTGGTTTAGGCGCTGAAGTAACAAATCAGTTCTGGCCTCCGAGATCTCCCGATTTGAATCCAATCAATTTTTTTCGTGGAGGCTCTTGAAGGCACTGGTTTATAATAATAGACGGTCCAATAGAAACCGAAAAATAACTTCGTCAACGAATCATTGCTGGAAGTGACGCTATTCAAATTACACGGTATATAATGGAACGTGTACGTGGGTCCATGAGACGACAAGCTGACACAGCCATAATGGTGCAAGGTGGCCATTTTGAATAATTACTTCAATTAGTACAGTCAAATAAATGTTTAATTAGTATTAAGTTTCTCTTAATTGCTGTTAATATTATTAGTATTGAATTGTAAGAACACCCGATTCCTATTTTAAGATGAAATTGAAGAAAAATAATTTTTCTACGACAGTGCGTAAAGTAATACTTGTTCGCACAAGTGCGTAAAAAAATCACGTGTGCGTAGGTAAAATTATCAACTGTGCGTAATAGTATATGTATTGTACAATGAGCATGAAATGACATACATTTCCCACGAGTAGGTATATGAAATTTTGTAGTATATTCGTACTACAAAATTTCATATACCTACTCGTGGGAAATGGGTCGTTTTATGCTCATTGTACACTATACTTTTTCTACGACTATCTGAATCATTAACAAATCTGTAATATTTTTAATAATCCTTTTCATCATAAACTCTCCTGCCGTCATTTTTACATGGTTTAGATAATTTTTTCTTTCTTCATCCGTTGAATGAAACATCCATTTTTTCTTTTTGTACACGTACCTACCTACGTCGTGAAACAAATAACATTCAAAATTTTCAAATTTTGACAACTTGGAAATATAAAAACTTTATGCAGAAAAAATCAAACACTAATCGATTTCATAAAATGAAAACAAAAAAAAATGTGGCTGCGTGGATTTGAACAACCGTCGCTCCCACCATCCAAAGTCCATGTGTCATCTGAATCAACACTCGTCGTTACTAGATCACATAATAATTTGTTCAAATTAAGTGCTATATAGAAAGTATCTGTCAACTATTGTCGAGTTGTTCGAAACAACTCGAAAAGACCAAGACAACCGAAGAAAGACCACAAAACCCCACTCTCATTCTTCCCTATATCAGGGGTATCTCCGAGAAGATCAGAAGGATCGTAAATAAATACAACATCAAGAGTTGCTTTCAATCCGGCAGTACCTTACGAAGCTTCCTCACCAAGACGAAACCAGAGAACACAACAGAATCTAGTAAAAACTGTATATACAAAGTCCCATGTGAATGTGGAAATTCCTATATCGGAGAGACCAAGAGCCGAACACAAAAAGTGGACTCAACGAGGGGAAACATCAAAATCGGGAATTGCTGACCACGCCTGGACAAAACACCACCGAATTCTCTGGGACGTAGCTAGTGTTCTTCATAGAGAGGAACATTGGTTCAAACAATGGTACCTTTAGTCAACCAAGCGTGGAAATTAAAAACGTATGGAAACCGCTCATGGACCGTTTTGGAGGGAGAAAAATCGCGAAACCACGCGCGCCACAAGACCGCGCGTAATTACACTTTAATTATAGACCTATAAAAGGTCGCGTAGCATCTGATTTTGTCACTATTCACCAGAAGACGATTGCGGATTCAAGCAATTGAAACGTTGTGAAAAAATTTAAAAGAGATAGAAATCTTTCAACCATTAAGATGATGGACGTCCGAAATATAAGTAATCAACTTGCTTCTATTATTTAAAATTAATTCCAATAGCAGTTACTCGCATCGATCTCTACCACGAATATCATTATTCTACAAACGTCAAAAAATGACAAGGTTCGCGCATTGACAACAATATGCGAAGTGACCTAGTATAGGTTCATGCTGAAGATTGGATTATATTATAATCCATTTTTTGTTGCTCCTCAAAGAAAATACTATAGTTATGACTCTCCAGAATGATTTGATGTATGTACTCTACGTTTCCACTATACGACTGAAAAAAATAATAACGTTGGAAAATATTTCCAAATTAGTAAGACTTCTCTATTTAATCCTCGTTCTAGAGCATTTTTCTGAAATATTCTGGAGGTCATAACAAAAATGAAGTGTATTCCAAAATACGATTTATAAGGAGAATTATTGAGTAGATCTCCTGCCAACAACAAACACGAACACATAGGTGACATGTTATTGAACGAAAAGCTCTCTAATAAATTTCATAAACGATCACACCTTGAGAAAACGTAAATCATCTGCGAAATCGATCTCCCAAAGTAATCTGAACAACCCGGGTGAAACTTTAATGAAAACTACATGAAATTTTTCCAGCAAGAATGAATCCATTTGCACAACATAACGAGGAAAACTTCAGTTGAAAAAATAATGGAATAGATAAGAACAAGTTCTGTTAGACGTTGTTCTACAAATCCTACAAAGGAAATTAGATTTGCAAATTGAATTATACTCCCTGCGACCGAATTATCTCGCTCTCTAAATGCAAATCTGCTTCAAATTTTATGATAGATAAATATTCAAATTTGTGAAGTTGAAGCGGAAGAAGTGGCCGATTAATTGAGATTAAATAAGCTTATTTTCAGCTAGACCGAATAAATCCTAATCCGTTTTATTGTTTTCTGAGAAATATTCCTATGAATAAAAAATCCGAGTCAGGTTCATTTTGGACGGCTTGCTCATTTCCCACGGATATTTCGGGGAGATTTTTCGGCACGACCGGTTCGGATTTTGTATCGATCCATAAATTTGAAGAGAAGCATATTTTATCAATGTATCTGGATTGGATGGAATTGTCAGTACTCATTTTACAAATTTGATATTCGGCTGATGAATTATTGAATTTTGCGGCAATAGTATTCAGAATTGATTTTGTTGTCAGCTCAATTTATAGTTACCCCAACATGATAACAAAATCGTTAACAACTTTTTGGCAAGAATTATCAGAAAACTGTTCAATGCGTAGAAATTTATCGATTTCTGAATCTTCAAGTGCAGAAATTAAAACAGATATTCACAACCGTGTACCGCGGAAATACGTGAATAGAGGACTTCAGATAAGGATGAAGTCATGCCACTACACAACTTTTGGCTGTAAAACTACTGACACGTTTTTTGGCAACTTTTCTTCTTGTCAGGGTTCTAGGCAGCCTTAGGAACCCAGTAATAGGTTAGAAATTGTGCATAACGATGGAAATATTAAAATTTTCCATAAAATGCAAAACACTAAGGAGTTCAATTTTGTTTATTGCATTTCTTTCAAAATGGCGCTAAATTAAAAACTAGAGCTAGAGCATTAAGTGTACCGCAGGCATATGTCATGAGAGGCAGCAGCATGCTGGAGGACACAATAGCTCACAACATTCTAGGAATGCCCTCAGACATCATGCCTAAAACAATCAACCTTCACACGTCCTGCACTGTGGTGTTTCCCGAAAGAGAAGACTGGGTCCGGAGTGAAACTGACCTATATGGGGCATATGAACGTTGGTTTATCGATGGTTCCAAATCTCTGGAAGGCATCGGAGCCGGAATATATGGGATGGACCCAGTAGTGAAACGCTCATTCAGTATGGGTAAATTAGCTACGATATTTCAGGCAGAGGTATGCCATTGAAATGTGTGCAAGTGAGCTGGAAAATCGACACTACACATGAAAAACAATAAAAATATTTTCAGACAGCAGCACTGAAAGCGCTTGAATCCAACTGCTTTAAATCTAGCGCAGTATGGAACTGCAGAGACACCTTAAACCGACTAGCTGAAACGAAATAGCGGACGCCCTAGCTAAAGGGAGGGCCGAAAAACCGTTCACTGGACCAGAACCGGTAATCGGTTAAGCATATAGCACTGCCAAGAATGTCATAACAGCTTGGGCAGACAATAAAAGACTCGAGTATTTGCGTATAGTCTACCGGGCCTAGCCCATTCCAAAGCATTTATTGCTTGTACACGAAAAAAACAGGACATTAAGGCCAGAAAACCTGGAAAAGTGTTTTCCCACTACATTCCTCAATTTCGTTAAGATATTGGATATACTGGGTGAAATATAACCATATGGTGAGCCACAATACGCCATTGGCTGCAGTGGAGGGCCTGATATGGGCCAACTCACGTTCATACCTAACCTAAACCTGAAGCATTGTTAGTGACAAAGTTATTGTGAAGTGTAGGGTTGCTTCTTCGTCAGTGTACACTGGTTCCACAGAAAAGTTCAAATGTAGAAATGATATTCAACCATTTTTTAAAGAGAAACATTCTCAATTGAAAATTGAATCAATACATGACTCCTCTGGAAATGAAGAAACCCTACGATAAAATTGAAGTTACTTTTTTGTAATATCTAACAGAAAACAACTACTTCCCCGGCTAAAGCCACGCTGGACATTGAACTACATCTGATAGATATTGAGAAAGACCCTATATAACTTGAAGAAAAAATCTGAAATTGAAAATTTGCATGTTCATTCAGATAGTTGATTATTTATTGAATTTCCAGTTTCCATTGGAGATTCTTATCTATAAATGAGATAAGGGAGAATGTTATTCAGAAGTAGGTATCACTCACAGATAATCTCTCATTCCATTGATGCCTGAATTGCATCTCTTTCGCTAGGCCTCCAATACATTTTGGTTGACAAAAATCTATTTCACTCTTCTAAGATCATCAGTGTCAGGGAGGTCGGAAGAATTGGAAAACATACTCTTCAGAAGTCCAACTTTCAGTCGCAGATGATTCCACAACTGACTTTATGAACATCCTGTTCATATTTTCAATGAAATCAACATGCCATACCAATGACAGGTTTTATGTCAGAAAAATATATTCAAAGTTTCACCACACAAGAATTTTGTCGACCAAAATGTATTGGAGGCCTAGCGAAAGAGATGCAATTCAGGCATCAATGGAATGAGAGAATTTCTGTGAGTGATACCTACTTCTGAATAACATTCTCCCTTATCTCATTTATAGATAAGAATCTCCAATGGAAACTGGAAATTCAATAAATAATCAACTATCTGAATGAACATGCAAATTTTCAATTTCAGATTTTTCTTCAAGTTATATAGGGTCTTTCTCAATATCTATCAGATGTAGTTCAATGTCCAGCGTGGCTTTAGCCGGGGAAGTAGTTGTTTTTTCTGTTAGATATTACAAAAAAGTAACTTCAATTTGATCGTAGTGTTTTTTCCATTTCCAGAGGAGTCATGTATTGATTGAATTTTCAATTGAGAATGTTTCTCTTTAAAACATGAATCCCTTCCAAGAGAGGTTATCTTGTACGATAGAAAATAGCGACTAAATTCCAACTTTTAGTAGCAGATGATTCCACAACTGACTTTGTGATCATCATATTTTCAATGAAATCGATATTCAACCAGTTTAACCAACTCTTATGATTAAAATGTAACATGTACCCAGAGAACTGATCTCTGAAGTTCTGTGGTGTAACCTCGAAGTTAAGTTATTGAATGAAAGGCCGAGAGCATTCTAATCAAGAAGGTAATAAGGTTGTTTTATACCTGAAATTTACCAAGCTCAGAATATTTTCTAGATCGATTAATTATTTGGCAACTAGGAAAAGTGAACTAAGCGATCTTTAAATTCAGGAAAAATGATCTAATATGAAATTGGCGCAATTTTTAAAGAAAAATCTCCATACAAAACTGAAGTCCCTAGTGTTTTGTATTTTATGGAAAATCTTAATATTTCGACCGTTAAGCACAATTTCAATCCTAGTAGGGGGTTCCTGAGGCTACCAGGAACCCTGACATGATAAAAAGTTGTCTAAAAACTTGTCACTAGTTTTAACAGTTGTGTTGTGGCATGACTGCATCCTTATCCCAAGTCCTCTATTCAACACTGTATTGGATGTATAAATAAAGCGAAATCAAGAAATAAACGCCCACTGAACAGTTAGCTTCTATATTTTATGTGACTGGGCATTTAACACGAAGAAGAATAATGGTGAAGATTACTAAGAGTAATAAGTTAAGACGATTTGGAATACTACAGCAAAAATGTTACAATAGTAGGACCTACTTAAATGATTATAAACAGGTTTTTGATCCGTTCAGCGACATACAACTTGAGAAAGTAAGAAAGGTGAGTTCTAAAGCCATCACAAAACAAGAAATTTTTGAAGTGCCTTTTTTTGAAATGAAAAAGAGCCTAAAGGTAGACAAAGAAAATGTTAACACATTGCTGCCGAATAATTATCTTGGAGAGGTGGAGAAGCAGCACACTATAAGACATTCCACTCTGAAATAGAGGCAGATAAAAGTGGAAAAGAGACTCAGTAAAAATCAACCTACCTACTATTTAAGTTAAATAGGCATTCATACAATTCCTAATTTTTTCGTCGAAGTAAACTTAAATTTATGATTCAAGTTTCGTTGTCATTAGGAAATTCAAGGAAAAACTGCCATAAAAATTACTTTCATTTTTGCAGAAGCCATTTTTCTTTTTGTTCAATTGCCATGAAATTCTCATTGGAATGTAAAAGTTTACTTCGACGGTGTAATGATATGTGAAAAAAATTTAACGTATACGAGAGCAACAATGTATCGGTTCAACGCGAAAGAGATATTTATGATTCAATTTCATGCAGTATTTGAGCCGCAAGAAGCATGAGATTGCTCGACATTCTTTGATTTATTAATATAACTAGAATCTATAGTTTGGGAAGTATTATTAAACGTACTACTGGTTGTAAGGAATTTTTATTTATACTCATAAAAAATGAACTGACATTGTGAAATATAGGAAATCTATACAGTGCGGCATTTAATAGTCCCCTTCCACCATGTTGACTTTTGAACAGATCCACGTACTAATACATGAACAACATGAAAATTTCGAAAGGCAAATAGATCGAAATTTTGAAAATAAATAGTAACACATCGAAAAAATTTAGAAGGTGGAAAAGAGAACTGAATCTATTTTCAACGATATACCACTTGACCCCCACGCTTTTTGAAATTTAACCATTGATTCCCTCCTCTGCGCCCTCTATCGAGCACAATATCTTTTATTTCAAAGAGTAGAATCTGTGATACAATTCTAAATGTTTTTTTTGTTACATGTTTGTACGTCAAATCGTTCAAGAGTTAACGGCGGGGAGGGTGGGTGCTATAAATAGCCGCAATGAATAAGTGTCTTGAAAACAATTATTATTACATGTTATCGGTGAATATTGTAGGACTGAAAATGTCTATACGAAAAATTTTCAATTCCGTTATTTCTTATACTTCTTCTCTGAGAAGAGGTAACTAGGTGCGATTTATTTCGACTAAGTTTGTTGAAAAACAGTTCTTTGGTAGAAGAATGCACGAGAGACTTTGTGTTTTTTTGGTTTAATTCTTTCATTAAAATTATTGGATCATTCCATTCCATCACATCATCACCATCAGATGTGAGAATATGTTCTGATATTTTTTTAATCAGTTATTTTCCGATTTCTTACATAAGTATCATGTTTTTCTTGACGCACAGACAATCGGCAGTTGATTATTTTTTCTGTTTATATAGTGAGCGTTATTGTCGAATATTGTTTATTAACGTGATAATAATAGGTTTAAGTCATCTCTACTTTGATTCCAAATGGCAAACATATCATCAACATATCCCAGAGGTTACTATTCTTTAATTTGAAGTATTTAATGTGTTGATGTGAATTAACAAGATGAAGCGTGAAAGATTGAAACATCCCCAAAACTATATCAAGAAACGAGAAGCTCTCAATCAATAATCAAATTTTGCTTTGACAATCATCACGAATACCACAGAATTGATTGATATGAGCTGAATACGCTTGGCTTCAAATGTATATTTCCATTTATGAAGATATGACAAACAAATACAATTCTTAAGAGAAACTCCATTTTTCCTTTGAAAGTGTGAAGGAACAACAGAAATATATGCTGGTAACCAGATATGTTCGTGTAACATATTATAAACATGATACATTTTCGGAACGCAGAGAAAGATATTTCTTTTCAGATGTGACGAATATTGGGGAAACGAAATTCAGTAAAAAACTTCACAGGTTATGGTCAAGGCCTTGTTATATCAATGGAGTGTGATATAAATTGAGAATTCTTAGTATTCTGACTTTCGGCTAAAATTCATTCCTGATATGCTTTTTCATGATGCCACATTATTATTAGCATTTGTAAGAATAATTATGAGACTGTTGACTTCTACTTGATGAGGAAAAATGTACCTGAAAAGTTCGTTTCTTATCGGAAAATAGCAAATTTTCGAGAAAAAACATTTCGTTTGGAATTTAATTGTACCTATTCATAAGCGTTAAAACTGGCATTCATATACTTACTCATAACTTGTACGTACATAATAAAATGTGGAAAACATAAATTAGTTATTTCTGAAAAAGTACTCGAACATGGTCGTTTTTTTTTATAAATATGAAACGATTGACAGTTTATATAGAACAGGAATTGTCAAAACTGGAAAAGAGTTCATTATTAATATAACTCCTGCTTCGGCTTGTTCAATTGTTCAAATTGAAAATATGTAAAATTCATGGTCTAGGCTGTCTAGAGATTCTGGGATACAAGCTACAAACAATTGGAAATACTACTAGTAGAGTAACAGCAATTGTGAGAGTCCTGACGAAAACAAGACTCCTCCGCATCATGTATTAGCTGTTCGGAGATCTAGATCAAGTATTTCCAAATGGGTGAATTGGAAGACGGTGACTGTATAATGGCCGCTAGGGTCAACAGATTTGACTCCACTAGATTTTTCTTTGGGAATATTTGAAAACCATATTGCAGAAAAGTAAACTCAAGAATATCGAATAATTGAAAAAATAACTATGTTTGAATGTATCAAAATCTGTGAAGAAACTATTAATTTAATTAGGTCAGTTCATAGAGAACTAGTTCATTGACGGTTGGAGACTGTCAGGCACAAGCAAGTTGGCAACTTGAATATTTGATCCAATAAATTTTTATATTATCATCAATAGTGAAATTGTTGTTTTTTTATAAAATATATCACAATAAATCAAGAAATAGTCAACCTCGTTGAATAATGGGGGTCGATAATGACCGACGCCCCTTTTTTACAAGCTTTTATTTCTTGCTTCGTTCGCATGTCGTTCTATCCAGTTCAAAATTTGAAATCAATTTCTCAAGCCTTACTGAAAATCTATATTAAGCTGAAATTTTGATCACGTTTTAAGAATCGATGACAAAACAATAATTCTACAGAATTTTACCCCCCAATCCTCGACCTTTCTTTGAGCCCTTGGAGGTTGGACAGAGAACGCACAGAAATTCGGAAACATTTCACACGATTTCGGAAAAGAAAAAACCTGTCGGTCGGGATGCTGGGATCCCATTCTTCTCGAAAACATTTGCAAAAACTCGCGAAAAAAAATTGGAAAAATTCGTGAAAGTAGTAAAAAAGCGGAAAACATCGATCTAGACCACGAATAATTTATGTACTTAACTGAGAAGCCGGACGGCAAGACATTGCAAAAGACCACTGATTGTAGGTCCCTTCTAGCATGAGCTTTGCTTTCGAGGGGTTTTCTCCAAAAACCTGGGTGATTCGTAGAATCAAATGTTACAAAAAAAATTACGATTCACCTGTCATTCGATATTTGATTCATTTTCATAATGCTCAATTCAATTTTAATTAATTTATTGTTTCTTAAGACATACATCTCATAAGAAGTTTGGTTTATTTTCTAACAAATGAAAAAAAAAAGGACAAAAACTCTGCATAAAAAGTATTAAAAAAAATTATTTCAGTCAACAGTTATAAATTGCTTACTCGTTAACAACGAAGACTCGTAGTTTAAAGACTTCAGTGAGAAAATTTGAAAGTATTCTAGCATCGTCACAGCTAATATTACGCAGGGAGTTGATGAGAGATTCGTAATTGACTAAAAAATGACCTAACAACAGAAAGTATGAGACATTCGATTAATAAATTGGTTATGGTTTGATACTGATACGTATTGCATAAACTGCAAATTTCATTGAAGTCAATGGTATAATACATTCCTTTGAATGCCAGACTTAGTGACTTTTTATAAGTTAAGTGGGCGATTAAGTGGATGACGTGAATTGTATTCGGAAAGTGAGATACTTTTGAGGAGAGCAATTTGGTGTATAGATTGGCTGAAAAAGACTAAACGTAGACAATGACAGTTTATTGAGGTCTTCATTGTGCAAGACGGAAGTGAATTTTTTGAGTAATGCGCTTTAGTTTCTAACTAAAATCCGAGGATTCATTTGGATGAATATCTCTAGACAATCAATCGCCTCGAACCAGAGCTTTACTTTACTGGTCCAGTTGTACCTAGTATCGTCGCAGCCCAGTTCGAGCAGCCTGAGAAGACACTTTCGGGGGTATCTATTATTGTTCATAGTTAACAATTTTATTGACCAGTTCAGTACATGTTTGAATATTCCAAATGAGTGGAACCGGTTTCTAAGCGTACTAGGAAATCTGGTGTGTTAAGGGGGAGCAGGATAAGTCATTTAAAAAAGTTGACTTGAACTCTTTCCAAAACTTCACTGTAATTTAAACCACAAACTGCTAAGCAGGAAGATAATGTACTGAGAACAATACTATCATAAAGCTTGATGCGCGCTTCCCAAGAATTGGTTTTCGACTGGGCTAATAGGCTGATAATTGATCCTATTGCTTGATTCGCTTTGGAAACGGAAATACAGCCATTTTTCTAAAGAGTGATGATGAAACGAAAGCTACCCCTGAATAAGTGTAATTGTTCACTATCTGAATCTCTGATCCATTTACAAGAAAACGGTAGTTATAAGACCTTTTGAAAACATTTTTGGAAAAACGCATTTTTGAATTCAAAGTATTGATTTCTAAATTATTTTCAGCTGCATACCTTTCGAGAATACCTCATTTATGGGACAAATCAATTTCTGTGTCGGCTAGTATCACTAGATCGTCAGCAAACAAAAAGATAACAATGTCAGAGGTGTTGTCGATAGTTCTACATTGGCATGAAAGAATTATTCTAAAGCAGAGGTGAATAATGAAAATTAAATAGGGCTGAGGCTTTCACCCTGTAAAACTCCTATGGAAACGTAAAATTTTTTTGAAAACTGTTTACTCGATTTCACTCTAACGGTGGCTAAATTATACAGGTTCCGAACAACAGAAATGGAATTTGAGCTCACCCCCATTGCGCACAGTTTGTGCCACAGATTCTCATGAACAATTAAGTCAAATGCCCTTTTGAAATCAATGAAAGCCACGAAGAGTTGGCGGTTTCTGATTCGAAGCTGAGTACAAAAATATTATGAGTGCATCCTTAACCTTCCTGAAACCCATTTTGACATTCATGAAAAATTTCAAAACGGTCAGACCATTCTGTTAATTTATTATAATAATATGGGCCGTGGTTGCCGTGCTGGTAGAGCGTTCGCCTTTGGAGCGAAGGTTCAAATCCCCGCATGGTCATCGGTCTCGTGCATGGCATCACACGTAAAAAGGTAAGGGCTGCGTCTTCCCTAGCTCACACAAGTCTCTCGAAGACATCCGAGGGTTGCGCGTAGGGGTGCAATCGGTTGACGGAAATAACAATTTAACAATTTTTAACAAATTAAAGAGAAATCGTGTGAAAAGCTTGGCAATACAGTCGACAAGCGCAATACCTCTGTAATTTTCTGGAAGATCAACGGGACCTTTTTTGTGAAGCAGAATAAAATAATATCACCCCAGGACGAAGGAACCGATTCTGTCTCAAAAATTTTATTAAACAAAGTACAGAGATAAATGAGCAAATTTAATGTTAAATATTCTAGAAACTCATATGGAATACCATCTTCACCCAGAGCTTTACTATTTTTACAACTTAGCAAGCTTATTTCTAGTTCCTGTAATGTAACCTCCTTATCCATTATTTCATTGCGAGCATCGAAAAAAGTTTGGTCATTGATAGTCTCGTAGAATTCTTTCCATACAGATTCCATTATATGCGGCCTGTATTGACTGATTCCTCGAAACTGTTTCACAGTTTGCCAAAATTCTTTGGAATTCCTCACGTTGCTCAATTTTTCCCATTTAATAGAGTCATGGCCCAATTTTTTCCGCTTAGTTAAAGTTTCGTATTTAACATATTTGTATTGAATTCATTTGAAAAAATTATTGCATTTTCACTGTTTTAATTTACGATTGAGTTCGCTCTTCAGTTGTCTACACTCAGTGTAAAACCACGGCTCATTTGAATACAATTTAGCAATAATGCTCACGGCAAATACTCAGGAAGGACTAAATCTTGTTCATCGTATTGTTCAAAACATCGATCTGTTAACTCTATACTTTCTAAAGTGCTCAAAATAAACGATTTTCTCTCGGTTCGCCATAAAATATTCTTTATCTACCACGCAATACGTGACACGTATTTTACACCGAAGCAACAATAAAGAGATAACGCTCGCTGTCGCCATCTACGAGATATCAACTCAACTCTGTCAGAATAAATTCAGATAACATAATCAATGCTTCGAAAACAAAGCAAAGCGGGCACTCCGACGGAATATTTAACAGAAAGCCCTTCGTCTAGCCGGCATTTATCCAAATTATACGGGGTTGATAAGTGAGCCGCCTGCAGCGTTAAGGAAAACGTCTCGAAAGTTATTGGCAAATGGGGAATAGTGGTGGGCCGGGAAAAGAAGTATGAAAATATGACCTGAAAGGCGCTAGCTTAACAAAGAAATATTCGAAGGGGTGTTGGAATCAGGTCGATATGTAGAGGGCTGCAAATTTCCAGATCGTGGAATACATTTTTGTTATTCTAGATGTGCCAGATCTTTAGGATCTGTAGGTCAAGCTCTAACCCTCTGGGTAAAAGTTAAAAAGTGTTCATCCACCATGTGGTATGTTGAAACCAGAGGGTTATCCTCGGGATCACCTAACCTCTGCTTCCAAATCTGAATTAGCGGTTTATCCCTTGGTTAACCCAACAATTTGGTGTTATTTTTTCACAAGCTAGGTTCTCCTATGTATGAAGCTAGGTTTATTATTAGAGGAAATAATTATGTAAGATCTCGACGATATTAGCGATGATGACATTGATATGCAGGATTTTCTGGATCATCAAAGGCATCCACACAGTAAAGGCGTGGTCTAATTAATTTGAAAGCTATGGTGACACCGAATTTTTCGACCGATATAAAATGAAAAAATAAACGTTGCTTTATGTATTGGAACAAATAGAAGCCTTGATAGAATTCACAACAAACAGGTTGGAATGGAAAAACTTCGTAAATGACTAGATCAGACAGCTAAAACACGCCTAATATTCTCATTTTTGGTTAATTCCACTGATGTTCACACAATTCAAGCTCTTGGACTTACCGAATCAAACATACAAATTTTTTAAACACTTATAAAATGAAAAAATAAACGTTGCTTTATGTATTGGAACAAATAGAAGCCTTGATAGAATTCACAACAAACAGGTTGGAATGGAAAAACTTCGTAAATGACTAGATCAGACAGCTAAAACACGCCTAATAGTCTTATTTTTGGTTAATTCCACTGATGTTCACACAATTCAAGCTCTTGGACTTACCGAATCAAACATACAAATTCTTTTTTAAAACTCATAATACCCTAATATTTTTTGAGAAACCATTCTGTGTCGCCTGTAAACCAACTGCTGCTTACATTGTATGCTCCTAGTGGATTTCTAATCAGTATAGGTGATACACTGAATTTTAGCATATTAACAGTAAGCACCTTTGTGGGTTTGTGAGGAGGGTTTCCTTTGAACTGGCCTCTTCAGCTCCACAGTGTATAGAATGCCCAGTAATGAAAATGGAAGGTTGCAACTTTATGAGAAATTTTACAATATCACTGTCCCGAACTCTGGGATCGTTGAATTGCAGTCATAAATAAACAATATCCCCAGGTATAGGTTAATATTGCTGAGTTTATGTCCACAGCCCATTGTGAGGTCAAATTAATTTTTGCCAAGCATCGTCCTTCTCTTTGTCATCATATCAGTTTCTTTTACATTCATCGCAACTTTTTTATATATTGCAGAGCTTGATTGAAATTTGTACTTCCGAGTCTGTGATACTATGACTTCTTTTTTTTCTTGCTTGTACAGGCTCTACCAGACATATTGGCTCCCCAATACTTCATAGAAAACCCGCAAAAAACAGTTTTTATCAAAAATGGATGTGGTATATTTATAAAGTTGGGTTATGTTTCAAAAGTGCATTAGAAATCATCGGCAACATTGCAACAGCGCAACTAGCCTCTGATAATCTCCGGGGTTTCTGGACCTAGAGGTTAAATAATGTTATTAAACACTTTTCAACTTGAAAAATCGGTAACTCCAGGGCTACCGTTGACCCAGAGTCAGTTAACATGCCAAGTTAACCCTCTATTGATGAACCAGCCCTCAGACGAATGAATTCCAAATCGGCAATATACAGTGTGACCCATTTAAGATGGAAGCACCCTTATAAATCCTATATTTTTCAACCGATTTGAATAATTTCTGTTTCATTAGGTAGACATTAAAAAAGTCTACTAGGACACCAAATTCCATTAATAAGTCTTTATTTCCAGGGCCAACCATTCTTTTTTGTTTGTTTAGAAAAAATCTGTCTACAACACTGGATTAATGATATTCTCATCAAAATTCTGAATTCAGAATTTTATCAAAATCTGTTTATCAAGAAAATAATTATTAGGAAACAAAAGTTGGAAAACATCTCGTTTGAATGAATTCAGGCAAAATTCCAAAATTTTGACAACACCACTGTATTCGGAATAATATTTAGCAAAATATAATTCATAATTTTTTTAGTTTTTTTTTACTTTATTGTTTTATTCATAAGAAATTTATTGGATATTCAATTTCTGTTCCTATTTCTAACTATACTATTGAATCTATTTATGATAAAATACTTCAGTGTCAATAATTTCAAACTAATCAACAAAAAACACCTGCACTCATTTCTAATAGCTACCAACTAGAGGAAAACAATCTCTTATTCACAAACAACGCAAATAATAGGAACAGAGAAGATACGAAGTTGAAACTAAAATAAGTGCAATTTGAATTTTTGTAGCTTACACCAAATCTACATTCAAGACAATGCATTTATCATCCTTTTCGAATATGTTTTGAAGTAGTCCTTAATTGTTTCTGAGTACTTGCAGCAAGAGCTTGCTGAATTCTTGTGCAAAGTTTCGCTGGATGCCCTGGTCGTAATTTGTAGACATTTTGTATGACATAGAAAAAACCAATAAAATAAAGTCGGGCGATCTAGTTCTAGTAGATTCTGCCAACTCTCCACAATTCCTACATTATGAACAGAACAGCCATCTAAAGGAAAATATAAACTTTGTTCTATCACGTCGAACAATGCAATCCTTAAAAATTGTATAAAATTTGCGACATTGATGTTGCTGTCACCAGGATTACCTCATGTGCCAGGATTGCTGGATACCATTATATTCTATTGTGTCATATCTATAAGTTATTGTGTGTGATTATAATCACATGATTCATATATTTGCTGATGTGCGAATAATGTTTTTAGTAATTGTGAGGATATACAAACAATAGCATGGTTAGGCAAGGCATCTCTAAAAAATTTAAATCAATATGGTGAACCTTTTAAAAAGTAATACGAAATGAAAAATATACTCACTTCCAAATGAGGATAACAGCTATAAAAACAAGAAGTCCTAGAAGCACAGAACACAAAACTATCACAGCCGATGTCTGGAAAGATGGACTACTCCGGTAGCTTGCATCGATAAGCTGAAACAATAGAGAAAGATAATTAGATATCCGTAATTGCTGATTGAAGAAACAAAAAAACTTGCAGCAATAGCAATCAAAAGTAGCATTTTCTTTTTTTTCCATTGGATAGATATTTATTATTTTAGGTAAGTCTGATTGCGATGAGTAAACTAACCTCACTGTGGAAAATTTTGAAAGGAAGAAGTCCATTTTATTTTACAATATCCAACACGAAACTGACAAAGTTTTATTGTTATGGATATTTTAAGTAAATCCCATTGAGATATTGGTAAAATAATGAAATAGGACCTAAAACATAACGAATTAAAGATTTTTTCTGAATGACTACCAGATGTAAATCATTCCTCGGTCAGCAGAGCGTAACCAGATTTATATTTATGGTAAAAATCATTATACGCAACTGTTTTTCCTATAAGTTTGATATTTATATCAGATTGAAATAATTGAAAATACAACTTTTCGTTCAGCCGTAAATTTCTATATAATGGAGTCTATTTTATACGTTTAGATCGCCTTGTTGAATTTATTTCTACCTGAACCGTCTCATTAGTTTTGGCGCTAATTGGCTGGTTATTTGTTGTGTTCCTGGGCCTATTTCGGCAACCAATGATCCTATCCGGAGAACAAAGAATGAAAGATTTTATTACTGCTAACAACCGCACCACATCAAAAACTTTGACACCCCGTTACCTGGAAACGAAGCAAATTAGGACACTCGTTTATGTGTTTTTTTTCGTAAAATATGACAAGGAATCAACGCCTGAAATTAATGACAGCATTTGAGATACGCCCTGTATATGGCAGTATTGAAGTAACAATATTCTGAATGCATTCGCCTCATCTTTGAATATGAAAATTTCCTAAATGATATAGAAACATTTAATGACACATTATTTTTGTAAATAGTTATCCATTTGTTTTATTTTATTTCACAATTATTGTGAAAAGTTCTCTCCTGTTCGTAGAAAAAGACACATGCCTCTAGTTTTACGAGTAATTCCGAACCAAGAAAATATGGCAGATCATGCGACTCTTAACGATTTATTATATACTTTTGAATAATCTTTGTAGTTTATTGCAATAAAAATAAAATTTTCATTTTTGGTACAATATTTATTTCAGACAGGATAATAAAGAAAATAACCGGATGATCTAGGCACAGGGGGCGTCACAACCCCTTTGGCACCCCTCCCTACATGTATCCGCCATTGGTGACCACAGACAATCTAAACCACTTTCACCACCATGTGGAAACGAAAGTCTTTTAATTTCTCAAAGCGGGAAGGTCAGTCTTAATTTCTCAAGGGGGACACAAGAATAGTTATTTAGTCATATTATGTAACGACACAAGGCACGACATTTTCACTCCCAGTACCAGGACCACTATGAAATTTATTCTGACTCAAATCTACCTCAAGGTATTTAGGTTCAGTTTTACGACAAGGTCGTTAGCAAACGATCTATTTTAGAAGTAATAATCTAGCCTTTCAGAATTCTCTGTCAATTCTCATGTAGTTTAAATCGATAGTGCCCTTGTACGTGAAAAAAGGAACGAAAACCAAATGAAACACATAATGAGTACTTGATGAAATGGTTTGGGGCATGAGAATGATCCTACACTGAGGATTAGAGTGTAAGTACCTCGGAATTTACCTCTGTGTCTTCAACCAACTCAGTTGAGACTTTATTGTTTTCCTACCGTCATAAGACTATTTCATTTCACAACAAAAATACAACCATAAAATATTTTTGAACTAAACTCCGACGAACATTTTCCCACGTATAAAAAATGCATGAGTTGCGGCAAGTATATCTGGAAGGCGTTATCTTTAATGGAAAGTTGCACCAACATTATTAGTAAGTTTGTTTATTATTATGTTTATGTCGTTTCCAGAATTCCATTAACGAAAGTTTATAAAGCTTTATTGCTCATTTTAACTCCACGAGCTTACGTGTTCGGATGTTTATCGAATTTTAAAGAGAAGCTCAACTCATTAAAATGTTTATCGACATTCGTGGCGGTGTTCTGATGAAGAGTTGATGAATGCAATTGGATGGAGATATCTCAGTGAGTGATTATTTTTATTATGTACTGCTGCAAATGGCGAAATAAAAATTAATTATAACCAGTTTACAAGTAGGGCGAATTCCATTTTATAGGTGAGATAATACGCAGATGAAGGAATTGTTGTGAAAAAAATACCGGGATTGAGGATGAAGATTGAATAATTTTTGAGCAACAAATACACTGAGAATGGTTTACGAAAATAACACATCGACAGCAGTTGAAATAATAATAGTGTTTATTGACTCATGATCATACATATAAAATACAGTAAAAACAGAGAAAGGAAATCAGGTTAATTAACAGGAGGAAGTAACGTAAACTATTGCCAGTTTGTGTGTGACTAAAAAATCAGTTAGGAGTGGAAAACTTTCTTATGAATAATCAAAATACAGTCGAGATTTAGATAATTTGAATGAAATAAAGGACCCCGCACCAATCTTATGGGTTTCGTGGTTCCGGTGGAATTGGCTGAAAATGTAGTATGTTATTCTCTACATCATCCTGATCAAAATTTCATATGGGCCCAACTTGATTCTATGACTAGTTTTCTGGATATAGTCCCTCAAAGATTTGATTTTGTACCTATGAGTGTAAGTACGACATAACATATTTTTGTGTGCTAGTCTGTTCATTCATCTAAAGAATGAAAATACATTAACTCAATTTGATACCTATGTCTCTGTCCAGAAAATACCAAAGATGTATGGTTCAGTTGGCAGGGAAACAGGTAACTCCAATGTTGTCTTTCTTACTCTGGCATCACCAGTGCCAAAAAAAAAATTCAATGCCACTTGCGATAGAGTACATTCTGTTAAAAGGGCATCACACAAATAAATATCTGTCAGATGTAGTTCAACTTCTGTTGAGATATTGGCAGGTAATAAGTTGTTTTCTGTCACATGTCTGTCACATGTTTGACTGTCGAATAGGGATCGACCGATATGGAAATTTTAGCCGACACCTATAAATAATCAGCCGATAGCAGAATTTCAAAGATCGATATCTGATCTGATAAGAAATGATCTATTTCTGTTTTATTCAATACTGTTGATTTTTCGTTTAAGGAAAGAAATAACTTTTGGATAGCGACTAATATCTATATTATTTTCAATAATAATTGTGGACTCAAGCATCGAGTAATTGCTCCAAAGGCTTGATGGCTTTAACCCTCAAGCACACGCGCTGGGGTGGATTCCACCCAGGCGCTATGTTTTATTTGATTGAACGTGGAATAAAATTTTGCCGAATGTCAAACTCTGTATACCTTTCAGTCACCACCCCATACTTCGAATGACCAAGGACAATCATTATTTACGCTCTTGTGTCGCCGCGTGAACGCATTTGTTCTTTGTCTCGGATGCAATTTCACGGAGAAGAAATACTATACAAAATTACTAAAAATAATGATGAATGAAAAATATTATTTTTTTTATTTCATGTTTGAAATCATGTATTTTCTCAAAAATAACCACTTAACTAACATACAGCAATTGTTTCTTTCAAATGTTCAATAAAACATGATACCGACATGTTACTATCGAAAATGTCAATGAATTTTAAATAAAACCTTATCAAACTGACTGTGCTCATTTTCTTTATAAAAATTGGTATATTCACAGAATATAGATATATTTTATAAAGTAAATACAAATTTTCTTTCAAAAAACAAAGAATGTGTATTTTTTGAGTGTAAAGTAAATGGGGTTTAATCCACCCCGCGAGTGTGTTTGCGTCCCGAAAATTAGCGCGTGTGCCTGAGGGTCAAGGAATTGGATTTTCCTATTAAACATGAAGAATCTCTTATTCATCTAATGTGTGCACATATTTATCATTGCTTTATTTTTGAAATAAATTGGAAACCAATTCATACATCTCTCTTGACTTTACCGGCAATACTATGGCTTTTCTGTTAACGCCTTATCTATGATCTATTATATCTATTCTATCTAGTGATATACAATCGGAGATGTCAGTTTGATTGCAGGCGTGCCCCTTTTTTCATAATATATACTTCGGACATCCTATAGTCATTGAACAGGTGTAACGTTCATGCGTATGCTGACGATGCTCAAATGTTGCTCAGCTTTCCTAAGGAACATATTAATGAGGCGCAAGAAGCATCTTCCGGGATCTTGAACTCATGCAGCAGAAGAGTACTGAACATAGCGTTAGGCTATATAAACTTATTTAAGATAAAAATAATTATTTTTCCCCTAATAACCTCTACGAATTCACTCGTCGCAATCTTATTTTAACATTTAAAAATTCTCCATTAACTATAGTCGACGCTACAAAAAATTTAGGCCTGATAATTGATAAGGATCTATACTTCAAGAGTCACATTATTAGTATACTAAAAATAACTTACATTTCCCTCAGGACTCTATATAGTAACAGATTTGTGTTGAATATCAACTTGCGTAAGACTCTTTGCGAAACTCTTGTCCTTTCTCAGTTTACACACTGTGATTTTGTATATGGGCCTCGTCTTGATAATGTGTATAAATACAAGTTACAGAAGGTGAAACATCTGCGTCCGCCTTATTTACAGTCTTCTAAGATACGATCATGTTTTTGAAAAACTCAATGAGATGAGGTGGTTGAATATGGAAAATCGCAGAAAACTTCTTTCATCACTTCTTATTTACAAAACGCTGAGGAATGATGCTGATGATAACCGAAATAAATTGCTGGCTAAGTCTCAGACTCATCATTTGACAGACTTATTCCAACAAGGCTTCACTTAAAATTCTGTAAAACTTCACAACTCAATTCCAAATCATGTAAGAATGATAGTTCTCATGCTTTCAAGAAATATATGATAGATAGTATTAGAGCCACTTATTAGCTCCATTTCTAATTCATGTTTTTAATCCAGTTTTTGCAAAGTTACATCAATATGTATTGAAACAAACACAACGTTGTCTGTATTGCTATGAATAGTTATATTATCATGTCATGTCGTTTCGTTGTGCCATTTGTCAATTTCATTTGTTTACCATTAGGAGGTTGGGTTTAAGAATAGCCCTATGCTAAATCTCGCCTCCTTGTGGTTGAATAAAAGGAATAACATATTTCTGTTATTGTTATGTGTTATCGAAAATAAAGACCATATTTTTATTATTATTATTGATAATTCATAAGTAGCCTCTTTAGCAGATTCACTAACCTCATGTGGAATCATTTCAACCTCACCTTCACTACTGATTTCCATTTTTTTAATTTGAAAAGCGAAAGAACACAGCAATATTACATGACAAGCACAGTCATAATAGACTGTCATAATATCATCAAAGCCGCCTATATAGATACCCAAAATCGTCCCGAAAGGAACAAGAATCGTCCCAGAAGAAGAAAACTCGTTTCGAAAGTGAAAAAAATTCGTCCCAAAAATAGTTACTTTCTGTAACATTTGTGTAAAGTGATATTTTCGATTTAGTAAATCATACCGAAAATTTAGTTGACGAGACGGCTGCAGAAAAAAAAATTTAATGCAGTGGTGGCTTCTGATATTTACTTTTGAATAATATACTTCAGGGGTTTCCAACCTTTTTGCACCTGCGTACAACATGAGTTTTTGAGAAATTATGGCGTACCACCAGACCTAAATATTTTAATAAACATATAATATTTACTCTTCTGAAAGTGTTCAAAGGCTTTTTGAATCTAATTCCTGAGATAACTTCATATTTAATGGTTAGATATTTGTTTATTTATATCATGATGCTTATAATAAAGGAGAAATAAAAAGATTAAATGGTATTGATTTAGGGTTTTATTTATTACCCATAGGTCTAAAAACATACAAATAAAAATGTAGTACAAACTCACCAAAGGATTAATAATCATACAAAATATACTTTTAAAGTCTTTAGTGCGAAACTTGTTGTTTGCTTGTGACTAAAATATCAACTAGGAGTAGTGGAACTCTCAAGTACTCTTCAACACTTATTCTGCTTCTTTGTTTATTTTTTATGTACAAGAGTTCAGAAAATCCACTTTCACACAAGTAACTCGTAACAAATGGCATCAAAAATAGCAGAGCTTGCCGGAAGCTCAAAGGGTATTTGGTTTTACATCCGATCCAGAAGTTAACTAAAGATTTCTTTTCGAAATAATCTTTCATTGAACTATCTTCTGTAAGATCGATAAAACTTTCTTTCTGTTCCAATTCATTTGGTGAGATTCCCGAAAACGGATTTCTAATCCAGTCCACTTTTGAATTATCTTCAGAGAAATACTTCTTTAAGCTTTTTTGAAGGCCTTCTAAGTGAATAATGAGATCTGCAACAACATCTGGCATTGAAGACATTTAATTTTCTTCAAAAAATTATAATAGAGTGAGAAATGCATATAAATTCTTGTATTTGTGAACAAAACTTTTTATTTTGTCACTGGCTGTGAAGGCTGTTGTGTTTGGTCCCTGAAGTCCCAAGTTCAGTGTGTTGAGTTTGTCAAAAATGTTGGCTAGATAAGCCAATCTTGACAACAATTTTTTCATTTCATGATTTTTTTCACTTAGAAACAAATACTTCTGTTCTCAATTCAAACAGATAACCACCTCACTTCTGAACTTGCCACCCATTACTTCACACATCAAGGAGAATAATCTTGTGTTTAGAGCCCTAGCCTTTATGAAGTTAATAATTTTCTCACCATCTGATAGAACGGAGTTAAGATTTTCCGGCAAACCTTTAGCAGCTAATGCTTCTCGATGAATGACACAATGCGTACTTTTGCATGTTGCTCACGTCACTCATGCGTACCACCTGAAACGTTTACGCGTACCACCGGTTGGGAACCCCTGATATACTGAATAAAATATGAATATTATTTAAAACAGTATGACATAATTTACGTCTTCTTTATTGCAGCTACTTCTGAATATAACGTTCACGACGATTAGTCGAAATCAAATTAAAACACATTCTGGAATTAATATCGCGTCCCAGGTCCCAAAATACGGTTTTAAACCACTTATTCCAAAGTTCAATATAATCCTTAATCTAATGTCTAGGCTAATATCCAAACTTTCCCTGTTTAATCTCGTAGGACGGCACCTAGTCTGGTGCATCTGCGCTCGAAGATCTCATTAGTAGGCAGCAGCATACAACTCTCCGCGACTCCCAAACCCTGAATCATAGCGAAATTAATTACATTTCATTCCCGTTATCAAGTAATACACAAATCACGTTTCCACTATCTGTTACGGCTCGATTTGATACGAATAACCGGCCTTATCAACAGATAGCGCTCCTGTTCAATCCAGTGCACTCTGACAGTTACAAATTCTAATTATTTATAGCCGCTGATTACACGCATTAGGTAGTTTTCGTCAGCGGGGAAATTTAGGGGATGTGTTGGTAACTCATGCAGTAGACAATTCTGGTCTGGAACTAATGTGTTGAATCTGAAAAGCGTCACCCTTCATACTTCGAAAACCATTGTTTTCATTTTGTAAAGGGGTGGAGATGATTTCCATAAATTCTCTACATATTGTGCCCTTGCACGAAACATTGAACTGTACGAAGGTATTCATAATTTTTTTTTTGAGCGATAATTAAAAAAACTGGGAAAAAGTGCTACTTTATCGAGTGGTATTTATTCTATTCTAGCGGATGAATGAAGCGTTTATAATACAATGGCTTCTGAGGGCAGAAGTTCATCAAGTTAAATAATCCTACTGTATCTGTTGGAAATGGGAATATCCCTATAGTTATCGTGTCGACATGGAGATTTTGAGGATGGAATACCCCTATACGTATCCTGCCGACCGGAGAGATTTTTGTTCTTGTTATGACATACAATTTTAATAAGTCAATACTATTGTCAAAGAAAGTATATTGAATTTTCATTAAAACATTTCGATATTACGTTCTATCTTTTCTACATTATTTTCTACATTATTGGCGACCGTGACAGGACATCAAATGTAAACTCTACTAATCACCTCAATTTGTTACTAGATTTTTTGAAAATGGAGGCGAAGAGTGAAGAACTGGATTGGCTTCTGGGGTCAATTTAAGAAAATTGATAAAGACGAGAGCATTTACAGGGAAGTCAATGAGATGGAGAATATTCATAGAGTTGTGAAAGCTGATGATGACAAGATTAAAGAAGAAAATACTCCACATCAAGAAGAAAAGAAGGAAAAAGTAAAGAATATGGGTCCAGCTGGGATTTTGAAATTTTTTTTACAGATGCTCTAAAACGCGATAAAATGAATAAAAAAAAAAAATTTTGGCGCAGAAACACATTTTTCTATTTTATTTTTGAAAAAATAAATGTGGATACTCACTTTCAAGACAAACAAATTCAATTTGTTGGATGGGTTATTTTACCTATTTTTTCAATCTTAATGAACTGTGTTATATTGATAACACTTTCTACATATACAGAAGTATCAATTCATTAGCAGAATAAGCTTCGAATAGTATGGAAAAGGTTAAAAAAGCTACTTTTATTATGCAGATATAATTAATTTATAATTTGTTGACAAGTGAATAAATTGTAACTGCGACGTTGCCAATAGAGATTTTTGATAGTTTAAAGACTTGTTCATACCCTCGCGAATTTCTCAATTTTTCTGGGAATAAAATGGATGTCAGTCATGCCGAACCATTCATTGTTGTCAGCCATTTCATTCGTAGAGAAATTGCGAAATTTGCGAGGGAGATTCAGTACCGCAAAGGTTCTAATCGACCAGACTGATCAGCATGGACATTATTATCCAACTTCAACCCAACCTAACCTAACTTCATGTATACAGAATAACCATTCGAATTTGGATTAATATTCCAAATCAGACAAATCCAGTGTACTATCGTTCTGAATAGCCCATGCAAATTGCCCATATGAAGTCTGGTCGATTGGAACTCTTGCTCTTAGAGATGGAAAAATTTATAACTTTTCTCTATTTTCAATAAACGCACAACATTCATTGTCGATTCAAAGAAAGACATTGATATTGATTAGTTTTTGTTTGTTAACAGGAATAAATATGCGTTTTTGTTGGTAGCTAGGTATCTGGATTGTTATGAAAAATATTTTAGGGTGTGAAATTTCTTTAGATCAAATTATTTGTGGCGAATTTTTAAATGTCTCACAAGAAATTGCATATAACGGGCGAATAAATAGATATATAGGAAGTTAATGTGTTGAGATGAAAAAAAAAAAGTTTGGAATAGGTGAAGAATGCGCACATTTTCATTACAGGTTCACTTCATATATTCATATCTTCCCCAATCTATAATTTGATTTGAAATAGGAGCTATTATATAAAATAGACCATATGCGAGCGAAGCGAGCGCGTTCGGCCGACATTTCGCAAATCCGCTTTTCCTAAATAGTCAACAATTCTGTCAATTCCACAAACCTATGTTACAATTTGAAATGAAAACTATAACTCAAAATAAACCATGCAAGCAAAGCGGGTGCGTTCGCCCGACATTTCGCAAATCGTGCGGATTTGACATTCAACAGAGAAACTGTATGTCAAAAGTTATTTTGAATGTTAATGTCAGAAACCTTTAATAAACTCGATTGAGAATTCGATAAATTTTTCACTTTCTTGTAGTTTAACTTAAATTTCCATGAATAATTGTTCGTATCCTCGCAAATTTCGCAATTTTTCGGCAAATGAAGTGGCTGCCAGTCATGCCGGACCATTCGTTAATGCTGAACCATGTCGGCAGCCATTTTATTTGCAGAAAAATTGAGAAATTCGTGAGGGTATGAACGAGACTTAACCGTCACTCTTCCGTGTAATAGAATTGGCAACGTGGCATTATTAACTTCGTGTTAAAAGTGTCCTGTCATTTAACATTTGTCAAATAAATTGGTTGTTTATGTACATTGAATAAAAATCTTTTTGCGTGTTTTTTTAATTTTTGAAGTTTATTAGGTACTATGAATTACTCCATATGGTTCGATAGAAGTGTTTGAAGTTCAAGACAATGGGTTTGAAATGAAAAATACGTTTGAACTCCGTCCAACGGTTTGTAATTGTGTCTCTCAAAAGTAAGTTCCCACACATGTTTTATCAAGAAAAAAAATAGAAAATGCTCTTTCCGCGCAAAAATTTCGATTGCTCTAGTGTTTTTACGATGTTTTAAAACGTCTGTAAAAATTTTATCAAAATCCCAGCTGGACCCATATTCTTTACCTTTACCGAAAAGAAGAATAATTGGAAGACAAAAAGTGGTCGAGAGGTGAAATGTCCAGAGCGTTTCAAAACCTGAGATTTTGTTTTGCAAAGTCCCATTGCAAAAGGTGGGAGGATGTTGGAAATGGGAATATCCCTATAGTTATCCTGTAGACATGGAATACCCCCTATACGTATCCTGCCGACCGGAGAGATTTTTGTTCTTGTTATGACATACAATTTTAATAAGTCAATACTATTGTCAAAGAAAGTATATTGAATTTTCATTAAAACATTCCGATATTACGTTCTATATTATTGTATTCTACAGTATCCTTAAATACTATACAACCATCAATTAATTAATCCATTGAGGACGGATTTAATATCTTTTTGAATTTTGTGATTGTATATATTTTCAAAATGTGAACAACATTTCGTTGATTCTATCCAAACAGGAATCGAAGTCACCACGTTGTCTCTTACTCAAATCCTTTTTGGATACTAAAGGGCAATTTTTAGGGATTCGACTGTAGCGAATGGTTAATTTGGATGAAAACCCTCTTTTTTTCAGTTGACTAAGAAGGTGGATGCTTATAAAAATACATGTTCTATGAGAAGGTTATATCACTGTTATTTCTTTTCTTTTGACAACTCATCCAAAAGCATCAGAAATGGAGCAGTAGTTTGGTATTCTTCGTTCACGCACCTATCTTTACCTTGATAAAAGGAAAAATTCACAAGATCTCGTTAGCGACCAGTTGTATCCAGACCTGATTGGATTGCCTCGAATAAATTTCTTGCATGAGTGTTTCCCAAAGTATTTGACCATTTTTGAGCAACAGAGAACTACTAATTTCTGTTGCCATATGGCAACACCCGTCCATGATTGGTTTTGAAGGGCAGTTTTGTAACTGACCTCAAATCAATCTTCAGCTAAGAACTATTGTTTTCAATTATTAACACAATTACATTTGATCTATTAAACCTGTACAAGAAAAAAAATAGGGAATTTATTAAGTTCTGTTTAGTCACTAATTGAGTTCTTATAATTCTTTCAATCACTAATTTCCAAACTTTCTGACGGATTCAATTTCAGTCCTTTATTTTCAAAAAGAATTATTTCAAAAATATGATTTACTTTGAGCAGAAATAGAGAGAAAATGACTCGGTTTGGGTTATCTTCTACTACAGAAATTAGTGAACATATAAGAAAATTCACTGTAAAGTGTCTGTTTGGAGACAATTTTTATCTCTTTTCGACACGTTTATGAACGATTTTATGCTGTTCATGAAATAAACTTTCTGAATATCATTCGGCCATGACAAATGCTGAAAGCTCTCAGAATTATAATGCATGTTCTTATGGCCTCATCAAATTGTAAAAATGCAAGATACCCTTGACAAAATAATGAGAAAAGTAATAGTTCCGTCGTTGCTGTGGGCAACGTATAGGTATATGGAATATATCGTTTTTCTTCAAGAATGCTCATAAGAAATATCAATATATCTGAACGATTTAAGGAAAATGATTTTTTTATCATAGGTATTTTTTCACCAATCATTTTTCCCCGAAAATTATTTTCCTTGCCCCAGGTTCATTGTGAAAGCAAACACTCAGATGAAATCAATTATGAAGAATGTATATCGATAACTCGATGTTTTTTGCGCAAATTCTTGTCCTTGCTGCAATTAATTCAGGAGCCTCAAACTGTATAGTCAGAAGAAAACAAAACAATAATTACTCAAAAAGAATAACGATTCGAACTCAACAATGTATAAATTTTTTTTTTGAAGAATAACACACCATAATGCAAGATGAAATGACTGTTTCATTGTAAAACTTTTTGAATGGCGTATCAAAAGTAAACAACAATTCCTCGCGAGATAAGAAAAGTTATGATCGACTTCAGCTCGGCTTTTGTTTTCTGTTCGAAAAGTCACTTCATAAAGTAACTATTTGTACAGCCCCAACTAATGTCGTTCCAAACAATGACCACAGGGGTAATAAACGGAAAATTTATTTATTTCATAACTCTCGTGATACCATTTCTTTCATATGGCACACGTTTTATTAGAAAACTTCACCACAATTGTGAGGAATTTCTTTAAACCAATTGAATGGACAAAACAAAAAGGCAATTACAGAAAAGGTCATTATTAAGTATATATTTTATGAAATTGACAATATGACCCATTATATATGTTGGGACACAAGGTGACGGGTGAGTTGATGTAATCAAATAACGAAAAGAGCAGCTAATAAGTAAGCATCAAAATTTATTTACACATTTTACAATTAAAACACTTGCAACTAAACGAGCAGCTTGCTGAAAATGAATCTCAAGCTCGGCCAGATAAATTCCAGTCGATGAGCTTGAAGAAAGGAGAATATCACGGTTCGAAAACTGAAGTTCAACTAACTATTTCCACTAATCTTTGAAACTCTGTCTTTAGGTATCAGGCATAAATAAAAACCCAGAGCGGGTCGCTTACGTCATAGCAAAGTTTCCCAGATAAAGAGCAGTTTACCATACGTACTGAAACTAACTGCCTGGGATAAGAGGGCTTTGTCGTCGGTATTCCGATCATAACAAATATACTCATGAAATTTCCCAAATAAAAATATCTCATGAAATTTCCCAAATGAAAATGTATTGTCGGGCTAGCCCTTTTCAATAATCCTATTACACAAAAAATTCGGTCATAATAAATATGACCAAAAAATATTTAGAGGTGTCGTGAAAGATTATTTAATTTGGAAATGAATATTTATTGTGGGTAAAGCCCCTACATGTATACCTAACTAGGAAGGTGAACAAACTTTCAGTCTAACTACACCAAAAATGATCTTCATCGAAGATACCTGCCATGTAGTCCGAAGACTTACATCAAATAGACACCATGTAGTCGGAAGACTTACATCAAGGACATGTTTAATCCTCCATCTTTAGCAAAATAGGGGCTCGTTACAAGTCGATCTAAAGGAAGGCAAAAAGGGTTATAAAAGAGTTGAAAATTACATTGAATTATGTGACCTACCATATGGTAGAGAACTAACATTAAAGAGGAAAAAAAATAGAATTATATGATCCTACTTACGACTAGGATCATAGGATGCGGGGCCCACATGTCTTAGGGACCATGGTTGCTCCACTGGAACAACATATTAAAACATATTAATGGATGGAATGTCCCATGCTTCTATGAACCGAGAAAATCTTTCCAAAACTACCGTCGATCGACAGCTCTGTCGAATAGTGAAAGAACTTTGTGATTTCTTTATGTAAAAAATTAATGAGCATTCGAAATAGAAAAAATCAATAAAAGAGTGTAAGTGTTTCATTGGAATACTTATTGCTTTATGTGGTATGGAGAAAGTTAAAAAGTTTTAAACTGTCGAACTGAGTCTGTTCATTTGTGCATTGAAAATCTGAATTTTTGATTGCTTTATTTTTCGCAAGACTCTCTAGTAGTTCAAATTTCTTGCCTTCTTCACAAACGTGTAAAAAAGTCAGGGTTGGAATCGAAATAATTTTTCTCATTTATTATGTGATTCGAAAATAAAATAGCAAGCTTTACAATCAAGGTTAAAACAGTTTATTTTCTGAAATCCAAAGTTATCCAACATTGGGACTTTCCTTTTCGAACTGACTAACAAATGTTTAAGATTATTAGAAGTTTCAAATGAAATAGAGAAATTTGAAATATTGTTGGCATTGAGTTTCTTGAGCAATGTATCTTTTAGTTTTAATGTTTGTTCACCTTCCCAGTTATATCTCACCTCCACTGTATGTGATGGATTATCTCCGATGGATACATTATATATATACAAGTTATTAACGACATTTTCAGTTTCACATTTTTGTTAATCTATGTCTGCTAAATCTCGTTCCAGAAATTATACGTGGAGTACCCTCTACCTCTCATCCAATAAACCGTCGCCAGCAGAAGGATGACCCAGAATCCAAGAGCGTATTTGACCTATCGAGTATCTGCCGCTTGGAGAAAGCAGAGAGCCAATAAATGCTCCAAGTAGCTGTTACGAGTACAAGTCGAAGAGATTATTGCTGCAGTATTCATAGCCAATAAAATGAACTTCCAAGTTGTCATACGGTTATTTATAACTTTCAAATCAACACTGAAAGGTTGTGTATAAGGTTTGTTTTTAAAGACGAACATACAGGGCCATTTCTGAAATATGGGATTAGTAGAGCGACCTATAGTTACTACTGATGGGATTCATTCAAGTTCCATGCATTAAGTACATGGTTCGATAAGAACTGAATTATCTTTTCAAATATGTGACACTCGACCGATAATGCTATATGAAACTTTTGTTGATGTGCCTCCCGCGCCATCGATCGATCAATCAACAATGTTGCATTTGAAAAAGTTGTATCGGCGATATCATTCAACGAAGTTTTTGTCCCATTTTTGTACGTGGTACCGCTCGAAAGTTTGGTATACAATTGGCAGCTCTGTAGTGAAAATAACCTCAATGTCCCCTTTTTGTGAATTTCATAATAGCATACAATAAGAATGCATGATCATTTCCAAATTCAACACAAGCAATAACTGAATTGTCTCTGAAATTGGTAAAAATGTTGAATTGTCGAGAGTAAACAAAGCGGGGAAAGTGATCTTCTTTCGTTTCCTAATGTTCTGATGGAAAGGGAGCAGTGAGACTGTTTACCTCCAGTGCTGTCCATTGTGCACTCAATTGTGCACTAAACCAATGGAATATATGGAACTTTAAAGGAAAGTGGAAATGAAAACATGGAACGATAGAGGTATTTCATGAAACGAAAAATTGAAGACGAAAGGAATAAAGAATAAGAAAGAAAACAAGGTTGAGAAGCATCGGAACCATATATTATACCCTAAAATTGAAAGTTATGCATCAACTGAAAAATCTCAGAGAGCATGCTTGTGAGGATATCCACTATTTTTTTGGAATTTCACGGACAGTGTTAGAAATAATCAAATTAGTGAAAGTAAACGAAGTGCTGGAATTCAGAGATTTATTCTATCATGGAATCCAGAGTATAAGCGATATTATTTTGTTATTGTGGATATTTAAGTAGCAGAGCAATTTTAATGAACAATCAAAAAAAGTAAATGAATTGTTGTTTCTATCCCTAATAAGATCTCATCATCAGTGAAAATAGTTATTTACGTAACTAGTTATGACAAGACTAATTTATGCAGCCGTACCAATAAATTCATCTTCATCGCTTTACATGGGCGTTGATATGGATCCTAAATAAATAGGTAATATCTGTCAGTGATGAATATTTTATTGCAAATAATTTAGTCAAAATTGGATGATTCTGATATAGATATGCCTTTTGACCTAGAAGAATCAGCTGATTTGTCAATTAATTCGATAATATCGAGTGAGTCAAGAAGTAGGAATGAAGTATATAAGAAATATGCAAAATGGGGACAAAAAAGAGGAGTAAAAAATGTTTGTGAAGAGGTTCTGTTAGCATACTTTGAAACAATGAGAAACTATACATACGAGGATGTATTGATATCTAGTTAGCCTAGACCAGTTCCCTGCATAAACAAAATATTGCGTTACCATAGCAACGAACAATAACTTATTAGAAGTGTCAGTGTAAAGTTTGACGTCAAAAAAGTAAACCAGAGTTACGCAATAAATTAAAAGAAAAAATATGTCCACTGAAATTGTGAAAATCGAAAAATTGGAGTATCGAGCCATCATCAAGTACCTGTATTTAAAAGGGTTAAGAGGTAAGCAGATTTACGAAGATATGCTTAATACCCTTGGTGATCAATGTCCTTCGTATGCGACCGAGAAAAATTGGACTGGAAGCTTCAAAAGAGGTAAATTTGAAGATGATGACCGATCGGGAAGGCCAGTTTCTGTGTCAGTCCCCGAAAATATCGATGCAGTTCATGACATGATTTCAATAGACCATCGAATTGGGCTAAAACGGATATCTGAAGCACTGAATATTTCATACCACGGCAATTTGGACATGAGAAAAATTGCTGCAAAATGAATCCCCAAATTTTTGAATGTTGACCAAAAGCGTACAAGGGTAGTAGCATCGCGTTCGATCTGTGCTCGATTTGAAAACAATGTAGACTTCTTAAACCGAATTGTTACTATGGATGACACTTGGGTACATTTCTACGATCCAGAAACAAAGCAACAATCGATGGAATGGCGACACTTTGGTTCTCCAAGACCTAAGAAGTTTCGTGTCCAAAATTCTGCTGAAAAAGTACTTGCTTCAGTTTTTTCGGATTGCCATGGAGTAATCATGATTGGTTTTTTGAATAAGGGTAGAACAATAACTGAAGATTACTATTCGACATTACTGACCACTCTACGGAAAAAAATTAAAGAGAAAAGACGCGGAAAGCTATCCAAAGGTGTTTTGTTTTCGCAGGACAACGCCCCTGCACACAAATCTCATGTTGCAATGCAAAAAATTCGGGATTCAGGGTTTGAATTACTAGAACACCAGATTCGGCTCCGTCCGACTATCATCTCTTCCTCAACTGAAACAAACTTTAAAAGGTCGTAAATAAAAATAAAAGCTGTGGAGGTCTGGTTTGCAGAGCAAGAAGAAGCATTTTTTTGAAAGGTCTAGAGACCTTGCAGGTTCGCTGTAATGAATGTATCCAATTAAGAGGAGAATATGTTGAGTAATAAAATGTTAAACATAACCGTATTTATATTATTGATTATTGTAGGTGGCAATGATTTTATTGGAGTTGCCAGTGCCAGTTGTAGATGAAGGACACTTTTTTAGAAATACTACTCCAACCACCAAAACAACTGATACGGAAATTTCGGGTCATAAGTAGCAGCCTTTCTGAATATGAAGACAATTTAGTTCAGAGTATTCGAAAATACGTGAAACCTGCGACCACAAATTACAAATCCTGACCGTTTTTTTTGTTAAATTTGATACCTAATAGCAAGTATTGAGTTCAGTCTGAGATACCATAACTAATGAATGAATAAAAAAAACGTTTTTCGTATCTTGCCCTTAAAACATTTTCCACATCGCTGTGCTAGACCCGTAAATAGGCGTTTTTAGGAATTTAATGGTTCAAATTTAAATATAATATATTCTCAGTTTCGTAAAAACTCGATTTGCAATATTTTCATCTGCAGACTTCTTTAACTGACTGTCTTTGATTCAGAACTAAATTACATTTCATTTCATTAAAGTAATACTACGCAATATTTCTTTCTGCTACCACTATCCAAAGTAGCTTGACGCTTTCAGATCTCAACGCAAAGTTGACGTTTTCCGAGGAATGTCATTTTGTGACAGCTTTTACGCTCTAGAGCGAGAATATTGAAAAAACGCTCGATCTCCCTAGCTTTCGTTGAAAATAAATTCAAAGCACTATAAGGAAAAAATCATGTGTGTATTTCGAGCACAAAGTGTCATTGCCGCTCTCCAAAGATTACCGCGCTTCGCTTCGCGTCGCGCGGTAACTCTCTTTGTCGAGCGGCAACCAATCTCTTTGCGCTCTTAATACACAAATAGCTATTGTACTCCGTGCTCTCTTTGGAAAGTAAACGCATGCAGGAACCTATTATATTCAACTGTCTACATTATCAGTTGTGAAACCCAAAGATATTACAATTCATTCGGATTTCAATACAGTCATTTCTATCCTGGATAAATTTTTTTTTATCAAGTAAATGAATATTTGGGAACCTTCGGTGTAATACAATTCATGAAAAAGAAACTAACCAAACACCACTGAAGATGCCAACTTTGTTGGCGAAACGCGCGCCGAGTGTGATTGTGACGTAGTGTTGGTGTTTCGGTAGTTTCTCTTTCTTGATTTTTTTTATAGTTTACTCTTGTTTGTTTCAATATAAGATATTTGAACGCTTGAGTTCTAACTGCTGCGTCGAACTGAATTTTCTTATTGGATTGTTAATTTCTCATTTTTTCTTTACGATCTTGCTTTTCTTATAATTTTTTACATTTTTTAGAAGCAATAAAGATTATTACTATTGTTATGAAGCTCGAGAAAACATATATCGAACTAAATTATCAAATCAATTATGAATTATATTTATCAATGTCAACGATACGAGAGTTTCCACTCGTGAAGGCGACATTGAAAGCTGGTCTAATTACCGGAAAAAATTAAAAATGTGGGGAACGAACCGCGACACAACAAACTCCTGTCTATTTCAAAACGTGAATTTCTTACCGAGTTCCTTCCCTCTTCCACATCGTATAAATTACCGCAAGGTCCATTTACTAAAGTTTATATTCCACGGTCGATTATGTACACAATATTCAAATTATTTTTATCTGGGTTTTGGTTTGTTAGTGCCGCCATTTAGCGCACTGAGTTTATACGACTTAAATTTATACGCTAAAATTAAACATCCTGTAAACTCTATTATTAGTCAGCATCAACGGATTCTCCTTTGCCGTCGTTTGTTTTTGTGATAAGGGGGACGTAAGTCATAAGGTTTGTTGTTTCTTCAAACGGTAACCATTTCAACTATTAATCATGGAATTCTTCTGAGAATTATTCATGATTACGTTCCTATTGATAAACGTTTGTTTTTCTCGAATTTTATATCGATGAAACACACTGAAAGACTAGTTTTCAACCAAATATTGAAATGTTTATATAATAATATAATAATATAATAATATAATAATATAATAATATAATAATATAATAATATAATAATATAATAATATAATAATATAATAATATAATAATATAATAATATAATAATATAATAATATAATAATATAATAATATAATAATATAATAATATAATAATGATGATAATAATTATTCAGGCGCATAACAGTATAAGAACTAGAAGAAGAGGGTTACTTATTTGAAAGAGATGAACATGATTTAAATGACCCAAAAATTGCCCATTATTGATGTTTCGTAATTGAATGCTGATCATTAAGTACGACAAATTATTTTAACCGTTTTGTACTGGGAGTTGGAAGTTAACGAATTATCATAGTTCCCTCACCATCTCCTAAACCATTTTATATATTCTTTCCAATTTTTGTACATGCAAAATAAATGCGCAGAATTCAGAGATTTTCAATTTTTATCAGCGGCGTCCCTATCAACATGTCATAAATTTTATAATCATCCACTAACTTCACGATAAAATGGTCCATTGATTTTTTTTTCGTCCGGAGGAAAGTTTGCGATTTAAAAAATAACTCGTCTTGTGCGAATTCAGCCATCAAGGAGTAGGGTTACCTATAGTAGGCCTGAAACATCTAGTGAGATAGAAAGACATTCTGTCGTTTGATAAACGTAGACAATTTTGACAACTCTTTATCTGAATACGCGGCTGTGACCGTTTTTGAGTTATAAAAACTTAATTAAAAAAAAACATGTGAAATTTTACCTGTACCGGATCAGGAGATATACATAACTTATAGTAGGCCAATCATTTTAGCATTTAAAATCGAAATCGGAAAGAAATAGCAAAACAATGCAAACTTTCATAAGAGTTTTATTTAAGTACTCAATGAAAATATAAAAACTTGCCCCCCTGTACAATATTAAAAATGTAAATTTTACACAGTTCTAGTTATTTTGTCGCATCAGCGTGAAGAAATTATTTATTCATATTTTTGGTAATAACTCGACCGAAAAAAATCTAACAGAGTGTGTAAACAGTTTCTGTCTATGTCATGAGTCTCGCCGAAACTTTGCCACAGCGGCAACAGATTTATTTTTTTGTTTACTTTGAACTGAAATATTTTGTTTGCAAACTGGATTTATTATGGAAATAAAGCAAAAGTCATTGTAGTTGGTCGGGAAAGTACAGATAACGTATAAAATTTGCTACCGCAGCAGATTTCGGAAACTTTGTCAAATTTGAAAAGAATGAATAAAATGCCAAACTGTTTTATTTTGACAAAGTTCCCGTAATTTTTGTTGGTGGCAAAAATTTTTTGTTTTCCAAGAAATCAATCCCTACGTTCCCGACCAACTCAAAAAACTTTAGCATCATTTCCATAATCAATTCAGATTGCAAACAATTTCTCTTGGTGTAAAATAAACAAAAGACATATATTGCCGCCTTTGGCAGAGGTGGAGACTTATAATTTAAAGAGATATGTTTCTTTACGTTTGCCACTCTTTAAGATTTTCTTCGGCCGAGTTATTAAAAGAAAAAAAAATATTAATAATTTATATAATCTGATGCTAAATTTGGCTGTTTTAAAGTCTGATGAAGAAAATCCCGAAGTCAGCACGAGGAAAGCAGCTAATTATTTGATTTTCGCCCATGTTCAGTATGGAGGTTTCTTCATAATTATTTATTATATACCTATCACATTCGAGGGGTTCAGAGTCTTCTTCCTCGATACTTTCCATTACGTTTGAATTTCTGCCACTGGTTTCTCCAAAAAGTTGCCAAAAATCCTTTATTTGACAAGGAAATTTTATTAATGGGCGGAGCTAGTTTTTACAGAAACAGTATAAGAAATTTCCATAATTATAATTTTTGGGACATGGAAAATCCGCCTGCATTCGTGGAATCACATCACAACTAGCACTTCTCTTGAATGTGTGGGTCAGATTTATTGGAGATTACTTATTTGGGCTTTTTTTTAACGCTCTGATTGAATGAACATAATTATCGCTGTTTTTTTGAGGACCACTTGACGATTCTGTTGAAAACGTTCCTATTTAATACAAAATTGCATGTAGTTTACTGGGTAGGTGAAAAACTTACAGTCGAACTGCACCAAATAAAACCTTTATTGAAAATGTGAGTGTAGCCAGAGGACTCACATTATCAATGGCGAACGAAATCAATGCTTTGAAAAATTTAGATTTCAGCGCTCCCTTCTCAGAGTTCAGGCATACAATTGTCAATCATTTATTAGAAATATCAGTATAAAATGTACCTAATTATATAGGAATCGAAATGTATTTACAGATGAAGTTATATTCAGTGTGTGATTATGTATATATATTATTATAATGTATCTAGTTATAGTTTCCATGTAAAAAGACTTTCGAGTCTGTATGAAAATGAAAAATTAAATAAATAAATAAAGATTTTATAAGGTGTAGTTCGACTGTAAGTTTTTTACCTACCCAGTAAGATCTCACCTCCACTGTATGTTATGGATCGCCTCCGTTGGTTGCATGTGATTTATTGACTACGGTGCACCTGCATATTTTAGTATGGCTCTGGCACGCGAGTATTTGAGGTAAAAATTCAATAATTGCTAGACATGTATGGGGAAGAATCATGGCCAGCTAGATCCCCAAACCTGAACACTCTGAATTATTTTCAGTAGGGGTAACTTTTCATTGATAGAACTGAATAATGGTTAATATAAAACTATAAAATATTGCCTATATGCATTAGTTACCACAAATTAAGAAATTGAGACTAGGACAAAAAAATCGCATAGAGACAAGCAAATCAATATATATTTTTTCTTTTTCAAATTTTATGAAAATATCGGTGAGAACTATAAAAATTATATTTGGAAAACAAACAGTGGCGTGTCATTATTTTGATAAAAAATATTGCATTGCTTGTTTAACAGGGGCGCCACAGATGAAATTTCTGCATTGTTTCTGAAGGTACGAAAAGTATAAAAGAACTTGACGAATATGCTCCGAAATTGTTTGAATAATAACATTTTTGTTCAAAATATGTTCTATCAGTCATCCAGTTGCACCCTTACGAACAACCCTCAGAAGTCATCGGAATAATTTGGCGAGCAGGGACTGACGGGGGCCAAACCCTTTAACATGCAATCATGTTAGAGATGGTGCTATATTTATATTTCAGTGTTTATTCTAGGAATTGAGGATGGACAGTAACCATGAAACCAGTGATTTCCTGTTTTCAATCTAATCATAAGTTAGGCATGAGATTCATAGGGTAGCGCAAATGAATGTTTGTAGAACACTTTCCTAAATAATGAACAGATATACTTCGACGGTCGTATGGGTAGTAGTTGTCATATACAACTCGAGTTGTATATGTGCGACCCCTTGCTTATATACCTCTTGAGAACAAAATAAATTACACGAATAAATTCTAAAATTTTAAAATGAGTTTGCGCGTCTCTGACACATACTGACATTCGCAAATCCTTTTTGCTTTTTATCAACCAATACATGCCAAAAAAACCGTTAATCTTCAAAATCACTGACGATATTTTCCATAAGAGTTATTGAAGTTTACCTATTTGAAAGTTATGATCTGAACACAGTAACTTTTGGACTACGACTAGGTACATACATTTCTTTCATTTATAGAATTTTTCATCAATAGCTGAAAACATAATATTATTCTAGGGCAAGATATTGTTTCAGGTGACTAATTCACTATGAGAGCAAGCAGTATTCAATGAGTCTCGCCTGAAGGCTTCTTCGACAAACAATGCAGATGTCATCACCCTTCTGTCTTCATTGTCAAATTCTCCGACTGAAATGATTCATCCTCTGACTCAATAACACAATTACCCAAGAATTCACCGAAAAACTTTTATCAGTTACTTTCGATAGCGACCGGAATTTTTTGCACCCGATTGAAGAGTCGGGAAACAGCGTTTGGTCCCAGCCCTCGCTATATATACCAGAATTTATTCGTGCCATGAAACGGTCTAGATAGCAGTATTAGAATGAAATTTAGTGTGCAGACGGAACAGGAGAACAAAGCGGAGGATTGCGAAAAAATGTCTTGAATTCGAGCAGCGGCAATAACAAACAGAAGAGATCAAACATTAGAGGTTCGAAAAGAATATTTCTCTCGCAAGAACCCTTCTCCGGAACGAACATATAAGAGCAAAAACGGATTGATAATAACAAATCGACGGGATGCCTAGATAGTTCTGGTCTGTTTGTGAAACAACGGACGCATAGTTGACATTCTTGGGGATTTTATGTGATATGTGACCAACAACACGACACCTCATGAACAAAGTTTGGATTCTTCAAAAATTATTTTACAAATATCAACGTTGCGATATTTCCTCTTCTACACTAAGAAAAAGGTAAAGAGCATATTATTATCTTAAAAATTGGTGAAACAAATAAATTTGTCTAGTAATAAGTCGAATATTTAAAAACTAGTTGACATCAGTTATGTTGAGCGTGGATAAATTTTATTGATCATAAACAGTAGTCCAGAGCTGTACTGAGCTCTGTGCTTGGTTCTAGTCTACAAGCACGTTTTCAAGTCGGTTCTCAGTGCTCCAAGCACTATAAAAAGGCAAAGTGTTTAGTGGTCGTAAAAGGTACTCGCAAGAACTCAAAAGAATTTGCGATGTTTCAAAATCAGACCCCAAAAATCCTTACCTACATATTTGAATAGAATTGGACAAATCTTGCCAGCAGTATTGGAGCCATCAGCTTGTTTTATTGACTAAACAGAATAGGTCAAATGATGAAAGGGTTCCAATTAATTAGAGATATGGACTGATTCCATCTAAGGATATTCTATGTAATAGAAAAAAATTTGGAGTAGGATCAATGAAATCTACAAGGTGAAACCTTTTTACGAAGAACTACTATTTTTTTACTACAAAAATCTATTTCATCTGAGAAAAATTTTCAAAATTGCGAATTTGAGCCAGCACATGGACCTCAAATCAACCTTTCTAGTTGAAAATCGGTGGAAAAAAGACCAAGGCAGTTGACAGAATCTCAACCTATGCCAAACCTTCCTTATCAGCCATCGTGACAGATGATTCATTGACTGATTTTACCTGACAGGTAACATGTTCACCTTTGGGGCGCAGGGATATTTGAATTGAGATTGAAATAACTGTACTCCTTGGAAAAAGATATCGGATTGATGAAGATGAGGTGTGTTATATTGTACAATATATACAGGATGTGTCTCCATCCTGATACTTCCGAGAATCGACGAGTGAATGATGCCATTCTGAAACGAATTAAACCTAGTGGATACAAAGTAAAACTAAAACATTTGGAACATTTAATTTCGTTTTTGAAATTCACCGAAATGTTGGGAACCGTTGTCTGCCTAACCTCGGGTTCCTGGATCAGAGCCGCAAGCCAACACTGGCTTAGAGTGCTGATTCAGTCAGCTGAGGTTCGGCGGACAGCGATTACCAAAAATCTAAATTCATTTGTTTGTAATTATTAACCCTTGTTGACAGAAAGAGCAAAAACAGTATGAATAAATACTTGTTGAACAGCAGCATATTTTGGACAGTTATTGTTACGACAGGTATAAAGACAGTGAAAATACATTATTGTGAAAATAATAATATAAATACCGCGCGTATTAGGAATTTTAAATATTTAAGAGATATATGATATAACTAAAAATAAAATTGTTTCTTTTTTCGCGAGTAGTTCATCTCTTTCTGTTGGAATATTTTTCAGAGTTTCCTGTCCACAAATAAACAAGGACAACTTGCAAGTTTTATCAGAATGTTTTCGTCCTGTATTACGGAACGGAACTGAGATATATTTTGTTCCATTATTCAATAATCAAAATTATAAAAAACTGTTAAAATTTTCTAAGATCTTCCCAAAAGTACACAGTGCTCGCTAGCATTGTTCTATTCGAAGTGCTCAATAATTGATGCTTCCGATCCTGTTTTTTGAGAGGTTAGGCTTAGTGCTCGCGAGCACTTTTTGTAAGTGCTCGGCATAGCTCTGTATAGTACCAGAAGCTATCTTTTCATATTTGTCTTCGTGTAACTACAAAAGTAATGATGATACTTATTGATTTATAAATTGCTTCATCCATCGATTCATATCTTTTCAATTTATTAATTTTTCCATAGATCGAGTACAGGCAAAAACATAATAATTTTCATTTGATTTCAATTCTACATTCAGAATCCATACAATACCATACAGGCTCTATCCATCTGAATCTGATTGTAATGTGAATATTCATGGCTGTATTTCCACAATATACTCAAACCTCCGAGCAATAAAAGATATAGAGGTGCCATTTCGATATAAACAACACACGTTGTTATGAAATCTGCATATCACTATCCTTTGTGATAGATTGTGGGTGAGGGGTAACCTCCGAGTTCGGAAGGGGAGATTTATTATTGTTATGATATTCGGATGTAAGATTAAAACCAGTGGCGGCGTACTGATAATTTTTTTTCATGTTATATTTTTATCTAGACGACAACATGCCTGGTTGGCAAGCACGTATGTTGTCGAGATGCCTATCAAAAATACTGTATTGTGCAAAAAATTAGATTCTTGCTGACAAAGCATACATTAAGGTCATAAATACTGAAAAAATAAATGAAAGTGCTGAAGTAAAAAAGAAAATATATTCAAATTGTTGGATCACATCAGTAAACTATACACTATACCTACACTATATATACATGATATACATACATAAGAATTTACACATGAACTATAATACACATAATAATTTACACATAACAGATTACATTCAAATTTATCTTGAAAGTGTATCATTGAAACACTCATCCAAAGTCATACCTTAGTAGCTTAATAGCTCTTTAACTCTTTTTTTTATGTTTTTTCTGAATTTAGATTATTGGTATCCTGGGGCAGATAATCAAAAAATGTTTTAGAGTTGTCAAAAAGTAATGTCTCTACTTATGTAGAGTAGGCTAAGGGAGCAATCGATATTACAAGTCTGCCTGGTAGGAAAACGAGAATTTCTCATGTAGTTATTATTTTATTTCTGTTTCTTAAACATCAAACAGTTGAGAGTCATTAAAGTTTATTAGTTAAAGATGGGTCGACATGTATCTCTGAAGACATACCAAACAACAGCTCTATTTTGATGTAGTCTTGATTCGCTCACAGGGTGGAGCGATGACTTGCTTATTGTAAATCGTCTGTCCAGTTTGAAACAAATTAAAAATTTGTATTGCATTCTTCTATTCCTTTGCTGAAGTAGTCTAATTTTTTGTATCTGACGGATTATAGTTCTCGTTGCTACTTTTAAACACTTTCTTCTGATATCATCTGTGTCCATTTCATCGGTTTCACAATCACGAATTCCTCTAAAATAGCATACGTTTCAAACACACACACACACATAACTGCCAAGTTATTATAATGTTACAGTTGCAGAAGAGTTAAGAAAATTCCATGTCCAACAAATTCAAAGTAAAAAAAATATCACTAAACTACCTATCGTCGTTGATACTGCAATACGAGCAATATGTCCAGGAAATATTCATTTTACAGAAGACTGTAGATAATAACTACTAATGACCATAGCAGTCGATGCCAAAATACCAAAGAAAAAAAAAACTACTACATAAGAATTTCTACTGGTCATTGTTTTGGAATTCAAAGTATAAAATAATCGCACGTCGAAATTTTTATGTAGTATCATTTTACAGTCTCCTGTGAAATAAATGTTTCGTGACATAATTCGTATTGCAACGACGCTATGTTTTAAGTACTCAAAAGATATTCCAACAAAACAGAAAAGTTGAGTTTGCTTATTTACTTCTTAGTGTACCTACACTGAAACAAGTTTATTCCAAATTATTGATAGGTAATCGTTTTTAAGGTCGACTTAAATAGTAACACTGTTTTATACAGCTATTTCAACAAATGGTGTATTTTTGTCTGAAAATCGGGATTATGCCATAATTACCATACTGCGACGCCCATGGTATGATTTGACAAGACGATAAGTAAGTCGTAAACGGACGTATACAAACATGATCGCCAAGTTAAGATTGAATATAACAAGGAATTCCAACCTGGTTCCCGAGTGCAAACGGATAAATCCGACAATGCCCATTTTTAACATGATTCGGGCTGAGATGTTTGCAAACAACGTTGGGTATGTTGCTTTCTAAAAAGAGACAGAGAAGTCCTCTCTACATCTTTTATTGCTCGGAGACTCAAACCTGATTTATAAGGAAAATATTTTCTTAAATATCCATATAAGGTAATTCTGCAAACGAAATGTTCATTGTCGTACCTACCAATCAAAAGCTAGCAAAATTATTAGTAAACATGTGCTTTGATAAAACCTTTTTTCACGTAAACACACTTCTTCAAAATAGTTCATCAATATACAGGGAAACAAGAAAGGAACAAACTAGAATTGATTGAACATATGCCGAAGAGTTATCAACTCCATTCACCTCATGTAAATATTGTGTGGTGATGTTTCCTAATGTAAAAGTTTCTTACTTCATATGTTTCGTGTTCCTAAATGATTTTCAACATTATATTTTTGTTTTAAAGGGTAATACTTAGAAGTATTACCCCGGTCACATCTGAGAATCTTGGCAATGTGGGTAATAGATGGATTTCATAACTGAAATTCATCCCACTAGTATCTTCATCCGTATCGTGTATTCGAACAATGATATATTTTCCCACTACCTTAATGGAAAATCTGTGTTGCAGTTTGTGCTGTAGAATTGAAGAGAAACTTGGAAATTTTAATGGGCTTTATCTATTGAGCCTTCGAGCTACGTTTCTGTTTCACCCGGTAAAATCGAAACCCTAATAAATTAATTTTTCAACAAAATTCTGTCTACTTCTCGGATTCAACTAGTGAAAACTGAAAAAAATTATGAACTGACTTTCTGGATTTCAAATCATTTTTCGACTTGACCCTGTATATAAAAACGAGAAAAAAAACAATTTTTTTTCCGATTCCCCTGGTATTAATGAGTAAAAGTTAACTGATTTGATGGATGTCAAAGTCAAACTTTACGTTCTATAAAAATGAAAATAAAATCAATTTCAACAAAAAGAATATTCAACCCACTTCTTAGATTCACCTTTTGGAAAATTAACAAAAGTTAACTGGTTTTCTATATTTCAAAATACTTCCAACTTCGCCCGGTACAAAAACTGAATCAAATTCAAAAGCAATCGACCTACTTTTCTGATTCACCGTGTATCAATTATCAAACAATAATTCTGTAAAAAAACTGCTACCGTTTAGATCCGCCCTAGAGAAGAAAATATAAGGAAAAGAAATTCAACTAAGTTTTCTCAATCAGTGGGAAGAATTAATGTTTCCCCGCAAATTTCCTCGATATAACTTCAAAAAATAATAATTGACAATAAAAAAATTGTCAGCTAAAAAAATTTTACAGGAAATAAATTCAACTGAGTTTTCTCAATGAGTGGGAAAAATTATATCCCGAATTCACCCTATATATTTTAAAATAATAATAATATTGACATTAAAAATATTGACAGATGACGTTTGAATCCGTTCCAAGTTTTTTGCAATTTCATTTATTGTTCACAAAACATATAACATTGGAACAAAAAATATTTTAAAATTACGCATTTACATTCATTAACATTAATGTAAAGTTGATTAAATTATTGAATGAAAAACCACCAAAACTTCTTCTTAACTAGCCAATGGTTCATTGTTTTTTGTTCTTTAACTTTTTTGGGAAAAATACAATCGGATAAAAACTGATTTTAAATGTTACATTTTGACAGGGTCTGTAGTTGTTGTAAAATAAAGAGATAAATCCAAAGATTTAAAAGCACAATTTAAGTATAAGAAAGAAAACAAAGATAATTCTTGAAAGTCAATAAAAGTAGTATAGTGCATTTCCTTCCTCAGACTTTAAAGCCCTCCGCTTATATAGTCGAGCATCAAACTATCCGTGGGTGGAAAAGAAGCATCTTCCACCCTTGTGACATGTAAATACCTATTAAGTTTGTTTATTGAGTTATGAAAAAAAATATGAGTGGAAGTTTTTATGTTATCCAGGATTTCATTGCATCACTCAATATGTTCCTGTATTTGTCTGAAATGCTGATAATTTTTGATGGCAATGTTTGTCCTTGAGTACAACGTTTTCACATGAAATGTTGATTTTTCAGACTATAAGATAGAAAAATATTGACGGGTTCATATAAACCATCAAATACGACGACACATATTAACAACACTATTTACCGAATCAGACGCTCATCACTCGTTGAAGCATAATCAAATCTGGTTCCAATCGGATAATAAAGAATAAAAGATCAATAAATAAACCTCATTTAAACTGCTCTATCCTGCTGAATGACAAATTGAATACAGATTTCAGTGAAACGAAAAGGAGTATACACAAACGAAATTGGAATACCTCGACTCGAAGTTCAAAGATTCCTAAAACAAACAATACGAATCCAAACAAACACAACTTTTTGTGTTAAACATTTTTCTCGGATGCATTTTTAGAAGCATAAGTGCTCTCCCGCCTCGAATTATACCCCATTTACATTAAACAAGTGAATAACAGAAGTTATCCACGTTTTATTTTTTCTCCGTTCTGCCGGCAGTTCGTGTTCCGCAGGATTGGAGTCGAGTTTTTGATGCCCGCAGCAAATTACGCCCAAGAAGTTGATGAATTACAATAATAAATAATGAAAAGGGTCCCTCATTAACGTCAATTCAATGGTAATTTTTTAAAGTTATTTCTGTTCTGCTGCATAGGATCTTTTTGGTAACAACTTCAACCACTTAATGATCTCAGTATGGAATTATTGTGCACAAAACTTTATATAGCAGTTACTTAAATATCAAAAAAAAAATACCACTACTATGTCTTGGAAATATAAAGTGGATTAAAAAATTATTTATTTTTGTAGATTTTGTAGATTTTTGTAGAGAGAGAGAGATTCAAAATGAACAATTGGAAAAAACATTTTATCAGATAGGTTCATTTTTCGAGTAAATCTGGATGAAGATTGTCTGATGACGGTTGCTTTTGCAAACAGTTTTGTTTAAGATTTTGAATAGGAAGTAATAATCAAAAATCAATTTGTAGCTACTGTAAGCATCAAAAATTTTCTTGATGATTGGGTGGTGTTGATTTTTCATACTGTGAGGTAGCCGAGACCTTTTCCATTTATATAAGGGCATCATTTGTCTTTTCAAAAATCTATTGAGTAGGTCACGTTTTACAATTTTTTTTGTTTACCAATATTGCTGCTAGAGCTTTTGATTGGTTAATAGGATAATACACATTCTGGTTGCAGAATTACCTTATATGATGGATGTCCAAGGAAATCTTTTCCTCATATATTGTGGAAATCCAAACTACATCCAAGGATATCCATTATATTCAGGACTATTGTCTTGCCATGTAAGCAGAGGGAAGACAGAAGTTATCCTAAACACTCAGTAAATGGAATTAAATGCAGTTTTAACTGAAGATATTCTTCAGAAAATATTTAAACAAATCCGTAAAACTTTCAAACCATGCAATGTTGAGGACAGAACAAATTGGGAAATTGCTCTTATAGAGCGTTCAAAAAAGGAAATATTCATAAAAAGAGGTGTCGGCAATTCTTTGGAAGGTTTGAAAATTATAACATTAGCAATAATAATACTTTCAACTGAAATATCTAATTGCACGAAAGCTATATTATGTTCTGCGTGGAAATTTAACGTCTATACATTAAAAATAATTTATTATCATTGATTTTTTGTAGTATTACTTTCTTTGGTATAGGATGAACAAATTTTATGTTTTAAATTTCTGTTTTGATGTTAAGAATTCAATTTTTCCACAAATTAGTATTTTTATGTCATAACATGTTTCACCAATCCTTCATAAAATTTCAAATAAGAATGATGAATATTTCGGGGCCGTGTTCAGTAAATTGTATCCATACAGTTTATTTTCTAATGTGTTGTCCATTTTTTGTTTTTAATGAAGTGTTAAAACTATTTTTCTCTTAGCTATTGCCTCACATTTTCACAAAGATCGCAGTATCTCGACAAATGTCTTTACATTTAGGCATCTTTCAAAATATGATTTTAATCTGATATATCCAATATAATAATTGCAAAAGGAGAATAAAATTCAACCAATTTTTTTTCATGCCTCAGAATATAACAAATCGGAAGAGACTGAGCTGTATACAAACTTATTTGGATGAAATGTCTGAGCACTTATAACTCTCTGAATGTGCGTACTGCCAAGCTCCATGTTTTTTATTAATAACTAAATTTAAACGCCCTGTATAGTTTACAATGACATTATACACGATACCACTTCTTTTTCTATAAACGGGAGCCAATCTTTTTTTCATTCACCAATGATATTTTTTAGACACTTGGTATATCACTTTCATCACAACTTTTGTGTGGTAGCTGCCATGTGTTTTCTGATGAATCAACACACTGTCATGTTTTTTTTATAGATTATAGGTAAGTACATTTGAAACTCTCTGTATACCCAATTTACCCAATTCACCCAATAACAGTTGACGAGTTCACTGTTTCCTCTCAATAATCAAATGTTAACGCCCTGTATATGTATTTCTCAATGACGAGGCCATGTTTTTTCTCTATACGGGCATCCATCTTTTTTATCTGTTATCGATGATGTGTTTGAGACACTCGGTACGTCATTTTTATTACAACGTTTTTGAAAATCTTCACATCCATTACAATTCACTTGCAACTGGATTACTATTAAAATTATAAGTGATGGATGTTTGATACTGGTAATGGTAATCTTTTTCGATGTGTTCATGATATCTGACAAAGTTGGGCCTGAAGCTCGTGTTGCTCAAATAATTTTCTGATCGAAATTCGGTTCATTCCAACAAAGTCGAAATTATTCATTTAGTCAAATATCTCATGAAAATCTTACTGGGTTTCAACCTTGTCACATTACCGCAATTTTCTCGCACTTTCCATCAATTTATCATGATTTATATGGCACAGATCAAACCTGTCCTGGAATTCTAACTGTTCCCGTATAAGGAGAGAAGCCCCTAAACACACACTAAAATGATGAAGTTCTATCTGGAACACCGCAGAAAAGTTGGCGATTTGTCTTTGTTTTAAGGATACACTCTTGGACAATTCTATTCTGAAATATCATCAATCAGTCCGCAGTTAGCGGTCTCATCGAGACTGACCCATCGAGCTCAGTCTTCACATCCGTTTTTCGTCAGTTTCGAGACATCCCAAACATCTTTTTTCCAAGGCTATTTCTCATTTCGAACGGCTACGCTCGATTCAATGGAATCTGATTACAAGGTTTTGGTTTTTCAGTCAGAACACAAAAGGCTTCAGTGTTGCAATACTGCGAGAAATTTTGTAAATGTCCATCCGATTTAATACTGATCGTGGTGTTAGCCAGGAAAGTAGTTATATTCAGTTATGTACTTCCTTGACGTGATTTCTGAATTCAGTGTTCGATACATGTACAGGCATAGCAACTCGATCGGACAGCAGGGTTGACAGCATAAAATGAGTAGGACATCATCTTGTCCAACCCCTAGTACCGGTCCTGTTTCAAATATATACAAACTAAACAGTTTCGTGTAGTGAAAAAGAAAACAGTGGAAGAGGTTAATGCGCTTCGTTCTTAAAATTAGAATATTTTTACTACGATCTCCCCTTAAAAAATTCCCTTGCTCTTCTTTTGAAGTTAACTAGAAGAGACTTTATGGTTCTCACAATAAATGCTCGACTAGTCACATTCAGGGTGAGGGTGACAGGGAACTGTAACATTTACAGATGTGAATTGTTCTCTGACGATTTCTCTTTGAATTTATTTATTTCGAAGAATATGACCAGACACATATTATACACTCTAGTATATTGTGGGTTGGTTTCGAACCAAGGTGTCATTACAATCCCATGAGGTTTAGAAACGACCTCAACCCATTTTGTGAAGAATTTTTTTTTTAGTATTTCCTTCGATATTTGATAATGAACATTATTTACAAAATTCAAAGGATTTCAAATGAAAACATCAATGTATATTTATTTCAAGTGAGAAATATTACAAGAAACTGTTTTCACCGATTAATTCCCTCATCTGTCAAAATTGTGTTGGCCGACAAACCGCCTTCCTTCCTTTGCGAATAAACTTCATAATTCTCCTTGACAATTACATGAATCTATGCAATACATTCTACGCACGTACTCTGAGTTTTCAACGATAGTGTAAATAAAATATAGTACCTATTATGTTCTCGATTAAATGTTTTAGTAACTGACACGTTGGAGCAAATAATTTGAAAATCTATGACTCGAAAATCGTATATTGAAGCTTTTTTAATTTGTTAAGTTCCTATGAGGTCTTTTCAGTTCATAATCTCCTTAATCGAGAGATCAAAGTTGAAATCGAGAACACAGTTATCTGAAGCTGCGCGCACCGGTGTTCTACAGGGGCCCATCCTGGGCCCCAAACTATTTTTAATTTATGTCAATGATAATGTCTGTACTTTCCTTCAGTTTCATCATCTTTTTTTGCAGTCGATACTAGTATCATCGTCCGGGAAAATGAACAACATTTGAGTCTCACAGCACAAAACTAAATGCCACTATCTGAGTGGTTTTCTGTCAACAAACTCACCTTGAACATTGAAAAAACTCATAACATATCATTTAATCACATTCAAAAAACGGATATGAACCTCGTATAGTGAAAGGAACTCACATCAATCCAAAAAATTCAACAAAATTCTTTGGTAATATCATCGATAGAAAATCAACTTGGACGAGACATATCGCACAATTTCAAACTGTACAAAGCAATTTCTGCTTTTCGCACTATTAAAATCAACACAAATATGATAGTAGTGGTCAAATCGGTTTTTCACACATATTTTCACATCCTATCGCAATATGGTATTAAATTCTGGGGAATGGCAGAACAAGCGCAAACAACATTCATAATTCAAAAGAGAGCTATCCGTCCTCTTTCAGGAATTTATGTAAGAATTACTTTATGGAACACAAAATATTCAACCTCATAAATGTCTACATCTATAAAAATATCTCTTACAATTCGCAAAAATAAAAACTCTTTCGAAGGAGCCGCAAATAGACACCATTATCCAAAAAGAATTCAGTCAATCATCCTACCAAACTGTAATTACAACCAAACTGGAACAGACCCCTGTGATTAAAAATTTAACTGACGAAGGGCAACAACAGAAAAACTGGTTCACTCATATGGTAATGCGGCGTTACTCAAATAAAATCCTGGTGTTGCAATACAAATAGTACTTGGAGTAGTGTAGAACATTGAACAAATCATATATCATCATTAGCCCGAGAAGTAGTTATACTCTATCAGATATTTGCCTTCAATCCTGTTTGGGAAAATTATTCGCTTACATTTTTTAAAATCTGGGCGATTGTTTTGACTGAATAGAATTTCTTTCGGTTTCGATTAACATGAAAACAGCATTGTTGTTCATATTGTTATCTGCCAGAACGTGACAGTTAAATAATATAACTGCAGACGTATCAAATGGTCTAATGATACCATTTCGCTTAATAGGTGACATTTAGTATTTATGTGCAGTTGGGTTCCCAGGATTTGTTGACGAAGAAATACAATAGGATGTGAACTTCATGAGTTGATAAGAGTGGGTTATTTCTCAACTCGCATCTTTTTTTAAGTAATTCTTTGCTTTACTGGAACACTTCAGGATTTAGTCCCTAAACGAGATTCTCACTGAAACCCACATGGAACATTCCACCGTACAAAGTAAGTAGAAAAATAAATAATGAACATTCATAATAATATTAATATATGTTTGTTTACCAATAGTACAAAAAGTTATGACATGAGTCATATAATACTTATTTACTACAAAATGATATAAATGGATATGACACCAATTTGGAAACATTCATTATATATATTTTTTGCTTGATGTTGTGAAAGAAAACACTTAGGCTTCGAAAGCAGCATGTCTGTGTGTTCTGCTTATTTATACTTTATTAGAACTTTGAAAGCTGACTGCTGGGTCTAATGTTTTACCTATACAACAAAAACATGATAATATGGTCATATGGTTTGAATGAATGAATTATGAGTACGGAAAGAAATACAAACGATCAAATATGTACTTTGTATTATTTATATTATCTATCAGTTTATGGAGTGATGAATGATAAATGTAAAGACATATGACCATGATTGATTTGTAAGAGTTCTTGTAGTAGGGACTCTCTAAAAACCTCCCCTTCAATATATTTATTGATTGCGGCAATGGAAACTTACATAACACAAACAGTTGACATAAGTGGCAATTGACAGCAATATAACCTGCGAAATCGAAATTGCAGAATTCCACAAAATTCATATGTTATCATGGATTTTAATTAAACCGCCCTGGACAAACAGGCGAATCTGATTAAACAACCAGTTATAACGGAATCCCGGTTGTAGTAGCAAATTATTTGCTCTAATCCAATGTCATAATTTCACAGTAGAAATTGAATTGGCGCTAATATAAATACAGTCATTGAATCACTATTTATTATCGCAAATCATAATTCCATCGGACGGGCATGATTTCAAACAAAACATTATCGAGCTAATGAATCCATCAAACTATGTTTAGAATGAAAGCTTATCGCTCCTGATGATGCTAACTTTGTTGGCGAAACGTGCGCCAAGGTAATTTGACGCAGTTTTGGCGTTTCGCTTTGTTTCTGAATTGTATTCACGCCAAAAGATTCAGATATTCATATTATCAACCGGTTATCAGTAGGTAGTAATATCTCGACAAAATGCTGAATTTTCAAAAATTACTTTCACCTTGCTGTCACGAAAACTGTGTTGCTTAAAAATACCACAAGATCTTGCTCGAGTGGGGTTTTGTGCAGCAACACAGTTTGAGTGACTGGTAAGGTGAAAGTATTGTGAAAATTCTGCATTTTGAAGGGATATGCCAATAGACAATTTCACGAATATGGACTAAATGCGTATTGCAGGAACGGTTCATCTTGTGTCATAAATGTCAGTTGAAGAGTCAAACTGACGTTTCTAAATTCACAGTGATTTTTGTAACTATGGAAACGTATAAATGAGAAAGATGGCTGAAACACAATAGAAGTTTTATGTAATAAGCTTTGAGATTTATGCTAAAAACTGTGCTGATGTGACCTTTAGAAATAAAACAGGATGGAGGTAAAAACTGAAGCTTGAATTTTATCAGATTGTTTGTGGAGCTTAAAATAACAATGATCGTTTTTTATCGTTAATCGTAAATATGAATGCTAAAAACATAAAACTTTAATTGTGTCACGGCCTAGAGGCGAAACACCGATTTGAAAATTTCACGGGCTGAAGACAGTGTTTTCTAAAAGTCCTTTTCTCTTTGGTTTCAATAAAAAAAATAAGTTTGATAAGTTTATATGAGGGAAATTGTCATGCTAATGAGGTAAAAATATATCCTACAACGAATCAATCTAAAAGAACAATCCCTCCTAGCATCCTAGCCGCCTGCAGTTATCTTTCACTCTGGTTGTGGAGTTGATACGGTCACACTTTGGTCGAAGACAGAAAGAAATTACTGGTTAAAATTTGATGATAGTTGTTCTAGGTTTCCCTGCAGCTTCAAAAGCAAATGCGCAGCTGTATCTATATCCACGAGCCGCCATGGAGTATTGAGAATTTCTTTGTGTCCGGTCTTCTCAGGTCTGTTTTTAGGTGTTCAATATTTTAATGAAGTTATTCCATGGTAATAAGTATCGATACTTCAAATTCAAATACCAAACATGTGCATGTGACAAAAAAAAACCAAAAACATTCAATACCGGTGATACGACACATTAGTTCAAAATATCATGTTGAAATTAAATGATAGCAGTGATGTATTATTACATATTCGCAGTTATTAAATAAATTTTAAGTTCACAATGTAGTGCAGAGTATACTCAATTATTTAATAAGAAACAAACAGGAGTAGGCAGCCTAAATTACGTTGTTTCTATAAACTTAATTACTGTCTAGATTTCAATGATGGCTTTTTTTGTGAAATGTTTGTTTCCTAGGTCTCATATTCCTCTCGCACTTATATAAAAGTTGACTTGTTTTAGTAAATAACTACGTACCTACTGAGAATGAAATTATTCATTTGTTTGAACAGAAACATCAAGCTACTAATACGCCTTCTAACATATCGCATATCTATCTTACATTATTTCCGTATATGGTCATATGAGCAATGATTAGAATTGATACCAAATTTTTATAGCAAGCATATTTCAAAAATTCATTTTGAATAGTTTCAAAGGATTTACAGAGACATTGTTTTGAGGAATCCCATATGATACTTGCATACTCTACCTTACTTCGCACTAGACTATAATATAATATTTTCAGTATCATTACATTCAAAAGTGGATCTCTTCACAAAACCGATCATTTTACTGGCATCTCGAATGTTATGATCTATGTGATTACCAAATTTCAATCACTTTGAAAACGTATTCTCAGGTCAAGTTTGGTGGTGACTTTATCTAGTAATTTATTTTGCATATGAAATACGTATTTAAGAAGACTCTTGTTTCTGATAAAAGTTAGTACTTTACACTTTGGCTGATTGAATAAAATAACTTGTTTTTCATATTGATATTCTGTCTAAGTCAATTTGAAGCTAATCTTACGAAAAATTTTGAAGTCATCAACATATAATAAGCAGACGAAAGTTCCTTGGGCAAATCGTTATTGAACATGAGGAACATTAGCGGTCCTAAGGTGGATCCTTGTGGGACTATTGAGCATGCTTAGAACACTCGTGAAGACTCTTCCTTGAAGGTAACAACTTGTGGTCGTAATTTTCTAGAAGCAATATACTCCAATCACCAATTACGCATTATCAAACCCAAAAGCTTAATAATTGAAATCTCTAGCGGCTCATAGATAAAGGTATTGATAGGGAATCTGTAGAAAAAGGAAGGTTCAAAGGAGTTAAGGTAAGCATCAGAAAAACCTATTACTGTTGTTCACATTCTCTGAATTTAGCTTTTGAGCCAGTCTTGCAAAATCTCCAGCAACAAAAATTGCGTTTAAGAATTTTTGCATTTTTTGTTAAATGTGTTAATGACATATCAATTCTCTATATCTTATAAATTAGTGGAGTAAATTTCAAAAACAATACAGCAGTATATGGATGACACCTTCCCACTTCAGAGAATGAAGTTTGGGATATATATTTCACGTCAAAATTTGTTCCATTCACAAACTTGATATATTTTTTTTTCAACGAAATCTTTTTTTGGCAGTTACTAATTCCGGTACGTTTTCACCCAGCATCTCAATTGCTTCTATAAATGGCGGACAATATAAAACAAGAAGAAAACTTTTAACAATCCAAGCGAAAATTTGAAGTAAATGAGTTCAACATTGAAACCCTAGTGTACTTGGACGTATTATGTTGCTTACCTGAAATTCTATACCATGTTATGATAAAAATATAAACAGACAGCATTTCTGTGAAACTTTGGTGACATTACACAAGCAGGTAGATATTTCACTTTCCATTCTGCATTCAAAAAGAACACTCGTAAACATATGTAACCGCCGTTTGGACATAATTTAACAGAAAGTCCTACACAAAAGAAGTTTAAGAGGCGTAAAATGCTTTTGTAATGGGAGTAATTCTTCGTTTTATATAAAAACAGGAAATCCATTAGTAATCGAATTTTGAATGACACTTCCGCCCCTTTCAAAGAATTGAAGTATCTTTATTATAAGGCTTTTAAAATTATAGTCTTTGGTAATTATTACTAACATGGTAACGGAAAGTAAACTGGTTTATTAGATAAAGTGTTGGAATGTCATGACAATTATTCTATATCCTGTGAAAATTAAACAGACAAAACGTAAAAATTCAAATGTTTGCAACTGAAATCTTTCTTCGTTTGAGTAGAGGCAAAGAGTGATCATTGAAAAGCGTATCAGTTCATCAGTTCATGGTAATGTAATAATTGTCCTTAATTAGATAGTACTTATTTCTCTTACTAGAATGACACTTCTTCAATAATTTGACAAAGTAAAATTGAGAATCTGCCGGCACAATAATAATATTGTGTTTTGAAAATGGTACTGATTTGTGTTTTAGGTAATGTACCTTTTCAACTTATGCACCTAACTAGATTTATTTTAACTTCAAATATAACTTGTACACAGATCTGAAGAACTTTTGAGGACTCCAACTGAAACGTTATCTAAAAAATGAAAACCTGTGAATTATTTCTTTCAAGAGCAATACAAACACGTCATACTAATTTATCATGGGTGGTTCAAGAAAAGTCTACAAGTTATAGTGGGTGTTCCTTAATGATGTGCGATTAGTCGAGGGTGTGATTTTATGGAAAATTTAATATAATGATATCACTACGAAATATGTATTAATGAAAAATCTCAAGCGGTTTCGAGAAAACCTATTATTTAGTTTATAGTTTTCCCTTAAATTTTAACACCTGTTATTTTCTTAACAAAACCCTTTTGGACTATAGTTTATAATGCAAAGTATCATCAATTTTCCATGTAGAATCACATATGGGAGATAATGATTCGATCAGTCAAAACCGCTTTGAAAATGACTCTCAAATCCGTAAATCCTAAAGAGGAAGTGCTCCTGACATTTATGCTGGAAGTAGAATATTATGATCAACTCTTGGTCAATTACCCATATATCTGTAGATCCCTTGGAACCAGACTCTATATAACACCTAATAATTTTTTTATTATTAAGATCACGTCAAGTCAAAACAAACGGTGAGATAGAAGATGGAACTAACCTTAAGAGAAAACACTGGCGTTTTTCAAATACGCTAGCAAATTCATAATGGAAACGCTGGATTAGAGAAAATCGATCTTAGCTGATACAACGACAGAAATGGCACAAAAAAGTTGGTCCTATAAAAATTGGCAATACCATAATACTTGAGGATGAAAAGCTACCAAGAAAGGAATGGTTAGTAGGCAGGGTCCAAAAATTTACCAGGGGAAAGGATGGCACACCTAGAGTGGCGCAAATAAAAACAAAAAAAGGAACATATTCAGGGCCCGTCACAAAATTATGTATTCTCCCGACGTCAGCAAGTTAATTGTGAAGATAACATATCTTCACGGGGTGGAGAATGTAAAGTCCAAATAAGAACTGAAATAATTCACCCAATATATTATATGTTTAAAGGATTGAAATAATAATTTGTGATATAGTTGTCAATAATTTATTGAATTGAATTGTCATTGATTTTTGCAAGAATACATACTTTTCAGGAACGTGTCTCAATTTGTGAGTGTATATTTTACAACACTATTGAATATTCGCAACTTGTTGGAACCTTGTATATAGGAAATAAAAATAAAAATTCAATGCCCACTTGTATGTTAAATAGAAAAGCAGCTTCAGAATGTTTTTGTCGAAGATCGTTTCAAATACTATAACTTGTTTTTCCTCAGTAATAAATATCCATTACTTGGGTAAGTACCTAAATTCAAAATCGTTGATTCAAAATTTAATGTTTCACATAACCTCCATAGAAATTCAGGAGTAGACTGAGAAATATATTGTGAAAATTCCATGTCGAGATTTGACTACATTTTTTTCATGATAATAAACTCTTTGATTCACTAAATTTCTTGTGTTCATAGTGGCTTCGCTTGCTGATCACTAACTGATATGTGTTCTGGGTGGGCTTTGTTACTAACTCCATACGCCCTCTTGGGAGCAGCTCTATTAATGTGAACGCAACAGAGAATCGTGCAGGACTCATCGCAGTCGATCTACAAAAATTCAATAATTTAACCTGAATTAAATTGGAAAGAAATCTCAGATCCGACTGGGATTTGAAACTTTAGCCACAGCAGTGCTTGGCCCCGGCTTCTACCTATCGTTGTTGTTATTATTGTACCCTCTTTTAACTTGTGTGAATCATTTTCATTTCATTCGTATTAGTATTCTTTTTTTTATTCATTATAAAATTATTATTACATAGTTAATTTATTCTCTCACTCTAGATCATAGTCATATATTTATCAATGACAATCCTTTGAAAACATGCTGAAAATAACAAAAGGACAAATATTGTTTTTTGTTAACTTTGAGGATGTTAATTAAATTTCTCAAATATTCACTATAGACTACAGATAAATGTCGAAAATGTTTTAACGTTGTATCTTGATTGAAGTACTGATTCAGTGTGAAATTCATTAACCTTGATGTATACAGGGTCACACAGGGTGATTCCTAGGTTGTCACTTTTTTTCCACTGTGTGTAGAACTCGTTGAAATAAACAACTTTTTGAAATAACTTTTTTCAAAAACATGAAAAATAGAACAGTTACATTATTACAAAACGTATCCAATACGGCACTGTCTAACTTAAATAAGGTGTTCAAAGTTGTCACAAATTAAACTTTTCATAAACCAACACAAAAAATGTCACACGGATTCAGGTATGACAACGTTGGTGGCCACGCAACTGGTCCATTTCGACCGATCCACCTACTAACTTGAAAAAGCTGTTTATCTTAAAGAGTTCTATACACAGTTTTAAAAAAAGTATCAACTTAGGAATCACCCTGTATAGTTCCATGTTATTAATATGTAACACCTTACTTATGTAAGGATAGTAACACCTTACTGAAGTAAGGATAATCTGAAGAATCTCCCGCTAGTCATTTCATATATCAGTCGGTCTGATCACCAAAATAACCTACTGGTCTAGTCACAAAAGATAAAAAAACTCCAAGTTATGTCAAACACCTGTACATTTATTCCAACCAAACGCCTCAAATAACACATATTCTTCGAATAATATTCATGAAACAGTAGTTTATCTAGCATGTTTACAATATAAGATCGTAATAAAGACGTATTTTTATTAGCCATCCAAAGCATATACATCCGATGTCTTGGAATTCTCGAGATATTCCGATTAAATTCTATAAATCTAGTTGACGTTCCGGGTGAAATGCCTTCATATCCAGAAAATAAAGAGAATAAAATTTATGCATTTCAAATTCCTACATGAGCAGATGGTATTCCAATTTAAATTCCTCATCATCGGTTTACGCCTTCTTCGGCCATTTTTTACAGGACAGTTTTCATTAAAATGTATTTCTGGAATATGTCACCCACAGCTGAAATCTTCTCGAAGACATTTCTCTGATCAATTGCATTAGAGCCAAACCACATTTTTAGTAAATTTCTTTGAATGAATTGGCAATTATGAAAAAAATCACCAGTTGTCGAAAAAAATAACCAAGTTGTTGATAATAGGTAATACATATTTGACACCAACTTGTTTTTCAGTATCAGTAATAAAAAAAAAACCTTATTTCTATTTTATTTTTATTCCAATAATGACTTCTTTCTCACGCATCTGGCATCATTCAATAAACAAGTGCAACAACAACATTTGATGAAAAAGGTAAACCAAGTAGGTAGGTAATTTCCGTATATCAGTTATAGTTGTTGTTATTATGAGGTGAGGTCTTCCAGAAGATCTAACACAAATTGATGATTTTTAATTATAGTTGCATCATATTTTTTGTCAAATGCACTAAAAAGTGTGCGAAATCTTCAAGATTAAAACACGCCGACCTGGAAAGGTTGTTGCTAGGTAACAAATACAAGTTCTCAGTTATATTATAGATAGATAGATTTATTTAATCATGATATGTACAACAATACATTTATGACAAGTCCAATGGTATAGAAATATTAGTGAATTATAGTAATATTATGTAAAAAATAAGTAAAAGTGTGGTTGAAAAGTCAATGTATAAATATAAATATCAAGCTAAAAAGATAATGTATAGATAAAATGGTAAAAACTGGTACAAAAAGACATAGTCACTCTTATAATAAAATAAGTAAATGGAAATATAACAGACATATTAAAAAGAGAGTATAGATACTGAATGTACGAATCAAGTAGGCCCGAATTTGTTTTGATTCAGTGAGAATGCAGCACCCGGTACTCCTCATATAGTCAATTTATTCCTCAAGTGAATAGAATGGATTTTCAGTCAGACATGTTTTGACTGTTTTTTTGAAATTGAACATGCTAATGTTTTTTATTTCAGGAGGAAGAATATTATAAAGGTTATAATTTAGTGAGTTGTTCTTAGATCTGGTGAGTCTTTGTCTAGGTATTCTAATCATGTTTGCTCCTCTGGTGTTGTGGTGATGAATATCAGACTGAGTATCAGCATGAAATTTTTTTTGTGAATATCAATGATAGTGTTCCATATAAAGAGTGACGGGAGAGTCATTATTTTGAATTTTTTTAATAGTTAAATTGTTGTTGTTAAATTGTTTTTTCCGTTAACCAGCTGTCGTCCCCTTACGAACGGCAGCCCTCAGAAGTCGAAACTTGTGCGAGCTAAGGATTAACGAGGTCTTACCTTTTTACGTGCGATTCCTAGCACATTCTCGGGCCATCAGAAAAAGTTCTGCAGTCGCTAGGGTTTGAACCTTTGACTGGCAGCCAAAAGTGATTGAAACAATGTCGCTTTAACCACTCGGCTACCTGGCCCCGTTCAATATAGTGGTCATAATAGTGGTCGACATGTTTCTCTAAATTTTGCATTGCCTAGGATTCGTATAGCTTTTGACTGCTGCCGGAAGACAATCGAAGCTGCTGAAGAGTTACCCTAAAGTAGAATACCGTAGTTAAGGTGAAACTGAATTAGTGAAAAATATACTGTTCTAAGAGTAGTGGTGTTTATGATTTATCTTAGTTGTCTCATATTGAAAATTGAACTGGATAGTTTCAAATTCAATTGCCTTATGTGATCAGACCAATTGAGCTTTTCGTCTAGAGTAAGACCTAAAAGTGTTACTTTACCCTCCTCTTGTAAGGATGTGGTGGTGGTGACTATCAGTTTCTGTGATTTTTCCTGGTTCAATTTGAGCTTGTTTGTTATAAACCAAAGTTCAGCTTTTTCCTCTACCTCAGCGGATAGGGAAATCAGAGAGTCATAATCTTCATGGGAATATATCAATGTTGTGTCATCTGCGAATAGGACACTTTTATATGGAGATAGAGATGGACATATGTCATTGATATAGATTATAAACAGTAGTGGTCCCAAAACAGAGCCTTGTGGGACACCAAATCTCACGTCTCTTTATTCAGATAATACGTTGTTGTAGTATACCGCTTGAAAACGATCCGTTAGATATGATTCTATGAGTGTGAGAGTGACACCTCTGATCCCATAGTGACTGAGTTCTAAATTGTATATGAAATGTCAAATAAGCCTCCATGTCAACAATACGTGAGATCAATCAGAAGGGCAATGCCTACTTGATTAGATGTAATAAAATATAAGGGACATTATCCTGAAATTCATTTCCAGCAATGCCTCTGAAGTTAGAATGCAGGCATAATAAAAAATAGCTTATGATACACGTGTAAAGGTGCCTATAAAGCACCAGCAACTTTGAGGGCACACCACTTCCGCATCATACCTTCAAGCTCTTGTATCATAAGATACTATTGTAAAATGTAGATAAAAAAACTGGATAAACTGAATAACTGAAAACTGAAAGCTAATGAATGGTAAATTTATGTCTAACAAGAACATAGGTTCGATTGTCATTAGTTTAAATTGAACTGTTTTTTTTTAAATGCAGAACTACTCAGTACCTATTGTTATTGTTAAATTGTTATTGTTAAAATTGTTAATTCCGTCAATCGATTGCACCCCTACGCGCAACCCTCGGAAGTCTTCGAGAGACTTGTGTGAGCTAGGGAATACGCAGCCCTTACCTTTTAACGTGTGTTGCCATGCACGAGACCGGTGAATCGGTGGATCGAACCCACGACCCCACGCATGCGAGGCGAACGCACTACCAGCCGACCACCACGGCCCATAATTATATTGCCATGAAACATTTATTTGCGATAAGCATTTTCTATTGTTAAAGTGAATCTCCTGATGAGACAGGTGTCAGATATAAACTATACATTTTGGGTGGATGAAGCATGTGATTCAGCAGATGGCAATCAAGTACCGTTTCCAAAAACTAAATTATGGTTTTTTATTAATGATATTAAAAATGTAACACATGGTTCCCAAACATCTGTTGTAATAACAGATAATATTTTGATATAGAAAAATGCAAATAACATTAAATAGACCTAACCCAGATGGCTTGTTGCCTAGCAAGAAAAAACAAACTCGGGTGTGAAATGATGTGAATAATTGTGTATTGCTTTATCAAAATATTGAATACAACAATAACATGGTAACAATATAAAAAATTATTAATCAGCGCTCCCGGGCAGCTTAAATGTATTCGCTTTGAAACATGCAACATTACATCATCATTATGAAATTTTAAGCCTTTTTTAGCTTTAATTTTAATGTGAAACATGAGAAGTTGCCAATCTATGGAAAAGCTTAAATCGATATGACTAATAATGAGTAGTCAATTGAAAAATGTGTAAATTACCGAAGAGTACAAAGTAAATTAAATGAATGGAATAGACCTTTTCTCTCCAAATATTTCCTCCAAGTGGAAAATATAAGATAAAAGTCAGAAAGAAAACATTTACTCTTCTGGCAAATACAACGACGGACACTGAACTACATCAGACAAATATTTGTGTAACGTTCGTCAATAAGGAGTCAATTGCAAGTCCTTATTGTAATTGGATAGTGAATTATCCTTCATTCGGCTGGAGATAACCACCTGCAGACATGTTTCGAGGTTCTTGTCTCTCGTCAGTGCAAGGGTAGGTTGGACAACATTAGAGTTGTCGTGTTTCTGTCCAACGAATTATGATCAATTGAATAAATAATGTTTCCTCACGAATGAAGCAGCAAAGTACAAATTGTATTCATTTCATTTATTTGATACTCTCCGGCAAAATTTTTCGAACTTTGTTCGAATTTTCCTTGAGTGTTTGCTTCCGAGGGTTACCTATTGTTGTTTCTCGTAGGTGGCGCTCTGACTGACTTACTGTAATTTGCAATTGGATCCTCTTGAAGGAACGTTGAACAAATATCTGTCAGATGTAGTTCAATGTCCGTCATGGTATTAGCTAGGGAAGTTGTTGTCCTCTGTAATATGTGTGTCTTATATTTTACATATTGTCGAAATATTTGAAGAGAGGAGGTAGTTCGACTTTGCCGATTTTTTTTTCTCCGTTTGGGTAGAAGTAACTATTTCAAACCGAAATATAGCCGATCTGAGACCTCATGCGGCTTTGATATGGAAATTTTTTCAAGAAACAGTGAAAAAAGGTTTTTTAATGAATTGAATGAGGTTTGATTGCACTTTGTTAAAAATCGTTCCAAATATAATACTGTACAGCCACTAATATCAAGTGCTCTGAATAAATATGAGCCATTTCCAAGGTGGAATTAAGATAAGTCGCCATGGTAACAGGTGACATGGGATTTGTGACGTAGAAAAATAGTTGGTATGATACAAGTTTATAGTTAAAGAATGACTTTTCTGTACGAGCGTGTAGTTTGTTGAATGAGGCGCAGCAATGCAATGTAGCAATTGTTGATTGTTTCACGGTCCGAGTAAAATGTTTTCCTGATTTTTTTTCGATTGAGATTAGAAAATTAAAAAATTAATTAAAAAATAATCATTTTGTCTCTAGAAAAATGAGAATTCTGAACTCATGAACTTGTAGCTAAAATATTGTTCACATTCAGCAAGTACTTCGAACATTAGATAATTCACTTTGTATAATTTCAGGTCAACATTTTACTAGCGCTGGAAACGTGTATTTTCATATTTATCAACTTTGGGTTGCTGAAAAGTAAATCATTACTACAGAAACTCGTGTTATAGGAATAATACAACAATTTATTTTCCAGCAGAACTTGGTGTTCCTACGGAAATGTAACATGTTCACCTACTTGTTGATTTTCGACCAGTTCGGGATTAATCGGGATTAATCGGGAGTAACCGCCTCACCTGTTGGGGGTGTTCATCATATTTTCGCAAAACTGGCGTTTTTCCAATTCCAGCATTTGAGTTAGTAGTTGTATGTGGATGCGGTACATCGTATGCCGGAATTACACTGTTACTATTGTTGTGAGTTGTCTATCAAATGTAAGACAATGAAATACCAAAAATGTTGCTGTAGTAGAAGAATACTGTATAATAGCAACTGATATATTTTTTTGTAGATTTAAGTATATTAGTTATTTGAAAGTGATTCAGTCTTCATTAACGTTGAATTTACTTGTCACTAGTACTTACCTACTGCAAATAGAACGTAGATTGGGGCTAATAAAATGAAAAGTTTGCCTAATAGTTTAATATTGGCAGATTTTATTATGTTCTTCAAATTATATCAATAACAGTAAGTCAGGAATTTGATTTTTCTTGTGACTACTAAAGCGTGTACTTGTCACATATAGTATGCAAATTCCCACTTTTTTTCTGTGATTCATCCTAAGCAGTTATCAATTTTCGTCCTATTATGAAATGATGACTTACGAGTAGAATCTGACGCAAGACACTGTATTTTTGAAGAATGCGTAAATGTGTGAGTGCGTAAAGCACTAATTTGATTCTTTACGCACTTGTGCTGAATAGAATCACATTACGAACTCTGAATAGTGCGTAAGACCTTACTTTACGGACTGTCATAGAAAGATAAACTTTTAATCAAAGTTCGACTCCATTCAGATTCATTTTCAAATAAAGAAAATAACACGATTTCATTACAGTATATTCGTCTACTTAATCTTCAACAATATTACTTATGTGGATTGTATTATTCATGTATACCGGCCAAACGGGTCCATATTAATCTAATATTCTAATAATTTTAGACAAAATTAGAGCTTTCGAAAAACCTACTTATGATTTCACCCACGATAAATCTTCAAAAGCACCTAACATATATCACCACAAACCATTACCATAATGTTTTGGTTAACAATTTCTGTCCATTAAACTGCTTGTTATTCAGTGAATACGTAAGTTAAGTTCGTTTAATGCTAATCCGGAATAACTAATTACCTAACACCAGAATTAAAATATAAAGCTAGGCATAGAAGCGTTCTGAACGGAAATAAACACCCATCCACGAAGACTAATCGGTCTACGAGCTCAAAGATGCATAAGGTCCCTTATAATAAAGAGCTTACAAAATATGTTAATAACGTCGGATAAAAAGTTACCTGAGATGATTGAGTAACCGAAACGCGGTTCGGATCCACTCAGGCGTCCAGCTGGGGTCACTACAGAGAGAGTTTGGTTATCTAAGGAACTCAGAGAACTCAGAAAACATAATTTGCAAAATTTGGTCTTTCCTGCTCGTACAAGCTTTCAGAAAAGGGTTATTTCTAGAAACTTGTTAATAAAAATATTATGGTATTTTTCTGAAGTTCACCGCTGCTTCTGATGTCCCGCAAGGATCATCTCTATGGCATTTACTGTTTATTAAGTCTTAGAGAAATCAAAGTTTTTACAGTATGTTCACGATCTTAAATTCCTTCGTGACATTGAAAGTTAGAAATATTATTTGAAGCCTCTTTGAACCATGCACAATCATTTTGGATTTAATTGTTTACCTATCTTTCAAGGGATAAAAAGATTGAGTTTCACAAAAAAATTAAAAAAATCCAACAATATCTTTTTTTGAGTGTATTTCAAAAATAGCAATAATTTGGGATTCTGGTCACAACCAGGTAGAACACTTATATAGGGATAATAGTACAATATTAGGAATATTTTGGCAAAATATCCGAACGAAATATTGGCGAGAAATAAATGTGAACATTTTGCTATAATGGTCGAATATTACTCGGACATTTTTAAAATAACATTGGTGGAATATTCATAGTGTATATTTTGCCGTGAAAATATTTGTTAAATTTTTTCAATAATGTCAGAATTCTCGGAACTTTTTGGTCGTCATAACAACCTAGTACTAACTCATAAACAGGTTGTAGGAGAATGTAATAATTTTTTTTTAGGTTTTAGCTGACGTTTTATATGTAGAGCCTTCTAACGGTTTCTTTCCTGATCATAATTTATTTCAATATAGTTTATTGAGTAGTCAGCTTATATTATTTTAAATTGCAATAATGGTAATAGATTTTTGGTTAGAATTGCACAAGTGGATAAAAAATACCGAAGATTTTGCAAGAAAGCATATGTTATCTAAATATTGCAAAAAGAAGTTAGTGACATTGATTTTGGTGACTTACAGTCAGTAGATGAGACCGCACGATTTCTTGGCTTATACATAGATGAACATATTTCCTGGGGAGAACACTGTCGAATTTTAATCAATAAACTGAATTCTGTGTCCTACCAATTCCGTAATTTGAGAACAGTTCTGTCGAATGATCAGTTGCTGATGCTCTACTATGCTCAAGTAGACTCCAGACTTCGATATGGCATCTGCCTTTGGGGAAGGTCTTCGGGAGCAAATAATTTGTTGCGCAAAAGAGAATACTCAGAGTAATGTTTGGCTTACCATCTCGACAAAGTTGTGTTGATGTTTTCAAAACCTGTAAAATTTTGACGCTACCGTCACTTTTCACCTTTGAACTTTGTGTTTATATATTCAGTAACTATAACAGCTTTCCGACCAGATCCAGCATTCATACACATGACACAAGAATAAAAACTCAGCTGAATATACCTTTTTCTAGGGTTCAAATATCTAAAAACTGCCCTAATTCACTGAGTCCTTTATTATTTAATAAATTACCAGACCATGTAAGAAATAGTCAAACTTTACCACGTTTTAAAAAATGTCTTAAACAATTTTTAACTGATAGATGCTATTATAAAGTCGACCAGGCACTATAATAGTATTTGTAAATCCTCTGTATTTTGTTATATATATATATATATATATATATATATATATATATATATATATATATATATATATATATATATATATATATATAATTGAAAATAGAGTATATTTCGTTTTAATTCCGAGAGTTCTAACCTTTGACAGCTGTTTCGTGCTAACGCACTCATCAGAAAGGATTTATGGAGCTCTCGAAATCAAAACGAATCCACTCAAGAATTAATACCGTGAGGCAAGACAGAGTATAACAGGAAGTTATTCATGACATCTACAGTCACTAGTTGAAACTTAATTTGACACGAACCAAGGAATCCAAAAGTAGAGGTTTGTCCACAAATTGACAGGCAGCCAACAATTCGTTGTTCTGACCAACCCAAGGTTCAATCAAGTTTCTAATACGTTATGAGGAACGCAAGCAGAATCTAAGTGAAAATAGAGTATATTTCGTTTTAATTCCGAGAGTTCTAACCTTTGACAGCTGTTTCGTGCTAACGCACTCATCAGAAAGGATTTATGGAGCTCTCGAAATCAAAACGAATCCACTCAAGAATTAATACCGTGAGGCAAGACAGAGTATAACAGGAAGTTATTCATGACATCTACAGTCACTAGTTGAAACTTAATTTGACACGAACCAAGGAATCCAAAAGTAGAGGTTTGTCCACAAATTGACAGGCAGCCAACAATTCGTTGTTCTGACCAACCCAAGGTTCAATCAAGTTTCTAATACGTTATGAGGAACGCAAGCAGAATCTAAGTGAAAATAGACTATATTTCGTTTTAATTCCGAGAGTTCTAACCTTTGACAGCTGTTTCGTGCTAACGCACTCATCAGAAAGGATTGTTGGCTGCCTGTCAATTTGTGGACAAACCTCTACTTTTGGATTCCTTGGTTCGTGTCAAATTAAGTTTCAACTAGTGACTGTAGATGTCAAGAATAACTTCCTATATATATATATCTATATATATATATATATATATATATATATATTTTACAAATAACTGAATGTTATTAAATACTGTTTATTTTTAATTTAGATTAACGACCACTCCTATACAATATTTGTATTGTCTTTTTGGAGAATAAAATTATTATTATAGAAAACTCAACATCTGATTGCAGTATTGACGCAGTATTATATGTGACAATATGTAATCATAATAAATTGAACCAATATTCTACCAATATTATTGATATAATACAATTTATCGATAATAACTCAATCATATAATCATCTGGGACTTTAGAGTGGCCACAGTTTCTAACGCGCAACATGTCCTCCAGTTTATCACATTTTTGCTAACTTTCGATGAAGTTCTTTGAACCAAAATAAAGATATTGCGGGGTCAAGAAGCGAATTCCACACTATTAGTATGGAAAACGTTGGCAGAATCGGATAGATTAAAATTTATCTTGGTGCCAGGACACAATGGAATATGGTGGGCCAGAAATGTGATTTTCGAGAAAAAATTAGATATTTTTAATAATTTGCTCCCAAACAGAAATATCAGTAGTAATTTTACGAGAGCATAAAAAATAATGCAGGAAATTTAAGTTGTAAGCGATTATTTCGTCGTTGGTTAAAAATCATACAAAAAAAATCAATAATATCTTGTTGAATTGATGTAGCAGATTCCTGATGAAAATCCATATTAACTATTGAAAAAACATTAACTTTATGGCTTTGTAAAACTACAATTATTTCGTCATAATTAATTACAAATACAATTGATTAAAGTATGGTGAAACAAGTTTACCCTTATACCCTTGCTGTAGAAAGTTTTATTTCAAAAATTATATCTTGGATTAGTTGAATTGAAAATTAATGGTTTAACTGTAAATGATTTCAATTATGGTTTGTTTCAACATATACCTGCGACGTACTATGTTGAGAATTGTGAGAATTTTCTATTTACTTGATTTCAAAAACATTCAACAAGTTTACTAAATGTTTAGGCGGATGTGTTTAAAATAGTGTATAATGTAGCAAGTGAAAAAATCGTCCTTTTAGTAACGATTGTTTTGAGAGCCAGTGCAGCGTAGTGGAGCAGGTGTATAATAAACAAGTCTCTACGTATCGTATTGAAACAGAAAAATGTGTTATTTTTTTATGTTGATTTCTCTTTTGTCGCCATGCCAGTGTAAACTGACTGACCCAGATCTAGGTTTTAAGGACGTATTTAAAGAATAGAGTTGCCTTAGGATGCATTTGGAAAATTTAGATTGAACACACAGTGAGTGAAATAAAAAATGAAAAATTGATAACTGTTACATTAAATAATTACCCTTTCTTAATTAATTCTTAATTCTTTTCTTTCAATATTTATCGTGCAACCTTGTAATTCAACATTTACTTATTTGAAAGGTGGCCAATTTGTAGATAATTAATTAAGATTTCATGCTATAAATAATCCCAAACGTAAAAATCGAATAACTTCAGTGCACCTGGCAAACATCCTAATGAATGAATTAAATTTCGTTTTTTTTGCATTCAAATAAAAACACCATAGAAAAATTTCAAGTGCGCGCCAATGACTGATTCAGCAGTAAGAGACTTCGAGAAGAAGTAATCAACTGGTCATGATGGAAAATAAGACGTGCTGTGAACGAGGCCCGAAGCCCCGTACTTTTTACATGCCTTGGTCCGATTATAAAGACGTTATATTTTTTACTCGGCGGGTTTCTTATTATTACCTCAGCAGAAGCCTCGAAACTGTTGTTCGATTACGTTTCGATTTACATTCCGTCAAAGGAACCCTCGGCCAACTCCGAATGAATTTTTCATTTGAGTTTCACGAAACAATTTGTTGTCTGGAATTTCTGCGACAAATCTTGTTTTTCAATTAGATGCTGGAACGAATGGTGTCAAACTTGAAGGAAAAGACATGGATAAAAACGTTTTTGGTTGGTAAATTAATCAATCGGAAGCCAGAATCAGGAGGACTTTTCTATAATTCTAGTAAGTATTAAAATTACTACAACAAATAAAATGTTTTAAGATATTGTTGATAATTGAAAATATTGTCTTCTTCGGATCAGGGCCCTACCCAGGATTGTTTTCGGTGAATGTTATTTTGACACAAGTTTTCTGAATGACAGAAGAACAATTTTCGAATGAAACAATTTATTGCGGTTTTGAAACATATTTGTTATAACACCAAATGTAATCGTCTGTCATTTTTCAATGCAAACTGATTTATCACTTCTTCGATTGGGATATCAATGAATTGGCATACGTGCTTCTCCTGTGAGACGTTCTTGGTCACAATACATGTCGTAAAATTTCAAATAAAAACAAAAATGTTCGGTACTGGAGTATTACACTCTCGAAGAGCATAAGTAGCTCGACGATCGATAAGAATCAGGCCATTTTATCCAATAAGTTTTTCAAACATCAAACTCATCATCAAGAAGGACAACTGATTTCCAGGGAGTCAAATTTGAAAGTGAAATAAGCTTTAATCTTCATGTATCAGAAATTGTTGCCAAAAGTTTCAGAATGCTACGATTTGTATTGGGAATATCCACCTAATTTTCAATTAAAACAAAAAATATTCTGTATTGTGCTTTCGTGAAACCAATTTTAGAATAATGTTTGGTTATATGGGACCCATAATTCTTGACCCCAAATTCTTGAGGAATGTGATTTTCACTTAGGTCTTCAACGAAATGAATATATGAGTACAGTGAAATTTTGACCAGGGTGAAATCATTAGAAGATAGGAGAATTCATGAATGAAATCTCGTATGAACTTGAGCTTCCTTCTCAAAATAATAAATAATATATTTAACCGTCCAGAACTAGTTTATCTAATACCTTTTTATATTGAACAAAAAATACTATATAGAAATTCTGACATCTCTCATATGCATTTTGTCCATACCAATTATGTCTTAGGGTCAATTTATGCATCCTTGTCATTATCGTAGTCCTAATCACAGTCACTGTGTTAATCATAAAATCAAATTGAAACTGTACATTTCAGTAGGCAATTTCTTAAGTTTTAGTCTCAATCATAATCATAAGAATTTGACCTTCAAATTGTCAATTTTCGAAATTTATGCTTATGATTAAGACGAGATGCATAACGCGCAAGTGCGTCTATACCTGTTTGACAAATGACAGGAATTATTATTTGTTATGACTTGTGATCCTTGTTATTTGTTATTGCAACTCACACACATCTTGCTTGTATCCAGAAAATACAAAACTACATCATTAAAATAATTTTCAAGAAACCAAGAACCTATCCAACAGAAAATTTATACAGCGAATCTAATTTCTTTGACATCTATCAACTCTATTCCAAAATAATCCTGCTCAACCAATTCCGACATAAGACAGAATTAATTCCAATTACCCATAACCACTCAACAAGACAAAAAATCAGGTTACAAGTTATAGTACCCAAAACTGAAAAGGTAATAGGACAAAGGTCATTTAATTATCTAGGACCAAAATTATTCAACGCCATCCCAGAATCACTAAAACGTCTCAACTCTTACAAATTATTCAAATTTAAAACTATTCAATGGATTCGCAGTATTAAAAGAATCGATATTCAAAAGTTTATAGATACCAGGGGTCCCTTTTATCTATTGTATAACAATAATTGAGAAATAATGATTGGTCATTGCTGTTGAATGTTTTTTATAGTGTTAAATTATTTTATTGTTTCTTAATTTTGCATGTCTACTATACATTAGGTTAGGTAAGTCTATATTACATTGTATATACTCTTATATTTTATAAAACAATGCAGTAGAAAAAAAAATACTAAACATGCCAATATAAATGGAAAAATTCAACCCACGCACAAGTTTACTTCTGTGGGGAGTTCTTCAGTTTATTTGCCATACAAAATGTTAGCATATTTTATTATTATTACTATTGTACTTATTTTTGGTGAATAAAAATTATTATTATTATTATTGTTTCTTGTGTTTTGGAAAAAAATGAGACAGAAAGAGGGTACTCTTATTGAAATTATTGAAAAATGTCCAAACCTTTGGGATAAAAAGACAAGTATGACAGTGTTGTCATCTGTCAATTTTTAATTTTGGTCCTTATACAGTCCGACCTCGTAATCTGAAAATAGGAAACCAATATCATAGTACCTCAGGTTTATTTAATGTTACATGTTAGTCCTTCAAAAATCAATTGAAAATACTATTTTCCTAAGAATTTCTTTTCATTCCTATTTTTCTTGTTGTTTTGTACCGAATTTGGTACACTTTTTAGTACTAGATAAAAGCATTCAAAATGCGCTGTATTTCACACTTTCAAAATGTTTTGTGAACTGATGGCTCTGCCGTTCATGCATGAATAAATAAATAAATAAATATGGAAGGTTTCCACAATAAGAGATTTTTTGCAATAAACAGTTGGTGTCAGAGCAAATAAGTTGCAACTTGCGTGCTAGGTACATTCTTGTGGTTTATGAACCTGTTTTAAGTTGTCCAATCAAAACACCCAATGGTGGAGGTATGTTTCTGCGATATCACTTTTGACATTACTGAGATGTTTTTGAAGCAGTGTCACTCGTGTTTATCAACATCAGCAAGTAAAAGTCTGGCTATTTGTTTTTAGTTGAGATTCAACGATGATTCGAAAATTTTCGATGTGGTGTATCGCTAAAGTTGAATAACAAAAATGAGGAATTTAGTTATTATTATGGTGTAGGAAAATACCTTAGGTAGTAAACAGAGTCTTACAGTAAATTCACCTGCAAGAATAGATCAAGAAAATGAGGAAGATTTTGATGAAGTCTCTGTATCGGGATAACTACTGAAATTTTCATAATCGCTTTGACTTCCTTCTGGACATTGCGATTTTCCACACTTCTTGTCCCACACATTGCTGTTTATATTTTTAATCTTGAATCAGGAAAATTCAAAATTATATATTTCTGTAACTTTGTGTTCTGCGTTGGAGACGATCTTAAGATGGTACCAACATATTATACGATTCCAACGCAAATTCTCAGGATGTAGATTTTGCTGAATTGAGAAATGTGAGCAACAGAAAACATAAAGTGCCTGAGGATAGGGTTCTCTGATCAACATCTTTGAACAGCCCTTTCATTGCAGAGATCCCATAATAACCTTACCCTAAAAAATTATTCCAGTCAACATCAAAATTATAAAATAATTTAAGGATTTTGGCTGGATTTTGGTCTGCCGTACTATATTCTTTCACAAAACATAAAAAATATTTTTTCGTTACATTTACAAATTGTTCAGTTTTCTCTATACCGAGTATGTACGTGAGGCATCTTATTCAACTGGTAACTTTGGAATTAGTTATTTTCAGTTCGTGGTGGGGGTTTTAACCCCGCTATCCCCCTTGGTATAGTCTGGCTTTGTCTTTGACATTTGCTTGTCCAATTTGTAGATCCGAGGATGGTTGAATACGAAGTATGTTTGTCCTCACTGCCTCTCCTTCAATAGAAATAACAATGAAAAGCAATAATGTGTTTTTGAGTCTATTTGATCGTTCGAAAATTGTACTATTCGCTCTGTATGACAAAAGTGGTCATTATCAAACCTCTTTTCAAGCAATCAACCACATTACAAATTCCCCCTAATGTGAACCACTGTTGTGATTGCATGCATTGTAAATGCATCGATCCCGTAATAACAGCAGGAATATTGGATACATTTTTGATGAAATGAAGCTTTTGCAGCTAGTTTGTTCACATTACATGGCGTTTTATTATTATTAGCCGCAATGGCGTGTTAATATTTAATTTCTTCGTTGTGGATTTCCCGTGGGCTGCAATAACATTTCATACGTAAATTTTCGGTTTTAAAATTGGTACGTTCCTCTGCTTCAGGAATATTCGCAACCCCTACTAATTGCAGTGAAATACATAGAGAATAACCCCATACCTAGTCTAGATGAAGTTTGATCGATCCATAGAGATGTTTACTTATTTTTAAAGTTTTATCATTATCATCGTTTAGGAAGCTGAGTTGTCTCTTTATTGTCGGAGAAATTTTCTTCAATATTTCAAAGAGAATTTTTTTATTCGAATAAAGCACCTAACAGTTTTCCATGGTACTGAAACTACGTCTTCAGTCTCAAGAATCGGTTAGTACCTGAAACTGGTTTGATTGCGAATTGGATGGCTAACCCAAAACCAATTCTTGAGAAAATGTGACACCAGCGTTCACGTCGCGGTAGGAAGGACTTTGTTTCAGAGCAGACTAGGTAACTCAGATAGGTTCTCCCCATCTAAAAATTTGTTCAAAATTTTGATGTTTCCTTCAACTGGTTGCACCCTTGTAGCAATACTCAGAAGTCTTCGAGAGACTTGTGCGAGATAGGGAAGACGAGGCTCTTATGTTTTAACGTGTGATGCCATGCATGAGAACAGTGACCGTGCTGAGATTTGAATCGACGCCATTATGGTTGAGAAGTGAAAGATGGACCATCACGACCACCACGGCCCACTATATATAAAGAAGAAGATGCCACAAACACAAATAATTATTGTATTTCAGAATTTTAGGATATGCCTAGAAGCATGAGATTACATCTGTACAGGTTTAATATAATATCCAATACTTCCACTAGAAAATGATCCGACTGGTTCATGCCGCCTAGTGCTAAATTGTGATTTTCTGCGATCTCAGTAGGGCATCCGGCTGTGTAGATCACGAAGTTCACAAACCTCTCAGCTGGCTGCTATAAAACACATATCTTGATTCTGGCATTATTCAATGATCAATCACAGTTCTCAATTTGTAACATTTTCGATTCAATGTCAAATTCCATTTGTCACTGTCAACCTGTCAAATAATGTCAAAATTCAATTTTACTTCATTTCATAAGACTTTAAGCAGAATTCATAGATTGAGTCGCAGTCGCAGTCGTTGCATTTGACGTTGTCGTACGAAGATACATGTGCCGTTGCTCATGTATACATTGTATACGTTTATAGATCCGCTGCCGTTGCAGTTGCTGTTGTCGCTGCCGCCGGTAGTTAACCAACTTCTAACTTGGACAGCAGCGGCAGCGGAAAATGACATGAAGCTCAAAATGTCCTTGTCAAAAATGAACGAAAGGCATAGAAATATATATTATGTACTTACTCTAGAATGCTTATCCCCATGTCAAAAGTGTTGTAAAAAGTTCAGGCTAGTCCGCAATGCGCAAGCGCATCATTAGTGATTTTTGTAACAGGCCCGGTTTTAGTAAAATATTATGGTACTTGTGAAGATCAACAAACGTTAATTCTGAATCTCGGAAAATAAGGTTGGAAACCTCATTGAGCTTATACCTATTATTTGTATTTAGCCGATTTGAATACATATTTTCACATACCTATTTATGATCCCGAATATTCAGCAAAGGCCATCAGAAAGTAGAGTACGGTTATTATTATTATTTACCGCTCTGAAGCGACTGATTTTTGGTACCACATTCACTTTTCAGCTGTAGTTAACCAACAAACACCTACGGAATCACCCCAAATCGTCGGTGCGAATTTAAAGGAAGCACTGGATTGGAAAATAAATTGAAAGTACAAAAAACTATAAAAATGTATTTCAGCTAATATCATGAATAATTTCAACTCAAATTAGATTTATAAAATTGGATGCTTGGAAGCTCGAGGTTTTTTTTCTAGAACGATTCATGTCAAAATACGCAACTGCATTTAATTTGAATCATTTGAAGAGATTAACATGCTATTTCTACGAGTATTTCTGGTTGTATTACCTTAGTGCAATTTTCACATGAAAAAGTGAGGCCAGAAGCATTTTCCTTACCATCAAAGAAAAGCACTTCCATATTGACATTAATTTTTTGAAGCGGTTCTGTGTATGTTTGGTACTTCTTGTAGGAATCTAGAACTCATAATATAAGCGGTGTGGTAGAAAGTTGTATCACTCGCCAAGCATGCTTACGCAGACACCACAGTATTGGTACTGCACTAGGTTTCAAATTATTCTATTGTCGTTTTCACATGAATCTTCATGAGGAAAATGCCTGCCACAAATTACAATTTTCTCACTCAAATGTTCCTGCTGGGGTCTCTTCTTGAAAATAATAACCAAAAATCATGCCTTTTTGTCAAGCTAAAATAATATTTAAGCTATTTTGAGCAGAGCATATAGGTACATAAAAAATTTCATCATCTACCAAAAATGATTTATTTCAGGTATTTTTCCTTTGCACAACACTAAACAGTTCATTGTTTATTTTTAGGAAGAAACGGCTTTGTTAGAAATTGTCTTTAAAGGAACAAGATTAATGCAAATTCACGAATGATGAAAGAATAACCAACGACAACAAACACCATACAAAACGACAAGAGAAAATCTGAGATTCTAAAAACCGACTCTGTCTCTGACAAGAGTGACAGACCTTAGTGACAAGTCTTCCTGTTGATGGAAAAGCACTGTTGCACGGTCATTATAATTACAGTAGCATAGGGTAAATTATTGTTTTAAATAAATTTCTTTCGCGCCTAAAATTCGGAGTAATATATCTGTAAAAGGTTCTTTTCCATTTTAAAAAATCTTAAATGCGCTGTCAAATTTCTCTCTTCCAAATGACATGTGTTTTATTGCCTCATAACAAAAAACTCTGAACTGGAACACCAAATTATTTTCAAACTTGGCAACGATCTACCCAAACTACACTGATGACGCGCATGCGCACATCGTAAACGGGTCGCATACGCGGCATGCTTTTCGGGATTAGCATTCTAGAGTAAGTATATAATATATATTTATGCACTAGCGGGCGGTAAAGTACACTTTACCGCCCGGTTCAGCAAGCGTAAAGTGGCACTTTACCGCCCGCGGGCGCATTATGGCCCGGCGGGCCGTAAAGTAGACAAAATTCTCAAACTGTCTATACTCACACATCATTTCATGCAATTCCTAACACGAATTAGAATCATTTCAGTTCGATAGAGCAATACTCTTTCTAACATTTGGTCATAATCAATGGCAATTTTTTCGGTGATGATCTATTTATTTGAAATATATTCTTCAATATAGCACTCAGCTACTATAGTTTCACATTCCTCAATTATTGTATGCATAACGTATGAAACGTGTAGACCATTGCAATTCAAGTCAGTATTTGTGATTCGCGCTATAAAACCGCTAGTGCATAAAATTTTGTATGTATCACGTGCGTAAAATGCGTTTAAGGCCTTCAGCGTTTAACGCCATCGGGCCATCATCCACGCCGCAGGCTATAAACGCCTACTTTAGGCCCTTGATACATAAATAACTATTCTATGACGAAAGGTCACCTAATTTAGGTAATGCATTTGTTCATATAGTTTGAAAGCAAACATTAATTTTATTCAGAAATGTTAGAATATGAGGAAAATATAGATGTTGATGAAGGCGTATTCCTAAACATACTTGAAGGATTTCCACATCTGTATAATCTGATGGTCAAGAATTATTAAAATATGTTCATGTAGGGAACAGTTGGCGCTCAATAAAAACAAAATGAAACTATAAATTGGTTATAATTTATGCCAGCGGCTAGGCAACGGCTATAAATCTGGCTTATTCGAGTAGACATGTTCTAGTGAAATTGTTTCATCCAGGATGGTCCTTTTTTAAACTGTAATTGTTAATAATGTCCTAAATTTTGAATACTTTTCATCGTTATTTGGACGCATGATATTTTTATGGTGTTTTGGCTCTTGTACATCTAACGACCTCTAGTAAGTAACCTCAATTTTTATATCTTCGAAATATTTTTTTTAATTCAGCATCTCAAGTCGAACCTTTTCATTAATTGAGTACTTCATAATTTCAATAATGTTTCTAATTGTTCAACATTTATTTTGTATGTTTACTACTGAATTTCAACAAAAAAATCAAATAATTGAACATTTCACTCTGAACTATTTTTAATTACCTACTTTTAGGTAGCATTAATTATGACTATTATAGTCGAAAGCGCTTTGCTTTAATTTTATTGAATATATTTCTGCACAAAATATCTTCCTTCAATTATATTGCTTCGTGCACTCAGCTTTGACAATTTCACCTAATTACTAACATTCCCGGTACTTTTAGCTATCAAAATGTTTTTAAAGAGCGTAGTACTTTAACACTCACCAGTTTATTCACTTTATTGTATCTTTGAAAATTAAGCTTTCTTTAATTTAATTCTTTATAACAAATTATCAGTATCATGTTATCACAACAACACATAATATATTATTTACAAAATATAATACGTTAGTTACGTTAGAATTTTCTAGATACCAAGCAAAAATGACAATAACGTGGCAATAACCAAAGTTGTTGATTTTTCATATCATCATTTTCAATGATACGATAAAGCTTTGAATGTAACGATATTATCATGCAATTTGAATAAATCTCGGAAGTTGTATCAGGCGACTCGGCGCGAAGAGCCTGGTCGCCTGGCAATGTCTGGTTATATCTGGTTATATTAATTATTAGCTATTAAACACCTATTATTACTAGACTAGAATATGAGACAACTTCCCTATTCCTATCTCAAAAACCTCGATAACATCAGTCTCCAAATAACACAGGCAAACCGTTCAATAAACTACCTTCCAAAATAAAGTCGCGAGAAAGAGAAATTGGAACGTTCACTTTTTATTTTTTGCGCAGCTGACCCATCCAACGTGTCCCAAATGTATGAAGCGCTTATTATTCCACTGATTCACCGAACTGTAATAAAGTTTTATGCTAATATGCAGAATTGAATAAAATAATAATTAATTCAAAATTGCGTTCCGCCTCATTAAACACTATAGAATAGTTTTAATTATTGCACTTTTGGGTGTAGTGAATGAAACATACATTTTGTTCTGATTATTTTCACTGGCTTGTAATCATTACCAGATAATTAATGCGGTTGTACAATCAGAGGAAAGTGGTAACAAACATTTCGTGTGTTCCAATAAAATTCAGTTCTTAATTGAATTGATGATGGATAGTGAAATGAAAAGAAATTTATTTTATAGAAAACTGATTTCATTGAATTTTCGTCCTACTATTCCCCAGAGAATTAGATTTTCTACCGAATAGTCGCCTTCATCCTAAACTTGTCTTGCAAGATTATTGAACCACATGAACAGATTAACCATTCAATAATAAAGAGCAAATTATATTCAATACAAGAAGGAATCTTTACATTCAATTTTAGTACAGATAATTTCATTCTGGATCACTTTCCCACGAACATGGATATTTTCTGATACTGTTTGAGGAAAAGAGTGAATCTTGTGTTGAAGTGTTGTTTGATTTTATTTCATATATCTCTCATATATTGGAAAAAACTGTCCCCTCTATTAATTTGTGCGAAATCAGAGACATATTTATTATAATGTGTTCACTTTACAGTAGAAGTGATAAAATTGTATTTTTGCTAGCATAACCAAGAGCCTTATGTTTTATCTCATATTCATCATATAAGTATTACAGAATGAGTCATTTATTTTTGGAGTTCCGTTCATCTTGCAAATATTTATTCCAAATACCATAATGAATAAACACGTAATTTTATCTATACTATTTATGAAATTCAGCCCGTTTTAATCACTTAATACTGCTCTGATATTTCATATTTTGGTGGAGGCGATCAGGATTCCTACCCCTATTTGTTCTATTTTCATATCTTTCAGCATTTTTCGGTATCTTTGATGGTTATCAAGAAAACAAAGTTTTTAGTACTTACACTAGACTGAATATTTGTTAACAGTTAGTACTAGGAAGAGAAAACCAGTCAGTAAGTACAGCATGAAAGTTGTTTTTTATGAGAAGCTCGAAATTGGAGCTAAAATATCCCTACTATTTCCAGCTACTTTGAAACTGTTTGATGTAATTGAAATTTTCAATTTTAGTATTTTATAGCAACTAGTCGCTTAGTTTCTTTAAAAAATTAAAATTAGTATGATTGATTTACATAAAAGAGTGACACCAATATATTAAAATCAGAATACCGTATTCACCTGAAGCCGACTGCAGATACAAGTAATCGAAACGTTCATTCCATTAGGACGATGGAAGTCCGACAAGTAAGTATCATATATACTGGGATCATTAATGTAGAGCTCTCGTGAAATTAATTTGATGAAATTGAACCAAAAATGTTTATTTCGAGATCATAAGTTGATACTAGGTATGTACTAAATGTTATGTTTTCAAGAACAATTTTGTCCTAAGACAACTTATTTCTTAATATAAACAGTGAAACCCCTCAGGAATTGTTATTTATTATCTTTTTCAATTTTTATAATTATTAGTGAATAGAGTATCGATAACTTTAGTTTGAAGACATAAATTCAAAATGAAATTGAAAAGTGCAATAAGGACTTTTCAAATTTATTCAATCGCCAAAACTCCAAAAAATATATCAGTAATTTTTTTTAAACGAATGTTTCCATTATTATTGTTATTATTAGATGGCGGGGCTGGTCAGCGGCTGGAATGCAGTTAGTTCTGTGTAGAACCTTTCTGCACCCCGCTATTAGTTCTATCTTTTAATGAACTGGATATTCCTCACAACGTTTTCCTGTGGGAGGATATCTTCTGCACCGCAGTGTCCGAAGATATCCATCCTTATCACAAAATCTGAATTATGTGGACTTTTGATGTATCCCCAACAGTTGCAGGTGTTTTCTCAGGTGGAAGTGGCCTATCATCAGTCCTACCACCTTCCTGAGAGAGTCTCGGCTTAGTTCAAGAAGGTGTCTTGACAGCCGGCCGGTCGGTTGGCCCCATCACCATCATTTTTCCGTGAGTATTGCCTCAGGCGCTCTCCCAGAGAGATTGATGATGGTTTTTAAGCCATTTCTTTGTGTCCTGCATAATATCCCCAAACGGGATTCCGCAGGCTGGTTCTCGTCCAATGACAGTTGTTGCTGCCCCCGCTCTTGCTAGGGCATCTGCGCTCTCATTTCCCTGGATGCCCTTATGACCTGGTGTCTTACCCTATTCTGTGCTCCCAGGGCGTTAAGGTTTTGGTGTGCCTCCCAAACCAGTTTGGAAGTGAACCTGCATGAACGCAGGGCTTTAATCGCCGCCTGACTGTCGGAGAGAATCGCTATGGGTTGATTTCTAGGACCACAGTATGCTGGAGTGGCCTTGGTTATTGCCCCTCCATTGGCCCAGATATTTTAGCCTGGATGCTTCTATCCTCGCCTCACAAATGTAACAAATGTTACTTCGTCAACTATTTGCAATATGGCTGTTACCGAAATTTAATTAGAGCACATTTGAAATTTAAATTACGTCATCGAATTATTTTGGATAATCGTCCTGTTTACATTGGTGTGAAATATTGTAATTCAGAATACTTGATTATACCGCTAGATGTTTGAATTATAAACATTCTCTACTAACACTTATTCATAATATTGGTTATGTTTGTTTCCTCTAAAGACATCTCAGAAACACGTGCATGCATATTGAAAAAAAAAATCAATAGCAGACTGTGAAACTTCTATTGCTACAGATGATAAGTCAGCAAGCACTCAAAACACATTTATTCGAGTCACTAGTAAAGTTTATTGCACAGCAAGTACACTTAAGGAGAAGTATGGCTGATAATAATATAATTTACATTACTACTTTTTCGTCCAATAGGTATCAGTTATTCCAATTTGAAAGTATAAAAAATCCAGTGAAATGGAAAAATTTAATTTTAAAAAGTTGCTAACATGATTTTTTAGAAATGGGGTTTTGAAAAAAATATCGAAGAAGGCCTTGATATTTTGAATTTTATTTTGAAGTTATGACAGTATGACATGGAAAAAAAAGAGTTTGAATCGGACAATAAATAAAAAAGGTACCGTAGTGCCCCGCTTTTAAACGGGTCACTTTAGTTCAAAGGTTCAAAAAACCTCAAATATAAGGTATATCGGGCACCCTTCTTTTGCCTTTTGCATGCTTGTGGAAACGAAACACGACACGATTGATATAGGAGTCAAATGCCACGTTTTGAAGTATTTGAGGATGTTTAGAATATCAGGTTTAACCAGAAGTGACACCAATTCTCAATTTTCTAATGGAACACCCTGTATATAACGGCAATTTCATAATTGTGAAAAAATTCTTAATAGATGGAAACTATTGTTGTGAATTTTTATCGTTGCGATAAGCTGATGGAAAAGTAATGGAGCAATACTAATTTGACCATTAACCCATATATTCAACGAGCAGGTGAATTTCAATCATTCGTAACTACTTTATTGCGAAATTGTAGTTTCTTTCAGTAGGCAGCATCTCGCAGCACCAACTCAGCAGAACACAACTTTTCTTAACAAATCTAACAGCAAAAAAGAGCAAACCAGTGTTCCTTTGCAACGAATTATCGTCAAAAAGCGGCAATTGATGAGATATTCTATTATCAATTTATTTTTTAAGTTGCCGCACCAACTACATGGAAATTTACTAACGAAGAGCCTCTCAGAGCACCTTGGCAAATACTAATAATAACCACATCTCACCCGCAAAGACTAAGGTATACTTACTATAGAATACCTATAAGAACCAATCAATAACACTTACAAGTAATGGAAGTTCTGAATACTACTGATCCCTAAGCCGTTTTGACATTTAAACATATAAAACAGTAATCTACTAGTGGCAATCGCTTTTTCAAATATTCACTTTCCTATACGTTCATAACGTTTCCAATAAATCATACAGGTCATGTTTTCTTGTTTCATTGCAACTCATCTTCGGATAGAAATATCGACAGGAGCGCTCATAGTTTTTGGCAGTCAACCCAGACTACATATTACTCAGATAGCCACTATTTCAAATTACCAAATGATATATCGGGATAGACCCGCATAACTTCATATCGAAATATGTTAGAGGTTCGACGATTCAGAGAACGTAAAATATGCTTGATATATCCCATATCGCCGAGTAGATCAACAGATATTTATATTGCACCGCAATGCGCCATTTATATGACTTAGACGAGACTTTATAAACCCCGAAAAAAGTTTAAGTATGGGGACTACAATAACAACATATTGTGGAAGTCTTTTGAAGCATGTGCTGCATCATGAGCTTTAAAGTTGTGCGTTCATAAAAGATAGTGTCAGCCTAGTCGGTATTTCATGCGGGGTTTCAATATATACCGCAGAACAGAGAGCAATGCTTATGGTGGCGCATTAAATGGCTGGACGCGACTGTTACGTTATTTAATATGTGTGTAGAGGATTTGGATTACCATCACCACCTGCGCTCAAGAGTGCATGTCTATGAAATGAATGAAATATCTTATGTAAATGGCTGGCACTCGCACTGGCGATTCAACATATCGTTGAAGGTGTGTTATCTAAACAATGGCTTGTTTTTCATGGATCTGAATCAAGTTTATGCTGGTTGAGAGCTGATCAATCCAACTTGATGTCTGGACATTTCCAGAGTGTTGGTTTGGCTGATTATAATTATGATATAATACAAACATGTAGCATACTTTTTTTCCTTGTAGGCCCAACTTTGGAATCGAATACCATATACAGGGTGTATACTAAATGATGTCCTTAATTTCAGGTGGTGATTCCTTGTCATATGTCATGAAAAAAGTTCATATAAACGTATGTTCTAATTTGCTCAGTTTTCGAGTGACGGAGTGTGAGAGTTTTTGAAAAAAATCGGTCATTTATTAATTACATAAAAGTCTTTTTGCTGATTTTCGTTAAACCTGGTGTGTGTATTGGCAGTTACAAGGAGCTTGTTTTCATGAGGTTAGATCTCAAATTATAAGCGGCGAAGGGTCACCTGATTGATAAAAATGGTAATATTCATTGTACGCCACTGTTTTTCTCTAAGTTTCATATTTTTATCAAATTAAACAGTTGAAAATACAACTCTCTTGTAATGCCGGAAATAGCAACACCTTATCAATCCATAGATTTCCTTAATTAATTTATTTCTACCTGAACTCTTTTATTGGTTTCGTCGTTGATGAACTGGTTGTTTGTTGTGTTCCCGGCCCTATTATTTTCAACTGTTTCTATCAAAAATTAAAAATACATTTGTGCATAAATTTAAATAGAATTTCGAGGAAACATGGAGTAACTGAAAGAACGATCATGCACATTACTTTCTGAATTTAGATGCGTAACCACCATTTCTACGCCAATGACTTTGATTTGACAATGTTCAGCTATTTCAAATTCACAGCATTATAAGAAAGTTGTAAGTATTTCAAACTATTTATTTTGAAAAAATATGAAACCCAGGGAAAAACAGTGGCGTACAATGATTTTTACTATAAATATCAATCAGGTAACCGTCTGCCACTTATAATTTGAAATATAATTTCATGAAAAGAAGCTCCCCCGTGCTACTGTTAATAACCACACCAGGTTTCATAAAAATAGTCAAATAGACTTTTGAGTCAAAAAGACTTTTGAGTCAAAAAGACTTTTGAGTAATTGATGAAGTGCTGATTTTTAAATGAAACTTTGACAACCCGTATCTCGGAAATGAAGCCAATTAGGACACACATTTATTTTAAATTTTCTTCATGAAATATGAAAAGTTATCACCTCCTGAAATTAATGACATCATTTAGTATATATCCTGTATAATTTGCGAACATAGAATTGTGTCGCAAATCTCTATGTATCTATCGACTAATAAGTGACTGTGGATATAATTAAAGGAGATGCACAATATACATATATCCCTACTTGGCTATAAAATTTAAAGGATTGTGGAGAAAAGGAGTATTTTGAGTAAAGCAGCGTTTTTAAGTGAAATAGTATTTTTAAGCGAAATACTTCTCTCCTTTTTCGTTTTGAACCAAGAGTGAATACACCGTTAGTCTGAACTTCAGGCATAACATAACTCAGATAAAGTTGAGGAATTATTTGGAGTTCCGCAGAGATCCAACTTGGAGTAGCTCTTTTTTACTATATTTATAAATGATTTACCTGATGTTCTCGAATGTTCAGAGTGTCTCATGTTTGCACATTATTCATAAATTTTTGAAAGGGTATGGACAATCAGAGATTCTGTGTTGTTTCAAAAAGATTTGGATACATTTGAGTGGGTGGTGTGGTATAAATAAACTCAGTACAACCTCAATAAATGGTGTGCTTTAAATCTTAGTCGTATAATGAAATTGTTACTGGTTTATTTTGCACCACAAAACCCTTTCTGTTTTAATACAGACCCCTCCTACTTGATAGAGGTTAGAATTCGCATTCGAGCTCTACTTAAAGCTCCATATAAGTGTAATCAGAAGTCAGACTGCTATTGTTTATTCTAGAGTGCTCCGCTACGGTTTTATTGTTCCGTTGTTCCCGCTACCGTTTATTGGTGTTCCACTACTGAGATTGTTCCACTGTTCCTGTTCAACTGTGGTTGTTCCACTGTTCATCTGTTGTTCAGTATTCCTTCTCTATTCGTCTCCTATGAATGGCATTCCCCGTTGATGTTATTCGTCCCAGCTGTCACGTACTTCGTTTGATTGTGTCGTACCCACTGTGCACACCGGTACTCACCAAGGCACTGGTGAACTACAACTGGTGAACTGGCATTATTGAGAAACTCTACTTACTATCAGATAAGTATACTTAATATGAGTCCTAAGGCATATTAATAATTGTTAGCTACCATCGTGACGTCACAGGCATAGCCCTCACTGGAGGTTTGACATTGATATACTTGAATGATACACTACTCTCAATCATAGCAATTTATCTTGGTGGTGCCATATTTACATTCATTTCATTTCATTTTATTTTGTATTGTGAGCCGAACTGTGCACATACAGTGTGTGTAACATCAATTGATATATTTTATCATTAAGGGGCATGACTATTTCTTTTATTCTGGTGCAAGTTATCCAAGCATAAGGGAAGACAAAACCTCTTCATATTTTTATTATTTTTATACCATTATAGGTATCTATTGTTTAATATTTTATTAATATTAGGGCAGTGGGTTTTCCCATTCCATCAGAGTGGTTTCGGATTTTTCACTGGCGATAAATTCGTAGAGCTCCGGAAAATTAAACACCATACTTTAATCTCATCGAAATCAATTTTTATTGTCGAAGCCACGCCAACTGAGCTCCCGGGTATGTTAGTGGCGTGAAACATCATTGCACATTCACTGCTCTCCTTTCCTGAATTTCACCCCCGATAAACTGTAGAACTATTCAGTAAGTGAAGAAGCCCTAAAAAAATCTTTTGAAGTTAGGAAGCTTGGTTCATGACTACTTATTTTCATTTGACAAGCACATTAGGAATGTAACTGATTCGGCCAGCCGTTTATTATAGGATTACGAAAATCTGATTGCAAATCATTGTAGCAGACACAGACAATAATGTGAAGCTTCGTTGGAACATAATCTAGAGGTGAACTGTTTGGCAATTATCAAGACAACTTTGTTAGTGGTATAGACAATACTTCACTTCAGAGTTCAGAATCGTGAGATGGGGTTTTAAGTGTTGTCTGAGTTACGATCTTCCAGCTTTAGATATTGAGTTACTGATCTGATCAAACTTTCTGAGTGCAAAAGTGACTCTGAAACATGAGTTCTGAATTTTTTGTTGTCGATCGGTACCAAATTTTGTCAGTACAGGTCCATACGCGGAGTCACAGTCACACATTCTGGAAGTAATTGGGGATCAGAATACTATACTCGTATAACTATTTGATCAAGAGGTTCTCATATTTTGTAATCTCTTATCGTAGTTCTATCCACAGTCCCAAGTTTTTTCATCCGAGGATGGAGGATTACTTTCTACATTCAATATTTAATTGAGATTTCACATATATTCGTTTGTATTTTGGACCAACTAACATCATAGTTGAATTTTTAGCATAGAGGTTTAAATTGTGAGCATTCGAAATTTCAACAAGAGCTCGAAGATTCCCATGCATCGACTGTTTAGCAATTTTTATGTTTTACAAAAGAATATGAGAAATATGCTTGTGTGTCATCAGCATAGTGATGGGTGTTACAGGTTTTCAAATGCTTGTGGAAACCTGAAAAATCAAAAAAGAGTACAAATGCCCTAGTTCTGACCCCTGCAGTACACCCAAAGTGCTGATTCGGTAAAATGACGATTCCGTGTTGTACACTATACGTTGATATCGATTACTGAGTTAGTTTCTGATTAATTTAACCTTTTTATCATCGAAACCGTTGGGTAGATGACAATTTGTTACATAAAAGCATTGGATCCATAGTGTCAAACGCCTTACTATAATATAATAATATCAGACAGCTTATCTTACTTTCATCTATGGCTATTATGATATCATATGTTATCATAGCCAGAAAAATAGTTTTACTGCGATTCTCTCTGAAGCCAGACAGTGTCGTAGATATAAAGCTTTCACGCTGAAATATTCTGTTACTTGGATTTGTATGGTGTTTTATAATTTTGGAGAGCAAAGGACGTATATTGATTGGCCGCAGTTGATTGAATTCTGTAGAAACTGGAATTTTTACTATAGGAATCGCGTATTTTCTACGCTTCAGGAAACACTTCGGTTCCCAGTACTGTTTGACTATATGAACGTGTTCAATCAAATAAAACCTGATGACTATCCAACACATTCTCAATCAAATAAAGAGACTACGAGATTTTTCTTCTGCACTGGTTGGAATTCTCGATATTTCCATACCTTTACAGAACGTAAACATTTGGAACTGTTCATTCCTCCCTCTCTTTCGATCCCATTTCCTCCGAGTTAATTCCAGATTAATTCGTCCCCTGCCGAGTTCCCACGCTACTACTGTCAAAAGCTCAAACGCCTTGCACTGTAATTGAAGCGAGTTGAGATGCTGGTATCTCTTGTAAACATAATATTAGTAATCGAAATAGACTTTGACATCAAAGCCAACGTCTCAATCTATAACGTTGGTTATAATAAAATTTGATAAAAACTAAGAAGCAGCAAAGAAGAATTGGAAGGGGAAATGATGTATTCGGCCTTTTGATCTCGATACAAGTAATGCAGGTTTGTCTCTTTCGTGCAGGGTCAGATCAGGGCCGGCCTTAAAGTGCATAGGGTTTGATATCACTTCAAGTAAGGATTTAGTGGTTAGAATTCCTGCGCATAATTTACTACAAAGTAAACTGAAACTTAAAAATAATTCAGTATCAATTGAGATGACAATCGGTGGGGAAAATGTTTAACTCAAATAATATGCAAAGTGATTTTGCCAGATATTTGCGAACCGGTAACTTCCTTATTTGAAGAAGAATAACTTATGTTGTACAGTTCTTGAATAGTTATCAGAAAACAAATGATTGACTGATTTCACTCATCAACATTTAGTCACCTAGCAAAGACTTGCATATTTAGGTACTTTTCGTAAAGGAATGTTTCATTATTAGTGAATGATGAAGGCTGTCTGTCTCAGTTCAACCATATAAAGCATTATTTATTTTATTACATCGAGTACAACGGAGGTAAAACGGCCTGCCAGATAGACAGATCGTACTCCATTGGATTTTTTCTATGGTCCTAACTCAAAGAATGTATTTACTTTAGAACCCTTTCAGATATCGAAGATCTCACGGACAGAATAGGTATGCGTTGCGTGTCAGAAATTTAACAGTCAGTCTCCGAATAATATGCACTCAGGTTATTAGGAACAGGAGTCAGTTGTGATTTAGAAAGAATGGGCGTCACTTCAAACATGAGACTCATACTTGTTTTTGATTGTTTTTCAAACCCGTACACAACAATAGCTTGTTGAATACGCATAAAAAAATATTCAGTTCTGTTTCAAAATAATTTTTTTCCGACGTAACAAAAATTTGACAAATCGTTAAAAAATGGTTGACATGTGAGTCCTCTACAGGTGACAAAATATGAATACTCGATTGGATTCAGTAAACCATTCAAAAACTGTTAGAGGTTAAGTATGATGATATCATAAAATAAGAAAGTTACAGGGTAAATCATGAATTTAATTAATAAAATTTTAATGGAATCTAACAAAATCATTGATCTATGGCATAACCGCTGTGAGCAATTAGGTACTTATTGCCATCGTGGTATTATATTCTTTTGCATCGTGGTTTGCTTCGTTTTGCTGTTTTCCAACCTTCCGTAGCCTAATATTTCTTCAGATAAGCTAGTTTGCCTTATTTACTGTTATGCAATCGGCCCTGCGTTTTTAGGGTGCTGCCAACTACAAATCGCGTACGTCGCTAGTAAGTTGGTAACAACTAGTTATGCATGATCAAACTAAGGAGAAAGAGCGCGAAAAACACGCGCGCCACAAGACTGCGCGTAATTACAACGTAATTACACCATACCGGCAGACCTATGGAACATCGTGTAGATTCTCAATTTGTCAGTATTCACCTGAAGACGATTGCATATTCAAACAATTTAAACGTAGCGAAAAATTTAAAGAAGTAGATATCTTTCAACCATTAAGACGATGGAAGTCTGAAATGCAAGTAATTAACCAATTATCTTGGTCGCTCACTTCACCTGATGTATAATGCGGTCCTGGACCAAACAAAAGGTTTGAGAGTCGAGAACGGTCGCTATTTATACATGCAGAAGACGTCAACTGTCCCAATATTTGTGCATGTTGGATTTTATTGCTGTTCATGCTATATGGACCGTTAACATTTGACATCCTGAAAACATATGCCTTATTATTAATAACTCGAGTTGTTTAACTGACAATTTGCAGCGTAGTCGGGCCCATTTCTCGTCATATATTCATGAGATATACGGAGAATACGATAGGGAATTGTATTAATTATATTCTGACAATTACAGGATGATTAAATATGGATAATTAGTGGTCAGAAACAGGTGCATTCGAGTGAGTTGATGTAGTTGACAGTTCGTTGTTAAAGCGGACATTCAATTATCTCAACTTTCTCGAACTATCGGGTGATACTAGGTATATTATTCAGAAATAAAAAAAAAACTCCAAGTGATCATGTATTGAAATAACAATACCTAGGCTATAGAAACATAGTGAACCGACTGATCAATCACTCAAAGAATAATATCTACAAAATTGTGTGAATAAATCAATGAACTACACCAAATCTCTGTGGATGACTGTGACGGATATTTCTGGAAACAAAAAAGAAATAAAAATCCAATGCATAAAAACTAATGACACCGGACTCACCTACAATACAAAAAATTGCAAAGTCTTTCAACAACGACTACTTATCTGTTGGGAAAAGTTTGAGAGGAAAATTCAACAATCTGCAAATGCTTTCCTTAAAAATAAAAATTCTTTGCAATCCATATTCCTCAAACCTACCACAGAAAATGAAATTACGGAAATGATAGCATCCTTGAAGTTGAAAAAAGCTCCTAGTATCGAAGGAATCAGAGCTGAATCATTGAAGGAGATAAAGGCTGAAATAGCCGGTCCCTTTGACCTTTATATTCAATAAAATAATTGAAACAAGAAAAGCTGGTATCATAAAACCGGTTTTTAGAAAAGGAAGCAAGCAGGAAGTTTTGAGCTATAGACCAATAAACCTTACCACGAACATAGCAAAAATACTGGAAAAAATCATTAAAATAAGGATGGTTAATTACCTAGATAATCATAAATTCATTTCTGAGCAAAATAATCTGAAAATTTAGAAAGGGGCAGACCATCTTTATGTGTTTTCTTAGATCTTGCCAAGGCTTTCGATGCTGTGAACTACTCGCAGTTGTTGGAGGTCCTTCAAGACATGGGTTCCAGTTCCAGAGGAAATGCATTTAATTTTATGTAGAGCTATTTAAATGACAGGGAACAGTGCGCAGAAATAGATAATATCTCAAGTGAAAAAGAGCTGCCGGAAAGCGGGGTATCACAAGGGACAGTTCTCTTTACAATCTACATCAACAGTATAATTGAATATGATTCTACTGAAATTCCTGTTTGTTCTGCAGATGACTCTGCCATACTTTATAGTGCTGATAATTGGGACGAACTAAAGATCAAAGCGGAAGAAGGCGTTAATAAACTTTTCGATAGTTTCTATCTAAAATTATTAGGTATATACAAATAATGAAAAAACGTTCTGCGTGCCATTCTCGTGCTATTCAAATTCACAACCTCAATATAATACAATAAAAATCACAGATAAAATAGTTATTCAATCAATTGAAAAAATTAAATACTTAGGAGCGGTGTTTGACAGACATTTGGGATGGAACTATCATGCTGACCAAGTAGCAAAAACATTGCGAAGTCTCCTGTATAGATTCAAGTATCTTTAAAATATCTTGAACATCCCGCAAATGAAATAAATTATTATGCACTCATAGAGTCTCGTCACACTATGGAATATTTGGGTTGGAGTGGAGTAGCATCATCATACCTGAAAAAAATCGACGTAGGTACTGCAAAAAATTCTTAAAAATAATTTTCAGTGAATCAGTTAGATATTCTTCAGACGCCTTATTTAAGATTCGACCTAAGACAATTATACTTTTTCAAAGTGGTTATTGAACAATAAAAAAAACCTGAAAACCTGAGTTACGTAAATCACATGTATAAACGAGGTAAAGGTCAAATGCATATGTACAAACAATGCCCTCTACGAAAACACTAATTAAAGGAACATACCTTGCAAATCGGCTTTACAACCATTTACCCATTAAAATCAGAAATGCACCGACCGTATTTTCATTCAAAAACAGGTGAAATATCTTATTACAGAAATGGATGATAGGCTCATCATCCATCGATTAATTTTATTGATCCCTCAGGGCCAGTTTTTCAGGTTCCAGTTAAGCTCCAAATTGATCAATTAATGGTTAGAATGTGATCCTTCTACTTACAACATTTGAAGAATGTCATTCACAACCTAAAGTATTATTAGTTATCTGGAGATTAACTCGATCCTAAAAAACTGGCCCTCATGCCAATAAACTAACTTTCCAAAATATTACCTACCGCAAGCATCATCATAATATTTTGATTGTATATTTAAATGTTGATATAAGCTCATATCTATCCCACTGTATCGTACTAATGAATATATGTCGCTTTATTTCTGTCTTATTCATAAAAAAATCTTTTTTTTTATCAATTAACTTGTATAGCTCTAGATATTTTTAGAAATAACACGCAATGTATTTTAATTTAATGTTATACTATTATTTATTTCATTATTACTCACTATTATACTCCATTTCACATTTAAAACTTACAATTTTCATGTTTCATAGTGTAGATACTATTCCTAGAATGATTTCACATGTTATGTCTATACATATTTGATATATACACATAGTATCCTCAAACAGGCAACACCCACGCTCTGGCTATGCCTTAGTAGGTCCGTTGATTGTTCATATTTTTTTTTTCATTACATCACTCATTACTAGCCACTTTTTCCATGATATCATGTCTATGTATGTTAATTATATGAATAAACATTATTATTATTATGAGGCCAGGTAGCCGAGTGGTTAAAGCGACATTGTTTCAATCACTTTGGCTGCCAGTCGGCGATGGTTAAAACCTTGGCGACTACAGATATTTTTCTGATGGACCGAGAAAGTGCTAGGAATCGCACGTAAAAAGGTAAGACCTCGTTAATCCTTGCCCCGCACAAGTTTCGACTTCTGAGGGCTGCCGTTCGTAGGGGACGACAGCTGGTTAACGGAAAAAACATTTTCAAAAACAAAACAATTTTTAAACTGACACCGGACGTACCTACACAAGTTGCGATGGAAGATCCACTTTGAAAACACGATGGGCAACATGTAAACATGTGGCAATTGTTATGCTTCTGTTGGCGATATATCAATTTACTATTGTCCATTTCATGTGTACAATATTCAATGGTGGGTGTGTGATACTGGTGAAATCAGTACAATGGAACAGTAGAAATGAGAATTCTCCGAACAAAGCGACGAGGGGGGGAAATATTGAATATTCACCAATTATATTTCAATTTGGCACACACTGCAACATGGAAGTAGAAACGATGAAAACAAAGATAAAGCTAAATGACATTTCATTGATTAAAGATAAAGACAGAGCGACAGGAAGGTATTTCATCAACCTTCGAGTTGAAAAGAAAAATATTTCTGTTATATTCACAGTAAAGTTGGAGAGTACGAATTCAATTATCTTTAATTTCTTGGATTTTTGAGTTTCAGAAATACTGATTCATTTGAGTCGGTGGATAAACTCTTAGTTTGATATTTAACAGTGACTAACGTGCAAACCACTTTCCATTGGCAAGACCCTCCAATTTTTTTTTCATTTGATCCATCACGTTATATGAAAACGGTACTATTCTATAGACAATAGTATATTATTTACAGGGTGAAATAGGAAGAACTACGGAAAATCATTCAGTGTGCTCTCACCATCCAAAGACAATTATGGTCACTGCTGGTGGATGATTTGCTGGCCATTCCCTGGCTTTGGGAGGTTGATCTGCAAGCATATGCTGACAATCTGGTCCTAGTAATAAACGATAAATCCGAAGAGACGATCTTCCACGTCCTTCAGGATATATTGTATACCAATGGTGTGAGAATGAGCAAATGTCCATTAACCCCCACAAAATGGTCATTCACCAGGAAAAGGAAGCTGGAACATTCGATATTGAAGGAAATCGAATTTTGCGAATATATTTATTTTCCATTTTTCAAATAATCCCAAAATTCCCTCAAACGTATCTCGACAAACTGATTCCGAATATCACCTCAAAATTTGAATTCAACAAAGGAGTAGGTGAAAAAAGACAGTTTTCTCGACGAAAAATGTACCTATCCTCAAAATTGACATTTTCTGAATGAAGCAGCCTTCTAATTCGAAAAACAAGGACATTTTCGGATTCAGAAGGAGATTTTCTATAGGATCCGAAAATATTTGCGGGGATGCTGCATTTTTTAACTATTTCCTGTTGATCAAAGACAAAAAATGCAATATTCGATTTCGAAGGAAATTGTATATTGCGAAAATATTAATTTTCCATTTATCAAATAATCTCAAAATTCCCTCAAACGTATCTCGACAAACTGATTCCGAATATTACCTCAAAAATTGAATTCGACAAAGGAGTAGGTGAAAATTGACATTTTCTGAATGAACTAGCATTCTAGTTCGAGAAACAAGGACATTTTCGAATTCAGAAGGAGATTTTCTATAGGCTAATAATATTCGCGGGGATTCTGCATTTTTTAAATATTTCCAGTTGATTAAAGTCGAAATATGTAATATTCGATATTGAAGGAAATCGAATTTTGTGAAAATATTTATTTTCCATTTTCCATCACTGGCGTTACAATTCCTTTTGCGAGTGAAGCAAAATATCTGGGAATAACCCTAGATAAAAAGCTAATCTGGAACTCGCATTTGGAAAAGACTATCCGAAAGGCTAGCCTATCATTATGGACATGCCGCAGAATATGTGGCAAAACATAGGGCATGTCACCAAAATACGTACATTGGCTGTTCGTGACCGTGATACCACCAATGATCACGTAAGGCTCTTTTGTCTGATGGAGCGAGGGCCATCAAAAAATGGCCCTTGCTAAACTTAACGGACTACAGAGAAAAGCGTGCCTGGCGATTACTAGAAGCATTCGCTCCACGCCAAAGGCATCAATGGAAGCCCTTCTTGGATTACTTCCTCTCCACATAGTTCTGAAGAGAAAGGCAAGATGGGCAACATACAGACTCTACCAAGCGGCCATTAGTCTACCGCAGGAAGACCTTCTTGGATTACTTTCTCTCCACATAGTTCTGAAGAGAGAGGCAAGATGGGCAACATACAGACTCTACCAAGCTGCCATTAGTCTACCGCAGGAATGTGTCATGAGAGGCAGCAGCATGCTGGAGGGCATAACAGCTCACAACATTCTAGGATATTTTTTTCTAATCTGCAAAAATTTGATAACAGAATGAATTTCATTTTTACTGCTACTTTATAATATAAAGAAAATCCCTAGGTATTATTGCCTACTAATTTCTGATCATGACTACCTGACAAGCAGGTATAAACAGGTAAGTAAATATAGATATCTTCACTTATTTGTTAACCAATCCAACGATATATCAGGAGATAATTTAATGATAAATGCCATGTATTGCCTGCAATAAAACGTTCATAAAATGGTATTAACAGGAATTGAAGCTTGAAAATTCTTTATTTCACAGACTTCATATGCACTCCTTTCTCTCTCTCTTTCGAAGGATGACACAGGGATGTGCGCATGATTGCCAATGTTTATCAAATTTCTGTACCTAGAACTACTAGGCAGGTTCTCAATTGAATTATCATTAGAAAACGGGTAATGTCTTAGGACAATTTTGTATGTAGCTACTCAAGCTGTGGGTAATCATTGTGAAATGGGTGTACAAATCAGAAAAAAATAAGCAACAACCATCATCGATTCTCTTCGACTTGGAAGTTGGAGATCGTAAAATGTGGCCTCACAAATCCAGTGATGCAGTAATCCTATGGAAGGTGTCAAACAAAAAATTGTTTAAATCCTAACCGTCAAATTTTACAGGTGCTATCCTTAAGTGGTGGTTGTTCACCCTGTATAATTAAATAATGGTATATAATTAAACTGTCAATTCTGAGGTAGTTTCACATGATCATGAGAAACTATTCATTCCTCAACAAAATCATACATATTCTGTATGTCACTTTCAATCAAATCAGAAATGAGCATTTGTTTTTCCCAAGACTTATTCAGATCATCTGAAGGCCATAAGGGTTCCTACAACTTGAACAACCATATTTCATGAAAATCTTTTTTTTGACACTTTGGAGAGCCCTTTTTTCCTCCATACACCTCTTCTATCTCTTAATATGAATTTAAGTACGAAACTGAGACTTTTCCCCGGTGAAAAGTTTTAATTTTATTTGAAATAGGACGCAATTCACTCTGGAACTTTTAATTTCGGTGAATTGAAAAAGTTGCGGCTCCTCTATAAATTTCAGGACAAAAAGGAGGTCATACCGGAAATATTAACAGGAATGTACGGATTCTCTGAGGCTATCTGCTCGTATTCGGCTTTCCATTCTGCGGCATGATTTTAATTTTGTTTCGTTTCCGACACAGAGCGGGAATTGTGCTGAAGCGATCTAGTAGTTTTTGTTTTTTTATTGCATTACTGTTTGATTTCAATTCATTCACACAAACGTATGGTTTATCGAATTTCCCGACAAATATGCAAACGGCAACCTAACAGGAAAAGTAAAAAGTTGTTATGCAGATAGGAATAACAAAAATCGTTACCGACTGGGAATATGGGATATACAGATGGTCAATTATTCCAACTTTTGATTGATTAAAAAGGAAGAGTAACCCAATTGTAAATGAACAATTGAATAGTAAAGCAAAGCAAGTAAAAAATATGAAGAAGAATAAGATTAACATATACAACTGAAACAAAGGAAAGAAAAGGAGGATTATAGGATTTTTGACAATTACAACTTGAGCACTCTACTACCGAAAAAAGATCAGATGGATGAAATAATACAATATTCTTTAGAACACAATTCTATAGATAACGTCAGTTATGTTCTACTTCTATTCCATAACAAATTATTGTTTTGGTGGTGTACTGCACAAATTCTACTTTCCTGGTTTCAATAATTGGTTGCTTTATGTAGGTAAACAAGTATCTGTTACCAATATATATTTTATGTTATTCACCTACTTTTCATTACACATAGCAAAAAATAGTATAGCTCGAATTATAACTGAACATTGCTTTGTCCATAAAGAACAAAATTTAAAAAAAACAACAGAATAAAAAAAATGAGAGATACTAAAAAGAGAAAGCAGAGAATTTTTTTACATTCATTTTCCTTAAAACGACAAAATTACATTTTGTATAGGAATTGTCAGTCCAGAACCAGAAATACGTCGCAATTAAATAAAATCTAACCAGACAACTGTACAGACCTGTATAAATGAAAATTAATTATGGTGTAAAAACAATGTTCTAACAGAAATGATTTCACATCATGGTTGAATTGTTTAACATTACAAGACGTTTTAGTATCATGTTTTAAATGACTATCGTGACCGATAAAATTGAAAGAATTCTGTGTTATATTTCATACCTGGCAACAAGGTTAGGAATAAATTCAAATTCAATTTTTTCTTCGAGTTATCATACTGTGTTCATTTTTGTGTAGAAACCATTTTCACCACTGAAATCATAAACTATCATTTCAAATATATATAAACTGACAAGGGTTATAATTCCATAAGTGGTGAATATTGGTCTACATGAAGTCATTTTGTCACTAAAAATGCACCGAAAATTATATTTCTGTTTGATGAAATTATTTTTGGCCATATTTGAGTTACCGTATCTCAATCTCAATATCTCAATCTGATGCCATATCTCAATTTCAAGTCAACCTTTGCATGGTATGAGCTAAAGAGTTGTGTTCTGTCTAATTTCCTGGACATATACCGAATGAAGTTCAATCAAGAGATACAATTTTCACAATTTGATTATCAATTCAGGTGTTCGTCCATGTGCAAGCCTAAAAATTTCACTATGGTATCGATATTTGATAAGTTTATTATTTGCAGTCACTGGAATTGAATCAGTTTTATTCTGATAGTTGTAGAAATAATAAGTAGTATTTGTTCTCTGTGGATTCAAAAATAGGTAGTGAAAACTGAAAAAATTAGAGGCACTAATTAAGGCCTTGGCACCGCCAACGCCAACGCCATCAAGAGCCACCATCAGCGCGTCACATCGAACAGTCAAACTTCTTTCTCCCCCACCCAGCTTAGTTTTGAATACTACTCATTAAGATTGTGAGTGAAGATGATAAACTCGCTGAAAATTGTAAAACATCGCCTTTCCCTTCTCGATTACATCGCCAATCAGATACACATTTCCCGATCGTAGCATCAGTTTTTTGCAAAAGCAATTGATTCCATGAAAGAAATATTTTTTGAAGTCCCATAAGAATTCTGGAATCTCTCAATTTTTTTTTCTTAAAAATTAGCCTAATTCCCGAATTTACACACAATAATATGTTATTTGCTAAAGAATAAAAAAATTTAAAACAAAAACTGTAGGCGTAATACCGATTCCCTTTTTACCAAGGTAGTGTTAGCTCTTAAGGCAAATTCACAGTCGTTTTGTGAAGATTCAGTGTCTTTTGCCGACACTAGTAGCGATATATCATCTGCATACGCAATAAATTTAGAATGCAAATGTTGTAATACTTATTTACGTAATCAGTTATGAAAAGACCCATATTGTTCGATGAGAATAAGTCTTTTCATAACGTATTTCGTACAAAATTTTATCTAATGATATCATTTCATGAATATAATATTATGGTTTTCTCATGATATGGGACATTGGCGTTGGCGCTTATCAGAATGAATATTTAATAAGCAATGTCAAACGTGTCAGACTCATGTCAAACGTATCAGACTTATTTCGAAAATGAGTAGTTGTTTCGACGAAATAGCGTCTGATATAGAAGAATCGGCAAATAAGGCATTAAATGAATTGATACCTCAAAAATCAAAAGCTAGATATGACACAGATTACCAAAAGTTTGAAGAATGGCACCAAATGAAGAAAGTTACAGTTATGACTGAAAAAGTAATGATGGCATGTTTCGAAACTATAAAAGCTATGAAAGCTTTGACGATGTGGACGACATATTCCATGTTAAAGAGTGAACTAAAAGTTAAGAAAGATGTAAATATCCAAACTTACACCACATTGATTGCATTACTGAAAAGGCGGTCAGTGGGTTATCGTGCAAAAAAATCAAAAGTGTTCAGTAGGGAACAATTCGAAACTTTCATAAAAGAAGCTGATGACAAACATTTTTTATTTGCGAAGGTATTTAATTTAGCCAGCTTCGAAAATATTGTTTAGAGAAGAAACGAAAGAGATCAGAACAGAAGAAGTTATAGCAGAATTAGGAGAAACATCTGGAATTTTGTTAATTGTACTTTGAATAATCCTGTTTTAAATATTTTCAAAGAATAAAATTAGTAGTTTCTTGTTCTATCATTACACAACTAGTTGCGTAATGAATATTACACAACTCTTAAGGTGCATTTAGTCAACATAAACGTAACTTTAGCACAAGCACTGACATAAACATAACCGTGAAAATAATTTTTTATCAGACCTAATATTACACGAGTTTTAGATTTAGGCATACATTTGATAATGATAGGTACATTTTATGACATGAAACTTTAGGTACACGTGAATTAAGAACAATATTTTTATCGTAAAAGTAAGATTTTTATAAAATTGGGATTTTCAAAGTGACATGTTTTTAGCATAAACTTAATATTGTTGTATAAATGGTACCATTTGATTTAACAGATTCAACTTTCGTTTTTAACATATATTTAAGCACAATTTTAAAATGATGTTGACTAAATGCACCTTTATTCACTTGCCTCAAGTGACGGTTTTGAAAAAACTGACGTTTCAAAATTCACAAACGTCATGTAATACTTGACTTTTCGAAACTGAAAGATAGTTTTTTCATTAATCTCAATATGCTGCAAGAATTTTGAGAATATTCGTGCTTCTTTCTTTGAAAACCTTGGTAAGTTTTCACATTCGCGAATTCACTCTCGTTCACAGTAGACAACCTAGAAGCACATTCGTGAGTTTGGCATAGAAAATTTTGCTAGAAAATTAGTATTTTCACATTGAAGTCAAAACCCTGACATTTGCACCACAGCGGTTTTGGCGTGGACCCGACGCATTGTAGCCTCATCAATAATTGTAATGTTTTCTCCAGATATCAATTGAAAAAGAAATGAAAATATTTCGAAAGCTCTCAATCAAAAGCAGATTAGAGTCTACTTTCTTGTTCCCATAAGCATAATTTCCTGTCGAAAACAATCCTTAATTATCTAAACACATTTAATATTTCCTGTCCATTTTCAAACTTAATCTTTTTAATTTGGATAAGTTGGATTTTCAGAGTATTTTCACTTGTTGCAAATAATCTACAGCACCACCCCTGGTAGTTGATACGCATTCCAAGCAAACATTAGACGCCAAGGTTGGCATCTAGACAACTCATACTAGCTTCATAACAAGTCATGTGGTCGTCTGTCGATACTGATACATCTGACAAAAAAATTATCCGTACGGGGTCTCGAACCAACGACATATGCTGAATGAAATTTAGGCAACCAACACTTAAACCGCTCGGCTATACGGCAACCTGGATTCAACATCTATTCCACATTCTCCTCTGGTTGTTTTGTTGTCGAAAAGAAAATAAATGAATACGTAACCATCAAAACAGCTTGACTTGACGTGAAGTATGGCCCTATACTGATTAAAATAACTTATGAATCCTTTTGACAATAACTATTTTTAAATGAAACATAGTTTGTTCAACAAGTTCCAACCCTGTCATAGACCTTCTTCACCTTTTTTCCAAGCTCATATCAGTTGTATATACTCAAGTAGAAAAATATGTTCCCCGAGTTTTCCTCAAGTGGTTGGCAATATTACAGTATGAGAAAGTACCGAGGATAAGCTGTCCGTTACAATAATTCATAGAAAAGTAGATGACGGCGTCACATGTATGTAAAACTCTACAGAAAGAACTGAAATGAGTATGAAATGAAATAGTTATAAAACGTGTTACAAATAACAAACAGTAATTCAAATCAAGGAGAATTACTAAGAACGTAAGTTATCTTTTCAGCTGTATTAAGTTTCAAACTGAATAGAGGTTTTTGATGCTGATGGAGAAAGACAGCTTGACAATTAGTTGGTTTGTTAATGACTTCAGTGGATGCACAAGTTACGTTAGATAGCTCAGAGAGGCCTTCTCAGTACTGCTGTTTTTGGGTAAACCAAACTGAGTATGAGAATGAACCTAATGTAAAAAAAATTAAACAATCGATTTGTTGGAGTGGTAAAGAATGTTTGGATAACGTATGTGTGAACATTGAGAAGGGCAGTATTGATATCATGGTAATCAATAATAATTTCAGTAATCACTTTGTTCAAATGATATCTATCGAGATTGCACCTAGAGAAAACAATAAAATTCTCAAAAATTACAGGGATCTCTTCAAAGAGAGTAATATTAGTGAGTTTAGGTCACATTAAACAATGAAAATTGGCAAAACATTTATACTGTAAACGATGATGCAAACTCAAAATTTGACTTTGCCCAGATACTTATAATTATTTTGAAATAGATTTCCCGCAAAAAACAGTATCAAATAGGATTCAAAAAAATAAAAGAAAACCTTGGCTAACTAGGGGTTTAATCATATCTGGACAACTTAAATTTTTTGGATGAAATGACACAAACCGGAAATGAAACTGCTATATCTTACTACAAAAAATGCAAAAAAATATATACCCAACTATTGATGGTTGCAGCTAAATGAATGCACAATAACAATATCGTAATGTCGTAATATCGTAATGATTCTGAAAATAAATCAAAGGCTGCCGGAAACATGATTAAGGAAAAAGACAAATCAAATATTAAGCAAATCCTTTCACTAAATGTGAATAACCAAGTGAAAGAAGATCCAGAATAAATTTATAACTACTTTGAAAATTATTTTTGAATATACCTAGCATATTACTAAAAACCAAAGATGACGAAAGCATAAAAACCACATATTTTTCTTTAAACCGGATATAATAAATATTTTATATTCTCAATCTAAAAAATACTAATTCTTAAGAGCATGATAAATTATCTACAAAAAATGTGCCTCTTTAATGTCAAAGCCCGCAACATATTATTTGATAAACTGTTTTATCGAGGAAGGTATATTCCCAACAGCACTCAAACCTGCAAAAATTACACCTATCCATAAATCGGGTAGTACCAGTAAAGTCGAAAATTTTAGACTAGTAGCAATACTCAGCCCTCTTTCGAAAGTCTATGAAAAATATGTTGCGAATGAAGTGCTCAATTTTATGGCTACAATCAACCTATTTAACGTTGACCAGCATGGCTTTCAAAAATGCAAATCTACTGTCAGTGCAATGATCAGACTTACGAATACCAATTACGAAGAACTTGATGAAGGTAATAAAGTACTGGGTATCTTTCTTGATCTGAGTGAAGCTTTTGACCTTGTCAATCACAATATATTGCTCGATAAGTTAGAGAGTTATGGTTTTAGAGCAATAACTCATAAGTGGTTTGACAGTTATCTCAAGGATGTGGTACAATATGTTCAAGTAGATGATGCCAGGTCAAAAACATTACTAAGTCCTGTTGGTGTTCCTTCGGGTTCTGTACCAGGACCTCTATTATACATATTTTATGTGAATGGATGCGGATTATATGTCAATTTTGGTCTCTGTAAAGGATTTATCAAAATCAGTGGCAACGGCAAACACTGAGATAAATATTGCACATGATTGGTTATTGGCAAATATATTGGTGCTCACTCCAAAGAAACCTTCCTTCACTCGATTTAGCCACACAAACGAACATTTTGATCAAGTTAATACAACATTCCTTGGCATAGAAATATCAGAGAACTGCTCATGGTTAATCCACGTTAATGAATCAGGCCAAAAATTAGGTCCACAATGTTACTTACTATACGTAAAGCAGTTGATGGACCTGTCTTGCTTACATTGTACTATGATCGCTTTCAATCAATAATATCACATGGTGTTATAAGTTGGGGTGCATCTCATGAAACCAATATATTTCTTAATCTTCAAAAAAGAGCAATAAGAAATATTGGTAAAAACGGAAGAAGGGTGAGTTGCAAGAATATATTCATTTAGAAATAAAAATATTTAAAGTATACTCCTTGTGTATCTTTCATATGCAACTATATGCTAAAGGTGAGATAATATCATGCAGTACAATATGAAACAAGAAACTCTAACGTATTTGTGCCTGTACATCAATTAAAGAACACTAAATACTGTCCAAAGTATATGGCTATAATTATATACAATCCTCACCAAATTCGTTCACAGAGTATTTCACTGGCTGAATTTAAGACAAAGATCTTGTCACAAGAGGAATACTACTCATTGAAAGAGTATTTTGTTGACAAAAACTTCAAATGACGTTTTATAAATTTATTTTAATAACAAATTTTTTTAACATAGAAGTAAATTTTAATATATTTATTGCATAAGTGACTATATGTTAGATATACATACTGTAATATTTTTATTTTATGTATATTTCATTTATTTCATCTTCATTATTGTTATTTTCAAAAAAGGACAATGCGTGTATACTGTATACAAATTCATATACAATTTCTTTAATTAATTTTTTCTGACTATATTCATAGGATTATGACTTGTTATATATCGTGCAACTAATGAATACCTATCTATGTACCATCCTGTATAAACATATATGAAAAGGTATGTAGAAGGTAAGTACTAATCTCATCAGATTAATCCAATTTGAAATATTCTTATCACCACTATATTTTTGTAACTTTCTAAGAAAAATTGCAAAACATTTCATTCGCAGTTTAGCCAAGTCTCTGCCGAAATGTATTTATTCTAGGTAATTAGAATTTTCCAGTGGCCATGTTGAAATGAATGAACACAGCAATCGATTCACCTTCCGCCTCTAATTTTCGTTATTGTACTTTGCAGTATCATTATTTACATCGGTACCTGCACTAAATTTATCTTGGCCTGGCAAACGACAGCCACTTAGGGATCATAAATTTCGCTAGTTTCGTGTGGAGCTGTTAGCTGTTAACTAACTATTCCCCAACTCATAATTGCCGAAAAAATTAACATGTTGTGTTCATCTTTTATGGGACAGTTTTACGACGGCCTTCTTGCTCGTATCTTCAATATTTCAGCTGAAATGTCAAAACTGCGGATTGCTTGATGGCATACGAATGCCATCATTTTTTAATTGCTAGGCAAAAAAGTAAATTTTATAACTCTATTCAGTAAAAATAATAAGAATAATTACGAACGGAATTGAGAGAAATGTTTTAATACGACTGGAAACCGGCTCCTCACTGAATCCATTATGACTAATTAAGCTAATAATACCAAAGAGAAATGTTTTAATGAAACATGCTCATTGCATCCATGTCAATTCTGAATTAATTAATATTAATTGGTAAGAAGTTACAGATATTTTTGACTCACTGTAGTGCAAAAACTTGCTCAACTGGAGTAGCCTGGAACAACTGCAAAGTTGTACTCATTATCGACCGTCATGAATGGTATATAAACAGGGTGTATCGAAGAGCAAGAATAAGTGTTTTTTGACGGTTGACTTTGAAGTTAATGTTGATTGAAAATAATTCGTCCATAATGAAAGAAAACATACATGTAAAACCTTGCCGAATCCCATCAGTTTGAATGTAAGTACCCGAAATTCTTCAACCCTAGAAGTATACAAATTGGTATGATTTTTTTCTTTTCGAACTATGACATCCATTTCCGTGAAGTTATGTCAATGTTATTCGATATAATCATTGCGACTCTAAAGAAATAAAATATCGTATAATATTTCACTTTTGTTCATCTATAGGACGCTGTGCAGACAGCGTTATATCATTCTCATAAAACAAGTTTTTTTATGTTCGTATAGCTAATCTTAAAATAGTTTTAAACCGCTGGATCCCTAAGAAATATAATTATAATGGTTGTGAACCGCATATTCGGATAGGCTGTATAAATAATCTAATAGACATACTTATAAAATAGTTTTTTAGCTATCACCTAGAGACTTTTCATTGGGAGGACATAAATAGTTATAAGCTATTTGTTGAAGAACCAAAACATTTTACAATTTGGGCCTTTCTTGTATATATTTTTTTATTAAAAAATAGAAGAGCCTTGAATAAGGAATAAATTGGCAGATGTGATAATAATATTAAAATATGTACTATATTTTTCAAAAGTATTATTTTTAATCGGAAATACCTGTATAATGATGGATTAATTAAATAAATACAGCATAACGCCCTATATTTTTATTAAAGGTACATAATTGTTTTAAATATGTTTTTACATTCGAAAATATTTTTCGTGAACAATGGCGGTCACTTGCAATTGCTCAAACCCACAAATAAATATGGCGTTGAGTTATACAATAATTTTGTGTCAATAAAAACGTTAAAGACATTTTTATTCTATAAGAAACATAGAAACTCATGATTTTATAGAGCTGTTTTGAAGGGCACCATAAAACAAATTTTCCAGAACAAACCTACATTGTGATATTATTCATTTAAGAGGTTGCCACATATTGTTTTTTTTGAGCCTGGTTTGGAGGTGATCATGTAAATGGCACTGAAAGAACTTTAATGCTTTTTTAAATTGTTTCATTGTGCAATCTTCTAACCATAGAAATATAAATACATAGAACGCCAATTAGTTCGGAATAACGTGGTCCCCCCACGGCAGATAAACCAACCCATGAGTATGCGCAATAGAGCACAAGTGTCGCTAGGGACGGTCCTAGGATTTTTGAGTTCCTGTTTCTTAATCCTGTATAAGTTGTTGGTAATGATATATACAGTAAATTGATAATTGACTTCTTAAAAATAGATATATTGAGTGTGGGTCTTCTTTTTTATGCTTTCTCGTGACCAAGTCGGGAGAAATCACTGTGATCGTCAAAAAATTCAAATTTGATATTTTGATGGGAATTGATTCGTCAGTCTGTGAATCAGAAAGAAAACTCAATTTGTGTGTCTATCGGCTTCACGCCTAAACCGTTGAGCCTATTATAGTCGAAATCCATATCAGAGTGAGGAGTCGTATTAAATTCAAATGGCATTTTTGTAATAAGAAGAAGATTTTCGAATGATGAGAGAAATAAATATAAAAATCCAAAATGTTACAGGATATTGTTTCTTCTTGTTTTTAATAAGGAGAAATGGTAGGATTGGAGAAAAAGGACTGTAATAATTCCCAACACATTTTATTTTGTAATGTTATAAACTTATTTCTATCAAACGAAAATTTTGTTTCAAAATCTATTGATGGGAAAATATTATAAATTTTGTGTTCTTCACTTCAATTCACCTCTAATTTTCTCAGTTTGCGACATTGCAATATTGAATATCTGATTCTGGTGTAAATTCTTGTTATTGCTTTGTTCATTGCTTTTATCATTTTCAATTTGTGACTCACCTCATAGGGAGATATATCGAAAATGTGGTTTATTATGGAGCTGAATAATTTTTCATCCTGAAATAATATTGTTGAAGTTTGGTGTACGAAAGTTTCCAAAAAATTCGTTTCATTTGGCATGAAATTATAAGTAATTGCAAGAACCTGCCGGATTTTTCTCTCTTGAAAAATACAAATATCTATAACAGTTTGTGTTGGTCTTATGAGACCACCTCTTTTTCTATTCAATAACCTACAGTTTTTTGCATGTGCAGAAGACTCTGTAATGTCTTCAAAAGTAGACAAACATATTCTACAATTGATAATTTTTTTTATAGATTTAACAATAAATCCTGATATATATGTGTAACCACCACACATTCTCAGTCAGAGAACTCAAAGAAAAGAGAGAAATGAAATTAAATGATAAAATTCCCCATCTTCGATTATCATGTCGTTGACATCAATTTTATATTTTTTTATAATGGACACATCATCCAAATTCAAGTCCGCATAGATTTTCTTTTGCCTCTGTGTCGTTGCCAATATATTGGTGTTATCCAGATTCACAGTTTCCCTGAACAACTGCTAAAACCTAACAATGCCAAAACTCACAAGCCGACACTGTTAAGGTGGAAACAGACCAAGCAAACATTGTTGTGCAACAGTTGAACAACACTCAGGCAGCTGTTGTCAAACTTGTTTCCGTGGGGAGAAAATATTGTCGACATAGGTTCTCCAATGTTTGTCCAGTGTTCGTTAAGTCACTCTGCTTGAAATGAACTACTTATTTTCTGTTACAATGTAAAATTATGTTGTATTCGCGTCCACACTGGCGACGCTGTGTGCGCACTGTTGGGCAACAACTCCTTTGATGTACCGCCTCGGGAGCGAACACCGCGCAACAGCGACACAACTATTGCCCAACTGTTGACCAACTGTTGCCCAACACGTACACACTGAGTGAACTCGTGTGTTGTTCGGCTGTTGTCCAACTGTTGCACAACAATGTTTGCTTGGTCTGTTCTCACCTTTATCTTTCTTCGCTTGATACGCCACGATAGGATTTTAAGGCGGTGTTGCCAAGTTTACTGGACTTCCCACAACTACCTGTCCTAACCACAGATGATGTTCCGAACCTCATGTGGAACACGAAAAAAAAAAAGAAAACTTGGCAACGACGTGACCAGAATCAGCGGTAGTGCGCAAGTGCAAAGGTTTGTCATCATTCCCTGTGAGCGTTCATTTAACTGAATCGCGGACAGCGGGTTTGGCGTTCTAGTGTTTATTATAATTTCTATGGCACTAACCGGTTATTATAAAAATGTTTTATATAGTATTTATTGCGCACAGACTGTAACGTTTTTGTTCCAAATACCACTAATTCGCCCTCTAAACTGTTTATAACCGAGTAAGAGACGCCTTTTTAGTAGCCTATGGAACAATATTGTACTTATTTTATAAAGCCAATGTCTCTATCCTAAAAACTGTTTTATTCATCACATTATGAAGCTTTTACACAGCTTGAATATAACTGTTACAAAACTGTTTTTACCGCAGAACTTAAAGGTGTTATACAGATACTATATATAATCAATATAAAGCACTTAAAATACTCTTTCAAAACGGTTTTAAATCGGTCTTATGCGTTTTAAGACTATTTTAAGCCAGAAGCAAGCTTCAATTCTATAATGCGAGTTGTATAAATATTTATACGACAATGTTATAAAAACATTTTTCTGCAAACACAAAAATGTCGCAGTCAAGCTCACAAGTGATGAAATACTCCTTAATTTAGCATTATAAGATACTTATAAAATTCATCAGTTCCATAAAGCAATGCTACTTTTTTCCAACCAAATGAAGAATAATATCCAAAGTTATCACAATAGGCAGTTGCAATAACACTTCTATGAAGAACATTTATAAAATTGTGAAATTGTTTTTGTTACGGAACTCCCATCAGGTTTTTGGAGAAAACCTCTCAAAAGCAGAGCTTGTGCGAGCAAGGGAGATCCGGGACCTACAGCTCACATTGCACAATTGAATGTCAGATCTAACCTATGCCCGTTAGGAGGAGTAGCTGTTTTCTGTAACATATTTTCTTAATAATTACCACTTTGTGGGAATGTGTGAAGAGACGGGTCAAATAAGTCTATTGAGTTGTTTTCCAATTTTGTTTTTTCTTTGCTTCATTATGGAATGAAGAGGTATGAAACCATTTCTACCCAAATGTATTATTAGTCATTATTACTGATAGAAGACAGAAGTAATAATTTTATTATTAAATTTCTCTGAGCCGACCTTTATCACAAACTAATCCCTCGAGAAAACTCAAATTGATTTAATTCAAGCCACGTCCTATCATTTACGGAGACAAGTAATAATTTATGATAGTAATTAAGTCATCATTCAGTAAATTAATAATACACATTCACTGAATTCGGTCATTTGGGTCAATTTATTAACTGAGTTAATTGAAAGATGCATTCAGGGGAAACATTGAAGCATCTTGGAAATATACGGCAATAGAAAAATGTATATTTTCAAACAATATAATCATGTTGATTTCAATGAAAATATGAACAGGATGTTCATAAAGTCAGTTGTCGAATCACCTGCGACTGAAAGTTGGAATTTAGTCGCTGTTTTCTATCGTACAAGATAACCTCTCTTGGAAGGGATTCATGTTTTAAAGAGAAACATTCTCAATTGAAAATTGAATCAATACATGACTCCTCTGGAAATGGAAAAACCCTACGATAAAATTGAAGTTACTTTTTTGTAATATCTAACAGAAAACAACTACTTTCCCGGCAATTGCCGAGGAAGTAGTTGTTACAAAAAAGTAACTTCAATTTTATCGTAGGGTTTTTCCATTTACAGAAGAGTCATGTATTGATTCAATTTTCAATTGAAAATGTTTCTTTTTAAAATATAATCATATTTCACCAAATATTTGGTAAATCACATTCATTCAAGAAATGGATATCACCATCGCTGTTCTTTTATGAAGCTCTATCTGTGGGTATAAATTTTCGGTTATTGTGGTTGATTTTTCCTTTTCTAACTATTAAACTTTACATTGTCGACTTTCGGACTTTTTGTTCAATACAATTTCACGAATGCTGAGCAATTCCGATTCTCATTATAATTTTCATGGTACGATACGGCAAACTATCTGAATCGAATCGTGTTTGTATATAAAACATCAGCACTTTTGGGGCTCTTCCAGCTTTACGATCAGATTTTATGGTTCAAACTGATGCAGTTGATATCTTTTTCTTGTTTCTTCCGAGCACAATTCAAATTGTGTAGTATTATTTAAGTTTCTCTCATTTCAGGTATTTATGAGGAACGAGAGTTATGCGGCTCGGAAAAACTTGGATGAGGGGAAATAAGATTTTATATCCGGAAACACTCAGACCATTGAAAGCAGCTCAAGCCTTCGAGCAATTATTAAAGTTTCCATCCAGTTTCACGGTACTGAGAGAGAGTAGTGATACAAGGTTTCATAATTATTGAAAATGAATCAAGAATTCACTTAATAGAAATTCACACCAGAACTTTGTTTCAGAAACAAAAAGGTTTCATTTGTTCGAATTCTGCCTGTAACTATGACAACGGCTCTCAACTAGAAAGATAGACGATAATTTGAGTACAAGCAATTGAATTGATGCTATGAGAAACAAATACATCCAATGGAGATTTGAAAATACTTTTTGGATACAATTCAGAAGTAAATGAAATGTGATAGTACCGTGAGCACTGGAAATATAAGGAAAATCGGAAAAACAGCACCACTAATGTACGATTAACTTGTAACTAAAACTAAACGGTCCAAGAAAACTGTATGACTGGAGAAAAATTATCTTGTACCTTCGCAGATTCTAATGCACAGGGTATAAGGTTAAACCAGCAATAGATAACGCCCCCAAAATCCCACATCATTACATGACACCCTTTCAAAAACTATACCTATTTTAAAACAGAAAAATTTCCTACTGAAGTCAGGCCGTTAGCATAAAGGTTCCGTCAAACCAAAGCGGGAACGCGGGAGCGGGAGCGAAAAATAGAAACCGTGCGAATTGGTAGAAAAGCAGTAAACGTAGCAAATCATATATATTTCTCAGCTTGTCTGCATTTTGGAATACGAATAATCACTCCGGTATGTATTTTCACATTTCCCACTATCGAATTTAGTCTCGCATTCATCCCACTCCCGCTTCCGTCCCGCGTTCCCGCGTTGGTTTGGGGACACCTTTATTGTTCAGACCATTAGGCCACACTTGATTATGTGTAAGCGTTTTCTCATTCGATAATGGGAGCTAATGCCGTCAAAAAGTTTTCTTTGAGGGTTGTTTTTTTGTATAATGTCTAATAAAAATATTAAGAAGGTGAATTTACTTTTTTTTATTTGTATTACTTATGGTTTGGAATATACTAGATCTTCGAAGCTAGAAAATGAGTGTTACTGTTAACGTTATGTTTTCTCTTCATTAAATTAAAATTTAATGAATGACAGATTTGTCAGCTTTTGGTCTAACTGAACCAAATAGAGTAAACTAACAGGAGGGTTTAATAAGCTCTAGCCAATCAGAATCTTGTTGCATCATCGCGTCATAGTGACGTACTTGGAAATGCAACATAACTGTCAGCAATAACTCTCATATACCAAGAGAGCTATTCCGTCACTGTTTATAGAGAATGGCGGCCATGACATGTCCAACTACGTCACATTTCGTCACAAATGTTCCTTCATCTCTTACTATTAGTGTCCCCATTGTCTTATGTGGATTAGACTCTCCTGTTGAATAATGTTTAGTCTCCTTGTAACTAAACAACTTTAGGCTAATAATAGTTGACACCCGGTGTCAATTCTTAAGCTGGTTGAATGAAATTGACGTTTTGCTTCTTCACGATATATTTCGATATAAAAAGAGGTTGGATAGGTTCCAAAAGATGACAGTAATGTCGACCTTTCGTTATCTAGGTGTCAGCTACTCGGTTTTTTTCCATCAGTCACACTCTGGAGCAAAAATTCTTCGGTTTTGTTTTGAGATGCCGAATCTCCACAGAAAAATTATGAAATACTCCCAGCAGAATATGCTAGATGCCATAGATGAAGTGCGAAGAGATAATTCCGTCAAGGCAACGGCTAAAAAATATGGAATACCAACAATTACAATTATGTACGAATTTAATGAGGAGCTGCCAATAGGAAGAATAATATACCCAAAGAGAATTTTTACCATTGCATAAGAAAAAATTCTTCTATCATGTATTACCAGAAGAAGGAAAAAAAAACAGAAAGCTGAAAAACAAACTATGAAGAAAGGAATAAAGAAAACAAAAACAAAAAGAGTTACAAGAAAATAAATAATCTGCTGAAGGACAGAAGAAAATAATCAACGACAAATAAGGAAAGCCAAAAGACGGGATGACAGTGCTCTAACGTCTTCAGAATCATTATCGATTGAAAGTGCTGATTCTTCTCCATGGGATGAAGACGTCAGCAATGAAGAAGATGATTTGTCATACCGACCTATTACTTCTCGTAAAGGGAATTTTGTCCTGTATGAATTTTTAGGTGGTGAACGTAATCAATCAAAATTTGGTTATATCTGTAGGGTGCAAGAGAAAAATCAGACATTCAGGTTATGAGAGTTTGTTCCACATGAAGCGGACATCTCATTCATATCTATTGTCCAAAAATCAGACATTCAGGTTATGAGAGTTTGTTCCACTATGGTCCAAATAACTGGCAAAGTATCTCAACTAGAAATTTTGAGAAAAAGAGAAAGAATTATTGATTTTATTGTATTGGTTCAATCTTAAATTGAGAATGTTTCTCTTTAAAAGAGAATGAATTAGTTATGTTTCTGCAAGAACATTTTCGGTGAAAGAAGTTTAAGAATTAATCAAGTCATCTATTGGACAATTCCATTTCAGAAATGTCATCTTTAGGTAGTAATGATGGGTGCAAGTAAAACATTTTTCTCATATAATGGGGCCAGGTGGCCGAGTGGTAAAAGCGCAGATGTTTTCAATCACTCTGGCTGCCAGTCGAAGTTTTAAACCATAGCGTTTGCAGACATTTTTCTGATTGCCCGAAAAAGTGCTAGGAATCGTAAGTTAAAGAGTTAAGATCTCGTTAATACTTGGCTCGCACAAGTTTCGACTTCTGAGGGCTGCCGTTCGTAAGGGGACGACAGCTGGTTAACAGAAAAAACAATTTTAAACATCCGAATGATAAAATCTTGAAATTATAAGAAGTTTTAATAAATATTTCATGATTCACTTTTTGAATTAGAGGAAGAATATTGAAAACTTCAGTTATTTTCATTTTATTTCCAAAATAGGGTCATCTATTGGAGGATTAACATCAAAGATGTGTGAGCTTTATTGTTATTGCCAAAAGATCGACTACTTTCCAATACATTCCTGTATGATAAATGAAGTAACAGAAGAAAAGATCAGAGTTATCGTGAACTATATCTAATTGTCTTCTTCTGGAAATTGAACTCGAAAGATTTATCCAGTTTCCAGGTAATTGAGCTTGGAATCGCATTCTTCGGAAATTGACGCATAGTCCTCGTGAAGTCATACCAACTGTTCTGATTTCTGAAGTGGCAGCTCTGAGCGCTGCTTGTTTATACTTTATATCAGTATTATCGGTCTGATCTGATCCTATCGATCTGATCCTGATCCATGTGAGCAATCACAGATCACATGCAGTTGATTAAATTCAATAGTGAGAATATTGGCTGTTCAAATTGGATTCCGTGTTCCAAGTGGACCATTTGAGATGTATTAAGAACAAGTTGAATTCACTAGAGATGATTCAAATAATCTACTGGAAGTGGATATCCTCATGATTATGGAGTTTTCAACAAAAATAAAGACCTTGTCGGTAGCGAAATTGCGAGGAATAAAAATTAAATGGATAGATGGATATTCAATTGTAGGCATTCTCAGTGCAGAATTTTTCGAATCTGCTGCCATGTACGAGGATTGAAGTTGGAGGGTGAAAATCTATATATATTTTCGAAAGAGACTTCAATGCGATACTAAAAATCTGCCTATTCCGTTCAGCGGATGCAATTAATGATGATTTTGTGGTTTAAATAAAAAGTCTAACATCAGAAAAAAACATTCTTGAACTATTCAGATTCCAACGGAGCAATCAAATCGAAATACTTTCATGAACTGCAACGGCAGCTGTCTTGTGCATGGAGGACAAAAAGCAATAATTTTATTTATAGTGAATAGATGTGGGCATGTGGTTTCACCAAATCAAATTGTCTTAAAGTCGATATTACACGTTCCAGGTGTTCTCTCAAGTTGGTTATTTTTTCGCTTCTTTCACTTCATAGATGGTGAAATTTCCACTGATTTGTGAGATATTTGCATGCTGGTGGAAATCAATCGAAAAACTTCCGCATCAATCAACTGAATGTTCTCTTTTCATCTTTCGATTTTTCAATTCCTAAATTTCTCTTTTGATGAGTGATTGTCTCGACCACTTTAGGCCACATATTGGAGCACCGAATTGATTTCGTCGTCAGAGTAGCTTCTGTCTCTTGACAAGTAAAGCTCATTGTATTCTGAGGAATGTCATCAATCAAACTCTTAACCATACTCCCTCTTTTTGATGAATCTTCTCGGTTGTAAGAAATATTGCACAATATTTCAGCAATCGATATTATATTTCAATATATTAATTTTTCATGTTTTTACAGTTTTCTGGGACATATTATTTTTCTCTCTCAACCTGGAATAAAAATTATGTATGAGAGAATGAATCATTATTCCAGAAAAAGTATAACTCACATCAAAATGATCTCCGCATCAGTATTTCGATCCTTTATCATACACAAAATCAGTTTTCCGCATTGAACGCAGCCAATTTTCTGGTTTATGATAAAATAATGAATAATAATTTTTCTGGTGCTCATATCAGAGTATTTCATTTTTAAACTATGGAACTATACAATACCTGGAAACTTTTTTATGATCTGTCATAATGGATCGATAATGAACCAAAACTCGTAAAACATTTAACAACATAATGAATAAACCTGGCGATATGGCCCGTCGCTATAACGGCGCTGCGGTAGGATTGACGCCACTCATTTTCGAATTCCTGATTTGAAGGCATCATTTTAAAGTGGGAGATCGAGAAAAAATCTGTTTTTTTTGTAGATGGTCTATTCGAGGGGTGTATATTCAATTTATGTACTCAGTAAAGATATGCCAAATGAGCCAATCAGTTTTTGGCAAAAAGTGAAAGTTCAACTGGCTTTCATTGAAGAAGGAAGATTATTCTTTTGAATAATATGCCATAATAATATAATAAGATTATTAATGGATTTCTCGAAAAGAAACTCTGATTAACGTTTAGGTAGTGTATACGTGTGCGTTGGAAGAATCTGTGTTAGATGCTATATCCGAAGATTCGACGACTAGTGTGAGAATCATTTCAACTCATTTTGGCACCACAAAGTTGGTGATTTACAGAATTGTGAAGGAGACACTTCTCCATCCTCTCCATGTCCAGAAATAGTATATCGTGTATCTAGTAGTAAAAGCAATACATTCCCGGACGACAAATTGTTGGCCGAGGCGTTAAGCTGAGGCCAACAAGCATTGAAGTCTGGGAATGTGCTTTTTTTTACTACGAGGTACACATACTATTTTTTCTGAAATCGCAATCAGCATTATCAAAAACTAAGGAATTCTACATATTGTTGCGTGAATTCAATAACTGTCTAAAATGTAAACAAGCCAGCAAACATTTTCTCGGATCGTTTTCTGTACGGGAAAGTACTTTCCCGTACCGTTTAGGTCCGAAAACGGTCCGGGAAAGTTCGTTGCTTAGCAACGGACTACAATACTAGATTAGCGTATTTTTTCTAAAATCGTTCAAGAATGCCCACTTTCTCGGAGCAACTTCAGGCCTCAAACAACAATATGTAGAATTCCTTAGTTTTTGATAATGCTGATTGCGATTTCAGAAAAAATAGTATGTGTACCTCGTAGTAAAAGCACATTCTCAGACTTCAATGCTTGTTAACCTCGGCTTAGCGCCTCGGCCAACAATTTACATTGTCGTGCGGGAATGTATTGCTTTTACTACTAGATACACAATACACTACTGAGGCCTGAAGTTGCTCCGAAAAAGTGGGCATTCTTGAACAATTTCAGAAAAATATAATTTTTACTATGATTCTCAGATTCATTTCCTATGATCAGAGTTATTTGAACTTTTTTTATAAACTGGCTCGTCGACAGGAAGACAAGCTCTTGTAATAAAAGGCAACCAGATAATAACGTATCAGGTACAAACTGTAGAGGAAAGTCGCCTATTGTTGGATACTTTTTTGGTAAAATTTTCTTATAAAAAAATACATATTACTTATATTAACTTTCTTTTACATAACAAACGCTGTCATCTCAGTGAAACCAAGATATGTGCGGAAACATACTTATTTAGATTTATTTATTTAGATAGACAAATAATATCAAACTTAAAGTTTTTATAATTTTGAAAAAGAGTTTTTGGATTCCTTATAGAAAACTGGGAACCAACTTATCACTGAAAAAATCAAATTCTTGAATTTTTTTTTATTACGAACCTATTGAAATTAAATTGAGCACTGTACCCAGACTTTACCATGTTGGTCCTTCAAATAAGTTCCTGTACACAAAATATACGCTGCTTTGTTTGGATCACTAATTTTGGTGGCTTCAATGAAGAGAAAAATCTCGTTTGGGGTCATGTTAAAATCAGAAATTCCGTAATATTTATTAATTTGTTTTTCAGACACTTCGGCTTATTCTGCAACTATTCATTTACATCCATACCAAATACTCTTTATAGCAGTTTTCAGTAAGCGAAAAAAAAAATTTGTGTACACTACAGAATACTGAATGGTGCCATCTGGTAGTGAATAGCTGAACTATGTCTATCATCAAGGATCAGTAAATGCTAGCGACTTTCTATTTTTGAGTTCGTTTGAAATACGGTAGTACCTTGTTTGAATAGGACTAAATGCATATGCGTAATTTTATTGCATAATCCAAAAAAGTTCAACACAGGGACTCGAGTGAAAAGATTTACATACCCGTTTCACAATTTATAAAGAAATCCCTGTGTTGAACTTTCATGAATTACGCAATAAAATTACGCATATGCAATAAATTATGCATTATGAATCTGGAAAATCCGCCTTAAGATACCTAGTTAGTCCATGCATGTGGAATCGGTATTGGACCCAAAAGCGAGTGTCATCAAGCGTGATCAGTTACAAACATGACTATTTGGCATCATTTTAATGCAGAGTTCTTCAAGTTACCCTGATTTTTAGTACTGTACCATTGTTTAAATCAAGTTACAACATGATTTGGAGGCCATATCACTGAAGTTACGGCATGACTTGGAGGCGAGATCACTGATGCCATCTACATGTCGACTTTGAATTGGATTCAAAGATGTATATATGGAGATTAGTTTTCCATTTTCGTTTTATTTCAAATAATTTAGATAAGGATTCGATGCAAAGGCTTTCAATAAAATTTCAGAACAACTCATGAGTAGCTCTTCATCTGTCACCGTTTTCTCAAATTTGAAAAATATCTCATTAGTTCTTTCTTTCTAGAAAAACTTTATATACGACATATATTTCAACGTTTTATTCCTTCGAATCCTCAATTCAAATAATACATCTTGGTCTGTGAACTTACCGGTAGGGCATCACAAGTTTCAATAGGCAGGGGATCCTCAGTACAGAACATTGGGTCCTCCGGTTGAAGAATGGGCGGCCGAGGAGGGGGTGGTAGCATGAACTCAGGAGGCGGTCCAGGGCAATCGCAGTCCGCCCCTGTCTCCATACTCCACATGTTCTCCAGACCGCCAGGAGGTGGATCTTCGTATTCTGTGGGTCTGTCCATAGACCTCGAACGGTTACTGGAAATAAAAATTAACAAGAGTCCGGTTATTGTTCATACTAATTAATATTACTGGTTTTATGAAATGGTGGACAGACAGCAAGTTATATAGTTTTCATCCATTATAAAATATATGTCAATTATGTAAGTACCTGGTAACGATACGTGTGTACCCAAAGACATAATCTGGGCAGGTTGAGGGGAGCTATTATCATTATTTGCTGAGGGCTCCGGGATGAGTTGGTGATTTTTGTTTTGGTGACGCATTTACATTTCTGCTTTAGGGAAACCTGAAAAACCTACAGCATTACCCCGAGTTGTCGGAGCTTTCTAAGAAAAATAGTATCAAGTCAAACCACACAACACTTGCGTTTGAAGAAGGCATCTGAGAGTCTATTGAGATCGATGGATTTGAGAAGAATTTGATCCTTGCCGATCCGCAAGTTTATGGAGTCATAAAATTTAGCACCCCAGTGTTGATTTTTTTCAGAACCAAACTATTTAAAATTATCGGAGCATTCTAGTTCACAAGGGCCCTAAAAAATCCCGCTATTGATCATTTTTGCAAATATCATGAAGAACATATCATATGTTAAGTTAATAATTATTTCCCGGCATTGGGACCGAGGACTATTACGCGGAATGCCGAATAAAGTGTAGAAAACAATTTCAGCTCTTGCACTTTTGGTCATCGAATGCACATTCGGTAATCGAAAAAGGTCGCCGCCACTGATATATTATGAGAATGGAATGATCAATGTTCTTTCATTTAATATCTTTCAGTTTTCTTGAATTTTTTTCATTTACTTGTACGGTTTAGGAGCTTTAATGAAAATATTAATTTAAACATTTTCCAGTGTCGCATGACATTAGAAAATTTGAAAATTAAACATTCTCAAATATTGTTAATTGATAAAAATATTTTTTCAGAATTTGAAAAATCTACGATGAATAAAAATTATAAAATAAAAAATATAAAGACAAGCTTTTATAAAAAAATCTTGAAAAAATATATTTATATCACCCTGTATCTCGAAAACCAAGGCGTTTGAGACATATATTTATATGGACTTTTCGCCCTGAACATTTTCAAGGAATCATCTCCCGAAGTTTGTCAACGTACTTAATGAACACCCTGTATGTATGAAATTAATTCCTGGGAAGTGTCAGGTATCAACTTGGTCTACCATCTACTAGATGGCGTCAACTCTTAAGTCAGAAATACGTATCCACAATAGACGAGAAAAGTGTGTCGCCACAAATGTCATACTTGTCAAAAACTGATTCCAAACAAGTAGTAGTAGTAGTAGTAGTAGTTCTTTGGGGAGGCCGCAACCTCAGTCAGGCAAGTAGGCCCTCATGGACCCTTTCTGCCATCAACTGTTCTCCACTTATCTACATTCATCCTCCTAGTTTTCCTTCTCGAACCTTTGTGACCTCCTACTGAAGTTCAGAATGTTCGACCACTCCAAGTTGATTAGTTCCTCTTGTTGGAGTTTGTCAACTCCGAAGGCACAGTTTATAAAGAATCAGTTAGGTCAGTTGGCGTCGGCACTTTGATCTTTTTGTTCCCGTTTGTCAACTGCGCAACCTGTAATTGTTTCCTTCGCGCACACAGCCGCTGGCAATTTATACAATGCTCAACATATAAATGTATACACTGCTTGAAATAAAAATGGGACTCTGAACGGTGGATCTTCTGACGTTGAGGTCTTATTTTTTTATTTCAAATTATTGTCTTTCAATATTTTTTGGAGTTAACATAATATTTAAATTATGGACTGACTATAAAATATTGCTTAAAAATCTAGAGGAGGTTTGTAGAGAAAGATTAAGAATTTTGTAACAAAATCTGAAAATGGCGGACATGTGGATTATTATTGATCTGACTCCTTTCAAAATTGGGTCTGTGAGTTTGTGGAGAAAAAGATTACGGCTTTTTTCCGTTAATTTAAAGATGGCGACAAATCTTGAAATCAATGCGTTCTGATGTATTGAAAAAAATATCCAGCTTTTGAGGTAAGATATAATTTAAATAGTATAATGAATTTAAGCAAGATGAGAAATGTCATGTGACACGTTTCATTCCAATATCAATGATTACCACTCTCCTAGTCATTGTACATTCTCAAGTTCTTCGAAAGACCTTGGAAAATTGATTTTTTCCAATGACTTGTACCGTTGTACCGAATCTCTGTTATTGTTTAATACCATTTTTTGTTTATAAAGCTTCCTGAACAAGGAAATTTATGAGTCATCTCGAAAAAGGTTCCTGTTTAGACTGTAACTCCAAAACTCAGAAGTTCAACTATTGGACCATAGATGGCGCTAGTTTTAGTTTCGGTTTGTGATGTAGAAAAAACTGAGTTCCTTGTTCCTCTGAAGTGTAGAGGCTTATTCGTTCATTATGTAATCAATTTCGGTTTCAATTCAAGTGTATTATTCAAATGACAATTTCATATAGTGATAGAATTGTTTAAATAGAAGTAAGATAGTCATTCAGCCCTATGCTGTACCACTTCCGTTACGTTTAGCGGTCAGACGGTATCCCAACTTAATGGCAATTTGCATAAAATTGGGATTACGTCTGACTGCTAAACACAACGGAAGTGATACAGCATAGGGCAGAATGCCTGTAGAAAAACAACTATATAAACAATGGTTATAGAGAACGAATTTTGTTATTTATTATCCGTCTCTATCCAGGAGTTTTGAAGAATGTAACTGATGGATTTTCAAAATAATAAAATCAAGATAGCGGAAGAGTTTTGTGATTCATGGTACCTACGATTCTGTTCAAAATCGATATCTGAGTTTTGAAAAATTTAAATAATGGATTTTTGGTTGAAATTTAAAACGTGGTTTTGGTTGGAATACAAAATGAGTTTTTGGAAGCAAATCTTTTGACTGCTGGATGTAGTCCTGAACGAAGAAAAAAAAATCGAATGAAATAAAGACAAAAAAATCGAATGAAATAAAGACAAAAAAAATCGAATGAAAAAAAAATTATTAGATGTGTAGATTGTTTTTCTCTAAAATCAGTAAATAACAGATTCAAAAGCTTATCGCGTAGGAATACCACGTAATTAACTATCATAAAATTTACTATTATTCGAGCACTTGTAAGCTTATTTTGTCTTTATTTTTCAGCTGATATGTCAACAATAAGAAACTAATTATGAAACACATTCATAATTTATTATTATTTTTTAGTATACTAAATATGATCATAAAACCTTTTTTTGGTTTAAGATCATGGAGGCTACTCATCCAGGTTTCCAGGAATATTTACTTTTGGGAAATGGTTGGATGAAATTGAATAAAAATACGACTTCTTGTATTTGTTTATTAAAATAACTAACACAAAATATAATTGAAAACATTAAATTAAAAAATTAACTATTCTACATATGTTGAAGGATTGTTAGTTTTGTATTAGGTTTTTTTTTCTTGCTTGAAGATTTGATGTCTTGATTTAAAAACTTTAGAGTATAGTATATCCTTACTCTAACAAATAATGTTAATAGGTAATCAATCGGAAAATCTGGACACGGACTAACAAAACTTGTTTTTGAAAGATGATCCTTAAGATTTTTCCCAATATCCTCTTTCATAGCCAAACTTGAAAACATTTCACAAAAGCACTTTTCGAGGGTATGAATATATTCTAGAAAACGTATGTTTGGCATTTTCAAATTACCAAACGTGTCATTTTTTGAATTTGGATATGCCCTGAAAAAACTATAAATTGTAGAATCGTCCAATTCAGTATGTTCTTTTGCAAATATTGAACATGATATACACTTATGTCTATCTAAAACTTTTTTTATAAAATATCCTCCTACATAAACAAAACCATTTTTCTCCGTTATGTTCAAAGTGTTGTAATCTGTGGTAACTATTTTAAGAGATTTCATGAATGATGGTTGCGAGACTAAAATTTGGCAGCTTTGAATGACTTCTGGAGTTATACTTGCTAGAATTTTGTCAAATTCGTCAAGACAGTTTGCTCCTTCAGAATTATCAAGGTAACTAATACCAAACATTTTTTTGAATGCCCTTTGAAATTGAATTGGTGTAGGATTCCTACAATTCCCACTTTGTTGTCTAATTTTACCAAAAAAATTTTCGAGACAGTCCTGGTTCAATCTCCTAGTGTGAATTCTGTTAATTTTTTTTCTTTCAAAATTTCCCACATTCCTAAAAAAGCTGAAATGGACAATTTCCAACCAAAATTGAATTTCATTCTTTTGGTTATATTTTTATTTCCTTCCATGATAATCAGTGAATCAAAGAATTGTAACATTTCTTTTAGAAATTTTATTTGTGATTCTGTTCCCATGAAAGGTCTACAGAAGGATTTTGCCTTATTGAATTTTGAAGAATTAAATATGTCAAAAAGATTATCCATTTTTTCTATAAACTCAACAGTTGTTGAGGCTGCTAAAGGAAGTTTCTGAAATGATATATATGCATTCATTGCTGCTGATACTGTGGCACTGAAAACTTGAGCTGCATATTTAACTTTCATTTTTTGAAAATTGTTTGGAAAAATGTGTAAATTTGTTAATTTTGGTGCCAAACGAAATTTTTCTTGTTTGTCAGAAGCATAAAATTCTTCTAAATATTTTTTTTCTGTTATGCCACCTCCAAATTTGAAATTGTATTTAAAAAAATTGTTTCGTGTTGACTTTAGCAGATGAGGTACGTCTATGATATAAAACACTTTCATATCTTCACAAATGAAGTAAGGTTTCTCAACCGACACTTCTAGTTTTTTCACTAATTTGAAGAAATTACTTCCATGATCGGATACTAAAGAAAGAACATTTAGTCCTATAGCTTTCATTTTTTTTATAGTTTCAAAAATAATGTTCTTCAAATCTACAACTGGACAACTTGAATTTACAAAAAAGTAAGCTAAAGGTTGTTTCCAGTTTGCATTGATACCTCTCGCCATCAACACCAAAACATTTTGGGCTGGTTGAAAACTTTTTTCAGAAGGTGTTTGATGGAATCCTACTATTTCATCTTGGGATAAATTATAATATAAGTGTGCCTTCAAAGACATTTCATCTAAACATAAGATGCAATCCCTAGCACAGTCATCCAACACTTCAACTTTTATTTTGAGAGCCTCAAATAAAAAATTACTGAAACCTGATCTTATGTCCCATTTTGCAGTTATTCTCTGTAAAGTGCTTCTCGACGGTAATCGAAACATCTTAGAAAGGAACTTGTAAACTTTCGGCCCCAAAAAGTGTATTGTTAGAGCAAACTGCTTATACTCATTTGAGTATCTTGAACCTTTCGGTGTCTTCTTTGCCAGTGTTATTTGAGTTCTCAAAAAGTTGGCTAGATTTGAAGATACATGATCTTCTAAAAATTTGGTGACATTCTCTATTGTCATTGCAGTGTGTGTATTAGACTCCTGGGAAGTGTTCATTTTTCTTTTGAGACTTTTAATTGTTTTTCTCAATTGAACTTTCCTTGGTGTTCCACAAGATAATAACTCTGATGTCTGACTTCCTGAAAATAAAAACTTAATTTAAGTAAATCCTAAAAGAACTCAATTTGATTGCACTGACAAAACAATTGAATGTTATTGTAAATCAAAGCTAGTGCTGAACTCTGAATGTAAGGGTGGTTATACAGTGCAGCTTTTAATAGTCCCCCCCCTGTTAACTTTTGAACGGTTCGAATGTAAGGGTGGTTATACAGTGCAGCTTTTAATAGTCCCCCCCTGTTAACTTTTGAACGGTTCGACGTAGAAACATGAAAAAAAACTGTTTCGAGGGTTTCACCAATACTACTTTTTGTAATAAAAAAAAAAAATAGTGATTGCACGATAGGGGGCGCAGGGAGGCTCATTAACTCAAAATTTTTAAATGGCATGTGGGGTCAAGTGTCACATCGTTGAAAAGAGAATTCAATTCTCTTTACAACCATCTAAATATTTTTTAATTTTGTTTGTAATTTTTTTCCCAATTTTGATTTTTATACCTTTCGAAATTTTTAAATTAATGTGCCCCCAGCACCATCTGTCGAGTAATTGCAATGTTTTTTCTCTCAAAAAGTAGTATCAGTAATACCCTTCAAAAAATTTTTGGTTTCATTATTCCACATTCAACCGTTCAAATTTATCGAGGGATGAGTAGTATTCAGGTCCGCATTTATATCTGATATTTCGATTTTGAATTACAAAAAAATATTACCGAAATTCAAAAATATTTAGATGGTTTAAAGAGAATTGAATTCTCTTTTCGACGAAGTGACACTTGACCCCACAGGCCATTTAAAAATTTTGAGTTGATGGGCCTCCCTGCGCCCCCTATCGTGCAATCACTATTTTCATTATTTCAAAAAGTAGTATTGGTGAAATCCTCGAAACGGTTTTTTTTTTTATGTTTCTACGTAGAACCGTTCAAAAGTTAACAGGGGGGAGGGACTATTAAAAGCCGCACTGTATATACCAGACATACCTTTTGATTCTCGGTCTTCTTGTCGGTCTTCTCTCATTACACCAACATGGGCTATATTTGAAATGCCAGGATATTCAGTAAGGGATTCTGAAAATTAAATTTCAAATTTACAGGTAAAATAAAATATAAACCAAAAATGTGCACAATAAACTGAATACACATTCTGATTCTTTCTCAGATTGAACCAATGAAATTATTATACCCTAACATTGTTGTGCTAATTAAATGTTATATTGGCTAATACATACCTTCATATTCTTTGGTCATACATTGTTGTGAGGTACTAGCAACTGGTTCTGGTTCTTCAACTGATTCAAAACATACAGATGTTCCTGCAAGAAACGTACAAATGTTAATAAACTTTCAAATCCACATAAATATGGATACACATAATGCAATCAATATTGTTCATATGCAAAATGTAAACAATAATCAAATGAGAATGACACACACCTGCCAGTTCCTGAAAAACTCACTAGGAAAGGAGGTAAAATGAAAAATTCACAAGTATGTAAATAGGAACGTTCTTCATTCACTCAGAGAGCAATTTTTTCATCAAATTAGAATGAGAAAATAATACGTTCATTCAGAAGTCATGCAACTTTCAAATTTTTCAAGAAGGTCACAAATAATGCAAAAAATTGCCTACCGTCTGGACCAGAAAGTTGTGAAGGGATTGCATCTCTTTTCAGCCTATTTTGTCCCATGCCTGCAAACATCTTTTCCTCAAAATGGTTACTGCAAATCCTAAAGTGCTCGTAGCAGTACTGAGCGCTGTAAGAAGCAATTTTTTCCAATTGAAGAACCGCTTTCCATTCTGCAAACCTGGAAACATAATTTTTTTGAGTATGAAAGTAACGGAAGCAATTGCATTATTTATTTACCGTTTTTCATCCTTTGGAAACCGGAAAAAACTAAGGGTTCTTTTCTCGTGTCTGGAATTTCTGCGGCACACACAACAGTAATGAACAGTTTTTGTTAAATTATCCATGGTTCGAAGATGGCGATCACGAAATAATGATAGTTCAATAATTGTCAAAACACAGTTCAAATAGTTCAACACAACACACAACAACTTCCAACTATAAAATGGCGACTTTAAAAACAAACAGGCAAACAAGCAAGAAGGGCACATAACATAGGTTATGTTCCAGTTTTTCCAACGTTGCCAGATGTAGATTTCACAGAGTAATTTTGTGTTATGGAATATGTTGTATTTTATTTTCAGGGCGCATTTTTTCAAATAAAATACACTTCAATAACTAAAAGAGTACAATAATGAATGTGAAACCACAGGATACATTATAGGAGCTTTGTAGGTGAGTATTCTGTGGTGCGAAACGGCTATTTTTCGGATACTTCGAAGGCCTGATACAAAATGCGACAACAGCGTACATTCAAACAGCAGTCTTCTGCGCATCCTTAATTTGTTTCCTTGGAGTGGATGTAACCTTGGAACATGCAATTGGTCCGAGAGAGCGAACTGATTCTTTAAAACTGTGCCGAAGGTTCCAAATCTTAGCCTACCGTATGCCTCACACTCGCCGAGGAAGTGAGATGAAGTTTCTTCGTCTTCGCATTCCAAACAAAGAATTTTAGGTTGATGATTTGATGCTTCACTTATTAGTTTGTGTTTGGTTATTTGGATTTTGTTTTCTCAGCCAAAAGAAGTTGAAAACAAAAGCTTAACGGAAACAATATCGGAGCTATCGGACAAGCTGATTTAAATTCGACGGAGGTTTGTTTGGAATCAGTTTTTGACAAGAATGACATTTGTGACGTCATCACTTTCCTCGTCTATTGGAACTACACCATTGGATGCCGGAGCTGAGGTGGCGAGAGATCGAACCACTTTCGCTTACGTTGTGCCAACATGAGAACAGAATATTCACCATATGTTTGGTACAAATTACAATGAATATTCTGTTCTTATGTTGGCACAACGTAGGCGAAAGTGATTCAATCTTTCGGCACCTTACCGCTGATATAAAATGTTGAATTACCAATTGAGAGGCAATGTCTTCATTATGTCAATTATTCTGAATCCAGTTTCGTTTAAAACTCTGTGAAAAAGTAAAAATTATGGTCAATGAATTCTTGAGTTTTTACATTCCTGTTCCCTGTTGGGAATATTCTGCAACTGGTACCTCAAGTTGATGCGGTTATTTGTAATGCAGAGTTTTTCCTGTAATACTGTACTTTTCAATTCCAAACTAAACTAAGCAATACTATATTCAATGCCCGAATTTGAATTTTTTGTTTCTCCTTCATATTACCATTGTTTATATAGAAGTAAGATAGTTAGTCAATGCCCGTGTAATTGGTGTTGGACGCAAACGCTAGTGTCATCTAGCGTGATTAATTACAAACATGAATATTTGACGTTATTTTAATGCAGGTTTCTTCAAAAAACCCTGATTTTAATGCTGTCCCATTGTTTAAATCAAGTTACATGACTTGGATGCGAGCTCACTATCGCCATCTACATGTCGCATCCATTTTGATCCAATTATAATCCCATAAGGTTGACTAACTATCTTCTATATAAACAATGATATTACTAACAAAAGTAATCAAGCACAAGTATGGGAATAATTATTTTTCTAAAAATAATACTATTGGGTATTTGTTTAGGTATTTTTGAGCCATTTCGCTTCAGCAAACATATCACAGACTTGAAATATAGTGGAATAGTGGGTTATGGTGAATGCGACAAGTAAATTTTCGTTGCACTCAAACATATTCACAATCAAATCTACTGATTTACTGTGTTTCGTGTAATACCTCAAGATCTCATCATAACACAGACATTATTTTGGTCAGTCTGGTATGAATTGAATTAATAGTAAAGATATTGTATTGAAATTATAAAAAATCCATTAAGATTTGTTCTGAACGTACAAAATATCAAAATAAACGCGACATATCGACAAACCATTTAAAAAAACTGAGCTATATGACGCATAAAAGATTTCCTCGTCAAAGTGGTCAAATGCTGAATCGTTTGTATTGCCTTATGAATATTTACTGAATCAGGATCGAATGTATATACCGATAGGGTTGCTGATTACACTGGAATTGCTCACTAGAAATAGTATTGACGTAATTCAGATTCAATTTTCCACTAACGAAAGAAAACTAGTAGTTCACTTGATTATATTTGTGGTAGAAGAAGAGATAATACGTCTCAACATGATTTAGGTAGATGAATAAGTACATCCTTAGGGTGAATACTGAATTACAATGGACCCAAATGAATCTGTGACGAACCTTTGCCAATACATTTTCAATGCCAACTGAAAAACATTCTGGTGTAAATTAGAGAGTAATTTTGAAGCAGTTTTCCGATAGACGTTGATTGTTCTAATTGTCATTCGCGCTATTGAGCTCAAAGAGCAGCAAATGTATTCAAGAAAAAACTTTATCCGTTGCTCCGATATTTGACAACTTGTGGTAGAAGTAAATCATTCGCCGAAGTCCTGGTTGAATAAAAGGCATCAAGAGACATTTTCGATAAGTTCTTAAAACTGCAATTCCAACTTTTTTCGTAAAATTTCAGAGATAGGTCAAAAGATACTTATTTTCATTTTAATTTTCAACACATTGTTTGTTTCTACTTTGTTTAAATACTTGTTATTCAGGTTTCCCGAGAAAGAGCACATCTATACAGAACATATTTTGAGAGTTTAATCCATTCAAATGTATAGGCCGAGTGGTATACGGCCAATACGGCTAGATTATTTCCTGAATAACTTAGGTTAAAACCAATGACGAAGAATTTTACTCATATCTTAATTTGAGATATTTCAACAATGTCTTAAAAAAAAAGATATCCCATTCTGAATTTTAATTTAATATTTTATTTTAATATTATCACACGAAATTATTAAAACATTTTTCAATGGAGCCTTAAATCAGTTTTAGAGTTAAATGACGCTTCGTTGATAATATTCGTGTTTCTATTACTTTGGTAAGACATCCAAACAATGCATTGAAGAACCCTTTATAGCATGTATACATTTTCAATCATGAAATTTTTTCGTCTCATTATTGTCGCCGTTTTTTACTGATTAAAATCAATATAAGGTCAAATAAACGATTTAGAAATAGCCTCGGAAAAAGCCTGTTATATTTTGAAAACCTGATGCAAAGTAAGTATTGTAAGAATTAGAGGTAAACGATAAATTAAATCAAATGAGGAACGTAAATTCAACCGCGGTTAAACAGAGTTTTGATCACTTATGTACACACGTTAAAAGGTAAGGGCCTCATCTTCCCTAGCGCGCACAAGTCTTACGGAGGGTGGCCGTAAGGATGCAGATGATTGACAAAAAGAAAGAAAAATTATTCAAAAAATGGTGGTGTCTGATTTGTTTATTGGAAAATCACAGTAAATCTGATTTGGATTAAAAAAAACAAATAAAATACCCGTTTTTCACAGGAAAGCCAATAGCCACTGAACGCAATGAAATTAGAATATTTATGTTGGGCTCATACAAACATCGGCATGATTAATTTTGTTTTTGGTGTGCAAACTGATAAGAATTGTTTACCAAAAGCCACTGTGACTCAAATATGATCTATTTTTTTCTAAACGACTTGCAGACGAATAGCTGAGGTTTTATTCACTACATAGAATGATACAGATTGAACTTATTTTATGGTGATGATAACTGAAAATAGCCGTTATCAAGACCAGAATGAAAATGTGATATATTTTTTAAATCTATATTCCCAAATGACAATCAGTATTTTTTCAATAATTCAAAACATTTTCTTGACAAACTTTACGTACCATCCAATGCCAAGTATATCGCACTTGTTCATTTCAACGTGCAACAACAACTAGCAGGTAGGTATAAGTGAATATTTTTAACGCAAAAATATCGAATTAATATTTATTCAACTGATAGAAGTTTCAACGCAAACAAACCGTTACGATAACATTGTTATCTAGCCATTTTTTTGAAACAATGAATAGAAATAGAACATGTGATCAATAAATAAATATTTTATGAGCCATCAGTGTTAGGCGATACCTTTATCAAGCTATCGACTGAAGCAATAACGAAGCAAATATTTGTTGTATTCGAGATACAGGATTATTATAAATAACTGTACAAAAATACGCCGCATGCACCATGTAAGTTAGTTCAACCATTTTCAGGCATTAAATGAAAATTTATCGGTGTCTGGAGTGCACCCAAGTTTCATGAAGGTTAGATGGCTTTTCACTGAGTACATCACCATTCAGGTTGTATGATATTGTAACGGAGTCTAACAACGTGACGCTTATGGTTTTCAAAAGTTCGTTGCTCCCACTACATGTTCAAAAACAGTTTCGGAAATACAGATATCGATGTAAACTATTTTATAGCCTTCTTACGACGGCGTACTAGAGCCACACATTCAATCTGTCAATTGACACATTTAATCTGTGAATTGACATATTTAATCTGTCAATTGACATATTTAATCTATCAATTGACGCATTCAATGTATGTCAATTGACACATTTAATCTGTCAATTGACACAGTTATAATCTGTCAATTGACACATTTAATCTGCCAATTGACATATTCAATCTGTCAATTGACACAGTTATAATCTGTCAATTGACACATTTAATCTGTCAATTGACATTTATTTTGTCAAGTAACAGATTTTTTCAATCTCCTATTCATGTTCATATGCTGTTGCTCAAGTGTAAACGTAGTTTTTCAACTAAACCAGCTTGCAAGCATTTCGAATGCATCCATGAAACTGCCCTGATTTACAGATTTCATTATTTACAAATGTTATTAGCGTTTCAGTATCTCATAATTTCTCCACCAGAACAAATTTGACAATTTCATCGTTTCAGTGTTCTTTTACGAATCAAAACACCATCACATAATTCTAAAAACAATAAAATATCGTTATTGCTCAACCCAATCGAAAAATACCTACGAATGAGTTGGTTCATTCACTGGTCATGTTCAAACTACCCACTCCGTGGTGATCATGCTGGTAGAGCATTCGCCTCTCAAGCATTGGTTCTTGGGTTCGATTCCCAGCATCCCAGCATCGGTCTCGTGCACGGCATCATACGTTAAAAGGTGAGGGTTGCGTCTTGCCTAGCTTGCACAAGTCTCTCGAAGACTTATGGTGGTTCGGCGTAGGGGTGCAACAGGTTGACGGAAATAACAATTTTAACAATTTTCATCATGGATGTACTCCAATCACCTCATATTAAATGTGTCAATTGACAGATCAAATGTGGCAATTGACAGATTCAATGTGTTAATTGAAAGATATTTTAATTTTTGTAGTGGCACCAGTACGCCGTCGTACGTTCTAAGATCGATACGGAGCCTCATGTATTATTGAAGTTCAGAGGCATTCTAGAATATTATGAGAGAAGCTGAGTAAGACAGTCAGTGACTCTATGAATAAAGCATTTGAAATATTTGAAGTGCTAATTGTCTCTGCTACTGAGTTAATTATCATGGAGTATTTGAAATATGTTTTACCCTTTCTTACGTTGGAATTTAGATCTATTGATTATGGTAAAAATTGAAAATGCACTAGATATTTCAATATTCATTTTAAAAACTTCAATTCCCAAATTTCAAGAAGATTTTTTAATAAATGTCTTAGTAGCCAAATTTGTAGCTTTTTCAGATACAACACAAGTTGTTCCGTAACGGAAAGGTACCAAAAAGCGTAAAAAAATTATGTCACGTCAGAAATAGATGATTGCATGCTATTATTATAGTACACACAAAGTAAACAACATTACGATAGTTGCATTGAAGGTCATCATAGCCACAGGTGCATCAAAGCAACTAGATGTAAGTTTGATGATAATTAGGTTAACATTGAATTCTGACCTGGCTAATTCCATAAAATACTGAAGCAGTATTGAAAATAAGACATAAAATATAGGAAACAAAAATCACCGAAAAAGTAAAATGTCATCTAATCAATATCGAAGTAATCAATTTGATTTCGGTAGAAAGTCACCAAGTTTCAGACATAAACGTTCAGTTTTGAAGTTCCTTTACAAAATTTATCACCAACTTTATCTAATGAACGATACTTGAATAACTCCATCTACCCTATAAACTTAAGGAGGTTGAGGACAACGATGTAGAGTATACAAAAAGTTTATTAAGTGAGTTTCGCTTCAAGAACGTGAGTTATATTTACAACTGAGCTTCGAAGATTCATTACTTGAAAATCTTTCGAACTATCACCGGGATTGATCGGGCTATTCTCCTTTATTTTGAAATCGAATAATGTAAAACATTTTCCCAATAAGCGTGAGGACATAGTTTTTAAGGAAATAATTTTGGAGACTGGTAAAATAATGCTTGCGACCAGAATTGATACAGTTTAGAAAAAAAAACTATTTCATACAACTGACGTTTTAAACTCATTCGCCTTCATATACTTCTCTGTCCTCACGCGCGACTGTCACTGGCAATTGTGTACCAATTGATGTAGACCGTTACATAGGTATATCTCAGATGTAATTCAATGTCTGTCGTGCTTTCAGCCAGAAATGTAATTATTTTCTTTCCATCTAACGTATGTGAATATTATTGTTTGTGTCCATAAATATAAGGCCAATTGTTTTGGTCTGACAAACCTTAAGATATTCTCCATACTGCAAATGACAGTTTTATAATAATTTTCTGTTGAATTGATTGTTTTTTTTCAAAGTTTTATTGAATATTCTGTTGAACTTTTATATATCAAAATCATAATACTGAATAAACTTGAATGTTGATTGCCCTCACGGGTCATCCAAAATGAAGATGTTTCTATTACCTACAACACATAGGAATAGCTGTGCATTATCGAATTCTAGGTAATATTTTACATGGAAAGCCTTATTAAAAATTGTGAACAATGCAGATTTCTTCATTAAAAATTGTGTTTTATTCCTATCCGCAGTGGAAAATTAAGGTCCTATTCAGAAAATGTGAAAGCATAAGTAGAAAAAAATGTTAAATTCGACATAAATTTTAGAAATAACTGTTTCTCGATATTCCGAATACATGTGCACAATTCCTTTGCAATTGGGAATTTGACACCTAGGATCGATGCTGATCTGACGGATTGCTGGTTTCTCTATATTCTGTTTTTTCATTTTTATACCAATTCTAATTGGTCCAATTTTTTTACCAGACATTTTAACTACTGACAAATTTTTTCTTCTTTACGTTTCTTGTGAAATTATCTCACACTCTATCCACAAAACACAGTAATAGTCAAACATTTGTGGTTCCTACGTAATAAAACTAATGTTTCTCCTTGCTGCTTTGGACTCGTCGAAATAAAGTTACAGAATGATAATAATTTTTATAACACGTGGTTCAGTACCGTTTACTGCAGCACCCCTTTCTTACGTAAGAATTCCTTCATAACACAAATGTTGAGTTTGCATATTTCTGCAGTGACTAGTTCCACGTTTCCTCCTAATGGAGCTATTTGTAGAATTACTGAATCCACAAAAATTAACACTCGATATTGAGAAATATGAAACCACTTCAATACAAGTAGATTACACCTTTGGAAATAAGTTTTATTGAGTCACAAGAAAACTCAAGTAACATTCATTTATTTCTCTAGCTTGCACAACTATCTCAGAAACATCTGAGGGTTGCCTCTGAGGTTCCAGGAAGTTTCAGCTGATTGACGGAATGAACAACTGAATCAACAAAAATTTATGTAGATATAAAGTATTGTCAACTGTCGCGAGTCGACTTTTTTAATGTTTCCTGGATTAAATTGAGCTCGAACCAAGTCCTATCAAACCACCTCCACACAAATTTTAAACAAACGAACGAAGATATCTGAACATAACGTGGATCCTGCTAACGTTAAGCTGGCTAAAAAAAAAACTGGTAAACGACCGTTTATGAAAAATATTTTTACAGATCAATTTTAGGCTCACGTTTGAACCGCATCGATTTTCCTGATATTTTGTTTTTAAATCCAGGGTTTTACCGGTATTCCCGAAACGCTGAATGACCGCAACCTTGAAGAACCACATCAAACAGAAAGACTTAGGAATAATTCTATGGTCTATTCAGGCTAATTTATTTCAAACAGTTATTCACATGCCAAGGGATGAAAGTGCTTTCCCCCAGCGGATAGTTTGTTTTCCGAAGTGAAGCAGGGGGCCTTAAAATCCTAGTTAAAATTCAAGGAAAGAATTGCACCTCACTATGGAGGGATGTATATAATTGTCGAACGACGTTTTATGCCAATTTTCAACAATTAGGTATCTTTGTGATAATTTTTTTAGTAATCAAATTTTGGTTTTAAATTTTTGAATTGATTCCTGTATTTCATAACAATTGAAAATCCTGCCAGGTACTTGGCATGAAGATGTTTTATTGGTAATTCCTTTAATAATTTAACTACCTAAGTAATTGTACAATAATTTTAATTAAGTATTTTCAAAATTTTCTCGTTTCATTGTTGTTGCTTCTGTGAACTGTTTTTGATTTGAATTAACGAAAATGCAGGAATACTTTTGAGATAAATTTATTTGAAAAATTAATTTCAAAAATAATTTAAGTAGTAAGTATGCTCGATGGATAAAGAAACGAAAAGTAGTTCTTTCCTTTCTAAAATTGGGAAGAAAAACCAGATTTTTCATTGAATTAGTACTCAAGTCAGTAGAAAAAATATTTTGAAGAAGAAATCATAGGTACTGCTAGCTCAAACAGAATGCTAATCAAGTGTTGTAAAAAAAAATTTGTCACACCATAATTTTGACTATAAATAACAAGAACTAATCGAAAACAGGTCCAAAAATTAATAAAGGTTGAGATAAATTACTCTTTCTCATGAAATTCTTTCAGTAAAAAACACAATAGATTCAAGGGTAAAGAAAATTGTGGATGATCCAAATTCATAACATAATTTCAGTGATTATTAGTAAATGTTTTGTTTGCAGATAGGGAATCCGACCGAATATTCTCTCTGATTTTTGAAGAAATTCTTTCCAAACTGTCTGAATTGAGCCTTACATGAACTTATGGCCCAAATAACTCTTTCTGTAGAATGAAAAAACACGTACATGGAAAAACTTGGCCATGGACTCAGGCGCGAGCTCAGGCGTCAGTCTAAAATGGCAAATATATACAGCCAGAATATATGGGAAACTGAAAAAAACACATTGTTAATTAATTTAGGATAAACAAAGCTTTAATATATCGAGAAAATCTATATGGAAAATAGTAAAAATACTGAAAAAATGTTTTATACCAATAACATCGAAATTTTAGTGTACGATATCCTGGTAACCATAAACAAAGTAAGCTCCTGGTAGATTATTACCTTTCAATTACTGCAAAAAACGCTCTTCATGCTTAGTTTGGTGATCTGAATTCTCCTGATTATCACAAGGTAAAATAAGTAAAATGTTTTTTTTTTAAGTTTAGTTTCCGAAAAAGTTTTGAGTATAATCAAAAATACAAACGCTGTAGGGGCAGACTTGCATTTCTACTTTAGAATCGATCAATATTTACGTGTCTAAACAACTAGTCCATATCATTAATCAATCACTAGTCCTTGACATACACTCCTAAAAACTACAGACCGATTACGATACCTTCGGGATAAGTGAAGTAATTGAAAAATGTGACTACAATCAGATGTTGCGTTTATACTAGTCACAATCAAGATTGTATCTGAGCATCAACATTGATTTTTCCCAGGCAGCACAATAGGGAACGCTTCAAATTAATTTTTCAATATCATTCACAACTCTCTAGATCAAGGAAAGGTAGGTATGTTGGAGCATACTTTTGATCTAACAAAGCATTTATATCATCAGCGGCGACATAATTCGAAACAAACTATTTCCCTAGGATTTAGAGGTACAATACTCAAATGGCTTGCTTCATACCTGATGCAGTGCAGCATAGTATATGCTGAAATAGATACTTATATAACAAATAATTACAAGATGGATACCGGTGTCCCGCGGGGTTCTATCTTGTGACCACTCATATTTCTCATATTCGTCAATGATCTCACAGTATATACCTGTACAGTTCTCATATTTTTCCCTATGTTGATGATACTAGCTGCCGATGACAATGCCAAGAGCTCTCACGATTTCGCAGAGTGGCCCAGAAATAACATTTTTATTTTTATGTTTATTTTTACAGTGACGTTTCCAATACCATGTATATGATTTTGATGGAATTGAAGTATTATCATTCGTTTAGCGTTTTGATTCTGTCAGTTGAAAATTAAGCTAACATAATCGGCGATATCTCTTACAATTAATAATAATATATGTTTATTTACCAAATATGAGTCACATATATGAGTATTGATACCTAGCTACAGTAAATGAACTGAGAAAAAAGTCACTAAAGGTTTAACCTGTGAGTGACATAATAAACAAATCAATATAAGACAAACAACAGCAAAAATAATAGTGGTAATAGAACCGACACTAATTAAAATGGACAAGTAAAACAAGTTAAACAAAATAAAATAAGAGGGGCGTTTACAATGAAGCGAATGGAGCAACTGGTACAAACAAATAAAGCAGAACTTTTATTGAAGCGCTTTCAAAAAAGCTCATTAATAAAATCGGTAGAAGTATACAACCAGGGCTTTATGTTATCCTATAATTTTATGAATCATTTCTCTAGTTTCCAAAGATGAAACTTTTTGAGTGATATTTGATGTTTTCTAATTTATTTTTATTTCAAATATAATCTGGGAGTGTGTTATAGTATAGGTACAGTTTAGGAGCTTGATAAGTGTAACATGTTTGGCATGCCGCTTTGTCTTTTTCAGTACGTACGATTTATTTTTATTTCTTATGTTGTATTCATGATAGATATTTTTAAGTTGATGTTTTTTATTTTTATGTTGGTAGATGTTTGTAAAATAATAGTATAGCTGCCGTATGTCCATTATGGGGCTTTCCCGAAATAGATTGTCGGATGGATGAATGAAGTATTTTTTATACATAACATTGATGATCTTTTTTTGAATAACTCCAAGATTTGTCAAAGTACTTAGTATTCCCAACTCCTCCCCATGCTACTATACCATACATTGAATGTGGCTGGACAAGTGAGATAAAAACCGTATGTAGCATCTTGGGATTGAGAATATCTCTTAGAACTTTTAATTTGTGGATTAGAAATCTAACTCTTTTGATTACATGTTTGAGGTGTTTATCCCATCTCAAGTTTGAATACAAGACGACTTCCAGGTATTTAAATTCAGTAACAGCATTTATACTTGCGTTATTTAGAGTTTTTATTGTTTGAAAAACAGACGATGTTCTACTGTCAATATATGTACGAAGGAACGATGTTTCCTTGAAGTTTATCGCTATTGAACCATTTCTGAATAATAGCAAGATCTTTTTCTGCTAATATTTTGATATTTCCCCAATTTCCTTCTTAGTAGAAGATGTAAGTATCATCAACATATGCTATGATTTCACCGACCGTAGGAACTGAGAAGAGATCATTCAAATAAATGTTGAAAAGGACTGGCCCCAGCACGGATCCTTGTGGAACATGATAGGTAACTTCCTTTTGCTCGCTTCTGATACTGTTAATTTTTACAAATTGGTATATTTTTGTGAGGTACGTTTCAAATAACTGTAGCCCAACGCCTATGATACCCACATCTCCCAGATATTTTAATAATAATGGTAATAATGGATGGCTTACAGTGTCGAAGGTTTTTGAAAGACACTCAAAGCCTATTAGTATCCATTGCGTTATACATTTTAAACGATACACCACCTCGAAATCCATATTGTCTGTTCGATAAGATATTGAATTGGTCTTGATAGGAGCATAACCCGTTTTTCAAAAGTTTTTCGAATATTTTGGCAAATGTAGTTATAAGTGAGAGGTTTGTAATTAATAGCCTCTAGGGGATCACCGGATTTAAATATTGGTTTTACCAGAGATATTTTAAACAAGGAAGAGTAATATCCTTCTTCTAAGCATCTGTTCAATAAACATGTTAATGGTTCAGATATATGTTTCACTATACATTTCAAAATTGAAAAGAAAATAATGTCTATAAAGGGTAGTAATTGAGTAGCTTACAATAATGGTCAAGATATTAAAATAGAGGTTCTGCTAGCTTTATGGGGGCCATCAAATTCATAGTAAAGTTGGTCAATATAACTCTTTCTCAATCTCAAAATATATAGCACGAAGTGGACCGTTTAAGCGCCCCCACAGGCATTCATAAATAAACCTCATTACGAAAATTGTCAGCACTCTAATGGTCCAAATTAATCGAATGATTCTTGGAAACGAATTCTCGGGAAACAAATTCAGTTTGATATATCGTTAAACGCAATACTTCCATTACTCGGTCATTAATCATGAGCAGTGTAGGTGAACGCTCCAATGTGGTGGTAAATCGATCAAATAAATTCGAATGAACGTTAATGTGACACGTTATTCCATTGAACTCCTAGAGTAAATATTGAATTATCCCGGTGATTGATAAATTCGTTTGTTTTCACGACATCAATTCAGTTTGAATTATTAGTTGTTTGTGTTAAATATTTGCCTGACGTTGTACTCTTCGGAATGCAGAGAAGATAGTTGTTGGGTTAGCTGATAATAAAACAAAAGTTGTTGATTGAATCTCAAAATGATTGAGGGACACAATTCACCATCTTGAACAGCATATTTGAGTCAAATTGATTATTACGCATTTTGTGTCATTTAATTGTAGAATTTTTAGTAAGAATTTTCGTGTTCAACGTAACATTGCAAGAAGAATCAGTTATGATATACAATCCAGAGTTTATATCCATTGATGAGAAAAGTTGAAAGATGATAGTGAAATCAATGTTAGTTCTTATATCAGTATTCACGTAGTTTAAAGTGGATGAGGTAGACAAATTGCTACACCGAAGTAGCTAACTTTCCCATTTTTCTTTGGAGTGTATCTATTAGGCCATTGACTTAATAGTATTCACCTACTAAAATAATTACTCGTTTCATGACTGTAAAGTTAGTTGCGGCTCAATGTTAATGAGAGGTGTAGAATTTATTCAGAATTAAGCAAGTATATGCCAAGGTTGTTTGTATTTCAACCTCCACAATTAAATAATATGACCAGTTGATTGCCTCTATGTACTGAGTGCAAACTAGTTTAGAGTTTTTTAATGTTCAACCAAATGCAACCAACACTTCGCTTATTAATAAATGATAGACCTCACATAACTACAGTATCATGAGTATACTTTGATCTTGCATAATTATAACATGAATCAATCAACAGATTCTCAAAAAGTTGAACTGATTTCATTAGACGTCATATGCGTAAATCACTGATCAACAAAAAACACTTCCATGGATCAGTTATATTCCGTAATAACATCCATTTTTCTATCATCTGTTGTCAAAATTAGGTAAGGATGAACAAGAACCTTGTATTTCGAGGTTATCTGGTTTATTGACGATAATTTCCTTCCATAAGAAAACTACAATGAATGATACTTATTTTCCAAATCCAAGACACAGTTTGATTTACCAATTTTAATTTTGTAATTGTACACTCGATTTTTGTCAAACTTTCGAGAAAACTTTAATTGCTGCTTTCATGAAAAGTTATAGACAATAGAATGAATGTCAACATGAACAATATTTATTTTTCCTTCTATAATATGAATTTCCTTATACTTAGATATCATTCATTTTTTATTTAATTTCACAACATGAGAATAATATAAAGAATTTCGGATTTCGTCAATATTTTTTCACAATATGCAGTCGAAATATCAAGTATAAGTTTGGTTTGAACGGTTTGATGAGGAACAAAGGGACAGAAAATATTTTGAATTGATCTACCGATACTTACAACTTTTTAAGAGAAGATGCATTGCTAGTTCTCAACAGATGGCACTGGGGCATATCAACTTGAAAATTCCGAAAGGCTATCCAATTGTGGAAATACTTATTTACGAAAATTAAAAGAAAATAGATGGTTGAAACGAGAATTGAATTATCTTTTCAACGATGTTTCAGTTGACCCCCATGCCATATGAAATTTTCAAAATGATGTGCCCTCCGTGACCTCTATCGAGCAATCAAAGTGTCTTTCATTTTCAAGAAGTATTATCGGTGATAACATTCAAAATGGTTTTCGTCCAATATTTGTACGTCGCAAAAGGTAACAGGGGGTAAGGAAGGGGGGTAAAGAAAGCAGCACTGTATATTGGAAATATAAATTCATATTCACAGAGAACTATCATCAAATCAATATACGTTGAATGACTGGACTGTTTTTACTTCCCGTAATAGCGAGTGTAATAGGTACTCATTTGTTATTGAGCAAAACAACGGCATGTCAAATGTTTCTGGGATACCTGTTCTATATAAGTATTTGTTGTGAATTGCATGAAGGAGCCAATATCACTTGAAGAATTTTTCTAATTCCTAATAATATTCTCTCAATTTTCGAAAGTCTCCCCATGCACAATATATATTTAATATAATTTTAGTGTTGAATCCACATCAATCCATTTTAACGCTTGAATCGATAGTGATAGTATAAATGTAACCATTTCTACACATACTACATCTAAGATCCACCGACAATGAGAGATTGTTCAATACCAACACAAAAACATATCTACTTGAAAGACCACATTATACCAGATTCAATTTTGCACGACAGGTGTGTATACCAATTTTGCATTAATCATCGAGTTCTTCTAATCTCTTTAGGACTGTGATCTATTGTGTTTTCGAAACTATTTATACACCTATTAAGTAGTAGTCTCACGATGAAAGTTTTGTGACTAAGATATTTCCTTGAACAATGAAGAATTTTCAATTTCTGAGAAATTATAGAAAAATAAAAAACTTGGTACATATTTTCAGGTTCTTTTCAACTCATCAAAATTGACTATGAAGCTATAAGTCAGCTTTCATTGATATAACTTGAAATCATACAAATCTATTATCACCTCCATCCAAGATCAATGAATTGGTGTTTATACTTACCATAAACTCATTTTCGATTTATATTAATTACAGATGTAAACCACCACTCTTTTATTGACACATAATTTCTCGAGGTAATACAGATAAAAAACAGTATTGGTAATGGTTAACCGTGTTTTCTGAACAGTATATCCTTTGTTACTATTTGTTTTGGTGAGATTTGTCAAATTTAAACATGTGGCGAATGCGCCGGGACCCAAATCGATATTATTTCAAAAAACAAGTGTTTTCAGTAACGGTAGATTAGTAATTTTTTGCTCTGAGTCACTGAACAAACTCTAAGATGCTCATTTTCAATTAATGTTTTCCTGCGAATCTTCTATCTGAAGTTTACATTCAACCAATATTTACATAAACTGCCTGTATCATCAAAAGATGATCCTTACCATATTTCTCAAGAAGTGTATTAACTGGAGATTATATCGCTTCTATTTTAATTTCGTTGATAAGGAAACAGTGACTCGCAGGTGGAAGAACGTTACCTCAGTGTGATATGACCTACAAAAATACACAATATATTCAGATGACCAGTTGGTGATATTTATTTAGTTTACTCCAAACAATTTCAACCACTTGGTAAGGTTCATTCATTCATTCAGCCACATTACAGAAAATAAAATCCATTTGTGGTAGGTTAATACATATTAACATTAGAATAGATAATCAAAACGAGTCTACAATTTAAAAACATTTTCCAAAATCATTTAAAATGAGATTGTAAAGAGTGGTCCCCAATGACATGTTTTGGAAAGATTATGTTTTCAGTATTCTTGAGATGTAGTTTTCCAAATATTTCCCAGCTGAGTAGAAGCAGTGTGACAGCAAACATTTTCGAATTAGTATTTTGAACGTATGGGTAGGTAATTCCTTGATATGCACTGGCAATTTATTTTATAACTACATATCTAAGGTATTGCTTTCAGAAGTTCTTAAACGATAGTTGGTCAGATCGAATTACAATTTCTTGTGGTATAATTGTATAATGTATCATTTCTTTGATAATTTTACACCTCGCTTTTTTAGCCAATCAAAACATTGGTAAAAATGCCAACCCTAAAAATTTCAGAAAAGTTTTATCCTCCAGGGTACCCTGGGCAAAATTAATAAGTGGAATTTTTTATGTGGAATAGTTAACATGTGATAGTTGACATTTTGCTTTTATGTACAAATGAAATTTTAGTTAACATATGAAAGGAAATGCTATTTCATAATTATGTATTTATTTCATATTTATGTATGAATGTGTCTGAAAATATTTTGAAGAGTCCTTGCATTTCAACAATGACTAGGAAACCACCTAAGTACATAGAAGCCAATGGTGCCTTCAGTCAACCAAGCGTGGATATTAAAAACGTATGGAAACCGCTCATGGACCGTTTTGGACGGAGAAAAAGCGCGAAACCACGCGCGCCACAAGACCGCGCGTAATTACACTTTAATTATAGACCTATAAAATGTCGCGTAGAATCTGATTTTGTCACTATTCACCAGAAGACGATTGCGGATTCAAGCAATTGAAACATGAGAAAAAATTTGAAAGAGATAGAAATCTTTCAACCATTAAGATGATGGACGTCCGAAATATAAGTAATCAATGACTAGGTCCATCGATAAAAAAATTATATTAATCAAATGTCTACCTACACTTGACTACATGAATTTAATATTCGAAAAAAATGTATTCAACTTATCTTTTCGTGAAAACTTGGTTGAAATTTCCAATTGCTTTCTTCGTACTACGCTGATTGATTTCTCAATGTTGTTCAAGTATTTCAATTATGGGTCACTTCTGTCATTTTCGCAAAGTTCTTCGCAAAATGCATAATGAATATTTTTGTTGTTTTTCCATTATTTCTCATCTACTTAATTAAAGTATTCTCCGCAATATTATTCTTCTGAAACCTTGAAAACAACTTTACATCGATACCAACTAAAAAATTGAGACTAACTGGTTAGTGGTTAAGCTAAGCTGTCAATGTCAATGGGTGCGTATACCAGCATGCAGCAGCTGCAGGCGCTTTTACGCTTCACGTGATAGACGGCTGACAGGTCTTGCAGCCGCTACAGATTGATAAAGCGCTTTATTTTCCGCTGGAATTATTTCAAGCGGTTCAGTGGTCTGTAATTTGGACCGTCTAGTTGACTTGCAAAGCGCTTTTATGGTTTGTCCAGCAAAGCACTTTCCGCTTTTTTCTGATAGACACATATTTTCAACACACCCCCACAATACGAATGAGTATCTGTCATTGTGTGAATAAAAGCAATTATTGCCTCACTGATATTATAAGTAACGTGTTTTGTCTTGAATAATCTCCAAGTCATATGAAATAAGCATTAATTTAATATATTTGTGTGTGAAATTTTTTTACTAGTACACGACTTTTTTAAGGAAATTCGTGTACTGGAAAAATTTCTGGCAATAATTCAAGCACTTGGGTGATTATATGTGAAAATTTTCTTTATTGTGAATATCTAGCAAACAATTGACAATTTAAATACACAGAGATTTTCACAGAGTCTACAGCATTTCCCCATAGAGTTACACCGTAATTACTCACGTGGAAGTGAAATAAGCCAAAGCCAATTGAGATGTGATTTTTTTACCTTTGTAAGATTGATTACAATACAACATTCCGAAGTTTTCGGTTTATTGGCATACATTTTCACAATGAGAACATAAAGAAAAAATTCTTATTTCCAAAGAAAAGGAAGCTCCTACACTCATTATAGAAATAGAAATCTCTACGATTTATGGTCTAACAAACACAAAAACAAGTTAGTTCCTCTCTGTCTGCTAATGGATTACTTGCTAATAATACATTTACACATAGGTACGCTAATGCTCGGTCTAATGCTTGCTTGAAATGCAAACCGACCACTCGTGGGCGCTGAAGGTTTTCCCTGAAAGGTGAATTAACCACCAAAAGTCAGACAGTCACCCCGGAGCGCCACGGCAAATAATAATAGCTCAAGTGATTATGAAAGCTTGGAATGAAAGAACACACTTATCTGTTTCGGTCAGATAATTTGTTTCTAGATTGCAGTAACTTGTTCCGTTTATTTATATTACCTATGTAAACATTATAATCTCAAAAAGTACTAGTCTCATTGAATTGGTGGACTTTTGAAATTTTGGATAGTGATAAAAACAGTATTGAACCACAACTACAAATTAATGAACCATATACACAAAACGGTGGGAATATTTCAAAAAAAAATCTATTCTTGGCTTGTGCATCGCACATAATTTCAATTCAGTACTAGGTATACTCCCAAACGATGGGATGGATATATTTTTTCTCTTGATTTATTGTAGGACAAGGGAGTATTCGTCTCATTGAATATAATTTGTTTATTCATAATTTATTATTCAGTGAATTTTGGCTAATTTTATTTAAAAAATTATTGAATATGGGACTTTTTGATCATCGTAGTCGATTCAAATCATTCATTATTCTTTAAATAATTACATTACATTTTCATTGCTTGTTTGGAATTAAATAATTCAAACATATTCTAAAGACGAGAGAAAATTTTCAAATAATATTTAGAAACTATAGTATTTCGAGATTAAGGATCCACGAGTGTACTGATTTCCATGAAACATCACTCCTTAATTTCTAGTATTCGATTCTGCTCCGCTCTTCAATTCATCCTAGCCATTTAAATTCTTTGCAAGTTGGAAAAATATCATTAAGCAAACCTTCTCATGAATAGATGAATCAATGTAGACATTTTCAGTTGATTTCCTTATTTTTTCCAAAATGTTAGAAGACTCATAAATTGAAGAAAACACTCTTCCCTCATTGTAATCTCTCTGGAAGTTCAAACCGACGAGCTAACTTTTGACAAATACCTACTGCTCCGTTTAATGAAATATAAAACATCTATCTTTATTTCTACGAAAATTCTCTTGCTTGAATGAAGTTGATCCGAAAAAACAGAACTCTATAAATTCCGTATTACCTACCTACGTTTGATTTGAATGTTTAGCTGTGCCAGCACCAATGGACTTTTATGAATTGAGATGTACTTGTAATTTATGCATTTATTTCTGTTTAAATTGCTCGTATTTGTTGGATTCTTCATTCTTACATCATTCTTCATTCATACATCATAAGTTTTTGTTTAGTTTTCACTACCAAAAACGCATACACACATACTTTCTGGTATTCTGTCGTTCATTCGGAGTATCGAGTATTCACCTAATAAGTAATTGTCAATAGTAGATAATGGGATAGTTATATCTATTTCAGAATTAAGGAGGAAAATACATCGACCGTCTTGGTTGCTTCTATCGGAGATTCGGTCTGACGAATCGATAGATGAAATCATTGTATCAATATTTTTCAGAATTCCAATGTTGTGTGGAATCTATGAGACGAACAGTATTTATATTTCATATCAGAAACTAAATGTTAATTTATGGAATAACGAAAAAAATCTGTTATGAATTAGAATGTCTATATCGAGGTCTATATCATAGCAGCCAAGTTCCAATAACACCAACCAATCCGCCTCAAAGGAATTTCAAGTATCTGAAGTTCATCTCTTTATTTATCGGTTTCTTCTGTTTGTACATATTGAGCCAAAGGTGAATATATTAATCTCTTCCCAGGTCAACAAAAAATTGACTCGAATAGATTTCGCTCTACTTATAAGTTCTCTCAAACTTCTGTTTGTTTCAACTGCTAGTCACTTGTTTTTAATATTCGAGAAAAAAATACGTATGTATCTTCAACATGTCTGATTTTGCATTTAAAATACAAAGTTTCTACCTATCAAGTGTCTGTACATTCTCCGAGACATTCTCAAAAAATAATTTTTCAAGTCATTCATTTGTAGGTATAGGAATATTTTATGTATTGATACAAGAAATGAATATGCACCTTTTTCATAAGATCTAATATCACAAGAAATCAAATGAAAAACTTTATTTTCATTTTAGACATACGGAAAAAGAAAAGTTAGTTGGTGAAATTTAAAAAGACCTACTTAGGTATGTCGAATATTATTTCCTTCTAATTCCCAATAGATTTATCTGGTGCCTCGAGAAGTATACTTCCGGATAACCTTAATTTTGCCCTACTGCTGCTCAATAGATATTTAGATCTATACCAGTTTAATTCACTTAATGATTAAGTTATCTGGGAAGTTAGTCCATAACGGATATGGTTCAATAAAATTAACTTTGTAATTTCTCAAACTCCTATTGGTTCCTTCTATTCCTAAATCATTCACATCAATAGTATTCGTTCATTTATTATTAGCGTTCCAAACAACATCGCTCTGTTGAATGATTTTGTTTCTCCATTCATTATAATTACTGTACCTCAACAAAATTGGACTGAATCTTTTCTTGAAATTAACCAATAAATATTCCAATTTTTCATTTGTTCCAACATTGTTACTAAAAATATCACTTTCAGAATAAAAATGTAAGGGATGGATAGGTATGAAACTTTTATTTAGGTTGGAATGTTCATTTCACATCAATATCGAGATTTTCATCAACTTCTTCTAGTCAATTTCTTCCAGACATTCATAGATAAGTATCGCCTAACTTTGGACTTCTGGAAGACTGTATAACCGGAGTGGCATAAGGAAACTTTGAAATGTTTTCAATCAAAATGGTTAAAAAAGAATCTAAAGAACTTGGATTTCATCACCATCAAACTTTCAGACAAAGTTTGCTTTGCATATTTGGCCAATCTGTACTACATTCAAAAGCAACGGATCATTATAATTTTGATGATTCTAGCAAATTCAAGACATATTTTATTCTGAACTTATTACCTTATTCTCAGTAAGTAACTATCAGACCGTTAGTAAAATATTGGTGTTGCGACGGTATCATCAAAAATAATTATTGAAAACTGTTGCACTTCAGAAAGATATGGATGATGGATCAGTCGAAGAACACTTTTTACAAATGTCATAATCTGTTCTTATCCGATAGACGAATCGAAACTCCTCTCAATTATTTTATCGGTATTTGGTTCGATTTTATCATAGATACATATAAACTAACTAGGTCGTCTATTTTTCCCTTTCATTCCTCAAAATCAATGAAAAATAGAACACACCTTTAAACGCATTCACAAAAATCACTAGGGCACTACTCCTGTAGCAACGAGGCACTTAAACACCACATCACAGAAGGCTCTTCGGAGAGCAAATAATCCAATTTTTGATTCACAACACAATCCTGTAGAGTGCGGTGGTAGATAATCCAAGAGAAGGAACAATTGAATGGATGGATATTTCGATCTGAGACGTGAAGAATATTCAGAAGGGACACATCGTACCCAAGACGCGATTCAGAGTATAAATATATACGCGCCGGGCTGGTTGCCTATCACTGACATGCTACCGCGTGCGCGGACCAAAACGAACTAACCTAACGTCAGACAGCGCCGAGTCACAGCCAGACTTGATTCGGCTGATTCAGACAGCTGCATGCTTACACCTATGACTTGCACCCCCACTATGGACGTATGACCAATGGAATCTTGAAAAGGGAGCAGTAGGGATAATAATGTCATTATTTTGTAATTCACAGTTGCCATGTTTATAGGTATGTAAGCAGGTAGGTATATGAGAAGGCATTTGTGGTTTTCTAGTGTCGGTCGTGAGGAATTGAGGGATTTAGATAGATGATCGAGCTTAGGGGAAGCTTTCACTTTCTTTCTGTTTGAAACGGAAAGTTATGATTTTGGGTGTTATTATCATTCCGATTAGAGCACAATTGAGTTATACATTCATACATGTTTTTTTATGAAATCTACAAGATTATGACAATGTATGCACAAAAAGAATAAAGTTACTTACATAAGTGGGTAGGTACATTACTTTAAACAAGCTAGTATACCATGAGAGCAAGAAATAGCATTTACAGTCTCTTTATATAGAAAAATAAGAATAAACAATTAAATACAAGATCGAGTTACTCAAAAAGTATCATTACAATATTACATGAGTTATAGGTGGAATTATATAGGTGTATTCAATAAAAGTGATGGGATCAAAAATGAATATTAATACTGTACCCCAACATTGGGTGGTGAAGTAGAGACGCAATAATTAAAGATATTGGTAGAAAAATAATAATAAGCGCTTATATTGACAGATAATGGTGAACATGTGACATTATTTGTCAAAAGGCAGAGTTAGCTCTGGTTCGGACTCAGTGAAGAGACGAACAAGTGCTTTCTTCCACTCAACCTGAGGAGTTAGTATTAGACTAAGTTAAGTAACCTAAAACTATATTAATAACTGTACATTCAGTAATGCAATACATTGTATTTTAATAAATCTACATGGAATTTTAAATGAGGATGGATTTAGCGAGGGGCAATATATGAAAATATAAGTAGAAAAGTTATTGGATATAACCCTCAAAATGTTCTGCAACCGTAGACACGTGTTTCGAGCTTAAGCTCTCATCAGTACGGTAAAATCAAGTGCGAAGATGTACAACACTTGGATGTAAAAATAGAAACAAAGGAATTTTAAATAAATATTAAATGAGACATATAAAGTTATGTAAGTGAGTAGGAGGTAAAATGGCATCATAGAGATATTTCTCCTGACAATAGACTCTTTTTGAGTTTCCTTTTGAAACAAGCAGTGGACAATATTTTGAATCGTTCGGGAATCCTATTGTAGAGCCTAGTAATAGTGAAGGAAAAAGACGATTGAAACTGGGCTGTGGTGTGCTGAGGTGGCGTAAGTCGTGATTTATGCCGTATATTAATGTTGTGCACGTCCGTGCGAAATGTAATTTTGTCGTATAAGTATGGTGGTCTTTGCGAAGTTATTATATTATGAAATAAGATGCAAAGGTGAAGTATTCTTCTTTTTTCGGTATTCAGCCATCCGAGTTCTTGGAGAGGGGAAGAGATGTGATTTCGTCTGCTGAGTCCGCAGATTAGACATACACAAGAATTCTGGACCAATTGTATTCGCTGGGCGTCTCTTTTGGTGATAACTGGACCGTAAATAGTGTCGGCTTAATTCAAGTGTGAGAGAACTAGCGACTCACAAAGAGTTTTCTTTCAATTTTTATATAACATATTTCTGTTGGAATATATCAATTTGAGGTTACAGAAAGCTCTCCGAATGAGTAGATTGACATGGCCACTGAAATTGAGCGAGGAGTCAAGAATTACTCCCAGGTTTTTTGAGCTCCCAGAGAAGGGAATAGTATCTTTACCGATTTTTATTGTCATTAAATTCTTGCAACGGCTACGAGTGACCTTTTTGCCAAGAAGAATAGCGGAGGATTTGGAGGGGTTTATTGAAAGACAGAATTTTTCAGATATCGAGATGATAGCTTCCAAATCAGAGTTCAGTTGGAGATTAGTCAGGGGAAGATTTCTTTCAGGAAACGATATGTATAGCTGGGTGTCATCTGCATAAAAGTGACTACTGCAGAATTTTCCTAATTTTTCTGATTCTGACAACACTTCTTTGGTAGTTCTGATTTAAGTTTGTTAAAATATTTGTATGTGGCCATCGAACTGACTGAGTGTTCGACTGTAATTTAAGAAAAATCTTTCACAATAGCTTTTTCGGAATTTTTTTGGAAACAAACAGATTGACTGTTTATCATGATTCACGTCTTCCACAAAATATTTCTCATTGTCCAGAAGGTTACTTACTCAGAGAATAATGAAGAAAGAGAACATATTTGAATGATGGTTTTTTGGGTTTTTAGGCCGACGTTTATTTAGAGAGTTTTTCTCTAAATAAACGTCGGCCTAAAAACCCGAAAAACCATCATTCATTCAACGATGGCCGCGAAAGCCTTTCACAATTTGGAGAACATATTTGTCAGTGAATTTTCGTGAATAACATTGCCAAATCTTTAGCAGGCAATTAATAATTTCAACATTGTAGTTAGGCTAATAAACGTTAGGTTTTTGATGATCTATCTGGTATCATTTTTGTATCTGTTGTGAAAATTAAATCACTAATTTTCAAGGGAATATTATTTATATTAGACGAATCTATGAGAAAGTCAGTGTATTTCTGAATAGATCAAGTTTCATCAATGTTTCTGATAAAATAATATAATAGTCATTTTTGTATTAAGTGCGTAAAATGGGTGTTTTTTTAATGGCACATGAGGGTGTTAATTTTTGGCCGAGACCGCAGTTCGATGCCAAAAATTCTCTCGAATTTTCTCACGAAAGACAAACAACATTTTTGGTACAACTGTAATTGTGACTACATATGGTCAGAAATATATTAAAAATAAATACTTCCAATACATCTTGACTTGGTCTTTGTCCCGATGAGTTATCGCTTTTAAACGACTGTTGTTTTGAAAATATTTTTCAATGTTTTCACTAAAATCGTAAACAAATTTTTTTCTTGTCTGATAAAAATAAGTACAAAATAACTAAATAGTACTTCTCTTTTCCATACATGTTATCTTTAATGTAATCAATACTTCCAATATAATTTCACAGCATCTATTGGTATTTCTGTGCACGCAGCGTATTTGACTGTGTTTGCTCGTAGTTGCTTCAATTTCAAGTTATTTTCAAGAAGATGGATGTTGATTATGATAGTGGTAGTGATACCCCATCAGATATATCTGATAAAGCAAATGCAATAGTATCTAATATGTTACCGGCCAAATCCAAGTTAATATATTAGAAAACATATGACAATTTCGTGAATGGTGCGACAAGAAACATGTAAAAAAAGTTTCTGAAAATGTGCTTATATGCTATTTTGAGGAAATATCAAAAATTATAAAATCTCCTACGTCTCCTACTTCTACTCAATGTTGAAAAGTACATTGAATGTTAAGGAAGTTTTCAAAATTGGTCCCGCTCATTAAGAACAAAAGCGTGGGATACTGAGGAAAAGAATCTGAAACGATTGTGGAATCAATTCTTTAGTAAATATCTAACGTTTCTTAGTTGCAGCAACAAGGAACATCTTAGGTAATTTACGTTGGAAGTAATTGTTCAAACTTTACCATCAATTATTATTCCAATAAATGAAATAGTTTTATGATGAATAATCAATTGATGATTGACTCTGTTGAAAACGAATCCTTCAAAAATTGAAATTTCATGTTTATTTTGTGAAATATATTGGCAGTGAAAAGTAGTATATTATTCAACGAGCACATTATAGTGGCTATCATTCACGTGGATGAAGTTTACGGCACGAGCCGCAGGCGAGTGTCGCAAATCATCCAAGTGAATAATAGTCATAATATGCAAGTAGAATACTACACTTTGTCCACGACCGATAAATAATACATTGTAAACTAATCACAATTTTTATCTCTATACGTGAGTAACATGGAATTTGTATTATAACTAATTGAAAACAAATTCAACAATTCATTAATATTAATAGTAATATTTGTAGTAACACAATGTTCAAAATTGATTGAAAGCAATAAGTCTGAACTTTTATTGATGTTTTTGTTATTCATAAACGAGCTTTCTTAGGAACTGCGGTGGTGTCAAGGTTAGAGATTCAGCCTACCAAACTGGCTTCGATCTCGGAGTACGGTTATTTTGTTTTTTTTTTCTTCAGGCAATTTATTTCCCTTTTTTTCCATTTGTTAGAGATGTAAATTATTGGATATTTGGATATCTTTTAAATTTGGGAGTTTCTCATAGGTAATATGTGTCTATGTTAAATGAAGTGTCGATCGTTTTTATATCTAAGAGCTGCGTTTGTAGAAAAAATCATGTGTTTGTTTCGAGTACAAAGTGTCATTTCCGCTCTCTAAAGATTGTCGCAACTCTTTTTGTCGAGCTATTGTCATATTGATGGTAGTGAATAATGATTTCATTAATCACTAACGTAATTCTTGAAGAAACACATGCATTATGAATATTTTATACAATAGTCGAGGACAAAAGTCTTTTTTTCACGGTGAAAAAAGTAAACATTTAGAGTAAATTGGGGTAATATGGCAACATAAAATTCAAATGCCCACATTCTAAGAACCAACGCGCCTAGCTGAAACACGATGGCTGCACGTTAGAGCTTACACAATATATGTATGTGTTCAGAGTCGCTCGATGCCATATTCACACACAGCGAAAGATTAGAAGTAAAAATGCATAGTGATACTCTATTGCCATTTTACCCCATACCATGGGTAATATGGCATCATACGATGGGTAATATGGCAACATGCTATTCTCGTAAGAAATAAAATATTTCATGAAACTGAAAAAAAAACTTTATTTTTACAACATTACATATTATATATTACTGAATCTTATGTCTGATCTTATGTCTGATCTGGAACACAATCTGCACAATATATGTTTGATGGAGTACATATCTCGTGAACCCAATGATTACATTGCACACATTGCAACCAATCACATTTTGGTCCTTTTTTATCAAAATAGTATCCACGGCATTGTGCACAATATTCTGATTCATCGTATTCCAATTCTGATTCACCGCTCTCCATTGTAGGCACTTCTAATTCGCTTTCTGATGAACTAGTATCAGGATTAGCATCACGTCTTTTCTTTTGAGTAAATGTCTTCTTTTTTCCTTTGTTCCCTTTATCTGTCTTCTGTTTTCCTCTGTTCTCTCTATCGGCCTCATCTTTTTCCATCTTATTTTTTTTACGTTTTAGCTTTGCTGCTTCCTTTTTGTCTTTAATTTCTCTTTTCTTTCGTTTCTCTGCAATTGTTTCTGGGCATGTAAGTAACTGAGCATGCTGCTTTCTCTTCTGACACCCACTTGGACCAGGTATAGCTGGAATAGGTACGATCGCTTCAAATGATACTTCGTTGTTATGAATATTATTGACCTCATCATTAGGATTATCTTCAACATTGTTGTCGGCATCATCAGGAATAACACCATCAGCATTTTGTTCTAAATTATTGTTACTAGGAATTGTCGCGGGAGTATGCTGGATGAAAGCATGATCGGGAATTATGGTTGCATTAAATGGATGGATTCCGCAGGTTCTGAAACCCGAAACCCCGTTTTGAACCGTAGCTGCTTTACACCATGCATTGTTTAAGAGTGCTGGAAACTGTAGCCTATTCAATTTCCGACCAGGATGATTATGTATCCAGTTATTACAGGCTTGTGACCAATAGGTTTTTAAAGGTTTGAAAAACGATCTGTCTAGTGGCTGCAGCCAGTGTGTCGTATGGCTTGGTAGACACAACATGATGACATCGTTGCTTGCGGCTAAATCTAATAATTCTACATCCGAACAGTGTGACGAATGGCCATCTAAAATGAGCAATACTTTACCTGGCTCTTTTCTGGCAATAAAGTGCTCTCGAAGCCATATTTTAAAAATATCTGTTGTTACATATGCCGATTTTTCATTCATTATAACTTTACCCCCAGGAGGCAAACCATCTTTGAACTCTTGTTTTTTCTTCTTGCCTTTAAAGATACAAACGGGAGGAAGAAAATGACCTTCTGCATTAACACAGGCTATAACTGACACCGTCTCACCTTTCTCACCACTTGTAACGCAGTTTACGGTTTTGGTGCCTTTAGTGGCAATAACTTTTCCTGGGTTATTGTTAAGTTGTAGCTCTGATTCATCGATATTAAATATTTTTCTCGGTGTGTTCATTAAGTCATTATCTGTTAATGTTTTCTGCAACAGATCAAAATATCGTTCGCATTCATTCTTAGACATGCCTTGCGCTCGCGCTATAGACATTCCTTGAGCTTGGCGAATTGACAATTCAGGATGTCTTTTCATAAACGATACAAACCAGTCATACCCAGCTTGCTTTTTCTCGACATTAAAGGTATTTGAAATATTATTTTGAACCGCAAAAGAAAATGCAATCTTTTTCACATCAACTGATGTAAGTGCAAATCCATGCTTTTCCATAGTTTGGATGTATTTTACCAAACTTGCTTCATGATCTGAAGTTAGACAACTTTTGCGGCCCAATTTTTCTTTGCGGAGGTTTCCAGACCGCATTCTTCTCATCAAAGTGCGGGCAGGAACATTATAAGTACAGCTAATTTGGCGAACAGATCCTCTACCATGTCTAAGATCTTCAATGGCATTGCAAAGATCTTCTTCTGACCATAAAGCTCTAACGTTTTTCCGAACAAAAGTACGAGGCATCTGAAACAAAAAAAAGCAGGTAAGGGTAAGAGTAATACGCTCGGGGTAATACGCCGCAGTTGAAAAAATGTGACGCATAATTCCCCATATTGCATCTTATGACAAATAAAATCAAAACATATATTTATCATACGTTTAACAGAGTGTTCCGCCAAAAAAGAGTAAGGTTATGAATCATTCTTTGACACACTTCTATTAAAATTGACGAAATTTGCTTAAGACTTCCTTCACCACTGTATATAACTTAACATTAGAAACTATTTTACACGGTGCTTACCTTTATATCGACGTCACTCACTAAAAAACTAATGGTTTCGATTTGCGAATGATTCACGCTTGTTTTCTGTCTGACACAAATATGGATGAACGACCATTGTTGCCAAATGTTGACTTGGAACGGAAATATCAAACTGCGGCGTATTACCCAGCGCGGCATATTCCCCCAATTTACTCTACATATCAATGGAGATGCATAAATGTCAAGTTTTTTTGACAGTTGTACAAAAACTAAATTTTATAGTGATTCATTACCTGATTAACTTGGATGCTTTTTTCAAGGACAATATAAGTAAATAGACCTCGTTCGTTTATCATCGAATACTTTTTCAGTTTCCACGAAAACGGTTTTGATTGAAAATTTAACGGAAGGAGTCGGTGGCTTTATATTCTGAGCAAAATCCGATCCGATGGCTTTCATGCTTTTCACACAAATCTTGGAATTCAACTACCTAAATTTTTTAAAACAGAAATATTTGAGTGGAAAATCCAAAACTTATTTGATTCAATAAACGATGCTCGAATTATATTTGATCAGATTATTTCGCAAAGATGTCAAATAACCAAAAACATGTACCTTCTGAACCGTGATATAATGAAATTTATTGAACTAAATGTATTAGCCTTTTCTACGACAATATGTCACACTGCTAATAAAATGTGTTTCATACATTTAGGAACCTGTCAATAAGAACCATCCCTCAGTTTATTTACAGAGGAACGAAGACTTTACCAGAAAATAAATTTTGACAGATCAGGAAAATGGTCAAAAATTGATATTGTTATAACCTATTACTTTCTTGTAGGATTGTGTCGTGAATTAAACATATTCCTTGTTTATCTTTCTTGCGCCGCCCTCCATTTTCTGCCAACAATCTGTAAATTTTTTCACTTCTACCCAAATCTACTCTGTTCCTTCCCGGTCTTCTTCACTCCGCCTTTAGTATATTCTAAATATTTTCCACTCTTTATTATTTGTAATGAATGTATTTTGACTTCAAGCTGTTATTTATTCATTTCATAAACTGGCTACAGATTTTAGTATTCACTGGTCTTCCAAAATATGTCAACGAACTTTAAATACGCTTTCATATTTTATATTGTTTCATAACATTTTGTTTTCAACCATTTCATAAGTTGCCTTTCATTCTACAAATTTTGTCTTCCATTTGGACCCTAATCCCTTGCTGATTTCCTCCTTCTGGTTTTTTATCTCTTTTTTGGTTCACTCTTACTGGTGCTTTGAAATCTTCTCGTATCGTAGGTACTGTCTTTGGGTCTCGTAGTTCCTAGTAATAATAGTTTGTTGTAAGTGTTGCACCCAGGTTATGTTTTGTATTAATGAAGTTATAATATTTATACAGTTTCTATACCTAATTCAATTTTTTTATTGTCTAAGGCAATATTTCCATTTTTCATAAGGACGCTTCTTTCTGAAGTTGTTTCTCGTTTTATGTTTGTTTCTTAGAGAACTATTTCAATAAATCTTACAGCGCTATTGTTATTAATTTTGTCTCAACATTTTCATAATACTCTTTTATTAATTCCTCGAATACTATTACCTAGTTTTTTTTTCACAATTTTCACAAATAACACGCAATCGACAGATGTGATTCTCTCTTGATAACTTGTCTGTTGTCTCATTTTTACTCTCTATAATAAATACTGAAAAGGAGAGAAATGAAGTATGCAAAAGAATCCATAATCGGACTAACGAAACTTCTTTTTATTGTATATTCCGCTTTGATTTCTGGAATCAGCAGTTCCTTCACACTTGAACTAAACAAATGATATGTATGGACCAGCTATTATTGATACGACGGCGACGTGCATTTACAAAACTGCATCCGTCTTACATGTAACACGAGACATAACAAAACTTCTCAAAGAAATCGGCTTGCTCAACACTTCAGACAGGCGGTTTATCCACCTTTTTCTTTTTATCACGAAGATATCTTGAATCGCACACCAGATTGTATGACAAATATATTTCCGGTCAGATGGCGACCCACTTCGATTTGCGACCATTCAGTTGTGTATATTATAACCTGAAATTCCTGAAAACGATTACATTGTTTGTAGCACGTAGAGCAAAGCTAATAAGCAGTTTTTTTAAATTTTTTTAATTTCGAATAGGAAGGACAATTTTTTCATTCTGTCTTGTCATAACCAGAATCAGAAATATGGATACGGAACTCAATTTAAGTTTTCTCATACCTCCTTCCTTGCCAGTGGTTACTGAAAACATCCATAAGTTTTTAAGCAATATGGTGGTGTCCTCATCAAAAAGTTTGAATGTTACTTGTTTATTGATATTTGCCAGATGGTTCAAATACAACAGAAATAGCATCAAATAAATCGCGGAAAATTTACGAACCGCGTATTCAAGATTCATGCAATAGAATATGAAAAATACATGCAGTTTTTTCTCGATAAGTATCAGAACATATTCTTAAGGGACTTCGTTTTTAATTCTTTGAATATTGGATATTTGATCACCCATTTTTATTACTTGAAATGTGTTCGAGGTAGATATGAATCACATATTTTCAGAGAGAGACCCTTGACCTCATTTATATGAAAAATCTGCACTGTTCTGATTCACACAATCAAAAGCATTTTGCAAAATCGCATATTACAGCTTCAACAATGGGCCAATCAACAGGGCTATCAACCTCAACTTAAATTGCTCCGCCAATAATTTTTTTTTAAATTGTAGAACATTACATGTGCACATTACTTCTGAGAAAAATTATCACCTCCAGGGGGGTGGAAACCCCCAAAAAACGCGTTGAAATTAATTTTTGAGGTAATTTCAAAATATTTTAAAAAATTTATTTTAAATCAAAACAATAACTTGATATTTAGAAAGAGCACAAATTTTTAAAAGAAAACTGCCCCAACCAAAATTTTGAGAAATCGCACGGTATTCTTGAAAAAAATTGTTGAAGTTATATGCTTTCGCAATGGGGCAGGTGTTGCACCGGCTCTCGCCAACGTGCATTTTTTCAACCAGCGCGTGAAGTAAAGTTCTATAACTCCTCACATAAATATTCAATTCGGATAAATCTTACATCATTTTGAAGATAAAGATCGCAGCTTTGTATTCTGATATTATTTATATTTATATGCGTAGTTGCCAGCTGCAAAATTGCAATTGAAATTCTTATAAAATTAAAGTTCCTGACTTCGTGAAATAATGCTTGTGATCACTGAAATGATGTCTTATCACTTGTAGCAAGTAAAATGAACAGTTGAGGAATACTTCATTGTCACATTGCATAACGTTTAACAGGTACAAATGATGTTGGTTTTAAATACGAGTGTTTTCAATTCTTCGCATATTTTAGGTTACAAAATTTTGAGGGAGTTTATAAATTCAAATGCTAATAACTCAGAGATAAAAGCAAGTATCAACATGAATGAAAAGCCAGTTCGCAGAAAGAACCCTGCTCTTATTGAAAACATTTATACAAATTTGGTTACTTGTACAAATTTTAAATGCAATCCTGTCAATCTTTTAAGTACTTAAAATAGAGGTTACTCGGCATTTGATCGTATTATTGTGCTATGCAAAGAAAAATAAAATAAGTCCTTGATGGAATATGGGAATTCGAGAACGAGGAAGACAGTGCACCAAAGGAAACTATCCCGAAGTGTACCTGCTTTAAACTCATTGAGATTCTAAAACCTGAACAATATCGGCTTGAGACCTTGTCAATGCGGCAGCTAGCGCGCCGCTCTATAGTATACAGCGGCGCGGTTCAGTCGGTGCGCAGAGGGCAGCAGTCAACGTTGCTCTATGTAAACGTCAGATAATATTAAAGTTCCTGTGCAGAAAACACTGGATACTGGGATAACAGCGATAGTCGGTCACGAGGAAACATCTCTTAGTGCTTTGTCACTGTTATTTATTGAAAATGGTGAGTTTATTTTTGAAATATTTATTTCATGTTCAACTCAGCTCTGTTTCAAAATATCGCAATGTCAGATATGATATTTTGTGAGAGGTCTACAAGCAGTACTGAAGAGTGAAATGATATTTTCCGAAATATGAATATTTCAACACATTTTTTATTATACCTTGTCAAATGAACTAAAAATTGTGCGAAATCTTATTAAGATTAAAAGCAAACTTCCTTTTTATTTTGAAATTTATTTTTCAATCTAGAGGACCATAGATACGTTCTGTTTAATTCACTTATTTACTGAGGCTGTTTAAGCTAAAATAAAAAAGTACAACTTTACTATTTTCATTCAAGATGTATCGAAATCATCGAAAATAGTAAAGTTGTATTTTTACCAAAATTTTAGAACTGAAATTAGTGATTTGAATTTGAAAATTGTTTCAAAAAGTGACAAGTAATAGAATGTCATATGGAGACAAAAGAAGTGAAAATATAGCAGATGTAACAGTTTAAAGGTGCATTTAGTCAACATCATTTTAAAATTATTGTGCTTAAATATATGTCAAAAGCGAAAGTTTTTTTTTATTGAAAAATACATCTTCCAACCAGAACAAGTTCTGGTGTAAGGAAGATAGATAATAATACATTATATATAATTACCAGTGTCAATAATTTCAAAATCAATTAAATATAATAATTATAACAACTTTCCATGATAGTTTGATGAACATCAGTATGATAACAAATTTTGAGTTTTTTCGAAAAAATATATATTGATTTTGATTTTTTTATATCATCTGAAAGTTTATTGTAAGTTTCTATGGAGCTAGATACTGGATTGTTTTTGCCTTTATTTGAATGAATGTTATTCAAATGGAAGATTTTTGCATTTCTGATATTATGGTCATGTAATTTTGATTTTTCAAAAAAATGAATCTGTTATATCAAATGGCGTCATTTATACAACAATGTTAAGTTTATGCCAAAAACCTTGGATGTTGCCGTTATGTTTATGATAATGCTTGTGCTAAAGTTGACTAAATCCACCCTAAAATCAAAAGTTTGTCATTTCCGTTGAAACCGAATTTTACTTCAGTCACTTGTAAAAAATTACAGTTTTATGTCGTATACAGACATATCTTCCAAATTTCATTCCATTATCTTCAAAAACAAAACAGTTCTGGTGGCGATCCACCTTCCGCGGACACCTGGTATAGATGACAGGAGAGTCACTAAAAGACCCGCAATCGGTCCAATTTCATTGGGTTTCAGAATTGTCAATGATTAAACAGTGAACTAATATTTTGTGGCGAAGTTGTGGGCGATGCCGGGACAGAACACTCACGCAGGCCGCATACGACCTTCGATACGCTATGCACCGAGAAGAATCTGGACCATTCGATGAATCTGGACGATTCGATGGAAAATTCTAGAGCATTCGGAGAAGTCAACAGTGAATATAAAAATAACGACGCAGCAGACAGACGGGCAGTCAGTGAAATGAAAGTCGAATATAAATAGTAGAGTAGATAGATATATTTTCCAAATGGAAGAGTTATTGGGTATAGCCCTCAAATTGTTGTGCAACCGTAAAAACGTGTTTCGAGCTTAAGCTCTCATCAGTACGGTGAAATCAAGTGCGAAGTTGTACAACACTTGGATGTAAAAATTGAAACAAAGGAAGTCAACAACAGGAAGCCAACCACACATTTGTGGCTTCGGTTAGAAGACCTTGAACTTTCAAGGCAACAACTAACGTCGCCACGGAGGCAGCTATAGCAACCAGCGTGACAATCCTACCCAGGAAAATATAAATCAGGATGGATTTATCGAGGGGAGCTTAAGCTCGAAACACGTGTCTACGGTTGCACAACAATTTGAAGGCTATACCCAATAACTCTTCCATTTTATATTTTTATATATTGCCCCTCGATAAATCCATCCTGATTGATATATTTTCCTATACATTTCTTGATGGTGATTACTTGTGGATTCATTTCTCCACACCCTTTCTTGATATCATTAAAAAACACTGCCATACTTCGTTACCTCCGGTCCGCGTTTGATTTAAACGATAAGTTGATCTTCTCTCGAATTTGCGAATAATTTTCATAACAATACTTCTCAACGATTATTTACCCACATTTATATCTAAGAGTAGTAGTTCGAGAGTGTTTTCAAATATTCTCACCCCTCCCTCTCACCCCAATGTTTCCGCGATGTGGGAGATATGACCCGAATGCGGGGCGGGAAAATCGTTTCTAATAATGTATACCTATTATTTTTACAAATTTTCGCTCAGTTTCATTACTCAGGACTGACAATTTTACATTTTTATAGAAAATACCAAAAAAACACGATTTCGGGAAGGGGTTGATGCCCCGGAAGGGGGTTTAATTGTTAAAAATAATTCCCCCCCATTATTAATACCGATTTTCACTTATTTTTATTGCCTAGAGCTGAAATGTCAAGAAAATACTTCCAGAAAAAAGTTTTTACGATTTTGGGGGTTCTGACAGAAGGGTGTGACGACAGAATTCGATTGGTCAATTTTGATGAAACTGCTAAAGGTATATCAGAAAAGCATAAATAAATTTTTTTACTTGTCATTTCCGTTAACCTGTTACACCCCTACGCGCAATGCTCAGGAGACTTGTGCTTGCTAGGGAAGACCTCCGATCAATAAACTACATTGAAAATCAAAGTACAGCACATGGAAGTAAATTTAAAACAAAGAAGAAAGTTTCCTGAAGATATTTCCATATTCCTAAAAATAGAGGCGCCAGCGAAAAGAAAATAAAACGGGCCATTACGGTTTTACCCGTATATTTTGAAAACGGTTCGTGATACAACATTTGTAAACATTATTTCATTGTTCACTAAAATCAGCAAGTATTGTCTAATTTAACCAACCTTGTATCATTCACCGTTTTCGAGGTGTCAATAGTTGTGCGACATGAAAAATACAGTCTGTATAATAGATCAAAAGAAAGTGAAATAGATATTGGCACGGAACAGAAACCTATAGTTTGTAGATGCACTTTTGAATTCAAAATTGATAAAATTCTAGTTTTACTCCTTTGTACATTTTTGAACTATAACTGAAGAATAATAACTGAACAATAACTAAAGAATAATTTTTTTTTCTAGATTTGGTCAATGCCTTTGACACGGTTACTCACGAAACATTGGTAATTAAACTTTATACTTATGGAGTTCGAGGACCGGCAATTGAAATTTCTGAGAACTAGCTATCACACAGAAAACAAATTGTTAAAATTGGCAACAGCATCAGATTTCTATTGGGGTACCCCAGTGCACTGTTTTGGTACCTATTCTATTTTTAGTTTATATTAATAGCTGGAATTAATAACTTTAAAGATCATCTCATCTCATATGCTGATAATACTGCCATTGTTTATAAAGCTGAGACATGGCAGCAAGTATACAATGATGCGGAAGAAAATTTAGAAAAAATACAAATATAGCTAAATGACAATCTCCTCAACCTCAATGTCTCAAAAACAAATTTATATCATTTTCTCTTCAAAGTAACCAACAGCCCGATATACAAATCATTCATATTCATAAACCTACTTGTTCTAGAATATTTTGTAAATGCCCAAATATTGAAAAAGTGAAAAAAATTATATATCTTGGTGTGTTTTTGGACCAGCATATGAGATGGGATAAACATGTTCTACATATGATTAAAAGACTCAAGCAAATTAACATATAAATTATATGAAATTGTCAAGCTGTGTGCATGCTTCAATATACTTGAAGAATGAAAATTTGTATTTCATGCAAAATATCTTTATTTAAAAAATCGTAGCAACGCGCTTTCGACTGTTAAGTCATCATGAGTACGCATTGAAGAAAAAAGAAACTACCCAAACTCCAAAACTACGTCACAGTCACACTCGACGCGCGTTTTGCCAACAAAGTTAGCATCTTCAGGAGCTCAACCTTACTAGTTTTGGTGTTTGGATAGTTTTTTTCTTGAATTGTATTCACACCAAAGGTTCCAAAATATTCATTTGTTTCCAAATTTAGATGGTACACCAGAAAGTGATTCTACTCGTTTTGCCTGTGTTAAATTCAATTCAATTCAATTTCAATTCAATTTATTGATGGCAATGTACAACATAGTGAATATAATCATAGTAATGTTAAATCAGAATTATATTAATTATATAAGTTTTCAACCCAATTTGAGTGGCCTGCTACACCTAAGCACGTGAGTGCTTGTGTTGTGCTTTGCAGTACTCCTCAAAATGGGGTTGTGAGTGAGATATGGTTGACGCTTGATGGGGGAGAAATTGAAGCGAAAATTCGTTAGGTTGGATATTATGCTTTTTTTCATACTTTCTAAAAGAGATTATCAATTTTTTCTTTGTTGATGAGTATGAACTTTTTTATGGAATATTTGAATTTGTTTAGTTTTTAAATTTTTTAAAATTCTAGTGGCAGATAGTTATAAAGTTTTGGACCGTGGAAGTATATTCCACGTTTCAGATAGTATAATGATGTCCAAAACCTCTAGATTATACGCTATGTATATAAACAATTCATCAAAGTGTTTTCTCAAACTCCTTATATTAATATGCACAATCCTCAACGTCACTTCTCTAGCTTCATTTTCTCCCCTACACCATTCTTCAAAATCATTGAAAACATAGGTTTTAATTTCTTTTTGACTGTCCAGAATATCTAAGAAATCTATCATTTATATAGTATCAATTACTGAAAAGAATATGTTTGTAAAAAGAAGAAAATTAGTAGAACAGTTTTGATAGGACAAAATATAAATAAAAACTAAGTAACACTTGTAACAAATATTGATGTGTTCATCCAGCAAACGTCGTGCTCCCTATAACATGGTAGGTATTTCTACAGCATCTGTATCAGGAAATATTTTATAAAAGTCAGTTTTGTATTTTATTATGTTGATCTTATTGTTCAGAATAATGTAAATCTTGCCGGCTTCAGTCCATACACTTCTAAGGGAAGTTTTTTCCACAGTTTTGGCTAACAGTTCAACCCTGAGGGTTGTGAGGTCCTCTCGTATCACGATCCCAGTGCCTTTAAGTAATTTTTTTTATGATATATCTCTTATTTTCTTTCAATGTTCTTCATTTTCAGGAAAATACCTCTTGGCTTTTCATTAGTTTCATTAGTTTGCCCTCTCTGTAGCATATATCAATGTCATTATCATTCAATTCGATGTTCATTTTTTCTTTGAGGAGGTGTATTAGTCGAAGTTTAGTATTTTCTTTCGGTTCTTCTTTCAAGTTGAAAATTCTTAAATTTTTCATTCTGTTTTCTTGATCCATATTATCTAGTTTTTGGACAAGAGTATTTTTTTCATTTGTGACGCGTTCAATTTTGTCATACAAATTCTTGATTTTAGTTTCATTCATTTCTTCGAATTCCGTGTGCTTCTTTTCTATATCGAAGATGGTTTTTTCAAGTTGGGACAATTTTTCATTCATCGTTTTTGTGACTGCATCTGATACACTATCAGCAATACTTTTTATCAATACTTGGTCTTTTAAACACTTACTTATCGCATTGTTGACTGCATTTCTGATTTCTTCACCAATTTCTCGCGTAAGCACAATTTTCACAAAATTTCCAATGCACTGAAAGAATCGGCACTACTTTACAATGTGGATACACAACTTTTCGTACTTAAATTTGCTGTATTTCTCGAGTATTAGATTGTTTTTGTTGGAGCCCGATTTCACACCTACTCACTGTCGAACATCACATCAAGCATTGCAATGGTTATTTATTTATTTATCACTCCGGTGCAAAATTATGATCATTCAACTAGCAGGAAAAATAGTAAGGTATCTTCACATGAATACAATGAGGTGGGAATCAAATTTCAAGTGATTGGTGCATATAAGTATCGGCCTCAGATTCAACACTGTACCTTTTATTGATCATCGTTGGGAAATTGTAACAAATCCTGTATAATTTTTGTTTCATAGTAACTAATAAAGGACCCGATTATCAATTTTATTAATTATCCTAAATGAAATAATTATGATTTATTAGAATTAAGAAGTCTAACAGATCTAGTATCTGCAATATACGGAACATTCACAATATTCGAAGATCAATTTACTACTTGCTTCATGATACAGTTTTCATGCATTTATCTTAGTTGGAAATGTCTGTAAATGGAGTTTCTAGTTTCGTTGTCATACATCAACTTCTTCAGGTTCCTTAATTAATTAAAATCAATAGTGTTCATTCTCAATTGGGGATTTTAAATGCAAATAGGTATCATCTTTCAGATCATATTTCGTAATGTTATACCAAAGAAATAGCGGCATATTCTGGTTATACCTAGTAAAGAAGCCAACATCTTGATATCAGAAGCAATCGAATATTGTATTTCATTTCAAACCTTAGACAAGGGCAGTGCGGTTGTAAAGTGTGTCAAAGGTAGACTCAGGTAACATTTTACGTACCTATTAAGGGGACGAATTCTAGGACCAAGCAGTTGAATGTGAGATAATATCATGAAAGCTCACCCTTTTTCCTAAACACAATGGGTGTTATACATATCATATGACTACTATTTCTTTGTATATATTCATTGGGGTAGTTATCAAACCATAACAATGCGGAACATTGCATAATATCTCTGAAGATACCTATATGATGTCATTAATATTGCGCAAAAAAACTAATTTTATGAACTCAACGAAGTAATCCAATACTTATTGATTTCACTATTAGTTTTAGAAAATAACTGCAGAATAACGACGTATCTACTTGTAAATTCAGATGAAAGTGTACTGTGTATTTATTCAATGGATTTGAAGAATACCTACTCAATAGGTTCATTTGAATACAGTGAAAAAAGTTTATGATTATTGCATATTATTGCATATTGTTCGATTTTAAGTCTTCTCTATATATCAAAAATGCGAACATATTGTGTTGGCAATCCATGAATGACAATAAATGTCAGATGAGAAATTGATCGATAAAAAACAATTTTTGGGAATATATTCAAACTAAGGATGCAACAAGTGATTCTATTCAATTCAAGTATATAAACCAGTTCTTATATTATTCTATATCTTAGGAATTTGAGTACTCACGTACAATACATAGTTAAACATTCAACATTGAAAGTAAATAGAGAAAACATTAAGAGCCACTATCAGCGCGTCACACCGATTAGTCGAATTTCTTCCTCACCCCTCCCAGCTAAGTTTAGTAGGAATACCTATAAAGAGTGGGACTGAAGATAATGAACTCGTTGAACATTGGCAAAACAGCGCCTTTGCAAAAACCCTAGATTTCATGAAAGAAAATTTTTTGTGTAGGCTTGGTGGTCCCATAAGAATTCTGGAATCTCTCAATTTACTTAACGCATGTCATTTCAATTTTTTTTCCTTAAAAATTATCATAACCAAAAATCACTGAAGTTCCCGAATTAACAGAAAAACAGTTCATCATTTGCTGAAGAAAAAAAAAATTTCGCACAAAAACTGTAGGTGAAATATGTCTGCAGGTGGATCTCCCCAGCCAAATTAAAGATAATCTTTTGTTTGTCTACAATAAGCACTTGCAAATGAGTCTTCTTGGAAAAACGTTGCACAAATATCTGTCAGATGTAGTTCAATATCCGTCGTGGCATTAGCCAGGAAAGTAGTTGTTTTATATCAAATTTTTGCCTCATATTTTCCACTTTGTGGAAATATTTGGAGAGAAGGGTACTTCGACTTTGTCGATTTTAGTCTTATCATGTTTTACCATGGTGGTGTTTGCCTGGTGGTTTGTACAGCAAGTTCTGCAAAAAATCTATTTCTACATCGGATCATCTAGCAAGCTTAAGCTCATTTACAGATTATAACAAAGTTTGGAACTAGTAAAGAATTGCTACAAACGACTTTGATGGGAGGCTGGAATTTTGTAAAAAGATTGATGCAGGGACAATTTGGACGCAAAGCAATTTAACAGACTCATTTTTTCTGCTGAGGCCACATTCTCTTTGAATGGTTGTGTTAACAGGCCCAACTATCCTTACTAATCATAATCCCTATTCAATCGTAGAGATTCACACACAATGTCTAGAAAACCTAAATGTGTGTTCTTTTTTGGCGAGAAGACAATCAAGGGGTTAATTTTTTATAAAAGAAGCTTACCTGAGCAGAATCTCTTGATCTACTGAATTAACTTATTTATGAAGTAATCAACACATTTTTAAATCAAAATATACATTCATAACAACTTATCTCTGTACTACCTTAGAAACAGTAGGCAAAATTTACATCAGATATAGATGGTCGCAGAGGTGTGATTGGTTGCACGACGAATCATCGGATTGGCCAGCAATTGTTTTTTTTTTCATGAAGTTCATGAATACACTGTTAATGTTCATAAGCCAACAAATCGACAGATTCAAATAATCACATACATATTTCCTGAAAACGCATAATAATTCATCAAGTATTGTCTTATTCCCCAACAAAGAAAGAAAAAGAAATTAATATGCTTTTACGATGCATGAATCGACATATGCTAGATTTAAAAACATTCTACATGGCGGTAAAAGCTGACATCGCAAAACTTAGTTTTGTTTACTGATATAACGAGTGAGCAATTCCATATTTATATTCTGATTCATGATTCTAGCATGCGTCCTTAAAAAAACTTTTTCCAATACTTGGGTACGTCAAAGATGTGTCATATTTGACGACTTATGAATGGAGTGCAGAAAAAAAATTCATCACGGCGTGCAAAAAAGTACAATCATACGTGGTTTAAATACAAAGAGACTAAACTAGCAGGAGGGTTTAATAAGCTCTAGCCAATCAGAATCTTTTAGCATCAACGCGTCATAGTGACGTACTTGGACATGGGTACAAAGTCGAACTCTAATAAAGCAACAAAACTGTCAGCAGTAACTCTCATATACCAAGAGCTAGTCCGTCACTGTCTATAGAGACCGGCAGCCATGACATGTCCAACTATGTCACATTTCGTCACAAATGTTCTTTCGTCTCTTTCTATTAGTGCCCCCATTGTCTTATCGAGATTACTCTCCTAGTCAAATAACGTTTAATCTCTTTGGTTCAAATACAGGTAATACACAATACTCACTTCAATTGTTTTGTATTCGTCTACGGCTCGATATGATAACTTCAAACGTGTGCAAAAAAGAGTCGATTCATATTCTTGTTGTATAAATAAATATCTTATTCTCATTTTCAAGAAATCATGATATTTTTCATGAACTCTAAAATAAAAAAATAAATTCACAACATAGATTTATATAGAATGGTAGTTAATAACTTGAAGTAGGGTTGACACAGAATTGAGGTTTTTTCTCAACTGCAACCAAATTCAACTGAAATTCACTAAAAGCTAATTTTTTATACCTACCTGCAGTGATTATAATTTTTGAGTATATTCTACCCTACGGAACCGTCTATATTCTCTAGGAAATCACGAAATATCAAATATATTTCTCATCTGTTTGTAAATTTATTATTCTCTTGAAACAATGATTGGAATTGAAGGAGCATAAATTATTACAGTACGAGAAAAATGTGAGTGAGAACACTAAAACCAGTTTATCATCTTGTCTGAAAGCCATTGTTGTTCTAAAGTCATTGTTTGGCTGTTACATTATCATTTACCTAATGATGTCATTATAGTCTAAGAATTCTCAAGGTATCTTGCTGCATAACTTTCACGTGAGTATAATACATTTTTCTTGTTTATCAGTAAAGTAACCCAAGTTGTTTGGACTATTAGGCGTTTCTGCAGAACAAAGACTAGGGTATTCTGAAAATTCGAAAGAAACTCTATTGAATCGTGTCTTCTATCTCTAGTTTTCGACATTATGAAAAGCATGCATAGATATACTGAAAGATTCGATAATTATATTGTTTGAAATGACTTTGGTCTTCAAAGTGATGTTATTGAAGACATTGAAGTGGAAATTAGTTCAAGTCCACAACACCTGATAAACATTCTTGCAATAATCGAACTCAAACTAATTTATAGTGCTAGAATGATACTGAATTTTATCCTTCGGTAAATGACTATTCACTATTCAATATCAATAGATGATCTCATTCAATGTGAACCTCGCAATGACAAACACGCCACAAAGAAACAACGTTGTCCGAACAAATTTACTATGCGCCCTTATTAACCTACTCTACTGTTTGTCGGTAGATGGCGATGGGTACACCAATTACATCAGTTAGTTGGATCTGTACAAGCGTGTACCCCAGGCAATATAGTCCAGTCATATTAAGGTTTCTGGTGGAAATAATTCCCTAAAACAGGATACTTTGGATATGGGTATTAATTGCACCCAGTAACAACATATCAAAAATCAACACCAGTGCATGATGTGCAACGGCCGCTATCTTGGAAAATAGCGGCCGATTTTCATTTTTTGTACTATATTTCATTAATCAATGGAAATACAAAAAAAATGTTGCAAATGAAAGTTGAAGAACATCTTTTCAGTTTTTATACATTTTTATATCTCTATCGAGAAAAATGTAAATTAATAACTTCAAAAATTGAATTTTGTTTGATTTTTATTTCATTTTGTCTGTTTGTGGACGCTTACAAGTAATTTGTGAATGCACACTTTGGTAATCATACTGTTATCATGTTTGACTGCGCAACAACTAAAGAACAGGCCCATATGCTCCGCTACAAAAAATATTGAAGATTCACCTATTCTGGAGAAAAGCTTTTATTTTAATGCACTAGAAAGAAAAAAATAAATCAAACATGATTTTGTTATTATGGAATTTTAAATGATATAAAAGCATGTCGCGAGAAGTATCTACGTATTTCTTTTTAAAATTTAAATTTAAAATTACTCCAAGATATATTCTCGCGACAAGCTTTTAAATCATTTAAAATTTTATAAAGTGACAAAATGATGATTTTAATTCACTTTAAAATGCACTTACTTCGTTTCAGTGCATTTAAATGAAAATATTTCTCTAAAAAGTTTTTTTAAGTATATTTATTTATTTATTTTTCAGTTTTCATTGGATGTGTTTCTTAGTCTGTTCATTTCAACATGTTTGGAAAAAGGAGAGGAAGACATATTTTTGTCGTAATTTTCCATGTATGGAACCGATGGAAAATATTCCAAATTTTTATGCATTCTCTATCTAACTTTCGAGGGAGACAGGAGGAAATTTTTTCATTCATTCAGTGGTCAGATAATTTTCAAAATTATTACGGATTTGTTTCGATTTCTATTTCGCGAGTTTTTCTAATTTTTTTCGTGACATTTTCCATGTCTGAAACTGTTGAAACATTTTCCGAATTCCTTTGCGTTCTTTATCTAGCTTTTGGGTGGACAGGCTGGTGAAATATGGGAAATATTTTCTAACCATGAAATTCAACGGTCAGATATTTTTCACTATTTTAACGGATTATTCCGATATTATACATTGGCGAGTTTTCCATTTTTTCTTGGGGAAAGGGAGAAGGGGCGAGTCCCCGCTACCCAATTTTTTTTCACTGTAATTTTCAACGTCCAAATCTGTTAGGAAAACTTCCAAAACTCTCCACATTCTCTATCTTGCTTTCGGGGGACAGAAAGGGACAATTCCTTAGACATTATTGTACTGTCATCGGAACTGAACCAACAGGTGAAATTTCAATTTCATAGGATAAGAGGAAGTGGTTCTTTGAAACTGTTGAAACGTTTTCCAAATTCATTTGCGTTCTCTATATAGCTTTTGAGGAAGGACAGGCAGGGGAAAAAATTTTTAAATCACGATACTCGACGTTCAGATATTTTTCACCATTTTAACGGATTATTTCAATTTTAATTCCGTGAGTTTTCCAACTTTTTTCGGGAAAAGGACGAGACCCCCTACCTATTTTTTTTTCGCTTTAATTTTTGACGTCTAAATTCGTCAAGAAAACTTCCAAAACCCTCTGTATTCTCAATCTAGCTTTCGGGGGGCAGGGGGACAATTCCTGCGACATTAATGTATTCAAACATGGCAGGAACTAAAAAACAACGCAGAACAAGATTTTAAATATATTAAAGATTGGTTTGATCACAGATTATTAACGGTGAATTTTGAAAAAAGTAATTTTATACCTTTCAGCTGTAATAAATCAGGCATTCCTTCATTCAAACATTTCGAAATAAATATAGATGGATAAATCTTCATCTTATATAAATTCGAATACTTGAACAAGTACCTACCTATCCCAGAAATGAGAATAATATACTCCTCACCCGTAGAAAGCCATATCCGCTATGGTATTACAGCTTGGGGGTACGCTTAAAACACATCTCAACCGATTAGAAGTATTACGAAGACGATTTTGGAAACTAATTCTGCAAAATAATCCCAAATACAATTCCGACAACCTCTACAAACAACTAAAGGTTACGGATATAAGGCAATTATTCTACCTTTGCGTTAATACGAAATACCTCTCCCTCCTAAAAATAAAAATAAAACTGAGATTCCTAATCATGAGTACAACACGCGCAATCGAAATAAGCATATTCTCCCACATGTTACAAAATCGATAACACAAAGAGCTTATTCTGATATATCGAAAAAAATTTATAATACGTTTCCTAAAGAAATAAAAAAATGTTCCATTACAATCAATTTCATAATAAATAAAAAAATATATCTATGAAAATGAGAGAAAACTGTTTTCCCAACTCTTCGAATCATAATTGAATATAATATACATATTTAGGTATGTATCCAAGTTCCAACTACCATTCATAATTAGAAGGAATATATTCATAAATTCTGTATATCTTTATTGTATGTATCACTATGTCTTAATTCTTGAAGTCTTAAAATTTTAAAATGTTATTTGTAAGTCACTCTCATTATTAGAAATTTATTTAATTATTACTAATTTTATATTTATACATGTAGTCATATTATTCTGTTTTACATGAATCACTAACAAGCATTTTTTGCTTCTGTGATACTCTGTTTATTTATTTACAATTTTATTTATACCATTGTGACTTTGACCCTGCTTTTACGTAAATGAGCATTATTATTATAACTGTCATCGGAACTAAACCAACACGTAGAATTTTAATTCCATAAGATTAGAGGAAGTGGTTTTCCGAAACTGTTGAAACAATTTCCGAATTCCTTTGCGTTCTCTATCTAGCTTTTGAGGAGGGACAGGTGGGTGAAATTTTTATAAACCATAATATTCGATGGTCAGACATTTTTCACTGTTTTTACGGGTTTTTCCTATTTTAATTTCGAAAAGGTAGGGGGGCACACACACACCCACAGAGCAAGTTGAATAAAAGTTTTTTCAAATAGAAAAAATCCGCACCCTCTTTCTTTTGAGAAATCTCAATAACTCTTCTCTTTTTCTACATTGAAAAGATATGAAGATCAAACGGAAAAGTGTATGGCTTGAACAATGAGGAGTTTTCTATTCGAATACTAATACTGAAAGCACTGTTTTTTCAAAAGAAATATATTATATTATTTGAAATGACTTGTATTCAAAAGTGAAGTTTGAGAGGGAAATTTGTCATGCAATAGGGAATATGCAAGTGATTTAAATTTACTTCATTTGTTTACCTCCGATACTTTATTGTCTTGACATTACACCTACACCATTAGTTTATCATTTAATTTGTATTTAACTCCATAAAACTTTAATCAAAAGGTCTATAATAAGCGCGCGGAATTCAATTTTGCGAAACGCATCACCATTGGTCGAAACGAAGAATGACGTCACATGGCACGTTATGACATTTATCTTTTTCATAGAAAATTTGTTTTATTTATATATTTGTAGTGTTTTTCATTAAATAGTGTGATTTTGGTCTAGTGACAATTGTAAATTATCAAGAGCAATGACTGAAAGTGGTTTTGTCAAAGCACAATCCGACAATACCTGAACTGATAAGTAGTAATAGTTTATCAAATAATAGTTTTTCTTTTGTAATTTAGGTGAGGCAGGTATAAACAGAGTTATCTCCTGCTTGATATACAAAACGTTTATGCATACAAAACTTACTTCTGATCAATTCACTTCATGTTAACTATCGAAATACAATGTACTCACATTGAAATGATCTTCACAACAATGTAAATGTGATATTGGAGATACTTGGCCTCTTCTCATAACCTTACATCATTGTTTACGTATTTTCGCATCTCTTGGAACAGAAAAAAATACTTTATTTGGTGTACTTATAATTGTGTTTTGGCATTCCGGTACTAGACAATACGTATAAAATGGTTTTTTAGCATTTTCCATTATCGTAATGGCGATTAAAACTGCAAATCCCTATTGTCCCCAACCTAATTAATAACCGTCAATAGTGTCAATGTCCATAACTGTAAAAAGGCTTTTTCATTGAAGAGTGCTCTGGTTGATCGAGATCACTTTCACATATATTCATCTCTCTCTAACACTTGTACTGCATTTGTCTTACTCTTTTATAAAATATCAACTTCAAGCAAGTAACTAGAGCAATCAGAGTACGTCTCAACGAACGACACTGAAGAAGAACAACACTGATCGCGCCATGTGACATCATCCACATCGCGCGAAAATGGAGGCGTTCAAATAGGTCAAATTCAATCGGTATTTTAACGTTCAACCGTGTTTATATTTTTTACTATGTTGTAACGAAGTAAAAAATTGATTAAGCAAATAAAAAAAATTTATGCATATTCCCTATTACCAAATTTAACATTTCTTCAACTTTTTTGTAGTTCAAACATTTCATTCAAATACAAAGTTGAATGCTTTAAACTTCTCAATATCCATTATCAGCTAACCCAATGCAAACCTCCCAATCACAAACTATGAATCACTCTCCGGTAAACTCCTTTTCATGCTACAATGAAACAAAGTTATCCGAACAAATGTACCATGCGCCCTCATTCAGCTAATTTACTGCTTGCCGATAGATGGCAATAGGAACACCAATTTCATAAGTTAGTTGTATCTGTAGGGACGTGTACCTGGCCCCAGGCAATAATGCTGAAATGCTCACGAAACTGGTCAATAACATTTTATAAGGCCTAGGAAACTTTGCTCACGAGAGCCACACTTACTTCACATAAAAAAGACGTGTTTGTGTCCGGTGAATGAATGGAAATATTGGTGGGAAAGTGTGATGGCACTTATTGGAATTGAACAACTTCTATCGTTTGAAATAACGAACAGTGGATAGAAAATAGTATACCGAGTAATTCAAATTTAACGGTTTTTATTGGTATATCGTAGAAAATACGAAAATGGCTTAAGTGGACAAAATTGCGCATTTTTGTGACTTGCAACATGCCGTTCAGAGAGTTTTGAATTTCCGTGGACTTTAGAAAATATTACGAAGAAAAACAGAAAAATATTGAATTGATATTAGATTTTAATACCTAGGAATAAAGAATATATACAATTTGGTAGATCTTACCTCACCACTCACTTTTTTTTTCAGGGGGAGTCCATTATCCCAACACTTCTAATTTTTCAGCGAAAATACTGTATAATCTTACAGAGATCATAACTTCACTGTATCCAGCCTGGTAGGTATATACAGCGTGATTATTACACAATAGCATACTGAAAATAATAAAAATATACGTATTTGTGTACCACCTTATGATATAGGGGAAAAAATTGTCAGTAAATCTTTTGTACTATTAATTATGCAATAAATAGTAGCATACAATGAATACAATCATGTGTTACTTGTTACTATTTTCAAACATATTTTGATTTTTTTAGAGGTCAATGGATATCTTCTAATCACTAAATTCAGTACTAAATTTTTGAGAATAATTCATCTTTACTGTTATTTTTTTCGAACTGTGCAAAATTAGGTTCTAAAATTTCTGTTACCAATTTTTTTCAAATGGTATTTTCCAGCCAAAATACTGTATAATTCCACAGAGATCATTAGTTCACTGTATCCCACCTAATACGTATATACAGGGTGACTATTACACAATAGCATACTGAAATTAATAAAAATTTATGTATTTATGTACCACCTTATGATGTTGGAAAAAAAATTGTCAATAAATATTTTGTACTAGTATGCATTAGATAGTAGCACACTGAATACAACCATGTGTTACTTTTTTCAACCGAATTTTACTTTTATTTTGAATTCTTTTATAGGTCTATGGATATCTTCTAATCACTTATTTCAGTACTAAAATTTCTAGAATTATACAACTTAACTTTTTTTGATCAAACTGTATCTGCTATGCAAAATTTGGTATTTTAATCTCTGTAACTCATTTTTTTTAAATGATACTTTTCAGCCAAAATTCTGTATAATTTTATAGAGATCATTACTTCACTGTTTCTAGCCTGATATTATTACACAGTAGCATACTGAAAATAATAAAAATATATGTAGCTATTCATGCACCACCTTATATAACATGCAAAAAAATTGTCAGTAAATCTACTACTATCATACATTGGATGACTTACATTACAGAAATTATTCAAATATTCTGTATTTACATTTCCTTTTTTTCTGAGGGAAATAATTGGTAAGATTGTGAATAGTGCTAAGAAAATCATGATATTTTATGCACCCTGTATGACATTTTCATAGTACTTTTTCTGACAACTTTCATAATAATGAATATAACATGGAATCGCTTCTCTTGGTGGCTTAACCTGTGTATCTCAAAAACTGCTCCTAGCAAAGCCATTACCCAAGTAACACACCTATATTGGTAAAATATTGGTACAATATTGTGAACACATTGACGAAATATTTAGAATGCAATATTGCCGAGAAAAAAATGTGAACATTCGGCGATATTGGTCCAATATTACTTGAATAATATTGGCGAAATATTCTCGAAGCTATATTGGCCTCAAAATATTCGGCGATATTGGTACAATATCGCTGGTTCAATATTCTGACAATATTAGCACAATATTCAGAAGTTGTATTGTCTGGAAGTAAAATGTGAAAATTTTGCAATATTGGTCGAATATTGTTCAGACATTTCAAAAATAGTATTGTTGAAATATTCTTGAAGCAATAATAGCCTCAAAACATTTATCGATATTGGTACAATATTATTTGGATATATTGGTGGAAGTGAATATACGTTGGTAAATTATTAAATGTCTTTTAGTTGTTAAGGTGACAGCAGAGTCTTCCTTTTGATCAACATAACCACTGAGTAAGCTGTCTAGAAAACAAGTTATGGGAAGTATTTAATATATTTTCGTTGGTTTTAGAAGACGTTCTATATGTAGAGCCACCTAGTGGATTTTGATCCAGGTTTGATCATGTTATATTTTTGAACTGTTTCATTGAATCTAGAAGTAGGAAACAGTATGGAGACAATATTGTGTTAACGATATCGGTAAATATTATTGACCCAATATTGTCCCAATATTGATTAATAAGATTTGTTGAATATTGGCGAAATGATATTCAACCAATGTGTAATCACACTTGGATATACAATATAGTTTTCTTTCCTAGAATCGATATGAGGGGAATATTGGGATTGCAATATTTATTCTAGATGTTGAAAACAATGTGAAGGGAATATTGTTTTATCGATATCGGAGAAAATCATTGAGCCAATATTTTTTTCTTTGGTGTCTTGGCATAGACTGCTATGGTCATTAGCCACGTGTTATGGATAGGCCTTGTTACTAACTCCATGCGCCACCTTAGGAGCAGCACTGTTAATTGGAACGCAACAGTGAATCGTGCAGGACTCACCCCAGTCCAGCCAAGAGATTTGAATAATTTAATCGGTCAAATTAAATTAAAAAATCCCAGCCGCAACTGGGGCTCGAACTCCGGACATTTCGACCCAAAGTCGGATGCTCTAACCACTGCGCCACGCCCCGACATTTGAACCAATATTGACCCCATATGAGTTATCACAATTTGTTGAATGAAGTTGAAATGATATTCAACCAATGTGCTATCAAATTTGAAAATACAACATAGTTTTTTCTCCCTAGAATCGGTATGACTGGAATATTGGGATAGCACTATTTATTCTAGATGTGGAAAACAATATATAGACAACATTGTATTATCGATATTGGTAGAAATTATTCATCCAATATTAACCCAATTTTACATGTGACAATCTATATTCAAAACAAGTTCAACCAATATTCCACCAATATTATCAATATAATAGTGTTTTTTGAATATTCACCAATATTGGACCAATATTATTTTTTTATTCACAAAATATCAATATTGGCTCAATATGGAACCAAGATTCAGCTGATAGTATGTGTTACCTGGTTAGTGTTACACAGTTCGGATTTTTTAGTCCCCCCTGTTAACTTTTGAACTGTTTTTGAACTGTTTGACTTTAAAAAGTAAAGTAAAAGATATCTCAAATACTTTTTGGAGAAAAAGACATCGTGTTAGCTTGATAGTGGGGGGGCACATCAATTAAAAAATTTCAAATAGCAAGGGGGTCATCGTTGAAAAGGAAATTCAATTCACTTTTCAATTATATAATTTTTTTTGGATTTCGTTGATACTTTTTCCACCCTATGCACTTGAAATATCAAGTATAAGTGCGGATCTGAATGGTACCCATATCTCGACGAATTTGAACGGTTTGATGTGGAGCAATGGGACAAAAATGGCACTGGAAGCTCATCAACTCGAAAATTTTGAAAGGCAAAGAGATCGAAATTTTCTAGATACGTATAGACAAAAATTCAAAAAAATTACATGGTTGAGAAGATAATTGAATTCTCATTTCAACGTTCTATAATTTGACCCCCATGCCATTTAAAATTTTCAAATTGATGTGCCCCCCGCTCCCCTTTTCAGATAGATATATATCACGATTTGAGTGGTTCAAGGCTAACTTGATTGTTATACCTGGCATCATAACGCACAGTTATGCGTTTTTATTCTTCATGCACAGTTGTTCATAAGAATGACTTTACTTACCTATTGAGTGAACTGTGCGTAAAACAATGTTTGGTAATATATAACTAGAAAAACCCTTTTGGCGCTACAATAAAACAAAATTTTCCGAACAACTGTGCGCCTTTATTGAACTACCTTACTGCTTGTCGCTAGATGGCGATGGGTAAACCAATTTCATAAGTTTGCCAAATCTATATGGACGTGAACCCTAGGAAGAGATGGGTACCTGGCCCCACACAATAATGCCGACGAAACGGTTCAATAACATTTCATAAGGAATGCGAAACTTTGCTCAGGTGAACAACAATCTATTACGAGTGACAAGCACTGAAATAAAAATTACTTGACATAAAATAAACACATTTGTGACAGGTGAATGAATGGAAAAAATCCCTTAAAAAAAAAAGCTTATTGTAAGTTGGTTGACGTGGATGACAATATTCGTCATATAAAATATTTTCGAAAAAGTAAATATGATTACTTTCATTCAACTGACCAACAGCATTTTTTGTGCAAGCACCAATATTTTTATCTTTAAATTGCAGTACTTGTTAGAAAAAATTTATATTTATGGTGAAAATTGAAAATTATTAACAGTAAGGCATAAAAACTGTTTTTGTTGGTAATTTCGATTTCCATGTCAAGGAAAATGATAATTGTTTAATTATATCTTTCTTATCGTTTAATGCTATATGACTTGAATTACTACTGTCATGACACTTACTGGAAATGAAAAATGTTCATCGATTGAAATAATAAACATTGGACTGAATAAAGTATATCGTGTTCCTAATTCAACTTTGATGGCCACCATGGGGATCTCGGAAACTTCAGGAGATTTTTTCCTGTAGACGACATTTTCTATTTTAACAAATAATAATACGGTTTTTCATTCTGATTCCAATAATGTTCAATATTGTAATACTTCAGTATCTCACCACTTCGAAATAACTGAATATTCCCAGTTGTCCCTTGATTCCATAAAGTAATACCTACTTGTGTGTGACCTTATAATCTGTCACATCTGCTGTTGCTAAAAGTTATCACCTTGATATAATGTTTATCAAATATGAATTTTATAACTTGTCAGACCAGTTTTTCTGAACTTCATCCCATTACACTTAGTTTGTGGCGCATCTGTATTTGAAGCCACGTTATGCGTTGAACCTGACGGATTAATTTTTATCTGAAAAATGCAAGGTAAGAAAAATGGTATATTGGAATATTCTAATGAAATAATTGGACAAACAGACGAACAAAGAAACATACAAAAAATTACATAAATAGACAAAGGAACAAACATACAAGTGAGCAAATAAACAAACAAAAAGCATACAAAGAAGTACCCAAAGAAATAAACAAGAAAATTAACAAAATCAGACAAGCAAACAAACAAACAGACGAAAACAATAAACAGACAAACAAGCAAACCAAAGACAAACAACAAAGGGACAAGCGAACAAACAGAAAAATATACGAAAAAACAGGCAACTGGAAGAGTGAACAAACAAATGAATGGACCAAAGAACATCTGAACAAACGAACAAACAAACTAATGAACAAAAAACTGATCAACAATCAAAACAACAAATAGACAAGCAAAAAAACAATAAAAAAACCAAACAAAGGAATGAACAATCAACAATCAACAAGTAGACAAGCACACAGAAAAGCAGGAAAATAGATGATCAAACGAAAAAACAAACAATCAAACAAACGAACACACAAATGAACAAACAGAAGAACATACAACGAAAAGACAAGCAAATAAACAAACAAAAACCCACCAAACAGAGAAATATAGGAGCAAGCAAGCAAACAAACAAACAAACGAGCAAACAACAAACAGAAAAGGAAACTTACCAACATACAATCAACCGAACAAACTAACTTGCAAACAAACGAACAAACAACAATCAAAGAAGAAATTGTCAAACAAGCGAACAACAGGCAAGCAAACGAACAAACAGACAAACAAACAAAAACTCACACACAAACACAAATAACCGAGCAAATAAAAAACAGTAAAACAAGCGAACGAACAATAATAAAGGCTGACAATAAAAAGAGTGAGTGAAAACGTACTCATAAAAAATACCTATGCAAACTTAATATTTTTGCGCACAGTTGTTCTTTACGCAATTGTACGAAAAAGTATCACTTTACGCAGTGTGAACTGTACGCAAAAAGTTCGTTTGCGAAAAGAAGTAGAAAAAATATGCTTTTCTTTTCAATGGTAGAGTAGAGTGTTTCATTATTTTCATTGTCTTCAACAACACTATTTTGAAAAATACGCATCTTCTTCCTTTTCTGAGATATTAATAATGATTCCACATCAGATGAAAGAACCCCTTATTTCCGGTCATTACCATATATCCAGGAACTTACACCAAAATTAACAAATGTAGTAAAAAATGAAAATATCATAATTGCAAAGAAAAACAATAAAACAATTTCAAAATTACATACAAAAGTTAAAAATCCCATTGAAGTTAAACAAAAATCCAATATCATTTATAAAATACCTATGGATTGTTCCAAATCTTACGTTGGTCAAACATCGAGAAATCTCAACAGTCGCATCATTTCACATAAAAGTGACTGTAAATGTAATAAGAACTCATTTGCCTTATCGGACCATGTAAATCAAAATGACCATAGAATGAACTATAATCATACAATTATTTTAGATATTGAAAGTAATCTAACAAAAAGGATATTTCTGGAAATGATACACATCAATGAAAATGAAGAATCGATGAAAAAAACAAATGTAAATGACCTCAGTCAAATTTATACCTACCTTCTCAAATTTAATAAATAATCTATATTTCACCCTGTATCAGAATTTTCCTTCTTGATTAGTTATCAAGTTGAAAATATTGAGATCAAGCCTGAAAATTGTGTTGATTTAGATAATGAGTACCAATGAAAAGTTTCCACATCGAGTACAGATAGTGAGAGCATTGCTTTCCCTAAAGAAATGCCATAAATTATTTGAAATGGATTGTCCTCAACAATTGTGTTTTTGAGGTGGAAATTGATTCCGCAATTCTGAAACTCCTGAGCATTCTGGCAATGATTGAATCTGCATTTGAGCTGTTATGTTCTCCCTGTAAATTTTTTAATTACTATTGATTCGATTTACCTATATTAAGGTCGTTATGGTAATTAATAATTAATTACGTAATCCTCTGTTATTAGAAGGAGTTTCTGTAATCTTTTGGGTAAATAAATACTTATATTCTACTTCTAAGTAAGTTAATTATGTTCCACTACACTGGAAATATAAAATTAGCTACTCAAATAATTTGGTCATTTCAACTCATTTTTGGTAGAAGAATGTCAATAAGTAATAAACTTTAAACTATTCAACATTCATTATCAATACTTAACTCACTCTATTCGAATGTCGCAATCACAAACTATGAGTCAATCCCCAGTAAACCCCTTTTCACGGCACAATGAAACAAAGTTTTCCGAACAAATTTACTCTGCGCCCTTATTTACCAACTTTACTGCTTGTCGATAGATGGCAATGAGTACACCAATTTCATAAGTTCGGTGTATCTGTAGGGACGTGTACCTGGCCCCAGGCAATAATACTCACGAAACTAGTCAATGTACTGTAAGACCTAGGAAACTTCACACAGGAAAGCCACAATCTAACGCGAGTAACAAACTTCTTGATGTATAAACAAAAATAAAGGTGGATTACAGGTAACACATTTATTGGAAATGGACAAGGTTTATCGTTTGAAATATTAATCGTGGATTGAAATAGTATACCGGGTAATTAACATTCAAGGACCACAATTGAGATCTCGGAAGCTGTGGTAGAATCAGTGATGGTTAAATTGTAGAAAAGTAAATCATTCACATTAATAACATTGAAGCATCATAAAAAAGTTTTCAAATTGAAGTAGGTATATCAGGGCATATCAGGAGCGTTTTTAAGGTTACAGGCGCCTGAGGTTGAAAATTAATCGACGACTGTAGCCAGTGAAATTTTTGTCGTCTTCAATCCTTGTTCGAAAATCTGAAAGTTTGAGTTATAAAAATATCCAGTATAAGTAAAAATGCATGATAGATTACTAGGTTGATACAAGCAAATGCAATGGTAGGTATATCTTATTAATACTTATAATCAGAAACACAGAAAAAATATGTTCAAACAGAATGAATATCAAAAACATATAACAAGATCTCAACCAAAACAATAAAAAAATTCACATAAACACATATCCTTGAGTTGGCGAAAATAAACATACAACCTAACATATAAACAGGTACATACAGAATAGAACAAACCAAAAATAACAAAATGAATTAACAAATTCTTTGGTTATTAGCATTTTGGCTAGTTGATTAATTGAAATCAAAATATTATTTTTTATTTACTAGCATCAAACTCCACCACTATACCACAAACATACAACATAATCTGAAACAAAATAATACAGGTACAAACAGGTACATGCAGAACAGAAAAAAATAGCAAAGGAAATCAAACAAATTCTTTGGTTAGTAGCACTGGATAGGTTTTTGGTATCATTGAATTGAAAAAGACATTTTTCTTGACTTGCAGCAAACTTCACAATTATACGTGAAAAATCGATTTTATCAAAAATCTCTGACACAATTGAGAATAGACAAAGATTGCTATTTTTAGAATCTTCTGATGAGTTCCTCAAATAATTTTTCACCCTGTTTAATTGAAGACTAAAAGCTTTTATTTTACTTGCTCTGTGTGTGTTAGATGGGTACAAATGTTGCTCAAGCTGAATTAAAACCACTTCCTCTCCTGTGGAATTGAAATTCTAAAAGTTGGTTCACTTTCGATGACAATACATTCATGTCAAAGAAACTGTCTCCTCTGCCCCCAGAAAGCTAGATACAGAACGCCTAGGGTTCCAGAAGTTTTCTTGACGCATTTGGACGTCAAAAATTAGAGCGAAATTAAAATCGGAAAAATCCGTAAAAATAATGAAAAATATATAACCGTCGATATATTATGGATTAAAAAATGTTACCCCCTGCCCCCCTTCAAAAGCTAGATAGAGACCGCAAAGTAAATCCGAAAATGTTTCAACAGTTCCGGACAAGGAAAATAATGATGAAAAGAAAAGAAGGAAAACTTGCAAAATAAAAATGAAAAAAATCCGTCAAAATTGTGGAAAATACCTGACCAATCAATACGGTTTTGAAAAAATTGACCCCTCTTTCCCTTTCGAAAGCTGTATAGAGAACGAGTAGAAATTCGAAAGACATTCCTACGGTTTCAAACATGGAAAATTAAGACAAAAAATATTTCTGCCAGAGGGCTCGCTCCCACCCCTCTTTTCAAAAATGTTGTGAAAACTTGCAAAAACAAAATCGGAAATATCCCTGAAAATAACAAAAAACATCTATCAATCGAATAATATAGACTTGAAAAATTTCCCTATCTAGATTGGGAATGCGTAGAAAATTGGAATACTTCCTGATTTTTTCTGACGATGAAAATTATGACGGAAGAAAATATTGTTTGTTGCCAATTACATTATGCTGGGCTAGCACCTCAGATCAATAAGTAAACATAGATGGGCCCGATGCTACGTAAACATCATATTCACTGAACCGAAGACAACTTTGTTTATTTACGTACACCTCTCATCCCTAATGTTTTCAAACATTGACGCCCTGTTGTCAAATTGGTAAAAAAATATGATTTTGGTAGGGACCTACCAATAAATGCATAATCAACCATATTTTATACTCAGATGTATTATTCTAAAAATCCTAGAGAAATGTTTATTTCCAGAAAACTGTGAAAAAATTACCAAAACAGAACATATATGTCGTTTTGAACTGATGAAATTTTAGGGACTTTGAAAATTTCGAGCGGTTACTAGAATTATTTTACTCTTGGCAACACCGCTTGTGACACCGGCCGTGGCGGCCATTGTACCTTGTCGTTTTGTGTTGATGAAGTGTTGTTAGAAATTTATTATTCGGATATTGAAAAAAATTTGAAGTATTGCCTTTACCAAGGCATAACTATGGTTTGATAAAGGCTCTTCTTCAAAGAAATGCTTTCCAAAAATTTTAGGCAAGTCCTTTGGTATATCATTAATTGTCCTCACTGTTAGAATTTTAAGAATATCAATATTATTGGAATATAAATTCAATTTTCCTGTCATAAGCCGCAATGTTTGTTCCCCCTGCTTACATATATTTATAACAATTATTGTGGCATTCACCATTTTGCCATAGACTTTTCTTATCTGTAAATTTGAATGAGTTTCTTTGTCCTCCAATATTATATTTGACGAATACGTTTGATTGCATGATTTGCATCGTGCATTTGACGCCACTGGAACCTCGCCTGTGGAATGTTTGTTTACGATCATTTGCTTTGCAAACAAAGCAGTATTTCGACATTGTGTCTCACTAAACCACTGCACTATTTTTAAAAATATTCCAAATGTAACTTTGAGTTGTTTAAGCCGGACAAAAACCACGAAAACACACAGGAAAATGTTAACAACACTTCATCAACACAAAACACGTGCACTTGCGTCCTCTGATGCTTTGAGGAACGTTGCACAAGTATCTGTTAGATTTAATTCTATTCCCGTCGTGGTCTTAGGCAGGAAAGTAGTTGTTTTCTAACAGATACTGGTCCAAAATTTAGGAAGGATAATACTCAACAGAATGAAATTTTTTTACAAAAATAGGAAATGTGTTCTGAAAAAATAGATGTTGGAAAAGGATTCTTAACTCATAGGGCCAGTTGCATAAAGAATTTAACAGACAAATAAATATTTGATTTGATGATTACTATGGCAACGCATGTCTAAGATCACCAGTTATGTTACCTACGTTAACAGAAGGCTTTATGCAACTGGTCCATATTTACTCAAATATTCGTATTGATTCGTTGAAACTTGATCTACACAACATAAACCCCCAGACTCCAAACTTGAAATGCAGTCAAGGAACTTGTTACCTCTCCCGAATTAATTACTTTAGACCATAAATAATGCTTTATTTTTTACAGCTGAAAACTCCTAGAATCCAACTGAGGAAAGAATATCATCATAAATCACAAAACTAATCCGCTATCTTGAATCCCCAAATTTTGATAAAAAGTTATTTGCTGCCAACCCCCGGCTTTTTATTGACCCTAGGAATTTTAAGACAAAACCGCTACATAACTTGTTGCAGCTTACAGGTAGTGCATTTGCCTAAGTAATTTTGAAAGTACGGCACTGTGCAAGAGGTGTTTTGTTTTGGTTCGAATGTCAAAAACCCAAAACAAAACAGTTTCCGCAAGAATTATCTTCGGTTCAGTGAATATGATGTTTCCGTAGCATCGGGCCCATCTATGTTTACTTTGATCTGAGGCTAGCACACTGTACAAAATGCAGGGTAGTACTGTCGACCATGCCGTTTTCTATCTAGGCCCAAAACTCTTCGCTGCTTGCCAAAGCAAAACATATGCGGCTTCTAGTAAGGTCATTTCACTGGAAAGTCTCCTCATTGAAGAATTATGCTGTAGTGAATCAACAGGCAAGCGACCGTGCAACAATGGCGCATTGATTGAAATGTTACATTATAGAATTTTAAATAATATAAAAGCTTGCCGCGAGAATAAATCTTGAGGTGATATTAAATTTAATTTACATTAAGAAATACATAGATACTTCTCACGAAAATCTTTTAATATCATTTAAAATTTTATAATGTGACAAAATGATGGGTTTAATTTAATTTGAAATTCATTTTGTTCTTTTAAGTGCATTTAAATAAAAAAGCTTTTCTCTAAACAGTTTTTTAAAGTTTATTTCAGTTGAAAACGACCTTTCGCCGAACATTTTGTTGCAGAAGTAAGTACATAAAAAAGTTCTCAAAGAGACATCAATATTTGAAAGAGTTGATGTGATTTTTTGTTTTTTTTTATGAATCGGAGTGATTGCTCAGTAAATGAACACGGCTGGTTGAATTCTCTGATTTCGTTTCCAGCGCTGCCAACTTTTGGCTTTTTCTTAGGATCTGCTGGCGCCCCTTAAATCTGCGGCACTTGAAGCTTTGGCCTAATCAGCCTTATGGGCAAAACGTCTCTGAGACATATACGAAAATTATGAAAATGAATTCAACGATGTTATAACGAAAACTATTATTAAATCTGAATTGATATCTTTGAATCTTTCGAATTGAAACCAAAAAATATCGCTTCCACAAGAGTGATTAACACGTTTCTAAGTGCATTGATAAAATCACAACCAACCTAGATGTTCAGTCATGTACTTATGATGTAGTAGATCCATGTTTGTCTGTCCATTGTGCTGAATGTATGACTATTTGTAGGTATCCAAAACACAACACAATGTTTGGAGAAAATATATATGAGGAATGGGTTCAATTAGCATATTTGACTCTCACGAACAAAGAAACTGGGATTTTTTTTCAAATTGAAAAAAATTCAGTCTGATGCTCTAGAAGAATTCCTTTTACGCGTGTATATAAAGATTAGCAACGCCAATGCCAACTGGCAATCAGTCATGCAAAAAGTAACAGTTATTTTTTTTTTTTTCGTCATCCTGTTGTATCTCTATGCGCAACTCTCAGATGTCTTCGAGAGACTTGTGCGTGCAAGGAAAGATGCAGCACTCACCTTTTAACGTGTGATGCCATGCATCAAACAAAAAGCAGAAGGATATGCTTCGAGTTTAATCAGCTTTGTAGGAAATTCTGCTAGAAAATTTAACATCCCTGCCAAAAATATCACATATAATCTCATAAAAAAATATAGACGAATTATGAGAATTTATAAGGATCTACGTGGAAAGTCTGTAACCTACATGTACGTTATCTCTGGAACATACACGTTTTGGGAGTATGTATGAGGATTTATAAGTAGGTGTAATTTATAAGCATACACCCGAATACATGTCAATTTCAATTTTCCCCCATTTCTAGTTGTCCGAATAATTTAAAATATCTCACACATATCAAGGGTGGAAGAACAAAAAATTAACAAAAAAAGTATTATTTGAAAAAACTGACGGAACACGCTTTCATAGTGATTTGAACTGAAGAGTGAAATATACTCTTTCAAAATTTAACCTTATGTTGAACATGCTATTTAAACTTACATTTTCGTAATCATGTCAATTACTACTAGTACTGGGTGGGTAAAAAACTTACAGTTGAACTCAACCAAATGAAATCTTCATTACTAATATGGGTGAAGTCAGAGGACATACATCAGCACAAGACTTGCATCAGCAGTAGGACATGTTTCGAAGGATTATTCCTTCATCTTCAGCGAAAAAAGTAACAAAGTTAAGATCATATTATGTGGTGGAAAAAAGCTACTATAACTACTATAAAAAATGTAGAAAATTATTAAAACTATTGTTGTCAACATGAGCGGATAATGTCATGTTGGAGTTACTACTAGTTATAACAATAAAAAAATAAAGACTATTTTTCACTGTTCAGTCCACATTGATATAAAAGTGTGTTTTTTGTTTTTGCCAAAACTATATTTCAGTTGTAAATAGGGGTTTCAGCTCTCACTACAAGCAATTTTGAAAACATATTTTTTAAAATCTCATTCCATAACGGCAGTTTTGACTACGGGATTGAAGCAGCATCATCATGACTATATCATGATATGTATGTTCTGACAGATCTCGAGTAAACTGAACTATATGCCCTCTTCAAATGTCTCAGTGTAGTGCAAGTTATCACTGAGTGGCACCTTTTATTAAATAACCATTCAAAATGCATTATCATTACTCAGTTCACTGCAATCAAAAACTATGTATCAGCCTTCAGTATACCCCTATTTATTCCACTAAGAAAGAAAGTCATCCCAACAAATTGCTCTGCGCCCTTATCGACCAACTTTACTGCCTGTCGATAGATGGCAATGGGTGCACCAATTTCATAAGTTCTTTGTATCTGTATAGGGACGTGTACCTGGCCCCAGAGGCAATAACGCCAATAACACTTCCGAAACTGGTCAATAACATTTTATATAGCAGAGAAAACTTTGCAGTGGAGAGTCACAATCTAACGCGAATATTTCCCTAATAACATCGACTGACATATACATTTCTTGACACAAAAAAGATATGTTAGTGTTTGATGTATTGACGGATATATCGGTGGAATACTTTTGGGCAGTCATTGAAAATAAACAAGATATACCGTTTCATAAATCAAACAGTGATTTTAGCAATGTGGATATATTATCTAACAAGGAATTGGTATTCACTAGGTGATTCAGCCACGTATTCGCGGACATATTAATTTCTGATTTGAAGAAAAAACCGTAACGTACCCTGTAACTAAGATATATAATAACCCTGGTGTGTTGAGTGATTCGATTTTGTTTTGATTTTTCAGAAGACAAATAAACAAATGAAATAGTGGTCTGCTTCTTCAATCGGTCCTAGAGATGGCGCCTTTATAGAATTTTAGTCCTGTCAATATTCCAGGGATATGGTGATTGACGACTGTTCAAATACTGTTCAAAAATGAATAGTTGTGACGGAATCTAAATTTCGTAGTGCAATTTCCCTGTATTGATGACTACTATTAATGTGTTGTCCATTTTGTTGCATCATTTTCATTCAATGATAATTCAGTTTGTCTGATTGACTCGGCCGTTACTTGATGAAGATCCATAGTAGTTGTATAAAATACACAGAAAACGATTCGATCTCCACAAACTTTATTCAATCAGACAGTGGAGAAGCTGCTGTGTTGGCGAAACATTGAATGAAATTTGTGAATATCTAATCGTTTTCTGTGTAGTCTTTACAATAATAATTTGATCTTGTTCCGTTTTTGTATCATTTGTGGGCAATCCAGAGAGACGAACAAAATAATTCATCTATATCCAGTACCGAAAGTGAGTACCACCATATTATGAATATTATCACATAGTATCTTGTATTATTAGAAAACATTTTGATGAAAATAATGGCACGAATATATCTCATGGAATCCCGCCATTCATGATTATATGCACAAGATTGACAGGTTCTAATGGTGAATTTTCATGAAACTTAATTTCGATACTTCCAAATGAAATGCTTGGTTATTATTGTAGTTAATTGCATTTCAGTAAAAAATTATAAAAATACGTCGAAAATGTAACAAATAAAACTGATTGGTGATAGTGATTTAGTAAATTTCAATAATTAGTGTTCTTCATTCAGTTCATCCGTCGACAATACTCGAAAACTTATGTGCTTGTAAATTTACCCTAATAAGAAAACCGACCGTGGCGGTACACGCAAATGCGGAATATTTGGGAAACAGGTCACGATTTCATTTGTTTTCTCCTAATCAAGCTGGCGAATTGTCTCCCGTTTTATCCCACAGTTTTGCAGGAATGAGTCGACACACCATGGTTTTTAGACAGCTTACCTGTAACAGTTTTATGACATCTTACCTGTAACAGTTTTATGACTGGTTCATTGGAAGCAATTGAATGCCTGATTTCAGCATACACATTTTGTGGATTTAATCTCAACTTTTCTTTTTAAATAAAGTTGTCATATTATTTCGTTTTATAAATGATGATGGAAGCTGCCTTTCTAAGTTCAACTATATAAAGCTCAATAATATTTTTGTCATAATTCCGTACGTCGAGAAAAGGTAATTGTTCCAAAATTTAACTGACAATTTCCCTCATATTGTATAAACCAACCATTATCATTTATTATCATTTGAAACAATTTTATTCGAAGTAACTTTTCGTGAAAACTTGGTCTGAATTTCCGGACGCATTCTTTGTACTGCGCTGAACAATTTCTCATTTTTGATCAAGAATTTCAATTATGGGTGACTTCTTTTATCTTCGCAAAGTTCTTCACAATATGCGTAATGTATATTTATGTTGTTTTTCCACTATTTCTTATCCAATCATAGAGTATTCTCCGCACAAATATTCTTCTGAAACCTTGAAAACAACCGTACAACAATACGAACTACTGGTACTAACCAGTTGAGCTCAATTTTCTTAAGCTGTCAATGGGTTCGTCTAACAGCATGCATCGGCTGCAGCCGCTTTTACGCTTCACGTGATAGACGGCTGACAGGTACTCCAACCGCTACAGATAAATAAAGTGCTTCATTTTTTGCTGGATTTATTTGAAGCGGTTCAGTGGTCTGTAATTTGGACCGTTTAGTTGACTTGTAAAGCGCTTTTATGCTTTATCCAGCAAAGTGCTTTCCGCTTCTTTCTGATAGACACATATTTTCAACACACCGCCACAATTCAAATGCGTATTTGCCATTGTGTCAACAGAAATCATTCATGGCCCACTGATGTTATAACTTATTTTGTCTCAAATAATCTCCACTTCAGATGAACTTAGCAGTAATTTTATATATTTTGGTGTGAAATTTTCTTACCGAATCCCCCGCGTGCTTGAAATAATTGCAGGAAATTTATCTAGTAAATGATTTTTTTTTTTAAATTCATGTACTTACTCGAAAAATTTCCGGCAATAATTCAAGCACTTATTTATAAGTGAATATTTTTTATTCGCATGCAATAAGCCGAGTTAGGAGAATATACTTTGGTGAACTAAATTATTCATATTCTTCATACAAAAATGAAACATCAACAAATAAGTGAAAATTAACGAAAAAAAATAATCAAAAACAATTTTAGTTGATCACATATTCGAAGAGATGTTCATTGTTTTCTAAACCAAACCAAATCTGAGTGTGCATATTCTATGGAGACTTGACTTTATTATTTAACCTCTGAGACTCAATATGTATTCTGTTCGTGAGGTTTTCGATATTTGCAAGGGCTCTAACGCAGATACGTTCTGTGATATGGAACCAGAGAAAAAATTCAAATGAGCCAAGGTGGCCGTGATGATAGAGCGTTCACTCGTCAACCACAAGAGCGTGGGCTCAAATCTCAGCACGATTACCTGTCCCGAAACTTATCCTTGCTCGCACAAGCTCTCAGGAGTTTCTGAGGAGGGTCTCTCTAGAAACAACTTAGGAGATTTGTTACATACAAATAAAAAAGGGATCGGGCAACCTCGCAAGCCATTTTACCTCCATACGTAATTATGATGGAAATGTATAGTATTTCATATGGTTGGACTCAGAAAGACATCCTCTATTATCATATACAACAAAACGTGACAATAAATGAAAAAAGTGACGTTATGGTTTATTTTTATTTAAGAAAGTTACAAGGACGTGAATATCTGGCTGAAGCACCTGGTATATAGTTTGCAATTTTTTTCATATACACTGTGTTTCACCCATGGAGAACAATAAAATTCAGGATTGAAAGTCAGATCATTGTCAGATTTACAAAATTATTTTAGCGGTCGGTCGTAGATGGGCAATCAGTGTGAGTTTGAGAGTTTTCATTGATATATTTCAATTTTCGGTCGTAGGTGGACGAAAGCGGCCATACTACGTGATATACACTGCGCTTGTTTGTTTGAAAGTGGTTAACAAAGTATTAGTGTTAGCGAAGTCGGGAATAGCAGATCACGTATGGACTAATCAGCACAGCATCGCATGGTCGGAAGCAGAAGTTATCCACAAAGAATAGCATTAGTATACGGGAAAGTTTATAGAGTCGGCTGATATTCAGAATAATGACGTGTTCAGTCAGCTGAGCATAGATATTCGGAATGTGTGGAAACCACTTATCACTCTGCTAGATCGATTGAGATTTCAATAAAAACTCTGTGTCAAGACCTGTCAAAATCGGTCATCAATAATAACACTCACCAAAAAAAGTCTTTGTATCACATTAATTAACATTGATGACCTGAGAGGGACCCCACGAAGATCATAATTACCTTCAAAGCAGGTACACCAGTTGCAGGCTATATAAAAAGTATCCGAGATATCTCGTCGCATTCACACACTTGATAACGACAGAAGATGTTAACCGTTGAAACGTCGTGACTCAAACATAAGCAAAGAATTTATTTTTTTTGTTTCTAGACAATGGAAGTCCAGAAAAATTCTACCAAAAATTGTTTGTTTACAATAATCACTTGCAATCGAATCTTCTTGAAAGAACATTACACAAATATCTGTCAGATGTAGTTCAATATCTGTCGTGGCATTAGCCAGGGAAGTAGTTGTTTTTTGTGAGATTTTTGCCTCATATTTTCCACTTTGTGGAAATATTTGGAGAGGAGGGTAATTCGACTTTGTCGATTTTATTCTTATCATTTATTTGTATTCTCGAGAAGTGCTCATTGTTTTTCCTGGGGGTGGCGCTGAGACTGACTTTACTGTAAGTCGCTGCTTTAGTCGTAGTGAATTATTATATGAACAATAGATTATAATTTATTCGGCAGGGGTAAGAAAACTCAAAGTTGTCGGACCTACCCTTGCACTGATGAGAGGCAAGAACCGCAAAACAAGTCTGCAGGTGGTCATCCACTAGCGCCTAGTGCAACCTATTCAACTTCATTGGAATCCACTGAGCATGCTGATCTATCTGAATTTTGGATAAATAGTCGTTATAATGCAACAATTTTGTATAGTTATTATGTCTAGGAAAGGTTAGTCAGGTCAGGTATGATTGGCTAGTAATTTACGCATACACAACTCGGTTTGCATGCAGCTGTATGTTTACGTAGGTTAGGTTTGTGTGTAAATTGCGAGCAAAAAACTAATTCACGCATTTTCAGTTCACTTTGCCTTCTTGTTTTGTTCCCTTAACACCCCGCTATGTTGAACTACAATATTTTAATTCGAGGTTCAATGGGATATTGAAGGTTTATTAAATACGCTAATACCTTAACCAGATCTTTCCCAATTCGTTAATTGGTTTTTGTTTCATTTGTCGGCCATATTTCTCCGGGCGTTACTTCCTTCTGGATTCCAAGATAACTGTTGAAAGAGCATCGTAAATACTCGACTACTCTGCAGACGGAATTCCTTCGAAAACCGAGGGAGTTTATTTAAAAACAGCATTTATTATCGGAATCCGGTGTTGGGGCAATTATATCACTAATTAAATTAATGAATTAGTCCGAAACGGAAGCCCGTTCAATTTAAACGGCAAATAATTAAACATGTCACGTAGAACTCGAGAACGAATATCGAGTAATAAAGAGCGTAGCACGGGGATTGAAGCTGGCGTTGCATCAACCATTTAAAACAAAAAATGAGGTGCAGGGGGATTCAAATTGCTTTTTAGGTGAAATGAGAGATCTGTATTCGTGATGCGACATTTCCACAGATAGATGATAGATGGAATTCACTGGCTTCGCTAAAGTCTTCAACGTCAATTGTAGCGCTGCAGAAGTTCACACAAAAACCTTTCCACCATATATTGGAGTTGATACATAAAAGATCCATGGTAGTGATATGGAACACTTGAGAAAGTAGATACAAAAGAACCGAGGCGTTGCAAGGTCCAAATTGAAAATAGTTTAGAGGGAACACCGAATTTCAGTCGATGTTGTAATTTTATAATCAGAACTGTCTCATTTTCCTTTACCCAAAGCTTTGTTCAAATAAAAGTAAGTTAGTTAGCCAACATTGTGGGATTTATATTGGATTCAATTGGAGACGACATGTAGATGGCGTCAGCGATCTCGCCTCCAAGTCTTGTCGTAACTTCAGTGATCTGGCCTCCAAGTCATGTCGTAACTTCAGTGATCTGGCGTCCAAGTCATGTCGTAACTTGATTGAAACAATGGTACAGTACTAGAATCAGGGTAACTTGAAGAACGATGCATTAAAATGACGTCTACTATCCATGTTTGTAACTAATCACGCTAGATGACACTCGCGTTTTTGCCCAATGCCGATAACGCAGGCATCGACTATCTTAGACAATTCCTACAGTACAGTGTGTATTGAGTAGTCATGTTTCGAGTAATCTTTGGGCTACCCAAAATCAATCACCGGCGTTCCCACTATCAGTGGGGTAGCCGTTACAATAACCCATAACATAAGTATTGATCGCCAAGCTTCTATTTTTCAGCAAGATGATACCTAGGGGAGGTACATACTTTTGAATCTTTTCCATAAGAAATTCTTGAGGATACTGAATGCTTGCAATCAGGGTTCCACCCAGCCAAAAAGCTTGGCTTAAAATATAAAGGCTTGATTTGGGTTTGTCAATCAAGCTTTCATAAATAAAATGCCTATCTTGACTTCAATTTTACGAACGTAAGTTTGGCTTGGCTTGAAGCTATTTTCAAGCTTATCAAGCTTTTTCAAGCCTTGCCCAGCTTTTCTTAGTTCACCACATACTCGAAACGCCATTCTCGTGTTGTCGCTTCACGGATTATTATTTGAGTTGAAGGAAATGATAGGATCAATTGCATAAAAAATTAAAAAACTTGCCACCGATACAGAATGATCTCCCATTAAGAGCGTCTGTAATCATCTAAATCATCTAATAAGTTTCAGTCAACTCTCAACAACTCTGAAGGCAGAAAAAAATGCACTTTACCAATGGTACTTGATTATTGGATCCAATTTATAAGTAGACAAGTTGAAGAAATGGGTAAATGTTTTGACCATAAGAAATAACAAGAATGATAGCATCACGAGATAAAATTTCGAAACATCGTAGACACAAAGGGGAAACTTTCACAACCACTGATTATGGGAAAGAAACCTACAAACACAGGAATCAGTGTCAAAATTTGAAGAGATATGAACGAATATAATAATACTGTTAACGAGTTGGATGGTATCAATATTGAACACAGTAAAAACAACGTTACAAATTGAACGCAGAAAGTTAAATGTTGGTCGACGTTTGTTCGTGATATTACTCGAGATATACTTGGGTATTATTGGAATTACTTAGGATTTTTGGAAATTAGTGTACACAATTCCCTCAGCGGTCTCCCCCTCGGCAGAAACAATTATCCTTTCTCGATATTGATCACTATGTTTCTCATACATTCTTTTTTCGATTACTAATCTACAAATTCGACAAACTTGATCTCGACGATGTTCCGCGCATTTTGTGTGAAATATGTGATTGCATGACACTAATTAGATTTCTGGCTTTCTTGACATTGAAAAGCGACAAATTGCGCAATTGTCTTTCATATTCATTTTGTATATGTTTGAAGAATTGATTATGTAGGTACAACTATCGTGACATTTCACCACAATTCAGAAGAATTCAAATCTGTAAATAAATGCATACATATCGATAGTGAGTTTGGTGTGCGAAAAGGCATGCTTCCACTGAATTACTTCGATGCCAGTACGACACCTATTTTATTATTCTGATATTTTGAATTATCAATGGAACCGTTGTTAATGTTCCTGTTGGGCTCATAATTACTAAGCACTTTCAAAAAGTAATTCGATTTAGCGAGCACTGAGCACTTAGCACTTTTCAAAAGGGCGGGACCGTTAAGGAAGGTGGGCGTTCAATTTCGTGGATTCCAAGTTCATATTGCATTTGGAAAACTCAAAGGACCCCGCACTTTTCTTATGTAAAGTGGCGACCGGTAAAATTTTCTGAAAGTTTGGTATGTTGTTGTACCCAACTCAGTTACCAAAAGTGTCGATGGGCCCAACCCAATCCGATGGCTAGTTTTCTAAATACGGGGTGTTAAAGTTGAAAATTGCCCAAATTTTCGGATTTATTTTTTATTTATCAAAAGTTAGATCGAAATTATGTTGCATACAGATGTTCATTACATGTTCTACTAATGAAATTAGTGGATACGTTTGATTAAAGATATTTACATTTACAAGGTGATTCACGAATGTATGACGGTAGTTTTTTGGCAAAATTCACTTTTTCTACTGTGACGTCAGGGAGGCATATTTTTGGAACGTTCTCTTCGATAAAGTATTTTGACGAGAAAATATTGCACAGTACATATTTTTTATACCGGGTGTTTCACAGAGAGAACCACTAGACAAAATTATTTTCTTTTAGGATCAATTCGAAATCCTGTATTTATGGATTGATTTTTGGGAAAAGTAATACCACAAACATATGTGTGTCTCTAATCTCCTAAATATTCAAGGTGGTTTATTCATAGGAAGGTATTCTATTTTGGGAAAAGTACAAAAAACATGAACAACCTGTATTCAAAAATTTCCCCGGTCAAATGTAACCATTTTCTCACTATATATTGATTTTCATACCATCTTCAGAGGTATGAATTCTGAATCCGATACTATGACCAGTTTTCGAGATACAGGGCGTTAAAGTGGAAAATTACTGACTTTATCAGTTTTTTCTTCAAATTGAAAAGCCGTATTGATTATTTGTTGCACCTATGAGTTGAATATGAGTTTCGGTCAGATGTACATGGAAAGGTTCAGCTAAAAATATTCACTGTTACAGGGTTATTCACGAATAAATCACAATAGGTTTTTGCAAATTCTACAGTTTCGTCACAGATAAATTATTCCATGAAGTTAATACCTAGTCGTTTACAGTTTTGAGTCTGAAATGATTACATTAGTAATAGACCTATGGAGGTTCAAGAAGTAACCTTATGGGAATTAACACGGTAAAACCTCTAAGGTCCATTTTGCACCTTTTGACTCTTTTTGGGGTGGGGGGAAAAATTGGAGCGTCGCTGCTTGGCGTTTATCGAGTCGCGATAGATCCCTTAGATTGATAACAATTGTCCAGTGCCGAGCGCGAACCATCATCGGAAATACTCGGGTGTTGACTAGACGAGATCGGTAGAAGTCGGAACGTTGTTGCTTGGCGTTCATAGTGTGACGTAATCAACACCCACGCCCCTCCCATCACGTCACTCGAAGTCGTCAGTTTAGCGGCAAATTCAAATTTCATATTTTCTGCTAGCGGATTTTAATTTGAAATAATGAAAAAAAGATGTCGATGTGTGGCGAACCTGCAATCTTCGGATTATGAAGCGCACGTCTACACAACTAGGCTATGAGGCCTCTTAGTGAATGTAGGTTGAAATGTTGTTTATACAGCGCGAGCCGCCGATCCGCCGAGTCGAGCGATGTAATCTTGCCGCAAGCCGGGTGTTATCAAACCGCAAGCCGAGAGTTGGAATAAAAACAATAGTAATTGTGAATGAATTAATTCGAATTGTTACAGTGGTATAATAATAATGATGCTTGGAAAAATAGGGAAAATGGCGGCGGGTAACGGGAGTGTAACGTTTCAACGTGCGATTCCAATGAGGAACGTATACAGGGTGTTTCAAAATACATTATTTAAGAGAAAAATCAACAGGGTGTCTCAAAACAGTCATCAATTGAGAGAAAAAACAACAGGGTGTTTCAAAATACATCATTTAAGAGGAAAAATATGGAATGTTGGGTTGGAGACATGAATCATCGCATCATTGGGGCATCACATCATTGTGGCATGCAGGGATTCAGAAGGTTTCGTTTTACGTATACAGGGTGTGTCAAAATACATCATTTAAAAAATAAAAATAAATACAGAGTGCCTCATAAACGTGCATCGTGATGGGGTTTGTCATTTAAGAAAAAAATATATACCAGGTGTACCAACGTGCCAGTTGAGACAAAAAAAATATATACAGGGTGTCTCATAAACGTGCATCGTTACGGGGTCTATCATTTTTAAAGTGTGATACCAATTCGTTTTCAAGGAATACATCAGAGCCATCTGTCGTTCAATATATACATTAATGATATTTTGTATCTGTACGAATCATCAAAAAATAAACACTTCCGGTTTCAAAAAATTAAGATAGAAGAAAAGTAACAGTAAATTCGGATTACCCACATCGAGGAGAGTCCAAATCTGCAATAAAATGGTTACTTCCGGTCCAAACCGGATATTGCACTTCCGGTCGTCCGATTTTGATGATTTTGGCATCAATAGATTCGTTTGGATGTCAAGAAACATTTTTAAGCATTTTCCGAGGTCAAAAGGGCATAGGAGGCTATCTTCGTTATTAGTAAAGTTACAGAAACGTGCGGGTACTCTAAGAAGACAACTTTCATGGGAGATCAAGAAAATAACAGAATTCGCGTACGTCAACTGCCATAAGGGCCGTAAACCGCACATATTAATGCGTTATGTACTTATTGCTTAAATCAGTAAGTTTAGTAAAATGGGTGTACCAACTTGACATTTAAGAGAAAAAAAACATGGCTGCTGTCAAATTTGGTATACCGGATGTCTCAAAATACATCGATTAAGAGAAAAAAAAACATGGCGGCTGTCAAATTTGGTATACCGGGTGTCTCAAAATACATCGATTAAGAGAAAAAAACATGGCTGCTGCCATACAGAGTGTACCATCATAGTATTTAAGAGAAAAAACATGGCTGCTGCCATACAGGGTGTACCATCATAGTATTTAAGAGAAAAAAACATGGCTGCTGCCATACAGGGTGTACCATCATAGTATTTAAGAGAAAAATCATGGCTGCTACCATACAGGGTGTACCAACTTGACATTTAAGAGAAAAAAACATGGCAGCTATGAAAATTGGTATACCGGGTCAACCAACGCAACATTTAAGAGAAAAATACATGGCTGATTGTCAAATGACATGAGACAGAGAGAAAAAAACATGGCAGCTGTCAAATTTGGTATACAGGATGTCTCAAAATACATCGATTAAGAGAAAAAAAACATGGTGGCTGGTTGTCAACGTATATACAGGGTGTCCCACAACGTTTGAGAGAAAAAACATGGTGAATCATTAAGAGAAAAAACATGGCTGCATGAGTGATGGAAGAACGCTTCAATGGGCATATGGAGATTCGAAACAACTACTTGCCCATGCAGAGATTGAATTACATCCGACATCTAAATGTGTAATAAGAGGACGTTTGGACCGTTCATTTGGGAAAAAACAGCGGAGTCTGATTGGTCAAAGCTCATTATAGTTGTACAGGGACGTCTCACAAATTTTTCCATTTGGGTGAAAAATATATATACAGGGTGATTCAAAATCCTCAGTCTTAAATGTTAAATGGGAAAATGGATCGACGAAAAACTTACCATTGTGGAAAAACATATACCGAGTGTTTCAAAAAAATATCACTGGAAATAGAAAAAGATGCTTAGTCGTTTAGAGTGAAAAAAAAACATGCCCGCCATTTGACATCATCATAAAGGCATTATTTTTGGAAAGTATGTTAGTGCCATTGGGTAGTTGAAGTAATCACCAATAGAATTGTATCTGAAGAGTACAGACAGAAGGTTGAGGATTCTTTCGTTCCAAAAACCAACTAAAATAACAAACACTAAAATGTGTAAAAAATTTGACGAATTCTGTGGTTTTCACGTTCCAAAAAATGATTAAAATTATCGTTTTCACGTCCCAAAAAACAAGTAGAATTAGAAGCGTTAAAACACGTAAAAAATGCAACGAAAATAGACGTTCTCATCTTCGAAAAAACATATAAAATTTCGAACGCTGAATTATATAAAATATGTATCGAAAACATGCGTTTTCGTGTTCCAAAAAACAACTAAGATTACGAACGCCAAAAATTTACTTTTACATGTATTTCTTATGGAGATTTGACATTTCAAAATTGCACAAAATAGTCGTTTTCGCATCCCAAAAAACAACTAAAATTTGAAACGCTGAAACACATAAAAAATGTAACAAAAATAGACGTTTTCGCGTCCAAAAAAATGATTGAAATTAGAAGCGTTAAAACACATAAAAAAATGCAATGAAAATAGACGTTTTCGTGTTCCAAAAATCGAGTAAAATTAGGAGCGTTAAAACTAAACTAAATTCGATTTGCAAAAATTTTTATTTAAACCAAATTATCCATTTTTTTATTTGCCTGTACAATTATGTCTTGCAAAGTCCTCATCAATACACATGCAAATATCGTAGATACTATAACTACCTAATCTGAGGCGGCAACTCGATGTAGGAAGATCCAAGCTGGGGAGTAAATTTGTTGATGTTGACTCCCAAGTTAACCACCTTCTTCAACGCCCAGCCTGAATTGCGTTCCTGGAACTCCTCAAGGTCTTTCATGATAGGAGCGATTACCTTAGACTCAAACCATTCATCCAGATTGGTGTCCTGGTAAATCGGAGAGTTGGCGGTTGTGAAATACTTGTATTCCTTCAGTACACTAGCACTCTTCAGCACCTCGAATTCTCCACAAAATATCGCATTCACCTTCACCGATCCATCCTTTTTGAGAGCATTTTTGATTCTATTTTTGAATATGGCTTTGGAATCAATTAGGAATGATCGTGGATCCTTGTGTTTAAGGTTGGAAATAACGCCAGTTCTGATTCGACCATTGAATGCGGAGCCGGTATCATCCCAGTGCACACGTTTCCATGCAGTTTCAGTTCTAGAAGGAATCCCTGCCCCCTTTTTCAGCATGGCTTTGAACTGGTTCCTCATAGTCTTAATATTCCTCAAGTGGGCTTCTAGGTGTTGCTTTTCCCCCACAGAAACAGCATAACGCATTGCATTCCTAATTTTCTTCAAACCCTTGACACATTCCACCAATCCTTGGCGTATCTTCGCTTCATCATTCGGGGTGATGAGCCCCAAGATGGTAGCAATATACCGCACAAGATCGGTAAACATCGACATACTGAAATTATAGAAAGTCAGATGTTGAACGTTTAACGTTATAAAGTAAACTAATGAAATTTAGTAGAGCTAAGCATAATGTAAACTCAAGTCGAACGGAAGACTGAACGCTTTATAAAAGGGTGGGGGTACGAAAAAAATTTTAAAGAAAAACTGAATTGTTTCAAAGGCCCCAGTTTTCAGATAATTTGTGCTACAATTAACATACGAATACATATAAAAGTGCTGCATTGGTCATCTATCGAGCCATTTGTAACATTTTTATTCTTCATTTCCCATAAGAATGCATGTAAATTGTTGCATATCATTTGAAACATTTATGGAATAAAAACTCAAATTCAACTTCTCAATCGGACGGAAGACTGAACGCTTTCAAAAGGACTCAGTCGAAAAGCCAGTATGCTCTGGCTAGCCGACCAGAGCACACTTATACAGCTCTTGGCAATTTTTAAATTCAAAAGCACTCCAAAACATTTTAAAAACTTTCTAAACCATCATAAGCAACACCTAAACCAACAAATAGCTTCAGTGTGGCCCAGTGTCTAGCCAGGTGAGCAGGAGAGTGGATATATCTCGCGGGATTATCCTCAGCTCCTGGGAGCCTAGGTCTAGACCCAGGCAAGAAGCCACGCCTACTTTGGCCGTCTAGGCCAATCGTAGGGAAGCCGATCTCGAATAGATTTCTCTCGAGAAAATACACTGTAAAACAAGATTAGAACACAGCCTACCCAATGTTAGACCCCACGGGGGGTGAGAAAGAACTCACCCCCCCGACACCGACACCTGAAGCCCCACAAGTCCCAGAAGGGGAAAGAACACCTACGAAAAAGCCAACATCCCTAATTCCTGTCAAAACCTCGCCGGAAAAATCAACAAGGCAAGAGCCAGTGACGGCGCTAAAGCGCACAGCCTCACAGGCCGAAACCACAGAAGGTGATGACAGGAAGACAGGAGGGAAACCGTCGCCAACTTCCAGATCTGGAGATTACCTGCACTCATACAGGAGAGAGGCAGGTAACTCTCCTCCGGACAAGAAAAGCAAGAATGACACTGGAGAAACAAGCTTTCAGGAGAGGCAAAAATTCTTCAGTGGCATTCTTGAAGCTAAAAAGGTGGTTGACGCAAAAGAAAAAGTCGCAGTCCCCAGGAAAAGGTCTAGGGTATCGAAGATATTCGCTGTCGAATATGACAAGGCCGGGAACAGAACCCTGAGGGACTTCGACTTTGAGAAGGAATGCAAAAACCAACCTTCTCTAAGCATCCCACCATCAGACAACAAGGAAACAGATCTGGAAGTAACATCGGAGGCAGTAAACGACCGCACACCAGAGAAAAACAGTGCTGAAAGGGAGGCAGACATCCGCATGCAAGGGCAAAGCCTACTGGAAAATGCAAATAAAATCAGAGTGGAAACTGAAATACTCGACAAGGAGATCAAAAACACTCTCACCACTCATGAGCAGGGGAAAATGCATGAAGGGGAAAACAGCAAAGCCGAAATTGATATAAACATGGACACACTAGCAATACCAGAAAACACCGGAAATGAAAAGGCACCCCAAGTACCCAAAAACCCAGTTGAAAACCCCCAAGCACCTCCCGAACAGGCGGAAAGCCCAAAAGGACTCTTCAAATTCTGCGCTGAGGTCAAAGCACAGCAAGTGCGAGACCAACAGCGCAGAAAGAAGATAGAACAGGACAAAAGGGTGAAACAGGAAGAAGAAGAAAAACGGAAAAAAGAAAAAGAGCAAGAACAGCAGCAACAACAAGAGAAGCCAACAGAAGGAGCAAGCAGAGGAAGACTTCTGAGCAGGAGGAAATCTCTAACCCCCCCAACTACGCCCATTCCTTCCGAATTTGCCCGAAGCTGGATAGTTGAAGATAAACAGCAGGAGCGTTCACCTCCCCCCAGAAACCCCCCGAAACCAGGATCCAGCAATGAGAGACAAAATAGCGAAGACGAAGACGAAAATTACACACAAATTACAGAGCAACTCAAACAACTAGAGAAAGACGTCACAGCCAAAGTCAACGCAAAAGTCGAGCTATTTTGTCGAAAAATCACTATCCCGGATGAGCTTACCGAGTTTCCGTGGCTGAAAATCCGGGAAAGAGAGATAAGCGAAATTGCTGATCACTTCAGGGAGGAATTTGGGGAAGAGGTGAGAGAAAGGAGAAAGGAACTCATTGCGCTCCAAAAACTCCTAGCCTCCCCTCCTGGAAATAAAAATCCAAACACAAAGGAACAAGGGGACACCTTCGTCAAACCCAGGAAGACGACTAGGAGGAACTGGACACCATTAAATTTGAATAGCTCTCCAACTATCCCAACTAGTAACAGATTCGGAGCAATTTCGGAAGAAGGAGATGAGGAAGTAGAGGTTAGCGACGTGGAGGAGGAAGACAACCCCGTAGCAAAAGGAAATAACCCCCCAGCCGGGGACAGCAACCCTCCACCAAAAGGCACCAACCCCCCACCCCCGAAAGGGAAGGGCAAGGGGAAAGCCAGTGCCAAAGATAAACAGCCTCTCCCGGCAGCAATTGCCAAACAAAGAAAATGCCCACCAATCATCGTGGACGGCACTATAAAACTTGATGCTGCTATGCGTGACATGATGAGGACAGGTATACAGGGAGAAGTAACCTACAAATTTACAAACAGCTCCTCCCTGATATACACTGCAAACCCAACGGACCATACCACATTGAAGAACAGGTTCAAAGCAGCAGACATCGAGTACCACACGTACACGCTACCGGGAGAAAAAAGGCACGCTTTCGTCTTGAAGGGATTGGATCACTGCCCAAAAGTAGAGGAAATTGAGACAGACCTGGAGTCACAAGGCCTGAAAACCTTCGGTATATTGGAGATCTATAACACTGTGAGGAAGATGTACATCGTTAACACGGACAAGAACATCACTGTAGGGTTCCTCAACAACAACATCCGCTTTGTTAACGGTGTAGTGGTTCGATGGGAAATAAAACGCAACAATCGAACCATAACACAGTGTTATAGATGCCAGGCCTGGGGACATGCCCAGTCCAATTGCAACAGGCCAATTGGCTGTATGAAATGCGCTGGAGCGCACTGGTCTAGGGCATGCCCCAAACCAAGATCGACTCCAGCTGTCTGTATCAATTGCAAGGGGCAACATACCTCCTGCTCAGAAGCATGTGAAGTCTACCAGCGACACACGAACGCCCTCCAGGAACGAAAGGAAAAAGAAAAACCCCAGAAGAGATATGTTGCGGCCCCGACACCCAGGGCAAACATATGGGAGGAAAGAAGGCTGGCGCAACAAGCGCAACAAAAAGAAGATGAAAGGGTAAGCCACAGGGTGTCCTATCCACAATCCCAACCCCCATCCCAACAACCAAGGACCGACCCACCTAGCACCTCAAATGCTATGAGTGGGTACATGGAAAGACATCAGACCATAAAAGGCCTAGTCAACACCACAGGCCTACTGCAGGCCATGGACGCCATTATTGATGGCTTGACGAGAGCCCGGGATGATACAGAGAAATTCATGGCCTTCTGGAAGGTCATGGACAATATCCAAAGCTACGGCTTATAAATGCCTATAAAGGTGTGCATGCTCAATGTGAATGGAATCAGGAACAAGCTTCAACTTGTTACTGATTTCATTCACAGACATAAGATTGATATAATGCTCCTATCCGAGACGAGGATCCAACAGGAGCATAAGCTGCAGATCAAAGGATTCACTACCACCAGGGTAGACAGACCTAATCGCCGGGGAGGAGGCGGGGTCGCCATCCTTGCAAGGACTAATATACCACATATTCCTCTGCCACAAAGGCAATGTTCCATAGAACATGCCGGCATTCAACTAGAAAGTGGCACGAAGCTATATGTGGTATATAATCCACCGAACAACAGGTTTACGGCAATAGATATCGATAATCTCTGCAACACAGGGCATAAGGTGCTGTTGGCTGGGGACCTCAACGCGAAGAGAACTGAGTGGAACTGTCCAATAGGTAACCCAAATGGAAGAGCGCTCTGGGAGTATTCCATGAATAATAACATTGTAATAGACTTCCCAGACACTCCAACATTCTACCCATGGAACGGTAGCACCCCTAGCACTCTCGACTTGGTGGTGAATAAAAACGTCACAGATATAACTGAGCTGCGAACAGTCTCTGAGTTGAATTCAGACCACGATCCTGTAGTCTTTTCAGTCAGTGGAGGACAGAGGCCCAAGGGGCAAAGAATCCTCTACGATTATTCCACAACAGACTGGAAAGAGTACAGGAAAGTACTGACTCAATTAACAACAATCACCCCTCAGATAGAGGAAAATAACATTGAGAGGGAGACTCAGAGGCTGATCAATAATATACAGAAAGCCAGGAATATCACCACCAAGAAGAGAAAAGTTAGAGTGGACCGGGATCCGCTTCCAGACCACATTCTGGATCTGATTAAGTTGAACAGTAAAGAGAGGAAAAAGTGGCAAAGAACCCGCATGCCTATCCACCGGGATAACATGCACAACCTCGGCAATAACATAAGTTCACTTATTCAGACCCACAAGAATGAGGCCTGGCAGAGGAAACTGGAAAGCTTAAATGTCGGAGACAATTCCTTATGGCGGATGAACCGAAGCCTTCAAAAGAGGCAGAGGGACATCCCAGCCGTAGGGAATGGCCGAAGACAGGTTGCTGCCGATCCTGGGAAGGCGGAGATGTTTGGAGAATACTACCAGAGCGCTTTCCAGGCAGCCGGCGACACTATGCCGGAACACGAGACTGTTAATAGGGACGCCAAAGCATTCAGAAATGCCCCCAAGATGGCAATAGATGGTAGAACCTTCTCGAAGTTGATGACCAACTTTGAGGAGGTTCAAGAGACCATAAAAAGGCTCCCTAGAAACAGGGCTCCCGGCATAGACGGAGTGGACACGATTCTGCTCAGGAACCTTCCGAGGAAGTCCCTAGTGCAACTTATACACATTATCAACAGCATCATAAAGTGGCAACACTATCCACAATGCCTGAAGCAAGCGGAGATTATCCCTATCATAAAGCCAGGAAAGCCCGATGCAAGGGTCGAAAGCTATCGACCGATTTCCCTGCTTAGTTCTGTTGCCAAGCTGATAGACAGAATCCTTTTAAAACGATTTCGAGATTTCGAAGAAGAGCACGAACTCATCCCGGCCGAGCAGTTCGGCTTCCGAAGAGGTCACTCTACGACCTCTCAGGTCGCCAGAATTGTTCACGAGGTGAGGGAGGGCTTTATTCGTCAGCTCAATACAGTAATGATCCTGTTGGATATTCAGAAAGCGTTCGATACCGTCTGGATAGAGGGCTTAGTCATGAAGATGTTGAGGGCAGGCATGCCCGAATACTTGGTAAACATCATGGACTCATACCTAGTCGGCAGGACTTTCAAGGTTAGAGTAAACGGAACACGCTCCACAGCGCGAAAGGCCGGAGCAGGAGTGCCTCAAGGATCAAGTCTATCCCCACTTTTGTATTCGCTATATACATACGACTTCCCAAAGTTCCCCAATACGCATACGGCTATATACGCTGATGACACAGCTATATACGCCCATGCCTACCGCACGAACACGGCAGCAGCAATGCTGGAAACGCACCTGCAATGGGAGGTCGTACCGTATCTAGCGAAAAACAAAATAGTGTTGAATCCCGATAAAACAGAGCTCATAAATTTCACAAAGAAGAGAAAACGCTCTCGCGTGATCATCTCTGGGGGATTTAGAGCTCTGGGAAATCAGATTGATGTGACTGATTCGGTGAAGTACCTGGGAGTACTTCTGGACAAGAGATTAACACTTGCGAAGCATGTCAGCTTGGCAATTCAACGAGCTGCGGGGGCCGTGAGAAGGTCATACCCGTTGATAGCCAGGAATTCCAAGCTGTCCATGACTAACAAAGTGTTGATCTATAAGCAGGTCATAAGACCAGCAATGACTTACGCATGTCCAGTGTTCTGCAGCATCCCCAAGTCCCACATGCTTAGACTGGAGAGGATGCAGAACAAAGTACTCCGTATCGTCACCAACAGTGACCGATACATTCGGCTGGAAGCGCTAAGGGAGCTAGCCGATATTCCATCCATCGAAGAGTTTATCAAACAACAGTCTGATAAATTCTTCAGATACTTTATCCTTGGAAGTCCACTGACTAGAGGGATCACCGAAGTCCGAGCCCACCATAACAGGCCAAAGAGGCATGGGGGGCTCATATACCAGGCACTGGATATTTTCCATGAAACTCCAGAAGAGGAGTGAGTGACAGACCACCAGGTCACAAACCATGTCTAAACCCGGTTTTTGCTGTAGGCTTTTTTCCGGGACCTCATCGAAAAATCAATAAGGAAAGTCCAATGATCTGATGTCTAACATGTAAAACTACCAATATCTTCTGCATAACTTGGAGGAGGCAGAACACCCACAGCTACGCGACTCAGCAACATAGCATTTGAGCCTACATCACAACGTAGGGTCTGTCCTAGGACAGACGGGAGCTGGTTCGGTCCAACCACTGAACACCTCAGTAGGTCAGACCCAAACCTTCCAACCCTAAAGCACTCCTAACTCCCTCCCTTACCCCACCCTGTGGCTGTATCGTGATAGTTTTATGAGTGCTTTTATCTATACATATATGTCATGTTTGTATTTTATATATTTATATGTATGTATGTGTATTTTATGCTTGTTGTTGCTGTACATTTTATTGTAAATTTAATAATTGAATATACTTTTTGGATTTTGGATTTGGAAAAGCCTCCAGTTGCAAATTTTCGAAATATCGCATGATTTGCATAATTTTAAAGCTTTGATTCCCATAAAATGCACATCATTGATACATTTGTAAAATGAAAATCGAGTTAAACTCGAACGGAAGACTGAACGCTTTGAAAAGACCTTAGTTTTCAGACGATGTGTGCATCAGTTTCCAAAGTAATGCAATTACCATATATCATGAAATTTGTAGCATTTTTAAGCTTTGGGTTTCATTTATGAAATAAAAATCGAATTCAACTTCTCAATCAGACGGGCTGAATTTTATATCATAGCCACAAATCCAGCCTGTTGTAATACTTATGATCCGACTTGTTGTTGAAACTCATGAAAAAATCATATGAGCCAACCAGAGTTCGATCCTAGTCTCAATATACGCGGTGTGTGTCGTCGTATGTCGTAGTATGGGTATGTTCGGAATGTCGCCGTATGTCGTAGTATGAATATGTTCGGTATGGTTCGGTTTGTCACCGTATGTTCGGTATGTCGCAGTATGAATATGTTCAGTATGGTTCGGTTTGTCGCCGTATGATGCAGTATGGGTATGTTCGGTATGTCGCAGTATGTCGCAGTATGGTGCAGTATGTTGTTGTTATATAAAGACTTGATGGAATGTAGACAATTCAGTTGTATTCAATATGTTGCACCGAACAGTTTGTGAAAATATAGAGGTGGAGGGTAGTAATCAGGGGAAACAGCAAAGAATAATCGAGTCTGATACTTATGGTCTACGATTCAACGATGGATATGTTATTGGTAATATCCCAGTACGTTATGAAAATGATAGAGTGGTTGTACATGACAAAAGTTTTGTTCTAACGGAGGGGTTACTCCAATTGTTATGTAAACGAGTACCTCAGCATTACAATGCAGAAGATTTGACAGCATATAAAAATATTTTAATGATGACTAATGCTCACAAGCAAAGATATAAATCAGACGAACCTGTGAACGCTAATAGTTCATGGAAATATCGGAATATTATATCCATGTTGTTTCCATCTGAAAGAATAAAAAATAAGCATTTATCATACAATACCCAGCTTGAACATCGCAGCAGCAGCAATATCAAACGCTCTCCTATATTGATAACAATAGAGCAATGAAAAGTGATATGGGACAACTCGAATACTTCGACAGAAAGCTGCATGAAGCTTATAGATTATGTAGAGGTCGTCTTGTATTCAATAGATATTGAAATTATGATGTTTGTTTTATTTCTAATCAAGTTTCATTTATGTACTATTTAAGTAACACTTTGCTTAATTAATAATAATTTCAAATATTAAAGGAATCGCACGTGAAATGTAATGATGTATGAAATTATGTCTGGAAAAAATGTACTCATTCCACATGATGATGAGTCCGTTTCCACATCACCCAGGAGGTAGGACTGCCAATGCGTTACCCTTTTTTATTGTGGAAGACTCCCCATTAGGCATAGCATAACCACCAATCAAATTGTACGAAAATTATCTTCGATCTTACTACTGAAAATTATTTTAAGTTATTGCTTATGTAGCCAATACAAATTTTGTCATTGTGGGAGTGAGTAGAAATACTCAATATAAAGTTAAGTATAAAAACATAGTAAGTATGCATATGGATAATAAAATTTTATTCAGCAGTCGTTTCCAATGTTCATGCTATAGGATTAGTTCATGTAATTGGATATTAATATCGAATTGATGTAAAGTAAGTACATCAATGATGAAACAATGGTGGTCAGTTAACGGAAATATCATGATGAGGTGTAGTTAAAATACAAGGAGTGAATACACAGGTTCCCAATAAAATACATCAATTCCGTTGCCATTCTTTATTCACATTATTTCCAATGACATCTTGGGCATTTTTCTATAAATTCCATTTAAGTTCTTGTGGAATTCCTCTGAACGTTTTTGATCTGATTTGAGTATTCCTCAAGGAACCATTACATAATCAGACACCAAATTTAACGTGCGGGTGGAAGGATTCATCAAATTGGTTTTCAATTCAACTCAACTCAATTCAGGTGTTGTGCTATGTTCCAATTAAGCAAGCTGGTTTGTGGGCGAGATGTCACTGACAAAGACATCAACTTTGACACAAGATTAGGAGATTCATCAGATTGGTTTCCATCAAACGAAAGGCTCGTGTAGTTTGGTACTATAAAAGTATGTGAGAAATACATCACCAACGAAAGGAATTACTTTAAATTTTAAATATTTTCAAGTGAATCGTATGTTATTGCTTCTCAGTGGAAATGAGCCGAAAGACTTGAGGTAATATCGAGAGGAATATTTTCGACTGAACTATGTATCTATTCAGATGTAAAGTTTCACCAGATCATTTTTGCTGAAATTGCTTATAGCCAAAGCACCATTTACAAACTCACCAAACTCATTCAAATATATTACGATATTTTTGATTTTGTTCTTGCAATTGACATGTTCGTTTTTGTAATGGTGGTGCGATAAGTTATCCAAGTTTTCGTGCAGCTGTAAAGTGAATACGTCTCCAGAATGAGTCGACTTGGTGCGCCCTGGCAAATAATAATAATTACAATCATTTTCCACCCGCACAGGCTATGTCTTCAAGTGTTTTTGGAGGAATATTATTAAAACTCCAATTCGCTGTATAACTCCGTTTTTTCGATAGAAGGAATTACCTCTTCAGCTATTCAAGCAGTGGACTTTTTGGTAATAGATAATTTTGAAGAAAAAACCAATTCTGAACTCCTTCTTCGATGATCACTATAGTTTAATTTTTTTGTTGAACAAATCCGCAAAATGCTGAATGTAGTTGTCGCACAACCATAATAAAATAGTACGTTACGCAGTCTCATCATCAGATATGTGTTATGGCTTCCAAAGAAAAGGTTCAACTTCTTCGATGATCACTATAGTTTAATTTTTTTGTCAATTCGAAGGAAAATATGTATTCACACGGGGCATGCGTAGTAGTGTTTTCAGCCAAGATATTTGTCATCAAAAATCATCTGAAACTATTTATTTGAGTGAGTTTGGTGAGTTTGTAAATGGTGCTTTGGCTATAAGCAATTTCAGCAAAAATGATCTGGTGAAACTTTACATCTGAATAGATACATAGTTCAGTCGAAAATATTCCTCTCGATATTACCTCAAGTCTTTCGGCTCATTTCCACTGAGAAGCAATAACATACGATTCACTTGAAAATATTTAACATTTAAAGTAATTCCTTTCGTTGGTGATGTATTTCTCACATACTTTTATAGTACCAAACTACACGAGCCTTTCGTTTGATGGAAACCAATCTGATGAATCTCCTAATCTTGTGTCAAAGTTGATGTCTTTGTCAGTGACATCTCGCCCACAAACCAGCTTGCTTAATTGGAACATAGCACAACACCTGAATTGAGTTGAGTTGAATTGAAAACCAATTTGATGAATCCTTCCACCCGCACGTTAAATTTGGTGTCTGATTATGTAATGGTTCCTTGAGGAATACTCAAATCAGATCAAAAATGTTCAGAGGAATTCCACAAGAACTTAAATGGAATTTATAGAAAAATGCCCAAGATGTCATTGGAAATAATGTGAATAAAGAATGGCAACGGAATTGATGTATTTTATTGGGAACCTGTGTATTCACTCCTTGTATTTTAACTACACCTCATCATGATATTTCCGTTAACTGACCACCATTGTTTCATCATTGATGTACTTACTTTACATCAATTCGATATTAATATCCAATTACATGAACTAATCCTATAGCATGAACATTGGAAACGACTGCTGAATAAAATTTTATTATCCATATGCATACTTACTATGTTTTTATACCTAACTTTATATTGAGTATTTCTACTCACTCCCACAATGACAAAATTTGTATTGGCTACATAAGCAATAACTTAAAATAATTTTCAGTAGTAAGATCGAAGATAATTTTCGTACAATTTGATTGGTGGTTATGCTATGCCTAATGGGGAGTCTTCCACAATAAAAAAGGGTAACGCATTGGCAGTCCTACCTCCTGGGTGATGTGGAAACGGACTCATCATCATGTGGAATGAGTACATTTTTTCCAGACATAATTTCATACATCATTACATTTCACGTGCGATTCCTTTAATATTTGAAATTATTATTAATTAAGCAAAGTGTTACTTAAATAGTACATAAATGAAACTTGATTAGAAATAAAACAAAAATCATAATTTCAATATCTATTGAATACAAGACGACCTCTACATAATCTATAAGCTTCATGTAGCTTTCTGTCGAAGTATTCGAGTTGTCCCATATCACTTTTCATTGCTCTATTGTTATCAATATAGGAGAGCGTTTGATATTGCTGCTGCTGCGATGTTCAAGCTGGGTATTGTATGATAAATGCTTATTTTTTATTCTTTCAGGTGGAAACAACATGGATATAATATTTCGATATTTCCATGAACTATTAGCGTTCACAGGTTCGTCTGATTTATATCTTTGCTTGTGAGCATTAGTCATCATTAAAATATTTTTATATGCTGTCAAATCTTCTGCATTGTAATGCTGAGGTACTCGTTTACATAACAATTGGAGTAACCCCTCCGTTAGAACAAAACTTTTGTCATGTACAACCACTCTATCATTTTCATAACGTACTGGGATATTACCAATAACATATCCATCGTTGAATCGTAGACCATAAGTATCAGACTCGATTATTCTTTGCTGTTTCCCCTGATTACTACCCTCCACCTCTATATTTTCACAAACTGTTCGGTGCAACATATTGAATACAACTGAATTGTCTACATTCCATCAAGTCTTTATATAACAACAACATACTGCACCATACTGCGACATACTGCGACATACCGAACATACCCATACTGCATCATACGGCGACAAACCGAACCATACTGAACATATTCATACTGCGACATACCGAACATACGGTGACAAACCGAACCATACCGAACATATCCATACTACGACATACGGCGACATTCCGAACATACCCATACTACGACATACGACGACACACACCGCGTATATTGAGACTAGGATCGAACTCTGGTTGGCTCATATGATTTTTTCATGAGTTTCAACAACAAGTCGGATCATAAGTATTACAACAGGCTGGATCTGGGGCTATGATATAAAATTCAGCCCGTCTGATTGAGAAGTTGAATTCGATTTTTATTTCATAAATGAAACCCAAAGCTTAAAAATGCTACAAATTTCATGATATATGGTAATTGCATTACTTTGGAAACTGATGCACACATCGTCTGAAAACTAAGGTCTTTTCAAAGCGTTCAGTCTTCCGTTCGAGTTTAACTCGATTTTCATTTTACAAATGTATCAATGATGTGCATTTTATGGGAATCAAAGCTTTAAAATTATGCAAATCATGCGATATTTCGAAAATTTGCAACTGGAGGCTTTTCGACTGAGTCCTTTTGAAAGCGTTCAGTCTTCCGTCCGATTGAGAAGTTGAATTTGAGTTTTTATTCCATAAATGTTTCAAATGATATGCAACAGTTTACATGCATTCTTATGGGAAATGAAGAATAAAAATGTTACAAATGGCTCGATAGATGACCAATGCAGCACTTTTATATGTATTCGTATGTTAATTGTAGCACAAATTATCTGAAAACTGGGGCCTTTGAAACAATTCAGTTTTTCTTTAAAATTTTTTCCGTACCCCCACCCTTTTATAAAGCGTTCAGTCTTCCGTTCGACTTGAGTTTACATTATGCTTAGCTCTACTAAATTTCATTAGTTTACTTTATAACGTTAAACGTTCAACATCTGACTTTCTATAATTTCAGTATGTCGATGTTTACCGATCTTGTGCGGTATATTGCTACCATCTTGGGGCTCATCACCCCGAATGATGAAGCGAAGATACGCCAAGGATTGGTGGAATGTGTCAAGGGTTTGAAGAAAATTAGGAATGCAGTGCGTTATGCTGTTTCTGTGGGGGAAAAGCAACACCTAGAAGCCCACTTGAGGAATATTAAGACTATGAGGAACCAGTTCAAAGCCATGCTGAAAAAGGGGGCAGGGATTCCTTCTAGAACTGAAACTGCATGGAAACGTGTGCACTGGGATGATACCGGCTCCGCATTCAATGGTCGAATCAGAACTGGCGTTATTTCCAACCTTAAACACAAGGATCCACGATCATTCCTAATTGATTCCAAAGCCATATTCAAAAATAGAATCAAAAATGCTCTCAAAAAGGATGGATCGGTGAAGGTGAATGCGATATTTTGTGGAGAATTCGAGGTGCTGAAGGGTGCTAGTGTACTGAAGGAATACAAGTATTTCACAACCGCCAACTCTCCGATTTACCAGGACACCAATCTGGATGAATGGTTTGAGTCTAAGGTAATCGCTCCTATCATGAAAGACCTTGAGGAGTTCCAGGAACGCAATTCAGGCTGGGCGTTGAAGAAGGTGGTTAACTTGGGAGTCAACATCAACAAATTTACTCCCCAGCTTGGATCTTCCTACATCGAGTTGCCGCCTCAGATTAGGTAGTTATAGTATCTACGATATTTGCATGTGTATTGATGAGGACTTTGCAAGACATAATTGTACAGGCAAATAAAAAAATGGATAATTTGGTTTAAATAAAAATTTTTGCAAATCGAATTTAGTTTAGTTTTAACGCTCCTAATTTTACTCGATTTTTGGAACACGAAAACGTCTATTTTCATTGCATTTTTTTATGTGTTTTAACGCTTCTGATTTCAATCATTTTTTTGGACGCGAAAACGTCTATTTTTGTTACATTTTTTATGTGTTTCAGCGTTTCAAATTTTAGTTGTTTTTTGGGATGCGAAAACGATAATTTTGTGCAATTTTGAAATGTCAAATCTCCATAAGAAATACATGTAAAAGTAAATTTTTGGCGTTCGTAATCTTAGTTGTTTTTTGGAACACGAAAACGCATGTTTTCGATACATATTTTATATAATTCAGCGTTCGAAATTTTATATGTTTTTTCGAAGATGAGAACGTCTATTTTCGTTGCATTTTTTACGTGATTTAACGCTTCTAATTCTACTTGTTTTTTGGGACGTGAAAACGATAATTTTAATCATTTTTTGGAACGCTAAAACCACAGAATTCGTCAAATTTTTTACACATTTTAGTGTTTGTTATTTTAGTTGGTTTTTGGAACGAAAGAATCCTCAACCTTCTGTCTGTACTCTTCAGATACCATTCTATTGGTGATTACTTCAACTACCCAATGGCACTGACATACTTTCCAAAAATAATGCCTTTATGATGATGTCAAATGGCGGGCATGTTTTTTTTTCACTCTAAACGACTAAGCATCTTTTTCTATTTCCAGTGATATTTTTTTGAAACACTTGGTATATGTTTTTCCACAATGGTAAGTTTTTCGTCGATCCATTTTCCCATTTAACATTTAAGACTGAGGATTTTGAATCACCCTGTATATATATTCTTCACCCAAATGGAAAAATTTGTGAGACGTCCCTGTACAACTATAATGAGCTTTGACCAATCAGACTCCGCTATGTTTTTTCCCAAATGAACGGTCCAAACGTCCTCTTATTACACATTTAGATGTCGGATGTAATTCAATCTCTGCATGGGCAAGTAGTTGTTTCGAATCTCCATATGCCCATTGAAGCGTTCTTCCATCACTCATGCAGCCATGTTTTTTCTCTTAATGATTCACCATGTTTTTTCTCTCAAACGTTGTGGGACACCCTGTATATACGTTGACAACCAGCCACCATGTTTTTTTTTCTCTTAATCGATGTATTTTGAGACATCCTGTATACCAAATTTGACAGCTGCCATGTTTTTTTTTCTCTGTCTCATGTCATTTGACAATCAGCCATGTATTTTTCTCTTAAATGTTGCGTTGGTTGACCCGGTATACCAATTTTCATAGCTGCCATGTTTTTTTCTCTTAAATGTCAAGTTGGTACACCCTGTATGGTAGCAGCCATGATTTTTCTCTTAAATACTATGATGGTACACCCTGTATGGCAGCAGCCATGTTTTTTTCTCTTAAATACTATGATGGTACACCCTGTATGGCAGAAGCCATGTTTTTTCTCTTAAATACTATGATGGTACACTCTGTATGGCAGCAGCCATGTTTTTTTCTCTTAATCGATGTATTTTGAGACACCCGGTATACCAAATTTGACAGCCGCCATGTTTTTTTTTCTCTTAATCGATGTATTTTGAGACATCCGGTATACCAAATTTGACAGCAGCCATGTTTTTTTTCTCTTAAATGTCAAGTTGGTACACCCATTTTACTAAACTTACTGATTTAAGCAATAAGTACATAACGCATTAATATGTGCGGTTTACGGCCCTTATGGCAGTTGACGTACGCGAATTCTATTATTTTCTTGATCTCCCATGAAAGTTGTCTTCTTAGAGTACCCGCACGTTTCTGTAACTTTACTAATAACGAAGATAGCCTCCTATGCCCTTTTGACCTCGGAAAATGCTTAAAAATGTTTCTTGACATCCAAACGAATCTATTGATGCCAAAATCATCAAAATCGGACGACCGGAAGTGCAATATCCGGTTTGGACCGGAAGTAACCATTTTATTGCAGATTTGGACTCTCCTCGATGTGGGTAATCCGAATTTACTATTACTTTTCTTCTATCTTAATTTTTTGAAACCGGAAGTGTTTATTTTTTGATGATTCGTACAGATACAAAATATCATTAATGTATATATTGAACGACAGATGGCTCTGATGTATTCCTTGAAAACGAATTGGTATCACACTTTAAAAATGATAGACCCCGTCACGATGCACGTTTATGAGACACCCTGTATATATTTTTTTTGTCTCAACTGGCACGTTGGTACACCTGGTATATATTTTTTTCTTAAATGACAAACCCCATCACGATGCACGTTTATGAGGCACTCTGTATTTATTTTTATTTTTTAAATGATGTATTTTGACACACCCTGTATACGTAAAACGAAACCTTCTGAATCCCTGCATGCCACAATGATGTGATGCCCCAATGATGCGATGATTCATGTCTCCAACCCAACATTCCATATTTTTCCTCTTAAATGATGTATTTTGAAACACCCTGTTGTTTTTTCTCTCAATTGATGACTGTTTTGAGACACCCTGTTGATTTTTCTCTTAAATAATGTATTTTGAAACACCCTCTATACGTTCCTCATTGGAATCGCACGTTGAAACGTTACACTCCCGTTACCCGCCGCCATTTTCCCTATTTTTCCAAGCATCATTATTATTATACCACTGTAACAATTCGAATTAATTCATTCACAATTACTATTGTTTTTATTCCAACTCTCGGCTTGCGGTTTGATAACACCCGGCTTGCGGCAAGATTACATCGCTCGACTCGGCGGATCGGCGGCTCGCGCTGTATAAACAACATTTCAACCTACATTCACTAAGAGGCCTCATAGCCTAGTTGTGTGGACGTGCGCTTCATAATCCGAAGATTGCAGGTTCGCTACACTTCGATCCCCACACATCGACATCTTTTTTTCATTATTTCAAATTAAAATCCGCTAGCAGAAAATATGAAATTTGAATTTGCCGCTAAACTGACGACTTCGAGTGACGTGATGGGAGGGGCGTGGGTGTTGATTACGTCACACGATGAACGCCAAGCAACAACGTTCCGACTTCTACCGATCTCGTCTAGTCAACACCCGAGTATTTCCGATGATGGTTCGCGCTCGGCACTGGACAATTGTTATCAATCTAAGGGATCTATCGCGACTCGATAAACGCCAAGCAGCGACGCTCCAATTTTTCCCCCCACCCCAAAAAGAGTCAAAAGGTGCAAAATGGACCTTAGAGGTTTTACCGTGTTAATTCCCACTTCTTGAACCTCCATAGGTCTATTACTTACATTTCATACAGGGTGAGCCATACAGCCAACCACACCAAAAATAATTATGCTTTGAAATAATTGAAATGAGACCTTTTTAAGTGAATTTTGAGTAACTTTATGAGCGTGCTTACCCACTGCGCTATCACCTCCAAAGAGATGATAATTATCCATCTTCTTGTGTAGGTATAATTTGAACCTATTTGTATAGGTAGGTACTTCACAATATACGTGTAGAGCGAGTTATATACTGTTCCGTTACCAGCACTCTGATGCTGAACAGGAACAGAATGCTTCATAGATATTTTACCTATATCATAAAAGAATCATAAGTGTTAAATTATATTTGTTTATAAAGTGTTGAATAAATGAAAAAAATTCTTATTGTCATTTTTGCTGCCACGTGTATAAAAAGGTGGTCGATTACTTATACCGGACAAAGATGTATATTTTTGGTAGGTGATTTTAACTGAATCACCTTGTATATTTAAAATTCTTACGGTTATGCATACTTGATGTAATGTTATACAGTTACTCAAAATTCACTAAAAAAGTTCTCATTTCAATTATTACAAAGCATAATTATTTTTGGTGTGGTTGGCTGTATGGCTCACCCTGTATGAAAAGTAATCATTTCAGACTCAAAATTGTAAACGACTAGGTATCAACTTCATGGAATAATTTATCTGTGACGAAACTGTATGATTTTGAGTATTTGCAAAAACCTATTGTGATTTATTCGTGAATAACCCTGTAACAGTGAATATTTTCAGGTGAACCTTTCCATGTACATCTACGGGATTACCCCTATTAACAATACAGCTAGACAGATGTATTTAGTACAAACTGATAAAAAGGTAACCGTAGGTTTCCTCAATAAAAACATCAGGGAAGTAGACGGAGTGATGGTAAGGTGGGAGATTCGGCGTAACACCCGATCTTTCACCCAATGTTACAGATGCCAAGCTTGGGGCCATGCGCAATCAAATTGCAATAGACCAGTGAAGTGCATGAAATGCGCGGGCGATCACTGGTCAAGAGCATGCCCCAAACCCAGAAGTACGCCAGCGGTATGCTGCAACTGCGGAGGCGACCACACCGCGTGCTCTGAGCAATGTGCAGCATACCAGCTCCACTTGGAAAGTCAGGAGAAGAGGAAGCCGGTCCCGAAGCCAAGGTATGTTCCAGCCCCCGCAGTGCAAGGAAACGCATGGGACAGGAGAGCCCAAGCAAGAAGAGAAAACGAAGAGGAGCAGCGCCACAGGGTAAATCCCCTCCCTACCCCACTCCCTAATCCCCCCCAACGACTGCCGCGGGCAAACAATGCCAATATAGTCTCAGCTTCTGCATCCACCAATGCAGTGAGTGGTTATATGGAGAGGCACCAGGCCATCAGAGGCCTGATCAACACCGAAGGCCTACTACAGGCAATGGATGACATCATCGAGGGCCTGAGAGAAGCCCGGGATGACGGCGAAAAATTCCTTGCCTTCTGGAGGGTAATGGAAAATATTCAGAGTTACGGATTATAGATGCCACTGAAGGTATGCATGCTGAATGTGAATGGGATTCGTAGCAAGTACCATCTTGTCGCGAATCTCATTCTCAGACGTAAAATCGATATTATGCTTCTGTCCGAGACTGGTCTCCAACAGGATCATAAACTACAGTTCAGAGGATTCGCCACCATCAGGACAGACAGACCAAATGCAAGAGTAAACAGACCCAATGCAGCGAGAGGGGGCGGAGTAGCGATCCTTGTAAGGACCAGTATACCGCATACGATCCTGCCACAGCGCCAGACATCTCTGGAACATGCTGGAATCCAACTGGAGAATGGCACAAGGATCTATGCGGTATACAACAAGCCAAGTAATACCATAACAGCCATGGATGTGGATAACCTCTGTAACAGTGGGCACAAAGTGCTGCTGGCTGGGGATTTCAACGCGCGGAGGCCTGAGTGGAACTGCACCAGCCAAAATGCAAACGGAAGGATACTCTGGGAGTATTCTCTGAACAACAACATCGTGATTGATCACCCAGACGCTCCAACGCATTTCCCCTGGAACGGAGGAAACCCGTCAACTATCGACCTGGTAGTCAACAAAAACGTCGCAGACATCACAGAGCTCCGAACAGCTCCTGAGTTCATATCGGATCATGACCCTGTGTTCTTCTCAGTTGGTGGTGGCCAGAAAATCAGGAAGGAAAGAGTCCTTTATGACTATGGCACCACCAACTGGAAGGAATACAGGAGACTGATGAGTGAAAACACCACAATCACTCCTAACATCCCAGAGGATAAGTTAGACGAGGAGACTCAGAAGCTGATCGACAACATCGTGAGAGCTCGAAATGTCACTACCAGGAAGAAAGTTGTAAGGGAAGACAGAGATCTTCTCCCGGACCATATTCTTGAGCTCATACGGTTGAACAACCGAGAGAGGAAAAACTGGCAGAACACCAGAAACCCAGTGCATAAAGACAATATGCTCTTTCTCGGTAGGGAAATCAATAACCTGATACAAGAGCACAAGAATACGGCCTGGAAGAGGAAACTCGAAAGCCTAAATGTGGGCGATGGCTCCCTATGGCGTATGTCCAAGCGCCTCCAAAAGAGGTTCAAGGACATACCTGTCGTGGGGGACGGTCGCACACATGGATGGACCGAAAGGGGGAAAGCAGATCTGTTCGGAGAATACTTCCAGAGCGCCTTCCAGGCAGGTGCTGACTCCACACAAGAACACGAGTCAGTCTCTAGGGAAGCCAGAGAATTCAGCAGTCGACCGAAGGTCAACATCGACAGAAGAGCCTTCTCGAAGTTGATAACCAACTACGAGGAGGTTCAGCAAACGATCAAAAGGCTCCCTAGAAACAAGGCACCTGGCATAGATGGAATTGGTGCAGTTCTACTGAGGAATCTGCCGAGGAAGTCCCTAGTCCAACTGATTTATATAATAAATCATATAATCAAATGGCAGCACTACCCGCTCTGCCTGAAACAAGCGGAGGTTATCCCCATCCTAAAACCGGGAAAGTCCGAAGCAAGGGTCGAGAGCTACCGCCCAATCTCATTGCTAAGCAACGTGGCCAAGCTGGTGGATAGGATCCTCTTGAAAAGATTTGTTGACCTTGAGGGGAGCCTCAACCTCATCCCGGCGGAGCAGTTCGGCTTCCGAAGAGGTCATTCCACGACCTCCCAGGTAGCCCGAATTGTCCACGAGGTGAGGGGGGGCTTTCAGCAAGGCCTCAACACAGTTATGATCCTGTTGGACATTAAGAAAGCGTTCGACACCGTCTGGACGGAGGGATTCATAATAAAGATGTTGCGAGCAGGCATACCAGCCCACATGGTTAAACTACTCGAATCGTACCTAGTCGGAAGGTCCTTCAGGGTGAGAGTCAATGAAGTCAGTTCCGCAATGAGACCAGTCAACGCAGGAGTGCCGCAGGGTTCGTGCTTGTCTCCACTCTTATACTCGCTATATACGTATGACTTTCCCATGTCCGAGCACACTAGCACGGCTGTCTATGCAGATGATACTGCAATATATGCACAAGCGCTCACTAGCGAGGCAGCCGCGCAGTGCGTGCGAACACACCTAGAGGAATTAGTCATACCGTATATGGCGACAAATAAGATAGTGCTAAATCCGGACAAGACAGAACTAGTGAACTTCTCACGGAGATTCAACAACAGGGAAATCCGTGGGGGGATCATGGTTCTAGACAAACGGATAGACGAGTCGGACTCAGTGAGATACCTTGGAGTGCAACTGGACAGGCGTTTAACATTGAATAAACACCTCAAGTTGGCGGTTCAGCGAGGAGCAACAGCGGTCAGAAGGACCTACCCGCTCATAGCCAGAACCGCCAAACTGAGCCAAGACAATAAGGTCTTGATTTATAAGCAAATCATCAGGCCAGCAATGACCTACGCCTGTCCATTGTTCTGCAGCATCTCCAAGACTCAAATGTTGAGACTGGAGGTGATGCAGAGCAAAGTACTCCGAATCGTCACAAATAGTGACAGGTACATTCGGCTGGTGGATCTGCGAGAGCTGGCCAACATCACGACCCTGGAAGACCACATCAAATATCTGTCGGAAAAATTCTACAGGTACTTCATCCTGGAGAGCCCTCTGACTAGGAACATAACAGCGGTGAGAGCTCACCACAATGTGAGGTGGAAGCATGGTGGCTTCCTATACCAAGCACTGGATATTTTTCAGGAAAACCCAGAAGATGAGTGACACATGAAGCCCACAATGAACACAACCCGGTTTTTTCGCTGTTTTTACCCGGGAACCCCTCGAAAGCCCACGAAGGAAACTCTGATCGCCTGATGTCTCACATGTAACATATAAACTCACCTGCATAACTTGGAGGAGGCAGGAAACAACTAAGCTGAGACTAACCACATACAACAAACCCCGTCCACACAACACCGTGGGGCCTGTCCTAGGACAGGCGAGGACCGGTTTGCCCGCCCGCTGGAAGCCCCATAATGGGCAGGATAAAACCCCAACTCCGGAGCAGTCGAAATTCCCTCCCTTACCCCTACCCTGTGGTGGTATCGGATAGTTTTAACTGTGTCATATTTTAATTTGTTGTATGTGTGCCCTTTTTATATTGTAAATTTAATTAATGAATGTTTTTGGATTTTGGATTTTGGATGTACATCTGACTGAAACTCATAATAAACTCATAGGGCAAAAAATCAATACGGCTTTTCAATTTGAAGAAAAATCTGATAAAATCAGTAATTTTCCAATTTAACGCCCTGTATCTCGAAAACTGGTCATAGTATCGGATTCAGAATTCATACCTCTGAAGATGGTATGAAAATAAATATATAATGAGAAAATAATTACATTTGACCGGGGAAATTTTTTAATACAGGTTCATGTTTTTTGTACTTTTCCCAAAATAGAATACCTTCCTATGAATAAACCACCTTGAATATTTTGGAGATTAGAGACACACATATGTTTGTGGTATTACTTTTCCCAAAAAATCAATCCATAAATACAGGGTTTCGAAATAATCCTAAAAGAAAATAATTTTGTCTAGTGGTTCTCTCTGTGAAACACCCTGTATAAAAAACATGTACTGTGCAATATTTTCTCGTCAAAATACTTTATCGAAGAGAACGTTCCAAAAATATGCCATCCTGACGTCACAGTAGAAAAAGTGAATTTTGCCAAAAAACTACCGTCATACATTCGTGAATCACCTTGTAAATATAAATATTTTTCATCAAACGTATCCACTAATTTCATTAGTAGAACATGTAGTAAACATCTGTATGCAACATAAATCCGATCTAACTTTTAATAAATAAAAAATAAATCCGAAAATTTGGGCAATTTTCAACTTTAACACCCCGTATTTAGAAAACTAGCCATCGGATTGGGTTGGGCCCATTGACACTTTTGGTTACTGAGTCGGGTACAACAACATACCAAACTTTCAGAAAATTTGAGCGGTCGCCACCTTACATAAGAAAAGTGCGGGGTCCTTTGGTAGGTAAACTTAGAAAGGATTGGAGTACTTGTTGAATATATTGATTTGATATCGAAAATTGAGATTTTTTTGGTCGGCAATTGAAGAAAATGAGTCAATACTTGCTTTTGTTTCATTTCAATAGAAATACCAATAAAAACAGTGCAACTTCCGACTGATAGGGAATATCCAGACAATGTCGTTTGGGAGATTAATTTGATTTCCGAAATGAGCTGCGAATAGCCAAATTGAAATATAGAGCGGCGCGAAATAGTTCCTACCTTACCAACATTCTCACTGATTTCTTAGTTCGGCAGTTTTCGGATAGAAAGCACCATTGTATAGTATATTTATTTATTCATTTACCATTTTAGGTTGCTAACAGAACAAAGTTCCAGAAAACAGCATCCACTATATAAGAATTATTCTAAGCTATTTCCAAAATTATACATTAACTTCACTTAGCGGTATAAGATTATCTGGCAGTAATACAAATACGTGACTCAAAAATATGGTGTGAAATGTTTTTATATTAATAATATAGTCAAAAATAATAGAACACATAATAGATCATAAAAAAACAAGTACGAATGAGAAACCATACCTATTGATCTGAATTGAGAAACATTTTATTCAAAATAAAAACAAATAATCGAGTCAGAGACATCGGGAAAATGTCTAGAGATGAATTGGGATCGTGACAGTGTGTATTGAATGTTATTTGCATACAAACTAGTGGAGACTTTTGTCCTAGATTTATTTAAATTTATTTCAGCAAGTAGATATGGGCAATCGACTTCATGTCTGATAATTTTGAAAAGAATAGATTAGTCTGTCATAGTATGTCTTTCACTAAGTGGCATAATTTCAAATTTTTTTCGAATATCGTCTGATAATTGTGGTCCTGAAAGCGAATCTTGTTTTGAAAGGCTAGGAATCTTAACAAATCATTTTGAATACTTACCTTCTTGAGTGTGCTGCATATTGAAGGTTCCAAATTTCTGACGCAAAAGGAAGCTTGCTGTTGACGAATGCATAATATAGAGAGATAATAGTGTCAGAATTATGAGAATATTTTCCGTTTCTTTTCATGAACCCAATCATCCCGTTTGTCCTGTTGATCAATTTGTCTAAATGATTGTTAAAAGTCCATTTTGGGTCAAATGTGACGCCTAGATATTTAATTTTACTGATATATTCAAGGTTAGAATTGTAAATTTCGTAGGTATGTTGCATGAGATTTCTATTTCTTGAATATGTTATGGCTAAACATTTGGATAGGTTCAAAACGAGACTATTATTTTCGCAATATTCAGCAAGTCTGTCAAGGTCACTTTGAATTTTCAAGCAGTCGTCGAAATCTTTTACCGGGAAAAATATTTTCAAGTCATCAGCGTATAGTAGTATTCGACAATGTTTAAGGGTCGGTATTATAAAACTATTTTGACAGACAACTAGAAGTTAACTTGAGGAATGACGTCACATCTTACAGTTAACTTTAAAATGTAGGAGTTAACTTTATCGGGAGGACGTGGTATCAGTTAAAGTTAACTTTGTAGAAAATGGTGGTTTTCGACAGTTCTTCTGTCAATAATTTAGCATAAAACTCAATTTGATTGTTTTTTTTTTCGCAATAAATGTAAGCAAACGATGTCCTGGTTATTTTCGAGGAACTTTTAAGAGGCGATGAAGGAGATGCTGTGATTATTATTGAAGGCCCTCGGGGTCGAAGTATATTTAGAAATCGGTTAAACCATTTTATCTTGTGGAACGAAATAGAATTTGAAAATAAATTAAAACGGATTTCAATCATCAAGATAGTCTGAATGCTTGTTAAAGGGGTACATAGAGAGGCAAATTTGCTAATACCAACTAATAAGTCAACATTTCTAATAGTTCTAATTACTTTGGAATTATAAGTATTTTCAATGTTAGAAATAATCTTCTACCGCCAGTAACACGTTAATTACACTCAGATTTCATGCAACATGTTTATTCTTGGTAGTTGTTGTAGATTTTGGAGGATTCTCAAATCTATCAGCAATTTTATTATTTATTAGAAAATGGAAAATGTCTCAGGAAAAACTGCGAAAAATTCTAGGTTACATTGTTACATATTTGCCTTCTTCTTCTTCTTTTTATTTCAGAAATGAGACTTTTATAAAACTGCCATTTTAAAGCTGAAGTTAACTTGACTGTTAAAATTAAAGTTAACTTCGAGAGATGTTTATAATACCGGCCCTAAAACAGTGCTTTATATCATTTATGTAGATGACAAAAAATATTGGACCAAGATGGCTACTCTGCGGGATACCGGAAACTGCTTTGAAGGTATGTGAATTGAATCCATTCACTGACACCATCATCTCCCTATTAGTTAAGTAGGACCAGATCCATTTCATTTATATAAGAGCGAGCTGCCGTAAGAATGAAATAGGAATGTGTTTTTGATAACCATCGTTAGACGCTAGACGGGCAGAACTAGTCAGATCGTGAAAATGAAATGTTCATATTCATAAGCGTTAGATTTAAAAAAAAAAATTTTCTGCTCAACACTGACATAATTTTCAGTGGTTAAAATCCCAGAAAAGAGAAAATGAGTCAGCAAAATCTGTCATTATCTGATGGTCTATAACGTGGATCGCTGACCTCTCAATCGGGGCGAGAGGCAGAGGGTGTAGGCGGATCGTCACGTTCAGCGGAGTGAGGCAACTTACTTATTTATTCGGTAAACTTTGTTTAAGGTAACAAATCAAAATATTGTAAAACAAAGTCGCTTTTTCCTTGTAAATACTAAACGGCTGAACCGATTTTGATGAATTTTCGGTCGTTAGATTCGTCTTGATACCGCAAGTGACATTTATTATATTAAAATTATGAAAAATCAAAATATCGAATTTTTTGCGTCAAATTGGCAGTCTTGATACAACATAATAATTGTGTACCGAAAAGCTGAAAATAAAAAAAAGTAAATAAATAAACTAAAAAAACCCGACTCTGGTGTAAAATAAAAATCAGAAAAGAAGTGATGTCTTTTCAAATCAAATAAAACATGGAAGCAGCCGAGACCCATTTGCTTAAAAAAATCTATAGAAATAGAATGGGTCTCGGCTACTTCCAATTTTTCTTTATGAAAAGATTATTATATTACTTGTTTTTTGTATTTCAGTTTAAACCGCAGCAGGATTTTTGTTTCTAATGAATGAATTGGTTCAAATGAAAAAGAATGTTGTTATATTTTTGGTGGATTATTGTATGTGGCACTAAATAATCTAGTGTGGTGAAGCACTAAATTCACTTTTAACTACATTTATGTCAAGACTGAGCCCTCGAACCTAGAATGTGCATAATATAAGGACGCAATCAGTAGTTCTTGGGGTGGGGGTGCTTATGACTGCGTTTTATATTTTCAACAACATTCATAGATCCATAGCTGAGAAAAGGCTTAGTGCTTAGTAGATTGCCACCTCTGAATTACAAGTTACAATCATTTCACATATTCTGAATTTCAATTCACAACTCTGATTTTCAATCTACACATTCCAAATTAAAATTAACGCATTCTAAAATTCAATTCACTTTTCTGAATTCCAATTAACGCATTTTAAAATTCAATTCACCTTCCTGAATAACAATTAACACATTATGAAATTCAATTCTTTATGCTGAATTTCAATTTACTCATTCTGAAATTACCTTCACCTTTCTGAATTACAATGAATTCATTCTAAAATTCAATTCACTATTCCGAATTTCAGTTAACACATTCTATTTTCATCTTGAAAAGGTGTAGTTAAGGAAATGAAATATCTTCATCAGAGAAATTCAATCAACTTTCGAGCAATTCTATACTTCACGCCCACAATTTAAAAACAAGCACCTTGTCTGATATCTCTCTGACAAGTATTGAATATTTGTGGCTGGTGGAACCGATCGTTTTGAAGCAGTTCATGGGATTTCTCGTTATACAGAATTGTATGAACGAAATAGATATCATTGGTTATGGATAACGAGTCGAAGATATAACTTCAGCCTTGAGACGTCACTCAAACTAATTGACTTCACGTAAATTAGCCCGAACAAAGAACAAGTTTTATTGAGTAGTTCCAGGTAAGTTATATGAGACGACAGGTATCATCAGAATGTCCTTTTAAAAGTCGAGTAAACGACAAAATAACTGTTTGGTTGTTGGATGGACAACACTAATTATTTTGAACAATTACCGCATATTTTTATGTTTTGCTTTTGGGTAACTTCCTTGATTTCCGTTCGATAAGAAGAATAATAGAAAAAGTAAAGGAATGAAAATATTTATTCAGAAAACCTCACAAACAGATGTTATGTTCTTGTACCATGGATTACGAATGTATTGTAATTATATGATAATATTTCCTTTCCATCTCTAACTTGGGTACTTATCAATTTTCCTTTCCGTGTAAAATCTCTGTATATTACTTTAAACTCTTCATGTTTCTCTTCTGGAATGTTGGGCAGAACAACACAAATGGATAAAAGGAAATCTGAAATAGATAATTGACATTAAACAGGGTTCGTTATATTTTAATTAGAAAATAATTTTAATATTAATGAGTTTATCATTTTTAGCAGAATAAATACATTATTTTGATAAAAGTAACACAATTGAAAGATACTGAGTTCATTTTAATTATCAGTTTGCCAATGACTAAGACTAAACATGATTAGGACTGAAAGTATCTGTTCCATTTATTGGGCATATGGAAAAGTATCCGCTTTATATAATACCATCGTACCGCTATCACAGGATTCATAATGATGATTCCAAAATAAATATGGAAAAATATACTGGCTGTCCCATTGGAAGATATCACCAAAGTAATGTTTACTTGAATGCGAATAACTACTTATTTTGCGTGTGGTTCTGAATCTGAGTTTGATACTCGTGTTGTTATTATTTGACTTGTGACAGCAGTAAAATTCCATATTTGGATGTAGTTAGCAGATTAAAGTAATTTTTATACTTATTAAACACGAAGTGCGAAGACTGAAAGAAGGTACCAATTATTATTATGGCTGATGAAGCGGTACAACTTTTGTTGATTGATGCTCTAGAAGATGCAGAGCAAAGAGATAGGCGAAGATTCAGACAGCGCGGAGACCCACTCAATGATTTGAGTGATGAACAATTTACCAAACTGTTTCGTCTGTCCAACGAATTGGTGCGAATTGATATAGACATTAAAGCGGATTACATAACACCTTCGAATCGTGCTCAAGATTTAGATATCTCGACAAAGGTGAGTAATGAGTATATACATGATTGATCAGGTGGTTCTTTTATGAAATCATGGTTTGTTTTCTGCAGTTATTGGAATGTTTGCGTGTTCTTGCAAGCGGAAGTTACCAAATGGACATTGGGTGCAATTTCAATTTTTCGGTATCAGTTTCAAGATGTGTCGACGAAGTTGTGGCAGCATTAAAGCGTGCTGAAGTATTTCAGAGATTGATCAAATTTCCCGACAATATTGACCATCTGAATCGGCTCCGAACCGAGTAGGAATTGCAATTATGAAACATTATATATGAGTGACTAATTGATATTTGTCAGATTCTATAAAAGATATAACTTCCCAGGAATAGTTGGTTGTTTTGATTGCACTCATGTGGCTATTTATCCCCCAAAAGTACAAGACAATGAACATCCGGAGCAAATATATGTAAATAGAAAAAGGTATCACTCCATAAATGTTCAGTTGATTTGCGACTTTGACATGAAAATAATCAATAAGAATGCTCGGTTTCCTCGTAGTACCAACGACGCCTCCATTTGGAATAATTCCAATGTTCAAACAGCATTAAGAAGATAACATGATGCTGGAATTACCAACTATTATTTAATACGTAAAAATTATTTGTTATTCTTCACATATGATCAAAATCAATCCAACTCTAATAGTTCCTGAATATAGTTATGTCAATATGTCTGACTAATATGACACTGAGTGAGTTATATGTTTCTAAATTGGTATAATTTGTAGGTGATGCTGGATGTTGATTTTAGTTTGAGAAATAGTAAAAACTGCGTAAAACTGTGTCGAAATGAACTTTATTTTGCTTGACAGTTTTTTTCAAGAGAGGTCTAATTTTTCAAATCTGACATCATTATTTTTCAAACATATACACGGTGATAACAATAAACATAAAATATTCCCAACATTCTTTCCCCTTAACAATTCACATTCTGAATAAGAATTGATAAGAAATAAAAATATAAAATTTAATCAATTCCATAACGTTTCGGTGCAATAATTGCACGTCCCGCTCGTGTTACTCTTCGTACTTCATCTTCATTCTTGATTGCACGTCCCGCTCGTGTTAACCTTCTTACTTCATCTTCATTCTTGGATACAACTTCGTTTTCTCGTATACTTCTTTCTTAACTCGATGTGTTTTCATTTTCCCGTCTGTCGTCTTCACGTCGATTATCATTTGAAGGAGTCCACCTCTCTTCACTGTTGATTTCTAGAGGGTATAGTCGTTGGAATGGACGTAAAATTTCCCCATGTTTTGTCGTCACTTTGGCAACTCGGTGTAGGTCATCTCTTCCAGGATATGTCTCAAGTATTCTACCCAAGGGCCAATTCATCCTTTTCACATTATCGGCTCCAATATATACGATATCTCCAACATTCAGGTCGCGTATTTTGCCTTGACCAGATTGAACCAGTTCTGCCAGGTACTCCTTCTTGAATCTCTGTCGAAAACCATCTCGGATCATTTGAATATATCGGTGTCTGGTTATCAGATGATTTCTGTCGATTTCATCCAAATCTGCTACACCACTGCTTGGGATATCACTGATAAACAACGCTGGAGTCAGAGGGCTTAAATCATCCTTGTCATCTGAAGTATATGTAAGAGGTCGAGCGTTGATCACTGTCTCACAATCGCATAACAAGGTTAAAAGTTCTTCGTACGTGATTGATGCTCTCCCTAGGTTCCTTCGTAAAAGTTCTTTGATGATACGGACTAGGCGTTCCCACCATCCTCCCCACCACGCAGCTGTTGGTGGATTGAGGTTCCATTTAATTATTTTGATGGTAGAGTACCATTCAATTTCTTTCATTTGTCTATATGCACCAGCTAGATTCGTTCCATTGTCCGAGTAGATGGTAGAAAACCTTCCTCTTCTTGCTACAAAACGTCTCAATGCTAGGAGAAAAGAGTCTGTTGAAAGTGATTTCACCAGTTCAAAATGTACTGCTCTATACACGGCGCAAGTGAATGATACTATCAAAGACTTTTCTCCACCTTTCAAGTATAAAGGTCCAGCTAAATCTATTCCGACTATTTCAAAAGCTGCCCTGCAAGTTATTCTATCTTTTGGTAGTGGAGCAATGGGGGTGTTCACAAACTTTGCACTGTGTCTCTTGCAAACAACACATTTGGATACAATTTGTTTCACATTTTTTCGACTTTTCAAGATCCAAAATTCTTCACGAATAATTCCAAGAAGAGTCTCCCTGCATGAAAATTCAATCTATGATATTCCTCAATCAGTTTCTCTACAATTTGGTTTTTTTTCTGTAATAATATAGGGTATTTGAAATCGTCAAAGTAATCTCCAATAAGTAATTTAGTTTTGATTCTCCAAAGTCCATTCTTATCTTTGAATAATTGCAGATTTTGAACAGATTTTGCTTCATTTCCAAAGCTTTCTAACTGGATTAATTTTAATAATTTTATTTCTGATGCTTCATCAATTTCTGCACATATCAGCTCACCTGCTCTTTTTGAAGACACATCTCTTGCATTTTTAATGAATCTCAATGTCCAAGCAATCATTCTTAAAATTTGGAAATACTTTGAGATGAGTGTCGTGATCGTCTTTCTCTTTTCTGTATTAAAATCCTCTACTGGACAAGTAATATCATGGTGAGGCCAATCATTCGGAAGTCCTTACAACCAGCTCGGGCCATTTATCCAACCACTTTCCAGTAGTGATTTGACATTACAACCTCTCGATGCAATATCTCCTGGGTTCATTTTTCCTGGTACGAAATTCCATTGTTCTGAATTTGTATGAGTTCTTATTTCCTTGACTCTATTGCCTACGAATAAATTCCAGCTTCCTTTGGTAGTTATCCATGTTAATGCAACCATTGAATCACTGCAATAGTACGTTCTCATATTTCTGAATCCTTCGATATCCTTGATTGACTGACATAATCCAACTCCTAGTAATGCAGCTATTAGTTCGAGTCGAGGGATTGTTGAATTTTTCGGAGCTAATCTTGACTTAGCTTGAATTAATCTAAGAGAAGTTCTCTCGACTGTTGAAGTCCTTAGAAAGATGCAACTGGCAATGGCTAATTTACTTGCATCAGTGAACACGTGAATCGTAGAGTTATCAGGAAAGTTAACATTGAAGTTTTCACCAAGTCTTCTAAGAATTTTCAGAAGAGAAATCATGTTAACCTGTCTTAACCAGACTTCTGAAGGTTTAATTATATCTTCTGGCAACTCCCAACCTAATTTAATTTCCCAAGTTTGCTTTAACAGTAATTCAGGAATGAGTGTGACTGGACATAAAAATCCGATAGGGTCGAAAATTATCTGTGCTGTTGACAACAAACCACGTTTCGTTCTTGGTATATTATCGAGTTGAGCCAGAGAATTGATATCGCAACAGAGAGTGTCTTCTTTGAAATCCCATAAGAGACTGACACACCTGCAACTGTGTCTTCACAATAGATTCCAGCGGAAGTTATATTATCAGTTCATCTTCTTAAATTGAACATTGCAGTAGACATAATGTGTTTAGACTCTTCAACGAATTTCCCTAGTTCTTTTTCGTTATCAATACTAGCCACTCAGTTATCAACATAAAGAGAATTTTTAAGTGTTTTCGCTGATTCCTCAAATTCTATAGAAACTTTATCCAGATGATGTGTTATAGTTGCTGATAAAAGAAATGGACTTGGTTTGACACCAAACACTACTCTGCAGTGTCTATATATTTTTATTTTTTCAGCTCCGTAATCATCCCACCAAAGAAGTCTGAGGAAATCTCTGTCTTTTTGTTCAACACTTATTTGTAAAAATGCTTTTTCAATGTCGGAAATCACACCAATAGGTCTTCAACAAAATTTACAAAGCGGATTGGGAATTAATTCTAGAAAGTTGGGCCCTTTTTCCAAACAATTGTTTAACGAAATACCTATTTTGTCTTTAGCAGACGCATCGAATACTGGGAGTACCTTACTAGTTTTACTTGTTCCCTTAAAAACTGCATGATGTGGCAAATAATGAACCCCATCATTCTTTCCAAAATTTTCAGTAACTTGTTCAATGATTCCCAATGTCTCCCATTCTCGAAAAACATTGTCGTAGTCATCAAATTTACCTAAACTAATCAACTTTTTTGTATTGAAACTAAGTCTGCTCTGTGCTATATCTTCGTTACTTGAAATATGTGGTTGACCTTCAATCCATGGTAACTGAACTTCATATCTATTATCATTATTTAATTTGACTGTATCATGAAATTTTATTGTTTTAGAGTTTAATTCTCCAAAGCATCATTCGATTTTACTTCGGCAGATTCATGTATTCCCAATAATTCTAAATTCCACAAATCGGGTATTGAAAATTCAGTAAAGCCAGAAAACAGTTTCATATTTTTGTCTTTAGACTCAAATCTTCCTATTATCCCCAAGATGTGTTTCAATAGCGGTTAAATCATGGGTAATGTTTTCTGTATTTCCTGTAATGAGTTTGCCAAAAATGTCTCCTCCCAGTAACAATTCGATTTCATGTGGAACATCATTAACGTCTATATCATAGATTATAATATTTTTTCTTCTCAAATAATCAATACAAGATGCATCATCAAGTCTTGGTATAGAATTGCAAATTTTATTCTGATCGAAAACTTCCAGGCTACATGCAAAAGAGTTATCTAAACTTTCTATTTCAATATTGAACATGCCATGTGTTTGTGGTGAAGACTGCTGACCTCCAAAAACCCCTTGGATTATAGTTTCTTCATATAATTTTTCCAATTTAAATATTTCGTACAAGAAGACAGAATATATGAACGCTGTGAACCCGAGTCCAATAAAGCTCGAAACAGGTTTTGACATTCCCGTCAAACTTTCTTAATTCAATTTTCGGAAGATGAAATTTTCTCTTGATTGTTCGCTACAATCTCGTGAGCTGCACTGGTCCTCTTCTATATCTTTCTTAAGGAAAAATTCACATCTTGACCTGTATTCAATCAATGCTTTCTAATAGTATTCAACTCGATGGTATTCTTCTTCAAAAGATTCGTCGTCAATGTCTGTAGATAGCAGTAGTTCTCTTATATTTTCGTCTGCCCTGAACAATCTATCGCTTTTGTCCTCCAATTGTCTCGAAACTACTAACAGATGTTGCTTATTTGTGGCCTTACTGAGCAACATCTGGTCCAACTCTTTGCAGATTTTCGAAAAGTTTTTCTCATCAATTCTCTTTCCTTCTTTATATTTTCCATTTCTCAACTGTCACGGTCGCCAAATGTTGATTTTCGTTTGAGAAATAGTAAAAACTGCGTAAAACTGTGTCGAAATGAACTTTATTTAGCTCCAAAGTTTTTTTTCAAAAGAGGTCTAATCTTTCAAATCTGACATTATTATTTTTCAAACATATGCACGGTGATAACAATAAACATAAAATATTCCCAACACTGGATATCCACTGAGGACGTGGTTGATGACACCCTTGGAGAATGAACCAAAGGAAAATACTCCAGAATATCGCTATAATAAAAAACACAAAACACGTCTGGGAGTGTATAAAATAATTTTTCAGAGGCTTATATTATATCGTTAACTAACCTTCCTCCAACCTTTCCAATCTCTGGCTGCACCCGGCATACTATTTAACATTTCACCATTTTCGTTAGGCATCTTTGAAAGTTAATTTGTTCGAAAACTTTCCAGACTGGAGATCATTGTTTTTTTTTTCATAAATTCTATTAATACATTTTTCTACCCTCTAGTAATTTGAGTCTTCTTTTCGCTCTGCGACATAATTGAAAAAATAAGTATCTTTTCACAATTTTTCTATTAACAGATCGATCAACAAATTTAAAAATTCCTAAAAATCGAGGGAAAATCCACAGAACGATGATTTTGCCAACCATATTCATTGGTTTGTGAAATATTACAGTGGTGCCAGATGTTGCATTCGCACTTTCAAGGACGTATACGCACTGTAACACGAATGGTTGTCAAGAATACCATTGCAACCAAGTACTCGCAAATCGACCATTCGTGTTGGTGCGTATACGCACAAAAGTTCACTTGTCGAGAATACGGGCCCAGAACGAATCCATTCCTTACCTTATAGGGATACTGCAAAAATAAAATTTCAAACATGAATGCTGCATTTTTCAGATATTTTGCACATACTGCCTGGTTGAACATGGATTATAAATATACAGAGTCTGCGTAATCGAACTGTGATGAAACCAAAGTTTCAGAAGAAATGATTGATATTTGGAACCTTTGGTGTGAATACAATTCACAAACAATTGAGGCTGAGGTAAACGGTTATACTGTGGACTTGGTAGACAAACTGACTAGGAAATATAGATGTGAGAAATCCTTTCGTAACTCTTCGACCTTTCAAAACGAGAAAATCTATCCTAGATATGTGGTTATCCCATATGAACTTCAAGTTACTAGGGATTTTGAAGGCATCTTCTAGTATACAAAACTTCGTATAGACTACAAACATATAGAAAAGATACGACAGAAGAAAAGTCTGGGATTCGTGAAATTAGCAGAAAGTAAATACTGCGAGGAGAACTATGTGGGTCAATCTTTATGGATCATGAATGTGCGGTTCAGAGAACATTGCTATCAATCGGTTTACGAGATCAGAAGAGTCGAGTATGGCCCAACAGCTTTGGACCTCGATCACTGATTTGCTGACACTAGTTTGAAATTAATGAGACTGTTCGTGACCTTATACTTCTTGATGCATTCGAAAGTCTGGAAATTGCGATGTGTAAAAATTGTTTGAATGCTGATTAGAGCCCTATTCAATACAGTCCATTGTTCGAGTTCATAGTTTAATGAAGTTCCCCTCGTCATGAAGAAGTAATCAGTCATTGATCTCCAAGAAATTTATGTCATTGAATGAAAAACAAGTGGGTATAACATAGCTTTTGCGAATGATCAGACTAAACATAAACCGCCAGGATGTTGAATAAGTTCATAGTTCTACCTTACCAATCAATTGGTATGTATCGATGATTTGGGTTTACGAAAAGTACCTGTTATTGACTTCAGAATTTACTCACCGTCAAATTCTTTGGTACTGAGAAACTCAAAAGATCCACTCTCTTCACAAATTTTATGATTGTTGAAACCCGTCTCATTCAAATTCTTCGCCCAGTCTTGTCGAGGATTGGGACTATAGAAATAAGGTGATATCCAATTTTTCAATCCGTATTCACCCCATTCTGGATGTTTTGACAATAACTCATCCATACTATGATCAATAAGGGTATGCTCCAAAATGGTAAGGAATATTGATCCACCTGGTTTGAGCATTTTGTGCATATTCAGAAAACTTTGCCTGGAATGCAAAAGAAATAATTACAGCTAATACATTAAATAACCCACAGTGAATCAAAGATCAGGCGTGAGGAAGTATACAAGAAATTTAGAAAATGGTGTCATCGTACTTCCAAACAATATAACACTGGAATCTACGTTATGGGGTACCTGACATTCAAAAATATATCATCAAAGTACCATTTTTGAAGGGAAGGTTATCATCAGTTGTAATACCACAAGAGAGTGAGAATAAAGTGAAAATAATTCGACAGATTTTTCGAAAACTTGTTGCCAGGCAATAGACACGAGAGCCCGAAGGGCTCGAGTGGCAATAGAGTGGCAATAGACACGAGAGCCCGAAGGGCTCGAGTGGCTATTGCCAAATGGCAACAAGTTTGAGAAAAAATGTGGAGAATTATTTTCTACTTTATCGAAGTCTCATGTGGTATTCGATAGATTATTTTTTGATGCCCCAATCATAGACACATTCTCTATATAACATTTTTATTCATTACGGTTATCTAAATTAATTTTTCAATAATTTGCATGCAAACTGATGACAGACGTCAAATCAAAAGTATCAGTTGTTGTCACACAGTAAAAACAAAAAACCACGAATATTCCCGAAGCAATAATCTAAGTAGAAAATTCCCACTATAATAATGTTGTGCTTGGTTTGAAAGTACATCATAGCTTTAAATTGATGGTTTTTATTGGTTGCAAGATATGTCGAAAAATAATCACAAAAATCTATGACTGACACCACTAGTGTCTGAGTTGCGTTCATAAACTTCCTGTGAGATTAGAGTACGATCACGTGTTTAGAAGTGTATGTTGTTCGTTATTTTCAAATAGTCGTTCAAAAAGTATACAAAATGTTATGTGTCAACGACAAAGGTGATTCATGAAATTGTGGTTATGTTTTATCTATACCTGAAGTTGATAATAATTTATTAATTAATTATGAATACATTGAATACCTTCACACAATTTTGGGAACTCATGAATGAAACGGTAGTAAGAGTATCCCTGCCAATTGATATTAAGTGTATTGAAATTCATACCGTGGGAATACAAAATACGATCAATAAATTGTCGAATCTTCTGTTATTCTGGTTATTCCTATTTGGAAATGTTCGAACTGTGAACACACAACAAACAGAAACCATCAAATAAGTTCCCTGTCATTGCCATTACTGTCAGAGTATCTAATTACTCTTTTGAAAAGCAGAGTAGGTATAGTTGAAGGAAACTAAACATTATTTAACAGGAATATCTAATCCCCATAAGACAATGGGGACACTGATAGAAAGAGATGAAAGAACATTTGTGACGAAATGTGACGTAGTAGGCCGCCGTTCTCTATAGACAGTGACGGACTAGCTCTTGGTATATGAGAGTTACTGCTGACAGTTTTGTTGCTTGGTTCGAGTTCGACTCTGTACTCATGTCCAAGTACGTCACTATGACGCGTCGATGCTACAAAATTCTGATTGTCTAGAGCTTATTAAACCCTCCTGTTAGTTTAGTCTCTTTGAGTATAGTTTAGTCTAAGTAGGTTTCTGAAAAAATGCATACTCTATGAAGCCACAATACGTTTACGAACGATTCGGAGTAAGATTTTGAACGCAACCCAGGATGAGAAATGAGTCATATTAATATGACATGTTATCGAGAATTGATTGACGTCTGTTGTTTCATGCTGGTCACACTCTGTCTATAATATATTGTAATCTTCTCTGTCATGAACGTCAAAGCAGCAGCCAAAGTATTCCATATATCAACTATGGATACAATTGCATTTCTTGTCTCTTTAGCAAATAAAACATTCAGAAAATAATAATTATGACAGAAGCTGACGACAGCAAGTTCTTATTCGCAAAGGTAAAAGTTACTATCACCACTTTTTTTTTAGTTTATTATGGCTGTTAAATTGCATTTTATTGAAAATATCAATGTGGCTGTGACACGAATTCGATGATATTTCGAAGCTTGGTAGGCTTTGGAATCTAAAAATCGTTAGTAGCCGATATTATATATAAATGTTTTCCACACCCTGGTAAACCCCAACAGGTTGTAAATACTTTTTTCGATTCGAAAAAAAAATATCAGAAAATTTCTCACGATGATGAGAAAACTGAGATGAGAACCATATTTTTTTATTTGCCTACTTATGATGGGGCATCCGGTCTTTCAATTTTGCCATGTAGCCATTGCCAAGATCTTTCGACTTGAAATTAAATTAAAAATGTTTCCCTGCTACATCAATTCACTTGTCTATTTTCTAGTTATTTTTAGTATTATTTGGCCCAGTAGGCAGTGTACTCAAAATATTCAGGGTTTGACAGTGAAAGGTTATTTGGTTGTTTTGGTTCTCTACGTCGTTTTGGTACTAATTAAATTTGCATCTTATCATTGTACACTGAAAGGGTATTCATGAAACCAAAAGATCAAAATATTTTTGATATTCAGGGAGTACAGGAAAAATTGTGGCCAGACTGACCAGATTTTTGTTGAAAGATTTTCGGATATATTACATCTGCCTACTAAATAGTCCCCTATAGAGTTGAAGAGCAGTAAAGACGAGAATCGTAAAATCAAAACAATGCCTACCTCATAGACTTGTTAATTGATGAACTGGGGGAACAGTTTTAATATCATGTTCTCAAATGAAAGGGTCATGTTATGACTATATATATATATATATATAAAAATTAAAGACAGGTTCATCCATCACATGTTGCCAAATTCAAAAACATAGGTTCCTATCTCAGTTTATTCAGTATCGTGTGTTATTTTGGATATTTTTCATCGAAATCGAAGAAATTATTGTCAACCTGCAAGGACTTATCAGGATTTGTAATTTTTTAAATCAAATCTGCTTACTATTGATCTTTGGATTTCAAGGCCCACTAACTATTATAGAATTCGGATAACGGCCAAACTGTATTTTCAATAAAATATTGAAGCAGGTTTTCGACATTTGATGGTACTTAAGTCAGTAGTTATGATCAGATGGTGGTGTCAAACAAGGTGGAAACAAAAACAAGAGGATCTAGAAGCTAGGACTAAACTAGAACAGATGGAGTTTCTCCATCAACTCTGAATTGAAAGAAATCGAGAGCAACAGGAGCAAGAGGAACGTAACTCAAGCGACCACAACGTCGTGAACTCTGCAACAAATGAGTCAAATCCAACAATTCATTCAGAATGTCATCAATACCACCAATATAGTAAAGAAAGTCAAAGGAAATATCCAGGAGTAAAGTTCAAAAGTCATAGGAGGAGTTTAGGAAGTCACCAAAAGGGTCCAAGACAACAGAAATTGACTGTCCAAGATAGAATAACAGATGGCACAAGAGGTGACAAGAAACTCAAAACAGAAGTGGATAATATCAACGAGAGGTTGGAAATGATTCACTTCCCAAACAAGCAGTCAAGCAGACATCCTCTGAGATAATATCTCCCACAAGTGAAAACTTTGAATTCACCAACATTGGAAGGGCAATCTTTGAGAGCTGTGTATCAACGTCAATTCGATGCGGAAGCAAACGCCAATAGCTTATTCCAGGAAAAGCTCACTAGTCCTGAGTCTACGAATGGCAACCATTTACACATTCTGCAGGACATCCCAGAAAGAATGCAGAGAAAATATCTCAGAATTCGGAAATCAGATATAGTCAGCAACATCTCATACAACTGTACCAGAGCCAACCAAAGCGTAAACATCGAAAGACTAACAAAAACCTGAAACGGTATGGAGTCAATGTACATCGCCGCTGTAATCTGGTCTACGCACCAGCACAGAAGGAATTCACTGAACAAATTGGAGTGCAGATTGTCATCGTCTAGGACGTGTTGAAACCATAAACGAAGCTCAGAGAGAATCTTTGAGGATGTATTGATATCTAGTTAGCCTAGACCAGTTCCCTGCATAAACAAAATATTGCGTTACCATAGCAACGAACAATAACTTGTTAGAACTGTCAGTGTAAAGTTTGACGTCAAAAAAGTAAACCAGAGTTACTCAATAAATTAAAAGAAAAAATATGTCCACCGAAATTGTGAAAATCGAAAAATTGGAGTATTAAGCCATCATCAAGTACCTGTATTTAAAAGGGTTAAGAGGTAAGCAGATTTACGAAGATATGCTTAATACCCTTGGTGATCAATGTCCTTCGTATGCGACCGTGAAAAATTGGACTGTAAGCTTCAAAAGAGGTAAATCTTCCATTGAAGATGATGACCGATTGGGAAGGCCAGTTTCTGTGTCAGTCCCCGAAAATATCGATGCAGTTCATGATATGATTCCAACAGACCATCGAATTGGGCTAAAACGGATATCTGAAGCACTGGATATTTCATACGAACGCGTTCATCATACAGTTCACGTCAATTTGGACATGAGAAAGATTGCTGCAAAATGGATCTCCAAATGTTTGAATGTTGATCAAAAGCGTGCAAGGATAGTTGCATCGCGTTCGATCTGTGCTTGATTTGAAAACGATGTAGACTTCTCAAACCGAATTGTTACTATGGATGAGACTTGGGTACATTTCTACGATCCAGAAACAAAGCAACAATCGATGGAATGGCGACACTCCGGTTCTCCAAGACCTTGGAAGTTTCGTGTCCAAAAATCTGCTGAAAAAGTTCTTGCTTCAGTTTTTTTGGATTGCCATGAAGTTATCATGATTGATTTTTTGGATAAGGGTAGAACAATAACTGGAGAGAATAACTGTTCAACATTACTGACCACACTACAGGAAAAAATTGAAGAGAAAAGACGCGGAAAGCTATCCAAAGGTGTTTTGTTTTTGCAGGACAACGCCCCTGCACACACATCTCATGTTGCCATGCAAAAAATTCGTGATTTAGGGTTTGATTTACTAGAACACCCCCATTATTCACCAGATTTGACTCCGTCCGACTGTCATCTCTTTCCTCAACTGAACAAAAGTTTTAAAGGTCGTAAATTTCCTTCCAACGAGGAGGTAATAAAAGCTGTGGAGGTCTGGTTTGCAGAGCAAGAAGCAACCTTTTTCTTTGAATGGTCTAGAGACGTTGCAGGTTCGCTGTAATAGATGTATCCAATTAAGTGTAGCATATTATTATTATAACAATTTAAGAATGCAGTGAAATCAGTAATATTGAAATGTGTGTTGTCAAGGTTTTGGGTTGTTGAGTACATGAAAAAGGTTGTCAATAAAAATCAGTCACTCGTCATTTTGAATTTACTTTATTTCATACATAAGAGGAGAATATCGTCGGTGAAACGTGTTAAACAGCTATCTCCATTCAACCGAATTTTACAGGAGAGCATTAAAACCGCACAAACCAATTTCTACACGTGTAAGAGGCAGAAACATACGATATATTATAGGTATGCAATAATCCTGTTTATTGAGCAACAATAAACTTATCAGAATATGTAACTTTATTTTTTTTTAAGCAAAATTTGGAGATAGCAGATTTTCGTTTTCGGAAAAATTATAAGGGGGATAATTAGTACGCAGTTTTTCATTCTTAAAAAATGAAACTCAATTAGATTTTTTCAGTTATTTTATTTTATATTTTAAGTAAAAAACTAGTCTTGTCAAATCTTATGTCTAATACCAAATAAAAGGTAATACAGAAACAACTATGCATGAGGTAAGTTATCATAAAACTCGTGGTAATCTACTGGAAGAGTGCGTTTGATATATTGTAGGTCTTCATATTTACGCGTCTTTATTGAAAGCCTGTCATCATGTAGTAGTTGAAGTTCAGCCCACTCTTTATTGATTATAATGGATTTTCGTTGAGGCAGGAGCGACCAGTCATTACTAAACTTTTCTTTATAGAATATTTCACCTTCTGGTGTATATTTGATAGCGCGAATGTCAGTTACTTTGCTGTCTCCTTTGACTCTTCCAGGGCGAATACTTTTATAAGCCATGACATCACTGAACTTTCTGAAACTTGAGTAGTTCAAATAGGTAACGTCGTAAGGTTTAGGGTTCCTTCGGGCAGTCCTACAATACTTTATGTAATCTGCAGGTACATTAATCACTTTCTTCCGTACACATCTTTCTATACTAGAGTGCATACTGTCCGCTTCCATTTGGGTATGCCCAACTTCCAAATATTTTTGAACTATTGTGATCCTTTGTGTAACAGCCAAATTTGAAAGAGCGTTGGCCATGGTCGCATTGCGGTTTTGGTAGCAGCACCCATCACTGTATATCATTATCATTTTTTTCGATACAACGTAAAATTTTCTCTTAAATTTACCCAAATGGAAGCAAATTATTCGGCGTTAACTCCCCCCTCGGCCTCATTCCACAGATAACAGAAGCCATCATGAGTGATTAAATTATAAAAACACATGTTATGAACCTGAAGTTTCGTGCGGTAATATAAAGTAGAAACTTGTGACTTCGGCGCCATGAGAACTGCTTGCATATCCGCAGTGAAAACAAAACTGTGCTCCTTTTTGTCCTTCTCTTTTTCTAACCTTGCCTCTTCTTTTCTAACAATATGTAACTGATAGTCTTCTTGTGTTACTGTTCCAACTTTATATCCGGCACATTTCTCACATTCATCTTTTTTAGGTCTAAACAAAGCCATATTTCTCAGATCAAATACTGTGTTGAACATTGTTCTTGACAGAGGCTTAACGTTATGTGCCCTGCACCAATCTGTTACGTAACATTTGTAAAGTGATTGCTTCGAAGACCATTCTGGCAACAGATATTTTTTAGTGGACGAAGCTCGGCAGTAATGGGAATCCATGACTGGAAGGGAATCTAAAAATTCATTTAACTTTTCCTTGTTAGCTGAATTTGATTTCACGCGATCATTGTTTGATATTCTTAATTTACTTGGCACCTTGCCAACTTTGAAATTATTCTTCCAGTTGAGAACAGTCCATCTTCCAATACACAATGTGTTTAAGAACATTGTTTTACAAACCCGCACACTGTTATCATCAACTCTTAAGTGGTAACTCATTGATTGAGATCTTCTAGAAGTATTTTCTTCTTTTCTATCCCGAAATCGTTTCGTTGGAAATACTGTTACTGTGTTGTTGATGTATACTTTCTTTTCCCCCCAAGTAAGCTGTTTCCAGAAGTTCTCAAACAGTTTTCTTCTATCATTTTCAGTAAGTGTGGCACACTTCATTAAACCTTTTTCTTTACTCTGGCACCTACACCTCTCCTTCATTTTTCTGGGCTCCTTAGGTCTGTCGTAACTCCACTTAGCTTCAGTTTTTCTGCGACCAAGATATGACTGACCCCTTTCTCGCCGAACTTTGTTTTTTTGCGCGAACCAATCCGCTTTATTAACTTGCAATCTTTTTCTGCGTTTTTTTCTTTTTTCTGGCAAACTCGAGTCTGAGTCAGAAGCAGAAGTTTCTGAATATGGTACGAGTGCCATCCCTTTATTACTGTCATCCGAAATTTCATCCACTGTTGGTTCAAGGGCGTTTATATTATGAATAACGTTTGGGGGAATATTTTCCTTATTAGTAGTTTCTGGTAAGGACCTGAAATATTCTGCATCTCGTGCCACTTCATCAATCCTGGGTAAATTGTCCATTATATCTTTAGAGACTTCTTCATAGCTTATAATTCTAAAAGGTTGATTTTCGGTAGCAGTTAAAACATTGTAACTAGAATCAGCAGACTCTCCTTCGTTGGGAGCGCGACTTTCAGTAGTTTCACATGGGGAAACTTCCATAAATTGAAATTCGACGTTATCAACTACAGTGAAAGTCGGGTAAAGTTGGGAAGTCAATTGGTCATTGTCAACAATGGTAGTATGTGGCAATTCTGCTATTTCATTATCGATATGGGTGAATTCTTTCCTGGTTTCGGCAGAATTAGATAGGGGTACATTTACATCATCTTTATGAGAAGTACTTGTATGTACCAATGACACCATTAACTTTCCGCGTGACAGCATCTGCAATTATTCAAAAGCAACTTCAGATATTTTGCCGTATAACTACAACATAGTTATTTATGATACAAATTTCGTAAAGTAGGACTTTTTTGTATGAGCGCCCCATTCAACGCGAGTACGAAAAAGCTCTTTACGAAGATGTATTATACAAATTTTCTTTCTACGACAGTTTTTGTGTCGACAAATTATAGCAATAATTGTTGCATGTTACATGTTATATCTCATTAAGTTTTCAATTTCACTCCTACTAACAACGGATCATTTCAGATTAAAATTTGATGCAAAATACAGTGAACAGTGTAAAACCTCAGTTCACGCAGTGTCGTAGAAAAATTATTATACTATAATCAAATTCAAAACTATGTCGAATACAAATGAACTGTAAAATCGAAATCAATGTTAAAAAAAAAAACATAATGTTATAATTTTTTTCGACCGTTTGAACGCTAACTCCTTGCCGTAAAAATTAAATAGGTACATAAGTTGCCCTATAAAAGCTGTTAACTCCATTTCAATAAGACGCATTAACCCTATTCAATTATGATTCATTTTATATAACAAATAACACATCTTTTCCCTTATTTTATAATATAAATTCATAGTACGTACATACCTTTATCAACAATCAACAAAAGAATAGAAATACGTTAACACAAACTCAATATTCACAAGAAAATATAGGAGCAAACATAGACACACATGCAAGTCATAACCTGAACGCAACGGAAATGCCGGAGATGGCAGTATTTCGCTTGTAATTTCGAAACATCTGGAGATAGCATGTATTATTGAGACAAGAGAAAGCTGCTTTTCTTACTTACGGAGTATTTTTTTCTCTTTCTAAAAATATAAGAAACCTATTTCACCATATAACAGGAGTTAGCAGGTTAACACGTTTCACCGACGATATGTTGAGTAATAAAATATTTTGACATTGAAATTTTGGTTTGGTTCTAGAGTAGGCTAAGAATTTTTCAATATTTCCTCGTACATGGTTTTATCATAGCTAGGAAGATGATTCAGTAACGAGAGCGAACAGAGTCTACAACAAATACTTTTTTAAATTCACAGGGTGGACAAAAAAATTTATAGGGTCGAGTACCTGTTTATTAAATGGAATGTGATGTAGATCAGCACATGACGTTTCAAGTATGTTTTTTCTCATATTATTGACTCCCAACAACTTATATTTTTCTCGTCGAAATAATGCAGACAAAATCACTGTCGTTATGATTATGGAATTTTATAGAATATAATTATGTAGCAATTTGATGGAAAGAAGTCCTTAAATTATTCAAGTTGGGTTTTTCAATTCGTTATTTATTGAGTAGAATTTTCACGTGATTTTCAATTAGAACACATCATTTTTTTACTTTATTGAAGGTGCATTTAGTCAACATCATTCTAAAATTGTGCTTGAATTTATGTCAAAAGCGAAAGTTGAATATGTTATATTAAATGGAGCCCTTTATACTACAATGTTGAGTTTATGCTAAAAACCTTTGATGTTGCCGTTATGTTTATGATAATGCTTGTGCTAAAGTTGACTGAATCCACTTTAAGTATGTAGAATTAGAGAACAAATGTTTTTTTATGAATATTTTCCTATTAACTGAAATTTGAAAAGTATCATTTGCTCAAACGCATGCTTTTGATCCATATAAATAGCATGAGTTTTTTCTGTGATTTATCGATAATGCATAATTTTTTTGTAAAAGAATATATTGCATGTACATTATTTTGGTTGGTTATAGTGTGAAGTGTACTATTCATTTTATACAAAGTTATCCAAACTGAATTTAAAAAAGAAGAACTCGTTGAAACGATTTATGGTTCGGGAGTGTCTGAAAGGAGTTGTTTCGATGCTTCATATGATTGAAAAATATACGGGTGGTCGATTTGAAAAAAAAAGAACATTTAATTCAATAACTTTCGAATTGAAAAATAATTTTGAACCATCTGTTTATCAACTGGCGTTAACATTTTTTCCATCTGAATTCCATGATAGTAACAACAGTGAATTTTTCGGTATTCATCAGCTGATGGCATTATTCCGATAAAAAATTGTAATTTCCAAATGGTTGGTAGACAGGCATTACTTGAAAAAACTGTACTAATACACATGGAATTCTATTTAAAAGGCTGTATTCTGTTCATTTCCTCGATTCTCCCTGTATATTGGCAAAAATTTGGTTGAAGAGCATGTTGTCCATAGCTTTCTTCTGTTTTCGGATCACCTGCCTATCTTTAACAGAACTTAAGCAATCGGCCTGTATAGGTACCCCTCCCTGTATACATAAATACAGGACAAGCTGCGAATATTATCAGCAGGCACGATGTTTTTCACAATTTTTACGAATTTCTCGCCCTCCTACTATTTTGGAATTCCTACGCGTTCTCTATCTGGCCTTCAAGGGGACTGGAGTTATATTTTGAAAAAATATAATATTATCATCGGTTCTTAACACGTGTGCAAAATTTCAACTCAGTTGGATGTCAGCTATTGCTTAAAAAATTACTTGAACATTTTGAACTAAACAGACATACAAACAAAGCAAGTTGATGAAAGCTTGTAAAAGAAGAAAAGTGTTGGGTAAAATCTTTTACCATCAAAATCTTGTGAAAGATCCAAAACGATTAAACGGTTCAAAAATATATGGAGCTGAAAAACAAAATTATCTCGTTTTTAAAAAAAGTTATGTTAGACTATTTTGAAGAAATGTCGAGAAAAATGAGGCCATCGTCACATTGGTTAATTAATATGATGTTATAAGGTCAACGATAATCAAAATCTATCATAATAACTATTACGATCAAAAGTGAAATATAACAATTGAGTAATACCAAATTGAGTAAATGAATAGGATATCTAAGAGAAGGAACGTGTTGTAGATCAATTATCGTTGTATTTATTCAATTGGATCATGAAAGTAATCATCTCATGCATTGAATTTTTGATGAGAATACATGTGGTCGTAAAAAAAAGTATAGAAAAAAACTCGAGTTGAGGGGCAATTACGCACTTCTACAATACTTTTTCTGGTTGAGCGTAATATGTCTCCTGAAAATCTAGGTACAATTTTCTATGAGCCCTCTCATTATCTGCAATTCGAGTGACCATTTTTTACAAAGCGGTAGTCAAAGAGTTTTGAACTATTGAATTTTCCAATCGGGCATATTTTTGTTTTGCGATGTAAGTTCCGTCGAGTGAAGTATATATTTTTCAATATCGCGCCTTCCGCTATAATCAAACTGATCTTCAAATTGTTCGCTGTTGAGTCCTCCGAGTACCTCTCGCCAGGAAATCCGAATGGTGAGGTATATTGCTTCCGGAGTATTTCACTCGAGATGACGTCATCATCGGGCAGTATCGGAATAAGACCTGAAAATGAGAGGGGAATAGGGAAATGAAAAAGGTATCCGGAAGTTATGGACCATACACTGAAACAGGAAATAAACCATTTCACAGCGCATATAGTTGATATGTTGGCATTCAATCGGACGATGTTGGAGACCATCTACCATGGTTATCCTCTTAGTTGCCTCTTACGACAGACAGGATTTACAGACTGTTATCCCAAGGTAGCAGAGTCCTTTGAGGGCCAGTTTTACAGGTTCGAGTTAAACTCCAGATAGCTATGACACTAAGATAAAACACGATTAAATTTCCACAGATTTATTGCCTTTGCGACATGTTTCGATACACAGTTTTTTTCTCAAGCGAATGCAATACATTTAATTATTCTACGTTGAATGCACCAATAGACAATTAGACACGTCTCATAAATATATTGTCACTATTCATCCAAACATTAAATTTATAACATTTGCATTTCTCCAAACGTTCATTCTTACCTTTGAGCAGGGAAGTGTGCATGTGATACCAAAAACACCAACTGATTTTCAATCCAATCGTGACATGCAGTGTTTTGTTGTTAAACATTTTATTTTACAGCTCGAAGAATCCTTCTGAACACCCTACTTGGATTTCAAATCAAACAGCCTTCTTATTTGTTTCATTATTTCTGAATGGATTGGTTTGTATTGTTTATACCTATTATATTGTAGGTTAATCATAGCTGTCACCCATTGACATAGTCAAAATGACTTTTCTTCTTCTTTTTTAATTGATTGTTGAAAATGGGTACATCTGTTTTAATTCGGGGTCACCACGGAGTGGGCGACATCTACATTTCGAAATTTGTATAGAAAACTCCGGGAAAACCAGGGTTCCTTGATAGGGGGGTTATGAAATGTCATCGATTTTGTCGGGCATATTGTTTTCGTCATTGGACGGAAATTAGGGTGGCTATCCTGAAATTGGAGGCGCCAAATTTGAATTACACTAAAATATCCATTTTGTTGGATTGAATTCGAAACCAATCGGTGGGAGTAAATTGAAAAACGTGCGAATGAATAAATCATATTTGTGTTATATTCTATTCTTGGTGCATTTTATAGCACCTAGAATAGAATATAATGAACAAACCATTATTTGATGGTAAACGATCGGCCATGGGTACAGATTCTAGCAAGTATCTCTCTATCTCCACAGTGGACAAACCAGATTTTTACCAACACGTCTTGGTAGGAATAACTAAAAACGAACAACAACATTATATCGTAAAATGTCATAGCAAAAATAATATTGGCTTTCAACAGTTTCTATCCAAAATCAAATCGAGTTCTGTTTCTCAATAGAACAGTTTAATCTCACCGTTTTTCCGAAGCCTTTGTCTTGACTTCTCTTTTATTAAAATTGTTTGAACAAATCCTGGAAAAATCAATAGGTTACCCATACTACCAAAATTGATTCCATAGCTGCTTTACTGTTTTATTCTTGAGGAATATCTGGAACGACAATGTATCATCATGGTATGATGTAGGAGTATTGTTACAATATCAATCAAGTAATTAACAACTACAAAATCCAAGAAATGCATATGATTTTATTGTGATTCATTCGAGCCACGGGCTTTAGTAACTTTATTTATTCGCAAATTGACGTAAATATAACCAAAGTCACCAATTTCAGGATAGCCACCTTAATTTCCCTCCAATGACGTATTCTCTCCCTTTCCTTAGTCTTCCCCTTGTCTAAATGCTCACTTATTTCATAACCCCTTCCTATCATAAGAACCCTGGGGAAAACAAACATTCTGCCATAAGATTTATTACGTGTTAATAAATTAGTGATTATTTCTTTTTCATTCCATATTTGGTTAAATTCTTTTGATTTAATGGAAGGAGCATGGCTTTGATGTGACAAGTAAGCCAAAAAAAATTGTCCAGTGCCACAATGCAAGAATTATTCGTTTGCAAGTGTCTCAATGCACTCTTTTCCCAGAAAACAGAAATTAGCTAAAACATTGGGAATTAAACTGAAAATCGGGAAAATAATTCATAAACATACGTGTATTTGCATCCGTGAACAGTGTGAACTCTTTATTTTGAATGTTTTCACATCTAGTGAGAGAATTTTGTTTCATAATTGGCGTAAATTAATCCATTTATTTTCTAAACACAGCATTAAAATAATTGATAAAAATTATCATTCCTTCTCAAAAAATAGCAGAAACGAGTTAACTAAGGCAACGAAATGGAGGAATAAATGAAGTAATACAGGATTTGATGGTAATTGTGTTTTTTAACTTCAAAACTTCTCAAGGTCAATCAAGGTTAGACGCTGTTGAAGTTTCAGGATGACGGATCATGTTTCGTTCAAACACTACAGAAAAATTGCAGCCAAATTAATTTTCACAACAGGCATTTATAAAAAAGCACTCCAAAGTTGAGGTAGAAGTAAAACTCAATAATTAAAAATAAAATCAAAAAATCGTCAACTGTCAAGACAAGATAATTAAATGACATTTGCTCTATTTTCCCGGTAGGGTCACTGAATCTAGAAGGTCGTGCCGTCTTTACGGGTATGGCTAATGGGCGTGGTCTAGTACTTGAAATAGATCAAATGTTCAAATAACCCACAAAACTTGCTCTCTAATTGGTGATTTTGTGGGTTATTGGAATACTGGAACTATTTCAAGTATTGGACCACGCCCATTGGCCATACCCGTAAGGACGGCACGGCCTTCTAGATTAAGTGACCCTATTTCCCGGAGATTTGAAGCGCCACCTGGTGTCAATGGTGATCTCGAATAGGTTGCTCCGTAGCAACTAAAAGCATTTATTGAAATTCACAAACAAGGAGAGAGAGAGAGAGAGAGAGAGAGAGAGAGAGAGGTCAGATGTTGGCTTCTATTTCAGTGAGGTTCTGAATATGGCAAGGCGTTTCTTGAATAATGTAACAATTGGTAACATTGTTAGGGAGCAGGAAGTAATACGGAATTTCCGTTTTATATTCAATTTGGGGCAGAAGGAAACACAAAGTGTTCTATCGTCCATTTCTGTTCCTGGCTCACTGAACGAACTACGCTGGTGATGAAATAATTATTTTTGATAATCACCCCATTAGTGCCAAGTTAAACAGCTTAAGAGAGTTCTGCCAGGAAAAATGATTTGAAAATGATTTAAGTTAAAAATCATTTAACTCGAAGATGGTTCAAGTTAAAAATAAATGAATCGATAAAATCGAAAAACCATTTGAATTGATAAAATCAATAATCGATGATGATTATATAAATTTAAATACTCCTGACTCTTATACAGAGTCTTTTTCTCGCTATTCGAAGAGCGATGATTTGTACGGCAGATTAATAGACCAGGAGAGAATAAATTCAATAAAAGGGGTATGAATTATTGGATCAAACAGCAATAGTCAAAGAACCATTCGGTATTTGCTATCACAACTGGCTGAATTTTACACACAATCAGGTGTCCAGAACCAGGTAGTGGATCAGGATAATTCAGAGAACTGAATTTGTCAACGTTGAGTCCAAGAGGGGTTAGGAAGACAATCTACTAACCACAAGAGACGAAGTTGTTGAATCAGGAGTACATTAACTTCTTGGTCAGGAAAATTATGTAAGGTTCGAATGCATTCAATCCAGTATTCAGAATCACGTAAGTTGATATGACCATTTGAATATCATAACGTATACCTAGGTACTTCTAGGAATCAAATTTTGTCACTTTAACCTGTTCATTACCAAGTTACCAACACTTCAGACGTTTTCAAACTCTCACCAAGCCCTGATTTTGGCTTTGCAAACGACAATTACTTACTTTATTGAGTATTAGTTTTTTTTATAATTGTTTGGCTTTGCAAACACAAATTACTACTTCATTGGATATTATTTTTTTTTTAATATTTGTTTGGCTTTGCAAACGAAAATTGCTTACTTTATTAAATATTATTTTTTTTAATAATTGTTAAATTGTTAAATAAGTAAGTAAGTAAGTAATAAGTAATAAGTAATCTGAATTTCTGTAGATGGCGTCCAAATGACAAAATCAACTTGGTTATTTCATTGTCTCTGCCATAAAGTGAATTTCTGGGAATATCTTTGGGTTCATCACCAATAACCGTACCACGACCTTTGCCTCCGCAATAAGACTTATAGACCGTCAGATAGTGACAGATTTAGGTGCCCCATTTTCACATGCAAGCCTCGAATAGGGTTGAGAAGTACATCGATGTTGAGTAAAATGGAGGGAAGTTTACGAGTGGCTCCTGGGGATAACATATGGAAAATTCGATTTTCCATGGAAAATTCGATTTTCCATATTTTAACGCGAGACGTGTGTTCACCTAATCATTAATTAATAGAACCTGGCTTCAGGAGATCAAAGGCTTGAGTGTTGAAGGTGGCTAAAGGGTTGAAATGAGGCTGTAATCTTGTAAAGAAAAATCGAGATTTTAACAGGTTTTCCCACGCAAGCCCATCGAAACCATGAAAACCTACATCGTCACTAGACCGAAAAACATAATGGCTTGAGTGGCGTGAATGGAAAAGTAGATTTTGTCGTCGGAAAATTTAATGGAAATTCTTTTTGATTTTTCCATATGTTTTCCCCACGAGCCACTCGTAAATTTCCCTTAATTTTACTCAACATCGACTTACTTTTCAACCCTATTCGAGGCTTGTATGTGAAAATGGGGCACCTAAATCTGTCACTATCTGACGGTCTATTAACCCTCCGCACTATTATATAGGGTTTTGGTGAATTTTTCCTCTATTCAAGGAAGAAAACCTTATAAATTCACAATAGAAATAGACGTGGAAATTTCATTAAATTTTTCAGATTAACAATAGGCATAACCAACAACAAACACTATTATACTATCTTTCATAAACTTTTCCATACTGATATCACCATTTATAATAATTCGGTACATCCACATACCAGGTGCCTGTATTTCGAGCTCCACCATGGGGATCTCAGTTATTATAAGAGACCGAGGTCGGTTAAATTAGGGCACAGTTGGGCATTTTCACGCTGAACAATTATCTTAAAGAAAATTTGATGTGTCATTTTCAGTTTCTAAATTATTTGAAAAAAACGGAAATTTTTAATTTTTGTTTTTATTTTTTCAAGCGAAAACCAAAAGAACTAGATGTTTTTAACTAAAACGTTCTTGAGGCACTTTTTTACAAGGAATCTAAATCTATCGTCGTATTTTCCAAGGCGTTCTTGATGCCAGAGTTACAACAATAACTTTGGTTTTTCTTATGAGCACCATATTGAACTTTTGTCTTTTTAAAAAGTATTTTTTTTCTGAATACAACGATGTATCACACAATATGATCGAATCTTACATGCTGATCAAAATTAAGAAAAAATCGTTTTTGCGAAGAGTGCTTTGGAAAGAAGGCCAACAATTTTGTTTAATAAACTAAATTTTGACAGTTCAGTTGAATATTCGAGCAAAACTTTCGAATAATTTCAATTTCTAATGCTATTTTCAAATGAAGAAAAGCGTGATATGCTTCAGATTTATTACGCCTCGCATCGAAATGCGCAAATTACGTCCGAAACGTATCGCCAGCAGTATTCAGAGAGAGAGAGAGCAACCAGCACAGAATTATTTTCTATTACTCCATAGAAATTTAGCCGATCTAGGATTTGAATCTTTTTCCATTAGGTTCAAGATAATCGGTTCGTTTTCACACGGGAAGTTGCAACAAATCTTGGCATATCGCATCAAGTGGTGTGGAGGATACTAAAGAAACACAAATATCGTCCATTCAAAATTCACATCACCCAAGTTATCCATCCCGGAGATGCTGGTCGACGGGTACATTTTTGTAGATTCGTTATGAACCAATTGGAGCAAAATCCAAATTTTTTACGTAATGTAATATTCACGGATGAATACAAATGTTCAATCGACACAATGAACACATTTGGTCCATTGAGAATCCACATGGACATCAAGAACGGCGGTCGCAAGAACGCTTCGGCTTAAATGTATGGGTCGGTTTATTGGACGACACAATAATCGTTATTAAATTTTTTTGAAGACCTTCCTTACGGATTACGTTGACAACATTCGTCTCAACCGGCTCAATACCCTCTGGTTCCAGCAAGACGGTGCACCGCCGCAAAATGCTAAAAGAGTTGCTGAGTGTTTGTCAGAAATGTTTCCCGGTAAGGTAATTTCGAACAACGGAGACATACGTTGGCCAGCGCAGTCACCTGATGTTTCTCTGCTGGATTATTATACAGGGTGTCAATTTGAAAACTTCCCACCCTTAATATCTTCCTTCCAGTAAACAATATGAGTAATCGAAAAAACAGGTCAATTTTATTGTCAAGGGGGACACTTTCAAGGACTATTTGTAGCCCTCGTGGTTCAACCCCCTAGGAGGGGTAGATGTTACCCTTAGAATTTTAAATGGGAAGGGGGGTCAAGTGGCACATCATTTTGATGGGCGTTCAATTCTTGTTCCAATGGTACCCTGACTTATTATTTTTTGATGAGCATTTTCCGAAAAATTGCGTTCTAAACTAACAAAAGTAATTATTACTGAGATGCATGGTTTGGCCAGAACTGGTTAAAATATTAGGTGGTACCGTTCCAACCCTTTATTAGGGGTAACATTAGCCATTAGCTCCAAACACTTTACATAAAAAAGTAGTCTAATAGTAAAACGTAGATGGTAGTAAAGTTGTGTTTATTAAATGCTGAATTTTTAAGTGTCATCGCAGAAATTGTACAGATAGCCTTCCTTTTTTGCTACTTCTGCTGTAAAAAGTTTCTGTTTTCCGGCAAAAAATAGCAAATTTGAACTATGTGGTAGTATTGTGAATACCGTTGTACCTGTTGGGCTGTTTAGGAATTACTTTAATAATTGTATAAAAGTGTAAAAATGGTTTACATTCTTCAAGACAGAATTGAAATGATTGTAATTTATGGCGAAGTTGGAAAATGCGCTCGAAGGGCGGCATGTCTTTTTAACGAAAGACTTCCAAATTGTAATGTAAGTCACCGGTATGTGCTTGATTTGGTGAATAAGTTTTACGAAACTAGTTCAGTGACAAATAAAAAAAGAAATAACCCCAGAGTACTAAATGAAGCAGCTCAAATTGAAGTTTTGGGAACATTTGCTGCAGAGCCCACGAGCTCCTTACGATCAGTATCAGAACAGACGGGAATGTCACGCGAGACTATAAGAAAAGCATTGAAAATGCATAAATTTCATCCATATAAAATGCAGATTCTTCAAGAGCTCCACGAGGATGATTATGATAGAAGAATAGAGTTTTGTGAAATCATGTCTCATCGAGTCAATACCATCCCTAATCTTCTGTTAAACATCTGTTTCAGCGATGAGTGTTCATTTTTTCTGAATGGCGATGTTAATAGACAAAATTGTCGCTAGTGGAGTGACGAAAACCCACATATTTTTCGGGAAGGGCATACACAACACCCACAAAAAGTTAATGTTTGGGCTGGTATTCTTGGAAATGCCATTCTTGGTCCATTATTTCTGGAAGAAAACTTGACTGGCAATCTGTACCTTGATATGCTTGAACAGACTATCGATCCTCTTATAACTCACGAGCTAGAAACTCAAATTGATGCAGAAGGTAATGAACTTTTGCAGGAGGATCTGTTACATTTCCAGCAGGACGGTGCTCCACCTCATTATTTTTTCCCGTCCGACAGTGGTTAAACGAGAAATTTCCGGGTAGATGGATTGGCAGAAGGGGAGCAGTTGAATGGCCTCCGAGATCACCGGATTTAACACCCTTAGATTTCTTTCTTTGGGGTCATCTTAAATCCGTTGTTTATAAAACACAACCTTCTGATATTGACGAACTTAAAAGACGAATTACAGCAGCATGCCGGTCAATTCCTAGTGAAGTTTTCCTTAATGTTAGAGGGGAGTTCGAAAACAGACTGTATTACTGTTTAGAGCAAAATGGACAACATTTCGAACAGCTAATAAGATAAGCGTAAGTAGATTTTATGTTGGAAATGTCTTTCTCGCAAATTAAATTTTATTGTGTAGAAGGAAAATAACCACCAAATAAAAAATCCCATGCGTAATAAATTTATTCCTGTCATTCAAGGGTTGGAGCGGTGCCACCTACTCTTCTAACCATTTTTATTAAAGGGAGTCAATACAATAATGCATCTCAGTATAGGCGTTCTAATAATTACTTCTGTTAGTTTAGAACGCAATTTTTCGGAAAATGCTCATCACAGAATAATAAGTCAGGGTACCATTGGAACAAGAATTGAACGCCCATCAAAATGATGTGCCACTTGACCCCCCTTCCCATTTAAAATTCTAAGGGTAACATCTACCCCTCCTAGGGGGTTGAACCACGAGGGCTACAAATAGTCCGTGAAAGTGTCCCCCTTGACAATAAAATTGACGTGTTTTTTCGATTACTCATATTGTTTACTGGAAGGAAGATATTAAGGGTGGGAAGTTTTCAAATTGACACCCTGTATATGAGAAACTATGAAAGATTTGGTTTTTAAAACCGTACCCATCAATACTGATGAACTGAGAAAAACCATAATCACCACTATTAGGACCAATGACATATTATGGTTAGACTTCGTTATTTACATTTCGAGTTGCGGTCACATTCTGAGCACAATTTTTATTGCAGCTTGTTTCTCGGAAAATAGTTGCCAATCAACCCAAAAGTTGGCAAAGCTAAGTTTCTGCTGAATTATCTGCTTATATACAATGTATATAAGCTGACAATTCCGCGAAATAAGCGGCAGTAAAAACTGTGCTTAGAATGTGACTCTATGTTGACCACAGCTAGAAATGTAAATATCGGAGTCTAACGGTTATATGTCATTGATTAGGACTATAGATAAGAAGACGGGACATATCGCGAGCTATTCACAATCTGAGGAAACGAGTAGAATTGTGTTTAGAAGTCGAAGGTGGAGTATTCGAGCATCATTTATAACTTTGTTTTGTTTTGTTTTGCGAAGAATAAGCTTCTAACTTATCATATCGTTCCTATTTCAAAATATTAGTTTTTAAGTAGGTAAGCTTGATGGAAATGTGAACCTTCTAGATCCAAATTCAACTGAACTATCAAGATTCAGTTTGTTAAAGAAAATTGTTGGCGTTCTTTCCAAAGCACTCTTAGCAAAAACGATTTTTTCATAATTTTGATCAGCATGTAAGATTCGATTATATTGTGTGAAACATCGTTGTAATCAGAAAAACAAATACTCTTTAAAAAGGCAAATATCCAGTATGGCGCTCATAAGAAAAACCAAAGTTGATTGTTATAACTCTGGCATCAAGAACGCCTTGGAAAATACGATGATAGATTTAGATTCCTTGTAAAAAAGTGATTAAAAAATGTCTGGTTCTTTTGGTTTTCGCTTGAAAAAATAAATACGAAAATAACAAATTTTCGTTTTTTTCCAATAATTCAAAAACTAAAAATGACATCATATTTTCTTTCAGATAATTGTTCAGCATGGAATCGCTGAACTTTGCCCTAATTTAACCGACCTCGTATCTCTTATAATAATTGAGATCCCCATGGTGGAGTTCGAAATACGGTCACCCTGTATACATGAAATATCAGCATACCATAGTATGATAAATAGATTAGTGAATATTCATCTTTCTGAAAAAAAACTTCTACAACGAATTAAATATCATCAAACAGATAGCAGTTAACAATGGATATCAAGTCAAATTGTTAGACACTGTTCTTGCTGAAAAACTACATAGAAAGGCTATCCACGAAGTGCACCCCACTATGAGGAACCTTGACAATAATTACGGACCCTTAACTTATTCAGGACCCGCTTCAGAAAAAACATCATCATTTTTGAAAAATCGAAATTAAAGATAAGCATTAAGAAAAGATGACGAATGGGAAGGTTTATCAAAATTAATAAAGATAAAACACAAAAATCTGAAAAATCAGGAGTTTATAAATTGAATTGTGGATCTTGCTCCAAAGTACTTTCAGGCGAGACTGGTATACCATCCAAAAGCTGCGTACGTGAACACTAAACATATGCCAATCATATTTTGGAGGAATACCATGACTTCGATGAAAACTCAAAATCATTCATGTTGAAGTAATTATTTAGAATTCTTGGAAATAAATTGAAAAATTCGAATTGTTTACTAAATGATCAATTGGACCAGAATAGTGACCCTTTTTTAAACCTTTTCAATTATTTGAGTAGTAGCTATGTTTTGAGATTTCCAAATACCTAAATTATATCGTCAATTTTCATTTTTATTAAAGGTTGGTCCTAATTACCTCAATTGATAAGAAGTGTATTTAATTAATTTCAACGTAGAATAATTTAATGTATTACATACTCTTGAGAAAGATACTGTGTATCGAGACATGTCGCGAAGACAATCTGTGGAAATTTAAACGTGTTTCACCTTAGTGTCATATACTATGAGTTTCCATCAAGTTACGGCCACGCCAATTCAAAAAATCTAGATAACTAAGTAATAGTTTAGACGGTGAATGACATTCTGTGAACGATATTGCGGAAGGATCACATTCCAAGCATTAGTTCATTGAATTGTAGTTTACCTGAAACCTGAAAAACTGGCCAAGAAGACTTCGGATTGTTGATCGTTAAGACTAAGCTGGACCCAAAAAAGGTCTAACAAAACTTACTTACCTTGGGTCTCTCACTAAATGCATGACAATAAATCCAAAGATATGATCGAACTTTTCTAGATACTTCGATGGAACATCCTTGGTAGCTATATCCAATTCGTCAAACTTCATGAAAGGAATTACCGTGTTCTTTCTAGCATATTCTAGCATACTCGGCGACAGATCGGTAGCTACAAACTCATTCAGGTTTGGTGGTAGATAAGGAAATAATGACTCCCGAGAAGATCCGCCATCGCCATATCCAAATTCCATAATCGAAGGGCAATTTCTCCATTTGATTAGATGATTGTGTTCCTCCAAGCACTTTTTATTTATAATTATCGTGAGACGGTTGTTCTTTGCATATAGTTTTGGATAAACCATCATATTAGAATATTTTCTCAAAAACATTTTCTCGCGAAGAACAGTGATTCACTTGAACGTTGATAAATTATACTATTTCGGATAGATATGAAAATATCTATTTATGTTATTGTATCAGTAGCTATAGTAGATAAGCGTGTGGTGAAAGTTATTTATATTCGACTAGAAATTTGTTTGTTATTTTTTATGTTCTGGTATTAGACGAATTTTAAAATGCCAGTTGTTCGAAAGAATATGAAAAAGGACCCCGCAACTAACCTTATGGAAAATGGCTCTAGGTGGAATCAGCTGAAACTTTGGGATGTTGTAGATATCGATGTCCTGATAAATGTCTCAATGGGCGCAAGGTCAAAAAATCATCAGTTTTTGAAATAATCATGGTCAAATTGATATATCAGTGGTAGTTACGTACGCCATGAACATATTTCTTGTTCCAACTACTCTATTCCCGATACTCGATGAAAACTTGTACCAGTAGGTTTTCAGGGTTGCTGATAAGGAATCTGGGGTCGAAATTGGAAAACTCACATCAATGGTTCCAAAATGGCACCCTTAAAAACGTCAATTTTTTTCTCGAAACTCGACGAAAACTTGGCCCAAGTGGTTCTCTTGTCGCTGATAACGAATCTGGGGTCAGATTTGAAAGATTTAGGTCAGTGGTACCAATATGGCACTCCAAAATAGTTTCCTTTTTTTGAATTCTCGATTTTGATAAAAACTTGAACTAGGGGTTTTCAGGGCCCAAGTGGCACAAATTACTTTTTAAAAACGCTAACAATAGTATTACTGCATGATTATATAACTTAATGCTATATAACTTAGAGTTGACAACAATATTTCAGCATCAACGAAGTATCTATACGTCCAAAATAGGCACAAATAATACAGCCTTTATAAGATCTGTAACATACGAAAGCGTATAAGGGCCACTGAGTTTTTTTTTTCCGACTTCAAACTCGGAAATTCCGACTTCGAATCGGAACTTTGTTTTTCCGACTTTAAACTCGGAAATTCCGACTTCGAAGTCGGAAATTCCGACTTTAAACTCGGAAATTCCGACTTCAAAGTCGGAAATTCCGACTTTAAAGTCGGAATTTTGTTTTTCCGACTTAAAAGTCGGAAATTCTGACTTCAAAGTCGGAAATTCCGACTTTAAAGTCGGAATTTTATTTTTCCGACTCCAAACTCGGAAATTCTGCTTCAAACTCGGAAATTCTGTCTTCAAACTCGGAAATTCTTATATCGCAAGTATAATTGCAAATTCCGCGTGCAACCTGGACATGTACTCGCCTACCAGGAATTGCTTTGTGTTGATCACTAGAGACATAAGAATCTTAGTCGTTGATAAAATCAATTCAGACAGATTTAGGTTCCCCATTTTCACATATACAAGCCTCGAATATGGTTGAATAGTACATCGATGTTGAGTAAAATGGAGAGAAATTTACGAACAGAAATAAAACTAGTATATTGCCCATATCTTCACGCGAGCCATTGTTTTTCGAACTAGTGACGATGTAAGTTTTCCTAGTTCCAATGGGCTTGTGTGGGAAAATCTGTCAAAATCTCGATTTTTCCTTATAAGATTACACCCCCATTTTGACCCTTTAGCCACGTGCAACACTAAAGCCTTTGGTATTCCGAAGCCAGGTTCTATTAATTAATAATTAGGTGAACACAGCTCGCGTGAAAATATGGGCCACATACACCTTTTATTTCTGTTCTGGAAAATCGAATTTTCCATATGTTCTCCCCATGAGCCACTTGTAAATTTCCCTCCATTTTACTCATTATCGAAATACTTTTCAACCCTATTCGAGGCTTGTATGCGAAATTGGGGCACCTAAATCTGTCACTATCTGACGGTCTATAATACTAATCTTTTTTAAAGAATTGATACAAATAAACTGATGAAAAAATTAGTTTGTTGCCATTCTGAAAAATAACATTGTCCTGTATGTTACCTGGATCCATATGAATCAAAATTTGAATTATATCAAACGTTCAATAAGACCAAAGGAAGTGTAACGCCGAGAGGAGTGACAGCTAGCCGTTTCATCCTTTTTGGGCTTTATTACAAGTCGAATAAAAATTAAATTATTTCATTTATCTACTCTACTCTAATTCAACAAAATATTTTTCGAATAAATATCATTTGAATTGTTGTGACTCATACCAAATACCCAAGCAATACCTCCTTTAAAAATTTCTCGAAACAAATTTTAGTTATGATATTATATTAGTCAATATTGATGAGGTGATTTTATTTCCGACAGTAACTGTCAAAAAACACTTGAAAAATAAGACAATAGTTATTAACGTAACAAGTGCGATATAGACATTATTAACGCACGCATGTGAGAATTGCACGACGAAGCCGTAGGCTGAGTCGTGTAATCACATGAGTGCGTTTATAATGTAGTATCCCACGCGTTGCGTACAAAATGTTATCTACAACTGTCAACGTTTTCATAACTATCTTTAAATGTACCTCATGGATATTCCACTTCGACGTACCTACTCATGACAGATAATTGAAAACACAAGTTGCCTGTGATCATTTTTGTAACCGTAGCAACGGTAGGTATAAACAAACCCGTTTATAGATGTTAAATTGAATTGTCAGATCGATATCCAGAACCATCATTGGGTTTCTTGAGTGAAAATGTCTTCAAGTGAAAGTGATCTACCATCCGATATTAAAAATGCGGCGACAAGTGTTATTTTGAATCTCGTGCCCGAGAAATCCCTAGAAAAATAACGTTTAGTGTATGATAGGTATGAAAATGGTACAGAGAAAGGAAGGTTGTTAACTTGACGGATGAAAAGGGATTGCTAGTTTACTTCAATGAACGTTTTGTTGAATTTTTATCGTTTTCTATTTGAATTTTCTTTGTATTCATTCAATAAATGATTTATTTTGGTTGAAATTTATTTCTTATCGCATATTACCACACTAGTGCGGTAATAAACGTCATTATGACATTCACAAAAGTGTCAAATCATAATTATTACTTGACAGTTGTAGATAAAAGGTTTAAAGTGATCATTTCACTCGCCGTATGAAACCCTCCGTTCCTGCAATATTAGGACCAATAAGGGACGTATGCCTCGATAATACGCTGCTCCTATATAGCTTTTGAACCGGAAATTTCCCCCTCACGTGTAAAAACGTCCATAAGAGGAATGCAATTACCGCTGTAGTGACGCGTTTCGCGTCACGGCAGTGCAATTATCGCATTAGATGTCAATTCAAGTGAAGTCGCGCGATTTTAATGTCAGAAGTGAGACTTCAAATGTGTCATCTACCTACAAGTGTTCATATAAGAGTGAGGTATGAAATTTCCTACCGAATACCACTCGTGCATTGAAAATTAACCAGATAATTCTGAAAAAAACGTGTTTTTTTATGAAAAACCGCACTCGGTTATTTTTTACGTTGTTTCAAAAAATTTATGCTTTGAAACAATGAAAAAAATAAACTCGTGCAGTTTAAAAAAAAACACGTTTTTTTCAGAATTATCGGTAATTTTCAATGCACTTGTGGTATTACCCCCGGTAATACCACTTTGTCATGGCAACCACGTATCCAAACAACAACGGAGAACTTAATATCATCTTGCTACTAATATGAATGTCAGTCTGACAGACGTCATATCTATCGGGCATTATATATAACTACTGAAGAATTCACGACAATGGAACTTTTTTTACTTTGTTGGTTCGTGAAATTATCGTAGGTAATACCACAAGTGTATCGGTGATTATCGAAATAGCAATTCCTTTGAATTTGAGAATCAAATTATGTTGCTTGGTAACCACACGAGCGCTTGCGCGAGTGTGGTTGCCTAAAGCAACATAATTTGATTCGAAACCGAGAACGAATTACCGATAATCGCCGATATTACGAGTTGTATTTGTTAAGATTATTTCATGAATAGAATCGAAACCATTTTTATTTATTTACCATTCAATTTAACTAGGAACATTAATCCCGCATTTAGTTCTGAAATTATGCAACTAACAAAACATTTACTTGATATTTCAACCTTCCCTCTATTTCAGTTACCAATGACAGAGCGCGTCATTCGTAGTTTCGTCATTGCATGTCTAGACTTCTGCTTCTCGCTCGAGTTTATGTTTTGATAACATTTTGATTTAGTGGTTTAATTAATCAACGAGTATGCAAAATTTGTCGAAAATTGTGAAGTTGATATGAATTAATAGTGAGTGCTTATTTAGTTTTGGTCAAAGTTTGGTGTTGTGTCATAACAGCAGCTTGCTAGTGGTAAGTTTGTGTTTTGATAATAACCAATCAGGAATCGAACTACAAATTTGAAAACACATCATATACATATCCAGTAGCCAATCAAGAGCCGAACTACAAAATCGAAAACATGATGTTTTCATTTATCAACACAAAAATTTCAACCAATCATAACACGCTATTTTAGCATAAGTGAAATAATCTCAATAAATACCACTCGTGCTCACAATACTATCGATAATTCTGTCAGAAATCTTAAACTCGATCACATTGCTTTGAGGTAACACCACTCGTCCTAAAGGACTCGTGGTGTTACCAAGCAACTTGATCTCGTTGATTTCTGACAGAATTACTATCGATAGTATTGCGAGCACTCGTGGTATTACCCCCGATTATTCACCCATCACCAAATCCAAAATGACTGTAGGTAAACAACATAACAGAAATGTCCTAAAGGTAGTGGAGATATATTCGGCAACATGGCAGACAAGATTTAGCAACTACATTCAGTTATATTTCTGAAATGGAACCGTCGATCAGATGCACTAATGAAATAATAGAAAGTCGCAATTTTTACTAGGTGTAATTATTAAAAAGTATCCAGATCATTCCAAAATAAGTGGTTTTAGTAAAGAAACACACAATAACACATATAATATGTACTTTCATCTCAATTCAAATCACCAAATGAGTATACTTTCTGTAGAAGTCCATTTCTGCTCAAAGTGTAGTGGTGACACGGATCATCGGACCATGTAATAGTTACCAAATTCAAATATTTTCATCATCGGACCATGTAGGGGTACTAGTTACCAAATTCAAATATTTTCTTTTTGAATCATCTAAGTATAACCATGCTTGGGCATTGGACATAGTATCAATATTTGATTTCAAATTCTACACAATTTTTCACATTTATATGAGAAAAGACGTTTTTCCTACTTATCTTGTAGAAGGCTGAAATGGATTCTTGCTGAATCCGAAACTTTTAACCCCTACTTTGAAATTTGTTCATAATTAAAGTTGTGGAGATGATTGTGTGATACTTGTTCCCGATCCATAAAAATAGGTGTTTCCAAAATTCTGAATGACATACTTAGATGAATTGATTTTATTTACTACAAAGATTCTAAGAGATGATATTGTTTTCATGAAAGAAAATGTATATTCAAGAAGCTTTGTCCAACAAATTGACAACAAAAAACATGTCCTTTCAAAAATAATGGACAACAGTCTCTAGTGATCAGCACAAAGCCATTCCTGGCAGGTACAAGTCCAGGATACACGCAAGATTTGCAATTATACCACGATACAAGAATTTCCGAGTTTGAAGTCAGAATTCCCGAATTTGATGTCGGAAAAACAAAATTCCGACTTTAAAGTCGGAATTTCCGCTTCAAAGTCGGAATTTTCGAGTTTAAAGTCGGAAAAACAAAATTCCGACTTTGAAGTCGGAATTTCCGACTTTGAAGTCGGAATTCAAAGTCGGAAATTCCGAGATTGAAGTCGGAAAAATAGAAAAAAAACTCAGTGGCCCTTATACGCTTTCGTAGTAACAGGCACATTAATGATTATGTAGTAATATGACAACCTCTATGCTGTATTTTATCAGTTCTTATAAACCACGTTATAAAGCTTCTGAGCAGCTGCCGTATACCGTCTGTTAGTGAGCTTTTATAAAGTAGAGTTGCTTTGTATAAGGGTTAGGGGTTGCAATTATAAAGCAACCGTATTGAAGTGTTCGTAACGGATTCAATGTAGTAACTTTTTAGTTGTCTCAAAACAAAGCTATATATGATTTTGAAAAGCTATATAAAAATTTAAAAAGCATGGCATTTTTGTGATATATGAAAATTACTGGTTGATAGTTGGCTACTATTATATTCTTGAATTCTTTTTGCACTATTATGGTTTTGTTATAAAGATATTTTGGGAAGAGATAGTATTGTGTAATGCTATTTGAAAGTTATTCACCAACTTATTAAGTACCTGCAGTGGTCCATAGAAAACCAAATTTGTCATGTGAAGAAAATTTTTCTTTTGAAACATGCTATTCCACTTCGAAATAATTCAACGCGCCTCCAAAATATCTACAATTTCATATTAAAAAAATTATAATTTGAAAAAATATAATAATATAATAATAAATTGGTCTTGAAGTAATGCATTCATGTTATTGCAATGCCTCGTGGGTGATATTTCACAGGAGTGTTATCTTCTATTCCTATAAGGAGTTATCAAATTCACTTCGAATACTTGAACTGGAAACAATGGCCGCGCTATCACAGATTTTTTTCGAGTTTTCAACATGGTTTCCTGAATGAATTCAAAGAAGGTGTCCACAAAAAACGTGATAAACCTTTCAAAGAGTATTTTGGCTGTATAAAAGTGCTAACTCCTTTTTAAGATATAGTTCTCGAGCAAGCTCAGTTATAAAGCGAGCATAAAGTATCAAAAGAGCAATCTTTGAAAATAGTAAAAATTGCTGACCTCTAGCGGATCTTTTTGGTTGAGTTAACTTCTTCCACCACATTTTTACAGTAAATATTTGTGCGTTTCTATTCTTATAGTGGATTGCTGCAGCCCATCGAATTGTCAAACTTGCTGATTTGCATATCGGCCGTCCGAGTCACCGTCCGATAAAAAGTTGTTGTTTCGTCAAAAAGAACCTGCGACACTTTCGGTGCTGTTCTGATGTTCCTAGTGGTGTTATTGCTGTATAAGTAGGTAGCCAAGGTTGCCTTGCCATTAGATAGAACATATCCAATAAATATTATACAAACCTGTATCTTGTTTTCATCCAGAAAGTTAGTAGATATTTTTTTTTAATTTTGTGAAATATTAAACTCACCAAACAGGAGGGTGTTACAAGTTCAATTACCTATAACATATTGTTACTTTTCAGATTCTTCAAATTAGTCCAAACAAGTAGAAGGTGAGAACCCCAACTATGTGTGGTCTCTCACAAATGGGAAAAAATAGAAAATTATTCTGGCCCCAAATGAAGGCATATAAACTGATTACAGAGACTCTGCTCCACGAAAAAACTTATTGATATCACACGATTTTAGAGGTTAGAGAACTCTGATGTTTCGTCGTTTGAAAAGAAGTTCTATTGATGTAGAAGGATCGAGCTATACATAGCTCCAAAACAGAATTTCTGTTGTATGAATACTTTATAAAATACGCCAGTTCTACAAGCATACGGCATTCATAAATATACTGTATAAGTTCTGGATTGGATGGCATTTCGCTTAAAGATCTGAGAAGCTGTGAAATTTAGCTTAGAAATTATTTAAAACTCAATATTATATAGCCTCTATAGTGAATCAGCGAAGCTGTGAAACAGTTGCGTAATTGTTATATACAGGTTTGAACGACTCTTATGAATGTGCATAAATTGCTTCTGTGAGAAAGATCTCACTAAACCTTTTATAAAGTAATAAAACGATATATTAGATGCCTTAATAAAGCAGACTCGTATTTAGGCGCTGAAAACGTTTTATCAGCAATTTTATTCCATCGAATCTCTTTATAAGCAATTTAGTATAGAACAAAGCTTTAATGTAGCCTATTAGCTTCATTGGTTGCCAGAATAAATCATTTATAAAGCTTTAGGTGTGTTACTTGGGAGGTTATCACCCAAAAACCATATCAATAATAAATTTGGTGCAGCCATCGATATAGTTCGAACAAATCTTGTTTCTGGTTCTGGACAAGACAGATTTTGTGAATCACTTTTATGATAATCGAATGGAGATATTTCATTAAATTATTATTCCACAATCGCGGGTTGTTGCTTCATATCCAAATTTAGCATGGTCTATAACGTTATAAACCTGTAAGTATCAGGATATTTTATGTTCGTTTCATGTCAAGCGTTACCTAGGTAGTCCCAACCCCTATTAAAATATTCACTACGCAACACGTGACTCAGGATATTTTGGGTCATGTCATTGGGCCCAATATGACCTGCTTTTCGATATTACCGAAACTGGATTAAAATCTCGACCAACGAGGTTTTTGGGGTCGCTAAGCACGTATCTGAAGACAGCTTTTGAAAATCGACGTGATCCCAATATGGCCCCCAAAAAAGGACCACTATTCGATTATTTCTGATGAATCAGCATTCTCTAGGAGGTTTCAAGGAGACAGCCGACCTCAGCCCCAAGATTTTTCCAAATGTGACTCAAGTTTTCATTAGATAACATAGATTATCCCTATACCCTGAATGAAAGTGAAGGAATGAATATGAAACAATAATGACAAGAAAGAGCACTTGGTATACTGAAGATGGTTTACCTTGTCAGATTTACAGAAAAACAATTGGTTTCTCTCAACGACAAGTACTGAATAACAGCACAAAACAGCGTTCAGGGAACTAGAACTCGCGAAATGAGTTTCACCCACTCCTTGCTCAACGACTAGCGTTGGTCAAATATAGGTACCAAATGAATCCGTTCCCTTCAGAATGCGTAATTCAATTATCGCGATCTTCTTACTAGTTATAAGCAAAATCTGTCCTCCTTTCTGGCCGTAAATCCGTGCCTTCAGGGTGAGATAGCGTTGTATGTCTTCGGCAAAGGTACAGGAGTGTGGGTACGCGATATCGAATATCTGAAGGACAAAAATTGCATAAGCCTCCTTCAACAAATAGGCTCGTAGAGTTCAGCCGGTTTCAGTATGCAGAAATGCTGTACTTTTTGGAGGGGTAGAAACTTTAACAAATGCTTTCTTGTGCCTGCTATCTAACAAGACAATATCCACTCCAGTGAAAGCACTTCTGTGTATAATTGTATGGAGTGGCACCAGATTGAGTAGGATGGAGTTTGTCCAACGTGCTCGAAACTTTTATTGAAAGAAATCTATTCAATTGACTTGACTTGGAATTCGATATTCCAACCCAGCAACTTGGTCATCTCCATTGTAGAAATTAAATTCAAGAATGTCGTATCGGCCGGACCCTTTTGGATCCATTGATTGACTGCAAGATCCTGGTACCTAGATTGAAACGTAATTGCCCCTAATGGCTGTGAACCCTAACCTCCAGGAATAAATGACATGGTACTTTGATTATCAAGGAAGTGGTTGTTGCATTGCAGTCGCTACGAGAATATAATGAACGCGGTTCGGCAATTTCAAATCACGTAATAATATACAGTTTAACTTAGCTAATCCTCGGAAAGTCGATTGATATTCTCACAAACATCAGTTTCGGTTTCAAAGATTTCAACAATTCGCAGCAATTAAAAATACGTAATCACGAATTTTCAGGCCTATTTGTAAGGGGTTAGAAATCTGTATGGGGTCAGGTATCTGTATGGGGTAAGGAATCTGTATGGATCAAATTAACGTTTTCAGTCAGTTTTAAAAAAGTTTGTTGAAAAAAATATTTTTATGGTAAATAATTTATTTTTGCTAAGTCAAGTTACCTAACTGAGAAGATAGTTATTTTATATTATTGTTTAATTATTTCAATATTGCATGAAATGATATTGCCATCCAGTTATGAGCTATGTTAAAAAAATTCAGGTCTCTAGGTTGTTGAATGAACATTGTTATCATTGTGATCATCGAACTATTGGAATATTTTATGAAATGGGATTGCATTTTCATCGAGTTTTAAGCCATGTTGAAAATTTCAAGTCTCTAGATCATCAGGAAGTTTAAAATCGATTGCAAAATTTGTTCTGAGTAAACAAAAAACAAACTAACAAACACAAAAACAAATAAACAAACAAACACACAATCAAACAAATAAGCAAACAAACCAAAAACATAGACGGACATGAAATCAAACTAATAAAAACCGAAGTTCAACAACTACATGAAAGACTCAATCTCAGCTTTGGAATCTCGGTAGGAAAACTGAGCTAGGCCAATCAAGAGGGCTATCAACCTCAACTTAAATTGCTCCACCGATAATTTTTTTTAAATTGTAGAACACAGTGTGCACAATACTCCTGAGAAAAATTATCACCTCCAGGGGGGGTGGAACCCCCCAAAATACGCGTTAAAATCCCTTAAAAAATTTACTTTAAATCAAAAAAATAACTTGATATTCAGAAGGAGCACAGATTTTTACAAAAAAACTATCCCAATCAAAATTTTGAGAAAACGCACGGTATTCTTGAAAAAAATTGTTGAAGTTATATGCTTTCGCAATGGGGCAGGTGTTGCGCCGGCTCCCGCCAACGTGCATTTTTTCAACCAGCGCGTGAAGTAAAGTTCTATAACTCCTCACATGAATGTTCAATTCGGCTAAATCTTACGTCATTTTGGAGATAAAGATCGTAGCTTTGTATTCTGATATTATTTATATTTATACGCGCAGTTGCCAGCCGCAAAATTGTAATTGAAAATCTTATAATATTAAAGTTCCTGACTTTTAGGTTACAAAATCTTGAGGGAGTTTATATATGTTAATAACTCAGAGGTAACAGCACGTATCAACATCAATGAAAAGCCAATTTGCAGAAAAAAACCTGCATACAGATTTGGTTACTTGAAAAATTTTTAAATGCAATTCAGTCAATCTTTTAAATAATTAAAATAGATGTTACTCGGCATTTGATCGCATTATTGTTCTATGGAGAGAAAAATAAAATCAGTCCTTGATGGAATATTGGGATTCGACACCGAGGAAGACAGTGCACCAAAGGAAACTGTCCCGAAGTGTACCTGCTTTAAACTCATTGGGATTCTAAAACCTGAAAAATATCGGCTTGGGACCTTGTCAATGCGGCAGCTAGCGCGCCGCTGTATAGTACACAGCGGTGCGGTGCGCAATGGGCAGCAGTCAACGTTGCTCTATGTAAACGTCAGATAATATAAAAGTTCCTGCGCAGAAAACACTGGATACTGGGATAACATCGAAAGTCGGAGACGAGGAAACATCTATAGTGCTTTGTCACTGTTATTAATTAAAAATGGTGAGTTTATTTTTGAAATATTTGTTTCATGTTCAACTCAGCTCTGTTTCAAAATATCGCAATGTCAGATATGACTTAAATTTCCAAAATTCCAAAGGTCCACCTAGGAATTCAGGAGAAATTGCCAGTTTGATATTAACATTTTATTGAATGGAACTTGCTTAAAATGCATAAATGCTTAGGATTTTATACGCTCATTCAAAAATTTACCTGCAGAATATAAATGTTTGCCAAGTTGACCAAGTTTTTTCTATTCAATGGAAACTGCTCAGTGTTAGTGTTGTTTCAGAACTTGGCCATGATGTTACTCAGAATTTTCAAAATTTTAAAGGTCCAAGTAAAAATTTAGGGGAACTACCAATTTGATATTGACATTTTTGTGAATCACACTTGCTCAACACTTCCATAAGCGCACCCGCTTTGATTTTTATGTGCTGCATTACAAAAATTTACTTCAAGAATATGAAGCTTTTGTCTGATTAAGCAAGTTTTCTCAAGTTTTCTTCTGAATTGGTATATGGCTAACATTCTACACCAACATTCCATAATTTCTCTATTGACGATATATGTATTCCTTAAAGGATGCCAGTTGGCATAGTACCAGTAGCACCTCTGCCGGAGAGGGACCCTCGACAATGGATGACGATCATCAGGAAGCCCCTGCTCTATGACCACCTGCATCATATGCAATCAAGATTTAAATGCAGAAGATACTGTGTGTGTGTAGAACTATGCTTGGACACAATTAGAAAATCTAGTACTGAAAGAAAAGATAACAAAGAGAAACTTTTTCGGGGGCTTACTTCAGTCATTCTCCATAAATCATGTCCACTATCCATAAATCAAGTACACCACAAAAAGAAAGGGGCAGTTCATTTACCAAAATTTTGGTAGGGTCGAGCCAGAACGGGTACATTTGTACAGCCCAGCGATATCGAAGACACGCAAGAGCAAGGTGCATTTATATCTAGGAGTAGTCATTTGAGAGTTTTTCCAAATATTCTCCTCCTTCCCTCTCACCCCAATGTTTCCACGATGCGGGAGATATACCCCAAATGCGGGGGCGGGAAAATCGTTTCTAATAATTTAAACCTATTATTTTTACAAATTTTCGCTCAGTTTCATTACTCAGGACTGACAATTTTATATATCCATTGAAAATACCCAAAAAAACACGATTTCGGGAAGGGGTTGATGCCCCGGGAGGTGGTTTAATTATTGAAAATAATTTGCCCCCATTATTAATACCGATTTTCACTCATATTTATTGCCCAGAGCTCAAACGTCAAGAAAACACCTTCCAGAAAAAAGTTTATACGATTTTTGGTGGGGGGGGGGGGGTTGCACCCCTCCAGGGGATGATAACTTTATTGCTAATTATTCAACCCTCCGTGACGACCGAATTGCAAAAAAAAAATCGGCGGAGCAATTTAAGTTGAACTTTCATGAGAAAAATTGCTCTGTTTATTGGTCTAATTGAGCTCTGAGTTACATCATGGAGCTCTACAATATGCCTGCGAAGTTTGCCGAAAGCATATCTAACGAACCAAGTACAAGTTAAAATTATTCTAGGATTAACAGGTATCTTCCCTTAAGCATCAAGTTTGCCTCATCGAAAACCTGAGGAAGTTTCTCTAAGCCTTTGGAATTTATTAAGAAACCCAAATATAAACAGGATATATTCCAAAGTTGTGAGTTCCTAATAATTATAAATATTTTCACTCAATATGTAGTTAACCTGCAGTTAACGTGCATGGGATCGCATGTTGAGAAGTAAGACACTTGTCGTCCCTAACTAGGAAAAGTCACCCGAAGACTTCTGAAGGTCGTTCGTTAAGAGGAAAGAACAAAACTTACGTACCTTGGATCTCTCACCAAATGCATAACAAAAAATCCAAAGATATGATCAAATCTTTCTAGATACTTCGATGGAACTTCTTTGGTAGCTATGTCCAGTTCTTCGAACTTCATGGATAGGAGTTTCGTATTCTTTTTAGCGTATTCTACCATACTTGACGACAGATCGGTAGCTACAAACTCCTTCAAGTTTGATGGTAAATAGGGAAAGAATGACCTTCGGGAAGATCTGCCATCTCCATGTCCAAATTCCATAATCGAAGGGTGATTTCTCCATTTGATCAAATGGTTGTGTTTCTCCAAGCACTTTTTATTCATGACTATTGCGATACGGTTGTTTTTCGCATACAGTTTCGGATAAACCATCATATTAGAATATTGCCTAAAAAACATTTTTGCACGAAGAACAATGATTCACTTGAACGTCAAAAACTAATTGCATTTTATAGAGATATGGAAGTATTTATGTATGAATTGTATCAGTCAGTTTACAAGGTCAAAAATTTTATGAAATTTGTGATAACCAGAATGAAATTAAGATCGGCATTATATCAATGGAAGAGTTGAGAAGTTCAAATATTAAGGTATTATAATGGACCAGAATCTGAAGTTCAAGGAATATACAAATAATTTTATCAGGATTATGTCATCCCTAATCAATTACCAATTTACATGTCGATGGTGATAAACTACTATCATACTATCATCATGACGAATAAGAAAAAAAATAACTGTTCACTACAAATCTGATGGCGGAACCCATAAAATATTTGATTTGAAAACGAATTACTTTACATCGGAAAGAATTGGGTTTCCAAAAAAGGCTTTTAATATGGAGAAAAATAATTCAATTTCCTTCGAAAATAATTTTCAGAGATCCCTTACAAAATGCGCTCGTTTTCTCAGAAAACGTGTTTGAACCGAAGTAAAAGTTTATTTCGTTCCTGAAGACTTCTACCTTCTCATGCACATATCACATGTGGGTATCTGAGTACCTGAAATGTTTTTTTCCCACTTCACACAACTTTCGTTGATAACAAATTTTCAGACTTTTCTCTATGGGGTAAGAAATCAGTATGGATTATTTTATCGTTTCAAGTCGGGTGGAACAAAAGAGTATCTTAAAGAATATTTTTATGGTGAATAATTTATATTTGCTTTTTTCTCTGTGCTCAGTTAGTTACCTGACTGGGAATTTGGTTCAAAATCGCCTGCAAACTTTGTGCCGAACAAAAAAAAATCATTAATATCGGTATTTTTCCATTAATATCAACATTTTATGCAATGATATTATATTGGTACCCAGTTTTGAAAGATATGACGGAGGTGATACAGCATAGGGCTGATTGTCACCCAGTTCTGAGTCATGTTTAACATAAATTTCAAGTTTCTAGTTTATTGGATAAACATAGTTATTATTAGTATCATTCAATTATTTGAAAGTTTGTTACGGGTTTATTTTGCACCAGAAAACCCTTTCTGTTTCAATACAATATCATCAGAAATTCTCTGTCATTGATATAAACTTTCCACTCTGTTCGCCACTGTTTCAAAATGAAAACTTAGTCTTTGTCGTGTACAGCTCTATTCGTATTTCAGTACTTACCTTTGCCGTACTAGTTCGAGTGTACATGAACTGGCCTCAAGCTAAAGTTAGTTGGTCTATTTTGCGGTATGACATCGTTATTTTGTAAACATACTTTTGGTTAATTTATTAAACCCATTTTTTTCTATCTCTATTCTATGCCATTAGGGTACTTCGTTTTCGAATACTTGATCTTGTTTGTGTTTGGTTCGTATTAGTTCAGTTGGCAACACTGGATCTCTAGGTGTTCTGTTTACCTGAGTCGTTCTCCAACTGTCCCAAGGAGTAGATCTGAGTAGCTCAAGGTAGTTCCTGGACTGATCCCACAGACCAAGGTGTTGTGAATAAAGTACTCGTAGAAAACTAATTACTATTTATTCAACAGTTTAATGCTGGTTACATATCAATAAAGCAATGATGCTCTCAGTACAACTTCTTGTAATCGACTGTCATTTCTCGGTTTTGACATGCTACTGAAGCATAGCCGGGTGAGTTGCAGAACCAGGGGCGTAGCATAATAAAGGTTAACATGCCCCCAGCCTTGAAAGAGTCTTTCAAAATGAAATACCCACTTATGTATGAGTCAAATTTCAAAGTGTGCCAACATTGCACATATCTTAATCTGAAGTTTATCTGTGAAACACAAATCACAACAAAGAAACAACAAAACACTAAATGACTTTGTGAATTTTTTCACTACCGGCGGAAGTTTCCACTAGATTGTCTATTGGTAAGGAACAGATTTTTCCAAACGACCGTTTAATCAATCCCTTGGAAGTTCGGATAGTCTCCACTCGCGCAACTCCATCTGGCCCTGGATGTAATTGGACAATCCTGCCTAATGCCCAAGACAATGATGGTGAATTGTTGTCCTTGACCAAAACCATTTGATCATTCTGGAGCCTATGTTTGGATGTATTCCATTTCACTCTGCTTTGTAGTTCAACGATGTAGTCCTTAGACCATCTCCGCCAGAACAATTGCTGCAGGCGTTGCAATTTCTGGTAGCGAGATAATCGATTTTCGGCGGTATCCTTGAGATCTGGATCTGGTACGGCCGTTAATGATCTCCCAATGAGGAAGTGAGCTGGCGTTAATGCCTCGAGATCAGAAGGATCGCTGGATAAGGGGGTGATGGGACGAGAATTAAGAATTGCTTCGATTTGGCACAATATCGTAGTAAAATCTTCATATGTCAATTTTATTTCCCTTACCACTCTTTTGAAGTGGTACTTAAATGACTTTACTCCCGCCTCCCATAGCCCTCCATAATAGGGTGGATATACAGGAATAAAGGACAATGATACTCCTTCATTTGAAAATGAATTCACTAAACATTCCTCATTGGCTTGTACAAATTGTCTTAATTCAAGTAATTCTGACTTTGCTACTACAAATGTGGAGCCATTGTCTGATAGCACCTTTTGTGGTTTACCCCTACGAGAAAAAAATCTCCTTAAAGTTGCAATAAATGCTTGAGTGGTGAGATCTGTCACCAATTCTAAATGGATTGCACGTGTTGCGAAACAAACAAATACCACAACATAACATTTTGAAGTTGAACTTCCTTTACCCAGTTTATTTTTTATCAATAAAGGTCCTGCGTAATTTATCCCCGTAACAAAAAATGCAGGTTGAGGTGTCACTCTATCCTTTGGCAACATCCCCATGATTGGAGCAAACGCCCCCCTACTCTAATTATGCCCTTGTCGTCCATAAATGGATTCATTTTTGCCAAACAGTCTTTTCTAATATTTTTATTTTCTTTCAAAACCTGATATTCTTGAGGAAAACTTTGTTGCTGCGCAAATTGAACTAGATTTAAAAATGATTCTTCAAGTTCATCTACGGTTAACTGGCCAATTTTGCACTCTTTTTTTCTGCAATTGTAAATGAATCTCATACAGTACCCCCATACCCTTTTCATTCTTTGGAAGCTTGAAAAATTATCAAAAGGAAAAACTGAATTAACTTCAACTATGACTAAAGTTTGAAATTTGTCGCTTTGTCTCTGGAAGGTCTGATATTTGTTCAAATCGAGAATCTGGCCAAAAAGCCTTTTCTTTTGTTAACCAGTCAGGTCCGTGAAACCATTTGGTATTATTATGCAAACCTGAAGGCATAACTCCCCGTGATACCAAATCCGCTGGGTTTTCATCCGTACGAATGTAATACCAATTTTCAAGATTTGTCATATTTTGAATTTGGGTAACCCGATTTGCCACAAAAATCTGTAATAGATGTACTGAAGACCTGATCCAGTTAAGTACTACTGTTGAATCAGTCCATAAGTAGATATTTGCCCATTCACAATTGATTGCCGATTTGACTTTGTTTATAACTTGCGCGCTCAACAAGGCACCACATAATTCTATCTTAGGAACCGTTTGGCTTTGGTTGAACTATCTGAAAATGCATGGATCTCAATCCGTTTTGGATTTTTTCCAATCACATGCCTATCTATTTTCAGAGAATTTAACAATGGTAATTCTTCCCGAAATTGTATCCATAGTTGGCATAAATTATGTGGCATTTCCTCATCCCACGAAACCTTCATTAACCATAACTGCTGTAATATGATTTTCGGAATTATTACACAAGCACTCACCAACCCCAACGGATCAAAGATCTGAGATATTTCCGACAATATGGTTCTTTTTGTAATATTCCCTGATGTTCTAGAAAAATGTACGTTGTATATTAGCACATCCTCATAATGTGCCCAATATAACCACAAAGTTTTTGTTTTTCCCTTTTCTCCAAATTGAACAACCCCCATTGTTTCTTTGGTTTTTATTTGTTGAAGTATCTCTTCATTATTGGACTGCCACTTCCGAAGTTCTAATCCTCCAGAAGCCAAAATGTGAGATACTTTTTTGCATAATTCCACCACTTTGGCGATACTATTGGCACCACTCAAAAAATCGTCAACATAGAAATTTTGTCCCAACCTCCTCACTAGGGTCATATCTCCACAAAATTCTTTGTAAAGATCTTTGTGACGGTTCTACCCAAATATTTCTGTACATTCGAGCTATATCTGCACAAACTACAAATTGATAAGACCTAAATCTTAGCAGAATGGTCTTCATCTTGGATGGTTGGACCTACATAATATTGTAGCTCGTTTAGAGAAACTTCATTATCCGTTGTCTCTGAACCATCAAAGACTAATCGCAACTTTGTAGTTGTACTATGTTCATTTATAACCGCGTGATGTGGTAAATAATACGCTATTTTTCTATCATCCCAATCACTTATTTTGGTCATATGGCCTGACTTTTCATAATCTTTCATAAAATCCAAATAACCTTGTCTCAAATCCAAATTTTTATTGAATCTTTTTTCCAACCCTAAAAATTGATTCATTGCTCCCTGTCTAGATTCCCCAAGTTTTGCCACTGATTCTTTAAAAGGTATTGAAACAATGAAACTTCCATTTTTATCCCTTCGTGTACTTTCTACGAACAATTTTTCACATTCAATTTCCTCGAGTGAAAGAGATGAAACTTTATTCCCAAATTCCTCTATTTCCCAAAAATTTTCTAACTGACCATGTATCTCGCTATTTAATGATAACCCACAATAAACATTTTCAGCTTTTGACTCTGTATGCCTAAATTGCCCTGAAATAATCCACCCCAATTTGCTGTTTTGCAACACTGGCATGTATTTTCCTAACCCAATTTTTTCTGAACAAATTAGCTCCCAGAACAATCAATAAATCTATTTCTCCTGGCACATAAAAAGTTGGATCAGCTAAATTTATATTTTTTGGTATTTCCAAGTGTTCTCGAGGAATTGAATACATTGGCATTCGTTCGCTTATTTTATCAATTACAAAACATGACACTTTGCACTGAAATTTTCCTTGACTTGATTTCAGCTCTACCTGACATTTCTGTTTTATTGGGGCCTTGACCTCGCCTATACCTAACACTGAAACATTTACTTCGGACGTTGACAAGTTCAATCTAACCTAACCCAGCATTGATAAACCGGCCCTTAGCAAATGAATCTTGCTATCAACTGACAAATAAGCTCCGATGATGGCCGAAAGCGCTTAGCTTCGTCATAATAGCTTCGTTCATAATTATTCACTTTAATATACTCCCTCTACGCAGTGCTCCAAATTTACAACATTCCATCATATTGACCTTGACCTTCTACAGATTGTGAGGTTAATTTCAATTGATTTGCGGTAGATCCCAATGAAATGACTTGATTGATTCAAGCATCAAGTCCCGAGTATTTCTTGGAAAGTTTTAAACAATAATTTCTTGAGTCTTCTGTGCATTCTCCATAAATAAAGAACCTGGCATATAATAATTAACAATATTTCTTTAGAAAACAGATCAAGCATCAATCCACTAGTTGAATCGAAACCATTCAAAATCACCATAATTTTTTGTTTCTTGCTCTAGAGTATCTTTTTATTTACTGCGATGCAATGAGAAAAATAATAGAAAAAGCAGAAGAATGAAAACATTTATTCAGAAAATGTTATAAACACATGTCAATTTCTTATAGCAGAGGTGATGAACATTTTGCAATTGTAAGAGAAAATTTCCTTTCCATCTCTTACTTGAGTACTTATACATTTTCCTGTCCTTGTCAACTTCCGATACATTGATTTGAACTCTTCAAGTTTATCTTCTGGAATGTTTGGCAGAAAAATACAAAGAGATAAAAGACAATCTGAAAAATATAATTGAGTTGAAACAGGGTCATTAAGGTTTTTCAATTCATAGATGGATTTGGATCATATGATCAGTAGCGATTGGGTTACTAGAACTAAATTGTACAAGAAAGGGGTCTATCTATGGATGTCATTAGAGTCCCTGTATGCAATTTGACATTAGATCGTATATTTGAGTCGGGACACTCTTTGACAGGACATGGAAAAAACGCATTTTAGGTTATATCTCAAAAATTATTGTGAAACAAAAGATTTTTTAAATGACGAATTCTATCAGTAAAACAAGAACAGAAAATATTTCTATACTGTTGATGTGACAACGGTCGAACGATAGTATTGACAGTACAAAATATATTTCCCTCTCTGTCAACAGTGGCGTTTCGTAAAAATGGTGAGAAAAATTTTATTGAACAAAACACGCAAGCAGAATATCTGCATAGCCATTAGTACTAAGATTTGAAAAGTTCGACTTCAGGTGATTTCGATCGTAGAACATTAAAACCAATAATGTTTCACTTTCAAACTAGTTATGATAGAGATATTCCAACGACGATGATTGTATCATTTACTTATCCTGCCCCGCGGTTTTGGGAAGACATCATTTGTAAATGTATCTTAGCCAAGTTCATTTTCATATTCGCAGTAGGCGTTATTTTTTCATTACGCCGAATTTTTTAATTCTATCGAGTGCTTTTTTGGAAAATAAATAAGGCACTCCTACCTACATTTTGTCTGATTTGCCATATCAAACTGACGACCATTATTACTGAATGCAAAAACAAATCAAATTTATTTGAAATTTTCTTTAATGAATACTCGTCGTTTTCATAAATTTCATTAATTTTCCTTGCAACCCTCCAAATATTTGACAATGCAAATTCTAAGTTTGTATTCAAAATTACTGGAAGTTGTCACTTTTTGTTTATTCGTTTAGGGTGTGATTAATGTTCAACTAATGATTGATCAATAGATTATTCAACTTAAGTGTCTATTAAACCAAATAGGACATGCCTATTTCAGATGGGAAAGACAGAATTGAAGAGAAAGATAAAGTATAAACTGATATCTAGCTTGTGTGGGAAGGCAGAATACATATGCAGAAATGATAACATAATATAACAATTTTATTTCTGAGTAAGGTTATTCTGGACTTTCATTGTCTAAAAAAGAACAAAGAAAAATTCAATTTTATTTCTGTTTCAAAAAAATGACAATAGACTGAAGGACGAAAAAGATTAGCTGAAGGCTATAAAATTGAGGGTCGTGCCTATTTTACTGACTGAACAATCCCTGACGGAATGGGTAGTGAATGATGAAATATTTTTCTCAAATTGCATATTTGATTCAAACTAAAGACAACGAATATGTCTATATAATTTTTTTTTCGAAAAAACCCCCCTTGATCCCACTTTACTCCTGTGATTTTTCGGAAAAATTTGCGGAATGGGTAGTAAATTACAAAATATTTCTCTCACATTGCATATTTGATTCAAACTGAAGACAACAGATATGACTTCATAATTTTTTTTTCGAAAAAAAACCGCTTTGACCCCACTTTACTCCTGTGAATTTTCGGAAAAATTTGCGGAACGGGTAGTAAATGACAAAATATTTTTCTCAAATTGCTATTTGATTCAAACTGAGGACAACGAATATGTCTATGTATTTTATTTTTCGAAAAGCCCCCCTTGACCCCACTTTACTCCTGTGAATTTTCGGAAAAATTTGCGGAATGGGTAGTAAATGACAAAATATTCTTCTCAAATTGCATATTTGATTCAAAATGAAGACATCACATATGACTACATAATTTTTTTGTCGAAAAAAAACCCCTTGACCCCTCTTTACTCTTGTGAATTTTCAGAAAAATTTGCGGAATGGGTAGTAAATGTCTGACTGAGGACAACAAATAAGTCTATTAAATTTTTTTTTTTGAAAACAACCCCCCCACTTTACTCTTGTGATTTTTTAAAATGTGCTCATTATTTTTTAAACTTGATTAATTATATAACATTTTGTGCAATTTTATATTGAATGTACGTGTATATTCTGTAATTTTGTAAATTAGTATTTTGCTAAATAAAGACATAATAATAATAATTTTTCAGAAAAATTTGCGTAATGGGCAGTAAACTAGTATTTCTGTCTAAACTGTCTTTAGTTTGTCTTCAGTTCGAATCAAATATGTAATTTGAGGAAAATATTTTGACATTTACTACCCATTCCGAAAATTTTTCCGAAAAAGTAAAGTGGGGTGAAGAGGTTTTTTTTTTTCGAAAAAAAATTATATAGGCGTATTTGTTGTCCTTAGTGTGAATCAAATATGAAACTTGAGAAGAAAAATTTTGTTATTTACTACCCATTCCGCAAATTTTTCCGAAAAATCACAAGAGTAAAGTGGAGTCAAGGGGGAATTTTCCGCAAAAAAAATCATATAGTCGTATTTGTTGTACCTAGTTTGAATCAAATAAGCAATTTTTGAAAAATATTTCGTCATTTACTACCCCTTCCGCAAATTATGCCGAAAAATCACAAGAGTAAACTGAGGTCAAGAGGGGCTTTTTCGAAAAAAAAATTATAAAAGCATATTTCTTGTCCTCAGTTTGAATGAAATATGCAATTTGAGGAAAATATTTTGTCATTCACTACCCATTCCGCAAATTTTACCGAAAAATCACAAGTGTAAAGAGGGGTCAAGGGGTTTTTTTTGGAAAAAAAAGTATAATGTCATATTTGTTGTAATTAGTTTGAATCAAATATGCAATTTGAGAAAAATATTTTGTCATTTTCTTCCCATTCCGCAAATTTTTCTGAAAAATCACAAGAGTAAAGTTGGGTCAAGGGGAGTTTTTTCGAAAAAAAAATTATATAGGCATATTTTTTGTTTTATGTTTGAATCAAATATGCAATTTGAGAAGAATATTATTTCATTTACTACCCATTCTGCAATTTTTTTCGAAAAATAACAAGAGCAAAGTGGGGTGAAGAGTGTTTTTTTCGGAAAAAATGTTTCATAGACATATTCTTTGTTCTCGGTTTGAATCAAATATGCAACTTGAGAAAAATATTCCGTCATTTCCTACCCATTCCGCAAGAAATCCTTCAGTCAGTAAAATAGATTCTCCCAAAATGGAGTAGCTGAAGACTATAAAAATTGAGTAGCTGAAGGCTATAAAAATTGTGTAGCTGAAGGCTGGAAAATTCAGAACATTCCTTTCTCTTGACTTCAGACCGAAATATGTCCACAAAGCTTGATTAGAAAGGCCTATATCTGTGGTGACATTAACGATATTGAATCCACGAAATGTGTTTTGCCAAAGATTTCTCCCATATGAAATGATATGATATGAGTTGTTTCTATCCACTTGCAACTCCCCCTAACATGACAGCCAAAATATGAGTAGCTATTTCTGTACCTTTTTCTAACGTTCCACTTCTCATATTAGTGAAAGTTGCTACACAGTACTGTTCTCCAGGTTCTTTAACTGATTCATCCAAAAATAAACAGCAATCTTTCTTGCAGTATGAAACATTTTGAATTTTGATCTTTAAATAATGAAGTATTTCATCTAATATGCCTGGAGAAAATTGAATGTGACTTATTTTACGATTCAACGTTTTTATACTACAACGCTTTTGATGTTATATTCCACGCCGACTTCCATATTTGTAATAGAACTGGATTCCCAGGAAAATGATATGTCATTGGAATTGCTCTTATAATTCTGTAACGAACACATTTAGGTATGAATATATTATATTTTTCGTTTCGGAAGCTTCAGTACAAATATTCGATTTTGATTTACTCGAGTTACGTGTACCCTAAAACTTATTTTACTTTTTACTATTCCCTCCCTGACGATACGCCCTTGTGCTCATTTGGCCTCACAAGGTAGACATAACCTAAAACGCGTTTTTTCGATGTCCTGTCAAAGAGTGTCTCGACTCTAATATACGATCTAATGTCAAATTGCATACAGGGACTCTAGATGTGATCTCAGGAACTGGTAGAGTTTTTGGTTATTATTTCATATTGTTGATTGAAAACATTATAATAAAATAGAGGATCTACGAATGAACCAATAGCAGCATGACTCATGGAATGAAAACCAAATTGAAGCCGAAGCAGAAGTCAGAGAACCAAGAAAAATACAAGTGAATACAAATAGAGATAACGGGGTGATGAAGCAGAAGCAAGTGAACTATCTGGAAATAAATAGAAATGGATTACAAAATCAACGCAGACGACGGAACTTCAAAATAACATTGGATGCAAAAATGGGAAGTACACATCATAAAGATGAAACACAGAACAGAATATACAACGATTTGGACGGGAATGCATAAGAAACAGAAGAATTGCACCAGTAACTGATAAGTACTGGTCGACAAGCCTAAGGATGCCTCCGAGAATTGGTTGCGCAGTAGACACAACCCTGGAGTGGGGCAAGAGCTCACTCGCTCTGCATTATTCAAGCAGTTAGCGTCGTGAGTGTACAGTCAGTGGAATAAAATTATTGTGGCATTATTCTGATTGTGTGTTGAATTTGAAATCCTTGTGTTGTGTATAGTTTTGAAATATTATTAGATAGGTTATAGAGTAGTTTGTTGTGTTTGAAAATGCCTTCAAAGAGTAAAGTGAGAAATAAGATTCTGAGTGGACAATGTAGGGAAATTGTCAGTTATGTCATTAAATTTATGCAGGCAGAAGCAATGATAGGTGAAACCAGTATTCCTCTTGTGAAGTTTCAAGTACGAGTTGCTGCCGCAACGGGAGTTTGCGTTAGAAGCATTAGGAAAATTAATTCAGAAATGAATAAAATTGAAAAAGGTGAAATGGAACAATTCTCAACTCCAAATAAAAAGAGAAACAAAAAATCAAAAGTTACCATGGACAATGCTGATTTGGCAGTGGTCAGAGGTCATGTGATATTGTTAGTCAACTTCTGTAAGTATGTTTCTCTATTATATTTATTTACCTGTTCCTGATATAGTGTGGCGATGCATTCTTTTTCTAGTCGTACTTTATTTACACTTATGGCTTCGGGAAAATTATGCAATTTTCATAAACGGTCCAGTGATCACAGACAATTATATTATTCGAACAGTTCATTAGGAATTATTGAAAATTCAGATAAGAACCTACGTTCCTACGTGTTGCAGAAAAATTTCTCTCCCGATTGTACATTCCGATGATAACCAGCAGTAAACAGTAGTCGATCTTTGTCGCACATCTACTCACGCTTTCTATCGTTTGCGCATCTCAGAGGCATCCTTGTGCTTGTCGACCTGTGAATGATATCAAGTGACGTATGGTTTCCAAACCCAACTTTTCAATTCTTGGCTTTCATTTTGCTACCACGGCCTACTCAGTGAATTTCAATAATAATTTTTTACTGATTTATTTTCTAGTTAAATACCAACATGTTATATGTCATTAGAAAGAGAATTGAATACCTAATAACGTAAAAGAAAAAATAGGGTCGCCATCCAAAATAAGAAAGTTCATGTTACTTCCGGTCAGACTGGAAGTTGATTTCGACATGTCAATATGCTCGAATTCTAGCTCTTATGGCATTAAATCGATGCTCTGAATCTCACAAGCATACCTCATACAATAACTGAGATGTTCTGTTGGCAATATTTCCGTAGCCACCAGGTATATATTTCATGGGCAGTGCTCTTTAGCTCGTTAGCGAGAGGCTGGCCCGTCTAGGTTAGTCTTTACAACTCATTGTCGTCAACTCAGAGACATGACGAACATCTCTTTCTCAGGGCTAGTTCTTCAAACGAAGACAAAGCTTTGGAGCTCACTACTTTATGAGGTGTTTCCTGAGGCTTTAGCCTGCAGAAATTCTAGAAAAACACCAATTCCTACCAACTCTCTCTCGGCTTTCACGATGTTCTTTGAATATTATTGGATTTTTCTCTTCGGGTAAACTAAAAAATTAAACAAAAAGAAGGAGTTGCAGGCCCAGACGACAATTAATACTATCGCTTTCATAGTCCAATCTCGGTATTCACAAGAAGAAGAATATCTTCGAATGACTACAATCACGTGAGAGTGAGTGGAATGAAACTAAGAATTGGTAATACTTCTGAAGTTTTGAAGGTCGTAAATTTCAGGAAGTACCTCTCCAGGAAATCAGTTCAAAATCTTATCAAGAAGCAACTACTTCCTTGAGTAATACCAAGACAAACAATGGGTAATATTATATTTAAACTTTTAGATAGTGTCTCTATCTAGGAAAACAGTTCAAAATCCTGTCAAAAAGCAACTACTTCCTTGAATAATACGAAGACAGATGATGAAGAATGTTATATTTGAACTTTTAGATAGCATCTTCCTAAGATAACATTTCAAAATCTTTTCAGAAAATAAATACTTCCCTAAATCAAACCGTCTTGTACAATGAATTATATCTCATGGATATATGTCCAATGTGGCTACTGCTGGACTTGGAAATAGTTACTACCTCCAACCCGATTGGAAATTATCTTACCATTACCAATTTGAGTTCGACCATAATTGAACCGTATATGACCTGTATTGAATGTTGTGTCTTGAAGAGTGTTGCGACGTTGTCGAATTTATTTCTATTATTTTACTGCAGACATTACAAAATTCCCACAGAAGGACCACAGTAATTTTTATTTTCATTTCGAAGGCTTATTTGACTCAGATTTCGAAAATCCGACTTAGATCTCGAAATTTTGATTCAGATATCAGAATTCCGACTCAGATCATAGACTTCCGACTTAGTTCGCGGAGTTCCAACTCAAATCCCGGAATTTCGACTCGAATCGGCTTATACTATCCACTGTTATTTTCTTTCAAATTATTAAATCGTATATACAAAGCAGCAGAAAACATCCTTTTCTAAAATGATTCTCACCTCACATCTGAATGGGAAATATCAAAATTATTTTGTCACTTCTTGGCTTTCGTGAATTCCTCCCTCACTCGTGGCAAAGAATCAGAAAGAACTGAAACCCTCTAGATATTCAGCAAATTGCGTTCATATTTTTGACTTGTGATGCCACATATCGAGTTGGAAAGTTATGATGACTGTTCTCAAAATGGCTTCGTAAGATATACTCACCGTCAAACTCTTTGGCTCCAAGAAAGTCAAAAGAACCTTTCTCTTCAAAAAAGTCATGATTGTTGAAACCCGTATCATTCAAATCCTGCTCCCATTCCTGCCTAGGATTAGAACTGTAGAAATACGGTGAAATCAAACTTTTCACTCCATATTTACTCCATTCTGGATGTTTCGACAATTCATCCATGGTATCATCAATAGTGGTATGTTCCAAAATTGTGAGGAATATTGATCCACCTGGCTTAAGCATTTTGTGCATATTAACAAAACCTTGCCTGGAATGAGAAATAAGGAAATTAATGATATTTGTTTCGGATACGACAAACATTTCACCACAAAGTTAACCAATTGAAATCTGATTACAAAATTGATTTGAAAATTCAGATGAGGCGATATATTCACTAAGACTGTTGGACTAGAGCTCATGAAATATATGGAACGCTCTGGAATTGTAAACTACAGACAATGTGGTTTTTGTTTTCCGTGCTCAGCACACTTTCTTATGTCACACATATTTGGCGGCTATCTGGCCGTGGCTTTTTGATCTCTCCAAATAATTGGATCGAATTTGGTACCAGTGACTCTTTGTCAAGCTCCTATCTGATGCATCGTTTCCTCAGTTCCTCATTCTGTTATCTAGCATTCTTCCAGACAGTTCATTCAATTGATGGTCAATGGAGTTTTATCTGACACTACTAATGATAATATTCATTTTGTTGAAAATAACCCCATAGTCTAAGAGCCAGTGACCGACTACCAGTATTACCAAACTCGATTTTTTGCAGTGAGTCCTCTATACCTACCTCACATGAGGAGGGAAATCACTAAGCCCATCGCAGCTGGCGCGGCTGGTGCTCAGGTTCCTACGACATGTTCCAAAATTTGACCAATTATTAATGTATTTAATCACTTCTGCCATTCGGATAATTCAAATATATCATTCCTATTATAGAAAAATAAGAATGGCTGGCCATAATCGTGCATCTAATTTTATACATGGCAACATGAGATTTCTGTGCAAGGGCGTTGTCCTGCAAAAACAAAACACCTTTGGATAGCTTTCCGCGTCTTTTCTCTTTAATTTTTTTCCGTAGAGTGGTCAGTATTGTCGAATAGTAATCTCCAGTTATTGTTCTGCCCTTATCCAAAAAATCAATCATGATTACCCCATGACAATCCCAAAAAACTGAAGCAAGAACTTCTCCAGCAGATATTTGGACACGAAACTTCTTAGGTCTTGGAGAACCGGAGTATGAAATATTCAGTGCTTCAGATATCCGTTTTAGCCCAATTCGACGGTCTGTTGAAATCATATCATGAACTGCATCGATGCTACCGGGGACTGACACAGAAACTGGCCTTCCCGATCGGTCATCATCTTCAATGGAAAATTTACCACTTTTGAAGCTTGCAGTCCAATTTTTCACGGTCGCATACGAAGGACAGTGATCACCAAGGGTATTAAGCATATCTTCGTAAATCTGCTTACCTCTTAACCCTTTTGAATACAGGTACTTGAGGATGGCTCGATACTCCAATTTTTCGATTTTCACAATTTCGGTGGACATATTTTTCCTTTCAATTTATTGCGTAACTATGGTTTACTTTTTTGACGTCAAACTTCACACTTACACTTCTAATAAGTTATTGTTCGTTGCTATGGTAACGCAATAATTTGTTTATGCAGGGAACTGGTTTCGGCTAACTAGATATCAATATATCCACGACCATCAAAGTAGTACGATTTTCGTCATAGAGTTTTCGGCTTGTGGAGAAACGAACATCGTCAGAAGAGAGGATGAACAACAATCTAAATTTCGAGAGATACTCTTTGAACTCCGCAGGCTCTACCCATTCTTTTAAAATGGTGGTTCTGATCATAAGAGTACTTGGTGGATTGATTGCTCTTGAAATTAAAAATGAAAGGACTTCTTGTTGGAATAATGCAGAAACGTGCATTTTATCGATTTGTTGATTTCCGCAAGAAAATCCCGTATTTTTAGAAAAAAAAATTGTCTAGAAGAATTCATCACATATTCAAGTTCTTCAGATGCTCCAAATGTATTTGAGTTCTTTAAGAGTCAGTGATTCGCCTTGCAAACAGAAAAGAGGACGCATGCCTGTTGACAGACTGACACAGGATGGTCGATGTCGGTTGTGCTATCGAGGATTTACGAGAGAGTGAAATATAAAGTAGAATCGTGTGTTCTTGTTGAGATATACATCGGTTGGCCGAAAAGTTTGCACAGTAGAGCCCTCCTCTAAGAGATGCCCTTAGCAAGCTGGGCGTTCATATTTGGTAAGAACTTTGTACTTATACAGAGTTATTTGTTGTCCGTTTTTCTGACTTTTTCTGTGACTGTATATCCAGTTGAAAGTCTTGTATGTACGGTTGTTAGATTTTATCATATTCATCCTGTTTATGGAATCCGTTCATTGCATCTACTGTTTCAGTTTTGTTCTGTATTAGGTTTCAGATATCGTTTTTTGTTGATAGTATTTGATGGCAGAGGTCAAGTTACAATTTTTGATATACCGAACAATTTTGTACCGTTTTGCTGTTATACAAGATTTAAGTTGGACCTATTTAATTTATTGTTTCTCTCCTAGTAATCCCAATTCCTTTTTGAAAGTTTTCATCCACCGGGTAGGTGATTGAAACGCAACACAGGTAACCATTGTTTATAACGTACCTTTTAAGCTGTGGATAGTTTCTAGATATATTTTATTTGATAATGGGTGCCCTGAGTGACTCTTAGGTTACCATTTTATCTCTTTGACAACGTCCCAAGCGAAAGGTTCCTGGTTTCCCTATTCTGCCTTATTCCCGACATTATGAGTAAGTACTGAACAAAACTACTGACTTTACGCTCATCATGGTCGTGGTCGCTCATTGAGAGGTAAGGCCTTCATCATTCCGGCATGAACAAGTCTAACAAAAAATGCTTCTGAGTATTGCCCAAATAGCTAGATTTTGAAAACATATATTTCACGAAACATACATACCTTGGGTTTTTCACCATGTGCATAACAAAAAATCCGAAGATATGATCGAATCTACCCAGAAACTTCGATGGAACTTCTTCCGTAGCTATGTCCAATTGCTCGAATTTCATCGAGGGGAGTATCGCGCTCTTTCTAGCATATTCTACCATACTCGGCGAAATATCGGAAGCTACAAACTCCTTAAAGTTTGATGGTAAGTAAGGAAAGAAGGACCTTTGAGAAGTTCCGCCATCACCGTGTCCAATTTCCATTATCGAAGGGTTATTTCTCCATTTTATCACATGATTGTATTTCTCCATGCAGTTTTGAAGCATTACTGTTACAATACGGTTATTCTCAGCGTACATTTTTGGATGAACCGACATCATATTGACATATCTTCTGCAAAATATTTTTTTATGGAAGAGTGATTCATAAGATCGTCACATAATTGTATTTTCTAATTGAATCAGTAGTTATGTATTCGAATAATTAAGTCATTCGGCAATAAAGATAAGCATGCGATTGAAGTTGTTAATGTTCGGTTTCTGGCGTTTGCTTGTTATAACAAATTGATTTTTGATTAACTCGACTAGGTTGAAGGTGTGTGTTGAAACAATAATTTTATTAGGGTAAAGAATAACGTTTGTTATATCCATGTGAATATTATGGCCACCATGAACTGTTGCATTGTTCACCACTGATGTTTTTCGTATATACGAAATCTGCAGGTCGTATTTTTTATGTCGTTCCACTATGGGCATCTCAAAAAGAGTGAAAGACACGAATTTAAATTAGACGAAAGTTTTCAAAACCGTTTTCAAAATATAGGGAAAAACAGAAATGGCCTGTATCCTTTTTTCCTCAATGCGATGAAAATAAGATAGCATAGTAATATCAAGGAACAATTGAGAAAAACGGTCTAATTGCACTAGCGCACTTGACACTATTTTGATAATAGCAATAAGTTTTCCCCTTACGAGCGCTAAAGTGAAACATTTGCTGAAAATAAAGGAAGAAAACTGACAAAATTTACAGGTTTTATAATAAAATTCAGATTACTATCATTAAAATCTATTTGAAATAGTATTTTGTACAATGAGCATGAAATGACATAACTTTCCCACGAGTCGGTATATAAAATTTTGTAGTACGAGCGTATAGGTAACATTCATTTTCACTTTTTCAATATAAAATTCGAAACTAGAAGCTAGTATTCTATTTACAATAAGAAGTACAAGTACAGTCCACACCAGAGCTCAACAGCTGAGTTGTTGAGAAAGAATCATTGGTCCATCGAGTCAGGATATAGTGGAACGAAAAGCCGTCCGAGACTAGGAGTGACATTCCCATCACAAATTCCTGAAGGTTTGTATACCTATTCTTTATTCCATTCAGACCATTCCATTCCGACCTTTCTATAATATACCTTCTGATATCTGAATAATTATTGGAATAAAATAAAATAAATTCATTCAAGCAATGGAAGATATTGGTAGGTTGAAAATAAAAAGACTTACTTTGAAGTCACGATTAACAAGATTGTCTAACCAGGTTGAATGGTCTAGATTCAACTGGGTTGCAATAATTTTAGATTTGAAGAATAGACTGACGAATTTCTTGCCATTATTGAACAATTTCAATAAGGTTCAATTGGAAATCGAATTATTAGATCCAGAGGGCTCAGAAGAAATTGTTGCACTTGAAACTCAGTACTATGATTTGCTCGGACGTATACAGGGTGTTATCACAGAATATGAAGTAAAAAATTAAAGTTCAGTTGCAACAGTTATACCTACCATCAAGTGATGTACCGAGGGCATCCAATATTAAACTACCAGTCATAAAACTTCCTGTTTTCTCAGGAGAATATGATCAATCCCAAGTAGCACACCTATATTGGTAAAATATTGGTACAATATTGTGAACATATTGGCGAAATATTTGAAATGCAATATTGGCGAGAAAAAAATATGTTAACATTTGGCGATATTGGTCCAATATTAATTGAATAATATTGGCGAAATATTCTCGAAATAATATTGGCCTCAAAATATTCGGCGATGTTGGTACAATATCGCTGATACAATATTCTGACAATATATCTCCTTGCTTAACAACCAATCAGTCTATTTCAAATTTTGAATTCAGCTAATAGAATCGGAATTACAGTGAAAATATAGCTTTTCGCTGTATTTTCACGGTGATAAACCTGCTTAGTTTTTGTTTTACTAGCTGTCAAGTGAAAATAATGATTTAAACTATAAACGTCAAATCTTTGTGTTTTGACTAGTTATATTTTTTAATCAATATGAGCGATCGTTGGGGACAAATGGCTATTGGTATCGTAGATGAAGCAGTGGAAAAGAGTATTTCGTTGAATACGGCCAGAAATAAAGAATCAATTACCAGGCAATTCAACAATTTTCAAATCGATTTATTGTCGTCCTAAATATAATTCGTGGTTTGATTAATAACCTATCATTTTTTGGAATATCAATTCATTGGCAATCCCAATGCAAGAAATTACAACTCGTCCTGCGAACTCGTTGTATTTTCAGCTTTGGGATTGCAATTCATTAATATTCCAAAAAATTATCGGTAATAATAATTATATATTACCCCTGACAATATTGGCACAATATTCAAAAGTTATACTGTCGAGAAGTGAAATGCGAACATTTTGCGATATTGGTCGAATATTGTTTGAATATTTCAGAAATGGTTTTAGTGAAATATTCTTGAAGCAATAATATTTATCGATATTGGTACAATATCATTTGGATATATTGGTGAATGTCGATATACTATGGTAAATTATCAAATGTCTTTTAGTTGATGAAGGTGACACCAGAGTCTGCCTCTTGATCGCCATAACCACTGAGTGAGCTGTCTTGAAAACTAGTTATGGGAATTATTTGATATACTTTCGTAGGTTTTAGAAGACGTTCTATATGTAGAGCCACCTAGCGGGTTTTTATCCAGGTTTGATCATGATAAAATTTTAATTTGTTTCATTGAATATTCGGCCAATTTTCAAATTTAATTTCAATCTAGATGTAGGAAACAATATGAAGACAATATTGTTTTAACGATATCGATAAATATTATTGAACCAATATTGACCCAAAATTAATTATTGAGATTTGTTGAATATTGGCGAATGTGTAATCACACTTGGGGATACAATATAGTTTTTATTCCTAGAATCGATATGAGGGGAATATTGGGATTGAAATATGTTTTCTAGATGTTGAAAACGATGTGAAGACAATTTTGTTTTATCGATATTGGTAAATATCATTCAACCAATATTGACTGAATATGAGTTATTAGTATTTGACGAATAAAGTGGAAATGATATTCAACCAATATGCTATCAAACTTGGAAATACAATATAGTTTTTTTCCCTATAATCGATATGACTGGGATATTTGGATTGCAATATTCAGTGTAGAAGTGGAATACAATATATAACCAATATTGTATAATCGATATTGGTAGAAATTATTCAACCAATATTTCACCAATATTATTAATATAATATTGTTTTTTGAATATTCACCCATATTGGACCAATATTGATTTTTAATTTACAATATATCTATATTGGCCCAACATGGAACCAAGATTCAGCCGATATGATGTGCTACCTAGGATGGATCGAGTTTCGAGATGCATTCAAGGCCATGGTACACAATAACAGATATTTGTTAGAGAGAAAAGTTTCATTATTTGCAAAAAAGAATAACCTATGCCTGAATTTCTCAGACCAGGCCATACTAATCAATTTTGTAGGCTTTCCGGTTGCAGAAAATGCAATAGGAAACATAATTCACATGTTCATGTTTCTGAGAATCACCAGTCTTGGGCAGATAATTCAGAAGAAAATAACAATAGAAAGCAATGAATCAGTAGTGCAAACAACGGCAAGCAATTTCAGCATGAGTTCCCAACAAGTTCCTTTGTCAACGGCTATAGTATTAGTAAAGGATAAAAATGATCAATTTCACGAGGCGAGAGATTTCTTAGATACTTAGCGGTAGTCAAAGTAACTTTATAACTATGGAACTTTGTGAGAAATTGAATTTACCAACAAAACCAGTTAATTTTTCAGTTGAAGTCGTTGGACAATACTTTGCACAATCAGGTATGCTACAACTGTTAGTTTGAGTGCAAAATTTCGAAATTACATAAATAATATATCGTGTTTGATAATTCCGAAAATAATATATCCAATACCCCCAGGTAGGCTTATTATGGCAAGTACCCGTCAGAAAGCAACTACTCCCCTGGCTAAGACTACGACGGGTATTGAATTAAATCTAACAGCTACTTGTGCAACGTTCCTCAAAGCATCAGAGGACGCAGTTGCAAGTTCCCTCTATGACCAACCAACAGAATTATGTTTTGATTTGGACAGGGTGACCACCTGCAGACTAGTTTCGAGGTTGTTGCCTCTCTTTAGTGCAAGGGTAGGTCAACACAGACAGCACTGAAGCTCAACTTGTCAATCGTGCATATTATTCATTGAAAGTTATCTATGGCAACAAGTATTTTCTATCACCTAAAGTGAGGGCAACATTATGTGAAGCCTTAGTCTTGTCTGTCTTCAATTATGCTGATGTATTGTATGGCCTATGTTTAACCGTTCAGTTCAAACAAAAAATCCAAAAGGTTCAGAACTCGATTTATTTTTGGTATCAGAAAAAGAGAGAATATCTCACAAATTGAAGACAATCGGATGGTTAGACATGGATAATAGGAGAAAACTACATGCTGCCACTTCATTTCACAAAATAATCATAGAAAAAAAACTACTAACTTACATGAAAAAATTTCTTTCAGAACAGACGTGCATAATCTCAATATCAGGTACAAAGGCCGACTTTCCCCTCCAATATTTCGTTTAGAGATTTTTTGAAGATATTTCACGTACGAAATATATGCAATGTATAACGGCATTCCTAATTCAATCAAACAAAAAAATCTATATCAGTTCAAAAATGATTTCAATAAATTTCTTTTGCAGTAACTTATTGTGACATTCAAACCACCTATCTTATCCCTATGTTAACATCACCCCTAATTATCATTTAGTGATCTTTTTTTTTGTTTTTCACTCCTTGGAAATAAATTATTTCCTTTTCTTTATTATTAACAATTTTGGTTAAACTTAAGAATAACACTGAGCGATATGTTCGAAGTTAAGTGGAAGAGCAATTTCCGTGGTGATTCGTCACTATTGAAATTGAACTCTGCCTTTTATTTTCTTCCGAAATTAAATATGATATTTATTGAATTTTTATTCAATAGACTGTACCGTTAAAAATGAAGAAAAAATAAAGACGATATTATTATTATTATTATTATTATTATTATTATTATTATTATTATTATTATTATTATTATTATTATTATTATTATTATTATTATTATTATTATTATTATTATTATTATTATTATTATTATTATTATTATTATTATTATTATTATTATTATTATTATTATTATTATTATTATTATTATTATTATTATTATTATTATTATTATTATTATTATTATTATTATTATTATTATTATTATTATTTTTTCCCGTTGGGAATGTACCAGTCAGGCCCTGTCTCCGGTGCTCCGATACATCCGGAGGGCGCGCTGGTGTCGTTAACCCCAATAACCACTCCCTACGTCCGTAGGGTGAGTGACTATTGGGTCCGAGAATCATGTGCCCTGAGTAGACGGAGCGAACCAAGGATAACGGCCTTCTGCATTCGCGCTGCTAAGATTTCTGCCATATTACGGCAAGCAGGTATTATCCTCAAGTTGGAGAGCAGTGTGTCCATCATTCCACCAAGGACTCCTATGATCAGAACCACCATTTTGACAGAATGGTCCGGATATAACCTGCGGAGTTCAAAGAGAAGATCTCGATATTTAGTCCGTTTTTCCTCCTCTTTTCGAACGATATTCATTTCGCCTGGAGCGGAAAACTCCATGACGAATATCGTTCTACTTTGGTGGTCGAGGAGGACAACATCAGGCTTATTGGCTTGTATTTGCCTGAGGGTGGGGAATGAGTAGTTCCAATAGATCCGGCACCTCTCATTCTCCACCACGGACTGAATATCCCCCGGAACATAAGGCAACACCGGTGTCTCGTCTATACCGTACGAGTGTCGTAGATGGTAGTATAACACTCGTAGCGCCGCGTTATGCCTGTGGATATAGGCTGAGACCGCATAAGATGGGCATGCTGATAGCAAATGCATTACGGTCTCAGGTGCCCCACGACATGCCCTGCATCGGGTGTCAGGGACGTCTATACCCATCACGCGACTGCGGTAGACGAGGGTGTTGAAGACACCATCCTGGCAGGCCATTATGAATCCCTCGGTCTCCGACTTTAGCTCACTCGACCTGAGGAAGGCAAAGGTCAAGCTTTTGGATAAGCCAAGGTCTTCGATGTTGTGAAAGAAGACGCCATGCATTGGCTTATCCATATGTAGCTGTAGCAGGACCTCTGTCTCCGCAGCTTTGATGTGAGCTTTTTTCTGAACGGGTCCCAACTCGGTGACAGAGTTTGGGTTAGCCCGTTCAGTGTCGAATACGAGACCGAGTTCATCGGCCGCACGGGTTGCTGCCTTAAAAAGAAATGCACCAATCCCTGCTTTTTCATCGTCGCGGACCATGCAGAGAAGGGGATCTGAACTCCTGATGACTTTACAGGCCCCATCCAGAACCATTCTGTTATGCATACACTCCAAACTCAAAAGTCCACGGCCTCCCCGTTGTCTGGGAAAGTATAACCGTGGAACGGACGATTTAGGATGCAAGCACCTATTGAGATGCATCACTTTGCGAGTTTTAACGTCGAGTTGTCGCAGCTCTTCCTTAGTCCACTTCATTACTCCGAAAGAGTAGAGAAGGATCGGAACGGCAAGCATATTGGTTGCAGCAACTTTGTTCTTCCCCGACAGTTCTGATGACCAGATCTGTCGGAGTTTGTGCTGATACTTGCCGCGGAGAGAGTTCTTAACTGTGAATACCTCTTGGGAGTGGCGTTGCTCCACTCCTAGGTAAGTATACGTCTCTCCGGCATCCAGATGATGTAGGATGCTTCCGTCTACGAGCTGGACATCCTCTCCGTATTCCTCGCATCGTCCTCTTTTAAGATGAACCGTGGCACATTTGTCGATCCCAAATTCCATTCCGATAGCATGCGTGTACTCTTCCACCACCCTAAGGGACTGATGTAGGTCCCTTTCTCCAGAGGCATATAATTTTAGGTCATCCATGTAGAACAAATGGGTGACTTTATGCCTCCGGTTGCTGGGGGTGCCGCAGTTGTACCCACGGGTATTCCTAAGTACAACGGACAATGGCAATAGTGAGATGCAGAAGAGAAGAGGGCTGAGGGAGTCTCCCTGAAACACGCCTCTTCTAATGATGACCTGCTCTGTTTGGACTGTGTCTCTACCAGATCTTATGGTGAAGCGAGTCCTCCAGAGTGGCATCAGTTGTCCAATACATCCCACTATTTGATCGGGTACCTCAAGACATCTGAGCAAATGCATGATTAACTCATGCGATGTTGTATCAAATGCCTTGCGGTAATCGATCCAGGCCATCGAAAGGTTACGCTTATACTGCACGGAGTCCTGCGTGATACATCTATCGATGAGCAGGTTCTCCTTACAGCCGGCGACCCCTTTCTTTGACCCTCTTTGCTCATATATCCGTTCGTACACCGGATCAACTGCGGAGAGAATGCGCGTGTATAAGATGCGTGTAAACAACTTATAACACGCATTCAAGCATGTTATCGGCCTGTAATTCTTTGGATCAGACAAATCTCCGTTTTTGGGGATGAGCACGGTTCGCCCCTCGACAAACCACTCCGGAATCTGCTGCTCCCCATCTAGCCATGAGTTAAAAACTCTAGCCAGATGGCGGTGGGTTGTTGGAAACTTTTTCCACCAATAGTTATTCAACCCATCAGGGCCTGGAGCAGCGAAATTCTTAGAACCTTTTAGGGCCCTTCGAACTTCTTCCGTGGTTATCGGATTGTGCAAATCATTGTGCTCATGCTGCCGAAGCGTCCTGCAGTAAGCTTCGAACTGCGCTAGGGCTGGAGTGTCTACATTGAGTGGTTGCGGAAACTCATAGATGTTCTTCCAGAAGGTTTCTACCCGATCAGCAGCCGGCGGGTTATCGACAACACGTGGAGGCTCTTGGAATAAGCGAGAAGGTTTATCGCGGAACTTCATGTTTTCCGCGATACTTCTCGCCCGCCTCACTAGTGACTTCTTTGCAGCCACTAGCATTCGTATCCTATCAAGACAGTGCTGTTTTATGGTAAACAGCACGCCTTGATTCAATGTGTGGTGAGCTCGTCTTAGCTTTGCAGCAATTCGCCGCACTGCCGGCGTAAAAGGCCTATTGGCCGACATGTAGTCCACCACACACTGGATACGAGACGCGTGTTGTCTCGCCGACTTGATCTTAGCTTCCATCTTGTGAACGCGTCGCTCATGCCTCCCAACAAGAGCGGTGGTTTCCCTCCTTTCCGTCTGGGATAGAGCACGAGCGGCGTCGTACACGACAGAATTGATCTGCCAGATGGTAGCCTCTTCTGAAAGAACATCGCCAATCTCTGCATCCACTCGTGCCAGTTCTTGCGGCTTCAGGGGCTTCATATTGTGAAGCGCCCTGCGGGTTCTGATGTCCTCCATTGGTGGTATGATGCGAGCCTCCTCTACAGCCAGACCGACACGTGGCATATCTGCCACTTCTGCCACTTCGTTAATCGGCTGAGGAGGAGCTCTAACATAGCCTCGAGCCCGGAGATAGGAAACATAATCCCTGAGATTTTGGGCGGAAACGGCGGCATGCTCTGGGTGTCTTTCACACCAGAGAGCATGCATCCTTGCCATGTATCCTCTCCGGGCGGGCTCACTGCTCTCGTAGATATACAGAAGTCCGTCTCTCAATTCGTCCGTCCACTCTAAGCGTCCGTTGTCATTGCGGTTGTCATTTGGCAAATCATCGTTGTTGGCCCCACCACCTTGCCTTTGACCCCTAATCCGAGGGGGTCGGTTGTGGGGGCCTCTTCCCCGATTGTTTGGAACCGAGTATTAGGGTTTACTGGGGGGTTAACCCAGTAAACCCACGGCCGACATCGGAGGGAAAGATGCCTTTTCCCTCCCGGATGCGCATGAGCTGCCGGTCCGATTTTGCATCCTTTGCTCGGGTAGGTGGTGTCGCAACTCACCAGGGCCTTAGGTGTTGTTTGACCTCCCTGCCTATTATTATTATTATTATTATTATTATTATTATTATTATTATTATTATTATTATTATTATTATTATATATTATTATTATTATTATTTTTCTCCTTAGGGGTGTACCAGTCAGGCCCTGTCTCCGGTGCTCCGACTCATCCGGAGGGCGCGCTGGTGTCGTTAACCCCAATAACCACTCCCTACGTCCGTAGGGTGGGTGATTATTGGGTCCGAGAATCGTGTGCCCTGAGTAGACGGAGCGAACCAAGTATAACGGCCTTCTGCATTCTTGCTGCTAAGATTTCTGCCATATTACGGCAAGCCGGTATTATCTTCAAGTTAGAGAGCAGTGTGTCCATCATTCCACCAAGGACTCCTATAATCAGAACCACCATTTTGACAGAATGGTCCGGATATAACCTGCGGAGTTCAAAGAGAAGATCTCGATATTTAGTCCGTTTTTCCTCCTCTTTTCGAACGATATTCATTTCGCCTGGAGCGGAAAACTCCATGACGAATATCGTTCTACTTTGGTATTCGAGGAGGACAACATCAGGCTTATTGGCTTGTATTTGCCTGAGGGTGGGGAATGAGTAGTTCCAATAGATTCGGCATCTCTCATTCTCCACCACGGACTCAATATCCCCCGGAGCATAAGGTAACACCGGTGTCTCGTCTATACCGTACGAGTGTCGTAGGTGGTAGTACAACACTCGTAGCGCCGCGTTATGCCTGTGGATATAGGCTGAGACCGCATAAGATGGGCATGCTGATAGCAAATGCATTACGGTCTCAGGTGCCCCACGACATGCCCTGCATCGGGTGTCAGGGACGTCTATACCCATCACACGTCTACGGTAGACAAGGGTGTTGAAAACACCATCCTGGCAGGCCATTATGAATCCCTTGGTCTCCGACTTTAGCTCACTTGACCTGAGGAAGGCAAAGGTCAAGCTTTTGGATAAGCCAAAGTCTTCGATGTTATGAAAGAAGACACCATGCATTGGCTTATCCATATGTAGCTGTAGCAGAACCTCTGTCTCCGCAGCTTTTATGTGAGCTTTTTGCTGAACGGGTCCCAACTCGGTGACAGAGTTTGGGTTAGCCCGTTCAGTGTCGAAAACGAGACCGAGTTCATCGGCCGCACGGGCAGCTGCCTTAAAAAGGAATGCTCCAATCCCTGCTTTCTCATGGTCGCGGACCATGCAGAGAAGGGGATCTGAACTCCTGATGACTTTACAGGCCCTATCCAGAACCATTCTGTTATGCAGACACTCCAAACTCAAAAGTCCACGGCCTCCCCGCTGTCTGGGAAAGTATAACCGTGGAACGGACGATTTAGGATGCGAGCTCCTATTGAGATGCATCATTTTGCGAGTCTTAACGTCAAGTTGTCGCAGCTCTTCCTTAGTCCACTTCATCACTCCGAAAGAGTAAAGAAGGATCGGAACGGCAAGCATATTAGTTGCAGCAACTTTGTTCTTCCCCGACAGTTCTGATGACCAGATCTGTCGGAGTTCATGCTGATACTTGCCGCGGAGAGAGTTTTCAACTGCAAATACCTCTTGGGAGCGGCGTTGTTCCACCCCAAGGTAGGTATAAGTCTCTCCGGCATCAAGATGATGTAGGATGCTTCCGTCTACGAGCTGGACATCCTCTCCGTATTCCTCACATCGTCCTCTTTTGAGATGAACCGTGGCACATTTGTCGATCCCAAATTCCATACCGATACCATGCGTATATTCTTCCACCACCCTAAGGGCCTGATGTAGGTCCCTTTCTCCAGAGGCATACAATTTGAGGTCATCCATGTAAAATAGATGGGTGACATTATGCCTCCCGTTGCTGGGGGTGCCGCAGTTGTACCCACGGGTATTATTATTATCATTATTATTAATATTATTTTTTTCTCCTTAGGAGTGTACCAGTCAGGCCCTGTCTCCGGTGCTCCGACCCATCCGGAGGGCGCGCTGGTGTCGTTAACCCCAACAACCACTCCCCACGTCCGTAGGGTGAGTGATTATTGGGTCCGAGAATCATGTGCCCTGAGCAGACGGAGCGAACCAAGAATAACGGCCTTCTGCATTCGTGCTGCTAAGATTTCTGCCATATTACGGCAAGCAGTTATTATCTTCAAATTGGAGAGCAGTGTGTCCATCATTCCACCAAGGACTCCTATGATCAGAACCACCATTTTGACAGAATGGTCCGGATACAACCTGCGGAGTTCAAAGAGAAGATCTCGATATTAAGTCCGTTTTCCCTCCTCTTTTCGAACGATATTCATTTCGCCTGGAGCGGAAAACTCCACGACGAATATCGTTTTACTTTGGTGTTCGAGGAGGACAACATCAGGCTTATTGGCTTGTATTTGCCTGAGGGTGGGGAATGAGTAGTTCCAATAGATTCGGCACCTCTCATTCTCCACCACGGACTCAATATCCCCCGGAACATAAGGCAACACCGGTGTCTCGTCTATACCGTATGAGTGTCGTAGATGGTAGTACAACACTCGTAGAGCCGCGTTATGCCTGTGGATATAGGCTGAGACCGCATAACATGGGCATGCTGATAGCAGATGCATTACGGTCTCAGGTGCCCCACGACATGCCCTGCATCGGGTGTCAGGGACGTCTATACCCATCACGCGACTACGGTAGACAAGGGTGTTGAAGACACCATCCTGGCAAGCCATTATGAAACCCTCGGTCTCCGACTTTAGCTCACTCGACCTGAGGAAGGCAAAGGTCAAGCTTTTGGATAAGCCAATGTCTTCGATGTTGTGAAAGAAGACACCATGCATTGGCTTATCCATATGTAGCTGTAGCAGGACCTCTGTCTCCGCAGCTTTGATGTGAGCTTTTTGCTGAACGGGTTCCAACTCGGTGACAGAGTTTGGGTTAGCCCGTTCAGTGTCGAATACGAGACCAAGTTCATCGGCCGTACGGGTTGCTGCCTTAAAAAGAAATGCTCCAATCCCTGCTTATTCATGGTCGCGGACCATGCAGAGAAGGGGATCTGAACTCCTGATGACTTTACAGGCCCCATCCAGAACCATTCTGTTATGCATACACTCCAAACTCAAAAGTCCACGGCCTCCCCGTTGTCTGGGAAAGTATAACCATGGAACGAACGATTTAGGATGCAAGCTCCTATTGAGATGCACCACTTTGCGAGTTTTAACGTCGAGTTGTCGCAGCTCTTCCTTAGTCCACTTCATCACTCCGAAAGTGTAGAGAAGGATCGGAACGGCAAGCATATTGGTTGCAGCAACTTTGTTCTTCCCCGACAGTTCTGATGACCAGATCTGTCGGAGTTTATGCTGATACTTGCCGCGGAGAGAGTTCTTAACTGTGAATACCTCTTGGGAGTGGCGTTGCTCCACCCCTAGGTAAGTATTATTATTATTATTTTTTTTTTTTTTCTCCTAGGAGTGTACCAGTCAGGCCCTGTCTCCGGTGCTCCGACCCATCCGGAGGGCGCGCTGGTGTCGTTAACCCCAATAACCACTCCCTACGTCCGTAGGGTGAGTGATTATTGGGTCCGAGAATCCTGTGCCCTGAGTAGACGGAGCGAACCAAGTATAACGGCCTTCTGCATTCTTGCTGCTAAGATTTCTGCCATATTTCGGCAAGCTGGTATTATCTTCAAGTTAGAGAGCAGTGTGTCCATCATTCCACCAAGGACTCCTATAATCAGAACCACCATTTTGACAGAATGGTCCGGATATAACCTGCGGAGTTCAAAGAGAAGATCTCGATATTTAGTCCGTTTTTTCTCCTCTTTTCGAACGATATTCATTTCGCCTGGAGCGGAAAACTCCATGACGAATATCGTACTACTTTGGTGGTCGAGGAGGACAACATCAGGCTTATTGGCTTGTATTTGCCTGAGGGTGGGGAATGCGTAGTTCCAATAGATTCGGCATCTCTCATTCTCCACCACGGACTCAATATCCCCCGGAGCATAAGGCAACACCGGTGTCTCGTCTATGCCGTACGAGTGTCGTAGGTGGTAGTACAACACTCGTAGCGCCGCGTTATGCCTGTGGATATAGGCTGAGACCGCATAAGATGGGCATGCTGATAGCAAATGCATTACGGTCTCAGGTGCCCCACGACATGCCCTGCATCGGGTGTCAGGGACGTCTATACCCATCACACGTCTACGGTAGACAAGGGTGTTGAAAACACCATCCTGGCAGGCCATTATGAATCCCTTGGTCTCCGACTTCAGCTCACTTGACCTGAGGAAGGCAAAGGTCAAGCTTTTGGATGAGCATAGGTCTTCGATGTTATGAAAGAAGACACCATGCATTGGCTTATCCATATGTAGCTGTAGCAGAACCTCTGTCTCCGCAGCTTTTATGTGAGCTTTTTGCTGAACGGGTCCCAACTCGGTGACAGAGTTTGGGTTAGCCCGTTCAGTGTCGAAAACGAGACCGAGTTCATCGGCCGCACGGGTAGCTGCCTTAAAAAGGAATGCTCCAATCCCTGCTTTCTCATGGTCGCGGACCATGCAGAGAAGGGGATCTGAACTCCTAATGACTTTACAGGCCCCATCCAGAACCATTCTGTTATGCAGACACTCCAAACTCAAAAGTCCACGGCCTCATCGTTGTCTGGGAAAGTATAACCGTGGAACGGACGATTTAGGATGCAAGCTCCTATTGAGATGCATCATTTTGCGAGTCTTAACGTCAAGTTGTCGCAGCTCTTCCTTAGTCCATTTCATCACTCCGAAAGAGTAAAGAAGGATCGGAACGGCAAGCATATTAGTTGCAGCAACTTTGTTCTTCCCCGACAGTTCTGATGACCAGATCTGTCGGGGTTTATGCTGATACTTGCCGCGGAGAGAGTTTTTAACTGCAAATACCTTTTGGGAGAGGCGTTGTTCCACCCCAAGGTAGGTATAAGTCTCTCCGGCATCCAGATGATGTAGAATGCTTCCGTCTACGAGCTGGACATCCTCTCCGTATTCATCGCATCGTCCTCTTTTGAGATGAACCGTGGCACATTAGTCGATCACAAATTCCATACCGATAGCATGCGTATATTCTTCCACCACCCTAAGGGACTGATGTAGGTCCCTTTCTCCAGAGGCATACAATTTGAGGTCATCCATGTAAAATAGATGACTGACATTATGCCTCCGGTTGCTGGGGGTGCCGCAGTTGCACCCACGGGTATTCCTGAGTGCAACGGACAATGGCAATAGTGAGATGCAGAAGAGAAGAGGGCTAAGGGAGTCTCCCTGAAACACACCTCTTCTAATGATGACCTGCTCTGTTTGGACTGTCTCTACCAGATCTTATGGTGAAGCGAGTCCTCCAGAGCGGCATCAGTTGTCCAATGCATCCCACTATTTGACCGGGTACCTCAAGGCATCTGAGCAAATGCATGATTAACTCATGTGATGTTGTTTCAAATGACTTTCGGTAATCGATCCAGGCCATCGAAAGATTACGCTTATACTGTACGGAGTCCTGCGTGATACATCTATCGATGAGCAGGTTCTCCTTGCACCCGGCGACCACTTTCTTTGACCCTCTTTGCTCATTTATCCGTTCATACACCGGATCAACTGCGGAGAGAATGCGCGTGTATAAGATGCGCGTAAACACCTTATAACACGCATTCAAGCATGTTATCGGCCTGTAATTCTTTGGATCAGACAAATCTCCGTTTTTGGGGATGAGCACGGTTCGCCCCTCGACAAACCACTCTGGAATCTGCTGCTCCCCATCTAGCCATGAGTTGAAAACTCTGGCCAGATGGCGGTGGGTTGTTGGAAACTTTTTCCACCAATAGTTATTCAACCCATCAGGGCCTGGAGCAGCGAAATTCTTAGAGCCTTTTAGGGCCCCTCGTACTTCTTCCGTAGTTATCGTAATGCGCAGATCATTGAGCTCAGGCTGCCGAAGCCTCCTGCAAAATGCTTCAAACTGCGCTAGGGCTGGAGTATCTACGTTGAGTGGTTGTGGATACTCATAGATATTCTTCCAGAATGTTTCCACCCGATCTGCAGCCGGCGGGTTATCGACAACACGTGGAGGCTCTTGGAATAAGCGAGAAGTTTTATCGCGGAACTTTATGTTTTCCGCGAGACCTCTCGCCCACCTCACTAGTGACCTCTTTGCAGCCACTAGCATTCGTATCCTATCAAGGCAGTGCTGTTTGATGGTGAACAGCACACCTTGATTTAATATGTGGTGAGCTCGTCTCAATTTCGCTGCAATTCGCCGCACTGCAGGCGTGAAAGGCCTATTGGCCGCCACGAAGTCAACCACACACTGGATACGAGACGCGTGTTGTCTCGCCGACTTGATCTTGGCTTCCATCTTGTGTACACGTCGTTCATGCCTCCCTACCAGAGCGGTGGTGTCCCTCCTCTCCGTTTGGGATAGAGCAAGAGCGGCGTCGTACACGACAGAATTGATCTGCCAGATGTCAGCCTCTTCTGGAAGGACATCGCCAATCTCCGCATCCACCCGTGCCAGTTCTTGCGGCTTCAGGGGCTTCATTTTGTGAAGCGCCCTGCGGGTTCTGATATCCTCCATCAGTGGAACAATGCGATTCTCCTCCACAGCCAAACCGACACGTGGCATATCTGCCACTTCGATAACTGGCTGAGGAGGAGCTCTAACGTAGCCTCGAGCCCGAAGATGGGATACATAATCCCTGAGATTTTGTGCGGAAAACGCTGCATGCTCTGGGTGTCTCTCACACCACAGAGCATGCATTCTCGCCATGTATCCTCTCCGGGCGGGCTCACTGCTCTCGTAGCAATGCAGAAGTCCGTCTCTTAATTCGTCCGTCCACTCAAAGCGTTCGTTGTTATCGCGGTCGTCATCGTTTGGCAAATCATCGTTGGCCCCACCACCTTGCCTATGACCCCTAATCCGAGGGGGTCGGTTGTGGGGGCCTCTTCCTCGTTCGTTCGGAACCGAGTAGTAGAGTTTACTGGGGGGTCAACCCAGTAAACCCACGGCCGACACCGGAGGGAATGTTGCTTTTTCTCTCCCGGATGCACATGAGCTGCCGGTCCGATTTTGCATCCTTTGCTTGGGTAGGTGGTGTCGCTACCTACCCGAGCAAAGGATTATCATTATTATTATTATTATCTGTTATTTTCTGACATGTACTTGCCATAATAAGCCTACGTAGAAGGTGTATATCGGAGTAAAGGGTTCATCATCGGTCGGTAACGACTGTTAATTATCAGAAAATACTCATTATTTACCACATCACGCGGTGATAAGGAGAGCTTGCTTAACAACGAAGGTTCGCGTTGCATTCGACGCTTCAATGCAAACAGATAGTGGATTATCACTGAATGATATGTAGTATATTGGTCCAACGGTGCAAAATGATTTAATTTCAATTATTCAGAAAATACAAGTTTGTAATCAAATCTGATGTTTCTAAACTGTACAGGCAAATCCTAATAACGGAATCGCAACGGCCTCTACTAAGGATATTTTGGGGAAATGAGCCTTCTGAAGAGCTTAAATGTTTTGATCTCAAGACCGTTACTTATGGTACAGCGTCTGCACCATATGGGCAACAAGGTGTCTTTGGCAACTGGCCGATGAAACTGAAATCGCCTTTCCTACTATTGGTGAAGTGATCAAGGAAGATTCAATCGATGAAGTATTGAAAATTCAGGAAAAGGTCCATTCAATTTTATATAGTGCAGGTTTTGAACTTCGACAGTGGCGAACTAACAATTTGACTATTCAGAAGTCTTTCAAGGTACATTCCAATCTATAGAATCAAGTATTTTAATCTAGGAGACGGTAATAATAAAACTTTAGGTATTCTGTGGAACTCCGCACACGAATATATATAATATTCTATCAACATCACTACAGGACCCATTACGAAAAGGTCTATTTTATCTACAATAGCCCAAATCTATGATCCGTTGGGTTTTTTTGGTCCGGTAGTGATGGTTGCTAAACAGATTATGCAGCAACTGTGGCAAGCAAAGTTATCTTGGGACGAAGAAGTTCCTCAGAAAATCCAGACGCGATGGGTAAAATTTTGGAATAATTTATCTATATTGAATGAAATAAAAGTACCTAGATGGGTGAAGGCTAATGACGTGGTACGGATTGAATTGCACCCATTTCCAGATGCTTCCGAAAGGGGGTATGGTGTTTGTGTGTATATTAGATGTGAGAATAGGGTTGGAGTTCACACAACTAGTTTATTATGTGCTAAATCACGAGTAGCACCAATTAAGAAGGTAAAAAACCTTCTCCGATTGGAATTGTGCGCAGCCTATGAATTAGCGCAGCTAGTGCACAAGGTACGTTCTGCTATACAAATTAACTTTGTTGCCTATTATTATTGTTCTGACTGGACTATTACCCTATATTGGATGAAATCAGATAGTAGTAGGTTTTAGACTTTTGTAGCAAATCGAATTAGTGAAATTCAAAGTCTGACCAACGAGGTTGATTGGCATAATGTAAACTCCGAAGATAATTCCGCAGATTATGTGTCCAGGGGTGTTGATGCTTATCAAATGATAGCTTTAAAGTTGTGGTGGACAGGACCTCAATGGCTATTACAAAACTAAAGAGATTGGGTTCATTCTGATATCGATAATATTACGGATGTGCCAGAGCAGCGCCTAGTTGTTTCATTATCGAAAATTACACATGTCAATACTATTTAGTTCTTCAACGATAATCTCTTTTCAAAATTTTCGAAATTTATAAAATTACAACGCGTGATAGCCAGCCTATTTATTACGTTATAAAACAAATCTATGCTGTGATGAACAAGACCGTCAGTTAGGAGTATTAACAATTCAAGAATTGGAGAGAGCTTTATATTTAATAGTGTCAGTGACACAACAAGAAGCTTTTCATCAAGAATATGTATCTCTAATGAAAAATAACGGTCAATTAGAGAAAACTAAATTACTATGCCTGAATCCCTTTATGGATAAACATTACAATGTAATACGAGTTGGTGGTAGAATATCCAATGCAAACCATAAGTTTGATAAAAGTCACCCTATGATTCTGCCATCAAAGCATGAGACTACACGGCTCATTTCAGAAAGAAAGCATGAACACTTATTATACTGTTGTCCACAGCAACGTATTTTTTCGACTAGACAACAAAAAATACTGCAAGATTGATTGTTAGGAAATGTGTGAAGTGTTTTCGGTCAAGACCTAAAACATCAAAATATCTTATGGGCAACTTGCTTGCCACAAGAATTTCTCAGTGTTTCCCATTTCATAATACAGGTGTTGATTACGCCGGGCCCAATTTAATCAAAGACCGCAAAACTCGAGGTGCAAAACTTATAAAGAGTTATATTTGTTTGTTTATTTGTATGAGTACCAAGGCCACACATCTCGAAATTGTGTCTGATCTAAGTACAGACAACTTTCTGTCAAGTTTGAAACGATTAATTTCTAGAAGGGGTTAACCGGAGGATATTTACTCAGACAACGGTACTAATTTTGTAGGTGCCGATGCTAAAATGCGCGAATTTTCTGAATTCATAAAAAGAAATGCTGAAGCTATTGTAAATAATGTATCGTGTGAGAATATCAGTTTGAAATTGATTCCAGCAAAAGCTCCACATTTGCTGTGGGAAGTCGGTGTTAAGAGCGTGAAAGGTCACCTAACTAGAATTATGGGTAATGCCCATTTAACGTACGAAGAATTCAATTCCGTAATTGTTCATATCGAAGGTATATTTAATTCCCAACCTCTCAATCCTTTATCCTCTGATCCATCTGATTGCAATCCTCTGACCCCATCTCACTTCCTAATCGAAAGAGCAATGACAGCTATTCCAGAGCCCAGTGTTCTACACCTTAAGGAAAACCGTTTAGATGCCTACCAGCGACAGCACTAAATTCTCGAACATTTCTGGAGTCGTTGGCACGTTGAGTACATATCAGAACTGCAAGCTAGATCTGAATGAAAATCATCAGCGAGCGATACCATTAAGCTTGCAAACCTAGTGGTTATCAAGGAAGATAACCAGCCCCCATTAAAATGGACTCTCGGAAGGATCGTCGAAGTTCATCGTGACAAGGACGATGTCATCCGAGTCGTGTCGGTGAAAATTGGACGAAATGGATCCAAACGCCCAGTAACGAAGATTTGCGTCCTTTCAATCAGCGACAATGACATTGAAAAATCAGTGTAATATGCCCACTAGACAATGTAGTTAATCCGTTATTCATTATTTTTAATAAGCTGTTCCAAATCTCAAATGTGTTGAAACTAACCTATAGTTTTCAAGGCTGGCGATATGAGCAGTATCTGATGACTTTGGTGAGATTTTGCAAGCCTCGTTTCCATCGTATCTACCTGATAAAAATAATGACATGATTTTGAAGTTTTTGAGAAAAATAAGACAATTAAGAATTGTAACATTCATTTTCACTTTTTCAATATAAAATTCGAAACTAGAAGCTAGTATTCTATATTTACAATAAGAAGTACAAGTACAGTCCACACCAGAGCTCAACAGCCAAGTTGTTGAGAAAGAATCAACCTATGTCCTCCAATAAATACTTTACGAGAATAAAGACGGGATCCTGGGATTGAACTCAGGATCCTACGATTTGAATTGAAATCACGAGATCAGAGTTGGGATACCAAGAGTAAAGTCGAGATCCCAAGAATACATCCAGGATCAGGAGATTGAAATCAAAGTCAGGATCCCGAAATTGAAGTCAGGATTCCAAGAATACAGTCAAGATCCTGAAATTAAATTCAGAATCCGGAGAATGAAGTCGGAATCCTGGTGTTGTCAGGATCCCAGATCAGAGTCGGGTTCTCGAAGTAACTCGATATCCCGAGTTTATAAAAAAAGAATAACTTTGGCCCTTCAACGCCTTCGTGCATATTGATTTTTCAAATGATATGCTTACTCGAGATGATGCAAAAACACAGACAATATTCAATTGGACCAAGTGATCAATTGAGTCAAACAAGCAAACTTCATATGCACAATTTGAAAAAAATTGTGACGTGTCTTCAACCGTAACGAAAGTAAACTTACCTGGTGAACAAATTTCGTGGCAGAGGCTGTTTCAGAAAATACTGATTTTAACCTCGATAAGTACGGACAGTAGTCAGTATTAATGAAGAAAGTGAGGTATTGTTATTTATCAAGTGCAAAAGTGTGATTGTTATGGAAGGTAAAACTGCAGCCAGCAATTAAATTTTATTACGAGGGATATAGTTATTGCAATACATACGTCTGTTACTGAATCAACAAAACTGGTTCAACTGATACTACAATGGATGTTCAATATGCTTACAGTAATTTCATTTTTTTTCTTTGATAAAATTACTAGTTTTTCACCAATAATCGCATTTGATGAGCATATTTAGAAATATCCCTCCAAATGAATTTTGCTGCAGAACTAAGGTAGAAAAGGCCCCCATACATGAAGGCGGTAGCCCTGACAAGTTTTCCAAATGAGGCCGCGCTCGAGCTGAAAGAAACCTTTGACTTTTTTAATACCGAATGTAAAATTAGAGTACCGTCTTTATCGTCCGAATACTTTCTCATTCTAAATTCACGCATATCAAACGTTTCTCGACATTCGAAGCTAGATTTGCCAAACTGTATGTTCAATGTATCGGCCGTTGAAGCTTCTGGTAGCATCTGACATAGGTATCGGTAACGGTATCGGTATTCCTTGTTGTGAAGCAAGTGCGATGTGAGTTGCCTAGATGCCAATCATGACGTCCGATGTTTGCTCGAAGTGTGCACCTACCACCAAGGGTGGTGCTATTGGTTTTCCGGGTTTTCCTGCAGCTGAAAAGTAAATACGCCACCAAAAATTAGTAAGTCGTCCCTGAGCGCCACGGCCAATACCAATGATAGCCCTCCTCTACCCGCATAAGCTATGCCTGTGGATACACTCTTCGACTGTTTAGTGAGGAGTAGTATTATTTTTTTCTTATTATTCATTGATATACTCATAATTGTAGTTGTACGCGTAAGTTTCCCCATCTATCCATAGTCATTCAACAAATTCACATTGTGAAAATACGGATTTGAAGAGATAGACCGTCAGGAAGTGACAGATTTAGGTACTCCATTTTCGCAGACTAGCCTCGAATAGGGTTGAAGAGTACATCGATGTTGGGTAAAATGGAGGAAAATTTACGAGTAGCTCCTGGACCCCAATTCTCGAGTTCAGGAGAACGGAACGCTCCCATCACTGGATGTGACTGTTCACATCGCCTGCAATGTTCTCGCGCTAGAAATCGGTATTCTCGAACGCATGTGATCACAGTCTCTCGAGAGAACCGTTGACACAACGTTGCCAGACGATTTTTGGTAGAAGCCTTATATTTTCAGAGGTTGAAGGAGGAAGAGTTACAGAATAACCTATTCGGTGAATTAAATCAAGTAATTATGTGTTGTGTATTATATTATTATCAACTGAGCTGAACTCTAGCTTCTTGAATAATACTTATTTCATAAAAACCGTATCTTCGTAGGTACCTTCTGCGCAAATGTTCTAACTCTTGAAGATTGTTTGGAAGTTTAACCCAGTTATTTGAATTTTATAGTTGGTTTGCATCTATCACTTCTAAAATGCAGAGGAAGTGCTTGATTGACTTTTACCAGAATTTTTTTCTGTCCCATTTCTGATAACTTCCTGAAGCATAAAATCTCAAAGTTATACTGTCGAGAAGTAAAATGTGAACATTTTGCGATATTTATCGAATATTGTTTAAATATTTTAGAAATATACCTTGATATATTATTAAATGTCTTTTAATTGATGAAGGTGACACCAGAGTCTGCCTTTTGATCGCCATAACCTCTGAGTGAGCTGTCTTGAGAACAAGTTATGGGAAGTATTTAATATACTTTTCCCGCTGCCGACACTGTAAATAGTCCATACATGCTTAGCAACAAAACAGGTAAATGGCCTATATCATTCGTTTACTAATTCATCTTGACAACGGAATGTAAATAGTGTCATTTACATGCCTAGGGTAATAATGACTTTGCCTTTGACAAGTAATAACTTCAGCTTCATTCATATCAATTTTTAGGTTATGAGACCTTTTGAATATTATTGTTGTCTGCTTATTCGGTAACTTAGTTACACGCACAAGCAACTTAGAATGAAATAGCGAACGAATAATCATGAAGGAAGGGTAAGAAAACAAACTTCAATTCAGGCAAATTTTGAGAAATGTCAACAAGCAGCGGGAAAAACGTAATAAGTAACACGGAATGTATCGACTGTTATCATCCTCGGCAAGCGACAAGCCTCGGCTTTGCCTCGGCTCGTACTCGCTCACCTCGAATGTTAACACGTCTTTACATCCCTTGTTACTTAAATAACTATTAGTAGGTTTCAGAAGACGTTCTAAATGTAGAGCCACCCAGCGGATTTTTATCCAGGTGATCATGATATAATTTCAATATGTTTCATTGAATATTCAGCCAATATTCAAATTTCATCTCAATCTAGATGTAGGAAACAATATGAAGACAATATGGTTTCAACGATATCGATAAATATTATTGAACCAATATTGACCCATTATTGATTAATGAGATTTGTTGAATATTGGCGAAATGATATTCAACCAATGTGTAATCATACTTGAAAATACAATATAGTTTTTATTCCTAGAATCGATATGAGGGGAATATTGGGATTTCCATATTTATTCTAGATGTTAAAAACGATGTGAAGACAATATTGTTTTATCGATATTGGTGAATATCATTCAACTCAATATGAGTTATTACAATTTGTCAAATAAAGTGGAAATGATATTCAACCAATATGCTATCAAACTTGGAAATACAATATAGTTTTTGTCCCCTATAATCGATATGACTGGAATATTTGGATTGCAATATTTATTCTAGATGTGGAAAACAATATATAACCAATAATGTTTTATCGATATTGGTAGAAATTATTCAACCAATATTGACCCAATATTTCATGTGATAATCTACATTCAAAACTAGTTCAACCAATATTCCACCAATATTATTAATATAATATTGTTTACTGAAAATTCACCCATATTGGACCAATATTGATGTTTCATTTACAACATATCTACATTGGCCCAATATGGAACCGAGATTCAGCCGATATGATGTGCGACCTGGAAAGTAACAGAGATAGAATGAAGGAAATCCATGATATTGATGAAGATGCTGCTGGATTTCAAACTGGTGACCTGGTTTGTATGACTGGTGCCAGAATGGAACCTTGGGGTACATCTGATGGAAGAGTTAAATATGTTGAGTTCTCCTGTTCCACTCGTACTTTTTGTTGCCTATTGTTTAGATAGCTATTCAACAGAGTTACCGTGTTTGGACTGAATCCAATATAAGCTAATATTGAAAGTAACACTTCGTGATTGATTGTGTCGAAAGCTCGACTAAAATCAAGTAGAACCAAAACAGTAATTTTACCTTCATCCGATGATTCCATTATGTCATCCACTACGTGCAGTAGTGCTGTTGTACAGCTGTGACCAGCTCTAGATCCTGATTGTACTGTGGGAAGCAGTGAATTTTTCAACAAGTAACTATTAATTTGAATATCCATGACTTTTTCCATTACTTTTGACATGGTTGGTAAAATACTAATTCCTCTAAGATCTTTAAATTCTTTAGGAGTAGTAAACACAGTGATAACAGCACTCTTCCACAGACGGAAACCTATTTTTCTCAAAACAAAAATTGATTATCTGTCTCAAATATGTAACAATATGTGGACTACATAATTTCATCATTTTCAAATTTGTACCGTCACAGCCAGTGGAATTAGTTTTGATTTGTCCTATAATGAGAAGAATGGTTAATTCGTCATCAGGTGTGAAATTAAATTTAGAATTTGTTGACTGCAAATTTTTATACTGACCCAGAACCTCAGTTATATGTAGAGTATGAAGTGAATTCACCAGAAACTTATTGATATCATCAACATTACACAGCTCGGGTGGCAACTGATTTTTTTTTCATTGCTAAATATGTTAATTTTTAAAATTTTCCAACACTCTTTGTTGGATACATTTTTTAGCTTATATGTAAAGAAAGCCTTTTTTCTCTTTCATTAGCCCCTGTCGTGTAATTCCTCATTTGCTTGTAATATTCCCAGTCATTTACATTTTTTGTTTTTCTGTATTTAGTGAGTGGCCTGTCCCTGATATTCATCATGGAGTTAATATTCTCTGTTAGCCAGGGTGCAGGAGGCTTTGTAAATTTTTTTGTTATGATGGGATCATGCTTATCAAACAAATTTCTTTCAACCAAAAAATTAACTTTGCCATCTACATTCCTATTAATATCAAAAATGTGAAAAAAAAAGGAATTCTAAGCAGATCATTCTGGAAAAACTCATAACTAAATTTTTTAACATTTTTTTTTAGTGAAAGATCTTATTGATTACTTTCAATTCAGACTTCTATTGTCTCAATCGTTTAAAAAAGTGATTAAGAACTTGATAAAAATCGGAGATACAAAAGCGATTGAAACGTCGTGTTCAAAGTGATAACTGAGACAATGGAAGACCGAAATGAAAGTAATCAATTTAAACCGTTGTGTAAAACTTTTAAACAGAGATCTCATTATCTCCAAACATAATGAAAATAGAGCTTTCAGCAAGTTTTGATACGTCTCTCACAAAGTAAGTGGTGTAATGTATTCACTCATGGAGGCAAATTGATTCATTTGTTGATTTTATTGAAAATATGAACAGGATGATCATAAAATCAGATGTGGAATCATCTGCGATAGCGATAGCAAATGTAGGTAGTTCAATGTACAGCCGGGAAAGTAGCTATTTTCTGTTAGAAATTACAGAAAGAGCTTCTTTTTTATCGTGGTTTTATTCCATTTCCAGAGTTGTCATTTTTGTTTCAATTTTCAATTGTGAATGTTTCCCCTTTTCAATGATTCATTTGTCTTTTTGCAATTCCATAAATTTACTGTTTTCATTTCCAGACTGTGAAAGTGTAAAATACCCAAAAAATCATAGCTAGAAAAAACTCACTTATTATACAACAGGCCAATTCGTAGTTTACGAAATAAAGTAGGATGCATACCATTCAAGATTTGTTAATCTAACTCATGTTGTTGTTGTCTAATTTAAGGAAACTTTCAGGATCCGTGATAGTGAAAAAAATAAATACAAAAACAGCAAATATTCAAATATTTATTCAGAAAATTTTATTAATATAAGTACCTATTTTACGTTTTTGTCGCAGAGGCGATGAACATTTTGTACTTGAGTGACAAAATTTCTTTCCCATCTCTGACTTGGGTACTTATCAATTTTCCATTTCGTGTTATTTCTCGGTACACTATTTTAAACTCTTCAAGTTTATCTTCTGGAATGTTTGGCAAAAAAGTACAAACCGATAAAACAAGACCTGAAAGAAATGATTCAGATTAAAAAGGGTCAAACGTGTTATATATGGAATACCTATGAAATTTTTTATGAACGCATCTGAGTAATTGTTTCATAGTGAGGTTGAAATTGTTAATTCCTTCAACCGATTGCACCCTATGCGCAACCCTCAGAAGTATTCGAGAGACATGAGTGAGCTAGGAACGACGCAGCCCTCACCTTTTAACGTGTGATGCCATGCACGAGACCAATGATCATGTGGGGATTTGAACCCTCGACCCTTCGCTCCAAAGGCTAACGTTCTCCCAGTACAGACACCACGGTGTCTAAATAACTGTAGGATTTTCTCTGTAGTGTTCCAAATTTTTGATTGGGATTGTTAGATCAGTACATTAGATCTTCAGAAAAAACCGACAAAGAGAGAGAGAGGGGAAAATATGAAACAGTGTTCACTCATATAGTGGAAAAAGAAATAGAAAGAATTAATTTAGATAACAAATGCAGGAGAACATAAAGATCCTGGAAATAAACATATACAGGGTGTTCCTTAAAGACATGCTAATATTTAAGAGGGTGGTTCTTTGACTCATTTTAGGAAAAAACTTCCCATGAACGCATGTCCTAAAAGTCTTAACTATTGAGATACAGGGTGATGAAATTTTGAAAAAAAATCAGTTTTTTATTAATAATAACTGAGGTAATATTCCCTAATAGCACACCATGTCCCAGGGACGTCCCTATTTGGTACAAATCATGTCCGAATGTCCAGGACTCAAAAACATTGTCATTGGGACATCAGTGCATTTTCAGGAATTTCCCCAAAGGAATTCCTATGGATTTCCCAATGATGTCCCAATCGGTACATCGTATAAAACGTCTCTGCGAGGACGTCTTTGGGATGTCCTGTGTCGGATATATTCTGTAATGTTTCCTAGGAAATCCATCGGACGTCCTTGTTGGTAAGTATTCTGGCATTTATTTGAAAGGACGTCCCATGGTTGTCCTGGTACGGGACATTCAGGAACATCCCGCGTGAATGAAAATTGGATATCCCAATTGGTTAATCTTAGAATATCTCCCTGCGAGGACTTCCTTAGGATGTCCTGGTTCGGATATATTTCGTAGAATTTTCTAGGATATTCATTGGATGTCCTGGTTGGCATGTATTTGGCATGTCTTCGAAAGGACTTCCTATGGTGGTCCTGGTATGGGGACATTCTGGAACGTCCCTGATGGATGTACGTCGTACGTCCCAATCAGTGAATTTTACAAAATGTCCCTGCAAGGACTTCCTTGGGATGTCCTGGATTGAAAATTTTTCGGAATTTTTCCTAGGTGCATCCATCGAAAGATGAAGGATGGATGATCATAAAAATTAAACAAAATTCGAAAACAGTAACAATAATCAGGCCTCCATGTGTACCCAGTACCCGTGTATACATCACAGCTAGTAGTTTTACAGAAGTGGTATGAAATGGATATTTTATTCTTACAATAGGGCTAAACATTATAGCGAAAACAACCCAGCTGAAATAAAACCCTTTTCACAATCAATAAGGTCATCAGGGGCCATATTCTCGAGTTTGTGCGTATGCCAATACGATTCACTCTTTCACAACAGTGAAAATGAAAAATGTATGTTTGTCACTCTTGTTCGTATACGAATTGAAACCGATCAATTTCTATGTGTATGGATTCCGTGCATGAAGTTGTTCTCTGTGTTTTGTGTTCTGTGTTCAAGTGAAGTGTTGACGAATCGACAGACAATTGTTGAGTATACCAGCTATAGCGGCTTTTCTATCATCTTTTGTGATTAGTTAGTTTAGTGGATGTTGTGGAAGTTATTTTGTGTTCATTCAGCAGAGTTATATCTATAAATGAAAATAAAAGTTTTGTTCTACTATTCAATAGTTATTACTAACCTATTCAACACTGTTTTGAAAAAGGTGTTTCCGTAAGTAGAGTTGTGTGTATCCTTCAAACATGTACAAACTAAAACGAAATATTTCAAAACGCCAGCGCAATAGAATCGCTAAACGATTGTCAGAAACTTCAAATAGAGAAGTCTCTACTGATTCAGATGTATTTGATGTTTCCAAAACCGAATTGAATGACTTTGAGAGAATGCTGAGCTCACCTAGTAAGTACATCTGGTTCCATCCAAATTGGTATCTCTAGTAATCCACAACAATATCATAATCTCAATCCTGAAAGAGATGTACGAACAAACACATCTGATAATTCTGCACATACTAAGGACGTCCCAGATGTACTTTCGATTGATGTAATTCGGGGATCTCCAATGAACATCCCAGGTGGATGTCGTATGAATATCCTCATAGAACGTCCAATTTTGGTGAGAAGTCAAAACATTGGTACTTCCCACTGATGTCCAATGGACGTCCGCGGTACCAATTCCGCACGTCCTAAGGACGTATTAATATTGCACGTCCTAAGGACGTCCCTGATGTACTTTTGATTGGTGTAATTCGGGGACGTCCATTTAACATCCCAGGAGGATGTCCACTGGATATCCTTATAGAACGTCCAATTTTGGTGAGGAGTCGAGACATTGGTGCTTCCCACGGATATCCAATGGACGTCTGCGGTACCAATTCGGCACGTCCTAAGGACGTCCCTAACGTCCTGAGAGGATGTCCTATGGATTACCATCGGACATCATGGTGCTATTAGGGTTTTAGACATCATTATGAAATTTAGTACATGTCATCTATCCATCACGGTGCATACGGTGATGTACAAAACTTTTCATTTTCTTCACCAGTGGCGTCCGTACGACTTTTGCATCGAATATTTTTTGAGAAAAAAATACTACGCCATTGCTTTCTCTTAAAATACTTACACTTTCTCGAAGAAGAACTAAGTGGATTGCTTGAATATGTGCCAATAGCGGCAAGGAATCGAATACGGTACTGCTCATTTCAGTGTAATTTTCCGAAACAATTTAGATACAGTTTTTCATAGTCGTTGGATTGGTCGCGGAGGACCTCAGCAATTGCCAGCAAGATCCCCGATCACAACAGTTTAGATTTTAATAGGAGCACATTAAAACTCTAGTGTATAAAATTCCTGTTGATACTTTAGAAGATTTAAGAGAGCGAATAGTTGCGTCGTGTGAAACTATACGGAATACGCCAGGAATATTTGAACGTGTGCGTGATTCCATGCATAGATGGACAGAAGCATGCCTATTAGTATTATTAATAATCAATAAATTTGATCCTTTCATCTGAACTTACTTTTATAAAATAAAATAAAACTCGTTTCTGCACAAGCTGAAATCCATATTTTTTTTATTCTTATTTATCTGATCTCTTAATTTGCTTTCACTCAATGCACGCACACCTCACCAGATTTTTGAGAAATTGATCCTGAAGTAAAACAATTGCGTCGAACAAAGAAAACTCATGTGATCAAATTTGCTCAAAAATAGAAGATGATCTCGAAAGTAATTTTTGTTTGAGAGAGCACTGGCGTAGTATTTTTTTTATCTGAAACTATTCAATGCAAAACCCGTACGCTACTGGTGGACAAACTGAAAATTTGTGTACATCACAAAATGCACCGTGATGCATAAAAGACGTTCCAAATTTTATGGAAATGTCTACAATATTATCAGTTATTATTAAAAAACTGTTTTTTTTTTTTAATTTTACCACCCTGTATCTTAAAAGTTAAGACTTTCAGGACATACGTTCATGGGAAGATTTTTTCTTATAATGAGTCTAAGAATCACCCACTCGAATATCAACACGTCTTCAAGGAAAACCCTGTATTAACAGAAACCGCACATAGAAAAAATTTAGGCAGTTGAAGTATCTGGGAAAACCAGAACCAGCAACAAAATTAACGCACATGAAGAAGTTCCGAAAAAGCATAGAAAGTCAATTTTTCATACCAAAACTCACACGGATTGAAAAACAGAAGAACAGAGTGAGTAAAATAACCAGTCGGAGATATAGACATCATAGAAAAAAAGGGATATACGAGGATGTATTGATATTAAGTTAGCCTAGACCAGTTCACTGCACGAACAAAATATTGCGTTACCATAGCAACGAACAATAACTTATTAGAAGTGTCAGTGTAAAGTTTGACGTCAAAAAAGTAAACCAGAGTTACGCAATAAATTAAAAGAAAAAATATGTCAACCGAAATTGTGAAAATCGAAAAATTGGAGTATCGAGCCATCATCAAGTACCTGTATTTAAAAGGGTTAAGAGGTAAGCAGATTTACGAAGATATGCTTAACAACAACAATACCCTTGGTGATCAATGTCCTTCGTATGCGACCATGAAAAATTGGAGTGCAAGCTTCAAAAGAGGTAAATTTTCCATTGAAGATGATGACCGATCGGGAAGGCCAGTTTCTGTGTCAGTCTCCGAAAATATCGATGCAGTTCATGACATGATTATTGCTGCAAAATGGATCCCCAAATGTTTGAATGTTGTTCGATCTGTGCTCGAATTGAAAACGATGTAGACTCCTTAAACCAAATTGTTACTATGGATGAGACTTGGGTACATTTCTACGATCCAGAAACAAAGCAACAATCGAAGAAATGGCGACACTCCGGTTCTCCAAGACCTAAGAAGTTTCGTGTCAAAAAATCTGCTGGAAAAGTTTTTGCTTCAGTTTTTTTGGATTGCCATGGAGTAATCATGATTGATTTTTTGGATAAGGATAAAACAATAAATGGAGATTACTATTCGACATTACTGACCACTCTACGGGAAAAAAATCAAAGAGAAAAGACGCGGAAAGCTATACAAAGGTGTTTTGTTTTTGCAGGTCAACGCCCCTGCACACAAATCTCATGTTGCCATGCATAAAAATCGTGATTTAGGATTTGAATTACTAGAACACCCCCCTTATTCACTAGATATGGCTCCGTCCGACTATCATCTCTTTCCTCAACCGAAAAAAGGTTTGAGAGGTCGTTAATTTTCTTGCAGAGCAAGAAGAAACATTTTTTTTGAAAGGTCTAGAGACGTTGCAGGTTCGCTGTAATGGATGTATCCAATTAAGAGGAGAATATGTTGAGTAATAAAATATTTTAACATTAAAATTTTGTTTGGTTCTACAGTATGCTAAGAATTTTTCAATATATTCTCGTACATACTTGAAGAATTCGTAGAGATGGCAAACATATGAAATTGAAAGTGATGATGATTATTATCAAAATATTCTACTTCATTCGAAAAGATATATCGCTCCTACTAGCAGATGGTTGTAGGAAGTGGGAAGTACTGTGAAATGTACAGTGCGCGTATGGGATACTTTTTCAATAATAGTTTCTCAGAAAATGTCATTACTCTGAAAAGTTGGTGCAATCAATTGGACTAACTATGCGCATAGTAGTTATCATCAGTGGTGTGCAGCTATGCTTCAATCATCCAATATCCCAATTTCATAATGGGAGAAATTGACATTACTATGCAAAATATCGATAAATGTATTTGAAAAAAGTTTTTTCAAATTGAAAGATATTCCCAGTTATTCCACCAATTACTAATTTCAATATTGGCTTAATGAGATGCCTTAATTTTCAATGGGAATTAATGAAAATAATTTTTGCCAATTTTACGAAATTAGCATAAATTATCTTTCAAAGTAATTAAGTAAAGAAGTGGACGAGCTGATTTTTTTTTGGTTTGAGAAATTTGATTATTTTTAATGAATATGGCAGTATGGATAGCTGACATGAGGATATTGTACGTCCTTGCTTCAATCAACATCTTCACACATTCATCTCATGATTAAAAATATTTCAAGATTTGATTTGGGTGTTTTGATTATTTGTATTTCATTATTGACTTCGTTAGATACTCACCGTCAAACTCTTCAGCGTTGAGAAACTCGATAGAACCAGCCTCTTCAAATAAATTATAATTGTTGAAACCCGTCTCAGTTAAATCCTTCACCCACTCTTGTCGAGGACTAGAACTGTAAAAATGTGGCGAAATCAAACTTTTCACTCCATATTTACTCCATTCTGGACGTTTCGACAATTCATCCATTGAATGATCAATAGGGGTATGCTCAAACATTACATGGAATATTGATCCACCTGGTTTGAGCATTTTGTGCATATTGATGAAAGCTTGCCTGAAATGAGAAATGATATTATTGTCATTTTCATTTTATAATGTTAGATCACTGACGAATAAGTTCCTAGATTTCAAAACATTCATACTACAGGAGAATTATGATTTAGCAGGTGTCTCAGAAACATGTCCATATAGGCGGGATATATCGATAATACCTCTGTTTCTATTGATGGTTACAACTTTATACGTAAGGACAGAGGTAATGGTTATACGAGAGGTGGGGGAGTTGCGTTATACCTCAAACCTTGTTTCAGTTATGAAGCTTTGAACGTTATTATCAATACAATATACATCGTTCAAAAATTGTTGAGAATAGAAAATACGTAGCTCATATGCCCCTCACCCAATATGCCCCTTTAATCAAAGGACACCACTAATTTTCTATATAAAATTGCTTTCTGCTTTTTCTTCTGATATTTTGATATTTATTTAGATATCGAAATTCTTATTGTTTAGTACAATTAACAGATCAATAATATGACCACTAGGAGGTTTCTATTGAAATTATTTTAGTCTTTTCAGTTTTCCATTCATATCTTAAAAACGGTTATTAGACCAGTGCTGATGCATTTTTGGGATGAAAAAAAATTATTAGAAACTGAGACCTGCTGGAAGAGGAGCAAAATATATTTCGAAAGCGATATTTCACGGTTTTTCGAGGATTGTAACGAACGATGACCACCTATCGGAAAAAGTTGAATGGCAAAGTTATTGATAATGAAATGATCTAGAGCTTTTGTATTCAAGATTTTTTCAAATAAACTTAAATTTCTCGGGAAAATCGGAAAAATCAGCTGTAATTTTTTTGTAGCGGAATACAGATTTTTCCTTTTTTTTTCGACAAACTCCGAAAAAACAACCTCATTTTTAACTGCAAAGTTCCATGGATAAATTTCGTCTTTTCAAGCTAGTTGAAGCGTCTACTTTTATATTAGGTAATGAAAAGGTACCACCACCGTGGAATATTTTTCCAGAAAACGCGAAAATATTAAAAAACAGATTTTCAAAAATCAGTTTTTTGTTCTATATTCATATTTATTTATTTAAATTATTGATATTAACAGTTGAATCCATTCGAGAATATCGATTCCATGTTACCACAATAGGTACAAAAATGACATATATAAGGATTTGATTATGATAGAAGGGCGAAAGGAGATGAAATTTTGGGGGTAAAAATGGTTTCTTATAATTTGCAGCGAAAATAAACTCTTACAAAAAAAAGGTATGGAAAAAAGTTGTTGGCAACAAAAAATCTCCAACTTTTGTATTCAAGATTTTTCCACATAACCTCAAATTTTCAAAAATCGATTTTTCGCCATTTTGGTGGTCAATTTGAGGTTATGTCGAAAAGTGTTGAGTATGAAAGTTTTCCAAAGTCCATTGTCAATTGAAAGTGGGTCAAACAATCGCCAGATTTCTTCCTGACAAAGAGACAAACAGGAATCATTTAGGCTAATTACTAGTTTTTTATTTTTGAAAATCCGAAAAGGCGTTGCCAAGTTATACCAGTTTTTCTTTAAATACAGACATTTTTGAAGACAAACCGATCATTCATACTACCAAGAAATTATGAAATCATTCAAGGCTCTTGGAATTCGGTAGCATATTCTATAATATGAAATACTCATCTCCTTCGAAAGTTATACAGGGTGGTCAGAAAAATGATACGATTTTCACGAAATTCAAACTTTCCTCTCATCAATTTTTTAAATCGTGCACCCTACAATATGCATGATTTTATATCCCATTGGTGGTTCGATTGCTTATGGTTAATAGTTGTTAAAGAGTGATGTGAATTCCATCATCAACAAATGCAAATTAAAAAACTATTCATTCAACTATTTATTCAACTGTACTTAACTACTAAACAAACAGTCTCAAAAAGAAAAAAACTGTCTTGACAAATAACTATGCATGATAATATTAATATAAATGTTCGAATTGCATTCCGTTTGCTGCAAGGCACATCTCAATTTTTTTTTTGTAACATTTTCCAACGGTGTTATACTTTGACAAACCGTCAAAATTATATTTTGCAAATCCTCCAAATTTACTGGTTGAGTGATATACACCTCTGATTTTAGACACCCCCACGAAAAAGAGTCTGGCGAACGAGCCGGCCATTTCATTGGTCCGTTTGTTCCGAGCAATTTTTGAGGAAACAGAACATTCAAGTAGTCTGTCACGATCCCAGCATTATGAAAAAACATTTCTCTTAGGTGTCCAAGGGGAACTTCAACAAGATTGAGTTCATTTTGAAGGAAATTAAGGTATCTTTCACCATTTAAAGTACCTTGATAAAAATATAGTTCTATCAAATTATACTTGAAAATTCCACACCAAACGTTTACTTCCCAATCCTCCTGAAAATTTGTTTCTCGAACCCATCAGTTCGGATTTTCTGCAGCCCAGTATTGTACATTATGACGATTTACTTTCCCATTATTGTGGAAGCGGAATTCATCAGACCACATAATTTTTGACAAAAAATCACCATCATCATGAAGTCTTACCATCATCTCAAAAATGAAATCAATCCGCCTATCATAGTCAGTTGGTTTTAAAGCTTGGACTAAATTTAATTTATATGGATGTTGCCTGTGGGTCTTCAAAATCCTGTGTACAGATTTCTTCGAGATCCCTGATTCCTCAGCAACTCCTCGTACCGATGAATGAAGATTTTGGTGTATCTATGCTGAAATATTAATCGATATATCGTAATTCACGATTGACTTTGAATGTCCTGGTTGTTTGTTTGATGGTAATTCCTGATCATTTCGCAGTTAAGCCTCAAGTCTAATGAGGGTATTTTTTCCTGGTTGTCTTCGATCTGGGTAACGTTGACTGTACAATGCACACGCTCTGCGAGAGTTTTTTCTCGCTTCGCCAAATATGAGCAACATGTCAACATATTCATCGGGTGAAAATAAGTGTTGCATTTAAATTTGATTTGTTTCACAAATAACGGGCTAGCAACTTAATCCGTCTTAAGGGGCTTTGGACAATGAAACTACTTTATTGAATATAGGTAATCTTGATCTTTTACACCCTGTATCTCGAAAACTAGTAGGCCGATTTTTTGTGCCCAGCGACACTTTTGCCGAGGAAATCAAGATCTACAACATAACAAAAATTCAGGAAATTTAACGGAATGCCATTTTCCACAAGGGGTCCTTTGTCAAAAATAGTACATAGCAACAATATAGAATATGCATACTGTTAATTATTTTAGCTTATCTTTAGTGTTTAACAAATTATTAACAGTTTTCCTATTTGGATCATAATTTTATTCAAATGTCATAGATTAACTTGAAAATAAACAGACCGTGAAAAGTGAGTAACTGGACCGTGGCTGTGTAGATTAGAAACAATTGTAAATCCATAAAATTTTAATAGTATCACGGAACATAAAGCAAACAGATAGACCGCTGGCCCATGACACTAGTGTCGATTATCTGCGAAGGTATGCCCTTCAAGGGATACGAAGATGAAGTTGGATTATCGGGAAAAAATGGTTTGTTGGATCGGTACCTGGTCTCCCCCTCCCTGTTCAATCAACTTTCGGTTGAAAGCAATGTTGGAAATGTTATTATAGAAGCAGCTGCACAAATGTATTGGAATAGTCGGGTATAGCTAAATTAACCGGGCTCTAGCCGATTTGCAAACGTTTAGGTCGGTCCCCAAGGGCGGCATACGAACCGGAAGTTACGCTTACCGCCATTTATCTCAGATTATTCAAGAAGATTTACCCTTCGGGTAAACCCTTCATTTTGACACATCAATCAATGTTATAACATAACGATCTAAGAGCGTTCCTAGAAACTACAGTTGTACTAATGACGACTATAACAAAGAATTTGTGGTACTTTCGATACTTGAACTAAAAGAATACCAGAAATGATGTTACAAAATCTTTTAAACTGTGTACGTGAGTAGGTTATAAAATACTTCGCAACGTTTTCAATGAAAAATTTGCTTTCGTCAAATTTGCTCGATTTTTTTTATTGTAGAAATCGTGGTACTGATCAAATGTTTCCATTGAAGTAAAGCTATATTGAAAATTCAAGTTTTATATTATACAGGGTGATGAAGACAACTTTGCCAAATTTTCAAATGGCCATTGTCAAGACATTTTTCCGAATATATAAACTAAATCAACTGTGCATCGAGATTCATTCTATTGACGCATTTCCATGAACACATACTTTTCGACACAAAACTTCTGAAATATTTTGTGAACAATACACTATAGAATATTTTAAATAATATGTATAAATCCATATTTACTGCAAGTTGAGGAATAACTAATAAATAGCAGAAATTAAAATGAATCATTCAGTTACAATATAAAGTGTGACACACTCAAGATAAAGACACCCCTGTATTTCAGTAATTTTTAGAAGCAGATATTTGATTTTTGGTAAAGACGTAAACCTTCATGGGCCGCAGTTTTCGTAAAGTATTACTGAGTACAGCCCGAGTAACAGCCTCAAAATCAGCCTACAGAGAATGCCAATTTTGGTAGTAGTAATTGCTCTCTTAACATTAATTTTTCTAACAACTTAATCCCTATATGTTGAGTACTCTTTCATTTGTTATTGTTATTTTGTTTCGTAACAGTTTAGTATATTGTATATCCCAAATAAATTCATATTCGTCAAATGTACCTACATTTATTACTTCATTGGGGAAAGGGATAATGGTAATTCCAAGCCATACAAGAAACCATTCATATAGGGAACGGTTTTAAATTATCATTAGTCTTAATTCTTTTGAAATTGAAATTCACAACAGTGATATTGATGCAATGGTTAAATGTCAAAAAAGCAAAGAGACCTGAAATAGAACAAAGCGACGTTGCCAGTTTTCTTTCAATTCCTGCATGCCAGGATCAGTTTGCAGGTGATTCTATTTTGAAAATATGTTGAAAATATCTGAAAAATTGTTGAAATTGAGGTTGCTATTTTGTGTTGGTGAAATGACGGAGAAATCTTAAACGGTTGGCTGGAGAACGTATGCGGAAACATCAGTTTTTATTTTCTTTGAACTGTAATTTTTCTGAGAGAATAATAACCCGCTTTCTTCATATTTACCGAGCCCAGCTTCGTTGTTTAATAGAAGGTGGTGCTGTAGAATTCTGCTACAGAAGTTACTCACGATCCTACCACTTTTAGGCGATTGAAACGTCGCCGTCATTATGCTCGCTTTGCTCGCCCCTATTACGTCCCGGCCATATTGTGAACAGATCTAAACTTTCATCGTGAAAGAATGGAAAACAACCTAACTTGACTTTTGTAATAGACGTTGCTCTCGTTCCGTTCACTTTTTAGCTTTGAATCCGTTGAAATAGCTGCTCGCTGTGCTCGCCGTCATTATGCTCGCTTCGCTCGCCCCTATTCCGTCCCGACAACTGCAGAAAAATTCACTATTTTAACGAAAATTAAGGGAAAACGCTAACCTAACTTTGGCAATTTTGTTAAAGGAGTTTCTTACGATCCGATCACTTTTTAGCGTTGAAAACGTAAATAAAAATAGTTACTTGCTGCGTTCGCTGTCATAATGCTCGTTTCGCTCTCCCCTATTCCGCTTCGACAACTGCGAACATATTCAGTCTTTGAACGTAAAAGAAGGAGGAAAACCATCTTACCTAACTGTGGTACTTTTGTCACAGAACTTGCTTACGATCCGATCACTTTTTGCGTTTAAAACATAAATAAAAATAGTTGCTCGCTGCGCTCGCCGTCGTTTTGCTCGATTTGCTCGCCCCTATTCCGCCCCGACAACTGCACAGAGATTCAATTTTCTTTCGTGAAAGAAGTCAAAATCACCTGACCTAACTTTGGTACTTCTGTTACAGAACTTGCTTAGGATCCGATCATTTTTTAGCTTTGAAAACGTAAATAAAAATAGATGCTTGCTGCGCTCGCCATCATTATGCTCGCTTCGCTCGCCCCTATTCCGCCCCGAATAATGCAAACATACTCAATCTTTGAACGTTAAAGAAGGAAAAACAACCTACCTTATTTTGGTACTTTTGTTACAGAACTTGCTTACGATCCGATCACTGTTTAGCGTTGAAAACGTAAATAAAAATAGTCATTCGCTGCGCTCGCCGTCATTGTGCTCGCTTCGCTCGCCCCTATTCCGCCTCGACAACTGCATATTCAATTTTCTAACGTAAAGAAAGAAAAAATCAACTTACCTAACTTTGGCACTTCTTTTACAGAATTTGCTAACGATCCGATCACTTGAAAACGTAAGTATATAAAAATAGTTGCTTGCTGCGCTTGTCGTCATTATACTAGTTTCGCTAGTCACTAGTCCGCTTCGATAACGGCACACAGATTCAATATTTTAACGTAAATATGACCTAACATAACCAAAATTTTAACCATACCCTTGGAAATATTCGCCAATTTTTTTTGGGATTCTACTCATACGGCGAAAAAATTGCGGTTATATCTAACCCCAAATGCTGAAAAATTACATGTCATTATTCATCATTCAGCGCAATTTTTTCGCCCTATAAGTCGAATCGCAAAAAAATGGGAATATTCGCAAGGATGTTTACCTTTTTCAGTCAAAGTTGGCAACGTTGCATTTGCATTGTATACACCTATACACCCGATCCGAGATCCGATCATGTTCAAATATTTTTGAAAATCGAGTTTAAAATTTGAACTCCGTAATTTCTTGAGTTTCATTCATGCAATGAATCTCCTTTATACTACTGAGAGTCGATGTTCATAGTTAATGGCTAGGTATTTGCATTGGAAAATACGTGAATTGTCTTGGACTGGGGAGTATTTGTGAAGTGACCACTGTGAAGGATTTTGGCAAAAAAAAGGTTCTCACAGACATTTCCGCCAAAAAAATTCGATTGGTACAATAATTTTATCATGTTAATTTCATTGAAAATATGAACACGATGTTCATAAAGTCAGTTGTGGAATCATCTACGACTGAAAATTGGAATTTCGTCGCTGTTTTCCATCGTACAAGATAACCTCTCTTGGAAGGGATTCGACTCTGTATACGATGAAACACACTATATAACATTCTTCACGATAATTTACGAGGAGTGTATTGATTCAATATTCAATTGAGAATGTTTCTCTTTAAAATTTTATCATGTTTAAACAATCTGTGCAAAGGATATTGCACACTTTATATGGGAAAATGGCTCTCCGTGTAATTCCTTGAATTTTTTATGTTGTAGAATTGAGCATTCTGATAAAGTGTTTCAATGGGCGCAACACCATCCTATGACTAGTTTTCGAGATATAGGGTGTTGAATATGAGAAATATTCACTTTTCATCACTCCGTATCTCCCAAGTTATGATTCAGTTCGGATTTATCTTTTGTGGTATGTTAAATGATGTGTTTCATCGTATAGAGTCGAATGATGTCAATTTGAAAAATTAGTTATAGTTCAATAAATAAAAACCTTGATTTTTTTCATCACCCTATAGCTCATGATGGATTCCGAAAAGGTAGCGATATTTTTTCATGGGAGAACTTGTACTTTCATTCATATCATACAAAATTTTCAACGGAATTCTATAACGGGTTTTTCATATACATTTTTCGTCTTGTATATGAAAAACCCGTCATAGGAATCCGATGAAAATCTTCTTCAATATGAATGAAAGTATTTCAAGTTGTTCCATAAAAATATATCGCTTCCTTTTCGCTATAGGGTGTTGAAAGAAATAAAGGTTTTCATTTATTAAATTATAAATAATTTTCTCAAATGAATTTTTCCATATTCGTGAATCACTTACTATAAATTTTATCAAGTGTAATGAAAGATGAAATGGATTCATAATATTATGTGATACTTTTACCTTTTTTCGCATTTTCTCTTTATAAAACAACAGAATTATGAAAATCTCAAAATAGCATTATTATCAAGTCAAATCGCCCTGTACTACGAAAAGATTTAGAAATGAATTGCTCATGAATTTGTCATAAAAGGATGTGATGATAATACCACAAAAAATAAATTAGAACTAAATCAGAATTTGGGAGATACCGAGTGATGAAAAGTGAATATGTCACATAGTCAACACCCTGTATCTCGAAAACTAGTCATAGGATCGTGTTGCGCCCATTGAAACATTTCATCAGAATTATCAGTTATGAAACATATCAAAAATTCAAAAAATTTGACGGAGAACCATTTTCCCATATAAGGTGTGCGGGGTCCTTTCATAGAAATCGGGCTATTGTCCACATTCCCAATTTTTACCAAAATTTAAGTAAAAGGAGAAAATATAATTAATCATCACGAAGTATAAAATGGTGAATCTGTTGTATACATACGTACTCCTCAATAACGTGTTGGAAAATTATGTTTTTCTACGGCCATGACACAATACTGCTCTTTCCTAACTGTGTTTGATTAAACAATGAAGTACATTGAATGCCTTCAATTTCATTTGCTTACCGTATAACACAATGAAGTCGTTGTGTTTTTATATTACAATTTATCACGTCTCCCATGGAAAGTCAAAATTTGTTATTACTAATACTATTTGTACAAAAATATTATTGTGAAGATAAGTTAGCTCAGAGTTTAGGTGCTCGCTTCACAATACGAAAGTCGATGGTTCGATTCCCACTTAAAGCATTATTTTATTTAATTTTTTTTTTCATTTTCAGGTTCTATCAATCATGGGGATTATGGGTGCTTCTAGAAGAGACGAACTTTATATGATGAAAACAACAGATTGTAGAGACTTGGATTCAGCAGCAGTTCTTATACAAATACACAAATTTGATGAGTCATATCTCTCTGTATTTGTATTTAATAAAAAATGTAGAGAAAATTTCGCTTCTAGACGGTTCTAGATGGTTCTTTTCCCACTAATAATTTAAGTTCTGCTCTGTCAGATGGCGCCCTTTACTCAATTTTCGCAATTTGGCGCTTGGTTCCTTTTCGTTTAACATTATCTATACACCCAATCGAATTCAAAGTTCAAATTTCTGCTGTAAAATCATTTCGCTATTATATGTTATAGCCGTAGGAAAAGTATAGTGCATAACTTGCACGAAATGCTCGCAAACTTCATACTCGTATGGGAAATGACTATCATTCCGTGCTAGTTATACAAAATACTATTTTGATTGACATTTATATGAAGTTTGCAAGAAATAATATATTAGGAGATTGGATCGAACTGGAAACTATCGAGTTTGGTTTCCTATGTGAAAGATATGATATGATATGTAGATACTAGTGAGATTCTCGATATTAGTCTTTTTGTTCATATTATTATCAGCTTTCTTTATTTCTATCATTTGAAATAAAGTCGTTCAGAAATGTTATTTTTTGTTTGCAAGACTTTTGCTTCATCAAACAACGTTTTGTAGCCCGTTCCAATGACGTTCAAATAATTTGATGAATAAAAAGCGAGCTGTATATAAATGTTAATATTGTTTTCCAATTACGTACCTTGGATCTCTCACCATATGCAGAAGGAAAAATCCGAAAATATGATCGAATCTACCATGAAACTCCGATGGAACTTCTTTAGTAGTTATATCCAGTTGTTCAAATTTCATAGAAGGTAGTATCGCATTTTTTCTAGCGTATTCTACCATCCTTGGCGACTGATCGGTGGCTACAAACTCCTTCATGTTTGATGGTAAATAAGGAAAGAACGTTTTTTGAGAAGTTCCTCCATCGCCATGTCCAATTTCCATAATTGAAGGGTTATTTCTCCATTTGATCAAATGATTGTATTTGTCCAAGCATTTTTTGTTTATAACTGACACAATTCTATTGTTTTCCGCGTACATTTTTGGTTGTACCATCATATTGGAAAAATGTCTGCAAAACATTTTTTTTACGAAAACTGTACTGCTTCTCTTGAATGTCACTGAATTCTGAAATTTCAAGTAGCAATGATGATATTTATACATGAAGTTATAACTGTCGGTGATAAAGATAAGTGGAGGTTTTCAGTGGTAATATCTCGGTAATAAAAGAAGAGATATCAAGAAATGCCAAACTCGTGTCGGACAAGGCTGGTATCCCCTTCTGTCCATCAACCACCTAGTTCAGAAGTTTGAATGGCAACCACCTATGTATGAATCATTGTAAACTTCTTCGAATTTTTTTCACTTATAATTACACGAGAGCTTTTTGCTGTTCAAGTACCTAAACAAACTTAACATGTATCAATGAGAATTTTGCATCCTGGCAAGTTAACGAAAACAACTGCCTCTGAAAAAATTACGAGTCCGTAGGACGAGTAAATTTTTCTGGCAGTTTTTTGAGTTGAATTGCCTAATGGCAACAAAATTCGAATTATAAATGTCAATCAAGTTTACTTCGACAAAAACAAAGCTAGAGTGTAATTCGGTAAGACAATTTAATGAACATGCGAATCAATAAATAAAAAAAATGAGATGTAAATTAGTTTATTTAATTTAACGGAAAAGTACAATTGTTAAATACACAATTATTAAAAATAGCCTGATTTTCAGAACTTTCTAACCTTTTGTTAATAGTTTGCTGTATGCTAGTATTTTGAGCGGTGGTAGTAACTGTTTCCTGGACGGTAGTACGAATGGAATCAATGATTTTTTTATGATGTTCTTCATCTAACTGAAGGTACGGTTTTAATGACGATTGGTTGCTATGTCCCCTAATTTTCACAAGTTTTTGTTCACCTATACCACTCCTGGACAATTCTGTTACGGCGGCAGCTCGACTAGAATGGTTCGTAATTCTCACGTGCTTGACATCAAGTCCAATATTTTTCGCCGAGGACGTGGTACATTTAAATATTTCATTTATCCCAATAGGATAATTCTTATACCATCCTTTCGAATTTGTTTTTCGTCAGAAAGGATTTTGAGTTAAAAAAAAAATTCACATGTGATATGGTCTTCCCATAATTTGTTTAATAGTATATTCTTCAACGAGCGTATAATGGTAGCTATTATTCTCGAGGATAAAAATTCCAAAACGAGCCGAAGGCGAGTTTCGTAATAATCCGAGAAAATAATAGCTATTATACGCGAGTAGAAGACTATACTTTATCTACGACTATATGATAGTCAGAGTTTTAATGAAATCTAAATATTACTTATGAAAATAAGTATATATTATAAAGTAATATTAGGTAGAATAACAATTATACATGAATAATCGGTGTTCATTCATGAATGGATAAATGCCTTATTTGAAAATAATTTTAAAAAAACTTCCAAGAGTGTGATTCGAACTCACGCCTATATAACTACCTTCGTTATACATACACTTCATGTACACGCTTCTACCAACTGAGCTATAACATGCACTCGAAATTTGTGAATGAAATACCTACTAGAGAAACTCTGACCAAGAACTGAGAGAGTGTGGAACGTTCAAGTGAAAATTGTTTGACATACTATTGTTGCAAGATAGATTTCATCTTCCTCACTATCACTGCTTTCCCAATCCACCCTATTCATTTTTATATTAGGTGCTTGTCACACAGAACAAAGTTAAAACTAAGAAAATAGTCAATCTGACATTCGCGGATGCCAAGCTGTGACAATAATTCAATCAAGCAAAGCCTTCTTGAGAAATGTGTTTGTTCAACCTCTCAGTTCCCGTAGATTCTGAAAATTCTGAACGTGTGATTGGCCGAGTGCCGTTGAATAATGAGTTAGGATCCACGGTGTCTTGGAATCATCTTCATTAAAAATCAATATGTAATGAACGTAGAATACAATAGTCGTAGAGAAACAATTTTACTGGACATACACAATCTTCTTCAGTGTTTGCTACCAACCATTTACTGTCGGCCAACTCCTGATTTGATTTTCACCTTGAGCTGTCTTCGAAAACACTGGGTTATATTCAACTCTTCTGGTCTCTCTTCCATGGTTGTCTGTCTCGATTTTTAAATACAATTGGCTGCTTCTCCACCTCTCCACGCCAATTCATAGGCAGCAATATGATAAAATTGTCTTTGGAGGCCTACAGGTTCTTCTTCACTCCAGAACAGTGACATTTCAAAAATTTCTTGTTTTGTGAGAGCCTTAGAACTCACCATCCTTTTTTCTGGGATTGCTTGCAAAATTTTGCGTTTTGTGTCGCGTGCATTTCTCGCTTTCTTAAACTGTATGTCCGTGAACGAATTAAAAATTCTTTTATATACTTTGAAGTACTTTCCTTGTAACATTTTTAATAAGTGTTCCAAATCGTTTTGACTGCACTCTCTTCATAGTCTTCTCCATTGTTCTTCTTCATGTTGAATGCCCAGTCACATAAAATAGAAGCTAACTCTTCAGTGGAAGTTTCTGCAATGAGTTGATATTTTTCTCCAAACAAAACATCGCAAATTGTCGCCAAATTGACGTAGTTGAATTCAGCGAGGCAATTATTCTTGATGGCTTCTTCAATTTCTCCACTCGACGACTGTCCAAATCGCAACAGTTCCACAAATAAGATACTTTTCTGACAACGCAAGTTTGAGAAAAATTGACATAACGTCATCAAAAATTTGTTTACAATGCTGATTTTCATGCTTTCAAAAGTAAGGTTCCGTTTTGTCGCTGGAAAAGTTAGAGAATGGAAGTCCGAGATGAAATTAATCAACTTACTTCATGCTCCAAATGTTTCAAACAAATGAAATGGTTGTGTTCAAGACAACAGTCAGTTGCCTTTTTACACTTGGATAGATTTCCTTGAATATACAGTTTTCATTTCCAGACTGTCGAATGGTAAAATACCTAAAAAAAGAACTGACGTGTTATACAACAGACCAATCCATAAAATAAGGTGACAAAATTGAATGCACACCAACTCATATTGTTGTTAGGTACCTGATTTAAGGAAACTGCCATGTGAAGCTGAAAAAAATAATAGAAAAGCAGTGAAAATTCAAATATTTATTCAGAAAATTTTATAAATATATATCACGTTCTTGTCGCAGAGGCGATGAACATTTTGTACTTGATTGAGATGATTTCTTTTCCATCTTTGACTTGAGTACTTATCAATTTTCCGTTCCTGGTTAATTTTCGGTACATTATTTTGAACTCTTCAATTTTTTCTTCTGGAACGTTTGGCAAAAAAATACAAACAGATAAGCAGATATCTGAAAGAGATGATTGAGGTTTAAGTGTGTCTTATATATGTTATAAGGAATATAGATTTTTTGTAAAGTCATCGGAGTTTTTGTTTCATGGTTAGATTGGAACAATGTGATCTCTAAAACTGTAAGATTATCTTAGTAGTATTTCACATTCTTTATTGGAATTGAGATAAATACATTAATGGCCAATTTCACCAACTGATTCCTAAAGTTAGGAAATACCTAAATCGAATTCAGGAACGCCCAAGTGCAATTTGCGTTTCACCAAGCGTTAAAATAATGATAAAAAGTGATAGAAAATACCAAACGTAGGTATTTCCTATCACTCTCAAATATTACTAAACGTGTGGTGAAACGCAAATTGTACTTGGGCGTTCCAAATTCGATTTAGGTATTTCCTAACTTTAGGAATCAGTTGGTGAAATCGATCTTAATCTTCCAAAGAAACCGACATAAAGAAAGAGAATGGTATATATGAAAAAGTAAGTGTCACTCGTACAGTGGAAAGAAAAATAAGTAAAAATTAATGTATGAAGCAAATGCAGAGGAACATGAATATCCAGAAGAAAATTGAACACTTCAACTATTTAGAAAAAAAAAATCAACAAAATTGACGAACAAATCAATGCTTGGAAGCAGAATACAAAAGGCTCGAAAAACAAAAGAATAGAGTGAGTACAATAACAAGTCGGAGATAAAGATGTCTTAGAACAACAGGCATATATCTAGTTTTGAAGAATTTGAGGAAATGACAAACCTACGAAATTGAAAGTGCTGCAAGCCCAAGAGGCCTTAATATTGATTATTATCAAAATATTCTACTGCACATGGAAAGAAATGTTGCTCCTACTCTCTAATGGTTGTAAGAAGAATAGAGAACAAATAAGAACGAAAAGTGGAATATTGCAGTAATGGAAAAATATGATGAAGAAATGAAAATTCAGTTTTTGGTAAAGAGCGATAATGGGAGTATTGAAAGCAAGAAAATATCGTGAATTATATAAGAAAACACTAATAAATAAATATACAAAGCAATCGAGTAGCAATTATGATCATTGGAAATTTCGGGAGATTATATATACTACCTATACCAGAAAAGCATTGGCATGAGGATAAGGAAGATTTGAATAGGACAAAGAAACAAATGAGCAGAAAGCACTTCCAGAAGAGGAATGTGATAGAACGATTATTTATATTTTTAGAAAATGAAGCATCAGGATCAGCTAATAGATAAATCATTATATCATCATGAGTTAAATAAAAAAATTGCATGATTTGATAAAAATATAGGAAGTTGAAGATTTGCCTGCAATATCTCATTTTGCAATGCTTATTCCTAGTCTGAAGGAATGACGAGGACCAATGGTGTGTCCTAATTTGTGCAAAAACGTCAAATATCAACATCAATAATAAATGAAGTAATAGGCTCTAGAGTACAATATTGATTCAGAAGGATATTGAAAATATATTCAACATGTTAGCAATACTTGTGGAAATGACGATGAAACAGTAAGAAGCACTGGTAATGAAAACACAGGAGAAGTATAACAAACATGACTGATACCTCTTGAAAAATTTGGCCAAACTGTGGCCGTAGAAACAAATATTTCCGAGGTGTTAGATTGCATTTTGCACAAGGAACACCATTTTATTCCTTTCAGTATTGTTCTCGTACCACATATGGAGTGGAAACCCTAATCACACACTGAAAATTTAGATATACTTCAAAAAGGGGTGCAATTCACTAGCTCGTTCACTTCTCTGAAATACCGCGAAAAGGTTCGTAATCTGTATCTGTGTTATAGTCATTTTCATGGCCGATGCTCATCTGGAATATTCCCTATCCATCAACCGTTAGTGGTCCCATCAAGACTGACATATTCGTTAGAACAAGAAGATAAAATGATACATTCAGGTATAAGAAAATATCAGCTCTCGTTGTGGTGGCGTATGATGACGATTTAGCAATTCTATCGCAAATGGCAGCCGAAGAAGGGAAAAGGAAAAAGCGGATGAAGTAAAATCGAAATATAACAAAATAAGTAATTTTACAGGTTGAAAAGGGTACAGCTATCGGTACTTAGGGGTGTTGAAAAAACTGAAAACAATATTGAGATATCCCAAAAATATGCAGACACGACACAAACATAGTATAAGTGGAATGCGAAGTAAATCAATATAATGGAAAAAAATATATGAGTTTAGTTAAATGGTCTATTAGACGACCAGTTAAATATGCAGCAAAAACCATGTCACATGTCACAAGGAAGAAGGTTATAGATTAAGAAGCTACAAAAAAATAATGTAAGAAAAATAGTCGTTTCAAAGATGGGGAACACTGGAGGCTTGTTAGCAATGATATGAGGGATGTCTTGAACCAACTTGGTGGAACATAACATTTTTTTCGTAAGTCACTTTCGACGATTTCTTCATGAAAGTACTTACGAATAGTGAAATATGTTGAAAATAACGCCAGCATCGTTTCCCCTCGTCTTTCTTGATTTTAAAATGAGGACTCGATATTGTACCAATTGATTTGAAATTTGGAAACGAAAGGAATCTGTAGATTCATTTTCATCAGAATTATTTGATAATTTTTTTTATATGAACTGTGTCCGCCAAAATGTTGGAACCGTATGGGAAACTTTTTTATAAAAAGTTTTTCAGAAAATTTCAGTCCTCATAAAAGTTGGTGCATTCCATTATTCCAAGCACGCGCAAATCAGTTATTGCCAGTGGCGTGCGGATGAGCGGCAAACGGTCGATATTCTAAATTCACTATACAGGCTGTTTCTTTTATCATGTGGTAACAGCTTTATTCTAAACCGTAATAGATACAAAGACGATTAAAGAGAAAAAAGGGTAACTATTGTGGTGAGCAGTAAGTTCGTCAAAGAAAATTTACAGGAACTCTCGTCCTTGACCAAAAACTAATATTTTCGTTACTTTCAGGATTAAGAATTATAAAAATATTTCTTATGAAAAGTGATTCAGGAGAAATCAGCTATGAAACAGGGATTATTGTAATACAAAAATTTCCAAAAAGGAAAATACAAATTTTCGTTGTGTTGAGGCATCTAATTATCGAAATCATTGAGTAATGTCTGAAGGATGCCAATAGTTGAATGAGTTTTGAAGAAATCAAAACAATTTACAGAGGCACTAACGACAGGACCGTAATTAAAAATTGTTTTCACTGATGATGCTAGTTATTTTGAATGAAACGTTATAATAATATCAAGTGTGATATACCACTGAATTGTGATTTTATTGCTTTAGCAATATTTCTAATAAAAACACAGGTCCGTATTGAAAAAAAAGATGGTGGCCGTGTTGACACGAAACATTTAATCAAAGATATATTGTTAAATCGTTATAGTACATTTTGAATACAGTAAAATTTTATTTTTCATTTAATAATTTTTTTTTGAAATAACAATTCTATTGGTAAAAAACCAAAATCAGCAATTTTTGTTTTCCCTGTATAACTTGGGAAAGGCGAGAGTACCTGTAAAAATTCTTTGACCAACTTACTGCTCACCACAATAGGTACCTTTTTCCCTATTCATCCGCCTTTGTATCTATTACGGTTAGAATATTGCAATTTCACCACATGATAAAAGACGTTTCTTTTAAAGTGACGCCAATATGCAAAATATCGAAAAATGTAATTGAAAAAAGTTGTTTGCTTTTGAATGATAGTCCCCGTTATTCAGTTTAGTGTACCAATTAGTGATTTGGATATCTACTTAGTCAGTTGGTCTCAATTTTGAATGGGAATTATCCACAATAATATTTGAGTAGTCAGTTACTGAATTAGCATGAATTATCTTGAATATGAATAAAAAAAACGATAATGGAAAGATAATGAAATTAGGCCAGAATCCTTTAAAAAATTGAATTTGGTAATTGGTAGACTAAACTGGATAACTGAGAATATCATTCTACTGCAAACAACTTCCTACGATAACATTTTTCGACGTTTTGCATATTACTGTCACTTTACTCTATCGTGAATTCAGAATATCAGCCATTTTCCGCTTAGCCGCACGCCACTGACAATAACCGATATGCACGTACTCATTTCTATTTGATGCACCAACTTTTATGAGGAAAGAAATTTTCTGAGAAACTGATAATAAAATAGTTTCCCATATGTTTCCAACATTTAGGCGGACACTGAATAAATATGTCCTTTCTTGAACTCCATCTCTTAATTCGTCAAGATTCGATTTGGATGTTTTGATTATTTATATTTCATTATCCACTTCGTAAGATACTCACCGTCAAACTCTTTATCGTTAAGAAACTCGACAGAACCAGTCTCTTCATAAATATTATAATTGTTGAAACCTGTCTCAGTTAAATCCTTCACCCACTCTTGTCGAGGACTAGGACTGTAGAAATATGGTGAAATCAAACTTTCCACTCCATATTTACTCCATTCTGGATGTTTCGACAATTCATCCATTGCATGATCAATGGGGGTATGCTCAAACATTACATGGAATATTGATCCACCTGGTTTGAGCATTTTGTGCATATTGAGGAAAGCTTGCCTGTAATGAGAAATGGAAGAAGTTATTTGTTTTTGTTCACGACTGAAACCTGAATACAATATTCCATGGTGATACGTGTGTATAGTTCATAGAAATAAACGATGTGCGCATGTTCGTCATCAGTGTAGTTTGGGTAGATCGTTGCCAAGTTAGAAAATCATTTTCTGTTCCAGTTCAAAGTTTTGTATCACAAGGCACTAAAACCCATGTCATTTGACAGAGAGAAATTTGTCAGCACATTCAGGACTTTTTTAAACCAAAAGAACCTTTCAGAGATAGATTACTCCGAATTTTAAGCGCGGAAGATACTTATTTGATACAATAATGTACCCTATCTTACTGTAATTATAATGACCGTGCAACAGTGCTTTCTCAGCAACAGGAAGACTTGTCACTATGAACTGTCACTCTTGACAGAGATCATAGACGGTTTTTAGAATTTCAGATTTTCTCTTGTTGTTTTTTGTAGTGTTTGTTGTCGTTGTTTCTTTCATAATTCGTGAATTTGCATTAATCCTGTTCCTTTAAGATATTTTTTAAATAAAACCATTTCTTCCTACAGATAAAAAATTAAATGTTTAGTATTGTAGTGTGGAAGTAAAGGAAAAAAATATATATTTTTGGTTGATAATGACATATTCACGTACCTATGCTTTGCTCAAAATAGCAAAACAAACTAGCTTATTATTATATCTTGACACATAAGGCACGATTCTGGTTAATGTCTTTGGGAGGAGACTCCAATGCAGAATATTTGAATGAGAAAGTTGTAATTTGTGAAAGACATTTTCCTCATGAGGATTTATGTAAAAAGGGCAATAGAATCATTTGAAACCAAATGCCGTACCAACACTACTGAAATTCAGAATAAGGAATTGAATTTCAGAATGTGTTCATTGAAATTCAGAAAGATGAATTGAATTTCAGAATGTGTATTTTGAAATTCAGAATAGTTAATTGAATTTCAGAAAGTGTAAATTGAAATTCAGAATAGTGAATTGAATTTCAGAATGCGTGAAGTTTAATTCAGGGAGGTAAGTTGAATTTCAGAGTTTGTAAATTGAAATTCGGCACTGTGAATTGAAATTCAGAATATGTGAATTGATTTTCAGAAAATGTAACTTGTTAATCAGAGGTGGCAATCTGTGAATTATGTACATAAAAACTTCATCAACATGGTGAATATTGCCAATCCATGACTTGAGATGAAAGTAGGTAATTATGGGACCAAAAATTTTCCAACGAATTTTTAATCGAAGTATGCCTATCCGCACACCAAACCCCGTTACTATCGATATGTATGCATATATTTACAAAGTTAAATTCTATTGTGGTCAGATATAATAATGATAATTCCTCTTCATTCATCATTGAATATTATGTATCACGTTGTTTCGAATGCCTAATTTTCATCTATTGGAGTTGGTTAACAAAGGCTTGTATATCTTGAAGAGATGAAGAATAGAATAGTTGTAGGAGATTGCGCAAGGGTTGCACAGCATAAGACATTTCATGAACCTGCTATAATAGCTCTGCACGATATGGAAGTAGGACGCTAATTCTTCACAATTATATTTTTGTGAAGACGAACGAATTGAGATATCCATATACATAGATTAAATCAAGTTTATTAATTGATGAGGGTTCTATGTCCCTATGGAAAATCTGCAACTTTTCGTATCTTAATGGATTATTTCTCTATATACATATAGAGATTAACGAATCATATATTTTTGGAATCTAAATGATATTTCTGATTTACAAATTACTGTTTCTGAATTACAAAGTACCGTTTCTAAATTGGAATTTACACATTCTGATATTCAATTCACTATTCTGAATTTCAATTACCTCATTCTGAAATGCAATTCACCATTCTGAATTACAATTCACGCATTCTGAAATTCACTTTACTATTCTGAATTTCAATTTATACTTTCTGAAATACAAATTACATTTCTGAATTACAATTCAAGCATTCTGAAATTTACTTTACTGTTCTGAATTTCAATTTATACTTTCTGATATACAAATCACCAATCTGAATTACAATTTACGCTTTCCGAAATTAACATTACCGTTCCTGATTCACTACTTGAAAAGGTGTAGTAGAAATTGCGTGTCAATCTCTTCAAATTATTTAAATTAAATGCAGTTACATATTTTGACATGAATCGCTCTAGAAAATAGAATACTTTGAGCTTCTATATGGAAGCATCTAATTTTATAAATACAAATTCGAGTTGAAATTATTCCTAATACTTATTAGCTGAAATCAATTTTCATAGTTTTTTGTACTTAAAATTTATTTTTCAATATTCACCTTTTTCAGTTGTAATTCAGAAAGTGTAATTTGATATTCAGATTAGTAACATGTAATTCAGATTAGTAAATTGTATTTCAGAAAGCGTTAATTGAAATTAAGATTAGTCAATTGTTTTTCAGAAAACGTCAATTGTAATTCAGAAACCATCACTTGTTATTCAGAAACCACCAAGGACTTGATTAGTAAGAGTAGAGAATTTGAGAACAACGAATTATTTATTAGTGAACATTATTATGAATATTAATATTTATCGCCCAACGGGCATGTCTTGGAATGGTAAAGCTGTAGTAGCATGGTAAATGGTGGTGTGTTTTGCAGCCCTACCAAAATCGCCTCCAACTAAAGTATTTTTTGCCTGGTCAATGATTTGCTCAAGATAGACCATCCGCTGTTCTCCAACACCCGAACCTTGAACTTGGGGAACTCGAAGATTCTCTTTTACATAGGACTTTATTTTCGACCATATTGTTTCGACCGGGTTCAATATTGGGGAGTATGGACACAAACGAAAAAGACTTGCCTCAGTTCCATCCAGAACGTTTCCAAACCTGGAATGGCAGGGTGAATTATCACACACAAGGACAACATCGGATAACTGATTTCCTTGATCTTGCCATAACTGGAATAATTTTTCCACTCACGCATTTGCTGAATCGGATGTAAAAAAACCTCTTCGTCTTTCGAAGTTTACCATTCCTGCTGCCGATATTGCTACAATCAAATGAACATTAGGTACCCTTGCAGATGGGAAGCTGTGGTATGGCTCTATTTCCCTTTCCAGCACATCCTCTTGTTCGACGGCAAAACAGGTCGAAATTTGTTTCATCCAGCCAGATAATCAGTTTTCCTTCACGAATAAATGCATTCAGTGTTCGCACATATTGCTCTCGTTTATTCTTATTTTCAAAATTGTTCATTGTCACCGCTTCATTGTGGAACTGTTTCACCGTGAACAACCTGCCATCTAAATAGTTTCCGATTGTGGTAACTGATAGATCTTTTTGAAAGTGTTCCTGTATTTTATTTTAGTTTTCAATTTCGTCCACCCAAGAGATGATAATATCGATCTGTGCATTTGTGAGGATTATAGGTTTGATGCCTCTCTTTTGGAGCATTGCATCACATCCAGATCGTACTCAATGAAATGCAGTCTTGTATTGTACCCCCAAAGTCTCAGCCAAAGCTACCCAATCATCACATCTATTGGCACATGCTACTATTCTTTTTCTATCGTGAGTATTACACTGCTTATACCAAAAAAAAAAGGATTTGGTTCACCATATAAAATAGAGTGCCAATAATTACAACTACCGTTTCCTTTAAAATACAACCTTTCCAGTAATAACCATTCTACAGAGTGGACATGTCGCATCTGGCATATTTCCGAATGGTTGAGCACACTTTTCATGTAAAAGATGTCGACACGGTTCAATTTTGATAACTGTACCTCGATTCATCAAATTTCGGTATATCACATAAATATCTTGGAAATTTATATCTTAAGTAAGAACAAAAAACAATATATCTACCTGCACAAAACTTCTTTATTCCAATTAGACGTTTATTCGACATTCCGTAGTTAGTTCCAACAGGCCTTGATAGTTGGCCACTTGAATCACGTTCGAAAATATGTACATACGGGTTGTTCTTGGTTTCTGAATTACAGTTGATACTTTCTGAATAACAACTAATGCTTTCTGTATTACATTTTACACCTTCTGAAATACAATTATCTAATCTGAATTACATATTACGGTTTCTGAAATTCAATTGACTAATCTGAATTACATGTTACGGTTTCTGAAATAAAATTAACTAATCTGAATTACACGTTACGGTTTCTGAATTACAGTTTATTATTCTGAATTATAAGTTATACTTTCTGAAATACATCTTATACTTTCTGAATTACAATTGAAAAAGATGTAGAGCTTGCTTGAAATTTGCACCGACTACTGAGGCAGGTTCCGTAGTTTTTTTTTTTTTCACTTTAATGTGTTATTTATTATTATATTCATTAGACATTTTGTAAAATTAACAATATATAATAAAAATAAAAATAGAACTATAAGGTGCGATTTAGTGCCTTCTTGTTCATAAAACAGAACGTAAGCCTCTCCGCTCACGAGGGATCTGGATGAAATAGGGGACACGCGAGAATCATTATATTCGTTCCACGTGCCCGCATGCGGATGCCTACAGTAGGCAGTGTAGTGTCCGTTGTAGATAGTCCCACTATGATTTGACAATGCGTACAGACTGTAGCGGAAAGGGGCTACATTGTCTGCCGCATAATTACTCATATCCAAACCCTCTATCGGAAAATTGATGGTTACATTCAATTTTCCTCTGAATCGTTCCATCGGAGAAAACCTGTTTAAATGTATCACTAAAATCTTGGGAAACTTGTAAATTGATAGGGATTTGGTACACTTCCTTCTCTCTCTGCATTTAACATATGTCAGTTTCTCGTCGCCATCCAAGATTTCTTCCCTCGTAAACGAATCTAAACACTGTGATAATCTCAGTAGACCTGTTCGTTGCGGTATTGGAAGTGATAGGTCCCAGAACGGATCGAAGGTGACAGAGCAGTGCCCGCAATACGTACATTTCAATGTGGACTTTAGCTGGCCAACGAAATTATCAACGATTTTGGAATTGTCCATTCTTAAGTACCTCGACCAAGATTCTTGCGCCTTCTCACCGTCACTTAACTTTTCGTCTATCTCCGTCAGAATAGATTTTGGCTTCTCCGTTATTTTGTTCACATCTTCGTGAAGACCCTCCAGAAGGTATCGCAAGAACTCATGGGCATCTTGCTGGGAGTAACCATTGAAACGAGGTGAGAATCTTTGTATTTGACTCTTTAAAGAGACTGTATTTACCACTCGATCAGAAGAATCTTTTGACCATAGCTCCTTTATCACCTCAGGGAAGGCTTTTATTAAGGCTCCCTTCATACTAGAGATACTTGTGTTTATGTCTCTTGAGTAGGCGCCCTTCTTAAAATACTCCAGCAACCATTTAGTATTCGACAAACACTGGATAACACTGTTTATGAAGCAAGTGTTACCAATATTTTTCAACCCATTAAGACCGAGAGTATTCACTGTTTTTGCAGAACTATGTATCACAGGCTTTGTGCTGCTTTCACCACTGACACCTTTTACTGAGTGGTCTGTCATTGAGTTCATGTCTTTATTATAGTGGCGTGATATCGAACCTGAGTTAAGGTTGTTGGACATATCTTGCGGAGGAAGTGGGCAAGTAGAAAGCGGATATGCTGAACTGTGGAAGGACATGTTCAGAAATCTCAATGTTTGAGGACGGATAAAAATTTCATTCAGATTTTGAGAGGATGGAATGGAACCCATGACAGATGCGGCGTTTCCTCTTTGGACTGCGATACTTATTCTTTGTAAGAGAAAAGTCCTTGCTCTAGGATCATCGGTTTTATCTATAAGTTTATGACCAATGAGTTTGAAAAACTCAGAAGCATAACTACCAAAAGAGCCATAGGTTTCGATGGCTATTGGATAAAAAATATATTGGTCAATTAAATTGGAATATTTTTTAATCTTCAATTTTTCAGCAGAATCTGCAGCACCACCAACAAATCTTGAAGTTGAGAAAATATGGGAGGGAGCAACAGTGTCAGCACAGGTAAAGTCCCATACTAGAGGTTTTCCATGACTCCAAGGGATGAGAGACATCCCGTCTGGACGTTTACCGTCGTCACGAAAAACTCCTAAAGGTTCCAAAACAGATGGAATGTCAGCAGTGGATAAAGCACGTTTGATTAGATCGTTAACAGAGGAGTGTCGTGAGAAACGTCCAGAACTAAATTTACAACACAAACCATGAACACCTTTCTCGTTGACGATGGATCCACATCTGCAAGTATGGCTTACACAAATTGAACAACCTAAACGAAGACCTACTGAAATCCTAATGGAATCATTATCCAATAAAGTGCCAAGGGTAGCAACAGGAAGGGCGTTAAGCCAAGCACCAGATTCCTCAGTAGAAACTGCTTTGAGGCGAGCCATATCAAATTGAGAGTTAGCAGCTGACTCAAAGAGTTTAGTGGATGACATTTCAATAAGAGGAAGATCCCAAGATTTCTGTGAGAATTTACAGCTAGGTGCATCGGATCCTGTTTTAGAGAGCCAAATAGATTCACATTCTATGTACGATGAATCTGGTATGTTAGAAAAGTGGTCAGGTAAAATGTGGTCAATCAAACGTCGGGTGCTGTTGAAAGAGGCAAGAAAAGCTGGTAAAGCGAATGAAGATGCTAAACGAATGCCTAGACCACCCTTGTTCACGGGAAGCGTCGCTTGAAGCCATGTTAAATCGTTGAAGTTGTTATTGGTTATCTGCTCCAAAGTCTCACGAAGTGTTGAATCAAAATGACTAAGTTCCTTTTGACAGCTCCATGTTGCACAACATCTCAAAGTATACATCAGTTTAGGTATAGCCAAACAATTCTTCAGGAGAAAATATCCAATATGGTTAGGAATTGTATCCAAGCGCGATGCCATCAACAGCTGAGAAATGAATGAGATACCAAATAATCAGTGAGTCGCTTCAGAGTGTTAAATGATAATTATAACCGTACTCTACTTTCTGATGGCCTTCGCTGAATATTCGGACTCATAAATATGTGAAAAGATGTATTCAAATCGGCTAAATAGCAGGTATAATAAGTACATTGAGTTTTCCAATTTTTTTTTTCTCGAGCTTCAGAATTAACAACGTTATTTGTTCACCAGTACCATATTTTTCTAGAACCGGGCCTGTTACAAAAAAACACTAATGACGCACATGCGCATTGCGGACTAGTCTGAACTTTTTACAACACTCTTGGTATATGAGATTAGCATTCTACACCTTCTCAAGATGTAAATCAGAATGTGTAAACTGAAATTCAGAAAGGTGAATTGAATTTCAGAATGTGTAAATTGAAATTCAAAATAGTGAATTAGAATTTCAGAATGTGTTCATTGTAATTCAGGAAGGTGAACTGAATTTCAGAATTTGTAAATTGAAATTCAGAATAGTGAATTAAATTTCAGAATGCGTGAATTGTAATTCAGAAAGGTAAATTGAATTTCAGAATGTGTAGATTGAAATTCAGAATATGTGAATTGATTTTCAGAAAGCGTAACTTGTAAATCAGAGGTGGCAATCTGTAAATTATGTTCACAAAACAATTCATCAACATGGTAAATAGTGTCAATCGAATTTTTAATAAAGTATGCCCATCCACACATCAAACTTCGTTATTATTGATATGTATGCATTTATTTACAAAGTTAAATTCTTTTGAATTGTTGTCAAATGTCATGTTGTTTTGTATGCCTAACTTTTATCTATTGGAGTAATAGAATAGTTGGAGATGATTGCGCAAGGGCTGCACAACTCACATTTCATGCGGCTGCTATTATAGCATTGCACGATATGGAAGTAGGGCGCTAATTTTTCCCAATTACATTTTTGTAAGGACGAACAAATTGAAATATCCATATAAATTAAATAAAGTTTATTACTTGATGGAGGGTTCTTTCTATGTTCCTATGGAAAATCAGCTGTGAAAAACTTTCTACTGAAAGATGTCTTCGTCATGTGTTATACAAATGCATGGTCGTGTATTAAAACTTTTCATATCTTGACGGATTATTTCTCTACATACATATAAAATATTAGCAAATCATACATTTTTGGAATTCAAATGATGTTTTCTGATTATAAATTATTTTTTCTGAATTACAAATTACGTTTTCTGAATTTGAATTTACACATTCTGAAATTCAATTCACTATTCTGAATTTCAATTTACCTATACATTCTGAAATTCAATTCACCTTTCTGAATTGCAATTCACGCATTCTGAAATTAACTTTATTTTTATGAATTTCAATTTATACCTTCTGAAATATAAATTACCTTTCTGAATTACAATTCACGCATTCAGAAATTTACTTTATTATTCTGAATTTCAATTATTACTTTCTGAAATACAAATCACCAATCTGAAATTTACTTTACACTTTCCGAAATTACCATTACCGTTTCTGATTTACTGCTTGAAAAGGTGTAGAATGAGTATATAATATACAGAGTTCCAAACTCGATGGCCTATTAGACGTTTCTGGAAAAAGGGACGTAGTATTATTTTGAAAATTTGGTTTCTGGGATAATCAGTTCTGCTCAATCAATCTAAAATATTTTCAGCACGGCGGCGTTACTGCTTCTATCGAAAATTAGCAACAACATCAATATTTTAAGTAGAATACCCTGTGTATTATTGCATTTTTCGCTTTGCTATTTTTTAGAATATTTTCATATGATACTTACCTTTAACTAGCTCCAGTGGTTTTTGAGAAAATCAATAATTTCCTTATTTTTTGTGAGAAACATAGCTACAATTAAACGTTTATTACTGCAGTATTTGAAAACGTAGAAAATTGAAATTCTGGATGTAGTTTGACAATGTCCTGTGTATTAGTTATGACTAAGGAAATTCGTTCTTCATTATACAGGGTTGTTGAAAATGAGTGATTTTACCGATAGATACAAAAGTGGTGGAAAGTGCATTTTTTCAACTAGAACATCCTATATACTATCAAATATCCTGAAAGACAATTGAATTTTCTTTCAGATGATCATTGATTGAACTGTCACATATTGGGACCTATTTTTTATATAAATAATAATCTTTATTCAATTAAATAGGATATCGTAATATAAACACAATAATAAAAAAAAATATATGAAACAATAAAAAATAATAAAAATGATAGTTTCTTTATCACATAACTATGGATAATACCACAGCACATAGTGACATAATAAAAGAACAATAAAACAACAAAACAACAATAGCAGTAAAATACCAGAGAGACAAATTTTTAATACTTAAAAATTAAAAATAAACAGCTGTAGTTTATGGACTAGTCAACAAGCATCGAAAAATAGGTTTAAACGGTACATTACATTCACAATCAGATAACATAATAGCCACAAAACGAAGAACCAATATTCTTACATATTTATCCTATTCAAGGGATTGCCCTTAATTTTACACATTGCCTTGGAAAAAAAAAATCACAACGATGGCTGGTTACGAAGGATTTCAATCACATTATTCTTGAAGCTATCAATAGATTTAAGGTTCTTAATACTCTCTGGGAGTTGATTGTAACTATCACAACCTTTGAAGAATATTGAGTTCATAGTACTGGTTTTCTTAGTTCTAGCTATATTCAACAGATTATTATTCCGTGTAGGATAATAATGAATATCTCTTCGATGAATATAATACTTTTTTTAAATTTCTTTTGACGTGAAAATATTTTATACATATATTTACATTTAGTATTTATTAATATTTATTTCTTTATTTGTTTTTTTTTGTTATTTTATCATTTATTGTTCTTGGTTGGTCTATTACTTAAATGTCTTTGTCCTAAATGTACCATATCTCGATATCCGAATTTAATTGTAATATATTTCTAAATAGTCCTGTCAGTTTGAAGTGTTAGTTAATTAAAAAGGGATTTATAGTATTTATGTCTGTTTTATATTTATTTTATTAATATTTATCGTATGTATATATATATATATATATATATATATTAGCAATTAATTTTTTTCATATGTATATTAGGGTTCCTAATTGAATAAAGATCTATCTATCTATCTATCTATCTATCTACCCAATACGAAATATGGCAAAATAATCCAATTTTTATAGAATACTTGCTTCTATTTCGGAAACCTGACTCTTTCGGTATAGGAACATGGTACATCATTTGGAAAGAAATTCAATTTTCTATCAGAAAATTTGAAAATTCAATTTCATCACTTTAGTATCTATCGGTAAAATCACAACTTTTCAACGACCCTATATAATGAAGAACGAATTCCCTTAGTCATAACTGATACACAGGACATTGTCAAACTAAATCCGAAATTTAAGCTCTCTACGTTTTCAAATAATGCAGTAATAAACATTCAATTGTTTCGCATGAAAAATAAGTAAAATATTTATTATCTCAAAAGATAGGTATAGGGAAGTATTATATGAAAATAATCTAGAAGCAATAGCACAGCAAAAAATGCAATAACATACAGGGTATTTCAAATATCAAAGTTGTTGTTACTTTTCGATAATACCGGCAACGCCGCAGCGCTGAAAATATTTTAGATCAATAGAGCAGAACTGATTATCCAAGAAACCAAATGTTCAAACTAATCCTACTTCCATTTTTCCAGAAACCTCTAACACCCTGTATATTTCTATGGTAAAGTTACATCAATCACGGTAAATATACAACGGCAGCTTTACGGCTCAAACGATACTAATTACGCAAAAGTGTGATCGAATATTGAAAAAAATGCAGAACTATTAGTAGTAATACCAGGAGTGATTGAATTTTCAACAGTAACATCACAAGTGACTGAATTTTCGCGATAAGTCTGTCGATTCATTTCTGAACGAAACTGAATTGCTTCGAGAAAACACCACGAGTCCGCAGGATGAGTGGCAATTCAGTTACCTTTTCTTTATTAAGTTTTAGGCATCAATAAATCGAAAAAAATTTAAATTACAATTTGTTTTAATATATTCCGATCTTTTTACAAAAATCAAAGTTTTTTTCTGAATGGCTGTAGTGGATTATTTGTATTTTGATGATGATGACAAAAGTCTCTCATTTTCCCCACACCAGATGGCACTAAATTGAAAAAATAGATTTTTGCGAGAACCCTTACTATTATATTGGTTCGTATCTAACAGTTATATCAGAATTCCAAGACAGTTGTGATGATATGGCAATCTAGGAACAGTATGTTTCCTGATTATAATCAAGATTTGATGATAATGCTGCATGAGCGTTTCACTTTGTACATAAACTTTAAGCCTCTTCAATTTGAATATTTCTTGATAGATATTACCACAATAGTCTTGGAATTCTGATATAACTGTTAGATACGAACCAATTAAACAGCGAGGGTTCTGGCAAAAACCATATTTTTCTATTTAGTGCCATCTGGGTCGGAGAAAATGAGAAAGTTTTGTCACTATCATCGAAGTAAAAATGTTCCACTACGGTCAAGCCATTCAGAACAAAAACTTTGATTTTTGTAAAGAGATCGGGAAATATTAAAAAAAATTGCAATTTCAATTGTTTCTGAAAAAATGAGAAATAGAAATTCCTATGTTTTTGAACCAGTTTATATCTGTCATTATAAACTGTATTTCAAACTAACACAATAATGTCCATATAGGACAAAACTGCAGTAACTCAAGTGATACAGATATATAGTGGTATCAGAACCTAGGAATTTTCATTTCTCATTTTTTCATGATGATTTTCTTCCACGTAGTAACGGCTACATTCATCAATTTATCAATTGTTCCTGATATATTGCTTGAAACCCTGTACGTGGGTATGGAATTGAATTTCAAACATTTTTTTCCGATATCCAGCCATCTAACACCACTTTTGGCCTCATAGATTTTTTTTTTAATTTGCCTCCATTCTAGTGGTCACGTGACATATACCAAAGTCGATTTAAAAGTTATCGGACATGCACACACTTTTTCCCAAAAATGTTTTTCCAGTACTCTAACAATAACAACAACTTTTTTACCATATGTCACTTACTTTTTGGCGGTTACTGTATATTCGAAAAAAAATTCCTCACAATCGCCATTTGAGATTTTGGAAGAGTTACAAATAGCATCATTTATTGTGTATTATTGCCACATTTGTTAATGTTATTTTCATACGAGTTTGAGTTTGAGAAAATTCATTGGATTGAAAAGAAATTTTGAATTGTTTGGATCTTTTTTGAAAGTAACAAGAAACCTGCCTAGACTAGTGACAGGTGATGAGGACAACGCAATACATGTTTTGGCATACTTCCACGGGGATCCTCAAGCTTACATTCGTAGTGCGGTTCACGATTCAGGTGTGAAACTTTCATCAGTTCATAGGATTCTGAAGGAACACGGAATGCATGACTACAAATTTAATAAAGTTCAAGCTCTCAAGCCCCAAGACGCTCAGCAAAGGATCGAACTATGTGAAATGTCGATGGTGCGTACACAAGTAGACGAAGATTTTCTTAAGAAGATAATATGGACTGATGAATCAAAATTTTCGAGGGAAGGTATTTTCAACAGGAGGAATCTTCATTACTGGGCAACCGAAAATTCGCATGTCACAAGAGGAATGGGATATCAAGAAAAATTTGGTTTCAACGTTTTCTGTTTAATTATCTACAATCAACTGCGCTTTTTGATTTATGATGAAAGCCTTGATTCTAGAAAATATTTGGATATCTTGAGGACAACGGTTGGGGATTTCATTGAAGAACTGACACTAGAGCAATATCGATCATGTTGGTATCAACTTGATGGAGCTCCTGCTCATTGCACTGCAGAAGTCGGGTTGGAATTGGACCGTTTATTTGACGATCGATGGATTAGACGTTTGGGTCCATGGAACTGGCCCCCTAGATCCTCTGATCTTACACTCACATACTTTTATTTGTGTGGCACTATCAAGCAAAGAGTCTACAGAACAACGGTCAACACAAAAGGGAAGAATTAGAACATCGAGTGACCCTAGCGCTTCAGGAATTAGATCCAAATGAAATTCAAACAGCCACAATAGATGCCGTTGATGTTCGCATAAGAAAGTATTTGGAAACGAATGGTAAACATTTTGAACATTTATTGAAATGACTCAGAACCGCTAAATTTTTTTAGATTTATCAATACACATGTTAGACTTTGATACTTTTAGCTTTTCATGATGATACATTTTAAAATTTCTACTCAATCTAATGAATTTTCTCGAATTCATTCGAGGTAAATCAGCATACTTTTCATTAAACTCTCTGTATGTTCTGCTGACATTCTTGTTACATTGACCATAAATGATGAATAAATCCATCAAAACCACGTTCGAGTAATTATTTTCTGCCATAGTACTTTCACACCCATGCAACTTGAATACAGGATGACAATGAAAAAATAACATGTCAGTTCTCTGGCAGAATGAAGTTCATAGCCTTCTATCTAAATCACTATCCAATATTTATTTTATTGAAGACGAATTCATAACATAAGTGATCATAACTAACAAACTGTACGAGATAGGTATAGGGAAAGTATACTCAATTAAATTGAAATATGTTACAGCTTTTCAAATAAGTAATAATATACAAATAATAATAATAAAAAACGGAGTTTCAGTCATTTTCATGAGTCCCTGGAAGGAAATCACTTCTGAGCCTCCCTGTATGTTGAAACTGAGATTCAGTTCATCAACAGAATACTTAATGGTCTCATGTAGCTATAACCCAAATTGCAATATTTTGTAAATTTGCATTGGGAAAAAATTGATATTTTTCAATGGTCAGGTTTTGCACAAAAATTGGACAAAATCATTTTTATCTCGGAAATCGTCATTGATAGGTATAGAGAATTATGTGGAAAAGTTGTGAAGAATTTTATAAGGATTCCAAAAATGATATAATATACGAGGTGTTCCAATTGAAATAACAAAGTAGCTACTACTTTCTGATACAAGCGGCAACACTGTATTGATGAAAATATATTAGGCGGATAGAGCAAGTTCGATTATCCACGCCCACAAATTTTCGGAATGATCTGTCTTTCTGTTCTCCAGATACTTCTAATGTTCCATCCACTGTGAAACACCCGGTATAAGAATTATACTTTGACACTCTGTATCTTCGAATATGGGAACTTTTTTCTTATTTCGACTTCAGCAACATGCTCCTAAATTTCCTACACGTACTTAAGAAACACCCTGTATAATATTGCTGATAGTTCTATTTTTTAAATTACGTACCTTGGATCTTTCACCATATGCAGAAGAAAAAACCCTAAAATATGATCGAATCTACCAATATACTTCGATGGAACTTTTTTGGTAGCTATATCCAGTTGTTCGAATTTCATAGATTGAAGTATAGCATTTTTTTTAGCGTATTCTACCATACTTGGCGACAAATCGGTAGACACAAACTCCTTCATGTCCAATGGCAAATAAGGAAAGAACGTCCTTTGCGAAGTTCCACCATCGCCATGTCCAACTTCCATAATCGATGGGTGATTCCTCCATTTGATCAAATGATTATATTTATCCAAGCACCTTTTGTTTATAACTGTTACAATTCTATTGTTCTCCGCGTACAGTTTTGGATAAGCCATCATATTGGAAAATTTTCTGATAAACATGTTTTCACTAAAAACTGAACTGCTCCACTTGAACGTCACTAAATTCTGAAATTTCAGAAATAGCAATGATGGAATTTATACTCGAATTTATACCACTCCGTGACAACGGATAGTGAAAGTTGTTGAATCTTTTTATTAACGGTATTAACTGGTCCTTTTCTGTATTCTCAACAATATTGTTCGGATAAAAACAGCGTAAGATTGGTTCAGATGTTTTTGATACCACCATCTATAGTTGATTTGTTCATCAAAAGAGTAGTTTCGCTAATGTACGAAATACAATAATAATAATAATAATGAACGCTTTCATTGGTAGAAGCAGAGAAAACAAACATTGGCAATGAAGTATACAGATCTACCAAAAGGCAGAGGTAGCTTTTGTTTGAGCCACAGGGGTCAAGCAAGTGCTTTCTACCACTCAACCTTGAAAAAAATAAACAAAAAAATACAAAATAAAGAAAATACAATAATAGACCAATAAAATTCAATAATTAGGCCTAGGTTAAAACAAGAAGAAACGCCTGAGATAATACCAATAACAAACTAACATTATTTAGGATTGCTCATCAGGAGAATACCCGTCAGAAATTCATATCACAAGTACGAAGGAAATTTTTTAAATGCTTTTTGAAACTCAGTATGTTCATTCCCTTCAGGGCTTCCGGAATCCAGTTGTAAAGCTCAGTGATTGTGTATGAGAAAGAGGACCGATATTGAGCTGAGCTGTGAATGGGTGGCGTGAGCCGAGATTCAAATCGTACATTGACATTATGGACATCGGTCCGAAGAGTAATCTTTCGATAGATAGGGTGTTTTTTGGGTCGTGACTATCTCATGAAATGAGGTACAGGCATGCAGAATCATTCTCTTCTCAATATTTAGCAATCCCAACTCATTTAGAGGTTGAGATAAATGGGCTCGCCTGTCTAATCCACAGATCAGACGAACACGGGAGTTCTGAACTAGCTGAATTCGTTGCGAGTCTCTTTTCGTAATAGCAGGTCCATAGACTATATCACCATAATTCAAGTGCGAAAGAACCAGGGATTTCCATAAGGATATTTAAGCACGTTTATCGAGAACTTTTCTGTTGGCGCAGATCAATTTTAAATTGCAAAATGCTCGTCTTATCACCAAATTGACATGATAGGTAAAATTCAAAGAGGAATTCAAGATGATTCCTAGGTTTTTTGCACTGTCATAGGGAGAAATTCACATATCCTTAATTTTGATCTTCAAGGCATCATAACAACGAGATCGGGTCACTTTCCTACCGAACAAGATTACCACAGGTTTTCCAGGATTTATTGAGAGACAAAACTTTTCAGAAATTGATATGATTGACTCTAAATCTGCGATCAGTTGAATATTTACTTCCATATATGATTACGCAATTCATGAGTATAACTAATCAAAAGTAGCGGGCCCAAAATCGATCCCTGTGGAACCCCATTCTCCACAGTCAAAAACTCAGAGACATCCCTTTCCAATATAACCACTTGCATTCTATTAAATTATTAGGACTGAATTAATGATACTGCATCTGTAGAAAATCCGATGAAATGTAAAATAGCAACTGAAAACTGATGTTTGATTCTGTCGAACGCTTTCGTATAATCAAGCATAACCAATGCCGTCAATTGGTTTCGGTCGATTGCGGAGAGGATGTCATCTGTAACTTTGTGGATTGCAGTCACACAGCTATGCTGAGGCCTAAAACCGGATTGGCATGAAGGTATGATATTGAACGCTTCCAAATGCATTTGCATTTGGAGAAATATATTTTTTTCAAATGCCTTGGAAAGCGTGCACAGAATGCTTATTGGACGAAGCGATTTCATATCATCGGGATTGGGTACTTTGGGCAGTGGATCAATAAATGATTTTTTCCATATGGAAGGAAATACGTTTTTAACGATACAGAAGTTGAAAATGTGGCAAATGACTGGAAGAATAACAGGACAGCTATATTTATTTGATCGACACGAGTAGCATTCGACTTGATGGACAAAAGTGTCTTGAATATTTCAGATTCTGTTTTAAGAGAGAAAGAGAAGTTGCTAACGCCTGGTCGTAAACGGTTTGAATGATAATTTGAAGTATTGAGGTCAAGAGGAAGATCGCTACGGGAGGAATTCACGAAATAAGAGTTGGTATTGGAAACATTTTTCAGGTGATCGGGAATATCATGAGAAGCGTTTTTGTTATAAATACCAAGATTTTTGAGCTCCCTCCAGAACTGCTCGTTGTTTCTGTTGTTGTTGACTCTGAAATGAAAGTAAGCTTTTTTCTCGTGAAAGATGGCATATTTAGTTTAATTTCTTGAGGCTTTGTAGTAGTTTCAGTGTTATATACGCCTTGTGTGCTTATATCTACTGAGTGATTTATCTCTGAGCGACATCATTATTTTATTAACCTCAGTAATCCACGGGCCATGCGGCCTGCTTATTCTTACAGTTCTCATTGGAGCATGAACATCAAAAAAGTAGAATTTCACTCATTATTTCAACTTTGGAATCTATGTTATCAAGAAGAGATATAGGAGAAAAATCAATATTTTGTTAGTCAACCAAGAAGTTATTTTTGTCAAAGGTTTTAAAGACGCGATAATTGTGTAATGCGGGCTTCTTCGAAATGTTGAAAGGGCCGAGAGAGCAAGTAACCATAAAGTGGTCCGAAACATGTGACACATCAACAACAGACGTATTTTCGACTGGAATTGTTTCCGATTAAATTATGAGGTCGATGATATTTGCAGTGGATGGATCACAACGGGTGGGTTCAGAAATAATCTGTTCGAGAGCGTATGCGATAGGGACATCTCCGAGTCTTTTGGAATAGTAACTTTCAGTGGCTAGCTTATCTATATTCATGTCTCCCGCAATTAATATTTCATCAAAATCCGGTGCAATTACGCTAACAGAAGACTCGAAGACAGCTAGGAACACTTCTATAGAATAATTCTTTTTGAACAATTCTAAACATATCCAAAGTTGGGAATATTCAACAGTTTGGCTCTGTACCCATACTTTATATAAAGTGCCACGCCACCACCTCGGCCAGCCTCTCTGTCCTTTCTGAAAATATTGTAGCCCTAAAGAGGAACAACGTTGTTGGCAATATTGTCAGAGAGCCATGTTTCTGATAACGCAATGATTTCATATTTATCCAGCAACAAGTCTCTAAACTCCTGGTAATGAGGAACCAAAGACTTGATATTCAGGTGTGCAAATTTAAATTTATGGTTCATTCCGTATGTAAAAATAAAGAACAAATATATAAATATATAACAACGTAGTAGATTGATTTTATTGAAAATATAAACAGGATGTTCATAAAGTCAGTTGTGGAATCATCTGCGACTGATAGTTGGAATTCAGTCGCTATTTTCCATCGTACAAGATAACCTCTCTTGAAAGGGATTTATGTTTTAAAGAGAAACATTCTCAATTGAAAATTGTATCAATACATGACTCCTCTGGAAATGGAAAAATCCCTAAGATAAAATTGAAGTTACTTTTTTGTAATATCTAACAGAAAACAACTACTGCCCCGGATGAATAATCAACTATCTGAATGAAAATGCAAATTTTCACTTTCAGATTTTTTCTCTCAAGTTATATAGGGTCTTTCTCAATATCACACATATGGCAACTCCACTTGTGTGAATCATCATTGGAAAGCCCTTTGAAAATTGTTTTCAGATTTACCCAATTTTTGGGGTCTGGTTTGATATTCTCCTAGTAGAATAGCTATTTAGAAAAACTATTTCTTTGTTATATAAGTTTGTATGGCAACATAAAAGTATTCTCTGTACTGTGAGGAAAAGAGGTGGGGGTTGACAATTAACTTGACATCGGTATTTTCATAAGATATGGAATGTTGTATGTGGTCGGAAAAAAATCCATTATGTTCAACTCGTAAAACAATTGATATTTTGGTACTTATAAGATTGTCAGACTCTGCAAAAACGAGGCGGGTGAAATGGTTTGAACTAATAATAATGAAAGTACATCGAATAATATTCATTGTTTAGTTGATTCTCTAGGTAACGTACGTTAAATTGAAAATAAAACAAAAAAATCCGAGAGAAAAACTACCAGATTCTTAAGAAATGGCATCATAATAACTTGATCTTGATGTAAATAAGCAATTAATAATCAATAATGCCACCCCCCTTAAAAATTTATGAATTAGCCAAATAACATAAAAACCATCACCTCCTAAGTCCCACAGCTTCTTGCATATGATCACCATCTCATAAATTACCAGAATTCCTCTATTATAACGCGTCTCAGGTTACAGGAAAAAGGTATCACCATATAATAGACTCTATTGATTTCAAAAAACTCATTGACAAAGTAGTTATTCCAAAAACTACATACTTGTTTTCTGAGACGTCATATCATTGTATACTAATATCCTAATTGAAATAGTTAAAAAGTAATCAATGAAAAATGGAATCTTATAGGAAACCACATTCCTCTAAGCAGTTAATGACACTCACAAACCACTTTCGAAACAAACATCATTTATCAACAAATAATTAATGAAGCGATGCAGCAAGAAAACACAAAGTCGTCTACACAATTTAATATTACCAAGTGGGTATTGTAATGGTGTACAGCAAGTACTATCAATCAGCTAAACCGTAGTGTCAAAAGGACATGTTTCGAACCTATATAGGCTCATCATCAGCTTATAATAATTCTACAATAAAAGGAAACCCAATATAACTCAATGTAACAAAGTATGTTATAATTACTTACATGGAGAGGTAAAATTGTTGCAATAAAATTTTATGAAGGTTAAATGTTGTATTTCTACATGTTGCCTAATAGGCCATCATGTAAAATTTCATTATGAAATCCGAAAAACTTCAACAAAACAGAGAAGAGGGCGGCTATAGAGCCTTAGTGCCCTTTTCTCTATAGCCGCCCTCTTCTCTGTTTTGTTGAAGTTTTTCGGATTTCATAATGAAATTTTACATGATGGCCTATTAGGCAACGTAGAAATACTACATTTAACCTTCATAATATTTTATTGCAACAATTTTTCCTCTCCATGTAAGTAATTATAACATACTCTGTTACATTAAGTTATATTGGGTTTCCTTTTATTGTAGAATTATTATAAGCCGATGACGAGCCTATATAGGTTCCAAACATGGCCTTTTAACACTACGGTTTAGCTGATTGACAGTACTTGCCGTACACCATTACAATACCCAGTTGGTAATATTAAGTTGTGGAGACGACTTTGTGTTTTCTTGCTGCATCGCTTAACTATACTACTCCACTTCGAGATACAATGGACTTCTACCACAAATTAACAAATTAATGGTTGTGCAATGATATCCCCCATATCAAGCACTATTGCCCATGGAATATGTAGAAGAAGCTGTCACAGAAAAACTTAATTTCAAACGCTGTGAAGACGATTGCATAACAACAGTTTCAATAGTTTAAACCAATGATCTCTGTTACACATTTACAATTGAAAAATAGAACTACGTAATAAACTTTCTTGATCTATCACTTACTAGATAAAATTACTAGTTACAATTGTCATCGTGGTCAGGTATGTATCTATACTATAATAACTCAAAACTTCTCTTACCCCAGAAGAAAAAACAACGGAGCCACAAATATTACATTATCAATGGAAATCAAACATTCCCAACCACAAACATTTGTATCTATACCATACATTCCAGAATCAGAAATTATGGAAACCATATTGTATTACGAATTTTAGATTATTCAGACGATTGAAAGTAAGTGGAAAGTGAATTAACCAATTCACAAGATTACAATTTTTTTTCCCTTTTTACCATTCAGTTCCTGTCTCCGGTGCTCCGATACATCCGGAGGACGCGCTGGTGTCGTTTACCCCTATAACCACTCCCCACGTTCGTAGAGTGAGTGACAGTTGGATCCGAGAATCATGTGCTCTGAACAGACGGATCGAATCAAGGATGACGGCCTTCTGCATTGGTGCAGCAAATATATAATTATTATTATTATTTGTATTTCCGTCAACCTGTTGCAACCCTACGCGCAACTCTCAGAAGTCTTTCAGAGACTTGTGCGGCGAGCTAAGAAAGACGCAGCCCTTAACTTTCAACGTGTGATACCATGCTCGAGACCGGTGACTATGCTGGGAAATCGAACCCACGCCCCTATGGTTGAGAGGCGAAAGTTCTACCAGCCGACCACCACAGCTCGTTATTATTATGAAAATTGAAAATAATAAAGACCTATCATTATCATTATTATTTTTACTGGAACAAAGCATGTGTACATTGTTGATGGAATGCATTATCTAAAATTCGTTTTATGCTTGAAGGTGACGGTGGACGCCTCATTAGTCCTTTTTTGAGTTATTTCTTTTTTTGTTGAAAATGAATGTAATTTTTATTTCCGTCAACCGGCTACTCCTCTACTCGTACACTCCAGAAGTATTCGAGAGACTTGTGCGAGATGGGCAGACATAGCTATCTACTTTCAACGTGTGATGCCATACCCAAGAGTGGTGATCATGCTGGGAATCGAACCCACGACCCCATAATTGAGAAGCGGGCGCTCTAGCATCACGACCACCATGGCCCCAACTACGGAGTATGGACTTATATGAACATTCCTGAATATCTTTCATGGGAATCTTCAAACAAGATTTTGAATTGCTTGAATAGAATTTTCAGAATTTTTATAAATTTCATATACACGATTCCAATTCCTAATTTATGAAATAAAAATATGATACAATAGATCGACATCATTAAAAATAAAATTTTATATCTTATCACATCTTGACTTTTGGTCTGGTATAACTGATGTCAAGTTCCACGTGTTGATGAGGAAAATGCATAGTGAGGAAGTAAAAAAATTGCAAAATTAAAACATTTATTCAGACAATTTTATGAATTTATATTAACTTTTCATTGCAGAGATGATAAACATTTTGTAGTCTACTAAGATAATTTCTTTTCCATTTCTGACTTGAGTACTTATTAGTTTTCCTCTTCTCGTCAATTCTCGATACATTGTTTTGAATTCTTCGAGTTTATCTTCTGGAATGTTTGGTAAAAAAATGCAAACAGATAAAAGAAGATCTGAAAGAGAAGATTGAGATTAATGTATATTCAACGTATTTTTTATAGAATATGACTTTTAGTGAATGAATTTTTTATTTCATTATCAGATTTAAATTATATGATTTTGAAACTCCAAGGTGTTTCTCTGGCTATACATAGTTAGGCCCTCGATATCGTACGGCTAGTTTACAAAGACTGGCCATCCTCGGAGTCACTGGTGCTATGTCCAGCACATCGACAACTAGCTTGGATGTAATCCTAAACCTCCTTCCCTGGATTTGCATATTGCAGCAGAGGCGAGGATAGAAGCATCCAGGCTGAAATGCCTGTGCCAATTGAGGGGCAATAGCCAAGGCCACTCCAGCATACTGAAGGTCATAAGAATCGACACGTTTGAGATGCCGTCGGACGAAATGACTCCAACATACTTCTTTGATGAAACATACACCACCATCATAGAAGATGGGGAAGTTACATCAAGAGCCATACCAATGCTGTCAAGAGGGCAAATCTGGTACACGGATTGCTCAAAAACTAGCAAAGGAGTATGTGCTGGAATATACGGAAAGAGACCGAGGGACCACATTAGTCCAAGCCTCGGTACTCAAGCCTCTTCATTCCAAGCCGAGGTAACGGCAATCTCCGTCTGCACGAGATATGTTCTAAGGAGGGGTCCTAGAAACCAAACCATAGCTATTCTCTCCGACAGTCAGGCGGCGATTAAAGCCCGGCGTTCATGCAGGATCACTTCCAAACTGATTTGGGAGGCACACCAAAACCTCAACGACCTGGGAGCAAAGAACAGGGTGAAACATGTCTGGGTACCAGGTCATTAAGACATCCAGGTAAACGAGAGCGCAAATGCCCTAGCGAGAGTGGGGGCAGCAACAAATCTCATTGGACCAGAACCAGCCTGTAGAATCTCGTTCGGAAATATTGAGCAGGACACAAAGAAATGGGTTAAAAACCATAATCAATCCCTCTGGGAGAGTGCTCAGGCAATACTCGCAGAGAAATGATGATGATGAGGCCAACCGACCGGCTATCAAGACACCTTCTTGAACTAAGCCGAGAATCTCTCAGGAAGGTGATAGGACTGAAGACAGGCCACTGCCACCTGAGAAAACACCTGCAACTGTTGGGGATACATCAAGAGTCCACACAATGGAGATTTTGTGATGAGGAGGACGAAACAGCCTTCCACATAATGTTTGAATGCGATGCTCTGGCTCGCATGAGGATGAATATCTTCGGACACTGCTATGCAAAAGATATCATCCCGAAGGAAAACCTTGTGATGAATCTCCAAGAGTTCATTAAAAGATCCGGAGTTCCCTGTATAATGACATGCAGTGCGGAATTTCAAGCTCAGACCCCAGGCGTCAAAGTTTGTGAGAAAGCACTTGCATGTCATGTGGGTGGGAAGTTACATGCCAGAGGGCTTTCGATGCCCCAAGGGATACGACTCATCCATGTAACAAACAAAAAAGTTTTAAATAGGTTTTTGCTGAAATTCTCCTATGAAATAACAATAATAAATTTTACCATTGATACAACACAATGCCTACATAATCCAGAGGAGGATAACTATCACCACAAATCGATGTTTTGACAGTGTAGTACATAACTAACTAGTATAACACCTACTAGGGCGTTTGCCTCTTACCGCCCTTGGTGGTGGATGCCGGCATTAGGAGCCTAGCTCAGCCGCCCCCCAATGGGCTCTGGCGCCATAGAAGGAGTGTATACATATATTGCTGGGCCAAGTAGCGAGGCACGTGCTAGGAATCGCTCGTAAAGAGGTAAGATCTCGTTTATCCTTGGCTCGCGTAAGTGTCGACTTCTGATGGTTAACGGAAAAAACAATTTTAAAATTTTAATTACATAATCATGAAATGTGAATCTATAATTTAATCAATGAATATATTTTGGATTGGTATTTGGATTTTGGAGATCTGGAAGAGGAAGTGATATGAAAAGTAATCACATTCGTATATCTATGAATTGATGATGAATCCATTTTCAACAAATCCGAAATATGAATTATATTCATTTCTGGTACTAAATTGAATTTTTCTGGGACATCACCATGTGCACAATAATTATCAAATTGCATTCGAGATTGATGGCGAAAGATCAATAACGGGATACAGAACTAGTAGGACTGGTTAGGACAACCTATATGATGAAAGTTTTGCATCGAATTCTTGACGCCAAACTGGATGAATTGTTTTGGCGATTTCTAGTTTCACAGCTACAGTTTCGCTATGAATTTTAGAGGAGTAGTTGTCATTTACCTCGTAGACGTAAATATTGAAATCACCAGTTGACCTTCATGGCAGGTTTGTTGAAAACGATCAGCGCAATTTCATCAGATCGTAGTTGGACTTGATAACTCATCTGTTTGATGGTGTATTGATAGATGATTGATTTTATGCATATGCCTCCAATTGGATTGATGTTTGTGTGTTGTTCCCCAGTCATGCCAAATTGGATATTCCAGTAAATGTATCAGTGGAGATATAGGCTTTTTTTTTGTATGGTTGTGACTGAGTCTTATATTTCTGTGGTTGCTTTCACCACTACACAGAGTGTTCTAATTCTGTAGCCGCAATGTGGCATATGCAATTGGGTCATTTAGATCATCATCATTTTGGGAAGCTAATTTTGATTTCGTAGGAATACTCACCGTCAAACTCTTTATCATCAAGAAACTCGAATGATCCACTCTCTTCAAAAATTTCATTATTTTTGAAACCTGTTCTAGTCAAATCCTTCTCCCATTCTTGTCGTGAATTAGGGCTATGGAAATATGGCGAAATAAAATTTTCCACCCCATATTTACCCCATTCTGGATGTTTCGACAATTCATCCATGGTATCATCCACAGGGGTATGCTCAAACAATATATGGAATATTGATCCACCAGGTTTGAGCATTTTGATCATATTAAGGAAAGCTTGCCTAGAACGAAAAATAAAATAGACACATTTTCATTTTTGGGACACTAGAATATGCCCCAACGTGCATATGAAAACCCCAAATGAGATATGAAAGCTTTATTCACGAGAAAATTCAAATGTCAATATCAATAAATGGATGCCTGATTTTCTACATCAAACAACAAAACCGAATTGAATCAAGGAACTGAAAAATAAATCTATACAATTTTCGTAATAGTGTTCACATGGAAAGAAAACAAATTAGTTTTACTGAATGGGTCATATGGGTGATGAAATAATAAAAAAAAATTTTTTTAATCTTACGAGAGCTTTGTTAGTGGAAAATGGAAATGAAATTGGATGCTAACAATTGATAACATAAAACAACTTTTTATTGACTCAAATGTTTATTGAAAGGACTTCGCAAATTTAATATGCAAAATGGCTTTCTGCAAATTTTTCTGAAATTTTGATATGTTGTAGATCGTTGCAACCTCATTATATGATCCAAATAACAGATCGATCTTATAACCAATTTCCATTTATAGGGTGTCAAAATGCGATTTTTACTGTTTTTGGCATACTGCAGTGATTTGATTTTTGTGTTCTAATCTGAGATTATTCTTCCTCAGAAATTAACTCATCACATCTCAACTGTAGCTCCTTCTATTCGAATAGAGAATGAAATTCCATCATGGCACATAATATAAAAATATCAATAATAATATTATTGTCTGGATTTTCACTGAATTCGTTAAAACTGGAGAACAAACTGCTAGAATTTGCTAATTTCGTATGGTAAGTATGTGTCTTCATCCGTAAAATTCGGATTCGAATTATCTCTGGTTCATCAGTGGGTATGTTAGTTTTTCATGTACAGGGTGACGATTTGAATACTTATAACTTCCGTATCTCAAGAACAAAATTAGATAACTATTACGAATTGTCCATAACCGTTTCTCCTAGCAGATATTCAGGATGAATATCCTCAGTTGGTCCACCATGTTTAAAATATAATTAATGCCACGAAAACGCAGAAGAGTGTTGACATTATTTGAGAGGAAGTGGCTGGATACCAGAATAGTTGGAGGGGGTTCATGAGTAATTTCAGTTTTCTAGAAAAAGTCATGGATAATTCATTATAGTTATATCATTTTGTTCATTTGACACAGAAGCTGTCAGCATTTGATTGTCACCCGGTATATGGAAAATTCCATACAGTCAATCATAAGAATCCTCATGTTGATTATAAGGACCCATATTTTATCAAAAAATTGGCAAATTGTTGACGTTTTTTTTCCAGTTTTAACACATTGAGTTTGGTTGATTTCTATGAACCTTGGCATGCTCCATTGCAACATCCTTCGTGAGATACTATTTTTTATTCGAGTCATGAGCTACAACATATACCTGCCGTGTTCGTTTCTTAGCATTGTATACTTGAATTTGGACAAGAAAAGTACAAAGTTTTGATTGATATCATATTCTCTTGTACTTGTATTCATACAATCAATTACAACTTGTTCCGTTACCTAGGAATAGGTAATAATTTTGAAATTCATGTGAAACAATTTGTCATTATTTTAAGAATATACAGTTATTACAGAACAATGAATATTCAACAATTTTCGCCGAAATACGAAAACCAATTTCGAATAATAAGCGACTTTTGATGGCGGCTTGATTATTCTACCTGAAGGAGTTGTAACAAGATTTGAAGGAGTTAGTGGTTATCCAACAACTGAGAATTTGAGTTTGGTTTTGCAGATGCATTGATTTCATTCAGAAATACTCCAATTCCTGAATGAAAAAAGACAACCATTTAGCTGATGCTGATATGATAATTTTTGAAATGTTTGGAAATATTCTGTCAGTCCTTTTGATGAATTTTGTTTCACTGATGTTACGTGTTACTCAGCGAAACCATTAGATGGTGTGTGGTGTAGAGGAATAAGAGTACACTTGTAATAATCAATATAATAATTCAAGCAATATTTTATATAAACATCACCATTGAAAGAAAGACCGCGTTGCCTGACACCTTTTCTTCTGGAAGTTCAAAAATTTCTTCTGGAAGTTCAAGAACATCGAAGCAGTGTCAAAGTTTTTCAATGGTGCGGCATATTACAGCCCCTCGTCCCAACCCAAGTAAACTTTTGAACAGTTCGACGTACCAACATGGAACGAAAACAATTATAAAAGTGATCACCGATACAACATTTTGAAATGAAAAATATTGTCATTGCTAGATAGAGGGCAAAGGAGTAGAGGGATATTCAATTTCAAAGTTTCAAATGGCACTAGAGACCAGGAAAAACAAAAATTTCATTAATTTACTCAATAACACGTTGGATTTAAATCATTCATCGATTCATTCATTCTAAATCTCTTTAATAACCAAATGCGTCTTGTGATAATACCGTGAACGGATTTCCGATATTTAGCAATCTACCTGTTTATCGTTATGCTACCTGATTATAATGATAATACCTATAAATGAGGTAGCGCGGACCAACATTGACAGTGGTATAACATGGACACAATTTCTAAATCTAATAAAAAATGTGACTACATTGGTAGCTATACTATTTTCTCCTTATGGTGCTCTCTTACCATCCGAAGGCTTTGTATAGACGTAATGCGCATGCTCCGCAGCAACCTGTGGATTTATAACGGGGCTTTTAACAGCTGATGTTTAACGTGCTCCCAATATTTGCATAGAAAACATTGTGAATTTTGAGTCAACAGGCCCGAAGTTTTGTTGTTAAAGGTAATTTAAGCTCTACTCTTAATATTACAAATCAGTTTTTGTATCAGTGATTTTGTAAAACTAAACATATTTTTATAAAAATTTATTTAAGTTTATGTTTGTCAGTGTAAATGTTAGCCGCTAGTCCCACATTGACACAGTCAATGTAATCCTTAGGCCAACTTTGACTCTCAAAATTTTTGTAGATGGCTCGAACAAAGAAACCCAGGCGCCCTAATTTTCGAAAGTAAAAGTCTTATGATCACGAGGCTATGCTAAAAGCTCTGCAAGCAGTAAGAAATGGTGACAGTTTTAAGGCAACCGCTCAACGTTATGGCATAAACCGGACAACTTTAATGAACCATTTTAAAGGATTTGAGTGTAAAGCTGTTGGACATCCTTCAGTTTCAACCTATGAAAAGAGGAAATGTCGGTGCATACGTAAGTTAAGTTTGGCAAATGGGGCTATGGATTCGACCAACTACAACTCCAAAGATGTGTGCAAGACTACGTGCAAAAACTTGATCGACCGAATCCGTTCCGCAATGGAATGCCAGGTATTGAGTGGTGCGTGATATTCGAAAAAAGATGGTCTAAAGAAATAAGTAGACGAGTGGCTCAAAATCTTCCCAAGAATAGAGCTGAAGCGGGATCACGGGAGGTAATGGAAGATTGTTATAATGAATTGCAAGTTGTCTATTCGCGTTTTGGTTTGGATAAAAAGCCACAGCAACCGTGATGAGATTGGTTTCCAAACCGATGCAGGTGTCCAGAAAGTGTTGAGCAAAAGGGGTAGCCGAAATCCAAACAAATTAGTCGGTGGCGTCACAAAAGCTACGTACACGGTTCTTATGTGTTGCAATGCTGTTGGAGACTTCTTTCCAATGTTTATCAACTACGAAGGACTTCACCTGTATTCCACTTGGTGCGTGGACGGACCGGATAATTGTTCACCGTCTGGTTGGATGGAGTCCCTGCAGTATTTTGATTGGTTCACTAACTGTTCCATTCCTTCAACTTCAGATTTACAGGGTACTAAGCTACTTATTTTGGATGGGCATAACTCACATTTATCTTTTGACTTGGTAGAAACAGCAGCAAAACATAATATTGAAATATTTTTTTTTTTACTAGCTCAAACGCCCCATTTAGTTCAGCCTCTGGATGTTGGCGTTTACAAATCGGTTAAGGCGTCTTGGAGAACAATACTTCGAGATTTTTGTCAAGAATCGGGTTATAAAAATGTCGATAAAATTATATTCCCTTCTTTAATGAAAAAAACACTCCAAGTTTGTCCAGAAGTAATGAGGCAGATGGCTTTGACGGGTCGGAAATTTACCATATGTCTTTAGAAAAAATGAAATAAAAATTTCAGGTGGCACACATTGTTAACGGTGAGGATTCTGCTCAGATGCCATCCACATCCTCTGGGGACCCAGGCAAAAATGAACAGTTGTCGTCGACATCTTACAACATAAGGAATAAAATAGCAGAACAGATACCCTGTCCTTCTACAACAGAAAACATTTGAACAAGTTTAGCAACTTCAATTTTGTCAGTCCTAAGGACTGAAAATACAAAAACACGACCGTTATGAAGAAAAACAGAGTAAACAGAAAATTTGCTGAAAGCCTAACAGACATAGATGTTTTAAAAAGACTTCGTGAAAAGGAAGAAGAAAATCAATCTAAAAAAAGCAAAACCAAAAGCAACCATTGGCAAACAAAAAAAGAAAACATAGGCACAAGAAACTGAGGTAATTTATGATGGTAACAGTGACAATGAGCTGGAAGATTAAGAGATTCGATCACTGCAGAAAATGAACTAGTAGAGAAAGAGATAATTGAAGAAGAAGAAAATGGGGTAAAACAAATAACATTCAAAGATGATTAGTTATATTTCGGACGTCCATCATCTTAATGGTTGAAAGATTTCTATCTCTTTCAAATTTTTCACAACGTTTCAATTGCTTGAATCCGCAATCGCCTTCTGATGAATAATGACAAAATCAGATGCTACGCGACCTTTTATAGTTCTATAATTAAAGTGTAATTACGGTGTAATTACGCGCGGTCTTGTGGCGCGCGTGGTTTCGGGCTTTTTCTCCCTCCAAAACGGTCCATGAGCGGTTTCCATACGTTTTTAATTTCGAGTGGACTCAACGAGGGGAAACATCAAAATCGGGAATTGCTGACCACGCCTGGACAAAACACCACCGAATTCTTTGGGACGAAGCTAGTGTTCTTCATAGAGAGGAACATTGGTTCAAACGGAAATTTATGGAATCAACCCATATAGAAGCCAATAGTGCCTTCAGTCAATCAAGCGTGGAAATCAAAAACGTATGGAAACCGCTCACGGACCGTTTTGGAGGGAAAAAAAGCGCGAAACCACGTGCGCCACAAGACCGCGCGTAATTACACTTTAATTATAGACCTATAGAAGGTCGCGTAGCATCTGATTTTGTCATTATTCACCAGAAGACGATTGCGGATTCAAGTAATTGAAACGTTGTGAAAAATTTGAAAGAGATAGAAATCTTTCAACCATTAAGATGATGGACGTCCGAAATATAAGTAATCAAGTTACTACATCGTCTAAAACATTCAAAGAAGTACCCATGCTGACATTCAAAACGTTAAACTTGGGAATTGGGTGGTCGTTGAATATCCTGGGAAAGAAGATATCATTCATTACATAGGAAAAGTTGTAGAAGTTTGGGATGGCGATATTAAAGTTATCTTTTTACTTGAAAAGGGTTTGTATTTTGTACATCCTGATGTTGAGGCCACAGAGCCGGTATTATTAAATGCAGTAGCTGTAATTACCAAAATTTATTAGTTTAGTATTATGTTGCCAAAGTCACGTACCAAAATTTTGTTTTTATGTTTGTAAGATTAAATTCCTAGTTTAAGTTCCAGTTTTTGATAATAAGGTAGCTGCGTTATATTATTCTTGTGTTATTCAAAATAAAAATATTTCTTCAAAAACAACAAGGTTTTTAGGCTGTTTTACCCAATAAGTCCTTAGTTTCGAAAAAAAAATAAGGAAAAATTGTTCGTTTATACCTAAAAAGGCCATAAAACAAAGGACCACGCAAGTTTCTTATGGAAAATGGCTTCCCGTGAATTTGTCCGAATTTTTGGTATGGTGTAGATCTGGATGCACTGATCAAAAGTGTCCATTGCCAAAAACTCCAAAAATGGACAGTTTTCGAGATATGGCTCTATCAATGTAATTTTTTTTGCATTTTTTGGATTTTGACACATAATCAGTTCACTCTCATACTTAGGAAAAACCGAGTTTCAATGATTTCACTGCAGGGATCGATTGAAAAATAATTCTTTCTTCGTTTCAGATACTGCCATTTGAAGAAATTATTATACACCGCTCGTCACTGACGATGTAACTGGACTATTATTTTCAATTTCTATAGTCCAGTTTTTGTAGAAACAAAAACTTCTGATTTGCTCAAGTTATCACAGAGTCACTTATATTCAACACCCTTCGATAGGGGTACTAGAAAAATAATATTCGATACACACTATAGTACCTGACTCTGAGATACTTTTTTTTTAAATAGTATCCTAGTCGTCAAAGAAATAATGGTAAATGCAAAATGAGCATACAGAAAATCGTTCATAATGTAGGCTGACGACATAAATACTCGTATCGAATGCAGTTTGTTTATACCGAGTGTTCAATATCAATAGAAACAAGGGAATAAATACCCAATAATCATTTCTAATCGCTAATCGAACCGTTAAGGCAAACGGATCCATGAAAATGTCTGAATATTTGATATGATGTGGATTTCGATGCATTGATCAAGTGTCTATTGCTACAGACTACAAAAATGGACAGTTTTCAAGATATGGCCGTATCAGTATCTGATTTTTTTCGTTTTCTAGATTGTGGCCCATAACCGCTTAGCTCTTATTTCCAACAAAAACGGAATTCTATCAATTTCTACGCAGGAATTGACTGAAAAACAGTTGTATTTCATTTCAGATATATTCATTTGGAGAAATTAGCATACACTGCTCGTCACTGGCGATGTAGCTGAGCTATTATTTTCAACTTTTGTATTTCCGTGTTCGTAGAAATAATAACTCTTGAATTGTTCTAGTTCTTACAAACATACTTATATCCAATACAATTCAATTGTGGCATATGAAAAAATAATATGCGATACACTCTAAATATGATTTGAATTTTTTTTTTATATTTTCCTGGCCATCAGGAAAATAGTGAAAAATGCAAAATGAGAAACTAGAAAATCGTATTTATAATGTACGCTGACGAGATGAATACTCGTATCGAATGCAGATTTTTTATACCGAGTGTTAAATAAATATACATACTGAAAAATCACTTCTAATTGTTTTTGTTTTTTGTTTTTGTTTCTACGAACACGGAAATACAAAAGTTGAAAATAATAGCCCAGCTACATCGCCAGTGACGAGCAGTGTATGCTAATTTCTCCAAATGAATGTAACTGAATGAAATGAAATTCAACTATTTTTCAGTCAATTCCTGCGCAGAAATCGATAGAATTCTGTTTTTGTCGGGTATAAGAGCTAAGCGATTAAGGGCCACAATCTAGAAAACGAAAAAAATCAGATATTGATACTGCCATATCTTGAAAACTGTCCATTTTTGTAGTCTTCAGCAATAGACACTTGATCATTGAATCGAAATTCACATCATATCAAATATTCAGACATTTTCACGGATCCGTTTGCCTTAACAGTACGATTAGCGATTAGGAATGATTATTGGGTATGTATTCCCTTGTTTTTATTGATATTTAATACTCGGTATAAACAAACTACATTCGATACGAGTATTTATGTCGTCAGCCTACATTATGAACGATTTTCTATATGCTCATTTTGCATTTACCACTATTTCTTTGACGACTAGAAAACTATTTTAAAAAAAGTATCTCAGATTCAGTTCCTGTAGTGTGTATCGAATATTATTTTTCTAGTGCCCCTATCGAAAGGTGTTGAATATGACTCTGTGATACCTTGAGCAATTCAGAAGTTTTTGTTTCTACAAAAACTGGACTATAGAAATTGAAAATAATAGTCCAGTTACATCGTCAGTGACGAGCAGTGTATAATAATTTATTCAAATGGCAGTATCTGAAACGAAGGAAGAATTACTTTTCAATCGATTCCTGCAGTGAAATCATTGAAACTCGGTTTTTCCTAAGTATGAGAGTGAACTGAATATGTTTCAGAATCCAAAAAATGCAAAAAAAAATACATTGATAGAGCCATATCTCGAAAACTTTCCATTTTTGGAGTTTTTGGCAATGGACACTTTTGATCAGTGCATCCAGATCTAAACCATACCAAAAAACGTGCGTGGTCCTTTATGTGTGTCAATGTTACTTAACGATTCCTCAAAACTGACTTAGGCTTCAATTTATATGGGGTGTCAATGTTATATATCTATGGGGTAACATTGACACCGGAATTTTTTTTTTGGATAAAGTAAAAATCAGAACATTACGTATATCATTGCTTAGTATTATTATATAGTATGCCTGTCTTAGGAAATTATAAGAGATTTAATAAAATCAGATCTGATAAAAAAGGAATTATGAAGATATGTAAATTTTTTTCCCCTTTTACCTTATGTCTGTACATTAACTGAATTCCATTTTATGTTGGAGAAAGCCATGGTAATAGCGAAACGCGTCACATATTACAAGTAGTAATATATTGTGGAAATTTGAAAACAAGTGACATTTATTTAATTCCGAGTAGTTGACACATTTGCCTGAAAATAGGATTCAGTTCTCTTTTCAACCGTCTACATTTTTTTGAATTCCGTACATACTTTTTCAAAATATGCACTCGAAATATCAAGTAAAAATACTTATCTGAATCGATGATTTTGCCTCGATGAATTTGAATGGTTTGGTTTGGCATAATGGAACACGAAACATTTTCAATGGTTTTACCAATATCACTTTTTGAGAAGAGATTCATTGCAATTAGTCGACGGATGGCGCTGTGGGAACATCAACTCTACACATTCGAAAGGCAGGGAAACTGAAATTATGGAAATACGTTTTTGGGAAAATCAAGAATATTCAGATGGTTGTCACTTGACCCCCCATGACATTCGAATTTTTTAAATGTGCTTCTCTACGTCCTTTGTCTGTCAATCACAATATTATTTACATCAGAAAGTAGTATCGGTGATACCAATCAAAATAGTTTTTCTTTCATGTTTGTACGTCAAATCGTTCAAAAGTTATCAGGGGAGCTATGAAGAGCTGCACTTTCTGAATGTCAAACCATTTGCTGTGGCTGTCGACAATGAGTAGAAAATATCTGGAATTTTTTTCGACAAGAATCTATGTGAAACCTTTCAAACTAACCAGAAGTTTTTGACCTGTCAATTGACTTGAATCACATTATTTAACAAACTGTTCGATATCTTCAATCAAAAGTCTGCAAACCTCACCACTACACCTTTTTCAATTGTAATTCAGAAAATATTCAGAAAGTATAAATTGTAATTTAGAATAATAAATTGTAATTCAGATTAGCGAATGGTATTTCAGAAACTGTAACATGTAATTCAGATTAGTTAATTGAATTTCAGAAACCGTAACATGTAATTCAGATTAGTTAATTGTATTTCAGAAGGTGTAAAATGTAATTCAGAAAGTGTTAGTTGTTATTCAGAAAGTGTCAACTGTAATTCAGAAACCAAGAACAACCCACATGTCTATATTTTCGAACGTGATTCAAGTGACCAACTATCAAGGCCTGTTGAAACTAACTACGGAATGTCAAATAAACGTCTTTGGCCGAGTCTTTGGGGGTACAATACAAGACTGCATTTCATTGGGTACGATCTGGACGTGATGCACTTCGAAAGGAGGGCATCAAACCTAGAATCCTCACAAATGCACAGATCAATATTATCATCTCTTGGGTAGAAGATGATAATGATTCCACGTTGGAAAAATTGAAAACTAAAATACAGGAACACCTTCAAAAAGATTTACCAGTTACCACAACTCCATATTCCCATACTCCCCAATGTTGAACCCAGTCCAAACATTATGGTCGAAAATAAAGTCCTATGTGAAATCTTCGAGTTCCCCAAGTTCAAGGTCCGGGTGTAGGAGAACAGCGGATGTGTATCTTGAGCAAAGCATTGACCGGGCAGAAAATACTATAGTTGGAGGCGATTTTGGTAGGGCTGCACAACACACCACCATTCACCCTTGGTGGTTTCTGTATTACAAGTGATGGTTTCTGAATTACAATTGACGTTTTCTGAAAAACAATTAACTAATCTTAATTACCATTTACGCTTTCTGAAATACAATTTACTAATCTGAATTACATTTTACGGTTTCTGAAATACAATTAATTGATCTTAATTACATGTTACGGTTTCTGAATTACAGTTAACAATTCTGAATAACAAGTTACAGTTTCTGACTTACATGTTACTGATCTGAATTTCAAGTTACACTATCTGAATAACAATTTACGGTTTCTGAAATACAATTAATTGATCTTAATTACATGTTACGGTTTCTGAATTACAGTTAACAATTCTGAATAACAAGTTACAGTTTCTGACTTACATGTTACTGATCTGAATTTCAAGTTACACTATCTGAATAACAATTGAAAAAGGTGTAGATAACATTTGCATTCGTACTATTTCAACATGTTGACTTATTGAAAATATGAAGAAAAAGTAACTATTTTTCAATAATCCAACTTGATTTGGGAGTCAGAATATAAATTGGAAATACTTATTCGAAAGTTGAAATGGAGATGGTGAATAGAAATTGACATGCAATATAATACCGATACTCCCAAAAGTTTGTTATGTATTTTTAAACACGTACCTTGGATCTTTGACCATATGCAGGAGGAAAAATCCGAAAATATGATCGAATCCACCCAGATACTTCGAAGGAACTTCTTTTGTACTTATGTCCAATTGTTCGAATTTCATCAGAGGAAGCACCGCATGTTTTCTAGCATATTCTACCATATTTGGGGAAATATCGGTAGCTACAAACTCTTTCAAGTTTGATGGTAAATAAGGAAAAAATGTCCTTTGAGATGTTCCGCCATCGCCATGTCCAATTTCCATAATCGAAGGGTGATTTCTCCATTTGATTAAATGATTGTATTTATCCAAGCACTGTTTATTTATAACTGTTGTGATACGGTTGTTGTTCGCGAAAAGTTTTGGATTAACCATCATGGTGGCATATTTTCTGCTTAACATATTTTCACGAGTAACTGTGTTTCAACTTGGACCTCACAAAATTATTCCCCTCCAAAGGTATGATAGTATTTATATACAAAGAAATATCAGTCGGTGATAAAGATAAGGATACAGTGATAGCACTTCATTGTTTTCTTTTCCGGGTTTATCAAGTTTTGTTTAAATTGTTTGGTCTGGGATTAAACCGGTTCCTTTTTGACTTCACAAGAATATTGTTAAAATGGAAAACATCGTTGGTTGTAGGTACTTTCCACCACCTATTGTTAATGAATAGGACAGTTTCAATAAAATACAAAAGTAATATGTACATACGTATTGAATTGATCCTGTCTGAACACATCTTGAAATCTATCAGACAAGGCAAAACTTTTAGAATATTAGGTGCATCAAAATGAAATACAATCGCTGACTTTCATTAACTAGTATGATAGATAGGAATAAAAAATTTTGTTAAAATTATATTTTCGTGTCTATTATTTTTCAAATGGCGACAAGCACTTTCCGACAGAAGAATTTTTTGACAATTCTAATTAAAGTGATTTATTTGCAACTGAATACAAATATGAACATAAATCAAATATTACCAAGGAAAATACTGGATAATACTTTATTTACTTTTGTCAAGAGTGCCGTCGATAAAAAAAAAATTATAAAATGGACCTTTTGGCAACACAGTTTGTATGCTTATACTGGGTTTAGTCGTAAAATAAATTAGTTATAAAAATATTCGAAAAGCAATATTGCTACACTGCATTTTTTATCAAATAAGATAAATTATTCTAGATAAAAAATGTATCGAAAATGAAACAAATCGAATATCCTCAAAACACATGTGTTGTGAAATAAATTCAAAACCACCTTAATTTTCAATCCAAGGAGGTCATCTTCCTATTATAACCTCAACTGTCATACCTCTACCCCACCCCTTGGTCACTATCACACAACTAATTTCAATATGGGAAGTAGTGAGTGTGACACATCATCAAAAAAGTTACTTTCATAAGGAATTCAGCCATGTCAATTATCGCTACCTAACTTTTTATTTTGGCGCCCTCTTGCGAGAAAAAAACTGTTTTGTATTCCAAATTATGCCACTTCATTTGCAAGATAATTTGACATAAATTCGGTGACAATGCATTTGGGAATTTTTCTGAGGAAATAAACAATATGGTGACTCCAAAATGGCGGACAAAATTCGCAATTATGGTCCGATTCGTTTCAAAATTGATATGTGGTGGTTTTCAGGCTCGGAAATTATGATTTTTCTGTCAATGCATAAATTTGTATAATTTCAACTGAAATCATTCCAAACTACATTAATTCACAGTAGATGCTAGAAGTGTTCTCCGTTCACTGCCATACATAGGTATAAGTTAGTCTCGAAACGTTGTCTGACGTTTTGGAGCATGTCTGGGGTTATTTGAAGACATTTGGAAATAATACGTTGACGTAACTCTTCTGAAGAACCTGGCTGAGTAGCGTATATTTTACTATGTAAATGGCCCCACAAAAAGTAATCTGAGGGGGATAAATCTCCTTTCAGTTTTTGTGTCTAGGCAATCTTTCATTCAGGTACTGACGAACCGCTGCAGCAAAATGTGAAGGAGCTCCGTCCTGTTGGAATATTAGGTGATCCTCGAGGTATCGATTATCGTTTCCTATTATGTCTGTTAACGTTGGATCAACGGTATCTTCGAGTAATTCCAAATCATGTCCCCAATCGAATTACCTGTTAGAAAAAATTAACCAATATTACGATCGCCAAATATTCCAGCCCAAACGTTTAACTTTTGTGGGTATTACGTATGTATTCGATGAAACACTCCTGGATTGCAATCTGGCCAGTACCGACAGTTATGTGGATTGACAGTCCCGTTGAGATAAAAACTGCATTCATCCGAAAAACAAATGTTGAAAATGAAATTTGGATATTGAATAGCACGTTCACTCATGATTTCATAAAATTGTATGCGACGATTAAAGTCGTTATTCAAGTCCCTGAACCAGTTTAATTTTATATGGACGAAATCTTGCCGCGAATATAAAATAATTATTCTTGCGCGGTAAAATTTTGATTCAGTTACGCATAGAATACCTACCTCACACATTTAATGAAAAATATTATTTCCTTTTTAGCGCATTTGTATAAAAGCTTTTTTTATCGATTCAATTAATTCTCTTCAGTAGTCCCCACATACTAATTTTGATTCGAATCGGACCATAATTACAAATTTCGTCCACCATCTTCTCTTTAATGCATTGACAAACAAATCATGATTTCCGACCATGAAATCTACCACATCAATTTTTAATCGAATCGGACCATAATTGCAAATATTGTATACCATTTTGGAGTCGCCATTTTGTTTTTTCCTTAGAAAAATTCCATTATGCATTTTCACCAAATATAGGTCAAATTGGCTTGCAAACGAAGTATCATAATTTGGAATAAAAAGTCAGGTATCGAAAATTGACATGGCTGAATTCTGCATGAAATTACCTTTTTGATGGTGTGTCACACTTACTACTTTTCCTATTGAAATTGTTTAGGAGATGGTGACCAACGGGGGAAGAGGTATGATTGGAAGATATCCCGCTTGGATTGAAAATCGACATGTGTTTTGAAGAAATTCGATATTTCGTTTTCGGTGCCTCACTCTTTATATACCACTACATTACCCATTACTAAGCATTTAAAAGAATTGAATTTTTTCACGAATCGCCCAAATTTCGTCAAAATAATGTATGCTCGAAGTGAAAAGTAGATATAATGACAAATAAATTCAAGAAATGTTGCTGAGTTGTATACTCAGAGATATCCCAATCGGAAAAATCCAGCCCACCAGTATTTCCCGTATGTTGAGAATCATTCAGGCCAGAAGGAAATCGAGCTAGCACAAGTTTCGACTTTTGAGGGCTGCCGTTCGTAAGGGGACGACAGCTGGTGAACGGAAAAAAATATTTTTTTCATGTTCATGTTTTTAATACTATCACAAATAAATCAGTATATCGTTAGATTCGTCAAAAAGTGCATTTCAGAAAAGGTTATCTGATCCATAATTGTCTCCGAAATCAAAAAATGTTATAATATACATATTATGAGTTATGGTGAATTTATGCTGCAAAGGAGAGGCGTTGAGAGCAGAGACAAGAGCCACGCAAAATTCATGTACCTTATGTGTAGGTTATACTAGGGAATCTACAGTGGCAATGATATCTGCAGGTTGAGAAAAATCCATTCGAAAGAATGTTTTGCAATGAGTGATTCTGGGGAAGGAATACTCTCAATTGCGTATGCTGCTGAATACTGTATTAAATCGCGTAAAAACCGCAAATTATCTGCACAGTCCATGAGTGCCCAAAAACAAATGTTTGGACAATGCTGTCATCCTTACAAATGGTTGAGGCAGCACCCTGCAAAATTTATGGAATTTAATATTATAATGAAAATGGAAACCATTCACTATCTTCATTTAATCGCACATTGCACAAAAAACGGTAAAGTTATTGTCACGGTAAGTAGACCACTTCAACTCAAGCAGCGTATAATGATTACTATCAGGTGAATAAACATAAAATATTTTTATAGCATAATGATATTGAGTCTATAAATATGAAAAATAAAAAGGACTGCGTACGAAAACATATGGGAAATTGGCTCTCTGTCAAATTGGCTGAAATTTCATTATGTTATACTGGGATGGGTGTTCAGAAAAATATGTAAATTAAAATGATTTTATATATGTCCTTTCTGAGATATAAGCAGTCAAATTTCGTAAAAACGTCGTACTTGGGTAGGATTGACAAGGGAAAAAACTATTTTGTTAGTTGAAATAAGACAAATTCTGGATAAAAACATATTCATCGATACTCGTTGACATGTCCAATTATAATCTTATTAATGAAAGTACATTACACGGAGAGAAATGTGGAGAACATAATTTTACTGTACAGCAAATATATCACTTTTTGAAATATGCATCCCACTAAGAAATTGTTTATTTCTTGCAACAAGCTATTTATATAAAATACATTCTCTCTGTCATTACAAGAAGCATATGTTACTATTTATTGTAAATTCTCAAATTCAATATATCATCTATTACCCATTACCATATATGTATCCTACAAAATGAATATACGCATTTTTAATTCGTAAACATCCACCTGTTCTTGGTAACTATCACTTATTTCGAAAATGCGCAGTCTGTATGTTAGAGATGGACAGTAACGTTTGTCTGAAGAAGATATTGTGGGGGTTTGCAAGTCCTGCACTTCCAACTGCTCAGTTTTCCATTGCTTCTTGTTTACGTGAGATGATTTTGCCTCCGGTATCGCGACCAAGCCAAGCCAAGCACTACATATCATGCAAAGCGTCTCCTTTCAAATTTTCGTACACCCACACACAAAATTTGTGAAAACTGTGTTTGTGACTTATGCGGCAAAATGGAAAATATTTTGAAAGAGCGGGGTTCTTCTGTTGTATGTAAATATGTCAATACGAGCAATTAATTTCGATTAAACTCAACTTTGGAAAGAACAATCATTTTTAGCTATACAGCTATGCTCATCAGACTGTTTAAATAACGTCAATTTTATTCGGACACATTTTTATTTTCCGAATCCAAATCAGGTACATTGAGAGAAGTTCAGTTTACAAGAAATATTTAATTGTAGTGTTCCCCAAGTTGAAGGCAACCAAACTTGAAAAAATTATTCAGTTTTTCAGCTTGTGAATTACCCTTTTAATTCTTGCATTAACTGTTACCATTGAAACAATCAGTTCTCCAATAGAAATAGAAGAATTTGTATTTTTGTATTTGTATTTTGTATTTGTACAAAAGTTGGAACTTGCCTTCCCGTTTGACAAGGTTTGTGTAAAAGATTGTATTTTTAGAATTACCTAATTTTTCACTGTTTTTTGTTCCAGGGTTTGCTAGTACATTTGAAATCCTTCCCAGATGGTAGTAACATTTTCAAAAACATGGCAGAATGAACGAATATTTTCGACCTGAATTGTGTAAAATAGTGATTGATTCACAAAATATCCATCTTTTAAGTATGACGCAAACGAATGTTAGTAAATATTTCTTTAAGTATATTTTTTTAGGATTCCCCAGATGGAACTTGTAAATGCTCAAAAAGAAATTGACAACATTTTTTCTTCAGAATGTGCTGATATATATTTCAGACCCTAGTGCCAAAATTAAATTCATTTTTGTAACTTTTCCATCAGATGCATTCCTGTGAAAGCTACCTTATTGTGGTCTGTTCAAACTTTATAATGAGTTCAGTAATAAAAGTTATAAACTATCTTTTGTTTTCATTTCATTCAGCACAATCCAAAATTTCCTGAAAAATCCAAACAATAATATGGGTAGGGTATTCTTCTTCATAACCTATTATAAAAAGAAGATATATTTCATAAACTTCCTTAATTTTTTCTGATGAGCAGCTTCTATAAATCAGGGCTATTCAGAATTTGACGAGGGGATTCTTACTGTTAAATGGTGTACCTGAAACGAAAAACCTCCTAATTCATTGTTGCAGCAATGGAAAATATTGTATTCTGAAATAGTTCATTCTGGGTATAGGTTTTCTATCTCAAGTCACATTATTTGACAATAAGAAGTCTCATTAGGCCGTTGGTAGTTAAATTTTGAATCACCACTTTATTTTTAATATATGAATATTGATTTTCCCTTTTGACAATAAGAGTACACTATTGTCAAACAAACAGTATCTTTCCTATTGATGCAATATCTTGTATCTTCGAATATATCACGTTATAATTATAAAGAGAATATATTTATTTCATAAATATTCAAATAAATTAAAATTGAACATACAATATTTTAACTGTATGAATTTATTTATAGTACCTTTGAATATAATGAATGGTATACCTACTCTACAATAAATTGTATTTGGATTGAGTAAAAATGTATGCTGTCAATTAATATATCATATCTTTACGACTTTAACAATAATTTATGTTAAAGACTACAATATTTCTCTCATATAATTGTATGTTAAGGCTTACTATAATTTCTCCATGTCACATATAGTACCAGAAATTTTTGTAGTATTTACTATACTTCTGGTAATATCAACTATATATTTTATTCCGTGTAGGGTGTATACGGGGAATAGCAAAAAAGTGGTTTTTCAGGATTTTCATTCTAGTACTATTCCGGAACCAACAAGTTATATTTTGGTAAAACACTATAGTTTAAGTCTATCCTAGCCAATAATGGATGACTTCAGCTTCAGTCCATAGTCCAGGGATAGCGGATCAAGTCTGGACGACCCAACACAACATAAAATGGACTGAAGCCGAAGTCATCCATAAAGAAGAGGGCTGGTATAGAAGGAAGTTTGAAGAGAGTGCATATATTATGAACAACAAAGTTTTCAGTCAAGCCAGCATGGAAATCCGTAATGTGTGGAAACACTTAATTAGTGGCATGTATCAATTGAAATTGCGATAAGAATTAACAATGCTGTACCGGAGGGGCCCGGCACTGTAATTAACAAGCTCACCTGAACACCGGCAAATTACCCCTAGGTTAATGACACAAAGTTGTCAATAGCATATATAAGAAGTATCCTTGAGATTGTCGCATTATACACTTGATAACCACTGTAGATTTTAACAGTTGAAACGTTGTGATTAAAAATTGCAGAGAATTGAATTTTCTTTGTTCTTTTTTAGACAATGAAAGTCCAGAATAACCTTACTCAATCTCAAAAACTATTTTGTTAATTTGGTCATAATTTCACTAACACTGTTTTGAGAATGTTGAATATAAGAGTTTTGTTAACTTTGCATGTTGCGTTTATTAGATATGCATTTTCAAAGTTTACCATATTATAACATATGGGTATATTACTATCGATTAAACAAAACTTTAGTGAACTTTTCGATTACTATCGATTAAACAAAACTTTAGTGAACTTTTCGATAAATTAAATTCTATCACAAAACTTCTCCAAATCAAAAGTTCAATACTATAAACTACTAGCAACCACATAGAAAAAAAAGTATTGAATCAAGCAAAATATATTTCAGTCAAACAAAATTGTTGTTTCAATATGGCAAAATAAACCTATAATTTCAAAGAAAGCGGAGGTTTATTTGACTTTCAATGCAATTTTTTTTTGCTACAAAGAAAACATTGGGTAAAGTCGAATGATAAATTTCTTTCAGCCAATTCTTTTGGTTTGTTTGATGTAAAAATCACAATGCTTTAATAGTGTTGCTTTTTATTTATTTCATCTGAAAATATATAGCTTTGAATGAAAAACTGTGCTCTTTGAAATCAAATGAATAATTCGGTAAAATCAGAATTGAAAGAATTGGTTCAAGAATATGAAATATTGGACTACAGAATGTGAGTCAATAAAATGAACAAATATTTATTTGAGTTGAGGAAACATATACTTTGGTTCAAAGCCATGACCGATAATGTGGGATAACAATGTATAGTTTTCTTTCTATATTTATTCAAACTCAGAATATATACTATTGAATTCAGAGTTGTTCTTTGATACCAAATAAATAATTAGGTGAATTCAGAATTGATAGAACCAGTTCAAGTATATGAAATACTTGCAGGAAACAAATATTGTTTTGAATTGAGAAAACATTTTGTTTGGTCTGAAAACGCGTCCATTAATATTTGTTTGAAATTCATAGTATTCAGAGCTACCCATAAATACTGGAAATATTTCAGAAACATGGAATTTCTATAAAAATATGCCACTAGAAGTTCCTTTTTATTTTATTCGTTAGGACTCGTTTCGGTGTTATTTGCCCCTGAATAGTGCGGTCATTAAAGCAAATTGTTGATAAAAACTTCCGAACAATTCCATCCACTTTTATGGAATAATTTGAAAGGTATTATCATAAAAAGCTTTCATGATTCATTTTCTAGCAGAAAATAACTCCAAAGGGGAAAAAATTAAAAAGAACTCCAGCATTATTTTCACTAATAGGTATACCACATGTTCATGAACTAGAACCCAATATTTGTGGGGTTACAAAATCCTGTTGAATGAACAATTCATTCGAAAGACATTGATTTTCAATATTTTACTTGGAACGGGAATCGGGTTAAATGCAATATATTGTGATATATTGCTATTTAAAGGTCACTAACGTACTCTCAGACAATGTCATATATCCACAAAATTTTTAGAAAAATACGAAGAATAAAAAATCTACTTTTTCGAAAACATTTATTGAAAATTTTAGTTTCTTAAATTAAAATATAATTATTGGCGACGTGCAATCTTTTTAAAACTTCGTTGAAGTAGTTTCAAGCTTTTTTTTAAAATTATATTCCCAATAACCAATCACCTCTGTAACCTAAGTGCTTACGATCTCGTGTTTGGAAACATGAAGTTGAATATTTCCCAAATAGTATTCAAATTTGGCATCAAACAATATACATTCTTGTTGTGATACTTAGTAATATTAAAAAAGTTTATTTCTCCAAATATTTCCATAAAGTGGAATATACAAAGTGAACATCTTACAGAAACAACTTCCTGTCTAATACCACAAAGGATATTGAACTACATCTGACAGAAATATCTAAATCTGGAAGGGGGTGACCTCCTGCAGATATGTTTCGAGGCACTTCCTCTCGTCAGTGACGGGGAGGTCAAACCACATTAGAGTCGTCTTGTCCCTTCCTAATAAATGATAATCTCCTCTTCAATATTTTTTCTTTACAAATGAAGTGGCATTTGTGAAAAAAATTGAATAAACAGATTATCATTCATTGTGCAGAGACAGAGGACATCTTTAGTGTTGTTGAAAAATATTACAACCATTACACATAAAATTTATCAACGAACATGATCTCCGGCCAGTCGCCAATGATTATTATGATAGTTGGAACTTTCCTAACTGTATAGGGTCTATTGATGGAAAACATATGAGAATAAATGATTCTGCACACTCTAGTACACTGTTTTACAATTACAAAAAATATTTCTCTATGGTATTGCAAATATGGCACGGTTCTCAAGGGTAATTTATACACACGCTGCAACAGCAAACTGTTTGATCAGCTTTATTCAAAGGTCTATGTTGTTGTAGTTACCAACGAATACATTTCAATAACAAAAATCCTGTCGATATTCTAAAAGGTAAAAAGAGTGAAAAAAAAGTTAAATGAATATTTCAGAACAAAGCAAATCATCTGTGGAATTGATGAATTATAAAAAATGTGATTTTTAACATAATATCAATTTCTACTTTCATGTATTTTTGTATTTATTGTCTCATTCACCTATTTTAATTTCTGACATTTTTTATTCTGATTAGTCCAGTAATCATTTGCATGTAATCAGCATCTGATTTTATCACCGGTTTACCAGGAAATTTCCCGACAGGCTCCCAGTCTAGAAGCCCTCAAAGTGCCCAGAAACTTTCCCCCTCTGTCCTCAGCTGTCAATATTAGAAAAAAAATCAGAATTTAATTTGAGTAGCTATGGATATTGATAGAATTAATATATTAATAGAGTTCCTAGTAACTCGATCAAAATTTGGAAAATGAGATGATTCAATTTTACTAGCTACCATTTCTAGGAGTAACAAATTGACATAGATAAAGAAATAGAGTTTTTACTTAGTTACTCGCCAAAGAAAGCTTAATATAGCCGGTGATAGGTACTTTGATGAGGAGGTTCAGAGGCCAATAAATTAATCATCGAATATTTCGAACTGCAGTCGAGTTTGTGCAATATATGTATAAATGATCTGGTTTGGACCCATAAGATGGAGAATTGGAAATAAGTAAGTACAGATCGACAAGCTTAAGGATGCCTCTGAGATGCGCAAACGATAGAAAGCGTGAGTAGATGTGCGACAAAGATCGACTACTGTTTAATAAGGCAGAGCGATTGAGCTCCTGCCCCACTCCAGGGTTTTGTCTACTGCGCAACCAATTCTCGGGGGCATCCTTTAGACCAAGCTCTAGAGGTTTTATCCCACACAAAATAAAAGACGCAAACGGCCTATACTACTTTTTATAGGATAGTTCGTTAATGAAAACCCCGGTTTTCGCGCCAGCAAAATCGCTTTGTGGAATTTTTTAAACAAGAATTAGTGAAAAAAATTTAAACGTTTTTGGTTTTTTAGAAATCTCAAAGATTATTCAAGGAATCGTTTTACAGTCAATGGAACTTTGGTGGTAGAGTTTTATAAAACCTACAAAATGGTTTTCCATCCGCCCAGATCGGTGTATTTTTCACTGAGAAAATCCGGAAAAACATTGAAAAAGATACCATTTTTCAAAAATTCATAATTTTTATAAATCTGAAGATGGATAAACAATATTGCAGAAACTGATAGATAAAAACTTGTGGTTCTACTGTGCGCAGGATGGTTTCTGTCCGATATGTAGTTTTTACACAATCGCGTTATAAACAATTTGAGGGCAAATCTTTCTAAATGCGCCGATTTAAGGGAAATTATCTTATTCAAATTCTGTAAAAGGCATATGGAAGTAGGGATCAATGTCTACAATTTGTATATTTCGGATTTTCACCTGCAAGGTGGGAAATGTGTTGAAAATGTCACTGAAATTTACTCTAAATGCATCAAAGTGCACCCGAAGTAGCCCGAACTCAACTCTAATTAACTTGAGTTCGACTTCGGGTGACTTCGGACGCACTTTGAAGCGTTTTGATCAACTCCCTGTGATATTTTCAACACATTTCCCATCTCTCAGGTGAAAATCCAAAATATACAAATTGTAGATATTGATCTCTACTCCCAGATGCCGTTTACAGAATTTGAATACGACGATTTCCCTTAAATCGGCGCATCTTGCAAGATGTGCCCTCAAATTGTTTATAACGCGATTGTGCAAAAACTACACATCGGACAGAAAACGTCTTGCGCACAGTTGAACCACATGTTATCATCTATCAGTTTCTGCAATATCGTTTGTCCAGCTTCAGATTTATAAAAATTATGAATTTTTGAAAAATTGGCTCTTTTTCGAGGTTTTCCCGAATTTTCTCAGTGAGGTTTTTTAATTCTCTACAAAAGTGCTATTGACTGTAAAACAATTCCTCCAATACTCTTTGAGATATTCGCAAAAAAACAAAAAAGTTGTAATTTTTTTCACTATTTCTTGTTTAAAAAATTCCACAAAGCGATTTTGCTGGCGCGAAAACCGGGGTTTTCATTAACGAACTATCCTATAAAAAGTAGTATAGGCCGTTTGCGTCTTTTATTTTGTGTGAAAAGAGCCTCTTATTTTGATCTACATCTTGGCCTATACTTACGCTTGTCGATCAGTAAACATCGTTCGATTTATACAGACTCCACTTTGAGAAGATTTTTGAAAAAAATTTACAGAGAACATTTATTGTGTCGTATCTGAACAAATTTTAAATCTTATCAAGTCGACAATATTGCTACTTCATATGCTGTTTCTAGGTTGAATTGATCAAAGCAACGATCAATTATGATTCAATTTTGGTTGTGGTCAGTTCCCACACGCACACTACACATTCGGGAATCTGTAATGTACCAACACACTGTACATTTGTTTTCGTTCTTGCTGATGTTGATATTCTTTGTTATCCAAACTAGAGTATAAATTGTTTTGATTTATTTTTGTAATCATTCAAAACTGGACAACAATCCATGTTAATATTTGCAAACTAAAGAGATACGCAAATTGTTAGTGATTATTGAATAACAAATGTTTACTATTCCCAAAGAACCCTTGTTATGCTCATTATCTTTGTTTATATTTTGTCAGTATAAAATCTAAAGCAGAGCGTTATACACTCACAGTTATCCAGTGCAGCTTTTTTTAGTGCTTCCCCCACTTTTATCTTTTGAACGGTTTGACGTACAGACATGGAACAAAAATCATTTTGAATCGTATCATCGAAACTACTTTTTGAAATTAAAGACATTGTGCTTGCTTGCAGGGGGCAGTTCAATTTGAAAAAATGAAATGGCATGGGGGGTCAAGTGACACATAGTTGGAAGGAGAATGCAATTCTCTTTTCAGCCATCTACATTATATTGGATTTATTTAACTTTTTTATCAATTATATGCACTTGAAATATCGAGTACAAGTACGGATCTGAATGGCACCCTTATCTTATTTGAACGGTTTGATGTGGAACAATGGGACAAAAAAATTTTAAGTGTCATTGCCGATACTACTTTTTGAGAGAAGGTAAATTGCTATTACTCGACAGAGGGCGCTGGGGGTACGTCAACTTGAAAATTTCGAAAGACAGAGATCGAAATTATGAATATCCGTTTTAAAGATAATCAAAACAAAATATATGAAAAGAGAATTGAATTATCTTCTCAACGATGTGTAATTTGACTCACCAACTCATTCAAATATCGTCTGTTGGTGTGCCACCCCCCCAAACCCCTTTATCGGGCAACCACAATGATAAAAGTAGTATCTGTGATACCATTCGAAATGGTTTTTGATTCACGTTTGTAAGTCAAACCTTCCAAAAGTGAACAGAGAGGACAAACTTAACAAGCTCGGAAGTTGGGGAGCTTGGAAGTTGAGAAGCTCGGAAGTTGAGGAGCTCGGAAGTTGAGGAGCTCGGAAGTTGAGGGGCTCGGAAGTTGAGGAGTTCGGAAGTTGAGGAGTTCAGAAGTTGAGATGCTCGGAAGTTGAAGGACCTACTACTACTGATTGACTCTCGCGCTACGCGCTCGGATTCGCGGACACTCTGCGGAGAGCTCGTAGAGTTGAATTGCCAAGAAGTATAATTGGATACCAGTATTATGAATACAACGACTCTAATGCCTTTAAAATTATAATTGGACACCAATAATATGAATACAACGTCATTAATGACTTAAAAACTATAATTGGACACCAATAATATGAATATAACGACTTTGATGCGTTTACAACTATAATTGGATACCAGAGATATGAATACAACGACTGTAATTTGAAACTATAATTGGAAACCAATAATTTGAATACGACTGATGCGAGACTTGGAAAAAAAATCTAAGTATATTTTTCAAGACATGACTGTCTTCGATGCATGATGTTTCGATGCATGACTCTGTTGACTTGTTTCTCACAAAAAAACGTGTTTTCAATACATGACTGTCTTGAGAAATCTTCCACGTAAATACGTATTTTCAATACTTGACAGTCTTGACAAATTTCCCACAAATGTGGAATTTTTTCATAGTACCAAATTTTTCGTTTTTGTGAGATATTTCCCAGGCTATTTCACATTTGTCAGCATTTTCTTCTGGGAGCCATATTTTTCAAAATAGTGCAAGTATAAGAATTTGTCAAAACTATACAAAGTCATCGCCATTATCCATAGTCAAAATCAAATGTGATCGCTTGGGAGATTTGCACAAGTTGCAACTTTTGACTTTCGATACTCAAATAACTGTCCATTTTTAGGTCTCGGGCCAATGGAGTCTTTTGATCATCATATCCAAATGTCTGCCAATTCGACAGGAATCCATTTCCAATTTGATTTGTGCGGGGTCGTTTGAAAATCTGTCGCTATCTTTGAGTTTTTGGTGTTTTTATAAAATAAAAATCCATATTCTGTTTATTTTTCAAGATATGAAAAAATGTCTTGAAAACTTTTGGTAGACATCTTTGAGTTCAATAAAACCGTTTATTTACATTTTCTCGATATCTTGTTCAGTTTTCGAGTTTTTGGTGTTTTTAGAAAAAATGTGAAATTTTCTCGAAGTCCCTAATTTTTCGTTTTTGGGAAATATTTCCCAGACTATTGATAATAAAAAAAAAATATACCAGCATTATTTGTAGGCTTTCAGAAGGTGATCAAAAGAGATGATATGTGAAAGTTGAACATCTGTCGCCATCTTTGAGTTTTTGGTGTTTTTTAAAAGGAAATCAAATATTCTGTTTATTTTCCAAAATATGCAAAAATTTTACGGAAACTTTTTGTAGACATACTTGAGTTCAATGAAAAAGTCGTCATACAGTATTTTGATATTCCGTTCAGTTTTTGAGTTTTTGGTGTTTTTAGAAAGAATATGACATTTTTTTCAAGTCCAAAAATTTTCCAAATCGCAATTTTTTTTCCAAGATATGAAAAAATTTCATAAAAACCTTTCGTAGAACTTTCTGGGAACTATTAAATTGTTCTTTTACATTTTTTCGATATTTCGTTTATTCTTCGAGTTTTTGGTGTTTTCGGACAATAAACGGCAAATATTCCATACCTCTATTAATTGTTAAGAAGTGGAAAAACTTTGACGAAACTTTTCATAAAACTATTCAAGGGCAAGAAAATTGTTGGAGTACAACTTTTCGATATCTCGTTTAGTTTTCGACATTTTGGCGATTATATAAAAAATTACAAATTTTCCACTTAAAAAAAAATTTAAAATATTTTTCCACTTTTTATTCGAGTTGGCAAAAATCGGTTAAGAAATATTGATGTGGCTTGTGAAGATGTAGTCGAGGCAATTTTAAGATTTTGATTTGTTTTATTAGTACGGTCAATATATCGATTTTCCATTTTCTTGAAATATATCCTGGACTATAGATTTAACGAAAAAATTCCACATTTTTTGCAGATTTTATGAAGACGGTCAAAAAAGATATCCTGATAAATTGCGAAAATATGAACCGTTTCTGAGTTATTTCGTATTTTCCAAACTGCATTTTTTTCAGTTTTTTCTAGTTTTCCCAGTTTTTCGATCATTTTTGTGAAAATTTGAAAGAATAATGGTTTGTTTGTCTAGTTGAGCTCTACTCGTCGCAGCATTTGAAATTCAGTTTGAATAAACGGTTTGGCGAATATGAATTTTTGAAAAAATGGACATGTTTCGGAAAGTCGCAGAAAAAAAAATGTAGGCATTTTCCGACACTTCTAAAAAACTATAAACTCCTGTAGGAAATATTGAAGTATATCTTGAAGGAATATGAATGAAAAAAAATTACTTCCTAAACCTGTATCGAGGAAACTACATACGACAAAAAGACGGAAAAACCTCGTAAATTTTTTTCGGATTATCCGATTGCAAAAAAAAATAAACTGACAAGTACTGTTTTTGAGTTATTGAAATGATTCAAATTTCAGGGCGATATCTCCAAAGGTTCGGAAGATATAACGGTTTGACTGTTCAAAAGACACAAAGACAGACCGACAGACTGAAAAAAAGAATTGACGAGGATCATTTCGTCCAAAGTAACCGTGGGTCTAAAACAACAGATAAAAAAGTTGAAGTCCGTATGCGGTAATCGTAGGAAATACAACTTCTTAAGAACTTCGTTGTATAAAATGCCGCACAGTATATATAATCGATTCACATAAATCAAGATCGCTAGCAGTACTGGTTGGTTGGTTGGTTGGTTGGTTGGTTGGTTGGTTAGTTGAAGGCTGACGAGCGAGATACCGGGAATACCTTTAAGGTTTTCCTCAACACTGAGACCAGCTGGGGTCTATTGTATTGTTCTGTCGTCAGTTGTTCCTAGTTAAATAGGCCTGTTTTTTTTCATTAGGTTTAGTAGTCTACTTACTAGGTGTTTCGGATTCATGCCAGTTTCTAAGTTGATCTGTCCGAATATTCTGTTGCGCCTGTTGAGAAGCGCGTCGCATTCGAAAATGATGTGAAAGGCTATTTCCTCCTCTTCACCACAGAGTCTTCAGTCCAAGGTTTCTCTATTTATTCCCATGGTGTGTAGGTGTTTTCTGAGGCCACTGTGTCCGGTTAGTGAGCCGCTGATCGTGCGTATCTTAGATCTGTTGAGGTTGAGTGTGTCAGCCGTCAGTGTTTGGCTCAGGTGTCTCACCATGGTTGTGCCGTGTCGATACCCTCCGAAATGGTCCCAATATGTTTGGAGTTTTGATTTCTTCCACTTATTGATTAGGTTTTCGCATCGAGTTTTGCTAATTCCAAACGCTGCTTCTGGACATGTGAACGGTTATTCAGATGCTTTCTTTGCAAGTAGGTCTGCTTTTTCATTGCCTTCAATTCCCCTACGTCCGGGCACCCACAAAAGTGTAACCTTGTTGCATTTTGATAGTTCATTGAGACATTCCCAGACTTGCTTTGACTTTATCTGTATTGAGTTCAGAGCCTTTATAGCGCTCTGATTGTCAGATAGAATGTAGAAGTGTTTTCATTCATTCCCACGGTCTAGATTCATCTGTATGCATGTCCTTTTGGCATGTGCCTCTGCTTGGGATACCGTGGTGTTGTTGCTAAGTGGGACTATTACGTTCCTTTTTGGCCTCACCCCGTATGTTCCTGCTACTGTTCCTTCATCTGTTTTTGAACCATATGTGTACCAGTTAATGTTTCCAGAATAGATGATAGTGATTCTACAGCTGAGTCCCATTCGTTCCACTTGAGCTGCGTTTTGAATGATTTTTCGTACGAGTATTGTGGTAGTAGTCTGATATCATTTTCAGTTCGGTAATGTTGACTTCATAGATGATTTTGGTGTGCCAGTTCGTGGTTGGGTTATCCAATTAATTGTTTGTTCGATGTCTAAAGGTGGGAGGTTCAGTATAATTTCTATAGCAGCAGTTGGAGTGCTTTTCATACCACTCGTGATACACTGACAGGCAAGCCTCTGTATTTTACCTAGGTTGGTTTTCGACGGTCTGTGTTTCATCTTGGGTCACCAAAAAAGTGAGCCATATGTGATTCTGTGTCTCATGATCGTTACACCGCGATCATGAGCCAGTTTATGACTTTCGGTTTCAGTCCCATGTTTTTCCAAAAGCTCTTCTGCACATCATGTTGTAGATGCATGTTCCAGATTAGTTTCTTGTCCAAGAACAGCACTAAATATTTGACATGATCAGCAACTTGTAGTGATACGCCAAACAATTTGGGTGACTTCAAGTACCCTTGAATACTTTTGCGTGTGAAGGAAATGAGTGTGGTTTTGCTGGGGTTTGCCCTCATTCCTTCTCTTTCGCACTATTTCTTTACGATTCTCAGTGCATTTTGCATTAGCTCAGAGGTTATTTGGGCATATTTTCCCTGTACAAGGACTACTTTATCGTTCGCATAACCTTGGGAGTAGTATCCCTGAAAGTTTAACGATTCTAGAAGTTCGTCTACTTCCATGTCCCACGGTAGGGTGATGGTATCTCTTCCTGTGGGGTTCCTCCGGCAATTTCCTGCTTCGCGGAGTCTTCAAACATATTGGTATGGGCCTGTCGATTTTGGAGCATTGACGTTATTCACCTGCAGGTGGTTTCGTCAACGCTTCTTCTCCTTGCCGGTGAGACCATACTTCCGAAGGATGTATTGTCAATGGCTCTTTCGATGTCTAGAAAAGTGCATAGTGATATTTGTTTTTTCGCCAGAGTGTCCTCCAGCCTTGACACCAATTGGTGCAAAGTCGTCTTGCACGATTTTCCTGTCAGATAGACATGCTGGTTTATGTGTAATGGCCGGTCTATGAGAGCTGCCTCCCGTATGTCCCTGTCTATAAGTTTTTCTAGCCCTTTCAGGAGAAAGGATGATAGGCTTATTGGTCTGTAATCCTTAGCCTGATCGTAAGCTAGCAGAACTAGTAGTAAATCACCTTTTGTAAACCACGAACTAACAAAATTCTTAACAATATAATGTTGTAAGAAAATTTTGCGTCCATCACAAAAATTGGTGTCCGAATTAAGGATTATTTCCATTAGCAAGAAGGAAGCACCAAGCACACTTCTTATGCAAAAAGTCTTCAAATTGTCAAATTATCCAAAATTTCATCATGTTGTTGAACTCGCAGTACTGAACAGAAGTTACCATTGGCACTCAGAAATTCTATGTATAGTTTACTAAATACAGAGTGTTTGAAGCTGTAAAATGTCACTTTCAAGCCATTATTAACTGAACTATATTGCTGGTAACATTACAGAATCATTAGTGGATTCTTCATCTACAGAATCACACTTAGCCAGTGCAACAGTATGTTATCTATGCATTTTTTGAAACATTATACAGGGTAAATCATGACGTATTCTGAGTACACAAAATAAAAGTAATTTCAGAATGAAGCATCAACGTCATGAGTCGAATCGTAAAAAATTGTAGTTTCTGCATTGGATATTTCCGAGCGAATCCAAGAAATGTGTATTTTTTTTTTCAAACATACAGAGGAGAATGAAAGTATAAGTTTCTCTGTTATATTTCTATATTGAGAAAAATTGGCAAAATCGTTCGTAAGTTTGGATGGCGTCTATTTGGAAATTTTCTCGTGTATTCAATACGATCACTGTTGTAATTCAAACTTATATTGTTTCGAAGGGTGACATACATACGTGCACCAGTGCCAAGTCGTCTCAAATTTCTGTACTTAGGACTATTACGGTTTTATGATTGAATTATCTGGAAAAACATGTTATGTTGATGGATGATGTTGGTTTTTTCCACATACGCCGTGGGTATTTGTTTGGTAATACGTATACAACCAAGACAAATCGGATGCAATTAGACAACGATCATCAGCGATTTTGCACTAGGAGTTGCAACATTGCAACACTGCAATGCTTCAGTTCTCATGACAAGTAATAAAATTAAATTTCTATGGTTCCTAAAATTAAAATGATGCAGTGGCGTATGCATTGCGGTTGACGTACAAAAAAATGGTCAAATCATCACTGATAGCTCTCAAATTTTACATGTGATTTCGCACATGATAGACCAGTACCCCATTTTATTTCGTGTAAGTGGTGGTAAATCACCCTGTTTATAGAAAATATCAGTGTTTGGTTTTTCATTCCCGCTGTTAGATTGAAATTTTAAGTGTTCCAGGTCCAAATTTACATATTTATCTTTTTTGTTTTTGTTACTGAAACCTTACTGTTTTAGTAAATTACTTATTCTGTTACTCCAAACTATCGCTAACCTATAACTTAAGGATTGAGTTATTGAATTGCTCGTTTATACAACCATTTCAATTTAAATCGAGAGTAGAGCTCATAACCGGAATAATGCATGTGGACATTGTTGTTGGACTAGAGGCTATGTAGGGGCTGAAATTATTCATTTTATGCTTAAAGGTGATGGTGGACGTTTTTGATGTAGATATTCTTGAATAAATGTTGAATCAAAATGTTGCTATAAAGTAACCAACCATCTTATCCAAGTAAGGGCCAGTATTCTAAACATCTTTTCTAGTAAACTTTAATTTTAACAGTCAAGTTAACTTCTGCTTCAAAATGGCAGTTTTTATAAAAAACTTATTTATAAATGAAAAGAAGAAAAAGGCAAATATATAATCTAGAATTTTTTGCAATTTCTCCTGTGACATAGCTAATAATTATTAATACTGCTAGCAATAGACTTGTGTGAAAACCTCCAAAATCTCCAGCAACTTCCAAGAATAAACCTGTTCCACGAAATCTAAGTGTAATCAACACTTGTATTACTGGCGATAGAAGATGATTTCTGAAAATGAAAATATTTTTAATTCCACAAAATGTTCGGGATTCGCGTATTCTGCTCTATCACTCAGTCATAATGATGCGATTATTTTTATTGTCTCATTTATTTCGCATTGTCAGTTGGAAGTTATATAGGTGAAACATCAAGACCATTTACTGTGCGTAAGGAAGAACACAAAACTTATATAAGAAATCGGAAACTAACTGGTTCCAAAATATCGGAACATATTCTCACATCGGATGGCGATCATATGATGAAATGGAATGACACCAAGATGAGTGAATCAAATCCAGAAAAGAGAAAGTTGAAGGAAACTGCCTGTATTTTTTATCGACGAACTGTTTTTCAACCAACTCAGTCGAAATGGATAGCACATGGTTACCTCTTCTCAGAGAAGAATTGAGAAATAACAGATTGATTGACAGATTTAGTCTCCGAAACGTCAACATTTTCGTAAAAGAGGAGCATTTTTAGTCAGTTTCAATTTATTTCGTCATATAGGCAAATTTAGTATACGATACGCTACTGACGAAATTAATTAACTGTTTTCGAAACAACAGTCTTCTAAACGCAGTAACTGATCGGGGAAAATTGATCATTGCCCCTCTCTACACTTGTACAGAATTCTTTGAATCAACATTTTTTCATTTTCAGACTGTGGAATGTTAAAATTCCCAAAGAGGTATGTCACGAAAATAATCAATAATATTATTACTCAGTCTCCGAAACGTTAACGTTTTATGGGAAAGAGAAGTATTTTATACTAATCGCTTGAGGAAGCAGTGTAGCAAACGTGCCTCGAGTTCAATAAACTGTGGAAATATTATCTATGAGATGTGATTTCCACCAAGTGGAGGCAAGTAATTCCAGAATTAAATTTATTGTATTAATAATCTAGCATCATCAATAAATTCATCACTCACGTGCGATAAGCGATAATCTGAGACTTTCTTTTCCTTTTTTATATTTTCAAAACTACAGTTAATTGCTCAATATTGAACAGCAAATTCCAAAGCTGAAATATTATTATAATATTTCCCAAGCAGCTGAGGAAATTCATGTTCAAGCGACGTACTCGATGTTCTGTTATCAGGAAACTATTTCCACTTGAACATCTTTCGCACCTACAACGGTTTCCATGATTGCGTGTATTGCAGATCTCAGATTTCCCAAATAATCCAACTATGAAAAAGTACTTGAAAACATTGCCTTTGTGAGTTTCTGTGTTACATGGATGAGATTGAAGGGAAGAACACCTCAGTAATAATATCACAGGAAAATACCCAAAAAATAATAGTCCACTCCTTTATGGAGCGATTTTTACCATTCTATCAGTGTATTTTCATGCAAATTCAACGTTTATATTTCGTTTGTACCTACTCGAAAACTTCTCATGCCATTGCATCCAGTACGAAATGAATCAATGTCATTCATTCACTTTCATCGGCCACTTGAATTGTGTATTCACTGGGAGCAAAGAAACAGGGGTGGTCTGCTTGTCCTTGTACATTTTTATTTATGACTCGCACTTGTAGCCGGTAGAATTTAAATACTGGCAGAAAGTGTTCGTTCCTGGTGAACGTCACTCATTCTTCAACCAAATGTATAAGATAATAGTGAGTACTAATCTCCACAAATGATTGCATTTATTATTTTCAGTTGGGAACATTTTGTGGCATAAAAAAGGAAATATAAATCAGAAGATGCCCGTGAACACCAGGTAGAATAAATTTATGTTAGTATATAAACAAAAATGTTTTGAAAGAATTCGAAAATTAAGTAATCATTGAGTTCAAAAAAATACAAATCAACGTTCGTATCTATGATTCATCATATGATTTTTCAATATCTTTGATTGAAACAGAAAGAGAAAACAAATCAGGTTGTTGTGGAGAAGGAATTGAAATCATTATATTATGCATTGAACAGTATATAATTTCATCAAGAGAAAAAGTGATGTTTTGTGTGGTGAGCATTGAAATACTGTATTCAACTTATTTACAATATAGCGCCCTAACGAGGGTTCCAAAGATTTTCGTAATTAAAAAAAGAACAGTACATATCAAGTGGATATTGCCTGAGGCAGCAATCTCTTCAAAGTTTGTGACGAGAACACCTGTCCATAAAATTGTCACAATGATGTTTTTAATTTTTTAATCATGATCATGATATTCAATTCAATCTATTTGTCCATGTTCTTTCCCATTGTATGGTAGTGTTCACAGATGTCATCTGACATCGATTTAGGTCATTGATGTCTTTTCTGATAAAAAGATTACAACCTAGGTGTAGAAGCTAAAATATTAGGTAATATCTTACTGAAATATGACAAATTTTTCAAATCTTTTTTATCAGAAAAGACATCAATGACCTAAATCGACGTCAGATGACATCTGTGAACACTACCATACAATGGGAAAGAACATGGGCAAACAGATTGAATATAATGATCATGATTGAAAGATTAGAAACATCATTTTGACAATTTTATCACGAATAGGGAATGCAATCTCGTTCTCGCGAGATCTCATTTTCGCGAGATCTCGGCCATTTATAGCGAGATTGATCTAGTGAGTTCAACGAGATTGCACTCGAGCATAAAAACGTCTTAAGGTTTCCTGAAGCCGACGCGGAAACGCTGTGCTTCTTAAGGAGCTACTTTCAAAATAATTCGTATTAATGGCGGTGATGTGAACAGAACAAGCCTTTCATTGGATTGGTAGGTACATCTCTAATTTCTAATAGATCTATGAGTAGGTGAAAATAGAGTAATTATCGATTTGATTCCGAGAGTTCCAACCTTTGACAGCTTTTTCGTGGTACCCCACTCGTCCAGAAAGAATTTCTGGATGCTCTCAAAATCAAATCGAATTCACTCGTAATTAATGCCGATAGGCAACGACAGTATAAGATAGGATAAGATAAATTTATTTCTCAGCATCAAAATTACATTAATACCTAAGCTAATTTAACAATTTATATTGAGATTCTATATTGCATACAGCATCGAGAAAGTGAAGGGTGCGGTGCAAAAAATAATTACAATGATGTTATGACCTATTCTAAACTTTGAGAAAAGAATTGGTTCATATGATGAAAAACATGTTGATGCAATAATTTTTTCAGTTGTTTCTTGAAACGCATAGTGCTTAAAGATTTCATAGAGGAAGGTAGGTGATTGTAAACTTTGATTCCAGAATATAACGGCCCATACCTAGTTCTGTTGTAATTATAATTTGGCAAAGTGTACTCTTGATATATAACAAATGGTAACTATAGATGTCACAAGTTACTCTCTGAGTAGGTATAGTTTTCTTTAATTGATAATAATATCTCAATTTAGTAGTCAACTTAGTTGATGAGTTTTGACTTGTTGTTTTGTTGTAAAGGAACTGTTTTATTATTAAAAGACTTTTGTTTGACATTAGAAGAGACGACTGGTTGTTTATATCATTTCTGAATTGATTAGATACGTCAAAGTTAACTACTAATGAGAAAAATATAGATAGTCGTCGAACAATAGTAAATACATAAAAGTTTACTGAAAAATTCGTGAAAATGAATGTTTAATTCTTAATACCTATAATTCTTATTATTTTTTCCTAATTTATTCAAATATTATGATTATTTGCTAGAATAAACACACAAAACTGCCAATCTCGCGAGATCTCGAAATTGGCGAGATCTCGCGGTATTGTTATTAATAAACTCGCGAGATCTCGCCTGAGCCCCAATTTTGCGAGATTGCATTCCCTAATCACGAACTTTGAAGAGAATGCTTGCTGCCTCAGGCAATATCCACTTGATATGTACAGTTTTTTTCACGAAAAACTTTGGAACTCTCGTTAGGGCGCTATACTGTAAATGAGTTGAATACAGTATTTCGATGCTCTCCACACAAAACGTCACTTTTTGTCTTAATGAAGTTATATACTGTTCAATGGATAATATAATGATTTCAATTCCATCTCCACAACAACCTGTTTGGTTTATATTTCTGTTTCAATCAAGACAGATATTGAAAAATCATTTGATGAATCATAGATACGAACGTTGATTTATATTCTTGTGAACTCTAACTACGTCATTTCCAAGCAATACAAGTCGAGGAACCAAAGTTTTATGAAACCACTGGTTCAATCAAGCTGGTCGTACTCATATTTTTGCTAAATGATTAAGTTTTCGTTGAAAATTGAACTTTGTTAATTGAATATTGTAGTAATACTTTCGACAATTGTTTTGGAGTTTCTTATCGGGGCAAATTCAAAACCCTTTTGGATGAGATTTGAAAAGAAGTGACTTTTCATTATTACTAACGTCTATTTTTGTTGGCAAGTACATCTACCTGAAATTAACTACAATGAATAAAACAAGTTCATTGAGAAAACGCTATTTCGATATTTTTGGAAAGGATTTTTTTTTCTTTTGTGTCTTGGCATCGACTGCTATGGTCATTAGCCATGTGTTCTTTATAGGCCTTGTTACTAACTCCATGCGCCACCTTAGGAGCAGCACTGTTAATTGGAACGCAACAGTGAATCGTGCAGGACTCACCCCAGTCCAGCTATGAGAGTTGAATAATTTAATCGGTCAAATTGAATGAAAAAAAAATTGTTTTAAATTTTGGAATAAATATTATGTATTGTTTATCTATATCTGTAATTTGAACAAAAAATTAAATATATCAAATTGAAATCTAAATCTCTTCTTTATAATTGGGAGCAAATATTATTGATCACTTTTCTGATGCATAACCTGTCGCAACTTTCTGCATGTTTTTCTGGAAGGTCAATAAAAAGTACAAAACACATGCACCTATGCTTGGTTTGTCTTTTTACTTATCGAAAAAATACAATATAGTTAGGTACCCGTAGCCACAAATGACGATAAAAATGCCAACAAATTGTATTGTAATGTACCGGATTATGTATATTATATATTATATATTATATATTATATATTATATATTATATATTATATATTATATATTATATATTATATATTATATATTATATATTATATATTATATATTATATATTATATATTATATATTATATATTATATATTATATATTATATATTATATATTATATATTATATATTATATATTATATATTATATATTATATATTATATATTATATATTATATATTATATATTATATATTATATATTATATATTATATAGGGTGTTTCATAATATATGCGCATGACTTCAGGATGTGATAGCTCGTCCAAAAATATAAAAAAAGATTTCCATCAACTTACCCTCTAAAATGCACCATTTTCGAGATACAGTGTGTTGAAATTTTTTTAAAAAATAATCATCTTCTGCGAATATCTCTGGAACCGTTCATCGCAAAGAAAACAAATGTTTTGTGCGGATTGTTTATTTTTTTAATTTCATAATTGGTGAAAATTTTGAAGGAGTAGTGGGTGTTTTTTTCTCCAACTTCTACGCCACTGAAAAAAGTACAATTTTGAGCAAACTATATGAACCGCCAATGTTTTCTACACAAAAAAGGTATTGTTGGTCATAAGCTCTAAAGTTGACCGTTTTCAAGAAAAATCAACTTTCATGTTGTTTAAATAATGTTTTTTTTCTCGAAAATTTGTTGCGTGCATTGAAGCTGATGGTGGAGATTTCTAACAATTCAACTGAGTATGAGGTTCAAGTATGCGGCTCATAATCATAAATTTTTTAGTGGCGAAAAAGTTGGAGAAAAAAACACCCACTACCCCTTCAAAATCTTCACCAATTATGAATTTTTAAAAATAAAAAATCTGCACAAAACAGCTTATTATGAGTAGAAAATGCATTCAAAATCTGTTTTTCTGTGCGATAAACGGTTCCAGAGATATTCGCAACAAACCATAATTTTTGTAAAATTTCAACACCCTGTATCTCGAAAATGTTGAATTTTAGAGAGTAAGTTAGTGAAAACCTTTTTTCTTATTTTTGAACGAGCTATTACATCCGGAAGTCCTGTGCATTTATTATGAAACACACTTTATATTATATATTATATGTTATATATTATATATTATATATTATATATTATATATTATATATTATATATTATATATTATATATTATATATTATATATTATATATTATATATTATATATTATATATTATATATTATATATTATATATTATATATTATATATTATATATTATATATTATATATTATATATTATATATTATATATTATATATTATATATTATATATTGTATATTATATACTATATACTATATATTATATTGTTAAAAAACATTATACCAAGCTGGCGTATATCGGTTATTGCCAGTGGCGTGCGGCTGAGCGGGATACGGTCGATATTTTTTTATTTAAATTCACTATTTGGAGTGAAGTGACACATTCAATTAAAACAAATTGTTTGCAATTGAATGATATTTCCCGTTATCCAGTTCAGTCTACCAGTTAGTGATTCTGATAACTACTCAATCAGTTGGCCTCAATTTTGATTGTTTTTGAGTTGTTAGTTTCTGAACCAGTATAAATCATCTGTCAATGCAATTACCTGATCTAACAATAGTTATTCAAGTGACAAGGAATGTAATTACGTGTTAACATTCGAGGTGAGTGAGTACGAGCCGAGGCAAATCCGAGGCTTGTCGCATGCCGAGGATGTTAACAGTCGATACATTCCGTGTTACTTATTACGTTTTTTCCGCTGTTTGTTGACATTTCTCAAAATTTGCCTGAATTGAAGTTTGTTTTCTTACCCTTCCTTCATGATTATTCGTTCCGCTATTTCATTCTGAGTTGCTTGTGCGTGTAACTGAGTTACCGAATAAACAGACAACAATAATATATTCAAAAAGTCTCATAACATAAAAATTGATATAAATGAAGTTGATGGTATTACTTGTTAATGTCAAAGTCATTATTACCCTAGGCATGTAAATGACAATTTACATTTCGTTGTCAAGATGAATTAGTAAACGAATGATATAGGCCATTAACCTGTTTTATTTCTAAGCATGTATGGACTATTTACAGTTTCGGCAGCGGGAAAATATTTGAATATGAATAAAAAAATACAGTAATGGAAAGATAATGAAGTAAAGCCAGAATCCTTAAAAATATTCAAATATGTAATTGGTAGACTAAACTGGATAACTGAGGATATCATTCAATGCAAACAACTTCTTTTTATAACATTGTTCGACATTTTGCAAATTAATGTTATTTTACTCTATTGTGAATTCAGAATATCGGCCATATTCCGCTAAGCCGCACGCTACTGGCAATAACCGATATACGCGTACTTATAGTTCAATTGAATGCACCAACTTTCATACAGAATTATATTTTCTGAGAAACTATTGATAAAAAAGTTTCTCATATGTTTCCATCACTTTGCGAAACTATAAATAAGTCCTTTCTTGAACCTCTTAATTCGTCAAGATTCGATTTGGATATTTTGATTATTTATATTTCATTATTGACTTCGTAAGATACTCACCGTCAAACTCTTTATCGTTAAGAAACTCGACAGAACCAGTTTCTTCAAAAATATTATAATTGTTGAAACCCGTCTCAGTTAAATCCTTCACCCACTCTTGTCGAGGACTAGGACTGTAGAAATATGGTGAAATCAAACTTTCCACTCCATATTTACTCCATTCTGGATGTTTCGACAATTCATCCATTGAATGATCAATAGGGGTATGCTCAAACATTACATGGAATATTGATCCACCTGGTTTGAGCATTTTATGCATATTGAGGAAAGCTTGCCTGAAATGAGAAATGAAAGAAGTTATATGTTTTTGTTCACGACTGAAACCTGAATATGATTTTCCATGGTGATACGTTTGTATAGTTACAACAATCACGGTAAATATACAACGTCAGCTTTACGGCTCAAACAACACTAATTCCGCTAAAGTGTGATCGAATATTCCAAAATGCAGAATTTACCGTAGTAATACCAGGAGTGATTGAATTTTTGGCGATAAGTCTGTTGAATGATTTCTGAACGAAACTCGTGGTTATTTATTTTTTAAAGTATTTGAAGTTACTTAAAAAAGTTGCTTGGAATTTAATTTTTTACTCACACACAGAGTTTCAAGAAATAAATCGGAAAATTTAAAATTACATTTTTTTTTTCAATTTCTGATCTCTTTACAAAAATCAAAAATATTCACTGAATGACTTGACTGTAGTGGAACATTTGCAATCTGATGATGATGACAGAAGTCTCTCATTTTCTCCGCACCAGATGGCACTAAATTGAAAACACAGTTTTTTGCCAAATCCCTCGCTGTTACATTGGTTCGTATCTAGCAGTGATATCAGAATTCCAAGACAGTTGTGATGATATGGCAATCTAGAAACATATCATATATAATCAGGTAACCAGAATGTTTCTTCATAGCTATATCACCACAATAGTCTTGGAAGTCTGATATAACCAATGTAACAACGAGGGTTCTGGAAAAAAACATATTTTTCAATTTAGTGCCATCTGGGGCGGAGAAAATGAGAAAGTTTCGTCATTATAATTAAAGTACAAATTTTCCAAGCTATTCAGAAAATGACTTTGATTTTTGAAAAGAGAAAATATTCAAAAAATTGCAATTTCAATTGTTTCTGATTTATTGCCTGTAAGTGGGTAAGAAATTAAATTCCAAGCAACATTTTCAAATAACTTTTTTCGATATCTTATCATCTTACCCCACTTTTGGCGTCTTCATGGTATTTATTCCCAATTTTCCGCCTTACTAGTGGTCACGTGACATGTTTCAAAATCGATTTTTAGGTTATCGGACATGCACAAGCTCTTCCGAAGAAATGTTTCCCAATGACAAAATGACTAAGGCTTTCGCGGCCGGAGTTTTCAGTGTCACAATTTTCTCTCGGGTTTGAGGGCCGTCGTTTTTTGGAACTTCTTCCTGACGTTTCGCTCACTGACTTAACCTTTAAACTAAACTGCTAGTACTCATTTGCTCACCACTGGAAAAAACTCATCCAATTGAACATTCTGAAATCGTGTCTGCGCAATTCGCAAGAGCCACCAGGTAATTGATATTTGACAATCTGGGGAGCCATATTGTTAATTTGTTCATTGGCGTTACCTGGAGTAAATAGATATTGTTAAAATGAAGTGTTTTGTACTTTGGTGTAAGAATCCTTAATTTTCAACGATTGAATTTTGCCTTGTTGAGGTATGGTCCCCATTACATTAATAATAATATTGTGGCGAAGCTGCGGGCGATGCCGGACCTGAACACTCACGTAGCCAGCGCCCGACCGCGAATGACTTTCGAGGCGCTATGCACCGAGAAGAATCTGGACGATTCGAGAATTGCCCGAAAATTCAAGAGCTTTCGGAGAAGTGAATGGTGAATATAAAAAGAACCACGCAGAGAGTTGGGAGTCAGACAGTCAGTGAAGTGAAAGTCGAATATAAATAGTTCCGTGATTGTTATATAAACTAGAGTATTGTGTTATTGAATCATTGTGTTTCGTTAAATAAATTATTTTAGAGTGAATTAGACTATAAATATACTACAGTGGTGACAGAAGTGCGATTTTTAAATACAGAGTGTTTGTGTGAGTAGACAGTTTGTGTATTTCGGACAATTGTTTTCGCAAAAAATAGACAGTGACTGATAAATATTTTTTCGTGAAGTTGACAGTTGTGTGCATCAACGGAGTATAAACTGATACACTTCTTGCGTGTGAAATAGACAATAATAATAATAATAATAGGCTGGTGGCCGTGGAATAGACTGTGTGAAATAGACAATAATAATAGTAGACTGGTGGACCGTGAAATAGACTGTGAGACATAGACTAAGACAAATTGTGTTCGAGGAAAGTTCGTTTGGTCGATTTGAAGGTTGCGGAATTGAAGCAAGAATTGAAGGAGAAGGAACTTGATACAAGTGGTAAAAAGGCCGTGCTTCAGGCAAGACTTATTGAGGGATTAATCCAGGAGGGCAAGGATCCAGAAACAGTTTTATTCGAAGTTTCTGGAATGGATATGACTTCCATAATGAGTACTTTGAAAGAAGAACTTCAAGAAGATTCGAAAAGTCTGCAAGAAAAACTTCTAGAAAATTCAAAACATCTGGAAGGAAAGCTGCTAGAAAATTCGTATAATCTGAAGGAAGAACTTCAAGCAAAACTTCCAGAACACTCTAAAATTATGAAAGAGCAACTTCTAGCATATTCGAATGGTCTGAAAGAGGAATTTCAAGAAACTTCGAGGAATTTGGTAGAAAAGCTGGTAGAAAATTCGAATACCATGAAAGAAGAACTTTGTGGCGTAGTGAGCAGATTAGAAGAAATATTGGGAACTGTCGAGACAGATGGAGAAAATTGAAGATGAAATCAGAGGCGGAATCAAGGAAGAAATCAGCAAAATGTAATAAACAATCAGTGAGTTGAAAAATCAAATTGACACTACCCACACCACAGAATCTGTCAATGAAAATTCAATGCTGGAACTGAGTTTGAACTTAGTTGATGTTCAAAAGGGTTTGAAAGATGTAAAAATCAGTCCGGAAACAGGAAAACTCTCTATGAAACCACCTCAGTTTGATGGAAAAACACCATGGGCAAATTATCGCCGACAATTTGAAGCTGCAGCAAAGGCGAATGGATGGAATGCAGGAGAAAGAGCTGTAGCATTAACACTGGCGTTGCGTGGACAAGCCACAAATATCTTACAAACCCTCACGGCACAAGAAACATCTAGAATTACGGTATGGACAGGCCCCTCTAGAACATGTATACCACTCATAGCTCAAAAACGGCTGCCAGAAATCAAGCGAATCCCTACAGGAATTTGAAGCCGACATTGCACGCTTGGTTCGCCTTGAATACCCAGCTACACCGAAAAAGGCGACTAGCAGTTCAGGGCTTCTTAGATGGACTTCGTGACCAGGAAACCAGTCAAGCATTGACACTAGCTCGCCCAACACAACTCACGGATGCACTGGCACGCGCTTTGGAATTTGGGGCAGCGAAGCAATCCTGCAGAAGCCAAAGTAAAGTCCGATTTATTGAAGAAGACCGACAGGAGCCTTCCGGTCTTGAAGCTGCCATAAGGAAAGTGATGAAGCAAGTGAGATGCCGGAACTGTAGGAAACTTGAACACGTGCGTATCCAATGTCCGACCCTCATGAGGTCGACACCAACGAATGTTGTTGAGCAGGGGCAATCGTCAGCCTATACTCAGAAAGCCCCGGTGAACAACGCATATGTCGCTGTCCTCCAACGACAGAACAAAGGAACCTTCGTAGACGGTTTCATCAACAACAAGCCTTGCGAAATGCTGCTGGATACAGGTGCAACTAGGACAATCCTTGGGCCTGCTTTCACTAAAACATCAGAGAGAATAGAACCATCATCCTGGAAGACACGCACAGCAACAGAAGAGCCGGCCACTGTACATGGTGAGCTACCGATTGAACTGATTCTAGGCAGCACAAAAGTGAAACATCGAGCATTAGTAGCGGACATTGAGGACGGCGCAATTATTGGAATGGACATCATGAATTCCAGAGGGTTCGAATTGAACTTCAAAGAGGGCGTCCTACGTGTGAACGGAGAAGAGCTGGTGCTACATTGAAGAAGTAAAGAGATGATTCGTGTTCTGCTGGCTGAAGATGTGAGTGTACCCGAGAGGGCTGAGACCATACTAGAGGCTCGCTTGGACGGAGGTGCGATCAATGGAAGTGTGGTGATGTTTGAGCCCAAGCTTCATGATGAGAAAATTGGACGAGGGATTGCACCAGGCAAGACTTTGTTGCGTGCTGATAAAATTGTGCCTGTAAGGGCAATGAATGTCAATTATTACCCAGTGACTTTGAAGAAGGGAACTGTTTTGGGGCACTGCTCGTCCATTTCCTTTGTGATCAGGAGTGTATACGGTACTGTTAGTCAAGACAATAACCTGACAGCGGAACTGGAAAAGTTGGTTACCATCTCTTCCAAGGGCATTAAACCAGCTCAACAGCCCAGATTGAGAGAATTAGTCAAGAAGTATCAAGACATCTTCGATACCGGACAAGGAAAAGGGGGCCGAACGAATGTAGTTCAGCATAAAATTGATATTGGGGATGCCCGACCGATCCGACAATCAGCTAGAAGACTTCCTCTTGCCAAGAAGGAAGAGGCTGACAAAGTAGTCAGTGATATGGGGAAAGATGGAGTTATTGAACAATCCGACAGTCCAAGGTCCTCTCCATATCGTCAACTGAACAACGTGACGAAGAAAGACAGTTACCCTCTTCCGAGAATAGACGACACCCTAGACACGTTGGCCGGCTCCACGATTTTCCCGACTCTTTATCTGAAGAGTGGATATTGGCAGGTAGAACTGGTTCCAGAAGATAGGGAAAAGACAGCCTTCACCATCGGCTCAGAACTGTGGCATTTCACCGTTATGCCATTCGGGCTTTGTAATGCTCCAGCCACATTCGAGAGATTAATGGAGTTGGTTCTGAAGGGACTTTCACGGAGGACGTGTTTGGTATAGGACATTCCTGTAGTTGGCAAATCGTTCGCAGACCACGTAAAAAACCTGGAGGAGGTATTCCTGCGACTGAGAAACTCTGGATTGAAGCTGAGCCCCAAGAAATGCCAAAAAGAAGTACGTTAACTTGGCCATGTTGTCTCTGGGCACGGAGTAGCAGTGGATGACGAGAAGATTAAAGCAGTGAAGGAGTGGCCTATCCCGAAAGACATACACCAACTACGTAGTTTCCTTGGTTTGTGCACATACTATCGCCGAAATGTGCCGGGGTTTTCGCGAAAATTATTATATTCAAGTTATTGTTCATTAGTGCAGTATTTGGATACGATATCCTCTGTATGTGTTATGACTAGGGGAATCCGTTTTTCATCATACAGGGTCGTTGAAAATTTGTAATTTCACCGATGTATACAAAAGTGGTAGAAAGTGCATTTTTCAAAAGGAACGCCCTGTGCGTCATCAGATATCTTGAAAGACATTTGAATTCCCTTTCAAATGATGTATTTTGTTCTTTTACCTAAAGAGTCAGGTTTCCGAAATAAAAGCAAGTTTTTATAAATATCAGATTATTTTGCCATATACTACAGCATAAAACAGATTATTTACATTGGGAAATATCACCTATTTCGAATCGTTATACTTGGAATTGAAAATGATGGATTATAATACATATTGAAAGGCAGATACTTCGAATCTTTTTTGTATTGACTGTTAGTGCAAAAACATGATTTCAAGAACACGCAGGACATTCAATGAACTTACCACAAATGAATAGAAAAAAATCAAGAAGAATCGAACGGAGTTATGCTTTGTTTGGGAATGTTGAGGCGCCAAAAGGTGTTGATTTCTGTGAATGGATTTCAACATGGACTTATATGAAGTTCCAAATTTCCTTCAGAAAATTATATGGAAAATATTTGAATAATATGAGATCAACAGTTAGGGACTTTTTGGCAACTTTCCGCTTTATGTATATCAAAGCTGTTGGTATCAATTGGACGGTGCCTCCCCTCACTGTAGACAAGAAGTGAGCAGTGAACTGACTACAACCTTTGGAGATCGGTGGAGAAGACGCTTGGCCACCGAGATCCCCAGATCTAAGACTTCTAAATGTTTGCGTTGAATCAAATTAAACAGCAATTCGAAAACATGAATTAGCGATTAATATAACCTTCATTTGTTTATTGATTAAAATAAAATTGAGTTTTGCTTAAGGTGAATCATGATTTCTCAACAGACAGACGTTCATACCCTGAATAGGAGTTAAAATTACCATGGAGATGAAAAACCGAACAAAGCATACTTTGTTCAAATTTGATTTAAAATATCAATTCACTGTATTTCTCGGTTCATGCAATATAATTTTTGGAAAAAACTGTTGTGAAAGAAATATAAAATATCAGTATACAATGAACAGGTACAAATATGGGACAAATTCGACAAAAATTTTCAACTTTTCCAAAATCTCAAATGGCGATTTTGGAGAATTTTGTTTTCGAATATACAGTGACCGCCAAAAAGTAGTAGAGTATTAGAACAATATTTTTGGGAAAAAGTATGTGCATGTCTGATAAACTGAAAATCGATTTTGACACATGTCACGTGACCACTAGTATGGAGGCAAATCGGAAAAAAATACCATGAAGGGGCCAAAAGTGGGCTAAGATGGCAATATATCGAAAAAATGTAATTTGAAAATGTTGCTTGGAATTCAATTTCATAACCATATACATGCAATAAATCAAAAACAATTGAAATTGCAATTTTTTTTTTATATTTTCCGATCTCCTTGACTGTAGTGGAACAATTTTTGTACTTTGATGATAATGACAACACTTTCTCATTCTCTCCTCCTCAGCTGGCGCTGAATTGAAAAATATTGTTTTTCCAGAACCCTCGCTGTAACATTGGTACTTATCTAACAGTTATATAAGAGTTCCAAGACTATTTTGGTGATAAAGCTGTCAAGAAACATTCTGGTTCTCTGATTATAATCAAGTTTTGATGATAATCGTGCAAGATCGTTTAATTTCGCACATAAACTTGAAAATAGTGCGTCAATTTGAAGAGGCTTAAAGTATAATAATGATAATAATAATAAAGGTCTTTATTTCCCATCAGATGAATATGAAATGAATTTTTTGACATAATATAGATGAATGATTCTTTATCAAAAAGTTCCACAGTGCCTACCTCGCGAATGCCATGGTTTGAATTATACAGGGGTTTGAAGTATAGTATTTCAACGATGTTTCGAATAATCAAAATTTCCTTTGTAAAAAAATTTGAAAATTGTTTTCACCCTTTATTTTCCTGGAACAAAAAATGAAAACGATGGTCCTTATGGAATTTGTATTATATTTTCATACACTGTATGAAACATGAACCTTATTTGTATGCTAATGCATATGCCTGAAAATATATTTACAGAATGAGACTGAGTTGCAACCTTTGTATATTCATGAATTCTCACAAAATGAGACTAATATGCAACCTTTGTATATTCATGAATTCTCATTCCACATATTTTATCATTGAAATGTTTGTTTAGGAAACAATACTATTTTCGGAATTATTGATTATTCGAGAAATCGATTAAATACTATACTTCAAACCCCTGTATAATTCAAACCGTGCCATTCGCGAGATAGGTACTGTGGAAATTTTCAGAAAATAAAAAAAAATCACGAATGATTTTAGAAATCATTTCAAAATTATTCCAAAACATCTCTTCTCCATATTTTTTGGACCATCGCCGCAACTTTTTTGGGATTCGTTGACATATTTGTATATATATATATTAGCTAAATAGTTTCAAAGGGATACATTTTTCCGAAATTGGTTGGTTGGTTCGAATGCTAAATATGATTGCCCTCTCATGTATCGTAAGTAACATCAATTGCATATGGATCTGCAGGAAAACGAATATTTTCTCGAAAAAAGTTCGATAATAATTATCAAAAACAAAGTTTAACTCTCTGTATACCCGCCAGTTTTGATTCTAGAAACTTTTATCATTTGAACTTTTTGATGAACATATTGTGGACTATTTCATCATCAACTTCATTTTCAGATCGTAACAATGAAAATGAAATTCCGGATATTTTGAAAAATTGTCAAAATATCAAAATTTGACCCCCTGCAGAATCCAACCGCCGGCATTCAGAGAGTTGGCGCAATGGTAACTTCTGTTCAGGATGGCATGGACTACATCATATTGAAATTTCAGTGATTTTCACCGAAATCGGTTTTCCAAGATTAGTGCGGGTCCTTTGAGAGTTGCCAATATAGGAATAACTCGGTAATTAAAATTGATATCAAAAAATGACAAATCCGTGTCGAGGAAAGGCTCGTGAAAACGCAACTCGCCAATACACTCATCCCCTGCTCTCCAGCATCCTTCCACTTCAGAAGTTTAAATGGCAACTCTATATGTGTAAATCATCATTAGAAAGAAAGCTCTTTGAAAATTGTTTTCAGATATACCCAATTTTTGGGGTCTGGTTTGATATTCTTCTATTAGTGTAGCTATTTGGAAAAACTATTTTTTCTACCACAGTTATATGACTCTGTTATTTCGTAGGATTTCAAACTAGAAGTAGGAGGATATTTGGGTAGTTCTTGAAGTTTCTATGGTAATATAAAAGTGTTTTCTTTACTGTGCAGAAAAGAGGTCAGAGTTGACAATTAACTTAACGTAGGAATTTTTGTATGATATAAAATGTATGTGGTCGGAAATAAATTGAGATTTTGGTACTCATAAGATTGTCAGACTCTGCTACATGTCGTCCTTCAACTTTCTTGACTCAAAACCAGTAAATATTGGCAAATGAATATGTATTAAACAATAAAAAAATTTCATCAGTTGTAGTTTTAGCAGAAATATCCATGACGTACCGTCAAATACTAATGAGTCCAGATCACTTACCTTTACAACAAATATAATATCGCGAAAATGCCGAAGATGATTTTTCATTTTATCAAATGAAGAGCTGCATCTTTGTTAGCTATGAATGTTTTGATTTTGGAACACTTTAGCAATAGCCCTGTGTACATGTTTGTATTATGTTACTATGAACTAGTGTGTTGTTGTTAGCAACTTGATAAACTACTCTTTTCTATGTTCAGTTCTTCTTCCGCAAATACATTCCAAATTACAAAACCATTCTTAAGTGATATTATCTCCTATTTGAGCCAGCAAATATAGTTTTCAATGAACTTGATGAACAATTTTCTGAAAAAGCCATAGGACAAAGATGCTACACTTACCTATCCAATAAAAGGGGCGTGAATATACGAAATCAAAAGCAAAGTTGAAAAAATATCTGCTCAAAACTGATAGATTACAAACTCATGATATAAAATATCCAAGGAAATTTTAATATACGGATAATCTTTTCGAACGAATTATAAAATAGATTTTTTTAATCTTTCCTTCCCTTTCTTTTTAACATGGTTACAGTGAAATAAATTTATTAAAAAGATAGTAATAATGCAAATGAACATTAATATTATTTTTGTTTTCAAAATTTTTCGAAGTTCCTTGAATACTAATATATAATTTACGAAATGGATTTCTTGGTTTTTGGATTCGTAGTGCAAAAATAACCACATCAGTGTTCAAATATTAAAAAGGAGTTTCAGCTTATAATAATAATAGTATATCTAATTATATTGAATGTTTTGTATGTTAATATGTCAAAAGTTTGGTTGATTTTCTGGTAACTTAAGTTAAATTAAAAATAAAACAAAAAAATTCGAAAGAAAAACTACCGGATTCTCAAGAAATGGCAGAATAAGAACCTGATCAAAATCTAAAAAAGCACTTTAATTAATTAATTAATAATGCCTCTACCCTTCAAAATTCATTAATGAGCCAAATTACATAAAAACCATCACCTCCTAAGACCCATAGTTTCATGCATATATTCACCATCTCATAGATTACCAGAATTCCTCTACTACAAGACCTCCCAGGTTACAGGAAGAAAGTATTACCATACAGTGCGGCTTTTTTTAGTCCTCCTCCTTGTTAACTTTTGAACGGTTCGACGTAGAAACATGAATAAAAAACCGTTTAGAGGGTTTCACCGATACTACTTTTTGAAACAAAAAATATGGTGATTGCTCAAAAGGGGTAGCCTGGGGGGGGGGCACATCAACTCAAAAATTTTAAATAGCATGGGGGGTCAAGTGTCACATCGTTGGAAAGAGAATTCAATTCTCTTCACAACCATCTGAATATTTTTGAATTTTGTTGAGAAATTTATTCTCAATGTCGATTTATATGCCATTCGAAATTTTCAAGTTGATCTGTCCCTAGCGCCATCTGTCGAGTAATTTCAATGTTTGTTCTCTCAAAAATTAGTATTGGTAATACCCTTCAAAATATTTTTGGTTTCATCATTCCACAACAAACCGTTCAAATTCATCGAGGTATGAGTAGTTTTCAGATCCGCATTTATTTTTGATATTTCGAATTTAATTTGTGGAAAATATTTCAACTAAATTAAAAAAAAATAGATGGTTGTAAACAAAATTGAATTCTCTTTTCAACGATGTGACACTTGACCCATGCTATTTAAAATTTTTGAGTTGATGTGCTCCCCCGCGCCCCCTGTCGAGCAATCACCATATTTTTTATTTTAAAAAGTAGGATCGGTGAAACCCTCCAAACGGTTTTTTATTCATGTTTCTACGTCAAACCGTTCAAAAGTTAACATGGGGGGGGGGGCTAAAAAACGCCGCACTGTATAATAGACTCCATTGATTTAAAAAAACTCATTGACGGTGTAATTATTCCAGAAAACTACAAATTTGTTTGCTGAGACGTCATATCATCATATACTAATATCATCCTAATTGAAATAGTTAAAAAGTAATCAATAAAAAATTGAATATTATAGAAAACCACATTCCTCTATACAAAAATGAATTCAGCCAAGCCCTTAATGACACTTACAAACTACTTTCGAAACAAACATCATTTTTATCAACAAATTAATGGTTTCGCAATGATATCCCCCATGTCAAGCACTATTGCCTCTTGAATATGTAGAAGAAGCTGTCACAGAAAAACTACATTTTTATCTACCCTTCTTTAAACGCTGTGAAGGCAATTGCATAACAGCAGTTCCAATAGATTAAACATTCAACATTTTTTCCAAAAACTTTCAATTTACAATTGAAAAATAGAACAACAAAATTAACTTTCCTGATCTAACACTTACCAGATGAAATTACTAGTTACAATCATCTTCGTGGTCAGACATGTATCTAAACTATAACTCGTGAGATGTCTAACCCCAGAAAAAAAACAACGGAGCCACAAATATTACATTATTAACGCAAACAACCATACTCAACCACAGACATTTAATAACTCAACACAATAACTTAATTGTACAGAAAACGCAAACACATATTTATTTAAACAATACATCTTGGGTTGATAGTTACCTTCTTTTACATCCAAAGGTTAATTTAAAAAGTGAGGACCACCTTGTAAAAAATAATTCACATGCACATGAGCATATTCGGTAGCTGATACTTGCCTTTCGTGCAGAATTTTCATTCAAATTCAAAATAGTAGACAAGATATGTCTGATTTCTCGAGTTGATTTTTTTGGAAAGCCTGTGCCACTGCCGTATCTGAGTTTGTCGGTTTTTCTTTGGACAAATACTATGCAATGTAGAACGTAATTGCCTCATTAGACCCATACGGTTGATTGTCTATAATATTCCCAGTACACAATTTTAATAAATCTGGATTGTAATTGTCAACCCAAATATCTTCTTTTCGACGTTAGACCATCGTTACCAAGCACAATCTGTTGTCTCAATTTCTCATTATTATTATATATTACAACATCATTATTATGCTGTAATATTGCCTTATCAGCTGTGTTCAAAAAATCAACTCCATAAATTTTACCAAACAGATTAACATCACTATTTTTATTATTATTATCATAACATTAACATATCATGCACTAATATTGTGTGGGGTGCTTTTCAATTACAATTTCATAATCACAGCATTTACTGATATCTAGCTATAACATCGCTTCGTCATTTTCTCATGATCAAAATAAATTAGCATCATTATTATTATTATTACATCAATATTACCAAATTTCTGTACTGTAGTCAGTCTTTGATGTGAATTTCGAATTTTATATTAGTCAGACGATTGGAAGTGAGTGAAAATTGAATTAACCAATTCACAAGATTACAATTTTTTTCCCTTCGGAATGTACCAGTCAAGCCATGTCTCCGGTGCACCGATACATCCGGAGGGCGCGCTGGTGATCGAACCAAGGGACGGCCGTCTGCATTCGTTTGGCTAATATATTATTATTATTATTGTTATTATTATATGTATTTCCGACTTGTGTGGCGAGCTAGGGAAGACGCAGCCCTTATCTTTCAACGTGTGCACGAGACCGGTGAGTATGATGGGAAATCGAACCCACGACCCTATACTTGAGAGGCAAAAGCTCTACCAGCCGACCACCACAGAACATTATTATTACGAAGATTGAAAATAATAAAGACATCATTATTATTATTATTTCAACCGGAACAAAGCATGTTCACATTGTTGTTGAACTGCAGTCAGTGCTAAAAAGATTCGTATTATGCTTAAAGGCATTTTTTTTGTTAGATATTATTATAAATTTCATTTCCGTCAACTGTCTGCACCTCTACGCGTACCCTTCAGAAGTATTTGAAAGACTTTTGCGAGATGGGAAGACATAGCTTTCTCCTTTTAACGTATGATGCCATACCCGTGACTGGTGACTATTCTAGGAATCGAACCCAAGACCCTCGCGGCGGTGAAGTTTTTGAAGGACACCAGTGCTACGGATATCTTTGGAATAAATAAAAAAAAATATTAAAAAATACCATAGATTTGACAGTGGTTACTTTAACAAATCTATTCAATACCTGTATTAGTGCAGGTGTATTTCTAGATACTTTCAAATATAGTAAAGTTATCCCAATACATAAAATTGGTGATTTTAATCTACCAAATAATTTCAGACCTATATCTCTTATCCCATTTTATGAAAAATATTCGAACTAATTTTGAAAGATCGGTTATCCACGTACTTTGAGATATTCAAATTGCTGCACGAAAATCAGTTTGGATTTCGGAAAAACATGTTCACCATAAAAGCTATACAAAAGGCAGTTGAAAACATAGTAGAAGGTTTTGAAGACGGCAAGAAATCTGCAATGACTCTATTTGACTTAACAAAAGCATTCGATTGCGTAAAACACGATTTGTTATTAGAAAAATTTAACCTTTACGGTGTAAGAGCTCTTTTCGATTCATATCTCAAGGATAGAAAACAGTCGGTGAGCTTCAATGGTATTAAGTCAGAAACAGTAGCAATGAAATATGAGGTAACGCAGGGCTCTGTTCTGGGGCCCCTCTGTTTATCATATATGTAAACGACTTATTTTACCATCTAGTTAACTCAACCTGTATCATGTTTGCAGATGACACTACCATTTTTATCAAAATATATACGAGAAGACAAAAAATGAAACTACTGAAAAAAACGCCGATTCTAGGTTTGCAGCAAACAGTATGAAACTCAACGCAAGCAAAACCAATCAAATTATATTTTTTTCATACAAGAATCAATAAGTCCACAAAATTGTTAGGAATTTTTTTAGATTGGTCGTTTCACATCGAGAAGCTCTGTTCTAAGCTTTCTAGCTCAATTTTCATTTTGAGACAACTAAAAAATTTACTGAGCTTTGTCACACTAATGAATATCTGTTATCCTTTTTTTCACTAGCACATTTATTATGGGGTAACTCTATGGGGTAATGCATCTGACTCTGTAAAAGTATTTAGACTCCAAAAAAAATCTATCCGAATTATTGCTAATGTTGCCTTCAGGGACCATTGTGAACCTTTATTCCAGAAATTTAAAGTCGGGACACTACCTGCTCTTTATATATTCCATCAAATACTAGAAATTCATACTGAAAATAATGAGTAACGATCCCAATTCCTAATTTACGAAATGAAAATATGATACTATAGAAGATCGACATTAAAAATTGTATCACATCTTGACTTTTGGTCAGGTATAACTGATGACAATTTCCACGTGTTGATGAGGAAAATGCAAAATGAGGTAATAAAAAAATTTCAAAATTGAAACATTTATTCAGACAATTTTATGACTTTATATTAATTTTTCTCTGCAGAGATGATTAACATTTTGTAGTTGACTGAGATTATTTCTTTTCCATTTCTGACTTGAGTACTTATCAATTTCCCTCTTCTTGTCAATTCTCGATACATTGTTTTGAACTCTTCGAGTTTATCTTCTGGAATGTTTGGCAAAAAAATGCAAACCGATAAGAAAAGATCTGAAATAGATGAGTGAGATTAATAGAGATTCAACGTTTTTTTTTTTAATATAATATGGCTTTGGTGAATGAATTTTTTATTTCATTATCAGATTTGAGTAATATGATTCCGAAACTGTTGGAGTACCCATGTTCAATTCCACATTATTGATCCGACCTGAAAGAACAAAGAGTGGTAAACAAAAAAAACTCATTCATTCGTGCAGTGAAAAGAGGTAAAAGATATTGTTAATAATTGTTCAAATTGTTATTTCCGTCAACCTGTTGCACTCCTACGTGCATTCCCCAGAAGTCTTCGAGAGACTTGTGCGAGCTAGGGAAGACGCAGCCCTTACCTTCCAACGTTTGATGCCATGCACGAGACCGGTGAATCGGTGGATCACACCCACGATCATACGCTTGAGAGGCGGATGCTCCGTTCACTACGGCCCATATAGAACCATTGTGAGAAGCAATCGTTGAAGATGAAGAAATAAGGGAAAACTAATGGTTACAATTCAAGCTCATAGGAAAAAATTTGAGGTTTTTTGTAAAAAAGGGTGATTCATTGGAGTAACGAAGGAGTAAAATACAACTGTCAATCATACAAACAATATTGTCAAAAAAAATATGGGAAAAGAACAGGACGAAGGACATGACACTAGATAATTTTTAAATGACATGTGGGTCAAGTGACATGTTGGCATCTAGCCCTTTAAGATCTCCGCCACTGACTAGGAGACCTGTCACCGTAGACAGTAGTCACAGATCAGGTCGTCGCAGACACGTCCAGGTATCAATTCAATTTGTCAAGTCAGTGAATAAATACGTGCCCTGTCAAGCGATTACATGTTTTGGAGTTTGTACCTTTATACCTTTGAGTAAATTGTTTATACAGTACGGTGCAAATGTATGGAATAATTTCATTATTTCTGAATAAAAATATATTTTGGGAAATTCCTCGAACAGGTCGATTTTCTTTTCCGATTGACCGATTTTTGAACCCCACCCTAAATATATAAGGTTATCCGCATTCGAGTAAAAATTACTTTTGTATTATTTTTAAATGGGACACTCAGTGTATTTTTCGATATTTGGTTAGGGATCGTCATTACAAATCCAGTGATACCAGGTTTGATGGGATTATGTCAGACGACTGCGGAGATATGGGCAAAAAACTTCCTCGTATGTTAATCAAGAGAAACACAGTTTTATATGGTTTCTACATTATTGTTGGAGATAATTGCGTGAAAAGTATTTTTTATTTTTTGTATGACAGTTATCATCTTCTTCTTCTAGTACAACTGATGACTCTTCGGAAACTCACTAGGAATCACTGTGTGTAAGTAATAAATACTTATACAGGGCGGCTTCCCCCCCCCCCCCCGCCCCGTTAACTTTTAAACGGTTTAACTTACAGACATGGGTCGAAAATCGCGTCGAATGGTATCACCGATCAATTCAAAATTATTAAATGGCATGGGGGTCAAGTAACACATCATTGAAAAGAAAATTCAATTCTCTTCTAACCATCGAAATTTTTTTGTACTTCGTTAATATATTTTTGATGACGAAAATATTTTGAATTGTGTTGTCGATACTACTTTTCGAGAAAAAAATACATTGCAATTAGTCGACAGATGGTGCTGGGGCACATCATCTTGAAAAATTTGAAATGCAAAGAGATCGAAATTGGGAAAATATTATCAACGCAAAAAAATATATGATTGAAAAAAGAGTTGAAGTTTCTTTTCAACGATGTGTAATTTGACCCCTCATGCCGTTTGAAATTTATCGGTGATACCACACAGACAAAAAATATTTCTTTAATAAAAAATATACTCTTGAATAGAATAATCTTCTGAAAAGAATTATTATTTCTAATTGATGAGAATACTCACATTTCAAACTGATTGAGATGTTTGCTTCTTTACATAAATTCTCTTGAAATGAATTTGCTTGCAGTGAAAACATTCTACTATTCATTCTAGAAAACACTCACATCAACTCATTGTGAAACATAATCCTCTTGACATAAGAATATAATTCCTTGGTAGATATCACTACCCATGCCACGTGACGCAATCAACTAATGAGCAATCAAAGCCGGTGGAGGCACCGCGACCTGTGAATACGACTTCCGTTTCGACCATTTCATCCAGTTTGACCATTTGGGTCGGAGGTTATGAGGCTATCCGTACCTATATGAATGTTAGTTTTGTGCCTAGTGGAAACTGATTCTATACAATAAACAGGCAATCTCGAAAATTTAATTTGACTCATTATTGGCCAGTTGTGAAAATGAGTGAAATATATTTTGGTCTTCTACAGTTTTGTGTCTAATAGCGAGTGGCGTTGTTTATGTATTCAATCAAATTGCAATATGCATCACTACTAACTGGTTTTATTGAGAATACTGTTATTGAATATTGAATAAAATCGACAAAGTCGAAGTACCCATCTCTCCAAATATTGCCACGAAGCACTTGCAATTGAGTCTTCTTGGAAGAACGTTGCACAAAAATCTGTCAGATGTAGTTCAATATCCAACATGGCATTAGCCAGGGAAGTAGTTGTTCTCTGTCCGATTTTTGCCTCATATTTTCCACTTCGATGAAATATTTGGAGAGAAGAGTGCTTTGTCGATTTTATTCTTATCATTTATTTGTACTCTCCGGCAAAACATTCGAACTCGTTCGAATTTTCAGAGTTATTAAACTTAAAACTATTCTCATATAAAACCAATATTTATACCTAAATTGTCCAAAGTTGTGAATCTATGCTTTGTTTAATCTATTCAATGCTGCCAAAATGAAAATGGCTTCCATTCTATATTTTATAACCAAGTGCAAAGTGCAGATTGGAACTCAACCTCCAAGTTGATGGAAGAATATTATTTATTATTGAAATTGCAATATTCTTGTCTCAACCTACTCCCATGATTCAACAAAAAAAGGGCACATTAGAAGCTAAAATATTCTTGCCTCAACCAACTTATGAAGCAAGTGTTCACTTGTTTCAAAATATTTTCCTTGTTAGTGGCCAAGAAGAACCCGTCAAAAAATCAAACAAATATTTGGTTGGACCTATTCAAGAATACTATCTCTTTGAATCAACGCAATTATGCGTTAATGCAAAAAGTCCTTTATATCGTGCATTCATAACGGTTTCTGTTTCATGTTTTTACGTCTAACCGTTCGATAGTCAACATCAGGCTTGGCTCTAAAAGAGCCAATGTTGAATACAATCTAAAAGGGCTAACCATGAAATTATGTGTTTAACAAATCTCGTTTTCTTGAAAACAAAACAACAGTTTAATAAAAAATATCAAGACATTCATTCAACGACGACAGGGCCAATGTAAAACGCTGGATAACTATTATTATCTTTCAATGAATCGTCCAATATATGAGTTTTGCATTGCATGGCATTGTCTTTTTAGAATAAAGTCACTGAATGGACATCTATGGAGAATTTATTGTAAGTCAGAAAATATCACAATACTTATTGATGATCAAGGAAGAAGCATGTCATGATTAGGGAAAAAAAGTTGAAGACCTTATGGAATAAAAATCATTCCAAAGGCTACCAAATGAAGAAACAAAAATGAGGGATCTCTTTGGTACGATCTCTATTATGGGGATAATATGTTCATTTTTCACAGAATATTACAAGAATGAATGCCCTTTAAATGATTGGTCTTCGAGATTCAGCGCTTTGTAGGCAAGGTTAGGTAAGGTTCAACATTATGCCCTCCACCGCGACTCTAGACCAATTGACAGGAAATGAATGTACTGAAAATCTCAGTAAGATCTCTCTGAAGGCTATCATATCCATAAATGAAGAGAGAATTAACACTTGTATAGAAATAATTTCATGATGGGTGTTATATGATTGCACGTATCCATTGCGATGTCCATTATTCTTCATTTCAATAAATATTGACTATAAGGAAAAAACATTTGAAACAAAAAAAATTGTAAAAATTGTTATTTTTGCCTACCTCGTATTAACATGTTTGTTTAATGTTCTTCAATGCAAATGAAATCGTTCATTAATAGGAGTAATTAATGAACGATTTGTTATTATTGCATGATTTTGAGATATCGTCTATTAATGACCCCTATTCTGCCGTCCTAAGCAGAACTCCCGTAGGTATCTGCATAAACGCTAAAATGGAGTAAATGGGCCAACCAGATGGATTTGATTGCTGTCACTCACTTGAATACAATTTCAGTTCTGATTAGTATTTTTGCATGTTTCATGCATTCTTCAATCGATTAAACTACATAAAAATGCAAAAAATATTATTATTCAATGTGAAAAAGCAGTTGCGATGTTTTTGCATAGGAATACATATACACTTTGCATGTTGTTAACAATTAAAACACCGTATTTATAACGTTGTTTCAACCAACTAAAAATAGTGACATAGTATGGAAAATGTTTAATCTAATTAATTTCAATATTATTATTATTAATACATTTCAACCGATTCAAAATATTATTTTGCTTTTTAGCCGGTATCCCTAACGGTTTTGTCATTAGAATCGGGTCGTTTCATACCATTTCGTTTCAATTCTTTTTTACACAAAAAGTCTAGTTCCTTCCATTCATTTTCAGTAAATGGAACTTTATACGATAAATCAAAGTTTCCTTGTTCAGCAATAACTTCAACAATGTTCAACCATCGATCACCTTCAACAAAGTAATGTATTTTTTTTATAAATTATTTCACTAGATATTTATGTAACCAGTTAATAAACACATAATTTTGTATGGAGATTGAATTCTACAGTACGAGCTTAACAAGTTCCCGCAGCATCACAGAGTTAACACAAAATTGCGTATCCTAACGTGTTGAAAACAAAATATTTCATAAAATTCTTACCGTATGCACTCTTGTTTCCCTCTGGATATAAATGAGTCCAAATTCTATATTTAATTGGGATACATCAAATGAACTAAATATTTTTCTGGTACTTGCATTTGCAAAATACTCACACCATAAATATTTCTATCACTACTGAAGAGAAGAGGGCGCTAATCTGACGGCGATAATTTTAAATAAAATCAACGTATCTGATTGGTGCTAGGCAAAAACCACGCATCTACTTGAGCCGCATATACAGATGCGGTGTTTTCGTTTGGTAATGTGCAGATATGGGGTTTTTCTTTAGTAGGGGTGAAATATGAAATCACTTGAATTTTATGTTTTGAATCGAGAGACGGGGTTTTCGCCTATTTTCAAAAATGATTAATAACATGCTGAATCGTCTTGAGTAGCTTCATTTGGCCAAGACGCCCAACTTTTTCCTCCATGGAATTGACAATTTCGGAGCGTAGTACTGGGAACACCTACCATTCAATTTGTAGGACAATATGACCATTCAATTAAACAAATAATAATCAAGCAACGGTAAAAAAATCCGCTGGTAATTAATGAATTTTTATGACCACGTCATTGGTACATGTTGGGAGTTGGGGACTCTTCAGTCCTACCATCCATTTTGTAGGACAAAAGTTTTTTCGAGTACTTCGTCGAATCATCTCGAAGTTCAATTGGAATACTAACTGTTATTGATGAATTTTTTGCACCCACCAAATCGACATGATTGACGCCTGCGCATTTTGTTAGCTACCATTATCGAGAATTTTCGTAGAGGAAAAAGTTGGGCGTCTCGGCAAAATGAAGCTACTCAGGAAGATTCAGCCTGTTATTAATGAATTTTTTTTATACCATGGAATTGACAATTTCGGAGCGTAGGACTGGGAACACCTACCATTCAATTTGTAGGACAATATGACCATTCAATTATACAAATATTAACCAAGCAACGGTAAAAAAATCCGCTGGTTATTAATGAATTTTTATGACAACGTCATTGGTACATGTTGGGAGTGGGGGACTCTTCAGTCCTACCATCCATTTTGTAGGACAAAAGTTAATTCGTGTACTTCATCGAATTATCTCGAGGTTCAACTGAAAAACTAACTGTTATTAATGAAATTTTTTGCACTCACCAAATCGACATGTTTGACGCCTGCGCATTTTATTAGCTACCACTGTCGAGAATTTCCGTAGAGGAAAAAGTTGGGCGTCTCGGCCAAATGAAGCTATTCAGGAAGATTCAGCCTGTTATTAATCATTTTTGAAAATGGGCGTGGGATCCCGGTCTATAACCTATCTAGGTGCCAATGCGCCAAAAATTTCAATTTCAGTGAATTTGTTAGTTACAGGGGTTTTGCTTAGGATGGCAGTATTGATGAACGATTTCTCATTAATTGTCGATTTCTCTATCAATGCATGATTGTTGCATAGGCAACGAAACATAAACGAATCCACATGATATGGACGCTAAAATGGATATTGTCGATAAATTAATGTTGCGGAACGGCAAAGTAGCATCTTCAACTTTATTGCCAGAAAAAAAATTAGAACTCCTTCACTTCAACATGAGTGAGGTAGACAGAAAAATATTGTAATCAACTCTTATATTGAAATGCGATTAATGATCTCGAGAATTAACGCGCTCGCTTCGCTCACGAGTTAAAATATCTCGATCATCAATCGCCCTCATTAATACAAATACACAAGTTTATTAAATAGCTATTTCCGTCAACCAGTTGCACCCCCACGCGCAACCCTCAGAAGTATTCGAAACACTTGTGTGACCTGGAGTAGATGTAGTTCCTACCTTTCAACGTGTTATGTCATGCACGAGACCGGTTACCATCGAACCCACGACCCTACGTTTGAGAGGCGAACGCTCTACCAGCCGACCAGCACGGCCCATAAAGGGTTACAGAATTGGCATAACCAAAAGGCACATGGCTTATATGGTCTTCGAATAATCTTCCTCTCAATTGGATCAAATTCATGGTTATTGCCCATCGTCAGTTAAGGCTAGCTCTTCCAGCTGAATGAAGAAACAAAACTTTGCCTTGACAGAAGGAGAGATATTCTTGAGATGATACCGCAATATAAATACAGTGCCATTTCTAAGGAACAATAGTATCTGACCCTGTCAATTTTGGTATAAATTGAAATATTTCATACAAGAATTTGCTTGGGGTTTTTTTCGTTTTCTGTTCAATGGAGAAATCAGACCTCTATTCTAGAATTTATCCGTCAATAACTACAACATTCATGTTCTTCTCTTGTCCATTTCGGGTATCATCAGCTGATATCGAAGCTCTTGAAGAGAAAGTGACGTGAGAAGCATTTCCATTCGTAAATCTGTGAATTGGCGATAACGCTGTTTTCAAGAAATCCGAAATATCAATCAAAGTAATAGACCGGGACACAGCGACATTTTTCAATATCTTAGTTGATAAAGCTTGGTTCATCTTTTAATCTGTTGTAATAATATAGCCTAACAACAAAATCCACTCCTGCCACCTCAATCGCGGGACTACGCTTATCAGCAGCTTATCAATGTTGTTAAAAAAAACGAGTAAATGACAAACATGATAAAAGCTGAAACTTTACCTATCGTTTAATGACATATCAGTGAGCTATTTGTCGGAACCTTGCCTCGGCAGGAGCAAAACAGTTGCGCACGAACATGTACAGTATATGTCGCAGTATTATTTGATTCGCAATGTGCTAGATGGAAATATATGTAAGTTTTCAGTTCAGAACCCTTGTCCGTTGCCACTTATAACAGCCTGCTTTGTCCCTTATATTTATAAAGGAAGAGAACATTCAGGGACACCATAGTAATTATATCTGGAATTTGTTGGAATCTATGGAAATAAATAAGTCAAAGAAAAATCCCAATTCTATTATCCTCAACGAACAACTAGATTTAAACAATAGTCCTCTTCTGAACCTATAACTCAATGATGTAAAAAAAAATCAAAATTGACTGAAATGAGAAAAGCTGATTTTTTTTACTGATAGTTTATTAATTAAGAAGGCAGAAAAACTGATGCTGCCAGCTATTTGTCGGAACATTGACTCGGCAGGAGGTTGTGTAGTTGTAGTTGGACAAGCGATACACAGTACAGGAACGACTCGTTCATTTCATATTTTTCGATAAATGATTTCACAATATCAAATCAAATCGAGTTGTTCGTTGAGGATAATAGAATTGGGATTTTTCTTTGACATATTTATTTCCATAGATTACAACAAATTCAAGATATAATTACTATGGTGTCCCTGAATGTTCTCTTCCTTTATCAATAGAAGGGACAAAGCAGGCTGTTATAACTGGCAACGGGCAAGGGTTCTGAACTGAAAACTTACATATATTTCCATCTAGCACATTGCGAATCAAATAATACTGCGAAATATACTGTACATGTTCGTGCGCAACTGTTTTGCTCCTGCCGAGGCCAGGTTCCGACAAATAGCTGGCAGCATAAGTTTTTCTGCTTTCTCGATTAATGAACTATCAAAGAAAAAAATAATCAGCTTTTATCATTTCAGTCAATTTTTATATATTTTTTCACATCTTTAGGTCCATGGCAGGAGTACACCGTTCTTCGATACAGGTGGCAGGAGATGATTTTTTGTCTCACTGATATGTCATTAAACGATAGGTAAAGTTTCAGCTTTTATCATGTTTGTCATTTACTCGTTTTTTTTAACAACATTGATAAGCTGCTGATAAGCGTTGTCCCGCTGGTGCGCCGGCAGGAGTTGATTTTATGACAACAATGCGTTAAGATGACACGAAAATAATAAAATTATTGTTTATCAAATGTGTCAAAAAAAATGTCGCTGTATCCCGGTCTATAATCATTAATCCTAAATTGAATTATTCTGGTATACCAGTGTGTGAAAAATAATCGACGAAAGATACTTTTTCAGATCCGCCTGGAGAAAGTTCTATAGGACAACCCATAAGATGAAAGTTTGGCATCGAATTCTTGATGTCAAACTGGATGAAATGTTTTGTAGATATCTAGTGTCACAGCTGAGATTCCGCTATGAGTTTTAAGAGACGTAGACGTTGTTGTATTAGTTGAAACATTCGGTATTTATATTTATTTATAATCATTATGTCCAATGATGTCAGATAATATGGAGATCAGAAGGCAATTATTTTATAAACATAAAAATAAATACTTTTTCGACTTCAGTATTATTTTATTCAATTATACTTCGAGGTAGTTAATATTACATGGCGCAGTCGTGGAAGATCAAGTTATTGGAAAAACAAGTAATAATTAAAAGTAAAATGGAGAATTTAGGTAGGTTACCTAACCCCATGAGATTTGACGGGAATCTCAATGAAAACTTCAAACATTTCCTGCAAAGGTTTGAAATGTTTCTTATTGCAACAGAAAAAGACTCTAAGCCAGACAAAGTGAAAGTGGCAATGTTTTTGAATACAATTGAAAGTGAAGCTGTTGAAATATATAACACTTTCAAATTCAGCTCCCCTGAAAATTACAAATCTGTGGTGAATGAATTTGAGCAATATTGTAGTCCCAGGAAAATCGAACCTATGAACGATTCATCTTCAATAAAAGGAATCAAGGTGTTGATGAAACTTTCGATCATTTTTTGAGTGATCTCAAAAAACTGATTCAGTTCTGTGAATATAATCAACAAGAAGATTCTATGTTAGTTGACCGAATCATTCTTGGCACAACTGATCCAAGAGTTCAAGAAAAATTGCTGAATATTCAAGAAGTGACTCTGGAGAAAGCTGCTGAAGTATGCAGAAATGCTGAAGCTACGAAAAAGCATTTGGAAACAGTCCGAAATGAAGATGAGGTTACTACAGATGCCATTAGAAGGAATAATAATTATCAAACGGTATATTTTGGAAGAAGGAAGAATAGTACCAGAGAGAGTTGATGAGATTTCAAATGTAAAAGGTGCAATATGAAACATAAATATGCGGAATGTCCAGCATTTGGAAAAAATGGTTATAAATGTAAAAAAGACAACCACTTTAGCACAGCGTGTCGCATAAAACATGTCAATGAAATCAACCAGAACAATTCAATTGTACATGAAGAAGAAAGTAAGGATGGGGAGCTATATATATATCAAGTATAATTCAAATAGATGCTATTCAACAAGAAAATAACTCCATGTGGGCAGAAGCACTGGAAATTAATGAAAGAAATATAACATTCAAGGTGGATACGGGATCAGAAGTGAACATTTTACCAAGAAATATTCTAAAAGAGGTGTTGGGCAGCAGAAATGAGTTGGAGAAAACAAGAGTGACGCTAGAGGCATACGGGAAACTGAAACCTACAGGAAAATTCACACTCAGCTGCAAAAGAAGAGATAAATATTTAGATATAGAATTTTTAGTTTTAGATATGAAAGTCAGGCCAACCTTAGGTTTGCCTACTTGTTATGAATTAGAGTTTCTAAAAAAGCGCATACTGTTTTACCTTATAATAGGTTGAATTTCTTTTAGGAAAATAGTGATATTTTTGAAGGTTTAGGGACATTTGCAGATGAACTGAAAATCAGTCTGAAAAAAATAGTATTCCTGTTGCCAGACATCCCAGGCGTTTGCCTTTTACCATAAAAAATGAATAGAAAGCTAAATTGGATGATTTGAAACAGAAACATATTATTGTTAAAGTAGAGGGTGCTAATGAAATTGTTAACAATCTTGCTGTGGTAGAAACACCAGATAAATCTTTGCGATTGTGTTTGGATCCCCTGGATTTAAATAAATGTATTGAGCGTGAGTTCTATGAGATTCCAAGTATAGATGATATCAGTTCGAAATTGTCTGGAAAATGTCATTTTTCAGTTCTTGATTTCAGGGATGTCTATTATCAAGTAAAATTAGATGAAAATTCTAGTAAATTGTGTGCATTTTCAACACCATTTGGTAGCTATAGGTTCCTCAGACTTCCGTTCGGACTAAATTTAGCTCTAGAATATTTTCAAAAGATAAATTTCAAAAAATTTGGAGATATCAAAAATACAGTAATGTATTTTGATGATTTACTTACAGCTGCTCCGACTCTGGAAGATCACGATGAATCATTGAAATTAGTAATTCAAAGAGCAAGAGAAAAGGGAGTCAAATTCAATAAAAATAAATCACAATATAGACAAAATGAAGTGAAGTACCTTGGTCAAATTTTCGATGAACGTGGAATGAGAGTTGATAGTGACAAAATCAAAGCAATTAATGATTTGAAGCCACCAACTTCTAAGAAAGAATTACAACAATTACTTGGTTTGATAAATTATGTCAGGAAGTTTGTTCCAAATTTGGGAGAATTATGGAGTTCTTTTTGTGTTCTCTTGAAAAAAGATGTAATTTTTCAATGGATGGAAGTTCATAACAGAGCATTGCAGTCAATGGAAAATGAAATCAGTAGAAATATCACTTTGAAAAATTTTGACATCAACAAAAATATTGTCATTCACACAGACGGTTCTCAAAATGGTATAGGGTGTGGTCTTATTCAAGACGGTAGGCCAGTGGCCTATGCTTCAAGAGGTTTGAGTGAGACTGAAAAAATTTATGCAATCATTGAGAAAGAATTAATGAGTGATGTATATGCCACTAACATATTTCATAATTTCATCTATGGACGTCCCATTAAAATCATCACTGATCACAAACCCAATGTGTCAGTAATGAACAAAGAAATTTATTGAATTCAGTCACTTAGATTGCAAAGACTTTGGATGAAATTATTGAAATATTATATCAAGTTTGAATATTTACCAGGAAAATATTTTTATATTGCAGATTATTTATCAAGGAATTATAGTAGTGAAGTTTGTGAGGAGGATGATGAAATGAATGAAATGGTTCATTTTCTGGAAAAGTATTTGAGACTGAGTGAAAGTGAGAGAGGAGAGTTTAGAAAGTATACAATGGAAGATGAAATATTAAAGTTGCAAAATCATGTGAATTTGTTTGGAAAAAATTAAGTATGATGGTGAGATGAAAGTTTTTCATCAGCTTCGATCTGATTTATATATATTCAATGAACTATTATTATATAGAGATCGAGTGGTAGTCCCAAGGGCTTTGCGTGAGGGTGAAATTCTGCTTTGGTCTGGTATGTCGCAAGATATTGAAAGAATGTTTACTAACTGTGGAATATGTGAAAGGTACAGATATACAAATTTTAAAGAGCCTTTGATATCGCATGAGGTTCCAAAATTACCATTTCAAAAAATCGGATCAGACATTCTTGAATACGGGCACAAAGATTATCTGGTTGTGGTAGACTACTTGACGAAATGGCGTGAGATAATACCCCTGAAGAGTAAGCAGAGTTGTAAGGTGATAAATGCATTTAAACAGATTTTTGCCACAGTTGGTGTTCCTGATGAAATTATTTCAGACAATATGCCTTATGCTTCTTATGAATGCAAACAATTCGTTCAACATTTTGGATTTGAATTCAAAACAGGCAGTCCAAATTATCCTAGATCTAATGGTTTGGCTGAACGTTTTGTTCAAACAGCAAAAAATATATTGCGAAAGTCAGATGATTTCCAAGTTTCAATCATGCAATATCGAAATACACCTCTCACATATTTGAAAACATCTCCTGCAGAGTTATTATTTTCTAGAAAATTGAAAACAGGGTTACCCTTCATTGACTATCTGAAAAATGAAATTAAAGAATTTAGACAAGGGTTGGAAAAAAGGAATGAGAAATGTAAATTTTATTGTGATAGAAATGTGAAAAATAGAAATGAGTTTGAAAAGGGTCAAAATATTGTTAACAGAAAAAATAATCAATGGATGCCTGCAACCATTGTTGAAAAACATGGATCTCCAAGATCATACCTGATTGAAACAGGTTCACAAACTCAGCACAGGAATAGTAGCCATCTGAGAGATTCAATAACTAATAGAAGTTTCGAAACTGATATCGGTCTATCAAATGATTTGAATGATGAACCCATTGCACAAGATGATACCATTCAAAATAATGTTCCCATAATTTCTAACAGTAATTGCGATATTACAGGAGACTCTGATGTCCCTAATAATTCATTAAATATCAATGGTTATAGGTTTTCTGTCAGGAGTAGACTACCACCATCTAGATATAAAGATTTTTTGAGATACCGATTGAATGAAATATTTTATCAACAGTAAAAACACAAGAGCTTTTTTTTATCGGATAAATTTGTTTTTGTTAAAAAAAAATATCCTTAAAAGAAAAGCTTGAGTGTTTTTTGGCAAGATAAATTAACGACCGAATATAAATTGTCTCCATATTGACGCTTTAGTATTTTTTGTAGATTGCGGGATTGCTTTTTCTATATTTTTTGTTATTTGTTTAGTCGAAACTCCCCCAAAACGACTCATGTTGTAATTTTCATTATCAACTATCATCAATACTCAAATAACTGACAGAGCAGACATTAAAGTGACGTAAGCATACTAGATCTAGACGCTAAAGAGGAACAGGCGTTTTTATCGGTGATAAAAAACGATGCACCTTTTTTATCGCTGTCAAAATGACAATACAGTCATCTTTAAATGACACATTTTATACATGAGTTAATTTATAAATATTAATTCTCTTAGGGGAAGATGTTGTATTAGTTGAAACATTCAGTATTTGTATTTATTTATAATCTTTAGGTCCAGTGATGTCAGATAACAGGTAGTTCAGAATGCAATTATTTTATAATCTTAAAAATAAATACTTTTTCGACTTCAGTATTATTATATTCAATTATACCTAGAAGTAGTTAATATTACAGACATGTAGGTCAATGGATGACCTTCTTGGCAGGTTTCTTGAAAAAGATCTGGGGAATTCCATCAGATCCTCTGGCATGGTATGCGTCGATATACAATTAAGTTGGTATTTTGAAAGAAAATTGATTATATGCATAGGCCTCTCAAGAAGATTGACGTTTGTGAATTGTTTTCCACTGTTGCCAAATTGGAGACTACACTAATAAATTAATGGAGTTACAGGCTTTTTTTGTGTGTTCGTGACTTGTGTCATATCTTTCTTGGTAAAAAAAATACAGAAAGTGTGGTTTCTATCACAACTTCCCAAAGTGATCAAAAACTGTCTAGTTTTTCTACAAGTTTCGATCGAATTGTTTAACCGCAATGTGACATATTCAATTGGCTTACTCAAATCATTATTATTTTGGGAAGCTAATATTGATTTCGTAAGATTACTCACCGTCAAACTCTTTATCATCATGAAACTCGAATGAACCATTCTCTTCAAAAATTTCATAATTGTTGAAACCCGTTCTAGTCAAATCCTTCTCCCACTCTTGTCGTGGATTAGGGCTGTAGAAATATGGCGAAATTAAATTGTCCACTCCATATTTACCCCATTCTGGATGTTTCGACAATTCATCCATGGTATCATCCAAAGGGGCATTTTCAAACAATATATGGAATATCGATCCACCTGGTTTGAGCATTTTGTTCATATTGAGGAAAGCTTGCCTGGAACAAGAAATGAAATAAATAATTTTTTTTAATTTTTGGTACTAGAATATGCCCCAATGTGAACGAACTGAGAAATGGAAACGATCTTCACGTAAAAATTCAAATGATAGTACGAGGATGTATTGATATCTGGTTAGCCTAGACCAGTTCCCTGCATAAACAGAATATTGCGTTACCATAGCAACGAACAATAACTTATTAGAAGTGTCAGTGTAAAGTTTGACGTCAAAAAAGTAAACCAGAGTTACGCAATAAATTAAAAGAAATATGTCCACCGAAATTGTGAAAATCGAAAAATTGGAGTATCGAGCCATCATCAAGTACCTGTATTTGAAAGGGTTAAGAGGTAAGCAGATTTATGGAGATATGAACCGTGAAAAATTGAACTGCTAGCTTCAAAAGATGTAAATTTTCCATTGAAGATAACGACCGATCGGGAAGGCCAGTTTCTGTTTCGGTCCCCGAAAATATCGATGCAGTTCATGACATGATTTTAACAGACCGTCGAATTGGAATAAAACAGATATCTGAAGCACTGAATATTTCATACGAACGTGTTCATTATACAGGGTGGGCCACGGTCGATGGTACCTTAGACGTTTACGAAGAACGGGAAATAGGGTCATTCTGAAAATTTGGTTTCTCAAGTAGTTGCTCTTGGTCTATCGATCTAAAATATTTTCAGCAATGCAGCGTTGCCGCTTATACCAGAAAGTAGCAGCATCTTTGTTATTTCAAATGGGTCACCTTGTATATTACCGCATTTTTGAATTTGTCATTCCTTTCCGATTATTTCTGCCTCATACTCTCCTATACCTATCTCTAACGGTTTTTGAGATATTGGTTATTTTCCATATTTTTTATCCAAAACATAGCTCGAATTTAATGTTTATTTCTGCGGTATTTGTATTCTTAGGAAGTTGCAATTTTGTGTATAGTTCATCAAGATCATGTACATTGATTCTGTATAGAGAAGTTTGTTCTGAGTTATACAGGGTCGTTCAAAATTCATGATCTCACTGCTAGATACGAAAAGGGTTGAAAGTGCGTTTTTTTTTAAAGAACACCCTGTATATTATGAAATATCCTGAAAGATGACTAAATTCCCTTCGAAATGATATATTATATTCCTATACCTAAATAGCCAGAATTCCGAGATAATAGCAATTTTCACTTGTAATCTCCCAAGTGCTTGAATTATTGCCGGAAATTTTTCGAGTACATGAATTTTTTGAAAATTACCCGAGTCGCGAAGCGACGAGGGTAATTTTCTTCGAAAATTCATGTACGAGATAAATTTACGGCAATTAATTCAAGCACGAGGGGGATTCGGTAAGAAAATTTCACACCGAGAAATGAAAATCATCTAACAATTCATAAGAAATAACTAACGATGGTTTCACCTGAACTATTTATAACCACTGAAATATGGATATGTAAAATACTTAACAGAATTTTCATCAATAAATGTGATTAAATTTGGAACACAAAAAATAGAAAAGTTGTGTTCTTATTGTGGATAGAACCATAGAACTAGAGACTCATAGGCCGCAACACTACTGCTGAGCTACGGGACTTGCGATAAAAACTTGTGACAAATGATGTATTGAACTTCTTCTGAAATATGATATCAGAATTGTGAAACCACCGTTAGTTATTTCCTATGAAATGTTGGATGATTTTCATTTCTCGGTGTGAAATTTTCTTACTGAATTCCCCTCGTGCTTGGATTAAATGCCATAAATTTATCCCCGAAAAATTTCCGTCAATAATACAAGCACTTGGGAGATTAAAATGAAAATTGCTATTATCTCGGAATTCTGGCTATTTAGGTATAGGAATATGATATATCAATTCGAAGGGAATTTAGTCATCTTTCAGGATATTTCATAATATACAGGATGTTCCATTTGAAAAAACGCACTTTCAACCCTTTTCGTATCTAGCAGTAAAATCATGAATTTTGAACGACCCTGTATAACTCAGAACAAACTTCTCTGTACAGAATCAATTCACATGATCTTGATGAAATAATCACAAAATTGCAACTTCCTAAGAATCCAAATACCGAAGAAATAAACATTCAATTCAAGCTATATTTTGGATAAAAAATATGGAAAATAACCAATATCTCAAAAACCGTTAGAGATAGGTATAGGAGAGTATGAGGCAGAAATGATCAGAAAAGAATTACAAGTCCAAATATGCGGTAATATACAGGGTGACTCATTTGAAATAACAAATATGCTGCTACTTTCTGGTATAAGCGGCAACGTTGCATTGCTGAAAATATTTTAGATTGATAGACCAAGAGCAACTACTTGAGAAACCAAATTTTCAGAATGATCCTATTTCCTGTTCTTCCTAAACGTAAAAGTTTAAAAGGTCGTTATTAATTTACACGCACTCATATGTAAAATATACACAAAAGATTAGTTCGTTCTGGTTATATCATTCTGAAGAATTACTATACTCACAAAATGTATTTTCACAAGGACAAATGGGTCGGTGTACGAAAGGAGAAGTCAGAAATTGATGAATTCAACAGGAACACTTAGAGATATTATCAACATTTCTTTGACCGCGTATGTGGTCACTCCTAACATTATTTTTTTTTAATAACGTCGATTCACCGCAAGTGGGACGAACATTTTCTGACCGCATCTGGCATGACTGCAAGTTGCACTAATTCGATTTATCAAAAGCAATACCGGATTGAAGCAAGGAACTGAAAAATTCCCCAAGAAACTATTTATTCTGATAGAATGTTTTTCATGATTTTTACTGAATGGGCCAAATCGTCAGTATTGAATTTATAAAATTATTCTTCAATCATATGAGAGCGTTTTTGGTGGAAAATGGCAATGATATTAGATAATACCAATAACATGTAACTAACTTTTTTTATCTCAATAGTTCATTCAACGTTTTCCGCACATTTCTATGCAAAACGGTTTACTGAAAATTTTTGTGGTATTTTGATACATTGTAGATTCTCACATCCTTATAGTATTGTTCATATTACAGATTTTTTTTAAATTGATGTTATTTCCGTCAACCGATTGCACAGCCATACGCGCAACCCTCAGAAGTCTTCGAGATACTTGTGTGATCTAAGGAAGACGCAGCCCTTACCTTTCAACGTATGATGTTATGCACGAGACCGATGACCATGCGGGGATTTGAACCCTAGACCCTTTGCTCCAAAGGCGAACGCTCTACCGGCACGGACACCACACCAGTTTCCGAATTACAGGGTGTCAAAAATGCAATTTTTACTGTTTATGATATAATGCATTGATTCGATTTTTGTGTTCTAATTCGAGATTATTATTTTTCAGAAATAAACTGATTACTTCTAAACTATAGCTCATAATTTCTCCCATTTGAATAAGGAATAATATTCCACAAAGGGTAACATTACATCATGGCAATACTCTGTTCATACAAATATATAAATATCAAAAACACAATGTCTAACTGCTAGAATTTGTAATTTTTTTGAAAACGTTTGGGTTTTCATCCACGAAATGAGGATTCGTATGATTGCCAGTCTAACAGTGGGTATATAGTTTTCCATGAAAAGGATGACAATCGAAATACTTACAACTTCCGTATCTCAAGAACAAAATTAGATAACTATTACGAATTTGTCCATAACCGTTTTTCGAATATGGAAGTGAAACTGACATTACTCAGGAAATATCCACCTCCATCAACCAACCTGATTTCTAGCTACCCCAACCAAATAATAATAATTGAAATGTGAAATGTGAGTTTCTAGGAAGAGGTGAGGGGGGATGGACGGAACAAGTCAAACTCATTATCGACTGTACTTTCAGAGTAGACGAAACTTTAAAATTGCTCAGAAGTGTTTCTAGGATATGAAGATTTGCTCCCGCGTGTCAACCCTCTAATTAACCCCTTGTACAGTCATCCCATCCAGAACAGTATTTATTATAAATCTCTTTTTTTGGTCCACCATGTCGTAACTATAATTAATGCCACAGAAGATCAGAAGAGTGTTCCTATTGAAATTTTTCCAGAGGGGGAGGCTGGAAATCAAAATAATTGATGGGGTAAATCATTTCATGAGCAATTTCAGTTTTCCTTTCATATCCCACAAATATTTATGCACTATTCGTAATAGCTATATCATTTTGCTCATCATATACAGCAGTTGAGGGCATTTAAATTGTCACCCGCCATAGAGAAAATCATATACTGATGGCCAGACAATCGTAAGAATCTTCATTTTGTTGATGATGACTTATATTTTATCAAAAAATGTGCAAATTCTATAAGTTTGTCTTCTAGTTTTGACAGATTGAATTAGTTTGATAACTCTATGAAGCATGGCATGCTGCAAAGCAACACCCTTCATGAATGGAGGGATTCATGAGGTACCACATGTACGTGAAGTGTTCGTTTCCAAGCAATGTATACTTTACGAAAAAAGTACAAAATTTTGATTAGAATTATTTTCTCTTATATTTGAATTCATACAATCAATATCAACTTTTTTCGTAACCTTGGAAAAGATGAAATTCGTGAAATTCCTGTGAAATAATTTGTCACCAGTACCAGAAAATACAGTTATTACAGAACATTAAATATTCAACAATTTTCCCCGAAATACGAAAACAAACTTCAATGCCAATCATTAATAAGTCACTTTTGATGAAGGGTTAATTATTGTACCTGAAAGAGTTGTGATAAGATTTGAAGGAGTTCGTGGTTATCCAACATCTGATAATTTGAATTTGGTTCTGCAGGTGCATTGATTGATGGACGAAACTGAATCTGGAGTATTTCTGAAGGAAAAAAAAAACTATCTAGTTGATGCTATAACAATAATTTTTAAAATCTTTTGGAATACTCTGTTAGTCATTTTGATAAATTGTGTTTCACTGTTGCTACGATTTTCTCAGCAGAACCATCAGATGGTGGGTAGTTTGAAGGAGTAAGAGTATACATGTTTGATATCATTACTCAAACAGAATTGTCTATAACCGTCACAGAAGGAGCATTATGGCGACGATAATCACATATTACACCAATATTAACGTTTTATATGGTATAGACATTAGTCATCCATAAAATGACGTACACTAAAGTACCGGTCAATATTGTCTCAACGTTAAGCATGACATCAGTTAAGCTACGACGTTGTCATAACGTTTACCCAACCTACTACACGTGGTAAATATTTTGGGTATGGAAATAACGTTCTTAAAACGTTAAAGTGTCTACTTCAGTCATGTTAAACGTTTTCCCGACGGATAGTTAACCTTGTAAGATTCAACTAAACAGTAGGCAATATTTCAGTTGAGTTAGCAACGTTTTCGTTAAGTTACAACTAACCTTTTCTCAAATATTTACAACAGAGGACCTGCTAGCGATATTTAGATAATGATTATTCACCTAATTCCTTATTTATTCTTATATTTCAGTGACAAGCACATATATATATACAGCGTGACTCACGGTCGATGGTAGGTTAGACGTTTATGGTAAACGCTGCAGGATTTTTCTGAAAATTCCACAGATTACAAAATAATGTCCTTAACTATGTCTCGAAGTTGAAAGTGCCTTCAACATTACCAAAACCTGTTACTTTAAATGAGGAAAATACTGCTTACGTTTTGGAAAAAAATTATGCATATCCAGAAGATTCCATTCGCAGTGCAGTAAAAGATTTGGGTTTACACATGCTTCAGTACAACGAATTTTGGAAATCACGAAATACATCCGTATACCAAACTGTTATAAGCTTGATAATTCTACTGTTACCTAAAGCCGAATTATTAAAAAGCGAATTTATCAAGAAAAATTGATGATTTATGTATAGGGACATGACATATCATCTTGAAGCATTTGTCATCATCTTTCAATTCATCGAGGATATACAGGGGGTTTCATTTGAAAAATTATCTATTAAGCACTTTTATGCATGACGGAAATATGTTAGCACGCCCTGTATGATATGGAGTCGATTATTTGGTGTTAATTCAATATTTTCACATTATACAAACTATCATCAAAATATCAACTTGGACCATATTTTGCAGAAATTATTTTTTATGTCGATAGAGATTGGTATAAGACATTATTATCAAAAAAAGTATTATTATGAAAAACCGATCAAAAAAAGTTTTATTGTGAAAAACCGATTCCAAAAATGTGTTAATATACGAGATGTTCTATTTAAAAAAATTAAGTTGCTAGGTCTTTTTGATAGAAGTGGCAACGCCGCAATGCTGAAAATATTTTAGATCGATAGAACAAGGTAACGAAATGTACGATAAGGAATATTCAGAAAAATCATGCGTTACGTTTACCATAAACGTCTAACCAACCACCGACCGTGAGTCACGCTATACAAAATGACTAATGACAGCTGACAATACTGACAGCTGGATGACACGGAATGGCGCATCAAACAGCATGTGTTTTTAGAGGCGTGTAATAAAATGTGGAGCACGGTGTGTTCGTTTGTTTGGGGTCGGATAATCAACTCCAGTCGTGCTTCGGGTATAAAGTTAGTTGTCTGGCAGACTAATGCTGAAACTTAGTATATTTTTAGCAATTATATATCTATAGTCGCGTTGACGACTTATATACTCCTTCGCCATGTGGGAAGTGTATTTCCATTTGAAAACATGCTCGGCCTTTGAACATATACAGTGAGGACGTATCCCAAGTAGCACAGCTATATTGGTAAAATATTGGTAGAATATTGTGAACATATTGGCGAAATATTTGAAATCCAATATTGGCGAGAAAAAAAATGTGAACATTCGGCGATATTGGTCCAATATTACTTGAATAATATTGGCGAAATATTCTTGAACTAATATTGGTATCAAAATGTTCGGCGATATTGGTACAATATCGCTGATACAATATTCTGACAATATTGGCACGATGTTCAAAAGTTATATTGTTGAGAAGTAAAATGTGAACAATTTGCTATATTGGTCGAATATTGTTTGGATATTTTAGAAATAGTTTTGGTGAAATATTCTTGAAGCAATAATGGCCTCTAAATATTTATCGATATTAGTACAATATTTATCAATATTGCTACAATATCATTTGGATATATTGGTGGATGTCAATATACCTTGGTAAATTATTGAATCTCTTTTAGTTGATGAAGGTGACACCAGAGTCTGCCTTTTGATCGTCATAACCACTGAATGAGTTGTCTTGAAAACAAGTGATGGGAAGTATTTAATATACTTTCATAGGTTTTAGAAGACGTTCTATATGTAGAGCCACCTAGCGGATTTTTATCCAGGTTTGATCATGATATAATTTCAATATGGTTCATTGAATATTTGGCCAATATCCAAATTTCATCTCAATCTAGATGTAGGAATCAATATCAAGACAATATTGTTTTAACGATATCGATAAATATTATTAAACCAATATTGACCCAATATAAATTAATAAGATTTGTTGACTATTGGCGAAATTATATTCAACCAATGTGTAATCACACTTGGAGATACAATATAGTTTGTATTCCTAGAATTGATATTAGGGGAATATTGGGATTGCGATATTTATTCTAGATGTTAAAAACGATGTGAAGACAATATTGTTTTATCGATATTGGTAAATATCATTCAACCAATATTGACTCAATATGAGTTATTACAATTTGTCAAATAAAGTAAAAATGATGTTCAACCAATATTCTAACAAACTTGGAAATACAATATAGGTAGTTTTTTCTCCTATAATCGAAATAAGTGGAATATTTAGATTGCAATAATTATTCTAGATGTGGAAAACAATATATAACCAATATTGTATTATCGATATTGGTAGAAATTATTCAACCAATATTGACCCAATTTTTCGTGTGATAATCTACATTCAAAACTAGTTCAACCAATATTCCACCAATATTATTAATATAATATTGTTTTTTGAATATTCACCCATATTGGACCAATATTGATTTTTCATTGACAATATATCTATATTGGCCCAATATGGAATCAACATTCAGCCGATATGATGTGCTACCTGGGATAAAGCCCTTCCCACCCCCCTACCTTAACTTTTGAACGGAACAAGCGATCGAGATCGGGTGAAATTCAGGTAAAAAGGTACCACTTTTACTACGTTGTGGCATAAAAATATTTGTGGTCACGTGGCCTAGTGTCAAGAGGGCACCATCAACTTTTCTTTTCAAATGTAAATGTGGGTCACGTGGCTCCTGGTTTTGAAGGTCTTCCTAATTTATATCCATTACTTCTTTGTTTGTGGAAATCGGCCAAGCCGTTTCAAACTGACAAGCGTTTGAAATTTGCTTCAAATATTTTACAAATAAATGAAAAACCTAAATAACTTTTAATTTCAACAAAATTTCAAGTAACAATTGCAACTATTTTAACAAGTGCTCAAAATGTTCACCGTTCACTTCTTGACAGAAAAAAAGTCGGTTATGGAATTCATTCCGAACGTTATTAAATGTTTCCGGGGTAATACCGTAACACACATCTGTTATTCGGTTCATAAGTTTCTGGAGTGACTGTGGCTGCGTGACGTACACCTTAGATTTTATGTACCCCCACAGAAAAAAGTCCATAGGGGTCATATCAGGTGACCTAGCTGGCCATTCAATGAGGCAACGTCGGCCTATCCACAGTCCCGGAAAATTCTCGTTAAGCCATTCTTGGACAGGTCTGTAGTAGTGAGGGGGTGCACCATCTTGTTGAAAGGTAACATCCATGGTAAATTCATTTGGGTTTGCCCCAACTACTTCTTAAATACTGATTTTGAAGCATATTTAAATACAGATGCCCAGTTAAATTTTCTGCCATAAATATTGGACGTAAGATATGGTCACCCAAAATACCATCCCATACGTTGATTTTCTCTGGAGTTTGAGTATGACCCTCTCGAAAAACGTGCAGATTTCCGTCTGACCAATAACGCACATTTTGTCTCTTTACTGTAGCGTTTAGAAAAAAAAGGTACTGGGTTATGCGATCAGACATGATCTCACAGAACTGCATTCTTCTATCTGGGTCATCTTCTATCAATTGATGCAGAATTTTTAATTTATATGGGTGAAATTTGTGTTTTTCAAGCCGTGGCTACCGTTTTCGTTGTTTGTTGCGGATTATTAACAACAGCTGCCAGAACGTCGATTTGCTGATCTTCAGAAATAGATTTTCTTCCAGATCCTTTTTCCCTCGTTACGCAACCAGTTCTTTGAAATTTACTGACCAATTCCCTTAAGTAGGTACGAGATATTGGATTATTTGGGAAGCGCTCATTAAATATTCTTTCTGCTTCATGGTTATTACGCCCAGCTTCAGCGTAAATTAAAATTGCTTCTGTGTTTTCTTCTAAGGGACGAGGCATTTGACAATTATAAAGAAATGCTGAAATCTATGAAAACTGTCAAAAGTATTGATATGATTAACGCATAGAAATATATATTATTTACTTACTCGAGAATGCTAATCCTCATGTCAACAGTGTTGAAAAAAGTTCAGGCTTGTCCGCAATGCGCATGCACGTCATTAGCAATTTTTGTAACAGGCCCGGTTTTAGTAAAATATTATGGTACTTGTGAAGATTAACAAACGTTAATTCTGACAATCGGAGAATAAGGTTGGAAACCTCATTGTAATTATACCTGTTATTTCTATTTAGCCGATTTGAATACATATTTTCACATGTTTATGATCCCAAATATTCAGCAAAGGCCATCAGAAAGTAGAGTACGGTTATTATTATTATTTACCGCTCTGAAGCGACTGATTTTTGGTATCACGTTCACTTTTCAGCAATTTTAAGCAAGAACTAGATTGGAAAATAAACTAAAAGTACAAAAAACTATGAAAATTTATTTTAGCTAATATTATGAATAATTTGAACTCAAAGTGGATTTATAAAATTGAATGCTTGAAAGCTCGTTTTTTTTTAGAACGATTCATGTCAAAATACGCAATTGCATTTAATTTAAATCATTTGAAGAGATTAAAATGCTATTTCTTAGAGTATTTCTGGTTGTATTACCTTAGTGCAATGGAGGTGCATGAAAAACTGAGGCCAGAAGCATTTTGCTTACCATCAAAGAAAAGCATTTCCATATTGGCATTAATTTTCTGAGGCGATTCTGTGTATGTTTAGTACTTTTTGTATGAATCTAGAACTTATAAGCGGTGTAGTAGAAAGTTGTATCACTCGCCATGCATGCTTACGCAGACACAGTATTGGTACTGCACTAGATTTCTAATTATTCTATTGTCGTTTTCACAGGAATATTCGTGAGGAAAATGTCAAATGTTCTGCTGGGGTCTCTTCTTAAAAACAATAACCAAAAATCATGCCTTTTTTGTCAAGCTGAAATAATATTTGAGCTATTTTAAGCAAAGCATATAGGTACATAAAAATTGCATTATCTACCAAAAATGATTTATTACAGGTATTTTTCCTTTACACAACACTGAACAGTTCATTGCTTATTTGTAGGAAGAAAGGGCTTTATTACAAAAGGAACAAGGTTAATGCAAATTCACGAATGATGAAAGAATAACCACCGACAACAAACACCACAAAAACCGACAAGAGAAAATCTGAAATTCTAAAAACCGTATCTGTTTCTGACAAGAGTGACAGATCTTAGTGACATGTCTTCTTGTTGATGAAAAAGCACTGTTGCACGGTAATTATAATTACAGTAGCATAGAGTACATTACTGTTTTAAATAAATTTCTTTCGCGCCTAAAATTAGGAGTAATCTATCTCTAAAAGGTTTTTCTCGGTTTTAAAAGGTCCTAAATACGCTGTCAAATTTCTCTCTTTTAAATGACATGTGTTTTATTGCCTCATAACAAAGAACTGAATTGGAACACCAAATTATTTTCAAACTTGGCAACGATCTACCCAAACTACACTGATGACGAGCATGCGCACATCGTAACCGGGTCGCAAACGCGGCATGCTTTTTGCCGTGAAAATTGGCGGGATTAGCATTCTTGAGTAAGTATATAATATATATGTTTCTATGGATTAACGTCAATATTATACTGAGATTGAAATGAAATGATATTTGGAGTCTCCAAATAACTAAGGTATAAAAAACTGAAACAAAATCCACAGTATGAAATACCAATAATATGTGCATCCTTACGCTTGTTGACCTGTACTTGTATTTTACCCGATCACGATAGCTTGTTCCGTTCAAAAGTTAAGGGGGGGGGGGAGGGGTATAATGAATTATGAAGCCTATGTTAGTTTACTAGAATTATTTCATATGTATCCCGTTAAGTTCGCGCTTGAATCAATATCAGCATTAAAAATTGCTGTCAAATTTTTTTTTACTGTTGAGTTTTGAAAATTCGTAACAGATTGAGAACCGGCATGTATTTTGGCAAGAAACAACAGAATATTTGACAGTAAAGAGAAACATGTTGCCAATTACTGATAAGGATAAAATCGACAAAGTCGAAGTACCCTCCTCTCCAACTATTTCCACAAAGTGGAAAACATGAGGCAAAAATCTGACAGAAAACAACTACTTCCCTGGCTAATGCCACGACGGATATTGAACTACATATGACAGACATTTGTGCAACGTTGTTCCAAGAAGACTCAATTGCAAATGCTTATTGTAAACAAACAGAAGATTATCCTTAATTTGGCTGGGGATGACCACCTGCAGACATTTTTCGAGGTTGTTGCTTCTAAATTCCCTACGGATGAAGCAGCGACTTACAGTAAAGTCAGTCGCAGCGCCACCCTTCTACTTTGTTGACTTTATTCATATCATTTATTTGTACCATCCGGCAAAACATTCGAACTTGTTCGAATTTTGGTATTTGCCAATTTCTGTTTCGAAATCGATAGTTTTCGAGTACCTTGAGCATAAAAATGAAACATTTTGCTATGCGGTAGGAGTTGCCAGAAAGTTTTCTCCATGTGCCCATTTTAGCCATCAGTATTTATTTGTTTGATAAATTAACTATTTTCTAAATCTTATGGAAAGTAAATTGTCATCGCCTCGCGAGAGGACGCTGGTGTGTAGTTGTTTTTAAGTAAATTCAGCAACGTTTAGTAAACGACAATCTGCTACCTACAGTTGAAGCTGAAACGTTTTGAAAACCAAAAAATGATTTAACAAACTGGTGCAAAACCAGGGTTGTGACAACGTTGTGTTTAGGTCGGCCTCGCAACTTATGTTTGGTTGCGCAACTTTTCTTAACACGTTGCTGCAACGTTGAATTGCTACTTGGGCGGTGTCTAACACTATTTCTTCTGAAAGTTCAAAAACATCAAAGCAGTGTCGAAGTTTGTCTATGGTGCACTTTGCATTCAATGATGGAACTATACAGTGCGGCTTCTCATACCCCCTCCCCCATGTAAACTTTTGAACAGTTCGACGTACAAATATGGGACGAACACAATTTTGAATATGATCATCGATACTACTTTTTGAAATAAATGATATTGGCATTGGGAGAGATATAACCATAGAGTGAGCCACAATAGGCCATTGGCCGCAGTGTAGGGCCTGATACGGGCCCACTCACGTTCAAACCTAACCTAACCTAAACCTAGAGGGCGAAGAAGAGGAGGGCACTTTGATTTGAAAGTTTCAAATGGCATGGGGCGCAAGAGACACATTGTTGAAAGGATAATTTAGGAGAAAATTCATTGCAATTAGTCGATTGATGGTGCTGGGGGCACATCAATTTGACAATTTCGAAAGGGAAAGGGATCTAAATCATGGAAATACGTATAAGGGAAAATCAAAAAATTCAAATGGTTGAAAAGAAAATTGAATTAACTCTTCAACAATGTGTCACTTGACCTCCATGTCGTTCGAAATTTTCAAATTGATGTACCTCCCTACGCCCTATATCTGTCAATCACAATATAATTTACATCAAAAAGTAGTATCGGACAATTCAAAATGGTTTTTCTTCCATGTTTGAAGGTAAAACCGTTCAAAAGTTAACAGGTGGCTATAAAGAGCCGCACTTTTTCAATGTCTAAACATTTGCTCTGGATGTCTGCAATGAGAAGATAATATTTGTAATTTTTTTTTTCAAAAATCTATGTGAATACTTTCAAATTACCAGAAGTTTTTTGACATCCAATTGACATGAATAACATTATTTAACAAACTATTCCTAGATAACATACGCATTCGTACTATTTCAACATGTTGAATTATTGAAAAAATTAAGAAAATGTAACTGTTCAAATTGATTGAAGAGTCGAAATATAAAATGGAAATACCTTTTCGGAAGTTGAAATGGAGTTGGTGTATAGAAATTGATACACCCAAGAGTGTTTTATGTGTTTTCATACTATGTTGTTTCATTTACGTACCTTGGATCTTTGACCATATGCAGAAGGAAGAATCCGAAAATATGATCGAATCCGCCCAGATACTTCGAAGGAACTTCTTTGGTATTTATGTCCAATTGTTCAAATTTCATCAGAGGAAGTACCGCGTTTTTTCTAGCATATTCTACCATATTCGGCGAAATATCGGAAGCTACAAACTCTTTCAAGTTTGATGGTAAATAAGGAAAAAAAGTCCTTTGAGAAGTTCCGCCATCGCCATGTCCAATTTCCATTATCGAAGGGTGATTTCTCCATTTGATTAGATGATTGTATTTTTCCAAGCACTGTTTATTTATAACTGTTGCGACATGGTTGTTGTTCGCGTACAGTTTTGGATTAATCGTCATAGTGGCATATTTTCTGCTTAACATATTGTCACGAGTAACTGTGTTTCAACTTGGACCTCACCAAATTATTCCAGTTCAAAAGATGTGATAGTATTTATATACGAAGGAATATCAGTCGGTGATGAGATAAGATTGTTTTCTGTTCATGGTATATCAAAGTTTGTTTAAATTGTTTGACTATGATGAAACCGGTTCCTTTTTGACCTAAATGAAGCGAACGTTTCGTATGTAAGTGAATAATTTTTTTTATTACAAAGCGATATCGACTTGCGTCATCTTCAGTTCTTATCTGGAAGTTAATACTCTGATTGAAGATAATTGAATTGAAAAATAGAAAGTGAAGTTTCAGGTTATGAAATTTAGGAAATTTGGAAAGGACCACGCACACATCTTATGGAAAAAACTCTTTTGGTGAAATTGGCTGGATTTTTGATATGTTGTAGCTGGAGCTATTCCGAGTAAAAGTCTCAATTGGCCCAACTCGATCATATGACTAGATTCGGCGCTAGAGGGCACCAACTCATGAATTTTGTGATATTTCGAGAAATTCAGCTGAATAAAAAAATATCAATATCTCATTTATATTCAATACGGTGTGCGACTGAGCATTCCTAAAATTCTCTAGAAATATTTTTTCATAATACAGAATAAAAAAGCGCCATTGTTTTTCTACAGGGTTGTCAACAATATACTCTTTTCTTTAGTGAATGAATTCGCCTACGGGGTTATAAGTTGATTAAGTTTATCATTGAGGATCAATCAGAATAGTTTGTTGATCGACCAAAATTTAATGAAGATATGAGTACAGAGTGTTTGAAATGAGTGAGGGTGCATATTATATACCGGGTGGCCCATTAGTATGAGGAGGTACAGTATTTCGCCTATCATGAGGAGTGTGAAAAATGTTTCAGTTAAAAGTTATACGATTCACTTTGTTGCGTATAATGAAAATATTTCAAAATGTACAGATTGTTTGTTCAAAGCAGGGCATCACAATGCATCACTTTTTTAAAAGAACTACCCTGTAAATTTTATCACTATTGAACTGAGCAAAATATTTCACATACGAAGATATTTCTTTTTTTTATTTTGCGGCGTTGTCAAGTTATTGCTGAAAGAAATAAAATGTTCTGAAAAACATACCATTACATAAATACTTTTTGAATAGAATATAGGCAGAAACATTTGTGTCATGCACAGATTATGAACGTTCCTCTAGTTTTCTTAATCAATGGCTAAGTTTAATAACTACGTGCCTATGATTGAATTCTCCTAGGATTCAGATGGCTAAACTAAGTTCATTCACTTCAAATATATAGCCGACGGAAATATACTCAATATCCTCAGAACATCAGATATATTTCTTTGGGTCACTCACAAAATATATTAATATTTTATAGCTTGCTAAATCCTACAAAAACACAAAATTAATTATTTGGCGCCCTTTATCGCTGAACCTTTAGGTGTTTAGGACGAAGTCATGTTTGGATCCTCGAAAAGAGTAATTACTTAATAAAATTGAATAGAGCCTTCCTTGTTTGACACACTATATACTTTCATTCGCATTTTGTTTTGAGAGATCAATCTCCATTCTGATCGACCACCAATAATAATTAACTTAATCAACTCATAGTCTCGAAGGCGAATTATTTCACCTAGAAATTGATTATATTGGAAACTACCATGTACAAAATATTTTTTATTTGTTTTATAGAAGAATCATTCACGATTTTATAAACGCTCAGTTGAACAACAGTTGAATATAGATTACTAATAATATGCAAATGTTTTTCGTTTATCTGAATTCAATCAAAAATAATAAAATTCACAAATTGGAGTAACTACATGTATATATAATATTATTCCAAACACTCTGTATTCATAGCTTCATTATTTTTGGTCGATAAACAAACCATTCTGATTGATCCTGAATGATTAACTCAATAAACTTATAACCTTGTAGGCGAATTCATTTACTGAATAATTGAGTATATTGTTGACAACCCAGTAGAAAAGCAGTTAAGTTTTTTTATTCTGTTGTGGGGAACTATACCACATATATTCTGTATATTTTATATAATATTATTTCATAAAAATTTCTCATGTTATAATATTTACACACCCTGTACAAAAGTAATATTTCGTATTCAAGTCTAGAGACGTTTATTGTTGGAAAGCGAACTTTTCTTTATCTAGTGAATTCAGTTGTGAAGACATTTCATTTACAACCTATCTACTATTTCTAACCGATCTAATCCGTAACTTTTACTTCAGGTCACGTTCGATGTATGAGAACAAAATCAGATACCTCAACTAATTCTCTTTAAACTATTCAAACAGAATGAGAGGATAAAAAAACCTTATTTAATAGTCTCTACTAAAACTTTCTTCCGAGGACACAAAACAGGCAATTGCATGGTTGTTCTTCGAAGAAAGTTGAGGGTCATCTGTGTGACCATTTTAATTTCACTTTTCGCCCTTCGAAAAGGACAGTTCGTTCGAAGACTTCACCCGTTCAACATCAGCTTACATTTTTTACTTTTTTCTCGCGTTCCAAAAACTCCATTAAGTTATATGTACACACAACAAGCTAATTAATAAAGTTATTTATCAAAGTTATCTTCAGTGTTCGCCTTTGCAATAGAAATAAGTCACCCACGAAAAATAACAAATAGGTGATACGGTTTCCACGAACCGATATTACCAAAGTGGTGACCCCGACGTGATCTTTTGCGTTAGTGACTGATGGGAATACTTCCCTTTTACCAATATGGACTGTAAAACTTTACTTTTAAATAGAATGAAAAGCCCAAGTACTTCTCAATCAAAATTATTTATTTGACACATGTCGTCAACAACAACTATTGTTTTTATATACAGAGGGTGAAGATACCATTTTGTAAAACTTGTAGTAAAATGTTCTTAACATACCCCCCACCTTGAAAGACTGTCTTTCTAAACTATCTATAATTTCTGAAATGTCTAGTCGGTTTCACAAACTGAATGAGTCTCTAAAGGTAATGGACACAATTTTGAAATGGCGCGTTTAACAATACCATTTTTTGTTTTTATATTAACAACACGAACTTTTTCATCAGGCCCCACGAATATGTCACAAACACGGCCAAATTTCCATTCTAGTGGGGGAAGATTGTCTTCGCGTATTATTACCATTTGTCCAGGTTTTATGTTGACGTGTTCCTTTTGCCATTTATGCCGTTGTTATAGTTCGGTTATATAATCTTCAGACCATCGGTCCCAAAAATGCTGATACAACCTTTGGATGTGTTGAAATTTTGAGAGCCTATTAACATGAACGTCTCTCAAATCCGGGTCTGGTACAGAAGTAAGTCTTTTTCCGATGAGGAAATGTGAAGGAGTCAAAACATCCATGTCATTGGGACTAGGAGATAATGGGGTCAAAGGACGGGAGTTTAGAGCTGCTTCCACCTGCGTGAGTAGGGTATTTAGCTGTTCAAAAGTCAAAGATGCATTTCTCATGACCCTATTTGAATGAAATTTTGTGGATTTTACCCCAGCTTCCCAGATCCCACCAAAATTGGGCGAATGAACTGGAATGAATTTCCAAATTATACCTTCATTAGCGAATCCTTCAACTAATGAATGTTCTTCGGTTTTTAGATAGTCTGCCAACTTTTTAATTCGGAGTTGGCTCCAACAAAATTTGACCCGTTATCAGACCAAACACAATTCGGTTTACCTCTCCGAGAGCAAAACCTTCTGAAAGCCCCAATGAATGCTTCTGATGTAAGAGCTGATACGAATTCTAAATGTATTGCTCGAGTGGAGAAGCAAACAAACAAACACACATAACATTTTGAAAATTTTGCCCTTTGTCCAATTCTATCTTTTACGAGTAAGGGACCAGCATAATCAACGCCTGTGGTGAAAAAAGGGGGCATTGGTCGCACTCTTGTTTCTGGTAATATGCCCATTATCTGTGATACACCTTTGGGCTTTGTTCGAAAACACCTAATACAATGAAATACAATTTTTCTTGCTAAATTTCTTCCACCAATAATCCAATAGTTTTCTCTTAATGAACTCAGTAGCATGAGAGGGCCCCCGTGAAGGAGTCGTTCATGTTCTGCTTTGAATATCAGGTAAGTTAAATGATGTTTACCCGATAATAGTATTGGGTGCTTCTTTTGAAAATCTAATTCAGATAATTGAAGTCTTCCCCCCACCCTGAGTAAATCTGATTTATCTAAAAATGGGGCCAAACTCGCGAAAGACTTCAATTTAATTTGTTTATTAGTTCTAATGTTGATAATTTCTTCAGAAAAAGATTCCATTTGAGACAATTTTATCAACATTTTCATAGATGACTCCAATTCCAGAGGTGAGAAAGACTCATAGCGTGAAGTAGATTTATTTCTACAATTGAAAATGAATCTAAAACAATATGCCAAAGTACGTTTTAACTTAATCAAAGATGAAAATCTTTCTAAGGCAATGACTGATTTCAATTTTATTATATGACAAATTGTCATTTGTTTTTTCATCTCCGGTAAAGTATCATATTCAACAGTTTTAAAACATGTTGAAGGCCAATTTTCATCACTTAGGGAAAGCGACCTTGGCCCCTTCCACCAAATTTCATATTTTTCAAGTTCTATTGGAGAGACACCTCGTGACAGAAGATCTGCTGGGTTATCTTCTCCTTTCACATGACGCCAGTCTTTGATTTCAGATAGGCTCTGATTTTGAGAAACTCTATTTCCAACAAAGGTTTGTAACAAATGAGGGGAGGTTCCAATCCAACATAATGTTACAGATGAATCTGACCACAGAAATGTTTTAGAAAAATCAACATCTAGAGATTGTTTGACCTTTTGAACTAATTTCACCAAAACCAATGCACCACACAATTCTAAACGTGGAATTGTCAAAGTTTTCAATGGAGATACTTTGACCTTGGAACACACTAATGAGACATTAACGGAACCATGTACATCTACACTTCTTATATAGACGCAAGACCCGTACGCATTGAGTGAAGCGTCTGAGAAGCCATGAATTTCTAACCAATTAGAATTTGAACCAATAACTTTTCTGGAAATCTGAAGATCATTCAGTGAAGTAAATTGATTTCTCAGTTTATACCACTTCGTATGGAAGCTGGATGGCAAGATTTCATCCCAATTGAGTTTAAGTGTCCATAAACTCTGGAGTAACATTTTTACCAAAATGATACATGGATCCAGTAAGCCAAGAGGGTCGAAGATTTTAGAAATATCTGACAAAATAGACCTTTTTGTAATTTTGTCTGAATCTTTAGAAAAATCAATGCAGTACATTAAAACATCTGATTTAAATGACCAATATAAAGCAATAGTTTTGTTTTGATCCTTTTCACCGAAGTGAATTTTGTCTGAAGTTGCAGAACTACCATCTATCTGTTGTACCACTTGTGGATCATTACTGATCCATTTCCTTAGAGGAAATCCACCTGACTTCAAAATTGACGAAACTTCATTACCTAATTGAACAGCTTCTTCAACCGAATCTGCTCCTGACAACAAATCATCCACATAAAAATTATGTAGAATAGCTCGTGCTGCTTTTGGAAATTTTTCCAAATGTTGTATACCAAGTTCTTTCAAGCATATCATAGCCAAGTATGGAGCTGATTTTGTCCCGTAAGTTACAGTAGACAAAACGTATTCTTTAATACTTTGTTCAGGATTTTCGCGCCAAAGGATCTTCTGAAGACTCCTTTGCTTAGGATCAATCCACACTTGCCTGTACATTTTTTCCACGTCTGAGCATATAATAATATTAAACTGACGAAATTTCAACAAAATACTTATCAACTCGTCCTGATTATTCGACCCTTTATATTGGATATCATTGAAAGAAACACCATTACTGGTTGGAGCTGAGCCATTGAAAACAACCCTCAACTTGGTTGTGGAACTCTGTTCTTTCAAGACTCCATGGTGTGGCAAATAGTACGAAATTTGTTCTTCACAAAATGAAGGCGTACTCAACACCATATGTCCCATTTTTATATATTCTTTCAAAAAATTGCAATACATTGTTTTTAATTTCGAATCTTTTGATAAACGTTTTTCCAAAGACAAAAACCTATTCATAGCATAGTCTCTAGAATCACTCAGTTTACTTGGAGAATCTGAGAGAGGAATTTATACCACAAACTTACCATCAGAAGATCTACTTGTAGTATTGACAAAAATCTCCTCACACTCACGATCATCTTCAGATAAGTAATTGCATAGCGACGGAGGTTCCTCTAACGCCCAAATTTTCTCTAGTTGTTTATGTAAATCATAATTTACATTGAGGTTGCACTTTTCAAAAGTCTGATTTCTGATAATACCAGTAGGACCTGAAATTATCCAACCAAGAGAAGTTTTCTGTAATACAGGTTTTCTATGTCCCAAACTCATTTGACCAACACAAAGAAGGGAATAGAAAATATCTGCACCTAACAAAATATCCACACAACTAGATCTTGAAAATCCAGGATCTGCTAATAAAACATGTTGAGGAATTTCTAAATGACTTATATCCAAATGACAACTAGGTAAATTACCTGATATTTGAGGAACAACTAAACAAGAAATACTTTTACTAAAGTTATTTCTCAGTGATTGAAATGTAATATCAGTCTTATGTTTTATTTCTGATACACATTGGTTAATACCAACTATAGCAATATGAATATTTTCTAGTTCTAATTCCAAAAGTTCAATGTTATCAGGTTTGATTGCGAACCATTGTCTAGAAGTGCTCTAGCAATTTGAGGACAATTATTTTTATCCAGAACATAAATCAATGTTGTGGACAACATTACTTCCTCGTGAGTGTTATTGTCCTTATCACCAAACTAAGAATTCAAGACCGAAGAATTTGTCATCGTAGCTTGACTATTAGCCGATGTGCCTGCAACACCTTCTATTTACCTTTATTCATTGTTATTGTTACTCGTACTTGCTCCATGAAGATTGTTATTTTTATGTGCATCATAATGTAATAATGTATTGTGCTTCAGTCCACATTTTGCACAACACCCGTTGTTACATTCTTTACTAAAATGTGTAGCCCTTTTAAGACAATTCAAACACAATTTTGAGCGCTTTGCATGTTCGAATCTAGAACGTACAGTTAGATTTACGAATTTATCGCAATTTCCAATAAAATGCTTTCCATTACAAAATGCGCAAATTAATTCAGTCACAACTGATAATGATTTGCTAGAATTAAATTCAAATTTTGATTTAAATTGATTTTGTTTTTTGTCACCACGTTGGTTTTCCAAAGTTTCCAAAAGTTCAGCTCTTGATTTAAGAAAATCTTTGAACTCATCCAACTTTGGTAATCTATCTCTTGGTTTATTTTCTTCCCAGTGACGTAACGTACTAGGATCTAGCTTTCCACTGATCAAAAATATAATTATTACATCCCACGACTCAATTGTTAACCCTAGAGATTGTAATGATCTCAAATGTTTAGTCATCGAATCTAAAAGCTTTCTCATTTCGCTAGAAGACTCCTTCAGCAATGATGGCAGTGAAAATAACACTTTCAAATGATTATTTACCAAAATAGATTCATTATTATATCTACCACACAGCAAATCCCACTAAATTTGGTAATTAGCTGCAGAAAATTCCAAAGACTGTATTATTTGTTTTGCATCTCCACTCAAAGCACCACGTAAAAAATGAAACTTTTCGATATCCCCAAAAGATTTATTTTTATGTATCAGTGACTCGAATGTATCCCTGAACTCAAGCCAAGTATCTAATACCCCACTAAATTTTGGAATAGGAATTGGTGGCAATTTGGGTTTTAACATTATAGCACCAGAAGAAGTTTCCGAATCATGCGTGGAAGATATCTCAGACATTTTATCGAAATTATCGATTTTATTTATAGTAAAACTATCCAAAAAATCCTTAGAAACAGCCATTATTTTATGATACAAATTATCAAATTGTTCTCTTTCAGCCAATTGATTATTTAAATCGGATTCTTCCACTAAAACTTCAATAGACGATTGTATTTATTCAAATTCTGATGGTAAAGCATAATGTGAGTTCATTCTAGATTCAAATTCTATCAAAGACGCTTTTTCAAATATTTGATCATTTCGTTTTTTATCTAAATACCCTTCAACAAACTTGACAAATAGGGTTAGCCTACCTTTGACCACGCCCCTCTTCCTGATCAGATTCTTGAGTTCGCTAGCCATATTTTCATTTATTATTGAACTAGTGTATCCAACTATACAACCCACCCAACAAATGGAAACAACTCAATAGAAAGGAAAAGGAAAGGAACGGACTCACTGACTCTTCTTCGACATGAACCAGGCAAAACAGATTAGTAGCTAGTAGCTGTCAAATTCCTCGTAGAAATTGTCTTATTTGTATTGAAAATAAAAATCCACTGCTTTTTGTCCAATCCGCTAACTCAATTGACGCGTACTCTGAAGTGCTCCACTTGATGACAGGCAACAGCACCAATTTCTCTTAGCCGTAGTCTTCGATGATCTTAACGCTCACAGCTCTGTCCTCAAATCACAACGCGTACTCGTCGTTTGCCCAACTAAACTATTCCAACCAATTAATAATCCAGAGGATCGCAACTGCCCTTTCAATTTACTGGAGGTGATCAGTTTTGTTATGAACAATCACTTTCGGACTTGTGCCAATGTTTTTCCAACCAAAGCTTTCCAACCAATGTTTATATCCAAATTCCAAATCCTGCTCGTCAAGGACCAAAAATATGATGGGAATACTTCCCTTTTACCAATATGGACTGTAAAACTTTACTTTTAAATAGAATGAAAAGCCCAAGTACTTCTCAATCAAAATTATTTATTTGACACATGTCGTCAACAACAACTATTGTTTTTATATACAGAGGGTGAAGATACCATTTTGTAAAACTTGTAGTAAAATGTTCTTAACAGTGACCTTCTGCAAACCAACGTGAACTTTTTCGCGAGTGACATTCATCTGCTGAACAACGTGAACATTACCGCGAGTGACAAGCTTCTACAAAGCAACGTTATCCTTTTCGCGAGGTACAGTCTTCTGCTAAGTGACGTGAGTTTTTTTTTCGTGAGTACAATTTTTTTTGTTCCCCGAGTAACGTTCAGCAAACATGCTGACCAACCAGACCAACTCAGTAGCTATCTCTGTTGCTAGTTCACTTTCCGAGTTCAACCCCTCCGACCCTGAAATCTGGTTTACCATGGTTGAGTTACAGTTCAGTTCGGAATCTGTTAACGACCACGCAAAGCGGTACCTCAGTGTACTCAAGGCACTACCGCGACGGTATAGCAGCATGGTAAGAGACATTATATTGCAACCTGTGGATGAGCAGTCCTATAACCGGCTCAAAACTGAACTTATAAAACGACTCAGCACCTCCCAGGAAAAAAAAACAAATAGCTTCTTCAACAAGAACAAATGGGGGGCGACAAACCATCTCACTTCCTGCGACGTCTCCAAAATTTGGCAGGTACCAGTGTTCCTGACTCGCTGTTACGAACCTTATGGCAGAGTCGCCTGCCTACGGAAATACAGACCACTGTCGCTATCTCAACGAGTAACACGCTCGACGAATCGGCAGAAACCGCGGATCGCGTTTACGATATTTTATCGTCGCGATCCTCCATCGCTGCTGCAACAACGGCCCCTACAAATGTTATCAGCGAGCTCCAAACCCTTGCATTAAATATGGAACGAGTCATGGCACGGCTAGATGCAATAGAGGCACGGAAGAGCAACATAGAACGGAGCAGACCGCGATCCAACTCGCGACAGCCGCGTCCCAGGAGCTCAGCCCGTTCTCAGTCGGGTTTGTGTTGGTACCATACCAAGTATGGCAACGTAGCTAAGAGTTGTACTACACCATGCCAGTGGTCAGCAGAAAACTAGCTGGGCACTCGCTCATAGCGGGTAGCGATTTCAGCCCAACACAATCCCGCCGTTTGTTCGTTCGTGACAGGTCCTCCAACACCCAATTTCTAGTAGATACAGGCGCAGATCTATGCGTTTATCCTCGTCGTCTACTCTCAGAGCCGCGCGAAAAGTCACCCTACGTACTTTCCGCGGTCAATGGGACCCAAATCATGACATATGGTACGTGCACTTGTACCCTGGACCTTGGACTACGGAGGGAGTTCACTTGGTGGTTCATTGTTGCTGATGTCTCCAAGCCCATTATTGGAGCTGATTTTTTGGCGTACTTTGGACTACTGCCAGACCTACTCAAAGGCCGCCTGGTCGATTCGTTCACTACGACTACCTCCGCGGGAGAGGTAACGCAGTGTAACACACCCTCAATCAAGACTGTTACTGGTTCTACCCCATACCACGGCTTGTTGAACGAGTTTCCTGACATAACTCGTCCAGAAGGCATTCCTAAGGAAATCCAACACAACACCAAGCATCATATAGTGACCACTCCAGGACCGCCAGTTGCTCAGAAACCACGACGCCTCGCTCCAGACAAACTCTGTGCCGCCAAAAAAGAATTTGACGCTATGCTCAAGTAAGGAATCGCTCGACCGTCACAAAGCCCTTGGGCAGCGCCATTACATTTGGTCCCCAAGAAAGGTGACGAGTGGAGACCCTGTGGAGACTACCGTGGACTCAACGCCAGGACAATTCCAGACTGCTATCCAGTTCGACACATCGAAGACTTTTCACATTGTCTCCAAGGCAAATCCATTTTTTCCACAGTGGACCTAGTGCGCGCGTTCAATCAAATTCCGGTTGCTGAAGAAGACATCCCAAAAACCGCTATAACAACTCCATTCGGACTGTTCGAGTACCGATTTATGACTTTCGGTCTCCGGAATGCCGCACAGACTTTTCAACGCTTTATCGACGAAGTCCTACGCGGGTAAGACTTTTGCTTCACCTACATCGACGACATTTTAGTTGCTTCAGCTTCCCCTGAAGAGCATCTCGTCCATTTGCGAATCCTGTTCGAACGATTAGTGAAGTACGGTGTCGTTATTAACCCCGTGAAGTGCGTATTCGATCAAGCAGAAGTAGTGTTTCTTGGCTACCTAGTGTCAGAGACAGGTACACGCCCCTTGCCTGAAAAAGTTGCCGCGATTCGTGCATTTCCGCGACCAGGCACCGTTAAGCAACTCAGACAACTTTTAGGTATGATAAACTTATATCGTCAGTTCTTACCTACAGCTGCCACTATTCAAGCCCCGCTGAACGACCTTCTAAAAGACAACGTTAAAGGAAAAACACCAGTGAATTGGACTCCGGCAGCAAATACAGCTTTTGAGTCCAGCAAAGGGAATTCAGCTCAGGCGACTTTGCTGTCTCATCCAAAGTTGGACTCCAACCTCGCGATTTTCAGTGACGCTTCGGACTTTTCGGTCGGTGCCGCCTTACAGCAGTGGTATAACGGTGCTTGGGAGCCACTTAGTTTCTTTTCCAAAAAAACTCAGCCGCTCCGAGCAGAAATACAGTGCTTTTGACAGCGAACTCTTGGCTATATACCTGGCCGTACGACACTTGGTGGAAGCAAGACAGTTCTCGATTTACACTGATCATAAGCCACTACTAACTTTTGCTTTCCGTCAAAAAGATAAACAGTGCTCGCCACGTCAGTTTCGTTACCTGGATTTCATTGGACAATTTTCTACTGACATTCGACTCGTTTCCGGTGAAAACAATGTAGTTGCGGACGCATTGTCGCGCATCGAAGAACTGAAAGTTGCCTTAGACTTCGAAGCCCTCGCTGCCTCCCAGGAAAACGACGCCGAGCTCAAGAAACTTCAACAAGAAGACTCATGCTTGCAGCTCAAACGCATACATTTTCCCGGCACCAATGTCACGATTGTATGCGACGTTTCGACACCAACAGTTCGACCATTCGTCACTCAAGCCTTCCGAAGAGCAGCATTTGACACTGTACACCGCCTCTCTCAGCCTGGTGCCATCGCCACCGTGAAGATGGTAACACAACGTTTCGTGTGGCCATCTGTCAACAAGGACTGCAGAGCATAGGCGAAAAGTTGTTTGAACTGTCAACGATCAAAAGTGAGCCGGCACGTTACGATACCTGTTGGCGTATTCATGCCACCTTCAGCCAGGTTCGAGCATGTGCACATGGACATAGTGATCATGCCATTGCTCGATGGATATCGCTACTGTCGACAGATTCACTCGATGGCCAGAAGCCATACCTCTTCGTGACCAGCATTCTACAACCACTGGATTTGTCGGTTCGGCACGCCACTCAGAGTTACCACACCTGTTCAAGCACTTGAACCGTTTGACAGGTACGACTCATCTACGAACCACGGCATACCATCCAGCAGCAAATGGAATGATTGAGAGATGTCACCGTCAGCTGAAGGCAGCAATCAGATGTCACAACAACCAGCAATGGACCAAGACCCTACCTACAACCCTTCTTGGTATTCGATCTGCCTGGAAAGAAGACCTACAGTCCACGGCAGCAGAAATGCTTTATTGACAGACCATTCGGATTCCAGGAGAATTTCTCTCAGCCAGAGAACCTCATTCAATTGAGAGCGTTCCAGAATTCATACAGCAGCTGCGAGAACACATGCAAGAACAACACCTGGTACGCAGCATGGATCCAAGAAAACATTTGTTTTCAAATACCTTGCAACAGCAGAATTCGTGTTTTTAAGACATTATGCCCCTAAAGCTCCGCTGCAGCAGCCCTACGATGGTCCATTCAAAGTCATAAAAAGGTCTGATAAGACCTTTGTCATACATATGCGTGGCCGCGATGTAACTGTCTCAATAGAGCGTCTTAAACCAGCCTATATACTATCAAAGGAACTCGAAGACGACGCTGACACATCACCATCTCCGGAGCAAGAATTCTTCATTATTCAAAATAATCTTGCCGCCCCGACGTTCCCAACACCCATCCAACAGACGCCAGGCCCCACCGCGGCGCATTCTGGACCCAACTACAGTCCCAGGACAACAAGATCTGGAAGAAGAGTGAGGTTTCCTGATCGGCTGCAAGTCGGATTGTCCTGAAGCTTCTTCGCTGGCAGGGGGGTGTTGTGGGGAACTATTCTACATAATATTTCGTATTCAAGTCTAGAGACGTTTATTGTTGGAAAGCAAACTTTTCTCATCTTTATCAGTTGTAAAGACATTTCATTTACAACCTATCTACTATTTCTAACCGATCTAATCTGTAACTTTTACTCCAGGTCACGTTCGATGTATGAGAACAAAATCAGATGCCTCAACTAATTCTCTGTAAGCTATTCAAACAGAATGAGAGGATAAAAAAACCTTATTTAATAGTCTCCACTAAAACTTTCTTCCGAGGACACAAAACAGGCAGTTGCATGGTTGTTCTTCTAAGAAAGTTGAGGGTCATCTGTGTGACCATTTTAATTTCACTTTTCGCCCTTTGAAAAAGACAGTTCGTTCGAAGACTTCACCCGTTCAACATCAGCTTACATTTTTTACTTTTTACTCGCGATCCAAAAACTCCATTAAGTTATATGTACACATACAAGCTAATTAATAAAGTTAACTTCAGTGTTCGCCTTTGCAAAAGAAATATGTCCCCACGAAAAATAACAAATAGGTGATACGGTTTCCACGAACCGATATTACCAAACTGTATTATGGAAAACTATTTTTCGCGGACTTTAGGAATGCTCAGTCGCACACAATATTGAATATAAATGAGATATTCATATTTTTTTAATCAGTTGAATTTCTCCAAATATCACAAAATTTATGATTTGGTGCCCTCTAGCGCCGAATCTAGTCATACGATCGAGTTGAGCCAATGGAGACTTTTACTCAGAATGGCTTCAGCTACTACATTAAAAAAATCCAGCTATTTTCACCGAAAGACTTTTACCCATAAGATGTGTGCGTGGTCTTTTGCTTGTCAGGCAACAGGAACTATCGAAATTTGTAAAAACATTGTTTGTTTAAATAAATAGCTTATTAAGCCTAAGGACTAACGAAAAGACATGTTAGAACTTGAGGCCATGTGTGTATGTCAAATGAATAAGAGACAACTTGTGACAGAGTGTGTCAAGTCAAGTGTCAAGGAGAAAATAATGGTACCGACTTGAAGAGTGGCCCACAATTAATTTTGAAGTATGGCCAACATAAAATATTTAATTAAAATTAGCAATTCCTCGATGAAGGGGAAAGAAATGTCTGTACAAGTTTACTTGGGTATTCAGGCAGTGATCATTGTTGGAAAGCTCTTTATGAACCTCCAGTTCTTCAAACAAATCCAATCTGTGGAAATTTCTCTTGTCTATTTTAGATTTAATCAATAAAATCAAAAATTTCCATATTGATAATAACACTAAAAGAAAATAAATTGAACTTCATCGATCTTACTGTAACCAAAATCAATAATTAATTAGACTTCTCCATCTACAGAAAACCGACCCAGATTGATCACACAATCTCATTCAACTGTTATTACCATAAAATGGGAACATAAAATGGCAGCCTTCAATTGTTACGTTAACAGGCTTTTGAAAACACTTCTAACCAAAATTATTTATATAACAGAAGTGAATATATTAGCCGCGTTTCATTGACCACTAGAGTTTACATCTACTAGTAGAAGGAGTAGAGTATCATAAAAACGCAATTTCAGGGTTTCCAATAGAAGTCAGATAATTATGAAATTTCCTAAATATCTGTAAAACGTTTGAAGCTTATAGTTTTCATTGCTATAAATGATACAATGGAAGAAAAGGCGCGAGTAGTATTATATTTGAGTAAGGTTACTCTGGACTTTCATTGTCTAAAAAAGAACAAAGAAAAATTCAATTCTCCGCAAATTTTAATCACGACGTTTCAACTGTTAAAATCTACAGTCGTTATCAAGTGTATAATGCGACAATCTCAAGGATACTTCTTATATATGCTATGGATAATTTTGTGTCATTAGCCTAGGGGTAATTTGGCGGTATTCAAGTCAAGTCAAGTCATCCATAAAGAAGAGGGCTGGTATAGAAGGAAGTTTGAAGAGAGTGCATATATTATGAACCACAAAGTCTTCAGTCAAGCTAGCATAGAAATCCGTAATGTGTGGAAACCCTTAATTAGTGGCATGGATCAATTGAAATTGCGATAAGAATTAACAATGCTGTACCGGAGTGGCCTGGCACTGTAATTAACAAGCTTACCTGAATAACGCCAAATTACCCCTAGGCTAATGCCACAAAATTATCCACAGCATATATAAGAAGTATTCTTGAGATTGTCACATTATACACTTGATAAACACTGTAGATTTTAAAACTTGAAACGTCGTGATTAAAAATTGCAGAGAATTGAATTTTTCTTTGTTCTTATTTAGACAATGAAAGTCCAGAATAAGCTTACTCAAAGTGAAACATTGTAAACCACTTTCGAACAAAAGTATTATATCTATTCGAGGATTAGATCTAGGCGGGAATGTTTCAAGTGCAATAATAAACTTATCATATTTGCGTATTCATTGAATAATTTTCACTCAGAAAACTTTATCAGAATGTAAAAATTATTATGAAGAAGTGATTCCTAAACCTTCACAACTTTCACGTTCGAGGAAGCTTTGAGTGAAGTACCAAAGGAGCCGGAATTATCTTTTAAAAATAATAGCATATTTGTAGGTTGGGAACAAATGGGAACTGAAAAATATTTCTTTGATATTTATCTGGACAATTATCTCAATTCATCATACATAAATCAATTTGACACAATGTTTCTATATCATCCCACTGATGTTTTTGAACTTCAGGGTCATCATTGTCTTTTTTTGTATCCATTTGTATATTTGTTTAGGAAATGATTTTGAAATGAAGGTTTCCGAGGTTTTCAATGGATTGAGAATCAATATGAACCCGCCTTCTTTATTATATGAATAAAAGTCGTTGTACAAACTAAACGTATTTGAACATTTCCATCTATAACTTTACTCACGTCCATAACACTCATATTTATTTTAACTAGAGGCTGTTCACTACCAAAATCATTTTAATGTGAGTAAATTAAGTTTTTTGAGCTTCACAATATAACCAAACTGAAATGTACACAAACTAAAGTCCATAATATGTTTCAAACTACTTTCAATGTCAATAGTGACAATTTCTGTTATGATTTGGGAATTTTAATATTTCAACCAATTATCTACTTTTGCTACCCTCAAATTTGATAGTAGCGAAAGTAGAGAAAGTAGATATATTTGGTGTCAAAAAAACAGATGTATCAAATTCTACTTCTACGAGTAGAGCATTTCTGCCTACAATAAAACGCACCAATTGAAACAGATTGCTGTCAACAATGGCTACCAACCTTTTATCATTCATAAACTTACTAGTAACATTGGTTAAATAGAAGTGAGATAGTTAGACAATGCCTATGGAAAAGGTATTGGACCCAAACGCGTTATTAGTTATAAACATGAAAATGTTACGTCATTTTATTGCAGGTTTATTCAAAAAAACCTTGATTTAAATGCTGTCACATTGTTTCAATCAAGTTACAACATGACTTGGAGGCTAGATAACTGAAGTTACGACATGACTTGGATGCGAGATCACTGTCTCCATCTACATGTCGCATCCATTTGAATCCAATATTACTCCCATAAGGTTGGCTAACCATCTTAATTCTTTATAAACAATGTTTTGGTTGGTTTCCGGGTTTTGCCGTGGTCTTCTTTGGTTTAAATCTCCAAACATTTCAACTGCAACTGCGGCAGTCATCTTCAGTGGCGTGGTCGGAGTACTCTTCTAGACGTGTCAACTGAAACTGAAGCTTTCGAGTTTGCGATGTTATATATATATATAGTGATGTTTTTTCGCGCACTTTCTGTAATAACGGGTTCGCGCGCAATTTTCGCGCGATTCGGGTGACATGGCTTCGTTTTGGCCCCTCTCAATGCTGTGTGCCAGATCTTTGGTAAATATGTTCTCTCTTCTTTTCTGTTGAAGTTATCTTGGTGTTTGTGTATTTCTATGGCTACCAAATACATTCTTGTTGAATAACGATTCGACGTTGCTAGTCTCTCGGTATTTTCGAAAAGGATCTTGTGTTCACCGTCAGACAATGTATGCTCAGCGACTGCGGACTTCTCGGTTTGTCCCAAATGACAACTCCGCTTGTGCTCGACTAAGCGGGTACCAATGCTTCTTTTCGTTTGACCGATATAGACCTTCCCACAGTTACATGGAATTCGGTAGACTCCCGCTGATTTGAGTGGATCTCTGCTGTCTTTGGCTGATCTTAGATATTCCGATATCTTCTTCGTTGGTTTGAAGACGGTGTTGATTTTCTCCTTCTTTAGAATTTTCCCAATTCTGTTGGTGATACCTTCTATGTATGGCAGATAGACAGTGCCTTGGGGGTGCTCTTCATTGGTGTTCCTTTTCTTCTCCCTCGGGCGCGTAGCACGGATGATGTCATTCTTGTTGTACCCATTGGCTTGTAACACAGTTGTAAGGTGTTTCATTTCCTCGTCGATGTGCCTTAGTTCACATATTCTCAAAGCTCTGTTCACTAGTGTGTTGATGACGGTTCGTTTCTGTTTTGAATGATGGTTGGATCCATTGTGTAGATATCGATCTGTGTGTGTTTTCTTCCTGTACACCTTATGGTCTAGATGATTACCCTCTTTAGTGACTAATACGTCAAGAAATGGGATTTGAAGGTTTTCTTTTAATTCCATGGTGAACTGGATTTTTGGATGAAAACTATCCAAATGGTTTAGGAAGTTTTGAAGTTTTTCTCTTCCGTAGCTCCAAACAACGAACGTGTCATCTACATACCTCAACTAGTGCTTCGGTCGTTTTTCTGAAGTTCGAATGACCCTTTCTTCAAATTTCTCCATGTAAAAATTTGCTACTACTCGGCAAAGTGGACTGCCCATGGCGACTCCATCAACTTGTTCATAGAAAGTTTTATTCCACTGAAAATAAGTTGTCGTTAGTGAATGTCGATATAAGTTGATATCTTGTGGAAAAATCGCCTCTATGTAGCTGAGGGATTCTCCAAGTGGAACATTTGTAAATAAAGATACAATATCGAAGCTAACGAGAATATCGTTTGGCTCCAAGGTGATATCCTTCAACTGTTCGATAAAATGGGTGGAGTCTCGGACGTAAGTTCTAGTCTTCCCAACATGTTTCTGCAGCAAGTCCGACAAATGCTTGTCGAGGTTGTAGGTTGGTGATCCTATGGCACTCGATATCGGTCTCAGTGGTACATCCTCCTTGTGAATTTTCGGCAATCCATAGAGCCTTGGTGGTAATGCTTCTGATCTGCATAGTTTCTTCTTTGTCTCTGTTGGTAATGAAGACCCTTTTATCAGCTGATTGGTCTTCCTCAAGATTTTCTCTGTTGGGTCTTTCTGTAATCTTCTGTACGTTTCTTGACTGACAAGGCTGTCATAAAATGTCTCAATGCTGATGAAACTATTATCATTCTACCTGCTGACAAAGAAAACGCAACAGTGGTCTTAAACACCTCGGACTACAGAAACAAACTCAATAACCTTGTCAGACAAGAAATGTACAGAAGATTACAGAAAGACCCAACAGAGAAAATCTTGAGGAAGACCAATCAGCTGATAAAAGGGTCTTCATTACCAACAGAGACAAAGAAGAAACTATGCAGATCAGAAGCATTACCACCAAGGCTCTATGGATTGCCGAAAATTCACAAGGAGGATGTACCACTGAGACCGATATCGAGTGCCATAGGATCACCAACCTACAACCTCGACAAGCATTTGTCGGGCTTGCTGCAGAAACATGTTGGAAAGACTAGAACTTACGTCCGAGACTCCACCCATTTCATCGAACAGTTGAAGGAAATCACCTTGGAGCCAAACGACATTCTCGTTAGCTTCGATATTGTATCTTTATTTACAAATCCCTCAGCTACATAGAGGCGATTTTTCCACAAGATATCAACTTATTTCGACATTCACTAACGACAACTTATTTTCAGTGGAATGAAACTTTCTATGAACAAGTTGATGGAGTCGCCATGGGCAGTCCCCTTAGCCCAGTAGTAGCAAATTTCTACATGGACAAATTTGAAGAAAGGGCCAATCGAACTTCAGAAAAACGACCGAAGCACTGGTTGAGGTATGTAGATGACACGTTCGTTGTTTGGAGCTACGGAAGAGAAGAACTTCAAAACTTCCTAAACCATTTGGATAGTTTTCATCCAAAAATCCAGTTCACCATGGAATTAGAAGAAAACCTTCAAATCCCATTTCTTGACGTATTAGTCACCAAAGAGGGTAATCATCTAGACCATAAGGTGTACAGGAAGAAAACACACACATATCGATATCTACACAATGGATCCAACCATCATTCAAAACAGAAACGAACCGTCATCAACACACTAGTGAACAGAGCTTTGAGAATATGTGAACCAAGGCACATCGACGAGGAAATGAAACACCTTACAACTATGTAACAAGCTAATGGGTACAACAAGAAAGACATCATCCGTGCTACGCGCCCAAGGGAGAAGAAAAGGAACACAAATGAAGAGCAACCCCAAGGCACTGTCTACCTGCCATACATAGAAGGTGTCACCAATAGAATTGGGAAAATTCTAAAGAAGGAGAAAATCAACACCATCTTCAAACCAACGAAGAAGATATCGGAATATCTAAGATCAGCCAAAGACAGCAGAGATCTACTCAAATCAGCGGGAGTCTACCGAATTCCATGTAACTGTGGGAAGGTCTATATCGGTCAAACGAAAAGAAGCATTGGTACCCGCTTAGTCGAGCACAAGCGGAGTTGTCATTTGGGACAAACCGAGAAGTCCGTAGTCGCTGAGCATACATTGTCTGACGGAGAACACAAGATCCTTTTCAAAAATACCGAAAGACTATCAACGTCGAATCATTATTCAACAAGAATGTATTTGGTAGCCATAGAAATACACAAACACCAAGATAACTTCAACAGAAAAGAAGAGAGAACATATTTACCAAAGATCTGGCACACAGCATTGAGAGGGGCCAAAACGAAGCCATGTCACCCGAATCGCGCGGAAAGTGTGCGCGAACCCGCCATTACAGAAAGTGCGCGCGAAAACATCACTATAAATAACATCGCAAACTCGAAAGCTTCAGTTTCAGTTGACACGTCTAGAAGAGTACTTCTACCACGCCACTGAAGATGACTGCCGCAGTTGCAGTTGAAACGTTTGGAGATTCAAACCAAAGAAGACCACGGCTACATTCCTACTTTATAAACAATGTTAGTGAATTCAAACATAGGACAGATCGAAGGCTGGCCATGGACACAATTTCTATGGAAAATTCACCTTTAGCGAAATATTTATCTCTACCACAATTTGATCAAAACATGTGTTATGGATAAGCGGAGTCTATGAACTTGACTGTTCTGATTGCTCTGCCTCCTATATTGGTAAAAACTTGTAGACCTCTTATTACCCGAATTAGCGAACACTTGAAAATACCAGACAAATCTGCGTTTGGCAATCATTTCAAAATTTATAATTACAACTTTAGCCCAAACAGAATTTTTTTTTTTCATAAAATAGACAGGAAAAATTTCCTCAGAATGGATTTGAAGAACTCGAGTTTTCCAAAGAGCTTTCCAACAATGATCACTGTTCGAATACCCAATTAAACTTCCACAGAGATTTGTTTTTCCTTCGTCAAAGAAAAACTAAAATTAATTTAAAATTGTAAGTTGGTAATACTTAAATACAAGATTTCAAATTTCATTTTGGTTCACTCTTCAAGTTGGTGCCATTATTTTCTCCTTGACACTTGACTTGACTCACTCTGTCACAAGTTGTCCTCCATTCATTTGGATTAAGCTTTAAAACGGGGCCCCCTCAGTAAATCACAACTTGAAACTTGGCGTGTGTGTTCTCGACATTTTATCCAAGGTTAGTTAGTGTATAACAGTTGATTTTTGTACATAAATGAGTTTCAAAATTAATTTCGGGAAAACCCAGTGCCTTAAAGGAAAACATGCATCCTGACAGGATCCCTACCCAAAATATGGGCTACACCGCAAGTGGGAAACTCGATGAGTTTGCAGCATCTTGTTCTCGACATTTTATAGAAATTTAGTTAGTGTATATCAGTTAATTTTGGTAAGGATCGCGATATTGTCTATAATACGAATTTTTCATCGTACCGGGATCAATGTCAACGCTAGGGGATAAATAAAAAGTACTTCGAGGCTAATGTGTTGAAATTTTATCAAAATAACATCAGAAAAATAAACTTTTCAACTAAACACACAAGGTTGAATGCCAACTGATAAGCATGTGTGCCCTCCAGCAAATATAGCTGACCTGTCAAAGTCACGTGTTCTGGAATGGTCCATTCAATTATCTTCACAGTACCTATTTACTTCCAGGTAAGCACTGAAGATGACGCAAGTGGCAAGCGCTTTGCAGTAAATAAAATGTATACACTTACATACAAATCCTTCGCTTCATTTATTACAAAAAGTGTATTCAGCTTCCCACATTTATTCCTTTTTGACACCACAAGAATATCGTTAAAACGGAAAACAACGATGGTAGTAATTTCCACCACCTATTGTTCATGAATAGGGCAGTTTCTATAAAATACAAAAGTAATCTGTACATCCGTATTGAATTGATCCTGACTGAACACATCTTGAAATATATCTTCAATTAATCTATTCATAAGTCATAACTTTTAGAATACTAGGTGCATCAAAATGAGATTTGGTGTAGGTGCCTATTTTTCACTTTCCAGTAGCTTCCGGTTTCACCGGAAATGGCTCTGGTTTCGAATTATTGAATGAGACAATTCTGGATTAGAACGTGACAGTTTGGAAATAGTCTATGTCCATCTTTTTGTGTTCACTTTTAATATTGCATCTGGATGGCCATGATCGGACTTAAACTAATATATGGACCTCATGTGTATTATTACAAGTAATAAATTATTATCTATGGCACACTTGAAAAAAGTAGATGGAGTATTATGCAGAATTTTCCTCAGTTATATGTAATTTATGTTTCAATTTTTGATTCTATCGCAAATAAATTAGAATCGTTAGATTAGTCAAAAAATTATTCTTCTGAAAATATGACCCTCTGATCCATAATTTTCTCTGAAATTTAAAAATGTTGGTTACAATATACATATTATGAGTTAGGGTGAGTTTATGTTGCAAAACGATAAGAGCAGCGACAAGAGCAACGAAAAATTCATGTATCTCATGTGTAGTTTATACTAGGGAATCGACAGTAATAACGATATCTGCTTTGCAGATTGAAAAAAAAAACAATTCGAAATAATTTTTGCAATGAGTGAATCTAGGGGATAGATACTGTCAATTGCATATGCTGCTCGATACTATATTTTTGAAAGTGAGCGTAAAAAGCACAAATTCTCTGCACATTCCATGAATGCCACAGGAGAATTATTTGCAGAATGCCGTCATCCTCACAAATGGTCGAGGCAGCACCCTGCAAAAATTTTTGGAATATACGAGGATGTATTGATATCTAGTTAGCCTGGACCAGTTCCCTGCATAAACAAAATATTGCGTTACCATAGCAACGAACAATAACTTATTAGAAGTGTCAGTGTAAAGTTTGACGTCAAAAAAGTGAACCAGAGTTACGCAATAAATTAAAAGAATCTGTCCACCGAAATTGTGAAAATCGAATAATTGGAGTATCGAGCCATCATCAAGTAGAGCCATCAACAAGTACATGTATTTAAAAGGGTTGAGAGGTAAGCAGATTTACCAAGATATGCTTAATACCCATGGTGATCAATGTCCTTCGTAGGCGACCGTGAAAAATTTGACTGCAAACTTCAAAAGAGGTGAATTTTCCATTGAAGTTGATGACCGATCGGAAAGGCCAGTTTCTGTGTCAGTCCCCGAAAATATCGATGCAGTTCATTACATGATTTTAACAGGCCGTCGAATTTGGTTAAAACGGATATCTGAAGCACTAAATATTTCATACGAACGCGTTCATCATATAGTTCACGTCAATTTGGACATGGGAAAAATTGCTGCACAATGGATTCCCAAATGTTTGAATGTTGACCACAAGAGTGCAAGGGTAGTAGCATCGAGTTCGATCTGTGCTCGATTTGAAAACGATGTAGACTTCTTAAACCGAATATTTACTATAGATGAGACTTGGGTACATTTCCACGATCCAGAAACAAAGCATCAATCTATGGAATGACGACAGTTCGGTTCTCCAAGACCTAAGAAGTTTCGTGTCCAAAAATCTGCAGAAAAAGTTCTTGCTTCAGTTTTTTGGGATTGCCATGGAGTAATCATGATTGATTTTTTGTATAAGGGTAGAACAGTAACTGGAGATTACTATTCGACATTACTGACCACTCTACGAGAAAAAATTAAAAAGAAAAGACGCGGAAAGCTATCCAAAGGTGTTTTGTTTTTGCAGGACAATGCCCCTGCACACTAATCTCATGTTGCCATGCAAAAAATTCGTGACTTAGTGTTAGAATTACTAGAACACCCCCCTTATTCACCAGATTTGGCTCCGTCCGACTATCTCCTCTTTCCTCAACTGAAAAAAAGTTTAAAAGATCGTAAATTTTCTTCCAACGAGGAGGTTATGAAAGCCGTGGAGGTCTGGTTTGCAGAGCAAGAAGAAACACTTTTTTGAAAGGTCTAGAGACGTTGCAGGTTTGCTGTAATAAATCTGTCCAATTACGAGGAGAATATGTTGAGTAATAAAATATTTTGACATTGAAATTTTGTTTGGTTCTATAGTAGGCTAAGAATTCTTCAATATATCCTCGTAATGTGATAATGAAAATGGAAACCTTTGACAAATTCAATCGCACATTGCTGATAGGATTGAAAAACGACGAGGTTATTGTCACGGTAAGTAGACCAATTCTACTCAAGGAGCGTATAATGATTACTATCAGGTGAGTAAACATAAAACATGTTTTATAGCATAATGATTTGAGTCTATAACATATTTCATAAATATGAAAACTAAAAAGTACCCCGCAAGAAAACATATGTAAAATTGGCTTTCGGTCAAACTAGCTGAAATTCATTATGTTATAGTAGGATGGGAGTTCAGGAAAATGTGTGAATTTAAATGATTTTGTATGTGTCGTTTCTGAGAAGTACGCGGTCAAAGTTCGTAAAAACGTCGTACAATGAAAAAACTATTTGGTAATTCGAAATAAGACAAATTCAAGATAAAAATGTATTCATCGAAACTCGTTGACATTTCCAATTATAATCATAATAATGAAAGTACATTAGGGTATATACGGGGAATAGTAAAAAAGTCGTTTTTCTGGATTTTTATACTAGCACTATCCCGGAACCTACAAGTTATATTTTGGCAAAACTGTTCACACTCGGGTTTGTTATTTAGTATTTTATAATATCCGATGAACTGACCATAGTTGCTGTCCGATGATCTGGCCGTCGCCCTGTGAACGGGACGGTCGAGCTCTTTCAAAAAACAATGTTTTTTTTCTGGAAAACAGAGAGAAATGATAGTTAGGGAGAATTCTGAATGAGTTGAATGTAAATGTTGATAATAAGTTGTAATAAAGTGTATATAGTGGGTTCGACTGTGTTTCACTTTCATAGGACTCCATTACTGCGATACTATTAACTATACCAAAACTTATACTAAACTCGTGACAAAAACATTTGGTAGCAGAGCGTGGTTTGTTGTCGTGATTTACATCTAAAATCGCGATTGAATTACTTTGTTACGAGTAGGATATTTGATCCTTCATATTAGTGAACTTTTGTTTAACTGGTTTTGGGACCTCTCTAGTGTCGCATTGCTGAGTAGTGAAGTTTGTGCTGGGGACTTTTTTTAGGCTTTCACAGATGAACTGAGTTTTTATTGTTGTGACCCACTAGCACAAAAAAAAGTGAAACAGTGATACCAGTGTGGATGAGCGTTTTGAAATCAACGGATGATATCAGCTAGGTACCATGACAACATAAGTAGAGTCTTGTCTGGGAGAACTACTTACCAACTTACCGGATCTGAGGTAAAACCCAACCATTTTTTCTGCTCTTTTACCGAAGTTATCGTATTTTAATTTCGTATTACCAATTTTGGGATCAGTGAATTGGACTTTGCGTGTTGTTAACCATGTCGGACATTGCCAAACAAGAAAACCGAGGTAAATTGATCAGTAACTTTGCAGAAATTTCCGAAAGGAAAATGCCTGAAAAAGTATCGATTCAGTATTGTCAGGCACGCCTTAGCTTATTAGAGCGATACTGGTCCGAATTTTATAATGCTCATTCAAAATTGTTGGAGGATTCGAAAGCGGATTACTTCAAAAATAAAATTTTTGATGAAATAGAAAGCGATTACATAATGAATGTAGCTTCCTTAAAGGAGAAAATTGATAACCTTCGGGATAATTAATAGTGCTGCAGGTTCGTCCTTAAATACCCAAAGCGTTGCATCCAGCTCTAGTAATAGACGTCTTCCTGTGTGGGATGTTCCAAAATTTAGTGGAAAGCAACAAGATTGGGAGACATTTAAAGAGCTTTTTTGTTCGATTATAAAGGATGACATGAAAAAATAACACCTGTTGAGAAGCTGCAGCATCTTCTGAATTGTGTTGAAGGGCCTGCAGCTAGCAGTTTGAAGGGCATAAAAGTAACCGGTACTAATTTTGTTGTCGCTTGGGATAAATTATTACGAAGATATGATAATCGAAGAATTCGTCTAGCTACGCATTTAGATAGATAGATAGATAGATTAATTTGAAATATGTTTCGAAAAAATCTACAGCGGACATAAATAGCCTTTTGGATGTTGCTGATGAGGTTGGAAAAGGATTAACCGATTTAGGTTGTCCAGTAGTTCATTACGATAATTGGTTTGTTCATTTGATTACTAGCAAATTAGACAGTGGCACCCGTGAAGACTGGGAAATTTCTCAGGAAAAATGTAAAACTTTTTCTACGTATGCATCTTTGCGAAAATTTTTGGAATCGCGAGTGCGCTCTTTGGAACAATCTCAGTTTAACCATAGTGCTTTGTCTTGTTTAAAAGATCGTAAGCCTTTTGCTTACGGTTCTAGCTCTCGATTAGATAATCATGTAAATTCTACTAAAACTAAGACAGTATCGGTTCATATGGCTAAAAATACAAAATTTGTTGGAACAAAAGCCATTGCTTGTAAATTTTGCTCAGGCTCTCATAAATTAAAAGATTGTGACTACTTCAAAAGGTCTACGGTCGCTGAGCGCATAACTAAAGTTTCACAAATGCGTTTGTGTATGAACTGTTTAAACAAGGACCACCGAGCTTCTGATTGTCCATCGATACCTAGGTGTTTCATCTGCGACGAACGCCATCATGTTAAGCTTCATATTGATAAATCGGATAACTACGCGGGTGAAGGTCCGAAAGAGAATGTAGAAGAAGTTCAAAATAAATCTGTTTATTTTGGGTCGATGGGTACGCCAATACTACTTGCTACAGCACAAATAAATATTATGTCTTCCTCTGGTGATGCGATTTCTGTGCGTGCTCTAATAGATCCAGGGGCGGAGGAATCCTTTATTTCTGAGGGGTTGGCCAATTTACTTTGTTTACCGCGACAGGTAGCTCATGTTTCTGTTTCGGGCGTTGGTGCCACAAAATCTGGAGTGGCCAGGATGAAAACATATGCCAGATTATCTTCGAAAATTAATTCTGAATTTACTCTATTGGTGCCGATGTTGATTATGGAAAAATTGACGATGGATATTCCTGGGCGTACTTTAAGGACGTTCAACTAGTCGCACCTCTCAGGGCTGGCATTGGCTGATCCGCACTTCTGCAAACCATCTCGAATTGATTGTATCCTTGGGGCAGATGTTTATGCGGCAATAATGAGTGAGGGAGTAGTTAAAGGTACTCCAAACGCTCCTGTTGCACAGGAAACACAGTTTGGATGGGTGCTGACAGGACTCACCGGGGAACCTGAATCTATACAGGGTAGGTCGGTGCAGTCTTTACATGTTTCCCTCAACCCTTCAATTTCTTCCCTCATTACGCGTTTTTGGGAAATTGAGCACATACCTTCCAGGCCTATCAAATCAGAAGAGGATGAATTTTGTGAAGATCTTTATTGCACGACGACTTTCCGAACTCCGGAAGGACGTTACGTAGTAAGGTTACCGGTCAAAACAATTGCTTCGTTTCCGGATTCCAGAAATATCGCACTTTCCTGTCTGAACAGGTTAGAAAGAAGACTTATGAAACAACCCAATTTGAAAGAAAAATATTCCGAATTTATGCAGGAATATGAAAATCTAGGGCATATAATAATAATAATAATAATACTGGATTTTATTGACAGGTTTGTACAAACAAAATACATCACAATAAATACAAAATACCTAAACAAATAAGAACGAAACCTATCAAAAGGCAGAATTCAAGTTCAGATCACGTCATGTGTGAGATAACGCAACCAGAACTTGCTCTTCCATTCAACCCAAAAAGGAAAATAAAAAATATATTATTTCTTTATGAGTACCCAGATACACATGATATACAACAAAAGATAATTAATAAGTATGAGTATGAGAGAGTTAATTAATTAATTAGGCAAGTTTACTTTATTCATAAGTAGGTCGGATTTCAATTTATTTCTGAAATTTGGGATAGATAACGTTTTCATTGAACTCGGAAGTCGATTGTAAAGCCTAGCAATATTATAGGAGAAAGAGCCACGGTACAGTGTGGTTTTATGGGGAGGTATTGAAAGTTGATTTCTGAATCTGAGATTCAGGTTATGAATGTCAGTTCTAAAACAGATTTTGTCGTGGAGGTAAGGAGGAGTTTTGGTAGTAATGATTTTATGGAATAGAGTGCAAGCATGTAATACACGCCGCGCCTCCATGTTTAGCCATCCCAAATTATTCAGCTGGTGTGATATATGTTGTCGCCTTCTGGTACCTGTAGCAAGTCTCAGGCATGAATTCTGTAAGGTCTGTAGTCTTCTTTTGTCAGCAAGAAGCAGGTTAGGGCCATAAACAATATCGGCATAGTTGGCATGTGATAGAACCAAAGCATTACATAATATTTTCTTCGAGTTTTGGTTCAGTATTTCTCTATTGGAGTAAATCGTTTTTTAAGTTGAAATATCCACGCTTTATGATCTGGGAAACATGAGAAGAGAATCTAAGAGATTGATCCATTATGAGACCAAGGTTTTTCGAGCGATTTGTAAGAGGCAGTTGTACATTATCTAAATTAATGATAATGTTACTCTCGCATCTTCTCCTCATTATTGCTCGACCAAAGAGCATCACGACTGTTTTCGAAGGATTAACTGTTAGGCAATATTTTTTTGAAGTTTCGAGCAAGGAACTCAAATCAAGGTTTATTTGTTGACATGCTTCTATCAGTGAGCTTTCCGGAAATTGTTTATATATTTGAGTGTCGTCAGCGTAGCTATCCATATCAGGTCGGTCTCTACCGAAGACGATTCCAAGATCTACTACCTACCTCATCATTCTGTCCTTGGATCCAATGGAAAATTGAGAGTTGTGTTCAATGCTTCACAAAAATGTGGCACAGAAATCTCCCTGAATGATACTCTCTATCCAGGGCCAAAGTTGCAGCAGGAGTTGGCTGCGGTGATTTGCCGGTGGAGATTAGGGAAATTTGCCTTTGTGTGTGACACTGTGAAAATGTTTCGTCAGATTCTCGTAGCTGACGAAGATTTGAATCTGCAGAGAATTCTATGGCGGACGGAGGGTTCCAAGGATCATACGGAGTTTCAATTGTTGACTGTTACCTGTGGGACGACTCCAGCTCCATATCTAGCCATTCGAACACTTCTTCAGTTATCAGAAGATGAAAAGGATAAATATCCAGATGCCTCTGAAATTCTGAGAACTCAGACATATGTATATGATATTTTGGTTAGTAGTGACTCTTTAGAAGAATCACTTTCTCTACGTGACCACTTGATATCACTCCTAGCATGTGCTGGGATGTCTCTGAGTAAGTGGTCAGCTAGCTGCTCTGAGCTACTTACCGGGCTGTCAACCGAGTCTGTGAATACTCAGTCCCTGGAGCTGGATTCTCCGGTATCGACACTTGGTCTGCTCTGGTATCCAAGCTCTGATTGTTTCACTTTCAAGGTGTCTCTACCAAAACTTCCTAGCACGGTAACCAAGAGATCAGTACTTTCCGAAATAGCCAAATTATTTGATCCATTAGGATGGTTCGGCCCTGTAATAATACAGGGAAAAATTTTGCTCCAAGATTTATGGCTAAGCGGCGTTGACTGGGACACAACGATGCCCGATGACCTCAAAGCCAGATGGCTTTTAATTTGAGATGATCTAATCTCAATACCAAAAATTCAGATACCAAGATGGCTCGGGGTAACTTTCGATTCTGTATGGGAAATTCACGGGTTTTGCGATAGTTCTAGCCGAGAATATGCAGCTTCGGTCTACGTGAAGGCTGTTGGTGTTTCACCGTTTCTTTTGATGGCAAAGACCAAGGTCGCTCCTCTGAAAACCCTAAGCATCCCTCGATTAGAATTGTGCGGCGCTCTCTTGTTAGCAACCTTGTTGCACTACCTGATACCGGAAATGCCAATTTCTCCTTCTAGAATACAGTGTTGGACCGATTCTACGGTAGTACTGGCCTGGTTAAACAAACATCCATCAAATTGGACCACATTTGTTGCTAACAGAGTTAGTAAAATCATGGAGTTGGTACCCAACTGTTCTTGGAGTTATGTGTCCACTTTCGAGAATCCTGCGGATTGCGCATCTCAAGGCATGTCATCTCAAAACTTGAAAGATTTCTATTTGTGGTGGCATGGACCAGTTTGGCTTGCCGAATCAGCGACCCAGTACCTGGGGGCAGTGAAATTGTGTTCAAAACGGATTTAGAAGTAAAAATGCAGTCTGCAGCTTTTATTCTATCCAAACCAAATATGACAATTCAGTTTTGCAATTTCTGCAACGTTTTTCGTCATTGCCGAAATTAACGGCTGTCTTAGCCTATATCCTGCGCTGGTTAGGTGAATATAAAAAAATTAATTGTGGATCTTCGTATCTCCTTGCCGAAGAAATAACGAATGCTAGACTTCGCTTATGGCGTCTTGTTCAGATCAGTAATTTTTCTGATGAAATTCGTTTGATTGAGAAGAAGTTACCTCTTTCCAAACATAGTTCTCTTTCACGACTCAACCCATTCTTTGACGATAATCATGTTTTCAGACTTGGTGGTCGACTTCAGTACGCTCATCTACCATTCGATGAGAAACACCCCATCATTTTGCCAAGAGATAATCACATCTCTAGACTTTTAGTAGAAGATGTACATCGCAGCACCTTACACGGGGGACCTCAATTGATGCAGTCACATTTGAGTCGATCATTCTGGATCGTAAGCGTCAGGCGTCTCCTTCAATTTGTATATCGACGTTGCGTTAAGTGTACACGCTTTGGTTCAAACGCATTGTCTCCATTTTGAAGTTGTTTCCGATTTAACGACGGCAGCATTTCTGGCAGTCTACCGACGTTTCACTTCCCGTCGAGGCAATTGCACTACAATTTATAGCGATAATGCCACTAACTTTCGTGGAGCAGCGACAGAGCTCAACGAGCTGTTTTCAGCCACTGCTAGCTTCAGCAAAGAATTATCTGTCTTTAGCCAGAGAAGGCACCAGTTGGTCCTTTATACCTCCTCGTGCCCCTCACTTTGGAGGACTATGTGAAAGAGCAGTGAGGAGTTTCAAGTACCACCTGAAGCGGGTGATTGGTGACGCTAAACTGACCTTCGAGGAATTCAGCACCTTGGCAGTCCAAATTGAGGCATGCTTGAATTCCAGACCTCTCTGTCCACTGAGCAATGACGCAGAAGATGTAACACCTTTGACTCTAAGACATTTCCTTATAGGGACTTCTCTTAAAGCCCCGCCTGAGCCATTTGACGAAAGTGATTTGTCGCTAAATTATTCGTCACGATGGAAGCATATTCTAGTCATGCGCAATCATTTCTGGATGCGATGGCGAAAAGAAGTGTTGCAGCAATTGCATCAACGAAATAAATGGTTGAAAACTTCTGAAACAATTCAAATAGGAGACCTAGTTTTGATCAAGGACGAACAACAGCCTCCCACTCGATGGCCGATTGGCCGTATTACCAAACTCTATCATGGTTGCGATGGATTGGCTAGGGTGGTTGATGTTCGCACTTCCACTTCACATTTTCGGAGACCTATCGTAAAGGTCATCAAACTAATAGACGATTCGAATGCAGTGTCCGTCTATTCATGCCAATATTCATTTGATTAACCGACTCCTTCATGGCGGGCGGCAAGGCATGCCGGGTAAATAGCAGGGCCGCCTATGAAAACTTACCTAATGGAAATTCAATAGAAGGAAAGAAGATTTTGAAGCTTGTGTATACTGTAAATAGTAGTTTTAAGTTTTGATTTGCATTTTGTGAATAGGGTTTAAATACATTTCCCGTTTTTTTCTTGTTATCTGCCAAAGATTTAAAGCTTAGTAGATATGCATTAATATATTTTGATACTTAGTATTGTGTGTATTGCTAGGGATCTCTAGATTTGTATAATTGTAAAGAGTTCAGTTAGATTAGGTTCCGTCGTCGACCTTTGGACAGACGAGGCGGGCGGTATGTTCAGATTCGGGTTTGTTATTTAGTATTTTATAATATCCGAAGAACTGACCATAGTTGATGTCCGATGAACTGACCATAGTTGATGTCCGATGATCTGGCCGTCGCCCTGTGAACGGGACGGACGAGCTCTTTCAAAAAACAATGTTTTTTTCTGGAAAACAGAGAGAAATGATAGTAAGGGAGAATTCTGAATGAGTTGAATGTAAATGTTGATAATAAGTTGTAATAAACTGTATATAGTGGGTACGACTGTGTTTCACTTTCATAGGACTCCATTACTGCGATACTATTAACTATACCAAAACTTATACTAAACTCGTGATATTTTTGTGTATCCTAGCTGATGAAAACGTGTTTTGTTCCTGATGAATCTCTCTGTTTGGAATATGGATTTTTATAATTTTGTATTACACCCCTATACTGAAAACAATTGACTGGTCGTTTTTTACCTCATGAATTATTCATTTCTGGCGTTCATTGAACAAAAGACGAGGCAACTTCCTGATGAATTCAGTTGTTCAATACTACCTTTCATTCGGATACATGGTGCGTTACATTTTTTTACTAGGTCATTTACAATGCTTTTATTGAATATCTCAAAAACTATTTCCTCAATTTGGTCATAATTTTACTCACACTGTTTTGATAATGTTGACTATTGTATATATAAGTTTTGTCAACTTTGCATGTTGCGTTTATTAGATAATCTTTCACATATAATAGTCAACATTTTTAAAATGGTTTGAGTGAAATTCAATAAAAACAATGTAGATGACCTAAACAAAAATTGTAACGTACGAGGATGTATTGATATCTATAGTTAGCCTAGAGTAGTTCCCTGCAAAAACAAAATATTTTGTTACCATAGCAACGAACAATAACTTATTAGAAGTGTCAGTGTAAAGTTTGACGTCAAAAAATTAAAAGAAAAAATATGTCCACCGAAATTGTGAAAATCACAAAATTGGAGTATCGAGCCATCATCAAGTACCTGTATTCAAAAGGGAAGAGGTTAGCAGATTTACGAAGATATGCTTAATACCCTTGGTGATCAATGTCCTTCGTATGCGACCGTGAAAAATTGGACTGCAAGCTTCAAAGGGGGTAAATTTTCCAATGAAGATGATGACCGATCGGGAAGGCCAGTTTCTGTGTCAGTCCCCGAAAATATCGATGCAGTTCACGACATGATTTTAACAGACCGTCGAATTGGGCTAAAACGGATATCTGAAGCACTGAATATTTCATAAGAACGCGTTCATCATAAACTTCACGTCAATTTAGACATGACAAAAATTGCTACAAAATGGATCCCCAAATGTTCGAATGTTGACCAAAAGCGTGCAAAGGTAGTAGCATCGCGTTCGATCTGTGCTCGATTTGAAAACGATGTAGACTTCTTAAACCGAATTGTTGCTATGGATGAGACTTGGGTACATTTCTACGATCCAGAAACAAAGCAACAATCGATGGATTGGCGACACTCCGGTTCTCCAAGACCTAAGAAGTTTCGTATCCAAAAATCTGCAGGAAAAGTTTTTGCTTCAGTTTTTTGGGATTGCCTTGGAGTAATCATGATTGATTTTTTGGATAAGGGTAGAACAATAATTGGAGATTACTATTCGACATTACTGACCACTCTACGGGAAAAAATTAAAGAGAAAAGACGCGGAAAGCTATCCAAAGGTGTTTTGTTTTTGCAGGACAACGCCCCTGCACACAAATCTCATGTTGCCATGCAAAAATTTCGTGATTTAGGGTTTGCATTACTAGAACACCCCCTTTATTCACCAGATTAGGCTCCGTCCGACTATCATCTCTTTCCTCAACTGAAATAAAGTTTGAAAGGTCGTACATTTTCTTCCAACGAGGAGGTAATAAAAGCTGTGGAGGTTGTCATTTTAAGGAAAATAAAGGATTTGATTTTATTTGGTTTGCAGAGCAAGAAGAAACATTTCTTTTGATAGGTCTGGAGACGTTGCAGGTTCGCTGTAATAAACGTATCCAATTAAGAGGAGAATATGTTGAGTTATAAAATATCTTGACATTGAAATTTTGTTTGGTTCTATAGTAGGCTAAGAATTTTTCAATATGTCTTCGTATATCCTGTATTCAAATGAAAGGTTATTTTAAACAACTGAATTCGTCAGAAAGTTACCTCATTTGTGATCAATCAACACTGGCAATAAAAATTTTTTTTGTACATAAAAACAACGTGTCAAGTGTTTTCAGTATTGGGGTACAATCAAATATTATAAAAATTTGTATTTCAAACACAGAGAGTTATTAAGGAACAAAACATGTTTTTATCGCCTAGAATACACTGAAACTATGATGTCCTACCGTAATATGACTCATTGGTTCTGAAATGGTGCAAATGGTGCTACAAAAAAATCTCAAAAAACGACTATTTCTACTATGCCCCGTATACAACTTATTGTCATTAATAAAATTATAATTGGAAATGTTAACGAGTTTCGATAAATAGATTTTCATTTTGAATTCGTCTTATTTCGACTAAGAAAACAGTTATTTCTTTGTCAATCCTACCTAATTACGACGTTTTCACAAACAAATATCACACATTTTCATAAAGAACCATCTTGCTATAACATAATAAAATATCAGCCAATTTGACTGAGAGCAAATTTTTCATACATTTTCGTGCGGAGTTCTTCAATATTTGATGCAATGGAAGGATATGTCAATAACATAACAGAGATTAGAATCTTTACTAAAAAGTTTTGTACCTGTGAAACTCGAAATACTGATCAAAGGTCCCGATTTTCACGAAATTCATACAAGTGCCAATATCTCCAACACTATCAATATTTTACTAAGTTCATATTTTGATTTCTGTTCAGTCATGAGCTGGTCTATCAGCCCTCAAAAGGATGACGTTGAGTTTTGGGACACCTTGAATAAATGGCATTGACATTGCGATAAAGTCATATTTTTTTATGCCTCATAATAAATGGGTTAGCAGTGTTGGTTACTAGATGGTTTCTAAAAATCTTGAGTTACTTCCATGACCCTCATTCTATCCTCCATTTTATTGTAAACCAAAAATGCCCTCACATGAGGTAGTGAGCTTTAAATATAATCTAAGGCTAAAATAAAGGCTATTTCCTCCTCTTCACCACAGAGTCTTCAGTCCAAGGTTTCTCTATTTATTCCCATGGTGTGTAGGTGTTTCCTGAGGCCACAGTGTCCGGTTAGTGCGCCGGTGATCGTGTGTATCTTAGACCCGATGAGTTTGAGTGCGTCTGTCGTCAGTGTTTGGCTCAGCTGCCTCACCATGGTTGTTCTGTGTCGATACCCTCCGATATTGTCCCAATATATTTGGTGTTTTGATTTATTCCACTCATTGATTAGGTTTCCGCATCGAGTTTGGCTAATTCCAAACGCTGCTTCTGGAAATGTGAATGGTGATTCAGATGCATTCTTTGCAAGTTGGTCTGCTTTTTCATTGCTTCCAATTCTCTTATGTCCGGGCACCCACACAAGTGTCCCCTTGTTGCGTTTTGATAGTTCATTGAGAAATTCTCAGGCTTGCATTGACATTATCTGTATTGAGTTCGGAGCTTTTATAGCGCTTTGGTTGTCACATAGAATGTACGTTTTCTTTCATACCCTCGGTCTAGATTTATCTTTATGCGTGTTTTTTTGGCATGTGTTTCTGCTTGGGATACTGTGGTGTTGTTGCAAAGTGGGACCATTACGTTCCTTTTTGGCCTCACCCCGTAGATTCCTGCTCTTGTTCCTTCATCTGTTTTTGAACCATCTGTGTACCAGATAATGTTACCAGGTGATAGCGATTTTACTGCCGAGTCCCATTCGTCCCACTTGAGCTGCGTTTTGAATGATTGTGGTAGTCTGATATCATTTCCATTTCGGTCATTTTGAATTCATGGATGATTTTGGTGTGCCAGTTTGTGGTTGGGTTATACAATCACCTGTTTGTTCAAGTCTGTATACACTCATCCTCGCCTCCCCCATGACTGTGATGTCTAAATGTGGAAGGTTTCGGATAATTTCTGTAGCAGCGGATGGAGTGCTATTCATACCACTCGTGATACACAGACAGGCGAGCCTTTGTATTTTACCAAGGCTGGTTTTCGACTGTCTCTGTTTCATCTTGGGCCACCACAGAAGTGAGCCATATTTCTGAGATTCTGGGTCTTATATTTTTCAAAAGTTCTTCTGCACATCATGAATGATGCTTTGCTTTTGTTGACTACATATTGTAGATGCATGTTCCTGTTTAGTTTCTTGTCCAAGAACAGCACTGAATATTTGACATTATCAGGAACTTGTAGTGTTACACCAAAGAATTTGGGTGACTACAAGTCCCCCTGAATCCTTTGGCTTGTGAAGGGAATAAGTGTGGTTTTGCTGGTGTTTGCTCTCATTCCATCTCTTTTGTACCATTCCTCTACGGTCCTCGGTGCATTTTGCATCAGCCCAAAGGTTAGTTGGGCATACTTTCCTTGTACGAGGACTACTATGTCGTCCGCAAAACCTTAGGAGTAGTATCCCTGATTGTTTATAGATTCCAGAAGTTCGTCTACTACCATTTCCCACAGTAGGGGGATAGTATCCCTCCCTGTGGGGTTCTTCTGGCAATTTCCAGCTTCGTCGATTCTTCAAGCATGTTGGTATGGGCCTGCCGATTTTGTAGTATTGACGTTATTCACTTACAGGTGGTTTCGTCAACGCTTCTCCTCCTGGCCGCTGAGACCATACTTACTAAGGATGTCTAGAAAAGTGCATAGTGTCCTTCAGCCTAGACAACAATTGGTGCAAGGCTGTCTCGCACGATTTTCCTGTTGGATAGGCATGATGTAAAGGCCGGTCTATGAGAGCTGCCTCCCGTATGTCCCTTTCTATCAGTTTTTTAGTCCTTTCAGGAGAAATGATGAAAGGCTTATTGGTCTATGATCCTTAGCGTGGTCGTAAGCTAGCTGTACTAGTAGTAAATCACATTTTGTAAATCACGAACTAACAATATTCTTAACATTATAATGTTGTACTAAAATTTTGCCTCCATCACAAAAATTGGTGTCCGAATTAAGGATTATTTCCATTAGCAAGAAGGAAGCACCACGCACACTTCTTATGCAAAAAGTCTTCTGGTCAAATTGCCCAAAATTTCATTATGTTGTTGAACCCTTTTATAAATAGTTTACTGAATACAAAGTGTTGAAGCTGTAAAATGTCACTTTCACGCCATTATTAACTGAACTTTATTGCTAACATTACAGAATTATTAGTGGATTTTCCATCTATACCACAGAATTACACTTGCCAGTGCAACAGTATGTTACCTATGTATTTTTTGAAACAATATACAGGGTAAATCATGACGTATTCTGAGTTACACCAAATAAAAGTAATTTCAGAATAAAGCATCAACGTCGTGAGTCGAATCGTATGAAAATTTAAGTTTTTGCGTTGGATATATTTGATAAGATAGGCGAATCCAAGTATTTTTTCCAAACATACAGAGGAGAATGAAAGTATAAGTTTCTCTGTTATATTTCTATATTGAGAAAAATTGGAAAAATCGTTCGTAAGTTTGGATGGCGTCTATTTGGAAATTTTCTCGTGTATTCAGTACGATCAATGTTGTAATTCAAACTTACATTGTTTCGAAGGGTGACATACATACCACTGCCAAGTCGTCTAAAATTTCTGTACTCTGGATTATTACGGTTTTATGATTGAATTATCTGAAAAAAACAAGTTGTTGATGGATGGATGATGTTGGTTTTTTCCACATACGCCGGTGTTTTTGTTTGGTAATACGTATACAACCAAGACAAATCGGAGACAAGTAGACAACGATCATCAGCGAGTTTGCACTAGGAGTTGCAACATTGCAACACTGCAATGCTTCAGTTCTCATGACAAGCAATGAGATTAAATTTTCATGGATCCTTAAATTAAATTGACGCAGTGGCGTATGCATTGCTGTTGACGTACAAAAAAAATTGGTCAAATCATCACTGATAGCTCTCAAATTTAACAGGTGCTTCCGCACATGATGGACCAGTACCCCAATTAATTTTGTGTAAGTGGTGGTAAATCACCCTGCATATAGAAAATATCAGTGCTTGGTTTTTCATTCCCGCTGTTAGATTGAAATTTTAAGTGTTCCAGGTCCAAATTTACATATTTATCTTTTTTGTTTTTGTTACTGAAACCTTACTGTTTTAGTAAATTATTTATTCTGTTACTCCAAACCGCCGCTAACCTATAATTTAAGGATTGAGTAATTGAATTGCTTGTTTATACAACCATTTCAATCTAAATCGAAGTAGAGCTCATATCCGGAACAATGCATGTGGCCATTGTTGTTGGACTAGAGGCTATGTCGGGGCTGAAATTATTCATTTTATGCTCATAGGTGATGGTGGACGTCTTTGATGTAGATATTCTTGAAAAAATGGTGAATCAAAAAGTTGCTATAAAGTAACCAACCATCTTATCAAGTTAGGGCCAGTATTCTAAACATCTTTTTGATTAAACTTTAATTTTAACAGTCAAGTTAACTTCTGCTTCAAAATGAAAGCTTTTATGAAAGACTTACTTATAAATGAAAAGAAGAAAAAGGCAAATATGTAATCCAGAAGTTTTTGCAATTTCTCCTGTGACATTCCTAATAATTAATAATACTGCTAGCAATTAATAGACTTGTGAAAACCTCCAAAATCTCCAGCAACTAACAAGAATCAACCTGTTCCTCGAAATCTAAGTGTAATTAACCCTTGTATTACTGGCGATAGAAGATGATTTCTGAAAATAAAAATATTTTTAATTCCACAAAATGTTCGGGATTCGCGTATTCTGCTCTATCACTCAGTCGTAATGATGTGATTATTATTATTTTTATTATATCATTAATTTCGAATTATCAGTTGGGATTTATATAGGTGAAACATCAAGACCATCTACTGTGCGTAAGGAAGAACACAAAACTTATATAAGAAATCGGAATCTAACTGGTTCCAAAATATCGGAACAAATTCTCACATCGGATGGCGATCATATGATGAAATGGAATGACACCAAGATGAGTGAGTCAAATCCAGAAAAGAGAAAGTTGAAGGAAACTGCCTGTATTTTTTATCGATGAACTGTTTTTCAACCAACTCAGTCGAAATGGATAGCACATGGTTACCTCTTCTCAGAGAAGAGTTGAGAGATAACAGATTGATTGACAGATTTAGTCTCCGAAACGTCAACATTTTCGTAAAAGAGGAGCATTTTTAGTCAGTTTCAATTTCTTTCGTCATATAGGCAAATTTAGTATACGATACGTTACTGACGAAATTAAATAACTGTTTTCAAGACAACAGTCTTCTAAACGCAGTAACTGATCGGGGAAAATTGATCATTGCCCCTCTACACTTGTACAGAATTCTTTGAATCAACATTTTTTCATTTTCAGACTGTGGAATGTTAAAATTCCCAAAGAGGTATGTCACGAAAATAATTAATAATCTTATTACTTAGTCTCCGAAACGTTAACGTTTTATGGGAAAGAGAAGTATTTTATACTAATCGCTTGAGGAAGCAGTGTAGCAAACGTGCCTCGAGTTCAATAAACTGTGGAAATCTTATCTATGAGATGTGATTTCCACCAAGTGGAGGCAAGTAAATCCAGAATTAAATTTATTATATTAATAATCTAGCATCATCAATAAATTCATCACTCACGTGCGATAAGCGATAATCTGAGACTTTCTTTTCCTTTTTTATATTTTCAAAACTACAGTTAATTGCTCAATATTGAACAGCAAATTCCAAAGCTGAAATATTATTATAATATTTCCCAAGCAGCTGAGGAAATTCATGTTCAAGCGACGTACTCGATGTTCTGTTATCAGGAAACTATTTCCACTTGAACATCTTTCGCACCTACAACGGTTTCCATGATTGCGTGTATTGCAGATCTCAGATTTTCCAAATAATCCAACTATGAAAAAGTACTTGAAAACATTGCCTTTGTGAGTTTCTGTGTTACATGGATGAGATTGAAGGGAAGAACACCTCAGTAATAATATCACAGGAAAATACCCAAAAAATAATAGTCCACTCCTTTATGGAGCGATTTTTACCATTCTATCAGTATATTTTCATGCAAATTCAACGTTTATATTTCGTTTGTACCTACTCGAAAACTTCTCATGCCATTGCATCCAGTACGAAATGAATCAATGTCATTCATTCACTTTCATCGGCCACTTGAATAAATTGTGTATTCACTGGGAGCAAAGAAACAGGGGTGGTCTGCTTGTCCTTGTACATTTTTATTTATGACTCGCACTTGTAGCCGGTAGAATATAAATACTGACAGAAAGTGTTCGTTCCTGGTAAACGTCACTCATTCTTCAACCAAATGTATAAGAGAATAGTGAGTACTAATCTCCACAAATGATTGCATTTATTATTTTCAGTTGGGAACATTTTGTGGCATAAAAAAGGAAATATAAATCAGAAGATGCCCGTGAACACCAGGTAGAATAAATTTTTGTTAGTATATAAACAAAAATCATTTAAAAGAATTCGAAAATGAAGTAATCATTGAGTTCAAAAAAATATAAATCAACGTTCGTATCTATGATTCATCATATGATTTTTCAATATCTGTCTTGATTGAAACAGAAAGAGAAAACAAATCAGGTTGTTGTGGAGATGGAATTGAAATCATTATATTATGCATTGAACGGTATATAATTTCATCAAGAGAAAAAGTGATGTTTTGTGTGGTGAGCATTGAAATACTGTATTCAACTTATTTACAATATAGCGCCCTAACGAGGGTTCCAAAGATTTTCGTAATTAAAAAAAAACAGTACATATCAAGTGGATATTGCCTGAGGCAGCATTCTCTTCAAAGTTTGTGACGAGAACACCTGTCCATAAAATTGTCACAATGATGTTTTTAATTTTTTAATCATGATCATGATATTCAATTCAATCTATTTGTCCATGTTCTTTCCCATTGTATGGTAGTGTTCACAGATGTCATCTGACATCGATTTAGGTCATTGATGTCTTTTCTGATAAAAAAGATTACAACCTCGGTGTAGAAGCTAAAATATTAGGTAATATCTTACTGAAATATGACAAATTTTTCAAATCTTTTTTTATTAGAAAAGACATCAATGACCTAAATCGATGTCAGATGACATCTGTGAACACTACCATACAATGGGAAAGAACATGGGCAAACAGATTGAATATAATGATCATGATTGAAAGATTAGAAACATCATTTTGACAATTTTATCACGAATAGAGAATGCAATCTCGTTCTCGCGAGATCTCATTTTCGCGAGATCTCGGCCATTTATAGCGAGATTGATCTCGTGAGTTCAACGAGATTGCACTCGAGCATAAAAACGTCTTAAGGTTTCCTGAAGCCGACGCGGAAACGCTGTGCTTCTTAAGGAGCTACTTTCAAAATAATTCGTATTAATGGCGGTGATGTGAACAGAACAAGCCTTTCATTGGATTGGTATATCTCTAATTTCTAATAGATCTATGAGTAGGTGAAAATAGAGTAATTTTCGATTTGATTCCGAGAGTTCCAACATTTGACAGCTTTTTCGTGGTACCCCACTCGTCCAGAAACAATTTCTGGATGCTCTCAAAATCAAATCGAATTCACTCGTAATTAATGCCGATAGGCAAAGACAGTATAAAATAAGATAAGATAAATTTATTTCTCAGAATCAAAATTACATTAATATCTAAGCTAATTTCACAATTTATATTGAGATTCTATATTGCATACAGCATCGAGAAAGTGAAGGGTGCGGTGCAAAAAATAATTACAATGATGTTATGACCTATTCTAAACTTTGAGAAAAGAATTGGTTCATATGATGAAAAACATGTTGATGCAATAATTTTTTCAGTTGTTTCTTGAAACGCATAGTGCTTAAAGATTTCATAGAGGAAGGTAGGTGATTGTAAACTTTGATTCCAGAATATAACGGCCCATACCTAGTTCTGTTGTAATTATAATTTGGCAAAATGTACTCTTGATATATTACAAATGGTAACTATAGATGTCACAAGTTACTCTCTTAGTAGGTAAAGTTTTCTTTAATTGATAATAATATTTCAATTTAGTAGTCAACTCAACTTAGTTGATGAGTTTTGACTTGTTGTTGTTTTGTTATAAAGGGACTGTTTTATTATTAAAAGACTTTTGTTTGACATTAGAAGAGACGACAGGTTGTTTATTTCATTTCTTAATTGATTAGATACGTCAAAGTTTACTACTAATAAAAAAAATATAGATAGACGTCGAACAAATACATAAAAGTTTACTGAAAAATTCGTGAAAATGAATGTTTAATTCTTAATACCTATAATTCTTATTATTTTTTCCTAATTTATTCAAATATTATGATTATTTTCTAGAATAAACACACAAAACTGCCAATCTCGCGAGATCTCGAAATTGGCGAGATCTCGCGGTATTGTTATTAATAAACTCGCGTGATCTCGCCTGAGCCCCAATTTTGCGAGATTGCATTCCCTAATCACGAACTTTGAAGAGAATGCTTGCTGCCTCAGGCAATATCCACTTGATATGTACAGTTTTTTTTAATCACGAAAAACTTTGGAACTCTCGTTAGGGCGCTATACTGTAAATGAGTTGAATACAGTATTTCGATGCTCACCACACAAAACGTCACTTTTTGTCTTAATGAAGTTATATACTGTTCAATGGATAATATAATGATTTCAATTCCATCTCCACAACAACCTGTTTGGTTTATCTTTCTGTTTCAATCAAGACAGATATTGAAAAATCATATGATGAATCATAGATACAAACGTTGATTTATATTCTTGTGAACTCTAACTTCGTCATTTCCAAGCAATACAAGTCGAGGAACCAAAGTTTTATGAAACCACTGGTTCAATCAAGCTGGTCGCACTCATATTTTTGCTAAATGATTTCGTTTTCGTTAAAAATTGAACTTTGTTAATTGAATATTGTCGTAATACTTTCGACAATTGTTTTGGAGTTTCTTATCGGGGCAAATTCAAAACCCTTTTGGATAAGATTTGAAAAGAAGTGACTTTTCATTATTACTAACGTCTATTTTTGTTGGCAAGTACATCTACCTGAAATTAACTACAATGAATAAAACAAGTTCATTGAGAAAACTTTATTTCGAAATTTTTGGAAAGTATTTTTTTTTTCTTTTGTGTCTTGGCATTGACTGCTATGGTCATTAGCCACGTGTACTGGATAGGCCTTGTTACTAACTCCATGCGCCACCTTAGGAGCAGCACTGTTAATTGGAACGCAACAGTGAATCGTGCAGGACTCACCCCAGTCCAGCTATGAGATTTGAACAATTCAATCGGTCAAATTAAATGAAAAAAAAAATTGTTTTAAATTTTGGAATAAATATTATGTATTGTTTATCTATACCTGTAATTTGAAAAAAAAATTAAATACATCAAATTGAAATCTAAATCTCTTCTTTATAATTGGGAGCAAATATTATTCATCACTTTTCTGATGCATAACCTGTCGCAACTTTCTGCATGTTTTTCTGGAAGGTCAATAAAAAGTATAAAACACATGCACCTATGCTTGGTTTGTCTTTTTACTTATCGAAAAAATACAATATAGTTAGGTACCCGTATTCACAAATGACGATAAAAATGCCAACAAATTGTATTGTAATGTACCGGATTATGTATATTATATATTATATATTATATATTATATATTATATATTATATATTATATATTATATATTATATATTATATATTATATATTATATATTATATATTATATATTATATATTATATATTATATATTATATATTATATATTATATATTATATATTATATATTATATATTATATATTATATATTATATATTATATATTATATATTATATATTATATATTATATATTATATATTATATATTATATATTATATATTATATAGTATATATTATATAGGGTGTTTCATAATATATGCGCAGGACTTCAGGATGTGATAGATCGTCCAAAAATATAAAAAAAGATTTCCATCAACTTACCCTCTAAAATGCACCATTTTCGAGATACAGTGTGTTGAAATTTTTTAAAAAAATAATCATTTTATGCGAATATCTCTGGAACCGTTTATCGCACAGAGAACAAATGTTTTGTGCGGATTGTTTATTTTTTCAATTTCATAATTGGTGAAAATTTTGAAGGAGTAGTGGGTGTTTTTTTCTCCAACTTCTACGCCACTGAAAAAAGTACAATTTTGAGCAACCTATATGAACCACCAATGTTTTCTACACAGAAAAGGTATTGTTGGTCATAAGCTCTAAAGTTGACCGTTTTCAAGAAAAATCAACTTTCATGTTGTTTAAATAATTTTTTTTTTCTCGAAAATTTGCTGCGTGCATTGAAGCTGACGGTGGAGATTTCTAACAATTCAACTGAGTATAAGGTTCAAGTAAGCGGCTCAAAATCATACTTTTTTTAGTGGCGAAAAAGTTGGAGAAAAAAACATCCACTACCCCTTCAAAATCTTCACCAATTATGAATTTTTAAAAATAAAAAATCTGCACAAAACATAGCTTATTATGAGTAGAAAATGCATTCAAAATCTGTTTTTTGTGCGATAAACGGTTCCAGAGATATTCGCAACAAACTATAATTTTTGTAAAATTTCAACACCCTGTATCTCGAAAATGTTGAATTTTAGAGAGAAAGTTAGTGAAAACTTTTTTTCTTATTTTTGAACATGCTATTACATCCGGAAGTCCTGTGCATTTATTATGAAACACACTTTATATTATATGTTATATTGTCAAATATACAAAATAATCATGAAATAATTCAAATCCAAGTAGGCAAATGCAAAGTTTGAAGATCTTTCAACATCAACTTCAACATTTTAAAATAAAAACACTCAGTATTCACAATTCCATGGTTTAATTCTTCAAGTTCATAGACATCAAAATTGATACAATTACCGGATACAAAAATATAAACTAGCTCGAAATTCACAGACTTGCACAGAGAAGGTAAGCACTTTTATGCGTGCAGCGACCTGACGATAAATGCAAGCTCATCATATTGTTTCTCTATAAATACACCTTTTGGGCAGGTCAAGATTCATTCATGATTTCATTCTTATCACTCGTCACTCGTCAACTGAGTTGAAGACAGCTCGAAAATTAATTATTACCTGAAAATGTTTGGCATCTCCCCATCTCTGGCTCTGCTGGTCACCAGCACATTGTAAGTAGTATTTTATTTATACCTATATTTGTTCATAATTCATTTGTTTAGTATTTGTCCTGCTAGTGTAGCAGCTTCGTTCTTTTATTTAATTTTCAATAAATGTTAATTTGTTTTAAAAATTGAGTTCTTTCATTATTTGGATGAATGTGGGTTGGTTGAATTACAGCTAAAAATCCGTTCGAAAAGCCAAGCGAATTCTGAGTTGCGACAATATATTATATATTATATATTATATATTATATATTATATATTATATATTATATATTATATATTATATATTATATATTATATATTATATATTATATATTATATATTATATATTATATATTATATATTATATATTATATATTATATATTATATATTATATATTATATATTATATATTATATATTATATATTATATATTATATATTATATTGTTAAAAAACATTATACCAAGCTGGCGCATATCGGTTATTGCCAGTGGCGTGCGGCTGAGCGGGATACGGTCGATATTTTTTTTATTTAAATTCACTATATGGAGTGAAGTGACACGTATATGCAAATTATTGAAAAATGTCCTTGAAACAAATTGTTTGCAATTGAATGATATTTCCCGTTATCCAGTTCAGTCTACCAGTTAGTGATTCTGATAACTACTCAATCAGTTGGCCTCAATTTTGATTGAGAATAATCCACAATTATTTTTGAGTTGTTAGTTTCTGAACCAGTATAAATCATCTGTCAATGCAATTACCTGATCTAACAATAGTTATTCAAGTAACAAGGAATGTAATTACGTGTTAACATTCGAGGTGAGTGAGTACGAGCCGAGGCAAAGCCGAGGCTTGTCGCATGCCGAGGATGTTAACAGTCGATACATTCCGTGTTACTTATTACGTTTTTTCCGCTGTTTTTTGACATTTCTCAAAATTTGTCTGAATTGAAGTTTGTTTTCTTACCCTTCCTTCATGATTATTCGTTCCGCTATTTCATTCTGAGTTGCTTGTGCGTGTAACTGAGTTACCGAATAAACAGACAACAATAATATATTCAAAAAGTCTCATAACATAAAAATTGATATAAATGAAGTTGATGGTATTACTTGTCAATGTCAAAGTCATTATTACCCTAGGCATGTAAATGACAATTTACATTCCGTTGTCAAGATGAATTAGTAAACGAATGATATAGGCCATTAACCTGTTTTATTGCTAAGCATGTATGGACTATTTACAGTTTCGGCAGCGGGAAAATTTTTGAATATGAATAAAAAAATACAGTAATGGAAAGATAATGAAGTAAAGCCAGAATCCTTAAAAATATTCAAATATGTAATTGGTGGACTAAACTGGATAACTGAGGATATCATTCAATGCAAACAACTTCTTTTTATAACATTTTTCGACATTTTGCAAATTAATGTTACTTTACTCTATTGTGAATTCAGAATATCGGCCATATTCCGCTAGGCCGCACGCTACTGGCAATAACCGATATACGCGTACTTATAGTTCAATTGAATGCATCAACTTTCATACAGAATTATATTTTCTGAGAAACTATTAATAAAAAAGTTTCTCATATGTTTCCATCACTTTGCGAAACTATAAATAAGTCCTTTCTTGAACCTCTTAATTCGTCAAGATTCGATTTGGATATTTTGATTATTTATATTTCATTATTGACTTCGTAAGATACTCACCGTCAAACTCGAGGTCAAACTCTTTATCGTTAAGAAACTCGACAGAACCAGTTTCTTCAAAAATATTATAATTGTTGAAACCCGTCTCAGTTAAATCCTTCACCCACTCTTGTCGAGGACTAGGACTGTAGAAATATGGTGAAATCAAACGTTCCACTCCATATTTACTCCATTCTGGATGTTTCGACAATTCATCCATTGAATGATCAATAGGGGTATGCTCAAACATTACATGGAATATTGATCCACCTGGTTTGAGCATTTTATGCATATTGAGGAAAGTTTGCCTGAAATGAGAAATGAAAGAAGTTATATGTTTTTGTTCACGACTGAAACCTGAATACAATTTTCCATGGTGAATCGTTTGTATAGTTACAACAATCACGGTAAATATACAACGTCAGCTTTACGGCTCAAACAACACTAAATCCGCAAAAGTGTGATCGAATATTCCAAAATGCAGAATTTACAGTAGTAATACCAGGAGTGATTGAACTTTTGGCGATAAGTCTGTTGAATGATTTCTGAACGAAACTCGTGGTTATTTATTTTTTAAAGTATTTGAAGTTACTTAAAAAAGTTGATTGGAATTTAATTTTTTACTCACACACAGAGTTTCAAGAAATAAATCGGAAAATTTAAAATTACATTTTTTTTTCAATTTCTGATCTCTTTACAAAAATCAAAAATATTCACTGAATGACTTGACTGTAGTGGAACATTTGCAATCTGATGATGATGACAGAAGTCTCACATTTTCTCCGCACCAGATGGCACTAAATTGAAAAAACAGTTTTTTGCCAGATCCCTCGCTGTTACATTGGTTCGTATCTAACAGTGACATCAGAATTCCAAGACAGTTGTGATGATATGGCAATCTAGAAACATAATATTTCCTGATTATGATCAAGATTTAATGATAATGCTGCATGAGATTTTCACTTTGTACATACACTTTAAGCCTCTTCAATTTGACGCAGTATTTTGAAGTTTATGTGCGAAGTGAAACGCTTTTGCATGATTATCATCAAAACTGGATTATAATCAGGTAACCAGAATGTTTCTTCATAGCTATATCATCACAATAGTCTTGGAAATCTGATATAACCAATGTAACAACGAGGGTTCTGGAAAAAAACATATTTTTCAATTTAGTGCCGTCTGGGGCGGAGAAAATGAGAAAGTTTCGTCATTATCATTAAAGTACAAATGTTCCAAGCTATTCAGAAAAAAACTTTGATTTTTGAAAAGAGAAAATATTAAAAAAATTGCAATTTCAATTTTTTCTGATTTATTGCCTGTATGTGGGTAAGAAATTAAATTCAGAGCAACATTTTCAAATAACTTTTTACGATATCTTGCCATCTTACCCCACTTTTGGCGTCTTCATGGTATTTATTCCCAATTTGCCGCCTTACTAGTGGTCACGTGACATGTTTCAAAATCGATTTTTAGATTATCGGACATGCACAAACTCTTCCCCAGAAATGTTTCCCAATGACAAAATGGCTAAGGCTTTCGCGGCCAAAGTTTTCAGTGTCACAATTTTCTCTAGGGTTTGAAGGCCGTCGTTTTTTGGAACTTCTTTCTTCCTGACGTTTCGCTCACTGACTTAACCTTTAAACTAGACTGCTAGTACTCATTTGATCACCACTGAAAAAAACTCATCCAATTGAACATTCTGAAATCGTGACGGCGCAATTCGCAAGAGCCTCCAGGTAATTGATATTTGACAATCTGGGGAGCCATATTGTTAATTTGTTCATTGGCGTTACCTGGATTAAATAGATATTGTTAAAATGAAGTGTTTTGTACTTTGATGTAAGAAACCTTAATTTTCAACGAGTGAATTTTGCCTTGTTGAGGTATGGTCCCCATTACATTATTAATAATATTGTGGCGAAGCTGCGGGCGATGCCGGACCTGAACACTCACGTAGCCAGCGCCCGACCGCGAATGACTTTCGAGGCGCTATGCACCGAGAAGAATCTGGACGATTCGAGAATTGCCCGAAAATTCAAGAGCTTTCGGAGAAGTGAATGGTGAATATAAAAAGAACCACGCAGAGAGTTGGGAGTCAGACAGTCAGTGAAGTGAAAGTCGAATATAAATAGTTCCGTGATTGTTATATAAACTAGAGTATTGTGTTATTGAATCATTGTATTTCGTTAAATAAATTATTTTAGAGTGAATTAGACTATAAATATACTACAGTGGTGACAGAAGTGCGATTTTTAAATACAGAGTGTTTGTGTGAGTGGACAGTTTGTGTATTTCGGACAATTGTTTTCGCAAAAAATAGACAGTCACTGATAAACATTTTTTCGTGAAGTTGACAGTTGTGTGCATTAACGGAGTATAAACTGATACACTTCTTGCGTGTGAAATAGACAATAATAATAATAATAATAATAATAGACTGGTGGCCGTGGAATAGACTGTGTTAAATAGACAATAATAATAGTAGACTGGTGGACCGTGAAATAGACTGTGAGACATAGACTAAGACAAATTGTGTTCGAGGAAAGTTCGCTTGGTCGATTTGAAGGTTGCGGAATTGAAGCAAGAACTGAAGGAGAGGGAACTTGATACAAGTGGTAAAAAGGCCGTGCTTCAGGCAAGACTTTCTGAGGGATTAATACAGGAGGGCAAGGATCCAGAAACATTTTTATTCGAAGTTTCTGGAATGGATATGACTTCCATAATGAGTACTTTGAAAGAAGAACTTCAAGAAAATTCGAAAAGTCTGCAAGAAAAACTTCTAGAAAATTCAAAACATCTGGAAGGAAAGCTGCTAGAAAATTCGTATAATCTGAAGGAAGAACTTCAAGCAAAACTTCCTGAAAACTCGAAAATTATGGAAGAGCAACTTCTAGCAAATTCGAATGGTCTGAAAGAAGAATTTCAAGAAATTTCGAGGAATTTGGTAGAAAAGCTGGTAGAAAATTCGAATACCATGAAAGAAGAACTTTGTGGCGTAGCGAGCAGATTAGAAGAAATATTGGGAACTGTCGAGACAGATGGAGAAAATTAAAGATGAATCAGAGGCGGAATCAAGGAAGAAATCAGCAAAATGTAAGAAACAATCAGTGAGTTGAAAAAGCAAATTGACACTACCCACACCACAGAATATGTCAAAGAAAATTCAATGCTGGAACTGATTTTGAACTTAGATGATGTTCAAAAGGGTTTGAAAGATGTAAAAATCAGTCCGGAAACAGGAAAACTCTCTATGAAACCACCTCAGTTTGATGGAAAAACACCATGGGCAAATTATCGCCGACAATTTGAAGCTGTAGCAAAGGCGAATGGATGGAATGCAAGAGAAAGAGCTGTAGCATTAACACTGGCGTTGCGTGGACAAGCCACAAATATCTTACAAACCCTCACGGAACAAGAAACATCTAGAATTACGGTATGTACAGGCCCCTCTAGAACATGTATACCACTCATAGCTCAAAAACGGCTGCCAGAAATCAAGCGAATCCCTACAGGAATTTGAAGCCGACATTGCACGCTTGGTTCGCCTTGAATACCCAGCTACACCGAAAAAGGTAATGGAGCGACTAGCAGTTCAGGGCTTCTTAGATGGACTTCGTGACCAGGAAACCAGTCAAGCATTGACACTAGCTCACCCAACACAACTCACGGATGCACTGGCACGCGCTTTGGAATTTGGGGCAGCGAAGCAATCCTGCAGAAGCCAAAGTAAAGTCCGATTTTTTTAAGAAGACCGACAGGAGCCTTCCGGTCTTGAAGCTGCCATAAGGAAAGTGATGAAGCAAGTGAGATGCCGGAACTGTAGAAAACTTGAATACGTACGTAGCCAATGTCCGACCCTCATGAGGTCGACACCAACGAAGGTCGTTGAGCAGGGGCAATCGTCAGCCTATACTCAGAAAGCCCCGGTGAACAACGCATATGTCGCTGTCCTCCAACAACAGAACAAAGGAACCTTCGTAGACGGTTTCATCAACAACAAGCATTGCGAAATGCTGCTGGATACAGGTGCAACTAGGACAATCCTTGGGCCTGCTTTCACTAAAACATCAGAGAGAATAGAACCATCATCCTGGAAGCCACGCACAGCAACAGAAGAGCCGGCCACTGTACATGGTGAGCTACCGATTGAACTGATTCTAGGCAGCACAAAAGTGAAACATCGAGCATTAGTAGCGGACATTGAGGACGACGCAATTATTGGAATGGACATCATGAATTCCAGATGGTTCGAATTGAACTTCAAAGAGGGCGTCCTACGTGTGAACGGAGAAGAGCTGGTGCTATATTGAAGAAGTAAAGAGATGATTCGTGTTCTGCTGACTGAAGATGTGAGTGTACCCGAGAGGGCTGAGACCATACTAGAGGCTCGCTTGGACGGAGGTGCGATCAATGGAAGTGTGGTGATGTTTGAGCCCAAGCTTCATGATGAGAAAATTGGACGAGGGATTGCACCAGGCAAGACTTTGTTGCGTGCTGATAAAATTGTGCCTGTAAGGGTAATGAATGTCAATTATTACCCAGTGACTTTGAAGAAGGAAACTGTTTTGGGGCACTGCTCGTCAATTTCCTTTGTGATCAGGAGTGTATACGGTACTGTTAGTCAAGACAATAACCTGACAGCGGAACTGGAAAAGTTGGTTACCATCTCTTCCAAGGGCATTAAACCAGCTCAACAGCCCAGATTGAGAGAATTAGTCAAGAAGTACCAAGACATCTTCGATACCGGACAAGGAAAACGGGGCCGAACGAATGTAGTTCAGCATAAAATTGATATTGGGCATGCCCGACCGATCCGACAATCAGCTAGAAGACTTCCTCTTGCCAAGAAGGAAGAGGCTGACAAAGTAGTCAGTGATATGGGGAAAGATGGAGTTATTGAACAATCCGACAGTCCATGGTCCTCTCCAGTAGTGCTGGTGAAGAAGGAATATGGATCAACACGCTTTTGCGTAGACTATCGTCAACTGAACAACGTGACGAAGAAAGACAGTTACCCTCTTCCGAGAATAGACGACACCCTAGACTCGTTGGCCGGCTCCACGATTTTCTCGACCCTTTATCTGAAGAGTGGATATTGGCAGGTAGAACTGGCTCCAGAAGATAGGGAAAAGGCAGCCTTCTCCATCGGCTCAGGACTGTGGCATTTCACCGTTATGCCATTCGGGATTTGTAATGCTCCAGCCCCATTCGAGAGATTAATGAAGTCGGTTCTGAAAAGACTTTCACGGAGGACGTGTTTGGTATATAACATTATTGTAGTTGGCAAATCGTTCGAAGACCACGTAAAATACCTGGAGGAGGTATTCCTGCGACTGAGAAACTCTGGATTGAAGCTGAGCCCCTAGAAATGCCACCTGTTCCAAAAAGAAGTACGTTACCTTGGCCATGTTGTCTCTGGGCACGGAGTAGCAGTGGATGACGAGAAAATTAAAGCAGTGAAGAAGTGGCCTATCCCGAAAGACATACACCAACTACGTAGTTTCCTTGGTTTGTGCGCATACTATCGCCGATATGTGCCGGGGTTTTCGCGAAAATTATTATATTCAAGTTATTGTTCATTAGTGCAGTATTTGGATACGATATCCTGTGTATGTGTTATGACTAGGGGAATCCGTCTTTCATCATACAGGGTCGTTGAAAATTTGTAATTTCACCGATATATACAAAAGTGGTAGAAAGTGCATTTTGCAAAAGGAACGCCCTGTGTGTCATCAGATATCTTGAAAGACATTTGAATTCCCTTTCAAATGATGTATTTTGTTCTTTTACCTAAAGAGTCAGGTTTCCAAAATAAAAGCAATTTTATATAAATATCGGATTATTTTGCATACTACAGATTATTTACATTGGGAAATATTACCTATTTCGTATCGTTACACTTGGAATTGAAAATGATGGATTATAATACATATTGAAAGGCAGATACTTCGAATCTTTTTTATATTGACTGTTAGTGCAAAAACATGATTTCAAGAACACGCAGGACATTCAATGAACTTACCACAAATGAATAGAAAAAAATCAAGAAGAATCGAACGGAGTTATGCTTTGTTTGGGAATGTTGAGGCGCCAATGGTGTTAATTTCTGTAAATGGATTTCAACATGGACTTATATGAAGTTCCAAATTTCCTTCAGAAAATTATATGGAAAATATTTGAATAATATGAGATCAACAGTTAGGGACTTTTTGGCAACTTGCCGCTTTATGTATATCAAAGTTGTTGGTATCAATTGGACGGTGCCTCCCCTCACTGTAGACAAGAAGTGAGCAGTGAACTGACTACAACCTTTGAAGATCGGTGGCGAAGACGCTTGGCCACCGATATCCCCAGATCTATCTCTTCTAAATGTTTACGTTGAATCAAATCAAACAGCAATTCGAAAACATGAATTAGCGAATAATATAACCTTCATTTGTTTATTGATTAAAATAAAATTGAGTTCTGCTTAAGGTGAATCATTATTTCTCAACAGACAGACGTTCATACCCTGAATGGGAGTTAAAATTACCATGGAGATGAAAAACCGAACAAAGCATACTTTGTTCAATTTTGATTTAAAATATCAATTCACTGTATTTCTCGGTTCATGCAATATAATTTTTGAAAAAAACTGTTGTGAAAAAAATATAAAATATCAGTATACAATGAACAGATACAAATATGGCACAAATTCGACAAAAATTTTCAACTTTTCCAAAATCTCAAATGGCGATTTTGGAGAATTTTTTTTTCGAATATACAGTGACTGCCAAAAAGTATGTACCATATGAGAAAAAAGTTTATTGCTAGAGTATTAGAAAAATATTTTTGGGAAAAAGTATGTGCATGTCCGATAAACTGAAAATCGATTTTGACACATGTCACGTACCACTAGTATGGAGGCAAATCGGAAAAAAATACCATGAAGGGGCCAAAAGTGGGCTAAGATAGCAAGATATCGAAAAAATGCAATTTTGAAACGTTGCTTGGAATTCAATTTCATACCCATATAATGATAATAATAATAATAATAAACGTCTTTTTTATTTCCATTATCCTAGATTTACAAACAAAAGAGTTACATACAGTAATAAGAAATGGAAAAAAGAGGCGAAGTTCAATTTTTATAGTGACAAGTCACTATTAATTGTTCTTCTACTTAACCTCAAACATCGCTGCGGTACATAGAGTGATGAATGAATAACATATTTCAGAGATATTAATGCGGTACATATTATGATGAATGACATAGTTCAGAGATGTTCTTGACAAAATAAAGATATATTATTGCGAATCCATTAATAAGTTTTTGAATTTCAGACGAAATCGCTTCAACCCACATTCTTTGATGTATTCCGGTATGGGATTGTATATTTTGCATATTTGATAGCTGAAACTGCGCCTAAATAATTCTAACCTAAAACTTGGTGGTGTTAGTAAGCCTTTGTTTCTTACATTGAGGTTATGTACATCGGTTCTATATGTTATTTTTCTGTGCAGATATGTAGGAGTTTTGCTCAAAATTAATTTATGAAAGAGAGTTGCAGTATGAAGGATTCTTCTATATTGCATATTTAGCCAGCCAATATCACTCAATTTATGTGAAACTTTCTGTTGCTTTTTGATACCGTAAATGAGTCGCAAACAAGAGTTTTGAACTTTTTGGATCTTTCCCTTACAGTGACTAGTTGAAAATGTATTATATAGTACATCTGCATAGTTGAAGTTTGATAGTACGAGTGTCTCGCATAATGTAGCCTTCAACCTCAATGGAAGAAAATGTCTTTGGCTATAAATGCTTTTCAGTGTGAAAAAGGCACGCTGTATCAGTTTGTTGACATGTTTTTCAAATTTAAGTTCTATATCTAGTATAACACCCATGCTCTTTGCTTTCTCGGCCATTTCAAGGCGCTGATTGTTAATATTTATGTTCAAGGATTCAAGTATGGCGGCACAGTTACTGCGTGAACCAAAAACGATTGCTTTTGATTTACTCTCATTAATCTTGAGACAATGATTCCATGCTGTTTTTACAAAAATGTCAAGATCCTTGTTTATTCGGGAACACGCACTTTCTACCATTGACGGGGGAAAGCTGTAATAGAGCTGAGTGTCATCGGCATAGAGATGGATTTGGCAATGCTGAAGACTATTTAAGAAATGAGATGTGTAAATGGTAAATAGTAGTGGTCCTAGAATAGAACCTTGTGGTACACCTGAGTGAAGGTGAAGATATTGAGAATCAATTCCATCTATGCTCACTTTTTGTTGCCGATTTTTCAGAAAGGATTTTATTAAAGAAATAGCTTTTCCAGAGAGACCTATGTAATTCAAAATATTCAATAATGAATCATGATCAATCGTATCAAACGCTCGGCTAAAATCTAATAAAATCAGAACTGTACAGTTTCCTTTATCCGTTGCCCTAATTACGTCATCAATGACATGCAAAAGTGCAGTTGTACAGCTGTATCCTTTGCGAAAGCCTGATTGTGTTGCCGGTAATAGAGAATAATTCTCAAGATATTCCTTGAGTTGAGATTCAATTGCTCTTTCTAATATCTTCGATAGAACAGGAAGTATGCTGATTGCGCGAAGGTCTTTATATTCAGAGGGGTTCGATTTTTTTGGTAAAATTTTCACAACCGCCGACCTCCATGTTGTGGGAACGATGTCATTTGATATGCAAAAGTTAACTATATGAGTAATATATGGTATAATGTGGGGACAGCACAATTTGATATACCTATCTAATATTTAGACCATCGCAGCCTGCTGCATTAGTTTTTATGTTGCAGATTATTTCGTAAACAAATAAGTCGTTAATTTCTTTGAATGTGAAATCTTGATCTATCAGTTTGTGTTCCCTATAAAATGAATATAATGTTTGTGGAGGTTTAGTTGAATGAATAGAGTTGATAAAGTATTGATTTATTTCATTGGGATTTTTCATATTATCTGGAATATCGAGGGGTTTCTGGGGTAAAAAATCATTATTTTTCAGGGTTTTCCAAATCTTTTTAGGATCTTTTTGACTGTATGTGTGCAAAAAATATGCCCGTTTCTCCCTTTTAATAGCCTGATTGGTATAATTCCTCATATCTTTATAAAACCGGAAATGAACATCTGATTTTGTAGCCTTGTACCGTTTCAAAGCTTTATCTCTCAATGACATCATTTCCTTAAGAACATCAGTTAGCCAAGGAGATCTTTTCTCAGTGACCCTAGATGTTGTGATTGGTGCATGCCTGTCGAGGAGATTGATGATACAATTAACCAAGAATGATACTTTTTCGTCAATGTTATTCAAGTCGAATATTCTGAAAAATGGTGTTAAGAATAGGTCCCTCTGAAAATCATTTTCATTAAAGTATTTGAAATTTCTGTAAGTGCACATCTTTGGCTTCCGGCCCATGCCTTCTATTCGCAGTTTGCAATATACTAGTAAGTGATCAGAAATGCCACCATTTTCAACGACACCCTTCTCTATTACTTCCTGCTCATCAATGATAATAACATCTAGTAGAGTAGCTGTATGTTCTGTGATTCTGGTGGGAGTATCTATAATTTGATGAATATCAAAAGATTGCAGAACAGACACAAACTTGCACACGTTCGTGTTTTCATAATCGAGTAAATTGATATACATGCAATAAATCAAAAACAATTAAAATTGCAATTTTTTTGAATATTTTCCGATCTCCTTGACTGTAGTGGAACAATTTTTGTACTTTGATGATAATGACAAAACTTTCTCATTCTCTCCTCCTCAGCTGGCGCTGAATTGAAAAATATGGTTTTTCCAGAACCCTCGCTGTAACATTGGTATTTATCTAACAGTTATATAAGAATTCCAAGACTATTGTGGTGATGAAGCTGTCAAGAAACATTCTGGTTCTCTGATTATAATCAAGTTTTGATGATAATCGTGCAAGATCGTTTAACTTCGTACATAAACTTGAAAATAGTGCGTCAAATTGAAGAGGCTTAAAGTATAATAATGATAATATTAATAAAGGTCATTATTTCCCATCAGATGAATATGAAAAGAAACAGGCATTACATGTTTCAACATAAAAAACGCTATGATGGGAAAAGGCCGGGGATCAGATAAACTGCAAATAGCCCCTGTTATTATTCCCAAGCCGAAAAGAAAAAACATATGTATTCTAGCAGAGATAGCAGCAGTCTTTGGTGCTAAGTACCTCCAAATCTTAGTGATATATTCAGGATAGATAATACTGTATAATAATCATAGTATTAATAATATTAGTAAAACAAAAATTGAAAGAAGAGGAATATAGAATATAGATGGACAGGGCGAAACCTGAGCGCGACACGTTCGTTGATGAAGGAGATGTTTTTAAAATGTTTTTTGAGTGATTTGGTATTCTTGGACTTCATATTTATCAGAATTTCATTATATACTTTGGATGCTTGATAAGAGAAAGAGTTTTTGAATTGTTCGGTACGATGATGTGGTGGAGTGCCCTAAAAATCTAATATCTATATGGTGGACGTCATCCCTGACTGTTATTTTTTTCATCAAGAAGGGTTTTTTTTATCAGTAAGGGTCCTTTCAATCAGACATGCAAAATGCAGTAAGCGGCTTTGTTTCATGACCAGCCATTTCAATTCATGCAGTTTGTGTGAGACTCTTTGTCGACGCCTTATTCCAAATATTAGTCGTATGCAAGAATTTTGCATGACCTTTATGCGTTGTTGTAGTACTGAAGATATGCACGGTCCATAAATAGTATCCGCGTAGTTGTATTTTGATAGAATGAAATCTTTACAAAGTAAAGATTTTGAATTATTGTGAAGGTATTGTGTGTGATTGTATATCAAAATTAGGTTCATGAAAGCTGATCTTTGTACACTGTCAATGTGCAATGAAAATTTCAGATCGTTGTCAAGTTTTAATTTTTTGTAGAGCTAGATAGCTTGACGGTATGACCGTCAACTTCTGATGATATTTCTTTTTCTAACATGTCTGGATGCACCAATGGACCGAATATGAGAACCGAGGTTTTATTGGAGTTAATTAGTATGAAATATTTACGAGAAACTTCAACAATTTTTTCAATATCAGAGTTGACCTCTTCCACAGCATCTTCCACATTTGCTGGATCGAAGATCCTGTAGAGACAGGTTTGGCAGAACTTGAAAGCGCACTCGGGAAGTTTGCAGTCTATAAAGTAAAGAGAAGTGGTGCAAGTATTGACCCCTGAGGAACGCCACTGACAACATCTATGGGAGTTGAGATTTGTTGGTGTAGGAAAGTATATAAATGAAAATGATCTTAAAGCATTATCAAAGCGAAAAATGCAGTAATATACATGGTATTCCATTTGAAATATCTAAGTTATTACAACTTTTCGATAGAAGCGGCAACATCGCAGCACTGAAAATATTTTAGATCGATAGAGCAGAACCGATTATCCAAGAAACCAAAATTTCAAAATAATCTTACGTCCTTTCTTATATACGTCTAATAGACTATCGAGTTTTGGACACCCTGTATAAATAATCACTTTGCACCAATTTTTTTTGCATTGAATTTTTTTCTCATCAATGTAATTCGTTCAGTTTGCGTGAATGAATTGATAAATAAAGAGCGAGCTGTATACCGGGTAATTCAAATTCGAGGGTCACCATTGGGATTTCGGGAACTATAAGAGATATGAAGATGGTTGAATTGAAGCAAATTTGCGCATCTATGTGACCAATAATATGCCGTTAAGAAAGTTTAAAAATTCCGAGTATATCCAGAGATATACGAAAAAACCGAAATTTTGAAAAACTATTTTTATTTTTTTCTGGCGTTATTTGATAAATGATTTCAAAATAAACAGTACATCTACATTACCATTTTGTCATTGCTATACGACGGTATTTTCAGATTTACCATCCGACGTTTCGTCTGTTGGCCACCATCATCAACTTTATTTTTTCTTATGGGCGTCATATTGAATTGTTACAAATTTAAATACAGTTTTTCATTTTGATTCAAACGAAATATAATATGTGATACTTTGTTATGTCACAACCTTTTATATTTCACAAAAACTAGAATTTTCAAGTAGGCTCTGACTCCGTCAAAAACAATTGTTATATGATTTTATTCGTTGTTACACTATTATCTGTCACGTAGTCACGTCTGCTGTCACAAATTCAAAGTGATAATAAACGTAAAATGGTGTTTTCAAACCAAGAAAAACGTGATATGATGAAACTGTTTTTTAAATAGTAATACTGAGAGAACTGCAGAAATGTATCTTCAACTATAACCAGAAAGAATACAACCCGCAAGAACATTATACAAAAAATTAGATGGAAACCTTACCTAGTATGGTAGTTTCAAAAAACCGAGGAATAAATATAGAAATCGATTAGATGAAAATACGAAAAACAATATTCAAAATGCGGTAATAAACTTCTATCCTCTTATTAAAATATTATTTTTTTTTACTTGTCTGTTTTTAGATAAATATGAATACTTCAGTTTCAACAATGAAGTTGCTCTAAATACAGGTGCGCCACAAACAAGTGTTTGGAGGGAGCTCTGAAGAAATGGTCTAAAATGCTACAAAATTCAGATTTGCCAAAAATTATACCCAGGTGATCCTGAACGGAGATTGGCTTACTGTGATTGGCTACTGAATAGAAATGATTTTCCCCAATTTCTCTCAAAGGTGAGAGTACTTTCACTAATTGTGGTATGTTCAATAGAAAGAATGAGCACATCTGGAGTTGTGGAGATCAAATCCTTGGTCCTTATTTTTTTAATAGAACACTCAATGGAAAAACTTATCTGGAGTTTCTCCGTGGCGCTTTTGAGGATTGTCTAGACATGTTACCTCTCGTGAATTTGAATCAATATTGGTTTCAACACAACGGTGCCACTCCACATTATACCAGAGCAGTATGTGAATACCTAAAAGGAAGTTTCCCAGATAGGTGGATTGGAAATTATGGTCATGTGAAATGGCCAGCAAGGTCGCCTGACCTTACAGTACTAGACACTTTTTTGTGGGGCACATTAAAAAACCGGGTTTATGACAAGAATTCAATAATGTTGAGGATCTTAGGAGAAGCATAATTGAACAGTGTCTGTCAATAAGAAGAAGGGATATAACAAGGGCTATAGAAAACTCAGGACGGCGAGCACGCCTATGTATTTAGGAAGAAGGCAGACATTTTTGAGCAGTTGCTCAAATGTTTCAGATTTTTCTCCGTCAGTATTGTGTTATTTCGTTCGTTAATTTGTAGTTAGACACAGGTATTTTCAATAACGTTCATTAATAACTAGTTTAATCAGATTATATTTCGTTTATTGTTGAAAAAAAAACATTCTACGTAATTAATACTTTGAGAATAACAGAAGACGTGACAAATAATGGGGTAACAACAAATCGATTGGTTTTACAAGTATTATTTGATGGAATCGAAGACAACTAAAACTTTTTTTCAATGTTATGCGAAGTTGTGACATAACAAAGTATCACATATTATAATTCGTTTGAAGCAAAATGAAAGACTCCATTTAAATTTGTAACAATTCAATATGACGATCATAAGAAAAAATAAAGTTGATGATGGTGGCCAACAGACGAAACGTCGGATGGTAAATCTGAAAATACCGTCGTGTAGATGTTTATTTTGATTTCATTCATCAAATAACGCCAGAAAAAAATAAAAATTGTTTTTCAAAATTTCGGTTATTTCCGTATATCTCCGGATATACTCGGAATTTTGAAACTTTCTCAACAGCACATTGTTGGTCACAATTTAACCATCTTTGTATCTATTATAGTTTCCGAAATCCCAATGGTGGCCTTCGAATTTGAATTATCCGGTATAATATTGCTGATAGTTTGATTTTTTTTTAAATTACGTACCTTGATCTTTCACCATATGCAGGACTAAAAATCCGAAAATATGATCAAATTTACCCATATACTTTGATGGAACTTCTTTGGTAGCTATATCTAGTTGTTCGAATTTCATAGAAGGGAGTACAGCATTTTTTCTAGCATATTCTACCATACTTTGCGACAGATCGGTAGCCACAAACTCCTTCATGTCCAATGGCAAAAAAGGAAAGAACGTCCTTTGCGAAGTTCCACCATCGCCATGTCCAACTTCCATAATCGATGGGTGATTTCTCCATTTGATCAAATGATTATATTTCTCCAAGCACCTTTTGTTTATAACTGTTACAATTCTATTGTTCTCCGCGTACAGTTTTGGATAAGCCATCACATTGGAAAATTTTCTGAAAAACATATTTAAACTAAAAACTGGACTGCTTCACTTGAACGTCACTAAATCCTGAAATTTCAGAAATAGCAATGATGGTATTTATACACAAAATTATACCAGTCGGTGATAAACGTGATAAAAGTGAAAGTTGTTTGTTCAGTTTCTGACTCTTTCAATTCACGGTTTTAACTGGTCCTATTTGTCTTCTCAACAATATTGTTAGGATAAAAACAGCGTAAGATTGGTTCAGATGTTTTTGTTGCCACCATCTATGGTTGATTTGTTCATCGGAAGAGTAGTATCGCTAATGTACGAAATATGTATACAGTATGTCAAAAGACCCCGCACTAATTTTATGGAAAACCACTGAAATTTCAATATGATGTAGCCCATGCCATCCTGAACAAAAGTTACCATTGCGCCAACTCTCTGAATGCAGGCGTTTGGATTTTACAGGGGTTCAAAGTTTGATATTCTAACGATTCTTGAAAAAATCCGGAATTTCATTTTCATCGTATCGATCTGAATTTTCATAATGGAATAGTCCACAATATGTGAATCAAAAAGATCAAATGACAAAAGTTTCTAGAATCAAAATTGACGGGTATACAGAGGGCTAAACTTTATTTTTGTTAATAATTATCGAACTTTTTTCGAGAAAATATTCGTTTTCTTGCAGATCCATATGCAATTGATGTTACTCACGATACTTGAGAGGGCTATCATATTTCGCGTTTGAACCAACCATCCAACTTTAAGTATTTGGAAGATACGGGACGATCAAAATTATATTTTCAATTTCGGAAAAATGTATCCCTTTGTATAGTCAGCTTCTACCAATAAAATGAGCTGATTTTTTGAAATTATGTAGCTAATATACAGGGTGTCCGGTGAATCTTGTACAATATTGAAACTGGTTATAGACCAGGTCATGTCTGTTCAGAATATCGGAATTTCACCTTAGTAAAAATATCACCGTTTTCGATATAATGGACATTTTAAGAATTTCTGTAAAATCGCTACCTAACCTTGGATTTTTGAGTGCCATGTACACAAATTGAGACGAATTCAAATATCTTTGCTGCTGAATATTACTGATGAGTGATGCTTCAAGATGTACAGAACAGTTTTTCAGAAAGTGAAAATATTTTTCGAGAAATGAGGGTAAAATGACAGATTTGAGTTTCATCAGTTTTTTTTTTAAGTTTGACATTATTGTCTGAAAGAAACATAACCAATTGGAAGTGTACATTCATTTCTAAAGAATGCTCATTTTGTCCAGACTCTACCATGGTATAAAACAAACTAATTATTTTTGGAGGAAGTAATTTCCATTGAATTGGGCGTGGTTTTATTCTAGGCTTTCATCAACTTTTATACTAACGCCCAAAAATTATTTTATTTCGATATCATCAAGATAAAATGTGATAAATAATGAAGAATAGACTGCTCGGTAGCGTTAAATAGTAGGTCAATAAAATTAACTTTTCATGTTATTCAGCCTAATAAAATTATCGAAATGAAATATTGATTATCCGACATGGCACCAATTAATACGAATTCTTGTGATAAATGTCGCAATTGTCCAACATCCAGATTTCAACGAAGTTTCAGAGACCGACAGATATACCAGGGTGTAACCTAATAAGCGCAAAATTTTTTAGGAGGTGAATCATTCTCGAAAATTAAAAACTTTTCTAATTCCTATGTTGTGTCCGTAGAAGCAATAGTTTCTTAATGAAAAATTGAAATACAGCATTGTGCATGAACGAATCTTCTGTAAGTAGAATTGAAAAAATCTAATAGGTGGCTGTCACATTTGTTTGATCAACTTGTTACTTCTGTCGTAGTTTTTTGAAATTATTCCGCTTGTTTCATTCAGTAGTATTTATTTATTTCCTTGTCATGCCGTACACACGTTATACTCCACGAGAATATACGCATATGCACTACATTTATGGTGAATGTAGAGGTAGTGCTACTGTTGAAGCAGCGCTTTATGCAGAACGATATCCGATTGCACAATGCCGCTAAGAAATTCGCTGATTTGTGGGCTATAACCTATAACGTATTTGAAAAGGTTCTTCTTGAAAATATGTGATCTCTGGGTACGATTGGAAGGAAAATAACATTTTTGTAATATTATTCAGTGCGATGTTGAATGATCGTTATTGTGGTTTATGGGGTATGTTGATTCAAAAAAAACTTGAATTAGTTTTTACTTCTTTACATCTCATTGAATGCTTCTAAGCAGTTAATTCGTAATTACTCATAATTATTTAATCATTTCATATCGATAGGATAAAAATGAAAGACATTACTGAAAAAGGCTAATGGAGTTGATTTTAGCTCACACTCTAATATGATCGAAATTCTACTCCTCCCAAAATTAATTATCGTATGTTTCATACCATGGTAGAGTCTGGACAAAATGGGCATTCTTTTGTAATGAATATCCACTTCCACTTGGTAATGTTTTTTTCAAACAATAATGTCAAACTGTTGTTAAAAAAATTGGTGAAACTCAAATCTGGCATTTCACCCTCATTTATTGAAAAATTATATCGTTTTCTGAAAAACTTTTTCGTACGTCTGAAAGCATCACTCATCGGTAATCTTCAGCAGCAAAGATATTTGAATTGGTTCCAATTTGTAGACATGGCACTCAAAATTCCAAGATGAGGTAGTGATTTTCCAGAAATTTAAAAAATGCTCATTATCTCGAAAACGGTGAGATTTGTACTGAGGTGAAATTCCGATATTCCAAATAGTCCTGACCTGCTCTATCACCAGTTTCAGTATTGTACAAGGTTTACCGGACACCCTATATATACAAATGTGTCAACGTCTGTGCTCAATAATCCTAATCCAAATAAAGTTGCGGCGATGGTCCAAAAAATATGGATGTTTCGGAATGATTTTGAAATGATTTCGAAACTCATCAGTGAATTTTTCTTATTTTTTGACATAATGTAGATGAATGATTCTTGATCGAAAAGTTTCACAGTGCCTACCTCGCGAATGCCATGGTTTGAATTATACAGGGGTTTGAAGTATAGTATTTCATCGATGTTTCGAATAATCAAACTTTCCTTTGTAAAAAAATTTGAAAATTGTTTTCACCCTTTATTTTCCTGGAACAAAAAATTAAAACGATGGTCCTTAAGGAATTTGTATTATATTTTCATACACTGTATGAAACATGAACCTTATTCGTATGCTAATGCATATGCCTGAAAATATAATTACAGAATGAGACTGAGTTGCAACCTTTGTATATTCATGAATTCTCACAAAATGAGACTAATATGCAACCTTTGTATATTCATGAATTCTCATTTCACATATTTTATCATTGAAATGTTTGTTTAGGAAACAATGTTATTTTCGGAATTATTGATTATTCGAGAGATCGATTAAATACTATACTTCAAACCCCTGTATAATTCAAACCGTGCCATTCGCGAGATAGGTACTGTGGAAATTTTCAGAAAATAAAAAAAATCACGAATGATTTTAGAAATCATTTCAAAATTATTCCAAAACATCTCTTCTCCATATTTTTTGGACCATCGCCGCAACTTTTTTGGGATTCGTTGACATATTTGTATATATATATTAGCTAAATAGTTTCAAAGGGATACATTTTTCCGAAATTGAAAACATATTTTTTGATCGCCCCGTATCTTCCAAATTCTTAAATTTGGATGGTTGCTTCGAATGCTAAATATGATTGCCCTCTCATGTATCGTAAGTAACATCAATTGCATATGGATCTGCAGGAAAACGAATATTTTCTCGAAAAAAGTTCGATAATAATTATCAAAAACAAAGTTTAACTCTCTGTATACCCGCCAGTTTTGATTCTAGAAACTTTTATCATTTGAACTTTTTGATGAACATATTGTGGACTATTTCATCATCAACTTCATATTCAGATCGATACAATGAAAATGAAATTCCGGATTTTTTGAAAAATTGTCAAAATATCAAAATTTGACCCCCTGCAGAATCCAACCGCCGGCATTCAGAGAGTTGGCGCAATGGTAACTTCTGTTCAAGATGGCATGGACTACATCATATTGAAATTTCAGTGATTTTCACCAAAATCGGTTTTCCAAGATTAGTGCGGGTCCTTTGAGAGTTGCCAATATAGGAATAACTCGGTAATAAAAATTGATATCAAAAAATGACAAATCCGTGTCGAGGAAAGGTTCGTGAAAACGCAACTCGCCAATACACTCATCCCCTGCTCTCCAGCATCCTTCCACTTCAGAAGTTTAAATGGCAACTCTATATGTGTAAATCATCATTAGAAAGAAAGCTCTTTGAAAATTGTTTTCAGATATACCCAATTTTTGGGGTCTGGTTTGATATTCTTCTATTAGTGTAGCTATTTGGAAAAACTATTTTTTCTACCACAGTTATATGACTCTGTTATTTCGTAGGATTTCAAACTAGAAGTAGGAGGATATTTGGGTAGTTCTTGAAGTTTCTATGGTAATATAAAAGTATTTTCTTTACTGTGCAGAAAAGAGGTCAGAGTTGACAATTAACTTAACGTAGGAATTTTTGTATGATATGAAATGTATGTGGTCGGAAATAAATTGAGATTTTGGTACTCATAAGATTGTCAGACTCTGCTACATGTCGTCCTTCAACTTTCTTGACTCAAAACCAGTAAATATTGGCAAATGAATATGTATTAAACAATAAAAAAAATTTATCAGTTGTAGTTTTAGCAGAAATATCCATGACGTACCGTCAAATACTAATGAGTCCAGATCACTTACCTTTACAACAAATATAATATCGCGAAAATGCCGAAGATGATTTTTCATTTTATCAAATGAAGAGCTGCATCTTTGTTAGCTATGAATGTTTTGATTTTGGAACACTTTAGCAATAGCCCTGTGTACATGTTTGTATTATGTTACTATGAACTAGTGTGTTGTTGTTAGCAACTTGATAAACTACTCTTTTCTATGTTCAGTTCTTCGTCCGCAAATACATTCCAAATTACAAAACCAGTCGTTTCAATACCATTCTTAAGAGGGGTTTAACCTTATTAGTGACTATTAGCAAAACAAGGTACGGAAGAAAATGAAATACTCGGAGCTCGCTGAATAAACTCGATATTTTTTTTCATCATCCGATTTTCGAATGTTGGATATAGGCATCTCACGAAGTACTTTTTCAAATAAAAAAAAGAAAAACGTTGAAAAAATTGGCAGAACATTGACCAGATTCATTAACTTTTATCTCAGGATCTGTTCTTTTTTTCGAAAAAGTACTTCGTGAAATGCCTCACTTATACATTTATCTATGTTCAAAAAAAAATTGGAATGATCCATACAAAATTACATCGTCAAAGCGTTTTCTATTGAACCCCTGCAGACTCAATTTTCGAGCATTTATCTTCACTGATTCGAGCGCCCTCACATAACTATGCTCTTTTACATGGATACTATGGATAACTGAATGAATTGTAGATTCATTCATGAGTAGAGAAATTATTCTGAAGCTATTCCGGAAATTTTAGCTCTGGAGATAAAACAATAGAAGTTGTAAATGGGTTTATTGAAGTTGCAAATATGCCAAATTAGGTAGCCTATATAAGAATAATGAAGTTATATATTATCAAATTGTAATTCTTATATATGTCATAATTCAATTTAACTTGAACATTTGCTTCCTGGAAATGGACAAATAATAAGTAATAAGGAGCAGATACGATTTGTTGATAGATCGTGATTACGTTCCAGGTCACTGACACAATTAATTACTGAGAACTGGATATGTTTTGCAATTTGCAAGGGGCTGGCGAGCGACTGGCGGCAAGTCACAAAGGGACCAATTATCCCGAAATGAGTGTCACAGAGAAGGGAGGAGGCTACCGTTAGAGTTTAGTTTGCTCTTGTATTGTGATAGTGACACTTATTGTATTTTTCAATATTTGTTAATCAAGCAACATTATGCCAAATTCGAATTACGAACTGGTGATAAATACCGTTAACGACTCTTTTTAAGAAAATTATCAGTTGTAATACCACAAGAGAGTGAGAATAACGTGAAAATAATTAGACAGATTTTTCGAAAACTTGTTGCCAGGCAATAGACACGAGAGCCCGAAGGGCTCGAGTGGCTATTGCCAAATGGCAACAAGTTGTTTTTTATCTATTTGATGTTCCACATTTATTAAAATCAACAAGGAATAACTTTTTCTCTTATAACTTTCATCTCGTTGATGGTGTTACGCATAAATCATATTTAGAAACGATGTATACCCTTGATAAGGCAAAACAGTATAGGTTGGCGCCTAGGCTACGTGATGAACACCTAAATCCAAACAATTTTTAAAAAATGAAGGAGAAATTAGCTTCTCAAGTATTCAGTCACTCTGTGGCCGTTGCTATGCACACTTATATTGACTTTGAAAAAATAACTTTATTGAAGACATGAACAAATTGTTTGATATATTAAATTCAAGCAACTTGGAAACATGCCACGCTTTTATGGGAACCACAGCGCAATTTGAATTTTTAAATAAAATGGACACACTTGTTTCAATATTGAAAGTTTCAGGTAAGGCAGGAAAGAATGTAACAAATTCTCTTAAATTTATTTTCGGTTGGAGGCTTACCATTTCCTCAGTTTTACAATTATGGAAAATTTTGAAAAATAAAAATTATAAATTTTTATTGACCCGTAATTTGAATCAGGATTGTCTTGAGAATTACTTTGGTCAAATCAGAAACGCTTGTGGAAACGCTAGAAATCCCACTGCCATTCAGTTCACTAGAGCATTTAAAAAACTATTTGCTATAGGGTGTTTTCATGAGGCAGAAGGAATTGTATGAAAGATAGTAGCGATATTTTGTTCACTATAACATCGGACTCGTTTAAAAAAATCGAATGTTTTCAGGAAAAAAATACGAAAATATATCGCCAATCTTGAAATTACTGTCAACCGATTACAGGAATTTGATATCAGAGGAAGACAATGGTGTATGTTGGTGGATATTTTTTACGTAAATGTCTCTTCACACATTCTTGTGATATTTGTTTACAATATTGTTCAATGTCCCAAAGAGACAAGTCCACGATATTATGTGAGCTAAAAGCTTACAACGCTAGCGGTGAGTTATTTGGTGGCTTAACAGTCCCCACAAATGATTTTTCACAATACCTAATAGGCTTAGAAAATATATTTGTTGCAAATTTCAATATTAATTGTATTCAACATGGTGTAGGACAGATATTTTTAAACGAATATTCTAATTTAAAATTTTCTCACCCATGTAGTAATTTTCCCCATGATTATTTGGTTTCTTTATATACTAGAGTGCGAATATATTACACATTAAAATTCGCGAACAGGCAAATAATATCCCAATGTTCAAATAAAGAAAATCGAAAATTACAAATTTTTCAAAACTTGTAAATATTTGGAAAATGTAAATATATTTAGGTAAAAAATTTATGTACATTACTGAAAACGTCATTTGTATTTACTCATTTTGTATTTTCTGTGGGACCTCTTTTTGAGTATCCCATATTTTTACCTGTCTGCAATTGAAGACATGTAATATCAGATATTTTCTGTTAGGTATTACAAAAAAAGATTTTTCAATTTTTCTCAATAGAATTTCATATACAGGGCCCTGCAAATGCGCTCCGGTGGTCCATAGCTTCTATACAGCGCAACTTAAGAATTTCTTTCGAAGGCAAGCATGTTTCCTTCCTGAAAGTGTTTCTTTAGAAAATATTCCGAAGTATACAAGGTTACCCTGAAAAGTGCACCACACCAAAGTCATGTTTTTTGTAATGGAACACCCTATATTTCTTCACATGGTTGAATAGAGATTACTTTGGCCATTCAAAAAATATATGGTCATGTATGTTCATCAACGTTATTTCCGGAGATATATCGATATTACTTCAAAAAACATAAGTTTTTCAACACTCTGTAACTCCTCGTGGAAAAATAATTCTAAAAACTTATGGGAGGCGAAATGACTCAAATATGGTCTAGTTTCTGTAACATGACACACAGTTGAAATTTCATTACTTTTTGTGTACCGAATAAATCGAAACGTAAATTGAAAGATATCTTGTTTTTTTTTCAATTGGAAACCCATTCATTCAAGTTCAGTATTGGGAAGGCCATAAAATTTCCTTTCGAATGATATATCACACTTGGTATTTACTTAACTTTGTAAATAACGTAAATTTTCAATTGAAAAAAACAAGATATCTTTCAATTTGCGTTTCGATCTATCCGGTAAACAAAAAGAAATGAAATATCAACTGTGTGTCATGTTACAGAAACTAGACTATATTGGAGTCATTTTGCCTCCAATAAGTTTTCAGAGTTATTGTGCACCACACCAAAGTCATGTTTTTTGTAATGGAACACCCTATATTTCTTCACATGGTTGAATAGAGATTACTTTGGCCATTCAAAAAATATATGGTCATGTATGTTCATCAACGTTATTTCCGGAGATATATCGATATTACTTCAAAAAACATAAGTTTTTCAACACTCTGTAACTCCTCGTGGAAAAATAATTCTAAAAACTTATGGGAGGCGAAATGACTCAAATATGGTCTAGTTTCTGTAACATGACACACAGTTGAAATATCATTACTTTTTGTGTACCGAATAAATCGAAACGTAAATTGAAAGATATCTTGTTTTTTTTTCAATTGGAAACCCATTCATTCAAGTTCAGTATTGGGAAGGCCATAAAATTTCCTTTCGAATGATATATCACACTTGGTATTTACTTAACTTTGTAAATAACGTAAATTTTCAATTGAAAAAAACAAGATATCTTTCAATTTGCGTTTCGATCTATCCGGTAAACAAAAAGAAATGAAATATCAACTGTGTGTCATGTTACAGAAACTAGACTATATTGGAGTCATTTTGCCTCCAATAAGTTTTCAGAGTTATTTTTCTACGACGAGTTACAGAGTGTTGAATGCCTTACGTTTTTTGAAGTAATATCGATATATCTCCGCTAATAACGTTGATGAACATACATGATTTCATATTTTTTGAATGGTCAAAATACTCTCTATTCAACCATGTTATGAAATATGTTCCATTACAAAAAATATAAGTTTGGTTTGGTGCACTTTTCTGGGTCACCGTGTATACTTCGTAATATTTTTCGAACATACTCTCTCAAGAAGGAAACATGCTTGCATTCGAAAGACATTTTTAAGTTGCGCCGTTTAGAAGCTATGGACCACCGGAGCGCAGTTGCAGGACCCTGTATAATCGTATAAAATCTGACTCATTTCAATTAAAGATCAAAAGCCAATATTTATACAAAAATATAACCATCAAATATAATGGATACTCAACGCCCGATATACTTTCCAGTAAACATATTGTTCACACTGTAGACTGACCCTCGTATCAGAGGTTTCTGCAGGTGTCCGTATGATTTACGACCGTTCACAAAAAGTGCGGCATTTTTCGACCACATCAAAGGAGTTACCAGACTTATTGGTAAATCTATCGACGATGGCCGAGTTGTAAAAATAAAATGTAATACGAGCAGCTTCGTAGGAATATGCGGATGGCGCTTTCAAGGCCAATTTTACGTAAATGGGCAATGAGCTGGAGTGAGAAGCTATTAGATTTCTTTTAATATTGGACTCCGCCTCCCTCACTCGAGATTCCTACTTCCCCCTTTACACCGCAAATTTACTTTGACCTTTTCCAGATGGTAAACCTCTTCTTAAGTGATATTATTTCCTATTTGAGCCAGCAAATATAGTTTTCAATGAACTTGATGAACAATTTTCTGAAAAAGCCATAGGACAAAGATGCTACACTTACCTATCCAATAAAAGGGGCGTAAATACACGAAATCAAAAGCAAAGTTGAAAAAATATCTGCTCAAAACTGATAGATTACAAACTCATGATATAAAATATCCAAGGAAATTTTAATATACGGATAATCTTTTCGAACGAATTATAAAATAGATTTTTTTAATCTTTCCTTCCCTTTCTTTTTAACATGGTTACAGTGAAATAAATTTATTAAAAAGATAGTAATAATGCAAATGAACATTATTATTATTTTTGTTTTCAAAATTTTTCGAAGTTCCTTGATACAATTTACGAAATGGATTTCTTGGTTTTTGGATTCGTAGTGCAAAAATAACCACATCAGTGTTCAATTATTAAAAAGGAGTTTCAGCTTATAATAATAATAGTATACCCAATTATATTGAATGTTTTGTATGTTAATATGTCAAAAGTTTGGTTGATTTTCTGGTAACTTACGTTAAATTAAAAATAAAACAAAAAAATTCGAAAGAAAAACTACCGGATTCTCAAGAAATGGCAGAATAAGAACCTGATCAAAATCTAAAAAAACAATTAACAATTAATAATGCCTCTACCCTTCAAAATTCATTAATGAGCCAAATTACATAAAAGCCATCACCTCCTAAGACCCATAGTTTCATGCATATAATCACCATCTCATAGATTACCAGAATTCCTCTACTATAAGACCTCCCAGGTTACAGAAAGAAAGTATTACCATACAGTGCGGCTTTTTTTAGTCCTCCTCCTTGTTAACTTTTGAACGGTTCGACGTAGAAACATGAATAAAAAACCGTTTAGAGGGTTTCACCGATACTACTTTTTGAAACAAAAAATATGGTGATTGCTCAAAAGGGGTAGCGGGGGGGGGCACATCAACTCAAAAATTTTAAATAGCATGGGGGGTCAAGTGTCACATCGTTGGAAAGAGAATTCAATTTTCTTCACAACCATCTAAATATTTTTGAATTTTGTTGAGAAATTTATTCTCAATGTCGATTTATATGCCATTCGAAATTTTCAAGTTGATCTGTCCCTAGCGCCATCTGTCGAGTAATTTCAATGTTTGTTCTCTCAAAATTTAGTATTGGTAATACCCTTCAAAATATTTTTGGTTTCATCATTCCACAACAAACCGTTCAAATTCATCGAGGTATGAGTAGTTTTCAGATCCGCATTTATTTTTGATATTTCGAATTTAATTTGTGGAAAAAATTTCAACTAAATTAAAAAAAAATTAGATGGTTGTAAACAGAATTGAATTCTCTTTTCAACGATGTGACACTTGTGACCCATGCTATTTAAAATTTTTGAGTTGATGTGCTCCCCCGCGCCCCCTGTCGAGCAATCACCATATTTTTTATTTTAAAAAGTAGGATCGGTGAAACCCTCCAAACGGTTTTTTATTCATGTTTCTACGTCAAACCGTTCAAAAGTTAACATGGGGGGGGGGCTAAAAAACGCCGCACTGTATAATAGACTCCATTGATTTAAAAAAACTCATTGACGATGTAATTATTCCAGAAAACTACAAATTTGTTTGCTGAGACGTAATATCATTATATAGTAATATCATCCTAATTGAAATAGTTAAAAAGTAATCAATAAAAAATTGAATATTATAGAAAACCACATTCCTCTATACAAAAATGAATTCAGCCAAGCCCTTAATGACAATTACAAACTACTTTCGAAACAAACATCATTTTTATCAACAAATTAATGGTTTCGTAATGATATCCCCCATGTCAAGCACTATTGCCTATGGAATATGTAGAAGAAGCTGTCACAGAAAAACTACATTTTTATCTACCCTTCTTTAAACGCTGTGAAGGCAATTGCATAACAGCAGTTCCAATAGATTAAACATTCAACATTTTTTCCAAAAAATTTCAATTTACAATTGAAAAATAGAACAACAAAATTAACTTTCCTGATCTAACACTTACCAGATGAAATTACTAGTTACAATCATCTTCGTGGTCAGACATGTATCTAAACTATAACTCGTAACATGTCTAACCCCAGAAAAAAAACAACGGAGCCACAAATATTACGTTATTAATGCAAACAACCATACTCAACCACAGACATTCAATAACTCAACACAATAACTTAATTGTACAGAAAACGCAAACACATATTTATTTAAACAATACATCTTGGGTTGATAGTTACCTTCTTTTACATCCAAAGGTTAATTTAAAAAGTGAGGACCACCTTGTATAAAATAATTCATATGCACATGAGCATATTCGGTAGCTGATACTTGCCTTTCGTGCAGAATTTTCATTCAAATTCAAAATAGTAGACAAGATATGTCTGATTTCTCGAGTTGATTTTTTTGGAAAGCCTGTGCCACTGCCGTATCTGAGTTTGTCGGTTTTTCTTTGGACAAATACTATGCAATGTAGAACGTAATTGCCTCATTAGACAATTTTAATAAATCTGGATTGTAATTGTCAACCCAAGCATCTTCTTTTCGACGTTCGAAAAGTACCACTATTCACCTCTTGGCTCCATCACTAGACCATCGTTACCAAGCACAATCTGTTGTCTCAATTTCTCATTATTATTATATATTACAACATCATTATTATGCTGTAATATTGCCTTGTCAGCTGTGTTCAAAAAATCAACTCCATAAATTTTACCAAACAGATTAACATCACTATTTTTATTATCATCATAAAATTAACATATCATGCACTAATATTGTGTGGGGTGCTTTTCAATTACAATTTCATAATCACAGCATTTACTGATATCTAGCTATAACATCGCTTCATCATTTTCTCATGATTAAAATAAATTATCATCATTATTATCATTATTACATCAATATTTCCAAATTTCTGTACTGTAGTCAGTCTTTGATGTGAATTTAGAATTTTATATTAGTCAGACGATTGGAAGTGAGTGAAAATTGATTTAACCAATTCACAAGATTACAATTTTTTTCCCTTCGGAATGTTCCAGTCAAGCCATGTCTCCGGTGCACCGATACATCCGGTGGGCGCGCTGGTGATCGAACCAAGGTACGGCCGTCTGCATTCGTTTGGCTAATATATTATTATTATTATTGTTATTATTATTTGTATTTCCGACTTGTGTGGCGAGCTAGGGAAGACGCAGCCCTCATCTTTCAACGTGTGCACCAGACCGGTGAGTATGCTGGGAAATCGAACCCACGACCCTATACTTGAGAGGCAAAAGCTCTACCAGCCGACCACCACAGCCCATTATTATTACGAAGATTAAAAATAATAAAGACATTATTATTATTATTATTTCAACCGGAACAAAGCATGTGCACATTGTTGTTGAACTGCAGTCAGTGCTAAAAAGATTCGTATTATGCTTAAAGGTATTTTTTTTGTTAGACATTATTATAATTTTCATTTCCGTCAACTGTCTGCACCTCTACGCGTACCCTTCAGAAGTATTTGAAAGACTTTTGCGAGATGGAAAGACATAGCTTTCTCCTTTCAACGTATGATGCCATACCCGTGACTGGTGACTATTCTAGGAATCGAACCCAAGACCCTCGCGGCGGTGAAGTTTTTGAAGGACACCAGTGCTACGGATATCTTTGGAATAAATAAAAAAAATATTAAAAAATACCATAGATTTGACAGTGGTTACTTTAACAAATCTATTCAATACTTGTATTAGTGCAGGTGTATTTCTAGATATTTTCAAATATAGTAAAGTTATCCCAATACATAAAATTGGTGATTTTAATCTACCAAATAATTTCAGACCTATATCTCTTATCCCATTTTATGAAAAATCGAACTAATTTTGAAAGATCGGTTATCCACGTACTTTGAGATATTTAAATTGCTGCACGAAAATCAGTTTGGATTTCGGAAAAACATGTTCACCATAATCTGTTGACGATGAAGAAGATGCTGCTGGTAACTTAAACGATGTGGGGGATCATCTTGGTGATGACCTCTTCGAGGATGATGGCGAAGAACCTCCAGTGTGGTTATGATGGAGTTGGTTTATGACGTCAGAGGTCGAAGAAGAGAGGGAGTGGGAGGTGAGCTGAGTGTTTAATACGAGAGCTCCCTCCGAATATTCTTCAGTCGACTCAGTCACCATCCACCAGCAGCACCCAGTACCATCAAGAAGTCAGCCCGGAAGAGTATCCGAAGGTAAGTTAACAATCACATATTCATGAACTCGTTTAATTCATTTTCTTATTGTTTAGCAATGGAATCTACATCATTCGCCACAGCCTTTGGAGTAGCCACCATCCTCAGTAATATCCGGTTGGATACTGATGGACGGCATCAGCGGAGCCCATCATCACCACTTGCCAACCTCATCGGCCAAGGACCAGCACAAGACGTGTCGACGCAATTTGATGACCTGTTGGAAATGATAAAGCAGGATGTGGAAGTCCCTCAGGTACTGTCGCCGATGATACCATCACAAGGTGAGCGATTGGAAGAACTTCAACGACCATGTGGTTCCGTTAACGTTGATGCTCTTAAACGATCCCGTAAAGAGAGAGCAAACTCGTCAACGAGTAGTGTGACGGTAATAGATCTGATGGCCAACGATGATGATTTCGTGGTTAAAAAACCAAAGAAATCATCATCGAAGACGTCATCTGGTCACAACAGTAGGCGTAAGGCTGGTCCTATCAGCAAGTATCGCAATAATTGCAATAGGACCAATCCTTATACCGGAGGATGGCCATCATCTACTGTTGTGACGCCTGTTGTAACACCAGTTGCAACTGTAGTGGCACCAGTTGAAGTTGCATCAACGGTTGCACCTTTAGTTGTACCGGTAGAGTCAACAGTTGCCGACATACCACTCCCACCAGTTGTTGAAGTTGTTCCAACCGCTGAAGAAGCCACCCAACCGGCCCCTATGGTGGAGGAAGTTGTCATCGCTAATCCCATCTCCTTGGAATCTATCGCACCCACTCTGGAAACGGATATAGACCAGCTAATGGGTGAGATAGATGATGCCCAACGTGACTACCAGCTGAGTCAATTAGCGCGGGCAGAATTTGCCCGCCAACTGGCAGAGCTGACGGTTCGAGATCGACAGGAAGGCATCCTGGAGGTCGAAAGGTTCGCAAGGTTGGAGTCCGTCAGATCGCGAGTGGCGGCTACCAAGGAGAGGATGATGGCAACTCTCCAAAGGTTAGGATAATTTTTATTATATAGGTTTAATTATTTGTTAGTGATGTAAGTGATGTATAAATTAAATTAAATGTTATATTGATTAGGTTATTTGTATTGTAGATAAATAAAAAAAAATAAATAAAAAAAACAAATAAAAGATTAAGTGGAAAAAGGAGTGTATATTGAATTTGTTGGTTGGTACACACTGGGCAATGCGTGTTGGGGCATTGCTCATCACTTTATCTTAATTACATTTTCTGGTACTTTAAATCAAATCCTATAATATTTATTAGCTAAAAGGTCAGTGTATGTGAATGTATGAGCATCATTATGGTATTGAAATAAAAATAACTCTAGTATGACAAAATTTATTCTATAGATTTTTATGATAATACAGATTCATTCTTTCAAACAGCTGGGTCTGGATCACTGCCTGGAGCCCAAAGTGTTGGTCTATGTGTCAGCCAAATATCAGGATGTTTCCTCTCCAAATCGGCTAACCTCTGATATTTCTTCTCTAATACGGCTAACCTCTTTTCCAAGTCATCATATTTTTCATCATTGTAGATGTAACTTCAAAATCCTCTTTCATTAGATTACATTTATGATCGAGGTCACTAGTCAACTCTGTTATTTTTCGTGTAATTGTAGCTGTGGTATCCCATACTTTGATATCCACATCACTTTTTAGATTACTATATTTGCGATCTAGATCATCAGTTACCTCCTCTATTTTTTCATTGAATGCTAGACGGGCATCAGGTACAATCTTAGCCGTTGTGGCAAGTATGGCAGACTGCAAGGCTTTGAGGACACGTGCCTTCATCTCCTTGATTTGTTCATTGAGATACAATTGAGTTACACAATCACTCTCATCTATCGGTTTACCAACATTTTTCAGTCTTTTACCTTGCACATCATATTGGTCATGAGGTGAAATCTTGAATCCTATACCTTGGGGACCTTGAGAACCTTGAAGAACTCGAACTTTAACAGCACCCCATTTTCGTGTACGACCGAATTTATCGATAGCTCTGGACATCTTTCTCCCACCTTGATATCTTTCATACTGATGATTTTTAAACAATCATTCGTATATATCTCTGTGTAGTTATGTTGAAAACTCAAATGAAACAATAGGAATTCAGAATAACATGTTTATTAAAAAAAAATATTTGGTAACAGGACAAGACATCAACTAAAATTAACTAGTACAAATTGATTTTTATATAATAAGCGTAAACACATATGAAATACAAATGTATAGTGATGGTGAATTTTCCATTTTGAATGATATTTCAATTTTTCAATTCAGCTGTTAATAAATGAAGTAATTGGTCTAAATGACTCTCTTGGGAAAAAGATTGAATAATATTGGAAACCCAACGAATATTCTCTTCTGGGTCATTCTGGTAGAATTCTTTATCGCTATGACCCCAAGGAAGAGTTTGTGTCGTATTGGGAATGATGAACCGTTTATCATCATGGTACGACAATGCAACTTTGTATTTCAATTCAGTATACATGTCGTGCAATATGCTTCTAAACGAGTTCATCTTCCTAAATATTAAACCACCCTGTTCGACAATTTTCTTATAATCTTCACATGTCAATTCATTCTTTATGACGGATCTTTTGACACCTTTTGCTTTCTTGAATTCACTACCTACAGACTGAACAGAATATGCTTTAGCACCGGTACCATAAAAGCTAATTATGGGATCATTCGGAAATTCATCTTTGAAATTACCCAGAATTGACTTTGTAAAGGAAATATTTAATTGGTTTCCTAATTTGTAATTGGAAGTATCAAACTCACCAATATTGCTGGTAATGAATTCATAAAAATTATCAGTTTTTACTTTCAAAATTAAAGAATCCGTGTCAGTGTAGGGTAAGGTGGCATTTTCTGCATAATGACGTTTAATACATCCGTAGAAGAAATTGTACATAACTGTTTTGGATAATTCTAGAATACAGAAACCCAAATAGTGGTTTATCGTACAATACATTAACTTTGCCCAATTGAATGGCAACAAAATTTTCGGAAAATATTGAACAGCTTTTGAAATTAGGACGTGATATTAGGGTGCTAGCACCCATTTTCCTCTTGATACTTTCCCAATGCGTCACCAGTCTAACATCTATTCTGTTATCAACGTTATCCATCGTTTTCCCATAAACTGCATTATTCATGAGTTTATAGAAATCTTTTTCAGCTTTGTTGTTAGATCGATTGCGCATTTCAGTGTTCAAATCAATATAAGGTTTCATCCAACATGACTGCTTGAATTTCAGCACTCTAAGTGTATTCATGACAATAAGACCATTGGCCACTGCCTGCTGTAAGTTTTTGTAATGTACAATATATTTTCTTTTGTCATTTAAATTTGGAATTAATTTAGGAAATTTCGATTTGGAATGTGGAGGTATCAAACTTTCAACGAGAAAAGGGAGATCAGCATGTCTGTCATGTAATTCTTGGGGATAATGAATATCAACTTCGAGAACATAACCGTATGGACTATCAGACGCAACACCCATTACGTCCAAATTGATAATTTCATTGGGTGTTAGCCAAGCAAAATCATTGCTGGGTAATGGTTGTGACATACTGTGACCATATAGGTTGGTAGCATCTTGATATGATATGAATGATGGAGGTTCATCGGGGTTATAATCAGGTAAAAATTTATTATTAGCAATATGCTTCCTTCCACTACACCGACTTATTCCACCACGTATTCCTTTCTTGAAAAAAAATATCATGTCAATGTCTGTCAATAATTCCAATTCAATATTTGTATACTTTAGCATTGCATTCCATGATAATCCGGGTGCTGTATAATACTCTGCTGGATCTAATTTATATTTATCTGAACATATGTCTCTAAAATTCTCAAATATGTCACATAATAGGAGTACATCGGACTTCAAATATAAATTCGAGTATTCTCCTAAACTCTTACACTCGAATAAATGCCAAACAAGTTTCGCTCTCATATAATCCTTATCTGATATATGCTTTCCGTTGAGATTGTCATAAAACTGATTTTTTGTGGGGAGAGTTGGATGATTCAACTTGTCAATATGGTCAACAAAGTTATAGGGAAAAACACCTTTCTGCCTCATCAAATTAAATTTGTCAATTTGTGGAAAATGTTTATGCATCTCAATACACTGATCGGATGTTAAGTTAGCACCTAAGTTCTGCAAAGAATTCGACATGAATTTGAAACTGTCTATAAATCTCATTTTCAAATAATTCTTTTTCACTTTTCCATCTTTGTCAGTGTATGTGTGAGTGAATAGATGCTTGGTGAAAGATATGTATTTTTCCTTAGTCCACTTTGTCTTTGTTTCTATACAGTTCTTTCATGAACAAATGACAATCATACCCACTCAGGTTATGGCAAATTATCGGAACAAAATTGGGTACTTTGAAATTCAAGTTACATACGGAATGTGCAGCAGGTGATCTTTTTTCTCCAGTGAGGTGGCAATGATCTCTCACTTTCACATCACAACCCGAGAATGGTTTATCACATATACCACAAAATTGAGCAGAAGAAAACTCTTTTTCTTCCACGGAGGTTTGTGCAGCCATAGGAATTGGATACCTCAAATGATTGTGATAAATATTCATTAAATCATTTTCAAGTTTTGTAACAAATTTCTCGGCTGCATCCTCACCCCTATATGTGACAAATTTAGTTAATTTATCATTGTATGAACATTTTATCGAATAAGCAAATGAATAAGGTTCATGTTTGTATGTTTTATTCGAGTATGAGTATTTAGGGTTGGGTTGACTAGTTTGAATGGGTTTGAGAACTGATTCAAAGTCGGCATAAACTAAAATTGGCACCTTCATCTGTTTCTCAAAATTTTCAAACATAAGTGTATTCCCCGGTAACATTTTACCATAATTGTTGATTCTGAAATTGATTGATGGTGTTGTAGTGCTCAAGTCATGCAACTGATGACGTAACAATAATCGCTCATGAGAGAAATACAATAAACACCCATCACAAAAATATTTTTTATGCTCATGCGCAGATAGTTGACTTGAAACTAACCTAGAAAGATCTTTAATCCAGCAATAATGACTATTGCCAGAATCATCTGTTATAAGTAACAAATTGACATGTCTTCTAAGTCTTCTCTGTGAGTAACGCAACGGACCAACCACTTCATATTTCATTTTCCCCTTATCAAGTTTCGACTCTAACCCATAAACATTTATTGAAATATCATTCATGTCTTCAAACTTTTTTATAGCTTGGAGTTTAACTGGAAAATCCATACCTGTTACATTCAAGACGTTGGAATAGTGGGGGTATGAGAAAACTTCTGACAGTCTACCATTCACAGGAAACAATGCAGATGTGATGGCCCATGCAAAACAATGTTGGTCTTCATTACGAATATTTACAACACCTTTCCTTGTCTCGATGAACTCGGGCAGCTTCACATACGAACATCCGCTGAGTGGACTATAATTGTTGATGTTCACTTCGAGGAACTTAACTTTTTCACAGCGCCATCCTGAAACATAATAATAAGTAATCATTCATATAAATAGAAATTAAACTTTAAACATACCCGAATCACGTTCTTCAAATTCAGTAGTCTTAGCAATGATGACATCACGGAATCCATCGAATAATACACCTATATCCGTAGATAGGTCCACAATTTTATTTTGTGAGTTGAATGACTTGGTATCACTCAAATCCCGTGTTTGGACAATATAGCTGCCAAATACTTCCATATTCAATTTAAAGATCTTGTAAACCTTTATTGCCTCTTCAAGTAATCCAATAACTTTCTTTCTGATCTCACTGAAGAACGGCATATATTCAGTGTAAACATTTTGACTTTCCACGCGATAGCTCACAATTCTACACTTGAAAGCATTCCTTATAATTCGTATGCCATCACTTACTTGAACACATGCATTGCTCTTGTGCTGGAGAGTTCTTTTGTGAGAACTAACTTGGGAAGCAGGAATTGACACATTACAACAATTGCATGTGTACATTGGTGTCGATGCTACCGCATCCAACTTAATCCTTTTCACAGAAGGGCCACCTTGGCAACTTTGGAGATGATGCCGACGGAGATTATCACTACGAGTGAACGATTTACCACATTCACAGGAATACATTTTCTCGATGTCTCTTCAGCACAAAACTCAACGAAATACTGATTTCACAATCATTCTCACCACCATTAAATATTATTTCGATGAGTGGAAGAGAGGGTGAACAAATTCTATCTCCTTCGACTAGTGTGCAACGTCACAGAGCCCTCCCCACCAGTTAACGCATCCAACACTGTATCAACACAGAGAGGACGGAGAGTTAATAGTAGTCGCTAGATCGCCACAGCGTATGGGTGTGTGACGTCAGCGGATCCACTGTGTCGAGAGCGAGGGCCTGACACACATAAGTGGATCGTCGTGCGTATAGCGCTGACGTCACGCGACCTCTCCCCCCACCACCATCGCAAGGTTAACATCACGGGAGAAGAATCAGAGCTAACATATCTGGCTGGATCTCCGTGGTGTGCAGACGTGTACCTTCTCCATACTTTGGTATAGAGTTTCATGTGTACTCCACAAGAATCATACACAGTAGCTGAGTAGGTATACATGCAGGTCATTCAAGGCATGGAGGTAAAAAAAAATATATGTACTTACAAAAAGTACTTGTCCGTGTATGAAAAAAATTCCAAGACATCACATTGTCATCTCAAGGTCAAACACAAACCCTGAACACCTCTTCCAACAATATACGAGGGTCAAACACAAAATTCCAAAAGCATCTCTAGGGCATGCCAAGGTCATAGACCTACACAAAGGTACCTATGCACCAAGGTCATCCCTGAAGGTCACCACAAGGTCAACGATGACGTCATAGTGGAGGGGGGAGGCCCAGAACCGGCTCAAATCTCCTACTTCCACGTACTTTGAGATATTCAAATTGCTGTACGATAATCAGTTTGGATTTCGGAAAAACATGTCCACCATAAAAGCTATACAAAAGGCAGTTGAAAACAGTAGAAGGTTTTGAAGATGGCAGGAAATCTGCAATGACTCTATTTGACTTAACAAAAGCATTCGATTTCTTAATACACGATTTGTTGTCAGAAAAATTGAACCTTTACGGTGTAAGAGCTCTTGTCGATTCATATCTCAAAGATAGGAAACAGTCGGTGTGCTTCAATGGTATTACGTCAGAAACGGTAGCAATGAAATATGGGGTAAAGCAGGGCTCTGTTCTGGGGCCCCTCCCTCCTGTTTATCATATATGTAACCGACTTATTTTACCATCTAGTTTACTCAACCTGTTTCATGTTTATAGATGACACCACCATTTTTTATCAAAATATATACAAGAAAATAAAAAATTAAACTATTGAATAAAACGCCGAAAATAGGTTTGCAGCAAACAGATTGAAACTCAACGCAAGCAACACCAATCAAATGATATTTTTTTCACAGGCAACAAGAATCAATAAACCCACAAAATTGTTAGAAATTTTTTTAGATTGGTCGTGTCACATCGAGAAGCTCTGTTCTAAGCTTTCTAGCTCAATTTTCATTTTGAGACAACTTAAAAATTTACTGAGCTCTGACACACTAATGAATATCTATTATCCTTTTTTTCACTAGCACATTTCTTATGGGGTAACCCTATGGGGCAATGCATCTGACTCTGTAAAATTATTAAGGCTTCAAAAAAAGCTATCCAAATTATTGCTAATGTTGCCTTCAGGGACCATTATTCCAGCAATTTAAAGTGTCAAGACACTACCTGCTCTTTAAACAGGGTGTTTCTTAAGTACGTGTAGAAACTTCAGGAGCATGTTGCTGACGTCGAAATAAGAAAAAAAGTTTCCATAAACACAGGTCCGCAAATAATTCGTTTCTAAGATACAGAGTGTCAAAGTTTAATTCTTATATTTGTTTTTTGTGAATAAATTCCAAAATATTTGTTATATTCGAGTAAGGTTTGGTATCTGGGATGATTTTTCAATGACAAAATAGAATTTTATGTTAATTGTAAAAAAACTAATTTCTAATTGAATTTAATTTAAATTTGAAAATCTTGTTATTCAAAATCACTTGCATCGATTAATTCAAATCTCAAAAACTCGAAAATAGTTGCTAGCGAGAATATATTTTTTTCACAAACTAAATAATAAATATTCCTAGATACCAAACTTTACCCAAATATCAAAATTATCTTGAAATTATTCACATAAAATAAAAATAAGAATTTCAAATTTGACACTCTGTATCTCAGAAACGAATAACTTGCGGACATATGTTTATAGGTACTTTTCTTCGTATTTTAATGTCAGCAACACGCTCCTGAATGTTCTACACGTACTTGAGAATCACCCTGTATATTCCATCAAATACTAGAAATTCATACTGAAAATAATGAATAACGATCCCAATTCCAAATTTACGAAATAAAAATATGATACTATAGAAGATTGACATCATCAAATATTGTATATCCTATCACATCTTGACTTTTGGTCTGGTATAACTGATGTCAATTTCCACGTGTTGATGAGGAAAATGCAAAATGGGGTAATAAAAAAATTGCAAAATTAAAACATTTATTCAGATAATTTTGTGACTTTATATTAATCTTTCATTGCAGAGATGATAAAAAGTTTGTAGTTGAGTGAGATAATTTCTTTTCCATTTCTGACTTGAGTACTTATCAATTTCCCTCTTCTTGTCATTTCTCGATACATTGTTTTGAACTCTTCGAGTTTATCTTCTGGAATGTTTGGCAAAAAAATGCAAACCGATAAGAAAAGATCTGAAATAGATGAGTGAGATTAATGGTGATTCAACGTTTTTTTTTTTAATAAAATATGGCTTTGGTAAATGAATATTTTATTTCATTAACAGATTTGAATAATATGATTCCGAAACTGTTGGAGTACCCATGATCAATTCCACATTATTGATCCAACATGAAAGAACTAAGAGTGGTAAACAAAAAAAACTCCTTCATTCGTGCAGTGAAAGGAGAAAAAAGTTATTCTTAATAATTGTTCAAATTGTTATTTCCATCAACCTGTTGCCCTCCTACATGCATCCCTCAGAAATCTTCGAGAGAATTGTGCGAGCTAGGGAAGACGCAGTTCTTACCTTCCAACGTGTGATCCCATGCATGAGACCGGTGAATCGGTGGATCACACCCACGATCCTACGCTTGAGAGGCAAATGCTCCTTTCACTACGGCCGATATAGAACCATTGTGAGAAGCAATCGTTGAAGATGAAGAAACAAGGGAAAACTAATGGTTACAATTCTAGCTCATAGGAAAAAATTCATTGGTGATTCATTGGAGTAACGAAGGAGTAAATCACAACTGTCAATCATACAAACAATATTGTCAAAAAAAATATGGGAAAAAAACAGGACGAAGTACATGACACTAAATAATTTTCAAATGGCATGGGGGTCAAGTGACACATCGTTGAAAAGAAAATTCAATTCTCTTCCCAACCATCGAATACAAGAATTTGCTTATTTCTTTTTCGTATTCTAGAATTTATCCTTCAATAACTACAACATTCATGTTCTTCTCTTGTCCATTTCGGGTATCACGAGCTGATATCGAAGCTCTTGAAGAGAAAGTGACGTGAGAAGCATTTCCATTCGTAAATCTGTGAATTGACGATAACGCTGTTTTCAAGAAATCCGAAATATCAATCAAAGTAATCATTAATCCTAAATTGAATTATTCTGGTATACCAGTGTGTGAAGAGTAATCGACGAAAGATACTTTTTCAGATCTGCCTGGAGAAAGTTCTATAGGACAACCCATAAGATGAAAGTTTGGCATCGAATTCTTGATGCCCAACTGGATGAAATATTTTGTAGATATCTAGTGATTCAGTCCTGTGAATATAATCAACAAGAAGATTCTATATTAGTTGGCCGAATCATTCTTGGGACAAGTGATCCGAAAGTTCAAGAAAAATTGCTGAATATTCAAGATGTGACTCTGGAGAAAGCTGCTGAAGTATGTAGAAATGCTAAAGCGACGAAAAAGCATTTGAAAACAGTCCGAAATAAAGATGAGGTTACTTCAGATGCCATTAGAAGGAATAATAATTATCTTTGGAGGAAGAAAGGATAGTACCAGAGAGAGAGTACAAGAGATTTCAACTGTAAAAGGTGCAATATGTATCATAAATATGCGGAATGTTCAGCTTTTGGAAAAAATTGTTATAAATGTGGAAAAGACAACCACTTCCGCATTTCGTGTCGCATAAAACATGTCAAGAAAATCAACCAGAACAATTCAATTGTACATGAAGAAAAAAGTAAGGATGGTGAGCTATATATCAAGTATAATTCAAATAGATGCTATTCAACAAGAAAATAACTCCATGTGGGCAGAAGTACTGGAAATTAATGGAAGAAATGAAACATTCAAGGTGGACACAGGATCAGAAGTGAACATTTTACCAAGAAATATTCTACAAGAGGTGTTGGGCAGCAGAAATGAGTTGGAGAAAACAAGACTGACGCTAGAGGCATACGGAGGAGCGAAACTGAAACCTACAGGAATAGTCACACTCAGATGCAAAAGAAGAGATAAATATTTAGATTTAGAATTTTTAGTTTTAGATATGAAAGTCATGCCAATCTTAGGTTTGCCTACTTGCTATGAATTTGAGTTTCTAAAGAAAGCGCATACTGTAACGTTGTAGCTGATAAGTTGAATTTCTTTGAGGAAAATAAAGATATTTTTGAAGGTTCAGGGACATTTGCAGATGAACTGAAAATAGTTATTAAAAAAATAGTATTCCTGTTGCCAGACCTCCCAGGCGTTTGCCTTTTACCATAAAAAATAAATTGAAAGCTAAATTGGATGATTTGGAACAGAAAAATATTATTGTTAAAGTAGAGGGTGCTAATGAATGGGTTAACAATCTTGTTGTGGTAGAAAAACCAGATAAATCTTTGCGATTGTGTTTGGATCCTCAGGATTTAGATAGATGTATTGAGCGTGAGTTCTATGAGATTCCAAGTATAGATGACATCAGTTCGAAATTGTCTGGAAAATGTTATTTTTCAGTTCTTGATTTCAAGGATGGCTATTATCAAGTAAAATTAGTTGAAAATTCGAGTAAATTGTGTACATTTTCAACATCATTTGGTAGCTATAGGTTCCTCAGACTTTCGTTCGGACTGAATTCAGCTCCAGCATATTTTCAAAAGATAAATTTAAAAAAATTTGGCGATATCAAAAATACAGTGATATATTTTGATGATTTACTTATAGCTGCTCCGACTCTGGAAGATCACGATGAAACATTGGAATTAGTGATTCAAAGAGCAAGAGAAAAGGGAGTCAAATTCAATAAAAATAAATTACAGTATAGACAAAAAGAAGTCATATTTTCGATGAACGTGGAATGAGAGTTTACAGTGACAAAATCGAAGCAATTGATGATTTGAAGAATTAAAAAAATTACTTGGTTTGATAAATTATGTTAGGAAGTTTGTTCCAAATGTGGGGGAATTATCGAGTTCTTTTTGTGTTTTGAAAAAAGATGTAATTTTTCAGTGGATGGAAGTTCATAACAGAGCATTGCAGTCAATCAAAAATGAAATCAGTAGAAACGTCACTTTGAAAAATTTTGACATTAACAAAGCTATTTTCATTCACACAGACGCTTCTCAAAATGGTATAGGGTGGTCTTATTCAAGACGGTAGGCCGGTGGCCTATGCTTCAAGAGGTTTGAATGAGACTGAAAAAAATTATGCAATCATCGAGAAAGAATTATTGAGTATTGTATATGCCACTAACAAATTTCATAATTTCATCTATAGATGTCCCATTAAAATCATCACTGATCACAAACCCAATGTGTCAGTAATGAACAAAGAAATTTGTCGAATTCAGTCACATAGATTGCGAAGACTTCGGATAAAATTATTGAAATATGATATCAAGTTTGAATATTTGCCAGGAAAATATTTTTATATTGCAGATTATTTATCGAGTAATAATAGCAGTGAAGTTGGTGAGGAGGATGATGAAATGAATAAAATGGTTCATTCTGTGGAAAAGTATTTGAGAATGAGTGAAAGTGTGAATGGAGAATTTAGAAAGTATACAACGGAAGATGAAATATTAAAGAAAGTTGTAAAATCTTGTGAAGTTGGTTGGAAAAAATTAAGTATGAGGGTGAGATGAAAGTTTTTCATCAGCTTCGATCTGATTTATATATATTCAATGAACTATTATTCTATAGATATCGAGTGGTAGTCCCGAGGGCGTTGCGTGAGGGTGAAATTCTGCTTTGGCCTGTTGTTGCAAGATAATGAAAGAATGATTACTAAATGTGGAATATGGGAAAGGTACAGATATGCAAATTGTAAAGAGCCTTTGATATCGCTTGAGGTTCCAAAATTACCATTTCAAAAAATCGAATCATATATTCTTGAATACGGGCACAAAAATTATCTGGTTGTGGTAGATTACTTGACGAAATGGCGTGAGATAATACCCCTGAAAAGTAAGCAAAGTTGTGACTTAATAAATGCATTTGAACAGATTTTTGCCACACATGGTGTTCCTGATGAAATTATTTCAGACAATATGCCTTATGCTTCTTATGAATGCAAATAATTCGTTCAACATTTTGGATTTGAATTCAAAACAAGAAGTCCAAATTATCCTAGATCTAATGGTTTGGCTGAACGTTTTGTTCAAACAGCAAAAAATATATTGCGAAAGTCAGATGATTTCCAAGTTTCAATCATGCAATATCAATATACACCACCCACAGATTTGAAAAAATCGCCTGCAGAGTTATTATTTTCTAGAAAATTGAAAACAAGGTTACCCGTCATTGACTATCTGAAAAATGGAATGAGAAATGAAAATTTCATTATGATAGACATGTAAAAAATAGAAATGATTTTAAAAAGGTTCAAAATATTGTTTACAGAAGAAATAATCAATGGATGCCTGCAACCATTGTTGAAAAACATGGATCTCCAAGATCATACCTGATTGATACAGGTTCACAAACTTCGCGCAGGAATAGTAGTCATCTGAGAGATTCAATATCTAATAGAAGTTTCGAAACTGATATCGATCTATCAAATGATTTGAATGATGAACCCATTGCACAAAATGAAACCATTCAAAATAATGTTCCCATATTTTCTAACAGTAATTGCGAAGGTACAGGAGGCTCTGATTTCCCTAATGATTCATTAAATATCAATGGAGAAAGTTTTCCTGTCAGGAGTAGACGACCACCATCTAGATATAAAGATTTCTTGAAATACTGATTAAATGAAATATTTTATCAATATTAATTCTATTAGGGGAAGATGTTGTATTAGTTGAAACATTCATCATTTGTATCCATTTTTAATCATCATGTCCAGTGATGTCAGATAACCAGTGATGTCAGATGACCTTCTTGGTAGGTTTCTTGAAAACGATCTGCGGAATTCCATCAGATTCTCTGGCATGGTATGTGTCGATATACAATAAAGATGGTATTTTGAAAGAAAATTGATTTTATGCATAGGCCTCTCAAGAGGATTGATGTTTGTGATTTGTTTTCTACTGTTGCCAAATTGAAGACTACAGTAAATATATTAATGGAGTCATAGGCATTTTTGTGTTTCCGTGACTTGTGTCATATCTTTCTTGGTAATAAGAAAAAAAAATACAGAAAGTGTGGTTTTTATCATAACTTCCCAAAATGATCAAAAACCGTCTAGTTTTTCTACAAGTTTCGATCGAATTGTTTACCCGCAATGTGACATATTTAATTGGCTCATTTAGATTATTATTATTTTGGGAAGCTAATATTGATTTCGTAAGATTACTCACCGTCAAACTCTTTATGATCACGAAACTCGACTGAACCAGTCTCTTCAAAAATTTCATAATTGTTGAAACCCGTTCTAGCCAAATCCTTCTCCCACTCTTGTCGTGGATTAGGGCTGTAGAAATATGGCGAAATTAAATTGTCCACTCCATATTTAGCCCATTTTGGATGTTTCGACAATTCATCCATGGTATCATCCACAGGGGCATTTTCAAACAAAATATGGAATATCGATCCACCTGGTTTGAGCATTTTGTTCATATTGAGGAAAGCTTGCCTGGAACAAGAAATGAAATAAATTCATTTTTTAATTTTTGGTACTAGAATATGCCCCAATGTTCACGAACTGAGATATGAAAACGATGTTCACGTAAAAATTCAAATGACAGTACGAGGATGTACTGATATCTAGTTAGCCTAGACCAGTTTCCTGCTTAAACAAAATATTGCGTTACCATAGCAACGAAAAATAACTTATTAGAAGTGTCAGTGTAAAGTTTGACGTCAAAAAAGTAAGACAGAGTTACGCAATTAACTAAAAGAAAAAACATGTCCACCGAAATTGTGAAAATCGAAAAATTGAAGTATCGAGCCATCATCAAGTACCTGTATTTAAAAGGGTTAAGAGGTTAGCAGATTTACGAAGATATGCTTAATACCCTTGATGATCAATGTCCTTCGTATGCGACCGTGAAAAATTGGACTGCAAGCTTCAAAAGAGGTAACTTTTCCATTGAAGATAATGACCGATCGGGAAGGCCAGTTTCTGTTTCAGTCCCCGAAAATATCGATGCAGTTCATGACATGATTTTAACAGACCGTCGAATTGGGCTAAATCGGATATCTGAAGCACTGAATATTTCATACGAACGCGTTCATCATATAGTTCACGTCAAATTGAACATGAGAAAAATTGCTGCAAAATGGATCCCCAAATCTTTGAATGTTGACCAAAAGCGTGCAAGGGTAGTAGCATCGCGTTCGATCTGTGCTCGATTTGAAAACGATGTAGACTTCTTAAACCGAATTGTCACTGTGGATCAGATTTGGGTACATTTCTACGATCCAGAAACAAAGCAACAATCGATGGAATGGCGACACTCCGGTTCTCCAAGACCTAAGAAGTTTTGTGTCCAAAAATCTGCTAGAAAAGTTCTTGCTCCAGTTTTTTGGGATTGCCATGGAGTAATCATGATTGATTTTTTAAATAATGGTAGAACAATAACTGGAGATTACTATTCGACATTACTTGTTACGGGTTTATTTTGCACTAGAAAACCCTTTCTTTTTTAATACAATAACATCAGAAATTCTCTGTCATTGATATACACTTTCCACTCTGTACGCCACTTTATTCTTCTTCTTCAGATTCCTGAAAATGACAACTTGATCGTTGTCATGTATAGCTTGTTCCGAATGTTAGTACTTACCTTTGCCACAGATCAGAGAAAGTTTCTCTAATCTGTGCCTTTGCTGTACTAGTTCGAGCGGACATGAACCGGCCTTAAGCTATTGACAGTTATCAGTTGTTCTATTTTGCGGTATGACAGCGTTGTTTTGTAAACATATTTTTGGTTAGTCTATTGTGTTGTGCTCAGAACACAAAACCGTAACATTCCTACTATATCTCTATCTTGTGTCATTGAGGTACCTATTTCATATTCGAATACTTGACCTTTTGTTTGTTTGTTTGTGTTTGGTTCTGAGATTGAGAGGCTGGCGTTTTCGTCTTGGTTCAGTTGGCAACACTGAATCTTAAGGTGTTCTTTTCATAGCTCCTAGTAGCTCGAGGTAGTTCCTGGACTGTTCCCACCGAACACTAACGAACAAGAGAGCGCCTTGTCAGATATTGACAGTTTTGAATTTGACGTCTGAGATTTATTTTCCACTTCCTTATTTGATATTGATGAGTGACTGACCTATTTTGAAGATTTCCAATTAAAGTTTGATCGTCGTTGATGGATCTTGGGAAAATTCATATCAGGAGAGTTTCTCATAATGTTTGCGTATTTTGACGCTATATATTTTTGAGAAATCACCGTTCGCTTTGCGGATTTTTGAGGTTAGAAGTCACTTCATCATTGTGTGAAACCACTGGAACGAGAAGCTCGCTATCAGACAGCAAACAGACCATCAAAGCTGTTATCAGAACCCTCCCACTTAATAGAGGTTAGTATTTGCATTTGGGCTCTACTATGGCCCCATAAAAGTGTAATCGGAAGTCAGACTGGTATTGTATATTCTAGGGTGCTCTGCTGCTGTTACCACTCTGCTACTGCTCCTCTGCGACTACCACTTTGCTACTAGTCCTGCTACTACTCTGCTACCGATTATTGGAGTTCCACTAATGTGATTGTTCAATTGTTTCGTTGCTACACTATTGTCTTTCCACTGTTCCACTACAGTGATTGTTCCTGCTCAACTGTGGTTGTCCCGCTGTATATCTGTTGTTCAGCATTCCTTCGCTATTCGTCCCAGCTGTACATGTACTTTGATTGATTGTGTCGTACCCACTGTGCACCTGTATACACCAAGGCACAGATGAACTACAACCACAATAATTGGTGCACTGGCATGCTTGAGAATATCTACTTGGTATCAGATAAGAGTAGAATAAGACTGCCCCTAGGGCGTAAGTATCCAAACTGTAAGCTATCATCGTGACGTCACAGGCATAGCCCTCACTGGAGGTTTCATATTGATATATTCAAACTACCATATTCTCAATCACAGCATTCACCTGAATTCATCTTGGTGGTTGATATTTACATTAATTTCATTTTCTTTTGTATGGTGAGCTGAACTGTGCACATACAGGGTGTGTAACGATTAATATATTTTATTAGTAAGGGATATGACTATTTCTTTTATTCTGGTCCAAGTTATCTAAGCGTAAGGGAAGACAAAACCTCTACATATTCATATATTATTATTATACCATTCACAGGTATCTATTGTTTGATATTTTAGTAATATTAGTGCAGTGGGTTGTCTCATTCCATCAGGGTGGTTTCGGATTTTTCACTAGCGATAAATCCGTGGCGCTCCGGAAAATTAACCCCATATTTCAATCTTATCGAAATCAATTTTTATTGTCGAATCCACGCCTACTGAGCTGCTGGGTATGTTAGAGGTATGCAGAGCAAGAAGAAAAAATTTTTTTGAAAGGTCTAGAGACGTTGCAGGTTCGCTGTAATAAATGTATCCAATTAAGACGAGAATATGTTGAGTATTAAAATATTTTGACAATGAAATTTTGTTTGGTTCCATAGTAGGCTAAGAATTTTTCAATATATCTTCGTATTAATGAATGGGCGATTCATCGTTGTACTCCCACTTGCGGTCAGAACAATTTTCGTCCCACTTGCGGCAAATCGATATTATTAAAAAGTAAAAGGTAATGTTAGGAGTGACTCTTGAGGTCACACATAAAGATGAGAAAAACATAGAGTCAAAAGTCTCCGTAAGGTTAGTTCGTTCTGGTTAGATCTACTAAAAATTAGTTATCACAAAATGTATTTTCACAAGGAAAACCACGTTATCAATTTACACGCACTCACATGTAAAATATACACAAAAGGTTAGTTCGTTCTGGTTATATCATTCTGAAAAATTACTATACCGACAAAATGTATTTTCACAATGACAAATGGGTCGGTATACGAAAGGAGAAGTCAGAAGTTGATGAATTCAACAGGAATACTTAGAGATATTATCAAAATTTCTTTTGCCGCGAATGTGGTCACTCATAACATTATTTTTTTTTTAACTTTGATTCACCGCAAGTGGGACGAACATTTTCTGACCGCATCTGGCATGACTGTAAGATGCACTAATTCAAATCATCAAAAGCAATACCGAAACTTTTCATAACGGTGTTCTAATGGAAAAACAATAAATTCAATTTATTCTGAAAGAATGTTACATTTCATGATTTTTACTGAATGGGCCAAATCGACAGTGGGCGAACGCTCTACTAGCACGGACACCACACCAGTTTCCGAATAACAGGGTGTCAAAAATACAATTTTTACTGTTTATGATATAATGCATTGGTTCGATTTTTGTGTTCTAATTCGAGCTCATAATTTCACCCATTCGAATAAGGAATAATATTCCACAAAGGGAGTAACATTACATCATGCCAAGACACTGTTCATACAAATATATAAATATCAATAACACAATGTCTAACTGCCAGAATTTGTAATTTTTTTTGAAAATGTTTGGATTTTCATCCACGAAATGAGGATTCGTATGATTGCCAGTCTAACAGTGGGTATATAGTTTTTCATGTAAAGGGTGACAATCGAAATACTTACAACTTCCGTATCTCAAGAACAAAATTAGATAACTATTACGAATTTGTCCATAACCGTTTTTCAAATATGCAAGTGAAACTGACATTACTCAGGAAATGATCCACCTCCATCAACCACCCTGATTTCTAGCTACGCCACCAAAATAATAATAATTAAAACCACTTACTTGTGATACGTCATTGAGTAGCTTATGAAAAATGCTTTTCTTCAGTATTCATGGAATATAGTCCATTGTAAGTTTCTAGGAAGGGGCTAGGGGGGGATGGACGGAACAAGTCAAACTCATTATTGACTGTACTTTCAGAGCAGACGAAAGTGTAAAATTGCTCAGTGTGAAATTCGTGAAATTCATGTGAAACAATTTTTCACCAGTACCAGAAAATACAATTATCACAGAACATTAAATATTCAACAATTTTCCCCAAAATATGAAAATAAACTTCAATGTCAATCATTAATAAGTCACTCTTCATGAAGGGTTAATTATTGTACCTGAAAGAGTTGTAATAAGATTTGAAGAATTTAGTGGTTATCCAACATCTGATAATTTGAATTTGGTTCTGCAGGTGCATTGATTGATGGACGAAACAGAATCTGGAGTATTTCTGAAGAAAAAAAAACTATCTAGTTGATGCTATAACAATAATTTTAAAAATCTTTTGGAATATTCTGTTAGTCGTTTTGATAAATTTTGTTTCACTGTTGCTACGATTTTCTCAGCAAAACCAACAGATGGTGGGTAGTTTGAAGGAGTAAGAGTATACTTCCGCGGCCGGAGTTTTCAGTGTAACAATTTTCACTCGTGTTTGAAGGCCGTCGTATTTTGGAATTTCTTCCTAACGTTTCGCTAGCTTCTTCAGGGGCTTATACATCATGAATAATCTCAGATGACTGGAGATTCCGCCTGCGAAAATTGTATTTATTCTGATTTGGGTAGTCTTGTGCGTTAATTACCGTATCTGGATTTGACCCCTTTTTACCTGCCGTAACTGGGTTAATCATATTTTCGATAACATTAATTGACACCTTTTTGCCTGCTGTCTTAACGTCATAGTTTTCATTTGTTATTTTGGAATTTCTGAGAATGGGATTCCATATTCGGTTGAGGTTAACAGCTTCTTCTTTTCTGTTGGAATTTTCCGTGTGTTTGTGAATCTCTATTGCCTCCCGTACAAGTCGGCTAGGGTATCCCTGGTTGGGGGCAAAAAGTTTTACGTCCTCAAACAAAATCTTGTGGTTTCCTTCACTGAGAGCGTGTTCTGCCACTGCCGACTTGTCCGTTTGGCCTAATCTGCAGTTCCTCTGATGTTACTTCAGCCATGTTCACATCGATCTTTTCGTGGTTCCGATGTATACTTTTCCACAAGTGCATGGTATGTGATATACCCCCGCTGCAGATAGTGGGTCTCTTTTGTCTTTTGCTGACCTAAGGCTTTGTCTTATTTTCTTGGTGGGTTTGAGGACCGTTTTAATGTTGTGTTGCCCCAAGAGTTTTCCAATTCTGTCTGTGACTTTAGGAATATATGGGAGATACGCATGTGCAACTATCTGAGCCTCTTCCCTTCTTTGTCTCGTGGAAATTCTCGGTTTCATGGCCCTGTTGATTTCGGATACACTATATCCATTCGATCTCAAGGTTGCTTGGAGATGTTCTAAAAACGGAAGAATACAACAACAAAATTGAAGAACTTCTCGACCCATTTCACTACCGCAAGCTGAAAAGGGACCCAACACAAGCAAGGTTGAGGAATACTAATAAACTCATTAAATCTTTCTCATTGCCAGAAACCGTACAGAGAACCATACTCAGAACTGAAGCTGTTCCGCCAAGGTTCTATGGGCTTCCCGAGGTACATAAAGCAAACATACCACTGAGACCAATAGTCAGTGCTCCAGGCTCGCCAACGTATTACCTGGCGAAACATTTAGCCTCGCTTCTCCAGCCTCATGTGGGAAAAACGAAGTCCTACGTCAAGGATTCAACAGATTTCGTTGAAAAAATTGAAGGCATAACGTTGGAGCCGAGCGATATCCTGGTCAGCTTCGATGTGGTGTCCTTGTTCACCAACATCCCACTTGAAGACTCTTTGAGGAAGTTAACTTACATGTTTCCGAATGACATCATCGGACTCTTTAAGGCATGTCTCACGGGAAGTTACTTTCAATGGAATGAAAACTTCTATGAGCAAGTAGATGGCGTGGCGATGGGAAGTCCACTCAGCCCAGTGATAGCCAACTCCTTTATGGAACATTTTGAAGAACAAGCAATTGATACTTTTGATTTAAAACCGACCATGTGGCTACGTTACGTGGATGACACCTTCGTCATTTGGAGATACGGAAGGGACACACTGAACCGTTTCCTAGAACATCTAAATGCTCAACGCCCCAGCATCAAGTTCACAATGGAGACTGAACAGGAACAGCGGATAGCATTTCTAGATATACTCATCGAAAGATGTGGCACAAGACTGACCCACAAATTATTCTGAAAACCTACGCACACGGATAGGTATCTACATGCTTTATCAAACCACTATCCTAGTCAGAAACGAGGAATTATCTCCACACTAGCAGAACGTGCTCGGAGAATATGTGAACCTGAACATCTACGGGATGAACTAGCAACCTTGAGATCGAATGGATATAGTGTATCCGAAATCAACAGGGCCATGAAACCGAGAATTTCCACGAGACAAAGAAGGGAAGAGGCTCAGATAGTTGCACATGCGTATCTCCCATATATTCCTAAAGTCACAGACAGGATTGGAAAACTCTTGGGGCAACACAACATAAAAACGGTCTTCAAACCCACCAAGAAAATACAACAAAGCCTTAGGTCAACAAAAGACAAAAGAGACCCACTATCTGCTGCGGGGGTATATCACATACCATGCACTTGTGGAAAAGTATACATCGGAACCACAAAAAGATCAAGGCAGTCGGCAGTGGCAGAACACGCGCTCAGTGAAGGAAACCACAAGATTCTGTTTGAGTACGTAAAACTTCTTGCCCCCAACCAGGGATACCATAGCCGACTTGTACGGGAGGCAATAGAGATCTACAAACACACGGAGAATTCAAACAGAAAAGAAGAAGCTGTTAACCTCAACCGAATATGGAATCCCATTCTCAGAAATTCCAAAATAATAATAATAATAGTAATAATAATAATAATAATAATAATAATAATAATAACGTTTATTTCAAATAATATGTAAATACAAAGAGAGTAGAAGAGTACGTGAATAAACGTATCAAGTCACGAAAGCATCGCTTGTGTGTGACAGACAGTTTTAATTTACAATACAATACAATATTAAAAGTAGAATGAGTGGTAAAACTAACAGGAAAAATAGACATACGATTATCTAATAACTAATAAATAATAAGTGATAATTGATATGTTATGTAATAAGCAATAAGTAAAAGAGTAATGGGTAATCAGTATTGAGCAGGCATGATTTTGGTGATAAGTGGATGCATATAAAAATAAAAATATGTGCTCTTATGTATTATTTAGAGTGAGGATTTTCATTTTTTTTTAATTTCAAATATAAACATACATATATACATACATATACATATATATATATATATATATATATATATATATATATATATATATATATATATATATATATATATATATATATATATATATATATATATATATATATATATATATATAGCGCCAACTATCAAACTGAGGACACACCGTAAAATCAACGTTGCGAGGACCACTGGAAGGAAAGGTGCTAGACACTCGTCATACCCTTTTCTGTTATTGTTCAGAGTGGGGGGCACCAAGATTCTCTAATATACGCTTGAATTACTGAACAGTTCAAATTTGATTTTTACGAGTATATCGGAACCAAGTGAGGACCATACTTCCGTGATATCATTGAGAGGTCCGTTTATTTGTCTGCAGAATCCTACCAAACTGAGGTCCGTATAACCTAATTATTAGTATGAGGTGTATAAAGTGAGGACCACTGAACGTTGCCAAGTTTCACAAATTTCTCTTTACATACGATCGGCACTTTTACGGTACATGTGACAGTACAGACAAGCCAAAATTATAATTATTGATAGAAATGGATTAGGCAATCCAGACTTTTGCATTCAACCTATACAATAGGTATAATCGTCGACAAGTATCTAACAGAAAACAACTACTGTCCCCTACGACAATTGAATTAAAACTGATAGATTCTTGGCAAAGTATTCTACAAGAACTACTTTGCAATGTTATCCCAATCTCAACGCCAAAACATGTCTCAACCCACATGGTTTTGCCGATCATCAGTGTATCTAGTTATTTTCTGTTGCCGTCGATTATACCTATTGTATAGGTTGACTGCAGAAGTCTGGATTGCCTAATTAATTTTTATTATTAGTTTGATGAGCTTCTGCCAAGTAGTGTTATCAAATATTTTCTTCCGAAAATTATGATTGTGAGTCAGTACTGCATAGTATATGGAAACAATTCTGGCGGTTTATTCGTCAACGAAAGCAATATTCAGTATTATTTCGGACAAAGTTCGATACGGAGAGTATGATGAAAATTATATGAATTAAATAAAAATATTGACATATCGTGAGTCGCAGAAATTGACATATTTGTAAATCGCGACTGCATTCCTGGATGAGGGGTAATTAATGCTTGGAGGGCACCATTTGTTTGGTGGGACAGTAGGATTCGTATGTTGTTCGACGAACCCTAGCACTGGAAACATGTCTGCAGATGGTCATTTTAAATCAAATGATAAAAACAATAATAAATCGTCTTTATATTCTTCGGTACGAAATAGGCGAAGTTTAGTTTAGGTCTCTCTTACACTTAACCTAAGTAGTACAAATGAGAGATGAAATATATGTAGGAAAGTCATTCATGGGGTCGAGCAAAACAAAATAAAACCATTGCAAAGCAGTAGTGCTTCATCAAAACATATAACTTTGAGTAAAAGAGTTAGGGTATTTACGAAATTTGGCTTTCAATTTCTTTTTTCATATCAAGATAAATGAATGTGATTGACAAAAACGGAAATATAGAATTCAATTGCTTGGTAGTTGAAGTATGAGGCATAATATCCACTATTTGATCACAATTAGCACTTGAAATTGTGACCGCTTTGAGGAACGTTGCAGAAATAGATGCCAGATGTAATTCAATATCTGTCAGGGAAAGAAAATCTTTTCTGCCAGATATTTTCCACTTTGTGGGAATGTATTGAAAGATAGGTATTTCGATTTCATTTCATCCAATAAAATTCAGTAATTGAAGGCATGGTATGTATTTGAATTTTGTTAGGATGGATCATAAAACGAACACAACGATGTATTTGCAGAATATAAAGAACTGTTGTAATTAGACTGTATCGAGTAATTCATAAATAAATTTATATTCAGTATCTTTATAGTGTCATTTGTGAAATCTGACAAAGTCAAATCTCCCGTCTTTCCAAAAATCTTTCTGAAAATATCTGACAGAAAACAATTACTTTCCCAGCCAATACTGCGCGAATTTTTCAATATTTTTGTGTTCCATAGAAGTTAGCGAGTTTCTGAGCCACTGAACGATTGTCGTTTCTTTAGACAGAATCTAAAATTGTCAGTGTGTGTTTGGGGGCTGCACTCCTCATATGGAAACTGTCTCAACTAAGTGAAAATTTTGACGTAAAAAATTATCTCTGTCTGATAATCGAATAAGTGAGGAATATAAGGCAACCCTCTGACAAAAGACAAGTGCTTTACTGGCAAATACAGCGTTGGATGATGAATCATATGGACTTTCCTTTGATTTACATTATACTAATATCTGCTAAGCCACAATAGGCCATTGGCCGCAGTGGAGGGCCTGATACGGGCCCACTCACGTTCAAATATCTGCTAGACAATCGAATCAGAATCGATTAAATTAGTCCATCTGAAAGAAAGATTGAGGAATAGATTGAAAGATTCGTAAAAAGATAGGAGAATAGGTGAAACAAAGAATAAATGTATTCGACAAAATATTAAATAAGAAAGAGAAATAACAAGTGACAAACAAATAAAAAAATCTGCATTGTTCACAATGAACGCTTGTCAACAAAGAAACAAGGTGTCCAGCCATACCAGGACGGTGCTCATTGTCTTAATCCTATACGATAGTAATAAACATACCTAACATGACTATTCATTGAATCATAAATAGAAATGAAATATTTTGAAAAAGGCACTGATTCCCTTACTTATCTGGAACACCGCAAAAGGGTTGGTGAACTGTCTTCCTTCTTGAGATGTTTTGATAACCCAATCTCTTCTGAACTATCTTTGGCCGTTTCACCTTTATCAGTTCCATCAACAAGTTCAGTCATCACACCTATTGTTGTCACCTTCGATACTGCCGTCTATTCACCAGGACTCATTCTTTCAAAGAACGGCGAAGAGTTGGAGATCATTGACTACGGAAATGTTCGGCCTACATACTCCAAATGTTTAAGGGGAACCCCAATTCCTAGTTACTTCATCTTGATTCCGAAGATGTTCTCGAAATTTTATAGGTGTTTGTTTCTCTTTGAAACCAGAAGAAAATAGAATAAACAAATGAATATATAATAGTTAGTGGTAAACAGCGGAATAACAAAAAAAAAAACTTTAATTTGTAGACGCTAAAAAGGAAAAAAATTATTCAAAATGTTTTTGGTACTCATTCAAATGCACAAAGAGGTGAAAATCATTGCATTATATGTGTGATGTAGCTGAAATAACAATCTCTAGCTTTTGAATGTGTTACTCACAGAATAACCGACGTAACACATCTGAAGCAGACTTTTTCTTTAGTGTATTCAATAGCAGTTTTAAAATTTTCTCTCTCCCAATGTTATTCATTCCTTTTCAGTGAATTTGAATAAAAGCTTGTCTTTAAATGTTTTTTTTTTCGTATTTTTAGTCATAAGTAATAAGATACTCCTCGTTCTGTTCATTTCCATAAGAGCTTCAGTATACCAGGGCTTCTTGATACTCAATATTGTGTATTCTAACTCTTCGATCCGATGAGCATCCAATGATCGATTGAATCATGAATCGTTTTGTCAAAATTCACGATCTCTGACTTCAAAAACCTACACAACTTTGATAGAAAACGAGCAATGATCACAGAAACTTCGCAATCCTGAAACCTCGAAAACTCCCACATAGTATTTTTGGATTAGACGATAATTGCAAAACTCGTTGGCCAAATTGTAGCTGCTAATTCAAATTAAAAAATTTTCATAATCTCTTTTCTCGAAAACTCCAATCACCAATTTTGATCAGAATGGTGTCATAATCACATAACCCGTTCGTCATCTTGAATTCATAAAAAAAAAATCCTAAACTCCGACCCCAAACATCTTTTCATGCTAAAATTGAATGAAACTGACCAATAACACCAAGCTTATCCGCCGTTTTGAATTTATCAATTTGGACCTAAAATTCATAATCTGAAATATCCCCCAAGGGCCGATTATGAATAGAATCTCAAAGCTCGTTCTCCATCTTGATCTCATATTCCGAAATACTCAGTATTCCAATTTTGTATAGAATCAGACCATAAGAACAGAATTCGCAATTCGCCATCTTGAATTCATTAATTTGATATTAAATCCATTATCTCCGACCAGTTTTTCTAAAAGAAGTTCAATCCCGCATTGTCACAGGAAAGAGGAACACATTCTAAATTTTTATTTGATCGGTCCACTGGAAGCGGGTCAAAATTCACTTTCTATTGGCCCGTCAGCCCTCTGCCATATTGTCTAATGATTTTATAAGGTATTCCCTTCAGGGTGTTGGTAGTTGTGAATATAATGATCAATGCACAAGCAAAATTTGCGCATGCACGTGGAACATAACAATAACAATAATTATTGTTTTAATTAAATTATATTATAATTATAAAACGATAATCGTATTATAATTATAAATTTCATTATACTTCATTTTCCCAAAGACATGCAAAAACACGTATAGATTCGAAGAGCCCTATTTCTCAACATAATTGTGGGCATATGGTGTCCTTCGGAACAACGCATGAGTGAATTAACACATAAACAGACAAGAGGACGAGTGTAAAAGCAGCAACGGTTTTCCCATCAAACGGTTTTTATTTTTGCTTATGTTATTCAAAAATATCCGTTGCTCGAGGTTTTTCCACGGGAATGTATTATTCTAAACTTGCTGATAACGTTCTTTATAATGTTGTTGAGGGGTAGCTGTTGAATCACGAATTATTTTGCCCTATAAAACATATTCAACAGACATAGAATAATTCATTTCTGTAAAAAAAACAAACAACGGGTATTTTAACTGTTTCACGATTTTTCTACTTCAGAGGGTTGTTGAGGGATAGTTTTCGATACACAAATTATTTTACGCCATAGAACGTAATCAGTAGGTGTCGAATAATTCATTTCCGTAAGGGTTGTTGAGGAGTAGTTATTCGTTCTCAAATTATTTCATCCTATAAAACGTATGCAACAGGAGTGGATTAATTAATTTTGTTCAAAAAACCTCGAGTCACGGGTACTTCAACTGATTCAAGATTTTTCTACTTCCGGGGGATTTTTGAGGGGTAGTTTTTGGTTCACGAATTATTTCACTCCATTGAACGTATTCAGCAGGTATAGAAAAATTCATTTCTGTAAAAAAAAAACAACGGGTATTTTAACTGTTTCACGATTTTTCTACTTCGGAGGGTTGTTGAGGGGTAGTTTTCAATACAAAAATCATTTTACGCTAGAGAACGTATTCAGTAGGTGTCGATTAATTCATTTCATAAAAAAATCTCGAGCAATTGGTATTTCAACTGTTTCAAAAATTTTCTACTTTGGTGGGCTGTTGAGGGGTATTTTTAGGTTCACAAATTATTTCACACCATGAAACATATTCAGCGGGTGCGGAATATTTAATTTTTATCAAAAAACCTCGAGAAACGGGTATTTCAACTGTTTCAAAAATTTTCTACTTCAGATGGTTGTTGAGGGGTAGTTTTTGGTTCACAAAATATATCACCTCATAGTACGTACTGAGCCGGTGAACAATAGTAAATTTCCGTCAAAAAAACTTCGAGCAATGGGTATCTCAACTGCTTTAATTTTTTTTTACTGCAGAGGGTAGTTGAAGGGTCGTATTTGATTTACAAATCAGTTTTCCTTATAAAACGTATTCAACAGGTGTAGAATAATTTATTTCCATCAAAAAACCTCGAGCAACGAGAATTTCAACTCTTTCGAGATTTATCAACTTTGGAGGATTGTTGAAGGGTAGTTTTCATTTCACAAATAATTTCACCCTATATAACGTATTCAACAGGTATAGAATAATTAATTTTTGTCAAAAAATCTCGTGCAACAGAAATTTCAACTGTTTCAAGAATTTTCAACTTAGGAGGGTTGTTGAGGGGTAGCTTTTGGTTCACAAAATATTTTATTCTATAGACCATATTCAGCAGGTGAAGAATAATTCATTTCCGTCAAAAAAACTCGAGCAACGGGCACTTCAACTGTTTCAAGATTTTTCTACTTCGGAGTGTTGTTCAGGGGTAGTTTTTGTTCCACAAATTTTGACACCCTATAGAACATATTCAGCAGGTGAAAAATAATCAGTATCTTTCAAAAATATCGAGCAAAGGATATTTCGAATGTTTCAAAACTTTTCCAGTTCAAAGGGTTGTTGAGGGGTAGTTTTTGGGTTAATTTTCATTTCACCCTGTGCAACATATGCAGCAGCTATAGAATAATTCATTTCTGTCAAAAAACCTCAAGCAACGGGCATTTCAACTATTTCAAGACTTTTCTACTTTGAAGGGTTATTGAGGGGTAGTTTTTGATCCACAAATTTGTTACCATGTAGAAAATATTCTGCAGGTGAAAAATAATTTATTTCTGTCAAATAATATCCAGCAACGGTAATTCTGAATGTTTCAAGATTTTTCCACTTTGGAGGGTTGTTGAGGGGTAGTTTTTCATTCACAAATTATTTCATCCTATAAAACGTATGCGACAGGAGTGGAATAACTAATTTATTCCAAAAAACCTCAAGCCACGGGTACTTCAACTGTTTCAAGATTTTTCTACTTCCGGAGGGTTTTTGAGGGGTAGTTTTTGGTTCACAAATTATTTCACTCCATCGAACGTATTCAGCAGGTGTAGAATAAATCATTTCTCAAAAAAAAACAAACAACGGGTATTTTAACTGTTTCACGATTTTTCTACTTCGGAGGGTTGTTGAGGGGTAGTTTTTGGTTTACAAATTATTTCACTTCATAGAATGTATTCAGCAGGTGTAGACTATTTTATCTCTGTCAAAAAAAGTCTAGCAAAAGGTTTTTCAAGTATTTCAAAAAGTTTCTACTTCGGAGGGTTGTTGCGGGGTAATTTTTATTTGACATATCATCCCACCCTGTGAAACGTATTCAGCAGGTACAGAATAACTCATTTCTGCAAAAAAATCTCGAGCTACGAGTATTTCAACTATTTCCAGATTTTTCTACATCGGAGGGTTGTTGAGGGGTAGTTTTTGCTTCAGAAATTACTTCATCCAATAGACCATATTCAGCAGTTGTAGATTAATTAATTTCTGTGAAAAAACCTCTAGCAACGGGCATTTAAACTATTTCAAGATATTTTCCATTTCGGAGGGTTGTTGAGGGGTAGTTTTCGATTCACAAATATTTCACCCTACGGAAAGTATTCAGCAGGAGAAGAATAAGTCATTTCTGTCAGAAAAACCTCGAGCAACAGGTATTTCAACTGTTTTAAGTTTTTTCTACTTCGGAAGATTGTTAAGGGGTAGTTTTTGGTTCAAAAATTATTCCACTTTATTGAATGTATTCAGCAGATGTGAAAAAAATTTGTTTTGTCAAAAAACCTAGAGAATTCGGCATTTCTATTGTTTCAAGATTTTTCTACTTCGGAGGGTTGTTGAGGGGTAGTTTTCGATTCACAGATTATTTAACCCTGTTGAACGAATTCAGCAGGTTCAGAATCACTCATTTACATCCTTAAAAAACAGGGCAATTTGAATTAAAACTTGCAAAAGTAAAGAAAATGAGGTGAAATATAGTGATACCCATTACCTAATAAACATCAATGTGTTCAGCGTAACACGATATGTTGCCACATTTTCGGACCTCACTCAGTGCTGACCATATAATCCCACAAGGAACGGAATACGCACGTACAGAGAATATACATTCTCAGCAGCGCCTTCAAGTGACAAATCCCCAAACTACAATATACGATTTTTTCTATATTTCTACCAAAGTGAGGACCACATATTTCACGCGATATTTCAACTAACAGTAGTGAATGCACAAAAAGGAACGAAACACTATATCTGTCTCACTTAGAACGATTTTTAGGTTAGTCACTGAACTTGTACAGAGGAGGATCCTCCACACGGAACGGCAGAAACGTTGTGAGGTCCGTATACGGACCTCACTTCGACATGGTCCTCACAGCTTCCGTAATTTTTGTACAAGCGGACCTCACTTTATACGTTGGTCAAATATATATATATATACATATATACATATATACACACATATATACACACATATACAAACACATACATACACACACATATACATATATACAATGAGGAAAGTACGAGTGCTCTTATGAATAAATTATCTCAGTACGGGGTTTAGAGAAAATGTACTTTTTCAGTTGCATTTTGAACGAATTTATGTTTGTAACGTTTTTCAAGTTGTCCGGTAGATTGTTGTACAGTTTCAAACTCTGGTATCTGTGGCTTTTTTGTCCGATGGCTTTATTCATGAAAGGTATTTTATATTTGTGTTCTCTACTTCTTGTGTTATATTTATGATCTATTTTACGTAGTGCAAACTTATTTTTATGCAGTCTTATATTGCTGTAGTGGAAGAAAAGTTGTATTGGGTCCAATATTTCTGTTTGTAGGTAAAGATGGTCCGATGGGTGGGTTTTTTTTTTGTTGTAAATTATTTTTAGGAAGCGTTTTTGGGTTATTGATATTTTATTCATGATTGTTTTACCCGATGACCCCCAAGCTAGAATCCCATAAGAAATATGTGATTGAATAAGAGCAAAATATAGGGTTCTCATGGTTTTTTCATCAAGTATGGCTTTCAATGTTATAAATCGATATATTAGATATTGGAGTTTTTTTAACTACGTAGTTTATATGGGTATTCCATTTCAGGTTGGAGTCAATAAAGATTCCTAAGTATTTTATATGAGGGACCGGTTTGATTTCAAAAAGGTTGTCAATATTCAGATTTTCCGAAGGAGGGGAGTTTCTACTATTTGTGTATATAGGTAAATAATGAGTTTTGTTGAAGATAATTGTGAGAAGTTTATGTGCGAACCAATCTTTAATAATCAGGAGATCTTTTTCTACTTTGGTTTTCAGGTCGGTCCATGTTGTGTGCTCATAGAAGATAGCGGTGTCATCGGCATATGTGAAAATTTTGCCAGTTGTTGGAATTTGGAATACGTCATTCAAATATATATTGAATTATTATTCAATATATATTTGAATGACGTATTCCAAATTCCAACAACTGGCAAAATTTTCACATATGCCGATGACACCGCTATCTTCTATGAGCACACAACATGGGCCCAGAATAGTGCCCTGCGGTACACCGTATTAAATTTTTTTGAAGTCGCTTTTGAAGTTTTCAATTTTGACGCATTGGTGTCTATCTTCCAGATAGCTACTAAACATTTTCAGTGCGGATCCTCTTATACCTATATTCTCGAGTGATTCTAGGAGAAGTGGGTGACTAACGGTGTCAAATGCCTTGGACAGATCTATGAAGACACAGAGAGCTGCTTCATTGGTATCCAGGGCATTATACATTTCTGACGTTAGATCGAGAATTGCATCCTGCGTTGAGATACCTTCTCGGAACCCATATTGTCTGTCTGAGAGGATGTTATACTTTTTCAAATAGGCAGATAATCTAGTTTTTATAACCTTTTCAACAAGTTTGGATAATGTTGTTATCAGAGATATAGGTCTATAATTTACTATTTCATCTCTATCACCCGTTTTAAACATTGGAAGAATCATTGCAATTTTTTATTCTGATGGGAAAATTCCTTCTGCTAGAAGTCTATTTATTAGGTAAGTTAAGGGTTCTATAATATTTGGTGAAACATGCTTCAGGAGTTCAGCACTAGTTCCGTCTATTCCCACTGCTTTTTTGTTTTTTAGAGATTGTATGAGTGTTGCTAATTCTGTCGGATTTGTAGGGAATAAAAACATTGACCCTGGATAATTTGTGTTTTGTTTCGTGATATTATTACACGGTTTTTTTACGATTTTTTCTGCTAGTTTTTTACCAATATTTATGTAGTGATCGTTAAATGCTTCAACAATTTTTTTCATATCTTTCGTTTTTTTCCCTGTGATGTTTATCTGTTTTATTTTAGTCGTGTTGCGCTTTGTTCCACAAATTTCCCTTACTGTTTCCCATCTGTGCTATCTGTTTGATTATTCTCAATTTTCTTTTTGAAGTAATTTATTTTTGTCTTTCTCAGGATATCATTAAGATTGTTCCTGTAGCGTTTATAATTTTCCTTCAGAGTTTCATCATTAGGGTTTTGAATTGTTTTTTGGTACATTTTGTCTCTGGTGTTAATGGATTTGATTATTCCGTTAGTGATCCAAGTTTTTCTTTTTCTCTGTCTTAATTTGATTGTGTTTGTGAAGCAAATGATATGATCATTCAGCATTTTTATAAATTTTTTGGTTGCAGTTACTGCATCTAGTGTTTGATATATTTCCGTCCAGTCTGCATGTCGAAGTTGTGCTTTTAGTTTGGGGTAATTTACAGTTTTGATCACTTTATTTTGTTCGTTGGGAATAGTTGTATTATTTCCAATAATTATTTGCAGGAAAGTGCAATAATGGTCAGTGAGATTGGTTTTTATTATGATGGGTATTAGTAATTCAGTGTTTTCTTTTGTTTTAATAAACATATGATCTAGGCAAGATTTTGAGGTATGAGTTACTCTTGTATAATCATTTATCAGCGAGATAAATTTTAATTCACTCAGGGTATTCGAATATTCGATAGTAGGAACATCAAAGGTTTCATCCAAGATATCAATGTTGATGTCGCCGAGAAAGACAAAAAAATCAGCACTACCACAGTTCATGAGAAAGCTTTTTAGTGAGTTTGTAAATTCCATGGTGCAATAAGGTGGGTTTTTATACATGGCAAGAATATTGATTTTTTTATCATGAAAAAGTATTTTGGTAAAAATGAGTTTGTTTCTTTCGTTAAAATCAATTATTTCATAATTGTAGTTGAGCTCAGTTTTGATGAACATGACTATTCCATCATTTTGGTTGTACAGTCCCTCATTATATATTGCTTCGTATCCATTAATATTATAAAGATTTACATCACCTATCTGCCTAGTTTCTGTGAACACAATGACTTCTGGCAAATGAAAACTACGACGTTGAGACAGCAGGCAAAAAGGTGTCAATTAATGTTACCGAAAATATGCTTAACCCAGTTACGGCAGGTAGAAAGGGGTTAAATCCAGATTCGGTAATTAACGCACAAGACAACCCATATCAGAATAAATACAATCTTCGCAGACGGAATCTCCAGTCATCTGAGATTATTCATGATGTATAAGCCTCTGAAGAAGCTAGCCACTCGTGCTAGCGAAACTCTAGGAAGAAATTCCAAAAACCGACGGCCTTCAAACCAGAGTGAAAATTGTGACACTGAGTATACTTGAATCATATCATAACTCAAATAGAATTGTCTATAACCGTCACAGAAGGAGCATTATGGCGACGATAACCACATAGTACACAATATTAACGTTTTTCTTGGTGTAGAAATTAGTCATCTATAAAATGACGTACACTCAAGTACCAGTCAATATTGTCTCAACGTTAAGCACGGCATCAATTAAGCTACGACGTTGTCATAACGTTTACCCAACCTACTACACGTGGTAAATATTTTGGGTATGGGAATAACGTTCTTAAAACGTTGAAGTGACAACTTCAGTCATGTAAAACTTTTTCCCGACGGAGAGTTGACCTTGTAAGATCTAAGTAAACAGTAGGCGATTTTTCATTTGAGTTAGCAACGTTTTCTCAAATATTTACAATAGAGGACCTACTGGCGATATTTAGATAATGATAATTTACCCAATTCCTCATTTATTCTTTTATTTTAGTGACATGGACATACGTATACAGCAGGACTCACGGCCGATGATAGGTTAGACGTTTATAGTAAACGCAATGCAGGAGACCTAGCAACTTTATTTTTTCAAACTAGAACTCCCCGTATATCAACACATTTTTGGAATTTCTATTTTATAATAATACTTTTTTGTTGATAATGTCATATACCTATCTTTATCGATTTTCGAGATAAAACATAATTTATGTTAAATATGGTCCAAAACATAGCCATAATTGAACTTGACTACATCAGTACTCTCATTTCATGAGAAGTTGATATTTCGACTGAAGTTTGAACACCAAAAAAATTACTCCTTATTATACAGGGCGTGCTAAAATTACTGTTATTTCCATAATGCATAAAAGTGGTCAAAAGCTCATTTTTTCATATAAAATTCCCTGAATTGAGAGATGATGAAAAATGCTTCAATATGACATTCAATGTCCCTATACCTAAATCAACAAGTATTCTCAATAAAGCCATATTTGGGGAAAAATAATTATTTATGATACCTACAAGTGTTGAAAGTGCCATTTCATTTTGTGAGTGGGGAATATTGGGAAACGAGCGTCAGCGAGTGGAGCAAACCCACCAGCAAAATACGAGGATGTATTGATATCTAGTTAGCCTAGACCAGGTCCCTGCATAAATAAAATATTGCGTTACCATAGCAACGAACAATAACTTATCAGAAGTTTCAGTGTAAAGTTTGAAGTCAAAAAAGTAAACCAGAGTTGCGCAATAAACGAAAAGAATAAGTATGTTCACCGAAATTGTGAAAATCGAAAAATTGGAGTATCGAGCCATCATCAAGTACCTGTATATAAAAGGGTTAAGAGGTAAGCAGGTATGCTTAATACCCTTGGTGATCAATGTCCTTCGTATGCGACCGTGAAAAATTGGCCAGTTTCTGTGTCAGTCCCCGAAAATATCGATGCAGTTCATGATATGATTTTAACAAACTGTCGAATTGGGCTAAAACGGATATCTGAAGCACTGAATATTTCATACGAACGCGTTCACCATATTGTTCACGTCAATTTGGACAAGAAAAAAATTGCTGCAAAATGGATCCCCAAATGTTTGAATGTTGACCAAAAGCGTGCTAGGGTAGTAGTATCTCTTTCGATCTGTGCTCGATTTGAAAACGATGTAGACTTCTTAAACCGAATTGTTGCTATGGATGAGAATTGGGTACATTCCTACGATCCAGAAACAAAGCAACAATCGATGGAATGTCGACACTCCGGTTCTCCAAGACTAAAGAGTTTCGTGTCCAAAAATCTGCTGGAAAAGTTCTTGCTTCAGTTTTTTGGAATTGCCATGGAGTAATCATAATTGATTTTTTGGATATGAGCAGAACAATAACTGGAGATTACTATTTGACATTACTGACTACTCTACGGGAAAAAATTTAAGAGAAAAGACGCGGAAAGCTATCCAAAGGTGTTTTGTTTTTGCAGGACAACGCCCCTGCACACAAATCTCATGTTGCCATGCAAAAAATTCGTGATTTAGGGTTTGAATTACTAGATCACCCCCTTTATTCACCAGATTTTGGAAATCACGAAATACATCCGTATACCAATGCCAAACTGTTATAAGCTTCCTAATTCCACTGTTACCAAAACCAAATTCTTAAAAAGCTAATTTATCAAGAAAACTTGATGATTCATGTATAGGGACATGATATATCTTGAAGCATTTTTCATTATATTTCAATTTATCGAGTGATATACAGGGGGTTTCATTTGAAAAATGATCTATTATGCACTTTTATGCATGACGGAAATAATAGTAATGTTAGCACACCCTGAATGATATTGAGTCGATTATTTGGTGTGAATTAAATATTTTCACATTATGCAAACTATCATCAAAATATCAACTTTTGGACCATATTCGGCACAAATTATTTTTTATGTCGAAAACTGATAGAGATAGGTATAAGACATTATTATCAAAAAAGTATTATTATGAAAAATCGATTCCAAAAATGTGTTAATATACGAGGTGTTCTATTTAAAAAAATTAAGTTGTCTTTTTGATAGAAGTGGCAACGCCGCAATGCTGAACATATTTTAGATCGATAGAACAAGGTAACGAAATGTAAGATATGGAATTTTCAGAAAAATCATGATGCGTTGCGTTTACCTTAAACGTCTAACCAACCACTGACCGTGAGTCACGCTATACAAAATGACTAATGACAGCTGACAATACTGAGAGCTGGATGACACGGAATGGAGCATAAAACAGTATGTGTTTTCAGAGGCGCGTAACAAAATGTGGAGCAGGGTGTGTTCGTTTGTTTGGGGTCAAATAATCAACTCCAGTTGTGCTTCGGGTATAAAGTTAGTTATATAAACTTAGTCTGTTTTTAGCAATTAGATATATATCTATAATCGCGTTGACGACTTATATACTCCTTCGCCATGTGGGAAGTGTAATTACATTTGGAAACATGCTCGGCCTTTGAAATTTCAGACGTAAGCGAACATATACAGTGAGGACGTATAAAGTCCTTCCCACCCCCCTCCCTTAACTTTTGAACGGAACAAGCTATCGAGATCGTGTGAAATTCAGGTAAAAAGGAACCACTTTTATTACTTTCTGGCATAAAAATAGTTGTGGTTACGTGGCCTAGTGTCAAGAGGGCAGCATCAACTTTTTTTTTCAAATGTAAAAGTGGGTCACGTGGCTCCTGGTAATACCGTAACACACATCTGTTATCCAGTTCATAAATTCTTGGAGTGACTGTGGCTGCGTGACGTATACCTTAGATTTTATGTACCCCCGCACAAAAGTCCATAGGGGTCATATCAGGTGACCTAGGCTGGCCATTCTCGGACAGGTCTGTAGTAGTGAGGGGGTGCGCCATCTTGTTGAAAGGTAACATCCATGGTAAATTCATTTGGGTTTGCCCCAACTACTTCTTGAATACTGATTTTGATGCATATTTAAATACATATGCCCAGTTGAATTTTCTGCCATAAATATTGGACCTATGATAGGGTCACCCAAAAATACCATCCCATACGTTGATCTTCTCTGGCAATTGAGTATGACCCTCTTGAAAAACGTGCGGATTTACGTCTGACCAATAACGCACATTTTGTCTATTTACTGTTCCATTTCCAAATAAGTTAATGTAACCGGGATTTTGGGTTATGCGATCAGACATGATCTCACAAAACTGCATTCTTCTATCTGGGTCATCTTCTGTTAATTGATGTAGAATTTTTAATTTATATGGGTGAAATTTGTGTTTTTTAAGCAGTGGCTAGAGTTTTCGTTGTTTGTTGCGGATTATTCACAACAGCTGCCAGAACGTCGATTTGCTGATCTTCAGAAATAGATTTTCTTCCAGATCCTTTTTCCCTTGTTTCGCAACCAGTTCTTTGAAATTTACTGACCAATTCCCTTAAGTAGGTACGAGATATTGGATTATTTGGGAAGCTCTCATTAAATAATCTTTCTGCTTCATGGTTATCACGCCCAGCTTCAGCGTAAATTAAAATTGCTTCGGTTTTTTCTTCTAAAGGCCAAGGCATTTGACAATTATAAAGAAATGCTGAAATCTATGAAAACTGTCAAAAGTATTGATATGATTAACGCATAGAAATATATATTATATACTTACTCTAGAATGCTAATCTCCATGTCAAAAGTGTTGATAAAAGTTCAGGCTAGTCCGCAATGCGCATGCACGTCATTAGTGATTTTTGTAACAGGCCCGGATTTAGTAAAATATTATGGTACTTGTGAAGATCAACAAACGTTAATTCTGACAATCGGAGAATAAGGTTGGAAACCTCATTGTACTTATACCTGTTATTCGTATTTAGCCGATGTGAATACATATTTTCACATATTTATGATCCCAAATATTCAGCAAAGGCTATCAGAAAGTAGAGTACGGTTATTATTATTATTTACCGCTCTGAAGAGACTGATTTTTGGTATCACATTGACTTTTCAGCTGTGGTTAACCAACAAAAACGTACGGAACCACCCCAAATCGTCGGTGAGAATTTTATGCAAGAACTAGATTGGAAATTAAACTAAAGGTACAAAAAACTATGAAAATTTATTTTAGCTAATATTATGAATAATTTCAACTCAAATTGGATTTATGAAATTGAATGCTTGGAAGCTCGAGGTTTTTTTTCTAGAACGATTCATGTCAAAATACGCAACTGCATTTAATTTAAATCATTTGAGGAGATTAACATGCTATTTCTAAGTTTATTTCTGGTTGTATTACCTTAGTGCAATTTCCACAATACCCCCATTGTGCATGAAAAAGTGAGGCCAGAAGCATTTTCCTTACCATCAAAGAAAGCACTTCCATATTGACACTAATTTTCTGAGGCGATTCTGTGTATGTTTAGTACTTTTTGTATGAATCTAGAACTCGTAACCGGTGTGGTGGAAAGTTGTATCACTCGCCATGCATGCTTACGCAGACATAGTATTGGTACTGCACTAGTTTTCAAATTATCCTATTGTTGTTTTCACATGAATACTGGTGAGGAAAATGTCTGCCACAAACACCTGCCTTAAAAACAATAAACAAAAATCATTCCTTTTTTGTCAAGCTGAAATAATATTTAAGCTATTTTAGGCAAAGCATATAGGTACATAAAAAATTTCATGATCTACCAAAAATGATTTATTACAGGTATTTTTCCTTTACACAACACTAAACAGTTCATTGTTTATTTGTAGGAAGAAACGGCTTTATTAGAAATTGTCTTTGAAGGAACAAGGTTAATGCAAATTCACGAATGATGAAAGAATAACCAACGACAACAAACACCACAAAAAACGACGAGAAAAAATCTGAAATTATAAAAACCGTCTCTGTCTCTGACAAGAGTGACAGATCTTAGTGTCAAGTCTTCCTGTTGATGAAAAAGCACTGTTGCACGGTAATTATAATTACAGTAGCATAGAGTTTTAAATTAATTTGTTTCGCGCCTAAAATTAGGAGTAATCCATCTCTAAAAGGTTCTTTTCGGTCTTTAAAGGTCATGAATGCGCTGTCAAATTTCTCTTCTTTAAATGACATGTGTTTTATTGCCTCATAACAAAAAACTGAATTGGAACACCAAATTATTTTCAAACTTGGCAACGATCTACCCAAACTACACTGATGACGAGCATACGCACATCGTCAACGGGTCGTATCCGCATCATGCTTTTTGCCGTGAAAATTGGCGGGATTAGCATTCTAGAGTAAGTATATAATATATATTTATATGGATTAACGTCAATATTATACTGAGGTTGAAATGAAATGCTATTTGGAGTCTCCAGCAAAATAACTAAGGTATAAAAAACTGAAACAAAATCCACAGTGTAAAATACCAATAATGTGTGCACCTGTTTGACCACAAAAAATTGGCTTTTCGGCCAGAATCAGTAACGGGGTTAAAATTCTGCTACAATAAATAGTTAAAATAATTTATTTGTTAAATATCTGAAGCAAATTTCAAACGCTCGTCAGTTTGAAACGGCTTGGCCGATTTTCACAAACAAAGAAGTATTGGATATAGAATTGGAAGACCTTCAAAACATTTGAAAAAAGAAGTTGATGGTGCCCTCTTGACACTAGGCCACAAGACCACAATAATTTTTATGCCACAAAGTAAAAGTGTTACCTTTTTACCTGTATTTTACCCGATCACGATAGCTTGTTCCGTTCAAAAGTTAAGGGGGGTGGGGGGAGGACTTTTTACGTCCTCACTGTACAATGAATTATGAAGCCTATGTTAGTTTACTAGAATTATTTCATATGTATCCCGTTAAGTTCGCGTTTGAATCAATCAGCATTAAATATTGTTGATCCAAAAATTTTTTTTACTCTTGAGTTTTGAAAATTCGTAACAGATTGAGTACCGGCATGTATTTTGGCATGAAACAACAGAATATTTGACAGTAAAATGAAACATGTTGCCAAATACTGATAAGAAGAAAATCGACAAAATCGAAGTACCCTCCTCTCCAACTATTTCCACAAAGTGGAAAACATGAGGCAAAAATCTGACAGAAAACAACTACTTCCCTGGCTAATGCCACGACGGATATTGAACTACATATGACAGAAATTTGTGCAACGTTGTTCCAAGAAGACTGAATTGCAAATGCTTATTGTAAACAAACAGAAGATTATCCTTAATTTGGCTGGGGATGACCACCAGCAGACATGTTTCGAGATTGTTGCTTCTAAATTCCCTACGGATGAAGCAGCGACTTACAGTAAAGTCAGTCGCAGCGCCACCCGCCAGGAAAATCAATAAGCAGGAAGAACGTTGAACAAATATTTGTCAGATGTAGTTCATTATCCGTCGTGGCAATTTTGCCTCATATTTTCCAATTTGTGGAAATATTTGGAGACGAGGGTCCTCCTACTTTGTTGACTTCATTCATATCATTTATTTGTACCATCCGGCAAAACATTCGAACTTGTTCGAATTTTGGCATTTGCCAATTTCTTTTTCGAAATCGATATTTTTCGGGTACCTTGAGCATAAAAATGAAACATTTTGCTATGCGGTAGGAGTTGCCAGAAAGTTTTCTCCATGTGCCCATTTTAGCCATCAGTATTTATTTGTTTGATAAATTAACTATTTTCTAAATCTTATGGAAAGTAAATTGTCATCGCCTCGCGAGAGGACGCTGGTGTGTAGTTGTTTTTAAGTAAATTCAGCAACGTTTAGTAAACGACAATCTGCTACCTACAGTTGAAGCTGAAACGTTTTGAAAACCAAAACAAATAAAACAAACTGGTGCAAAACCAGGGTTGTGACAACGTTGTGTTTAGGTCGGCCTCGCAACTTATGTTTGGTTGCGCAACTTTTCTTAACACGTCGCTGCAACGTTGAATTGCTACTTGGGCGGTGTCTAACACTATTTCTTCTGAAAGTTCAAAAACATCAAAGCAGTGTCGAAGTTTGTCTATGGTGCACTTTGCATTCAATGATGGAACTATACAGTGCGGCTTCTCATACCCCCTCCCCCATGTAAACTTTTGAACAGTTCGACGTACAAATATGGGACGAACACAATTTTGAATATGATCACCGATACTACTTTTTGAAATAAATGATATTGGCATTGGGAGAAATATAACCATAGAGTGAGCCACAATAGGCCATTGGCCGCAGTGGAGGGCCTGAAACGGGCCCACTCACGTTCAAACCTAACCTAACCTAAACCTAGAGGGCGAAGAAGAGGAGGGCACTTTGATTTGAAAGTTTCAAATGGCATGGGGCGCAAGAGACACATTGTTGAAAGGATACTTTAGGAGAAAATTCATTGCAATTAGTCTATTGATGGTGCTGGGGGCACATCAATTTGACAATTTCGAAAGGCAAAGGGATCTAAATTATGGAAATACGTATAAGGGAAAATCAAAAAATTCAAATGTTTGAAAAGAAAATTGAATTAACTCTTCAACAATATGTCACTTGACCTCCATGTCGTTCGAAATTTTCAAATTGATGTACCTCCCTACGCCCTATATCTGTCAATCACAATATAATTTACATCAAAAAGTAGTATCGGACAATTCAAAATGGTTTTTCTTCCATGTTTGAAGGTAAAACCGTTCAAAAGTTAACAGGTGGCTATAAAGAGCCGCACTTTTTCAATGTCTAAACATTTGCTCTGGCTGTCTGCAATGAGAAGATAATATTTGTAATTTTTTTTTTTCAAAAATCTATGTGAATACTTTCAAATTACCAGAAGTTTTTTGACATCCAATTGACATGAATAACATTATTTAACAAACTATTCCTAGATAACATATGCATTCTTACTATTTCAACATGTTGAATTATTGAAAAAATTAAGAAAATGTAACTGTTCAAATTGATTGAAGAGTCGAAATATAAATTGGAAATACCTTTTCGGAAGTTGAAATGGAGTTGGTGTATAGAAATTGATACACCCTAGAGTGTATTATGTGTTCATACTATGTTGTTTCATTTACGTACCTTGGATCTTTGACCATGTGCAGAAGGAAGAATCCGAAAATATGATCGAATGCACCCAGATACTTCGAAGGAACTTCTTTGGTATTTATGTCCAATTGTTCAAATTTCATCAGAGGAAGTACCGCGTTTTTTCTAGCATATTCTAGCATATTCGGCGAAATATCGGAAGCTACAAACTCTTTCAAGTTTGATGGTAAATAAGGAAAAAAAGTCCTTTGAGAAGTTCCGCCATCGCCATGTCCAATTTCCATTATCGAAGGGTGATTTCTCCATTTGATTAGATGATTGTATTTTTCCAAGAGCTTTTTATTTATAACTGTTGCGACACGGTTGTTGTTCGCGTATAGTTTTGGATTAATCGTCATAGTGGCATATTTTCTGCTCAACATTTTGTCACGAGTAACTGTGTTTCAACTTGGACCTCACCAAATTATTCCAGTTCAAAAGATGTGATAGTATTTATATACGAAGAAATATCAGTCGGTGATGAGATAAGATTGTTTTCTGTTCATGGTATATCAAAGTTTGTTTAAATTGTTTGACTATGATAAAACCGGTTCCTTTTTGACCTAAATGAAGCGAACGTTTCGTATGTAAGTGAATAATTTTTTTTATTACATACCGATTTCGACTTGCGTCATCTTCAGTTCTTATCTGGAAGTTAATACTCTGATTGAAGATAATTGAATTGAAAAATAAAAAGTGAAGTTTCAGGTTATGAAATTTGGGAAATTTGGAAAGGACCACGCACACATCTCATGGAAAAAACTCTTTCGGTGAAATTGGCTGGATTTTTGATATGTTGTAGCTGGAGCTATTCCGAGTAAAAGTCTCAATTGGCCCAACTCGATCATATGACTAGATTCGGCGCTAGAGGGCACCAACTCATAAATTTTGTGATATTTGGAGAAATTCAGCTGAATAAAAAATATCATTATCTCATTTATATTCAATACGGTGTGCGACTGAGCATTCCTAAAATTCTCTAGAAATATTTTTTCATAATACAGAATAAAAAAGCGCCATTGTTTTTCTACAGGGTTGTCAACAATATACTCTTTTCTTCAGTGAATGAATTCGCCTACGGGGTTATAAGTTGATTGAGTTTATCATTGAGGATCAATCAGAATAGTTTGTTGATCGACCAAAATTTAATGAAGATATGAGTACAGAGTGTTTGAAATGAGTGAGGGTGCATATTATATACGGGGTGGCCCATTAGTATGAGGAGGTACAGTATTTCGCCTATCATGAGGAGTGTGAAAAATGTTTCAGTTAAAAGTTATACGATTCACTTTGTTGCGTATAATGAAAATATTTCAAAATGTACAGATTGTATGTTCAAAGCAGGGCATCACAATGCATCACTTTTTTAAAAGAACTACCCTGTAAATTTTATCACTATTGAACTGAGCAAAATATTTCACACACGAAGATATTTCTTTTTTTTATTTTGCGGCGTTGTCAAGTTATTGCTGAAAGAAATAAAATGTTCTGAAAAACATACCATTACAAGAAATACCATCATAAATGCTTTATGAATAGAATATCGACAGAAACATTTGTGTCATGCACATATTATGAACGTTGCTCTAGTTTTCTGAATCAAGGGCTAAGTTTAATAACTACGTGCCTATGATTGAATTCTCCTAGGATTCAGATGGCTAAACTAAGTTCATTTACTTCAAATATATAGCCGACGGAAATATACTCAATATCCTCAGAACATCAGATATATTTCTTTGGGTCACTCACAAAATATATTAAAATTTTATAGCTTGCTAAATCCTACAAAAACACAAAATTAATTATTTGGCGCCCTTTATCGCCGAACCTTTAGGTGTTTAGGACGAAGTCATGTTTGGATCCTCGAAGAGAGTAATTACTTAATAAAACTGAATAGAGCCTTCCTTGTATGACACACTATATACTTTCATTCGCATTTTGTTTTGAGAGATCAATCTCCATTCTGATCGACCACCAATAATAATTAACTTAATCAACTCATAGTCTCGAAGGCGAATTATTTCACCTAGAAATTGATTATATTGGAAACTACCATGTACAAAAATTTTTTATTTGTTTTATAGAAGAATCATTCTTGATTTTATAAACGCTCAGTTGAACAACAGTTGAATATAGATTACTAATAATATGTAAATGTTTTTCGTTTATCTGAATTCAATCAAAAATAATAAAATTCACGAATTGGAGTAACTACATGTATATATAATATTATTCCAAACACTCTGTATTCATAGCTTCATTATTTTTGGTCGATAAACAAACCATTCTGATTGATCCTGAATGATTAACTCAATAAACTTATAACCTTGTAGGCGAATTCATTTACTGAAGAGTTGAGTATATTGTTGACAACCCAGTAGAAAAGCAGTTAAGTTTTTTTATTCTGTTGTGGGGAACTATTCCACATATATTCTGAATATTTTATATAATATTATTTCATGAAAATTTCTCATGTTATAATATTTACACACCCTGTACATAAGTAATATTTCGTATTCAAGTCTAGAGACGTTTATTGTTGGAAAGCGAACTATTCTTTATCTAGTGAATTCAGTTTTAAAGACATTTCATTTACAACCTATCTACTATTTCTAACCGATCTAATCCGTAACTTTTACTTCAGGTCACGTTCGATGTATGAGAACAAAATCAGATACCTCAACTAATTCTCTTTAAACTATTCAAACAGAATGAGAGGATAAAAAAACCTTATTTAATAGTCTCTACTAAAACTTTCTTCCGAGGACACAAAACAGGCAATTGCATGGTTGTTCTTCTAAGAAAGTTGAGGGTCATCTGTGTGACCATTTTAATTTCACTTTTCGCCCTTCGAAAAGGACAGTTCGTTCGAAGACTTCACCCGTTCAACATCAGCTTAAATTTTTTACTTTTTACTCGCGATCCAAAAACTCCATTAAGTTATATGTACACATACTACAAGCTAATTAATAAAGTTAATAAAGTTATCTTCAGTGTTCGCCTTTGCAATAGAAATATGTCACCCACGAAAAATAACAAATAGGTGATACGGTTTCCACGAACCGATATTACCAAACTGTATTATGGAAAAATATTTCTCGCGGACTTTAGGAATGCTCAGTCGCACACAATATTGAATATAAATGAGATATTCATATTTTTTTTAATCAGTTGAATTTCTCCAAAAATCACAAAATTTATGATTTGGCGCCCTCTAACGCCGAATCTAGTCATACGATCGAGTTGGGCCAATGGAGACTTTTACTCAGAATGGCTTCAGCTACTACATTTCAAAAATCCAGCTATTTTCACCGAAAGACTTTTACCCATAAGATGTGTGCGTGGTCTTTTGCTTGTCAGGCAACAGGAACTATCGAAATTTGTAAAGACCTTGTTTGTTTAAATAAATAGCTTATTAAGCTTAAGGACTAACGAAAAGACATGTTCGAACTTGAGGCCATGTATGTATGTCAAATGAATAAGAGACAACTTGTGACAGAGTGTCAAGGAGAAAATAATGGTATCGACTTGAAGAGTGCCCCACAATTAATCTTGAAATTTTGAAGTATGGCCAACATAAAATATTTAATTAAAATTAGTAATTCCTCGATGAAGGGGAAAGAAATTTCTTTACAAGTTTACTTGGGTATTCAGGCAGTGATCATTGTTAGAAAGCTCTTTGGGAACCTCCAGTTCTTCAAACAAATCCAATCTGAGGAAATTTCTCTTGTCTATTTTAGATTTAATCAATAAAATCAAAAATTTCCATATTGATAATAATACTCTCATGATATCCCTATATATCAGCAACCTGTTCACCTCTATGCCTAGATCTGAAACTTTACCCTTGTTGTCTAACCTACTTCTTCAACATCCAGTTTCTGATTCGACAAAAACTGACATACTAGCTTCACCTAATTCATGTATCTCTCAACACTTTTTCGTTTTTAATGATGAAATCTACAATCATCCTGAAGGCCTGGCAATGGGCAACCAACCCACTTTCACCATTTATAGCTGATGTTTTTATGGAACACATTGAAAATTCATTTATTATTATCAAAATTAATAACATTACCAGCTGGTACCGTTATGTTGACGATTGCCTAGTATTCATTGGAGGTATCAACAACGTTACCCATGACATTCTTGATTCTCTAAATAATTTACACCCCAAAATTAAATTTACACTTGAAATTGAAAAAGAAAATAAATTGAACTTCATCGAACTTACTGTAACCAAAATCAATAATTAATTAGACTTCTCCATCTACAGAAAACCGACCCAGATTTATCACACTATCTCATTCAACTCTTGTTAACATGAAATGGCAACATAAAATGGCAGCCATCAATTGTTACGTTAACAGGCTTTTGAAAACACTTCTAACCCCAATTATTTATATAACAGAAGTGAATATATTAGCCGATTTTCATTGACCACTAGAGTTTACATCTACTAGTAGAAGGAGTAGAGTATCATGAAAACGCAATTTCAGGGATTCCAATAGAAGTCAGATAATTCTAAAATTTCCTAAATATCTGTAAAACGTTTGGAACTTATAGTTTTCATTGCTATAAATGATACAATGGAAGAAAAGGCGCGAGTAGTATTATATCTGAGTAAGGTTATTCTGGACTTTCATTGTCTAAAAATGAACAAAGAAAAATTCAATACTCCGCAAATTTTAATCACGACGTCTCAACTGTTAATATCTACAGTCGTTATCAAGTGTATAATGCGACAATCTCAAGGATACTTCGTATATATGCTATGGATAAATTTGTGTCATTAGCCTAGGGGTAATTTGGCGGTATTCAAGTCAAGTCCATAAAGAAGAGGGCTGGTATAGAAGGAAGTTTGAAGAGAGTGCATATATTATGAACCACAAAGTCTTCAGTCAAGCTAGCATAGAAATCCGTAATGTGTGAAAACCTTTAATTAGTGGCATGGATGAATTGAAATTGCGATAAGAATTAACAATGCTGTACCGGAGTGGCCTGGCACTGTAATTAACAAGCTTACCTGAATAACGCCAAATTACCCCTAGGCTAATGACACAAAATTATCCACAGCATATATCAGAAGTATTCTTGAGATTGTCACTTGATAAACACTGTAGATTTTAAGACTTGAAACGTCGTGATTAAAAATTGCAGAGAATTGAATTTTTCTTTGTTCTTATTTAGACAATGAAAGTCCAGAATAAGCTTACTCAAATTGAAACATTGTAAACTACTTTCGAACAAAAGTAATAGATCTATTCGAGGATTAGATCTAGGCGGGAATGTTTCAAGTGCAATAATAAATGTTTTAAAGAGAAACATTTCCAATTGAAAATTGAATCAATACATGACTCCTCTGGAAATGGAAAAACCCTACGATAAAATTGAAGTTACTTTTTTGTAATATATAACAGAAAAAAAAAGCCACGCTGGACATTGAACTACATCTGATAGATATTGAGAAAGACCCTATATAACTTGAGAGAAAAAATCTGAAAGTGAAAATTTGATTCCACAACTGACCTTATGAACATCCTGTTCATAATTTCAATGAAATCATCATGCCATACCCATGACAGGTTTTACGTCAGAAAAATATTTTCAAAGTTTCACCGCACAAGAAATAGTCCAACAATTCCTCATTACAGTGTAAAATTGCTTCTGAAGAGTATGTTTTCCAATTCTTCCGACCTCCCTGATAATCTTAGAAGAGTGAAATAGATTTTTGTCGACCAAAATGTATTGGAGGCCTAGCGAAAGTGATGCAATCCACGCGTCAATGAAATGAGCGATTTTCTGTGAGTGATACTTTTAAATAACATTCTCCCTCTCCGATGGAAACTGGACATTTAATAAATAATCAACTATCTGAATGAAAATGCAAATTTTCACTTTCAGATTTTTTCTCTCAAGTTATATAGGGTCTTTCTCAATATTTATCAGATGTAGTTCAATGTCCAGCGTGGCTTTTGCCAGGGAAGTAGTTGTTTTCTGTTAGATATTACAAAAAAGTTACTTCAATTTTATCGTAGGGTTTTTCTATTTCCAGAGGAGTCATGTATTGATTCAATTTTCAATTGAGAATGTTTCTCTTTAAAACATGAATCCCTTCCAAGAGAGGTTATCTTGTACGATGGAAAACAGCGACTAAATTCCAACTTTCAGTCGCAGATGATTCCACAACTGACTTTATGAACATCCTGTTCATATTTTCAATGAAATCAACATGCCATACCCATGACAGGTTGTATGTCAGAAAAATATTTTCAAAGTTTCACCGCACAAGAAATAGTCCAACAATTCCTCATTACAGTGTAAAATTGCTTCTGAAGAGTATGTTTTCCAATTCTTCCGACCTCCCTGATGATCTTAGAAGAGTGAAATAGATTTTTGTCGACCAAAATGTATTGGAGGCCTTGCGAAAGTGATGCAATCCACGCGTCAATGGAATGAGCGATTTTCTGTGAGTGATACTTCTAAATAACATTCTTCCTTATCTCATTCATAGATAAGAATCTTTGATGGAAACTGGACATTTAATAAATAATCAACTATCTGAATGAAAATGCAAATTTTCACTTTCAGATTTTTTCTCTCAAGTTATATAGGGTCTTTCTCAATATCTATCAGATGTAGGTCAATGTCCAGCGTGGCTTTAGCCGGGGAAGTAGTTGTTTTCTGTTAGATATTACAAAAAAGTAACTTCAATTTTATCGTAGGGTTTTTCCATTTCCAGAGAAGTCATGTATTGATTCAATTTTCAATTGAGAATGTTTCTCTTCAAAACATGAATCCCTTCCAAGAGAGGTTATCTTGTACGATGGAAAACAGCGACTAAATTCTAACTTTCAGTCGCAGATGATTCCACAACTGACTTTATGAACATCCTGTTCATATTTTCAATGAAATCTGCAATAATAAACTTATCATATTTGCGTATTCATTGAATAATTTTCACTCAGAAAACTTTATCAGAATGTAAAAATTATTATGAAGAAGTGATTCCTAAACCTTCACAACGTTCACGCTCGAGGAAGCTTTGAGTGAAGTAGCAAAGGAGCCGGAATTATCTTTTAAAAATAATAGCATATTTGTAGGTTGGGAACAAATGGGAAATGAAAAATATTTCTTTGATATTTATCTGGACAATTATCTCAATTCATCATACAAAAATCAATTTGACACAATGTTTCTATATCATCCCACTGATGTTTTTGAACTTCAGGGTCATCATTGTATTTTTTGGTATCCATTTGTATATTTGTTTAGGAAATGATTTTGAAATGAAGGTTTCAGAGGTTTTCAATGGATTGAGAATCAATATGAAACCGCCTTCTTTATTATATGAATAAAAGTCGTTGTACAAACTATACGTATTTGAACATTTCCATCTATAACTTTACTCACGTCCATAACACTCATATTTATTTTAACTAGAGGCTGTTCACTACCAAAATCAATTTAATGTGAGCAAATGAAGTTTTTTGAGCTTCACAATATAACCAAACTGAAATATACAGAAACTTAAGTCCATGATATGTTTCAAACTACTTTCAATGTCAATAGTGACAATTTCTGTTATGATTTGGGAATTTTAATATTTCAACCAATTATCTACTTTTGCTACCCTCAAATTTGATAGTAGCGAAAGTAGATATATTTGGTGTCAAAAAAACAGATGTATCAAATTCTACTTCTACGAGTAGAGCATTTCTGCCTACAATAAAACGCACCAATTGAAACAGATTGCTGTCAACAATGGCTACCAACCTTTTATCATTCATAAACTTACTAGTAACATTGGTTAAATAGAAGTGAGATAGTTAGACAATGCCTGTGAAAAAGGTATCGGACCCAAACGCGTTATTAGTTACAAACATGAAAATTTTACATCATTTTATTGCAGGTTTATTAAAAAAAAACCTTGATTTAAATGCTGTCAATCAAGTTACAACATGACTTGGAGGCTAGATCACTGAAGTTACGACATGACTTGGATGCGAGATCACTGTCGCCATCTACATGTCGCACCCATTTGAATCCAATATTAATCCCATAAGGTTGGCTAACCATCTTAATTCTTAATAAACAATGTTTTGGTTGGTTTCCGGGTTTTGCCGTGGTCTTCTTTGGTTTAAATCTCCAAACGTTTCAACTGCAACTGCGGCAGTCATCTTCAGTGGCGTGGTCGAAGTACTCTTCTAGACGTGTCAACTGAAACTGAAGCTTTCGAGTTTGCGATGTTATATATATATAGTGATGTTTTTTCGCGCACTTTCTGTAATGGCGGGTTCGCGCGCAATTTTCGCGCGATTCGGGTGACATGGCTTCGTTTTGGCCCCTCTCAATGCTGTGTGCCAGATCTTTGGTAAATATGTTCTCTCTTCTTTTCTGTTGAAGTTATCTTGGTGTTTGTGTATTTCTATGGCTTCCAAATACATTCTTGTTGAATAATGATTCGACGTTGATAGTCTTTCGGTATTTTTGAAAAGGATCTTGTGTTCTCCTTCAGACAATGTATGCTCAGCGACTGCGGACTTCTCGGTTTGTCCCAAATGACAACTCCGCTTGTGCTCGACTAAGCGGGTACCAATGATTCTTTTCGTTTGACCGATATAGACCTTCCCACAGTTACATGGAATTAGGTAGACTCCCGCTGATTTGAGTGGATCTCTGCTGTCTTTGGCTGGTCTTAGATATTCCGATATCTTCTTCGTTGGTTTGAAGACGGTGTTGATTTTCTCCTTCTTTAGAATTTTCCCAATTCTGTTGGTGACACCTTCTATGTATGGCAGATAGACAGTATCTTGGGGGTGCTCTTCATTGGTGTTCCTTTTCTTCTCCCTTGGGCGCGTAGCACGGATGATGTCTTTCTTGTTGTACCCATTGGTTTGTAACACAGTTGTAAGGTGTTTCATTTCCTCGTCGATGTACCTTGGTTCACATATTCTCAAAGCTCTGTTCACTAGTGTGTTGATGACGGTTCGTTTCTGTTTTGAATCATGGTTGGATCCATTGTGTAGATATCCATCTGTGTGTGTTTTCTTCCTGTACACCTTATGGTCTAGATGATTACCCTCTTTGGTGACTAATACGTCAAGAAATGGGATTTGAAAGTTTTCTTCTAATTCCATGGTGAACTGGATTTTTGGATGAAAACTATCCAAATGGTTTAGGAAGTTTTGAAGTTCTTCTCTTCCGTAGCTCCAAACAACGAACGTGTCATCTACATACCTCAACCAGTGCTTCGGTCGTTTTTCTGAAGTTCGAATGGCCCTTTCTTCAAATTTCTCCATGTAGAATTTTGCTGCTACTGGGATAAGTGGACTGCCCATGGCGACTCCATCAACTTGTTCATAAAAAATTTCATTCCACTGAAAATAAGTTGTCGTTAGTGAATGTCGAAATAAGTTGATATCTTGTGGAAAAATCGCCTCTATGTAGCTGAGGGATTCTTCAAGTGGAACATTTGTAAATAAAGATACAATATCGAAGCTTACGAGAATGTCGTTTGGCTCCAAGGTGATTTCCTTCAACTGTTCAATAAAATGGGTGGAGTCTCGGACGTAAGTTCTAGTCTTCCCAACATGTTTCTGCAGCAAGTCCGACAAATGCTTGTCGAGGTTGTAGGTTGGTGATCCTATGGCACTCGATATCGGTCTCAGTGGTACACCCTCCTTGTGAATTTTCGGCAATCCATAGAGCCTTGGTGGTAATGCTTCTGATCTGCATAGTTTCTTCTTTGTCTCTGTTGGTAATGAAGACCCTTTTATCAACTGATTGGTCTTCCTCAAGATTTTCTCTGTTGGGTCTTTCTGTAATCTTCTGTACGTTTCTTGACTGACAAGGTTATTGAGTTTGTTTCTGTAGTCCGAGGTGTTTAAGACCACTGTTGCGTTTTCTTTGTCAGCAGGTAGAATGATAATAGTTTCATCAGCATTGAGACTTTTTATAGCAGCCTTGTCTATAATACGAATTTTTCATCGTACCGGCACTTGATATCAACGCTAAGGGATCAATAAAAAGTACTTCGAGGCTAATGTGTTGAAATTTTATCAAAATATCATCAGAAAAATAAACTTTCCAACCAAACACACAAGGTTGAACGCCAACTGATAAGCATGTGTGCCCTCCAGCAAATATAGCTGACCTGTCAAAGGTCCATTCAATTATCTTCACAGTACCTATTTACTTCCAGGTAAGCACTGAAGATGACGCTAGTGGCAAGCGCTTTGCAGTAAATAAAATGTATACACTTACATACAAAAACTTCGCTTCATTTATTACAAAAAGTGTATTCAGCTTCCCACATTTATTCCTTTTTGAATATCGTTAAAACGGAAAACAACGATGGTAGTAATTTTCACCACCTATTGTTCATGAATAGGGCAGTTTCTATAAAATACAAAAGTAATCTGTACATCCTTATTGAATTGATCCTGACTGAACACATCTTGAAATATATCTTCAATTAATCTATTCATAAGTCATAACTTTTAGAATACTAGGTGCATCAAAATGAGATTTGGTGTAGGTTTAGGTGCCTATTTTTCACTTTCCAGTAGCTTCCGGTTTCACCGAAAATGGCTCTGGTTTCGAATTATTGAATGAGACAATTCTGGATTAGAACGTGACAGTTTGGAAATAGTCTATGTCCATCTTTTTGTGGTCACTTTTAATATTGCATCTGGATGGCCATGATCGGACTTAAACTAATATATGGACCTCATATGTATTATTACAAGTATTAAATTATTATCTATGGCACGCTTGAAAAAAGTAAATGGAGTATTATGCAAAATTTTCCTCAGTTATATATAATTTATGTTTCAATTTTTGATTCTATCGCAAGTAAATTAGAATCGTTAGATTAGTCAAATAATAATTTTTTTGGAGGGTGCTTCTAAAAATATGGCCCTCTGATCCATAATTGTCTCTGAAATTCAAAAATGTTAGTTACAATATACATATTATGAGTTAGGGTGTGTTTATGTTGCAAAAACGATAAGAGCAGCGACAAGAGCAACGAAAAATGAAGGTATCTCATGTGTAGTTTATACTAGGGAATCGACAGTAATAACAGATTGACAAAAAACAATTCGAAATAATTTTTGCAATGAGTGAATCTGGGGGATAGATACTGTCAATTGCATATGCTGCTCGATACTATATTATTGAAAGTGAGCGTAAAAAGCACAAATTCTCTGCACATTCCATGAATGCCCAAGGAGAATTATTTGCAGAATGCCGTCATCCTCACAAATGGTCGAGGCAGCACCCTGCAAAATTGTTGGAATATACGAGGATGTATTGATATCTAGTTAGCCTAGACCAGTTCCCTGCATAAACAAAATATTGCGTTACCGTAGCAACGACAATAACTTATTAGAAGTGTCAGTGTAAAGTTTGACGTCAAAAAAGTGAACCAGAGTTACGCAATAAATTAAAAGAATCTGTCCACCGAAATTGTGAAAATCGAATAATTGGAGTATCGAGCCATCATCAAGTAGAGCCATCAACAAGTACCTGTATTTAAAAGGGTTAAGAGGTAAGCAGATTTACGAAGATATGCTTAATACCCATGGTGATCAATGTCCTTCGTATGCGACCGTGAAAAATTGGACTGCAAACTTCAAAAGAGGTAAATTTTCCATTGAAGTTGATGACCGATCGGGAAGGCCAGTTTCTGTGTCAGTCCCCGAAAATATCGATGCAGTTCATTACATGATTTTAACAGACCGGCGAATTGGGCTAAAACGGATATCTGAAGCACTAAATATTTCATACGAACGCGTTCATCATATAGTTCACGTCAATTTGGACATGAGAAAAATTGTTGCACAATGGATTCCCAAATGTTTGAATGTTGACCAAAAGCGTGCATCGCGTTCGATCTGTGCTCGATTTGAAAACGATGTAGACTTCTTAAACCGAATAGTTACTATGGATGAGATTTGGGTACATTTCTACGATCCAAAAACACAGCATCAATCGATGGAATGACGACAGTTCGGTTCTCCAAGACCTAAGAAGTTTCGTGTCCAAAAATCTGCAGGAAAAGTTCTTGCTTCAGTTTTTTGGGATTGCCTTGGAGTAACCATGATTGATTTTTTGGATAAGAGTAGAACAATAACTGGAGATTATTCTTCGACATTACGAGAAAAAATTGAAAAGAAAAGACGCGGAAAGCTATCCAATGGTGTTTTGTTTTTGCAGGACAACGCCCCTGCACACTAATCTCATGTTGCCATGCAAAAAATTCGTTATTTAGGGTTTGAATTACTAGAACACCCCCCTTATTCACCAGATTTGGCTCCGTCCGACTATCTTCTCTTTCCTCAACTGAAAAAAAGTTTAAAAGGTCGTAAATTTTCTTCCAACGAGGAGGTAATGAAAGCCGTGGAGGTCTGGTTTGCAGAGCTAGAAGAAACACTTTTTTGAACGGTCTAGAGACGTTGCAGGTTTGCTGTAATAAATGTATCCAATTACGAGGAGAATATGTTGAGTAATAAAATATTTTGACATTGAAATTTTGTTTGGTTCTATAGTAGGATAAGAATTCTTCAATATATCCTCGTAATATGTTAATGAAAATGGAAACCTTTGACAAATTCAATCGCACATTGCTGATAGGATTGAAAAACGACGAGGTTATTGTCACGGTAAGTAGACCACTACTACTCAAGGATCGTATAATGATTACTATCAGGTGAGTAAACATAAAACATATTTTATAGCATAATGATTTGAGTCTATAACATATTTCATAAATATGAAAACTAAAAAGGACCCCGCAAGAAAACATGTAAAATTGGCTTTCGGTAAAACTAGCTGAAATTCATTATGTTATAGTAGGATGGAAGATCGGGAAAATGTGTGAATTTAAATGATTTTGTATGTGTCGTTTCTGAGAAGTACGCGGTCAAAGTTCGTAAAAACGTCGTACAATGAAAAAACTACTTTGTAATTCGAAATAAGACAAATTCAAGATAAAAATGTATTCATCTAAACTCTTTGACATTTCCAATTATAATCATAATAATGAAAGTACATAAAGGTGTATACGGGGAATAGTAAAAAAGTCGTTTTTCTGGATTTTTATACTAGCACTATCCCGGAACCAACAAGTTATATTTTGGCAAAAATATTATATTTTTGTCTATCCTAGCTGATGAAAACGTGTTTTGTTCCTGATGAATCTCTCTGTTTGGAATATGGATTTTTATAATTTTGTATTAAACCCCTATACTGAAAACAATTGACTGGTCGTTTTTTACCTCATGAATTATTCATTTCTGGCGTTCATTGAACAAAAGACGAGGCCACTTCCTGATGAATTCAGTTGTTCAATACTACCTTTCATTCGGATACATGGTGCGTTACATTTTTTTACTAGGTCATTTACAATGCTTTTATTGAATATCTCAAAAACTATTTCCTTAATTTGGTCATAATTTTACTCACACTGTTTTGATAATGTATATATAAGTTTTGTAAACTTCGCATGTTGCGTTTATTATATAATCTTTCACATATAATAGTCAACATTTTTAAAATGGTTTGAGTGAAATTAGGTCCCAATTAATGGAAAGGATTTGGAGATATTTAGTAAAAACATTGTAGATGACCTAAACAAAAATTGTAACGTACGAGGATGTATTGATATCTAGTTAGCCTAGAGTAGTTCCCTGCATAAACAAAATATTTCGTTACCATGGCAACGAACAATAACTTATCAGAAGTGTCAGTGTAGAGTTTGACGTCAAAAAATCAAAAGAAAAAATATGTCCACCGAAATTGTGAAAATCGAAAAATTGGAGTATCGAGCCATCATCAAGTACCTGTATTTAAAAGGGTTAAGAGGTTAGCAAATTTACGAAGATATGCTTAATACCCTTGGTGATCAATGTCCTTCGTATGCGACCGTGAAAAATTGGACTGCAAGCTTCAAAAGAAGTAAATTTTCCATTGAAGATGATGACCGATCGGGAAGGCCCCGAAAATATCGTTGCAATTCCTGACAAGATTTTAACAAACCGTCGAATTGGGCTAAAACGGATATCTGAAGCACTGAATATTTCATAAGAACGCGTTCATCATAAACTTCACGTCAATTTGGACATGAGAAAAATTGCTACAAAATGGATCCCCAAATGTTTGAATGTTTACAATGTTTACCAAAAGCGTGCAAAGGTAGTAGCATCGCGTTCGATCTGTGCTCGATTTGAAAACGATGTAGACTTCTTAAACCGAATTGTTGCTATGGATGAGACTTGGGTACATTTCTACGATCCAGAAACAAAGCAACAATCGATGGATTGGCGACACTCCGGTTCTCCAAGACCTAAGAAGTTTCGTGTCCAAAAATCTGCAGGAAAAGTTTCTGCTTCAGTTTTTTGGGATTGCCTTGGAGTAATCATGATTGATTTTTTGGATAAGGGTAGAACAATAATTGGGGATTACTATTCGACATTACTGACCACTCTACGGGAAAAAATTAAAGAGAAAAGACGCGGAAAGCTATCCAAAGGTGTTTTGTTTTTGCAGGACAATGCCCCTGCACACAAATCTCATGTTGCCATGCAAAAATTTCGTGATTTAGGGTTTGCATTACTAGAACACCCCCTTTATTCACCAGATTAGGCTCCGTCCGACTATCATCTCTTTCCTCAACTGAAATGAAGTTTGAAAGGTCGTAAATTTTCTTCCAACGAGTAGGTAATAAAAGCTGTGGAGGTTGTCATTTTAAGGAAAATAAAGAATTTGATTTTATTTGGTTTGCAGAGCAAGAAGAAACATTTCTTTTGATAGGTCTGGAGACATTGCAGGTTCGCTGTAATAAATGTATCCAATTGAGAGGAGAATATGTTGAGTAATAAAATATTTTGACATTGAAATTTTGTTTGGTTCTATAGTAGGCTAAGAATTTTTCAATATATCCTCGTATATCCTGTATTCAAATGAAAGGTTATATTATACAACTGAATTCGTCAGAAAGTTACCTCATTTGTGATCAATCAACATTGGCAATAAACATTTTTTTTGTACAAAAAAACAACGTGTCAAGTGTTTTCAGTATTGGGGTACAATCAAATATTATAAAAAAAATTATTTCAAACACAGAGAGTTATTAAGGAACAAAACATGTTTTTATCTCCTAGAATACACTGAAACTATGATGTCTTACCGAAATATGACTCATTGGTTTTGAAATGGTGCAAATGGTGCTACAAAAAAATCTCAAAAAACGACTATTTTTACTATGCCCCGTATACAACTTAATGTACAATCATTAATAAAATTATAATTGGAAATGTTAACGAGTTTCGATAAATAGATTATCATTTTGAATTCGTCTTATTTCGACTAAGAAAACAGTTATTTCTTTGTCAATCCTACCTAATTACGACGTTTTCACAAACAAATATCACACATTTTCATAAAGAACCATCTTGCTATAACATAATAAAATATCAGCCAACTTGACTGAGAGCCAATTTTTCATACATTTTCGTGCGGAGTCCTTTAATATTTGATGCAATGAAAGGATATGTCAATAAAATAACAGAGATTAGAATCTTTACTAAAAAGTTTTGTACCTGTGAAACTCGAAATACTGATCAAAGGTCCCGATTTTCACGAAATTCATAAAAGTGCCAATATCTCCAACACTATCAATATTTTACTAAGTTCATATTTTGATTTCTGTTCAGTCATGAGCTGGACTATCAGCACTCAAAAGGATGACGTTGAGTTTTGGGACACCTTGAATAAATGGCATTGACATTGCGATAAAGTCATATTTATTTATGCCTCATAATAAAATTCCCTTTCATCACTATGGTAACCGCTAGATGTACTGATTTAACAAGGGGTTAGCAGTGTTGGTTACTAGATGAGGGACCTCACTTGGTTTCTAAAAATCTTGAGTTACTTCCATGACCCCCATTCTATCCTCCATTTTATTGTAAACCAAAAATGCCCTCACATGAGGTAGTGATCTTTAAATATAATCAAACCTTCATCTACTTCATTTTTATTCTTTCGCTCTAAAAACGGTAGTTTTTGAGTTTCTACTTGTAATAAAGCCATGATCGCTTGTAATTCCTAACAGATCTTGAGTATGGAATGAGTCTGAATGCTCAAGTTGTTCGAATGAAGACTGGATGCTGTTGTCTACTACTGCCTGTTCGCTTACGTAATCTTCATCACTTTTATCTTATGTCGTTTGAAATGACTCATCATGAATGTTCTCAACAGTAGTTTGTGGAAAATGGCCCCTCGATTTTCTTGAAATTATTTGGTCTTTCATAAACAGAAGACTCTTGAAATACTTCCATCGTCTCTATAATTACTTAATTGGCCATCAACAGATTTTGATTTGGGAGTGGTCACCAAAGTAAGCCTGAATTTTTCCCGCATACTTTTCCATTTATTTGTACTAGTGTTTCTAGAACGGAGAAAATGATAAATCAAGAATTACCCATTGAAAATAAATATTCAATGTAATGCCAAATTATATCGTACTGGTCAATTGTTTGGAAGTTATACATTTTCTTTCCGGATGGAAATAACAACACTTTCAAAAATTGTTACTCAAATTGTCAAAGTGACATGGAGAATATTTCAACCATCACACATAAGAATTACCAACGAACATGATTACAGGCCAGTCGCGGATGATCATTATAATAGTTGGAACTTTCCTAACAGTATCGGGTCTATTGATGGAAAACATATGAGAATAAATGATTCTGCACATTCTAGTTTCTAGTACACTGTTTTATAATCACAAAAAATATTTCTCTATGGTATTGCAAAGATGGGTAATTCATACACACGCTGCAACAGCAAACTGTTAGATCAGCTTTATTCCAAGGTCTATGTTGTTTTATTTACCAACAAATACATTTCAATAACAAGAATCCTGTCGATATTATAAAAAATAAAAAGAGTGAAAAAAATGTCAAATAAATATCTTCAGAACAAAGCAAATCATCTGTGGAATTGATGAATTTAAAAAAATGTGATTTTTAACATAATTTCTATTTCTACTTTTAATTTATTTTAGTGTTTACTGTCTAATTCACCTATTTCAATTTCTGACAGTTTTTATTCTGATTATTCCAGTAAGCATTTGCATGTAATCAGCATCTGATTCTATCAACAGTATACCAGGAAATTTCCCGGCTGTCTCTCAGTCTAGAGGCCCTCAAAGTGTCCAGAAACTTCCCCCTTCTGTTCTTGGCTGTCAATATTAGAAAAAAAATCAGAATTTAATTTAACTAGCTATGGATATTGATAGAATCAATACAGTAATAGAGGTCCTAGTAACTCGCCAAAGGAAGTCCCTAATTTCGCCCCTTTATCCTTTGTTGTCAAAATTTGGAAAATGGGATGATTCGATATTACTAGCCACCATTTTTAGGAGTAACAAATTGACATATATAAAGAAATAGAGTTTCTAGTTACTCGCCAAAGAAAGCTTAATTAATATGTCCGGTGATAGGTACTCTGATGAGGAGGTGCAGGGGCCAACAAATTAATCATCAAAAATTTCGAACTGCAGTCGAGTTTGTGCAGTATCTAAATGATCTGGTTTGGACCCAAAAGCTGGAGAATTGGAATTAAGTCAGTAAACATCGTTCGATTTACAGTCTCCACTTTGAGAAGATTTTTGAAAAAAAACTACAGAGAATATTTATTATGTAGTTTCTGAACAAATTTTAAATCTTATCAAGTTGACAATATTGCTACTTCATATGCTGTTTCTAGGTTTAGTTGATTTTTTTTTATAAAATCCTTTATTGACTAGAAAAATAATGTGTACACAATATTTACAAAGTGATATTATTCCTATTGGTATATGTAGCTAGTTTTGTACTTATCGCTCTGCTATCAATAAACAAAAAAAAATCATATAATACTATATAACACATATTCATACATCTTTACATTTATATATTTATATCTTTTACATTTATATATTATTTATATCTTTACTTTACAAATACAATTTTTCAAATCAAATTAAAGTACTCTTCAAAATGAGAACATATTCTTAGAGAAATACTTTGTTTTACCATATCGGACATTTTTGAATCTTTCTTCTCTTATTATATCTATAAATTCATCAAGATCTTTTTTAACTTCAAGATTGAAATATATTACGGCACATACTATCCAGATCCAGAGAGTTTCCTTCTGTTTTGACACAAACTTCTTTTCAAGTAAGTTTTTTATATCCCCATTTCGAATTTGTACTTTAAAATGTCGCTCAAGAAATTTGTCTGCCCATTTCCATATTTCTTTTGCATGTGAACATTTTGCCAATCTATGTATTAAATCATCTTCTTCGTCACAAAGGCTACACTTCGCGGTGTTTCCGATTCCGTGACTATGCAGTTTTTTTGATACCGGATAGATTTCATTTACAGCTTTGTAAGTCGCTGCTCTCCAGTTTGACGGTATGTGTTGATTTCTGATGAAAGACCAAACTCTATTCCAGTCAAGTCTTGGGTATTTTTTTTCTATATTGGGTTTCATTTTTTCCAGGCTCATAATTTCCTCGTAAATATATTTGGAATGAAAAAGTATATGCTGTTGAGAATCAACATCGATTTCATTTTTTGTTTTGTGTATTTCTTTTAGTTCTGCATTTCTATCATAAAAATTTCCTGTTTCGAAAATATTATTGAGCGTAGACTGATAAGTGATTTTATTACAAATGGTGGACCATGATCGTAATTGCGTCTTCAAAAAAAGTGCTATACTTTTGTTATGTAAGTCAATTAAGTTCAGTCCTCCTTCTTCCTTTCTTAGATATAACTGATTCCTCGCAACTTTGTAAAGCTGCCCTTGCCATATATACCTACCTGTTATAAGCACGATTTTTTGGCTATATCTCTTGTGTAGTGGTAAAATTTGTGCCAGGAACCACACCTTACTTAATATATACGTGTTTAAATACCAGATTTTTTTTATGAGATCAAGTTTTCTGATGCTATTTTGTGCTATTGTCATTTATGTTCGCTACGATTTTTTCCCAGTTTTCATTCAACATCTCTTTAAAATTATTTGTGATAAAAACTCGTAGGATTTTTATTTTATTTCTTCCTGGATTCTTGATATTATCTATGGTTTGTCTTGTCCAAGTCCCTAATGGTAGTAGGTTGGTTTTTTCAATATTGATTTTAGCATTCGATCCGCGCTCATATATACTTGATATTATTTCAAAATTCTTTATATCATGTTCATTTTTTATGAAAACTGTAACATCATCAGCGTATGCCATAACTTTATGGCAATTATTGTTTATGGTCACACCAGGCATAGTGAAGTCAATCAGTCTCAGGAAGGGTTCTAGGGATAAACTGAATAAAATCATGGATAAAGGGCAGCCTTGTCTGACCGAAGTATGAATATTGAAACTATTCGATGAGTAACCGTTTATCAACACTTTCGAATTTGCCGATTGATAAAGATTTGGTATGCACTGTATTATTTGTGGGGCGAAACCCATGTGTTCTAGTACTTGCCAGAGGTAGGTGTGATTTACTTTATCGAAAGCTCGGTGAAAGTCTATACTGAGGAGGGCAGCTGCCTGTCGATTGTGCGAGTCAAACCACAAAAGTGTCCCTAGCCAACATAAGGTTATTGAATATTGATTTATTAGAGTAACAGTTTTGTTCCATTCCTACGATTTTGCCTATCAGATTTTGTATTCTGTTTGCCAAGATTTTCATCAATAATTTGTAGTCGGTGTTCAGTAATGTAATGGGCCGATATTCATCAAGAGATTCTGCCCTTTTACTCTTCGGGATCAGAATTATCACAGCCTCTGAAAAATCTTTAGGTGCACGTGTTTGTTGTAAGAAAATATTATTGTAAAGGTTCATGAGTGTGTGTGTGTGTGAAAGAGAGATTTGGCATCCTCTTCGCCAATTTCTTCGAAGAAATTTCGATAGAATTCGTAAGTGAGTCCATCAATACCAGGTGTTTTTTTCCTTGACGTGTTGTCTAATGCAATACGAATTTCTTCTAGCGATATTTGTTGTGTTATTCTCTGGTTATCACTATCATTTAACTTTTTTTTTGTGTGGGACAGAAGACATCTCGTATCTTTTTGTATACTTTCAGACTTATCGAATAGTTTTTGAAAATGGTTTTTTGCGTGAAATAAAATATCTTTGGAGTTAGTGAGAACTTGTTCCTCTGTTTTTAGAGATGTGATAACAGAAGGATTGCCTTTACGTGTTCTCATCAAATCGTAAAGATTCCGGCGATCGCTGACGTCCTCCTTTATTTTTTTCTAAGAAAGCTTCATCTACCTGTCTCTGTTTGATATGAAAAATAGTACTTTTGATTTCTCTGAACTCCCGTGTAAAATTTTCGCCACCATTAATTTTGTCTTCAGTTCCGAAAGTATTTTTTGATAGAATTCCATCATGTTTTTGTTCTCCAAGGCTTTTTCTATTTCTCTGTTTTTGAAAAAGTATTTTGCCTTTTTTTTGAAGACATCAAACCACCATTTCATGAGATCTGTATCATGCAATCTATTCTGTTTCAATAAATTTATTTCAGCTTTGAAATCATTCACAGCTTGCTCATTCATACCAGAACTTTTTAGTTTCCAGTATCCCCGACCATGTTGGGTGTGTAATCGTTCACCCGGAGTTATTTTCAACTGAAAAATTACGGCACTGTGATCAGAAAACGAAATTGGTTTAACGAGACAGTTATGAATTAGAATACAGTATTCTTTTGTTATATACCCCCTGTCAATTCTAGTTGCGGAATTTTCTCGCACATGAATTCAACTGTGTTTTTGTGTATATGTTCCCAAATATCTACTAAATCAAGGTTTTGTACAATATTGTAGAGTACTTTAGATATATTAGTATTATTTCTAGAATCTTTACGTTTGATGATGCAATTGAAATCTCCCAGTATCAGTAACGGCATTTCAAATTTTAGATGAATTACAAGATCATTCTGAAAAAAACTATTACGCTCATTGTAATTTTGCGAACCTAATGGTGCGTAAATATTCACCAGTCGCATGTTATTGATTGTAGCAGACAAAATTCTTCCATCTGGCGAACACGATATATCTTTAACGTTATATCCTAACCTAACAATGATACCAGTACCTCTCTCTTGCGGCCCTACATTACTTATTAGCTCATAACCATTCAAACAAAACATATTCTCAATATTTAATTCCTGTAGAAAAAGTATGTCTATGTCATATTTCCTAATGAAGTCATTTAGTAATTTTTGTTTCGTTACATTTTTTAGACCATTGCAATTCACAGACGCAAGTGTCCTTATATTAGCCATTGATGTAAATATGTTGGAGAAACACAAAGAGAAACAAAGAGAACAGAAAAAATCCAAAAAAAATTAAAAATACATACATTTTCCATTTCAGGTTTACACATGAACTCACTATGTTGCCTAGTAGAATTCTGCATCTTCTTTCTTCTTTGTGGTGTCTTCCATTTCCATTTCTTCTTCAGATGAGAAAACTTCCTCTGATTTCCGTTCATTTTCTATAATGAAAATCTTCAGTTTCCGAACTTTTTTTCATCTTCGCTGGAACTGCTTTTTTTTAGGTCGCTTCCTTGTATTTTCCTGTGGTGTGGGGTTTATAATATCCTCATCGACATCAGATGTTTTGGTGAAATCTGTGAGTATGGTGTTTTCTATTTGTGTTTCTGGTATTTCGGGTACGTTTACTTCTGGTTATGTTGCAGATGCAGTTTCTTGTTGCTGGGGTTCCATCTGGAAGCCTTCGGGTGTATTTTCCTTTGCAACCTCTGCGTACGAAACACTGTTTCTATTATCGTCCGGATCTCTTTCCTGGCTGAAAATGGGCATATTGGGTCTCCTGATTTGCCTAATTCTATTTGTTGGTTTTCTGGGACAGTCACGCCTTTCATGATTCGATTGCTCACAGATCATGCATGTGCGTACTTGATCTTTGTATGTAACCAGAGACTTCTCACCATCGATTGTTAGGTACGAAGGAATTGGCGTTTTCATCGCCACCACTGCTGTTCTCACTCCTGTTTCTACACCATACAAATCGTCTCCAAAGAATTTTTAATTTTTCAGGTTCTTTACGGTTCCGAACTTGGACAATGCTTGTTGTATTCTGTTGTTTTCCATTTCCTATGGAAAATCGAAGATTTTTACGATAGTGTCTTCGGTTTCTTCAGTGACATATATATTATACAGATTTCCTTCGTCGTCTATGTACTCTATGTTTCCGTTTGGGAAATTTTCCAGGGTAGCTTTGACCAGCAGACTGGATATTAGTTTGATGTAAACCTTTGTTTTGATGTGGTCGTACTGAATACAAATTATTTGGTCCACAGTAAACTTGAATTTTTCTTTGATCCATCGATGTAAAGCAAGATTTGTTGGTTTCTTCCTTACACCTTTGAAATCTACAGTTAAAGTATTTTCACGCCTAATCACCATCAGTTGCGTCACACAATTAAGCACTTAGTCACTCGATATATCATCACGTCTACTCTCTTCGGTGTCTGATATAAGACTGTTTTGATCAAAAGCAAAACGATCAATTATGGCGAAAGCATTTTATATAGCGGATAAGTTCCCACACAGCTTCTACACACACTTCACATTCTGGAATCTGTAATGTACCAACACCCTGTACATTTGTTTTCGTTCTTGCTGATGTTGATATTCTTTGTTATCCAAACTAGAGTATAAATTGTTTTGATTAATTTTTGTAATCATTCAAAACTAGACAATAATCCATGTTAATATTTGCAAACTAAAACGATACGCAAATTGTTGTGATTATTGAATAACAAATGTTTACTATTTCCAAAGAACCCTTGTTATGCTCATTATCATTTTTTATATTCTTCCAGTACAAAACGTAAAGCAGAACGTTAGACATAGTTATACTGTGCAGCTTTTTTTAGTACTTCCCCCACTTTTATCTTTTGAACGGTTTGACGCACAGACATGGAACAAAAACCATTTTGAATCGTTTCATCGATACTACTTTTTGAAATGAAAGGCATTGTGATTGCTTGATAGGGCGGGGGCACTTCAATTTAAAAATATCAAATGGCATTGGGGGTCAAATGGCACATAGTTGGAAAGAGAATGCAATTATCTTTTTCTGGATATCCTGGACTATAGATTTTACGGAAAAAAGATATCTTGATAAATTGTGAAAATATGAACCGTTTCTGAGTTATTTCGTATTTTCCAAACTGCATTTTTTTCAATTTTTTCTAGTTTTTCCTGTTTTCCGATCATTTTTGTGAAAATTCCAAAGTATAATGGTTTGTTCGTCTAGTTGAGCTCCACTAGTCGCATTCTTTGAAATTCATTTCTGAGTTATTTCGTATTTTCCAAACTGCCATTTTTTTTCAGTTTTTTCTAGTTTTCCCTGTTTTCCGATCATTTTTGTGAAAATTTCAAAGTATAATGGTTTGTTCGCCTAGTTGAGCTCTACTAGTCGCATTCTTTGAAATTCAGTTTAATAAACGGTTTGGCGAATATGAATTTTTGAAAAAATGGACATGTTTCGGAAAGTCACAGAAAAAAAATGTAGGCATTTGCCAACCCTTCTCAAAAACCATACACTAGGAAATATTGAAGTATATCTTGAAGGAATATGAAAAAAAAATCAGTTCCTGAACCTGTATCGGAGTAAGTACAAAAAATTAAAACTGACAAGTACTGTTTTTGAGGTATTGAAATGATTCAAATATCAGTCCGATATCTCCAAAGGTTCGGAAGATATAACGGTTTGACTGTTCAAAAGACACACAGACAGACAGACCGACAGACTGAAAAAAAAAATTGACGGGGATCATTTCGTCGAGAGTAACCATGGGTCTAAAACAACAGATAAAAAGATGATGTCCGTAGGAAATACAACTTCCTGAGAACTTCGTTGTATAAAAAGCCGCACAGTATATACAATAATAGATTCACATAAATCAAGATCGCTAGCAGTACTGGTTGGTTGGTTGGTTGAAGGCTGACGAGCGAGATACAGGGTTTACCTTGCGGTTTCCCGTAACACTGAGACCAGCTGGGGTCTATTGTATTGTTCCGTCGTCAGTTGTTCCTAGTTGAATAGGCCTGTGTCTTTCACTAGGTTTAGTAGTCTACTTACTAGATGTTTCGTATTCATGCCTGTTTCTAAGTTGATTTGTCCGAATATTCTGTTGCGCCAGTTGAGTAGCGCATTGCATTCGAAGATGATGTGGGGGGCTATTTCCTCTTCCTCACCACAGAGTCTACAGACCAAGGTTCCTCTATTTATTCCCATGGTATGTAGGTGTTTCCTGAGGCCACAGTGTCCGGTTAGTGAGCCGGTAATCGTGTGTTTCTTAGACCTGATGAGTTTGAGTACGTCTGTCGTCAGTGTTTGGCTCAGGTGCCTCACCATGGTTGTGCTGTGTCGATACCCTCCGATATGGTCCCAATATGTTTGGTGTTTTGATTTATTCCACTCATTGATTAGGTTTCCGCATCGAGTTTGGCTAATTCCAAACGCTGCTTCTGGAAATGTGAATGGTGATTCAGATGCATTCTTTGCAAGTTGGTCTGCTTTTTCATTGCTTCCAATTTTCTTGTGTCTGAGCACCCACACAAGTGTAACCTTGTTGCGTTTTGATAGTTCATTGAGACATTCTCAGACTTGCTTTGACATTATCTGTATTGAGTTCGGAGCTTTTATAGCGCTTTGGTTGTCACATAGAATGTAGATGTGTTTTCTTTCATACCCTCGGTCTAGATTTATCTTTATGCGTGTTTTTTTGGCATGTGTCTCTGCTTGGGATACTGTGGTGTTGTTGCAAAGTGGGACCATTACGTTCCTTTTTGGCCTCACCCCGTAGATTCCTGCTCTTGTTCCTTCATCTGTTTTTGAACCATCTGTGTACCAGATAATGTTACCAGGTGATAGCGATTTTACTGCCGAGTCCCATTCGTCCCAATTGAGCTGCGTTTTGAATGATTGTGGTAGTCTGATATCATTTCCATTTCGGTAATTTTGACTTCATGGATGATTTTGGTGTGCCAGTTTGTGGTTGGGTTATACAATCACCTGTTTGTTCAAGTCTGTATACACTCATCCTCGCCTCCCCCATGACTGTGATGTCTAAAGGTGGAAGGTTTCGGATAATTTCTATAGCAGCGGATGGAGTGCTATTCATACCACTCGTGATGCACAGACAGGCGAGCCTCTGTATTTTACCAAGGCTGGTTTTCGACTGTCTCTATTTCATCTTGGGCCACCACAGAAGTGAGCCATATTTATGTGATTCTGGGTCTTATATTTTTCCAAAAGTTCTTCTGCACATCATGAATGATGCTTTACTTTTGTTGACTATATATTGTAGATGCATGTTCCTGTTTAGTTTCTTGTCCAAGAACAGCCCTGAATATTTGACATAATCAGCAACTTGTAGTGTTTCGCCAAAGAATTTGGGTGACTACAAGTCCCCCTGAATCCTTTGGCTTGTGAAGGGAATAAGTGTGGTTTTGCTGGTGTTTGCCCTCAGTCCTTCTCTTTTGTACCATTCCTCTACGGTCCTCGGTGCATTTTGCATCAGCCCAAAGGTTATTTGGGCATACTTTCCTTGTACGAGGACTACTATGTCGTCCGCAAAACCTTGGGAGTAGTATCCCTGATTGTTTAAAGATTCCAGAAGTTCGTCTACTACCATGTCCCATAGTAGGGGGATAGTATCCCTCCCTGTGGGGTTCCTCTGGCAATTTACAGCTCCGTCGATCCTTCAAGCATGTTGGTTTAGGCCTGCCGATTTTGTAGTATTGACGTTATTCACTTACAGGTAGTTTCGTCAACGCTTCTCCTCCCGGCCGCTGAGACCATACTTTCTAAGGATGTCTAGAAAAGTGCATAGTGTACTTCAGCCTTGACGCCTATTGGTGCAAGGCTGTCTTGCACGATTTTCCTGTTGGACAGGCATGATGTAAAGGCCGGTCTATGAGAGCTGCCTCCCGTATGTCCCTGTCTAACAGTTTTTTTAGTCCTATCAGGAGAAATGATGAAAGGCTTATTGGTCTATGATCCTTAGCCTGGTCGTAAGCTGGCTGTACTGGTAGTAAATCACATTTTGTAAACCACGAACTAACAATATTCTTAACATTATAATGTTGTACTAAAATTTTGCCTCCATCACAAAAATTTGTGTCCGAATTAAGGATTATTTCCATTAGCAAGAAGGAAGCACCACGCACACTTCTTATGCAAAAAGTCTTCTGGTCAAATTGCCCAAAATTTCATTATGTTGTTTAACCCTTTTATGAATAGTTTACTGAATACAGAGTGTTGAAGCTGTAAAATGTCACTTTCACGCCATTATTAACTGAACTTTATTGCTAACATTACAGAATTATTAGTGGATTTGCCATCAACACCACAGAATTACACTTGCCAGTGTTACCTATATATTTTTTGAAACAATATACAGGGTAAATCATGACGTATTCTGAGTTACACAAAATAAAAGTAATTTCAGAATAAAGCATCAACGTCGTGAGTCGAATCGTATGAAAATTTAAGTTTTTGCGTTGGATATATTTGATAAGATAGGCGAATCCAAGTATTTTTTCCAAACATACAGAGGAGAATGAAAGTATAAGTTTCTCTGTTATATTTCTATATTGAGAAAAATTGGAAAAATCGTTCGTAAGTTTGGATGGGCGTCTATTTGGAAATTTTCTCGTGTATTCAGTACGATCAATGTTGTAATTCAAACTTACATTGTTTCGAAGGGTGACATACATACCACTGCCAAGTCGTCTCAAATTTCTGTACTCTGGACTAATACGGTTTTATGATTGAATTATCTGAAAAAAACTGGTTATGTTGATGGATGATGTTGGTTTTTTCCACATACGCCGGTGTTTTTGTTTGGTAATACGTATACAACCGAGACAAATCGGGGACAAGTAGACAACGATCATCAGCGAGTTTGCACTAGGAGTTGCAACATTGCAACACTGCAATGCTTCAGTTCTCATGACAAGCAATGAGATTAAATTTTCATGGATCCTTAAATTAAATTGATGCAGTGGCGTATGCATTGCTGTTGACGTACAAAAAAAGTGGTCAAATCATCACTAATAGCTCTCAAATTTTACAGGTGCTTCCGCACATGATAGACCAGTACCCCATTTAATTTTGTGTAAGTGGTGGTAAATCACCCAGTATATAGAAAATATCAGTGTTTGGTTTTTCATTCCCGCTGTTAGATTGAAATTTTAAGTGTTCCAGGTCCAAATTTACATATTTATCTTTTTTGTTTTTGTTACTGAAACCTTACTGTTTTAGTAAAGTATTTATTCTGTTACTCCAAACCGCCGCTAACCTATAATTTAAGGATTGAGTTATTGAATTGCTTGTTTATACAACCATTTCAATCTAAATCGAAGTAGAGCTCATATTCGGAACAATGCATGTGTACATTGTTGTTGGACTAGACTAGAGGCTATGTCGGGGCTGAAATGATTCCTTTTATGCTTATAGGTGATGGTGGACGTCTTTGATGTTGATATTCTTGAAAAAATGTCTGATGGTGTCCCCTAAAATTTTGATAAAGCAGTATTCTGCTTCCATTTTATGTTATTATTGATTCTGTTCAATGAATGGGGATTGTAAAGAAATCAAAATGTTGCTATAAAGTAACCAACCATCTTATCCAAGTAAGGGCCAGTATTCTAAACATCTTTTCGAGTAAACTTTAATTTTAACAGTCAAGTTAACTTCTGCTTCAAAATGGCAGTTTTATAAAAGACTTATTTATAAATGAAAAGAAGAAAAAGGCAAATATATAATCTAGAATTTTTTGCAATTTCTCCTGTGACATTCCTAATAATTATTGATACTGCTAGCAATAGACTTGTGTGAAAACCTCCAAAATCTCCAGCAACTTCCAAGAATCAACCTGTTCTACGAAATCTAAGTGTAATTAACACTTGTATTACTGGCGATAGAAGATGATTTCTGAAAATGAAAATATTTTTAATTCCACAAAATGTTTGGGATTCGCGTATTCTGCTCTATTACTCAGTCATAATGATGCTATTATTTTTATTATGTCATTAATTTCGCATTGTCAGTTGGAAGTTATATAGGTGAAACAACAAGACCATTTACTGTGCGAAAGGAAGAACATAAAACATATATAAGAAATCGGAAAGTTAGTTTCCGATTTCCAAAATATCGGAACATATTCTCACATCGGATGGCGATCATATGATGAAATGGAATGACAACAAGATTTGAATGAGTGAATCAAATCCAGAAAAGAGAAAGTTGAAGGAAACTGCTTGTATTTTATTATCGACGAACTGTTTTTCAACCAACTCAGTCGAAATGAATAGCACATGGTTACATCTTCTCAGAGGAGAGTTGAGAAATAACAGATTGATTAATACCAGACACCCTATATGTATCCAGATAGCAAATGTCATCATAAAAAATATCTTGTCAAAACAAATCTTTTCATATCCAAACTGATAAAAATAGAATTTTTAGCAAGTTTTCATACTTCGAGTTTTGATAAAGGAGACAGATTTAGTCTCCGAAACGTCAACATTTTCGAGAAAGAGGAGCAGTTTTAGTAAATTAATTTTTTTTTCGTCATATAGGCAAATTTAGTATGCGATACGTTACTGACGAAATTAAATATCTGTTTTCATGACAACAGTCTTCTAAACGCAGTAACTGATCGGGGAAAATTGATCATTGCCCCTCTACACTTGTACAGATTTCTTTGAATCAACATTTTTTCATTTTCAGACTGTGGAAGGTTAAAAATTCCCAAAGAGGTATGTCACGAAAATAATTAATAATATTATTACTTAGTCTCCGAAACGTTAACGTTTTATGGGAAAGAGAAGTATTTTATACTAATCGCTTGAGAAAGCAGTGTAGCAAACGTGCCTCGAGTTCAATAAACTGTGGAAATATTATCTATGAGATGTGATTTCCACCAAGTGGAGGCAAGTAATTCCAGAATTAAATTTATTATATTAATAATCTAGCATCATCAATAAATTCATCACTCACGTGCGATAAGCGATAATCTGAGACTTTCTTTTACTTCTTTATATTTTCAAAACTACAGTTAATTGCTCAATATTGAACAGCAAATTCCAAAGCTGAAATATTACTATAATATTTCCCAAGCAGCTGAGGAAATTCATGTTCAAGCGACGTACTCGATGTTCTGTTATCAGGAAACTATTTCCACTTGAACATCTTTCGCACCTACAACGGTTTCCATGATTGCGTGTATTGCAGATCTCAGATATCCCAAATAATCCAACTATGAGAAAGTACTTGAAAACATTGCCTTTGTGAGTTTCTGTGTTACATGGATGAGATTGAAGGGAAGAACACCTCAGTAATAATATAACAGGAAAATACCCAAAAAATAATAGTCCACTCCTTTATGGAGCAATTTTTACCATTCTATCAGTATATTTTCATGCAAATTCAACGTTTATATTTTGTTTGTACCTACTCGAAAACTTCTCATGCCATTGCATCCAGTACGAAATGAATCAATGTCATTCATTCACTTTCATCGGCCACTTGAATTGTGTATTCACTGGGAGCAAAGAAACAGGGGTGGTCTGCTTGTCCTTGTACATTTTTATTTATGACTCGCACTTGTAGCCGGTAGAATATAAATACTGGCAGAAAGTGTTCGTTCCTGGTAAACGTCACTCATTCTTCAACCAAATGTATAAGAGAATAGTGAGTACTAATCTCCACAAATGATTGCATTTATTATTTCCAGTTGGGAACATTTTGTGACATGAAAAAGGAAATATAAAACAGAAGATGCCCGTGAACACCAGGTAGAATAAATTTATGTTAGTATATATACAAAAATATTTTAAAAGAATTCGAAAATGAAGTAATCATTGAGTTCAAAAAAATATAAATCAACGTTCGTATCTATGATTCATCATATGATTTTTCAATATCTGTCTTGATTGAAACAGAAAGAGAAAACAAATCAGGTTGTTGTGGAGATGGAATTGAAATCATTATATTATCCATTGAACAGTATATAATATCATTAAGAGAAAAAGTGATGTTTTGTGTGGTGAGCATTGAAATACTGTATTCAACTTATTTACAATATAGCGCCCTAACGAGGGTTACAAAGTTTTTCGGGATTAAAAAAAAAAACTGTACATATCAAGTGGATATTGCCTGAGGCAGCATTCTCTTCAAAGTTTGTGACGAGAACACCTTTCCATAAAATTGTCACAATGATGTTTTTAATTTTATAATCATGATCATGATATTCAATCTATTTGCCCATGATCTTTCCCATTGTATGGTAGTGTTCACAGATGTCATCTGACATCGATTTAGGTCATTGATGTATTTTCTGATAAAAAAAGATTACAACCTCGGTGTAGAAGCTAAGATAAAGATAAGTGGCACATGAAGTAAGATTCAGTATTGTGAGAACAAATATTGTATTCTATTTATGAGGTTCAAGTATGAATAAATCTACTACTTGATATGGATCAGAAGAGCGTGTAAAATTATTTGTCCCAATTTTCATACAGCACAGTTCATAACATTTCTTATCTCATGTCGTTTTGATTAGTGTAGCAAACAAATCACCTAACCGGTGTATTGAATGAATCAAGGGCTCGAAGTTTATTTAAAGGTTGAAAATATATGAATAGGCGACGATTTCAGTAAAAAACTTTACTTTTCTGAAAGACTCAATGACAATATCTAAATAATTATTATGACAAGACTTGGCTTCACATCAATTCAAAAATATACCAGAAGGCACAAAAAAATATAACGGAATGTTGTACTGGGTACGTATTTTCCAACACACTCCCACCTTGGGTCAATCTAATGAGTGACACAAATTCTATGGAAAATCTAGAATATATATCTTGCCGGGGTATTCACCTCTCTACCAGACCTTGTCACCTTAGGGGGTCTTCTTTCTTCAACCGGAAGGGTTCCCTCTTGAATTGTAATATCTTCCTCTCCAGAAGTATTAGACTTTTCTTTCTCATTAACTTCCTCTTCTGATTCAAAACATTTTTTCAATTTCAAGTGGGTACAATCTTTGAATAGGTCTCATCAAAGAACCCGTTGATGTTCGAACTTTCACCAAACGAATTTTTCCATCCTTTCCAGGAAAAATTTCCTCAACCATACCCAAAGGCCTATCAAGTCTTTTCAAATGCTCGTTTTTGATAAGAACTATTTCTCCCATCTTGATATCCCTGGAGGTATGTCTCTTCATATGTAGAACAAGCTGGCTAAGGTATTCTTCTCGAAATCTCTTCCTCAAGTTGTATCGAATTTTCTGAATGTATTTCAGATGTCGTCTTATAGATGAAACATCAATTTCATCTAAACAGGCAGTTCCAATTTCCTTAATGTCTTGTAAGAACATAGATGGTGTAAGTACAACCAATTCTTCTTTAGTGTCTGTGATGTAAGTGAGAGGTCGTGGATTTATCACTGATTCGCATTCGCATAGGACAGAAAAAAGCTCTTCGTATGTTAGACAAGCTTTTCCCAGTTGTATTTTGAGCAACTGTTTCAAAATTCTTATCAGACGCTCCCACCATCCTCCCCACCATGGTGATCCAGGAGGGTTGAATTTCCATTTGATCCGTTGAGTTGTACTCTCTTCTTGTATTTTACCCCAATCAATACCATTCATCAAGTTGTCTGCTCCGACAAAATTTGTCCCGTTATCGAAATAAATGACAGAGGGTCTTCCTCTTCTGGCAATAAACCGTCGCAAAGCAAGTAAAAATATATCGGTTGACAAATTGGAAACAAGTTCAATGTGGATAGCTCTATATATCACACAAGTGAATATACAGATCCAAGTTTTCTCCTTAGATTTCAAAAATAGTGGACCAGCCAAGTCAATTCCTACTATCTCAAAAACTGCAGCATCTCTTACTCGATCCTTCGGCAACGTAACTGCATCAGCTTCAAATTTTTTGCTATCATGTCGGCGACAAATTACACAGTTTCCAATTATGCTTCTCAATGTTCTCCTACCTCTGATAATCCAGAATCTCTGGCGTATTCGACTGAGAATTCCTTGTATTCCCACACGGCAACATTCTAATTGGAAAGACATAACTATTTTGTCAACTACAGGGTGTTTTGAAGGTAATAATATAGGATACAAAAAATCATTCGTATCATCCCGTTCAGTTATTTTTGTTTTCAGCCTTATTATACCTTCATCGTCCATGAAAGGACACAATGGGAATATACGTTTATCTCCGACTCCATCAAATGACTCATGTTGAACCAATCTTATGAGAATTTTTTCTCAGCATTTTCAATTTCTTCCAGTGTCAATTTTCCTTCAACTCTTTTCTTCGGAAAACGACAATTGAAAATGAATCTTTGAATCCAACACATTTGATTCAGTATCATCTTATATTTTGAAAAGCGACTATAAAACATCGAAAAATCCTTTTTTATATTCAGAAGAGTGCCAACATTTTTTCTTTTCTCAAATATAATTTCATCTTCAAAAATATCATAATTTTGTTTTGGCCAATCTGCTTCGTTTTTCAACCAGTTCGGTCCCTCCCACCAATGCGACTGAATCAATTTTTTGGAAGAACAGCCTCTTGAAGGGAGGTCCGCTGGATTCATATCACCGGGAACGTGAAACCAGTTACTTTTTTCAGTGACGGAACGGATTTCCTGAACTCTATTCCACACGAATGGTTTCCTTAAATCATCCCGATGAATCCAAGACAAAACCGTGGTGGAATCTGTCCAGCAATACAAGGGTATATTCTTATTTTCAAAATTATGAACAACAGAATTCAAAAGACGAGCACCTACTGTAGCAGCTAACAACTCGAGTCTAGGAATGATCATCTTCTTCATAGGAGAAATTCTATTTTTCGCTTGAACTAGTTGCACGAAGGGGCCTTCATCCGAAATAGATCGCAAAAAAATAACAGTTGCATACGCATCTTTACTTGCATCACAGAACATGTGCAAGGTTAAAATTCTCGAATTTGTATTTAAGAACCATCTTGGAACTCTCAACTGTGATAAAATCTGAATTTCATTCAACCATACTAAAAAATCATCCTTCATTTGCTCAGGTAATTCTGCATCCCACGGTAACTTCAACTCCCATGTTTTTTGTATCAATAATCTAGGAAAAATTACAACAGGACAGCAAAAACCAACAGGATCGAAAAGACGGTGGGCCAAAGAAAGAATGGATCTTTTTGTGATTTTTTCTAATTCTACATTCTTGAACGATTCGAAATTTATCTGCAGAGTATCTGCTGCTCTGTTCCAATATAGACCTAAAACTGGAGTCAAAGTTTCTTCACTATCAGTTTTCGGCTTATGATTCATCAAAGTATGTTCCCACCCTCGTAGGTCGAATTTGCCTTCTAGCATCACCTGAGTAGATTCCAAAATAAATTGCTGAAGTTCCTCGTCATTATTGACACTGGCCACACAGTTATCAACATAAAAACTGTTGATCAGTTTCGAAATGACCCAATCAGAAAATTTAAAATGTTCTCCTTGTTGATCAAGTACTTTTCCCAAATGATATTTGATTACTGCTGCCAATAAAAATCGACTAGAAGTCACTCCAAATACAACCCTAGCATGACGATAACATTTCAATTTGCCTTCATTGTCAATCCATAAGAATCTTAAGAAATCGCGATCATTTCCCCTCAAACTGATCTGTAAAAATGCCTTCTTAATATCGGACACAACACCAATCTTATGGAGTCTGAAACGTATTAGAATAGAAGGAATGAGTTCGATAAAATTAATTCCTTTTTCTAAACATTGATTTAATGAAGGTTGATTCCTATTCTTTGCAGAAGCGTCAAAAACGGGTCTCAATTTGGTGGTCTCACTACTCAGTTTCACAACGTGTCTATGAGGCAAATAAAAACCATTATCACTATCAATTGGACAAATTTCTTCAATTATTCCTTCATTCATCCATTCAAGCAATGTTTCATTATAAGTATCATAATAACCATCTTTTTCCAATTTATTCATTAAATTTTCTAATCGTTTCTTCGCCATTTCAAAATTATTTACAAGTGGAGGATGACCATCAATCCACGTCAAACCTACCTCGTACCGGCCTTCACTTTTGACAGAAATTGATTCTAAGAATGTATCCATTATATCTGCCTCTATTTCTTTCCTCTCCTTCTTTCTTCCTGGATCTGAAATACCCAATGTTTCCAAATCCCACAAATGGGACAAATGGTTATTGCAAAAAAGAGAAGAGACTAACATTGAAGAAGCCGCAGATATTTCAGAATCAACTTTCGGAATTTTTCCCATCAGAATCCAACCCAAGAGAGTTTCCATTGCCACCAGTCCACATCGCAGAGAATATCGTTTTCCAGTGAAAAGTTTTCCTGCGATATCAGCTCCGATCAGGATTTCTATTGGAGCTTCCCTCGTATCTCTAATAGTAATACCTAATTCGGCAAGCTCAGTTTTCCACGGACCTTCTCGTACAGAAATAACGTTACTACAAATCTGTGGCTGATCAAGAGCATCGAAGTTACAAATATACTTATCGTTTAGATTTTTGAGGATAACTCTGTATCGATTCTGAATTTGTGACGCCAAAAAGAGCATGAATCAATTTTTCTGAACCAACAGGTTCGTACTTCATCTCTAGTGCTGCATGTTTTACAATATACGATCGTTGCGACCCAGTATCAATTATGGCCCTAACCAATCGAAATTTGAAATCACTGCTGAGTCGTACAACTAGTATCTGAAGTGAGGTTTCATCATAATGTGTGGTATTTGATAAATTATCAACTGTGACGGAAGCATTTTCAGAATTCGTTTCTGAAACAGAGGTTTTCTTGGAACACATTATAGTAGAATGTATTTCATTACATTTGGAACATCTTATATCTACTTTGCATTTTCTAAGACATAAATAGCATCTACCGTGATCAATTAATATTTTTCGTTTTTCATCGAAAGATAATTTTTTCATACCATCATCATCACAATCTGAAGAAAGATGAAATTTCTTACAAAAAACACATTTCGGAGACTTACTCTTGGTGAGGAGTCCAGAAGCAGTAGGCGTGGAATACGTTTTAGATTGAGGTTCTACTTGTTCGGCTTTATTATTTCCGAAACCTGACACCGCCAACGAAATCCTTTCTGCGTTCTCAACTTGCTTTTCGAGAAAGTTCATTAATAAATCTAACCGATTTTTCAACGAAGACGATACATCATAATTTGCGCTACGCTGCCATACTCTCAATAAGCTTTCTGGTAAACATGACTCTACCAGTGGATACAGCATTGCCGCACAAGTATCTGAGTTGACACCCAAAGTTTCAAGTGATCTTAACTGAGATTCGATTTGATCATAAAGGTAACTAAGTTTTGACTTTGAATTTATATTGGTCAAAACCAGTTTCAGAAGTTGTCGTACATAAAACTCTACCAGCAAATCGTCCCTACCAAAACGAGATTTAAGACAATCAATGACCTTTGGGTAGTTTTCGTTAGTTGGAGGATAACTTTCTACAAGTCGACGAGCACGTGATTTCGGAGAAGTCGCTTGAATAAGGTATTGGAATTTATCTTCCGTTTCAATCAATTCATCTTCATGGATTCGTTTGAATTGTGCCCAAAAAGATAACCAATCCTTAATATCACCATCGAACTTTTTGAACTCTATCAGCGGCAATTTGATTCTACGTCTACTTTGACAGGAGTGACTAACGTTAGATATTTCTGACAGAGTTTCCTTATTCAAGCTCCTTTCCACTTTAGCCTTAAGTCTATTATACTTTCCTATGATTCCATCAGCTCTCGCAGTCTCAGCATCGATGTCCTCCATCGGCGTATCACCTTCCAACATCAGGTCTAACAATTGTCTATCGAGTTCCATCATGATTTCCATCTTCTGCTCCAAAGCTCTAAGATTTCCTTGTATATCGGTAATATCATGATTCGGGTCCAGCAATAGTTTCATCGACTCTTCATATAATCGTTCGAACGAAGTTCGGTGTACAGTAACAGCCTTCAATACCTTCTCCATGGTCCTGTCACGGTCGCCAGAAAATGTAGCAAACAAATCACCTAACCGGTGTATTGAATGAATCAAGGGCTCGAAGTTTATTTAAAGGTTGAAAATATATGAATAGGCGACGATTTCAGTAAAAAACTTTACTTTTCTGAAAGACTCAATGACAATATCTAAATAATTATTATGACAAGACTTGACATCACATCAATTCAAAAATATACCAGAAGGCACAAAAAAATATAACGGAATGTTGTACTGGGTACAACAATTAGTTTACAAAGTCTGCAGCAAGAAGTACATTAGTGAAACTTAGCAAACCATAAAAACTTGTTTCAAAGATCATTATCATCCGTATGGAAAATCATAAAAAGTGTTGCCTAACATGCATTGGATGAAGATCACAGGATCAGTGAATTCGATTCAATATTGATCATAAATGGACTTTTTGATGGAATCGAAAGTCTGGAAATAGCTTAATGTACTGAGATCATGAAAAGTAACAGATGGTCTATCCAATTAAGCGCGCTATTTAGTCTTATAAAGAAAAGTAATTTTTCAAAGGGTACGTCAGTAGTGATAACCTAATGATCAAACGGTCCGTCATTGGTAACAATACCTCAGTTTGTAATAAATATCACCATTGTTCATATAGAAGTGAGATGGTTAGTCAATGTCTAGTGTGATCAGTTACAAACATGAATATTTGACGTCATTTCAATGCAGGGTTCTTCGAGAAACTGTAATTTTGTATTCCGAAGCTCAAATACAAAACAACGGGAAGGCCGAACTTTCATATCTGAACTTGTTTCTGTAATCTGTGGCGCATTGCTGGTGCTAGCAGAGCGCCCACATATTGGTCAGTTGCTCAGCTTGTATTCATTCAAAATGAAAATTAGAGCATTATTACTAGAGAGTTGTTTCTATACTACTGAGGAATATCTGAATTCGACTTTTTCCTGATGTTTTTCATTTTTTAAATTACTATGCTTATTTACGTCGATAACATCAACTTGTGATTACCTGGTCGGTCACATATTCTACATAATTTTCTTGTTTTTGTACTCAAACAATTTTATAAAATTATTTTACATATTTCTGTTGAACTTGTTTTCACATATTTCTGTTGTATTTGTTTAAATACTAATTTTTTATCTTAATTTTTATTCACTAACTGACCTGCAACAAACATGTTATGTAACGTTGTCAAATGAAATCTATCTATCTATTACTAGGCATTTGTGAGGTTACTGGTGGTCCCCGCGCCTCATGCAAAGCTTATGCGTGATGGTCTTTTCCATATCATGTAGATACTGGACGAGCCCTCAGTTGGTGATGCCTTTGTTAAATGTAAAGAATTCCGGGAAATGTTGATGCAAAAAAATCAAATGCTGGGGAAATCTCGTCAGAGGGCTTGCAAAGAGAAAGTACTTGTAAAAAGATAATTTCACTCGCCATATGAAACCCTCCATTCCTGCAATATTAGGACTGATGAGGGACGTAGGCCTCGATAATACGCAGTTCCTAGCTTTCGAGCTTGTTGGCATGGCAACCACTTATCCAAACAACAACGGAGAATATATCGTCTTTCTACTAGAGTGAATGTCAGTTTGACAGACTTCATGTCAATTAGTCATTAGATATAACTTGTGAAGAATTCACGACAATGGAACTTTTTTTACTTTGTTGGTTCATGAAATTGTCTCAATAAATACTACTCGTGCTCACAATACCATCAACAATTCTGTCAGGAATCTCAAACTCGATCAAATTGCTGTGAGGTAACACCACTCGTCCTGAAGGACTCGTAGTGTTACCAAGCAATTTGATCTCGTTGATTTCTGACAGAATTACCATCGATAGTATTGTGAGCACTCGTGGTATTACCCCCGAGAGTTACAGGTCATTCAAACGGGATGGCCGAACTTTAATATCTGAACTTGTTTCTGTAATCTGTGGCGCATTGCTGGTGCTAGCAGTGCGCCCGCATATTGGTCAGTTGCTCAGCTTCTATTCATTCAAAATGAAAATTAAATCTATCACTGTGATACAAAGCACTTTGTTCTGCATCATATCCAACCTTTTTAGTTGCGTCTTTATCAAACTAAAGAACACTAGACAGGCGTATAATATTGCTGTTCTAACAATTCATTTGTATACCAGCATTTTGATGTTACTGCACAGGCTTCAGCCTTTAGCGATTAGAGGTTACGTCCTCATAACTACTGCTGACCTCTTTCGTTTTTTTGCCTGATCGATTCAATTTTGAGCCTGTAGTCGTACTTCGAGGTATTTCATAGAGGGCGACTGCTCAACAGGCAGTCCTAACCACCAACTTCGGAAGGATGAGGAACATTGGGAACTGTGAGCTGTAACTGCTCTCGGTGATAGTGTGCTCTCCATTTTTCCATATCCATTCCAGTTCCACAATTAATATACAATGATCACTCAATCCGTGACGGTTACTGACATACTGACTTTTATTTCGATGACAAAGTATTGGTTCAACTGGACAACCATCAGTAATACATGAGTATTCATTGCTCGCGCTTCTGCAAAAAATATAACTTCTGGTCAAAAAAAAATTGGGAAAGTGTTCGTATTGTCACTTCTGAAAAAAATGCCATCCAAGAAGAATATGAAATTGAAAAGAGAAAGCAGGTGAGGAGAAAACCCACTCAGAGTTTTATTTTAGATATTGTGAGGCGATTAATAATACTTTACAAACTTTTGTATTTTGAAATAATTCGAATTAAATGGAAGGGATATATTACAGCAAGTCAAATCTGAATGAAATTAGTTTTTAAACTCTGAATATGAAGCGAGCACACTGGAATTTTGTGGTGAAGGTCGCAGTATTCTCCACATAAGCACTCAATCTAAGTTTTGTTTCTGTTGTCCCATGTCTATGTTCGTTTTTCACTCGGTAGTTGAAACAGTTTGACAAATCGAGATATCCTCAAATATCTCATGTAAACATATTATTTCAAACTTATTATATTAATAGAAAGTCTACTGAATTTGTTCCCTATTAGATACTTTATAATATAGAAATTTGTGATAGCGACGGGGAAAAATCAAGTGGATGTATAGAGTAGTGTAGGAAATATGAAATCGTTCACTCATGAAAAATGATGTTGGTCCTATAAATAGTTGAGCCTTAGGGTGTCCCTGCACCTATGTTTTGTGCGATAGATGCAATTTTCTCCTAATTCCACCAGATATGATCTATTTGTTGAAAAAGCTTTGTGAAATCAAAGGAATTTGATCTGATACCATGAAGATTCAGCTTATGCGGATGATATGAGTGATGCAGTCAGATGCCTTTCGCAGATCGCATAGATGTTCCAAATAGGAGCACCGCTTATTGACTTGGTCTTCTTGGGATAGTAACCTTCCACGGTCTGAAAATGAGAAGAGTTTGAGTTCAAGGATCTATATAAGAGTAGAATTGCAAATTTGCTCCAATAAGTTACCCCGTTTAGAAAATATTTGTCTTAAAAAATTAAACTTTGCCAGTTACTGATGAAATTCTGAATGTGTCAATTAGAAAAAAATTGTCAACATTTGGAACACTATACTTTTGTCACAGTTACAGGCTGGTGCCCAAACGAGTTTTGAACGCTTGAAATAAAAAAGTAACAGGCAATGACCAGGTGGAGAATGTTTCCAATTTTGAGGAAAAATATATTTAAACACTCAAAATGGTGAAATGGAGATGCGGTTCAGGGGTTGAAAATGGTTTTTTGCTATTTGCTGCGAAACTTTTTCATTGATTATTTTCCGACTTAACTTCAAATTAACCGTCAAAATGGCGATCACGAATTTTTCAGTATTAATTTTTTTTTTCGCCTATAAATTATTTAATTCATATGAAAACCTGTAAGAATATGTCGAATGAATATGATTCCTTCGCAATTCAGAAGATGACTAGTTTTTGAGTGATGTACATTTTTCGAAAAAAATTCCCTTATATTCCACGAACAATTGTCTTGGTATTTATTTGTATTATGAAAGTCTATCGGTAATCATTTCAATTGCTGAAATGTCTTATTTTGAATGGTATACGTACCTTGGTGGTTCATTGATCTTTAAACCTACTAAAATTGAGAAAAATATTTCTCTGAATGATGATTATTTTCAATGAGTTTCGACTTTCTTCATTACTTTCATAACAAAAACTAGTTTATATTCAATTATTTAGAATAAAATATTTGAATACATAATCATACTACAAAATTGATTCAATAATATCGTTTTTATTTTTTTTACAACTATTGAAAATCATTCAAAATATTGAGAAAATCTTGATTCAATGACTTTTGTTTGAATGTTTTAGACGATGTAGTAACTTGATTACTTATATTTCGGACTTCCATCAATTTTAATGGTGGAGTCCATTTGCAGGGTTTTCAGGGCCTTCTCTCAGGATCTTCTCTCTCTCCAGTAATCGCCAACATATACATGGAGTGGTTTGAGGAATTGGCTATCAGAGAGGCAAAATACAAACCATAACTATGGCTAAGATACGTAGACGACACCTTTATCATTTGGAACCATGGAGATGAACACCTTAGGGAATTCTTCGCCTGAATGAATAACTTGAGGGATTCAATCAAATTCACGATGGAAAAGGAAACCAATAGTACCCTATCGTTTCTCGATGTGGAAGCTGAAAGAACAGACACTGGAATCTTCACCTCTGTTTACAGGAAGAAGACACACACAGGACAATACCTCAACTACGGCTCTTATCATCCGAACTCAACAAAGAGGGGAATCGTAAGAACGTTGGTGGAGAGAGCAATGTCTATTTGCAACAACCAGGAGTCATCGGAGGCGGAAATTAACCACATCAAAAAGGACCTACGCCGAAACGGATACTCTGAGAAACTCATAGAAGAAGTTCGGAAACAACTCGAAAAGACCAAGACAACTGAAGAAAGACCACAAAACCCCGTTCTCATTCTCCCCTATATCAGGGGTATCTCCGAGAAGATCAGAAGGATCGGAAATAAATACAACATCAAGAGTTGCTTTCAATCCCGCAGAACCTTACGAAGCTTCCTCACCAAGACGAAACCAGAGAACATGCCAAAAACAAGGTGCCAAAAACAAGGTGTAATCAAGACATTAGTTGATCGAGCTAGAAGAATTTGCGAACCTGAATACCTGGAAGCTGAACTGAAACATCTAAAAAACGCTCTTCTTTCTAATGGATACAAAGAAAGAGATATTGAGAGGTGTATGAAAAATAGAAGAGAAATCAGAGACGGAAGAATCAATAGTAGACCAAATGACTGTCCATCCAGTGAACCAAGTAGTAATCAAACCAACACCGAAAAAAGAAAAGCATTCTTACCATATGTTCCCAGAGTTACAGATCGTATCGGCCGTATTCTAAGAAAATATGAGATTGAAACCGTTTATAAACCTTCAAAGAAACTGAAAGACCACTTTAGATCAGCGAAGGACAAACGAGACGTACTATGCTCTTCTGGGGTTTATCGCATTCCATGTTCCTGTGGCAGCATTTATATCGGAACCACGAAACGCTCCGTTAAAACGAGAATCAAAGAGCACAAGGCTTGCTGTAGGTTAGGGCACACACAGAAATCCGCTGTCGCAGAACATACTCTCAACAACGATAACCATAGAGTGAAATTTGAAGAAACCCAAGTCATCTCTTCAACATCTGCGTATTACCCAAGACTCTTCCGGGAAGCAATTGAAATCCAGAAACACCACAGCAACTTCAACAGAACCGAAGAAGGACTACAATTGAACAAGGTTCGGCTTCCAGTTCTCAAAAATTCTCAATTAGCTCCCTACCCACAAAATAACGGTACGAACGATTCTATGATGTCTGCTAACGCTATGGACCAATCAGATGTAAGAACGTCAAATCACAGGTATTTATTGAGACAACGTATAACATATGTCAAGCATTTGACAGCGACTACAGAAAGCGAAAATTTTTCAAAATAACTCTTGAAAATGCTAACCACTCGTGTTGGCGAAACGTCGAGTTCTTCTCTGAAATCACGTCGGCCTTACTACCCGAAGAACCACCATGTAAATACCTATTGTTGTTATCCAATAAATTCGATCATTTGCCTGGTGTTAGGTAAGTGAGGGTTTTGTAGGAATTATGTAAAAGATATATTTGGTTGTTGAATTGGAAAATGTTACTGTCATTATTTTCTTTTAGTTTTCGATTATATATTTGAAATTGTTCGACTACGGAAATTGAACAAGCTTCTTGAGAACCTGATCTATTACTCCAGAACCCTATGAGCGATCCCGTTACATCTTGGCGCCCGTGGATTATACGAGTAATATCAACAATAAATGTTGATTCACCCGCTATCGTCTATGAGACGAAGTATGCATCTTGCCTTCCATGAAATGGAATGTCACGGTGACAGTTTTGGTACTCGGCGTTGGTTTTTTGAAAGGTTTATTTTTCGCTGTATACTATTTCTGATATCTAACGAGCTAACATCCTTAGGGTTTCAATATACCTATTGTTGTTATCCAATAAATTCGATCATTTTCCTGGTGTTAGGTAAGTGAGGGTTTTGTAGGAATTATGTAAAAGATATATTTGGTTGTTGAATTGGAAAATGTTACTGTCATTATTTTCTTTTAGTTTTCGATTATATATTTGAAATTGTTCGACTACGGAAATTAAACAAGCTTCTTGAGAACCTGATCTATCACTCCAGAACCCTATAACCGATCCCGTTACAGCCTCATCTGGTCCGCCTTGGCCATTATTCAAAATGTGAACGATTCATCTCAAATTGTGTTTTTTATATGGAATTACTTTTGAGAATAATACGTGCGATAAAAATTATCAAGAAGAAAGTGCATGTATCAAAATATTTATTTAATTACAAAAAAATTAGGTTTTCGTAGCAGAGGTGATGAAAACTTTGAACTTCCATGAAATGATTTCCTTTCCATATCTCACTTGAATATTTACTAATTTTCCTCTTCTTGTTGTTTCTCTATACATCATTTTGAATTTTTCAAGTTTTTCTTCTGGAATTTTCGCCAAAAAAGTGATATGAGATATAAGAAGATCTGAAAAAGAGGATATAGATCAAAGTGAGTCGATGTTTTTGATTCATTACGAAATATATATGGGTTAATATAGTTGGATTTGAATAATAATATCAGTAGTATTCAGCTTTCTAGTTATGAATTCTTCAAAGAACTGGGTATGTGCATATGATATTGATAACTGTTCTATGTCTCTCTATCAATTGAAAATGTTTGAATGATCCTCATAGAGGAAGAATGAAAATTACAAAAAGGCATCACTCTGGCACAATTTCACTTCCATCTTCTCAGGGGTGATATCTTGTAAGCGGTAGGACCGAATTGTTTTTTTTTTATAGTACAGTCAAATATCCCTATGCATTTTTTTCAAATGAATTCATCAATACCCTTTATATAAATAGGTAGATAATGCAATGAGAAGTATCTGTTGATCAGTGCCTCAAGAAGCACACTCATATTGGGAGAATGTTGATATAATATTTCGAAAATATTGGAAAAATATTTAAACATAATATTAACGAGGAAAAAATTTGAATTTCGCGATACTGATTGTTTTTTTCATTTTGTACATTTTTACTTTGATTTCAATTTTGATTTTATCATTGGTTCCGTATAGTCTGTCCATTTCTGGCTCGATTTACGGCGGGTTTCACAAAAACTTTAATCTAGCTTTAGGAGATATCCAACAATTTTAATCAGGCGTATTGCTTAACTGGCCATCATTGGTCAGTTGACTAGGCCAGAGCGTAGATTACGCGAACTAAGAATACTTCTAACTGACCAAAACTATCCAATTGAGCAATACATCTGATTTAAACTGTCGATAATTTCCTAAATCAGGATTAAATTATTTGAGAAACCCGGTTTTATTATTTGATTTAATCTTCCTCTTTCTTGGCGGTTCCTATTCTTCCTTCTAGTAGGTTCGCCACATCACACTACTTCTTAGGCCTTCTTTGTTTTCCAGGAGCTTCTCTTCCAGACTACTGCGTTTTTCTGCTGATACCTACTTCAGATTTTCATATATCCGTTGAATTATTCTTCAAGACTATACGAAACACATACACCGAGAGAAATATCTATTACCTGTTATACAAAATTGTATAACATTTAAAAGATTTCTGAATTGAATAGGCGCCAACATAGTAACCTTTTCAGAATGATCAGGGTATTTTTTTTCAAAAAAGTTGTATAACTGTTAAAGAACACTCGTATATAAATGAAAATATTGTCATATCGAAATTACTTGCTTCCAATATAATGGTTAAATGACTGGCGTTTCAATATTATATGAAGTTATTATAAAAATTAAAAGATGCCTATATCAAGCTCACTTGTTCTCAATATAATGTTTAAACGAGTGTTTAAATGAATGACATTTCGATATTAAATGACGACTGTATAAAATTGAGAAGATACTCATTTCAAGATTACTTGTTTTTGATGTAATAATTAAATGATTGGTATTTCATTATTATACTATATCTTATAGTGGTTAAAATAAAGTTGTATAACAATCAAATGGAAAACATTTTTGCATCCAAAAACTTTCCTTTACCAGCTAAACGGTTTTTGAATAACCTGCATGAAAATCATTTCTTACTGTACAGTTCCGAAAATAGCATTGACGTCAAAACACTGCCACAAAATCTTAAATAGCACATGTGGCGATTTAGCTGATTTTGAACAGTTTCTAAGGATTTTCAGTTATTGAACCTTACTTTACAAACTTAAACAGTTTCAATAGTGCATGAAGTACATCATGAAATTCGGATCATTAATACACATGGAGGTAGAGGCTATCAAAATTGAATTATTGAAATTTAAAAATTTTGCCCAACTATTAATCCTCAAAAACTCTTCAATATCACCACATGTGCTATTCGACATTTTTCAACTTAAAGGAGTTGATTTGGTGTTTTGGCGTTAATGATGTTATCAGAGCTCTAGAGGGAGGTTATTATCATGCTTATGCTATTCAAAAACGTTTTGGTCATAAAGTGTTCGGAAGCGAAAATGTTTGCCATTTGATGAGTATTTACGAAAAATATGTTAAACAGAAGTTGCAACACGGTGAGTGCCAGTGTCACATATTCAGAATGAGAATTCAACAAGCACGCTTTTAAAAATTTCAATCCTATAGATATCATGAAAAAGCTACTTTTGTTATAGATATTCGTCATATTTGATTTAATTTTCTGAAATAGTAACACATTACTTGTTCATACTTATCAATGGACAGTTCAGCATTGAAACTCGTTGAAAAATTGATCAACATTTATTAAGGAAATTAAAATATAGTGACTGATTTTAAATTTTTTGGGGGGGATTTGAGGCCTTAAATTAAAGAAAACTCTATTTGTTTAAAGTCAACTTTTCGTCGATTCATTTTGACATCTTCAGGGCACTGGAAGATACAAATAGGGGATGTTTTTTTTTAATTAATAAAACAATAGAAAAAACAAATAATACTATACTTATCAATTTGATACTACTACTTTTCCAGAAACAAACAGAGGTGGTGGAAAAAACCGTTACATTTCCAGAACTAAACGACAACTATTTAGTGGTTACAAAGTATCGTTTAACAGTTAAAATGTGAATTATAGTGACTAAACAGTTTGTTTTTTCAATTCCATCTTTTAACCACAATCGTGCCCTTTATTGAATCTAAGAGGTAACCATTTCAAAACAAAATGAGTGTTTTGAAAAAAAAGTTTAACGCTTAAAACCTTCACTTTTTACATTGATCGAATAACATTTAGTTGCTAAAATAATTTTTTTAGCAGCTATAAGATATTTTTGAAAAAAAACTTGTATAACTGGATTTCTCTCGGTGTAGGAGTTTATCTTTCAAACTCCTCGAATTTTCTAGAAGCTTTTCATCCAGGCTGCTTGAATTTTCTTAAAGTTCTACTTTCAAAATCTTCGAATTTTGCTGAAGTTCTTCTTCTTTCAAGGTTTTGGTATTTTTATCGGATTTGTTCATTATTGAACTCAAATCACCACCGGGATCTTCAAATAAAAATGTTTCGGGGTCTTCTCTGTTTTGAATCAAGCCATCAAAGAGTCTTTCATGGATTCTTAACAGCTGTTTCAAGTTTCCACTCCCTCTGATTCCTTCTTCACCTTGGAGACTTTCAGGTCTACACACTCTGATCGAAAACATTATGTCAGTGTCTTTGAACAGTTGATAGTTATTATATGTTTTTTGTGATATCTGTCAATTCTACACAATTCATTTATTAGTCTATCGTTTCGGAATTCGAAAACTGTTCTTCCCGCAAACACTTTTTTTACCAAACATCAGTATTTTACGCGAAAAATCTCAATTATTTATTTTTCCGGTATTCAAAAACTGTTCAATTCGGGATTACTTATTTATTCAAAAACATATCATATGAATCAACGGACGTGGGGGCCGTTACGTGTTGTAACAATAAGTACGCAACTAAACTCGCAATTCTATCGCAACTGACTCATAACTGACTGAACAACTGAACTCAATCGAGCGGTATTGGCTTATATACGGATTGTGATTTCTCGACAGTTCTTTCCAGAATGTTCAGGTAGCGTCATCTGTGTTCTCGCGCGATAGAACTTTCCGGAACAAGCCAGGCTTTTAGGTTGAGCGCGCATCTTAGTTCATCATCACAGTACTTTATTTTCGGTTTTTAACAGGCTCGCGGGCCGCATTACATGGCTGTTTTCAAAATTGATTCGGGGCCGCAGGAAAATGCTCAGTGGGGCGCATGCGGCCCGCGGGCCGCATGTTTGACATGGCTGCGTAGGTAATACTCTAATATGGTGTACGAGTTAAAATAACTAACCTTGAAATGTCAAGGTTGTCAAAAACTTTCAAAGCATGTTTCAACATTAAAATCTTGGTCCACAGCGAGTTAAGAGAATAAACCTCTGATTTTTCTTTCGTATAGGCTAATAATAAATCTTCATTATCCACCTTAACATTCTTGCTTTTCGCCACTCTTCAAAATTTTCATATTCTTTTTGATATCGCTCTTGTGTTATTTTCGGCAGTAAATCAATACTCGCTGCACATGATTCTTCCAATATTTCTAAAGAAATTTGATTTTGTTCCTCAATTTCTTCAAGATCATCCATGGTCGTTATTAAAGCGAACTCGCGAACACAAAAAAACTGACGTTGTTTATAATATTGTTAAGCTGTTCCATGACAACACGATGTTGGGATTTTTCTGTAGAATTACGAGGTACGTGGTTTGTTCTTTCCTCGGAATCAAAATGTAATCTTTCAGCAGCATTACCGAAAGTCTTGAACGACACACGGCCGATACGCGAATAACGGATTCGGTTGTTATAATGTTATAATCCTCGGCTGCGCCTTGGATTACAATATTCAACCTCATCCGTTACTTGCATACCGGTCTTGTAACGTTAATAACTATTGTATAAGTTTATATGGGAGTGGTGTCGTCCACTTCTCAGAAAAAATTCCTTTCACAGCTCAGGCAAGAAATCGAAGTGACCGGAAACCGTCATTAGTGGGGAGGCACACTTAATAAAGGATGTACAATTACAAAGTTGGCCGAAATGTAACCAGCAACCACTATGCTAGATTTCATAATACAGTTATATAGATGATATTTCGGTCGGTGGTCACTGTGAATGAGTGGGACATTCTTCTCTGGACGCCAGTTTGGAAAATGGCGGAAGCAAATATTTGATTATTCGTGATTTGGAAACCACTCAACCTAAAAACTTGATCTTGGTGTCAATTTATACGTTTTTGGGATCAAGGAATTCAAAAAATTCATCAATTTATACATACAGTAACCACAAAAAAGTATGTACCATATGGGAAAAAGTTCATTGTAAGACTAGTGGAAAAATATTTCTGGGGAAGAGTTTGTGCATGTCCAATAACCTAAAAATTGATTTTGATACATGTCACGTGACCAATAGTATGGCGGCAAATTGGAAAAAAATAACATGAAGGAGCCAAAAGTGGGGTAAGATGGCAAGATATCAAAAAAAGTTATTTGAAAAAGTTGCTTGGAGTTTAATTTTATACTCACGTACAGAGCTTCAAGCAATAAATCCGAAAAAATTCAAATTGCAATTTTTATTGACATAAATCAAAGTTTTTTTTCTGAATGGCTTGACTATATATATCATATGAATCAACGGACCAGATGGCACTAAATTGAAAAAAATTGGTTTTTGCCAGAACCCTCGCTGTTACATTGGTTCGTATCTAACAGTTATATCAGAATTCCAAGACTATTGTGATGATATGACACTCTAGAAACATCTTGTTTCCTGAATATAATGAAGTTTGAATTATAATGCTGCATGAGCGTTTCACTTTGCACATAAACTTTAGGCCTCTTCAATTTGACTCACTATTTTCAAGTTTATGTGCAAAGTGGAACGCTCATGCACGATTATCTTCAAAATTTGATTATAATCAGGTGACCACAATGTTTCTAGATTGCTATATCACTGTTAGATACGAACTAATGTAACAGCGTGGGTTCAGGCATAAACCATATTTTTTCAATTTAGTTCCATCTGGGGCGGAGAAAATGAGAAAGTTTCGTCGTTATCATCAAAATGCAAATTTTCCACTACAGTGAAGCCGTCCAGATCAGAAAATATTATTTTTTAAAATGCAATTTAAATTTTTTTCGATTTATAGCTTGTGTATATGAGTATAAAATTGAATTTCGAGAAACTGTTTCACATTTCTTTTTTCGATATCTTTTGGCATCTTTTGGCATCTTCAAGGTATTTTTTTACCAATTTGCCGCCATACTATTTGTCAAAATCGATTTTAAGGTTATCGGACATGCACAAACTCTTCCCCCAGAAATATTTTTCCAATAGTCTAACAATGAACGCTTTTCCCATATGGTACATATTTTTTGGCGGTTACTGTATGTATAAATTAATGATTTTTTTATCAATTCCTTGAACCCACAAACATATAATTTGTTTTCAGGTCGAGTGGTTTCCAAAGTAGGAACAATCAAATATTTGCATCCGCCATTTTCCAGTCTGGCGTCCAGAGAAGAATGTCCCACTCATACACAGTGACCACCGGCCGAAATATCATCTATATAACTGTATTATGAAATCTAGCATAGTGGTTGCTGGTTACATTTCGGGGTGAGCCAAATTTGTAATTTTGCCCTTCTGCCTCTCCACTTCATGACGTTCAATAAGTTGCGATCGTAATTTCACTGAAGGATGCTGAAGGTGAGATATATCAAATTGGAGGGTTGTCATCATTGACGTTTCTGAAAAGTATTATTGCCATCGTAATATACTCACTGTCGAACTCATTGTCATCAAGAAACTCGACACAAGTTTCCTCTTCAAAAAATTCATAATTGCTGAAACCCGTCTCATTCAAATTCATCTCCCACTCTTGTCGAGGATTGGGACTATAGAAATATGGTGAAATCAAACTTTCGTCTACGTATTTACCCCATTCTGGATGATCCAATAATTCATCCAAGACATGATCAATGGTAGTGGTTTCGCAAAATGTAAGGAATATTTTTCCGCCTGGTTTAAGCATTTTGTGCATATTCAGGAATGCTTGCCTGGAATGAAAAATTAAACAAATAATTTGTTTACGTTTGAGAAACGGGAAACGTTACGCCACAAAATGCAGCAACTGACAGTCGAATATTTTTTCTACGTGAACATAGAGATAAGTCTATCAAAAGATAGTTAAAACGATCGTAAATACTAACATTTTCAACAGAATATAATGTAGCATAATGGACCTTACTAGTTATGGTTAATACTATATTTGTTGCCTAGCAACCGATGTATGAACCTTTGTTCATGTTCCGATATCACTGAATAGTACTGGCCACAGTAACAGCCGTATGCATAGTCAATTCCAGCGACTCGCCAGAGTTTCGCCGCTCGCTACACAAGAACTATAATGCACGGTCGAGCTCTAAAAAAGTGGTACATCGCCAGCGTTTTGTCAAAATGTGTCTTATCGCGTATTTGTCACTTTTCGACTGCTCGACTGTGCATTATATTCCTTGTGTAGCGAACGGCGAAACTCTGGCGAGTCGCTGGCGATTGACTATGCATACGGATGTAAGTAATTTCGGAACGCCTAACAGTAACCTGAAACTGCCATATAATTTCGGAACGATTCGGAAAGTCAGACAGACTGTCAAATGTAAGGCGGGAACATATCTACTTCAGAATTATTTCAATGTGATACTGATTGATGGTTGCAATTAATCAAGTAATAATAGAGGCGATAGATTCAGAATCATCAGAAAATTCGGATAGCTCAAGTACCTCAAGCTCGATCAGAGCTATGAATATAAGATGGGTTTCTTTGTTATAATGACCTGTGGATCTATTTTCTTGGTCTGATGTTTTGAATTCATTATCAAGTTGTCTTTTTAGGGCCTGCAAATATCGCCTGGCATGATTTTGAACAGAAATATTCATTTTCATACATCTACATGGATGAGAGAGGCGAGAGAGAACAAAGCTTGTAAATTAGAGGTGGTTTCGGCATCAACCTCTACTCGCAATTCTTCTTATACTACTTGATACATTGAATAAATATTAAATACCATATCCTAACCTAACTTATTATCAATTCGGGGAGGAGATACTGTACCAGAATCAACCAGTAAATTCCTAGCATCTAACAATGTTCCTTGAAAAGTGGCGCAAAATTTGTACCAGTCAATTTCAGTAAAATCGGAACGACTAAAATTGCTGGGCAGTACTGTTCGGGAATATCGGAACATGACCTTTGTTGATTTCATTGAAAATATGAACAGGATGTTCATAAAGTCAGTTGTGGAATCATCTTCGACTGAAAGTTAGCCAGGGAAGTAGTTGTTTTCTGTTAGATATTACAAAAAAGTTACTTTAATTTTATCGTAGGGTTTTCCATTTCCAGAGGAGTCATGTATTGATTCAATTTTCAATTGAGAATGTTTCTCTTTAAAACATGACCTTTGTGTTTGGGTGATGGTCCGCTATTGAAATGTCACGGCGCTGCAGCATAGAATCCATGACAATCGCTGAGCGATATGTCGAGAAAATAAAACTTGATATAGCTACTGAACTTATGATTGCAACACAAAACATTCCAAATATTCTATCGATTGTAGGAATGGAAAATCGTGGAATGCCATCATTTTCAGCAGACAACAACTACCTAGACAATTTGAAAAAAAAATATGAGTATGCAGTATTCCACAACACAACTTTTTTAATAATGCCTTTCATCAATTGCACATTGAACCTTAATTAATAACTCCTCATTGTTGTGGTATCAAAGTAATGAAGAGCAAATTCGCATAGTTCTTTTTATTAATGTTGATCTGAATATTAAACTAGTAGCATATTGTCGTAGAAAATGTGTAGTATGCAACTTATACCCTCAACTCTTCCCCTTGCCTTAGGCTTGTACGACAAACTTTCACACTCGTGTCGTCTCATTTAGTGGTTATTGCAAATATACAGTAAAAATTGGAATTAAAATATTAACAAATTGTTGTCAATTCATAAAATCAAAATGATTCATAATTAAAATTGTTAATTGGAATTGAAAAACTGAAAGATACGTATGGTTGGCAAAAAAATTCATGAAACGTATAATCCTACAATCCCCGAGAGCGAGGTTAATAAAATATTTCGATTAAATATCGTTCATTGGCGATAAAACTAATTAGAGCTATATAAGTGAAACTACCTATGAAAGAAAAAGTGATGGAATTGTGGCAGTGGGAATACTTATTTTAGAAAGATTTATTTTATGAATGAAAATATATTCAATGGTGACAAGTTTTTATTGACCTCTATTAACAACATTCAACTAACTAGTTTTTAACATTGAACACTCTGGATGTTATGATAAATATAAATTCTATTTTTTCCAACACTCCCACAAAAATTTATATTCATCTCTCTTCAAATCGTAGTCCCATTAGCTCTGCACAAAAATTATGCTTTTCTCTGAAAACTGCTTTTGTGAGCATATCTTCAACCATTTCATTTGTCCCTATGGACTTGAGAGATATGTTCTTCTTCTCCACATTTTCTCGTATGAAATGATGACGTAAATCTATGTGCTTAGTTCTTCCATGGTATGCATCATTTTCAGCCATTGCAATTGCACTTCGATTATCACAAAATATAACAGGAACATGATTGTCTAAACCAAACTCAACCATGAAATTTTGCAACCATATAGCTTCCTGACTACTAGCTGCTAGAGCCATGTACTTTGCCTCAGTAGTTGATAAAGCTACTGTTGGCTGTTTTTTACAATTCCAAGTAACAGCACCACCCTGAAGTACAAAAACGTAGCCTGTCACTGATTTTCTCTCATCCACGTCACTTGCCCAATCAGAATCGCAATAACTTATCAGATTTTCATCTCCATCTTTGGAAAATTCTAATTTCGTTTGTGAAGTTCCAAGTAAATACCTGAGAACTCGCTTGACAGCATTCCAATGACAGCTGCCTGGATTTTTGTTGAATCTGCTAGATAATTCACAGCAAAAACTAAATCAGGTCTTGTAGCGTTAGCTGCATATAGAATGCTACCTATCGCCTCTTGGTAAGGAACATTTTTCATCAGTTCTCGTTCAGATTCACTAGTTGGCCCCATTTCCTTCTACAACTTCTGGTTTGGATCAATAGGAGTTTTGACAGAGTTGCAATTTTTCATATTAAATTTGTTTAGAATTTCATTTATATACATTTCTTGGTCAATCCAAAGCTTGCCTTTTTCTCGATCACGAGTTATTTTGATACCCAAACAGTACTTGGCCTCTTGCAAATCTTTCATATTGAAGTTCGTCATTAGCTGCGTCTTAAGGTGCATTTAGTCAACATCATTTTAAAATTGTGCTTAAATTTATGTAAAAAGCGAAAGTTGAATCTGTTAAATCAAATGGCACCGTTTATACAACAATGTTAAGTTTATGCTAAAAACCTTTGATGTTGCCATTATGTTTATGATAATGCTTATGCTAAAGTTGACTAAATCCACCCTTAATCTCCTCCCTAGTCTGCTTGTTATTCAAAAAAATAAGCAGATCATCCACATAGACAGCGATGAATAATAAATTCGAATCAGAAATCTTGTAGTAAATGCATGGATCGACTCTTGAGCGATTTAGGCCTATGCTTTGAAGAACTGAGTCTAATTTTTGATTCCATGCTCTGCTGGCTTGTTTTTATGCATATATTGCTTTTTTCAGTCGACACACCTTGGATTCTTGTCCAGATACTATGAATCCTTCTGGCTGGGTAACATATATTTCCTCTTTGAAATCACCTTGCAAAAATGCGGAAACTGCGTCCATTCGATCGATATCCATGTCAAACCTGACAGTTAACGCCAATAAATACCGGAGCGATTCGTAACGTACAACTGGTGAGAAAGTTTCTTCGAAATCTACACCGGGTTTCTGTGCACAACCTTTCACGACCAATCTGGCTTTATACCTATCTATGTTACCTTCTGAATCTCGTTTCGTTTTGAAGACCCATTTAGTTCCTATAGCTTTTCGATTCGAGGGTAATTTTGATAAAACCCACATATCGTTTTCTGCTAGAGAATTCAAATCTTTTTCCATAGCTTCTAACCAAAATTCTTTGTCAGTTCTTTCCAAAATTTCATTCACTGACAATGGATCTGCCAGATCTGATTGCTTCACTTGGCAGCAAATGAAATCATCTAAATTTTTGGATTTTTTTATAAGTCTTGATGATCGACGAACTTCTGGAATGTTTTCTTCTATCTGTCCTGGAATTTCATTCTGTTCTACGGCTTTTATCTTCATTTCTTCATCTCCCACTGTTTCATTTATCTCTTGCATGAAAACTGGTGAAAACGAAGACGAATCCAAAGATGAATTTGACTTATTTTCTGACGGCTGCCCTTCAAATTTATTTTCGAGAAAAATTACGTCTCTGGATATGATAACTCGATTTTTCTTCAGACTGCACAAGCGGTAACCTTTTATATTGTCGGAATATCCCACAAAAATACATTCTTCACTTTTTGGATACCATTTCCGTCTTTTTTGTTTCGGAATATGAACCATGGCCTTACAACCAAAAATGCGGAGGTGATTCAGATTTGGTTTCTTTTTCGACCATATTTCTTCTGGTGTGATATTGTGCAATAGCTTCGTGGGAGATCTGTTTATTAAATATACAGAGGTTGCAACAGCTTCAGCCCAAAAATCTTTCTTCAGATCTGACTCAGCTATCATACATCGAGCTTTTTCAGCAATCGTTCTGTTGAATCTTTCAGCCAGTCCATTTTGCTCAGGAGCATATGTCACGGAGGTTTGGTGCTTGATACCAGATTTTTGAAGAAAATTCGCAAATAATCGGCTTTTGTATTCAGTCCCATTATCGGTACGAATTATCTTGATTTTTTTATTTGTGTCGTTTTCAGCGTAACATTTGAAGTTTTCAAAGGATTCCTGCACTTGGTCTTTACTTTCAAGAAAATAAACGAACACTTTACGGGAAAAATCGTCAATAAAAGTTAGGAAATATCTTGATCCTCCTATTGATTTGACTTCCATGGGACCGCACAGATCAGAATGTACAAGTTCTAAGATTTCTGATGCCCTGTTTCTTGGATTTTCGAAAGGAAACCGATGTTGTTTACCTTTTAAACAGGAAATGCATGTATCTTGACTTGATTTACTTTCAAAATGTACACCATCTACACATCCGTTTTTTAGTAAAAGCATACTATCATAATTCAAGTGTCCTAGCCTTTTATGCCATACATCTCTGTCTGTAATATTCCGTGAAGATGCAAATAGAGCTAATCCAATCGGTGAACTATCAAGTTCATACATATTATTTTTCATAGTCCCAGTTGCAAATACAACTCCATGTTTGTTACAAATTCTGCAACCTTTGTCATCAAAATGTACTTCATGTCCATTTTTGGTTATTTGACTGACACTTAATAAGTTTGTGGCAATGTCTGGCACGAATAATACGTCTTTCACACATACTGTGTCTTTAACACCATTTGCTTTTATAGCCAACGAAACATTTCCGGTTTTTTGTACAGGCATCCGCTCTTGATTTGCAATTATTATTTCAGATTCGCCAGAAACATGGATTGAATCTTCCAACCATTCTTCTCTTCTGGTCATATGAGCTGTAGCTCCAGAGTCAATGAACCATTTTTCAATATCATCGTTTTGTTTCGAATGTTGAGAATAAAACGATTTTGGCTCATGCTGTTGACTCTTTGGTTTTGACTTGTTGTCGTTGTGATATTCGTTTGATTTGTGGCCGTATCTATTGCATTTATAGCATCTAGGCCCTTTTGAATTGAATTTGGGGTTAAAATGATGTCTTCTTTCTTGACTACTTTTACCAAGAAATGCACCATCGTGATGGGATGATTTTCCGCTAACAATTGACTTCACGTCCTGTAAGAGTTTGGTTTTGATGGAGTCACCTGTTATTCTTGTACCAGAACTCTCAATCCCCATAATCATTGGCCCATATTCATCAGGAAGGCCGGCAAGCAGTAGGGTTCCTATCCATTCTTCACTGACTTGAAAACCAATTCCATTCAACTTATGAGCTGTTGAAATGATGGAGTTGACATATTCGTCAACGCTTTTGGAATTTTCAAGTTTAGTTGTTATCAACGTTCTGAGAAGACCTACTCTTCTAGTTAAACCAGAGTCTTCGAAGGCACTATTCAACTTTTCCCATGCCTCTTTTGCCGTCGTGGTTTCTTGTATATGAACAAAGATGATTGGGTTCACAGACAAGATAATTTTTGCTCGTGCTTTCTTCACTTTCTTGTCATCTTTGTCTGTGCCAAAAACACATTCCCACATATCTTCATGTTCCAAATAGGACTGCATGGCGAATTTCCATGTTGAAAAATTGTCTCGTCCCATCAGCTTTTCGATTTGAAAATTTGAACTCGAACCTGCCATTTTTTTACAGAAAATCTTTCTTTCTCGGAAAACAGTTATTCAGCACTTTCCTGGGCCCATAACCTGATGGAATTGTGGCAGTGGGAATACTTATTTTAGAAAGATTTATTTTATGAATGAAAATATATTCAACGGTGACAAGTTTTTATTGACCTCTATTAACAACATTCAACTAACTAGTTTTTAACATTGAACACTCTGGATGTTATGATAAATATAAATTCTATTTTTTCCAACAAAAAGGAAGTAAATTTATAATTGTGAAAAATCTCATATCGAAATACAATGGTTACAAAAATTATTTCAAATAATAATGAAATATCAATCCTGACTTGTTTTGACATTCAGAAGATGGCTTTTGATTTCATTATTATGACATCTCAAAAAATGTGAAGAATTCTCATCCTCCCTAGGCTAAATCATCCTTCCTAGGCTAAATCAATATCGGGAGATTTTTCTGTTAAATTATCAATATAATGATCACTTTTCATGTTTTGCTTCAACATAAACATTTTATTTAATTTTTCGTACTAAGGGAGATAATAAAAAGAAATATTGTACTTGTGAGCTAAAATTTTATTTTATGATTCAATCATTAGGAGAATATTTCAAGTGTCTTTCAAAATCGAGAGAAAACAAAGAACTCATCACAGGGTCATTTCCTGCCACAGCAGGATGATAAAAGAATTATCTTACTCGAAAATTGTCCACAAATATACAGGTTGTCAATTCGAGAATTTCACACACATACGGTGGATTTATGCAGCAGTAATAAGTCATAAGTTTTAAGTCACAAGGAAGAATATTCGTCTATGATTGGTTGGTTCGTTTATTCCAACAGTCTTGCAGTATGTATGGATGCTCTACTGACAGTCCGATTTCAATCTCTCAAACAGATTTTCAAAGTAGAAGAATGGTACCACAAAATGTATATTCTCAGTTTGCGCTACAATGCTGCGAAATGAGTTAAAAATCCTATAAACTTTTCTTTCATGTATCAATGTATTTATTCATCATTGAAATGAAAAGAAATTTTACCACAAATTTGAAACCACTTTTAAAATATTTAGTCAATGAATAAACATGAACTGATGACTCGAGCCCATGCATTGATAATTTTTGTATATAATTATCGTGTCCGAAATGAAACATTCCAGTGTTATTCAAAACAAAAATGTCAACTGTGATCTCATGTCAATAATTTGAAAAACAATTTCCCTCTTATTATATAAACCAATCAAATGCCATAATTTTTTTAATTCAAACCAATAAAAAAAAGGACTTTTTGAAAACACTGTCTCCAGCCCGTGGTATTTTCAAATCGGTGTTTTGCCTCTTCCTTATTTGTACGTTTCCATAGTTACAACATTCACTGTAAATATGAAAATGTCAGTGTGACGGTTTTACCGTTCAACTGACATTAATTACACAAGATGGACCTTTCCTGCAATACGCATTTACTCCATGATTATATAATGTATTCGTGAAAATGTCTGATCGAATATTCCTTCAAAATGCAGAATTTTCAAAATTCTTTCACCTTGCCAGTCGCTCAAACTGTGTTGCTGTACAAGACACCACTTGAGCAAGCTCTCGTGTTGTTTCTAAGCAACACAGTTTTCGTGACAGCAAGGTGAAAGAATTTTTTGAAAATTTATAATTTTGTAGGGATATCACTACTGAAAACTTCCACTTAATAATTTGGTAGAGGTTAAACTGGAAAATAATATTTACGCAAACATTTTGGGTTGCCCTTGGAATGAAATCATAAAAAAGTCCCGACTGGTTACAAGAACGAATCTTGAAATTTTCAATAAAATTAGTGATATTTCGCATATTTTGTTTCACTTACATACCTAGGGTTCCTCACCGAATGTATAACCCAAAATGCAAAGATATGATCAAATCTTCCTAGATACTTCGATGGAATTTCTTCCGCGGTTATGTCCATTTGATCGAATTCCATCGCAGGGAGGGTAGCGTTCTTTCTAGCATATTCTATCACACTTGGAGAAACATCTATAGCTACAAACTCCTTGAAGTTTGATGGCAAATGAGGAAAAAACGACTTTTGAGATGTTCCGCCATCGCCATATCCAATTTCCATAATCGAAGGTTGATTCTTCCATTCGATCAAATGATTGTAATTCCTCAAGCACATATTACTCAAAACTGTTGTGATACGGTTGCTTTCCGCAAACAATTCTGGATAAACCATCATCATATTGGAATATTTTCGTTAAAATTATTTTCAATTATGAGACTGGTTCACTTGGATTTCAAGAAATAAAACCATTTCAACGAGAACAGAAGCCACTTCAATAATAATATACAACATTATCAGTCGGTCAGTCGGTGATTGCGATAAGCAGAAGTGGAAACCTGATAATATTCAGTTCATTTTTTAACTCTCATTGTTGGTGCTAGATGTATTAGACCGGGAGATCACACCGCAAGTTACTCCAATTGAGAAAAAGTTTGGGAGGAGGGTTTAGCCGAACGTGTAGGGTTATATTCGGAGAGAGGGAAATACATAATAAATTATACAAAATTATCTCTCAGTAATTTATTTTGGAAATGAACACAAACGCAACATTATTATAGAGTTCCTTATAGATTTTGAGGGAATAGTACCTTTCATAACCTCTCAAGAATTCGAGGAAGCGGATCCGTCTGTCTCCCGCAGTTGATCATTATTCGATAATACGCAACCAAAAATTTGCATTACTCACCCGTATAGTACTTACAGTACTTATAGTAGGTATCAACAATAGCGTATAGCATAGCCCAAGTAACAATTTCAGTTTTGTGATAGCCCTCAGAAGGTTCTGAAGACCATAACAATCACAGCATCGATAAAACTGTTTTGCTGTAACGACATCCATAAAACCTCCTTAAAGCTGCTATAAATCTACGAGGGCCCACTCCTATGAAGGTTCTCAGGGCTATTTTATAAAACCTGCTTGCCTTATTCGCAGGATTCTTGATAACCTCCTGAGGATCATTATAAAACCAAATCATGGGGCTGTTATAAACCTGTATGTAATTAATTGAGGTTAGAAAATATTCCATAAATAACTACAGCCAAAACGGACTTAAATTAATCTAATTCTTCAGTTGGAAAAATAGGGCGACTAATTTACAAGCAAAAATATAATGATGGCGCCCTGGCAGTGATATATGAAGAATATATTGGTATTCAACAACGTGAAATGTCTAATATCATCTGCGAATGAAATTTTTTGACAAAATGACATCAGTTAGGTGGTAAATCTGCAACGCGCCTCAATAACAACGCGAAATTAAGAAAATAAACAAAATACCACATAAAATTAAAAAAATATTTTGACTCAAATCTTTCCCGGAATGATTTGTACTATATCTAAATACAAATGAATACCAATAATTGTGTATTTCCTTTCCGTCATACACACCAAATTGCAAGAAACATGAAATGAAATTAGGATCTCTTTAGTTGTTCCCTCTGGTTGTAATAAAATATGGCTACCCTACCTTTATTCTATTTAGCTGCACATATTGCCGTCATAAAGTCGTTTCTCCTCAAAATAAACCATTTTATCCTAAAAAAGTACGTTTGGTATTATTTAATCCAATTTCCAAAATATTTCGACTGTCAATTGTCAATCCCGCCTGACATTCGTCTTTTCGTGATCGACGTGGTCAGTATACTCAGTGTCTATACTCCCGTGATAAGTATTTGGTGTCTTAGTCTTGTGAAACGTTTAATTACTATTTATTTTTTCCAGTTATCTTTACCCAATGTGATTTATTCATTACCGGTTAGGGAGAGCTACTAGCATTTAAGTAGAAATAGTTTTATGCTTTGATTTTATAGCGGTTCTCGAGAGTACATCTCAAAACCTTGATAAAACCTCATCGTTAGTTTTATTACAGAACCATTGCATGGACTTGAGGAGTGCTATAAAACCATAACAAAACTAAGTTTCTATGTGGATTATTTTAAAACCAAAAAGATTTATCGTGTATGTGTATAAGCCATTGTAAAACCATCATAAAAACAAATATACTTAAATGCTTAATGGTTTTATCTTATAGCCTTCAGGAGTGTTTTGAAACTGATTCATAAATCTGTTTGCTCTGGTAGCGTATTAGGAATAATATATGACCTGCATAAATCAAATTGGGCATTACCTAACCTTCATAAAACTTTCATAAAACTAGGATAAATCCAAATAACATTTAAATTGTTACTTGGGAGCGGAACCGCACAATTCCCGCATTCAGTGCATCCTAGTTGCCATTGGAATAATCTGTCTCCCAAGTATTTTTGGTACCACCAATTTGCGGAGTCGTACGTTACTCGCAGTTAAGGGGTTGTACAGCGAAGTGGTCGAGGTGTTAGAGCGTTTGGCTTCCACCCAGACGGTCCGGGTTCGATCCCCTGTCGTGTATCACTGAGCTGAAGTGGTTCGGATTCCACTTTTATTTAAACTGTAAGTCCCGGATCTCCCTTGCTCGCACAAGCTCTGCTTTTGAGGGGTTTTCTCCGAAAACCTGGGAGTTTCGTAAAAAAAAATTATTCAGTGTCACAATTTTCACTCGGGTTTGAAGGCCGTCGTTTTTTGGAATTTCTTCCTAACGTTTCGCTAGCGCGAGTGGCTAGCTTCTTCAGAAGCTTATACACCATGAATAATCTCAGATGACTGGAGATTCCGTCTGCGAAGATTGTATTTATTCTGATTTAGGTAGTCCTGTTCGTTAATTACCGTATCTGGATTCGGTACATTCTCACTAACCCTAATTGACTCCATTCTACCTGTCGGCTTACTGTCGTTGATATCCTTTGTTCTTTCAGAATTACTTATTCTCGTGTCTGGGTTAAGCATATTTTCGATAACATTAATTGACACTTTTTGCCTGCTGTCTCAATGCCGTAGTTTTCTTTTGTTACTCTGGAATTTCTAAGAATGGGATTCCATATTCGGTTGAGGTTAACAGCTTCTTGTTTTCAGTTGAAATTCTCCGTGTGTTTGTGGATCTCTATTACCTCCCGTACAAGTCGGCTATGGTATCCCTGGTTGGGGGCAAGAAGTTTTACGTCCTCAAACATAATCCTGTGGTTTCCTTCACTGATCGCGTGTTCTGCCACTGCTGACTTGTCCGTTTGGCCTAATCTGCAGTTCCTCTGATGTTCCTTCAGCCTTGTTCCCATCGATCTTTTTGTGGTTCCGATGTATACCTTTCCGCAAGTGCATGGTATGCGATATACCCACGCTGCAGATAGAGGGTCTCTTTTGTCTTTTGCCGACCTAAGGCTTTGTTGTATTTTCTTGGTGGGTTTGAAGACCGTTTCTATGTTGTGTTGTCCCAAGAGTTTTCCAATTCATTCTGTGACCTTAGGAATATATGGAAGATACGCACGTGCAATTATTTGAGCCTCCTCCCTACTTTGTCTCGTGGAATTCCTCGGTTTTATGGCCCTGTTGATTTCGGGTACACTATATCCGTTCGATCTCAACGTTGTTTGGAGATGTTTTAGTTCATCCTGTAGATGCTTAGGTTCACATATTCTCCGAGCACGTTCTGCTAGTGTGGAGATGATTCCTCGCTTCTGACTAGGATGGTGGTTTGAAAGAGCATGCAGATACCTATCCGTGTGCGTAGGTTTTATGAATACCTTGTGTGTCAGTCTTGCGCCACATCTTTCGATTAGAACATCTAGAAATGCTATCCGCTGTTCCTGTTCAGTCTCCATGGTGAACTTGATACTGGGGTGTTGAGCATTCAGATGTTCTAGGAAACGGTTCAGTGTGTCCCTTCCGTGTCTTCAAATTACAAAGGTGTCATCCACGTAACGTAGCCACATGGTCGGTTTTAAATCAAAAGCATCAATTGCTTTCTCTTCAAAATGTTCAATAAAGAAGTTGGCTGTCACTGGGCTGAGTGGACTTCCCATCGCCACGCCATCTACTTGCTCATAGAAGTTTCCATTCCATTGGAAGTAACTTCCCGTGAGACATGCCTTGAAGAGTCCGACGATGTCATTCGGAAACATATTAGTTAGCTCCCTCAGAGAGTCTTCAAGTGGGACGTTGGTGAACAAGGACACCATATCGAAGCTGACCAGGATATCGCTTGGCTCCAACGTTATGCCTTCAATTTTCCGAACGAAGTCTGTTGGGAAAATTAAAGGCATAACATTGGAGCCAAGCCATATCCTGGTCAGCTTCGATGTGGTGTCCTTGTTCACCAACGTCTCACTTGAAGACTCTCTGAGGGAGCTAACTAACATTCCTCCAAATGACATCGTCGGACTCTTCAAGGCATGTCTCACGGGAAGTTACTTCCAATGAAATGGAAACTTCTATGAGCAAGTAGATGGCGTGGCGATGGGAAGTCCACTCAGCCCAGTGATAGCCAACTTCTTTATGGAACATTTTGAAGAGCAAGCAATTGATGCTTTTGATTTAAAACCGACCATGTGGCTACGTTACGTGGATGACACCATTGTAATTTGGAGACACGGAAGGGACACACTGAACCGTTTCCTAGAACATCTGAATGCTCAACACCCCAGTATCAAGTTCACCATGGAGACTGAACAGGAACAGCGGATAGCATTTCTAAATGTTCTAATCGAAAGATGTGGCGCAAGACTGACACACAAAGTATAACGAAAATCTACGCACACGTATAGGTATCTGCATGCTCTTTCAAACCACCATCCTAGTCAGAAGCGATGAATCATCTCCACACTAGCAGAACGTGCTCGGAGAATATGTGAACCTGTGCATCTACAGGATGATCTTAAACATCTCCAAACAACGTTGACATCTAACGGATATAGTGTACCCGAAATCAACAGGGCCATAAAACCGAGGAATTCCACGAGACAAAGTAGTGAGGAGGCTCAAATAGTTGCACGTGCGTATCTTCCATATATTCCTAAGGTCACAGAGAGAATTGGAAAACTCTTGGGATAACACAACATAAAAACGGTCTTCAAACCCACCAAGAAAATACAACAAAGCCTTAGGTCGGCAAAAGACAAAAGAGACCCTCTATCTGCAGCGGGGGTATATCGCATACCATGCACTTGCGGAAAGGTATACATCAGAACCACAAAAAGATCGATGGGAACAAGGCTGAAGGAACATCAGAGGAACTGCAGATTAGGCCAAGCGGACAAGTCAGCAGTGGCAGAACACGCGCTCAATGAAGGAAACCACAAGATTCTGTTTGAGGACGTACAACTTCTTGCCCCCAACCAGGGATACCATAGCCGACTTGTACGGGAGGCAATAGAGATCCACAAACACACGGAGAATTTCAACAGAAAAGAAGAAGCTGTTAACCTCAACCGAATATGGAATCCCATTCTTAGAAATTCCAGAGTAACAAAAGAAAACTACGACATTGAGACAGCAGGCAAAAAGGTGTCAATTAATGTTATCGAAAATATGCGTAACCCAGATACGAGAATAAGTAATTCTGAAAGAACAAAGGATATCAACGACAGTAAGCCGACAATAGCTTGCTGTAGCCAAAAATATATTTTTTCTAAATGAACAAGATGTTCGGAGATACTGTCGGATAATATCAACAAAACATCCAAGTAAGTATACAGAAGTTTCTGAAATTCGGTTAAATTATTTTCTGCATACATCGTTTAACCCTTTGAGACCGAAATTAATTCGAAAATTTTAAAACTGAAAAATAATGAGAATTTACGATAGAAACGTTCATAAACATAAGCTTCAGTGGAAATAAGACTTGAATAAACAAAAAATAAATAAATTATCCTGCAGGATGTGGGTACTACTGCTAACCACTAGCAACTAAATCGTGCAAAATTGCAAATTTGCAACTTAACGAATACCTCAAAATTATAATTTTTTGTTTACAATGAACTGAAACTTAATTATTCTTTCATTTTGAATGAAACAACGCAAAACAGTACCTGTCTTTATTTTGGAATAACCCAACTTGACACGTTAAACATTTCCAAGTTTTGGGTTCGAAACGCCATTAATTCGACATGATATAAATGTCATACTAAAGACTACCAAAACTCGTTGCAATCGGCAAGAAGAGTGTAAAAATGATGCGTAGGCAACACAATAAGTACTGTGGCTACGATGTAAAACCGGTAGGAAAATAAAAGTATGGCTATTAGTAATGTGGTTTTCACTGATAACCAGTAGTCCTCATAGGGGTTTTAAACATGCTTACTGCTGTACATAAACCAAAAGGTAACCGACAAAAATGATAACACGTTTGATCCGTCATGACGGCTGTGTATTCTTTGTCCTCATCACGAAGCAAAATTTGGTGTTAACCGTGTGATAGATCAATTAATCCTGCCACTAGTATACATCAAAATTTTTCGGAGATTCCTCTGGCACTAGAACTGAGTTTGAATGCCTAGCGTCAAGACAAGTGGGAACACTGCTGGCTTCTTTCAATGTAGTCATCAGAGAAAATGTATATGGAGCTGAAAAATGGCGTTCCATAACTCCTCAAGACTCCATCTGCTGAAGTGCCTTTTCAACTACAGCATTCTCCAGATGAATTTCATGAGAACATTCATGTGCCTTTCCTGGTTCCTCAGAGAACACAGCACTATGAATTTCAAATAAAGAAAAAGAAATATATTTCTCAGTTTACGACAATAAAAAAACATATTGGAATAAACTCATCAGACAACCCATTCATTAATTTTTCAGCTCTCATTGAGCAATCTTTCACTATTAACGACACATTTACCTTTTCAGGAGGTTTAAATTCATGAGTAGAAAATATTTTCTATCACTTCTATCAATTCATCATTCACAGAGAAAAAAACTTTTTCCTGAGCCAGGCCTTTACCTTTCGTAGAAAATCTGTATCAATTGTAAATGGGTATATTAAGTCAGTGACAACAAGAAAGCTCTGCTTGAAGTGGAACTTTGTTATGTTCAGATATAAAAGTAACTTTCACACCAACACAATTTAAATGAGAAATAATATCATAAAAGCTCTACAGGTGTGACCAAAAAGCAGATATTTCACTACCATTATCACACGATGCTGGAGAATTGAAATTCCAATATATACACAAATTGACACTACAGGAGACCTGCTATGGAGAGATTTATGATCTGGGTCACAATCATGCCCAAAAAGGTCCTGCTTAGAGATGTCCAACACTACATTAGCAATTTTTCTTAAAATCCCTACCAGGCTAACATCAAGTGAGGTTCTTCGAAGTTTCCCAACTCAGAAACTTTTTTCTTCATTTTTCACTTCAGGAGCTGAAATATTTGAATTTGGATTTCTTGAGCTACAAAAATCTGTCTATAAATAAAAATACATTTTTTCTTCATTCATTGTATAATCGTAACAAATACCACTCAGGCAAATGATAATTATAGATTATACTTACAAATTACAAATAATTTTATTTTTGTTAACTGTGATTGACAATTATTCATCTGCCTTAGCCTACATACTTATAACTTTTTCTCTTCATCCTTCGCGGTGGGAAGGATGAGGATAAAGACAGCCAGTTGCTTGCCGAGCTATGAACTACTGTCGCCAGTCCACCGCTCGGCTTCAACGCCTACCTGAACCCTGATTCCCCTGGGGGAGACACTTGGCCCACGATCTAAGTGGGCAGGTCCGTGTATATACTCCGAGACAGGCTGGTAATGAGCAGAATCCACGCCACATGCAATGCTTATGCGTGGGTCGGGTGATGTTCTAAACAGAGACTGAACGTACTAAATCGGTGTGGCCAGTAGTATGTGGGAAATCCCGGATAAAGCTTACAGCAAAATACCGTGTTTAGAAATTTGTTTTACTTTAACCATTGGCTGCATTTTACAGGCCCGGTTTTTCGTAACGTTCCTAGAAAAGGTCCAGAGCTTGGTAGATTAGGCCCCCGTGTTTACGGGGGGCATTGTCATACTCCCTAATGCAAGTGAGATTTCTCGTCAGAGGGCTCTTTGGCAGGAAATATTTATAGAAGTTATGTGATAACATTCTAATATATGTCGAATATATGTCGACGCCACGACACCACGAAAGATCGACCCGTGATATACGAGTCGATCAATCTCACTGAGTTCAAAGGTCTGTAGCATCTTGTTGACCAGACCTTCGATCCAAACGGTATCGAAGGCCTTTTCCATATCCAACAGGGTCATGACTGTGTTAAGATCTCGGTTGAAGGCCTCCTTTATCTCGAGTACAATCCGGACTACCTGTGAGGTCGTGTTATGACCTTTGCGGAATCCGAATTGCTCGTCCGGAATGGGTTTTAGCCTCCCCTCAAGATTTAGCAACCTTTTGAGGATAATTTTGTCTACCAATTTGGCGATTACGCTAAGCAGCGATATTGGATGGTAGCTCATAAGCTGATGCTCATACTTGCTGGGTTTCAGTATTGGTATTATCACAGCTCGCTTCAGACAATCTGCCACTTCAGGATATAGTTGATTGTATGTAGCAACTGGACCAGAGACTTACGCGGAAAATTCTTGAGCAGAACTGCGGCAATTCCAACCTACCCCAGCGCCTTTCGTGTTGGAAGTTGTTTCACGACCTCCAACAGATCCTCACTGCTTGCCATTACTTTGGCAAACAGATTGGTTCCCAACGGGAGAGCCGGTGTCTCTCGTGGGCGCTCTACGCGCTTTGAGCACTCCACCTGCTCCTCGCTGACCACCGGCGCTTTCCGGTGTACGCCACTGAAATACTCTCCAAACAGTTTTGCCTTCTGGAGGTCCGTCACTGCACGTTCGTTATCCCTCACCACGGCTGGCACGGGTTCGAAGCGCTTTTGTATACGCTCAGTCATGCGCCATATAGAGTGATCCCGCACGTCTAGTTTTTCTAGTTTATCCTGCCACCTCTTATCAACCTGCCGCCTGACCAGTTCGGTGATTTCGCTGCCCATAAGGAACATATTCTCCCTATGGACTGGGTTCCCCGTCCTTTGCCACCTTCTGCGGGTAGCGATCTTCTGGTCAATCAGCCCCTCAATAAGGGGTGGAAGGTTATTCCGGTCCTCCCACACCTTAATTTTTTTGGTGGCTGCATCTCTTGCAGAGAGTATGTTTGACATTATAGTCTGGGTTTCGATCTCAATGTCGTCGCGACTAAGTTGACTTTTCATCTTTGTCAGTCTATTCAAGCGCCTTCGGCCCAGTCAGTGCATCTGTAATCTAACAGGAACTTTGCCGATTTGGCTCTGCCCCTGTCCTCGATTATACTTACCTCCTCACTCGGAGCATTCCCTAAAACACCAATCGAGCTTCGCTCTCGTGATGTTTCGAAGAATAGGTCTCGTGACTCGGAAGTATAATCGATATTTTCCATGCTCTCGTGGTATTACTACCAACAAACCCACTCATGTATAATAATTCCCATTTGTGAATACAAAAATCGTAGTTTGCTATCGGCTCGATAGGAAGGAAGAGAAATGCAAGTGGATAAAAATATCGGATAAATTACGTTACCGTAAACAGCGAATAATGCACGTAAATATTGTTCTTTCTAAACATTATTCTTCGACTTGTTGTTCTATTAGTTTATTACCAAATACCACGCGAGCTCAGATCTAGCAGGATATTTTTCCGGTGGTTTTCTCATTCTTACTTTCATGTAGGTAATTTAACTAGATCTGTTCTGACAGAATCACAAAAGCGTAGCTCTCGTTAAATTGCCAATGAAGGTTTTCGAAAACAACCACTAAAAATATCTGGCTGAATCTGAGCTCTTGTGGTATTACCCTCGACAATCCCACTCATGTATAATTATTCCCATTTGTGAATGCAAAAATCGTAATTTGCTATCGGCTAAATAGGAAAGAAGAGAAATGCAAGTGGACAAAAATATCGGATAAATTACGTTACCGTAGCAACGCTAGCATTTACTGTTCGTTCATCAAGCGTTGCGCGTTAGTTTGACAATTGTAAATGTCATAACATAATTAAACAGCGAATAATATTCCAGTGAGTATTGTTCTTTCTAAACATTATTCTTCTACTTGACGTTCTATTGGTTTAATTGAATTGATGGGATTGTCTTACCAAATACCACGCGAGCTCAGATCTAGCAGGATATTTTTTCAGGTGGTCTTCTTTTACTAAATTTCATGTAGGAAAGTTACCTCGATCTGTTCTGACAAAATTACTCGAGCAACGCTCTCGTGAATTTGTTAGAACAGCTCTCGTTATATGGCCAATGAAATATCTGGCTGAATCTGTGCTCTTTTGGTTTCACCCCCGATAATTTCAATATGACAACCTTTTAGATTATTGAAAATACGTAAAATTTTATTCACGATATACTCAAATTATTTTTACGTGTCCAAGTATATTTCGTCAGAAGCAGAATCTGAATAAAAATAATTCAATTGTTTTTTTATAACGAACCAATTCACACTCTTTTTTGGTATCGGGTAGGGTAGGGTAGGGTAGAATCTGAATAAAAATAATTCAATTGTTTTTTTATAACGATCCAATTCACACTCTTTTTTGGTATCGGGTAGGGTAGGGTAGGGTAGGGTAGGGTAGGGTAGGGTAGGGTAGGGTAGGGTAGGGTAGGGTAGGGTAGGGTAGGGTAGGGTAGGGTAGGGTAGGGTAGGGTAGGGTAGGGTAGGGTAGGGTAGGGTAGGGTAGGGTAGGGTAGGGTAGGGTAGGGTAGGGTAGGGTAGGGTAGGGTAGGGTAGGGTAGGGTAGGGTAGGGTAGGGTAGGGTAGGGTAGGGTAGGGTAGGGTAGGGTAGGGTAGGGTAGGGTAGGGTAGGGCAGGGCAGGGCAGGGTAGGGTAGGGTAGGGTAGGGTAGGGTAGGGTAGGGTAGGGTAGGGTAGGGTAGGGTAGGGTAGGGTAGGGTAGGGTAGGGTAGGGTAGGGTAGGGTAGGGTAGGGTAGGGTAGGGTAGGGTAGGGTAGGGTAGGGTAGGGTAGGGTAGGGTAGGGTAGGGTAGGGTAGGGTAGGGTAGGGTAGGGTAGGGTAGGGTAGGGTAGGGTAGGGTAGGGTAGGGTAGGGTAGGGTAGGGTAGGGTAGGGTAGGGTAGGGTAGGGTAGGGTAGGGTAGGGTAGGGTAGGGTAGGGTAGGGTAGGGTAGGGTAGGGTAGGGTAGGGTAGGGTAGGGTAGGGTAGGGTAGGGTAGGGTAGGGTAGGGTAGGGTAGGGTAGGGTAGGGTAGGGTAGGGTAGGGTAGGGTAGGGTAGGGTAGGGTAGGGTAGGGTAGGGTAGGGTAGGGTAGGGTAGGGTAGGGTAGGGTAGGGTAGGGTAGGGTAGGGTAGGGTAGGGTAGGGTAGGGTAGGGTAGGGTAGGGTAGGGTAGGGTAGGGTAGGGTAGGGTAGGGTAGGGTAGGGTAGGGTAGGGGTAGGGTTGGGTAGGGTAGGGTAGGGTAGATTTGGGTAGAGTAGGGTAGGGTAGGGTAGGGTAGGGTAGGGTAGGGTAGGGTAGGGTAGGAAAGGGAAGGAGAGGGTAGGGTAGGGTAGGGTAGGGTAGGGTAGGGTTGGGTAGGAAAGGGTAGGGTATGGTAGGTTATGGTAGGGTTGGGTAGGGTAGGGTTATTTTTCAATTACTTGAGGTGCTGTAAAGAATGACAGGGTAGTGCTGAAATTGAAATATTTATTCAGGAATTCAATTTAACACAAATCAAGTTTTGGTTGCGAAGGTGATGAATATTTTGTACCTGACTGAGATCATTTCTTTTCCATCTCTAACTTGAATACTCATCAATTTTCCTTTTCTTGTTAAATCACGATACAATTTTAAAAACGTTTCAATTTTTTCTTCTGGAATATTTGGCAAAAAAATGCAAACAGATTGAAGGTAATCTGAAAGAGATAATTGAAATTCAGTCAGTTTTTTATTCGTAACGTGGTTTCTGTGAATGCATTTAAATTTTTAATTCCAAAGTTAGATTTGAGCATCAAATATTGTTAGGATATGACGAATTGAAATCACAACTAGCATAGTTTTCAGAACACGAAAAATGGTCAGTTGAAAAATTACTCAGTATAAGATAGAGGTGACAAGAAAGAAGAGGGTATGCCAAGGTTGTGAGCTTGTGAACGTATCATCTCCGAAAAGATGCTATGCTCTTCTCTTCAGGGAGCTTAAGCGTTCATGTAGTTGGTAAACTCCATTTCGCTGATTTTCCTGCAATTTTTTAACATTCAGGTACCAATCGTATCCGATAATAAGTCTCTTACTCTTTGAAAACACGGTAAGTCAGTGATCTGGGTATTTACTTTTGTTGACACAGTCGTTGCTCCCCATCCACAAGACAGTTCAAAGTGTGCTGGATCTGCAGCAATTTACAGAAAAATAGAATGAAATGCCTGAAATTTGGAGTAACATTCGAGTAACCAAGGACCAATACATCAGTATTCAGAAAGAGTTATAAATATGAAATTGAGATTAAGAAACGCAGTTAAGAATTAATAAAATACTCTGGCCTTTTGCCAAAAAATATGATAAAAATTACCCACTACAACCGATAGATGAATATTAGATTGTGGAGGTGTTATTTTGGTAGGCCTGCAGTGATCAAGTAGGATAATTAACGGCTTTTCCGACATACCTGAACACTGTATTCATTATTTCAATCTTTTCATGTATCCAACAATGACAACAAAAAGATCGAGAACAGTCGAGGACGAGTATGACCTTCCCTAGACATATTGCTTTCGTGAAACCGGCCCTGGATGCCCGGAAAAATTATTTCGACTATATGTTTTTTTTTCTCAACCTATCCTGATTGCCCTACTGAAATGTAATAGTGGCAGAGGCCTTAAAAAGAAAGTTGAGGATTACCAATGGAGTGAAACCGGCCCTGAACTACTAGAAAAATTTTTGGTCATGTATTTTTTTCTTCAACCTATTGTGATTGCATTACTGAAATATGATAATTGCAGAGTCTGTAATAAGGAACTGGAGGATTATTAATGTAGTGAAACAGGCCCTGGACAAGCGGAAAAATTTCGGCCATGCGGTTTTTGTCTTCAACCCATTCTGATGTATATGCTGGAATATGAAGATGACAGAGTCCCTAATAAGGATGTTGTAAAATATTGATAGAGCCATTCCGGTCCTGAAACGCTGTATAGATTTTCACCTTTTATTATTATTTCAATTATTTTTAGGTGGGACTAGCCTTGGGGGGAAATGCAGGTTGTTCTGCTTGGAACCATTCTGCTCCCAACTGATAGGAATGTCTCGTCTATACTCCAAATCTTCTGAATAACTCTTGGAGATTTCCCACGAGATTTTGTGTGTTATGGTATCTTCTGTACAATATTGTCCGATAATTTCACTCGCCATATAAAACCCTCCTATCCTGCAATTTTAGGACCAATAAGGGACGTAAGCCTCGATAATACGCAATTCCTTCCTTTCGAGCCGGAAATTTCCCTCGCGTGTAAAAACGTCCATAAGAGGAATGCAATTACCGCTGGCTCACAGCGATAATTGCACTGTAGTGACGCGTTTCACGTCACGGCAGTGCAATTATCGCATTAGATGTCAATTCACGTGAAGTCGCGCGATTTTAATGTCAGAAGTGAGACTTCAAACTTGTCATCTACCTACAAGTGTTCATATCGCGATTAAATTTCCTACCGAATACCACTCGTGCATTGAAAATTAACCCGATAATTTTGAAAAAAACGTGTTTTTTTTATAAAAAACCGCAGTCGGTTATTTTTTCCGTTGTTTCAAAAAATTGCCCTCCTCCTTCGGAGTCGGGCAATTTATGCTTTGAAACAACTAAAAAAATAAACTCGTGCAGTTTAAAAAAAAAAAACACGTTTTTTTCAGAATTATCGGTAATTTTCAATGCACTTATGGTATTACCCCGGTAATACCACTTTGTCATGGCAACCACGTATCCAAACAACAACGGAGAATTTGATATCATCTTGTTACTAATATGAATGTCAGTGTGACAGGCTTCATGTCTATCAGACATTATCTATAACTATTGTTGGTTTGTGAAATTATCGGGGGTAATACCACGAGTGCTCGCAATACTATCGATAATTCTGTCAGAAACCAACAGAAGGTAGACATGTCACACACTGTAATCAACTTATCTGACCGCACTCTCTCTTCCACTGAAATCGCCGTTCTTTCCAAAGGCGGAAACTTTGCAATATCACAAACACGAATACCCAATGAAGACATAATAGCCAACATTGAAACTGCTATTAGAACCTTTCCCGAAGAACAGGCAGAAGAAATTCGCACAGAATGTACACAAATACTACGTAAGGCTAAACCACCCAAGAGTAATTTGTCGAAAACCGAAGTGCAGGCCATCAGGGAATTGAACAGAGATGAGAAAATTCTGATTCTACCGGCTGACAAAGGTAATGCAACCGTTGTCTTAAACAAAGAGGACTATTTGAATAAGATAGATGTTTCACTGGAACCTTTGATATACAAAGAACTGAAACGGGACCCAACACAAGCAACCGTCCAAATTGTAAATCGCTCTATCAAATCTTCTTCATTGGATGACAACACCAAAAAATGACTGTGTAGAAGTGAGGCTCTCATTCCTAGGCTGTATGGTCTACCAAAAATTCACAAAACCAACGTGCCGCTCCGACCAATAGTCAACACCATTGGATCACCAACCTATGAACTTGCGAAATATTTGTCCACACTACTACAGCCACACATTGGTAATACATCTTCCTATGTAAGAGGTTCCACACATTTCATCGAAAAGATCAAAGAGATTACCATTGATCCAAATGACGTTCTAGTCAGCTTTGATGTAGTACCCCTGTTCACAAAGGTCCCGTTAGATGAAGCCATGAGGGAAATTGAACTACTTTTCCCAAGTGATATATCCAATCTCTTCAAAATATGCTTAACATCTTCATATTTCATTTTCAATAACAAAATATATGAGCAATTAGATGGTGTTTCAATGGGAAGCCCCCTTAGCCCAGTTATTGCTAATTTCTTTATGGAAAAACTAGAAGAAAAGGCAATTGAAACTGCAAATTTAAAACCCAAGGTATGGTTACGATATGTAGACGATACGTTTATAATTTGGAGCCATGGACCAGAAAAACTCAATGAATTCCTTAACCATATCAATGAAACTGGCATTCTAAGACGTTCTCATTTCTCGAAAAGAAAGACGTCTGGGGCATACGGTATATAGAAAACCAACACACACTGATCGATATCTCCACAATACCTCAAACCATCATCCGTGCCAAAAACAAGATGTAATCAAGACATTAGTTGATCGAGCTAGAAGAATTTGCGAACCTGAATACCTGGAAGCTGAACTGAAACATCTAAAAAACGCTCTTCTTTCTAATGGATACAAAGAAAGAGATATTGAGAGGTGTATGAAAAATAGAAGAGAAATCAGAGACGGAAGAATCAATAGTAGACCAAATGACTGTCCATCCAGTGAACCAAGTAGTAGTCAAACCAACACCGAAAAAAGAAAAGCATTCTTACCATATGTTCCCAGAGTTACAGATCGTATCGGCCGTATTCTAAGAGAATATGAGATTAAAACCGTTTATAAACCTTCAAAGAAACTGAAAGGCCACTTTAGATCAGCGAAGGACAAACGAGACGTACTATGCTCTTCTGGGGTTTATCGCATTCCATGTTCCTTTGGCAGCGTTTATATCGGAACCACGAAACGCTCCGTTAAAACAAGAATCAAAGAGCACAAGGCTTGCTGTCGGTTAGGGCACACACAGAAATCCGCTGTCGCAGAACATACTCTCAACAACGATAACCATAGAGTGAAATTTGAAGAAACCCAAGTCATCTCTTCAACATCTGCGTATTACCCAAGACTCTTCCGGGAAGCAATTGAAATCCAGAAACACCACAGCAACTTCAACAGAACCGAAGAAGGACTACAATTGAACAAGGTTTGGCTTCCAGTTCTCAAAAATTCTCAATTAGCTCCCTACCCACAAAATAACGGTACGAACGATTCTATGATGTCTGCTAACGCAATGGACCAATCATATGTAAGAACGTCAAATCACAGGTATTTATTGAGACAACGTATAACAAATGTCAAGCATTTGACAGCGACTACAGAAAGCGAAAATTTTTAAAATTACTCTTGAAAATGCTAACCACTCGTGTTGGCGAAACGTCGAGTTCTTCTCTAAACACACGTCGGCCTTACAACCCGAAGAACCACCATGTAAGATCAAATTGTGTTACCTCAAAGCAATTTGATCGAGTTTGAGATTTCTGACAGAATTATCGATAGTATTGTGAGCACGAGTAGTATTTATTGAGATAATTTCACGAACCAACAAAGTAAAAAAAGTTCCATTGTCGTCTTCAATAGCTACAGATAATGCCTGATAGACATGAAGTCTGTCAGACTGACATTCATATTGGTAGCAAGATGATAATACAGCTGGATTTATAGATTGAGTCGCAGCTGCAGTCGTTGCAGTTGACGTTATCGTACGAAGATAATTGTGCCGTTGCTCATGCATACGTCTATAGATCCGCTGCCGTTACAGTTGCTGTTGTCGCTGCCGCCGGTAGTTAATCAACTTTTATCTCGGACGGTAGCGGCAGCGGAAAATGATATGAAATTCAAATTATCGTGTCAAAAATAAAAGAAAGGTCACATAACTGAGGTTATGTATTTGTTTACAGAGTTTGAAAGCAAGAATTGATTCTATTCAGAATAGAAATTGATGTAGGCGTAATCCTAAACCTAGTAAAAGGATTTTCACATCTATATAATCTGAAGAAGAATTATAAAAATGTATTCATGAAGAAAAACAGTTGGCGCTCAATGAACACAAAATTAAACTATAAATTGGTCATAATTTTGTCTGCGGCTACGGCAACGGCTACTTCAACGGCAATGGCTACGGCAGCGGAAGCAGCTGCAACACAATTTATAAATCCTGCTCAAGTTCTCCGTTTTTGTTTGAATACGTGTTTGCCATGAAAAAGTGGTATTATCAGCTCGAAAGCTGGGAACTGTGTATTATCGAGGCATACGTCCCTAATTGGTCATAACATTGCAGGAAAAGATGGTTTCATACGGCTAGTGAAATTATCTCAATAAATATTACTCACAATACTATCGATAATTCTGTTAGAAATCTTAAACTCGATCAAAATGCTTCGAGGTAACACCACTCGTCCTAAAGGGTCTGTGGTGTTACCAAGCAATTTGATCTCTTTGATTTCTGACAGAATTACTATCGATAGTATTGCGAGCACTCGTGGTATTACCCCCGAATATATCCCTCCTAGTTAAAACAATAGCTTCGCTTTCGAAACATTATGTGGGAGGCGGTTTTGTCCTCCTCATCACAGAATCCATTTAATGTGGAGCATTGGTATATCCTCAGAAGATGCAGATATTTTCTCAGGTGGCAGTGCCCTGTCAGGAGTCCAACAGCCTTTCTGAGAGTTCCTGTTCAGTACTGGGGGCTGTCTTAGTAGCGGGTCGGTTGGCCCTATTATCATCATTCTCCCATGAGATTTCCTGAAGCATTTTCACAGGTTTTCTACCATTTCTTCGAATCCTGTTGCATAAATCGACAGGCTCGTTCAGGTCCCATTAGAATTGTTGCTGCCATCGGTCTTGCTAGGGCATCTGCCCTTTCATTCTCCCAGATATCCCTTCGACCAGGTCCCCAGACAAGTTTCACCCAATGGTGATGAATAAAGTATAGCAAAATAGCTTTTACCGGGGTTCTTATGAATTGTGTCTGATATCTTTTGGGGAGGGATAAAAAAGCTAAAATTGAAATTCCATTGACAGATCTGACAAAGAACGGAAACCGTCAAGACATTCAAGAAATCCCACTTTTATCTGCAACGGAACAAATCGAATTGAGGAGTTTTGATTACAGGAAGTTTCATAAAAGTGTTATTGATACTCACTGTTGAACTCGTTGTCATCACGAAACTCGAAAAAAATATCCTCTTCAAAAAATTCAAGATTGTTGAAACCCGTCTGATTCAAATTCTTCACCCACTCTTGTCTAGGATTGGGACTGTAGAAATATGGTGAAATTAAACTTTCCACGCCGTATTGACCCCATTCTGGATGTTTCGACAATTCATCTATAATATCATCAATCATGGTATGCTCAGCGAAAGTTAGAAATATTGATCCACCTGGTTTGAGCATTTTGTGCATATTCAGGAAACCTTGCCTGGAATGAGAATTGAGAGAAATAGTTATTTGTTTAACTTGTACAGAATAATACTTTGTGTGTGTCGATAAGGAGGTTCCTTTCTATGAACCTCAAATATTTTTACGAATTAAACAAAGTGTTCCGTTTCAACTACAAAAGTCAAGAATGAATAGTCTTCACAGGAGCGCTTTTTGACATCTACTGCGGCAGGAGGGGGAGGGGGGAATAGAAAATGCTACAGCGGTTATAGTAAATCAGTCTAGACTGTACAATTCCGCCGGCTTTATATTATTCAATTCTACTTTTCAGTTGTCTTGTCAGGCATCAGATCCATTTGATTGGACCATTATGTAAACCTAATAAAATTTATTTGAAAGTATACTTAGGGGTAGGGTAACCGCTCCTGTCCTGTTGTTACTATTGAAGATCTGACTATATGTTGAGAAAAACATATTATTTCTCTGCTGCTCAAGAAGTTAAGGTATTTGGAACGCTAGAGCAGTTTTCTTACAAATACAATTAAAATTTTGTATGATATTTCTCGACAGTGACTTCATCAGCTGATTTTTGTTGAGAATTTTCGTCCATTTAGAATCGGAGATAATTGTATTCGAATTTGCTCCTGAATGGACTTTTAAATCATAGCACCATAGGCCAAATTGTTGTTGTTAAAATTGTTAAAATTGTTATTACCGTCAACCGATTGCACCCCTACGCACAACCCTCGGAAGTCTTCGAGAGACTTGTGTGAGCTAGGGAAGACGCAGCCCTTACCTTTTAACGTGTTCTGCCATGCAGGAGACCGATGACCATGCAAAGCTTTGAACCCTCGACCCTTCGCTCCAAAGGCGAACGTTCTACCAGCACGGCCAATAATGCAATCATTGTTTGAAATAACACCCTGTAAGGGAGAAACGCGTCTTACAAATTTGATGTAAAACTAACACATGTAAATAAACTCGATAACAATGCTAATAACCAAATCTGATAAAATTCGTCCATATAATTATCGAAATACAAGCACCCAAAGTCGGAAATGTTTTGATCGATGAGAGCATAAAAATGACCAGGTCAAAATTAATGGCAACAACGCGCTGCAGCTCGTGAGGTACACAAGAAATATATCCCGAAATAAATAGACCAGGAAATATAGAAAATTCAAACTCTAGAATTGGAGAATTGGGCAGCCCCCTGCCCATATTTTCGTCAGGATATAATTATATGGAAATTTTGGAAAAGATTAGAAGTGGAGTTGGAAAAAAATTCCGAACAAAACAGTCAAAGAAAATTTCTAATTACTTTTTTGGCGTTCGTAGTATATTTTACCTCTCTAGTTTTGCCCGATTCCATTTGCGTCGGAGTTCATGATTTTTTTTTCCTGAAGTTCTGCACATTTGCATAGATCAAGAACGATCATCATAATATAAAATTCCATTTTCCATTTTTAACTTTTTTTTGCTGCTAACATCGCTGCGACTGCATTTCGTCTTTTTTCAAATGACTTTCTTTAATGAACTGTCCCTTGTGAACTCAATTGGTTCGAGCCATCGCATTAACAATTTATCAGTTTTCAATCACTTTTAAGCAATCTGATCGTCAGGACTATATAAGTTGCTGACACTGACACTTGCGACAGAGCAGTGTTGTCTAGCGCCTCCTACACTAGGTTGGATGGTTGAAACGTTGGGGAAATCGTATAGTCGGAACACCATATCCACTTTTGTGGTCGACGTATGGCGCATACAGTACCGTTCCAAATACCTCAAATCAAATATACAAAATATTTCTGGTTTTGGCATCTTTCACGTCCTTTCAGTACAGTTGAAGTTATTATTTTCGTCAGTTGGCTGTACCCAACGTGCAACCCGCAGAAGTCTTCTAGAGACTTGTGCGAGCATGGGAAGACGTTGCCCTTTGTTTTAAACGTGTGATGCAATGCACGAGACCAGTGACCATGCTGGGAATCGAACACAGGAGAGTCGTACGCTCTACCATCACGACCACCACGGCCCACATTACAGAACATGAGTATATTACTTTAAAAATAAAGTAGGTAGGATTTACTCTATCAAATATTCCCAAGTAGTACTCTTATATTTGGATAATATTGGAAGAATAATATGAAAATATTGGAAAAATATTCAAATGTATATGATGATGTTTCGACTTTCTATATTTATGTTGTAAAGGAACTTGTGTTTTTTTAGAAGAGACCTAACCTCAACAACTTCCTTCACATTCAGATGTACGTTGGCGAGAAAAAAAATGTAAAAATTTCGCGATATTTGTCCAATATCAGGAAAAATCAAAGAAAGTTCGAAATTTTTGACAGAGAGTATCAATTAAATTATATTGATAAAATTATATTGATACAATATTCGTATGTTATATCACAAGACCTATAAATTCAATCGATTAAACAATCAAAATATGTTGAGCATGATTTTGCTTGGATAATAGTTAAATGCACAATAATTTAATATAATTTAATGTTTTATTTTGAAATTATTTTATGAAATCATTTATCAAAAAGCACAATCATTCAAAAAATATTTTGATAGTTTAATCCATTAAAATTTATAGGTCGTGTGATATACGACAAGATTATTTCTTGAATGAGGTAGATTAAAACCAACCACAAAGAATTTTATTGAAAATTTCACACCTCACTTTTAGAGAGAACCAAAACATTCGTTCTTATTTAGATGCCATGGCAACCCAAAAAATTTCCGGAAATTTTTATCCTCCTGGGTACCCAGGCCGAAATTAATAAGTGGAAATTTTTCTGTCAAATATTTGACAGGTGATAGTTTATATTTTGCTTTGATGTACAAATGGAATTGTATTTTTCATTTGAAATGAGATAATATATCATATTTATGTATTTATTAAATATTTCGAATGTGTCTGAATATTTTCTTCACGATAATCGCAGAATTTGCAAATTCTGAAATCAAATTTCAGAAACACTTCAATACACCAGTTGTCTACATGTAAGTCAAAGGCCCCGTGGCGAGTCTGTAAAGTGTCCGCCTCGTAGTCGTGTGGTCACTAGTTCATATTCCCAGTAGAGTTTACTTTTTTTTTGATTAAATTTAAAAAAATCAAATTGAAATTTTGTTAAGTGTGTTTTACATATCAATATTTTCATGCATCTTTCTTGTACTATGCATATAAATAGTTCAGGTGAACCATAGTTAGTTATTTCTTATGAATTGTTGGATATATTTTGGTGTAAAATTTTCTTACCGAATCCCCCGCGTGCTTGAATTAATTGCAGGAAATTTATCTCCTACATGAATTTTTTAAGAAAATTACTCTCGTCGCTGCGCGACTCGGGTAATTTTCAAAAAATTCATGTTCTCGAAAAATTTCCGGCAATAATTCAAGCACTTGGGAGATTACAAGTGATCATTTTCTAAGAATTTCTTTATTATCAGTACATTGAGAAAATTTATTTTGTATCCGTACAGTTGTAATAAAAATTGCAATTTGTGTAGGTCACAAAGATTTGTTTTTCATTGCTATTTATATTAGATGAGACATTGGTATTTGATGAATACGATTGGGCAGATGAAGCTGGCACAGAGGCTGACAGATTGTTGGCAGTTGTTGATAGACCGATAGTTTTGATATCATACATATTTCTCATTTTGTTAGTTATATCCAGATGATGAGTGGGATCCATTTGAAAATATGTTTTAATAGAAGATGCGCTGTTATGTCCTGTGATTTTGATTACTTAGTTGCTGTTCTTGAACTCCACTTATAGCTAGCTTCCTAACTGCTGTTGATCGGTTAGAATGGTTGGTTATTTTTGCTTTCTTAATTTCGATTGTCTGTGCTGCTTGTCGGGTCCATTTCGATATTTGATTCATTCCTATCGGTCAATTTTTGTACCAGTTGGTCTTTTCCAAAAAGGATTCGGGGTTAAGAATAACCTATCCGATTTAATATTATTGCCTCATTTGCTGAGTAGCCTTTTGAATAATCTTGCAGGGCACATTTTTGTTTCTGTAGTATTCTGAACCAAACATTTGCTGTCCGTAAGCTTTTTATTGTCTCCTTGTGCAGTTTTAGTGAATATAGGATTGTATTTTATTCTACCTACAACAACATAAAAATTATACTTCTAGACAGAAATGCGTTTCAACAATTCACCTGCAGAATTTCCTTTATGGTCGACTTCTTTAACGTTACTTATTAGACAGAAAGTAGCTTCGCCACCTCTCCACGCTAATTCAACGGCTATTATATGGTATAGTTTTTTTTTTGCAATCCCTCGGGAGCATTCTCGTCCCTTAACTCAACTATTTTCAGATGTTCTTCATCACTTAAAGCAGAAGAGCTTTCCTTTCTTTTAATTGGGTTTTGTTGAAGAATTCTGCGTTTCGCATTTCTTGTACCTCTGGGAGTTTTGAAAACTATATCTTTAAATGGATCGAAACTTACATTATATTGAACGTGGTACATTTCTTGCAGTTTTTTGCTACGATATTCCACATTGTCTCCACCACACCTTCTCTATATGCCTTTCAGTCTTTCTTCCGCATATTGAACCCCCAGTATTTCAATATTACAGCCAATTCATCAATTCTGGTATCTTTATTGAAAGAGTAACTTTTTGTCTTACAGAAGTCGGAAAACTGTAGCCATACAGAAGCATGGGTTTTCATAGTGTTGACAGGTGTACAATTATGAATTGCCAAATCGACATTTCCACACGAAATATTACTGAAACGTGAATTCATTTTTGCTTAAGGTGCATTTAGTCAACATCATTTAAAAATTGTGCTTGAATAAATGTTAAAAGCGAAAGTTGAATCTGTTATTTCAAATGTCGCCATTTATACAACAATGTTAAGTTTATACCGAAAACCTTTGATGTTACCGTTATGTTTATGTTGATGCTTGTGCTAAAGTTGACTAAATCCATCCTTAAGCTTTAAATACGAGAAATTTCAGAATCAAAGGCTTCGTTGATGATATTTGTTTATTGTACATTACTTTGGTTACGCATCCCAACAATGCCTTTGCTGCGAATTTTGCATGAAAACATTTCAAATTCTGACGAATTTTCGATGCCTCAGGTCAAAATATTTGTCTAGAAATTCTATCGAAAATTGAGTTTTCACTGATGAAAATCAGTATTAGGTCATTCAAACGATTAAGAATTTTTTTATAAACTGTTGACAATAATTATAAGAATCACTGAAAAACGACACAACGGAAAACGAAAATGGAGGACGAATATTTAATCGCGATTAAACAGTTCTTGTGAAATAATCACTTTTTTGAACAAAATAAATTCGAAAAATGGTGGTGTCTGATTGGTCTATTCAATCATGAATAAAATAATCAAAGTAGTTCTCGTAGAAAATTTTGACAAGCATCTTACAGATTCGATTCAACTATCGTTTGGGGCAGTAGTTATTTTCTGTTGGAGACTAGCCAATGAATCTACCCTTCATCATCAGACTGATATTCTTTCGCCAAGTAAAATCAACATCAATAATTTAATGAAAATTTAGCAAGTTGTATAATGGAATTGTCCGTTCATGAACTCATAAATAAACCTAAAAAATATCGAAGTAAACTTTCATTGTCTGTAGAAATCTATTGCAGTGTGCACTAATTAGGGCTTTTCGGAAACCTACTCGGGTTGATAAGGTTCCTAACCTGAGTTATCAACCCGCGTTCGGAAACTTTAGTGTTTCATACGCTGATCACTGACTTGGGTTAATTTTTTTGGATCGGGTTAGTAACCCTAAGTAAGTTTCCGAAAAGCCCTATATTTTTGGAGTATAGAAAAATTTTATTCATCTAATCTTATTTTATGGGCTAGTAGAGCGTTCGCCTCTCAAGCGTAGGGTTGTGGGTTCAATTTCCCAGCATGGTCATCGGTCTCGTGCATGGCATCACTCGTGGAAAGGTTAGGGCTGCGTCTTCCCTAGCTCGCACAAGTCTCTCGAATACTTCTGAGAGTTGCGCGTAAGGGTGCAACAGGTTGGCTAAAATAACATTTATTTTTGAACAATTTGAATAATATATCGAGCGTCCGCATAAGTTGGCTCACCCCTATAATATTTTAGTTTTTGAAGATAGTGAAGTGGCATTCGAAGAATCTGTGAGACATACAATTGTATTTTTGACAAGTGACTCAGCGTTTTGCAACTTCCGGTTTCACCGGAACTGACAAACTTTCGAGGTTTAAACGGGACACCTGGTATATTTTCACTACAAGAATATATCATTTGTCACTTTCTGTAAGCAATATAATTTTTATTTTTAAATTAATTTTTCAATCAAACGTAATAAAATACTGCTTTTTCCTAACCCGATGAACTACTGTACTATTTAAAAATAATAATGAATGTTAGTAATACTTATTTAAATAGGACCCCGAACATTTCTTATTGAAAATGCTTTCCGTGAATTTGGCTGAATTTTGTATGTATCGTAGTTCTTGATGAGCTGATCAAAAGTGTCCATAGCCACAAAGCTCAAAAATGGATAGTTTTCGAGATATGGTGGTATCAAAATGGATATTTTCCATTTTTTGTGGTATTTGCCCATCAATCGGAGATCTCTCATTTGTTGTTGGGATTAAATATGGATGTTTGGCGCCCATAACAAGACTGAGAAATGGTCTTTCTCAGTTACATTTTTCATACACTGCTCCACACTGAATATGATATGAGGTACTAATTCCAAGAACTTCCAAACATATTTTCATGCTACAAGATAACGCCAGTATAATTTATATTGTCAAAAACGACATTAAGTTGGGTATTTTTTGAAGAGTGGCCATAATAACTGATTCTGAATCTATTGGATATCCAATAATATCGAAAATGTTTTCCAAAATGTTCATAAAGAGGCTCAGCAAGCTTTAATAGGAGTAAACGGAAAAATCATAATCATGTGTTTTCTGAAATAACAATTGTGATCACAAGTGATGTCATTTACATATGATATGTGAATCATTACCAACAAATCTCGATGATCTGACTATGGTGTTCCAAGACATTTTCCTCAGGGTGGCTCGGAATGGATGATAGCATCACACAGCCAAACGAATCCGTGTAAATGTCTGCATCTTTAATACCTGGTAGTACTTCCCAGGTAGAATAGAAAAGTTCAGCTGTTGGAAGCAATCTATGAATGAAACTTTTTACCCCCGAATTATTGAAAATACCATTTTTGTTATAAATGTTGCATTAAAGTTTACAGTTATAAATGAGTATCTACTCATATGATCGTTTGCAAAACGAATAAGTAGATCATTCAAAGACAATATCATAGTTGTAGTAACACTCATAATAATAATAAGAATAATGATTGTTTATATATTTTTTCGTTTAATATCATTATTCTTATTATTATTATGAATGATACTACTACTAAGACATTCTTTTTGATTGATGAACTTATTTATTTTGCAAACGGGTACATACTCATTTACATATGTAAACTTCAATGCAACGTTTATGAAAAAATCGGCTACTCCTCTCTACCTCTCGGAAAAGTTGACTGATTAATTTTTATTTTATATTTACAGTTTATTTGAGTATGCGATTCTTCAAACTATATGTGTGTATGGTGTATCATTCACCAAGTAACACCAATGCTTCTAAATATGATTTTCGAAACATTTTCGTGTCAAAAAACTAATAGTAAACAGTTATATTTTATAAATTAAACATGTATTGGATTATCCCAAGTGCAAACGGCCATATATTTCAGGTTAAATTAAAAACTTTGTTTAAGTTGAAAAACAGCCTGAGCTGAACTTCGCCTATTCATCAAAATTTATTATCATCATTGTTTGTCCTTAAATATACCATTGTAAAACTGTGAAATCAAAATGAATGAAGAATATTTATCAATAAGATTATTATTATTAGTTTGTCAAGAATTTTCCAACTTCTCTTTATTTCGTACATTGTCCTTTTTTTATCATCCTTCGTGTAAGCTGAAATTTGGAAACCAACGTAGTGCAACATTCCATATAACAAAGAACCATTTATCAGCTATTTTGAATATTATCATCATATTACGTTCAAGAATTTGCAGCAATCAATGAGATATGATGGCATATTGAACAATATTGAAATTTTGCAAAGATCGACAACAATGACTTTAAATACTATATAATGCTATTCATGTCTATCCAGATAACTTATTTGACCTGCTACGTACAATGTATGTGATGTGATTAGTTATTCTCATTCAATAACATAAAGAAGTATGCAAAAATTCCATTAATTTTAAGCAGGTTATACATTTTACAGCTCCCCCAATTTAAATAATATTGTAGAATATTTGTCTTATATACGACAATATTTGACTCTTTTCCTTCTCATTTAATTTTATTTTCAGTAAAACGACTAGTCGGATAACGCAGTCAATTTTATATTTCATTATTGGTAATACAGAGTATCAATGAAAGGAGGCTCGCCCATATTACTTTTCATTTGAGAAGATATTGAAGTGAAACTTGAAAGAACTGAACACGACATAAAACCACATCATTTGACAGTTTACTCAGCTATGTGCAACTTCTGGTTTCACCGGAAAGTACGTAAACTTTCGATTTCTATATATTTCCACTTCTTTTTTCACCATATGACATTCTGAATACAACCATGTTGACATGTTATATACAGTCAGCACGTAAAGGTTCGAAAAAATTCGTTAAACGTTTGATATGACCATTAGGGAAAATAAGGTTAGGCACGTGGATTTTATTTTTTATTTGCGTATTTTTTGGACTACTCAGATTTTGTATGACGTCATCGCTGTTTGAGTTATGACGTCATTATATATATTTTTTTAAATGGCATTACCCCATTTTGATAATGCTTTCAAAAAGAACGCATTTTTTCTGTGCATGGATGTCATATATTTTCTTATGTTACATAATCGTATGTTCGAGAAATAAAAGATATTTCATTCATAATACTGTAATATTAAGTCTGTTGACGTAAACTTTCGACTCAAGGTCTCGGTATTCTCACAAAATAAAATAAAGTGGGTTTAAATCAGGAGATCTAGCTGTTCCTCGTCTGCGGATAGAGGACAGCTATTATTATCATTTGCCGTGGCGCTCCTTGGCGACTTTCTAATTTTTGGAGCTGTATTCACTTTTCAGCTGCAGGAAAACCCGGAAAAATCTACAGCCTCATCCCGGGAGGTCGGTTGCACATTTCGAGAAAACACCAGACGTCTGGAGTGGCATCTAGGCAGCTCACATCGCACTCGTTTTACAACGAGGTATGAGGTCGCCTATCGATACTGATATACTTGAGAAAAATTCCCTCATATTCCGGATTCGAAGCGGGTCAGACGCAAACGGAAGATTCAACGGCCAGCACATCGAACATACGTACAATGCATCGAACCGCTGAGCTACCGGCCACCACATAATAATACATAGTGCATCCAATTGTACCTTCCGTATAATTATCACCGAGATTGTAAAAATTCTAAATTTTCCTCCGACTTTGCTCACTCAAAGGTGTAATAGGTGAATAGGGATATTTATTGTTAAATAAGTTTCAAATCTGAGCTTGCGTAAGTACGGGTCTTATCTCCATAGCCTAACATCATAAAAATCTTTATCGTTGCTTTCCGCTTAAAGGGGCAACAATGTCGATAACTTATTTAGAACACAATTATTTGATTGCTAACTATTATTGTGAAGCCAAATTTTAAAAGCATTTTTACAGTCAGTGTCAAGTTGCATTGGAGCAATCAATGTGTCAAACGTTTGTTTTCGATTGCGGACGAGGATTTTTAGAGTGGCCAGCTAGATCTCCTGATCAAATCCCACTAGATTTTTTTGTGGGGAAACCTCAAGTCAGAAGTTTACCTTACCAGATCCAATATGACATTATTATGAATGAAATATCTTTTATATCTCGAAAATACACAGAAAAATGCGTTATTTTTGAAGGTATCATCAAAATAGGGCAATGCCATTTGAAAAAAATATATAATGACGTCGTAACTCGAACAACGATGACGTCATCAAAATCTGAGTAGACCGAAAAATGCGCAACTGAAGAAAAAGATCGATGTGTCTGAGCTTTTCTTCCCCAATGGCCATATCAACCTTTTGAAGAATTTGTTCAAACCTTTTCGTGCTCACTGTATATCAGCTGTTCTTTACTTCTGTTTACTTATTTCCTTCCTATCGCATAAAGTTAATTCATTAGGTATTTCTTTATTCACTTTACTTATTATTATGAGTATATTTTGGTGATTCATTTTGTTAAAAAATAAATGTATTATTTTGTTATTTTGACTTTATATGTTCAATTTATTTTTTAACACTAATAGACTACAAGCCCATATAACATTTTGGGGGGTCATTTGACCCAGCATGAAACATATTCAGAACGATGCTGCTATATGGAAAAATAACTTTAGTCACTATGCCGTCAATTCTTGGCAAATGACTGCAATAATAATAATAATACTAATTTTTCATCTGAAGATGTGCTTTTTAGACAAAATAATCATGTACGGCGTTACTCACGCTGGTATATTATGAAATAATATTCTCCTAGAATCTACTACTGTGCAAAAATAATGGGACTGGAAGCCAGGAAATGTTTTCAATTTCCGAAAATAAAAAAAAATCCTGGGTCCAGACCCATTATTTTTGTACGGCAGTAGGTTCTAGCAGATTATTATTTCATAATCTACCAACGTGAGGAATGCCGTACAGGAATATTTTGTCGGAAAAGCACATCTTCAGATGAAAAATTAGTATAATTATTATTACAGTCATTTGCACCACCAAGAATTGACGGCATAGTGACTCAAGTTATTTTTCCATATAGCAGCATCGTTCTGAATATGTTTCATGCTGGGTCAGATGACCCCCCAAAATTGTTATATGGGCTTTTAGTCTATAAAACTAGTGTAAGGCTGAGTTTGCACGTGGCCATGCATGATGCAAGTCAACCAAATTCAATCAATAATAGTATGAATACCATTTTTGAAATTTCCGTATGCAACCCTCCTGAGAGAATGAGCCTGGCCATTGGGTGCCCCAATTTTTCAAAATCCCACTTGGCAAAGGTCGGCAATTCCGGCACTGATCATAGGTGGTGTAGGTGGTCTCCACCATCACCTGGTGAAAAACCACCATATCGATCATGAACACACAAATCTTCAAAATTATTTGGATAGCAGTTGATCAGTAAAGTAATTCAATTTTCGCCAAGCTTTCCATAATTTTATTTTCTCTCTCAAGGCTATAATTACGATATATTGTATATACATGGTAATTGAACAGTGTAGTAATACCTACCAGCGTGTAATTCATGATTTATGTATCAAAAGAATTATAAGGCTTATTAATTCCCGTGTTACATATAGATAGTTTATTTCTGACCGATTTTGATAAAATTTTGTTAATTTCCATAACGGAATAAAAGTTTCAATTAACATTTCTGTCACCGCAAATCGAATATCGTTTTTCGATTAATAATAATAATAACTTTATTTTCCTTTTTTGACAAAGTTATAAAATTTGTATAGGAATCGTCTAAGAAAAAGAAAAAGGAGATCGGAGATAAAAATAATTCCTGAAAAATGGAATAAAACTACCTACTTATGCACATAAATTCTTCAAGACTATAACAAAACTTTTCAATAAGAAAATTCTTACATGGAGGGTATTCTGAAAAAGGCTGAAAAGCTAGACAAACATTACTTCCATCGAAAAGTGAAGACCTATACCAAAATTAATTCAAGATATATCGAGAGTAGCTGACACGGAGATATGTTATTCATTTTTTGACAAAGTTATAAAATTTGTATAGGAATCGTCTAAGAAAAAGAAAAAGGATATAGGAGATAAAAATAATTCCTAAAAAATGGAATAAAACTACCAACTTATGCACATAAATTCTTCAATACTATAACAACACTTTTCAATAAGAAAATCCTTAAATGGAGGATATTCAGAAAAAAGCTGAAAAGGCAGACAATCATTACTTCCATCGAAAAGTGAAGACCTATACCGAAAAGAATTCAAGATATATCTGGAGTAGCTGACACGGAGATATGTGATACCAAAAGATACCAATGAAACTGTCTTTTTGCATATTTTCAAGAAATGGTAAGGTATTTCTAATGTTTTCAGGTAGATTTGGTAGTAGTTGTGTTTATTCGTAGCATTCCAGATTCTTCATAGACTAAATGATTAGTGCTAAAATCGATGGTGACTATACATGACAAGCGACATTTTTGTTTAATTTTCACCTGTAGAAGGTAGAGGGAATTGAAGAATGTTCAATACCCAAGGGAGTTATAACCCTCCTTGAGAGGAGCCACTATAGCAAATTAAAAAATACAGCTGGAGGCAGTCAGACAGTGACACAGACAGTGACAGATTATAGAGATGAATGGATTCGAGAATCACAAAAAATTCTTTCAAAGAGGACAACTGTTGGGCTGTTTGTTTTTTTTTCTGTAAAATCCATGTATATATTGAACTCAATTCTCTTATATCAGTCCTGTTGTTGGCTGTATACCCAGTCAACACAAAATGGTCTCAGATATGGTAGTAGGATTCACATTCATGTTTCAGATCACACCAGTGAATCGCAAAGTGACTTCCATTATTATCGCATGAATGTTGGTCATGTCGAGACAAAATGTGATGCAAAATGTAACTCGAAATAAGCCTAATGTGACATTCCATTTATACTTCGGAATCGAATGCACATCGAGACCCTTTCGATGTAACAATGTGGAACTGAAAGGACTGGTACTTATTCAAAAATGCGCTTCACTTTCTGATTCTCCTGTATGTCAAGAATAAAACAAAGCTCACCATGTTTCAACATAAATAGAAACTATACCTCAATGTTATTATTCTTACTAATGAATTACGGTTCATATGGAATGAAATGCTAGAAAACTAAATCATAAAAAGCAATATACAGAAATGTAGAAATAACTGTAATTCAACTTCAATCCTCTGGACAGCATTTTCTTTGCGGTGAAATCAGTATCTATCCTGAAAATGCCAAATTCTGTAAATCACTGAATTTACCTTTCTACCTTTCCACTCACCGTTCCAGTCCTTGAAGGGATACAGTTCTTGGTATTAATAATAACTGGGCAATAACTGGGCAATGTTAATAAATACATTTGATTTAGGTATTGAAATAAAAATTATCAAACAGAACACTACACACTATCAGAAGTACCTGTAGAATATTCAAAGGCGTCAACCAAATTCAGATTCTGCTTGACTCTCGACTCGACAAACAACTCTGGCCATTTTGTGTCCTGATGGTGACGTCATGCTACATTTTGTTACCAACCTTAGTACTTCAATACCGATAAAATCGCCATGAAACCAAAATTCATGTTAATGTGCTTTGCAATTTCCTTCACATTTTATACTCAAAGCGACACTAACGAGAAGAAAATTGTGAACAGTTCACAAAATTTGGCATCACTAAGTGGTAACAGTGATGTCTAAATGCAACTCATTTTGTTGCCATAATAATCATGAAAGCAACATCTCCTAGATGTTTGTGTTAACTGGGTAGTTTCATTATTGATGTGAACTATCTCCAAAAAGAGTATTTTCTTCAAATTAGTTTTCTCATAAAAAACTTCCTTATTTTCATAGTCAATACGATGATCTATGGTATGTTATGATAATGCACAAGATCTTATATTTCTTCTGAAATCACTCTTATGTCATGTAAGTCGATATATTAGCATTCGTTTCGATTTGCCATTACCCTTGGTACTCCAATGGGCACTAGCATATCTTCAGTGATGTCAAATTATGTTTTGGACGATATTTCAGATCAATGTTTTGAGAATTTTGATTTTGAACTACCTACTATTGATCAGAAGATATGTTGAAGACCTGATTCTTTCTGTTTCAAAACAAATAATTCCAGAAGTTTTTGCTGTATTCAATGGATATGATGATAATATTCAATTCAAAGTAGAAGAGGAGATAAGTAATTCAGTTTCTTTTCTGGATATGCAGTTGATCAGAATGTACAAAAACAAAATCATAACTGAATAGTATAGAAAATCTGTTGATAGTTATCATATCATGAATTATCACTCTCATTATTCCACTAAAATCAAAAATAGAATGATCAACACTCAAACACTCAGAAAAATGGGGTTGAGAAGTTGATTCACCCTTCTTTTCGAATTGAATGTTTGAATGAACTCAAAGTCATTTTACTCAAGAATTTCTATTCATGCCATGCTCTTTCATAATTAATATTCTTACCATGACTCCTTCACAAAATGAATCACCTGATAGTCCGAATATGAGAACCCATGATACCACTGACAAGACCTTTAATAGACCGTCATATAACGACAGATTTTGCTGACTCATTTTCTCTCTTCTGGGATTTTAACCACTGGAAATTATGTCAGTGTTGAGCCCAAAAAATGAAAATTCAGTGATCGGACGTGTTCTAGGCATATAGAAAATTCATTTTCCTTTTGCAGAAAATTTTTTTTTTCATTTTCTCGTTTATGGCATTATAACACATGAATATGTGTAACAATCTAGTAGTGAAAAATCAAAGCCATAAGGTTTGCACGTGCTTAAAGGGTTGAAATAGGGGCGCGATCTTGTGCAAAAATAGTTGGTTGCTGATGCATTTTCTCGCTTATGGCAATCAACAGAATGAAATTTAATATCGTTAGGAACCCGAAAAAAATTTCCCATAAGCCGGTCAGCTGTTGAAGTATATTTTCCGGACGAAAAATTTTGTGATTTTTTTTTGTTTTCTGTCAAACTTTCTCGTTTATGGCATTTGAACCATATGATTCTGTTGATGGATAAACATCATGATAAAATTCCCATAAGCTTTGCATGTATCTCAAGAAAAGCCATAAGTTGTTAAGTTGTAGGAAAATTTGTGGAAATTTTTCCATTTTCTCGTTGATGGGAATTGGCATGTGAGAAGAAAATAGTATTTCAAGACCAGAAATAAAAAGCCATAAGTTTACTTTTATTTGAAATAACAATGTCGAAGTAACCTCTCCAAATATTTCCATAAAATTGAATATACTAAGTAAACATCTTGCAGAAACAACTTCCTGGCTAATACCAAAAGGGATATTGAACTACATCTGACAGAAATATCTGCAACGTTCCTTGAAAAAAACTCAGCTGCAATGGCTTATTGTAAAGGCTGATTCTCACTAGAGCGGTGCCGAGCGGCGCGGCGCGGCGCTGTGCGGCGCGGCAAAAGTTGCTTGCAATTCTTTGCATGTAATTGAGTGATCCCGTCCTCACCTGAGCAGAGCGGCGCGGAGCAGAGCGTCGCGTTCGTATGCAGCAAAGTTCTAACGCCTCCGGGAGCATTGGCTCGCGGCACTGCCGCTTTGAAACGCTCCCTCCCGCCTGTTGACGGACAAGTGGGAATCACGTCGCGTCACAAGCAAGCTGCGACTTGTAGAAATTAACACAATTTCAGAGACACACCAAACAAATATGGACGCGGAAAAAATAGAAAGATTAGTTGTATTAGTGAATGATTATCCTGAACAATATTGTCGCTTCTTTTTTCGTCTATTTTCGTATTCATGACATATTGCCGCTACAAAAACAAAATCGTCTGATGATGACGATGTAGGATCCTCTTCTGTGATTCCCAAACTCATATCACTTTTTTTACAAAACTCAAAATACCTACCTACTTATATAGATTTTACTATTTCGCACACCGCTGCTGCTACAAAATGCCGCTCAGGTGAGAATAGCCTGCACAAAAACTGCTTCGTCCAGTGCCGCGCCGCGCGGCACCGCGCCGCTCGGCACCGCCCTAGTGAGAATCGGCCTTAAACTGTTCTAAATTTGGCAGGGGATGACCACCTGCAGACATATTTCGAGGCTCTTGCCTCTCGTCAGTGACAGGGAGGTAACACAACATTAAAGTCGTCTTGTCTCTGCCTAATGAATGATAATCTCCTCTTCAATAACTTTTTCTTTACAAATGAAGTCGCGACTGACGAGAAGCAATAACATTGAAATATGTCTGCATCCAAATTAAGGAAAATTTACTGTTTGAATACAATAAACACTTGCAGTTGGGTCTCGGTCTCGCGAAGCTCTACTCCCAACAATTTCGTCTTGTAAGTAATTTTCACACAATATGTTGTTTCACATACGTACCTTGGGTCATTCACCATATGCATAACACAAAATCCAAAGATATGATCGAATCTTCCCAGATACTTTGATGGAATTTCTTTGGTAGCTACGTCCAATTGTTCGAACTTCATCGAAGGGAGTACAGTGTGTTTTTTAGCATATTCCACCATACTCGGCGAAAGATCGGTAGCTACAAACTCCTTCAAGTTTGATGGCAAATACGGAAATAACGTCCTTTGAGAAGTTCCGCCATCGCCATATCCTATTTCCATAATCGAAGGGTGATTTCTCCATTTGATCAAATGATTGTATTTCTTTAGACATTTTGTGTTTATAACTGTTGTGAGACGATTATGTTCCGCGAACAGTTTTGGATAAATCATCATCATATTGAAATAGTCACGTAAAACTGTTTTCAGTTATCAGACTTGTTCACATGTGCGTCACGAAATTCTACTATTCCAATTACCTACCTCAAGTTATTTATATATGCAGTTATATCTGTCGGTAATACGGTGATTATCATAAGGAGACAGTGAAAGTTGTTAAACAGTTCCTGACTTGCATTATTTGTGCTGTATTCTGTGTTAGGCCAATCAATTGAGCATTTTTTCTTAACAAAAATACTAGTAGAAAACCGACTGTACCATCACATGGAAGACAGTCCGTAGTTATATTCTGTTATGTTTTCGACTCGCAACTGTCATTTATCAATTTAAAACATTTAAATAACAAAAAACCTGTTTTTTATTGTTTTGCTTATAAAATGAAGACTGATAAAGCGATTTGGTTGCTACAATTAAAATGATTGTAGATAATTGAAATACGAAAAAAATAGATTTTTTACGACCCTGTAGGATCATTAGTAACGGAGAAAAACCGGAAAAACCGGAAAATTGGCCCTTCTCATAAAAGTATTAAATCATTGTACTTTCGGTGTGCACAAGACAGGATCTGACAAATCATTAGTTTTGGCACTATTGCAATTTGATTTTTTTGCACTTCACATCTTTTAGCGTGCCTGGATGCTCTAGTGATGGTCCGATTTCAATTTCTAAAACAGATTTTGAAAGTATATGTTCAGTACCACGAAACTTATATTCTCATTTTGCGCTGAAATGCTGCTAAATGGGTGAGAAATACTTGTAAACATTACTAAAAACGGCCGAGCTGGTGAAAGCGGTCGAGTGGTAGGAGTGAGCGGGAATGAGGGGAAGCGTATTATCTCGTAACCCGTTCATTAGAAGAATACCCCTCATCTCCTTACTACTCGGCAGCTAACGCGGGCTTGGCCGTTTTCAGTCATGTTTGCATACATTTTTCCCCCATTTCGTACTATTTAGCGCAAAATGAGAATACACGTTTTGTAGTACCATACTTCTAATTTCATAATTTGTTTGAGAAATTGAAATCGGGCAATCACTAGAGCATCCAGGCACGCTGCAAGATAGTGCAAAAAAAAATTAAATTGCAATTGTGCCAAAACTAACGATCCGACAGCACCTGTTTTGTGCACACATAAAGTACACATGATTCAATACTTCCATGAGAAAGGCCAATCCTACTTCTTGAAAAATGGCGGAGTTACGAATTTTTCAAAAAATCGCATAATTTTCCGGTTTTTCCAGTTTTTCTCCGTAACTAATGACACGACAGGATTGTGAAATATCCCATTTTATTCGTACTTTAATTATCTACAATTATTTTATTGGAGCAACCAGATTGCTCTATTGGTTTTTATTTTATAAGCCAAATAATAATAAAAACAGATTTTTTGTTATTTAAATGTTTAAACAAATTAATAAATAACAGTCGCGAGTCAAAAACATAACACAATATAACTACGGACCGTCTTCTATGTGATGGCATAGTCGGTTTTCTACTAGTATTTTTGTTAAAAACTCACTCATTTTATGCTCCCTTGCTTGGTGTGTGTTTAAAATATTAATTCTGTAAATGCTGCTATAATCATGAATATTTTTTGTGTCCCCAAGTGTAATTCTTAGAAATACGTAGACACATTTATTATTCAAAGGGTCTCTACTAACTAGGGCCGTTTCCAAAGTCGTAAGGGTCTTCTTATACTTATCTGCTTCGAAAAACGTAAAATACCACGTACACATCTTATGGGAGAAAGTCTTTTTGTGAATATGGCTGAATTTTTGAAATACGAGGATGTATTGATATCTAGTTAGCCTAGACCAGTTCCCTGCATAAACAATATATTGCGTTACCATAGCAACGAACAATAACTGATTAGAAGTGTCAGTGTAAAGTTAGATGTCAAAAAAGTAAACCAGAGTTACGCAATGAATTAAAAGAAAAACTATGTCCACCGAAATTGTGATAATCGAAAAATTGGAGTATCGAACCATCATCAAGTACCTGTATTTAAAAGGGTTAAAAGGTAAGCAGATTTACGAAGATATGCTTAATACCCTTGGTGATAATGTCCTTCGTATGCGACCGTAAAAAATTGGACTGCAAGCTTCAAAAGAGGTACATTTTCCATTGAAGATGATGACCGATCGGGAAGGCCAGTTTCTGTGTCAGTCCCCGAAATTATCGATGCAGTTCAGGATATGATTTTAACAGACCGCCGAATTGGGCTAAAACAGATACCTGAAGCACTGAATTTTCCATATGAACGCGTTAATCATATAGTTCACGTAAATTTGGACATGAAAAAAATTGCTGCAAAATGGATCCCCAAATGTTTGAATGTTGACCAAAAGCGTGCAAGGGTAGTTGCATCGCGTTTGATCTGTGCTCGATTTGAATACGATATAGACTTCTCAAACTGAATTGCTACTATGGATGAGACTTGGGTACATTTCTACGATCCAGAAACAAAGCAACAATCGATGGAATGGCGACACTCCGGTTCTCCAAGACCTAAGAGGTTTCCTGTCCGCAAATCTGCTGAAAAAGTTCTTGCTTAAGTTTTTTGGGATTGCCATGGAGTAATCATGATTGATTTTTTGAATAAGGGTAGAACAATAACTTGAGATTACTATTCGACATTACTGACCACTCTACGGAAAAAAATTAAAGAGAAAAGACGCGGAAAGCTATCCAAAGGTATTTTGTTTTCGCAGGACAATGCCCCTGCTCACAAATCTCATATTGCCATGCAAAAAATTCGTGATTTAGGGTTTGAATTACTAGAACACCCCCCTTATTCACCAGATTTGGCTAAGTCCGACTATCATCTCTTTCCTCAACTGAACAAAAGTTTAAAAAGTCGTAAATTTTCTTCCAGCGAGGAGGTAATAAAAGCTGTGGAGGTCTGGTTTGCAGAGCAAGAAGAAACATTTTTTTTGAAAGGTCTAGAGACGTTGCAGGTTCGCTGTAATAAATGTATCCAATTAAGAGGAGAATATGTTGAGTATTAAAATATTTTGACATTGAAATTTTGTTTGGTTCTATAGTAGGCTAAGAATTTTTCAATATATCCTCGTATTGTAGCTGCAGCCATCCTGAGTAAAAGTCTCTATTGGCTCAACTCGATCGTGTGACCAAATTCGGCGCTAGAGGGCGCCAAATAATTAATTATGTGATTTTTTTGAGAAATTCAGATGAATAAAAAATATCCTTATCTCATTTATATTCAAAATTGTGTGCGCTTTGAAACTCGTGAGAAACACTTTTCCATAATACAAAAAACACTGTTTTTCTGCAGAGTACAGTCAAGAACAAACTCAACTCTGCAGTGAATGAATTCGCCTACTAGGTTATAAGTTGATAAAGTTTATCATTGAGGATCAATCAGAATGATATGTTGATCGACCAAAACCTAATGAAGCTATGAATACACAGTGTTTGAAATAAGGAAGGGTCCATGTTATATACAAGGTGGCCCAGTAGTGTGAGGAACTATACTTTCTCGCCTATCATGAGGAGGATGAAAAAATGTTTCACATATAAGTTATACTGTTTACTTCGTTGCTTGTTATAATAATATTTCCAAATATACAGAGTGTTTCTTTAAAGCGAGGCAACACAATGTATCAATTTTTTTAAATGGGCCACGCTGTAAATTTTCTCACTATTGAACTGAGCAAAACGTTTTACATACGGAGGTATTTCCTTTTTTCTAAAATTTTGTGTTGTCAAGTTAATGCTGAAAGAAAGAAAATATTCGGAAAAATAGGCCAACACAATCACCATCATCAGTACGTTATGAATAGTATTTAATCAAATATATTTGTGTCATGCATAAATTATGAACAATATAAGGTTTCTCTAGGTTTTTTAATCAAAGGCTGGTGTAATAACTCGGTACCAATGATTGAATTCTCCTTGAATTCAGATGGGTAAACTCAGTATCCTCAATATCCTCACAAAATTTTTCATTTGGCGCTCTCTATCGCCAAACCTCTAGGTAGATATTACGACGTGGTTAGGTTAATAGGAAATGACTTCAGCTCTCTGTTGAGGACGAAGTCATGATTGAATTCTCGAGAAGAGTAATTACTCATTCAAATTGAATGGAGCCTTCCTTGTGTGAAACACTGTATTGTCATTTGCGTTTTGTTTTGGAAAAATCACTTCCATTATGATCGATTATCAATAATAATTATTAACTTAATCAACTCATAGTCTCGAAGGCGAATTCTTTAACCTAAAAATTGCTTATATTGGCAACTACCCTGTAGAAAATATTTCTATTTGTGTTGTAGAAGACTCATTCACGATCTTAATAACTCCCAGTTGAACAACAGTTGACTATCGATTACAAATAATATGGACTATTTTTTATTCCACACTCTGTATTCATAACTTTATTATATCTTGGTCGATCAAAAAACCATTCTGATTGATCCTCAATGATGAACTCAATCAACGTATAACCACGTAGGCAAATTCATTCACTGAAGAATTGTATATTGTTGACAACCCTGTAGAAAAACAATGGCGTTTTTTAATCTGTATTATGGAAAAATATTTCTCACGAATATCAGGAATGCTCAGTTGCACAAAATTTTGGATATAAATGAGATTTTGATATTATTTTATTCAGCTGAATTTCTCCAAAAATCACAAAATTCATGATATGACGCCCTCCAGCGCCAAATCTAGAAAGGCTCCAGCGTGTCTTAGGCGTGTCTCTTTCTTCTGACTAAAGAAACTATCCTAGCCATCCAATTTGCTAGTAATTCGATCACTGGTAAGTGTAGAAAGGTGAAATCACAGCAGGTGCTCACTGCGCTTACATTTTGTAAATTACCAGAAGAAATAGACACGCCTTCGGCCTTGTGGTACTATTTTTGTTTTGCGGAAATGCCCTGTTGCCAATTGAACGTCTCGATTATGGACCCTCAACGTATTTTCAATTAGATGAATTGCGCTATGAAATTTGAATCTATCAGAAATGCGCCAAGTGTGGGAGCTGGAAATCATTAAAAAAAATATAAGGAAATTTTGTTTTAAGAATATCATTATAAATATTCATCCTTTAACTTGAATGATAATTTTTTTAGAAATACTTTTGGAAATCTGATGAAGCATTGTCCAAAACCCATTTTTATTTCATTTAGTTTATCTCACTTTAAGTTCGAATGATATACTCAAGACATTATTGAAATTACTAAACGATGCGAAACAACGTTGAAATGCTCAAGTTCTGGATTCTCACTAACAAATTATCATACTACAGCTCACAGACTATAAATGATCAGGAGTTTCACATCAACTTCATTTCCATGGAACCAGATCTAACCTGGAGTCTCTTTCTTCTGATAGTCTATGAAATGCGAGCATCTGCTTTGATTTCACCTTTCTTGATAATCACAGTGATCGAATTAAGCAATTTGTATAGCTAGGTTGGTTAGGTTAGGTTACGTTGTGTCCCTTTTTTACGTTTAGGAATTCGGTCCATGGTCAAAAACGTGAGCAGACAGGAGAAAGAGACACGCCGAAGGCTGACTTTCAATTATTTTTTCCATGTCAGATTTCCAGTAATCCCAAGTGACCAAAACTTGGCAACAGCTAATTTCCGCAAAACAAAAATTAGTACAATAAGAATAGGTTGAGGGTCTGTAATTGAGACATTCAACTTTTTTTTCATATCAGATTTCCAGTGATCCATAGAGGTCAACTTGGCAACAGAACATGTCCACAAAATAAAAATGATACCATTACAATTGGCTGAAGGTCCACAATTGCGACGTTGAATTGTTTTTTCCATATCAGTTTTCCAGTAAACTAAAGTTTAGCCGAAAGTTCAGTAACTGATCGCTTATGATAAATAAATATTTGAAGTGACAAGTATAGTACAGTGTTGTCAAGTTCAGTTAAAGTGATAAAAGTAGTTGTGCAGTAGCGTTCCATTTAGAACCCAAAAACGTAACATTGGATGACAGCAGCGGAATAAGTGGTACCGAACAAAGAAAAGTAGAGCAGTTTATCAGTATTAAATGGTGAATGCTCTAGCCAGGAATTACGAAGAAATGGCGTCATCAGTAGACATACGTCAGTTTTTGGAAGTACAAGAAGCCAAACGAAAACAAGAATAAAACGAACAGCCAACAGAAAACAAGAACAAGATGAACAGAAACAGCTTCTTCCACAATTTGAAATGCGCAGAAAACAAGAGAAAGCAAGAGAAACAACATGGTGAACTTCTGCAACGTTTCGGTCAAAATTACCAGTGTTTCCAGAATGAAATCACAGAAGTAGTAGAGAAAGACAAAAAAGAGGCCAAGGAGGTCAAAGATAAAGTCCAGTTAGTCAGCAAAATTATCCAAAGATGTCTAGAATGAATTGTCCAAGATAGATGAACGGTTGGCATGAGAGATGAACAAGAAATTCAACGAAGAAGTGGATAAGATCCAGGAGAGGCAGGAGACAATACACAAGTGGGTACCTTCTGAGGAAGTCTTCCCCACCAGCATAAGGCCATTTTCACCAATATCTCCAACATTTGATTTGATGGGTAATCGTCGTGATATGTATCGACGTCAATTAGGAGAAGTACCAAATTAATGCAAACGGCAGGTCCCAGGAGGAGATGGCCACGTCACTGGTCCTGTGTCTACGAGGCCAATCGTTCGATATCATTCAGAACATCTCTGAGAATAAACAGAGGAAATATTCCAAAAAAGTTAATGCTTTGGAGATCAGATATGGAGAGGAATATCTCAAAGAAGTGTTCCAGAGCCAACTAAAGATTCGATACCAAAAACCCAACGCCACTTTGCAGGAGTACGGAGCTGATATAGCGCAATTCAATAATTTGGCCTACCCACAAGAACCGGAGGAGTTGATAGAACATATTGGAGTGCAGACTTCCATCGATGGCCTGAAAGATACTTATATGTAGCAAAGTCTTTGACTAGGTCAACTCCAAATTATTAGCGCAGCATCAATAGCATCATTGGAGTTAGAGTCAGCAAAAAACGCATCAAGAAATACAAGACTCAACCTAACTGTAGTTGAGTTTAGCGAAGATTCATCAAACAAGTGCCTTTCCCAGAAAATCTAAGGAGGCTTCATAAGCGGTAAAACTGGCCACCCAAAGATCAAGATCCAGAAGTATAAGGGGAGAAAGTTCACCATCCACAAGCAATGAAGCTAGATCGACAACACCAAGCCCAGGAACAGAATTACTTGGTCGTTCTGCAAAAAGAGTCTTCAGAAGGTCACCCACCACGAAAAGGGGACCTCGAACACCTGAGAGGAGACCTGCTCCCAATCAGGAATACGATAATCAGTTGGCACTAGGAGGTGCGTTACGACTTTCAGTGTTCAAAGCCCCAAGATCAATATATCAACATTGAACAAAAATGGCCGAAGTCTACTAATACAAGGCCACTTAGTAGATCGGAGATGTGCCTTCATTTTAGATATAGGTGTTTCGAAAACAGTTGTTTGCCCAGATATCATACAAAAATGTGTGAAGCCGATGAGAAGGAAAATAGTTTTGGAAACGGCAACGGGACAAACCGCACCAATCATTGGAGAAATGATTGTACATATCCAGAAAGGACATATTGTCATGGAACATTGAAAATAGTTCTCCAGATTTTTCATCTAACTTGTTGCCATTTGGCAATAGCCACTCGAGCTTTCCGGGCTCTCGTGTCTCTTGCGTTGCAACAAGTTTTTGATAAACATGTGAAATATCATTTATTAATAATATTTTTACCAGATTTATCTATTTTATATGTAATGACGAATGACGTTTGACATGTTATTTACAATATTTGTTTAATGTATATGTGAAATATTACTTACAAATATTTTTTTATATGTGCTCGTTATTTTTTAAACTTGATTAATTATATAACATCTTGTGCAATTTTATATTGAATGTACGTGTATATTCTGTAATTTTGTAAATTGGTATTTTGCTAAATAAAGACATAATAATAATAATAATAATAAATCAGTAAAATTACTTTCACTTTATTGTCATTCTTTTATGACATCACAACTGGATATTTGCGGTAACTGTTGATTTGAACTCAGAGCATCATTATGAAGTCTTGGGTTGTACGTTATCAACAAATAGCTGGAGAAAAGAAACTTGAAATATTTATTGTAACCCAATATTTGCCATATCAATGACTTTCATGGAATTAGTGTTTCTCATCTAAAACTTTGAACACTGATTTTCAGGATTGGTGTTTTTTTAATATTTCAAGAACGAAGAATTTGATGAAAAAAAATTCACCACTTTTTTTCAGCTACCTACCAAATTACAGTCTGCTAGAATATTGTTGGGTCGTCGTCATTCAAAATCTTTCTAATTGTTTAAAATTTTGATTCTTGGGCTGAAGTAGGGTAAATTGTAAGTGATATTTGAATTATACGGAAATGAGGAAAAAAATAATTTTATTCAAAAAACATATTAATAAATATCAACTTTTCGTAGCATATATTGTGAATATTTTGCATCTCCATGAGATAATTTCTTTTCCATCTACAACTTCAGTACTTATCAATTTGCCTCTCCTTGCTACTTCCCTATATGTCGTTTTGAACTTTTCCCGTTTATCTTCTGGAATGTTTGGCAAAAAACTACATTGCGATAGAAGAAGATCTGAAAAAGATGATTTAGATTAATTGATTGTGAATTTATGTTTTTTTCATTTTATAGCTAAGTTTGAATAATGTTAATTAGCAGCAGTGTTCAGCTCACTAAATTTAAATTGAATGGGTCTATGTTTGTAGTGTGGAATTATCTATTTATCATTTTATACCGGTTATTGTAAGAGTTGTAAAAAAACAATAAAAAATTATGAAACAAAAATTAATTTTCTCAAATAGTATCACACAGTTAGTGAAGAAATAAATAGAAAAATAACCAGATCAGAAATCAGAATAAAGAAATAATTATAAATATGTGCAATGGGAAAATGAAGTGAATTAATTGCTGGGAAAAAATCAGAATGGGTTACAGAAATAACGCACACTAAATATGTTCAAAAAAGCATTGAAAATAAGCCCATGAAAACACGCTTCAAAAATAAAAAAGAAATAGAAAAATTGACAGTTAAGCAAAATGCTGTGACCAATTTTTCATTTAATCCGAAAGTTTATTCACCCGGTGAAATAGCATTATATCGACATAAAAATACAGGGTGTCCCAGAATAAAGGGGACAATCTCCTTTGGCAGAATCTTCGTTTCAGTTTGAGGAAAGAAGTCACAATAAACATATCTTCTGAGATGTGCGTTAACTGTACTACAAGGTGTTGAAAGTAGTAAAGAAATATGCTTTCCATAATGGTCGAACATTTATTCATGTGAATCGGTATGTCACTTGACAGCATAAAGTTAAGAATTTCACTGCAATTCACGTGCTCCTAACTCCAAACGCGTAAGGCAGCTGGGTAGTGCTAATCGCTAAACTCTGTCATCATAAATACAATATTTAATTTCTATGGTACGAAAACTCTTCTTGATATTTTGTAATATTTATTAATTTTCATCACTTATATTATTTCGCTCAGTACTGAAATTTCCTCAATTTAAGAATTCAAAAAACCTAAAAAATTAATGCCTCACTTGGGGGTAATACTAAATTACTTTATTATTCATTTCCTCTTCGAACGAATTCAGTGAGTCTGAAAACTACTATGATAATTCAGTGGTTATTGCGTTTCAGAAAAAAAGTTAGGGTGGTACATTGCTATCCTGCCGATCCTCGAGTGAATTGAGTAATTTTGATAACTGATGTTTCGAAGATATATTATCGACTTCGTTGGATACTCACTGTCAAACTCCTCGGCATTGAGAAACTCGAAAGAATGAACATCTTCAAAAAATTCATAATTGTTGAATTCCGTCGTATTCAAATTCTTCTCCCACTCTTGTCGGGGGCTGGGACTGTAGAAATATGGTGAAATCAAACTTTCCTCTATGTATTTACCCCATTCTGAATGTCTTGACAATTCATCCATACTATGATCAATAGAAGTATATTCACACATTGTAAGGAATATTGATCCACCTGGTTTGAGCATTTTGTGCATATTGAGGAAACCTTGCCTGAAATAAAAAATAAAAGTAATAACATGTTTTTGTACAATAAACATTACACTTTAATATGCATCAATTGTAAATATATAATGAATTCCACATTGATTCAAAACTTCAGACATGAACGTTAACAAATTGCTGCCAGATTATCAAATGAACATCAATACATCAGTGTACAATGCACATTCAAGTTGTGAAAGAGATCAATCACCATATTATGAGCTTGTTATGATTATTCAGCATGCAAATTAATCGTCAACAAAAAAGTTACAGATAATTTATATTTATTGCAACAATTCGCTGCAGTTAAAAACTCTATCCGCGGCAAGTCCTAATCTCAAGAGATGGTCATCAGATCTCTCAAGGAAGGTCAAAGGTAATGCAAGTAATATACTTGCATTCAATCCTAGTCTAGTCTTTTAGAGTGGAGAAATGTCACGAAGAGCTGTTACAACTAGACGTAAAAACCAGTAAGATAATGCGTCCACGGGTAACATTGGATTCATCTGCATAACTCACAAGTGTTGACAATTTAAGAGAAATCATAACATAACAATGAAAAGTAAATTACCAGGCACACTTCCATGTTGTATGCCTTTTTGGATTTCAGTAAAACCCAAAAATTCAGTATTTTGTTGCCTACTATAAATTATTTATTTCCTAATTCTCAAGTAGGATTTTAACAGATCCAAGGCATTTCTTCTGATACAATAAATTAGCTTTCGAAGTAAAATAGAGTCTAACGCCTTACTAAGATCAAGAAAAATACAACATATACAGAAGAATCTTATATAGTGTGTCCCACTTACCATGCTCACCATGGGTATCTTTTTAGTGGTAAGAGATACGAGGTCGGTTAAATGACACCAAAGGTCAACTATAATGTGAAAAAATATATTTTGATAAAATTTATTCGTTTTTGATTTATACGCATATAACAGATTTTGATCATTTTCATGTCTCTTGCAAGTGAATTTTGAGCCACTTCTAGCGGTCCTAATAACTTGAAATATGGCAAATGTTCATAATTTCGGTGACAATGCACTATAGAATTTTCATTGAAATAAAAAATTTAAAATGGCGGTTTCTCCAATATGGCGGACGAGATTTGTGATCATGGTCCGATTCCATTCAAAATTGGTATGTGGGGGTTTTTGAGGTCGGAGATCATGATTTTTTTGTTAAAATTTATAAATTCAAGATGGTGACTTCAAAATAGTTCTTGTTTTTGTATAAATGACGATAACACTCCGTTGTTATCAGCTAAAAACTATTACTGTGACACATCATCCGTAAAAGAAAAAGAAGTTATTCATAATTAAGTCATAGTGAGCTATGACCTACATTTGAAAAATAAAAGTTGGTGCTGATATCTCAAATTCTAGAAGAGTTGGCATAAATTTCATATTTTTTTCGAAATCTCATCGAAAAACTGCCATGAGAATGTGAAATTCCTATTCGAATATTTTCATAAATAAAGAAGTTACGGAGGAGACATGAAAATTATCAAAATTTGTTTTTTGCGTATAAAACAAAAACGAATAGATTTTATCAAAATATTTTTTTCACATTATAGTTGGCCTTGATAAACTCCACATTTGGTGTCATTTAACCGACCTCGTATCTCTCACCATTAAAAAGATACCCATGGTGAGCATGGTAAGTGGGACACACTGTATAATTGATAGTTGCATTACATCTTAGAATTTGAAAAAAAACCGTTTCAGTACTTTTTAATTTGCGGAGGTCATGCTGAAAACCACTGAGGAAAACCAGTGCCTTGAAGAAATTTATGATTCTCATTGACATGATCACTTCAAATAACTTGGAAAAAGCTGATAACAAACTAATTGGTTTGTAATTAGTCATGTTATTTCGTTCACTATTTTGTACAGGGGTGTAACTACAGCTAACTTCATTTGATCTAGATAGTTATACCGGAAATTGAGCAATCATTGAAAATATGGCATAGAACTGGTCATAAGGAAAGAATAACAATTTTTTATTTTTGGTGGTATTATTAATACCACGTTCTGAATACTGAATATAGAAAGAGTGAGTTGGGTTCTTCTACTAAAAGTGAGTTTTTCATTGTGATGTATTACTTGACTATCTATAACGGATAATTCACAAAATAAATATTGGTATTATTTGCTTGACTTATTTCGTCCACATGATTATGAAGTAAAACAGCTGTGCTGTTTGCAGCTATATTATTGCGAATATTCATTACATTATGTTCATTGGTACATACATTAATATTTCCAGTAAACTTTTTTCTGTTTTCAGGCAAAGTCTCTGGATGTTCCATCATTCGAACACAATATGTGAAAGTCTAAGCCCCCGTATAAATGTATGAATGAATACCGCATATAAGACAACCGACAGTTGCTTTTTTTTATCAGAAATAATATCCAATGTGACGTAAAATCGAAGTACTTCTCTTGGAGTATGTTGTGCATTCACAAACGTGAGTGCCAGTTAACAACATTTTGAAGAGCCAAATCAGTATGGAAAGATTTCAGGCGAGAGCATATTCCAAAAGAATGATTTGTGGATTTCATCGAATTCAACCAGTGTGTTGGGACTGAATCACTGTTTTCATTCATAAACGATTTCCAAGTTTGGTATCCTTTTTATCAGTTCGAAATGGATCAGAAGTAGAAATCAATTTCTGAGGCCATATCCGCTATCCAAGGTGTGAGTGAAAGTTATTACGGACTCCAAAATGGCTGTCTTGTGTATTGGATATTGTGATCAAAATATACTTTCTCTATTCTTCCTCCAGTCAGGGTTTGTCATTACTATAACATCCACTCAGAACCTCACCCACCGTTTTCACTTACAGTGATATCCCTGACAGTTCACAACACTGTGGACAACACAAACGATCTGGTAGTAATATTTTGGTTCATCGCCTTTTGAGTTTCTCTCTGATACATGAGAGGTTTAAAAAACAAAAGACGATAAAAAAATAGTCTGATATCTCGAGGGGTATTATAGATAATACTTTAGGAAAGAAAGAGTTTATGTTAGGCATGCTTTTTAAATTTGCATTGCATTGTAAAATTGATGTAAGATGGCTTATAATAATTAAGACTCAGGAAATATTGAACAAGTATAAATTGGCCAAATCTGTATTTGGAGTGTAATATTTTTGTATTAATTGCGACTTTTTTAGCCCCCACCCTGTTTACTTTTGAACGGTTTGGCGTGAAAACATGATAAAAAAACTGTTCTGAATGGTATCACCGATACTACATTTTGAAAAAATAGACTTTGCGATTGACCTATAGGGGGCACCAGGGCATATCAATTTAAAAAATGGGATCAAATTAAACATTACATTACACATCGTTGAAAAGACTGTTTGTTCTATTCTCTCTTTAACTATACACTTTTTCAATTTTCGTTTTTACGTATTTTCACAATTTTGATCTCTTGGACATTTTCAAGATGATGTGCCCCCAGCACCATCTGTCGAGAAATTGCAATGTTTCTTATCTCAAAAAGTATACTATTGGTAATACTACTCGAAATTGTTGTCCCATTGCTCCACTTCGAACCGTTCAAATTGATCGAGATTTATACTTGATATTTCGAGTGCATTTGGTAAAAAAAAATTATATAAAATCCAAAAAAAAATCAGATATTTCAAAAGAGATTTCGATGTGTCACGTGTCCCTCCATGCATTTCAAATTTTTAAATTGCTGTGCCCCCTCGGCCTCTGCCCCCTCGGCCTCCGCCCCCTCTAACAAGCAGTCAGATTGTTTTCTATGTTCGTAAGTCAAACCGTTGAAAAGTTTATACAGAGGGGGGCTGAAAAAAGCCGCACTGTACGTTCAAGGAATATTATTCACAGCAGGACGATGGCCACTTAAGTGATTGAAACACGTGTCGGAGTGTTAAAAATAGTGGTTTGGTGTTGGATAATACTCCTGTGAATCATTACTACACCAAAGATTCCAAACAGTGCAGTGCGACTATATTATCTTACTAGAGTATTTTGAGCAACAGAGAAGTGTAGTTGAGTGAGTGTTCAATAAACGAGTGTCTAGAGGAGTTTATAACCGTGTTACATACTATGCTTTTTCTACGAAGTCATACTAAAACGAAAAAAATTATTCTTTTCATTCACAAATTTACGCTCAGTTCTTATTTTCATATTGGGAATATGCACTAGTAGTGCTATATTCATGTTCCCAAGACAAATGGTTCAAATTTATCATAATTTTTGTCTCCTACGAGCTCCCATACTTTAAAAAATTGGCACAACCTAATGAAGATGTATAAATACGAATCATATCAACCCTAAAACACGATTTTGTAGTTTATTATGTAGACATCTTTGACTGTCACCAGCGTACTAAGCAGATACATTTTGACTGAAAACAGTATTATTTCTCCATTTGATCAAAGCATTGTATTTCTCCAGGCACTTTTCATTGATAATTGTAGCAATACGGTTGTTTCCAGCGTACAGCTTTGGATAAATAATCATCGTATTGAACGATTTTTAGTAAACCTGTATTTCAATTATAAGACTGATTCACTTCAACATCACAAAATTCGACCATTCCACGGAAATCGATTCCTCTTTTATATGCATTCGTATCGGTTGGTGATTGAGATAAGAACACTCTTCTAATTATTCGGGCAGGGTTTATCAAAATAGTTTCATTTGGTACGATTGAGTTGGGTATATTGTAGGATGAAGATAGTCCAGTAACCTCGTCGCCTAAAATCAGGGGTACCTTGAGTCAAACCCTGTACTTCTGATTTATAGGGCATTCTTTACGTCTATTACAAAAATTTTCAAACTCAGTTTTATGTTAGTGCAATAATGAAAACAAACTATAAAATTTTGCATAAGCCTTCTATGAACATAACATCGTTTCAAAGGCAAAAAACGTTTTATTGCTCTATTTTTGCACTGGTGGCTGTGATTTCAAAACTGATTATTGTTTCTAAATTTGAACAACTTCCTTCGATAAACTTTTTCAGTAATGTCGAAAATAAAGAGAGGTTACTCCTGATAAAAATGTCTATTTATTTGTTCTCCCCTGTACACCGATCGGAAATTTAGAATTTTTACAACTCAAATTCAAGTTTTCCACAATGCATCAATTTCTATTGGGAAAAAAGTATTCTGGTAAATTGATAATCAAAGAGTTTTCCATATTGTACTCACTGTATATCCGGGAAGAAAGTACTTACTGGCTCTTTTCATAGAAAAAAATATATTTTTCGAAAAGTGATATTTTGTCACCTGTCAGCAGAGATAAAATGTCAAACGTTTTTCCCGTCTCAGAAAAAAAAATAGGAATTTTTGGAGATTATGTTATTAGCATTTCGATTATTGGTTTTGTTTTATCAGTTGTGTTGCTTATAGGTTGCTATGAATTTAAATATTATTTTAATCTCAAATGACATTTCATTTTGAGAAATGTCTAACGCAAGCTAACAGAGTGCGGTCTCAAATTAATCGTGATAAAAAGTTGTTTTTTCCTAACCCAACGAGTCACCATTTTAGAATTCAATCATTAATTCAAATTTTAAAATTGAATTTTACACAGCAGATACATTTTGTCTGAGAACAGCGAAGCTGCATTTTTCCAAAAAATTTAGGATGGATAGTATTGATTTGAACGTATCCACAACCATCTTTAAAAAACATATTCAAAATACTAACGAATTGGTTCTAAAAAGTGACGAGTGATTCATATATGTCATAATATGTTATGTATGATCAGTATGTCATTTAGAGACAAAATAAGTGAAAATATAACAATCGTCCCATTTAATAATCGAAAAATAATGTCACTTTTGCTATCACTTCCGGTAAAACCGGAAGTTGCATGATACTGAGCCACGTGTCAAAATATGCGGTTTTATCTTGTATACTGATACTTCAAATTTCATTCTATTATTTTCAAAAACAAAAAGGGTATAGCGGCATGCCAGTTTCCGCGGATACCAGTGATATCGGTAGGATGAATGCCATTTCACTTACATGAAAAAATGTATTGTACTACAACTTTAAGAGAGAAGTCGGTTGCTCCAGGGGATTCTCAACTTTATCATTTAACGCTTTCGACCCATGGTTACTTTGGGAGGAAATAATCCTAGTCGATTTTTTTAAAATCTGTCGGCCTCTCTGTCGGTCTGTCCATCGTAGAATTTCGAGACGTTCGTTTCTACTTTAGTCAATACAGGTTCAGGAATTGATTTGATCCATTCCGTATTCTTTTAAGATATAATTCAATATATCATACAGAAGTGTATAGTTTTTGAGAAGGATCAGAAAATGCTAACAGGGTTTCCCGGTGATTTTCCAAAAAATGTCCAAAAAAAAATTCAAATACGCCGAACCGTTAATTTAAATTGAATTTCGAAAACTGGGATGTGTAGAGCTCGACTAGGCAAACAAATCCTAAGACAACAATTTTCCACGAAAATGATCGAAAAACCGGGAAAACTTGAGACAACTGAAATTTTGAAATTGCTCTGTATACGTCTTCATTAGCCGCATTGATATTTCAGTATTGTTTAATTTCGACTCGATTATTAATTGGAGAAATGGTAAAAAAATTGAAGGAATTTTAAAAACCTCAAAAACTCGAAAACAAAACGAAGTATCGAAAAAAGTAAACAAAACAATTTTGATATGTTTGAACAGATCTACAAAAAGTATGTGTGAAGTTTTTTTTTTCATTTCTTGAATCATTGATTTTTTTAATAAAAGCACAAAAAACTGAAAGATGGCATCAGATTTTCAATTTACACATACCACTTTTTTATCGCCTCTAAGAAAGTCTAGAAAAATTGTTCATACATTTTTACCGCAATATCAATAGATCGGAAAATATTTTAAAAATAATGGAGTTTTATACCAATTTTCTTCTCGAGATATCGAAAATTATGTATATCAACAGTTTTATTTTGCTCAAAAAAGTCTACGACTTTGTATGAAGATTTTTCATAACTTGAAAAATTAAAGGAATATTGTTCATTGATAAATAAGACATAACCATGCGACGAATTTCTCTCAAAGTCGCAATATTCCTATTTTGGTGTCTAATTATAGTTTTAAAAGCATTGAATTTGTAGTATTAACATTATTGGTAGTATTCAAATCCGTACAATAAGAAGATTCTAGAAAACATACTGGTATCTTAGAAAAATTGTGATTACAATGGAAAAAAAAATTGGTAACCCTGAAGACTTGTGTTGTGAGTGGTGAAATAGTAATAAAAAGAAGAAATATTTTATGGTTGAAGTTGGTATATATCATTGCTGTAACGTATATATTTTTCTTCGTGTAGTTACCACTTCTAGGCCCTTCTACTTCCGAACTTTTCGCAAAGTATTTGTGCCAAGCGCTAGAGTCCCCAAGTTGTGTTATAGTATTCAAACTCCTACAACTTCCGAGCCCTTCAACTTCCCAGCCCTTAAAATTCTGAGTCCTCACTTGTTTTTCATATCATAATTAATTTCCCATAAGATTTTACTATTATCATGCAGTACTGTTTCAATTACATACCTTGGGTTCCTAACCGTGTGTATCACGAAGAAACCGAAGATATGATCGAATCTACTCAGATACTTCGATGGAACGTCTTTGGTCAACTGGTCCAATTCCGTCGAAGGGAGTACCGCATTCTTTCTAGCATATTTTACCACACTCGTCGAATAATCGGTAGCTACAAACTCCTTCAAGTTTGATGGCAAATAAGGGAATTGATTTGATCCATTCCGTGATTTGTGAAGATACACTTCAATATGCTAACAGGGTTTTTCTGGCGATTCCCCGAAAAATAGAAATAAAAAAAAATCAAATTACGTCGAACCCTTGATTTAAATTGAATTTTAAAAATTGTGATGTATAGAACAAATCCTATAAGAACAGTGTTCCAAGGAAATGCTTGGAAAACCAGAAAAACTTGAAAAAACTGAAATTTGGAAAATACGAAGTATTTCCGAAACGGCTGATATTTCTCCAATTCACTCAAATAACTTTTTTGACCGCCTTCAGGAAATCTACAAAAGTATAAATAATTTTTTTCGGTTGAATCCATATTCCGGAAAATACTTGAGAAAAATGGAAAATTGAAATATTGACCGTACCATAAAACAAATGAAAGTATTAAAATTGCTTCGAATAGGTATGTCTTTTCAAGCCACATCTATATTTTCATACCGTTTGTCTCAGACTCGAATAAAAATTGGAAAAATGTTACAAAAATTAAAGACATTTTATAAACCTCAAAAACTCGAGAATGAAACAAGATTAGAGAATTTTTCATTAACAGTTTTGATGTCTTTGAACAGATCTACAGAATTAACTTATCTTGGAAAATTGATTTATTTTTATAAAAACACTTAAAACTCAAAGACTGCTACAGATTATCAATTTCCACAGACTACCACCTCTAGAAAGTCTAGAAAAAATGTCGTCACATTTTTTCCGCAATATCAATAGTTCGGGAAATAATTCAAAAAAACAAAAAATCATGGACTTCTACCATTTTTTTTCTAAAAACGCCAACAACTCGAAAACGAAACGAAAGATGTCGAAATATTATAGATCAACAGTTGTATTGTCCTCAAAAAAGTCTACAAAAAGTTTAAACGAAATTTTTTCATACCTTGCATAAAAACGGAATATTCTTCAATGTTAAAAAATAAGAAAAAACCACACTATAGATCGGGAAATATTTAAAAAAAAACTAAAAATTATGGACTTCTACTAATTTTTTTCTAAAAACTCAAAAACGAAACATAATGTTGGAAAACTGTAATTCAACAGTTTTATTGTCCTCAAAAAAGTCTACAAAAAGTTTAAACGAATTTTTTTCATACCTTGCAAAAAAACGGAATATTCTTCAATGATAAAAAATAAGAAAAAACCACACTATAGATCGGGAAATATTTCAAAAAAACTAAAAATTATGGACTTCTACCAATTTTTTTCTAAAAACGCCAAAAACTCAAAAACGAAACATAATGTTGAAAAACTGTAATTCAACAGTTTTATTGTCCTCAAAAAAGTCTACAAAAAGTTTAAACGATTTTTTTTCATACCTTGCAAAAAAACGGAATATTCTTCAATGATAAAAAATAAGAAAAAACCACACTATAGATCGGGAAATATTTCAAAAAAACTAAAAATTATGGACTTCTACCAATTTTTTTCTAAAAACTCCAAAAACTCAAAAACGAAACATAATGTTGAAAAACTGTAATTCAACAGATTTATTGTCCTCGAAAAAGTCTACAAAAAGTTTATAGGAAATATTTTCATATCTTGCAAAACAACAGAATATTCTTCAGTGATAAAAAATAAGAAAAAACTATCCGACAAATTCCTCTTGAAGTCCCTTTTCATAATATTGGTGTACAATTATAGTTATAAACGCATTGAAAAGTCATACTCAGTAATCGTATTATTGGTGTCAAATTATAATTTCAAACTCATTGAAGTTGTAGTATTCAAATCCCTACAACTTCTAGACCCTTCAAGTCCGCGCAAAGTGAAAATCTGAGCTACACGCGAGAGTCCCCAAGTTGACTCGTAGTATAAATCCCTTCAACTTCCGAGTCCTTCAGCTTCCGCGCCCTTCAACTTCCGAACCCTTCAACTTCCAAACCCTTCAACTTCCAAACCCTTTATTTTCCGAGCCCCCACTTGTTATTCAAACCATCATTCATTTCCTATCAGTTTTTACCATTATCATGCTGTACATTGTCTCAGTTACATACCTTGGGTTTCTCACCGTGTGTATCACGAAAAAACCGAAGATATGATCGAATCTACTCAGATACTTCGATGGAACGTCTTTGGTGGCTATATCCAAATGGTCGAATTCCATCGAAGGGAGTACCGCATTATTTCTAGCATATTCTACCATACTCGTCGAATAATCAGTGGCTACAAACTCCTTCAAGTTTGATGGCAAATAGGGAAATAACGACTTCTGAGAAGTTCCGCCATCGCCATGTCCAAATTCCATAATCGAAGGGTTATTTCTCCATTTGATCAAATCGTTGTATTTCTCCATGCACTTTTCATTGGTAATCGTAGCAATACGGTTGTTTCCCGCGTACAGTTTTGGATAAATCATCATCATATTGGACGATTTTTAGTAAAACTGTATTCAATTACAAGACTCACTTCAACATCACAAAATTCTACCGTTCCACGGAAATCGATTCCTCTTTTATATGCTTTTGTATCGGTCGGTGATTGAGATAAGAACACTTTTTTCTAATTATTCGGGCATAGTTTATCAAAATAGATTTATTTGGTTCGATTGAGTTGAGTATTTTGTTAGAATGAATATAGTCCAGTAACCTCGTCGCCTGAAAGCGGGGGTACCTTGCGTCAGATCCGGTAGCTCTAATTTTTATTACATGCTTTTATCTACAGTGTGTCCCACTTCCACGTCCTCATATTTCATTGAGAATTAAATAATATGAATATTTTTTTTCATATTAGAGTACTCAGGAGTACATAACTTTATTATAATGATAATAATGATTATTTATTTACTTTCAACATTACATAACATTGAAACAATAAATGGTGAATAACTTGTACATATACTTACGGAGCAGATATCTGCTTGTGTGGAAGGAAAACAGTAAGTCTAGAATAACATTGTAACATTAATGCAAAAATAATTCTAAGATTAATTAAAAATAGTTTATACAAGGATCAATTAAACTTATCAAAAACTCATTAATTGCGGTACCTATACAATGAGGTTGGTATAATAACACAATTAAAAAATTTATGATACATACCCACAGAGCACTGGATGTCTTAAATACGACCAATTAACGTCCATATAATGCCTGAACGTCCAGAGGCATAAAATGGACGTCTGTTTCGGGATGTCTTAGAGACGTACCTTTACGGACGTCTTCAATACGTATTGGTACAGAATGTTGATTTTTTCTAAATAAGTATTTCTAAAAGGAGCAGTAATTTTCAGTAAAAAATATATTCGAAAATATCCGACCTTTCCATAGGTGGAATTTGACAAGTGTTAGTTTTCTACCAATCATAAAATTGAAATAGATTTAGCATTTGATTCGTTGGGCGTCGGAACTCTCCGTCCTTTTTCGACCTCACTCACCAACGATTCCAACAGTTTTTAATTGTTGCGCCGTTCTGTAATGTGTTTCGTGGTTTCGTCGTTTTGTCGAGTCTGGCAAATCAACATATTAGTTGTTATTGTGTTATATTTCAACTCGAGGTAAGTCTATTTCATACGTAATGGCGCTACAGAAATATTATATGAGTGCCAAAAGGCATGATAATTTTCGTCCATGTTGACGAAGGCAGTTCAACCGAAATCGTGATGGCGGATAGCGTGGGAGGTATTGCAAACAGAATGTCACCCCTTGAAAATATCACAGTATGAGGAAAGATGAATTGACGGGTGCAGAAGGCGCAAATGATGTTTTTTTTTATTGTTAATAATGAAGTGACAGGTATAGACAGTGAAAATGATAAAATTTTCAATGATTCATCAAGATTCCTGATTCTTCACATTATTTTGAGAAAATAAGTTTTCGTGTTTTATTAATGAGAAAGAAAACTTACTAACTCAGTTATTGGTTTTCTAAAAATTGATCATGAAAAATTTTGATGCCAACTGCTCAAAAATATGGTTATAAAGAATGTACTGATCAACTCATCTTCACTTATACTTTGATATTTTCAAGGGGTGACATTCTGTTTGCAATACTTCCTACGCTATCCGCCATAACGACTTCGGTTGAAATGCCTTCGCCACCACGGACGAAAATTGTCATGTCTTTAGGCACGCATATAATATTGTTGGTTTTCTTATGATTCCACTTGTATTTATTGGTTATGTACATCCCACCAGCAAAAAAACTTATCCAACTGCAAAACTGTTATCTATAGGTGATACAGTTTTTTTTTGAGAGAGATAAAAATTCTCGAAATCTGAAAAATTAAAAACTATTTTTTTTATAATTCATCAATGTCTATTATTGTTCTAGGTGACAGTGAGATGATGAAAGTTTTTACTGATTGGAAGGAAACTGAGAGGAACATTTTTAGTCGTTGCTGAGGAGAGCAGGAGATCGTAGGATGTATAGTAAAAACAAAAAGATATAGAATATAATTCAATAAAATTCCTACAATTTTGTTTCTCCAATTTCATTTGAAACCTGCAATATACTGAATATTAAATAAAGTCTCTTCAATGTCCAGAAAAGGGTCCATTCATGCCCAAATTAGACATTCGAGAGATGTCTGTAAGACGTCCTGATTATGTCCACATGGACATCTTGAAGACGTGTTTAAGACGTCCTGTTTTGTAACAATGTACATCTTAACGACGTCTTTTGGACGCCTTTAAGATTTTACTTGACGTCTTGGAGACGTCCCGAACATCTTAGGGTGGACGTCTTGAAGACGTCTTCAAGATGACTTCATGCTGTGTGGGTATGAGCACATTTATGAATAACATATTATAAATAAAAACAGTTTGTATGGAGAACGATTACTAGTTATTAAAAAAAACATTTTGTATGGTATAGAGCGTGTTTAAACATAACTCAACATGATAAATGACTCCGCAAACTCCTTATGAAATTTGAGTCAAGGTATATTTTTTTTGAATTTTTGGTATAATGTGGTCCATGTTATTCTCAAACAATGGTGCCATCACCCTTTACGCAGATTAGACTATTTATTTTTGGATCCTGTAACAATAGTTTCACTTGTTTCATCGTTGCTAATGTTGCACAATATTATGCTGTTTTATAAAAGAAATTCTAACTGAAGTAAGTATTCAAAAGAAAAAGATTGTTGATATAAAAATTAAATAATGCTGGTCCTTACAAGATACGGTTTTTTCTTCCCCCAACTCCTATTACGAAATGCTAAAAAAATATTTTTCAAGTGCCTTTAAATGTATCGTGGAATGTTCAAATATGCCTGAATGAAGGAAATATCAGTTTTTTTATGATTATATTCCTGGTGGGTTTATGGACAGAGTCACTAGGAACCACCCCGGAGCTCCGAGTTCAAATCTCGTCTCCAACAATTTCTTTTCATAGGAATTTGTGTAACTCTGCATCACTACTTTCATATTAGTTTATCTTTGTTTTCTCAATGCAGCTAGTTTATTTACTATATTTATGTACCAATAAATCGAGTAGGCGTGTAAACCGAACCCTTGTGACAAAAATGTAATTTTTCTAAGACAATAAAACTATCTATCTATATATCTATGATTATACCCACTCCCCCTAAAGGGCACAAAACGAAAATGTTTTGGTGTATTTTTCTGAATTTTCAATATGATGCAGTTATTCTGAATAGAATTTAATTGGTTGACAAACCCCAAAATTTATTAGTTTTGATGATAGGGGGCATTGAAATCACACCTTTCTCAGAATAGACTATTCATTATTATAGGCGGAAAAAATATCTTTACGCATTTTAGTTTAGATTATCCTAAACGATTGTGTGATTTGAAAAAATCTAAAACTTCCCCCTTTTTCCCAACCCCTATTTTGAAACACAAAACAATTATTCAGGCACCAACTCGAATTCAAATTGTTGATGTTTAATTTTCATTAATTTTCAAGATTTTCGCCCAATTAATTGATATTCAAATAACATGAACTACGCCCTACTAAGAAGTCAGTGAAATTCATCATATTTTTTTGAAGGGACGGAATGGTGAAATTAAATAACTGAATGATTTCCCTAATTTGAGCTGTTCAAAACATGTATTTTGATAAAGCATTCACAAGTAGTCGAGAATAATTTTTTTTCGTATTTTAAAATATGGGTTGGAGGTACGGGGGAGGTTTCAAATTTTTTTATGTAAAAAATTACACAGTTGTTCAGCGTAATCTAAACTGAATTAAGTATAGATATTGTTTCCGCCTATTCTGAGTAAGGTATGATTTCAACGCCTCCTGGCATAAGAACTATCAATTTTTGGGGTTGTCACCCAATTAATTTCCAGTCAAAATAACTTGAACTGCATCATAATAAAAATTCAGCAAAATCCACCAAAATATTTTCGTTTTGTGCATTTTCGAGGGAAGGGGGATAATCATAAAAAACTGATATTTCCCTTATTCAGGCATATTTAAACATTCGACGATACATTTAATGGTACTTGAGAAATATTTGTTTCTGCGTTCCGTAATAGGAGTGGGGGAAGAAGGGGGGTAAGATTTTTTTTTATAAAACAGCACTATATTGTGCAACAACGAAATGAGTGAAAATATTGTTTCCGGATTCAAAAATAAATAGTCTTATTTGCGCAAGGGGTGATTTCAACGCCCTCTAGCAGCAAAACTGTTCAGTTTCTTGGGTTGGCGCAATGGTAAGATTGGTTGAGAATTACATGGACCACATCATACCAAAAATTCAAAAAAATCCACCAGGACCCAAATTCCATAAGGAGTTTGCGGAGTACTTTATACGGAAGAGACATACAAGGTATAAGACATATTGAATACAGATAGGTAGACCATTTAAGGTAATTTAATATGGGTATATAAAAGCTGTGAAAATTTGAAGTTAGTTCTCTATTTTTTCATTTATTTCTGTTCGGGGTGAGTGTTTGACATAAAGTTCAAATTTTTTCAAAACATTTTTGGATTTGTACTACACCTCAGGTCTATAGGTAGTGAGCTGAAGAGTTTTGGGCCTAATTGTTTTGACCTATTGACTCCTGCATGGTTGGTATAACTACATTTCTATTATGGCGGGTGCTATATTGATGGTTCGAGATGATTAGTTCATGCCTTTACTTATATTGTTCTGTAGTTATACTGGCGAAGAACAGCTGTCTTGGGTTTAAAATCTCGGATTCTGCGGACTTCACTAGGGTAGGTAAAATATCTCTGTCGTATACATCTGAGAAAATATTTTTGCACAACCTCTAGAGAGCGCAGATGAGTTTTTGAGACTCCACCCCAGCCAATTATGCCATAATTTAGATGTGATTCAACTAAACTTTTACATATGGTTATTCTTTGGTCGAGGTTGAGGTTAAGGTATACTTTCGAATTTATATAGAATACATCTTAGATTTTTTACCAAGTGATGGATATGTTGGTCCCATCGAAGTTGGCTGTTTAGGATTATACCTAGGTACTTAATTTTTCTGACAGTCCTGATAACAGTCGTATCGATAAAAAACAATATCATAGTCAGGCAGGGCTATGTCATAGCTACTGAAAAGTAGTTAGAATGTTTTCTCAACATTTATTGATAGTAGCCTATAATCAAACCATTTCCTTACCTGACCCAAATCCTGTTCCAATTTCAGTTTTGAATTAAACCAGTCATCATCTTGGCAGAACAATATCGTGTCATCAGCATAGCTAATAATACTGGAGTGAGTATTCAAAAGAAAAATATTGATGAAATATAGATTAAATAATATTGGTCCTAATACTGTTCCCTGAGGCAAACCACAAGATACGGTTTTTCCTTCTAATGTTGATGAAACATTCGTATATCCATTTTCCACATCTATGACCAATTGAAAAGTGAAACAATGTGGAAAATATATTAGGGATTTTTTCATCACAAAATTAACATCAAATTCTGTTTCAGAATACTCTGAAACCCCTAGATCCCAATGCTTGAATTAATTAATATAAACACTAAAAATTAAAAAGAGGCGCCAGGAAATTAAGCGGAAAGAGTGGATCACTCAAGGAATCCTAAATTCAATTAATCAGAGAAATAAACTACATGCAGAACATAAAAAAAATCCTGACAACTTAGCGAAGAAAGATGCATACCTACCTTACTTATAGGAAAATTACAGCTAAAGTAATCAGAAGATCAAAAATAAAATTCCACAATAAAAAAATCACTGAAAATCAAAATAATTCCAAAAAACTGTGGGAAGTGCTAAATAATATACACGGAAAACAGAAGAACAATGATATTTCAGAAATAATTTCAGATACAGGGAAAAAAATAACAGACGTAAAAAAAATTACAGACGAATTCATTAGTTTTTTTACTGGCATTGGTGAAGACCTTGCCAACAAAATAGTTAAACCGGTTAGCCCTTCTCCAATACGAATCAAACTTAAAAATTCATTTTTTCTGAGTCCTATTAGAGAGAAAGATGTTATAGAAGTAATTAAAAACATAAAGAACAAAAAAAGTGCTGGTGTAGACGGAATACAAGCGGAAACGGTTAAAGCAATCAGTACCGACATTTCACCACTACTTTCTCAGCTCATAAATGATATATTTGAAAAGGATGAATGTCCACTAGAGTTCAAAAAAGCTATAATTATACTCATATACAAGAATGGAGAAAGAAAAAATCTCAGTAATTATAGACCTATTTCTTTAATAAATACCTTCGCAAAATTTTTTGAAAAATTACTAAAAATTCCAATTACTTCGTTTTTTCATAAATATAATATCATAAGCACTAGCCAGTATGGATTCAAGGAGGGTATATCAACTACGGATGCAATCGCCTCGTTGACAAGTCTAGTATATAAAGAAATTGATGAAACGTCACCCTGTCTTTGTGTCTTTCTGGACCTTGCAAAGGCGTTTGACACTGTATCTCATTCACAGTTGTTGGAAGCCTTGGAGGATGCTGGAATACGCGGAACGCCACTAAAATTATTTGAGAGTTATCTGACAAATAGAACTCAAGCGGTGAGAATACAAAACGAAATAAGCAATTTTAAGAAGGTTAAGTTCGGAATACCTCAGGGAACAGTCTTGGGACCACTTCTGTTTTCCTTGTATGTTAATAACCTCTTCTCATTGCACACCACAGGCAAAATTATTAGTTTCGCTGATGATACTGCCATAATCTACGCCGACAGTACGTGGACAGCCCTTAAGCACAAAGCAGAAAAATATTTGAAAAAAATTACTGAATGGTTCTTACATAAGCAATTAACTATCAATTACAATAAAACTTTTTTCTGCTCCCCTTCACAAGCTACAAAAATAACCTTCCAACGTACCAGAACTTAAAAATAACCAGTGGAGATGGTGACTGTGAAATCAAGGGAAAAAACAATTGTAAATACTTAGGCGTCACTATAGACTCTCAGTTACGCTGGGATACACATACAGGGTGGCCCATCGAAAACTTGACATCGGGGTTTTGGGTGATAATATCGTAGATGTGGAAAAACCCTCGGACAGGTCGATTTTAGTTTCGAGGAAGACAGTTTGTTCTCCTACACGCACTACCGTCACGGCAACACTCGAGGTGTGGGGTGAACAACCCCTAAAATTTCAATAGGGAATAATGGTGGAGTGGCACATCTTTTGAAAGCCCGTTAAGTTCTCTATCCAACGGCGTCTCGATTTTGAAGTTGGGATGAACCGTTTGGGAAAAAATAAATTCAGGAATAAACCTGTACGAAAGTTAAGAGCTTACTTGTACGTCTCTGGAAAACTCATTTGCCAGTTTTTGCAATCTATCATTTATTTGCTACGATACTGTGAATGTTTTTGCTCAGTTTTTTTCGCGGTACCCATGAAATTTTTTTAATAAAATAGAACACACATGCAGTTTCTGTTTTTCACGTGTGTACTACAAGTGAGTTTCATTCGTGTGTGGTATCGTACGTCGAAATTAAAACGAGGCAATGGTGTATACAGTGGCAGAGAGGGTTGCGTTGATTGAACTGTATTATGAAAACAATAGATGTGCGAAAAGGGCTGCGGAACGGTTCAATCAACAATATGGCAGGACTGTGTCGCGGCAGTATGTGTCTGAATTAGTATCAAAATTCCGAGAAACGGGATCGGTAGCAAATAAAAAACGGTAAATCGAACCGCCAGTAAGAAATGAGGCGACAACAGTGGCAATTTTGGGCCATGTTGAGGTTGACCATACGTTGAGTACAAGACAGCTAGCAACTGTTACCGGTATCTCAAGATCTAGCATTCAGCGTATTTTGAAACTACATAAATTCCATCCTTCCATCCAAAATTAAATTAACACACGAACTGAATGAAGATGATTTTGATCGGCGTTTACAATTCTGTGAGGTACTAAGTGAGCAGGCGATTGCAAATCCTCAGTGTCTGTTCAACATTTGTTTCAGTGATGAATGTCCTTTTTTTTTAAATGGTATAGTTAATCGCCATAATTGTCGTTATTGGGCTGATTCGAATCCCCATATATTTCATGAGATACATACGCAATATCCTCAAAAATTAAACGTATGGGCTGGTATTTTTGGGGGTCGTATCGTGGGCCCCCTCTTCTTAGAAGGCAATCTAACAGAGGAAATGTATCTGGAACTGCTTGAAGACACAATTGAACCAATGTTAACTAACATTATTGAAAATGACTATCATTATCAGGAAGATCAGTTGATATTTCAACAAGATGGTGCTCCTCCGCATTATGCTATGCCTGTTCGGCGATATTTAGATCACCACTTTCCTGGTCATTGGATTGGTAGTCGAGGTTCTATTGAATGGCCCCCACGATCACCAGACCCGTCTCCCTTAGATTTCTTTCTGTGGGGTCATATGAAAAGCAGAATTTATGCTACACCACCAGCTTCACTAGCAGATTTACGACTGCCGACCGTTTTGTTTCAAGAATTCAACGGGCTTTCCAACGATGTGCCACTCGATTCCTATTCCCTATTCAAATTTCAAGGGTTGTTCACCCCACTGCTCGAGGGTTGACCTGACGGTGCTGCCTGTAGGAGGGCACAATGTCCCCCTCGAAACTAAAATCGTCCTGTCCGAGCGTTTTTCCAGATCTACGATATTAGTACCCAAAACCCCCATTTCAAGTTTTCGATGGGCCACCCTGTATAAACAACATTACAAAAACACTAAGACCTCTAATGTACAAATTTAAGTACTTACGAAATATTTTAAACTTAACTTATCTAAAAATTCTGTACTTTGCCCTTATAGAGAGTCGTCTTCAATACGGAATATTGGCATGGGGTGGAACAAGAAAAAATCACTTAAGGAAACTAGATGTGATTCAAAAAAGAATTATCAAGATTATTTACAAAAAGAAAATCAGGTATTCTACCGATATGATTTTTGAGGAAACCAAAATCCTTGATATTAGGCAGATCTATGTTTATAACCTTCTTATTTTCACATTCAAAAATCGACGAACTCTCCTGGAAAAGGTGGACCACACATATTGTACTCGCAGTAAACAACATCTAACAGTAAAAATTCCGCTAACCCAAAAATCCATAGGCCAACGTATGTATATTCACTTACTTATATAGTAAAGCGCTTCCTGATATATACAAAGAGTTTATTCTTACCACTAACTCACTGCCACTCACCAAGAAGCAAATTAAAAACTATCTGAAGCACACTCCAAGAAAGGATATTCACAATATAATTGATTGATAGTTATGTTATGAAAAAACACCAAGTTTCGCTATTAATTTCAGTTATAAATTGACATTCAGCACTGATTGTTTATAAATTGATTGTTTATTGTTCACTTCTCCGAATATTTTAGCACTCTACTTCCACGAGTAATTCACTAATTATTAATATTATATTGATGTAGAATTGATGAAGAATTGTAATAATATTAGATAGTTGTATGACACGTTATTTTAGGTTATAAACCTACCTATCCTTATAATACCAATTTACTATTACAACTAAACTCACTTATGCCCATGTGCAACCCTCTGGGGTCCTAAATGGGCTTTTCTTTGTTTTGTTCAACGTAAACAGGTATATATGATAGTTGTGATGTACACGTAATTGTGATTATTACTCATGCATGATTAAGGGAATAAAGAATCCCAGCTCTTGACTCAGTCGGCCCAGTCAGTCTTGATACGGACATCGACGGAGTTGAGTGCGGGTACAAATCTAGAGTGTTAGTGTTATTCCAAATACCCGAATACCTGAAGTGTGTACTAAGAGTGACTATTAACTACAGTGAACACCACATTGGCGACGAGGATAAAGCAAAGAAATGGGCTGTAAGTACGAAATGCATTCATTGAAAGAAAAATTTTGATAAGTATCATACTGATTGGTATCTATATCTCATGTAATGAGACAAGGAAGCCAAATCCTGAGATGTCGGAAACTCGCACCTGTGGGAAAAAATAAAGTGTCTAAGGTGTCGAAAACTCGCACCTGTTGCAAATTGCACAAAGTACCGAAGGTACTGAGGTGTTGGACAATCGCACCTGTTGAGAAAAAGAGTAACCGAGGTGTCGAAAATTCGCACCTGTGTGCAAATTGCAAAAAAAAAGGACCGAAGGTACTGAGGTGTCGGAAACTCGCACCTGTGGGAAAAAATAAAGTGTCTAAGGTGTCGAAAATTCGCACCTGTGTGCAAATTGCAAAAAGTACCGAATTAATTTTATTGACGATATACTTATTTTTGGTAGTAACGAAGAAGAACATGATAGACGACTTAAATTCACAATGGAAATACTATCTGAGAATAACGTGCTACTGAACAAAGATAAATGCATTTTTAAAATGAAAAAAGTCAAGTTTCTGGGGCATACATTATCACCAACAGGGATAAGACCATTAGAGGACTATATTAATGGTATAAAATCGTTTAGGACACCTAAAACGATTGACGAAGTTCATAGCTTTTTAGGACTGGTTAACTTTATCGGAAAGTGGATTCCCAATCTTGCCACTTTGACTGAACCATTACCTGTGTTATTGAGTATGAAATTGGGTAAACATGTTAACATCTTAAAACATTGGGGTAACGATCAGGAAGATGCATTCAGAAAACTCAAAGAATTCTTAGCGAATATTCCTACATTAGGATACTATGATCCGAACGACAAAACCCAAGTCGTGGCAGACGCAAGTCCAGTGGGGCTAGGCGCTGTGTTGATACAGTTTGACAAGAACGGTCCCAGGATAATTGCTTACGGTAACAAAAGTATTTCCAATTCCGAAAAGCGTTATTGTCAAACTAAAAAAGAAGCTCTTGCTCTCGTATGGGCAGTCGAACATTTCAAAATTTACTTGTACGGTAAGGAGTTCGATCTTATTACAGACCTTACAAGCCCTTAGAAGTAATTTTTGGACCAAGGTCACGACCTTGTGCCCGTATAGAACGATGGGTACTGCGTCTGCAGTCATTCAGCTACAAAATTCTATATCGTCCTGGAAAAAGCAACATCGCTGATCCCCTGTCTCGTTTATGTCAAACAAATTCATGTACTCCATTTGGAAGCGATGGTCACATTCACCATATTGTCGAGTACTCTCGTCCAACTGCTGTTAATTTACAAGAAATACGTGAATCATCAGAAACAGATGAGGAAATTCTAGGAATAAAGTCAGGCATTGAACAAAATGTTTGGGGTGAGACAGTGAAGCATTGTCAAGTTTTTCAGGCAGAATTTTGTTTGTGTGAGGGTATTCTATTAAGGGGCAATAAAATCGTTATACCGAGAATCTTGAGACAAAGAGTTCTAGATGCTGCACACGAGGGACATCCGGGTATTGTGGCTATGAAAAGCAGACTTCGTACCAAGGTGTGGTGGCCTAAAATTGATGAACATGCGGAAAAAATTGTTAAATCGTGCAAAGGGTGCACTCTTGTGTCAACACCAATGGCTCCTAACCCGATGAAGAGGAGACAAATTCCAAGCGGGCCATGGATAGATGTTGCCATTGATATATATATATATATATATATCCTAAATAGAATTTCGTATTTCATATTAAGACATACTGGAAAAAAGGAGAGATGTGATGTACACGTAATTGTGATTATTACTGATGCATGATTAAGGGAATAAGGAATCCCAGCTCTTGACTCAGTCGGCCCAGTCAGTCTTGATACGGACATCGACGGAGTTGAGTGCGGGTACAAATCTAGAGTGTTAGTGTTATTCCAAATACCCGAATACCTGAAGTGTGTACTAAGAGTGACTATTAACTACAGTGAACACCACAACAGTTATACAAAATTAATTTTTCTACTGATATGCTTGTTATATTTCTTGTTTTTCTTTCTACTTGAATAAAACGTTATTATTATTATTAATTGATTCCACAGGTTCATTTGTAGCTGGCAATGTGATTATCCATTTTTCATCAGTAATGTTTGCGTAAGTATCAAAATTTCTTCACTTTTTACACAATTCACAAAAATATTGAAATAATAATGCGGAAAACAAACAAATAATACTCTTCCATGGCAAAAAGTGACCACTTGTACGGTGAAATATGTGAAAATGTATTGAGGGTCTTTTATTGAATATTTCCTTCGTATGTTAAAAATCCCATATGAAGCAGGACATTTTCGATAAATTACAGCGGAAAATTCCCGGCGGGACATTTTCAGGCTGAAAATTACCCGGTAGGTATCGAAAATAACCCGCTCGGTCCGTGTAATATAAATACATTTTTGTTTTAACTCCGGAAATATTCTACCGAATTACACTGGTGCATCAAAATAAACCTGATAATTTTCCATTCAAGCATGTTGTCAGTAAAAAAACTGCATTCGGTTGTTTTCATATTTTGTCGAAAGAGCCATCCTCCTTCGGAGTCGGGCTCTTTCGACAAAATATGAAAATAAACTCATGCAGTTTTAAGACAACATGCTTTCATGGAAGATTATCGGTAATTTTGAAGCACTTGTGTAATTACTTCCTAAAAATGATCTCCAACTCCTGGTTGTTGAATGTCCCAGAACCCCAAAACTCAATGCTGAATCATTGAAATATACAGGGTTTATTTTTCCTTTGATGCAGTGTGAAAAGAGCAATTTGCTTTTCCTTTGCCTGGCTGGATGAAGAAAACGTTAGAGACAATTCGAGTTAAAGCATCTAGGAGTGCCAAGAGGTCGGTGCCTTCGCCAACAATAGCGGCACATGATGATTGACGTGTCAACTCAATCGCACTGATGACAATTACAGTCTGCGTCCTTAATGACTTACTTTACTGGTGAATTTCCGTTCTGCAATTTCTTATGAAGCTCTTCCGAAATATCGTCCAAATGAGAACCATTCGTCTCGTCGTTGATGCCGACCTCACAAGCTCGCTCACTTCTCTTGAACATCGCAGAAAAGTTGGCGATCTGTTTCTGTTTTATGGATATTTCCATGGACGATGCTCTGCCGAAATAACATGAATTGTTTTACCGTTTGCTGTCCTATCGAGACTTACCCATCGAGCTCATTCTCCACATATCTTTGTCGTCACTTTGGAGACATGCCGAACCTCTCTTTGGCAGAGTTCGTTTATTCAACGAACGAAAGAGCTTTGGAACTCACTGCCTCGGAAAGTGTTCCCTGAGGCATACAACGTGCAGAAAATGCAGAAGAACGCCAATTCTTACCTATTTTCACTCTTCTCAGACGATGTTCTCCATTCATGATTACATGATTTTCGTTTGTTTGGTACCAAGCATGAAAAAAATATGAGCACTAAGGGAAGTTGTCGAAAAACTGATTCACTGGTTCTGCAAGAAGTATGGACATTGTACTATTATTGTACGTTCCTGTTCAGACATATAGGAAGGCCTAGTCGAGTTTGCACAAGTTCAGTTGCAAACATACACAGAGTACAAAGTAACGTACCATGAGCCTATGAGATAATTTTATAACTAACAATGGTTTTTAAGAGCTTTCAGATTGTCTGAGAATAATGTTGGAAATTTTATGTCAGGATTGAAGTGAGCCCCTACTATATTGTACTATATTGTAATTCAAACATGCTTTCCTACTTTATTACTTTCTATTACTTGATATGAACCTACCTAAAAAAACAACTCAAGTTTTTCCAATAACGTCAATAAGAATTCACATTTATGCATATTTTAATATTGTGATATAGTCTAAATTCCGAACCTAAATCGACCCAAGCCGATAATAGAATCAAACTTATTTTATAATAAATTTAGTATATGAGAAAAAATATTAAAAATGGGTTGCCTAAAAAAATGAGTGACAGAGAGATCCGAGGTAGCTATACCGTGTAATAATAAAGGACCGAACATCGCAGCCGTGTCCGGGAACCTGAATGTAAGAAAGCTATTAACGAACAATTTTTTAAAGTTTCATCAGTAAAATCACTTGAAGAATCGTCCGTGCAACACAAAAAATACTTTTTAGCCATTTTTATCACAACAATAAAGAATAACACGTGTTTTCGATGCAATATAATATTATAAATCGTTAGCTACTCCAAAATAACGCCGTACTGTTTACAATATGGTGGGTAGTAGGGGTATCTCTACTTTCCACATTTTACGTACCGAGCATGCGCATTTTCTCACATTCAGGGTCACATCAGACACGGCTGCGATGTTCGGTCCTTTATTATTACACGGTATACTTACCTCGGATCTCTCTGTCAGTCATTTCCACACGCGTTGAAATTTAAATCTTTGAAATTCGCAAACCTCTATTAGGACCAAATTTTTTGCAGACAACCCTATATCAACGTGTTCACAACAAAACAGCGCTTATGCTGATATACATTTTTTTCTATAATCACATCAAGTGAAAGTAACTGATATTGACATACCTGCTTATACCTGGCAACCCACTAATTCGTCCAGGTAAATAATAGAAATTTCTGCAGATGTTTCATACTTTAAGTCCAGTATAAACTTTTTGATATTGCAAAATTATATGAAAAATCGTTTTTCAAAAAATAATTTAAAATATCCTGTCCAGGTTTTTTTTAGGCAACCCATTTTTAATATATTTTCTAATATACGAAATTTAATATAAAATAAGTTTGATTCTTTTATCAGCTCAGTGAAGGTCGATTTATGTTCGGATCTTCTATACTAATAGGAAAGCTCTCTCTTCCCTACCACACAATTTTTTTTAAATTCTAATCAAACTTGATGTTTTTGCTTTCAATCGACGCTGAATTTAATTTTCCACAACTTTGAATACCATTTCAAATCCGATATAGTAATGTGACTATTCAAAAATGAAGTGAAAATAAGCCATTTTTTCAGGTTGTTTACAAGATGGCGGCTAGTGCTCACCTCTGCAGAGGGGAAAAGGTAAGTTCATACCAGATGGATATAAAACGATATCAAACAGTTTCCAGAGTTCTTCCAGATATTAAGTTGCGGAGTCCCAGAAAATTAACAGATGCCTGGGCTATCAGTCACAACGTAAGATATGTTAACGAGTTCATTACTCATCTTGGAATTGCATAATTTGTTTATGCATCAAGTTTGCATAACAGGTGGTAATCAAAACCACTCAGTACCTAATTTTATTTATTCGAGATATAAGTTTCTCAAACAACAAAATTATAATTCGTGCAAATATGTTTTGGAGAAGTATTCACAGCAAATTTCAGATAATAAAGTCTATTTTTTGGTAAAACTCTGAATCGCTTCTTGAGTCAAACTACAGAATATCAACACAAGAAATATTTGATGGGTCAAATTAGGTGAAATACATACACGTATTATAGTGCGAATATCGTATATTCGGGCCCATTTATGCATCATTGTTGTTATCATAGTCCTAATCACAGTCACTGGCTTTATCATAAAATCAAATTATAACTGTACATTTCAGTAGGGGTTTTTATGCAATTTCTTTAGTTTGTCTCTATCATAATCATAAAAATTTGACCTTCAGTTTTCAATTTGTATGCTTATGCACAACGTGCATGCGCATACGTGCATGCGCGTCGATACCTATTTCACAAATGACATAAATAATTATTTGGTTTGACTGTTATTATTGTTATTTGTTATTGTATATTGTGTCTCGGAAAAAGAAAGAGCCAGGAAGAGGGTACTCTTATTGAAATGATTGATAAATGTCTCCTCCTTTGGGACAAAAAGACACTAATGACAGGTTATTATCTGTCCATTTTTTATATTCGAACTTATGACTGTGATGCATAAAACATAGAGGCATGATTTTTCAATTGTTCAGGGGTTAAATTCGCGTCGTCCAGTTTTCGAATGTGTTTTATTCATTCTAGTGTTCACGTGCACTTGGTTCACTATTTAGTATACATTCTGATCTGCGGATCAAAATTTTGTCAAGTTCGTTATTTATTTTCACACATTCAAAGAATTATTGCCTTCTACAGCAACTAATAAACCCTGACTTGTTTGTAGATACCGCGGCTAAGCTTTTAGACAGTGGAGACGTGGTGGGTAGATCGGGAAAAGAAAGTTATAACAAGAGAGAGATAGGTAACAAATATGATTTATTGATAAAATGTGAAACGGAAAAAAGTGTTTGGAAAGTTAAATAGTGGAAAGAACACAGGTGGCTTCACCCTAATGTAAGAGGAAGAAGAAGAAGAGTTAATGAGAAGACCTTGGCTGCTGATTCTGGCTACCGTGGCCAACAGTAAAAATCAACAGGCCATAAACATAGAAGAAGAAGATAGAAATTGACAGTACAATTTGACAATTGGCACATTCGACTTCCTGCAATGGTGGAGGACAAAAGACGTCCTCAGTTGAAAGTCAAGTAAATGTGTGTGAATGTTAAACTATGTTGAAAATCAGCAGTATTGTCTATGAGTGTTATGTGAAATTGTGTAATTCTCTGGCTCTCTACGCCGGTATCCAGGCCGGATAACAACGGATTTTTCGGAGCCAGGGGCCATACTGCTATTTCAAACCTCTTGAAATATATTTACTTACCTGATCTGGAGAAATTGACTTTGTATGAAGTCAGAAATCCAAGAAACCAAATAAAAGAAGAATAAGAAGACAATTGGCGGAATGCGATAATTACTAAACAATAACAAACAATTTAAATGCAATGGTTCGAGTACAAGAAATGCAAAGAAACAACAATACAGCTGAATTCGACAACAGTAATTATTGTACTGATGGAAGAATAGAGTTACCCTCGGTATGCATACCACCGGTCTATGTGATCTTCAACGAAGCAAGTTGAAATCAAAATTATTATTTTATATTATTTAACGCACTTTTCTCGTAGGGCACGATGATACGAAGATGCGGATTTCGTCCTTTATTCATCCAATGGTCCGACAGAAGTAAATAAATAATGTTAGGAAGGTTACCTTGACTTTGGAGTGTTGGTGAATTTCAGCAGGGCTCTCTCGATATACTACCTTGGATTCCCTACAGAGCAAGAAGTTCGCTTCCACAATTACTGTCTCTCTCTCTCTCTCTCTGTATTTGGTTGGTCGTTGCTTCCTTCAAACAGGCGCATTTGACCAAGCCCTGCTGCGAGAAATCCGTTCTCATCCGGCCTTTAACCGGCGTAGACAGCAAGGTTTCATCAGGGGAATGCAGTTGTCTTGCTCTAGGCAATACTGCATCCCATATTTTACACTTTTTAATTTTTATTTAACAAAACACTTCTATATAATCTGTCAAATGCACGTCTTCAAGACTGCGGACATCACACACATTAACCTGACTTCCAACACAAGACCGCCGTCTGATCTCAACCACTGCCGGAAGTCCCACAATTACTGTCAATTTCTTAGATTCTTGGCTTGTACAGGGCAGCTTGATAGTTCAGTGCAAAGAATGAAAGCTACGAGCAGGTATCGTGCAAAGCTTAGCAGGTGCTAGTCATCTACAGGATGGACTGGAGAATAAGCTTGAGAGTGTGCGTTTGCATACAATGAGATAAGCTTTACGATATAAGTAGAAAGTTATACTACTTGATAGACGAAGGCCTGAAAGGAAATACATTTCAGAAAATATTTTATAACGGCAAGTGAGATGAGTTTAAAAGCTAGTAAGATGGGTTTCGAAGCAGAGCAGAAAAGTAAAGTAAAACATACCTTTGATGGAGTGTGGCCTTTCGGAAGGTTCGTCCTTCGAAAAACAAAAGTTCAAATACTCACGTTGTTTCAACATGAATCCAACCAAAGTTGGGTATTGATTATCAGTCCTATGATAAATCAAAAGTTTTGTGATTTGAAACTCATAAAATCTCAAAAAGCCGTAAAAATACGATGCTCTTCACGTGTCTGGTCTGGACCAAAAAAAAGAAGGAAGGGCTTTTTTATTGAAGCTCCAGTTTGCTGAAAGGGAAACTTGAAGTTGACATGACAGAATGATAAGTCACTTTTCATTTGTCAGGGATATGACAGAAACTACACGACATTCATGAATACATTCACGAATTTCTCCAGGAAATGTTCGAAGAATGCAAAACCACAATGAAAAGGAATGCTATCAATAGAAAAGGTATGAAAGTCACTGTTCGGTAGATAGAAATCATTATTCAACGATAGAAATGGGGTTATGTTTGTTTACAATCTGTTTACTTTTGTAGGAATATTCCATCCAGTGGAGAAGGTTTATAGTTGATTTATGAAGAGAAGAGATCAACAGAAATATGTGAACTAGGCTATAAATCACTCTGAAAACAACCAAGTAGCTGTACGGAGGTTTAATTAATATGATCAAGCCGAGTGAAGCCGCAGCTATGCTACAGGAAGATACCATGAACCATGATCAGAGCAATTTTCCATAGCTGAGGTTCCACTAGTTGATGTGGAAGGTTTTCTGACTCATTGAAATATAGTTAATATAATAGGGAATATACAGGTGGTGATTAAAATTAACTTTAAGTTTAGGTAATATCTGAAGGTAATATTATTTGAAGTTAGCGAATCAGTTATAGAAAAACATAGGTATTTATGAGACCGTTACAATTCATCAGGTAATTCTCGTCAAAATATCAACTCTTGCATACAAATCCCTACGGGGAGATTGGAGTTTTAAAACAACTGATTGTCGTGTACATCCAAGCTAGGTGATGATAAGTGAAAATAGAATGTTCGATAAAAGTTACAGAAGAGCCAGAAGGGAATTCAATGCTTCCACGTGTATTGAAAGTGGTGACTTGAATTTGCTTTCACAGTCTCTTCATCAACTTCCTCAAGTATGTTGTTCAGCATAATGTTATACGTTTTAGAATAACTGCCCTGTCGCTTTGTTCCAGGTCACAAAAATGGTTGTTCAAATCACAAAATATTGAAAAAACATTTTTGATTTTTTTTATACTGAACTCATGATGAATGTTTTTTGGGCGAAGCAACAAATCCTATTGAATAATATGTTCACTATATGTTCACAATATTTATATAGAATGTTATGCTGCGTACTGTCACTGTGTAGCGGAAAAATACTTTAAATTTTGTGCTTCTTTGTGACATTGAGCTGTTTCATATAGATCTTGTAACTGTACTAATTTTGATTTTTATGAATTTGGAAAATTCAACCATGGAGGTGTATACACTGTGTGTTTTGATTTTATAAAAACAAAGTTGATTTCGATTTAAATATAAATTAATTGATATTTTCTATATTTGACAAAACATCACTTCAACTGCAGACAATATTTTAGCATAGGAGATGCGTGTACACATCTAATACTGCATTCTAGAGTGTTATCGGCCTGTAAATTTTTGATCCGATTAATCTTCTTTTTTGGAACTGAACGGAACAAACCAATATTGTAATATCATATAAGTTATGTTATGATGAGTACTTTTTGCCAAAGACTATACTGAAAAATTTACAATCAATTTGTACTTCACAACTGAAGTTGTGATTTTATTTTGTGAATGACTTAACAAAGTAAAAATACACTATATTTCATTTATCTACTCATATGAATGTATTTTCATATTTTTTTTTGTAGAATCACATTAAATGTATTTTTGGAAATGTAGAATATCCAGTATACTACCGGGTGATTCTCCAAGGTGGCTCATCACTATAACTTTTTTATCATTGAAGATAGAAAAACAAAATTTGGGGGTTGTATATTATAGGTCAAATAACATTTGTTTACATGTTTACTTGCTTTGCCGTACTTCCGGTTTGACCGAGAATGAACCCCAATTTCGATTTTTAAATGGGACATCCTATATATTTTCACTTAATTTGATGAAGAATAACATTCTTAATCCAACAACACCCCCCTTGTCAATATTTGACAAATAATGTCATTTATTAAAAAAAAAATCTATCTAGAATGCCATGAATCGTGTAAATCGCTTTATTCTTGATCAAGTAACATGGAAAAAATACGACTATGAGACTTATGACTTCACAGCCGTTTCGAAAATTATTCAAAAATCGCAAATATGAATTTTTTCAGTTAACATGATTTTTTCTAATGGAAAGGGGGTGACTCGTCGGCTTTTTTTAGAAAGATCATTTTCTTGCGAATAATTTGATACTACACTATTTCCACTATTTTTGTAAATAATTGCAAGAAGTGATCATACCTAGTAAAAAATAATTCGGTATGCTTATGCTGTTATTCTAGTTATCCGTGACAAACAATTGAAGCTGTTACTATAGAAACACCCAAACAAATAGGCTAATGAATATACTGTCACTTTTAAAAATGTATTCGTCAAGTAGTTCAAAATTTGATATGGAAAATTATACTAGAAACAAGAAAATTGACATGTTGATAATTTACGGAGGAGCAAAAAGGAATGCAGTTCGAATTTATGCTCAGAGAATCCCTAATCGTTGCCATCCCACTCGGCATTATTTTCCAAAATTGGAGAGAAAAATGCGAAATGAACCAGGAAAAATTGCCATCGATTTCATCGTCAGTGAAGAAAAAGAAGTAGACTTGTTGGCCTATGTTAATTGTACGGCCTCAATATGCCAAATTGTTCCTGAGTGTGATATAAGTTATTCGTCCCTTTGGAGAATTCTTCTCAGATATGATTATCGATCATTCAAGTACCAACTACACCAACATCTCTACGATAACGACCACAACCGAAAATTAACTTATTGCAACTGGGTTTTGACTAAATACAGAGAAGATGTACGTTTTCATTTAAAATTTTTCATTCAGATGAAACTCGATTCACCAACTTGGGTCTGTTCAATTGGAATAATAAAAGGTACTGGTAACAAACAAATTGACATCTGATTCAAGAAAGAAATTTTCAAGAGCGATTTGGTTTCAATTGCTGGAGGGGTATTATCGTAGGAAAGCTTTTGGGGCCAATAACTTTTGACGGACAACTTCCTGCGGAAAGATATCTACAGTTCCTTAGAAATAAAATTAATGATTTCATTGATAGGCCAATCAACAGGGCTATCAACCCCAACTCAAATTGCTACGCCGATAATTTTTTTTAAATTGTAGATACAGTGTGCACAATACTTCTGAGAAAAATTATCACCTCCAGGGGGGGTGGAACCCCCCAAAAAACGCGTTGAAACTAATTTTTGGGGTAATTTCGAAATATCTCAAAAAATTTACTTTAAATCAGAAAAATAACTTGATATTCAGAAAGAGCACAAATTTTAACTAAAAAACTTTTCTCACCAAAATTTTGAGAAATCGCACGGTATCCTTGAGAAAAATTGTTGAAATTATATGCTTTCGCAATGGGACAGGTGTTGCGCCGGCTCCCGCCAACGTGTATTTTTTCAACCAGTGCGTGAAGTAAAGTTCTATAACTCCTCACATAAATGTTCAATTCGGATAAGTCTCACGTCATTTTGAAGATAAAGATCGCAGCTTTGTATTCTGATATCATTTACATTCATACTCGCAGTTGCCAGCTGCAAAATTGCAATTGAAAATCTTATAATATCAAAGGTCCTGACTTCGTGAAATAATGCTTGTGATTACTGAAATAATGTCTTATCACTTGTAGCAAGTAAAATGAACAGTCGAGGAATACTTCATTGTCAAATTGCATAACGTTTAACCGGTCCAAATGATGTTGGTTTTAAATACGAGTGTTTTCAGTTCTTTCCATATTTTAGGTTACAAAATCTTAAGGGAGTTTATAAATTCAAATTCTAATAACTCAGAGATAAAAGCACGTATCAACAAGAATGAAAAGCCAGTTTGCAGAAAAAACCCTGCTCTTATTGAAGCTATTCATACAAATTTGGTTACTTGTACAAATTTTAATTGCAACCAGTCAATCTTTTAAGTACTTAAAATAGAGGTTACTCGGCATTTGATCGCATTATTGTTCTATGGAAAGAAAAATAAAATCAGTCCTTGATGGAATATGGGGATTCGAGATAGAGGAAGACTGAGCACCAAAGGAAACTGTCCTGAAGTTTACCTGCTTTAAACTCATTGAGATTCTAAAATCTGAAAAATATCGGCTTGGGATCTTGTCAATGCGGCAGCTAGCGCGCCGCTGTATAGTATACAGCGGCGTAGTTCTGTCGGTGCGTAGTGGGCAGCAGTCAACGTTGCTCTATGTAAACGTCAGATAATATAAAAGTTCCTGTGCATAAAACACTGGATACTGTGATAACATCGATAGTCGGAGACGAGGAAGCATCTCTTAGTGCTTTGTCACTGTTACTAATTGAAAATGATGAGTTTATCTTTGAATTATTTGTTTCATGTTCAACTCAGCTCTGTTTCAAAATATCGCAATGACAGATATGACTTACATTTCCAAAATTCCAATTGTCCACCTAGGAATTCAGTTGAAAATGCCAGTTTGTTATTAACATTTTATTGAATGGAACGCTCAAAACGAATAAATGCTTAGGATTTTATACGCTCATTCAAAAATTTACCTGAAAAATACAAATGTTGAATATGACATAATTGTCATATGAGATACATCCTGAAAATTGGGGCTGGGAAAAGAGTACCACTTTGAAACCAATCGAAATGACAAGAAAAGAAATTTAAACATGTTTTTTTTGTAACTGCACGACCGGCTGCATCAGAGACTCCTGCACGTGCAAAATGTACCAATATTTGTAATAAATGTACCACAGATATCTGTAGAAACTTGGCAGTGATTGTTCCAGATTGTGAAGATGAAGACGAGGAGACTGAAGACGAAGTAGATGATGAGTTGTATGAGTGATTAAATATATTTTCCTATACATTTCTTGATGGTGATTACTTGTGGATTCATTTCTCCATAACCTTTCTCGATATCATTGAAAAACACTCTCATATTTCGTTACCTCCCGTCCGCGTTTGATTTATACAATAAGTTGATCTTCTCTCAAATTTGCGAATAATTTTCATAACAATACTTCTAAATCTCAATAACGACAGTTCTCAACGATTATTTACCCACATTTATATCCAAGATTAGTAGTTTGAGAGTTTTTCAAGTATTCTTCCCCTTCCCTCTTACCCCAATGTTTCCGCGATGCGGGGGATATGCCCCGAATGCGGGGGCGAAAAAATCGTTTCTAATAATTTATACCTTTTAACTTTTACAAATTTTTGCTCAGTTTCATTACTCAGGACTGACAATTTTACATATTCATAGAAAATACCCATAAAACACGATTTTGGGAAGGGGTTGATGCCCCGGCAGGGGGTTTAATTGTTGAAAATAATTCGCTCCCATTATTAATACCGATGTTTCACTCATATTTATTGCCCAGAGCTGAAAGGTCAAGAAAATACCTTCTAGAAAAAAGTTTTACGATTTTGGGAGGGTTGCACCCTCCCAGGTGGTGATAACTTTATTGCTAATTATTCAACCCCCCGTGACGACCAAATTGCAAAAAAGAAATCGGCGGAACAATTTAAGTTGAACTTTTATGAGAAAAATTGCTCTGTTTATTGGCCTATGAGTATTTGCCACTGGCTAACCAAGTTGATATCTATTTTCAACAAGATGGAGCGGCACCTCACAATTCTCAAGTCGTTAGAGAACATCTGGATAACACCTTCCCAGAAAAGTGGAATGTACCTCGCAGGCTATGTACCTCGCAGGCTACTGAATATGTCCATTACATATTCAGTAGCCTGCGAGGTACATTCTTAAGTTGTCATAACGTATTATTTCTTTTTCATATTCTAGATCGCAAGATCTCACTCCTCTAGATTTTTTTTCTGGAGTACAATTAAAAATTATGTGTATAAAACATCATCAGCTCTCTAAAGAATTAGAGGAAATTAATCACTCAGAAGAACGCAACGCAAACAGTGCCCCTCCAACGCCGAATTTACGAAACTTTGAGAAAGAATTCGGATATCCAGAGGAAGAAGAAAATAGGAAAACTACTATTGATACCAATACACCCAGAACTATTGGAAACAAGAAGAATACCAAACCGAAAGCTGATGGGCACGCCCTGAGAGAGAGAACAAGAAGTCAACGCTCAAACAAATAGATGCAAGCAAATACGAGTGTATGTACTTTTTTTATTGTAGTATCCTAATTTTTAAATTATTATGTAATCATTTTTAAACACCCTGTTTTCGATAGTGCTCTCATTGATTCTTACGTCGTTGTTAAACATCCTATGTTATTGTGTTATTTCATTAGTTACTGATACAGTATGGACGCATTTATAAGAGATTTTGAGGGTAATACACCAGAGACTTTTGTATACGAAACATACGAGGACTGCAGAAACAAGCTCAAATCCATAAAAGGATTTTCGGTATATAACCAAAATATATGTAGTATCTCGAAACACTTTGGGGATGTCCAGATTGACATTAATCAAATAGAGGAGGATTTTGATTGTATAATCTTAACCGAAACCAGAATCATAGGAAACACCGAACTATACGACGAACTATACGACCTGATATATAGCGGAGGAACTCTCAATCAAAATGATGGAGTAGTCATTTTCATAAAAAGTTGTTATAACTATAGTACACAAAATATAAAAATATACGAGTCCACGGCAATAAAACTAACAGTAAAACTGCAGCAGATTAATCTAGTTATTGTAGGAATATATAGATCACCATCAACATATATACCAGCGTTCAATGAGTGCCTTGAAAACTTTATTGGGGAACACTTAAACGATAATAGGGATCAAATTGTAATTGGAGGAGATATAAATATAAATATACTTTCCGACTCGGATGATTCTAATGATTACCTCAATATTTTAAATGAAAACAATTTAATTTCACAAATAAATACGTATACGAGAATTCAAGGAAATGCGCGTTCCTGTTTAGACCATTTATTTACGAGGAATCTAGCTGACAAAGTCATACCAATCACCTTGAAAAGTTCCATTAGCTACCATTTTACTACAATGCTCAAATTTGAAAATACATCAAAAAAATCAGATTACAGTATGACGAACCACCATAAAATAAATTATAATAAACTGAAAACACTGATCGCCGCGGAGTCCTGGAATGACTTCTTTCAGAACGAAGATGCACACACCTTGGCTGCTGATTTAACACAAAAAATTAAAACGTGTATCCAGAAGTCAATGGTAGAAATAAAACCTGTTAAAAAAAAGAAAATTCAACCATGGAGGTGTATACACTGTGTGTTTTGATTTTATAAAAACAAAGTTGATTTCGATTTAAATATAAATTAATTGATATTTTCTATATTTGACAAAACATCACTTCAACTGCAGACAATATTTTAGCATAGGAGATGCGTGTACACATCTAATACTGCATTCTAGAGTGTTATCGGCCTGTAAATTTTTGATCCGATTAATCTTCTTTTTTGGAACTGAACGGAACAAACCAATATTGTAATATCATATAAGTTATGTTATGATGAGTACTTTTTGCCAAAGACTATACTGAAAAATTTACAATCAATTTGTACTTCACAACTGAAGTTGTGATTTTATTTTGTGAATGACTTAACAAAGTAAAAATACACTATATTTCATTTATCTACTCATATGAATGTATTTTCATATTTTTTTTTGTAGAATCACATTAAATGTATTTTTGGAAATGTAGAATATCCAGTATACTACCGGGTGATTCTCCAAGGTGGCTCATCACTATAACTTTTTTATCATTGAAGATAGAAAAACAAAATTTGGGGGTTGTATATTATAGGTCAAATAACATTTGTTTACATGTTTACTTGCTTTGCCGTACTTCCGGTTTGACCGAGAATGAACCCCAATTTCGATTTTTAAATGGGACATCCTATATATTTTCACTTAATTTGATGAAGAATAACATTCTTAATCCAACAACACCCCCCTTGTCAATATTTGACAAATAATGTCATTTATTAAAAAAAAAATCTATCTAGAATGCCATGAATCGTGTAAATCGCTTTATTCTTGATCAAGTAACATGGAAAAAATACGACTATGAGACTTATGACTTCACAGCCGTTTCGAAAATTATTCAAAAATCGCAAATATGAATTTTTTCAGTTAACATGATTCGATAGTGCTCTCATTGATTCTTACGTCGTTGTTAAACATCCTATGTTATTGTGTTATTTCATTAGTTACTGATACAGTATGGACGCATTTATAAGAGATTTTGAGGGTAATACACCAGAGACTTTTGTATACGAAACATACGAGGACTGCAGAAACAAGCTCAAATCCATAAAAGGATTTTCGGTATATAACCAAAATATATGTAGTATCTCGAAACACTTTGGGGATGTCCAGATTGACATTAATCAAATAGAGGAGGATTTTGATTGTATAATCTTAACCGAAACCAGAATCATAGGAAACACCGAACTATACGACGAACTATACGACCTGATATATAGCGGAGGAACTCTCAATCAAAATGATGGAGTAGTCATTTTCATAAAAAGTTGTTATAACTATAGTACACAAAATATAAAAATATACGAGTCCACGGCAATAAAACTAACAGTAAAACTGCAGCAGATTAATCTAGTTATTGTAGGAATATATAGATCACCATCAACATATATACCAGCGTTCAATGAGTGCCTTGAAAACTTTATTGGGGAACACTTAAACGATAATAGGGATCAAATTGTAATTGGAGGAGATATAAATATAAATATACTTTCCGACTCGGATGATTCTAATGATTACCTCAATATTTTAAATGAAAACAATTTAATTTCACAAATAAATACGTATACGAGAATTCAAGGAAATGCGCGTTCCTGTTTAGACCATTTATTTACGAGGAATCTAGCTGACAAAGTCATACCAATCACCTTGAAAAGTTCCATTAGCTACCATTTTACTACAATGCTCAAATTTGAAAATACATCAAAAAAATCAGATTACAGTATGACGAACCACCATAAAATAAATTATAATAAACTGAAAACACTGATCGCCGCGGAGTCCTGGAATGACTTCTTTCAGAACGAAGATGCACACACCTTGGCTGCTGATTTAACACAAAAAATTAAAACGTGTATCCAGAAGTCAATGGTAGAAATAAAACCTGTTAAAAAAAAGAAAATTTGGATCACTAGTGGTTTAATAACATCTATCAACAAAAGAAATAGACTGAATAAAGAAAGGCATAAAGATTGGGACAATGTTGAACTCCAAAACAAATATAAAGCCTACAGGAACAATCTCAATCTTCTCATGAAGAAAACGAAAGCAACATTTTTCAGAGACAAAATTGAAAAAAATAAAAACAACCCTAAAAATTTATGGGAGACGCTAAGTGCATCTACAAATCAAAATAATAAAAAATCAATTTTGTTGATAAATATACTAGCTTAGGAGAACTTCTAGCGCAGCAAATATCAGAACCTAAAAATTTCAAAGAAACGAGAAAAAGAATTTCGAACACCATATTCTTAGAAGAGTGCAGTGAAACAGAGATAAGACAAATAATCCTCAAACTCAAAAAAAACAAGGCACCCGGTTTAGACTCTATAAGCCCAGATACAATTAAAATCATATGTGATAGTATATGCAGACCAATATGTCATCTTTCGAATATCATTTTGAGAAGCGGTACGTTTCCCAATATTTTCAAAAAAACCAAAATCAAACCGATTTATAAGAAAGGAGATAAATTGGAATGCCTGAACTATAGACCTATATCTTTGATCAGCTGCATCGCAAAGATAATAGAAACAGTAATCAAATCGCGTTTATGCAAATTCTTAGATAAATATGATATTCTTTCCCCATTGCAGTACGGTTTAAGAGAGGCCAGGTCCACTCAAGACGCAATAGTCACCCTTACCTCCAAAATATATAAATCCCTTGATGAAGGAAAACCGTCACTCTGTATCTTCGTGGACCTGGCTAAAGCTTTCGATACCGTAAGCCATGGAAAGCTGATTGAGACATTAGAGGATATGGGAATAAGAGGACCATGCTTGAAGCTAATGAAAAGTTATTTAACTGACAGAACTCAATGCGTCGATATTCAAGGAACCTTAAGTAATTTCAAGAATATCAAATATGGCGTACCACAAGGCACCGTGCTAGGCCCCTGTCTTTTCAATATATACCTAAATAATTTGTTTTTTCTTGATATTGAAGGTCAAATTGTAAGTTTTGCAGATGATACTGCTGTCTTCTATAGCGCAAATAACTGGACAAACTTATTCAATACGGCCCAAACAGATTTTACAAAAATAAAAGAATGGTTCGATTCTAGGCTATTGACCATTAACTTTGATAAGACGCATTACGTGCCGTTCAGTATACAGAGAATTGATTACGATAACTTTCCCCCAATTTCGCAATCAAACCCAACAACATTTTCAATTTTACCGGCCAATTCAACTAAATACTTGGGCTTGATTATCGACTGCAATCTGAAATGGGATCATCACATAAAAAAACTATCAGGAAAACTACGGAGTTTGCTATACGTATTCAGACACTTTAAAACGATGGTAAACATTGAACAATTGAAATCTATTTATTTCGCCTTAGTGGAATCACAACTCAGGTATGGATTGATAGCATGGGGTGGTGCATATAACCACCATATATCTCCAGTCATAACCTTACAAAAATGGATTTTAAAAATCATATATGGAAAAGAGAAAACATTTTCCACAGCAGAACTTTTTGAGCTATCACAAGTACTTGAGATCAAAGAACTTTATTTTCAGTGTTTAATTAATAAAGAAAAATTTACAAAAAACAAAAACCCTATAAAGAATATATACTCTACAAGAAACCAACCTCTTGCCGTATATATTCCAAAAGTGAACAGAACAATTACTTTGAGAAGTCATATTTTTCTTGGTCCAAGATTATACAACAAAATCCCCCTGGAAATTCGTGAAATAAATTCACCTGCAATGTTCAAGAAAAAAGTTAAACAATGGCTGCGAGCGAGTACAATTGTTTTGCAACTCCTTCTAACCTAGGATATTATTTTATTTATACTCATGATGTACTTCAACTTCATTTCATGTTCCACTTTTAATGTTTTATTTCATTACTGTTGAACATTATACACATTTTATTCTGCGTATGGCTACACACCACGATTTGTATATATATTATATATTCGCTCTTTTACTTTTACTTTTCTACTAAAATTATTATTAATCGTGAATTCTGTAAACCCATCTCCTTGTGCATTAATTTTATCTACATCGTAACATAATTTGCATCATATTTTAAATTATCAACTTATTCTATTTCTTAGATATTGTATACTTATTGAACCAATCATGATGAAGACAATATACCACACACAAGTAGCTGACACTACTCACGTGGTATCAATTCACATGTTTTTTTAATATTATGTGCATATCATACCTTTAACACAAGTGTTGTCAGTACCTAATATATAAACAATATTTTTCATTCCCAGCCCTGTAACACCACATACAAGCATCTGTTGCTTAAGTGGTCCCAAACATGTTTATTCCAATGACTTGTCAATCACAGACAAGCATATTTTGTGCTTATGTGATATTTCGTCTATTTACCCATCTATGTTCAATTGTAGTCTTATGTTTTGTGAAAAAATATTTTGTAAAATTTTTTAGTGAATAAACATTATTATATTATTATTATATATATTAAGCTTCTCGTGAATAACTGGAGTATAAAGTAAGGGTGGCATTTCAGAACATCACTGCGGAACAGCTAAAATTAATGGACTAACGGTAATATTTGCGACTTTGAAATAAATCTCAAAACGACTGTGAAGTCATAAGCAACAGCTTCAATTGTTTGTTACGGATAACTAGAATAACAGGACTAGTGCATAAGTATACCGAATACCTTTAATTTATTGTTAGGTATGATCGCTTCTTGCAATAATTCAGAAAAAAAGAGAAAATAAAGTGAAAGTGTGTGGTATCATATCATTCGTAAGAAAATTATCTTTCACAAGAAGTCGACGAGCCACCCACTTTCCATTTGAAAAAGAACAAGTAAACTGGAAAAAAATTATCAAATAATTCTTGAAACGACTGTGAAGTCATAAGCCTCAGTCGTTTTTTTCCAATGTTACTTGATCAAGAATGAAGCGATTCACACGATCCGTAGCATTCTAGATCGAAAAATAAAAAGTGGAAAAAATTACATTATTTGTCAAATATTGACAAGTGAGGTGTTGTTGGACTTCACTTACAATTCAAACCTGTGAAATCTAAAATTAATAATTCAGGTCATAATTCTAAATTGCAAAATCATAATCCGTCCTCATGAGAACATTTGCGTTCATCTCAATACAAGGTGTTTCTGAGTGAAATCGAGTTCAACATTTATTATGTTAACCATCAACAAGATAACACGAATTCCAAATTATTGAAATCAACAAAAACAAAGTCAAAGAGTTCAATAAATATAAGGTGGATGCAAAATGTTACCGACTGTTCTCCAAATTTAATTCTCTCCAATGTAATAGTGACATCATCTCGTTCTGAAATTGAGATAATCAGAAATCATTTAATGATCAAAAAAGATAACACGAAATGCGTTCATTCATCGGTCTTCCCAAATATACAATATTTGGTGTAATATACAGGGTATCCCAAAATAAAGGGGGTCCGATGGTATAATCCTTAATTCATTTGAAGTTGAAAATTCCTTATAAACATATCCTTTGAGATGAGTATTGAGTAAGTTAGGAGGTGTTGATTGAAAAAAATACTTCTATAATAGCTGTTGAATGCCTCAAAATTTCCTAATGAAATTGGATATGTAATTGACAGTATTCATTAAAACAATTCAATGTTAGTAAACTGCAAATATGGTTTGTACGGCAGATGGGTATACTCCTCATATTTCAAGACACTGTAATAATAGCTGCGTTTTATTGACCACTAGAGTTTACATCTTCTACTAGAAGATGTACAGTTTCATAAACACGCAATTTCAGGGTTTCCAATAGAAGTCAGATAATTATAAAATTCCCTAAATCTCTGTAAAAAGTTTGAAACTTATAGTTTTCATTATTATAAATGATGCATTCACTATGAATAATTTGCTTGCATTAACAACTACAGCCCAAATTGACAGTGGAAGAATGCGCGAGCAGTATTATACCTATTCGAAGATAAATAAATTTTATATCATATGGAATACAATCATAGATGAATGCGTGCCCAAATATACCAATAGGCGTCATAACAAAAGTTTTCCTATTTGGTTTGATAAAGAGATCAAAGAATTATTGAAACAAAAAAACACATTTAGAAAATTACGATTAGTTTCGGACTATCACGAAGAAAGGTATACAGAATTGAGAAAAAAGCTGAAAAATTTGGTTAGGTTGAAAGCTAAAGAATATGTAACAAAGGTAGAGGACGAATTAAAAACCGATGTGAATCAATTCTGGAATTATGTTAATAAAAGTAAAAAAGCGCCGACTTTTGGAAACTTTAGTTATAAAAATGATGAAGTAAAAGACGAAAATACAGCTGGAGTATTTGCAAATTTCTTTTCATCTGTTTATGAGACGATTAAGTCGGGATATGATTTAAATTTCATTACCGATGCTGATATGGTGAATAATTGTTGCGATGTTAGGAAAATAAGTGAAAGAGATTTTGAAAATGCAATAAAAAAACTGAAACCAAAGAAAGCAGCTGGTATTGATGGAATTCCCCCATACATTCTTAAAGCTTGTAGCGATTGGGTAAAAATACCACTCCTGCACATATTTAACCTCATCATCAAGTTCAGTGTTTTTCCAGAAACGTGGAAAACTGCCATAACAACACCTATTCATAAGAGTGGTAGAAAAAGCGAAATCGAAAACTATCGACCAATTTCCATAATGTGTGCTCCGGCCAAATTATTTGAGCAAATTATTTATACGCGAATATTCCACTATGCAAAAATATATATCACGGAAGAACAGCACGGGTTCGTTACCAATAAATCAATCAATACAAATCTATTCATTTTCACCAATTATGCAAATAATACACTGGAATCAAGGAGCCAACTTGATACCATATTCACGGATTTCAGGAAAGCCTTTGATAAAGTTGACCACGATGTTCTGCTATACAAACTGAATAAAGTTGGATTTTCTGAGAATTTGCTAAAATTAATGAGAAGTTACTTACAAAATAGATATTTCTGTGTTAAACACAATGGTAACACATCGGGTAAATTTCATGCTAGCTCTGGTGTTCCTCAAGGATCTAACCTAGGGCCACTTTTATTTGTTTTATTTATC